>JADMNL010000038.1:11672500-14172500 GCA_016271365.2 Neoceratodus forsteri | reverse complement strand
TGAACACGCATCAGAACCACCACACTGTGAGTGACATAGAATTCATCCCTCAGCACTAACGCGCTGTGAATGTCCCACAGTTCATGCATCAGAACTACCATTCTGTGAGTCACTCACAGTATATGCATCAGCAGTACAGCACTGTGAATGATGCAGAGTACATGCATCAGTACCACCATGCTGTGAGTAATCCTCAGTATATGTATCCACACTACCAGACTGTGAGTGAACCACGGTACATGCATCAGCACTACCTCACTGTGGGTGATGCAGACGACATGCATCAGTACCACAACACCGTGAGTGACCCAGAAAACATGCATCAGCACTGTCACAGTGTGAGTGATCCACAGTACATGCATTAGCAACACCACACTGTGAGTGACCCACAGTACATGCATCAGCACTACCACACTGTGAGTAACCCATAGTACATGGATCAGCACTAACATACTGTGAGTTACCCACAGTACAGGCATCAGCACCACCATGCTGTTGGCATCCCACAGTACAGCCATCAGCACCCCACGCAGAATATGAGCCATAGTGCGGCGCAGCACGTCCATACTGTGAGTTACCACATGCGTGCATCGCATCAACACCGTGAGCAATCCACAGTACATGCATCAGGACTCCCACACTGTGAGTGACTCACACTACATGTATCGGTACTACCACACTGTGAATGATGCAGAGTACATGTATCAGCATCACCAAACCGTGCTTAACCCAGAATACATGCATCAGCACTACCACACTGTGAGTGACCCATAGTACATGGATCAGCACTACCATACTGTGAGTTACCCACAGTACATGCATTAGCAGTACTGCACTGTGAATGACGCAGACTCCATGTATGAGTACCACCTTGCTGTTAGCATCCCACAGTACATGCATCAGCACCCCAATCCTGAGAGTGACTCATAGTACATGCAGCAGCATCACCACACAGTGAGTGTCCCATAAATACATGCATCAGCACTCCTACGCTGTGAGTGTCCCAAAGTACATGCATCAGCAGTGCCACACTGTGAGAGACCCACAGTACACTCATCAGCACTACCATGCAGTGAATGATGCAGAATGCATGCATCGGCACCACCATGCAGTGAGTAATGCACTGTGCATGCATCAGCACTTCCACAGTGTGGGTCACCCATGGGACATGCATCAGATCCACTATATTGTGAGTGACCCACAGTACATGCATCAGCACCACCACACTGTGGGTCACCCGTAGTACGTGCATCAGCACTACCACACTGTAAGTGACCCCCAGAATATGCACCCACACTGTGAGTGACCCACAGAACACGCATCAACACTACTGCTGTGTGAATGCCCCACAGTACATGCATCAACACCACAATACTGTGAGTATCCCACAATACATACATCAGCACCATCATACTGTGAGTGACCCACAGTACATGCATGTCCTCCACAGCACTGCAAGTGACACACTGTACATGCATCACCACTACCCCACTGTGAGTGACCACCATAGATGCATGAGTACTCCTACACTGAGTGACCTGCAGTACATGCATCAGCACTACCACACTGCGAGTGACTCACAGTACATGCATCAGCACTACCACACAGTGAGTGACTCGCAATACATGCGTCAGCACTGCCGCACTGCGAGTGACCCACAGTACATGCATCTGTACTACCACACTCTGAGTGACTCACAGTACATGCATCAGCACAACCACCCTGTGAGTGACTCACAGTACATGCATTAGCACTGCCACACGTGAGTAACCCACAGTACATGCATCCGCACTACCACACTGTGAGTGATTCACAGTACATGCATCAGCACTACCCCAGTGTGAGTCAACCACAGTACATTCATCAGCACCCCCACACTGTGAGTGTCCCACAGTACATGCATCAGCACTACCGCACTGTGAGTGACCCACAGTACATGCATCGGCACTCCCACACTGTGGGTCACTCATGGGACATGCATTAGAACCACCACATTGTGAGTGACCCACAGTACATGCATCAGCACCACCACACTGTGGGTGGCCCACAGTATATACATCTGCACCACCACATTGTAAGTGACCCACAGGACATGCATCAGCACCACCATACTGTGAGTGACCCACAGTACATGCATATGCACTATCACACTGTGGAACACCCTGGGATATGCATCAGAGACCACCACATTGTCAGTGACCCACAGTGCATGCATCAGCACCACAACACTGTGGGTGACCCACACACATGCATCAGCACCACCACTGTCACCCACAGTACGTGCATCAGCACCACCACATTGTAAGTGACCCACAGGACATGCATCAGCACCACCATACTGTCAATGACCCACAGTGCATGCTTCATCACCTCCATACTGTGAGTGACCCACAGTCCATGCATCAGCACTACCGCACTGTGAGTGACCCCCAGTATATGCATTAGTACTAGCACACTGTGAGTGATCCGCAGTATATGCATCAGCACTACCTCACTGTGAGTGACCTACAGTACATGCATCTGCACTACCACACTGTGAATGATGCACAGTGCATGCATCTGCAACACCACACTGTGATTGACCCTCAGTACATGCAGCAGTATTCCCACACTGTGAGTGACCCACAGTATATGCATCAGCACTACCATACTGTGAGTTACCCACTGTACATGCATCAGCACTACCGCACTGTGAATGAGGCAAAGTACATGCATCAGCACCACCATGCTGTGAGTGACCCGCAGTACACACATCAGCACCTCCACCCTGTGAGTGACCCACTGTACATGCATCAGAACCACCACACTGTGAGTGACCCAGAATTCATCCCTCAGCACTAACGCGCTGCGAGTGTCCCACAGTTCAAGCATCAGAACTACCATTCTGTGAGTCACTCACAGTTCATGCATCAGCAGTACAGCACTGTGAATGATGCAGAGTACATGCATCAGCACCACCATGCTGTGAGTAATCCTCAGTATATGTATCCACACTACCACACTGTGAGTGACCCAGAGCACATGCATTAGCACTACCACACTGAGAGTGACTCACAGTACATGCATCAGCACCACCAGACTGAGTGATGCACAGAACATGCATCAGCACTCCCACACTGTGAGTGACCCAGAGCACATGCATTAGCACTACCACACTGAGAGTGACTCACAGTACGTGCATCAGCACTACCGCACAGAGTGACCCACGGTACATGTGATCAGCATTCACCTCACTGTGGGTGATGCACATGACATGCATCAGCACCACAACACTGTGAGTGACCCAGAACATGCTTCACACTATCACATTGTGAGTGATCCACAGTACATGTGTCAGCAACACCATCCTCCCAGTGGCCCATGGTACATGCATCAGCACCACCACACCGTGAGTGACCCACACTACATGCAACAGCACCACCATGCTGTGAGTAATCCACAGCACATGCATCACACTACCATACTGTGAGTTACCCACAGTACATGCATCAGCACCACCAGAATGAGTGACCAGCATGCAGCAGCACCGTGAGTAACCCAGCACATGAATCAGCACCATGACACTTGAGTGACCCACGTACATGCATCAGCACTGCCTCACTGTGAGTGACCCACAGTACATGCATCTGCACTGCAACACTGTGAATGATGCACAGTGCATGCATCAGCACCACCACACTGTAAGTGACCCAAAAGTACATGCATCAGCACTACCATACTGTGAGTTACCCACATTACATGCATTAGCAGTACCACACTGTCAATGATGAAGAGTCTCTGCTTCAGCACCACCATGCTGTGAGTGACCTGCAAGACACGCATCAGCACCTCCACCCTGTAAGTGACCCGCAGTACATGCATCAGAACCACCACACTGTGGTGACCCAGAATACATGCCTCAGCACTAACATGCTGAGAGTGTCCCACAGTGCATGTATCAGCACTACCATTCTTTGAGTTACCCACAGTACATGCATCAGCAGTACTGCACTGTGAACGATGCAGAGTACATGCATCAGCAACACCATGCTGTCAATAATCCACAATACATGCATCTGCAGTGCCACACTGTGAGTGACCCTCAGTACATGCATCAGCATTACCACATTGTGAGGACCACAGCACATGGTATCATCAGCACTATCAAGATCAGGAATGACGCAGGAGTGCATGTATCAGCACCACCACACTGTGAGTGACCCGAATACTTACTATCAGCACTACCACACTGTGACTGACCCACAGTACATGCATCAGCACCACCATGCTGTTAGTATCTTACAGTACATGTATCAGCACCACCATGCTGTTAGTATCTCACAGCACATGCATCAGCACCACCACACTATGAGTGACCTGACTGTATGCATCAGCAGTACCACACTGTGAGAGACCCACAGTACATGCATCAGCACTACTGTGCTGTGAATGATGCAGAATACATGCATCAGCACCACCATGCTGTGAGTAATCCAGTGCATGCATCAGCACTCCCACAGTGTGAGCGTCCCACAGTATGTGCATCAGCTCTACCACACTGTGAGTGACCCATGGGACATGCATCAGTACTCACACTGTGGTGACCCATGGTTTGCATCAGCACTCTCACACTGTGAGTGACCCCACAGTCCATGTGTCAGCACTTTCACACTGTGAGTGACCCATGGGGCATGCATCAGCACCACCACACTATGGGTGACGCACAGTACATGCATCAGCACCCTCACACTGTGAGTGACCCACGGGGCATGCATCAGCACCACCACACTATGAGTGACCCAGAGTACATGTATCAGCACTCCTTCACTGAGAGTGACCCTCAGTACATGCATCAGCACCACCACACTATGAGTGGCCCACAGTACATGTATCAGCACTCCTTCACTGAGAGTGACTCACAGTACATGCATCAGCACCACCACACTGTGAGTGACCCACAATACATGCTTCAGCACTTCCATGCTGTGAGTGTTCCACAGTACATGCATCAGCACTACCATGCTGTAAATGATGTAGAATATATCAGCATCACCACCATGCTGTGAGTAATCCATATTGCATGCATCAGCACTCACAGTGTGTGTCCCCACAGTATGCACATCAGTCTTCACCACTATGACTGACTTTAAGGTACATGCATCAGCACCACCATTTTGTGAGTGACCCAAAGTACATGCATCAGCACCAGCACACTGTGGGTGACCCACAGTACATGCATCTGCAGTACTGCACTGTGAATGAAGCAGACTGCATGTATCACCACCACCATGCTGTTAGCATCTCACTGTACATACATCAGTACCCCCACACTGAGAGTAACCCACAGCACATGCATCAGCACCACCACACTGTGAGTGACCCACAGTACATGCATCAGCACCACCATACTGTGAGATACCCACAGTACATGCATCAGCACTACCATGCTGTGAATGATGCAGAATACATGCATCAGCACCACCATGCTGTGGGTAATTCACAATGCATGCATTAGCACTTTCACAGTGTGAGTGTCCCACAGTACATGCATCAGCACTACCACACTGTGGGTGACCCATGGGACATGCATCAGAAGCACCACATTGTGGGTGACCCACAGTGCATGCATCTGCTCCAGCACATTGTAAGTGACCCACAGTACATACATCAGCACCACCATTTTGTGAGTGACCCACAGTACATGCATCAGCACCACCACACTGTGAGTGACCCACAGTACATGCATCAGCACCACCATTTTGTGAGTGACCCACAGTACATGCATCACCACTCTCACACTGAGTGACACACAGTACATGCATCAGCACCACCACACTGTGAGTGACCCACAGTACATGCATCAGCACCACCATTTTGTGAGTGACCCACAGTACATGCATCACCACTCTCACACTATGAGTGACACACAGTACATGCATCAGCACCACCACACTGTGAGTGACCCACAGTACATGCATCAGCACTACCATACTGTGAGTTATCCACAGTACATGCATTAGCACTGCCACACTGTCAATGATGCAGAGTCTCTGCTTCAGCACCACCATGCTGTGAGTGACCTGCAGTGCATGCATCGGCACCTCCACCCTGTAAGTGACCTGCAATACATGCATCAGAACCACCACACTGTGAGTGACCCAGAATGCATGCTTCAGCACTAACACACTGAGAGTGTCCCACAGTACATGCATCAGCAGTACTGCACTGTGAACGATGCAGAGTACATGCATCAGCAACACCATGCTGTCAGTAATCCACAATACATGCATCAGCTGTCCCACACTGTGAGTGACCCACAGCACATGCATCAGCTCTACCACACTCTGAATGACGCAGAGTGCATGTATCAGCACCAGCACACTGTGAGTGACCCAGAATACATACATCAGCACTACCACACTGTGACTGACCCACAGTACATGCATCAGCATTACCATACTGTGAGTTACCCAGAGTACATGCATCAGCTGTACTGCACTGTGAATGACGCAGAATTCATGCATCAGCACCACCATGCTGTGAGTAATTCACAGTACATGTATCCACATTACCACATTATGAGTGGCCTACAGCACATGCATTAACACTACCACACTAGAGTGACTCACAGTACATGCATCAGCACCACAACACGGTTAGTGACCCAGAGTACATGTATCAGCACTATCACAGTGTGAGTGATCCATAGTACATGCATCTGCACCACCACATTATAAGTGACCCACAGTACATGCATCAGCATCACCACACTGTGAGTGACCCACAGTACAAGCAGCAGCACTCCCACATTGTGAGTGACCCACAGTACATGCATCTGCACTACCTCACTGTGAATGATGCACAGTGAATGCTTCGGCACCACCATACTGTGAGTGACCCACAGTACATGCATCAGCACCACCATTTTGTGAGTGATGCACAGTAGATGCATCAGCAGTCTCACACTGTGAGTGACCCAAGGGACATGCATCTGCATGACCACACTGTTGGTCACCCACGGGACGTGCATCAGCACCACCACATTGTGGGTGACCCACAGTACATGCATCAGTACCACCACACTGTGGGTGACCCACAGTACATGCATCTGCAGTACTGCACTGTGAATGACACAGACTGCATGTATCACCACCACCAGCATGCTGTTAGCATCCCACAGTACATGCATCAGCACCCCACACTGAGAGTAACCCACGGCACATGCATCAGCATCACCACACTGTGAGTGACCCATGATTACATGCATCATCACCACCAGACTGTGAGTGACTCACAGTACATGCAGTAGCACTCCCACACTGTGAGTGACCCACAGTACATGAATCAGCACTACTACACTGTGAATGATGCACAGTGCATGCATCGACAACACCACACTGTGAGTGACCCACTGTACATGCTTCAGCACTACCACACTGAAAGTGACCCACATAGTACATGCATCAGCACCACCACACTGTGAGTGACCTAGCATACAAGAATCAGCACTACCGCAGTGTGAATGAGGCAGAGTACATGCAT
The DNA here is from genome assembly GCA_016271365.2 of Neoceratodus forsteri. Classification (NCBI taxonomy): domain Eukaryota; kingdom Metazoa; phylum Chordata; order Ceratodontiformes; family Ceratodontidae; genus Neoceratodus; species Neoceratodus forsteri. The sequence goes on along the minus strand of JADMNL010000038.1, from coordinate 14,164,979 downwards.
CAGCACCACCATGCTGTGAGTGACCTACAGTACACGCATCAGCACCTCCACTCTGAGTGACCTGCAGTACATGCATCAGGACCACCAACCTGTAGGTGACCCACAGTACATACATCAAACCACCAGGTTGTGGGTGACCCAGAATACGTGTCTCAGCTAACATGCTGTGAGTGTCCACAAGTGCATGGATCAGCACTACTGGCCTTCTGCAAGTTACCCACAGTAGCATGACTCAGCAGTACTGCACTGTGAATGATGCAGAGTACATGCATCAGCACCACCATGCTGTGAGTAATGCACGGTACATATATCCACACTACCACAATGTGAGTTACCCATAGTATATACATCAGCACTATCACACTGGTGACCCAAAGCATGTGCAGCAGCACTACCACACCGAGAGTGACTCACAGTACATGCATCAGCACTACCGCACTTTGAGTGAGCCACAGCACATGCACCAGCACTACCACACTGTGAGTGACCCACTGTACATGAATCAGCACCACAACACTGTGAGTGACCCAGAGTACATATATCAGCACTATCACAGTGTGAGTGACCCACAGTACATGCATCAGAACCCTCACAGTGTGACTGACCCACAGGACATGCATCTGCACCACCACACTGTGAGTGACCCTCGGTCCATGCGTCAGCACTCTCACACTGTGAGTGACCCACGGGACTTACATCAGCACTACCACCCTGTGAGTGACCCACATTCCATGCATCAGCACTCGCACACTGTGAGAGACCCACGGGACATGCATCAGCACCACCACACTGTGAGTGATGCACAGTACATGCATCAGCACCCTCACACTGTGAGGGACGCACGGGACATGCATCAGCACTCTCACACTGTGAGTGACCCACGGGACTTACATCAGCACTACCACACTGTGAGTGACCCACATTCCATGCGTCAGCACTCTCACACTGTGAGAGACCCACAGGACATGCATCAGCAGCACCACACTGTCGGTCACCCACGGGACATGCATCAGCACCACCACACCGTGGGTGACGGACAGTACATGCATCAGCACCACCACACTGTGGGTGACCCACAATGCATGTATCTGCTCCACCACATTGTAAGTGACCCACAGTACATGCATAAGCACCACCATTTTGTGAGTGACCCACAGTACATGCATCAGCACCACCATTTTGTGAGTGACCCACAGTACATGCATCAGCACTCTCACACTGTGAGTGACCCACTGGATATGCATCAGCACTACCACACTGAGAGTGACCCACAGTACACGCATCAGCACTACCACACTGAGAGTGACCCACAGTACACGCATCAGCACCACAACACTTTGTGGGACCCAGAGTACATGTATCAGCACTATCACAGTGTGGGTGACTCACAGTACATGCATCAGCAACACCACACTCTCAGTGACCACAGTACATGCAGAAGCACTCCCACACTGTGATGACCCACTGGACATGCATCTGCATTACCACACTATGAATGATGCACAATGCATGCTTAAGCACCACCATGCTGTGAGTGACCAGAAGTACACGCATCAGCACCTCCACCATGCTGTGAATGATGCAGAATACATGCATCTGTACCACCACACTGTGAATGACCCACAGTACTTGCATCAGCACTACCATACTGTGAGTTACCCACGGAACATGCATCAGTACTACCGCACTGTGAATGATGCAGAGTACATGCTTCAGCACCACCATGCTGTGAGTGACCTGCAGTACACGCATCAGCACCTCCACCCTGTGAATGACCTGCAGTACATGCATCAGAACCACCACACTGTCAGTGACCCTGAATACATGCCTCAGCACTAACTCGCTGAGAGTGTCCCTCAGTGCATGCATCAGCACTACCATTCTTTGAGTTACCCACAGTACATGCATCAGCAGTACTGCACTGTGAATGACGCAGAGTACATGCATTAGCAACACCATGCTGTGAGTAATCCACAATATATGCATCAGCACTCCCACACTGCGAGTGACCCACAGTACATGCATCAGCATTACCACACTGTGAGTGACCACAGCACATGCATCAGCACTACTGCACTGTGAATGATGCAGAATGCCTGTATCAGCACCAACACACTGTGAGTAACCAAGAATACATACATCAGCACTACCATACTGTGAGTTACCCACAGTACATGCATCAACAGTACCATACTGTGAGTGACCCACAGTACATGCATCTGCACTCTCTCACACTGTGAGTGACCTACAGGACATGCATCTGCAGTACCACAATGGCAGTCACCCACAGGACATGCATCAGCCCCACCACACTGTGGGTGACCCACAGTACATGCATCTGCACCTGCACACTGTGGGTGACCCACAGTACATGCATCTGCAGTACTGCACTGTGAATGAAGCAGACTGCATGTATCACCACCACCATGCTGTTAGCATCTCACTGTACATGCATCAGCACCCCCACACTGAGAGTAACCCACAGTACATGCATCAGCACCACCACACTGTGAGTGAGCCACAATACATGCATCAGCACTCCCATGCTGTGAGTGTCCCACAGTTCATGCATCAGCAGTACCACACTGTGAGATACCCACAGTACATGCATCAGCACTACCATGCTGTGGGTAATTCACAGTGCATGCATCAGCACTTCCACAGTGTGAGTGTCCCACAGTACATGCATCAGCACCACCATGCTGTGACTAATCCACAGTACATGCATCATCACTACCACACTGTGAGTGACCCACAGTACATGCATCAGCACTACCACACTGTGACTCTCACAGTACATGAATGAGCACTACCACACTGTGAGTGACCCACAGTGCATGCATCAGCACCACCACACTGTGAGTGACCCATCGTACATGCATCAGCAATAGCATACTGTGAGTGACCCACAGTATATACATCAGCACTACTGCACTGTGAATGACCCACAGTACATGCTTATGGACCACCATGCTATGAGTAACCCGCAGTACATGCATCAGCACTACCACACTGTCAGTGACCCCCAGTACATTCATCAGCACCACCGCTCTGAGTGACCCACAGTACATGCATCAGCAGTACCACACTGTGACTGACCCACAGCACTTTATTCAGCACCACCACACTGTGAGTGACTCACAGTACATGCATCAGCACCACCACACTGTGAGTGTCCCAGAGTACATGCATCAGTAGTACCACACTGTGAGAGACCCACAGTACTTGCATCAGCACTACCACGCTGTGAATGATGCAGAATACATGCATCAGCACCACCATGCTGTGAGTAATCCACAGTAGATGCATCAGCACTACCACACTGTAAGTGTCCCACATTACATGCACCAGAAGTACCACACTGTGAATGATGCACAGTGCATGCATCAGCACCTGCACACTGTGGGTGACCCTCAGTACATACAGCAGTACTCCCACTCTGAGAGTGACCCACGGTACATGCATCAGCACTACCACACTGTGAGTGACCCAGTGTACATGCATCAGCACTACCATACTGTGAGTGTCCCACAGTACATGCACCAGAACTACCATATTGTAAGTGACCCACAGTACATGCATCTGCACTTCCACACTGTGAATGACCTCCAGTACGTGCATCCGCACTTCCATACTATGAGTGACCCAATACATACATCAGCACTACCACCTGTGAGTGTCCCACAGTATATGCACCAGAACTACCACACTGTGAGTGACCCACAGTACATGCATCAGCACTACCACACTGTGAGTGACCCACAGTACATGCATCAACACTTCCACACTGTGAGTGACCCACAGTACATGCGTCAGCACTAACACACTGTGAGTGACCGCTTGTTCCAATTGCTTTTGTCTGCAGGTCCATTAACATTTGCACTGCCTTTCTTGTGCCAGCAGCTCAATTTCGAAACATGGAAACAGACAATATTGCTAAAGAAAAACATGGTCCTTACAGTCTGCACAGTTTCTTCTTGCCCTGGGACCTACAAGTCTCTCCAGGGTCCAAGCTCTCCCAGACTCCCTACTTTCTCCTTCCAGTTTCTGCCACTCTGAGCAGGCAATCTCCTTTAATCTGCACCAGCCATGCTTGAATCCACCTGTAATTGTTGCACCCACGACTTTTAACTGGTAGGATTGTTCCATGGCTGCTCCACCCTTTCTGTGAATGTACCTCCTCAACTTCTCTCCTGTTGGTTTTCACTGATGTCCATATAACCATAAGCTAGTACTCAGGCTAAATTGCTCCTCACAGTTCACTTTGTTAATTCATTTTAGGAACATGATGGTCTCTGTCTTAGCTCCCTTCTGGTCTCCAGCAATTACTTGTTCAGTGTCTTGTGATTAGGGATGTGCAGTTCAGCCTGCTCAAAATCAGACTCCCCCCCAGCCAGCCCAGAGGCATTGAGGGCTGAGAAGCTGGATGCCTTACCTCATGCCACGTTGGCAACCCGAGTTCAGGAACTAACTCGGGTCACCGGGGAGCCAGCTTAGGTGGGAGGCTCGGAGCGTGCTGGAGCTGTTATGCAGTTCTCCTCTCCCAGAGTGGCAGCCCACTCAAACCATAGTTCTGCTCTGGTGGGAGTGCAGGTGAGAGGCAGTGGTGACATAAGTCTGGGGTGTGTGTAAGGGCCACTGATCCTGGCATGCATCGCAGGCTCCACACGCATGGACGTATACGAACATCGCAGTCCCAGGGCTGAAAAGATAAAAATAATAAATAAAATATGGTGGGGAGAAATCAGATCCTCTCTGGATCTAATATAGTGCAATGAACTCAGGTAGATACAGACTTTATTGCTTTAGTCTTTACCCGGTCCATCTCTTCTTGCAGCCACTTCAGTTTTTCTAGTCTGTTTCTTTCTGCAACAGCAAAATGCCCTATTAAAAGGTTCCCATGCCACCATTGCCACTGATGTCCTTCTGCTCTGTTGCAAATAGTGTGGATTTACTAATGGCGCCAAGGCACCAGGCCCTACAGTGGCAAGCAGCCTGATTGAGTCCCATCCCATTCATTGCTGAAAAGGTGCAAGTCTGGCAGTTTCAGTGAGAGACGGACCCTCCCTTGACTTGTGAGCAGGTATAAAGTATAGAGCTGGTGGGCAGGGATATGCAGATGCCCTCCCCAGAACCCCAGCATCATCCTCATCAGGTTATGTAACAAGGACAGGAGAAAGACCACATATGCTGCTGATGGTGGTGAGTTTGATACCAGAATTTGTTGCAACTAAGACTCCTCCTTTCTTTCCATGGCTCAGCTTTACATTCAAGTGGCTGGTGGTGTGTCTGGAAGTTGGATTCTCAAGAAGTCGCTGGATGGTGACACAGTTAGTGTGTGGAGCAGCAGACAGACTAGCAGAGGCCAGGGACCTTCCTAGAACTGGTCCTTCCTGCTCCCATCACTTTCAGCTACTCTCCGGTCCCAGGTCATCCTGTATCGAGTTCCGTTCCCACGTCCCCAGTATTCAGCGCCAGTGAGCCACACGGTAAAACCCAAGGACAGAGAATGACGGCTGATTGGCGTGATTGACGGGACCCTTTCTGGCAGCCTCTCCTCATCATCATCATTCTCCAAGCCCTCCAGTGGTCAGGTCTGTCATCTGGCAGGGCGGTGATCTACCCCAGTCTACCTCCAGTCTTCACTTCTCTGCTTGGTCAGTAAGTTAGAGAAGACTAGTCACTGTCTGGGATGGGGTGGTGTGCTGCAGGCTGCAGCTGCTGGTATTAAGGAGGTTAAAGAGGTGAGTGACATTCAATAGGATTATTCATGCTTCAAAGCGTGGGCCAGATAAACGCGAGTAAACAAGGAGTAACAAATCAAGCGCTGGAAATACAAACTGATTTACTGGGGTTTGTTAGAACTTTAATATATATTAATGAGCTTGTTGGTGTGATTCAATAAAATACAATAAAGTGGCATTTGCATTCAGTAAGGAAATAAAAAAGGATATGAAATTGTGTTTATGAGCATGAAACAACAGAACTGGGGTGGGGAGAGGATCTAAGTGCTATTTTCAACCCATGTCTGACAGAGATGTGCAGGAAGGAGGGATGGGATACCTGGGAGAATGGGGCCTCTCTTGGAGGGATAGAAGTTTATTGAAGTGGAATGACCTTCCCCAACTGTTAGCTAGCACTTAGGAATTGGTGGTGGTGTTCGTGTATGTAAAAATTACTCTTAACCTTCCTCCTTCCACACACACACACACACACACACACACACACACACACAAACAATATCCCTATAGGGGTCTGTCTGCCCCATACCTCTCAAGCAGATCTCAGCTGTGACACATTCAAAGCCTGGAGATACCATGCATGGGAAAAATATATTCTGCATTTCTCACTGAGACTTTAAAGCAGAAATTCTTTATAAGGTTCCATTATGCTGCTCGGGTATCACAAACCTGGACATCAGTGCAGTGACAGCATAATGTTTTGAGCTTGCACTACCATGTTTGATATAGGAACATAGGAAAGTGAGGGCAGAAATGAACTGCCAGGCCCACTTAGTCTGCCCATTTGCCTAGCATCCTCTAGGCTTGCTCCAATTTCCTTGCCCCTCCCTTCAACAGCTCTCTATGTCTGTCCCAAAATCCTCTTGACCCCTCCCAATGTATTCTCACTCACCACCACTTCTTTAGGCAGCCCATTCCAGGTGTCTACCACCTCTCAGTAAAGAAATATTTCCTGATGTTACCCCAAACTTACCCCCTCGAGCTGGAGATCATGACTCTTTCCTGGGACACCCTTCAATTGGAATAGGTTATCTGTTGGTGCTCTGTTGATCCCTTTAGGTACTTACAAGTCTCTATCATGTCCCCTCGCTTCTCTTCTCTGTTTCAGAGAGTACATGTCAAGGGCTCCCAGTCTCTCCTGATACAGCAAGTAGTCAAGCCTCTTCACCATCTTGGTTACCCTCCTTTGTACCCACTCCATCCTCTCAACATCCTTTTTTTGGTAAGGCCTCCAGAACAGGGCCCCATATTCCAGATGAGGCCTGACCAGCTGGGTGTACAAGGGTATCAGGACCTCTTTCCTCCTGCTAATGATCACCCTCCCATTACAACCCAGCAAACTGATGGCTTTTGGCACTGCCCTACCTCACTGCCCAGCCACCTGGAAGTCTTGTGAGATGATGATGCCCAGGTCTCTCTCCTCCTTGGCTTCTGCCTGCTCTCCCATTTTTCAGCCCAGGTGCATAATTTTGCATTTTGCCATGTTGAGCAATAACTTCCACTTCCTGGCCCACTCTTCATTTCCCAGGTTGCTCTGCATCCTCTCAGCTCCATCCTACATGTCAACTCTATTGCAGATCTTTACATCATCTGCAAACATTCTCACTCTTCCTCCAACCCCTCTTCTATGTCTCTTATAAAGACGTTGAACAGCAGAGGTCCCAGCACTGACCACTGGGGATTTGTTTTGTTTCTACTTTCCATGACTGAGGGGAGGTTATGCCTTTGTTCCTCCCCATCTAGCCATCTACCCTGGCTGCTGCCCCAGTCACAGACAGAGCTCTGACCTCCCGTCACTACCCTCCCTGGTCACTTTGCAGGGAGGTGCCAGCCCACCACCATGGAGACCAGGAGGGTAGAACCAGGAAGGAAGCGGACTTGCATCTGCGACCCATGATGATGCCGGTGAGCAGCCTTCATGCTGCCGAGGATTTTCTGGTGTGTGGCTCCCTGCAGGAAGAGCATGCAATAACACCAATGGATGGAGCGCACACACACTGCTGCACGACATCCCTCCCAGCATCTGCCTTCTCCGGCCCTACTTCTGCAACATTGGTGGTGTTGTCCCCTAATCTCCATCAGGGACCAGCCGCGTGCTGACTACTGATGTCCCCTCTCCCCAAAAAAGGAGAGCAAACCTCTGGACACTCAATCCTTCCCCGTCCCTGCTAACCCCCAGCAGTCTGTGCTTGTTCCTGAACATGGGTCGCTGGCATAGCATGAGGTAAGGTGACCAGTGCCTCAGCCCTCAGTGCTGCCAGGCTGGCACCCCTGGGGATGTTTGATATTTTACACATTTCGCTCATGTTTCACACACATTGGACTTAGTGAAGTAATGTTGAGAGATACAGCCTGCCCTGTTATGATTTGGTGTATTTCCAGCTGCTAACAGCCGTCATACATCCCAACCCTCTTTACTGAGTTTGCACGTATAAGGCAATTGTGGTTCATGCAAGCTCAAGGGGGGAGTGTTCCCTGTGTGCTGTGGTGTGGCAGCCTTACTAAATATTTCCAACAATTTTAAAAGATGGATTTCATTACCATGGACCTTAAGAGGGAGAGTTAATATTAATAAAATGTCTATGCTACCAAAACATGTTGAATGTCTGTTTTACAAGAGAAGGAACAGTTTCTTGCTTTACACTGGAAATTGCAGAAAACCAGGATACCTGATATTTTGTACTTCCAATATATACTGATTATATTAACTGTCTACATTATTGTATTATTTCTACCATGTCTGTATTGGTCTAGTCCAACTATGTCTGACTTTGTACTGCTATGTCTGTTTTGCCAGTTTGCAATTGTACCCTCCCGGGTCGTGCCTGAAAATAGTCAAATGTGTGGTATTACACTTCGGCCACAAGAATAATACATTTTTATATACTATGGATGGGCAGCTCATTAGATCAGTCACTAATGAAAGAGATCTAGGAATCTTAAGAAACAATGCCCTTACCTCAGCAAATCATTGTAGGCAGGTAGCTCTTACTGTAAATAGATTGATTTTTTATATCAAGAAACAGTCAGTGTATTATGAGGCTTTTTAAGACCTATGTTATTCCTCATTTGGACTATGGTTTCCCGGTTTGGTGTCCCGCTTTGAAATGAGATATTAATTTACTAGAAAGGGCACAAAGAAGAATAACAAAATCAATTCTGAATTTATCATTACTCAGTTATCAGGATAGGCTTAAGAATCATAAATTATTCCCACTACAAATTTGTCGATTAAGGGGTGATTTGTTGATGCTGTACAAAATTTTTACAAAATCAAGATCTAATGTGGTTTACAGTTCAAATCCATTAATAATAATCTTAGATCTCGTAATAGACAATTACTAATATCAAGATCAAATACAGTTAAGCGTCATCATTTTTTTTTTACAGTTCGAGCTCCAAGAGTATGGAATACGTTGACAGATTTTATAGTTATGGCTCCATCCTTTGTATCTTTTAAGAACATGTTGGATGGTTTCTTTCAGAATAGTACCTATTAATAGTCCCACTGTGGTGTGGGAGACAATTTAATGGGCTTTATAGCCTACTTTGTCTTAAATATCCTACGCATGTCACCCCATCTGCCTTCTTTCCTCAAGGGTATACATTTTAAGCTCCTTTAGACTCTCTTCGTATGACTTCTGGTGCAGACCCTGCACCATTTTAGTTGCCCTCTTCTCGACTGCCTCTATCCTGTCTATGTCCCTTTAGAGGAGGGGGGTCTCCAGAACTGCACGCAGTACTCCAGATGGGGCCTCACTAAATGTCTGCACAGAGGGATAGCAACTTCCTGTTTTCTACTGGTGATGCCTTTCACTATGTGTCCCAGTATCCTCAGCCCTCCTTACTGCCTTCTTACATTGCTTGCTATCTTAAGGTCATCTGGTATGACTATCCTCAGATCCCTTTCCGTTTTGTTGTTGTTAGTACCTCCATTGTGTACTTGTCCCTGGGTTTTTGTTTCCCAGGTGCATTACTTTGCATTTCTTTGCATTGAATCTGAGCTGCCATAATTTTGACCATCCTTCCAACCTTGCCAAGTCCCTTCTCATCCTTTCCACCACCCTTCCTCATGTATCAACCCTGTTGCAGATCTTGTCATCTGCAAAAAGGCATATGCTTCCTCCTAGCCCCTCTGCATTGTCTTCTAGAAAGACATTAAAGAGGACAAGTCCCAGTACTGAACCCTGCGGTACCCCACTAGTAACCATCCTTTCTTCAGAGTGTACTCCATTTACTATTACCCTCTATATCCTATTGTCCTGTCAATTTGTTACCCAGGCTACCAGGCTGGCTAATTTGTTTATTAATCTTTTGTGTAGGACTATGTCAAATGCCTTGTTAATGTCTAGGTAGGCCATGTCCACAGCCCATCCCTGGTCTACTACTTTGGTCACCCAGTCAAAGAAATCTGTTAGACTCATCTGACATGACCTTTCTGCTGTGAATCCATGCTGCCTTGGGTCCTGTGCCCCACTGGCCTCTGGGTACTCAACAATTCTTTCTTTCAGAAGTGATTCCATCCTTTTCCTACCACTGAGGTTAAACTAACAGCTCTGTAGTTTCCTGCCTCTGCCTTGCTCCCACTTTTGTGAAGGGCAATCACATCCACCATCCTCCAGTCCTCCAATGATTTGTTAAAAGGGCAGTCAGTGGTGTCACTAGTTCTCCCTTAGTTCTTTTAGATTCTGGGGTGAATATCATTAGGTCCCATTGCTTTGTCCACCTTGAGTTCTTGGAGTTCTTTCAGGACCCTTTCTGTGAATGGACTGGTAACGCCCCCATCCATAGTGCTTCTATTGTTTGGATTAGGTACCTACCTCTCTTCTTCTTTGTGAATACTGAGCAAAAGTGTTTGTTCAGTATCTCTGCCTTTTCACTGTCACCTCTGCCCACCTTTCCTCCCTTTATTAAACCTCACTATCCCTCCCTTGGTCTTCCTTCACTCCTTGATGTACCTATAAAAGGTTTTAGCCCCTTTTAACTGAGTTGGCTATCTTTTCCTTGGTTTGGGCCTCACTATTCTGACTGCCTTCCCCACTTCCTTCTTTAACTGATACAGTTCCCTGTCCTTGTCCTACTCCTTTTGTGATTCCTTATACTTCCTGAATGCTGTCATTTTCTCACTAACCTTCAGGGTTGGATTTACACTGCCAAGGGTTCCATGCACAGTACTGTGTAAGGGCTCCCCCTTACACCGTGTAGCAATGGCGCACCATGTTGGCACCCCACAACAAACATATACCAGACAGTCAAGTGACAACCTGCTTTCTCCAAAATGTATTCCTGCCAAGATGAACACAAACAAAATGTATGCATGGCAGCCTCACTAAAGGCAGCAGGCTGGTGGTGGGAAATGTCAAATAAATCTTACAAAATGTTGGCTGGTTTAGGACTCGAGCAGGCATGCATTTCATTGTACACTCATCAGCTCAGTGCAGACACGGTCCCATGGTTCCTGCCTGTGGTCCGCCTCAAACCCACCCTGCCCAGCTCTAAGTAATCATGGCCACCCAGCTCTAGCTCCAACCACCACAATTCACAAGTAACATCAACTAGCTTGTGGGTGGTCACACACTGGACAGGGTACAAGCAGTTCAAACAGACAGTCATCATCCCCATAGCATTAACAACCCCTGCACATAGTTTAGTTTAGCTAAGCCGGAGCGAGATGTGACACTAAGAGATGATAAAAGATCAGCCCCAAGGCTGGCCCTGTCAAATAAATACTCATCCGATCCAGTCAAACAACTAAGTGTGGGTCCGGGGAAGGATGACATTGTGCTAACTAAGATGAAAAGCCAGCGGGTCGGGGGAATCATGATGTTTTGGAGACCCTATTCTGCTCTCTAACTTTAAGGCAAGCTGTCTGTCCAACTCACTCTCAGAAACAGAAACAAAGCAAGTTTCTTCAAAATTAAGCAGAAACCACAAGGAGGGAAGGAAAAGTAAGAATCTAGTAGCCAGGTTCAAAACAAAGAGAAAGAGCAAATTCAATTCAACATAAAAACAAATTAATAAAAATTATAATATAATGTGTGGTTAATTTGAGCTCTCACCTCCCTCAGTCTGTCTGACTGAATTACTCAGTTCTCCTCGACTCATCACTTCACTCTTCTAGGGGCTCTGGCTTCTTTCCAAGGGCCAAGACATGAAGTTGAAGTTAAGAAGTTCGAGAACAGAACAATAAGCGAGTGGTGAGAGTGACAAGCCACCAGCCAGGCAAGGCAGGCTGAGTGAGTCGGCCAAGTGCCAACTCCAAGAGTGATTCCGAGTGACTGGGAGGGATGGGGACACCAAAAATTAAAGATGCTTGGAGCCAGGAAAGCGCAGGCTCAGCAGGCAGGCGAGGCTGCAATCGATCTCAAACCAACTGGGCAATTCTTCAGTTTCTCTGCTCTCTACTGTGGAGTCCAATCTCTGATGACCCCTCTTGCACATTGGATCCGAGCTGAAATGGTGCCAGATGAAAAGTTGCAAAGGCACTAGGCTGCTCCCGCTCCAGCTCCACCCTTCATGATGCTCCCCTGCACCTAGGTATGCTAATTATATGGTGGCAGCCTCAGCTCATAGGTCAGTGTCAGTTGGGTGAGGAAAAGGTAGGTTGTGTGTGCTCAATGGCTCAGAATATTACTGGTGGGAAGCAGCAAGCGGGAGGGGAACAATCTGTGCTCACTAGCTAGTCTGACTGTCTCAGACACAGCAGTAGTATAGTAGCATGCATGACAGCACAATGACTCAGTAAATATTTTTAACACAATGAATGAGAAAATGTGATCACGGATGGATCACATGGTGACGGGCTGGCAAACGCTTTGATCTGACACCCTCTACACACACAGTCAGACATCCATCAGGGTGGGCAGGTGAAAAAAAGATTTAAAGTGGTGGCTGCCGCCATGAGGTCAGGCCCCAACAGCATTTGCACTCCATGATGTACTGTGGCATTAGTAAATCTGGCCTGTTAATCTTCTCCTCCACCTCTTTTGAGAACCATAGTGTTTTTTCCCTTTGTTTTGTTTCACACAAAGGCTTATTGCCTCCGTGATGGCAGTTTTGATTTACCCCATTGTTCCTCCACCCCTCCTTTCTGCCCATTTGCTGGTATATTCTTTAGGCACTCACTCATTTTGCCAGAGTCAGCCCTCCTAAAGTCCAGTACCTTGGCTTTTGTATGACTTGACTCTACGGCTGGGTTTATCGTAAACAGTAGTTCAGTGGTTGCTTGTTCCCAGATGGCTACCCACTTCTAAATCTGTGATCCTCTCTCCATCTCCATTTGAGAGAACAAAATTTACAAGATATACAGCACACTAATAGAGAATATAGTCACATTAAGAAATCTGAAAAGTTTCAAACATGAAAGTATAAAAGGAAAAGCACTAACTGAATGGACTTAAAGTTCTTACCCCCAGCCATCAGAACAGCTTTGCTAATGCCGGAGTCCATTTTCTACTGGAATCAACTCTCACTTCTGACTGTAAAATATGTTCATTTTCAACCTTGCCCTGATCACTTCATCCATGCCTGATGCATGGAAAACTGTGAAGGTCATTCCCATTCATAAAGCCAGGGACCCACAATCCACAGAAAATTATAGCCTAATCTCCATCCTTCCTCACCTAAGCAAACTGCTTGAAAAAGTCATCCACCACTAACTTGCTGACTACGAGGTAAATACGACCTACTATGTAGTCAACAACACAGCTTCCACAAGAATCACTCACCACTACTGCCCTCGCACTCTAACTGACCACATCCTCACAAACATGGACCATGGCAATGCAACTGGTACAGTCTTCACTGACCTCCAAAGCCTTAAACCTGGCCAATTACTCACTCCTCCTCTCCAAATTGCATCACCATGGCTGGTCTGCAGAGGTAACCACCTGGTTCAGAAGCTGCCTTACAGGGCGCTCCCAGTTTGTGTGCATTGGCCTGGCCCTCTCGCACACCCTGCCTGTCTCTACTGTCCCCAAGGGTCTATCCTGGGACCCTCCTTTCTCCTTATTCATTAACTACCTTCTAGTGGATAGTCTCAACTGTCATCCAACTTAATGCCGATGACCTTGTACTCTTCTTCAGTGGAAAATCTCCTACCCTCAACTCTGCAGCCCTCTCACAAAACTACACCACAGCCTACAACTGATTCTCTGACAACCTCCTTCTGGTCAATGCCAAAAACAAAACAATGTTGTTTGGATCTAAGCCCTTCCTAACTAAATGCAAATCTAACCCACCCCTAATCATCATGTCCCCTGATGGCCTTGCCCTAGAGGATGTCAAATGCTTCAAATATCTTGAGTTGTTTGACCCTCCTTCCTTTACAGAGCACATAAACGTCCTGGTTCTAAGATTTCAACAAAAACTAGGGGCTGCCTACAGATACCAGCAATACTCACCCTGAGGTCACTGCCATCATCCAGGGAAAACTGCTACCTGTCCTGGACTACTGCTCTCCTATCTACTCCAGAACCTCCGCAGCCATCATGACAAACTATCAGTAGCATACAACAGTGCCTACCATTCTCCCTGTTGGCCCCTTTCTCCACACACCACTGTACACCCTACACTACACTGGGGTGGCTCACTACAAGCCCAGTTTGACCTACACTATAGAGTTTTATTGATTCTGACATCCAGATGGCCAGAACTCCCTCTTGCTCCCTTTCACCATCCAAACCTCACACCGCTGCCTGTGCTCTTCCAATATCCCTCCCTGAAAATCCCCAGGGTAGCCACAAACATGGGTGTTAGAGCCCTGTCTGTAGCAGCCCACTGAACTGCACATCATAAACACTCAATGCCAGTTCAAAACTTGCCTCAAAGATTTGCTCCTGTTGGCATCCACCTGCCACTGCTTTAAGGACTAATAACCCACCATAGGTTCCAGGGGTAGGGCCAAACAGGTTCTCATATTTACTGAAACTGTACCACTGTGAGCCTTACTTTGCTTTGTTATTTGTTGTCCCTCAACTACTGCCGCCATGTACTGCCAAAATGCAACAACTGTAACCTTTTACTCTGTATTACCTGTGCAACCTACCTACAAGAAGAAGAAGAAGCCAGAAGGGGAAGGAAGGAAACATATTCAATTCAGTGCTTTAGAGTAACTGGTAATTGCTATTTTCTTTTAAACTTAGATTGTATGCTTAGTGACACTATACTTTCTTTGTTGTCTTTACTTATAATTGTTTTTGGGCTGTTGAAAATTTAAAACATAGTGGTGGTGTAATCCTGTGCTGTCTTTAATTGCTGCAAATTTTGCTCCTCCCTCCCTCCCTTCCCCAACTTAATTATATGCCCTGATAAATCTGATTGACAGGAGCTAAACACAGGAATAGTAAGGGGTGTGAAGTAGAGAGGGGCATAAGAGGAAGAAGCCCACCTCAGCACAAGTGTTTTGACTCATTTATTTATTTATTGGTTTCTTTTCCTTAAAAAAAATATCTGAGGATTAGTGACAGGATTTTTAGTACAGTAAATTAATAAAAGAGAACTAGGAGAGCTTCAGTAGCAGACAAGTAGTGGAATTGCAGTATAATGTGGGGAGTGGTGCAATGCAGTGGCTGTGGGGCCAGCCATATTCAGAGCAGACCTTCTGGACACTGAGGTGCTGCCCTATCTGCATGCATCTCTCTGGACTGCGGGATGAGGTAGCCAGACTCAGAGCAGAAGTAAACTGGGTCAGGAGTACCATCACCCCTATCCAGGGACCACCCAGTCCAATGCAGCTGCATAAAAAGATGCTGAGAATGAGGAGCACTTGGATGACAGTGGGCTCAGGGAGGGTTAGTGCAGTCAGGCAGAGGCACATCCCAGATCCTATTCCACTCAAGAACTCATATGCCACACTGGCAAATGAGGACAACCAAATAGAGGTACCCAGAGAAGTGGAAGGAAAGGATGTGGAGGTTAGCCAAGGAGGTGACCTCAGCGGGGAAAGCAGTGGACCCCAGAGGAGGAGGAAGCGAATCCTGGTGGGGGACTCCATCATAAGAGGGATCCAGCTAGGAACACAGGAGGGGAGGACAGGGAGGTGAGGTGCCTACCAGGTGCTACGGCCTGGAGGGATGGAAGGAAGATCCTGGGGATCACTGGGAAGGCAAGACAGGAGGGTGAGCTGGATGTCATTATCCACCTAGGTACTAATGACCTGGCAAATGGGGAGCCAAAGGAAGTTCAGGAAGAGTTTAGGAAACTGAGGAGAGGTCTCCAGCAAGTAGCTACTTCTGTCACTTTCTCAGAAGTACTACCTGTGAGAGGCAAGGAGTGCATGCACCAGGAACTTTAACTCATGGTTGAAGAACTGGTGCTGTGAGGAAGGGTTTGGATTCATTGGTGACTGGGGACCCACCTGGAGGGATGGAGGTTTGTTCAGCTGACGGCCTGCATCCATCCTGGAGGAATCCACACTCAATGATAGTTTAAATGCTACATTGACAAGCATTTAAACTAGCAAAGGGAGGTGGCAGGCCAGCAAGGAGGGTACCACTTGCTCACCCCCAGCTAGCAGTGGAACCAGTGAACCAGAGGAGGGCTATCTCTGCAAAGCAGTGTGCAAAGATGGAGATTAGTGCCCAAGAGGTGGATAAGCAGAAAAGGCAAAATCTCAGCAGAAGGGCAGACAGCAAGGAGAACCAGGATAAATGACAACCAAGGAAGGGCTGGAGTAGAACAGCGAAGCAGTCTAGGGAGGTCAAATCATGGAAAGCCATGTATGCAAATGCCAGAAGCCTTAGCAACAAGATGGAAGATCTGAGGCTGTCATGGTACAGTCAGACCTGGACATTGTGGCCATCACTGAAACCTGTGTAATGATAACCATGACTGGGAGATGGCCATACCTGGCTACAACATATTCAGAAGAGACAGAGCAGGCAGGAAGGAGGAGGAGTGGCACTGTATGTGAAAAATGACATAAGGGCCACAGAGATCCAGGAGGAACAAAATGGGGAGATATACTGTGTTGCTGGAAAGGAAAATGGGGACAGCCATCCTCAGACAGGTGTGGTCTATAGACCACCAGCCCAGAAGGAAGAAATAGATAGGAGTTGATGCTAGCCATCCAAAGGATGGCAGACAAGGTGAGGTAGTACTGGTTGGAGACTTCAATATTCCAGACGTGGACTGGAGCATCCCAGCAGCAGCATCAACTAGAGCAGATTTATCCTGACTCCTTCAGGGTGCCTTCCTCAAGCAACTGGTCATGGAACCAACCTGCAGAAGGCAATATTGACCTTGTGCTCACAAACAGGGACAGTGATAGGGTAACAGTGGGGTAGCACCTGGGTAACAGTTACCACCAGTCATTGTGGTTTGAAATCACAGAAAGAGCAGAACCAAACCACACAAAAACACGTAGCCTGGATTTTAGGGGGGCAGACTTTGGGAAAATGGGGAGATACTTAAGAGGCATTAAGGGGAATGGGACAGGAATCAGGGGTTGAGGAACAGTGGGCAGTATTTAAAATGGGGATTACAAGAACAACAGAATTATGCATTAAGCAGGTTAGCAAGAGGAAAAGGAAGAGGAGACCATTATGGTTTTCCAAAGAGGTAGCAAAGAAAATGAAAGCCAAAGATTGCATTCAGGCAATACAAAAAGACACAGGTAGAAGGGGATAGAGAAGTACCAGGAGAAGCAAAGGGAGGCAGGGAGGTCAGTAAGGAAGCCAAAGCTCAGACAGAAGAACACATTGCAAAATCAGTGGGTAGAGGGACAAAATCTTTACAGGTACATAAGGAAAAAGAAAGACAAAGGGAGGGATAGTGAGACTGAAGGGGAGGATGGGAGCCGTGGAGGATGACAACAGTAAAGCTGACATATTGAACAAATATTTCTGCTCAGCCTTTACTGAGGAAGAGGGTAATGGGTCTGAAGGAGTACAAGGGTGAGAATGGTGCAGAAATGGACACAAGTCCTTTACACGAAAAGGGTCCTGAAGGAACTGGAAGTATAAGAGTTGATAAAGCAATGGGGCCAGACGGGGTGCACCCCAGGGTCCTTAAAGAACTAAGAGAGGTGGTGGCTGAACCTCTGGCTATCCTGTTTAGCTGATCACTGGAAACAGCGGAGGTACCCAAAGACTGGAGGACAGCAGATGTAGTCCCCTTATACAAAAGTGGGAACAAAGAGGAAGCAGGAACTACAGACCAGTCAACCTCACCTCGGTAGTGGGGAAGATCATGGAAGCACTACTGAAGGAGAGTTGGTGGAACATCTGGTTGTCAATGGACTACAGGACCCAAGGCAGCATGGTTTCACCAGGGGAGGTCATGTCAGACCAACCTTGTTGAATTTTTGACTGGGTGACTAGGAGGTGGATCAGGGGAGGCAGTGGACATGGCCTATCTGGACTTCAGCAAGGCCTTTGACACTGTGCCACATAGAAGACTATTACACAAACTGGGGACTATGGGTGTGGGCAGGACAGTGTGGTGGGTAGGTAACTGGCTGGGTGGCAGGACACAGAGGGTGGTGGTAAATGGCTGTCACTCCACAGAGAAGAGTGACCAGTGGGGTACCACAGGGATCAGTGCTGGGACCGGTCCTATTCAACATTTTCATCAGTGACATTGCGCAGGATCTAGAAGGCATAATTTCACTGTTCGCTGATGACACAAAGCTCTGTAACAGAGTAGACACACCAGAGGGTGTAGACAGAATGAGAAGCGACCTGCAGAAACTTGAAGAATGGTCAAGGGTTTGGCAGTTGAAATTCAATGCAAAGAAGTGCAAGATAATGCATATGGGGCACAAAAACCCTGGCACAATATATCAGTTGGGGGGTGAGGATATAGCATGCACCAAGCAGGAAAGGGATCTTGGGGTTGTCATCTCTGATGACCTCAAGGTAGGGAAGCCGTGTGACAAGGCAGCAGGTAAAGCAAATAGGATGCTGGGATGTATAGGCAGGGCATCACCAGCAGGAAAAGGAGGTCATAATTCCGCTATACAAGACACTAGTGAGGCCCCACCTGGAGTACAGTGTACAGTTCTGGAGACCATACCACATAAGGACACAGACAGGGTAGAGAAGGTTCAGAGGAGGGCAACAAAGATGGTGCATGGATTGCATCACAAGTCCTATGAAGACAGGTTGAAGGAACTGAACATGTACTCCCTGGAGGAGAGGAGGGAGAGAGGATATGATAGAGACATACAAGTATCTTACAGGGAGGAACAGGGTGCAGGAAAACACTATTTTTAAGCAAAAGATGTTCCAGGACTAGAGGGCATGGGATGAAGTTGGAGGAGGACGATTCAGAGGAAACATGAGAAAGAATTTCTTCACATAACAGGGTGGTGGACAAGTGGAACACCCTGCCAGAGGAAGTGGTGGGGGCTGCGAAACAATCACGGGATCTAAGAATGCATGGGATAGACATAAAGGACATAAAGGAATTCTAGAGGTCAGGGTAAAAAAGACTTCTAGGAAAACAAACTGAACTTACAAGCTCAAATGGGCAGACTGGGTGGGCCATAGGCCCCTATCTGCCGCCACTGTCTATGTATCTATGTAAATGGGAGTTCCTAAAGTATCTTTCTGAGCTAGCCTAATGCCCACTGCCAGGCTGGTGTCTGTGTTCTGTTTAAAAGTGCTTGCATGCGAAAGTGCCCTGTTAGCCTCTGTGCCTGTCTCTTTAAGAGATATTATTTTGTAGTGTATAATTAATCTGGGTAGGGGCGAGTGTTTCCAGGCTTCAGTCCCACCTGGGCTGCAGTGTTTTTGCTTCCTTCTGCCATTGCTAGTTGCACAGAAGGAGCTTTATTAGAATCTGAGACGGTTTGTCGATTATCTGCTGTAATAGTAATAATATTGCAGTTTGTCTAACCTGCCTTCCTTTGCAGCATGGACTTTCTGTATTGCACCACCATCTTGGTTCTGGACTGCCAGTCTGGGCCAATCAGTACCTTTGGGGACCCTAAAATGGAGTCTGTCCTCAGGGGTCTTGTGGGAGTGAATTCTGTAGGAATGGTAGTTTTTTCATTTTGGCACCTAAATGAACCTGGAGGGGGAGCCCTTGCTGTGACAGACAGATGGATCAACCAACTGAACCTTTTTGGATCTCCAGGAAGTCCTGATTCTGCCTGCAGCACTGTGTCAGTGTGAGAGGAGTTGAGAGAGTGAATAGCTCAAGAGATTCGAGCAGCTGCTCCTGCATGTGTGCAGGGGAAATTGTCGGGAAGTCTGTGTCTGGCCTGCCTGGTACCATCTTCCCAAGTGAGCTGAAATCAGATTTTATCTGAAATTGCAGTTTTGCGATCGGAACCTGAATTGTGACAAACTGAATTTCTCTTGAAGTGGACTGAAGATTTGCCTCAGTGCGATTGGCCTGTCAGGACTTGAGACTGACACAGAGCATACGGTTTGCACAGAGACACTGTGAATTGCAACTGGATTGTCATCCGAACTGTGGTATTTACTAGCTTTTATTATAAGTGTGCTGATTGTGAAGTGTTGGCTGCGATTTGGTTCCCCACCTTGCTTAATGTGTCACGCCTGCTGGAAGCTGCCTTCAGCACTTCACCAGACTGAATCCAAACTGTTTACCCAGTCTGAGCCTTGCTGTCCTTGCCCAGATAGCCACTCACGCAGCAGAGAAAAAACAATGAAGACTTGCCTGGGAGTCTGCTCCCTGCTCTACACCAGCAAACAAGATCTACACCATGGTGCTTCACGTGGGCCCTGCTTCTCCTGACAATCCAGTTCTTCATCCTGAAGTCTCCATTTCATCCATGCTGTATCCTACTGGGTAGCGTGATTAAATACCAGGGTAACTCCCTGCAACAAAGCTCAAATCAAAGTGCATCAACTGATTTAATTGTTGTTGCTAATCATTTTGGACTAAGCCATCCGGCTCCGGATTACAAATTAAGGGTTAAAGTGCATGTTGTTTTTCTTCTTCCTAAGGGGCCCCAACAACAGCTGCAACTCCGCCTACCCTGAGCAATACTTCAGGCTAGCCTGTAGTTCCAACTGGGTACCCAGAGTGTGCGTGACTGTGTTACAGGGACCTTGAGTACATGCCTTATAACCTGAATCTTTCCGATATCAAATGAACCACTAGATTACTGCCCCTCCCTTGTTCGCCTCCCCCTAATAAATCAGATCTAAATTTTTTTGCATCGAAACTGGTTGTGGTGTACCTCTGTATTGAAAGTACTGTGATATTGCTGCTTACTGTTACAGGCCTTGCTTTACATGGGGGTCTCCAGGGCTGTTCCAGCCAATCCAGCCCTGGTGGTAAGTGTGGTACAAGAGGGGTTAACAGTGCATTACAATGTGTATTGGGATTGTTACATTTCAGATTTGCTTTGGTCACTAGAGGGGAAAGAGGGGAGTATAAGTGTCTCAGAGGACTGTACCCAGAATAGTCACACTGCCATTAACCCTGTTCTTCAGTGTAGTACTCTTTTCAAGAGCTCAGGCCCCTCAACCTGCAGTTAGTCATGCAGGCAGGAGTAGTATGCCTTGGGATAACGCCACCTAGGGGTGACACCTGCTCTTGTTATGTTCTTGTTATTCTGATTTTTTATTCTGTGCCATCTTACATGGCCCAGGTCATGCCTGAAAATGGTCCCTGGGATCAGTGCACCTACCCAGTTAAAGTCATAAATAAATAAGAAAATAAAAGTTGTTCACAGCTACAGCAAAATAACTTGTCCTTCTCTTAGTGCACACAGCCAACTCAGTTTAGAGCCTGTCTCTCCAGCACTAGGAAGAGAGAAATTGATTCTCCTTCTCCCTCCCAGTTAAAAACACTACTGAGAGCTGCCAGGATAAAAGTGTCTTTGTCCCAGATGTCACCTCTTGGTTCAAACCCTCCTTGGTTATCAGAAAAGTTACAAGAGGAGCACAAGAATGAGGAGGTATAACATGAAATTGGAAGGTCGGAGGTTAAGAGGGAATGTTAGGAAGTTCTTCTTCACAAGGAGGGTGGTGGACATGTGGAATGGTCTGCCTCAGGAGGAAAACTGGTGAAGTCAAGAGCATGCATAGAAACTGTACAACGCACACCCGTAATTTTGTTGATTTTTTACACCAGATTTTCAGCATAGGCATTTTGGGACCTCTGCTCATGGACAGTGGCACTGTGATTTTCTCAATCTGTCCCGAACACCGATTTCCCACAGCGACCACATTATTCTGTGCCAGAAGTGCAAAACACATTGTGACCAGGATGTGAAAAATGACAGCTGTACTGTTTAGAAGGAGGTGTGTAAAATGCAAATGTTGAAAATCTGGGTGAAAACATTACAAATTCATGAAGTTAAGAGGGTGCATGGAAACTGCAATTTGGTGAAACAATTCCCAGAAATGGCTAAGATATCCACCAAAGCTGAAAAACCCTATTAATGCCATTATACAGCTTACCAGCATTTCCTCAGTTTGCAATCAGCTTTGAAGAGTGCAGAGGTGTTCTCGGTCCAACGAAGATCATCGTGCCTGGCTCCCAGAGGTAAGTATGGGGTGAGGTAGTGGAGAGGTTGGGTGCAGGTTGGGGAGGGGCATGAGAGACCATGAGGGACAATTTTCTGTTTTATAGGTCTGAGGATGCTTTGTTGCATGCTGGGGTGGGCTCCCAGTGTGCCAGTACTCCTTGGTGTTTCTTTGGAGGTCTGGAGCCAATGGGGACTGGGCACCCCGTCCGGCCATACAGTGTGCTTGGGGAGATGGAAGTGTTTAGCCAAGGGGATTGACACTCCCTCAGCATTACTATTAAATGGGAGGGGGCGATCACGCCAACGTGGGATTGGACTACCCCATCTGCAAATGAACTGGGGAGGGCATGCCGACAGGGGGATTGGGCACCCCGTTGCTTTAACAACTGTGAGAAAAGGGCAGCAGCTTCATCAGCTTTGTGGGGACTGTAAGAGGTGGATGGGGAAGCCGTCACCATGGGAACTCCACACAATGCAGCTTGTAATTGACTGCTGCAGTCAGGGACACCCGGCAACAAAAACGGATGATTGCGTAGTGATGGTGCGCTCCCCGATTGCAGTGGCTGAGTTTCTATGATCGTAGTGGCATGCTCACTATCTGCCGTCATCATCGGCAGCATGCTCCTCTATTCGCCGCAGTAGAGACCCGCTCCAGAACTGACTGCTGCCGTTCAGCACAACCTGCTGACGAAGGAAGCTGATGCAGTGTGTTTCATGCACATGCGTGCAAGGAACACAACAATTTCCACGGCACTGGCTTTCATGAATTTGTAATCTCCACATGTGCTAAGTCCAAAAATCCATATCTTGCACTGTTTCTGAGACACAGGTGCCAAAAATCGGGCACTGCAGTGAGCCTATGGGAAATTTCTCAACTTCGGAGCGCTGTAACTATGGGCCCATTGAATGTTTGGAGACCAAATCAAAAAATGCACATCTGTGTGACCAGAGCCACCCCCAGCAAATTTCAGGCCAAAATGCTGAATCATTTTAATGCAGTGGATGGCAAAGATTTTGGGGGGGCAAGTACTTTTCACAAATTGCGACAAGTTTAGCAAAAACAGACATGACACTTTCATGATTTGCGAAAGTGTCACAACCATTTCTGTTGCAATTTGCCTTCGGGGAGTGTCCCACCAAAAAGATAGTGCTGTGATCCTCAAGACACAACTAGGTAAACAAAACAGTAAGTGTTTACCTAGGGGGTCCCAAATATAAATGCCAAGCATTTTTCTCTCTTGCTAACTGAAAACAAAATGGCCACCGCACAACAGTAAAAGGACCATTTGCAACAGTAAAGTACAATGGTGGCAGCAGCTTTCAAGAGACGCATACATTTTTCTCCCATTGACTGTAATGGGAAATTTGTTTTTTGAATAACTTTTGAACAGTTGAATATTTTTTCACCAAATCTTCAAAAGGCACATCAGTGACCCAGACTGCATCTTCCCTGAAGATTTCTGACCAAACGAACAAATCATGCAGGCTATAGCCTCGAGCAAAGAAACACACTAAGCCCTCATTTATTTTCATTTTCGGGTGCTCTGCAGTAATGCAACCGCTCATCAGACATAATGCAACATGCCAGATCCAGAGATGTATGATACCAGACCGCACATGCCAAATTTTATGCAAATCTGTCATTTGGTGCCAAAGTTATTAAAGTGCAAAATCTGGGGTTTGAAACAGAAGTGGCTGGGCAACCATAATTATACTGGCACTACCATGCCAGTAATAAATACATATACATACATATATACACACACAATCTCAAAGTCATTGTTGTCTCAACTTGTAGCTGATGGAACAAAGATCAGTAAAATAACAGAACATGTTGGTGTTCATATCACTGATGCCAACTCTAGCTAATCATTTTGTCCTGGCCACCACAAGACTGCCAATTCATACATCCAGTAGGCCTCCTTGACAGCTTTTCTGTCTTATATCACCCTGTTTCAGTCCCATGGTCACCCTTTCAATGCCCAGGGACACCAGGGAGTGTTCCTCCATGTTGCCTGTTGCATCAGCATGGATTGCTAGGGTCTATCTTCATTTTCTGGTCTATATGGCCCTAATATGATTTTTAGACTTAACCCCTAATGCTGCCAACATAAAAGGCCCCACAAGGACAAGAAGGGGACCACAATGTTTTAGTTCTGGAGTTTTTCTGTACAGTGTGTACTAAGGTATCTTAGATGTTTAGCCCTATGGTAGACACTGTGATGTGGACAGCCAGTTCTGAGTGCTGTATGATCATTTTTTGTAATATAATAAAAAAAAATGTGTATGGACTGTCTCCTATGAGAAAGGCTGAAACAGCATGTGAGATCTCTCTCACACACAGGTTTTAGATACTAGGTGTTACATGGCAGGCCAGAAGCTAATTACAGACCAGGCCTTAATCAAGGATCTCCTGTTTGTCTGAGTTAATTATAGCTGCAGTTACTAAGAGGGAAGATCATATCCATTTTATGATGTTTGGAGGGAAACCAGGTTATTACACATGGGTGCAAGTTGTAAATGCTCATTTGAAGCATGTGTGAGACAGGATGCAGCATAAGATCAAAAAGTCATTAGAAGAACATGAGCCATGCTGAGGTAGCAGAATGTAATACTTGGAAAGGACATCCAGTTTCTATATAGATATTTGTATTATATATATCCTGACAGGGAGGAACTAGGTGACCTCATGCAAAGAGAAGGGCAAAGCCAGCTGTTAGACAATATTCTGTTTTACTTCACAGACACACGCTTTATCTAGACTCTGACAAAAAATATGTGAGCACTTTAAGCAAGGTATTTAGAGAAAGAGACAAATTTAAGTACTTTAGTAACAATTGCACTGTTTAAAATCTTGTTCTTTTGTAAGATTTATGTCTTGTGATACAATAGCTCTGTATTGTATGTTTTATGTATTATCTATTTTAGTAAAACTCTTTTTAGAGCTTACTTGGTCTGTCTTTGATTTCTTTCTCTTACAAGTAGAGTATATATGGTTACAGCAGACACTGGGCATAAGCTTGAATGGTGATACCAAACTAGAAAAAGGCAAGAATAATCTGAGGTCTTCATTAAAATTTAAGGGTTCATTTTTGTACACCTGGTTAGGTACCCATAGGCAAAGATATCTTCCCCCGAAGACAGACATATCTGAGCCTGTGCATTGACACGCTAGCAAGAGGTTCACAGGTTGAATCCCTCCAAGACTTGAGACCAATGGTTGATTCGAACCACAAAAACAGACAAGAGGGTTACCTTGTTCTGTTAAACTGTTCACAAGACTACGCTCGGAGGTTGGCTCATTGGGAGTAGAGGGCTGACCTGAGTGGGTTTGTGACAGACACATCTAGGAGTGGTTGTTAACACAATCCCTCAGGCCAGACTTGGCCTTCAGTACAGTATGTCTCGGTTCTTCATCACATGGTTGCCACAGTTTTTGCATCCATAAAATAGGTAATGTCAAAATTCATTCAATTGATTGCCTCCCTTAAGTTTTCCTGGACATCTAATCAACCTGAGTATTGGATCTCTGAATCACATCCCCCCAGACTTCAAAGATGGGTTACAGGGGGCTACTCACCTTGACAAAGCATCAGGAGTGTAGGGTGTGAAATGTGATGGTGCCAGTGAATCCTCTTGTTGTTTGGACTTCCACTCTGCTTGACTGGCACATATTTGGAAATGCAATCAAATGCTTCCTACAACTTACAAGATACAGCCTAAGGCCTTTTCAGAGTGTGGACTGAGTGCTGGATCCACTTTCTTGCTGTACCTGTATTATGGGCCTGCGGCACAGACACTGAGTTAGCAGTCCTTCCAGCTTGCATGTAGGTGATCAGTAGCACAAAATGTTCATAAAAAACACATCCCTGGTGTTTAGTGGACACCCTCCCTCCGATTGCCCCTGTTGTAGAGGCAATCTGTTATCCATGGTAGTGGAGGAAAAACAGAAAATTGTGTCTCTAACTCACGCCAAGAACTAAGGCAGCCAATAAATGTGATGATAAAAAACCTTTATTACAATATTCAGCATGACCAGGATCTTCACCACCCCAACCCAGAGAAACACAACGTTTCACACAGGCATACTGCACTTTGTCAAGAGATTCAGCACTAGTGCATGAAAACATTAAAATAGTGAACATAACCACTTAAAACCAGGTGCAAATAATAATACTGTGAATTAATATCAATCAAAACCATAGGGTCCATATAAGATAGCTGTTAAATGCAATATTATCCAATTAACCTTAAACGAAAGGGGAATCCAGTGCACTCTGAAAGCATCCTGCGTTTCTATACCGTGGTACTGGTGCAAGTAACGATCTGCAATGGTCCGCACGAAAAAAAGAGGTTCTTTGTTAGCCAAAATGGCTTCAGTAAATTCACCGGGCAGACAGTTGGCAGGCCTCAGCCCAGCTCCCTCGTGTTCATCAGTGCTTTCAGCATCGGGAACTGAAGATTCGTGTTCAGATTCCGGCTAAATGAAAACCCAAGCAGAATCGAGGAAGATTATTAAGCTTCTGCATAAGATTGATGCCAAGGTATCAGACATTCAGAGGGACTTTAAAAAGCTGGAATCTAGAACCACAGCAGTGGGACAGCATTTAGAGGGGCTGCAAGCCGAGCATATGGCCTACGGTAGATCACTGGCATTCCTATATAGGGCAGGGAGAAAGCACTGACAGCAAAAGCAGAGGATGCTGAGGCACGTTCCAGTCGCAACAACATAAGGGTAGTTGGTATCCCAGAGGGGGCCGAGCAGGCTGATATGGTGGCCTTTATGGACTGTTGGCTGAAAATGGAGTTGCAGATAGAGGAAGATACGCCCTCGCCCCGAAACCCAGACAGGGCGCCGCCCCAAGAGCCATTATAATCAAATTTTTGATGTACACTACTAAGGATATGGTCCTGCGTTTGGTATGGGCAAAGAGAGATCTGAATTTTGACAGAGTAAAGGTGTTTGTGGATCAAGATTCCCCCCTGCCTTGGCCCAGTGTCAGAGAAAAGTACTTGGGGCGGTGAAACAGCTCAGAGAAAAGGGCTTGAAAGCCCAGCTACGTTACCCTGCTAGACTGTGGGTAGAGCTGCCTAATGGTCCAAAAATTTACGATTCCTTACTAATGGCCCACAACTTTCTGATCTCAAAGCACATCCAGGTCCCAGATACAAAAGAAGAGATCACAGAGAGGGAGATAGAACAGCTTCTTTGGGCAGTGGTTCCAGGCTCAAAGAATAGTAATTGACCCCACCTCAGAGCGGATTCAGTTCTGCCCTTACACACTGATTTATCCAAATGGATTGCTAAAGGGAAGCACCCAGAGAAGACTGTTTGAATTTTAGTAACTGAATGCATGTCTTTTCTCCCAGTTCTACTGGGGACCTACTGTTTAAAATGTGCTTATTTGAACAATTGAAAATGAAGCACCCTTAGAGCATAGAAAAATGGTGGTCAAGGGGCTTAACTGGGTGTTTTTTTCCCTCTTGTTTTTCTGTTTTTCAGTGGTGGCCCTGGTCCTGAGGGGTGCAGTTGGGGGTGTCTCTCTTTCTTCTGGATGTGCTGCGAGTCTACAACTGCACAGCGGAGGTTGAGAAGGTGGCCCTTTGGTTTCAGACTCCAGGGTGGGTGGGATCCCTTTTGGGTGGCGCCTTCCTGAGTCTGACTTAGATATCAGTCCCTCTGCTCTCACGGGCTTTCTCAGTTTTACATCTTGTCCCTCCATGCGAAGGATGCTGATCAAATGGGAGTTTTGGTAGAAGTCTGGGATATCTCGTGGCCATGGCCTGGATACTCTCAAGAGGGACGACTTTTCTAATTTAAAGTATGATAAACAGTTCAATTTGGATGGATTTTGGGTTTGTTGTTTACACTTCACCCCGATAGTATTAGCAACAATTAGTCCCATTCCTTTTTGGTTCAGGGATTGGGGGCAGGAAGAGGAGAAAGGGGGAAAAAGGGGATACTTTTTTTTCTTCTTTTGCCTTGTAATTTGTTTTTGCTGCCCCCCCCCAGAGAACAGAGTGGAGAGTGGGTTACTCCCTTCCGATCTAAATTATTGCTGCAGACCTCATGTTGGGGTGGTGTTTGATAGGAATATACAGTTCCCAACTGTGCTAGGTCCTCAACAAATGGTCAGTCCCAACAGGGAGAAGTGAGTACATATTTTTCTATTATTATTTAGATTTCCTGAGGAAGAGACTCCCATCTGAGGGCCTATTTTTTATTTGAGTGGGACTCTGAGTTGGGGTGCCCCCCATATTTTTATGAGGGCCGACCACTTGAGAGTGAGGATCTATCAATTATTAATCCTGGTGTTTCCCCCACTCCCCATCCCCTTCCCTCCCCTTTTCTTTCCTCTCTCCTGCAGTTGGTGCTGCATTGGATTCTCCACTATAGGAGTGTGTCAGTTTTTGTGTTTATGTTGGAGACCCAAGAGTGTTTTTCCCAGCCCCTCCCAGAAGTTTTGTGCTTAGGAAACTCAGAGGGCACAGGCTGGTGACTCTCCAGGTGTCTGGGGAGCCCTCTAACCTTTTCACTTCTTGTGGAGTGTTGTTCCTCGAGGGGTGCAAGTTGCTTCCCCTTACCCTATGCTGGAGCACCTACCTGGCTGACTATTATTGGTATGGATGGGCGCTTCGGATGGCAAGCCAGGTTCATGCAATGACTTGGTGTCATTGCGCTTCCTTATGGGAGGCAAGTCCTGTGCTCTTAGTGCAGGGTATGCAAGGTCTTTAGATTTATTAGGTGTTATGGTGGTTGTGTTATTAGTTGCTCTGTTTCTTCTCTACTCTTTCTCTCTTTTCTGCCTTTACTTGTTTTGGGGAGAGTGCCTTTATGTACGAGTAGGTGTCATGACTGTACCACTGGATAAAGGGCGTATAAATTAGTTGTCGAAGTTTTCTTGGATTTAAAATATGGGTGATTTGACAATTTGTTCACTTAATGTTAAGGGTATTAATAATGTTGTGAAGCAAGCTAAAATATTAGCTGATTTTAAAAGGGAAAAGTGTGATACTGCTTGTTTATAGGAGACTAGGCTGACCCTGGGAGAGCACATGAAATTGCGCAGGGATTCGGTGAATACGGTATGCTCTGACAAGCATCCACAATCCAAAAAGGGGGAAGTAGCCATTTTATTTTGTAGGGGCCCCCCACTTCAGATTCAGTCTGTAACCAAATCAGGCTCGGGACACCAACTGATGGTCTCTGGCAATTATAAGGGTCGAACAATACACTTTGATTGGAGTTTACGCCCCCACCCCACCTTCCAGAGAGTTTTTTTGCTCCCTTTTTAACTCGGTAGCCAGTTTACCGCCCAAACAAGTTATTTTAATGGGGGATTGGAATTGTGTGGATGATGTCAGCTTGGACAGAAGTTCTGCCAAAATTCCAACTTCCAGGTTCTGCTCCTGGTTACTTTGCAATTTGCTGGCGGAAGCAAGACTAATCGACCCCTGGAGGCTGTTTAATCCCTCGGTGAAAAATTTCACCTTTTCCTCTCCAGCTTCCAAGATGTATTTCAGACTTGACAGATTTTATACACATAGAAATGCTTTGCATTCATTTAGGGATATCTCTATTCTCCCGATCACGATCTCTGATCATGCTATGGTTAAGGCACAACTTCGATGGGACTCAACGGACTGGAGTGGTCTTTGCAGGTTCGATCCAGGGCTGCTCAATCACAAACAGTATATAGAATCTACCAAAAAAGTTATTCAGTGTTATCTAAAAGAGAACACAGAGACGCTCTCTAAGTCCAAGTACTTGTGGGATGACTTAAAGGCGGTGGTGAGAGGGCACACAATAGCATTTTCCTCTCATAAGCATAAACTGCATCAGGCTCATATACCAGAAGCCCTCGCCTTAATTGCTGATCTAGAGGCATCACACAAATGTACGGGGTCTAACTTCACACTCAAAAAGTAAAGAGAAGCCAGGGATCCCTATAACTCATTATTACATAGGCGGGTAGAGAACTCCCTTATTACATAGGCAGGTAGAGAACTCCCTTAGATACACCGGGCAATGTTACTACGAGGGGGGAGAGAGGGCAGGCAAACTGCTTGCCTTAAGGCTCCGCAGGCAGGCAGCTGATAGGTATGTGGCTAAGGTCAGTTCTGATCCCCCTAATTTCCCTAATAAGATCCTTCTGGGTGAAACTGCACAAGAGATCGCCGAATTTTATAGACAACTTTACTTGAAAGAAGAAACACATGAGCATGGTGATAGAATTTTGAATTTTTTACAAGGTCTAGAGCTCCCTGCATTGTAAGGGATTCAGAGGGACTCCCTAGAGGCTCCCTTTACTGAGGGAGAGGTGAGGGCAGCTATTAAGACTCTTAGCTATGACAAGGCTCCTGGCTTGGATGAGTTCACTTCAGAATTTTACAAAGGATTCATGGATGTGTTAACCCCGTTACTCACTAGAGTTTGTAACGTGGCATAGGAGCCGGGGGCCCTGCCAGATACATGGGGAGAGGCCCTTATTTCGGTATTACTCAAATCCAGGAAAGATCATGCTTCTTGTGCTGCGTACCGACCTATCTCTTTGCTCAACCAAGATGCCAAAATCTTTGCAAAGATCATTAGCAAATGTCTACAGAAAGTGGTCCCTGTCTTGGTTCACCCAGACCAAACCGGGTTTATACCGGGAAGACACATCCAAGGCAACATTAGACTGTTGTTAAATGCTATATCCTCAGCCCAGCTCCCTATAGATTCCCCACTTTCAGCAATACTATCTTTAGATGCTGAGAAAGCATTTGATAGCCTTAATTGGCAATATTTGGATTTGGTCCTGGGGGGCTTTGGGTTTGGTGAGAAATTTCGGTCTTGGATATCCAATTTATACTCCAAGCCTAGAGCTAGGGTCCAGGTGAATGGGACAATCTCCACTCAAATTGGGATTGAGCGAGGCACCAGACAGGGCTGCCCTCTCTCCCCTCTTATTTGCCCTGAGTTTGGAACAGTTGGCCGTATATACTCGGCAATCAGATTTCTTCGATGGTCTTCAGGTTAGGGGGATGGAGGTCAAGATCTCACTATATGCGGACGACACCTTGTTATATATATCTGATCTGGTAAACGCAGTTCCCAGAATTCTCAATTTTCTTTCTGAATTCAGAGCTCTTTACGGTTATAAAGTTAATCTGGACAAATCTGAATTATTCCCCTTGGGGGGTATCCTGGGTCAGCCTTTACCAAGGGTGCAGCAAATTAAATAGTGTAAATCAGGGTTTAGATATTTCGGGGTATGGGTTCCTCAGGATCTCAAGGCCCTATACCCTACAAATCACTTAAGAGTACTTCAGGAGATTAGGGAGGACTGTAACAGATGGAGAGAGCTTCCCCTTTCCATTTCGGGTAGGGGTGAATCCATTCGCATGAATATTCTCCCTCGCCTGCTGTTAATATTGGGTGCCATTCCTTTCAGGCCCCCAAGGAACTTCTGGTGAGACCTGAGCTCTACCCTCTCTAAATTTCTTTGGTCTGGGAGGAGGCCCCGTGTGAGATGGAAGACTATGGTGGTCCCCAAAGAAAGGGGGGGCTTTGGGTACCAGATGTCAAGAAATATTTCTGGACATCGCAGTTGCAACCTTTGGTGATCATGGCCCGGGAGCCCCTACCAAAGTGGGTTCAGATTGAAGGGGCTGATTTTCCTTTAGGAAAGGTTTCAGACCATATTTTCTTGGAAATACCCAGGCTGCGGTGGCTTGACTTTAGAAATCACTTCACTAGGGTGATTTCCCAGGTTTGGAGGGACATGAATTCTAAACTAGGTATTACCGTAAAGCTTAACCAATGCACAACAATATTGAGCTGCTCAGATTTTGGCCCACTTAAGTGGGATATGGGTTTTCAATGGTGGTCGAGAGGTGGGCTGATTAATTTGGGCCAGCTTTTTGATCAGAGTAAAATCATT
The DNA here is from genome assembly GCA_016271365.2 of Neoceratodus forsteri. Lineage (NCBI taxonomy): Eukaryota > Metazoa > Chordata > Ceratodontiformes > Ceratodontidae > Neoceratodus > Neoceratodus forsteri. The sequence continues at coordinate 14,132,862 of JADMNL010000038.1, read as the reverse complement.
TCAACAGTTAAAGGCCGAATTTAATCTCCAACATACGGACTTTTTCCATTATCTTCAGCTAAGATATTTTGTCCACCTAAATGAAAAGAAGACTGAGTTTGGTACGGAGTCTTCAAACAACCCAGTGGAATCTACTTTGTCCTCCCTGATTATGTCTCCACATCAAAAACAATTGATCTGCAAATTAGTCCAGGGGATGCACTGAGAGGGACTCCTTAATTTTGGTTAAAGATATGTGGCACAGAGACCTTGGTGTGATCTTGTTAGAATCTGACTGGACACACATTTGGAAGGCCATTCAAACTACCACATCATCCCTCTTTTGGTGTGAATTTCAGTGGAATCTAGTTGTGAGATAGATTTTTTAGAGTCCCTGTGGTGACAAAACATTACAGGTTACATCACTCTGACCTTTGTTGGAGAAGCTGTCAGTTGGTTGGTACTTATTTCCATATATTCTAGGAATGCAAAGTTATACAGGAGTATTGGAGGGAAGTAAAGGATATTTTGAGTCTGTACTGCCAGAGTCGCCTCATTACTGGCTACTGGGTTAACCCCCCCTTCTGGCTTCTAGATCTTCACGTCTTTTGTTTGGAATCCTGGTGGCAGCAGCTCACAAGGCCATTAATTTGTTATGGCTTACTTTGGACACACCCACCATCTCCACTTGGTACAAAATCTGCGCCAGGATTCTAGGAAAGGAATATCGGACTGCCAAGCTGAGGTTATCTCTAGATAAATTTAAAGAAAGATGGCTACCTTTCATGCATTTCATGGCCTCTCGGGAGAGAAAACCTGTATTAGAAGTACTGGCCAGATATGCCTGAGAAGATTCTCCTGGTTCAGTCTGGATATGCTGACTGGGGTGCAGGACCAGGAGATCCCGTCACTTCTGTGCCTCTAACCTGCCCTATTATTATTTGCTGGACACGTTCTTTTCTACTAGGCACTTATTAATTAAATGCAGCACCAGTGCATCTGTGTTTGTCTGGGCTTTTAGCAACAATAGAGACTATATTATTATTTGTTAAAGGCAATAAATTATTGTATGCACTTACAATGTTAAAGGGTTTTGCTGCCCTCTCATCCTTTTCTCCTTCCATAGAAACATAGAATCTGACGGCAGATAAGGACCGCTTGGCCCACCCAGTCTGCCCATTTCCCTACCTGATGGATAAGCTGCAGATCCTAGTTAACCAGCAGCCTACTTCTTCCTACCCCCACCCACTAGAATTGCCTTATGAGTGTCCCATGCATGCTTGAATTCCACCACTGTTTTTGACTCCACAACCTCCTCTGGAAGGCTGTTCCATACATCCCACAACCCTCTGTGAAAAAAATACTTCCTTAAATTACCTCTGAGCCGCCCTTCTATTTTTCAATTGTGCCCCTTGTTCTTGCACACCTCTTTTTGAAAGATGCTACCCTCTTGACTTTGTTGATTCCTTGAGGTACTTGAAAGTTTCATCATGTCCCCCTCTCCCTCCTTTCCTCGAGGCTATACATATTAAGCTCCTTAAGTCTCTCTTCTATGTCTTCCGTGCAGACCCTGCACCATTTTAGTTGCCCTCCTCTGGACAGCTTCCATCCTATGTCTTTATGGAGATTGGGTCTCCAGAACTGCACACAGTACTCCAGATGGGGTCTCACCAGCTGTCTGTACAGAGGGATAATAACTTTGTTTTCTACTGGTGATGCCTCTCCCTATGCATCCCAGTATCCCCAACCCTCCTTGCTGCCCTCTCACATTGCTTGCCCACCTTTAGGTCATCTGATATGACTACCCCAGGTCCTTTCCATTTTTGTTGTTGTTAGTATCTCACCCCCCATTGTGTACTCTTCCCTGGTTTTTGTTTCCCAGGTGCATTACCTTGCACTTCTTAGCACTGAATCTAAGCTGCCATACATTTGACCATTCCTCTAACCTTGCCAAGTCCCTTCTCATCCTTTCCACCCCACCTTGTGCATCAACTCTGTTGCAGATCTTTGTGTCATCTGCAAAGAGACATACTTTTCCTTCCAGTCCCTCTGCAATGTCACTTATAAAGACATTGAAGAGGACCGGTCCTAATACTGAACCCTGTGGTACCCCACTGCTAACCCCCCTTTTTTCAGAGTAGACTTCATTTACTATTACTCTCTGTGTCCTATTCTCCAGCCAATTCTTTACCCATGCTGTCATCTTGGGACCCACTCCCAGGCTGGCTAACTTGTATATTAATCTTTTGTGTGGGACTGTGTCAAATGCCTTGCTAAAGTCTAGGTAGGCCATGTCCACAGCCCCTCCCTGATCAACTACTTGGGTCACCCAGTCAAAGAAATCTATTAGATTTGTCTGGCATGACCTTCCCGCTGTGAATCCATGCTGCCTTGGGTCCTGTGCCCTCTGGCCTCTAGATACTAACAATTCTTTCCTTCAGAAGTGATTCCATCATTTTCCTACCACTGAGGTTAAACTAACAGGTCTGTAGTTTCCTGCTTCTGCCTTGCTCCCACTTTTGTGAAGGGGAATCACATCTGCCCTCCTCCAGTCCTCAGGTACCACCCATCCTCCCATGATTTGTTAAAGAGGGTAGTCAGTGGTGTCACTAGTTCTAGCCTTAGTTCTTTTAGAATTCTGGGATGAATCTCATCAGGCCCCATTGCTTTGTCCGTAAGTTTCCGTAAGTTTTGAAGGCACTCTACCCCATGTTTATCTTATCTTCCCTTTTCTTTTTCTTCTCTCCCTTTCTTTTCTATTCCTTTTCTTCTCCTCTCTTCTGTCTTTGGTTCTATTATGGTACATGTGAGTAGGAATGGACTTTATATTTGTCTGCTAATGTATGCATCTCTTTGGAAAAAAGTTTAATTAAAAAAAAAAAAAAAAGATGGTGAAGAGGAGTTACCTAAACCAAACAATAAAAGCACTCTGGGCAGAGGGGTTGACACCAGTCCATTTATAGAAGAAAGGGTCCTGAAAGAACTCTTAAAACTCAAGGTGGACAAAATAACGGGGCCTGATGGGAGTCACCTCAGAATTCGAAAAGAAAAATAAAGGGGACCTAGTGACACCACTGACCACCCTTTTTAACAAATCTTGGGAGGATTGGGTGGTACCTGAGGACTGGAGGAGGCCGGATGTGATTCCCCTTCACAAAGGTGGGAGCAAGGCAGAAGCTGGAAACTACAGACCTGTTAGTTTGACCTCAGTGGTAAGGAAAATGATGGAATGACATCTGAAAGAAAGAAATGGATTCACAGCAGGAAGATCATGTCAGACCAATCCAATTGATTTATTTGACTCGGTGACCAAAGTAATAGACCAGGGAGAGGCTGTGGATATGGCCTACCTAGACTTTAACAAGGCATTTGACACAGTCTCACACAAAAGATTAATAATCAAGTTAGCCAGCCTGGGAGTGGGTCCCAGGGTTATAGCCTGGGTAGCAAACTGTCTGCACAACAGGACACAAAAGGTAATAGTAAATAGAACTCACTTTGAAGAAAGGTGGGCTACTAGTGGAGTACCTTAGGGTTCAGTACTAGGTCTAGTCCTCTTTAATGTCTTTATAGGTGACATTGCAGAGGGTCTGGAGGGAAAGGTATGCCTCTTTGCAGATGATACAAAGATCTGTAACAGAGTTGATACACAAGGGAGGGTAGAAAGGATGAGAAGTGACTTGGCAAGGCTGGAGGAATGATCAGACATATGGCAACTTAGATTCAATGCAACAATACAAAGTAATGCACCTGGGAAACAAAAACCCAGGAGAAGAGTACACAATGATGGGGGATATACCAACAACAACAAAAATAGAAAGGGACCTTGGGGTAGTCATATCAGATGATCTAAAGGCAGGCAAGCAATGTGAGAAGGCAGTAAGGAGAGCTGGGGGGATACTGGGATGCATAGGGAGATGCATCACAAGTAGAAAAAGGGAAGTATACAGACCTTTGTACAGACAGTTGGTGAGACCCCATGTGGAGTACTGTATGCAGTTTTGGAGACCCCATCTCCGCAAAGACATAGACAGGATGGAGGTGGGCCACAGAAGGGCAATTAAAATGGTGCAGGGTCTGCATCAGAAACCATATGAAGAAAGAGACAGAGAGCTTACTATGTATACCCTTGACCAAAAGGAGGGAGGGGGGGACATGATATAAACTTTCAAGTACCTCAAGGGAATCAATTAAGTCCAGGAGGGTAGCATCTTTCAGAAAGAGATATGCAAGAACAAGGGGGCACAATTCAAAGATAGAGGAGGGTACGATCAGGGGCAACCTGAGGAAATATTTTTTCATGAAAAGTGGTGGAAGCATGGAACCACCTTCCTGAAGAGGCTGAGGGGTCAAAAACAGTGGGGGAATTCAAACATGTATGGGACAGACATAAGGCAATTATAGTGGGGGTAGGAGGAAGTAGGCTGTTGGTTAACTAGAATCTGAAGCTTATCCAATAGGTAGGAAAATGGGCAGACTGGGTGGCCTAAGCAGTCCTTATCTGCCATCAAAGTCTATGTTTCTATGATTTCTGATACCGTGATAAGAATGGACCCCATTCTTAAGCAAGGGCATATTCAAAACTCAAGAAATCAGTACTGTATTAGTCTTTGATGTTTGCGGAGAGGGCTCATTTCAGCACACACAACGTTCCCAAAAATGCTTCCTTTTGAAGTTCATTAAGTGCCACAAATATTGGTAACACATTTAAATGTGTCTGAAACTTCTTTTTGATTAGTCCCATTGCTCCAAGCACTACTAGAACAATTTGTGTGTCCTTATTCCACATTGGTTTTGTTTCTGGTTATATATCTTGGTATTTCATGATTTTTTTTGTCTCTCTACGCAGAACACTGTAGTCACTAGGGGTGGCTATTCCAATCAGCAATGCTACAACATTTGTTGTCTTTTCTTGTATTACAATACAGGATTTTCTCGCTTCCACTTTTTTGGCTCTTGTTATTAGGTGATCCCATGTGATCATTACTTCTTCATTCCCTGTGATTCTTTGTGGTTTGTGTTTCCAGTGTCTCTCTGCTACCTGTATGTTTTAGTGTCTGCATAGTTTCCAGTGGATCAATCTTGCTATGCTGTTGTGTCTTTTGGTATACAAGCCTTCTGCCATGAATACTTCACATCCAGCCAAGAAATGTGCAACTGTTTCTAATTCTGTACTACAAAACCTGCATTTGTCTGTTTCTTCTATGGATTTTGTGAACCATCTTGTGTGTTGTCCACTGTCTTGTGCTGCCATTAACAGTCTCTTATTTCATGACCTAAATCCACCTCTTTTTAACCACTCATGGGTCAGAGCTTGATCGACCTGTGGTTGTTCTAATAGCTCCCTATATTTTTCACTATAATTATTGGCCGTCCAGTTATTTTTTCTTTTCTATTGGTCTTTGTCCTTATACTCAAGGCCCCTGGAATTCTGAGGTTCTGCGGTTGCGGAATTTGCAGCAGAATTTGCATCATGCCGCAGAATATATATAGTGCAGCAGAATTGTTTTTGGTGAATTTTCATAGAAATATACTGTTTTTCCATAGTGTCAGGCTTTCTTTCCCACCTCGTTTATCTTGAAGCCCCTCCTCTATGCTCAGCATATGATGTAGTCGATGACATCACACCATATTTAGCCAATGACAGGACTGCATTCTGCCAGAGAAATGAATAAATCATGCCGTAGAAATCAGAAAATGCTGCCACAGAAGTCAAGGAGCCCTGCCGCAGAAATCAGAAAATTCTGCCGCAGAACACCAGGGGCCCTGCTTTATACTCCTTACACTCCAGAGTGAATTATCTGATGTTTTTTCAGGTTACTCTTATTGCCAAAACTCTTGTCACATTCTGTACATTTATATGGTCTGTCTCGGGGTTAGTGTCTCCAAATGTTTAGGAATTTCTAATGCCGTGGCAAGAATGGACCCCATTCTTTAGCCAGGGCATAGTCAAAACTCAAGAAATTAGTACTGTATTAATCTTTGATGTTTGCTGAGAGCGCTCTTCTCAGCACACGCAACGTCCCCAAAATAGCTTCCTTCTGAAGTTCATAAGGTGTCACAAGTATTGGTAGCATATTTAAATGTGCCTGAAAGTTCTTTTTGATTAGTCCCATTGCTCCAAGCACTACTGGAACAATCTCGTGTCCTTATTCCACATCAGTTTAGTTTCTGACTGCATATCTTGGTATTTCATGATTTTGTGCTCTCTGTCACGAGCACACTGTAGTCACTAGGGTGGCTATTTCAATCAGTAATGCTACCTTTGTTCTCTTTTTGTATTACAATATCAGGTTTTCTTGCTTCCACTTTCTTGGCTGTTGGTATTGGGTGATCCCATGTGATCATTACTTCTTCATTCTCTGTGATTCTTTGTGGTTCATGTTTCCAGTGTCTCTCTGCTACCTGTATGTTATAGTGTTTGCACAGTTTCCAGTGGATCAATCTTGCTACATTGTTGTGTCTTTCAGTATACAGGCCTTCTGCCATGAGTACTTCACATCCAGCCATGAGATGCAACAGTTTCTAATTCTGTACTACAGAACCTGCACTTGTCTGTTTCTCCTGTTTTTTCTATGGATTTTGTGAACCATCTTGTGCATAGCCCACTATCTTGGGCTGCCATTATTAGTCTCTCATCTCCTGGCCTAAATTCACCTCTTTTTAACCACTCATGGGTCAGGGATTGATCGACCTGTGGTTGCTCCAGTAGCTCCCTGTATTTTCCACTATAATTATGGACTTTCCAATTGTTTTTTCTTTTGTGTTGGTCTTTATCCTTATACTCCTTTTTCTGATTCTTTGCGTTTTCTGTTGCTGACAATTCCTTATCTACTTTTGGATTGACATCAATCTCTGCTACCCTTCTAAAGGCTTCTCCTAATTTGATGAGTGAAGTCATTTTAGGCTTATTTTCTTCATGATGCAAGACCTTGGCTATATTTGGGTCCAAGGATGTCAGTACATATGTATGTAGCCCCACTATTGTGGATCTATATGTGTAATCAATCTCCATGAGGCCCATGCCTCCCTCTGCCCTTGGGATGTATAATCTTAGCATGCACCGATTTTTGTATATTAATTGGTGAGCATGAAACATTTTTCTTGTTTTTATATCTAGCTGGTTCAACACTTTCTGTGGCCAGTCTATCACACCAAATCTGTATGATATCACTGGAAGGGCGAGTTGGTTTATAGCTTGCACTTTATTTCATGTTGTCAAAGCAGTTTTCAAAATTAGCTTTAACCTTCTAAAATACACCTTGGTTACTTTTACTCTCATTTGTTCATGTTGTGCTTTTGCTCCTTCATCTATTCCCAGGTATTTATACACTCCCTCTTGCTCAAGTTCTTTTATGTCACAAACCTCCGCCAGATTCACGTTTTCTTTTCGAGTTAACTTTCCTGCTACAAATGTTGCTTTGGCACATTTGTCTAGGCCAAACGTGATCCGTATGTCATCAGAAAAGGTCTTAACAATTTGTAGTTGTTCTTTCAAATGTTTGTCAGATGAACTGTAAAGTTTTAGGTCATCTACAAATAGAAGGTGAGATGTTAGCTGTTGATTATTTTTTGTCTCTCTCCAGAGTGAGTTTGCTGATGTCTTATCAGCTTGCTCTTTTCAGCAAAACTCTTGGTGCATTCAGTACATTTATATGGTCTCTCTCCAGAGTGAATTCGCTGATGTACTTTTAAGTAATCTTTCTGGGTAAAACCCTTGCTGCATTCCACACATTTATATGGTTTCTCTCGGGGTTAGTGTCTCCAAATGTTTAGGGATTTCTAATACCGTGGCAAGAATGGACCCCATTCTTTAGCCAGGGCATATTCAAAACTCAAGAAATTAGTACTGTATTAATCTTTGATGTTTGCTGAGAGTGCTCTTCTCAGCACACGCAACGTCCCCAAAATAGCTTCCTTTTTGCAGTTCATAAGGTGTCACAAATATTGGTAGCATATTTAAATGTGCCTGAAAATTCTTTTTGATTAGTCCCATTGCTCCAAGCACTACTGGAACAATCTGTGTGTCCTTATTCCACATCAGTTTGGTTTCTGACTGCATATCTTGGTATTTCATGATTTTGTGTCTCTCTTACGCAGCACACTGTAGTCACTAGGGGTGGCTATTTCAATCAGTAATGCTACCTTTGTCCTCTTTTCTTGTATTACAATATCAGGCTTTCTTGCTTCCACTTTCTTGGCTGTTGGTATGGGTGATCCCATGTGATCATTACTTCTCCATTCTCTGTGATTCTTTGTGGTTCATGTTTCCAGTGTCTCTCTGCTACCTGTATGTTATAGTGTTTCACAGTTTCAGTGGATCAATCTTGCTACATTGTTGTGTCTTTCAGTATACAGGCCTTCTGCCATAAGTACTTCACATCCAGCCACAAGATGCGTAACTGTTTCTAATTCTGTACTACAGAACCTACACTTGTCTGTTTCTCCTGTTTTTCTATGGATTTTGTGAACCATCTTGTGTGAGCCCACTATCTTGGGCTGCCATATTAGTCCCTCATCTCGTGGCCTAAATTCACCTCTTTTTAACCAATCATGGGTCAGGGCTTGATCGACCTGTGGTTGCTCCAGTAGCTCCCTGTATTTTCCACTATAATTATGGACTTTCCAATTGTTTTTTCTTTTCTGTTGGTCTTTATCCTTATACTCCTTTTTCTGATTCTTTGCATTTTCTGTTGCTGACAATTCCTTATCTCTCCAGAGTGAATTCGCTGATGTATTACCAGGTGTTTCTTCTGGCCAAAACTCTTATTGCATTCTGCACATTTAAATTGTCTCTCTCCAAAGTGAATACTCTTGTGTTTTATCAGAGCACTTCTATCGCTAAAACTCTTCTCACATTCTGCACATTTATATGGTTTCTCTCCAGAGTGAATTCGCTGATGTAGTACCAGGCGATTCTTCTGGCCAAAACTCTTATTGCATTCTGCACATTTAAATTGTCTCTCTCCAAAGTGAATACTCTGGTGTTTTATCAGAGCACTTCTATCGCTAAAACTCTTGTCACATTCAGCACATTTATATGGTTTCTCTCCAGAGTGAATTCGCTGATGTATTACCAGGTGATCCTTCCGGCCAAAACTCTTATTGCATTCTGCACATTTAAATTGTCTCTCTCCAAAGTGAATATTCTGGTGTTTTGTCAAAACACTTCTATCGCTAAAACTCTTGTCACATTCAGCACATTTATATGGTTTCTCTCCAGAGTGAATTCGCTGATGTGTTACCAGGTGAGTCTTCTGGCCAAAACTCTTATTGCATTCTGCACATTTAAATTGTCTCTCTCCAAAGTGAATACTCTGGTGTTTTATCAGAGCACTACTATTGCCAAAACTCTTGTCACATTCAGCACATTTATATGGTTTCTCTCCAGAGTGAATTAGCTGATGTATTACCAGGTGATCCTTCCGGCCAAAACTCTTATTGCATTCTGCACATTTAAATTGTCTCTCTCCAAAGTGAATACTCTGGTGTTTTATCAGAGCACTACTATCACCAAAACTCTTGTCACATTCAGCACATTTATATGGTTTCTCTCCAGAGTGAATTAGCTGATGTATTACCAGGTGATCCTTCTGGCCAAAACTCTTGTTGCATTCACCACATTTATATAGTCTCTCTTTTGGGGTCAGTGTCTTCAAACTTTTAGGGATTTCTGGTACCATGATAAGAATGGACCCCGCTCTTAAGCCAGGGCAAATTTGCTGATGTCTTTTCAGGCCACTCCTCTGGCTAAACCTATTGCTACATTCAGCACATTTATATGGTCGCTTTGCAAAGTGAATCTTAACAGCATTCAACTTGCCTAAACTCCTCTGACATTTGGCACATTTAAATTGCCTCTTTACTCTGTGACTCTGTTCTGTTCCAGTGATGAGATGGAGGTCATGGAATCTCTTCCTGTACTGATGGGATTTCTCTGTTGTATGACTTAGCTGGCAATTCTTGTGTGAGGATTCCTGGCTCCAAGTCTCAATGCATTCAATCTTCCGGCTGACTAAAAAAAGATATTTCATTAGTATCATCTTACAGTATGGACACAAATGTCAAATGTTTTTCCTTATTCTTGTTGACAGCGCCAGCAACATGGAACAGTATAGTGCAGTGGTTTAAGGCTCTGAGCTACAAATCTGGAGACCTGGGTTTGAATCCCACAGCCCCGCATGCATATGGTGTGACCCTGAGCAAGTCACTTAATTTCCCTATGCTTCCAGGTCACACCTGTACACAAGCTTTCAGCATAGTGTGCCACTCCTGGTTAAGCAATTGGGGAAGAGGGGATCCTGAGATTTAATCTCAGAAATTAATTTTCAAACATTCCCATTTTTAAAAAGTTTGGATTAAATTATACTTTCTTCAACATTTCAGTTTATTATGTTTATTGGTAATATTTACAGACTGTGTCTGACCAATTCACATATTTGGAATGTGTAGTATGGTATGGGTTGCATGCCCATTGGCTCACGCTGTGGAACAATGGGCGTACAGCTCTACAGACGGTGGGGTGCTGCTGCCTGCTTGACCGGGGGGAGCGGGGCAGTGGGGATCAGTAGGTGGGTGGAGAGGGGGGTCCGCTGGACCACCAGGGATGGTAGGTTTTCTTTAATTCTACTGCAGCCTATGATCAGGCAGACAGGTCCACTGGACCACCAGGGATTATAGGGATATTAATTATTTACTTAGCCCGCGATTGGGCAGGCAAGTCCACTGGACCATCAGGGATTTAGGATTATATTATCTTTTACTGCAGCCTGTGATTGGGCTATGGCGCACATTGCTGCGCTGCAGGGGGTGTTGGTCCCCGACGGCTACTGCCTGGAAGGGTGCCAGGCGCAAGTTGTTGGGGATTGTTGCATCTGCATGCAAATGGTGCCCTAATGACATGCAAATGGCCCCATTTGCGCCTTGCATACATTATGGCCCCATTTGCATGTCAACTTTTGAATATCGCGGTTGCTGCACCAAGCGCAATGGAACTTGCGCTAGCACATCCCCTTGCTTCACTCTGGCCACTGGCACAGTGCCACTGTGTCATGCGCACTGCGGGTGGCCAAGGTGCGATATTCAATGATGCTGTGCCATTGCGCAGCTCCACTGAATATCGCTCGGTCAACGCCCCTGTGCAGCCAAGTTGCACTGTGCCCAGGCTTATGCCACAGCCTGGTGTAGTTTGAATATCTGGGCCAATGTCTTGAGTAGCTAGTGGAAGATAAAGAGACTGTGGATGAGGCTAAAGTTTGAGTTTTTTCTGAAAAATCATCTACCTGATTAACTATTTTTTTATTCTCAGTAAACATGTTAACCTTTTATCATAGAGTAACTATATCATGTTTGTAAATTTGTGCAGTATCGTCTAGTAAATCTATTTTTAATTAAACTAGTGACTGACTCATTATTGACAAACTCAATTTTATTAGTTCTGCTGTACCTTCACTGCAATTCATCTCTTAAGTGCAGTCTACAAACAGTTATTGTTTTGACCTTCCTGACCCTGAGGAGGGCCAAAAGAGAGTTCTGATATAACCAGGTGGTGGCAAAGTATTAGAAGTCCCTGACAAAACTGCCCTGTAATCTAGGAGACCCCAAAGGGGCAGTTTATGTCATACCCTCCCTGACTAAAAAAGCCATATCACATTTTTTTAAATGCAGTCATCAAAGTCAGACAGCACAATACACCTGTAGCTACCCTCTCCCCTGTGTTAATACTAAAATCACATTTTTAATGCAGGTAGTTATCAGAGTCTGTCATAATGGGGTTGGGTCTGGATAAATCAGCATCTAAATTTTAATTTACATACTTCAAAGTTGTTAACAAACTTGGACAGAAGGCTGGGGGCCTTTAGATGATCAAGCCACTGTACCAATGTGGTAACACATAAGAACATCGTAAACAAACTACTTATTCCTGTGATGGACTATGGCAGTCACACACACACACACACACACGCATATTATATATATATATATATATATATATATACACACACACACACACACAGACATATATACACACACACATATATACACACACACACACACATATATAAATATATATATAGACACACACACACACACACACACATTGTAGTTTGACAAATAAAACTCAAGTTAATAAATTAGATGTGCTATTTAACAAAATGGCACATTTTGTCCTCAGATGCGATTACAAAACCCACCACTATCTAATATATTAGAATGTACACTGGCTCCCACTAGAACAGAAGTGAAAACTAATTGGGGCAAATCAGATGTGTAAAATAACAAAGAATTCTAGACCTTCTTATTTAGTTGATAAACTAAATAGAGCGGAGCACAGGCACAACCTATGAAATAAATCCTCTAGGGGATCGAAAGTACCAAGAACCTGCAACAAATTCAGAGAAATGACATGCTCATTCAATGCAATATTTGGGCTCATGTTAGTGACCAAACAAAATCTGCTAAACCAGTAAAAAAGTTTTAATACAAAACTAAAGAAGGAATTGTCTTTCAGATGCTTCGCAATGACTAAATTCTGTACTTTGGGCTTCATACTATAGTAAAAACTTGGTTACCTATTTATAATCTGTCTAGCTTTATCGTATATACTTTTGGATTAACTGTATATTAAAGTACTGTATGCTGACTGTATGTTTGTTTCTTATGTAAAACTGTACTAGAGAATTTGAAACAGGACCACCTTGAGAATAAGACCTTGGTCCTAAGGTGTGACATGAAACAACTCTGTCTTTTATCCTGCATAAAAATAAAAACCTTTTTACTACTACTATAATATAATGCAACAGCAGCTTCCACCGCGTAAAAAGCAAAAATCACATTTTTAAAATGCAGACAGTTGCCAAAGTCAGACAAAATATAATACAACTGCAGTTACTCCTGACCTGAGTAAAACAAATATTAAAATCACACTTTTTGTAATACAGATAGTTACCAGAGCTAATCAAAATGCAATGCAACTGCAGCTGCTCCTCCTCCACTTAAAAAAAACCAAAACCAAAAATGACATCTTTATAGTATGGTCACCAGAGCCAGTCACCATGCAATGCAACTGCTCCTCCTACAATTAAAAAAACAAAATTCACATCTTTGTAACATGGTCACCAGAGCCAGTCACCATATAATGCAACAGCAGCTTCTTCTCCTCCTCCAATTAAAAAACAAAAATCACATGTTTGTAGCATGGTGACCAGAGCCAGTCACCATGCAATGCAACTGCAGCTGCTGCTCCTCTAACTAAAAAAACAAAATTCACATGTTTGTAGCGTGGTGACCAGAGCCAGTCACCATGCAATGCAATGCAAATGCAGCTGCTCCTCCTCCAATTAAAAACCAAAAATCACATGTTTTTAGCATGGTGACCAGAGCCAGTCACCATGCAATGCAACAGCAGCTGCTCCTCCTTCAATTAAAAAACACAAATCACATGTTTGTAGCATGATGACCAGAGCCAGTCACCATATAATGCAACGGCAGCTGCTCCTCCTCCAATTAAAAACCAAAAAGCACATCTTTGTAGCGTGGTGACCAGAGCCAGTCACCATGCAATGCAATGACAGCTGCTCCTCCTCCAATTAAAATATAAAAATCACATGTTTGTAGCATGATGACCAGAGAGAGTCACCATGCAATGCAACAGCAGCTGCTCCTCCTCCAATTAAAAAAACAAAATACACATCTTTGTAACATGGTGACCAGAGCCAGTCACCATGCAATGCAATGGCAGCTGCTCCTTCTCCAATTAAAAACCAAAAATCACATCTTTGTAGCATGGTCACCAGAGCCAGTCACCATGCAATGCAACTTACTGTGACTAGCTCTGGAGACTGTGCTATAAAAACGTAATCCCAAATTGCATTTTCATAATGCAGGCAGTTACCAGAGTAAAAAACAAAACCACATGTTTGTGCTTTACTTATTTGAAATTACTCCAAGCGAGGAAACCCCATAAGATATAGCATCTCATAGATGGCAGACAAGGACCGTTTAGCTCATCGGGTCTGCCCATATGTTCTACCCCTGAGCAACCCATGTTGACCCTTTACCCTGCCCCTGTCAGTAATCTAATTATCATGGGGGACCCAGGGAATATAGCAGCAGTTAACAGGTGAACATAGTTGTACTTATTTATTTATTCAATTTTGTTGACCTGGTAAGCCTGCTGGGGCCCAAGGGCCCCTTTCTCAGGGGTGACCCGGACATAGTTACATACAGGCATAAGACAGTACACACAGTAAGCAGAGGAAATAAACACAATTGGGAGGCACTTATTAGTCATTACATATAAGCATAAGACAGTCCCTACAGCAAGCTGAAGATCTTACAAACAAAATAACCTACACTGGGAGGCAATTACAGTCAGACCGAACAAGATAGCTAAGGCAAATACCAAAAAGGGGTATAGAAACAGATTCATTATAAAGCAAATATTATGAGACCACATGTTTGAAATGCTTGAGCAGGGTAATAACCCCTCATACAAATTCGGTGCAGTTTTAACTATTGAAGAATTTTGTGCAGTTCGAAGAAGCTAATGAACCTGCATCACTTGTGTTCAACCCTGCCTCTTTTCATGCACAGGTGCACTTGCTGCTATTTAACAGGTGACCCCGGAGCCCTGTATGGAAAGCGCCCACTGAGCTGACTGACTGCATAGTCCTGCAGGAATAGTTGCACATAGGCTAAAGTATACACAAGAAAAACAAATAACTCCAACTAGTAAGCACATCCAAACCGTAATCATAACAAGCACATAAAGTGAGTTCACTGCTGTTTTATAACACAGGCATAACTCGCTAAAGCTAGACAGTACAATACAACTTCAAATAACCCAACTATCTAAATCTAGCATTCATCAACAGGGACACTGGTTTACCGCATATGCGGTGACGCGGACGGAAAAGCGGAAATTTCATTGGCTAGCGGGAAACAGCGCCAAAAACGGAAACAGCGTTTGTTCTCGTCTCTGTGAGCATAGCGCTATAAATTGCTGGGTAGCGAGTGTGCATTTTTCTTTGCCATTGCTTTCCAATTTGTCGTCTATTTTCTTGTTGAATCTTTCCACCTCTGGACCCGTTGTTGTTCGCAAGGACAGCAGAACCTGCTTAAAACAAAGTAAGTCAGTGCTTATATTTAAAAATAAAAACTGCTCTCCAAGTTGTTGTTTTTTGAAACTGTTAGGCAGGTAAGGTGGGACGGTTGATCAGCTAAGCGTTGTACAATCTGCTCCTCCTAAATTCCCCACAGTAAGCAGTGTTTGTAAAAATATATTTGTGTGTAATCATGTGCCCGGATTTATTGCTTCTGTTGTGAAGCTGGTTGGGCTGGCAAAGAGATCGAGACTGAAATACCCGTCCATGAATAATCAATGAATATGGCCAAAGTGTATGTTTTCTGTGAGTTGTGATCAAAGGAGGGTGACCTGGCTAACTTAAACAAACACTGAAATTCCACTGCTTAGAACACAAGAAAAGTTTATTACAAACATACAAACAGACTACACACTAAACGTGATATGTGAGGGGAGCACTTCTGTGTAGTCGATGTGTATGTTTATAATAAACTTTTCTTGTGTCCAAACACAGTGGACTTTCAGTGTTTAAGTTAGCCAGGTCACCCTCCTTAGATACCATTGCTGCCTTTTTAACATTGGCTCCTATCAAGTGTTTCTCCCCGGCTCTCTGCAGTCAGATTTCCTTGCTAGTCCAAGCCCATTGACACTGTAGAATGGTCAGCAGCCTTGAGTTTCCTGTCCCTTAGTTCGTGGTGGTGTTTTTTTTTTGGGGGGGGAGTCGATCGAATACCAGAACAAGCGTGTTTGGTGCAGCGGTGTCATGTTCCCAAAGCAGGGTTGGGGAGGGGGTGCAAAACCATTTGGTTCTGGGTTTTGTGGTACTGCCAGCTTAAAAGACCACTGACCTTGTCCACTAGAGCCAGGCTTTGTGTCCAACCAGCCCAAACATTGTGTATGTGTGCATTTTGGTACAATTATTCTCTCTCCTACTGTAGGGATTCCTTTCCACCCACCCTGCAAAGAAATAAAACTTTGTTGCTGATCGTGGGGGTGGGGGCTGTGGTTGGAGATGGGAGTCAGTCAATCAAGTGAGCTTCCAGTAGCTCAGTCCCCCTCCACTCTTCCAGCTCCTTTCCATGAAATAAACATGTGCATGTGTGTGCCTCAGAGGGGAGGGGGGTCTGTGTCTATTTGTGGTGTGGGCCAGGGTAGAGACAGTTTGTGTTTGGGGTGGGGACACAGGCCATGGAGTGGCAACACTGGTTGTGATGTTGAGGGGTGGGGATACTGGTAGTGTGGTGGGGACACTGGTTGTGGTGGTGATACTAATTGTGTGGTGGGGACACTGGTTGTGATGGGGATACTAATAGTGGGGTGGGGACAGTGGTCGTGGTGGTGTGTGATGGGGATACTGGCCATGTTGGTGTGGGGACACTGTGGGTGGGGGTACTGCTGTGTAATGTTGGTGGTGTGATGTGGTGACTGGCAGTGGTGTGGAGACACTGGTCATGGTTGTGCGGGGTAAGGATACTGGCAGAGCTTGTGCGGTGACATTGGTCATGGTGGTGTGGGGCACTGGATGTGTAATGTTGGAGTGGGGTGGGGATACTGGCAGTGGGGTGGGAACACTGGTGGTGGTGGTATGCGGGCACTGGTCAGACTCGTGGTGGTGCAGGGTGAGGTATATACTGGCAGTGTTGGTGTGGTGACACTGCTTGTAGTGGGCTGGGATACTTGCAGTTGGGTGGGGATAGTAGTCATGGTGAGGTGGGTAAACTGGCAGTGGTGTGGGGACACTGGTCATGGTGGTAAGGGGTGGGGATAATGGCAGTACTGGTGTGGGGACACTGGTCGTGGTGGTGCAGGTGGAAATGCACTGGCCCATGTTAGTGTGGGGATATGGCGATTTGGTGCAGGGTGTGTACTGGCCATTAATGTTGGCCAGGGTATGGATATTGGCAATGGGATGTGGAAACTGACCATGGTGATGGTGGTGATGTGTGGTGGGGATACTGGCTGTGTAATGGTGCGTGTTGGGATGCTGGCAGTGGGTGGGGCTGTGTCTATTTGGGGTGGGGTATGAGCTGGCAGTTGCTCAGTCCCTCTCCACTCTCCCAGCTACTCTCCATGATAGGCTATTTTGTGTGTACATCACTGGGGGCTGTGTATTGGGTGTGGTGTACAGGCAGGTTGTGTTGGTGAGGGACACAGTCCGTGTGGTGGGAACACATGTTCTTGGGGTGTGGATACTGGCAGGCTTTGGAGGACACTAGTTGTGGTGGTGGGATACTGACTGGATAAAGACAGTGGTCCTGGTGTGGGATGGGGATACTGGCTGTGGTGGTGCCAGGGGTACTGGCCATGTAATGTTGGTGGGGACACTGGGTGGGGTAGTGATACTAGCAATGGTGTGGGAATATTGGCAGTGTTTTGTGTGGGGACACAGGTTGTGGTAGTGCGGGCTGTGGATAATGGCAGTGCTAGTGCGTGGTGGGGATAATGGCAGTGTAGTGGGGGCATGAGGTGGGGAGACTAAATACACCAACAGCTTAATCTGGTTCAAGGTCAGTTGGCATTTATCTGTATCCCCCCTCACCCTGGGTTATGTCAGAACATGGGCAGAATTTCTCTAGTGCACTTACCTGGTAACAAAAATATAAATACTGGCTGTGGTGGTGCATGGTGGGGAGACTGTCCATGTAATGTTAGTGTTGGCGTGGGCACACTGGTCGTGGTGGGATGGGAGGGGTGAGGGAGAGGGAGATAAACAAACAAGAAGCCCAGATCAGGGAGCAGTCTGTTCGGTGTATTTGCAGGCCTGTGTATGTGTTTGATTTTGGATGTTCAATGTCTGAGTTGAAGTGGGGTGCATGGGTAATTGTTCTGTACTGCTTGTTTATTTCTGCCTGGCAAATAAACATCCTTGTAAATAGATCTCATCTGCGCTAGCCAAATGTGAACTGTACACTTAAAAAATAGATGCAATTAAAATGTCTGTGCCATTTACTTTTGGTGACTGAGTCTGTGACTGGAGTGTGGGAAACACTAATCTGAATGCCTGACATCTGTTGGGGGGGCATTGAGAGTGTCTGTGCTGGTGGGGTGCAGAGAAAGGCCATGCTGGTGGGGTTGGGTGAGGAGAGTGGCCATGCTGGAAGGGTTGCATGTTGAGAGTGATCGTGCTGGTAGGGATAGTGTCTGGGCTGGTCCGTGGGGGTGGGGAGAGTGGCTGTGCAGGTCCATCTGGGTGGGGAGAGGGGCTGTGCTGTGCCGGTCTGTTGGAGTGGGGAGAGGGGCTGTGCTGGTCTGTGGGGATGGGGAGAGGGGCTGTGCCGATCCATCGGGGTAGGGAGAAGAGCTGTACAGGTTCATGGGGATGGGGAGAGGGGTCATGCCGATCCATGGGGATGGGGAGAGGAGAGGGGCTGTGTCCCTGTCCATCTGGGTGAGGAGACAGGCCATGCCAGTCTGTCTGGGTAGGGAGAGGGGTCATGCCGGTCCATCGGGGTAGGGTGAGGAGCTGTGCAAGTCCATGGGGCTGTGCCGATCCATCGGGGCAGGGTGAGGAGCTGTGCAGGTCCATGGGGATGGGGAAAGGGGCTGTGTAGGTCCATCTAGGTGAGGAGAGGGGCCATGCAGGTCCATCTGGGTGAGGAGAGGGGCTGTGCCTGTCCATCTGGGTGGGGGGAGGAGCCATGCCAGTCCATCTGGGTGGGGAGAGGAGCCATGCCAGTCCATCTGGGTGGGGAGAGGGGCTGTGCCAGTCTGTGGGGGAGAGAGGCTGTGGGATGGGGACAAGGGCCGTGCAGGTCCATCTGGGTGGGGAGGAGAGGTCACTGAAGGAACTATAATTTATTCCCCAACTTGCCGACCACCCAGCATATCTGCCGTCTTGATCTTTCATCTGATTTTGGTGTGGTGCTGTTGTGACCTGCACTGCCTGCTTTGTGCTGCTAACCTGCCCTTTCTGCTTCTTTGTGCTGCTGCTGACTGGACTGGTCATATTCTGGTAAGTTTTTGTATAGCCATGTTGCTGTTTGAATGGGAAAGCAAGGAGGAAGATTGGGGGAACATGAGCTGGTACGCTAATTATACAAAATTAATCATGTTTTCAAATCTGGCCTCAGGTGATGTTTAAGGAAGGGGTGCATGAAGGACAGGCTTGGTGGACTGGTACCGTGCTGAAAAAATGGTTCTGACCTCTTGGCGATGTTTGAGGGAGGAGTGGACAGGCAGAGTGGCACAGAACCATTTTTCAAATATGTATGCTGTCCGCCGGGTCCATGCCATGCTACTGTTTGATCATTGCTGGTCCATGGAGGGATGGGCTTGGCCGACTGGAACACATACTTGAAAAAAATGGTTCTGGCCTCTGGTGATGTTGGAGGGAGGGACAGATGGGCAGAGTGGCACAGAACCATTTTCCAACATGTATGCCAGTCCGCTGGGTCCATGCCATCCTCCCATGGTTGGTTTTTGCTAGTTGGTGAAGGAATGGGCTGGGAGGACTGGTACACATGCTGGAAAACATGGTTCTGGCCTCTGGTGATGGAGGGAGGGGCAGAGTGGCACAGAACCATTTTTTCAAATGTGTATGCCAGTCCGCTGGGTCCGTGTCACCCTCCCATGGTTGGTAGTTGCTGGTCAGCAGATGAATGGACTGGCAGACTAGTACACACACTGGAAAAATGGTTCTGGCCTCTGGTGATGGAGGAGGAGGGTGGAGGGGCAGAGTGGCACAGAACCATTTTTTCCAACATGTATGCCAGTCTGCTGGGTCCGTGCCATGCTACTGTGTTTGATCATAGCTGACCTTCTAAAATTGGGTCCTCTGTGTCAAACTTGGGGACTGTTGGGAGGTATGCAATCATACAGTAGAAAATATTTACAAAAATCTTAATGTGTATGTAATAATTTCACATTACTGTATGGTTCAGCAAGATGTTCTGTGTGGCCTGTCCTCATTTAGCACCCCGGTCTGTGACCCAGACAGTCCCACCAGGGGCAGAGGGAAGGTCTGTTTGGTCCTGAGGTGGTTTGCTAGGGTGGTGTGTGTGTGTGTGTGTGAATAACGACATACACTCAGACAAAAAAAAGTTTATTAAACCACACTTAGACAAAAAAAAGTTTATTAAACCACATCACACTGAATCAATCATTCATGTTTCATCTGTGCCCTTCAAAACTGTCGGAGGAGATGCTTTTGAAGTAGATGGTGGTGGTGGGGGGGCATTAGCGGCAACCTGGGCTACCTCAACCAGGCCCTCCACCCACTTTCACAGGTGATGCTAATCAAAAATACCAACCAAGTACTTACCTTTGAGAGTGGTTCCTATGTGGCTGTACATGGGTATCTGCATGTGTTGTTTCTACACTTCCTGTAGTGTCTGTTGTACTGGTGTGGTGGGACCATCTTGGTGCCAGGGCAGTCAGTGCTTGCTTGGACGGAGTTGGGCCGGGGAACTACAGAGAGATGATTAATTCTTAAAGGAGAACTACAGGTAGAGGTGAAGCCTCAACCACTGTGCAGATCGTGGCTTCACATTTCTGGTACCCCCTGCAGGCACAATATTAAATAACCTTTGTACCTGATCACTCAAACTGGTAAATTCTACATTGTGCCATGCATTTTAATGTTTGTGCTTGTGAACATCCTGCACTCTCGCTTATGAACTGATGACACTGCTTTGACCCTTCCTCAATAATGCCCTTATGTATGGTGATTTTACCAAATTTGTATCTCCAATGGCCAGTGCTATTTTTACATAATTTGTTATCCCTTGGGCATGTCTAGGGCTTTATTGCCCTGCCTATTAAGAAAGGGGCAAGGCAGCATTATCCATGCACAATGTTATGACCAAGAGCACGTCATGTTCAATAGCACCTTAATTAAAATGCTGGGCGTACCAGAGGATGTACCAGTTTGTTGTAGTGATCAGGCAGACAGATTAATTTATTTATGCTGACTGCAGGGGAGATAGGAAAGATGAAGCCCCGATCTGTACAGTGGTTGTGGCATCTGTACAGTGGTCATGGCATGACCTCTGCTCGCCAAACTCCTTTCATGAGTTTGTGCTCAGACATGAAAACTAAGAGGCTCCATTTTCATGAAGACCAAGTCAGAAAGTGCCCAATTTACTGTGGGTGCAATTCCCGATTGGTTTATTCTTTGGGAGAGATTGTGTATTTTTCCATTAGCATTCTCATTAATCACATGTGGATTTTTAATGGGATGCACTTTGTTTACAAATAAACCAATTCAGGCAACTAAATTTTAAAGACTGAAATGATGGAGTTCACCTTGGCATCTGGTGGTTCAGCTTAATTCACATCTGAGCTCTGACAGACAAGCTTTGATATATGGCTTTGGGCAAGTACCAGTGCCATGACGGCCATCACACCTGAGAGGTTGGGGCATCAGTGCTGCACTGGCTGCCGTCACACCTGAGGGGTGAGGGCATCAGTGTTGCACTGACTGCCATCACACCTGAGAGGTTGGGGCATCAGTGCTGCATGGATTGCCATCTAATCTGAGAGGTTGGGGCATCAGTGCTGCACTGGCTGCCGTCACACCTGAGGGGTGGGGGCATCAGTGCTGCACTGGTTGCCATCTCACCTGAGGGGTGGGGACATCAGTGCTGCACTGGTTGCTGTCACACCTGAGAAGTGGAGGCATCAGTGCTGCACTGGTTGCTATCACACGTGAGGGGTGGGGGCATCAGTGCTGCAGTTGCTGCCAGCACACTGGAGGGATGGGGGCCACAGCTGCTGCTGCCACACACTGGAGGGATGGGGCCACAGTACTGCTGCCAGCACCCCGGGGATGGGGCCACAGTGCTGCTGCTGCTCCAGCATACCAGAGGGATGGGGGCTGCAGTGCTGCTGCTGCTGCCCGGACGCCGGAGGGATGGGGGTCCATAGTGGTGCTGTCATCATACTTGAGAGATAGGGGCTGTAGTGCTTCTGCTGCCTTTATACCTTGTAGCTATTACAGTAACTTAATAGCTAGAAGTATGGATATATAACAGTAGAGGTCGAAATGTGAAAATGCACGCCAACATACACAAAAAAAGGTTAAATAAAGGTTTCAAAGCAAACACCGGTAAAAACAGAATTTGGCCTTGTAGACACCGGTCTCAATACCGGTTTTGCCAATCTGCAAAATGGAATTTGCCTTTTCTCAATCACGGTAAACCAGTGTCCCTGTTCATCAATGATGAACATGTTTGCTTGCATGTTGTTACTGGTTAGAACAGTAGCTTTAGGCTATGAACAGACCTTTCTTACCTCCTGTAGCAACTACAGTCTTGTGGACTTTGGCTTTCTTATGCTAAATGGTATAGAACCCCATATTCAAAGCCAGCCATGTGTGCTGTGCTGACAGAACTGTATCACAATCAGTACATGGCCAGCTTGGGTGAAATATTTAGACAATTAGTACACTCAGATAACATGCTAGCTGTTTGAATATGCGTTCAGGTCTGCATAATGACTATGCAGTGCACTGACACAACCCCAGGCAGAATATTGCCTATGGGAGCCTGATGGGGATAATACAGTCCAAACAGGATTAGCACAGGGCTCCCTTAGGTCACATTCAGCCCTAATATGCTAATGAGACCATTGGGCATGAAAAAGCTAGGACAATTACCCAGTTGCACACCCATTACGGGCTCATTAGCATGCACCCCCCCGAGCACCAATTCTGTAGTTCTCTCGAATATAAGGCGTCAGCAAGTGTCTACAGATCAGCCACAGTCCATAAATTATAAGTGGCTCACTGGTCTAGGGGTATGATTCTCACTTTGGGTGTGAGACGTCTCGGGTTGAAATTCCAGATGAGCCCTTGCAACAAATGAAAAGAACCGTCTCTGTATGAGACTCATTTTGGCTGACTGCATCGCCTAGATGTAAGAGTAACGAGCTGTGAATGAGTTTGGTTCAGCAGACCTGGGTTTGATTTTCCCCAACCTCCACTTGCATACTGTGCGACTCTGAGCAATTCACTTAAAGCAGCAGTCCAAAAAAAATTGGCTAAAATTTGGCCGCACATGTTTTTCTTCCAATTTGATGCCAGATATCTTGTAGTTTATTTTGGTGATAACATTTTCTATTTTTGTCATCATTTAGGAATTTTATGAAAGTTTTAAGATAATTATTTCTCAAGAAAAAAGATGGCTGCCTCATTTTTGCATAGACATAATACTGAGAACCTGAGGAAGGTAAGAATCAAGACAAAAATGCAAATATGCAGTATGCAGTGTGGGAAGCATCCAGAAAACCCAAATCAACAGTTTTGCCAATATTGTTCCTAACCATAGTAGAAAATTAGCTTTCTGGAATAACTTTTTTTTGTTGCACTGTTGCTTTAAAGAGCTTGTGTACTGCCTGCAATTAAACATAGAAACACAGAAAGTGATGGCAGAAGGGGACGACATGGTCCATCTAGTCTGCCCATAAGCCTAGTCTCCCTCCCTTAACTGCTATTCAGTGTTATAAAACCTTTGTGCCTATTCCATGCCTTCTTGAATGATCGGACTGATCTAGTGTCTACAACCTCTGGTGGAAGGCCATCCACGTATGTACCACCTTCTTGGTAAATAAGAGCTTTCTTGTGTTACTCTTGAACTTACCTCCTTCCAGCTTCATGCCCTGCCCCCTCATTCTTGCATAATTCTTAATCTGATATAGGTCCTGAGCCTTGTTTATTCCCTTCAAGTACTTGAAGGCTTTGATTATGCCCTCCCTTTCTCTGCATTGTTCCAGGGAGTACATGTTTAGATCCTGCAGTCGCAGATGTTCCTCATGTGTCTTGTTGTGGAGTCCAAGTATCATTTCTGTAGCTGTACTTTGCATGGTCTCCAGATTGTCTATGTCCTTTCTGAGGGGAGGTCTCCAGAACTGCACACTCTACTGCAGGTGAGGCCTTACCATTGATCTGCACAGTGGCACAGTCACTTCCTTCTTTCTACTCACAACTGCTACTGTAACTACCCGACTATGTGCTGCTGTACTGTTATGTGACCTGTCTTTCTCTGTTTGTAATATTTGTGATGTGGAACCTTTGTAAAGGAGTCTCAGACTCAAAGGTATTTCCGAATCTCCAATAAACTAAATAAACTTGTAATTCCTCTTCCTATGCAGCCTAACATACTGTTCACCTTTAACACTGCTTTTTCGCACTGCTTGGATGTTTTCATGTAATCGGTTATAATCACCCCCAGATCCCTTTGCTGCTTTGTGGCTTCCAATTTAACTCCACACAGGAGGTATTCCTCACAAGGCTTTTTCCTCCCTAGGTGTATTATGTTGCAGTTTTTGCTGTTGAAATGTAATTACCAAGTTTTTGCCCACCTTTCTAGTCTTTCAACATTAGCCCTCATCTTTTCCACACCCCCCCGCCGGCAAGTCTACCCTATTACATATCATTGTGTCATCTGTGAATAGACATGTCTCATAGTCCCACAAATATGTGGCTGATAAAAATATTGAAGAGGATAGGCCCCAGCACCAATCCCTGTGGCACACCACTAGTTACATCTTTCTCCTCTAATAGTTGGCCATTTACCAGTACCCTCTGAATCCTTCCATGAAGCCGGCTCCATACCCAGTTTACCACTTTATGCCCAACTCCTGTACTGGCAAGTTTGTTCAATAATCTTCTATGTGGGACCGAGTCAAAGACTTTGCAGATGTCTAGGTATATTACATCCACAGCGCTGCCCTGATCTACTGTCTTTGTTACCCAATTGAAGAAATCTATTAAGTCTGTCTGGAATAGCCTTCCTGTGGTGAAGCCATGCTGTCTTGGGTCCAGTATATCATTTTTATGAGAAAGGATATAATTCTTTCCTTAGTTAGTGTTTCCATTGTTTAGCAGAAAACTGAGGTCAGGCTTACTGGGTGGTAATTGCCTGCACTTTCTCTACTGCCATTTCTATGAAGAGAGACAACTGTGGCCTTCCTCCACTCTGCAGGAACTTCCCCAACCTCAAGCAAGAGGTTGAACAGTTCAGTCAGCAGTGCCACCAGTTCTTCCCCAAGTTCTTTCAGCATCCCAGGGTGTATTTCATCAGGACCCATGGCCTTGTCAACTCTAAGTTTTTCTAGCTCCTTCAGAACTCTATCCCTTGTGAAAGTTGCCGAATTTATAATGCTGCTGTCTGCACTTGTCTCTGACAAGGTGGGACTACAACCTTCTTCTTCCTTAGTAAATACTGAGCAAAAGTAGCTGTTGAAAATTTCTGCTTTGTTCTTGTCATCTTCTGTGCATTCCCCATCTTCTTCTTTAAGTCTTACTGTACCTCTACTGGTTTTCCTTTTGACCTTGATATATCTAAAGAAGGTCTTGTCTCTCTTTTTGACCTACATGGTGATCCTCTCTTCTGTTTGCATCTAAGCCACCATGATTTGCTTTTCTGCTTTCTTCAGTTTCTCCTTGCATGTGTCTTTGTCTTTTCACATCCTGTTTGCTTGTATCTTTTGAAGGCCATCCATTTCTCCCCGACCTTGGTGGCCACTTCCCTTGAAAACCATATGGATTTTCTTCTCTTCTTGGCTTAACTCACTCATTTCATACATTGTTTAATGCTCCCAGGATAGTTTCCTTTAGAGATGCGCAGTACTTATCTATTCCCTCGGTCTGTGTTAATTTAGCCAGGTTAAGTCTGAGCTTTTCCTTCATTTTATCAACATCTGTTACAATTAACTGTAACTTTCAGATACCGTCAGCTATCACTTCTTATATATCAAGTATTTTTTTCTTTTTTGTTTGCTAATTAGAAGATGTTCCAATTGACAGTACTGGGGTGATGTATGGAGCAGCACTCTGGAGGAAAAAAAATCTATTCTGTTCCTCCCACTACCATCAACACCAAGACCACACTGACTATGACATCAATAGTAACCTATGAGAAACTTTTCTCACTGCCAGATTTCACTTTCCCATGATGCAGCAGGGGCTGGTTCTCCCTGGTTACTCATGAAGTCACAATTTCCTGCATTTTGACTGGTAGCTTGTGAGAGTCACGTCTCATTTCTGACAATAAAGTGGGAGTAAAGTTGGAGGAACAGAACTGACTTTCCCCCCTCTGGACAGAGTGCTGTTCCATACATCACTCCAGTTCTGCCAGGTGGAAAATTTAATTAACAAACAGAAAATAAATAAATACTTGAGATAGAAGAAGTGATAGCTGACTGCATCTGAAAATTACTACTGATCCCAAGCAGTACACTAACTCTTTAACCAGTCTAAAGTTACTGGGTCACCCCTGAAAACAGGCAGTTGTGCTTAGTGGGCCTTACCTGGTTAACAAAGAATAAAAACAACAAAAAGCAAGAGGCTCTGCAGAGAAACCATAAACAAGTAGGATAAAACAATACTGTGTAAACTTAATTTATAAGGAGCAGGGTAAATAACTACAGCTAGGGAGTTAAAAACAAAAGGGTAAAATGGCAGGACTTAAAGGAGTATTCCACCCAGAATTTTCAAAAAACATATGTTATGCAGAATGTTTTGATATGTATGTTAAGTCCTAGTGTGTCCTTCCCTCTGTCTACTATTAAGAGTTTTTCCTAAATTAGCCTGCTAGCTGTATGGTAGTTTTATGATCCCTGGGGATCTCCATCACAAATAGGTTTATTGGCTTTCTTTCTCCTACGTTGCACCCTGTCACATGTGACACTGATGTAGCCATGCTCTTAGATTTAGCATGTGCACTGCTTTAAAATGAGTTTATAATCAGTTCACAACATCAGGTAACTGTTCTTATACAGGGAGCACAAATGGCAACAGTTAGTTAGAAACATAGAAACATAGACTTTGACGGCAGATAAGGACCACTAGGCCCATCTAGTCTGCCCATTTCCCTACCTACAGGATAGGCCGCAGATCTTAGTTAACCAACAGCCTATTTCTTCCTAACCCCCACAAGAATTGCCTTATGTCTGTCCCATGCATTCTTGAATTCTCCCACAGTTTTAGACCCCACAACCTCCTCAGGAAGGCTGTTCCATGCATCCACTACCCTCTCTGTGAAATAATACTTCTCACATTGCCCTGAACACCTCCTTCTATCTTTAAATTGTGTCCCCTTGTTCTTGCAAGTCTCTTTTTCTGAAAGATGCTACCCTCTTGGACTTTGTTGATTCCACTGAGGTACTTAAAAGTTTCTATCATGTCCCCCCTCTCTCTTCTATCCTCAAGGGTATACATATTAAGCTCCTTTAGTCTCTAATCATACGGCTTCTCTTGCAGACCCTGCACCATTTTTAGTTGCCCTCCTCTGGACTGCCTCTATCCTGTCTATGTCCTTGCAGAGATGGGGTCTCCAGAACTGGTCACAGTACTCCAGATGGGGTCTCACCAACTGTCTGTACAGAGGGATAACAACTTCCTGTTTTCTGCTGACGATGCTTCTCCCTATACATCCCAGTATCCCCCCAGCCCTCCCTACTGCCTTCTCACATTGCTTGCTAACCTTAAGGTCATCTGATATGATTACCCCAGGTGCCTTTCCTTTTTGTTGTTGTTACTACCTCCCCACCCATTGTGTATTCTTCCTCTGGGTTCTTGTTTCCCAGGTGCATTGTTTGCACTTCTTTGCATTGAATCCTAGCTGCCATATACTTCTGACCATTCCTCCAACCTTGCAAGTCCCTTTTCATCCTTTCCATGCCTCCTGTGTATCAATCCTGTTGCAGATCTTTGTGTCATCTGCAAAAAGGCATACTTTTCCTTCCAGTCCCTCTGCAATGTCACTGATGAAGACATTAAAAAGGACTGGACCCAATATTGAACCCTGTGGTACCCCACTAGTAACCACCCTTTCTTCAGAGTGGACTCCATTTACAATTACCTTCTGTGTCCTGTTGTCCAGCCAATGTTTTACCCAGGCTACCACCCTGGGTCCCACTCCCAGGCTGGTTAATTTAGCAGATTAGTTAGTTTAGCAGATACCCAAGAGCAAGCTAACTGGGGTTTCTGTAAGACAACAGCTACTAAATAGCTCTAATTCACTGTTTTTGTTTTCTATGTACATCAGGTCTAGCTGGCAGGAGTGTTTTAAAACCTTTACTTTTATCAAACTATATATAACCATAAAAAGCACAGAAACTGCCCAGATAATCAATGCTACCTATAATTAATAAAGACTCTAGCTATTTTCTTACAGAAACCCACTCAGATGTCAAGTATTTGCTAAACTGTAAATGTAGGTATTAGCATTCTATTAGCAGTTAGTGCTGATTTTGCTCTGTGACAAGACTTTCATATTTATTTATTTAATTATTTTTACAAATGAAGAACAGGACACAGAGGGTAATAGTAAATGGAGTCCACTCTGAAGAAAGGGGGATTACTAGTGGGGTACCACAGGGTTCAGTATTAGGACCGGTCCTCTTCAATGTCTTTATAAGTGACATTGCAGAGGGACTGGAAGGAAAAGTATGTCTCTTTGCAGATGATACAAAGATCTGCAACAGAGTTGATGCACAAGGTGGGTGGAAAGGATGAGAAGTGACTTGGCAAGGTTAGAGGAATGGTCAAATGTATGGCAGCCTAGATTCAATGGTAAGAAGTGCAAGGTAATGCACCTGGGAAACAAACAAAAACCCAGGGGAAGAGTACACAATGGGGGGTGAGATACTAACAAGAACAAAAATGGAAAGGGACCTGGGGGTAGTCATATCAGATGACCTAAAGGTGGGCAAGCAATGTGAGAGGGCAGCAAGGAGGGCTGGGGGGATACTGGGATGCATAAGGAGAGGCAGCACCAGTAGAAAACAGGAAGTTATTATCCCTCTGTACAGACAGCTGGTGAGACCCCATCTGGAGTACTGCGTGAAGTTCTGGAGACGCAATCTCCGCAAAGACATAGACAGAATGGAAGCTGTCCAGAGGAGGGCAACTAAAATGGTGCAGGGTCTGCACCAGAAGACATATGAAGAGAGACTTAAGGAGCTTAATATGTATAGCCCTGAGGAAAGGAGGGATGGGGGGACATGATAGAAATTTTGAAGTACCTCAAGGGAATCGACAAAGTCCAAGAGGGTAGCATCTTTCAAAAAAAGAGGTGTGCAAGAACAAGGGGACACACTTTGAAGATAGGGGGCCGGGTGGCTCAGAGGCAATTTAAGGAAGTATTTTTTCACAGAGAGAGTTGTGGATGCATGGAACGGCCTTCCAGAGGAGGTTATGGAGTCAAAAACAGTGGTGGAATTCAAGCATGCATGGGATAGTCAAAAGGCAATTCTAGGGGTGGGGGTAGGAAGAAGTAGGCTGTTGGTTAACTAGGATCTGCAGCTTATCCAGTAGGTAGGGAAATGGGCAGACTTGGTCAGCCAAGTGGTCCTCATCTACCATCAAATTATATGTTTCTATGCTAAGTATATGGTATGAAGCTGCAGCCTAGAAACTGCAAAACACTTTGAAGTCAGCTTTTCTCCTGCTGTGGTATGGTATGAAAGCAACAGGATGACAGTGACTATTCCAGCTACACATTTGATTCCATTTTACCATGGTTCACTGCACTACACATTTAGTGTATCACACTTTTTCAAATAATAAAACAAATATACTCCAAATTAAATAATTCACACACACATATTTTTATACTTTATTAAAAAGACACTTCACATTTGTACCAAAAATAAATAAATAAATGAAGTGATGTCACAGAGCACAATCACCCCTAACTCCCAGTTCTTTCTAGTAGAATGATGGTACCTACATTTATGGTTTAGCAAATACTTGAGAGTTGAGTAGGTGTTCTGTAAGAAAACAGCTACAGTCTTTGCTAATTATAGCATTGCTGATCTGAGGCAATTTCTGTGCTTTTTATTGTTTCGTGTAGTTTGATGAAATAACATTTTAAAATGAAAACACTTACTACTGCTAGCTAGACCTGACATACACTGAAAAAACAAATAATGAAGTAGAGCTATTTAGCAACTGTTTTCTTACAGAAACCCCAGTTAGCTTGCTCTCGGGTATCTGCTAAACTGCAATTGTTGCCATTTGCGCTCCCTGGATAAGAACAGTTACCTGCTGTTGTGAACTGATTTTAAACTCATTTTAAAGCAGTGCACATGCTAAATCTAAGGACATGGCTACATCAGTGTCACATGAGACAGGGTGCATCATAGGAGAAAGAAAGCCAATAGACCTGTTTGTGATGGAGATCCCCAGGGGTCATAAAACTACCATACAGCTAGCAGGATAATTTAGGAAGAACTCCTAATAGCAGACAGAGGGAAGGGCATACTAGGACTTAACATACAGATCAAAACACTTTGCATAGCATATGTTTTTTGCAGATTCTGGGTAGACTACTCCTTTAAGTATAGGTAGCTACAAGCCGAGGGAATGCAGGAGACAGCTTATCTAGGGTAAAGCGATAAATATATTTTAAGGAGGGTGAAGAAGGCAGCCAGATATAAAAAAAGAGGCCACAGTACACTGCAGGAAAAGCAGCCACTAAGAACAGTGCCAGAAGGGAAAATAGGACACACTCTGCCTAGGGTAAGGTTATAAATCCATTCAGGGTACTCTAAATAAAGGAAAGTTGGTTAATCAGCATAGACAGAGTAGCTTCAACAGAAAAAAAGTGTTAATTAGACAAAGATAAGGAAGTTATGCAAGAAACAGATGTGGAGCCACAGCCTTTTGGCACACATTCTGGGGACTAAGGTGTTGTCCCATTTGCACACACATCTCTGAGTTGAGGGCAGAGGTTGCTGGACTCTGAAACAAGGTGGCAGGATGCAGAGCACCCTTTGCCCCTCCAATAAGCCACCAAAGATGCCCCACTACTTCAGAGGATATCTTAGACAGAGTCATAATGGCTAGACCTTTGTGAGCCCTGGGAGGGTGTGAGTGATGTGTAAGGTAGACACTCCTCAGCCTGTGGCAATACCTAATTCCATTACCATACTGGTGGGACAGGACAGTTAAGAGAGGTCAGATGCCTCCCGACACTTCTGCTTAGCGGGATGGTGAGTAGATTCAGTGGATTGCTAGTTCAGCAGGTCACAGGAGGGAGCTAGATGCCATTGTCCACATATGGACTAGTGATATAACAAGGAATGAAGTAGGAATATGCAGGCTAATTTCAGGCAGCTGGGTATGGACCCTAAGCAGGTAGCATGTATAGTGACTACAAAAGAAGACAAGCAAACGCCCTGAGGCATGGGTTATCCCAGAGGATATTGGCCATACAGGCAGGTTTTAAAAGAAACACAACTGCACATACCTCAATGATGCAAAGCATCATGGGAAACATGCAGGAGGTAGAGTCCTAGAGGGACTGAGAGTAGACAAGGCACTAGGGCTGGATGGTATCCACTCCAGGGTGCTGAAAGAGAAGGTGAAGGTATTGGTGGAGCCACTGGCAGATCTGTACAGCACCTCACTGGAGTCACACATCCTGACTGACATGTGCCTGGTGTCAGGATGTATGCCACTAGACTGGAGGATGGCACATGTAGTGCCATTACACAACAGTGGACCAAGGGATGAACTGGATAATTATCGGCCAGTAAGTCTCACCTCCATAGTATGCAAACTAATGGAAACGACACTAAAGGAAAGACTGGTGTCGTATCTGGAGGAGGTAACTCGTGAGGTGGGAGCATGAGGAAGGGTGCCGTCCGTTACGGTGACTCCTTCCTGGCGCAATCCGACATGGCAATGGGCAGGGTAGGGAGACCGGCTGAGGCTGTGTGTGAACTGGGTGACAGGATGTCGCTATACATGTGCATGCAGGGGTGTGTGTGGGAGCGAGCATGGTCAGTGTGGGCTGGGAGGGGGGTGGAGAGGCTGTAGGGGGTGGTGCTGTGGTGGTTGGCTGAGCTGTGTCATGACGTTGGGGGTTGGCGAGTGGATGTGGTAGGAGAGATACTGGGTTCGGGTCCAGGCGCTGGTGCAATTTTACTGCGCCCGGCCCGAACCTTTTTTTTCCTGATTTACCTCCCCGACATGCCACTCCCCTGAGTTGAGAATCTTTAAGTATGGGTGTGGGAGGCAAAGCCTCCTTGAGGGAGTGCTGGGGAAGGCACAGCCCCCCCAGAGAAAGCAATAAAATGCTGTCCTGGTGCTGTTGTTCTGAGGCGTCGGGGTTGTCAGAGTGCCAAAAATGTTTTCGGCACTCTGACTGAGTGATAATGGTAATTGCCTTTAGGCATTCGCTATTATCACATAAACCCCTTGGAGGACAACAGCCACCAGGATGTGTGGCAGCTTGAGTTCATTTCAGGGAAGTCCTGTCAAACCAACCTGATACAATATTATGACTGGATGACAGGTGAGCTGGATAAGGGTCATGCGGTGGATGTTCTTTACTTGGACTTCAGCAAGGGCTTCGATTTGGTGCCTCATGGGTGACTTGGGGGGAAGCTAACTGATGTAGGGGTAGGGGCAAAAATGATGAAATGGATTACAAGTTGGCTGAGTGGGAGGCTACAACAGGTGGTAGTGGGAGGGGAGCTCTCAACTCCAAGGCTGGTGATGAGCGGGGTCTCACATGGCTCTGTGATAGGACTGGTATTATTTGGGCTTTTCATATTAGACATTGAAAACGGGGTGGTGAGCAAGGCAAGTCTGTTCACAGATAACACCAAAATGGGAGCAGTGATGGACAGAGTGGAGGGATGGATGCAGCTGCAGGGGGACCTAGGCAAGCTGGAGAAGTGGTCAGAGAGGTGGTAGCTGGGGTTCAATGCAAAGAAGTGTAAGGTTATGCACTTCAGGGCAAAGAACTCAAGAAGAGAATACTGGCTGGGAGGGGAGAAATTCCTAGGGGTAATAGTAACAGGGACCATGAATAACACTGCCCAGTGCAGGAGAGTGGCTGCAAAAGCATACAAAATGCTGGGGTGCATAGTGAAGTTTTTTTTCATCCAGGTGAAGAGAGGTAATCTTGCCCCTCTACAGGTCGCTGGTAAGGCCACACTTGGCAGTACTGTGTGCAGTTTTGGAGGCTATACCTGAAGCGTGATGTCAGGTTACTGGAGGGGGTACAGAGGAGTGCAACAAAGATGATTTCTGGAATGGAGGAGGGGAGAGACTATGCACAGGCTGGGAGACCTGAATATGTACACCTTGAAGGACAGGGGGGACAAGACAGAGACATTCAAGTATCTGAGGAGAATCAATAAGGATGGGGGCAGATGGGGTCTTTACGTTAAGGTGTGGGAGGGACACCAGTGTCATGAGCCAAGAATAAAGGGGGGGATTTAGGAGGGAAACGAGGAGACACTATTTCACAATGAGGGTGGTAGCAAAATGGAACGCACTACCAGAATGGGTGGCATCATGTAAATCTGTGGGCAACTTTAAAAGGGCATGGGACAGGGAACAAGCTAGAGTGAAGGTGGGGGAAGGCATTGGTATGACAAAGGGGGGGTGGGGAAGCTGAAAACTAGGGGTGCTAGCTGTACACTCGAGCAGACTTTGTCGGACCGGGGGGTCTGTTTCTACTGGCAAATTCATATGTTCGTAGGCAAATCCCCATGAGAGAATTTGGACTGGCTCTACTTTAAGCAGAACTGCATGGTGCCAAATGACCTCACAGTGCAATTAGCAAAGGCTAAGAAAGGACATTGTCTGAGGTGTTACCTGTGTACAGCCAAGGGGAGAACAGGACACTTATCATAGAACTTTCAACACTTGGTGCAGGGTGAAGGGCTTCAACCACATCGGAGACTGAGGGCCAGACTTAGTGGATGTGGATCTTTACAAGGGTGAAGGCCTGTATCATAGGAACACTGACTTTGCTAGCAGAAAAGGATAGGTAGGCCTATTTAATCTGCATATTTTCCCTGCCTGTTTCAACACCACAGACCCTATAAGGTCACTGGTGTCCATCTGTCCCCATTGCATTACCTAATATGACAGTGTGCCTATCCCATGCATGGTTGAAACTACACACCAACTACACACAGTTTTTGCTCCTACTACCTCCTCTGGCGAGACGTTCCAGTCATCTAACCCCTTTCCATGAAGAAGTATTTCCTTCCATCCCTTCTAAACCCCCCCAGCTTCAATGCATGCTCCCATGTTCTAACACCTTATTTTTTCTGAAAGAGATCCTCCACTGGAACCTTGTTCATACCTATGAGGTACCTGAAACATTCAAGCATCTACCCTGTCACTCTTTTCCCCTCCTGGGAGTATATGATGAATTCTGCAGCCTTTCTTTATGTGGCATCTTATGCAACCCTCACCCCATTTTGGTTGCCCTCTTCTGTACCACCTCCACCTTGTCAATGTCTTTGCAAAAGTGTGATTCCCAGAACTGCACACAGTATTCCAGCTGGGGCCTCACTAGTGCGCAATACAGTAACAGCACCACCTCACTAATGATGTTAAACATCCCCCTTCTAATGCACATCAGCATCCTACACTGCCTAGCCACCTTGAGGTAATCGGATAGGATAACCCTGAGATCTGTT
Source organism: Neoceratodus forsteri (assembly GCA_016271365.2). Taxonomy (NCBI): domain Eukaryota; kingdom Metazoa; phylum Chordata; order Ceratodontiformes; family Ceratodontidae; genus Neoceratodus; species Neoceratodus forsteri. The sequence continues at coordinate 14,098,406 of JADMNL010000038.1, read as the reverse complement.
TCTTGCTTGGTGACTGCAGATTCTTCTCTCACCATCTTATACACAGCTCCTGGGCTTTGCCATCCTAGTTCCATAACCTTGCATATTTTGGCATTGATAAGTAACTACTGCACTTAGACTACTCCTATAATCTCCCAACATTCATTTGCATTCTCCCCACCCCTTCATGGGTGTTCACCCTGTTACAGACATCTGTATCATCCAAAGAGACACACCTTCCCCGCCAGCTGCTCCACAATGTTGCATATGAAATCACTGATAAAGACCAGTGCCAGCACCAACTCATGTGGCACCCTGCCAGTTACTTTCCTGTTCCTGAGTCTCTACCATTTACCACCACTATATTTGTCTCCGATCCTTAAACCCGGTTGATACCCAGCTTATCACTTTCTCCCTCATCCCTAAGCTGCTTATTTTCTTAACTAGCCTCCTGTGTGGCACAGTGCTGAAAGCCTTACTGAAGTCCAGATAAACCACATCCAGTGTTATCCCTTGATCTACCTCCTTAGTAACTCAGGCAAAGAAATCTATGAAAATATTTTGACATGACCTCCCCCTGTGAAACTGTTACCAAGCTGGTAGCAGTCCTGCATCCTTCAATGAGAGGACATCAGTTCTTAATAGGAGGTTTAAGTGTTACTTGGATGACCATTTAAACCAGCCGGAGGTGACTGTATTAACAAAGGAGGTAAAAACTGCCCCTCACCTACATGATGAAGAAACATGAAGGAAGATCCCAAGGAGAGGGAACTCCCCTGGGGCAGGGGCACCAAAAAAGGCTGCAGATAAGGCTGACAACAAGGATGGTATAAACCAAGGATGCAAAAGGAGAGATGTAAAAGAGACAAGAAGCAGGGAGGTTAACGGGAAAAGGGAGAGAGTCAGGGGAGAGACTGGGTGCAGCACAAGCAGTACGGAGGAGGGAATGAGGGGCTGTAGACAGGGAGTCAGAAAAGTATGAAAAGCCATGTGTGGTAATGGAAGGAGTCTGGGAAATAAAATTCTGAGAGACAATTAAAAACTGCTCCAATGGCCAGGTGTACTCAAGGGAAAATAACTTGAACCAAAATAGAAACTCTAGCACCACCCACCAACCAACCAACTCCTTACTAAGGCATGCACCACAGGTTAACTAATCAAGTTAAAACTTTAATGAGAGGTCAAAAAGTGCACAAAGGGTATTTTACCAAACAGGAAACACAGACAGGACCCCCCCACAAACCTCCAACTGGTTTCACATTAGGCAAAACCGGTCTGAGGTTTGGGGTGGTTGCCAGTATTTCCCTTTTGGTAAAACACCTTTTGTGCACCTTCTGGCACCTCATTAAAGTTTGAACCTGATTACAGTTTACGTGTGGTGCCTGCCTTTGTCAGAATTTGGTGGCAGGTGGTGCTGGAGTTTATATTTTGAAATACAATTCTGAACGTGGAGGGCATCACAGTGGATGCTGGTCTGGACTTGCTGGTCCTTACTAAGTCAGGGTGCACCGGCAATTATGATTGGGACCTGACCATACCAGGCTACTCTCAGTTTAGCAGTTCCAAACAAGGTTCTATCCTTGCTGCACTCAGGGAACAGATGGAGTGCATCTGTAAGTGGGCAGCCAGCCCAATCAACCCCAGTACAGGTCTGGTAATTACAAGTGCCACTCCACTCATTCTCAAGGGGTTTTATGCACAACTGTTACTGTGACTACTGCTGCATTTTATTCAATCAAAAATAAACAGCAGCTTACAAATTATGATGCAAAATTTACTAAAGATAAGCAACAGAAAAATGATAACCCCACGCTTTGGCTCCTAGCCTTCCTCAGGGAGTTCTGAGGAAGGTTACTCACAAACAAATTGTGCGTGACTCTTTATGTGAATGAGTGGTGTTGCTTGTAATTTCTGAAACTGTACTCTCAGTTCAGGAAGGATGGGAAGGGAAGAAAGAGTTGTCCTATATGTGAGGGAAAAGAATCAAGGGCAGAGAAATACAGGGGAACCTGGATGGAAAGGGATGGCTGGAGGTGCTATTGGTCATCTTGTAGACAGTAGCTTGGGCCGCTGTCCATACAGGGGAACCTGGAGGGAAAGGAATGGCCGGAGGTGCTGCTGGTCATCTTGTAGACAGAAGCTTGGCCCACTGTCCATACAGGGAACCTGGAGGGAAAGGAATGGCTGGAGGTGCTGATGATCATGTTGTAGAGAGGAGCATGGGCCGCTGTCCATACAGGGAATCCTGGAGGGAAAGGAATGGCTGGAGGTGCTGCTGATCATGTTGTAGAGAGGAGCTTAGGCCGCTGTCCATTCAGGGAAACATGGAGGGAAAGGAACAGCTGGGGGTGCTACTGGTCATCTTGTAGAGAGTAGCTTGGGTCACTGTCCATACAGGGGAACCCGGAGGGAAAGGAATGGCTGGAGGTGCTGCTGGTCATCTTGTAGAGAGGAGCTTGGGCCACTGTCTATACAGGAGAGCCTGGGGAGAAAAGAATGGCTGGAAGTTCTGCTGGTCATCTTGTAGACAGGAGCTTGGGCCAGTGTCCATACAGGGGAACCTGGAGGGAAAGGAATGGCTGGAGGTGCTCCTGGTCATCCTGTAGACAGGAGAATGGGCCACTGTCCATACAGGGGAACCTGAAGGGAAAGGAATGGCTGGAGGTGCTGCTGGTCATGCCGTAGACAGGAGCTTGGGCCACTGTCCATACAGGGGATCCTGGAGGGAAAGGGATGGCTGGAGGTGCTGCTGGTCATCTTGTAGACAGGAGCTTGGGCCACTGTCCATACAGAGAACCTGGGGGGGAGGAACGGCTGGAGGTGCTGCTGGTCATCTTGTAGACAGGAGCTTGGGCCACTGTCCATACAGGAGAACCTGGGGGGAAAGGAATGGCTGGAGGTGCTGCTGGTCATCTTGTAGAGACGTTCTTGGGCCACTGTCCATACAGGTGAACCTGGAGGGAAAGGAATGGATCTGGGTGCTGCTGGTCATCTTGTTAAGAGGAGCTTGGGCTACTGTCCATACAGGAGAACCTGGAGGGAAAGGAATGGCTGGAGCTGCTGCTGGTCATCTTGTAGACAGGAGCTTGGGCCACTGTCCATACAGGGGAACCTGGAGGGAAAGGAACAGCTGGAGGTGCTGCTGGTCATCTTGCTGAGAGTAGCTTGGGCTGCTGTCGATACAGGGGAACCTGGCTGGAAAGGAATGGCTGGAGGTGCTGATGATCATGTTGTACAGAGGAGCATGGGACGCTGTCCATACAGGGGAACCTGGAGGGAAAGGAATGGCTGGTGGTGATGCTGATCATGTTGTAGAGAGGAGCTTTGCCGCTGTCCATTCAGGGGAACATGGAGGGAAAGGAACAGCTGGGGGTGCTGCTGGTCATCTTGTAGACAGGAGCTTGGGCCACTGTCCATACAGGGGATCCTGGAGGGAAAGGGATGGCTGGAGGTGCTGCTGGTCATCTTGTAGACAGGAGCTTGGGCCACTGTCCATACAGGGAAACCTGGAGGGAAAGGAATGGCTGGAGGTGCTCCTGGTCATCTTGTTGAGAGGAGCTTGGGCCACTGTCCATACAGGGGATCCTGGAGGGAAAGGGATGACTGGAGGTGCTGCTGGTCATCTTGTAGACAGGAGCTTGGGCCACTGTCCATACAGGGGAACCTGGAGGGAAAGGAATGGCTGGAGGTGCTCCTGGTCATCTTGTAGAGAGTAGCTTGGGCCACTGTCCATACAGGGGAACCTGGAGGGAAAGGAACAGCTGGAGGTGCTGCTGGTCATCTTGTAGACAGGAGCTTGGGCTACTGTCCATACAGGGGAACCTGGAGGGAAACGAATGGCTGGAGGTTCTGCTGGTCATCTTGTAGACAGGAGCTTGGGCCACTGTCCATACAGGGGAACCTGGAGGGAAAGGAATGGCTGGAGGTGCTGCTGGTCATCTTGTAGAGAGGAGCTTGGGCCACTGTCCATACAGGAGAACCTGGGGGAAAAGAATGGCTGGAGGTTCTGCTGGTCATCTTGTAGAGAGGAGCTTGGGCCACTGTCCATACGGAGAACCTGGGGGGGAGGAATGGCTGGAGGTGCTGCTGGTCATCTTGTAGACAGGAGCTTGGGCCACTGTCCATACAGGGGAACCTGGAGGGAAAGGAATGGCTCTGGGTGCTGCTGGTCATCTTGTTAAGAGGAGCTTGGGCTACTGTCCACTCAGGGGAACCTGGAGGGAAAGGAATGGCTGGAGGTGCTATTGGTCATCTTGTAGACAGGAGCTTGGGCCACTGTCCATACAGGGGAACCTGGAGGGAAAGGAATGGCTGGAGGTGCTGTTGATTATCTTGTAGAGATGAGCTTGGTCCAGTGTCCATACAGGGGAACCTGGAGAGAAAGGAATGGCTGGAGGTGCTGCTGGTCATCTTGTAGACAGGAGCTTGGGCCACTGTCCATACAGGGAACCTGGAGGGAAAGGAATGGCTGGAGGTGCTGTAGATCATCTTGTAGAGCGGAGCTTGGGTCAGTGTCCATACAGGGGAACCTGGAGGGAAATGAACAGCTGGAGGTGCTGCTGGTCATCTTGTAGAGAGGAGCTTGGGCCACTGTCCATACAGGGGATCCTGGAGGGAAAGGAACAGCTGGAGGTGCTGCTGGTCATCTTGTAGACAGGAGCTTGGGCTACTGTCCATACAGGGGAACCTGGAGGGCAAAGAATGGCTGGGGTTCTGCTGGTCATCTTGTAGACAGGAGCTTGGGCCACTGTCCATACAGGGGAACCTGGAGGGAAAGGAATGGCTGAAGGTGCTCCTGGTTATCCTGTAGACAGGAGCTTGGGCCACTGTCCATACAGGGGAACCTGGAGGGAAAGGAACGGCTGGAGGTGCTGCTGGTCATCTTGCTGAGAGGAGCTTGGGCCACTGTCCATACAGGGGATCCTAAAGGGAAAGGGATGGCTGGAGGTGCTTCTGGTCATCTTGTAGAGAGGAGCTTGGGCCACTGTCCATACAGGAGAACCTGGGGGAAAAGAATGGCTGGAGGTTCTGCTGGTCATCTTGTAGAGAGGAGCTTGGGCCACTGTCCATACTGAGAACCTGGGGGGGAGGAATGGCTGGAGGTGCTGCTGGTCATCTTGTAGACAGGAGCTTGGGCCACTGTCCATACAGGGGAACCTGGAGGGAAAGGAATGGCTCTGGGTGCTGCTGGTCATCTTGTTAAGAGGAGCTTGGGCTACTGTCCACTCAGGGGAACCTGGAGGGAAAGGAATTGCTGGAGGTGCTATTGGTATTCTTGTAGACAGGAGCTTGGGCCACTGTCCATATAGGGGAACCTGGAGGGAAAGGAATGGCTGGAGGTGCTGCTGGTCATCTTGTAGAGAGGAGCTTGGGCCACTGTCCATACAGGAGAACCTGGGGGAAAAGAATGGCTGGAGGTTCTGCTGGTCATCTTGTAGAGAGGAGCTTGGGCCACTGTCCATACTGAGAACCTGGGGGGGAGGAATGGCTGGAGGTGCTGCTGGTCATCTTGTAGACAGGAGCTTGGGCCACTGTCCATACAGGGGAACCTGGAGGGAAAGGAATGGCTCTGGGTGCTGCTGGTCATCTTGTTAAAAGAAGCTTGGGCTACTGTCCACTCAGGGGAACCTGGAGGGAAAGGAATGGCTGGAGGTGCTATTGGTCATCTTGTAGACAGGAGCTTGGGCCACTGTCCATACAGGGGAACCTGGAGGGAAAGGAATGGCTGGAGGTGCTGTTGATTATCTTGTAGAGATGAGCTTGGTCCAGTGTCCATACAGGGGAACCTGGAGGGAAAGGAACAGCTGGAGGTGCTGCTGGTCATCTTGTAGACAGGAGCTTGGGCTATTGTCCATACAGGGGAACCTGGAGGGAAAAGAATGGCTGGGGTTCTGCTGGTCATCTTGTAGACAGGAGCTTGGGCCACTGTCCATACAGGGGAACCTGGAGGGAAAGGAATGGCTGAAGGTGCTCCTGGTTATCCTGTAGACAGGAGCTTGGGCCACTGTCCATACAGGAGAACCTGGAGGGAAAGGAACGGCTGGAGGTGCTGCTGGTCATCTTGCTGAGAGGAGCTTGGGCCACTGTCCATACAGGAGAACCTGGGAGAAAAGAATGGCTGGAGGTTCTGCTGGTCATCTTGTAGAGAGGAGCTTGGGCCACTGTCCATACTGAGAACCTGGGGGGGAGGAATGGCTGGAGGTGCTGCTGGTCATCTTGTAGACAGGAGCTTGGGCCACTGTCCATACAGGGGAACCTGGAGGGAAAGGAATGGCTCTGGGTGCTGCTGGTCATCTTGTTAAGAGGAGCTTGGGCTACTGTCCACTCAGGGAACCTGGAGGGAAAGGAATGGCTGGAGGTGCTATTGGTCATCTTTTAGACAGGAGCTTGGGCCACTGTCCATACAGGGGAACCTGGAGGGAAAGGAATGGCTGGAGGTGCTGTTGATTATCTTGTAGAGATGAGCTTGGTCCAGTGTCCATACAGGGGAACCTGGAGAGAAAGGAATGGCTGGAGGTGCTGCTGGTCATCTTGTAGACAGGAGCTTGGGCCACTGTCCATACAGGGAACCTGGAGGGAAAGGAATGGCTGGAGGTACTGTAGATCATCTTGTAGAGCGGAGCTTGGGTCAGTGTCCATACAGGGGAACCTGGAGGGAAAGGAACAGCTGGAGGTGCTGCTGGTCATCTTGTAGAGAGGAGCTTGGGCCACTGTCCATACAGGGGATCCTGGAGGGAAAGGAACAGCTGGAGGTGCTGCTGGTCATCTTGTAGAGAGGAGCTTGGGCCACTGTCCATACAGGGGAACCGGGAGGGAAAGAAATTGCTGGAGGTGCTGCTGGTCATCTTGCAGTGAGGAGCTTGGGCCACTGTCCATTCAGGGAACCTGGAGAGAAAGGGATGGCTGGAGATGCTGCTCATCATCTTGTAGACAGAAGCTTGGGACACTGTCCATACAGGGAAACCTAGAGGGAAAGGAATGGCTGGAGGTGCTGCTGATCATTTTGCAGAAAGGAGCTTGGGCCAGTGTCCATACAGGGGAACCTGGAGGGAAAGGAACAGCTGGAGGTGCTGCTGCTCATCTTGTAGAGAGGAGCTAGGCCCAGTGTCCATACAGGGAACCTGGAGGGAAAGGAATGGCTGGAGGTGCTGCTAATCATCATGTAGACAGGAGCTTGGGACACTGTACATACAGGAGAACCTGGGGGGAAAGGAATGGCTGGAGGTGCTGCTGGTCATCTTGTAGAGAGGAGCTTGGGCCAGTGTCCATACAGGGGAACATGGAAGGAAGGGAATGACTGGAGGTGCTGCTGGTCTTGTAGAGAGGAGCTTGGGCCGCTGTCCATATGGGGGTAGTATGCAGACTTCCAACACTTGGAAAGGAGTTGGATAAGGCACTAGTGGAAGCCATCATACCAACGTCCTTTCACACCTCTCCCCCACTCCAGTACCCCTCCCCTTAGTTTTCTCCCCACGCCTGTTCCCCCTCCTCACTTGCCTTCTGGTGAGCTCCATCTTGCACCCCTTCCACGCTGCTGGCATCACTGCAGCAACTCCCCCCCATCACTCACCCTCCCACAAAATGACAACATGGTCCTTAGGCTGCTCCCTCGCCCACTCCCCCTCTGTATAGCTAGTCCCCATCTGTATGGTCAGTACTCCCAGTGGCCTGATGGCCCGAAATTGACAGACTAAAGCACTTCCTTTGAAACTGTTTCCTTTGTTTGAGCTGTATCCTGAATTTTCCCTCACTGAAACGCTTTATACCCTCGAAACCATGTTCCTCCTACATTATTTGTAACCTGACTGAAACAAACTGTTCCTTCAATGTATTCTAACTCGTATCGTTCAAATGTATGCAACTCATATGCTTTGTCTAACTTTTTTTGTAATCTCTGCAACCTGTATGTTTAACTAATTGTTTTGTGTATGACCTGGAACCTTTGTAAATAACTCCCAGGACTCAAAAGTATTAATCCTAAACTGCAATAAATAAATCAATAAATAAATATATACAGTCCACTCCACTTGTAGCGCCCACACTTTAAACGGGCAGCCGCTTAAATCGGGCAAATCTTCAAAACCAAATGCCATTCAGATAGACCCCAATGTTAAAAATGATGGTTACAGCGATCATTAGCCGCCTGCTATTTTGGGCAGATTAGTTGGTAGTTAGTGTCAATTCACACTTCGGCATGCAGTTTGCAGAGCTTGCCAAAGTGTGAAGTGACACTAATTAGCAGCTTATCTTCCCCAAATAGCATTTCCACCTGCTCAGACTTAAGTGGACTTAAACAGCGCTCACACCCTTATCCCTACTAGTCCCATAACTCTACACAATTTAAGCCCCTCGAGGCTCCCCTTCCGATACCGACTGTACTTTGTCAGTACTCCTGATTGCTGATCCAGCATACATGCAGAGGGCTTGCACTCTGACCCCTACTACAGTAGTCTCGAGGCTCCCCTTCTGATTTCGACTGTACTTTTACATACAGAGAGAGTAATCACTGACCAGATAGAGCAGAAGCGGTGCGTGAACTTTAAACCCCCAGGATCTCCAACCTTTCAGGCCCCTTTCACAGCATAGAAAGTGAGTTACACTACTGTCCCTATTTTTCCTACCTTTTTACATCCTGATGTTACACTGACCACTCACTATAATGGGCAAAATGCTTCTGCACAAACGTGCCCATTATAAGCGGTGAGGACTGTAAATAAATAACTCATCAGGATGACAAATAGACAAGACGTACTGCTAGCTGGTGACCTTAATCTGCAGGATATGGATTGGAAATTTGTAGCTGTGGCCTCAGCAAGGAGATTAGCTGTCTCTTACTACCATCAGGATATGTTTCTCAGGCAGTTAGTCAGTGAGGCCAGCAGGTATGTGAACAGAGTTGGATTTCATGCTCATTAACAAGGACAGCACTGCAGACATCATCTTTGGAAGTCACCGAGGGACCAGTGATCACTGTAAAATGTTGTTCAACATTTAGATGAGTGCTGAGGCAAACCACACAAAGACATGGGTCCTGGAATTTAGGAGGCTGGATTTCAAAAGACAAAAATGGGGGACTGCCTCAGAAGCAGTCTAGAAGTCCATCTTCTTCCAAGTTGTGTACTGGGTGTGCTTTGAAACAACTGAGAAGCTGTGTGGGATATATTATATTGGACCAAATATCTGTAACTAATCTCTCTCTCTCTCTTGCTTACATCTGAGAAAAGTTTTCCTCACTTTTAAAGTGGTATTGCTTTGTGTTTAATTATTTTAGTTTTTAATTCAGGAAGGGGGTTTTCAAAACTGCTTATCTTGTCAGAATCTTCAGAAGGGCTGAAGTAACTGCATATTTGATTTTCCTTTGTGGCTAACTGGACTGACTACTAGAATTCTGTGACAATCTGCATCAGTATATTTTGCAATATTTGGTGGGGTTGTGTGATTTAAAATAGCAAAGGCTGCAGTTTGTAATTGGATGCCAGACATAGCCTGAGGTGGGGGAAATTGTCTTCACAAGTCAGAGGCCTGCATCACAGCCAGTTGTCTAGCTTGACCATGTCATCATTGTTCAATTACTATAAATGACTGGTGTGATCCTGTTTGAGACATAAGTCCATCTTCTTCCAAGTTGTGTACTGGGTGTGCTTTGAAACAACTGAGAAGCTGCGTGGGATTTACTATATTGGACGAAATATCTGTAACTAATCTCTCTCTCTTGCTTACATCTGAGAGAGGTTTTCCTCACTTTTACAGTGGTATTGCTTTGTGTTTAATTATTTTAGCTTTTAATTCAGGAAGGGGGTTTTCAAAACTGCTTATCTTGTCAGCATCTTCAGAAGGGCTGAAATAACTGCATATTTATTTTCCTTTGCGGCCAACAAACCACCAGGCTGTTTTGGGGCTGGAGAGGTTTACCTGTGTCTGACTTGGATGTCTGGATTTTTCTCTGTTTGATTAGCAGGGTACTTTCTCTGTCAAATTGTTGTGTAGGGTATCTTGCTGACAGGAAGGCACCATCGCAGCGATGGGTGAGAGCTTTTAGCTGATTGTTTTGTGAGGGCACAGTTTAGGCCCAACCCTTCTCACCCTCACCCCACCCACCCCTGGAAATAGTTCCTTTATACCTCAGGTTCTGACATCATTTCCTCAAGAGTGCAAGGTGCATATCACTGTCATATTCTCTCTAGCACACTGCACTGACAATATAAGCATACACATTGTATAATATATATATATATTTCTATATAACCAATCACATACACACACACACACACACACACACAAATACAAACAAACAAAATAAAAAGTAGATAAACATGTGAAGAGTAGTGCAATGTAATGGCTGTGGGGCAGCAGTCTTCCGGGAGTCTTTCTAGAGGCTGAGATGCTGCCCTATTTGCAGACAACTATCTGCCCTGAGGGAGGAAGTTGCCCATCTTCAGGCCGCACTGGACAGTAGTAAGGAAACCTTCCCCCAGGCCACACTGGACAGTAGGAAGGGAACCTCCACCATCCAGGCAGCACTAGCACCACCACCACTACCTCAGAGGTTGCGAAGAAAGCACAGCAGTTGAACCACAGTGGGCTCAGGGAGGGTGAGGATGGTGGAACAGAGGCACACCCAGTCAATTGTTCCACTCCACAATCCATACACCATTCTGGGGAAGCATAGCTCCCCTATGGATGCACCTGCAGAGAAGACTGATGAAAACTGTCACAAGGGAGGCCCACAGAAAAGAGGCAGAGGACACCACAGGGAAAAGAAGCAGCTCCTGGTGGGGGACTCAATTATTAGGGTATAGAACTGGGGGGAGCTGGGAAAACTGAAGTAAGGTGCCTGCCTGGTTCCATGGCTTGAAGGGACAGGAAGCACATCCTCAGGATCATGAGAACAGCTGCAAGGGAGTCTGAGCTGGATGTAATTGTCCACCTAGGGACAAATGACTTGGCTCATCATGAGATTAGAGCAGTGCAGAAGAACATTGCAGAGTTGGGGAGGGGCCTAAGACAAGTAGCACACATAGTCTCCTTCTCAGAGGTACTGCCAGTCAAAGGCATGGGGGAGGTGAGGGTAATTAGCACCATGCAGTTTAATGAATGGTTGAACAAATGGTGCGGAGCACAGGGGTTTGGCTTTATTGGGGACTGGGGTTCCATCTGGAGGGACACCAGCCTATACTGGCAGGATGGTCTGCATCTGTCCAGGAAGGGAACAAGTCTTTTGAGCAATCAGTTTAAATACTTCATTGGCAAGCTTTTAAACTAGTCAAAGGGGGAGGCACTGACAAGCAGCAGGAAAATCCCAGCATCTCCCTACAAAACAGGGTACTAAATGAGAAAAAGACCGAGGTAGAACGGTCAGTGGGGGATGCTGCAACAGAAGGTAAAGTCATCAAAAAACGGAGAGCAATGAGTACCAATGCTCATAGTCTGGGTAACGAGCTTCCTGAATTAGTGGCCTTGACGGAGGAGGAACATCTGGATATCGTGGCACTCACAGAAACATGGTACACACAAAACCATGACTGGGATGTAAACATACCAGGATACACTATCTACAGGAGGGACAGGGAGGGTAAAAGAGGACGAGGAGTAGTTCTTTACATAATAGAAGGAATAAAAGCAACAGAACAAAAGGGTAAACAGGGAGGAGAAGAAGCACTGTGGGTAAATTTGGAGACGGGCAATGGCACCACAATCTGCACAGGGGTTGTATACAGACCCCCTTCTCAGGGGAGAAATGGACAAGGAAATGATAGAAAGTATACTTAAAATGGCAGAAAAAGGGAGATACTGCTGATGGGTGATCTGAATATGCCAGATGTTAACTGGAGTGCAGTTGCAGCTGCCACTTAGAGTACAGTTATTCTAGATGCCCTACAGGGGCATGCCTAGACAACTAGTACTGGAGCCCACCGAGAGGAGCAATATTAGACTTGATTCTCTCAAATAGAGATGGAGAGAGGAGCACAGATGTAGAAGTGGGTAGCTATCTGGGAACTAGCGACTATCGAACAGTATGGTTCACAATAAACACAGCAATAGAGTCAAGCCATACAAAGACAAAAGTACTGGACTTTAGGAGGGCTGACTTTGCCCAAATGGGTGAGTGCCTAAGGAATGCACTAGCAAATGGGCAGGAAGGAGGGGTGGAAGAACAAAACTATAATAATAAAAACTGCCATCACAGAGGTAACGAGTCCTTGTGTGAAGCAATAAACAAAACAAAATGATGTAAGAAACCACTATGGTTCTCAAAGGAAGTAGCAGTGAAGGTTCAAGAGGAAAAAGAAAGCATTCAGGAAGTACAAGGAATTGCAGAAGGAGCAGGACAGAGAACTGTATCAGTTAAAGTAAAAGGAGGCTGTGAAGGCAATCAGAACAGCAAAGGCCCAAACCGAGGAAAAGACAGCCAACTCAGTTAAGAAGGGGATAAAACCTTTTAGGTACATCAGGGAGTGAAGGAAAACCAAGGAGGAGATGAGGCTTAATAAAGGGAGGGAGGGTGGGCAGAGGAGACTGACAAGGCAGAGATACTAAACAAAAATTTTTGCTCAGTATTTACAAATGAAGAGGGGGAGGTACATAAAACAAACAGTAGAAACACTCTGGATACAGAAGTTGATACCAGCCCATTTATAGAAGAAAGGGTTCTGGAAGAACTCTTAAAACTGAAGGTGGACAAAGCAATGGGGCCTGATGGGATTCATCCCAGAATTCTAAAAGAGCTAAGGGTAGAACTAGTGACACCACTGACTACCCTTTTTAACAAATCATGGGAGGATGGGGTGGTACCAGAGGACTGGAGGAGGGCAGATGTGATTCCCTTCACAAAAGTGGAGCAAGGCAGAAGCAGGAAACTACAGACCTGTTAGTTTAACCTCAGTGATAGGGAAAATTATGGAATCACTTCTGTAGGAAAGAACTGTCGAGTATCTAGAGGCCAGAGGGGCACAGGATCCTAGGCAGCATGGATTCACAGCGGGAGAGTCATGCCAGACGAATCCGATAGATTTCTTTGACTGGGTGACCAAAGTAGTAGATCAGGGAGGGGCTGTGGACATGGCCTACCTAGACTTTAGCAAGGCATTCGACACTGTCCCACACAAAAGATTAATATACAAGTTAGCCAGCCTGGGAGTGGATCCCAAGATGACATCCTGGGTAAAGAATTGGCTGCAGAATAGGACACAGAGAGTAATAGTAAATGGAGTCCACTCAGAAGAAAGAAGGGTTACTAGTGGGGTACCGCAGGGTTCAGTATTAGGACCGGTCCTCTTCAATGTCTTTATAAGCGACATTGCAGAAGGACTGGAAGGAAAAGTATGTCTCTTTGCAGATGACACAAAGATCTGCAACAGAGTTGATGCACAGGGTGGGGTGGAAAGGATGAGAAGGGACTTGGCAAGGTTAGAGGACTGGCCAAATGTATGGCAGCTTAGATTCAATGCTAAGAAGTACAAGGTAATGCACCTGGGAAACAAAAACCCAGGGGAAGAGTACACAGTGGGGGGTGAGATACTAATAACAACAAAAATGGAAAGGGACCTGGGGGTAGTCATATCAGATGACCTAAAGGTGGGCAAGCAATGTGAGAGGGCAGCAAGGAGGTCTGGGGGGATACTGGAATGCATAGGGAGAGGTATCACCAGTAGAAAACAGGAAGTTATTATCCCTCTGTACAGACAGCTGGTGAGACCCCATCTGGAGTACTGTGTGCAGTTTTGGAGACCCAATCTCCGTAAAGACATAGACAGAATGGAAGCTGTCCAGAGGAGGGCAACTAAAATGGTACAGGGTCTGCCCTGGAAGACATATGAAGAGAGATGAAAGGAGCTTAATGTGTACAGCCTCGAGGAAAGGAGGGAGAGGGGGGACATGATAGAAACATTCAAGTACCTCAAGGGAATCAACAAAGTCCAAGAGGGTAGCATCTTTCAAAAAAAGAGGTGTGCAAGAACAAGAGGGCACAATTTGAAGATGGGGGGGCAGCTCACAGGTAATTTAAGGAAGTATTTTTCCACAGAGAGGGTTGTGGATGCATGAAACGGCCTTCCGGAGGAGGTTGTGGAGTCAAAATCAGTGGTGGAATTCAAGCATGCATGGGACAGTCATAAGGCAATTCTAGGGGTTGGGGGTAGGAAGAAGTAGGCTGCTGGTTAACTAGGATCTGCAGCTTATCCAGTAGGTAGGGAAATGGGCAGACTGGGTGGGCCAAGCGGTCCTTATCTGCCATCAAATTCTATGTTTCTATGTAGTAGGGGAGAATTACCATGGAGGGGGTAGAGGAACGGTGTGAAAAATTAGGGAGGGCACAATTAAGGTACACAGCAACTGCATGAAGGAAGTGAGTAAAAGCTGGAAGGCAGTATGGCCAAGAGGTTAGAACAATGAGCTTTGAATGAATTTGGTACATCCATCAGAACTGGATTTAATTCCAACAGTCTCCACTTACATACTGTGTGACACTTAGCAAGTCATGTAATCTTCCCAGTGCTCCCAGTTTACCCCTGAAAACAGGCATTTGCAACTAGTGGGTCTTCCCTAGTCACCAGAGAATAATAAATGCAAATATTACGCAGTTAGCCGATGGTAGTCCTGTGTGAGGATGCTCCTCGACTGACTCCCGGACGTAATTTCAACTTGCAATTCTAATTGGTGCCCTATATTTATACTTGTTCCTGCTGGCTCCTAACCTTTTCACCAGGAGTTAGGAGGCAGAATAGGGTAGTGTTTAAGGGTACTGAGCTGCAAACCTAGAGACCCGAGTTTAAATCCCACCAGCCCCCACTTGGATACTTTGTGATCCTGGGCAAGTCATTTAGGAGGTCGATTTTAGAGTTGGTGGCAGAATTTACAACTGTGAAACTGATCCCTGAAATTCTAAGTGGATGCATAATGGATTTGGAAGCTTGTATTTCATTCCTTGAAGATCAAGCCTAAAAAATGGAACTGGAGATAGTTGCTCTATGCTGCTAGATGAATCAGCTAGAAGAAAAACCCGTCTCGGAAGAAGCTCATGGCCCACAAAATAACATATCTGGCATCCCCAAACGAGCTGAGGAACTGATCCTGTCCTTTTGTGACATGGCACCTTGCCAAGATAGCCGGTCCCTTACCATATGGGATCACCTACATAATCAAGCAGGCACATCAGTCACCAAAGTTGCTCCTTAACCCCGGAGTGAAGTCCCACATACTCAAATCTTTAGTCTAACTTTTCCAGGCAAGCTCCACATTTTACTCAAGATAAGAGAGCAAAAACAACTGTGAAACATGGAAACTGTCGACAGATAAGGACCGCTAGGCTCATCCAGTCTGCCTATAGGCCTTATACACAGCGTCTGACCACTGACCCTATGTGATCAATGGCTTGTCATCACTCCTTCCCCTCTCAGGCTTCCCTTGTGTCTGTCCCAGGCATGCTTAAACCCCTCCATGGCACTTGCCCCTACTACCTCCTGTGGCAGACTATTCCAAGTGCTAACTACCCTTTCTGTGCGAAAGATCTTCCTCACATTACCTCTTGATCTACCCCCTTCCAATTTCATATTGTGCCCCCTTGTTCTAGTACTTTTACTACACTGGAAAAGATCACCCATCACATGGTATGGTTCAATTTGGCTACTACATCTAAATCATCCCATTCCAAGGCAAAAATATGGGACTTCAGAGGAGCTGACTTTGATAAGATGGCCAACAGAGTTAAGCTAGCCCTGGCAAAAAGAAACACAGGTGAGGAGGTACAGGCAAAGTGGGCAAGCATTAAGGATACAATACTTGAAGCAACATCCCATTGTGTTAGACAGAAAAGGAAGTGCAAAAAAAGAAGGAAACCACTTTGGTTCTCAAATACAGTAGCAGAAAAGGTCAGAGCCAAAAGGCTGGCCTTCAGAAAATATAAGGGAACACAGCGGGATGAAGATAGGGGGGCATACCAAACTGCCCTAAGGGAAGCAGGTAAGGCAGTAAGGCAGGCAAAGTCCCAAACTGAGGAAACACTAGCACAAACAGTAAAAGAAGGTGACAAGACTTTCTATAGATACATTAGTGAAAGGAGAAAGTCCAGAGGGGGTATTGCTAAGCTTAATGGAGAAAAGGGAGCATGTGAGGAGGAGGACCCTGTAAAGGCATCTATCCTAAATAGATACTTTTGCTCAGTATTCACTGAAGAGAAGGTGGGCAGGGCCCACAGCTCAGCATCATGGACACAGGGGAGGGAGGTGAGCACTACTCCTTCACAAAGAAAGGGTCCTACAAGAGCTTGCTAAGCTCAGGGTGGATAAGGCAATGGGACCTGATGGCATACATCCCAGGGTACTTAGGAGCTAAAGGAGGAACTAGCAGAGCCATTAGCAGAATTGTTTAGTGAGTCTCTGAGCACAGGAGAGGTCCCAGAAGACTGGAGAAGGGCTCATGTGATCCCACTCCACAAGAGTGGTAGCAGGGAGGAGGCGGGGAACTACAGACCGGTCAGTCTTACCTCAGTAGTGGGCAAGATTATGGAAGCACTCCTTAAGGAAAGGATAGTGCAACACCTGGAATCCATAGGGGCACAGGATCCAAGACAGCATGGGTTTACAAAGGAAGGTCCTGTCAAACTAATCTCATAGATTTCTTTGACTGGGTAACCAGAGTGGTGGACCAAGGGGAGCAGTTGATGTCAGCCTACCTTGACTTCAGCAAAGCTTTTGACACTGTTCCACATAGAAGATTGATAAATAAGCTAGGTAGGCTCGGGGTGGGTCAGAGTTGGTCAACTGGGTGGCAAACTGGTTGACTGGCAGAAAACAAGAGTGGTGGTAAATGGTATACAGTCAGAAGAGATGCAAGTCACAAGTGGGGTACCTCAGGGATCAGTCCTGGGGCCAGTCCTATTCAACATCTTCATTAGTGACCTAGCAGATGGACTAGAGGGTAAGGCTTGTCTGTTTGCAGATGACACCAAGATCTGCAACAGAGTAGATGATCCAGATGGGGTGGGCAGAATGAGAAGATCTGGATAAACTAGCAGAATGGTCAGAAGAGTGGCAACTGGGATTTAATGCAAAGAAGTGCAAAATCATGCACATAGGAAGAGAAACCCTGAAGCCACTTATAGGCTGGGAGGAGTTGCTAGCAGTCACAAAGGAAGAAAGAGACTTGGGCATCATCATCACTGATGACCTGAAATCATCAAGCAGACCTCTAAAGCAGTAGGGTAAGGCTAGGGGGTGTTAGGGTGTATTAGTAGGGGTATCACAAGTCGTAAGAGGGAGGTAATAATCCCTCTGTACAAGACATTGGTTAGGCCCCATCTGGAGTACTGCGTGCAGTATTGGAGGCCACACCTTCACAAGGACATTAACCAAATTGAGGCAGTCCAGAGAAGGGCAACCAAAATGGTGCAGGGACTGCATCAGAAGACATATGAGGACAGATTAACGGAGCTCAATATGTATACCCTTGAGCAAAGGAGGGAGAGGTGATATGATCGAGACATTTAAACACCTTAAGGGCATAAACAAGGTGAAAGAGTCTAACATGTTTAAATATAAGAAAATAGCAGGACAAGAGGACACAGCATGAGATTAGAGGAGGCCGATTAAGGGGAATGTGAGGAAATTCTTTTTCACAGAAAGGGTGGTAGATGCATGGAATGGCTTACCACAAGAAGTAGTGGCTATGAATACAGTGCAGGGCTTCAAACAGGCATGGGATAGGCATAAGGGAGCAATACAAATGACTATGAATAGATAGGTCACTGACATAGCAAAGGCCGATGGCACATTTATAAGGTAGAAAAAGAAATGGGCAGACTGGATGGGCCTTGCGGTCCTTATCTGCCGTCAACTTCTATGTTTCTATGTTTCTATCACCCACCTGCACCTTGTTTATGCTCTTGAGGTAACTGAAAGTTTCAATCATGTCCCTCCACTCTCTCCTTTTTCCCCAGTGAGTACATATTGAGGTCCCTTAGTTTTTCCTCATGTGTTTTGTGGTGCAAGCCCTGCACCATGTTTTGTTGCCCGTCTCTGGATAGTCTCCATCATATATATGTCCTTGTGCAGGTGTGGTCTCCAGAACTGCATGCAGTACTCCAGGTAAGGCCTTACTGAAAATATTTCTGAGCGCCTCTTTGCATTACGAGCACGGCTGGCTGTGAAGGTGAGAGGAGGACTGTGCCAGTCACCATCTGGCCAAGGGTAGGGGGTGCTGGGTGGGCTTGGATGAATGGGTGGGGGGGCCACTAGACTACCAGGTATATGATTAAATCACTATTTGTTTCATTACACTGGGGGGGGCGCTAGACTACCAGGGATATAAAGATTGAGGGTTATAAAATTTTCTAGCAACAATACAGCTCAGGGGGCCACTAGACTACCAAGGATCTAGAAAAAAAGTGTGGGTGGGGGCCACTAGACTACCAGGGATGTAAATATTTTATTGGGCGGGGCACCTGACTACCAGGGTTCCTTATTACATTATTTTGGCCATGCAGATGGGGCACAATGAAGCCCCTTGGACACAAACCAGCTTTATTTGGCAGTATAGGGCACCCCTCGGCTAAGAGAATTACTCCTTAAATCTGGCCATCTTGTCCCTCGCTCGTGATGCATGATCGCAATCAAAGATTCTCACAATCAAAGAATCTGCAGACTCATGACCAAGAAATTGCATGCTCATGATCAAAGCAGAAAAATGGTGAAACGCGATTTTCTGACTGATTTGAAGCAAACAAATGCCATGATTCAATAGAAAGGACACTCCTGAGCAAAACCCATCCTCATTTTGGCCCCTAGCCCACCCCTGAGCTGAGATATTTGTGTTTTTAGGTCATGATGCAAGATCGCAATCAAAGATTCTCGCAATCAAAGAATTTGTCGGCTCGCGATCAAAGATCGTTAGCGAGCCATGAACGAAGAATTTAAAAGCTAAAAACTCTATTTTTGGACCAATTTGAATGGAACCAAAGCCTTGACTTGATAGAGTGGGGTTCCCTGAGTAAAACCCATTGAAGTTTTACTTCAGAAGTGACCCCTGAGCTGAGATATTTGTGTTTGTGCTGTGCAATCTGAAAACTGAAAACAAGATGGCAGACCTCGCAGTAAAAGAATTTTTTAAATTCCTCGGGATCAAAGATTCTTGAACCACGAGGCTGCAAATTCTTTGACCGCCAGGCGGATGAGATGGCCAGAACCCCGATTCTTTGTTTTTTTTTGGTTTTTTGGTATTATTTCCTTATCTCTCTTTCAGGCCTCGCGACCCACCACTCTTTCGGGATTACCTAGGTCCGACTTCCGCTGCTGCCTGTCCCATCCTGAGTCCTCTCCAGCCACATATCACAGCCGTCCCTGAGGTAACCTGGACGTACCCCTTCACTGGGCAGGTCTTCCTTCTCCAAGGGGGAAGGCACCAGAGGGGGCAGCCAGCACATATAGTATTTGGCCCCAGGGTGCTGCTGCAGCTGAGAGGCTTGTTCACAGCATCGGCAGTGACGGAGGACTGGTAGCAGTCATCTGGTTGGTCGCCAGGTGAGTTTCCATTTTTCTGTGATGTTCCCCATGCGTCACTCACTGCAGAGCTCCTGGTCTCCACCGGGGGCCACTGCAGAGCGATGCCAACCCACAACCAACCCCAGGAGAGGAGAGCACCCCTAAGGATGCTCAATCCTCTCCCTCCCCTGCCAGCCCCCAGTGTCCAGAGTCCATTCCCAAACCGGGGTCGCTGGCGTGGCACAAGGTGTGGCGTCCAGCGCCTCAACCTTCAGCGCCACCGGGCCGGCCACAGAACCCCGATTCTTTGATTGCAAGATATACATATACATTTTCCCACTGACTTATAATGGGAACTTAAAAGTGCCATAACTTTTGAATGCCTTAAACACAGGTACTCACCTGTAACAGGAGTTCTAGGAATGGTATATGTTGTTCATCCACACTTACTGGCAGGTTCCTTGCCACTTTAAATCTTGCTGGAAGGTCTTCAAGCTGGCTCCTCCCACCCACCCAGGTGGTAAAACTCTTGGTTCTACCCCATGACACCAGATCTAGCACGTTGGAAGACAGGCTGCACGCTGAAGCCGGGGAGGTCAGGTGGATTGTGTGGATGAACAACATATACTGTACCATTCCTAGAACTTCTGTTACAGGTGAGTAACCTGCATTTCTAGAGACATGGATATGTTGTTCAATCCACACTTACTAGCAGACTCCTAGCAGTTCTCAAGGAGGAGGGAGGCAAGGCGCACACCCCCTACTTGGGCAATAAGGACTGGAGAACTGAGGTCCCAAAACTAGCGTCCCGGCATGACTCAAGGTCGATGTGGTAGTGAGTAATGAAGGTGTGTGCTGACTTCCAGGTAGCAGCCCTGCAGATTTGCTGGATAGAGACGTCACTGGAAGCAGCCACCGATGCAGCGGTATGACGGGTAGAATGAGCTCTTATCCTTTTGGGAGGCTCCATGCCCGCCAACCTGTAGCAGAGATCTGTGCAGGAGGTTACCCAC
Source organism: Neoceratodus forsteri (assembly GCA_016271365.2). Classification (NCBI taxonomy): domain Eukaryota; kingdom Metazoa; phylum Chordata; order Ceratodontiformes; family Ceratodontidae; genus Neoceratodus; species Neoceratodus forsteri. The sequence continues at coordinate 14,077,942 of JADMNL010000038.1, read as the reverse complement.
CTGCCTATCATCTACTTGGCTGCAGGTCTGTCAGGTGCGGCTTCAGCGTAGGTGACAAACAGCTGGTGAACCTCTCCCCGAACTTCAGCCGTCTACTACTTGTAATAAGAGAGCACTCTTCTAGGGTCCAAAGTATGGAGTCTATATTCGGCCTCCAAGGTGTGACTGGGGTAGAACACCGGCAGAGTCAACACCTGGTTAAGGTGAAACTCTGACACCACCTTCGGAAGGAATTTTCAGGTGGGGTCTCAGGACAACTGTGTCCCTGTGGAAGACAAGATAAGGAGACTCGAAGGAAAGTGCCTGGAGCTCTCCCATCCTTCTGGCTGACGTGGTAGCCACCAAGAAGGCAGTCTTCCACGACAGGTGAGAGATATCATACCTGTGCATAAGTTCGAATGGCTTGCCCATGAGCTTAGCCAGTACCAGCAGTAGATCCCATGGAGGTGGAGGTTCTCGCACCAGAGGGGATATGTGATCAAGGCCTTTGAGAAAGCACCTGACCACCTCCTCCTGCACCACCAACTGCATCCCGGCCCGCCCGGTAAGCAGAGATAGCTGCCAGGTGCACCTTAAAGGTCGTGACGAGAATCCCTAGCTGAGAAAGGGACCACAGGTAGTCCAGAATGCTGGCCAAGGAACAGGAGGAAGGGTCCAACCCCTTATTATGACACCAAATGGAGAATCTCTTTGAAGGCCTGGAACTCTAGCCACTCAGGAACCAGGCCATCAGGTGCAGGGATTGAAGGTCCAGGTGGAGTACCTTCCCCTGGTTGACAGAGATCAGGTCCAGGCGGGCTGGAAGCCACCTCGGGAGCCTGGAGCTGAGACTGAGGAGATCCAGATACCAGAACTGGTGGGGACAGTCTGGGGCTACCAGAATCACCTGCGCTTTGTCCCTCCTCACCTTGAGAAGCACCTTGTGGATCAAGGGAAATGGGGGAAAGGCATAGAAGAGGCCCGGGGTCCATGGCCTCGAGAAGGCATCCCCCTGCAGCGAGCCCTGCTGAGGAGGGTGGGCATGAAACAGCCTCAGCTTCACATTCTCCCTGGAGGCAAACAGGTCCACCTGAGGTGTGCCCCAGTGGGAGAACAGATCATGTACTACCTCTGGCAGGAGAGACCACTTGTGAGATGCAGCACCTATCCGGCTTAGGGCATTGGCCAGAGTGTTGGAGACTCCTGCCAAATGGATGGCTAGGAGATCCACCTCCAGTCTACTCACAAGAGACCAAGTGTGGAGAGCTTCCTTGCACAGAGGCAAGGAGCGTGTCCCACCCTGGCGGTTTAGGTAATACATGGCTGTGGTGTTGTCCATCTGGACATGGACCACTTGACCCCGTACAAACAGAGTGAAGACAGTGAGGGATAATCAGACCACTCAAAGCTCCAGCAGGTTGATGTGGCATCCAGACTCTTGAGGGGACCAGAGGCCATGTGCTCTGAGCTCCCCCAGATGGGCACCTCAACCCATCAGAGAGGCGTCGGTCATTAGAGTGACCATCGGCTCTGGGCGGACAAATGGGATACCCACCTGCAAATGAGCTGGAACAATCCACCACTGGAGAGTGCTCCTCATCTCCTGGGACACTATCACTGGATGGTCCAGAGGACCGGAACACTGACCACTGGCAGGCCAGCCCCCACTGCAGGGGACGCATGTGCCAGCGGGCCCAATGGACCACACTGGTGCAGGAAGTCCCGGGCAGGGTGCAATTGCCCAACCAGAAATGATTGGACAAAGGAGAAAAGAACCTTGGCCCTGTCCACCAGGAGCCGCGGCTCTGTCTCGAAGAGAATCGAGCTCTGCCCCGATGAAATGAATCACCTGCGTTGGCACGAGTTCTGATTTGGCCTCATTGATGCGGAGGTTAATCTGAGAGCAGACCTGGAGGGCCAGATCTCTGGACCACTCTACCTCCAGCCTGGAGGGGGCTGCAATCAGCCAGTCATCCAGGTAAGGGTACACCCAGACCCTTCGTGCAGCAGGAATGCAGTGACCACTGCCATGCATTTGGTGAAGATCCTGGGAGCTGGAGAGAGAGAGAGAGAGAGACTGAAGGGCATGGTCCAGAACTTATAAAGGGATCCCTCCGCTCTGAAGCGGAGGAATCGCTGGTGAGATGGACAGATTGGGACATGAAAGGATGCGTCCTGGAGGTCCAGAGAACAGAATCACATGCCTCGTTCCAAGGATGGAATGATCTGAGCCAGAGTGACCATCCTGAAGGTTCAAGACCTTAGGAACTTGTTCAGGTCATGTAGGTCTAGAATGGGGCGCTAGCCCCCTGTCCGTTTTGGGACCAGGAAGTACCTGGACACAAACCCTAGGTCTAGTGGAGGATCCACCACCTCCCTGATCACCTCCATCTGGAGGAGCAGAGCAACATCAGCTCGATGAGCCAGCAGAGACACTGCAGACCCCGTAGCCCCCCTGTGGGGCGATGGCTCGATAGGGTGGGAAGTGCTCAAATTCCATAGGCAGACCCTTTACTACCACTTCCAGCAGCCAGCGGTCCATGGTGATATCGGTCCAGGCGGAAAGGAAGTGGCAGAGCCATCCCCTCATGAGGGGAACCCGGGGAGGAGTGACAAGGTTGGGGCGACACCCCTCAACCCGTCACTAGGCAGGCTCGGAAGAAGGACCGGCCAAGGAGCCTCCTGGACCCTTCTCTCCTGGCTTCCTGCTGGAGGAAGCTGCAGGCTTGGCTTTGGTGTGCCAAGTGTGAGCCTGCTGGCCCTGATGCTGGTGTTGCTGGGCTAGACGTGCAGCAGGGGCTGAAGGCCGAAAGGGCTTACGCTGCTGCTGGCGGCCTTTGTCGTTCTGGGCAGACATGACCGAGTCCAAGGTGGCATTGGACTTCTTGATCCTTTGCAGATGACCCTCCACCCTGGGACCGAATAAGTTGGTACCCAAGAAGGGAACGTCTGCCAGCTTGTGCTGGATACCTACTGTAAAAGTGGAGATCCGCAGCCAAGCTCTGCAGCGCATGGCCACTGCGGCCACTACTGACTGGGCACACAAGTCAGCTATGTCCAAGGAAGTTTGGAGATGCTGTTTGGCCACCGCCATTCCCTGATCCCGCACCTGCTTGACCGTAGTCTGGAGGTCAGCCGGGAGATGAGGAATCACCTCATCCAGGGAGCCCAAAAGGGCATGAGAAAAGTGTGCTATCAGAATGGCCGAGATGGGCTGACGAATGCCTAGGGAGGAAGCAGCATAGACTTTCTGCCCTGAGTAGTCCAGTTTCTTGGACTCCTTATCGGGTGACTTGTCCACATCACGAGCATTTCCGGAGTGCCGGAAAATGCTGTCAGTCACTAGCCCCTCCGCTGAGAGCTGCGCCGAGAAACCGCAGAGTGAACCAGTGGGAACGGCATACTTTCGAGCCATCCTGGCTGAAGGTGCTGGACAAGAAGCTGGCCACTGCCATAGCTCCAGGGCCGGGCCAACAATGGCTTTAGCCACCAGGAAGGCCTCCATGAGGGAATCCCCTCAGTTCAGTATCTCCGTGAGGGGATACTTGGCCCACTTTGAGATGGGTTCAAGCTTCATCCCAGTGGACTCTGAGATGAGCTGAAGCTTTCCAAGAAACGAGGCTGGACTCTCATCCACTGACTGACCCCAGTTGACTCCAGGTTGAGATGCCTGGAGAACAGGGAAGAGTCATCGTCAGACTCCGAGGAGTCTGCAAACAGCTGCTGAGGGCCTGAGCCACCCTCCACCTGCCGAGGTCGATTGGGAGTGAGCATGACCAACAACTGATGGGGCAAGCCCTCACCCGACTGAGAATCCTTGGTCGGGGCCCCAGTTTTAGGTTGTGGAGGTGGGGGTTCCACTAAAATTGGGTGGTGCAGCCGGTTTCAGCCAAACAACCGGTGCCGGCTTCAGCTCCTCGATTACAACGAGGAGTTGTTTTGGCCACTCAGGTGACAGCCACTTAATGGCTGGGGAAGGCGACGAAGTCAGCTTATTCCCAGTCAAAAGGAGCTGCTGCCACATCAGATCCTCAAAGCACTGACACAACTTGTGCCAGAGCCTATCCTCCAAAGAGGATGAAGATGAAGATGAGCGGTGCCGCCATTTTCCACGGTGCCGAGACCAAGAACTGATGTTAGCAGGGAACGGCTGGACCTGGAAGAGGTTCGAGACAGGGACCTTTGGTGTTTCTGAGGGTGGGTCTGAGAGGGGTTGGGGGAAACCCACTCTTCCCTCGGTTCAGAGACCTTAATCAGAGACTCCAGCACAGGAGGCACAGGCAAGTCCTTGGTTTCCACTGGGAGAACTGGTGAAGAAGGGTTGTCGGCTTCTCCAGTCAACAGCCCATCCGATGGGTCGAGAAAAATCTCGACTGCATTGACGGGTGTCTCAGCTGGCAGACCTGACAGGGACACAGTGAAGCCAGCGGCCTTAGCCACAACCTCGACCAAAGTCGAGTGTCGACTATCCAGCGAAGGGGACCTCTCCCGCTCCCACGAACGTCGATGGTGGGACTTACCCTTGGAGTCCTTCTTCTTAGACCAAGAGGAATGTCCCGAAGGACCCTCTCCCTTGGTGGAGAGGGACTGACAAAGCTCCTTGAATGAAGTCATGTAGGAGGAGGAGGAGCCCAAAGAGAGCGGGATAAATGCCTTGACCAAAGAAGATGATGATGATGATGATGCGGCCTGGGCCGCTTCCTCTTTGAAGGCGATCATTTGTTCGAGCTGTTCAGCCGAGCACGCCGCCGTGGAAACCGCCCAATGGGCTTCCTTCGACTTGACTGGAGGATAACCTTTCTCAGGGTGCCCAAGTTGCAATCTAGCAGCGTGATCCTCTAAAACCGTGGCCGAGAAGGACTTGCACAAGTCGCAGGCCTGCGAATCATACTCAAGCCCAAGGCAGTAAATGCACGTGGAGTGCAGATCAATCCGGGACATCTTCTGCCCACAGGGGCACCGAGGAAATCCGGGAGTTGATTTGTCCATTGCAGCTATGAGGGAAGATAAAGACCGAAGTCTTGTAAATTTTAAAATTAGTTTTGGGTTAACCAAAGAGTTTGGATCCAGGCCTAAAACGCAGAGCGCAAAGGAGGGAACCTGAGCTTCCAAGCAGAAAGGAAGATCTGGTGTCATGGGGCAGAGCTGAGAGTTTTACCACCCATGTGGGTGGGAAGAGCCAAGTTCAAGACCTTCCAGCAAGATACCATCTGCCACTTTGCACCTGTGGCCCCCTCCCTAACTCACCGGTGCAACCTCTACTCTCGTCTACAGTGACTACCCCCTGAGAAACACCGTACCTATGTAGTTGGGAACTTCATTGACAACATTATCAGATCTGGCACTCCTGCTTCCCTTGCCCTCCACCCTACCCCCGACACTTCCTCCTACCCTCTCCGGTCGAGAGCAACACCTGACTGGCTGGTCCCTAGAACCCGTACCTTGGCGGGTGACAGGGCTTTTTCCGTCTATGCCCCAAAAATCTGGAACTCGTTCCCTGCCTGTACTCGGTCCTCCTCCTCCCACCTGGGCTTCAAATCCTCCCTATGGAATTCCCTGAGGGGCCCCTCTACTTGCTCATGCTTCCCACAACACTCGCACCCTGATGTGGTGGGATAGGCCCTGTCTCCTAAAGGGCTACTATTAATATCATTTTTCACTCCTGGTGAATGGCCCTGAAACTGTCCCATGTCTCACCTGAGCCAGCCCCATTAGCCTTATTCCGGGTGGTCATGGTACCCCGCTGGCACTTGTTTTCTGATTATGACTTTCTGTTGGCATAAGTGTACTCACCCATAAGCACTGAGCTACTCTGTGCTATACCTCCCCCTTGGGGCACTGTATATCTAATATTTTTGCACTGTACATTTCCTGTACCATATTGTCTCTATTTGTTAGACTCCTATGATAGCCCTGTCAAGCTGTCATATGTCATCCTGTAAACCTTAGCCTTTGACTTGCTGTTTGTTCCTCACTAAACCCTCCTTACCATGTTTATGCTCATCCTGTACCCCAATGTAAAACCTCGCTCATGTCTGTATGTAAGCGCTCTGTAACTCAGTCTTGTAACCCTCCCGGGTCACACCTGAAAATAGGCACTTGGCTGTCTAGTGTGACTTACCCGGTTAACAAAAGCAAATAAATAAATAAATAAGATTTAATGCGGCAAGGAACCTGCCAGTAAGTGTGGATTGAACAACATATCCATGTCCCTAGAATATGTTTTCACCAAACAAAAAGTGGCATGTTCGGTCACCAAAGCTCTTTCAAACAAGCCATCTCACAGAGCAGCATGCCACACAATGGCCATGCAGGACCACGATTAGAATGCCAGAAGGTGCCTCCAAAAGTGGATAATTTTGCATTTTTCAGCGCTTTTGTACATGAAGACCAGTGCTCTGACAGAAACGCAATTTGGCAAATCAAGAGATCTAGTGCACCCCAACGCGTGTTCCAAACTTCAGGCAAATCCATTGAATGGGTACAAAGTTATTAATGTCCAACTTTTGACTTTAGCATGTAACTGGCCATTCAACCCTAACTATAATGGCATGACTGTGCCACTATAATGGAAAGGCAATTATGATCATAAGCTGCCCATTTTCACAAGTGTCCAGTTTTACAAAATACAAGTGCATAACAAGTAGTAGTAGTAAAATATTTATTCATAAAAAAAGTTTTATGAATCAGAATAAAACCTGACTGAGTTAAAAACCCATTACAACGAGGTCCCCTAAGTACATAAAGTGCATTGTTACAAGTCACATTACAAGTCAGATGCAAATACAAAGTTCATATTACATAGGCAATAAATATAAAGTGACAGGAGCAAAGAGGTGGAAGAAAAATCATATTACTATTCTTTATAGAAACATAGACTTTGACAGCAGATAAGGACCACTTGGCCCACCCAGTCTGCCCATTTCCCTACCTACTGGATAAGCTGCAGATTCTAGTTAACCAACAGCCTGTTTCCTGCAACCCCACACTATAATTGCTTTGTGTCTGTCCCATGCATGTTTAAATTCCCCCACTGTTTTAGACCCAACGACCTCCTCAAGGAAGGCTGTTCCATGTATCCACCACTCTCTCCGTGAAAAAGAATTTCCTCACATTACCCCTGAGCCGTCCCCCCTCTATCTTTAAACTGTGCCCTCTTGTTCTTACACATCTCTTTTTTTGATAGATGCTACCCTCCTGGACTTTGTTGATTCCCTTGAGGTACTTGAATGTTTCTATCATGTCCCCCCTGTCCCTTCTTTCATCAAGGGTATATATATTAAGCTCTCTCAGTCTCTCCTCATATGGTTTCTGATGTAGACCCTGCACCATTTTAGTTGCCCTCCTCTGGACTGCTTCCATCCTGTCTATGTCCTTGCATAGATGAGGTCTCCAAAACTGCACACAGTACTCCAGATGGGGTCTCACCAACTGTCTGTACAGAAGGACAACCACTTCCCTTTTTCTACTTGTGATGCCCCTTACTATGCATCCCAGTATCCCCCTGGCTCTCTTTACTGACTTTTCACATTGCTTACCCACCTTTAGGTCATCTGATATGACTTCCCCCAGGTCCCTTTCCATTTTTGTTGTTGTTAGTACCTCCCCTGCTATTGTGTACTCGTCTCCTGGGTTTTTGTTTGCCAGGTGCATTACTTTGCACTTCTTTGCATTGAATGTAAGGTGCCATATGTCTGACCATTCCTCCAACCTTGCCAAGCCCCTTTTCATCTTTTCTACCCCCTCTTGTGTATCAACTCTGTTACAGATCTTTGTGTCATCTGCAAAGAGGCATACCTTTCCCTCCAGACCCTCTGCAATGTCACTTATAAAGATGTTAAAGAGGACTGGACCCAGTACTGAGCCCTGAGGTACTCCACTAGTAACCCCCCTTTCTTTGGAATGTGTTCCATTCACTATTACCTTCTGTGTCCTGTTGTGCAGCCAGTTCACTACCCAGGCTACCACCCTGGGACCCACTCCCAGGCTTGCTAACTTGATTATTAGTCTTTTGTGTGGGACTGTGTCAAATGCCTTGCTAAAGTCTAGGTAGGCCATGTCCACAGCCTCTTCTTATGCACCGCCCCACCTCTTATTATCATGCAGGATCATTAGCATTTACCCGGTGGTAGCTAAGCTTCCATTGTAACAGCATTATTTTGGTTTGCTACATGTGTTCTTCAACCATATTTTAATTATTTTCAAAGTTTTTATCCCCGCTGAATCTCTTAAATGGAATTTTATTCTATAGTAGTGCACTTGTATAGTACACCATTTGTCAGCCCACTTACAGACTGTATACAGTCAACATCAAATCAATTGCTGTCGCAGATCTTAAGAATGCAGCTTCTTCCCTACTCAGAAAATGAGAAGTTACATATGAAGAAAGGTTACCAACCATCCCTTTAGGAATGAATGGAGTAACAGTAGAAGGAGCCAGATAGAGATCTGCAGTACCTAATCAGCAGGGCCACTGGGAAATTGTGGAAAAAGTTACTCAAAATTACGGAGCTTCTTGCAAAAATTGTGGGAGTTCTACTATAGACCCAGAGTACTTCACAATAAATATTTTAATGTTTCCTGCAGCATGTATTAGTCAGTATAAACTGCTAAAGGAATACACTGCCACTTGAATATACTTAAAACACAAAGAAAAGTGAATGTTCCTAAAATGAATACTAAACTGATGATCAGGACCACTGGAAAATTGTGCCCACAATTTTTTTGCAGAATCTGCAATTTTCACCATTCTGACAGATTCTGCAATTTCTTGCAATTTATGAGTTTTTACATTGAACTGTGTAAAAAGTATTGACATTTTAAATAAAAGACTCAAATATATTGACAGTTTTGCATGCTTGGGTTTGGCTGAAACAATGCAGTGCAAGGTAGGGCAAGGATTTTATGTGACACTGCTTTCTTTTGAATCCTTGTCTTGTTTGGTTTCAAAAGACTTGCCTGATACTGTTGGAAGCTGAGAAACTAGCTATACTGCAGAGAACAAACTAGAATGCATTTGAGAAACTGGGAACCTGGTAAAACATAATATTGTTGGGGACTAGTTAGGAAGTTAAGCTACGCTTTCTACAGAAAGTTTCATTATTTTCTTATTGGCATTAAGAATTGCAGGAATCCATTAAAGTGTAGTAATTTTATAACCAGAGGGGGTGAAATACAACTGAAGTTGCTTGATTTCTGTGCTAGACACATAGGATTTGGTAGGATATTTGTGCAATATTTTAGAAGAGTTCTGCTGGCTGAACAGCGAGTTCATTTTTATCCCTGGACTCAGTAGAGTGGTCTGTGTAGAGCAGTGGTGTAGTAAATTGTGGTGTTGGTTGACTTACTATAAAGGGCAGTACTCACCAGGGTGGTGGAGCAGTGGTGTATTTGATTGTTTCTAACAGTCACCAGTGGTTGTGGCCTACCCATCCACCCTTCCCCTCACCCCAGGTGTGGCATTTCCTTTTAGCCAAGGTTCTGACATCACTTCCTCAACAGGTCTTGGGACAGAACTATCATATTCTTAATTATCCAGCACAGTGCATAAAGGTAAGTACACACACACACAAAAAACAACAACAAAAAAAAAAACACGATATATTACTCATTGTATATTATAAGGAAGAGGGACATGTGGGGAGTGGTGCAATGCACTGGCTGTGGGGCAGCAATTTTCTGGGAGACATTCTGGAAACTGTGTTGCTGCCCTATTTGCAGGCAACTGTCAGCCCTGAGGGAGGAGGTTGCCCACCTCCAGGCTGAACCGGCAAGGACTAAGGAGGCCTCCCCTACCTAAAGAGCACCAGTTCCACAACCACTGCCTCAGAGGTTGCCATGTGTGAAGAGCAGATGGATCACAGTAGGTTCTGGGAGGGTGAGGGTGGTGGAACAGAGGTGTAGCCCCCGAGTTGCACCTCCACACAAATCATATGTCAGTCTGAAAAATCAAGGTTCCTCTATGATAACACCCTCAGTGGAGACCAAGAAGAATGCTGGGGACATCCACAAGAGAGACCCACAAAAGAGTGGCAAGGGACACCACAGGGGAAAGAAACAGCTTCTGATAGGGGACTCAATTGTTAGGGATGTAGACCTGGGGAAGGGAGAGGAGAGGGAAGTAAGGTGCCTGCCTGGTGCCATGGCTTGGAGGGACAGGAAGCAAATCCTCAGGATTGCAGAAGCAGCATCACAGGAGAGGAAACTAGATATCATTGTCCACCTCAGGACAAATGACCTAGCTAGGCATGAGATCAGTGCAGTGCAGGATGAATTTGTGGAGTTGGGGAGGGCCTCAGACAGGTAGCAAGCACAGTAACCTTCTCAGAGGTGCTGCCAGTCTATGGCAGGGTGAGGCTAGGGTACTGCACACCATGCAGTTTAATGAATGGTTGCAAAACTGGTTTGCAGAGCACAGGGCTTTGGCTTCATTGGGGACTGGGGTCCACCTGGAGAGATGAAGGTCTATACTGGCATGATGGTCTGCATCTGTCCAGGAAGGGAAACACGCTCCTACGTGACAGGTTTAAAGGCTTCCTTGGCAAGCTTTTAAACTAGCCAAGGGGGGAGGTGCTGATAGGAAACAGGAAAGTTCAAGCCTCCCCCACAAAACATGGCAGGTAGTAGGGTAAACACTGTACGAGAGCTTCACAGAGGGCAGTACAGGGGTAAATGGAAAAATGAACAAGGGCAATAAGAGCAGGGATGGGGTAAAAAAGGATAAAGCCAACGTTAAATGGAGGGCAATGAGTACCAATGCCCGTAGTCTGGGAAACAAGCTTCCAGAGCTAGTAGCCCTGATGGAAGAGGAACACTTGGATATTGTGGCAGTCACAGAAACATGGTGTATGAAGAACCATGAATGGGATGTCAACATACCAGGGTACACAATCTACAGAAGGGACAGGGAGGGTAAAAGAGGAGGTGGAGTAGCTCTCTACATAAGGGAAGGGATCAAAGCTACAGAACTAAAAGGTAAAGAGGGAGGACAAGAGGAACTCTGGGTCACCTTGGAGACAGGGAATGGCATCACAATCCGCACAGGGGTTGTATGCAGACCCCTATCTTAAGGGGAGGAAATGGACAAGAAAATGATAGAGGGCATTCTCAAAATGGCTGAAAAAGGGGAGCTACTGTTGATGGGGGACCTGAATATGTCAGATGTTAACTGGGTGACATGGACTACAGTCACATCCAAGAGCAGAGTCATTCTCGATGCCCTACAGGGGGCATGCCTTAGACAGTTAGTGGTGGAACCCACTCGGGAGGGAGCAATATTAGACCTGGTACTCTCAAATGGAGAGAGGATCACAAATTTAGAAGTCAGTAGACATCTAGGAACAAGCGACCACTGCACAGTGTGCTTCACAATAAACACAATCATGGAGACAAGCCATACAAAGATAAGGATACTGGACTTTAGAAGGGCTGACTTTGGCATAATGGGTGAATACCTGAGGAATGCATTACCAAATGGCCAGAAAGGAGGGGTGGAAGAACAATGTGTGAAACAAAGAAAACAAAGCGGAATAAAAAAACACTATGGTTCTCAAAAGAGGTGTCAGGGAAGGTTAAGGAGAAAAAGGCTGCATTCAAAAAGTATAAGGAATCACAGATGGAGCAGGACAGGGAACTGTATCAATTAAAGCAGAAAGAAGTGGGGAAGGCAGTCAGAAAAGCAAAGGCCCCAACCGAGGAAAAGATAGCTAACTCAGTTAGGAAGAGGAATAAAACCTTTTTTAGGTACATTAGGAAGCATAGAAAGGTCAAGGGAGGGACCTTCTACTGTTTGGTTTAGGTAACTCCTCCTCCTCTTCTTCTTTTGTGAATACTGAGCAAAAGTATTCATTCAGTATCTCTGCCTTTTCACTGTCTCCCTCTGCCCACCTCCCATCTCCTTTATTAATCTTCACTATTCCTCCCTTAACCTTTACTAACAATATGTTACTATTCTCCTCCTCCTCTTTTGTGTTAGAATGTGGCACTGTAGATCTTCAAGTCGACCTCTTGCAACAGGCCATAACACATGAGAACCTTCTGCTGCAGGTACTTGTTTCTGGAGGACTTCTTAGCAGTTGTACATGGACTGCCCCCTCATGCACCATGACTAGGTCTGTGCACTATAAAAGAGAGGGAGGTCCCCACACTCCTCAGTTCTTTTTCCATGACCTGCACACATCTGGAGATCATCTCAGCAGTCACTTTGCCTCTTTAAATCTTTTTTTTTTCTACTTACTTTTTTTGTCACTGACCATCTTTACTAGAAACCGATGAGGATGAAGAAGCTTTGAATTTTTCTAAGTATAATTACATTTTCAGCATCGCTGAAGGTGTTTTTTCACCCTCTCATCGATGGCCTCTGCATTCTCATCATCGATGGCCTCTGCCCTTCATCAGTAATGGCCTATGCCCTCTCATCGGTGATGGCTTTTGCCCCTCGTCAATGATGGTTTTTACCCTTTCATCAATGATGGCTTTTGCCCTCTCATCAACGATGGTTTTCTCCATCGTGTCAATGGTGTGTTTTACCCTCTCGTCAATGATGGTGTCTGCCCACTCATCAACAATGGCTTTTGCCCTCTTATTGACGATGACTTTTTCCCTCTCGTTGACTTTGGCTTTTGCATTCTCTTTGACAAAGGTTTTTGCACTCTCGTCGATGATGGTTTTTCACTATGGTCAACACTGATTTTCACCCTCTCATTGCCAATGGTTCTTGTCAATGATGTCTTTCGACATCTCGATGATGGCTTTTGCCCTCTTGCTTGACAATTGCTTCTGTCCTCTTGGTGATGATGGTTTTTACCCTATCATTTAATGATTTTTTTGGCCCTCTCAGTGACTAGGGCCTGTGCACTCTTGTGATGGCTGTTGCCCCCTCGTCAGTGGTGGATTCCATCCTCCTGTTGCTGGGGCTTTGCCCTATTTCACAATGGCTTTTTGCTCTGGACAGGTCAGAGTTGTAGTCAACTGTTTCTGGAGGGCATGGGCTTAATCCTACCCACCCAGACCTTCACTCCACCCACCCCAAATGAAGCACTTCTTGTATATCAGGGGTTCTGACATCACTTACCCAAAAGTGCAAAGGACATAGACCTGTTCATATCCTTATCAGCACAATACACTGAATAGGGAGTAAACACACACAGGGACCCATTCAATGGATTTGCCTGAAATTTGGAACATGCATTGCGGCGCACTAGATCTCTTGATTTACCATGTGTTTTTAGTAAAAACAAAACAAAAAAAATCTTAAACAGTGAGGAGACAGACATGTAGGGAGTAGTGCAATGTACTGGCTGTTGAGTGGTAGTCTTCCAGGAGATGTTCTGGAGGATGCAACGCTGCTGTATTTGCAGGTGTACCTCTCTGGTCTGAGGGAGAAGGTTACCCACCTCCATGCAGACCTAGCAAGGATTCAAGAAATCTCCTCTCCCACCAAGGGGCCACACCCACTGCCTCAGAGGTTGACAAAGAGGAGGGGTTGGATCATAGTGGGTCACAGAGGGTGAGAGTGGTGGAACAGAGGTGCATCCCTCCAGCTGTGCTTCTCCACAATTCATCCATCATTCTGGCAGAGCGTGGTTCCTCTATAGAGGTACCCACAGTGGAGACTAGGGAGAATGCTGGGAGCCTCCACAAAGGAGACCCACAGGAGAAGGAAAACAACTCCTGGTGGGGGTCTCAGCTGTTAGGGGGTAGAACTGGGGAGGGAGGAGAGAGGAAGGTAAGGTGCCTGCCCACTGCCATGGCTTGGAGGGACAGGAAGTGAATCCTCAGGATCATGGGAGCAGCTGTATGGGGAGGGAGCTGGATGTCATTGTCCATCTAAGGATGCATGACCTGGCTGGGAATGGGATTTGAGCAGTGCAGCAGGGGTTTGTGGAAATGGGGAGGGGCCTTAAACAAGTAGCACACATAGTAACTTTCTTGGAAGTGCTGCCTGTCTATGGCACGGATGAGGCTAGTGTACTTTGCAACATCGAATTCAATGACTGGTTGAAAAACTGGAGCGGAGCTCAGGGATTTGGCTTCACTGTGGACTGGAGGTTCACCTGCAGGGATGCAAGCCTATGCTGGTGTGATGATCTACATCTGTCCAGGAGAGGAACCAGGATCCTAGGTGATAGGTTTAAATGCTTCATTGGCAAGCAATTAAACTAGCCAAGGAGGGAGGCATGGAAGGAAAGCAGGGAAATCCCAGCCCTCCCACCCACAAAATAGGGTAGTTAGAGAAGTAGACACAAAGGTAGAAAAGTTCTTAGGGAGCAGGACGGGGGTAAATCCAGAAAAAGGCAAAGGTAGTAAGGACAGGAATGGGCCAAAAAGGGGTAAGGCCTTCAAATAATGAAATGCAATGAGTACCAATGCCTGTAGTCTGTAACAGACTCCCTGAACTAGTGGCCTTGATGGAAGAAGGGCACCTGGATATCATGACAGTCACAGAAAAATACAGCGTCAAGTGTCAGAGAGGGAGACCACTAAACTGAAAATGCAATAGGTTGCAGAAATAGAAGACAGCAAAATTAAGGACAAACTAAGGAATATTAAGAAACCAAGTCTAGACTCTGTCATGGCAGAACCCAGGGTAGGGATTAGCATAGCATGGTAATGCAACTAACTAAAGCATCTCTAATATCTAACAAATATGTTTTGTTCTTTCTGCAGTACAGGACAGAATGAAACCCCCTGCATCTGAATCAGAAATGTTTAAACCTGCACTTTTACCAGAAGAGGTGCTTGATGTCATGTGTGCCAACCTACTGTAGTTCAAAAAATAAATAAATCAATAAATAAATCTCATGCAGGTTCCACTACTGAAAAAGAAGCAATTAGTTCTGACACCCTCCTTCCTCTTCCATTATGTCCCATCCGGTCTCAAAAAAAATTCTACTGTTGAGCAAGTCATATACTCCAGTCAAGAATCACTGTGTCTTGAATCTCATCTCATCTCTGTGAGTTGCCATACAATGACTAAACTTTACCTCATGTTGCAGACAAGTACCCCATGTCCATTCATAATATTTTATATCTATATGTAATAGATAATCCACTCTAAGATGTGTCGTAGCGCTCTGATATACGCAAGCCTTGGTTTGCATCAACCACCCAAGGCGTGCGTATATCACAGTGTGACTGCACATCCTTCAGTGGGTTATCTATCTTATAAAATAGCAAAATTGTTTTGGAGGGGGTTAAAAATGCAGGTGTGCGGTCGCGCTCTGATATATCATGTGATGTGTTTTATATAATCAGAATGCTGCATTTGCATTTTACTTTGCTTCCCATTTTATATACCAGCATGCAGCATGTCTATAATGGGTATTTTTCTAGCACAAATGTCGCCCACAGGTTTAAGGATTTTACAGTAAAAAACTGTTTACTGCCAGTCACCTATTCAACATTAGCACTGCAGCCAAATCTATATTGCATAGAAGCTGACAGTAGATAAGGGCCGCATGGTCAATCCCAGTCTGCCCTTGTTCATTGTGATTGCGTTTGCTGCAAAGTTTTCTAGGTCTAAGCCATTTTATCTTCCTCCCCTTGCCTATCCCTTAGGATTCCTTTGTGCCTATTCCAGGCTTATTTTACCACTGTTTTAACCCCCACTACCTCCACTGGAAGACTGTTTCAGGCATCCACCACCCTTTCTGTGTAGCAGTATTTATTCACATCTCTCCTGAATATACTTCTCTTAAACTTCATGTAATGGCTCCTTGTTCTAGAGCATTCTTTTCTCCCAAAAATATCTCCCAATTGTGCCTTGTTTACCCCCCCCGTGAGGTATTTAAAGGTCTCAATCATAAGCCCTCCCTCTCTCTCCTCTGCTCCAGGGTGTGCATGTTTAGTTCTTTTAGCTTTTTCTAGTAGGGCTTTTGATGAGACATTGTACCAGCTTGGTAACCCTCTTCTGGGCTGCACCTACTTTGTCTTTTTCTTTCCCGAGATGTGGTCTCCAAAACTAGACAAAGTACTCCAGGTGGGGGGGCTTACCAATGACCTACACAAGGGAACACCACTTGTTCATCCAGCTGGCAATACCAATGCCTATACACCCCAGCGTCCCACTAGCTCTCCTGATCACTTTGACAAATTGTCTGGCTACCTTTGGGTCATCACATATGATTACCCCCAGGTCCCTTTGCTGCTTGATCATTACAAGTATCTCAATCCATTTTGTACTCCACCCTTGAGTTTCTACGCATTAAATCTTAACTGCTACACTTTGACCACTCCTCTAGCTGTTTTAAATCTCTTTCCATCTTTTGTAACCCCTCCCCAAGAGCATCCACTCTGTTGCAGATCTAGATGTCATCTGTAAAGAGGAAGACCTTCCCTTCCAGTTCCTCCACAATGTTGCTAATGAAGACATTAAAGAGGTCTGGCCCCAGTACTGACCTGTGAGGTACAAAGCTGGTCACTCTCCCCTCCTTCTGTTCTTACCTTTTCTGCCACCTCCCTGGAGAACCATAACAGTCTTATTCCTTCTGCTTTTGCTTACTTTCTTGACATACAGGTCATTGCTTCTACTATGCCCAGCATCACCTCCCCCTTTTTATCTATAGTTTGCAACAATTTTTTGTCTAAGTTACCCCCTCTGTTGGAGGCCTGTATACCTCTCCTATCTGAATGGTGGTTTTATTTCCTAACTCACTTTGACCCCCCCCTTTGAATTCCCTGTACCTCTGTCACTTTTATGTTTTACTCGAGATAAAGCCCCACTCCCCCACCTTTCCTTCTTCCCCGTCTCTTGTAAACATCATGCAGCCAGGTATGACCATTATTACCAAGTCATCGCTGTCAGTACACCATGTCTTGGTGATGGCCGAAATACTCTAGTCTGCCTCAGCCGTGATGGCCTACAGGTCTGGTACCTCATTTCCCAGACTACTAGACTGGCACATATCGCTGTTCATATTTTGTTAGTCCTTCTCCTGTCCCTTCCCTCATTTCTCTAGTGGTTTCCCCTTCTACTGCTTTTTATACTGCCTGCTCCTCTTCCCCTACTTGCTAATCACTTGCTACATTGACTGTCTTGCATTCTGGTGGGAATACTTTCTCTCATGTGTCAGTGTGGCTCAGTTGGTAGCACATCCGCCTCTGGACCAGAAGGTCGTGGGTTCTCGTCCCACACCGGGATTGGACTTGCACCTAAAAATCGCTGGCATCCGAGTGCAGTATTGGGGGATGCTGTACTGCTGGGGTGTGCCATCCTTCAGATGAGACGTTAAACCGAGGTCCCTTCTGCCCATCCTGGTATTGTCCTGGTGGGTGTCCAGGTGGAAGTAAAAGAACCCAGGGCACTCTTCGCAAAGAGCAGGGAACATTCCCGGTGTCCTGGCCAACATTCCCCTTCCCATAAACCAGTTCATGCAATTATCCAGGCTGTGTGTGGGTGATGATGTGCGATATGGCTGCCACCACACATTCAGTCACTTCCTTACCAGTCTAGCATTGCTTGTAAAGCGCTTTGGATGTATGAAAAGCGCTATACAAATTATTATTATTATTATTATTATTCTTCCTCTTCCTCTTCTTCTTCTTCTTCTTCGTCATGATTTTTCTACCCTCCATCACAGCCTGTGGGGAAGGGCAGTTGCTGCCTCTTATTTGCCTTACACCGCCTCCTCTGTCCCTCAAAGAAACATTTTAAACTGTCCACCAAGGACTGCTTTTCCATTCCTGAACTGATGCAGGCAATCCCCTGGTACAAGCTCTAATCCCTCCAGGTGGACCCCCAGTCCACATTGTAGCCATAACCCTCCCCTCTGTGCCATTCTTTCAACCATGAGTTGAAGGCCTTACTGAAGAGCTCCTTCTCCTTCCCCTGTTGTGGACAGTAAGCACTTCCATAAAGGCTACAGTGTGTGCAACCTGCCTACGATCCTTACCCAGTTCCCTGAACTGCTCCAGCACTGTCCTCCATTTCATCCATGGCTAGGTCATTTGTCCCCAGGTGGACAATGACAACCAGCTCCCCCTCCTTCCTACTGCTCTCACAATCTGCTGGATATACTTTCCATTCCTCTGAGTCACTGCACCAGGTAGGCACTTAACCTCCCTCTTTGCCACCTTTCCTTCCTCCAACTCTATCCCTCTGATAAGAGTGTCCCCCACCAGCAGTTGCTTTCTCCTTGCCTGGGGGGCATCTCTCCCTGAGAACCTCCATTTGGGCATTCCCCCACATCCTCACTGTCTACCGAGTGGGCAGGTAGATGCTGGGATGGCAACCTCTCTGTAGATCTGGCTTACATTTCGGAGATCTGGCTGCGGTATGATGTAGGTCCAGTATGGAGGCATCAGTCCTGGCAGGGTTTTCTGTAGTACACTACCCAAGGAGGAAAACACAGGGGTGTGGGTGTGGCCATTTGTTTTAGATCTGAACTAAACTTCCCCTTGCACAAAGTGGGTTCCACTTCATCACCTCAATGCATGGCCATGTGTGGGGGTCCATGTGCAGGCTGCAGAATCCTCCTTGTAAACTGGCCTCTGCAGCATGAGGGGAAATTTCTGCAGGAAGTT
Source organism: Neoceratodus forsteri (assembly GCA_016271365.2). Classification (NCBI taxonomy): domain Eukaryota; kingdom Metazoa; phylum Chordata; order Ceratodontiformes; family Ceratodontidae; genus Neoceratodus; species Neoceratodus forsteri. The sequence goes on along the minus strand of JADMNL010000038.1, from coordinate 14,059,441 downwards.
ACAAACTTCATCGCTGGGAAGGTGTTGGAGTCACCCAGATGGTTTGTCCTGGGTGACTTCATGACTTCAATGCCTGGATCGATAATGAATGTTTGCAGTTTGGTTACAACTTCCTCCATCTGATGTCCTCACCAGGCCTTAAATAAGCTGTTGCTTCTGTGACCCACAGCCACAGTCGTGCCTTGGACTTAGTGTTCTCACTGGGGCTTGAGGTCTCTGACCTTAGGATTCATCTGGTCAGTTGGTCAGATCATTACACAGTGAGGTTTTCATTCAGAGCCCCCACCCCATTAGTTTCTCCCCTGTGGAGATTGTCCACTACCACATTTTGAAGGGGATGTCCTCAGAAAAACTGATGTCGGTGATGGATCTATCTGGAGCGAGTGCTGCATGTGTAGAAATGCTGGATGAGGTGGTGTCAGACTATAAAGAGACTGATGTCGGTGATGGATCTATCTGGAGCGAGTGCTGCATGTGTAGAAATGCTGGATGAGGTGGTGTCAGACTATAAAGAGACTGATGGAGGTGACAGATCTATCTGGAGCGAGTGCTGCATGTGTAGAAATGCTGGATGAAGTGGTGTCAGCCTGTAATGAGGCTGTTTCCAGGGCACTCAACTCTGTTGTACTCATCGGATAATTTAGGTTAGTTGGGGGGTTGAGGTCTGAGAGGTGATTTCAAAGCTGTGGCCCACATACTGTGAATTGGATCTGGGCCCAACTCACTTTTTAATGGGACATGTTGAGTCCACTGGTCCAGTGTTCACCAAGATTCTTCCTCCTTCACCCTTTTAATTGCACCCTTATCTGATAAAGTGACACTATCTACATAGTCCCCTTTAGCAAAATCTTTTCTTTTATTGCAATGCTCACATGGGTCACTACTGATTTCCCCTGCTGCTCTGCTCCAGGGATCTCTTTTTCTTTAAATGTACTCTCCCACAGCTCTGCTCTGCTCGCTGTGAAATCCTTTATGCCTCACTTCTTTTGCCATCAAAGGGGTGAAAAGAGACAGTGGGCTAGGTCAAGTTAGCCTCTTTTGCCTTTGTTCCCTTTGACATGTTAGTGATTCTCCAAAGTGCTCCCCCCTCACCCCCCGTTATTTCCGTAAATACATTTTCGAGACCACTTGGTTTTGCGCTTTTCCAAAAAAAGTTGGCAAAACTCTGAAACTGGAATACTTGCACACAGGTAAAAACAGGATTTCACAGATCTGGGCATTTTATATGAGATCATTAATTCTACAGAACTAGTTTCATTGGCTTCAGTCTGTATGTTAAGCCTTCTTTCATCCTGATTTTTCATATACATACTAAAGGAATAACAGTAGAATGCTGGTAAAGATCTGACAATTAATCATCACTGGTGCAATTCCTGTAATTAGTTACTAAGGTAAGTAGGATCAGGAACAGACCAGTGGTCCTTTTTGCCTATTCCCCCACTACTCAGTGGAAAGTACAGTTACACAAGAACTTACCGTAACAGTAGATCTTTAAGAACAGCTCTTGCAGCAGGTTACACCATTAGGATTGAAGCGGCAGTGCCGGGACCCCATGAAAATTTTCTACCTAGTGATTTGGCGGACCACCTCCAACATTGGTCCCACCTGACATCATGCGTAGTACGTAAGGGGGCGGTCCCGCCAGCATCCCCAGTTCTCCCACCGGAGACACCCAGCCACTGGATGACATCAGAAGAGGAGACTGAGGATCCGCCATCAAATGGCAATCAGATATAGGCTGAAAATGCCTGATACTAGGAGAAGGTTGTTGTGACTAGAATCTACCTCTAGTGGGGATGGTGGGAGGGAAAGTACCTGCTGCAAAAGCTGTTCTCAAAGATCTACTATTGCGGTAAGTTCTTACATAACTGTACCGTCTTACTTTGAGAAACAGTTCTTGCAGCAGGTTACAACATTAGGACCGATTCCCAAGCAATCATGGAAATCCCACACCACTGGGAGGAGGGAAGGTAGAAATTCCTAGAAGAATTCACGCCTAGGACAGGACTGCTAGACCAAAACCTGCTCTTCACCTCGAAGCAATACCCAGGCTGTAATGCCTGATGAAAGTGTGCACGGAGCTCCAAGTAGCTGCAGCACAGATGGCTGAAGTGGATACATTCCTTAGTGCTGTGAAGGAGGTAGCCACCCCCCTTATGGAATGACCCTTAACCGCGCCCGGTAAGGGTTTGTTGCGCTTCTGGTAACAGAATGTGATACACTGAATGAGCCACCTAGACAGTGACTGTTAGGAAACAGGAGCTCCCATCATTCTGTGGGCAAAGGAGACAAAAAGCTGGTCCGATTTTCGGTGGTGTTTGGTTCTGGTCAGGTAGTATCTGAGACACCTATGCATATCTAGAGTGTGCACCAGAGCCTCTCCTCGATTTGAGTACTTAGGGAAGTACACTGGAAGATCAAAGTCTTGTTTAAGGGTGAGAGCTGAGACCACCTTAGGTAGAAACTTAGGATTAGTCCATAAGGATACCCTGTCCTGGTGGAAAACCAAATAAGGTTCTTTGCATATTAGTGCATGAAGCTCAGAAATTCTTCTGACTGAAGTAACGGCAACTAAAAACAATGTCTTCCAAGAAAGGAGACGTAGCTCGCAGTCTGCGGCTGGTTCAAAGGGCGGCAGCTGCTCCAGGACAAAAAGTAGATCCTATGGTGGAACCGGATCCTTAACTGAAGGTCTAAGGTGGAGAACACCTCTCAGGAAATCTCGCACCGTGTCCAACTGAGCTATGGTGCATTGGCCTATAGGAACGTGATAGGCTGAGATGGCGCAGAGGTGAACCTTAATCGAGGAGTAGACCAAGCCTGCCTGAAAAAGGGACAGGAGGTAGTCCAAGACCAACATCTCTAGACAATTCATGGGCAAAAACCCGCGTGCTTGAACCCACACACAAAATCTGCGCCATTTCATGGCGTAGGTAGCGTGGGTGGCCAGTTTCCTAGCAGCAGCGAGAACTTCTGCCACTTCTTACGAGACCCCATGTCGCATCATGGCTATGTCTCTAGAAGCCAAGCGTGCAGGTTCAGTGAACGAAGATCCAGATGGACCAAGGCACCCGCCTCCTGAGACAGCAAGTTGGAGCTGATTGGCAGCGGCACTGGAGGTTCCCGGGACAGCTGATGCAATAGAGGGAACCAGATCTGCCTGGGCCAAAAATGGCACGATAAGTATCAGCGTCACTTGCTGTCTGTGAAGTTTCAGTAGGACCCTCTGGATCAACGGAAAGGGGGAAAGGCATAGAGGAATCTGCCCGCCCAGGAGAGGGACAACGCGTCTCACCAGAAAACACCAGGCCCTGGATCTAGTGAGCAAAAATTGAGCAGTTTTGCATTGGATGGGGACGCGAAAAGGTCTAACTCTGGTGTGCCCCATCTGAGAAACAGATCCTCTACTACCTCTTGGAGTAGTTCCCACTCGTGGACTTTGGCCCGAGAACGGCTCAGGCCATCTGCGATGACATTGTCCACTTCTGGAACATGAACAGCAATGAGGTTTGCGCCGTGTTGCAAAGCCCAATCCCACACTCTCATGGCCTCCCTGCAAAGTGGGTAGGAATGGGTGCCTCCTTGTTTGTTGAGGTAATACATCACTGTGGAATTGTCCGTTTGTAACAGAAGAATATCCCGTGGAATCTCCAACTGGAAGGCCTGCAGGGTGTAAAGAACAGCTCTCATTTCAAGGATGTTTATGTGGAGATGAGACTCCTGGGCTGTCCAAAGGCCCTGAGACCGAACACTGTCAAGGTGTGCTCCCCTTCCTAGTCCCGAGGTGTCTGTGGAGAGTTTCACCATCAGAGATGGCACAATAAGGGGGACTCCCACCGATAGGTTCCTTGAGTCTAGCCACCATCGCCAATCCCGGAGCACGGCCTTTGTGATCTGGATTGGATGCTGCAGATGGTCTTTCTTTTGATCCCACTGGACCTGTAACATCCACTGGGTTACCCGCATGTGGAGGTGGGCTAGCGGGACTGTGGCAATGGCTGAAGCCATGTGACTGAGCAAGCGAAGGACCAGTTGGGCAGGAATGGATTTCTTCGCCGACATGTCCCTGATGAGGGATCTGATTTGTTCTGCTCTGTCCTGAGGGAGAAAAGCTTTCCCCTGGACAGTGTCCTGAACTGCACCTATGAACTGCAGAGTCTGAGACGGAACCAAGCGTGACTTCTCGTGGTTGATAATGATGCCCAACGTCTCGAACAGAGACTCAGTACAGTGAATGGCGGACATCAGAGCCTCCCGAGGGGGTGCCATGAGAAGCCAGTCATCCAGGTAGGGGAACACGTAATGGCCTTGTCTCCTCAGAGATGCCGCCACAACTGCCATGCACTTCATGAACACCAGAGGTGCCGATGACAATCCAAAGGGAAGGGCTCGGAACTGATAATGGCAGCCCTGAAACCCGAAGCGCAGAAATTTCCTGTGCGCTTGAGCAATGGATACGTGAAGGTAAGTGTCCTGTATGTCCAGGGACACTAGAAAGGCATCCTGCTTAAGCATGGGAATCAGACCTGGGAGAGTCACCATGCGGAAGCATTTGTACAGGACCAACTCATTGAGGTCGCTGAGGTCCAAAATCGGATGGGGGTCCCCTGTTTTCTTTGGAACCAGAAAGAAGTGAGAATAATATCCTAGACCCTTCTGTTTCCATGGTACGTGCTCTATGGCTTCTTTTTCCAGAAGCATGAGCACCTCCTGCTGAATGAGCAAGGCATGCTGACCCGAGTAACGGGAGAACTGGGGAGGTCTTGCCAGTGGGTGGTCTAGAAACTCTATGAAATGGCCTTTCTTGACCAATTGAAGAATCCACCGGTTGGTGGTGATCAATTGCCACCCTAAAAAGTGGCGAGCGATGAGACCTCCGACCTTTTGTGCCCACTGATCCAGAGGAGGGGCGGGATCCAGGAAGGTGTCATGCTGTGGCAGCACTGGTCCCTGTAGGCTGGGCCAGTTTTGTGTAATGTTGGCCTCTGCCTGGGGACGACTTTGCCTGGGCTTCACGCAGAAAGGTGCCCCTTTGCTGTTGGCCAGAACGTGACTGCTGCCTTTGTTTCTGGCTGCGAAAACGCCTCTGGTTCCTACAAAAGGAACCCGACCTGGACCTGTACATGGCTTGTACAGATCGGACTGCCTTCCTAGCGTCCTGAAGTTTGGTGATGACCTTCTCTGAAAGCTCACCAAAGAGTACTTCGCTATTATACGGGACTTCAAGAATGTTGTTTTATACATCCAGGGTAAAGCCAGAGACACGAAGCCAAGAGTGTCTCCAGAGACAAACGCCTGAAGCTGCCGCTCTGGCAGAGGAATCCGCAGAATTGTATGCGGCCCATAGAACTTGGTTCCCCACATCAGACCCTGTGTGGAGAAGGTTGAGAAGCTCCGCCTTCTGATTGCAATCCAGAAGCTTGTCAACCAGGTCCTGGCCCTGTTCCCACAGGGCATTCTGAAACTGTACCATGTGGGTGAGGTAATTCAGGGACCTGATAGCGCAAGTAGCGGCTACATTCGTGCGCCTCCCCAGGGCATCCAGTTGTTTGGATTCCTGGTCCGGTGGCTGTGTGGTCATATGTTGGGGTCTTTGTGACCAGTTATGCGAGGCCGTAATGACCAGGAAGTCTGCCAGAGGTTGTTGAGCCAAGTACTGGACCTCTCTCGGGGCCTTGTACAGGCAGTCAACTTTCTTCGGCACCACAGGAGTGGAGTGCGGATGCTTCCACGCAGCCTTGGTGACGTCCATGAAAGTGTCCACCAAGGGTAGGATTACCACAGGCTTTGGATCTTTTTGCCGAAGACAATAGGCAAGGCGCTGTCGTTCAGGGTCGAGGTCTTCAGCATCCCATCCCATGTTGTCCTGGATGTGCCTCATGATCTCAGCGAAAGAGGGATCATCCGGAGGAGACCTGGAGAGGTCATGTGGGTCAGGTGAGGAAATGCTGAGAGGAGAAGGAGATCTGGAATAGTCCGATGTATCTGATCTGGAGTCCTCCCCGAAGGAGTATACTGACGACGTCTGGGTGGCTTGGGGCTGGGGGACCCTGATGGAGACCTTGAGAGAGACCTTCTCCTGTCCTTTGATCTACCCCTAGGAGGTGGAATCTGCTCCTTAGGTGTTGGACTACATCCTTTTGGATGGTGTCCCACCAGAAAGTAAAGAGCTCCTTTAGTTCTTGCAAGTTCATGCCTGATGACAGGTCTGGCGCCAGTGGTCTGTCGCCGTGATCGGGTGTCGGGTCTGCGGGGTGGGTGAAGGTTCTCGTGGGAGCCTGGCATCCTCGGTGTTGCCTGCCTGGTCTTTGGGCACTGTAGCATCCTCCTCCATGGAGTCCCTGTGATGGGCGTCAGCTGGTGACTGGGGAGCAGTCTTCGTCTCTGGAGAGTGCGAGGCCGACGTCTTCAGATCCAGCGAACGCCCGGCTGGCATCTGGTGCTTGGCTGGTGTCCTCAGCTCCGACGAACACCTGGACTTAGAAGGCTTGTCCGACATCGGGTGCTTGACCAACGTCAGGTCCGACGTCTGCTTCAGGGACACCAGGTCTTTAGTCTTCCTTGGCGGAGGATCCAGACCTTTGGGAGGTTGGGAGACCAATCTAGAGTTGGGAGTCCCGATGTCAGGTAGATGAGGAAGACTGATGGCACTCATGAGACTTAGAAGAGGCCTTGGAGGGAGTGGAGGAAGCCGAGGGCCTTGAAGTCTTGAGAGACTAGAGGGTCGAAGAACCGCCGGAAGCCCGGACCTTAACCGGAGGGGGCTGAGACCTAGCCCTGGAGGGACAGCGGTCCGATCTGGTGGAGCCTGAGCTGCGGGAGTCCTAGGCTCAGTTCAGAGCTCTGGACCTTACTCTCTCCCAGTGTTTGTCCCAGTGTTTATGGGCCTTAGAGGAAGATTCACCCCTGGAGAAAGGTTCTTGGTCCATCCTTTTCAATTTCTCTTCCAGAAGATACGCCTGAAGTGCCTTCCGACGACGGATCTTAGTGTGGCTGTTGAACCCTTGACAAAAGGTGCAGGTCTTGGAATCATGATCCAGGCCTAGGCACTGCACGCAGGATGAATGAGAATCCTTGAAAGGGATCTGTTTTCTGCAGGCACAATTGGAAAGGTGTCCCTCAAGTGAAGGAGTTGGAGAGGACATCAGATTGAAAGAAAAGCAAATTTCTGTAGTTGTTGCGCGCTAGGTAGAGACCAAGAGGCTGATGCTGGCGAGTTGACGGCGGGAAAAGAACTAGGGATGCTGGGGGACCGCCTCCTTATGTACTACGCCTGACGTTGGGGTGAGACCAATGTTGGAGGTGGTCCCCTGCTGAATACTGCTAGCTAGAAAATGTCCGTGGGGTCCTGGCGCCCACCAGCTTCAGTCCTAATGGTGTAACCTGCTGCAAGAGCTGTTTCTCGAAGTAAGATTGTTAGTTACTATTTAACATGTGGTTATCCAATAACTTTTTAAAGGCATTAATGTTTGTAGCTGAAACTACTAGATCAGGTAAATGTGTTCACAAGATTTCATCACTCTTTGTGTGAAATACAGCTCTCTGTGGTTTGTTTTGTACCTTCTCCCAGTCATTTGCATATCATGACCTCTAATATTATGCACATTTTCTTTGTATTCCAAACCCATGTGCATACAAAGATGTGAATCCTCCTCATGATGTATTGCATGCACAAACTACAATTACCACACTCCCCCACCTATAGAAACATCTATATAATCTATATCATGACTTACTGCATACACAAACTACAATTACCATGCTTCCCCCACCTATAGTAACATCTATATCAGCTAAATCATGACTTACTGCATGTAAAACTACAATTACCACACACCCCACCTATAGAAACATATATATCGTCTAGATTATGACATACTGTATGCACAAACTACAATTACCATGCTCCCCCACCAACAGTAACATCTATATCATGATTTATTACATGCACATACTATAATTACCATGCTCCCCACCTATAGAAACATCTATATGACTTACTGTATGCACAAACTACAATTACCAACCTCCTCCACCTATAGAAACATATATATCATCTATATCATGAGTGACTTACTGCATGTACAAACTACAATTACCATGCTCCCCACCTATAGAAACATCTATATAATCTATATAATGACTAACTGCACGCGCAAACTACAACTGCAATTTTTCCTCACCTATAGAAACATCTAAATCGTGACTTACTGCATGCACAAACTACAATTACCAACCTACCCCACCTATAGAAACATCTATATCATGAGTGACTTAGTGCATGTACAAATTACAATTAACATGCACTCCACCTATAGAAACATCTATATCATGAACTATTGCATGCAAAAACTACAATTACCACACTCCCCACCTATAGAAACATCTATATAATCTATATCATGACTTACTGCATGCACAAACTACAATTACCATGCTCCCCCACTCATAGAAACATTTATATCATCTATATCATGATTTATTGCATGCACAAACTACAATTACCACACTCCCACCTCCTATAGAAACATCTACATCATTTATATCATGACTTACTGCATGCACAAACTACAATTACCTACCTCCCCACTTATAGAAACATCTAAATCATCTATATCATGAGTGACTTACTGCATGTACAAACTACAATTACCATGCTCCCCACCTATAGAAACATCTATATCATGACTTACTGCATGCACAAACTACAATTACCACATTCCTCCACCTATAGAAACATCTATATAATCTATATCATAACTTACTGCATGCACAAACTACAATTACCATGCTCCCCACCTATAGAAACATCTATATCATGATTTACCACATGCACACACTACAATTACCATGCTCCCCACCTATAGAAACATCTATATCATGACTTACTGCATGCACAAACTACAATTACCATGCTCCCCCACCTACAGAAACATCTATATCATTTATACCATGATTTATTGCATGCACAAACTACAATTACCACACTCCCCTACCTCACATAGAAACATCTACATCATGTATATCATGACTTACTGTAGGCTCAAACTACAATTACCATGCCCCCTACCTATAGAAACATCTATATCATGACTGACTGCATGCGCAAACTACAATTACCATGCCCTCCCACCTATAGAAAAGTACAGTTATGTAAGAACTTACCGTAACAGTAGATTTTCAGGAGAAGCTCTTGCAGCAGGTAACACATATAGGACTGACTCCACCTAAAGACAGTTCTCTGCAAAATCTTCTCTAGCAGTACCGATGTGAGAATGCCCCTCCTGCATCAATGTCAGCTCCACCCCCAATGTCACCCTATATAGGAGGGGAGTTCCCCACATGCTCCAGTTCCTGCACACCCACCAAAGGTAAGTGGAATCGCATGAGGCGACATGATCAGGAATCTGAATACACTCTCTGCCCAAAACAGAAGAGGAAATGGCCAACATGGTTGAGGCCTGGTCCCGGGGTGAAGAAGGGTGGGAAATCATACCTGTTGCAAGAGCTTCTCTCGAAGATCTACTGTTCCGGTAAGTTTTTATATAACTGTACCATCTTACTTCGAGAGGAAGCTCTTGCAGCAGGTAACATATAGGACTGATTCCCAAGCAGTATAAACTCAAGACAACTCTCGGAAGGGGGAGAAGGAAAGTCAGGAATGCAGGAATAGGAGGGATCCCTCAAGAGACCAAGCCTTGCAATACCACAAGGCCAAACCCTGCTCTGTGTCTGTGTTTAAGGCCACAAAGGAGGTAGCGACTGCCCTAGTAGAATGATCCTTGATTGGGCCATGAGCAGGCCTATTGTGTTTTGGTAACAAAAGGTAATGTAGTTGACCAGCCAGCGCGAATGCGTCTGCTTGGAAACCAGGCATCCTAAGGCCCTGCATACAAAGGAAATGAACAGCTGACCGGATTTTCTGTCCCCCTTGGTTCTGGCCAGGTAACAACGAAGTGCCTTGTGCACGTCCAAAGAATGAAGCAATGCTTTCCCTTTATTGGAATACTCTGCGTAATACACCGGAAGCTGAATGACTGATTCAGAGTGAGCTCCGAAACTACTTTCGGTAGAAACTTTGAATTGGTGCGAAGGTCGACCCTATCCTTATGAAAAATCAGATAGGGCTCTTTACACATGACAGCTTGGAACTCTGAAATTCGCCTTGCCGAAGTGATGGCTACCAAAAGCAGGGTTTTCCAGGACAAGAAACAAAGCTCAGCTTCCATGGCTGGTTCAAAGGGGGGAAACATCAGCGTCTCCAAAACAAGAAATAGATCCTAAGGAGGGACAGGATCCCAGATCGGGGGTCTGATGTGAAGAATACCATGAAGAAAAGCCTTAGATACCTCCATATCTGAGCCACTCGTCTTACCCTGACCAGCATGTTACAGGCAGAGATGGCGGCCAGGTGTATTTTGATGGAGGAATAACTGAGACCTGACTCCGAAAGGGAAAGCAGGTATTCTAAAATGGAATTAGCTGGACAAACCAGAGGGTCCACCTTCTTGGCTGTGGCCCAGACACAGAAACATTTCCACTTCATAGCATAAGTGGCCCTGGTGACAGGCTTACGTGCCTCAACCAAAACTTGCACTACCTTGTCTGAAACTCCAAACCTAGTTTTGGCTAGGTCCTGTGGAGCTAGGCATGCAGCGCAGGTGAAAGGAGCACAGGTTCGGATGGACCAGGGACCCACTGTCCTGAGACAGAAGCTAAGATGAAATTGGAAGAGGAAGCGGAGGCTCTACTGCTAAACAAAGAAGCAATGGAAACCAGATCTGACGAGGCCAAAGCATAAGCTACCAGAATTAAGGTGGACTGTTCTGACTGTGCTTTGAGGAGCACCTTCTGAAGAAGAGGTAAGGAAGGGAACGCATGAAGGAATTTCCCCTTCCAGGAGAGGGACAATGCATCTTGCCCAAAAGCTCCAGGCTCTGGACCTAGTGAGCAGAAATTGGGCAGTTTTGCATTGGATTGAGAAATAAAGAGATTTAGCTCTGATGTCCACCACCACTGAAGATTTGATCTGCGACCTCTTGAAGCAGCTCCCATTTGTGAGCTTGCAACCTGGTTCTGCTGAGAGCAATGGCCAGCATGTTCTGTGTCCTGAGAACGTGAACTGCCATCAAACAGAGCTGGTGCTCCAGTGCCCAGTCCCACACTCTCGTGGCTTCTCAGCAGAGAGGGTACGAGCATGTGCCACCTTGTTTATTGATGTAAAACATCACGGATGTGTTGTCTGTCTGAATTATCAGGTGACCCGGCACAAGGACTGAGGCTAAGGCCTGAAGGGCATACAGGACCACCCCCAACTCCAGTACATTGATGTGCGGGTCTTCCTCTATTGGGGACCAGGATCCCTGGGTACAGTGTGTCCCCAAATGAGCACCCCATCCCGAGGATGAAGCATTCATAGTCAGAATCTGGGACAGTGCTCTGACATGAAAGGGAAGCCCCACCAGAAGGTTTTGTGATGACATCCACCAACGTAACTGTCAGCAGATTGACTCTGTGACCCTTATCAAGGTGTCCAAATCATCCTGTGTCTGATCCCACTGGACTTGCAAGGACCACTGAATGGTCCGCATGTGCAGCCGCCCTACAGGAACTGAAACAATGGTGGCTGCCATGTGTCCCAACAGCCTAAGGAGGAGTCTTGCCAGGACCCTTGAGGCTATAGAGACCTAATGCGCTAAGACTTGGATGCGGCCTGCTCTGTCGGAGGAAAGGAAAACCTTCCTGAGAATGGTGTCCAGAAGGGCCCCTATGAGCTGAAGCTTCTAGGATGGGAGAAACTGAGACTTGTCCCTGCTGACCATGATTCCCAGGTGCTGAAACAGCAAGAGAGTGTCCCTGATGGTTTAACAGGTGGGGCCTGGACAGAGCCAGCAGGAGCCAGTCATCCAGGTAAGGAACATGAAGTGGCTCATTCTCTGAAGTGCCACAGAGACCACCGCCAGAAATCTGGTGAATACCAAGGGGGCTGAAGAGAGAGACCGAAGGGAAGAACTCTGAACTGATAGCACCTGCCTTTGAATCTGAACCTCAGGAACCATCGATGACCCCTGGTAATTGGGATATGCAGATAAGCATCCTGCATATGTACAGATGCTAGACAATGTCCCACTGAAATAAGGGGAAGGAGAGTGGGAAGGGAAACCATATGTAATCTTCAATACGAGACCCATTGGTTCAGTTCAATGAGGTCCAGGATAGGCCTGAGATCTCCTGACTTCTTTGGGACCAGGAAGAAGTGGGAGTAATACCCTGCTTCTCTTTTGGCCAGGGGCACCAGCTCAATGGCATTCTTGTCCATCAGGGATTGAATCTCCCTCTGCATTAGAACCTGGTGTTCTCTGGAATAGCGGGATGGGGGTGGTCTGTCCAGAGGGATGGCGTTGAACTCTATGGAGTGCTCCAACTCCAAGAATTCAAAGACCCACTGGTCAGCGGTCACTTGACTCCAGGCTTCTGCATAAAGAGAAAAGCGACCTCCGACCGGCTTCCTGACAAGACATCCGGGGGAGGTGGGTCACCTGAGTAGTCAGTCTGTGGGGGAGGGAGGGCAGTGACTGCTGTTTTAGCCTGTCAGGAGGTGGTGGCCAAGGCACCCCTGGGTCTGCCTCTGCGACTAAAGCCACCCCGCTGCAGTTGTGGTTGGGAGTCAGGCTGCTGAGGCTGTTGTCCACCACAGCCATGAAAATGGGACTTGTGACAGCGTCCCTGTTTTGTGCGGTACATAGACTACACGGGATGGATAGCCTTACTGGAGTTCTGTAACCTGGAAATAATCTTCTCCGAGCCTTCCCTGAAGAGCATGGAGCCTTTAAAGGGAGCAGGGAGCATCCAGACTGTTTGAATGCACGTCTGGATTGAACTCAGAAACCCAAAGCCAGGCATGGTGGAGGCAGATGCCAGAGGCAGCCGCCCTCGTAGAGGTGTCCGCAGAGTCACAGGGCTGATCTCAGGATGTGGGTACCCACGTCTGAGACAGTCTGCAGCAGTTTGGCAAGCTCAGCCCACTGACAGCAGTCGGGCATGTTCTGCACAATAAGTCCAGTCCCTGTTCCCAAAGTGCTTTCTGGAACTGGACCATGTGTGTGTCAGGAAGTTGAGACTACTGATACTGAAGGTGGTAGAAGAGTACACCTTGCGTCCTAAGGAATCCAGCTGCTTAGACTCCCTGTCAGATGGCTGGGTGCTCAGGTGCTTGGGCCCTTGTGAATGGTCATGAGCCGCTGAAATCACCACCAAATCTGTGATTGGGTGTTCAGCCAGAAAAGGGTGGTACATAGGAGCCCAGTAGAGCCAATGAGTCTTCTTGGACATGGCAGAGGAGAAGTGAGGAAGCTTCCAGGTGGCATAGGTGATGTCCTCAAAGGTGTCAACCATGGGAGGGATGACTACCAGCTTAGGGTGTTTTTGGCAGAAGTATTTGGCCAACCCCAAGCGCTAGGTGTCCATGGCCTCTGTATCCCAGCCCATGTTCTCGTGAATGTGCCACATCATCTCCATAAAGCTGGGGTCATCAGGAGGGGATTTGGGGTGCCCCTCTGGGTCCCCATGATTAGAATCAACATCCGAATTGGGCAAAGATGTGTCGGAGTTAATGTAAGGCTCAGAGGAGGAACAGAAGGGTGAGTGATGCCTTTTTCTCTTATGCCTCCTATCATGAGAGGGTGAGCATGAGGAACTCCTGGACCTTGTCCTCCGGTGCCTCTTATCTTTGTGTTTTTTTGGGTGCTGATGGCTCCTTCCCTGCCTCATGATCAGAAGGCTCTGAATCCAGTTCGGGTTCCACTCGAGCATCTAGGACAGGAGTGGAATGAGGCGTGGGTGGAGGCGGACCTACTGGAAGATCACGCTTCACAGTGTCCCACCAGTGGCAGAACAACTCCTTCACCGGTATCAGGTTAAGCTTAGGAGATCCCAGCACAGGGGGAGCAGGTGGACCAGAGCTGGTGCTGTCCCCATCATTGGGGGGTGCAGCGTCAGCTTCTACCCACCAGCGCCAGTGTTTGGGTTCACCAGAGTCAGTCTCACAGGCGGCGACGGAGGGGTGTCAGTTACCCCGTCATCAGGATCCAACATCAAATGGACTGGCCTCTGCTGTGGAGATGGGGTCCGTGAACTGACATTGGGTCAGACTGGTGTAGCTGGCGTCGGGACCACTGTAACTGGCAGCAGAACAACATTAGCCGGAGGAGAGGTAGAGGCTGGCAGAGTGATGGCAGGACATTGGTCTGGCACCTGCCTGTCCCTGGAGTCCAACGAACATCCCATCCCGGCCTTAGCCTTGGGACGGTCGGAATGTTTGTGGTGTTTGTCCTGCTTCTCCAATGAATGTTCTGTCGCCGGAGGCTGACGAAGGTGGGAGTCTTTCGATTTAGGTGGCAGAGATGATGCCCTGCCACCAGAAGATCTGGAGGCCTTGCTTGACTCCCAGAGGTCAGCCGCAGAGACAGAGGCCAAGCGGGAGGAGGCCTTACCTGAGCCTGCGGAGGAGGACTTCTCGGTGGGTGGGCACACCTTCAGAGGCTGGAGAGTGATCCCTGAGGGCTTAGTCATCCCAGACCTGGAAAATGAAGCAGGCAGCTTGAGTGTCATGAGGCTGGATTCATGCCCCGAAGAGCCAGACTTCAAGCCCGAGGACCTGGGCCTATAGTGAGACCTCTCCCGCTCCCTGTGCTCTCGGTGTTTTTCTTTATGGTGCTTCTTGTGAGCAGGTGAATGGACGGATTCCCCTGAGGAAGAAGCTCTTTCAACGGTGGCCAATTTTGATTCCGCAAGAAAGGCAGAAAGGGGCTTTTGTCGCCTGATGTGCGTCCAACTATTAAAGGTTTGGCAGTGGGGGCAGGTGCTGGTGTCATCGTTGGGGTCTAAACAGTAGAGACATGCAGAATGGCCATCCTTCAAGGGGATCTGATGCCCACAGGAGCACTTGTTAATGTGCCCCTTTGAAGAAGTTGACATAGGTCATAAATTTGAAGAAATTTTGAGAAATAAATGGTGGAGAAACGAAAATAGCGATCGGTACTGACACGCAGCAGCTGAAAGTGAATTAACCCAAGCTGTGCAGTGGGAAAGAACTGGAGCATGTGGGGAACTCTGCTTCTATAATAGGGTGACATCAGGGGTGGAGTCGACGCTGGCGGGGGGCGTTCCCACATCGGTATGGCTAGAGAAGATTTTGCTGAGAAATGCCGCCAGGTGGTGTCAGTCGTATATGTGTTACCTGCTGCAAAAGCTTTCTCTTGAAGTAAGAGCATCTATATCGTGACGGACTGCACACACAAACTACAATTACCATGCTCTCTCACCTATAGAAACATCTATATCATGTATATCATGACTCACTGCATGCACAAACTACAATTACCACCCCCCCACCAACCACTGGATTCGTTCTCTACATTCTCCAAATACCCAAAATCCACTGTATGATCTTGCTTCCTCCTACTGGTCCTTTTTCTACACCTCTCACAATGTCAACACTGCACTCTCCCTCCTCTGCCACATACTAAACAATATCTGGAACATTCATGCCCCTCTGCATCGCCGGAGGATGCAACATTTCCACCACCCTTGGATATCAGCAGACATCATCAAGCTCTGCAACACTTGCAATTGTGCCTGGGCACACTATAAAGTGCCATTCTCCTCCAATGACTTTTCTACATACTGAGCTCTGCAACACTCGCAACTGTGCCTGGACACACTATAAAATGCCATTCTCCTCCAATGACCTTTCTACATATCAAGCTGTGCAACACTCGCAACTGTGGCTGGGTACACTAGAACAGGCAGAGAACAGCAAGAGGAAGGAGCTGCTGTTATAACTATACTTCTCTACTGGGACTGAAGAACTAGAACTCTACTACTGGGACCTTCAATTTAGGGTAAAAAAAAAAAAAGTTACCGTGGTTGTCTGAGTTGGCTGAAGTGAATTATCTTTGCAGTTATCCTGGTGTTTGTCTGAGTTGGCTGGAGAGAATTGTTATCTGTGCAATTAACTAGGTGTAGAAAGAGCTGTAAATAAGGGGGAGTGGCTTAGCTAGAAGGCAGCTAGGTGTTTTAGATTTAAAAACTGCCCTAGATAGCTTCTGGAAGAGAACAGGCAGAGAACAGCAAGAGGAAGGCACTGCTGTTATAACTATACATCTGTACTGGGACTATACTGCCCTCCTTCCCTCCCATCCACCCCCCCCCCCACTCTTACCCAGTTCTACTTTTATAAGCACAGGATTTGACTAACAACAGGAACTTCTTGTTTGGGAGCAGGAAGTGAGTGATCACAGAGCCACAAAAGACCCACCATTCTAAAAGGTTCTAAAAGGAAAAG
This sequence comes from Neoceratodus forsteri, assembly GCA_016271365.2. Classification (NCBI taxonomy): domain Eukaryota; kingdom Metazoa; phylum Chordata; order Ceratodontiformes; family Ceratodontidae; genus Neoceratodus; species Neoceratodus forsteri. The sequence continues at coordinate 14,043,096 of JADMNL010000038.1, read as the reverse complement.
AGTAGCTCTTTGCCCCCCCCCCCAAGCTGCTGGAGATCTGACTCTGAGAAAGTAAGAAAACTACTAAGAAATCTAGGAACTTCTTGTCTCAGAATGGGAAGATCAGGAGCTTAAAGGGCACAGAGGCAGTAAGTAACTAGGAAAAGAAAAAAATAAATAAACAGAGGAAAGAGTAAGTATTCAAAACAACAGTTAAAGGGCCAGAAATAAGACATGATGGGAGTGGTGCAGTGGCTGTGGAGCAGCAGTCTTCTGGGAGATGTTCTGGAGGCTGTGGTGGTGTCCCATCTGCAGACACCTTTCTGGGCTGAGGGAGGAGGTTGCTTATCTCCGGGCTGAGTTGGCCAGGATTTGGGGGACCTCCTCTCCCACCCAGGGACCACCAGGTCAACTGCTATTTCCTCAGAGGTTGCCAAGAAAGAGAAGTGGTTGGACCACAGTGGGCTCAGGGAGGGTGAGGGTGATGGAACAGAGGTGCATCCCTCCAGTTGTACCTCTCCACAATTCATATGCCGTTCTGGCAAAGTCTGGTTCCTCTATGGAGGTACCCACAGTGGAGACCAAGGAGGATGCTGGGAACCTCTACAAAGGAGACCCACGGAAGGGTGGCATGGGACCCCACAGGGGAAGGAAACAACTCCTGGTGGAATTCCATTGTTAGGAGGGTAGAACTGGGGGAAGAAGGGGAGAGGGAGGGAGGTAAGGTGCCTGCCTGGTGCCATGGCTTGGAGGGACAGGGAGCAAATTCTCAGGATTGCGGGAGCAGCTGAACAGAAGAGGGAGCTGGATGTCATTGTCCACCTAGGGAAAAATGACCTGGCTGAGAAAGGGAACAGAGCAGAGCAGGAAGAGTTTGTGGAGTTGGGAGGGGCTTTAGACAAGTAGCACGCATGGTAACCTTCTTGGAGGTACTGCCTGTCTATGGTGTGGGTGAGGCTAGGGTGCTCCACACCATGGGATTCAATCAGTGGTTGAAAAACTGGTGCAGAGCTCAGGGGTTTGGCTTCACTGGGGCCTGATACAGAGAACAGCAGGGGTAAATGGAGAAAACAACAAAGGCAATAAGGACAGGGATGAGGCAAAAAGAGGTAAGGCCATCAAGAAGTGGAAGGTAATGAGTACCAATGCTCGTAGTCTGGGCAACAAGCTCCCTGAACTGGTGGCCTTGATGGAAGAGGGATGCCTGAATATCGTGGCAGTCACTGAAACATGGTACACAGAAAACCATGACTGGGATGTTAACATACCAGGGTAAACAACCTATAGGAGAGACAGGGAGGGTAGAAGGGGGGGGTGAGTAGCACTCTATGTAAGGGAAGGGATAAAAGCAATGGAACAAAAGAGTAAACAGGGAGGACAGGAGGCACTGTGAGTCACCTTAGAGACTGGAAATGGCACCACAATCTGCACAGGGGCTGTATACAGACCCCCATCTCAGGGGAAGGGAATGGACAAGTATATGACAGAAGGTATCCTTAGGATGGCAGAGAAAGGGGAGATACTGTTGATGGGGGACCTGAATATGCCAGATGTTAACTGAAGCACCTTTGCTGCAGCCACAGCCAAGAGCAGGGCCATTCTCGATGCCTTACAGGGGGCATGCCTCAGACAGCTAGTGTTGGAACCCACTTTGTAGGGAGCAATCTTAGACCTTATACTGTCAAATGGGGACAGTGAAAGATCTTAGATCTAGTAGTGGGTAGCCATCTGGGAAAAAGTGACCACCAAACAAACAGTGTGGTTCATGATAAACTCAGCTGCGGAGTCAAGCCATACAAAACTGAGAGTACTGGACTTCAGGAAAGCTGACTTTGGCAAGATGAGAGAGTGCCTTAGAAAAGCACTAGCAAACATGCAAGAAGGAAGGAGCAACAATGGGGAAACATCAAAACTGCCATCACAGAGGCAACATGCCTTTGTGTGAAACAAATAAACAAATAAATCAAAATGAAAGAAAAAGCCACATGGTTCCAAAAAAAGGTGGCAGGGAAGGTTAGGGAGAAAAAACAATTAGGAAGTATAAGGAAACCCAGAAAGAGCAGGACAGAGTACTGTACCAGTTAAGGCAGAAGGAAGCAGGGAAGACAGTCAGAATAGCAAAGGCCCAAACTGAGGAAAAGATAGCCAACTCAGTTAAGAAGGGGGATAAAACCTTTTATAGGTACATAAGGGAGCATAGAAAGACAAAGGGAGAGATAGTGAGACTGAATAGAATGGACGATGGGTGGGCAGAGAGGGACAGCGAAAAAGCAGTGATACCGAACGAATAATTCTGCTAAATATTCACAAAAGAGGAGGAGGGGGAGGTACCTAATCCAATTAACAGAAGCACTCAGAATAGGGGGGGTCGATCCCAGTCCTTTTACAGAAGAAAGGGTTCTGAAAGAACTCCTAAAACTGAAGGTGGACAAAGCAATGGGCCTGACGGGATTCACCCCAAAATTCTAAAAGAATTAAGGGGAGAAGTAGTGACACCACTGACTATTCTTTTTAACAAATCATGGGAAGATGGTGTGGTACCTGAGGACTGGAGGAGGCTGGATATGATTCCCCTTCACAAAAGTGGGAGCAAGACAGAGGCAGGAAACTACTGACCTGTCAGTTTGACCTCTGTGGCAGGGAAAGTGATGGAATCACTTCTGAAGGAAATAATTGTTAAGTACCTAGAGGCCAGTGGGGCACAGGACCCAAAGCAGCATGGGTTCAGAGCGGGAAGGTCATGTCAGATGAATCTAATTGATTTCTTTGACTGGGTGACCAAAGTAGTATTCCAGGGAGGAGCTGTGGACATGGCCTACCTAGACTTTAGCAAGGCATTTGACACAGTCCCACACAAAAGATTAATAAAAAAATTAGCCAGCCTGGGAGTTGGTCCCAGGCTGGTAGCCTGTGTAAAACATCAGCTGGACAACAGGACACAGAAGGCAATAGTAAACGGACTCCACTCTGAAGAAAGGGTAGTTACTAATGGGGTACCACAGGGTTCAGTACTGGGTCCAATCATTTTTAATGTCTTTATAAGTGACATTGCAGAGGGACTAGAAGGAAAAGTATGCCTCTTTGTGGATGACACCAAGCTCTGTAACAGGGTTGATACACAAGGAGGCGTGGAAAGGATGAGAAGGGACTTGGCAAGGTTGGAGGAATGGTCAGAAGTATGGCAGCTTAGATTCAATGAAAAGAAGTACAAAATAATGCATCTGGGAAACAAAAACCCAGGGGAAGAGTACACAATGTGGGGAGGTAGTAACAACAACAAAAATGGAAAGAGACCTGGGATAATCATATCAGATGACCTTAAGGTTGGCAAGCAATGTGAGAAGGTAGTAGGGATGGATGGGGAGGATACTGGGATGTATTGGGAGAGGCATCACCAGCAGAAACAGGAAGTTGTTATCTCTCTGTACAGAGAGTTGGTGAGACCCCACCTGGAATACTACATCCAGTTCGGGAGACCCCCATCTCTGCAGGGACATAGACAGGATGGAGGCAGTCCACAGGAGGGCAACTAAAATGGTGCAGGGTCTGCAAAAGAAGCAATACAAGGAGAGACTAAAGGAGCTTAATATGTCTACCCTTGAGGAAAGAAGGGAGAGAGGGAACATGATAGAAACTTTTAAGTACCTCAGTGGAATCAACAAAGTCCAAGAGGGCAGCATCTTTCAGAAAAAGAGATACACAGGAACAAGGAGACACAGTTTGATGACTGGGGGGGGCAGCTCAGGAGCAATATGAGGAAATATTTGTTCACAGAGAGGGTAGTGGACAAATGGAACAGCCTTCCTGAGGAGGTTGTGGGGTCTAAAACTGTGGGAGAATTCAAGAATGCATGGGACAGATATAAGGCAATTCTTGTGGGGGTAGGAAGAAATAGGCTATTGGTTAACTAGGATCTACAGCTTATCCAGTAGGTAGGCAAATGGGCAGACTAGGTGGGCCAAGTGTTCCTTATCTGCTGTCAAAGTCTATGTTTCTAAAGTGACTCTCTTCTCCAATGACCTTTCTAGATATCGAGCTCTGCAACACTTGTGACCGTGCCTGGGTACACAATAAAGTGACACTCTCCTCCAATGACCTTTCTAAATATCGAGCTCTGCAACACTCGTGATCATTCCTGGGCATACTATAAAGTGATGCTCTCCTCCAATGACCTTTCTACATATCGAACTCTGCAACACTTATGGCCATGCCTGGGAACACAATAAGTGACACTCTCCTCCAATAACCTTTCTACATATTGAGCTCTGAAACACTTGTGACCATGCCTGGGCACACTATAAAGTGACACTCTCCTCCAATGACCTTTCTATATGTCGAGCTCTGCAACACTCGCAATCATGCCTTGGCACACTATAAGTGACACTCTCCTCCAATGACCTTTCTATATATCGAGCTCTGCAAAACTTGCAGCTGCCCCTGGGCACACAATAAAGCAACACCCTCCTCCAATGAACTTTCTACACATCGAGCTCTGCAACACCTTGCGACCATGTTTGGGCACACTATAAAGCAAGACTCTCCTCCAATGACCTTTCTACTTATCGAGCTCTGCAACACTCGTGACTGTGCCTGGGCACATTATAAAGTGACACTCTCCTCCAATGACCTTTCTACATATCGAGCTCTGCAGCACTTGCGACTGTGCCTGTGCACACTATAAAGTGACACTCTCCCCCAATGACCTTTCTACATCTCAAGTTCTGCAACACCCATGAATGTGTACGAGTACACTATAAAGTGACACTCTCCCCCAATGACCTTTCTACAGATCAAGTTCTGCAACACCCACAAATGTGTCCGAGTACACTGTAAAGTGACACTTTCCCCTAATGACCTTTCTATATATCGAGCTCTGCAACACTCGCAACTGTGTCTGAATATACTAGAAAGCAAAACTCCCCTCCAATGATCTTTCTACACATCGAGTTCTGCAACAGTCATGACTGTGTCTGAATATACTAGAAAGCGAAACTCTCCTTCAATGATCTTTCTACACATCGAGCTCTGCAACAGTCTCGACCGTGCCTGGGTACACTATAAAGCAACACTCTCCTCCAATAACCTTTCTAAATATTGAGCTCTGTAACACTCACAACCATGCCCGAGTACACTGTAAAGCGACACTCTCCTCCAATGATGTTTCTACACATTGAGCTCTGCAACACTCGCGACAGTGCCTGGGTACACTATAAAGTGACACTCTTCCCCCAGTGACCTTTCTGCAGATTGATCTATGAGAAACATATGTGCCAAAGCTATCAGGACAGCTAAATCCTACTATTTCAAGAACAGACTACATGAAAACCTCAACTCCATCAACACATTTTAGCAAACCCTCTCCTCCCTTCTTAACCCCCTACCCAACTCCTCCTCATAGACAACACCCTTGTCTCAGACCCTCATACCATTCCCTCTGTCCTAAATATTTTACCACCTGTGCAATACACTCCACCCCTGCCCACTCCTGCATTCGGCTGCCCAGTCCATAAACTTCAAAATTCTTTGCAACCCCCACCCACCTCTACAATCTCCTTCAACCCCAATAGTTTCCATCTCTCCCCTATCACTGCCCAGGAGATACTTTGTGCCCTCCTATCCCTGAAACCACACAAATCCAGCTCTGATGGGCTTGAATCTCCTACTTCAGATCTCCGCTTCAACCTTCGCCCACCCCCTGGCCTATCTACTCAATCTCTCCTTCACCATTGAAACAGTCCTGCAGGCCTGTAAGTGTGCAAAAATGATACCCCTTCATGAAGGCAGTGACCGTTCTACTCCAGCTAACTACCACCTACCTCTGTTTTTGTCAGGCTCCAAGAATCCCTCATCCCAATGGGACTCACCCACTTCCTAATCTCCTCGAACTTCTTGTTTCTGTATCAATCAGGCTTCAGAAAAGAAATCACTCTACTGTCTCTTCACTCCGGAACACAGACATCATTCTTACCAACATGGACATAGGACACCTTACCTCAGCTATATTCATAGACCTAGCCAAGGCCTTTGATTCTGTCTCCCACCATCTCCTACTCTCCAAATCAGAACTCACTGGCCTCCCCCCGCCATCAACTGGTTCAGATCCTATCTCACTAATCGCTTCCAATCTGTCCAAGCTGGTGATGCACTTCCCCCATCCTAGCAGGTGCTCTATTCTTGGTCCCATCCTTTTCTCCATCTTTCTTAATGATTTCCATCTTGTGTGCTCATCTTCCCATATCCACCTATATGCTGATAACATCATCTTCTACAGTTCCGGCCCCTCGGCCTCTGAGGGGTCCTCTCAGCTACAGTCTGATTTCCTTTATGTCCTGAACTGGTTTTCGGCCAGCCAACTAAAAGAAAATACATCAAAAACAGTCTCTGTGAATCTCAGCACCCCCAAAAAACTAGCCAAATTCCCCAAACCCCCCTCCTTTCTCCACACTTGATGGCTCAACCTTGGACATAGTCCCAGCCTACAAGTATCTTGGGTCTGGCTTGACAGCCACCTAGACATCACAACACATGTTAATTACATTCATTCCAAGCTACACCCCAAATCTGGTGCTCTATACAGAAATAAAGATGCCCTCACCTTCCCCATCCATTGGATTCTCATCACCAGAGCCACTGGAAAAATTCACCCAAAATTGCGGAGCTTTTTGCAAAAATTGCAGGTAAATTGCGGAAGTTCTACTATACACCCTGAGTGCTTTACAATAAATCTTTTACCATTTTCTGCAGCATGTATTAGTCAGTATAAACTGTAAAATGCATACACTGCCACTTGAATATGTTTTAAATATAAAAAAAAACACTTATGTTTCTAAAATGAATACTAATCTGATAGGCAATGCTTACGATAGCTTATCTTCCAAAATGTTAAAACTTCTGCCTCATACAGTACTAAATAGATTCTATAAAACACACGCACAGTTGTCATTACAGCATGCCTTAAATACATACATGAGAAAGGACTGGAACAAAACATCAACCCTGAAGTGGTGGGGGAACTTATGGAATTCATTTTCACATAACTTCAACTTCAATGGTAAACATTATGTTCAAACTACGCGAACAGCACTGGGCGCCAAGATGGCTCCACAATATGCTAACCTCTTTATGGCTGACTTGGAGGAGGATTTTTTAAGGCAGTGTCCCCACAAACCACTAGCTTATTTCCGTTAAATTGATGATTTGTTTATCATCTAGACGGAGGGCACAGATGCACTTAAAGATTTTCTTCATAAACTTAATAATCTCCACCCTACCATAAAGCTTACCCTGGAGTATTTTACCACCAATGTTAACTTTTTGGACACCACAGTCACCATTAAGGATGGAACCTTACATACATGTATTTACAGGAAGCCAACAGACAGACAGAGATACCTGCACAAGAAAAGTTATCACCCAAACCATACAAAAAAATCAGTAATGTACAATCAAGCAGTCTGACGTCACCGTATTTGTTCAAATGAGGATGACAGAGATACACATTTGGCTATGTTGAAAAACACTTTTATTGAGCAGGGACACTATTCCAGGGAAATTGACAGGATAACAGAATGAGCAACGCAAGTACCAAGACAACGACTACTTCAATATAAAGAAAAGACAGCTACAGACAGAATACCCTTAGTAGTCACATATCATCCAGACCTTGAATGTCTGCGTAAGATTATTAAAGACCTCCACCCAATATATAGTGAGGATGAAACCCTTAATTGTATTTAAGGAACTCCCACTACTGTCTTTTAAACCACCACCAAATTTAGCCAGCCTAATTATTAGGAGCAAACTTTCACCAGAACAGAATACCATGTCACACAATGGCACACGACCCTGCAATCAGCGCCCCTGTAAGACTTGTGGGCTCATTTCTACCTTAGACTGTGTGGTTACATCACAAAACAGACAATTCCAGGTGCATGGGAGTTATACATGCACGTCACGACATGTTGTTTATTTCATTCAGTGCAAGAGATGCCCACAAACAGGTTATGTTGGAGAGACAAATCAACAGCTCCGCACTAGGATGAACTCGCACAGACATACTATTAGAGGGAAGAAGACTGAAAAACCAGTGGGGCACCACTTCTCCCAGCCTGACCACTCAGTCTCAGATATGTCAGTAATGGTCTTAAAAGGAAATCTTGAAAACACACAACAGAGACGAGCTGTTGAGATTAAACTTATTTTACATTGCAATATGGTAGCAGATGGGATGAACGTTGATCTTGGTTTCATGGGACACTACAGAAACAGACATCCACAGACCTCTTCTTCAGACTGGCATGTTATAGCATTTCAGCATGTGTGGGATGTGGGTGCGTGTGTGTATGTATGCGTGTGGGTATGTGTTGTGAGGTACGTGATATAACAGGTGTGGGGCTTGCTGTCACATTGAGGTAGGCCTCTATTTAGATACATGGAGTTACAGTGCGTTACTATTCTTACTTCACACACATAATGAATATTAATTCCTCCTTACTTTTTATCTTTGCCCGGGGAGTGGGTTTGATTCCACTGCACCATATTCAGATTACCTAGCCTGTTACTGTACATACAGGAGTGTTATCATAGACTGTCACATATTTTTTTACCTCTGTACATATTGGGGTGTGAGATCTCATTTGCATGGGGGTCCTGGACAGATCTTTTTACATTAGGCTAATATTGTAGTAATTTGTGGGAATGTAGGTACATTAGACCGCTGGTCTTACAAACATACTTTATATTTACTTCTAGTTACCTTTTCCTGGGGAGGGTGGCAGTTTTATTTCATTGTAGTTCTATCCAGAATCCTTGGAAATGTTACTATGCAGATAGTACAGTAGTATGGTTAAATAGTGTCACATTTTTGCTCTGTAGGTATTAGAATACATGAGCCCTATTACTTAGGATTTCATGACAAGTTGAATTCCTTTGGGGAATAATTGCAGTGACTGATATGAATAAAGGTTCACTAGGAGAGTGTGTGTGTGTGTGTGAGTGAGAGAGAGAGAGAGAGAGAGAGAGCATCTCCTTAAAGCTAGGTATCCCCCCCCCCACAGTATGGTGATGTGAGGTGGGGTAGGGTGTATTGTTTGTGTGAAGAGGAGGGGAGAAATTACATGTTTATCTCTTTTTCAGATTCCTTAGACACTTCTGGTATATCAAGTTGTTACATTCTCGGTGTATATTGACATCAGTACATATCAAGCTACATGGTCTTAATTCCTTGATGGTCCTCGACTAGAGTTTTTTGTTTGACACTAATACTGTCAATTTATATTCAAATTATCATTTATAAAGTCCTGTCACTACACTAGAGGTTTTTGAAATTTGTGGGGCATGATATCGAGCTGAAGAGTACAGCTGGGTGACAGGTCCAGCTAGGATTTACACACCATACAGTGTGCACTGATGTTTTTAAGACAACTTTTTCTGGTAGTTTCTTGTCTATAATTCATGCATTGAAACTTCCTGGAGTCCTAAAACAATCTCAGTATGTCTTTAATCTGGGTGGGGGTTGCTTTTCAGTAATCACATCCTTATACCAACTGTGACACTCATAGCTTGATTTAAGAGTCATCTGCTCCAGCAGTGTTATCTTAGGTCAATTAAACTTATATGCAGTAGGATTCTTTGTATGTGTGTTCCACCAAGCACCTTTGACCCGGGGGACCCTCCTGACTGAAGGTAGTATGGTACTGTTAAACTTCTCTGACATCTTCTGTATTTTTTAAATGAGTATTTTAAACCAGTGGGGATTTTTTCTGTTTTTTTCTGCATGATCTAGCTGTTAAAAGTATTGTATTTTCTAAACAACTGCCATTAGCTTCAGAAGAAGGACTGGTGGGTCCGAAAGCTAGAGCACTTTGTTCTTGTTGTTACATCTATGTTGGTCCATTAAAAGGTATCAAGTCATTTGCTTCTGGATAGATTCTATAAAGTGAGCCACAGCAAATCAATATTAAATAAATCCAGAATAAACATGTTTTTTTTCTGTTTCGGGATGTAGAATAATGAAGCCTGATCAACAGATGTTTACAGTGCTCGGTCAGCTGTTTACCCACTTTGGTGAAGAAAAAAATAAAGAGACAGAGTGGTGAATAACTGAGTTTTAGAAAAAATTTGTTAAAGTGTTTAATTTTCATAATTTGTACTGTAGGTACTGTACATTATCTTTGAAATCACACATTTAAACATTAAATCTGGGGGTTATTGGGTCTAACAGTGTAGCCTAGAGGTTAGAGTAACAAACTTTGAATGAACTGTGGACATCTAGCAGACCTGGGTTTGATTCTCACAATCTCCACTTACTCTAAGCAAGTCACTTAACCTTCTCAGTGCTCCTGGATTGCCCCTGAAAATAGGCACTTGTGCCTAGTGCGCCTTACCCAGTTACCAAAAAATATTAAAAAAATACCAATACATTTTTAGTGCATTATACTGTAGTCGGGGTACACTGTAATGTATGTTTGTTTTACACTGACTGCAATGATTTTGTTTAGATAAAGATAAATGTTCCAATACTCCTTCTCGTACACTCCTCGAACCCCTGCCACCCACCATTTTGTAAGCATCCTATGCTCCTCCTTCTCGTACACACCTCGAGCCCCTGCCATGCCATCCTGGCTGCAACCCAAGTCCCACCATGCTAGCTTGAACTCCTGTCCCACTCCTTTCTCCAGCACCCCCACCATCCTGGATAGAACCTCTGTCCCTCTTCACCACCGTGCTCCATCCACCCCAAAAATCAAGTTAGGGTTTATGCAGTGTTATGTGCCCCTCTGTAGGCTTGGGGGTATAACTGCAGGGGCATGTGTGTGTTTTTTCATTAGGATATTTTCAGAAAGAAGTATCTAGGAGGCAACCTGATCATGCAGAGGTTTCACAGATCTGTGTGGAGACCCCCCCCACCAAGGGAAATTCATCTGCCTGTGTGAGTACCCCTTTTTCTGTTTTTATAACAATATACAAAATAATTTAACATGCATCTGTAGGACAGTGTACAACTTACATCAAAAGATACCTTTATGTATATGCATGTAACATTTATAAGCTAAAACGGGAGGACCTCTGTGTAAATAATATGGTTCAGCAGTTTTCTCTGGATAGCATTACAACATGTTGGCTGTGTGTGTGTGTGTGTGTGTGTGATTCTATAGCAATCACAAAACAAATTATTTATACTCCATCATGTCTACATCATCCTCTCTGTAATGAACAGATTAGCGGTTAAAGATACAGCCCTTAAAGCCATTCAAGCCCTATTTCCAATTGTGACCAAAATAGTTCCCCACTCTTAGCTTGCCAACCCATTACAGCCTGATTCCAGTCTGTGAAAAATACCACCTACTCAAGATCAGTTTGTGAAAAAATACCTCCAACTCCTATCTCACCAAACTCTCCCAACCCAATCCCAGTTTGTGAAAAGTACCTCATCACTCCCAGCTCATCAAATCCTTCCAACCCTGAGCCACTTACATCTGCTCCCATAGACTCTCACCATTCCCAAAGAACCCTTGAGAATCATAGCATATTGAACTTATCCTGGAAACTACTTGCACTCATCTGTCAAAGAGCAATGCTCCACTAGTCATGACCATCATTTCTGGGTGATGCTGGGCTGGAATCATCCTCTGCCCATCCTTAGCTTCAAATAATGTGAGGCTGTGCACATCCCAACACCCCAGAGGATGCACCGGGAGCCCAACTCCTGGATGAAATAAAGGCAGAATACAGTTTAAGTTTGAGTGACATAGGAGGCTGCTGAACAAATGATGAAGTTCCCTGATAATCACTTGGAATGCTCATGTTAGCCAAAGATTAATTCAACCTATTTAGGGAAAGCTAGTGTTTTGGGAAGTGCCAGAAATGTTTTAAAATGCCTGTGATCATCTGTGGTGTCCAGTGTCTGCTGTCTGGCCAACCCCATAGAAAGCAGACAAAGAACCACCTCCAGGTATGGAAGTGGAGTATAAGATACTTATTTTGTTGCTGCAAGACCTCTCCACTGGGTATGTTTATTGGGGGGGGGGAGTTGAGGGATATCTATTTCCCTTGTATGCATATCCGATAGATCTTCTGCCAATGACTGATCTTCTGCCACCAATGGTATACTATGGTGCTGTCTGCATGGCGGACTTTGAATTTTGTAGGGAAAGGTGTCTGGTATTTAATACACAATTGTGTATGGGGGAGTAGCAGTGTAGTTCTGATCAAGCTATATCCTGTGCTTCCCCCACTGGACCACTTTCTTGTACCAGGCTGTCGACAGAACTTTTTCTTTAGTTGCATAATGAAGGAACCTCATAATGACTGAGCAAGGTCTTTCTCCTGGTGTTGACTTGGGACAAGCCACTCTATGCAAGCACTCAATATGTAGCAGCTCGTCCGATGGAAATTCCTGCAAGTCAAAGATTAAACTTTCAACAAACTCTGAAGTGTGCTGCCTTTGCACTTCCACAAGATGGTAGCACAACCTGGGAGCTGACGGCATCGTGAAAAGGGCCCAGGACTACCACCACAGAGTGGGTAAAACCAATCAATGCAGGATGCAGGCTGTCCATAATAGGTACAGCAGAGCCAGCTTCTAACCTTGATATCTCATTGATGTTTGGGTGGGGCAGTAGTTGTCACTGCAGGAGCATGAGATGGTGGGGAATTAGCTGTCCTGGTGGTGCTGAGGGGAGAGGCACTTGACACCACACCTTGCGCTACATTGGTGACCTGGGTTCAGGAACAATTCTGGGAAGCCAGGGAATAGCTGGGGGGAGGAGCTTGACTGAGTCACCAATTGGCAACTCTCCTCTCCTGGGAGTGGGTCAGGCACCATGCCAATTAGTGGATGGTGTGGGGAGGGGAGGACGTCGTTAGGCAAGTGGCAAAAGCTGTGTCTCACCACGGCTTACTGCTGGGACCTTGTTCTTGTCACTGGCATTCTCAGGGGTGAGGATAGGGACAAGTGGCTACTAAAAGTTTTATTTATTTTTATTAATTTATTTAGTTTTTGTTTACCAGGTAGGTGCTCTAGCCATGGAAATGACTATTTTCAGGCATGACCTGGGAGGGTACAATACAAAAAACAGCAAACAAATCAATGCAATAAGATATCAGCATTGGTAATACAAGGACTAACATCAGGGAACAAACAATTTGTTACAAAGTCAAATGTTAAGACAAAGTTGTATAGTAGAGAGAACATTCAGATGTGGGTACAAAAGAACAGATGACTAACATGTAGGCAAGGTAGATTAGAACAATACCAAGCTACAAAACATTTAGTCTATAAGTGCTATGAGCTGAGAGAAAGGTTTAAGTCAGCAAAGGGGAGGGGAGATGATAGGGTAAGTAAAGAGGAGGGGCTAATGGGGTTTGAAACATGAGCATTGGTTGGAGGAGACGAGGTAACTGCGAAGCTCTTTCTTAAAGATGGTGTGTGATGGAGCCTGGCGGACAGTCAAGGGGAGAGAGTTCCAGAATTGGGAACTTGACAGGCAAGGGCAATGGCATCTTTGGAGGTACTGTGTTTAGGGGCATAAATGAGGGACGTATCCACTGAGAGTAAGGCATAGCAGGATGTATGCTGAAGAAGATAAGCAAGTGACTTGGGAGTCTGTGACCTTATAACACTGTTAATGACGGAGCCGAGTGAGTAAAGCCCAGATGCATTAGGCGGCAGCCATCTCAGGTTTGAGTATAGGAGGCAGTGGAGTTTGAGTTGGTGGGAGGAGAAATCATATCGACAAATGTTGTTACAGGTGACATCCCACCTGTGAAGATATGACTTAGATGTAGCAGCACATGTAATGACACCATAGGTAAGCGAAGGTAGAAGTATTCCACGAGCAATGGCAAGCCTAGTGGAGGGGGTTAATACACAGCTGGTACGGTAGGCGATGCCTAGTTTGGAGTTTACAGACTTACAGGTCTTCTGTATATGGAGATAAAAATTTTGTGATGGGTCCAAGGTGACACCCAGGTATTTAAAAGAGGTCACCACTCCAACAGGAAAACCATCCAAGGCAGAAACTTTAAAGTTGTTTAGGGAGTGTTTTAGTTTGAGATTAGATCCAAACAGCATTGCTTCAGTCTTGGACTCATTTAAGACTAGTTTGTGGCTGACCATCCAATCTTGGGTTTGCTGGAAGTCAGTGGAAAGTCACCGATTTATGTCCACAATGCTTTTTGCACTAGTATATAGGAAGATGTCATCTGTGTAGAGAGGAGGAGGCATTAGAGAGGCTCGAGGTTATGTTGTTTACAAATATTGAAAAGAAAAGCGGGCCTAGGATGGAACCTTGGGGCACCCCAATATTTATCATAGTTTAGTCAGAGAGGGTAGAGTTGAATTTTACAACTTGGATCCTGTTTGACAGGTAGTTGCCAAACCAGCTGACAACGTTGGGCACAAAGCCAAATGATCATAGGGTGGTTTGGCGAATGGAGTGGTCAACTAAGTCAAATACCATAGTCATGTAAATACAGATGGCTCCAGTAAGAAGTCCTGAGAAGTCCATGGTGGATAGCATATCTGCTGTAAATTTGAGGAGAGCTGTGGTGGTGCTATGGCCCTTACAGAAACCATGCTGTGCAGTAGTTAGAAGATCATTTTTCCTAAGAAATTCTATAGTCTGAGTAGCCACCAGTTTCTCAAGGATTTTACCGAGGATTGACAGGATAGCTATGGGCCTGCAGTTAGTGGGGTCTTTAGGGTCACTTTTTTTTTTTTTTTTTTTAAATACCAGGATTATCTGAGCTATCTTCCAGATATCAGGAACATGACTCTGGCACAGAAAGAGTGAAGATCCTAGTTATGGGGTCAGCAATGAAGGGGCCGCTAATTTTAGCAGCCTTGGTTCAAGATTATCAGAGCCCACGGCTGTGCTCTCAGAAATTGCACTGAGCAGCTTTAGGACAGCCTTAAAGTGGCAGTAGGGGACTGAGACATCAGGAGGAGTTTTGAAGTGCTGCAAGGCAGGGATGGAGGAAGTGAACTTTGTAAGGTCAGAAAATTGCACATTACAAAAGTTGGCTATGGTTTGAGGATTGTTATAGTGGACACCATTAAGTGTCATATCATTGGGGGTAGGGGACTGGTTTGAGCCTAGGAATGTCTTGATATGGGACCAGAATTTCCTGGAATCCCCAGAAGAATTACTCAGCAAGTCTTTGCAGTAAGCATTTTTTGCCCCGGCCACACTGAATGATACTCGATCAGGGGTGAAGGAGCTCTTGATATAGGTACATCACTGTGGAGGGGTTGTGGGATAACCGATGGACCAGACACCAAACTTCAGGTTCAACATTCAATCTCTGTGTGATGTTTATTCAAAATACAAGAAATAAACTTCTACAGTGCCATATTCATTCTTCAGTACATCAGTTTGCAGCAGCAGAATATGAATGTCCTTTCTCTGCACTTAGCCAGCACCTACTGACACTGATCTCTGATCCATTTCACCAGTTGAGCTGTAGCCATAACCCCTATGCAAGCTTTGTTTAGTTACGTAGTGGGTGCCCCAAAACAAGCTATGGACAAAGAATCTCAATGCAGAATCACTGAAAGAAGGTCTACCCCAAAGGGCATTGGCAACAAATCAAGTTTCAAAGAAATACAACATCATACATACTTCCATAATGCAATGAAATATGGGATATATGCAAATCACCATGACATTCCTGGCTTGTTAAGTTTACAACAATTTACATGCATTTTAAATAGCACAACTAGCTTAGTTTCTATAATAGTCACCTAGTACTTTTTACCATTATCAAAAACACCTAGTGCCATGGTATTTTGAACATTACAGGTTTCATAAACATAAGGTGTATTATGACATAGTGCTATTATATACTAAATCCAACAACAATTAACACAACCTGTTTTACATACATCTGGAGGTCACCACAATAACCTCCCTGTATGAGGACCTGAGAGGGAAAATGAAAATTGAAGAGGACACTGTAGCATAGTCAAGAGAGGGAGAAGGGGGTGCCCACAGGTGGCCAACCTTATGGACTAGAAATAGTAACGGATAGATTAGGCTTAGAAATACAAGAACTGTAGCAACAGATTTAAGGAAAGGTCAGTCCTCAAGAGTGGCAGGAGTTCCCGGTCACAATCACCACTGAGGCCTAGCCAGAGTGGGCTAAATAGATCATATTAAGAAAAAAAAAGAGAGATGATGGGGAATTACTCTCCTCTAACGGAGACTTCAGCTTCACTGGCGAAGCAGGAGCCTCATCACCCTCGCTTGTGGCGATTTAACAAGCTTGTGGTGATTTAACAACTTTTCTTTGTCTGTATTCTTTGATCTTGATGACCATGTAAATGAAAGGTTTGATGAATGCTGGGAAGACTTCCTGGCAACAGCTGTTAAGTGAGAAGTCGGACAGGAGACCATGACCTTGGCAGCAACTTCCATGGCTGAGACAGTGATGAAGCCTTTAAGAGCCTTCTTCTAGCATCTCCTTGTGGCCTGGTTAAATCTCTGGCAAATATCACAAGTCCTCATATTGTGAGACAGGCCTAAACGGCAAACACAACCATGTGAATGTCATTCTTGTAGGTCTTGTACCTGGAGGTACAAAATCTAAATAAAGGTTCTTTTGATGGGGACATAAAATAAAAAAAGTAGAACGGAGTTCAGAAAATAATAAAGACAAGACTCTCCAGTGTTGTTTCACTGCAGGTGTGATGAGTGCTTGACAGCAAGAAAACAGGGGGACATGACAGATACATATCAGTAGCTACATGGGATTAATGGGGTGAAATGGAGCAAGCAGTTCACTTTAAACATCAACACAAACAAAAGGGGAAACAATTTGAAGCTGGCTGGAGTAAAATTTAGGAGGGATGTCCGAAAATAGTTTATCACTGAAAAGTGGTGAACAGGTGGAACAAATTCCCCAAAGATACAGTATGCACAAAAACAGTGGGGATTCAAACTGAGGTGGAACAGGCACAGAGTAAGATCAGTAGATGGAATGGATGCCATTTGAAAAAAAAGGATGGATGGTCAAAAGGGCCAACACTCAAGTACCAGGTAAGGTTCGGGAGACTGGCCAGTCTGAATGGCCTTTCTCTGTCACCACATTCAATGCTTCTGTATGTTACAGAAGTGTAGGGAGGCGGACACTGCCGGTAACAGACTGGACAGGCTGAATGGCCTTTTTCTGTCATCACATTCAATGTTTCTATATGTTACAGTAGTGTAGGAAGGGGGACACTGCTGGTAACAGACTGGACAGGCTGAATGGCCTTTTTCTGCTGCCACATTCACTGCTTCTATATGTTACAGTAGTGTAGGGAGGGGGGCAAAGCTGATAACACACTGGACAGGCTGAATGGCCTTTTTCTGTTGCCACATTCAATGTTTCTATATGTTACAGTAGTGTAGGAAGGGAGGACACAGCTGGTAACAGACTGGACAGGCTGAATGGCCTTTTTCTGTCACCACATTCAATGTTTCTATACGTTACAGTAGTGTAGGGAGGGAGGCAAAGCTGATAACACACTGGACAGGCTGAATGGCCTTTTTCTGTCACCATATTTAATGCTTCTATATGTTACAGTAGTGTAGGGAGGGGGGCAAAGCTGATAACAGACTGGACAGGCTGAATGGCCTTTTTCTGTCGCCACATTCAATGCTTTTATATGTTACAGTAGTGTAGGAAGGGAGACACTGCTGGTAACAGACTGGACAGGCTGAATGGCCTTTTTCTGTCACCACATTCAATGTTTCTATATGTTACAGTAGTGAAGGGAGGAGGACACAGCTGGTAACTGACTGGACAGGCTGAATGGCAGTTTTCTGCCACCACATTCAATGCTTCTATTTGTCACAGTAGTGTAGGGAGGACGACACTGCTGGTAACAGACTGGACAGGCTGAATGTCCTTTTTCTGTCACCACATTCAATGTTTCCATATGTTATGGTAGTGTGGGGAGGAGGACACTCCTGATAACAGACCGAACAGGCGAAATGGCTTTTTTCTGTCACCATATTCAATGCTTCTATTTGTTACAGTAGTGTAGGGAGGAGGACACTGCTGGTTACAGACTGGACAGGCTGAATGGCCTTTTTCTGTCACCACGTTCAATGCTTCTATATGTTACAGTAGTGAAGGGAGGAGGAGGACACAGCTGGTAACAGACTGGACAGGCTGAATGGCCTTTTTCTGCCACCACATTCAATGCTTCTATATGTTGCAGTAGTGTAGGGAAAAGGACACTGTTGGTAACAGACTGGACAGGCTGAATGGCCTTTTACTGCCACCACATTCAATGCTTCTATATATTACAGTAGTGTAGGGAGGGAGACACTGCTGGTTACAGACTAGCCAGGCTGAATGGCCTTTTTCTGTCACCGCATTCAATGCTTCTGTATGTTACAGTAGTGTAGGGAGGGAGACATAGAAACATAGAATTTGACGGCAGATAAGGACCGCTTGGCCCACCCAGTCTGCCCATTTCCCTACCTACTGGATAAACTGCAGATCCTAGTTAACCAGCAGCCTACTTCTTCTGACCCCCATACCCTAGAATTGCCTTATGACTGTCCCACGCATGCTTGAATTCCACCACTGATTTTGACTCCACAACCTCCTCTGGAAGGCCGTTCCATGCATCCACAACCCTCTCTGTGAAAAAATACTTCCTTAAATTACCTCTGAGCCGCCCACCCTCTATCTTCAAATTGTGCCCTCTTGTTCTTGCACACCTCTTTTTTTGAAAGATGTTACCTCTTGGACTTTGTTGATTCCTTATGTACTTGAAAGTTTCTATCATGTCCCCCTCTCCTCCTTTCCTAGAGGCTATACATATTAAGCTCCTTAAGTCTCTCTTCATATGTCTTCTGGTGCAGACCTGCACCATTTTAGTTGCCCTCCTCTGGACAGCTTCCATCCTGTCTATATCTTTGCAGAGATTGGGTCTCCAGAACTGCACACAGTACTCAGATGGGTCTCACCAGCTGTCTGTACAGAGGGATAATAACTTCCTGTTTTCTACTGGTGATGCTCTCCCTATGCATCCCAGTAACCCCCAGCCCTCCTTGCTGCCCTCTCACATTGCTTGCCCACCTTGGGTCATCTGATATGACTACCCCGGTCCCTTTCCATTTTTGTTGTTGTTAGTATCTCATCCCCATTGTGTACTCTTCCCTGGGTTTTGTTTCCCAGGTGCATTACCTGCACTTCTTAGCATTGAATCTAAGCTGTCATCACATTTGACCATTCCTCTAACCTTGCCAAGTCCCTTCTCATCCTTTCCACCCCACCCTGTGCATCAACTCTGTTGCAGATCTTAGTGTCATCTGCAAAGAGACATATTTTTCCTTCCAGTCCTTCTGCAATGTCGCTATAAAGACATTGAAGAGGACCGGTCCTAATACTGAGCTCCTGCGTACCCACTAGTAACCCTCCTTTCTTCTGAGTGAACTCCATTTACTATTACCTCTGTGTCCTATTCTCCAGCCAATTCTTTACCCAGGCTGTCATCTTGGGACCCACTCCCAGGCTGGCTAACTTGTATATTAATCTTTGTGTGGGACTGTGTCAAATGCCTTGCTAAAGTCTAGGTAGGCCATGTCCACAGCCCTCCCTGATCTACTACTTTGGTCACCCAGTCAAAGAAATCTATCAGATTTGTCTGGCATGACCTTCCCACTGTGAATCCATGCTGCCTTGGGTCCTGGCCCTCTGGCCTCTAGATATTTAACAATTCTTTCCTTCAGAAGTGATTC
Organism: Neoceratodus forsteri; assembly: GCA_016271365.2. Lineage (NCBI taxonomy): Eukaryota > Metazoa > Chordata > Ceratodontiformes > Ceratodontidae > Neoceratodus > Neoceratodus forsteri. The sequence continues at coordinate 14,023,378 of JADMNL010000038.1, read as the reverse complement.
CATCATTTTCCTATCACTGAGGTTAAACTAACAGGTCTGTAGTTTCCTGCTTCTGCCTTGCTCCACTTTTGTGAAGGGGAATCACATCTGCCCTCCTCCAGTCCTCGGGTACCACCCTCCTCCCATGATTTGTTAAAAGGGTAGTCAGTGGTGTCACTAGTTCTACCCTTAGCTCTTTTAGAATTCTGGGATGGATCCCATCAGGCCCATTGCTTTGTCCACCCTCAGTTTTAGAGAGTTCTTTTCAGCACCCTTTCTTCTGTAAATGGGCTGGTATCAACTTCTGTATCCAGAGTGTTACTACTGTTTGTTTTATGTACCTCCTCTTCATTTGAAAATACTGAGCAAAAATATTTGTTTAGTATCTCTGCCTTTTCACAGTCCTCTCTCTGCCCACCCTCCCTCCCCTTTATTAAGCCTCACTATCCCTCCTTGGTCTTCCTTGCTCCTGATGTACCTATAAAGGTTTTACCCCTTCTTAACTGAGTTGGCTATCTTTTCCTTGGTTTGGGCCTTTGCTGTTCTGACTGCCTTCCCAGCCTCCCTTTGCTTTAACTGATACAGTTCTCTGTCCTGCTCCTTCTAAGATTCCTTGTACTTCCTGAATGCTTTCTTTTCTCTTGAACCTTCACTGCCACTTCCTTTGAGAACCATAGTGGTTTCTTATCGCCTTGTTTTGTTTATTTGCTTCACACAAAGGCTCATCACTCTGTGATGGCAGTTTTATTATTCCCATTGTTCTTCCACCCTCCTTCCTGCCCATTTGCTAGTGCATTCCTTAGGCACTCACCCATTTTGGCAAAGTCAGCCCTCCTAAAGTCCAGTACTTTTGTCTTTGTATGGCTTGACTCTATTGCTGTGTTTATTGTGAACTATACTGTTCGATGGTCGCTAGTTCCCAGATGGCTACCCACTTCTACATCTGTGTTCCTTCTCCATCTCCATTTGAGAGAATCAAGTCTAATTGCTCCTCTTGAGTGGGCTCCAGTACTAGTTGTTCAAGGCATGCCCCTGTAGGGCATCTAGAATAACTGCACTCTTCGAAGTGGCAGCTGCAACTGCACTCCAGTTAACATCTGGCATATTCAGATCACCCATCAGCAATATCTCCCCTTTTTCTGCCATTCTAAGTATACTTTCTATCATTTCCCTGTCCATTTCCTCCCCCTGAGAAGGGGGTCTGTATACAACCCCAGTGCGTATTGTGGTGCCATTGCCTGTCTCCAAATTTACCCTTCTGTTCTGTTGCTTTTATTCCTTCCTTTATGTAAAGAACTCCTCCTCCTCTTTTACCCTCCCGGTCCCTCCTGTAGACAGTGTATCCTGGTATGTTTATGTCCCAGTCATGGTTTTGTGTTTACCATGTTTCTGTGACTGTCACGATATCCAGATGTTCTTCTCCTTCAAGGCCACTAATTCAGGAAGCTTGTTACCTAGACTACGGGCATTAGTACTCATTGCTCCATTTTTGATGGCTTTACCTTCTGTTGCAGCATCCCCCACTGACCGCTCTACCCCAGTCTTTTCTCATTTAGTACCCTGCTTTGTAGGAGAGGTTGGGATTTTCTGCTGCTTGTCAGTGCTCCCTTTGACTAGTTTAAAAGCTTGCCAATGAAGCATTTAAACCGATTGCTCAAAAGACTTGTTCCTTCCTGGACAGATGCAGACCATCCTGCCAGTATAGGCTGGTGTCCCTCCAGGTGGAACCCCAGTCCCCAATGAAGCCAAACCCCTGTGCTCTGCACCATTTTTTTCAACCATTCATTAAACTGCATGGTGCCAATTACCCTCGCCTCCCCCATGCTTTTCACAGGCAGCACCTCTGAGAAGGATACTGTATGTGCTACTTGTCTTCGGTCCCTCCCCAACTCTGCAATGTCCTCCTGCACTGCTCTAATCTCATGATGAGCCAAGTCATTTGTCCCTAGGTGGACAATTATGTCCAGCTCGGAATCCCTTGCAGCTGTTCTCGTGATCCTGAGGATGCGCTTCCTGTCCCTCCAAGCCATGGCACCAGGCAGGCACCTTACTTCATTTTTCCCAGCTCCCCCAAGTTCTGTCCCCACATAATTGAGTCCCCCACCAGGAGCTGCTCCTTTCCTGTGGTGTCCTCTGTCTCCTTCCTGTGGGCCTCCCTTGTGACAGTTATCATCAGTCTCCTCGCTGGTGATCCATAGGGAGCTATGCTCCCCAGAATGGTGTATGGATTGTGGAGTGGAACAATTGACTGGGTGTGCCTCTGTTCCACCCTCCTCACCCTCCCTGAGCCCACTGTGGTCCAACTGCTGTGCTTTGCAACCTCTGAGGTAGTGGTGGTGGCGCTAGTGCTCCTGGATGGGGGAGGTTCCCCTTCTACTGTCCAGTGTGGCCTGGGGAAGGTTTCCTTACTACTGTCAGTGCAGCCTGAAGACGGCAACCTCCTCCCTCAGGGCAGATAGTTGTTCTGCAAATAGGCAGCATCTCAGCCTCCAGAAAGACTCCCGGAAGACTGCTGCCCCACAGCCATTACATTGCACTACTCCCAACTTGTTTATCTAGTTTTTTTTTTTATTGTATTTGTGTGTGTGCTCACGTGCGTGTGTGAGTTGTTACATATATATATATATATATACATACATATATATATATATATATATATATTATACACAACGTGTATGCTTATATTATCAGTGCAGTGTGCTAGAGAGGATATGACAGTGAAATGCACCTTGACACTGCTGGTAACAGACTGGACAGGCTGAATGGCCTTTTTCTGTCACCACATTCAATACTTCTTTGTGTTACAGTAGTGTAGGGAGGAGGTCACTGCTGGTAAAAGACTGGACAGGCTGAATGGCCTTTTTCTGTCGCCACATTCAATGTTTCTATACGTTACAGTAGTGTAGGGAGGGGGACACTACTGATAAACTGGACAGGCTGAATGGCCTTTTTCAGTCAACACATTCAATGCTTCTATATGTTACAGCTGTGTAGGGAGGAGGACACTGCTGGTAACAGACTGAGCAGGCAGAATGGCCTTTTTCTGTCACCACATTCAATGTTTCTATATGTCACAGTAGTGTAGGGAGGAGGTCACTGCTGGTAACAGACTGGACAGGCAGAATGGCCTTTTTCTGTCACCACATTCAATGCTTCTATATGTTGCAGTAGTGTAGGGTGGAGGTCACTGCTGGTAACAGACTGGACAGGCTGAATGGCCTTTTTCTGTCAACACATTCAATGCTTCTGTATGTTAAAGTAGTGTGGAGGGGACAATGCCGGTAACAGATCGGACAGGCTGAATGTCCTTTTGCTGTCACCACATTCAATACTTCTATATGCTGCAGTAGTGCAGGGAGGAGGACACTGCTGGTAACAGACTGGACAGGTGGAATGGCCTTTTTCTGTCACCACATTGAATGTTTCTATATGTCATAGTAGTGCAGGGAGGAGGTCACTGCTGGTAACAGACTGCACAGGCTGAATGGTTTTTTTCAGTGACCACATTCAATGCTTCTATATGTTACAGTAGTGCAGGGAGGAGGACACTGCTGGTAACAGACTGAACAGGCTGAATTGCCTTTTTCTGTCACCAGATTCAATGCTTCTTTATGTTACAGTAGTGTGGGGGGACACTGCTGGTAATAGACTGGACAGGCTGAATGGCCTTTTTCTGTCACCACGTGCAATACCTCTATATGTTACAGTAGTGTAGGGAGTAGGACACAGCAGTTAACAGACTGGACAGGCTGAATGGTCATTTTCTGTCACCACATTCAATACTTCTATATCTTACAGTGGTGTAGGGAGGGGGACACTGCTGGTAACAGACTGGACAGGCTGAATGGCCTTTTTCTGTTACCACATTCAATGTTTCTATATGTTACAGTAGTGAAGGGACGAGGACACTGCTGGTAACAGACTGGTCAGTCTGAATGGACTTTTTCTGTCACCACATTGAATGTTTCTATATGTTACAGTAGTGTAAGGAGGAGGACACTGCTGGTAACAGACTGGACAAGCTGAATGGCCTTTTTCTGCCACCACATTCAATGTTTCTATGCATTACAGTAGTGTAGGGAGGAAGACACTGCTGGTAACAGACTGGACAGGCTGAATGGCCTTTTTCTTCCACCTCATTCAATGTTTTTATATGTTACTGTACTGAAGGGAGGGGCACACTGCTGGCAACAGACTGGACAGGCTAAATGGCCTTTTTCTGTCACCACATTTAATATTTCTATACGTTACAGTAGTGTAGGGAGGGGGACACAGCTGGTAACAGACTGGACAGAATGAATGGCCTTTTTCTGTCACCACATTCAATGTTTCTATATGTTACCGTAGTGTAGGGAGGAGGACACTGCTGGTAACAGACCGGACAGAATGAATGGCCTTTTTCTGTCACCACATTCAATGCCTCTATATGTTACAGTAGTGTAGGGAGGAGGACACTGCTGGTAACAGACTGGACTGGCTGAATGGCCTTTTTCTGTCGCCACATTCAATGCTTCTATATGTTACAGTTTTGTAGGAAGGAGGACACTGCTGGTAACAGATTGGACAGGCTGAATGGCCTTTTTCTGTCACCACATTCAATGCTTCTATATGTCATAGTAGTGTAGGGAGGAGGACACTGCTGGTAACAGACTGGACAGGCTGAATGGCCTTTTTCTGCCACATTAAATGTTTCTATATGTTACAGTAATGCAGGGAGGAGGACACTGCTGGTAACAGACTGGACAGGCTGAATGGCCTTTTTCTGTCACCACATTCAATGCCTCTATATGTTACAGTAGTGTAGGGAGGAGGGCACTGCTGGTAACAGGCTGGACAGAATGAATGGCCTTTTTCTGTCACCACATTCAATGTTTCTATATGTTACAGTAGTGTAGGGAGGAGGACACTGCTGGTAACAGACTGGTCAGTCTGAATGGACTTTTTCTGTCACCACATTGAATGTTTCTATATGTTACAGTAGTGTAGGGAGTGAGACACAGCAGGTAACAGACTGGACAGGCTGAATGGCCTTTTCTGTCACCACATTCAATGCTTCTATGTGTTTCAGTAGTGTAGGGAGGGGGACACTGCTGGTAACAGACTGGACAGGCTGAATGACCTTTTTCTGTCACCACATTCAATTTTTCTATATGTTACAGTAGTGTAGGGAGGGGGACACTGCTGGTAACAGGCTGGAGAGGCTGAATGGCCTTTTTCTGCCACATTAAATGTTTCTATATGTTACAGTAATGCAGGGAGGAGGACGCTGCTAGTAACAGACTGGACAGGCTGAATGGCCTTTTTCTGTCACCGCATTCAATGCTTATATATGTTACAGTAATGTATAGAGGAAGACACTGCTGGTAACGGACTGGACAGGCTGAATGCCCTTTTTCTATCACCACATTCAATGCTTGTATATGTTACAGTAGTGGGGGAGGAGGACACTCCTGATAACAGACTGAACAGGCTAAATGGCTTTTTCCTGTCACCATATTCAATGCTTATATATGTTACAGTAATGTAAGGAGGAAGGCACTGCTGGTAACAGACTGGACATGCTGAATGGCCCTTTTCTGCCACATTCAATGTTTCTATGTGTTACAGTAGTGTAGGGAGGTGGAAACTGCTGGTAACAGACTGGACAGGTTGAATGACCTTTTTCTGCCACAACATTCTATGATTTTATATGTTACAATAGTGTAGGGAGGAGGACACTGCCGGCAACAGACTAGACAGAATGAATGTCCTTTTTCTATCACCCCATTCAGTGTTTCCATATGTTACATTAGTGTAGGGAGGGAGGGAGACACTGCTGGCAACAGACTGGACAGGCTAAATGGCCTTTTTCTGTCACCACATTTAATATTTCTATATGTTACAGTATTGTAGGGATGGGGACACTGCTAGTAACAGACTGGACAGGCTGGATGGCCTTTTTCTGTCACCGCATTCAAAGCTTCTATGTATTGCAGTAGTGTAGGAAGGGTGACGCTGCTGGTAACATACTGGACAGTCTGAATGGCCTTTTTCTGCCACCACATTCTATGATTTTATATGTTACAATACTGTAGGGAGGAGAACACTGCCGGTAACAGACTAGACAGGCTGAATGTCCTTTTTCTGTCACCCCGTTCAGTGTTTCCATATGTTACAGTAGTGTGGGGAGGAGGACACTCCTGATAACAGACTGGACAGGCTGAATGGCCTTTTTCTGTCACCACATTTAATGCTTCTATATGTTTCAGTAGTATAGGGAGGGGGACACTGCTGGTAACAGACTGGATAGGCTGAATGGCCTTTTTCTGTCACCACATTTAATGCTTCTATATGTTACAGTAGTGTAGGGAGGGGGACACTGCTGGTAACAGACTGGACAGGCTGAATGGCCTTTTTCTGTCAACACCTTCAATGTTTCTATATGTCACAGTAGTGTATGGAGGAGGACACTGCTGGTTACAGACTGGACAGGCTGAATGGCCTTTTTCTGTCACCACATTCAATGCTTCTATATGTTACACTAGTGTAGGGAGGAGGATACTGCTGGTTACAGACTGGACTGGCTGAATAGCCTTTTTTTGTCACCACATTCAATGCTTCTATATGTTACAGTAGTGTGGGAGGGGGGGACACTGCGGGTAACAGACTGGATAGGATGACTGGCCTTTTTCTGTCAACACATTCAATATTTCTATATGTTATAGTAGCGAAGGGAGGGGGCACTGCTGGTAACAGACCAAACAGGCTGAATGGCCTTTTTCTGTCACCACATTCAATACTTCTATATGTTACAGTAATGTAGGAAGGGGGACACTGCCGGTAACAGACTGGCCAGGCTGAATGGCCTTTTTCTGCCGCCACATTCAATGTTTCTATACATAACAGTAGTGTAGGGAGGAGGACACTGCTGATAACAGACTGGACAGGCTGAATGGCCTTTTTCTGTCACCACATTAAATGTTTCTATATGTTACAGTAGTGTAGGGAGGGGGACACTGCTGGTAACAGACTGGACAGGCTGAATGGCCTTTTTCTGTCACCACATTCAATGCTTCTATATGTTACTGTAGTGTAGGGAGGGGGACACTGCTGGTAATAGACTGGACAGCCTGAATGGCCTTTTTCTGTCACCACATTAAATGTTTCTATATGTTACAGTAGTGTAGGGAGGAGGGCACTGCTGGTAACAGGCTGGACAGAATGAATGGCCTTTTTCTGTCACCACATTCAATGTTTCTATATGTTACAGTAGTGTAGGGAGGAGGACACTGCTGGTAACAGACTGGTCAGTCTGAATGGACTTTTTCTGTCACCACATTGAATGTTTCTATATGTTACAGTAGTGTAGGGAGTGAGACACAGCAGGTAACAGACTGGACAGGCTGAATGGCCTTTTTCTGTCACCACGTGCAATAACTCTATATGTTACAGTAGTGTAGGGAGTAGGACACAGCAGTTAACAGACTGGACAGGCTGAATGGTCATTTTCTGTCACCACATTCAATACTTCTATATCTTACAGTGGTGTAGGAAGGGGGACACTGCTGGTAACAGACTGGACAGGCTGAATGGCCTTTTTCTGTTACCACATTCAATGTTTCTATATGTTACAGTAGTGAAGGGATGAGGACACTGCTGGTAACAGACTGGTCAGTCTGAATGGACTTTTTCTGTCACCACATTGAATGTTTCTATATGTTACAGTAGTGTAAGGAGGAGGACACTGCTGGTAACAGACTGGACAAGCTGAATGGCCTTTTTCTGCCACCACATTCAATGTTTCTATGCATTACAGTAGTGTAGGGAGGAAGACACTGCTGGTAACAGACTGGACAGGCTGAATGGCCTTTTTCTTCCACCTCATTCAATGTTTTTATATGTTACTGTACTGAAGGAAGGGGCACACTGCTGGCAACAGACTGGACAGGCTAAATGGCCTTTTTCTGTCACCACATTTAATATTTCTATACGTTACAGTAGTGTAGGAAGGGGGACACAGCTGGTAACAGACTGGACAGAATGAATGGCCTTTTTCTGTCACCACATTCAATGTTTCTATATGTTACCGTAGTGTAGGGAGGAGGACACTGCTGGTAACAGACCGGACAGAATGAATGGCCTTTTTCTGTCACCACATTCAATGCTTCTATATGTTACTGTAGTGTAGGGAGGGGGACACTGCTGGTAACAGACTGGACAGCCTGAATGGCCTTTTTCTGTCACCACATTAAATGTTTCTATATGTTACAGTAGTGTAGGGAGGAGGGCACTGCTGGTAACATGCTGGACAGGCTGAATGGCCTTTTTCTGTCACCACGTGCAATACCTCTATATGTTACAGTAGTGTAGGGAGTAGGACACAGCAGTTAACAGACTGGACAGGTTGAATGGTCATTTTCTGTCACCACATTCAATACTTCTATATCTTACAGTGGTGTAGGGAGGAGGACACTGCTGGTAACAGACTGGACAGGCTGAATGACCTTTTTCTGTCACCACATTGAATGTTTCTATATGTTACAGTAGTGTAGGGAGTGAGACACAGCAGGTAACAGACTGGACAGGCTGAATGGCCTTTTTCTGTCACCACATTCAATGCTTCTATGTGTTTCAGTAGTGTAGGAAGGGGGACACTGCTGGTAACAGACTGGACAGGCTGAATTACCTTTTTCTGTCACCACATTCAATTTTTCTATATGTTACAGTAGTGTAGGGAGGGGGACACTGCTGGTAACAGGCTGGAGAGGCTGAATGGCCTTTTTCTGCCACATTAAATGTTTCTATATGTTACAGTAATGCAGGGAGGAGGACACTGCTAGTAACAGACTGGACAGGCTGAATGGCCTTTTTCTGTCACCGCATTCAATGCTTATATATGTTACAGTAATGTATGGAGGAAGACACTGCTGGTAACGGACTGGACAGGCTGAATGCCCTTTTTCTATCACCACATTCAATGCTTGTATATGTTACAGTAGTGGGGGAGGAGGACACTCCTGATAACAGACTGAACAGGCTAAATGGCTTTTTCCTGTCACCATATTCAATGCTTATATATGTTACAGTAATGTAAGGAGGAAGACACTGCTGGTAACAGACTGGACAGGTTGAATGACCTTTTTCTGCCACAACATTCTATGATTTTATATGTTACAATAGTGTAGGGAGGAGGACACTGCCGGCAACAGACTAGACAGAATGAATGTCCTTTTTCTATCACCCCATTCAGTGTTTCCATATGTTACATTAGTGTAGGGAGGGAGGGAGACACTGCTGGCAACAGACTGGACAGGCTAAATGGCCTTTTTCTGTCACCACATTTAATATTTCTATATGTTACAGTATTGTAGGGATGGGGACACTGCTAGTAACAGACTGGACAGGCTGGATGGCCTTTTTCTGTCACCGCATTCAAAGCTTCTATGTATTGCAGTAGTGTAGGAAGGGTGACGCTGCTGGTAACATACTGGACAGTCTGAATGGCCTTTTTCTGCCACCACATTCTATGATTTTATATGTTACAATACTGTAGGGAGGAGAACACTGCCGGTAACAGACTAGACAGGCTGAATGTCCTTTTTCTGTCACCCCGTTCAATATTTGTATATGTTACAGTAGCGAAGGAAGGGGGCACTGCTGGTAACAGACCAGACAGGCTGAATGGCCTTTTTCTGTCACCACATTCAATACTTCTATATGTTACAGTAATGTAGGAAGGGGGACACTGCCGGTAACAGACTGGCCAGGCTGAATGGCCTTTTTCTGCCGCCACATTCAATGTTTCTATACATAACAGTAGTGTAGGGAGGAGGACACTGCTGGTAACAGACTGGACAGGCTGAATGGCCTTTTTCTGTCACCACATTAAATGTTTCTATATGTTACAGTAGTGTAGGAAGGGGGACACTGCTGGTAACAGACTGGACAGGCTGAATGGCCTTTTTCTGTCACCACATTCAATGCTTCTATATGTTACTGTAGTGTAGGGAGGGGGACACTGCTGGTAACAGACTGGACAGCCTGAATGGCCTTTTTCTGTCACCACATTAAATGTTTCTATATGTTACTGTAGTGTAGGGAGGGGGACACTGCTGGTAACAGACTGGACAGGCTGAATGGCCTTTTTCTGTCACCACATTCAATGTTTCTATATGCTACAGTAGTGTAGGGAGGAGGACACTGCCGGCAACAGACTGACATGGTTCATTAGTAAGGTAGGATTTGAGCCTCTAGAGCACGCTCAGTGTGCGTCTGAAAGTGAGTTCTTGGTCATGCTGGACACTAAGGTACTACACTGTGTCTACCATTTCCAAACTGCGCACACACAGAGGAGATCTGCAGGAGTTTACTTCCATCTGCGCCCAATTTTCTTAGTCCAGATGGCACGGTCTGATTTTTTTCCATTGAGATAAAAATTATTTATTGATTATTAACATCTTTGCAACACCACATAGTTTGTCACCTCCTAAACTCTTCTGCAGCTCAATCCTTTTTCTGCCAGGCTTCTCCTCTCATTTTGATAGTATTTCAATGTAGAGGTTTTCTACAATTTAAAATACTGTATTGTGCCTTGAATAGTTTAATGGAAATGCTCTATAATAAATTAAAATGATTGATTCACTATCATCTTTAAAACATCACTTGAGTCATCATCACTTCCAAGACTTCAATACAATCCATTCCCTCATCTGCACACTTCTCATGTTCCTTCTCTTTGAATGACCAAATGTTTATAATGCAGACAAATGCCTGCGCACCCATGCCTGTAATCAGTCCATTCCCTCCTCTGTGCCAGTCTCCCGTCCCTCCTCTCTGAATGACCAAATATTTATAATGCAGACACGTGCCAGCTCACCCACTCCTGGAGTCAATCCATTCCCTCTTCTGTGCATGTCTCCTGTCCCTCCTCTCTCAGTGACCAAATGTTTATAATGCAGACACTTGCCTGCTCACCCATGCATGGAATTGAGACCAATATCAATTATAACACTGACGTATTTCTGTCTAAAATACTTACAGGTTTACTCCTTTCAAACTTTCTGACATGATAGCCTGCTTGTAATTCTGTAGTATCCCCCTTCCAGCTCAATATTTTCCCTCTTCTTCCCAACTTCCTCTGAATCACAGCTGAAGAAAAATCACATATAAACACATTATCTAGCCATCTGCGGTACTTACTGGTGGGAATGACTTTAAAGTGATCCTTCTGCTTTGCTGTCTTTTCCTCCTCCACATCAACAAAAGGGAGTTTGTCAATCCTCTCTTCCTTCTCCACATCAACAAAAGGGAGTTTGTCAATCCTCTCTTCCTTCTCCACATCAACAAAAGGGAGTTTGTCAATCCTCTCTTCCTTCTCCACATCAACAAAAGGAGTTTGTCAATCCTCTCTTCCTTCTCCACATCAACAAAAGGGAGTTTGTCAATCCTCTCTTCCTTCTCCACATCAACAAAAGGGAGTTTGTCAATCCTCTCTTCCTTCTCCACATCAACAAAAGGGAGTTTGTCAATCCTCTCTTCCTTCTCCACATCAACAAAAGGGAGTTTGTCAATCCTCCTTCCTTCTCACATCAACAAAAGGGAGTTTGTCAATCCTCTCTTCCTTCTCCACATCAACAAAAGGAGTTTGTCAATCCTCTTCCTTCTCCACATCAACAAAAGGGAGTTTGTCAATCCTCTCTTCCTTCTCACATCAACAAAAGGGAGTTTGTCAATCCTCTCTTCCTTCTCCACATCAACAAAAGGGAGTTTGTCAATCCTCTCTTCCTTCTCCACATCAACAAAAGGGAGTTTGTCAATCCTCTCTTCCTTCTCCACATCAACAAAAGGGAGTTTGTCAATCCTCTCTTCCTTCTCCACATCAACAAAAGGGAGTTTGTCAATCCTCTCTTCCTTCTCCACATCAACAAAAGGGAGTTTGTCAATCCTCTCTTCCTTCTCCACATCAACAAAAGGGAGTTTGTCAATCCTCTCTTCCTTCTCCACATCAACAAAAGGGAGTTTGTCAATCCTCTCTTCCTTCTCCACATCAACAAAAGGGAGTTTGTCAATCCTCTCTTCCTTCTCCACATCAACAAAAGGGAGTTTGTCAATCCTCTCTTCCTTCTCCACATCAACAAAAGGGAGTTTGTCAATCCTCTCTTCCTTCTCCACATCAACAAAAGGGAGTTTGTCAATCCTCTCTTCCTTCTCCACATCAACAAAAGGGAGTTTGTCAATCCTCTCTTCCTTCTCCACATCAACAAAAGGGAGCTCCCCATCCCCCTCTTCCACCTTCACATCAACAAAAGGGAGTTCTTCGTCCCTCTCAGACAGCAACAATTGCTCATTTGGGATGTTGTAGCCTGTAAATTAAAAATCACAATACAATACAAATGATATTTCTAATCAGAGCTACATAAAGGTTAACAAATACCTGGACCTCTCCATCGACATTGATGCCATCTGTGCTGAGCTTTGCCCTAAGCAAGACGCCCTCTACTGGCACAAGAGCTGCATCCCCATTCCTACCCATTGCAAGCTTGTCATCAAACTGATTATACCCACTTTTGACTATGCTGATGTGGTGTACAGCACTGCTTTTCAGGCCTCACCAGACAGACTTGACATGCTGTTAAACTCCTTCTGTCATTTTGCTACAGCCTCTCCTCCCCCTCACTCACCACTGTGTTCTTTATTCTGCCCTATCACTTGCTCACTTATCCCACAGGAGACAGGCTGACCGTACATCCTTCATTGCTAAATTCTTGTTTGGTACCCTCCCATCTTTCCTCACTCCTCTCCCAAGCTGCATCCTCCAATTACTTCCTTCGCTAAAGAGACCCCAGCTCCTTCTGTATTCTTCACCCCCCCACTCTGTTTCCAGGCAATCAGCCTTCTCCTTCCGTTTCCCTTCTCTCTGGAATAAACTACGCCATGACCTCCGTCATGCTTTCTCCCTTTCCCAACTCAAAAGGATCCTCAGACTTCTACCCCACCAGTCGTGCCCCTAGCGTCCCCAATCCCCACCTACTTAATTTTTTTTTCCTTAACTCACTTGTTGCTCTCCTGATTCTGCCCAGTAAGCCTACTGTTCTTTGTTGTGTTGGGGCTTGTGTATTACAATCCCTCACCTTTTCCTTTTTGTTTTGAATTGCTTTCTTTTCACTTATGCAAATTGTTGGGGCTGTATTATCTTGCTGCTATGCCCGTTGTTTTACAATGTTATGAGTCTTGTAACCCTGACCCGAGCTTTAGTGGTTTAGTTTTATTAATTTGCTCACTAGTGATTGCTGATATCTCATTTTATCCCTACTGTCCCTGGGTCACACCTGGAAATGAACCTCAGCTCAATACTGCCTTTCCTGGTTATCAACTTTTAAATAAATAAAATAAACAAAAGACTTCTAATAATATATACATTGTACCAGTTGTTGCTTACAGTTGAAAACTGATCGATGATGGTCCACAACCACAACACGTTTCATTGTAAAAGTATGTGTAAAAAACAGGCACCTCTGAAGCCAAATTACTAATTTCTATACGTACATTCCTGCACCCCCTGTTCTTTCCACACTTACAAATTCATGTGCTCCTGTTCTGTCTGTACTTATTTCCTATATCCCTTTTCTCTACATAACATGTTCTTACACCATGTTCTAAACTTACTTACACATTCCTGCACTCCCTAGTCTCTTCACACTTACACTTACATATTCCTGCACCCCATGTTGCCTCACAATTTACATATTCCTAACCCCTCGTTCTCTCCATAAATACATATTCCTAAACCCCATTCTCTCCATACTTACATACTCCTAAACCCCACTCTTTAAATACTTGCATATTTCTGCACTCCCTGTTCTTTCCATACTTACATATTCCTGCACCCATGTTCTCTTCATACTTCCATATTTTTGCACTCCCTGTTCTCTCCATCCTTACATATTCCTGCACCCCCAGTTCACTCTATACTTATATATTCTGGCACCCACTGTTCTCACCACACTTACATATCCCCAAACTCCCATTCTCTCCATACTCACAAATTCCTGCACTCACTGTTCTCTCCATACTTACATATTCCTGCATCCCTTGTTCTCTCCATACTTACATAACATATTAGGAAACTAAAATGTTCAGGAGTGGGTGATAACAGGTATGTGTTCCAGGGAAACCCAGGCCATGGAGCAATGATTCAGGTGAACCAGGGTCGTAGGCTGGAGCAAAAGGGCAGGGAGGAAAAGTAGTTGAAGGGGAGGATGGGCGGGGGTAAACAGAGTGGTGGAACGGGGGACAGGAGGGGTTGAAGGTCTAGGGGGCAGAGGGGACAGGCGGGCTAGCATGGTAGAGGAAGAGGTAGTCAAAGGAACTGGGCCTGTGAAGAATAAGTTTGCAGCTCTGTGGAAACAGAAGAAGACAGAAATAAAGAGCCTGGAAGTACAGCGAAGGGTAGCAAGGAGGAAGGGGGCATGGGGGGGAGTATCGGTGGAGAAAGAGTGACAGGCATGAAAGTGGGAACTATTATGCAGGAGGAAGAAGAAGAAGAAGAAGAAGAATCAGCATTTATATAGCACTTTTCATACACAGTATCCCAAAGCACTTTACAAGCAATGCTAGACTGGTAGTGAAGTGACTGAATGTGTGGTGGCGGCCATATCACACATCATCACTCACACACAGCCTGGATAATTGCATGAACCAGTTTATGGGAAGGGGAATGTTGGCCAGGACACAGGGAATGTTCCCTGCTCTTTACGAAGAGTACCCAGGGTTCTTTTACTTCCACCTGGACACCCACCAGGACAACACCAGGATGGGCAGAAGGGACCTCGGTTTAAAGTCTCATCCGAAGGACGGCACACCCCAGCAGTACAGCACCCCCCAATACTGCACTCGGATGCCAGCGATTTTTAGGTGCAAGTCCATCCCGGTGTGGGACGAGAACCCATGACCTTCTGGTCCAGAGGCGGATGTGCTACCAACTGAGCCACACTGACACTGAAGAGGAGGCATTAGAGGGAACTAATGTGCAGGAGGAAGAAGAGGCATCAGCTGGGAGGAGAGGGGAGATTGGGGAACATGCAGTTCAGAATTAGGGTGAGACCCAAGTGTTGGCATACCAGATACTAAAGAGAGTCAGGTGGGGTAGAAGGGGTGAGAGGCACAGCTGCATATGGGTGGAGGCCATGCCGGAAAAATGGCCAAGAGGGTGGGGCAATCTATACTGAAATTTGCTAGAAGAGGCAGGGAGAAACCCCATTTAACTCTGTATTTAGGGATGAACGACATGGCTGATGGGATGGTAGAGGAAGTACAGGGGAGGTTTGAGGAGCTAGGACTATTGTGTGAAGGAGCAGGTAGTTCAGTAGCCTTCTCAGAGATAAGTCCTGTTCCCAGGGCTAGCACTGCAAGAAAAAGGAGGATTGAGGAATTTTAATGGATGGCTAGGAACTTGGTGTCAGGCCAGAAGGTATGTACTAGTGAGTGGGTGGGGAGGGACCTGGATGGATAGCTGCCTCTACTCAAAGAATCATACTCACTTAAGTGAGGAGGAAAAGAGAGTGTTCAAAAAGGGGCTAAGTGATTATATAGAAGATGCTGGGTATTTAAACTAGGAATGGGGGGTGGCAAGTGGGCAGGAGGCAAGCTGAGGCCATGGGAAGGAAAGTCATACATGCTTACCCTTTATGACAGGGACAAGGGACTAAGGACAGGTACTTCTGAGGATGCTAGAAGGAGAAGGAAGGTTGGGAGAGAGGGAAAGGCAAGGGGATGGAAGGTGGTCACACTGAATGCTAGAAGCTTGGGGAACAAAACGGCAAAGCTTCAGACCCTCACGGCAGAAGAGGGGGTGAACATGGCTGCAATCACCAAAACATGGGCCACCCCATACCATGACTGGGACTTGTCGGTACCAGGGTACAGAATTCTTCACAGGGATAGAAAAAAGGGGAATGGGGGAGGGGTGGCACTGTATGTGAGGGAAGGAATGAAGTGCTTGAGGGAGGACAGGGAGGAGGGTAGTACTGACTTGCTGTGGGTGCAAATCCAGGACTCAAGAAATGATCTATCAGGATGAGACTGGTTTACAGACCTCTCTCCCAGACTGAAGAAGTAGACAGAGAATTAGCAGGAGAAAGCAGAAGGGCCTTCGGTACAGGGAGTGGGGTGATAGTGGGGGATTTCAACCTACTAAGAGTGGATTAGAGCACCCCAGCCACAAGTACTAGTAGGTAGGGCCCCTACTTTTCTGCGGCACAGTGGGACCAAGTTCTGCAGCAAGACTACCATTTGCCGCAGAACTTCTGCGGCGGTGGTTTGTAATTTCTTCGGAAGTTCTGCAGCGCTAACAAACTACCACATCACAGTGTCAGCTTGTCATCTTGATTTCACTTTCATGGCAGTGGTTATAGCAATCAGGATGCTGGAAAGCTCAGTAACACTAGTTCAAAAAATAACAGACTTATAAAAATAATTTTGTGCCTAAAAGGCAAAACAAATGTCTCTCCTTAAGGTCCTAGCCTGTTGCATAAATGACATATGCAGAGGGATCTTATGTGATAAATAAGGTATTTCTATATGCATGCTATCTATCCCACTAATGAGGTTTCCACTGTCTATCACTTATATATTTGTATGTGCTTTCTACACCACTCATGAGGTTCCCACTGTGTATCACTTATATATTTATACCTAATCTGTAACATACATACAAATATGCGACGCTGTGTGGTGAGAGAGACAGAGATACTGTGTGTGTGTGTGTGTGTGTGTGTGTGTGTATATTTCTTTTTTCCATGAACTTGCATCCTCATTCATACAGATCCCATTGGAAATGGAATAGAGGAGTTATTGCAAAACTCATTTTTCATGTCAAGTTGCTTTCCCTGACACACTGCGTAACACCATCAGGCCATGACATGCATGTGAACCAATTTTGAGATACAGCTCTCCAGCCCATCACAATGTGTCCACCATGTGACAGAACACTGCACCATACCTTCCCAGGGTCCAAGCAGTGATGTGTTCCATCAATCCTTGTGCTCCCCAGCCAGCTCCCAGAGCTAATTGCTAAGAGCTAATCCGCTATTGCTGATGGGTGATCTGAATATGCCAGATGTTAACTGGAGTGCAGTTGCAGCAGCCACTTCAAAGAGTGGGGTTATTCTAGATGCCCTACAGGGGGCATGCCTTAGACAACTAGTATTGGAGCCCACTCGAGAGGGAGCAATCTTAGACCTGGTTCTCTCAAATGGAGATGAAGAGAGGATCACAGATGTAGAAGTGGGTAGCCATCTGGGAACTAGCGACCATCAAACAGTATGGTTCACAATAAACACAGCAATAGAGTGCTCATACAAAGACAAAGGTACTTGATTTTAGGAGGGCTGACTTTGTCAAATGGGTGAGTGCCTAAGGAATGCACTAGCAAATGGGCAGGAAGGAGGGGTGGAAGAACAATGGGGAATAATAAAAACTGCCATCACAGAGGTATCAAGCCTTTGTATAAAGCAAATAAACAAAATGAAACGAGGTAAGAAACCACTATGGTTCTCAAAGGAAGTGGCAGTGAAGGTTCAAGAGAAAAAGAAAGCATTCAGGAAGTACAAGGAATCACAGAACGAACGGGACAAAGAACTATATCAGTTAAAGCAAAAGGAAGCTGTGAAGGCAGTCAGAACAGCAAAGGCCCAAACTGAGGAAAAGATAGCCAACTCAGTTAAGAAGGGGGATAAAACCTTTTATGGGTACATCAGGAAGCGAAGGAAGACCAAGAGAGGGATAGTGAGGCTTAATAAAGGGGAGGGAGGGTGGACAGAGGGCGACTGTGAAAAGGCAGAGATACTAAACAAATATTTTTGCTCAGTATTTACAAAGGACGAGGGGGAGGTACCTAAAACAAACAGTAGAAACACTCTGGATACAGAAGTTGATACCAGCCCATTTACAGAAGAAAGGGTTCTGAAAGAACTCTTAAACTGAAGGTGGACAAAGCAATGGGCCTGATGGGATTCATCCCAGAATTCTAAAAGAACTAAGGGTAGAACTAGTGACACCACTGACTACCCCTTTAACAAATCATGGGATGATGGGGTGGTACCCGAGGACTGGAGGAGGGCAGATGTGATCCCTTCACAAAAGTGGGAGCAAGAGAAGCAGGAAATTACAGACCTGTTAGTTTAACCTCAGTGGTAGGGAAATGATGGAATCACTTCTGAAGGAAAGAATTGTTAAATATCTAGAGGCCAGAGGGGCACAGGACCCAAGGCAGCACGGATTCACAGCTGGAAGGTAATGCCAGACAAATCTGATAGATTTCTCTGACTGGGTGACCAAAGAGTTGATCAGGGAGGGCTGTGACATGGCCTACCTAGACTTTAGCAAGGCATTTGACATAGTCCCACACAAAAGATTAATATACAAGTTAGCCAGCCTGGGAGTGGGTCCCAAGATGACAGCCTGGGTAAAGAACTGGCTGGAGAATAGGACACAGAGAGTAATAGTAAATGGAGTCCACTCTGAAAAAAAGGGGTTAGTAGTGGCACCACAGGGTTCAGTATTAGAGACAGGTCCCTTCAATGTCTTTATAAGTGACATTGCAGAGGGACTGAAGGAAAAGTATGTCTCTTTGCAGATGACACAAAGATCTGCAACAGAGTCGATGCACAAGGTGGAGGAAAGGATGAGAAGGGACTTCGCAAGGTTAGAGGAATGGTCAAATGTATGGCAGCTTAGATTCAATGCTAAGAAGTGAAAGGTAATGCACCTGGGGAAACAAAACCCAGGGAAGAGTACACAATGGGGGTGAGATACTAACTACAACAAAATGGAAAGGGACCTGGGGTAGTCATATCAGATGACCTAAAGGTGGGCAAGCAATGTGAGAGGGCAGCAAGGAGGGCTGGGGGGATACTGGGATGCATAGGGAGAGGCATCACCAGTAGAAAACAGGAAGTTATTATCCCTCTGTACAGACAGTTAGTGAGATCCCACCTAGAGGACTACGTGCAGTTCTGGAGACCCAATCTCCGCAAAGACATAGACAGGATGGAAGCTGTCCAGAGGAGGACTACTAAAATGGTGCAGGGTCTGCACCGGAAGACATATGAAGAGAGACTTAAGGAGCTTAATATGTATAGCCTCGAGGAAAGGAGGGAGAGGAAGGACATGATAGAAACTTTCAAGTACCTCAATGGAATCAACAAAGTCCAAGAGGGTAGCATCTTTCAAAAAAAGAGACGTGCAAGAACAAGGGGACACAATTTAAAGATAGAAGGAGGGCAGTTCAAGGGCAATGTGAAGTATTATTTCACAGAGAGGGTAGTGGATGCATGGAACGGCCTTCCAGAGGTGGTTGTGGAGTCACAAACAGTGGTGGAATTCAAGCATGCATGGGACAGTCATAAGGCAATTCTAGGAGGTGGGTGTAAAAAGAAGTAGGCTGCTGGTTAACTGGGATCTGCAGCTTATCCATCAGGTAGGGAAATGGGCAGACTGGGTGGGCCAAGTGGTCCTTATCTGCCATCAAATTCTATGTTTCTATATGTAATCAATAACCCTGGCAAAAATGCGTACAGTGCAATTATTTATTTAACAGGTCTATTCTTTCAACAGGTCTACACATTATTATATTTCACTTTTCTGGGCATAATAATTTTATTTTTCTTAAAAATTTAGAGAGTTAAATTCATTTTACCAGTTATTCATTTCAGATAGCGTCTCTATACCTTAAAGGCACAAACAGGTTTGTACAAAGTGAGGACTTAACAGGTCTGTGCTATTGACAAGGTTTTGTTTAAGTTGGCCCTAGTGCAACAATGCAAGACTGAAAATTGTATTAGGCTGTAGTGCAGATTGAGCAAATATCACCATACCTGATGTGCTGTGCCATTGCCTCTGGCAGTGGGAGCTGTGGTAGATAAGTGACTGTTCATTTCTGTTGCAGATTGCAGCCATTTCATTAGCTAATGTATGATGTTATAGTAATGATAACAGCACATTCTGAGCATATAGGGGGTTTAGGATATAAAAAGAGGAGAAGGGAACCAGATTCTATGTATAAACAGAAATATTAATAAAAAGTCACCAAGAAGATTGAATTCTACAGCACCGTAGAAGTTCTGTGGTAGACTGCAAGTTCTGCGCAAAATTCTGCGGCCGCAGAATTCTAGGAGCCTTGCTAGTAGGGAGCAGGTAGTACTAGATGCCTTCCAGAACAACATCCTGGTGCAGATGGTTAGTGAACAAACCAGGTTAGGGAACATCCTTGACCTAGTGCTGGCTAATGGGGAGTTTGTGAGGGAACCAAGGGTGGATGAGCCTTTGGCGGGGAGCGACCACCACTCAGTCTGGTTCACAATGGATATGGGTAGGGAAGGAATAGTGTCAGACACAAGGGTGTTGGACTTCAGGAGGGCCAACTTCGGGAGGATGGGAGAAATAGTAAGGGAATATTTGCCCTTTTTATTTATTTATTTAGCTTTTGTTAACCAAGTAAGTACACTAGACAAGCCAATTTGCTTATTTTCAGGTACGACTCAGGAGAGTACAGGAAATTACATACTTACACACTTGGGATAACATGGTACATAAATTAGGAACAGGTTACACATCATGAGACTACAAGGTAAGATTACACATCACAATGATTAGGAACAGATTACACGTCATGAGACTACAGGTAAGATTACACATCTTGAGATAAGTGTTGCATCAGTTTTGGACCAGCACAGAAATACTACATCTTAAGGGATGGCAGTTTTGTATAGGTGCAAGTGCTGACATATGTCACGAGGGTTTTTGACACCCGCAGGCAGATGCAACTTTAAGATGGCTCCATAGGGAAGAGCGCAGGCTGCCCTGCGAGGGGGCAGACGGACCTGGTTTGGGAAGGTGTCCAAAGTTTAGGGCACATGCTGTGAAGTCCCTTTCACCCATTTTAGTCCTAGTCACAGGTACTTTGAGTGTGGCAGACCTCTGAGACCTAAGGTGATATGACAAGGGGACAGCCTGGGCCAGCAAGCTTGCCACCCCTGGAGGGGTACCCGTGTTGAGGACCTTACCAGTGAAGCATCCAAGGACAAAGTCAATGTGCTTTGTAGGCGAGAGTCAGTTTAGCTTATTGTAGAGCTCACAGTGATGAGTGAGCCTGGCGGCCGATAGGGCGAAGTGGCAGATATTGTTATAAGCCGTCGACCACCTGGAGAGATGGGCCTTAGTGGTGCTAGCAAACAGCAGGAGCCCATAACATAAAGAGGGGACAAGCATCCCTCTTGCAAGGGCAACACGTGTGGCTTGTGTGAGGTTGTTTCTTGCCCTGTAGGCCAGACCCACTTTACAGTTGACTGTTTTACATATCCTCTGAATATGAAGGCCAAGGTCAAGCTGTGGGTCCAACGTTACTCCCAGGTATTTGAAGTTCTCCGTGATAGGGATCGGGACATCTCCCTTACTGGATACACAGAACGGCACACTGGCAGCCTTAATCTTAGCCCAGGACCCAAAGAGCATGGCCTGGGCTTTTTTTAGGTTAAGGACAAGCTTGTGGTTCACGATCCATGCCTGAATGTTTATAAGATCTTCACTCAGGCGTTGATTGATGACCCCCACCTCATGGGAGTGAGACAGGATAACCAGATCATCTGCATAGAGAATTGGTTTACAGTGGGCAGCGGTTTCGGGGAGATTATTAATAAAAATGGAGAAGAGCATTGGTCCTAGGATGGAGCCTTGGGGGGACCCCCATTGTTACTGGGATGGGACCCGAAAGCTCTTTGCCAAATTTGACCCGCTGCATTCTACCATATAGGTAGTTGTCGAACCAGCTAAGAGCCATAGGGGAAAGACAATTGCTCTAAGCTGAGTCGACAGCATGGCATGGTCGACCAGGTCAAATGCCTTCGAGAGGTCAATGAAGAGGGCCCCTGAGAGTTTACCCTGGTCCATGGCCTCCCTAATCCATGATGTAACTGTAACTAGGGCTGATGAGGTACCATATCCCTTCCTGAATCCATGCTGTACAGGAGTCATTATGTCATGCGCTTATAAGTACTCTGAGAGTTGCCCTGCCACAACTTTCTCCAGAAGCTTGCTAGCAGCCGACAGGATGGATATAGGGCGATAGTTCTCTATCAGCTTAGGGTTCCCCTGTTTAAGGATTGGGACTACCCTGGCAACCTTCCATATGTCTGGGATAACTCCAGTTGCCAGGGACAGATTGCCACAAGAGGAGCCAGCCAGGGGGCACCAAGGCTGAGGAGCTTGGGTTCTAAGCCATCTTCTCCAGCACTTGAGTAGGGGGAGAGTCCCGCTAGCAGTTTCTGCACCTCTTGAACCACCACAGCCCTGAACAGAAAGGGCAGGCAGAGTGAATATGGTGCTGCGGGCTGACTGCCACTGACACCATCACCATTTGGGAATGACGAGCTGTGCTCCAACAGATCCGCAAAATAATGGTTGAAAGAGTTGGTGATGGTTTCTGAGTTGTTACAGCTGGAACCATCAATTAACATATCAGTGGACTCAGTGCTCTGTGTACCACTCAACTTGTTTAATGTTCCTCGAGAACCTTCTAGGATCCCTAGCCGAGTTCAATAAAGCAGATTTGCAAAATTTACTCTTGGCAATCCTAGTGTTCTTTTTGCATTCATTTCTGAGTTGCCTATATCTCAGAAAGATGGTTTGGTCAGCTGTGGCCTTGAACTTGGCCCAGCACTTATCTCTAGTGTTGAGGAGTGTCAGGAGGCTACCACGAAGCCATTTAGTAGCCATTCCCCTCACCCTCCGTCTGATGAGGGGGGCATGTTTCTCCTTCAAGGCCCTTAGTGAGCTAAGAAAGTGACTGACAGCGGATGCGGGGTCCTTAGCATTCCAAACTGCTGCTCAATCTGTGTACTTGATGTCATTTTGAAAGGAGGACAGATCAAACTTGGAGTAGTCCCTGATCTGGATAATTTTATGGGGAATTTTTTTATGTGGTACCCTCCAGACACAATATACCGGGGAGTGATCAGAGATAGAGTCTGGTAGGATACCTGACGCACCAATCCTATCAGGTCTGTTTGTCAGGATCCAGTCCAAGAATGAGCCCTTACCACCACTAGTAGGGCATCTGGTAGGATCCTTGACAAGCTGAGTCAGAGAGAGACCGGCAAGTGATGGTTCAAAGGCCTTAGTGTTGACACCCAGCCAATTTAGGTTGAGGTCACCCAGAATGATTAGCTCATTCTGTTGTGTTACTGCACCAACTGCGCCGAGGAGGCCAGTCAGTCCCTCTACACCTCCTTTTGGAGGATTGTATGCAAA
This sequence comes from Neoceratodus forsteri, assembly GCA_016271365.2. NCBI lineage: Eukaryota > Metazoa > Chordata > Ceratodontiformes > Ceratodontidae > Neoceratodus > Neoceratodus forsteri. Next base: position 14,000,116 of record JADMNL010000038.1, on the reverse strand, counting down.
TACAAAGTGAATCTTTTTTGTCATCCCTAGTAACAGTACCATATGCAGAGCCTCACAGGGGGATTGCATGGTCTGTTGATCAGGGAGAGCGGACAAGTTTAGATGGGTCCTGTAGTAGACCAGGATACCACCACCTCTCTTACTTCCTGGACAATCACGGCAGATAAGGTCATAACCAGGGAAGGCACATGCTGAGCTGGGGGTGGAAGGCTTCAGCCAGGTGTCTGTAATTCCAAGAATGTCAGGACTGTGACGAGTTACCCAGACACGAAGTTCTGTTAGGTTTGGGAGCAGGCTTCTGATATTTAGATAGGCCACCTTCAGCCCTTTTACCACTGACCAGCCCACTCGTGTAGGTATGGACTGGGGTGATGGTCCTGGGTTTAGTTCAATGTCCCCTGCTAGCACAAGAGTCACCAGCAAGAGCCAGAGTAGATGCCTTAAAGGGGGAGGTCTCTCCTTGTTCCATGACCTCCTGTCATAACGCCCGACCTTTTGAGAGGGTCTCAGAAGGTACCCTAGTTTAAGACCACCGAGGACCATGGTCAGGGGAGAGACCTCTGCTAGAATGTTAGAGAAGATAAAGTCCGACTTCACAGGTTGGACATATGTACACCATGGGGCTATTTTTAGGGGGTCATCCACCCCATAGATCCAGGGGATCCAGGAGACAGTAAGGCTCACAGTGGCTAAAGTGGCTAGTGTTCCCAGGAGTAGCTGGCACAGGACTAGCTTTGATGGAAGCTCTATGAGTCCCATTGCTTGCTCCAGTACAGTTGTCCCACTGGGACGGAACCACCTTGGGTCGCCCGCCAGTGGACACCGGGCAGTGCACTGGTGCTAGTTGCCTGACAAGTGACACCGGACAGTGTCACGGGTGTTAGTCAGCCAAAAGTAAAATAAAATGTGTGTCTATGATGGACCAGTGCACAGCATAGGACAAAAACATGTGAGCCCTCTGGTGGTGAGCCAGTATAGCCTGCAGATGGAAAAGTGGGCTGATAGGCTAAAACGGCCCATGTGATCAGAGCTATAAAGCACAATGATGACCACGGGTGGTGGTGGGGTAGGGCAGCCGCAAAGCCGGCTGGGTCGTCTCTGTAGAGCAAGCATGGCTCGGAGCAGAGCACTACTGCAGGCAGTGAGTGCGCCTGGATTACGGCAGATTAGTCGTTCTCAATTTAAACAGAGCGCTGCTGGCGGCAGGTTAGTCAGTATCAATTTCAAACAAGCACTGCTTTGAGGTAATTCAGGCCGGTGGTTCTTTACCTGAGACATGTCCCGAGTGACCGCGTGGCCCTGGGGGTTGGGGGAGGGCAGTACGGCCACCCTCGCGATCGGTCCTGGTAGGAGTAGCATCCCTGCCTGAGGAGAGAAGAAAATGCAGCGGTAAGCAACCTATTTAAGAAGGTATTGGGGGGGCCAAGTAAGCTGTGTGAGGCAAAAAAGAACAGATGCAGAGAGCGGGCGGGGTAGTGGGTTCACTCAGGTAAAACAGCTACGACACAGGCACAGGTTAAAGCAAATGAAAGTCCCAGATTAGAGTACCAGATTCATCAGAATCCCCACAGTGCAACCAAAAATACAGAGAAAACCTACACCAGTTAAAGCAAATAAGGTACCAGATTCATCGGTAGGAAAAGACATTGAATGCAGTGAGCTGGTGGGGCAATCAGAATAATACTAGATAATAATACTAGATAATAATAATAAGAGAAAAAGAAAGCATTCAGAAAGTACAAGGAATCGCAGAAGGAGCAGGACAGAGAACTGTATCAGGTAAAGCAAAAGGAGGCTGGGAAGGCAGTCAGAACAGCAAAGGCCCAAACCGAGGAAAAGATAGCCAACTCAGTTAAGAAGGGGGATAAAACCTTTTATAGGTACAACAGGGAGCAAAGGAAGACCAAGGGAGGGATAGTGAGGCTTAATAAAGGGGAGGGAGGGTGGACAGAGGGAGACTGTGAAAAGGCAGAGATACTAAACACATTTTTTTGCTCAGTTTTTACAAAGGACGAGGGGAAGGTACCTAAAACAAACAGTAGTAACACTCTGGATACAGAAGTTGATACCAGCCCATTTACAGAAGAAAGGGTGCTGAAAGAACTCTTAAAACTGAAGGTGGACAAAGCAATAGGGCCTGATGGGATTCATCCCAGAATTCTAAAAGAGCTAAGGGTAGAACTAGTGACACCACTGACTACCCTTTTTAACAAATCATGGGAGGATGGGATGGTACCCGAGGACTGGAGGAGGGCAGATGTGATTCCCCTTACAAAAGTGGGAGCAAGGCAGAAGCAGGAAACTACAGACCTGTTAGTTTAACCTCAGTGATAGGGAAAATGATGGAATCACTTGAAGGAAAGAATTGTCGAGTATCTAGAGGCCAGAGGGGCACAGGACCCTAGGCAGCATGGATTCACAGCGGAAGGTCATGCCAGACAAATCTGATAGATTTCTTTGACTGGGTGACCAAAGTAGTAGATCAGGAGGCTGTGGACATGGTCTACCTAGACTTTAGCAAGGCATTTGACACAGTCCCACACAAAAGATTAATATACAAGTTAGCAGCCTGGGAGTGGGTCCCAGATGACAGCCTGGGTAAAGAATTGGCTGGAGAACAGGACACAGAGGTAATAGTAAGTGGAGTTCGCTCAGAAGAAAGGAGGGTTACTAGTGGGTACCGAGGGTTCAGATAGGACCGGTCCTTTTCAGTGTCTTTATGTTTACATTGCAGAAGGACTGGAAGGAAAGTATATCTCTTTGCAGATGACACTAAGATCTGCAAGAGAGTTGATGCACAGGGTGGGGTGGAAAGGATGAGAATGGACTTGGCAAGGTTAGAGGAATGGTCAAATGTATGGCAGCTTAGATTCAATGCTAAGAAGTGCAAGGTAATGCACCTGGGAAACAAAAACCCAGGGGAAGAGTACACAATGGGGGATGAGATACTAACAACAACAAAAATGGAAAGGGACCTGGGAGTAGTCATATCAGATGACCCTAAAGGTGGGCAAGCAAAGTGAGAGGGCAGCAAGGAGGGTTGGGGGATACTGGGATGCATAGGAGAGGCATCACCAGTAGAAAACAGGAAGTTATTATCCCTCTGTACAGACAGCTGGTGAGACCCCATCTGGAGTACTGTGTGCAGTTCTGGAGACCCAATCGCAGAAGATATAGACAGGATGGAAGCTGTCCAGAGGAGGGCAACTAAAATGGTGCAGGGTCTGCACTGGAAGACATATGAAGAGAGACTTATGGAGCTTAATATGTATAGCCTTGAGGAAAGGAGGGAGAGGGGGACATGATAGAAACTTCAGGCACCTCAAGGGAATCAACAAAGTCCAAGAGGGTAGCATCTTTCAAAAAGAGGTGTGCAAGAACAAGAGGCACAATTTGAAGATGGGGGGCAGCTCAGAGGTAATTTAAGGAAGTATTTTTCACAGAGAGGGTTGTGGATGCATGGAACGGCTCGGAGGAGGTTGTGAGTAAATCAGTGACGGAATTCAAGCATGCATGGGACAGTCATAAGGCAATTCTGGGGGGTGGGGGTAAGAAGAAGTAGGCTGCTGGTTAAGTAGGATCTGCAGCTTATCCAGTAGGTAGGGAAATGGGCAGACTGCGTGGGCCAAGCGGTCCTTATCTGCCGTCAAATCCTATGTTTCTATGTTTAATACTGCTGCGACACAGGCTTGCTATATACAGATGCAACACAGGCTAACACATGTATGTTATGCTTTCTACAATGTATCTACTGTATTAATGATAACCACTGCATCCCCACACTACTGTATTATACCTGGTTAACCGAACCCCCGGTTCACTGTTTGTACATACTCTGTACACAATGTTACTGTGCTTATTTTGCTTTGTATTGTTGCATTGTAATTGTTGGTATCCATGTTGTTTGCCAGTATCTTTATATCTGACCTGAGCCAGGCCTGACAAAGGTCTTTGGATCAGTGCCCCAACCTGGTTATCAAACGAATAAATAAATAAATAAATAAACACATAAATGTGGCCAAGCTTGACCCTAGTATGGACACAAACCAGAGGCTGGAGATCATAAACATGGGGGGTAGCAGAGGCAACTCAGGCCTGCATCAAGAGTAGGAGTAAGAGGGCGAGGGCAAAGACACCCGGCTGGGTAACCAGTGGAGTCATGGAACAGATAAGGAGGAAAAGAGCCGCCCTTAGGAGGCACAAGAGGACAGGGAGGGGGATGACAGACAGGAGTGCCTGAGGGAAGTGAAGGAAGCGACAAGGGCAGCAAAGGTGGCAAGGAGGCTCAGGCTGTTTGCAGGGCATTAAGGAGGGAGAGAAGGAATTCTTCAGGTACACCTGAGAAAAAAGGGTCTGTAAGGACGATATTGTAAGGATTAAGAGCAATGTGGGATGGGTGTAAGTGGGGGGAATGGCAGATGCGCTAAACAGCTACTTCTGCTTGGTATTTGCTAAGGAAAAGGAGGAGGAGATACCGGGGGGGGGGAGCATGACAGATGGGGAGATCACAGAGGAAAGAGCGCTGGAAGGACTGAGGGCAGTAGGGTGGACAAAGCACCAAGGCCGGTTGGCATTCATCCCAGGGTACTGAAGGAACTGGCAGCTGAACTTGCAGGGCCCTCTGGCAAACCTATTCAATACCTCACCAGATTCAGGGTGTGTACCACAGGATTGGAGGACAGCTCAAGTGGTACCTCTTCATAAAGATAGCCCCAAAGATGAACCAGGGAACTACAGACTGGTGAGTCTCACATCCATCATGGGAAAACAGATGGAGGCAATCCTGAAGGAGAGCCCTTGACTCTTCTGGAGACCAATGGGCTACAGGACAGTAAACAGTATGGCTTTATCACTGGCAGATCATGCCAGACCAATCTGCTTGAGTACTATAATTGGGTAACTGGACAAGGGTCATGCAGTGGATGTCCTGTACCTAGACTTCAGTAAGGCATTCAACTCAGTGCTGATGGGAGACTAGGAAGTAAGTTACGAGTTACAAGGTCAGGGGGAAAGATGGTGGACTGGGTAGGGAACTGGCTGCAGGGGAGGCAACAGAGTGTAGTAGTGCGTGGGGAGCTATCATCCCAAAGGGCAATGATGAGTGGAGTTCCGGAGGACTTGGTGTCTGGACTGGCGCTATTTGGGGTATTCATTGCAGACATTTTAGTGTGCATCAAGAGCAGCATCCGTCAGTTTGCTGATGACACCATGATGGTAGCGGTGGTAGATGACCTGAAGGGCTGGCAGGTGCTGCAGGAGGATCTGTCATGGCTGGAGTCCAGGTCAGACACCTGGCAGCCAGGATTCAATGCCAAAAACTGCAAGGTGCTGCATTTTGGGTCTAAAAACCCAAGAAGGAGCTACCTTCCGGGAGGTATGAAATTGGCTGTGACTGAAGAGAAGATCTAGATGTGCTCATTACAGGGGCAATGAACAACTCTGCACAGTGTAGAAAGGCAGCTGCAAAGGCCAACAAGATGCTGAGTTGTATTACTATGGGTATAAGTGGTGGTGTTGGGGGATTTAAACATGCCAGGAACGGACTGGGAGACTATGACATCCTCAGTGGCTAGGGGACAGGAGTTGCTGGATGTCTTTCAGGATGTGTTCCTAACTCAGCAGGTGGGGGAACTGACCAGGGAGGCGCGGATACTGGATGTGGTACTGGCAGACAGTGACCAGACTGGGGACCTGGAGGTAAGGGAGCCATTGGCGGGGAGCGATTATGCCACGGTCTGGTTCTGCCTGGATCTAGGAGGGGTAGAAGGCTGCACAAAGATGGAGGTAACTGACTTCAGGGGGATGGATTTAAAGGAAATAGGAAGGATCCTTAAGGAGCATTTGGATGGGATTGGGCCAGACATGGACACTGACAGTAGGCAGAAAATCATCGGGGGGGGGGTGCAGGATGCTACCAGCACCTGTGCAAGAGTAACACGAAAATGCGGTAGGGCCCGAAAACCCTGCTGGTGGACTAGGGAGGTGGTGAGGGGAAAGAACATATGAGCATACAAAATTTGCCAACAGATAAAGGCCTAGAGGTCTATCAAGTCTGCTCGAATGTGCAGCTAGCACCCCTTATTCTGCAGTTGCCCCTCCCTTCCACCCTTCCCCTCTATTGACCCTATCCCTTGTCGTGTCCCATCTGCTTTTGAAGCAGTCCACTGTTCTACTGGATACCACTTCTGCAGGTAACGCATTCCTTCCAGCTACCACCCTCTCTATAAAAATATGTCTCCTCATCTCCCTCCTGAACCTTCCTCCCTCCAGTATCATATCATGGCCCCTGGTGTCCCTCCCCTCCCTTACTTTGAACAGCCCCTCTGTACCCATCTTGTTTATTCCTTTCATGAACTTGAAGGTTTCAATCATGTCCCCCGTCCCTCCTCTCCTCCAGTGAGTACATGTTCAACTCCCTCAGCCTCTTCTCATGTGATAAGTCCCCCAGCCCCTTGATCATCTTTGTTGCCCTGAGCTGCACCCCCTCCAGTAACTTAATGTTCCTCTTCAGATACGGGTGCCAATACTGCACACAGTACTCCAGGTGCAGTCTAACTAATGACCTACACAGTGGCAGAATCACTTCCGCCTTCTTCGAGGATATACCCCTTGCAATGCAACCCAGCATTTTGTTGGCCTTTGCAGCCGTCTTCCTACATTGTGCCGAGTTTTTCATTGACCCTGAAATGAGCACCCCCAGATCCTTCTCTTCCTCTGTCTGGGCTAGCTGCACTCCTCCCAGCTGGTAACTCCTCCTTGGGTTCTTCATCCCAAAATGCAGCACCTTGCACTTTTTGGCATTAAACCCCAGTTGCCAGGTGTTTGACCAGGTTTCAAGCTTTGTCAGATCATCCTGCAACCCCTACCATCCCCCTAGGTCATCCACTACAGCTCCTACCTTGATATCATCAGTAAACAGACTGATCTTGCTCTTGATGTCCAATGATATGTCTGCAATGAATATCCCAAACAATACTGGTCTCAACACTGAGCCCTGTGGAACACTGCTCTTCACTACCCTTGGGTGTGAGATCTCCCCACCCACCACCACCCTCTGTTGCCTTCCCTGAAGCCAGTTCCCTACCCATCTCACCAGCTTTGCACCCACCCCATGCCTTCTAAGTTACTTACCAGCCTTCCATGTGGCACAGAGTCAAATGCTTTACTAAAGTCCAGATACAGGACTTCCACTGCATGGCCCCTGTCCAGTTGCCTGGTCACCAGGCGGTCTATAGGCATTTTAAGTGCTCAAGGAGTGAAAGGGATTGTGGGGAGTACGAGCTGATGGCCAGAAAGGCGACTAGGGGGGTGAGAGTGGCTTAGGCAAGAAAGGAGCAGAACCTGGGCAGGGAAATTAGGAGAGGGAATAAGGGGTTCTTTAGGTACATTGAGGAAAAATGAAGGGTGAAGGGGCAGATTAGCAGGATTAAAACAGGGAAGGGATAGGCACAAGTCCCAGGGGAGCAGGCTGAGGTACTAAATGAGTACTTCGCCTCAGTTTTCACCAAGGAAAATGGGGGTCTGCATCATACAGGGGAGGAGATGGTGAAACTGAGGAGGGGGGACCCTTACCGATCGGCGGGTTTGGGGAGGGAGGCATCACTGGCAGGAGGGGGGAAGGCAAAGCAGGGTAAAGAGGTAGCAGAGGTTGAAATCATGGCAGAGAGAGTGAGGGAAGCCCTCAGGTCCCTAAAGACAGAGAAAGCACCAGGACCAGATAAATTACATCCCAGAGTGGTAAAGGAACTGGCGGATGTCCTAGTGAACCCCCCGGTGGAACTTTTCATCATCTCTCTGAGGACAGGGTGGGTGCCCCAGGACTGCAAGGTAGCACATATAGTGCCTATCCACAAGGGGGGGGATCAAGGGAGGTGGCAGGGAACTACAGGCCCGTCAGCCTGACATCGGTGGTGGGCAAGGTGATGGAGGGCATTGTCAAGGAGAGGCTGGGGACCTGGAAAAGTCAGGGAGCCTGGACGAGAGACAGCATGGATTTGTCCCAGGGAAATCGTGTCAGACAAACCTCATGGAATTCTATGAATGGGTGACGAGTGCATTGGATCTGAGTAGATCAGTGGAAGTCCTCTTTCTTGACTTCAGCAAGGCATTTGACTCTGTTCCTCATGGGGGCCTGTTGGATAAGCTGGGAAAAATGGGGGTGGGGAGCCAGATGATCAGATGGATAGGCAATTGGCTCCAGGACCGGATCCAGAGGGTCGTGGTTGGTGGGCTAGTCTCATCCCCAAGGAGGGTCATTAGTGGGGTCCCTTAGGGATCGGTCCTTGGGCCCCTCCTGTTCAATGCCTACATCTCTGACATAAGGAAGGGTGTCAAGAGTGAGATGAGCCTCTTTGCGGATGACTCAAAACTGAGGGCGGTGGTGGATGGGGAGAAGGGGAGGGTGGCCCTACAGGGGGACCTGAAGGCTCTGGAAAGGTGGTCTAGAAAGTGGAAGCTGAGGTTCAATGCAGGGAAATGCAAGGTACTGCACCTGGGAGCCAGAAACCTGGGCCAAGTGTACATCCTGGGGGGTAAATGCTACAAGTCTCGATGGCTGAGAGGGACCTGAGGGTGGTGGTAGATGTCAAGATGAACAACTCTGAGACCTGTAGGAGGGCAGCGGCCAAAGCCAACAGAATGCTGGGATGCATTGCTAGGGGGATCACCTCCAGAAGGAGGGAAGTGATACTCCCTCTGTATAACTGTTTGGTGAGGCCGCACCTAGAGTACTGCATGCAGTTTTGGAGGCCACACTTAAAGAGGGACATTGAGCTCCTGGAGGGGGTCCAGAGGAAGGCAACCAAAATGATCCAGGGCTTGGGGGACAGGACCTACTGAGAGCTAAATATGTACACATTGGAAAAGAGAAGGGACTAGGGGACATGATAAAGGTCTTCAGGTACATGAAGGGGGTAAATAGGGGAGGAGCAGTCAGGGTGCTCCGAAGGAGGGATGGGGGGCAACTAGACGGCATGGGTGGAAGCTGGAGGGGGGAGATTCAGGGGAGAAAGGAGGAGGTGCTACTTCACTGAGAGGGTGGTGGAGCCATGGAATGTGCTGCCCAGGGGGCTGGTGGAGGCAGAAACGGTGGAGGGATTCAAGAGAGGGTGGGACAGGTACAGGGGAAGAGTTCTGGAAGCAAAGTCCAGTACAGTGAGAATATCTAGGACTGGGAAGGGAGATGCCAGAGAGGGCACAGGGGGGTAGCAAGGTCAGCTCCCAGGGAGGGGGCTGACAAAACAAGCAGACACGAAAGACTGTTAGGCCTATTCTGCTGGCATTTTAATATGTCAGTATATTCTCCCGGGGGGGGGTGATTCTGCCACTGTGTAGATCACTGGTTAGGCCACACCTAGGGTACTGCATACAGTTCCGATTCCCATACCTGAAGAGTGACATTAAAGTAATGGAGGGGTGCAATGCAGTGCAGCTAGGATGATCAAAGGCCTGGGGGACATATCATATTAGAGCAGACTGAGGGACTTGAACATGTACTCACTGGAGGAGAGAGGGGGGATACGATTGAAACCTTCACGTACATGACAGGGATAAACAAGTCTCATACGGAGAGGCTTTTCAAACTAAGGGAGGGGAGGGATACCCGAGACCACAATAGGAGACTGGAATGGGGAAGCTTTAGAAGGGCGATGGGGATACACTTTTTTAAGGCGAGGGTGGTGGCTGAGTGGAATGCACTGCCGGCTAAGGAAGTAGCCAGTAGAACGCGCGAAGGGGATTCAAGAGGGACGGGACAGCTGCACAATAGGGACTGCTAGCTGCACAGCTGAGCAGGCTTGGTAGACTGTAACACCTTTTTCTGCTGGCTTAATTCGTATGTTCGTGTCCTGCACTCCCAATTTCCATACTTACATATTCCTGCACTCCCTGTTCACTTTATACTTACATATTCATGCACTCCCTGCTCTCTTTATACTTACATATTCCTGCACTCCCTGTTCTCTTTATACTTACATATTCCTGCACTCTCTGTTCTCTTTATACTTACATATTCCTGCACTCTCTGTTCTCTTTATACTTACATATTCCTGCACTCCTGCTCTCTTATACTTACATATTCCTGCACTCCTGCTCTCTTTATACTTACATATTCCTGCACTCTCTGTTCTCTTTATACTTACTATTCCTGCACCCTGCTCTCTTTATACTTACATATTCCTGCACTCCATGTTCTCTTTATACTTACATATTCCTGCACTCCCTGCTCTCTTTATACTTACATATTCCTGCACTCTCTGTTCTCTTTATACTTACATATTCCTGCACTCCCTGCTCTCTTTATACTTACATATTCCTGCACTCTCTGTTCTCTTTATACTTACATATTCCTGCACTCCCTGCTCTCTTTATACTTACATATTACTGCACTCCCTGATCTCTTTATAGTTACATATTCCTGCACTCCCTGATCTCTTTATACTTACATATTCCTGCACTCCCTGTTCTCTTTATACTTACATATTCCTGCACTCCCTGTTCTCTTTATACTTACATATTCCTGCACTCCCTGCTCTCTTTATACTTACATATTCCTGCACTCTCTGTTCTCTCTATACTTACATATTCCTGCACTCTCTGTTCTCTTTATACTTACATATTCCTGCACTCCCTGTTCTCTCTATACTTACATATTCCTGCACTCTCTGTTCTCTTTATACTTATATATTCCTGTACTCCCTGTTCTCTCTATACTTACATATTCCTGCACTCCCTGTTCTCTCTATACTTACATATTCCTGCACTCTCTGTTCTCTTTATACTTATATATTCCTGCACTCCCTGTTCTCTTTATACTTACATATTCCTGCACTCTCTGTTCTCTTTATACTTACATATTTCTGCACTCCCTGTTCTCTCTATACTTACATATTCCTGCACTCCCTGTTCTCTTTATACTTACATATTCCTGCACTCTCTGTTCTCTTTATACTTATATATTCTTGCACCCCATGTTCTCTCCATAATCACATATTCCTGCACTCTGTTCTCTTTATACTTATATATTCTTGCACCCCATGTTCTCTCCATAATCACATATTCCTGCTACCCATGTTCTCTTCATACTTACATATACTTGCAATTCTGTACTCTGTATACTAACATATTCCTACACACCAGTTCTATCAATACTTGCATATCCCTGCATTCCCTGTTCTCTCCTTGCTTACATATCCCTGCTCTTCTGTATCTACAGTATACTAATATATTCTACTCATCAGTTCTATCCATACTTACATATTCTTGTACCCCCCTGCTGTCTCCATACTTACATATTCCTGCAGACCATGTTCTTTCTGTACTTACATATTTCTGCACCACTATTCTAGCAATACTTACATATACCTCCACTACTGTTCCCTCCATACTTACATATTCCTGCATACCTGTTCCCTCCATACTTACATATTCCTAAACCCCCTGTTCTTGCTATACTTATATATTCCAGCACTCTTGTTCTTGTTATACTTACATATCCCTGCATTCCTATCTCTTCACATGTACATATTGCTGCATCCCTGTTCTTGCCATACTTACACAGTCCTGCACGCACTGCTCTCTCCATACTTACATATTCCTGCACCCACTGTTCTCTGCATACTAACATATTCTGGTACCCCCTGTTCTCGCCATACTTACATATCACGCCAGAACTATGTGGTCTTCAATGGCAGCCAGTGAGGTGGTGGATTGCATTCAGTGTTAGCTTACTGACTTGTAAAGCCCAACACAGCCTTGTTCCTAGCTACAAAAGGAAGGTTCTGTCAAATTAATCTCATAGATTTCTTTGACTGGGTAACCAGAGTGGTAGACCAAGGGGGAGCAGTTGATGTCGCTTACCTTGACTTCAGCAAAGTTTTCGATACTGTTCCACATAGAAGATTGATTAATAAGCTGGGTAGGCTCGAGGTGGGTCAGAAGTTGGTCATCTGGGTGGTAAACTGGTTGACGGGCAGAAAAAAGAGAATGGTGGTAAATGGTATACAGTTAGAAGAGATGCAAGTCACAAGTGGGATACCTCAGGGATCAGTCCTGGAGCCAGTCCTCTTCAGTATCTTCATCAGTGACATTGCAGATGGACTGGAGGGTAAGGTTTGTCTGTTTGCAGATGACACTGAGATCTGCAACAGAGTAGATGATCCAGATGGGGTGGGCAGAATAAGAAGAGATCTGGATAAACTGGCAAAATGGTTGGAAATGTGGCAACTGGGGTTTAATGCAAAGAAGTGCAAGATCATGCAGATAGGGAAGAGAAACCTTGAAACCACCTACAGGCTGAGAGGGAAGTTGCCAGCAGTCACAAGGGAAGAAAGAGACTTGGACATCATCACCACCAATGATGTAAAATCATCCAAGCAGACCACTAAAGCAGTAGGTAAGGCGAGGGGGATGTTGGGGTGTATTAGTAGGGGTATCACAAGTCATAAGAGGGAGGTAATAATCCCTCTTTACAAGACACTGGTTAGGCCCCATCTGGAGTGCTGCGTGCAGTACTGGAGGCCACATCTTCACAAGGACATTAAGCAAATTGAGGCAGTCCAGAGAAGGGCAACCAAAATGGTGCAGGGACTGCATCAGGAAACATATGAGGACAGATTAATGGAGCTCAATATGTATACCCTACAGCAAAGGAGGGAGAGAGGTGATATGATCGAAGTAATCAAACACCTTAAGGGCATTAACAAGGTGAAAGAGTTTAACATGTTTCAATACAAGAAAAACAGCAGGACAAGAGGACACAGTATGAGATTAGAGGGAGGTCGATTAAGGGGTAATGTGAGGAAGTTCTTTTTCACATAAAGGGTGGTGGATGCATGGAATGGCCTACCTCAGGAAATGGTGGATAGGAGTACAGTACAGGGCTTCAAACAGGCATGATATAGGCACAAGGGAGCAATACAGATGAGTATGAAAAGATAGGCCATCGACAGAGCAAAAGCCGATGGCACATTTATAAGGTAGAAAAAGAAAAGGGGAAACTGGATGGGCCTTGCAGTCCTTATCTGCCATCAACTTCTATGTTTGTATGTTACCTGCATGACCTACTGCCTCCCTATCAGCCCCCCTCCCTCTTTTTCCATTCCTCTGGGTAGGGTCTCCTGGCAGTTCCCAGGGCCTGACTGAAATCATCTGGTGAGTGTACTTTTTCAGTTGTCGGTCCATCCCTATGAAACTTGCTTCCAAGGTCTTTGAGAGAGGCCTCCTTGGTGGAAAACTTTAAAAGGGGTCTAAAATCCCACCTATTTAGGGAGGTATTTTCTCTGAGCTCCTGTACTGCTGAAATTCTTAATGAGTCTTAAGTTAATTCAGTTATTGTTATAGTGGATCACGTGTTATTTGTTATGTATTATGTCATATTTTGTTTAAACTTTGGGATGATGTATTTTATTCTGTGTATTATTTTTGTACAGCACTGAGAGCCTCCAGGGGTAGTACACTTTATACTGTAAATAAAATTTTACTTATTTACTTTTAATATAAATGTATTCCAGACTTCCTTGGATGAGACCATATTCACTTTCCTCAGATGTGTTTGTAGATTTATAATAACTGGTTAACGCTTTTTCCCATAGAGAAACCGGGTTATAATTCTAGTGTTATAACCAGCTGGATATAACGACATTCACGAGCCCGGTTTCCCTTCTACTGGGCATGCGCCACCTCACGCACTTCCTTTCCTTCCTGCAGCTCCTGCTCCGCACATACTGAAGCCGAACCGTCCACTGTTCACAACTCGCCATACCAACCGGGCTAATAAATATATTCTTTACTTTCCACAGAGCTGTTTTCCAAAACAAAAAAAAAATCATCTTTTTATAAAACATCATTTTACCCGTGAACTTCCTGTCCTCTCCTCTCCCCTTCCATCATATTCCTCAGCGCTCTACACTTAACGAACAACCGCAGTACAAGTACGTTTTTTTTTCCTTTTTAACAAACATGTTTGTGTACAAATCGTTCATTTTACTTCAAACTTTGTACAAAAAGAGACAAACACTGCTTTGTCAGGAACCGAGCCACCACAGATCACTTTGAAACTAGCGGTGGCTCAGCTTCATAGCGTTTATTTTGTATAATTGCTTGACAAAAAGCAGTCTCAACAATTATACAAAATGAGATGGGTAGCTAGTTAAAACTAAGTTTTATACACCCCTTGGGGTGGGATGCCTTCATAAACCTCTTTGAGCTGCTCTCGGGTTTATAATCCCACCCCGAGGGGGTGTATAAAATCCTCGTTATAACTAGCTACCCATCCATTATTCTCTATTTAATATAAACGCATTGCTTTCACTGGCAATAGTTTAAAATCTTTTCTGCTGAGGATATTTTCATTTGTGAATCCTTGACTAATTTAATAAAGTGTCTGCAACACTACATTTACTGTCACACCTTAATACTAGACCTCTTGTCTGCTGGAACCCTTTTTCTTGCCTTTATCTCTTCTCGTCATGGCTACAATAATTCACTCGTTTCAGGACATGTCAAGTTCCTTTTCTCTCAGTACCAAAGTATTCATAATGCAGACACCTGGCTGCTCACCCACTGCTGGAATGAAGACCCCATGAATTCAAACCTCTGTCATGTGCTCCAACTCCCAGTCCATTCCATACCCACTGTAACATTGACCATTTCTTTTAACAGTTCTTACTGGTTTTCTCCTTCTTAACCAGCTATTATCCTTCCTGCTAATTTGTAATATTATATTCAAACAACATGAAGTCTTGCTGTATTCAGACATAATGCAGTTAGCCCCAGCACTTGAACTGCACTGGAGAGGAAAGAGTTAACTCCATGTAGAAGCATAGAATGTTAGGCTCGAGGTCGGTTTTCAAACCTCTGTCTGTGGTACTTACCAGTGCAACCATCAGATTCTTTACTTCACCTAACAGTGAAGTCGCTCCGGAGTTCCTCTTGTCGGTTCAGTAAAAGTAAAGCATTCAGTTTAAAACTTGTTCTTTATTGTTTTTTCAGATTTCCAGCCTCTGTCTATGGTACAGGTAATGTGGTAGATAGGTAGTGACTGTATTTTATTTTAAATAACTTGAAATCATTGGTTTCTTCAGTTTCTTCCCGGTCGGTCCGGTTAGGAACCGACCTTGTGTTTCCTTCTAATTTTAAATGTATTATTTTAGAGTGGTGTTCCGGTACCGATTAGTTTCAAAAGAACTGGGCTTTTTCTCGGTTCTTTTCCAAACCCATGACACGGTAGTTACCGATCGGTTGGTGTTACCTGGCTTGAACGCTTCTATAGGGTACTTTGGTAGGTTGGCCAGTGTCTGAGAAACCCAAAAAGAAAATCAGTCTCACTGGGTTTCAACACTGTACTGAGTGTGGGGAGGCCTTTGCCAAGGCCGATCCCCACCTCATCTGTGTTTATTGTTTGGGGTTTGACCACCTCCAGTCAGACTGCCAAATTTGCAAAAACTTTCTTAAAACCACTCTAGAAAACAGACCGAGTAGGTTGAAGGAAAGGGAGTCCGAGAAGTCCGTAGACCCGGATGGCCAGCCCGGTTCGGTTATGGCCGAAATTGACGAGGTGCCTACGGACACAAACTTATCTACTCCTCAGAGCAAAGAAAGGAAACCCGACTCTGAAGGTTGGTTCCATCAAAAAAGCGAAAGTCCGCGGTTTGGATCCAGTACCTCTTACTCCAGCATGGGCCGAATGTCGCGGTCGTATTGTCCAATCGGCGTCCGGTTCCCATCCAACGGTGCTGCCAGTTAGGCGGTCGGTTCAGTGGGAACCGGCTCCTTCGGATTACAATCCAGATGCTTTCTATGAGGAGTGGAAGGGAGACGAAGACTATCCCGATGATGACGACGATGACTACTAAGGTGGAAGTCTGGATGTGCCCATTGAACCGGACATCTCCCCAGACTGACCCTCTGATGTCTCCCCTCCCAGGCTTTCCGAGTCCCCTTCTCACTTCTTGTTTTACAAGAAGGTGGCTGAAACCCTCCAGCCCCCTTTGGTTGAAGCTTCTAAGGAGGAGGAAGAAGAGCCTGATTTTGTGGAGATGATGGACATCCCAGAGTCCAAAAGGTTGTCTATTCCCCTTCACAAGTCCTTGGGGAAACAGACACAAAAGATTCTACAGACTCCTAACTCTTTACCTCCTGTAGATAAAAGAATGGACAGGAGATGCATGTTATCAGGCTCAGCTTCGGAGTTCCTTTATTCACATAGCAGCCAAGTTGGGGTAGTGCAGGCTGCAGCCTGTGACAGGGCAAACATTCCTTTGGCTTCACACCCCCAGACAAGGACTCCAGGAAAGTCAATGCCATTGCCAAGAAACTATACTTGGCATCCTCTTTGGGACTCAGGCAGACAAATTATATGGCCTACACAGCCAGGTACCAGAAGTCCAGGTGGGATGCGGTTCTGGAACCGGCTAAAGGACCTCCCAACTAGCCAAGAGAGTTGGAGGTGCGACTGCGATGGAATTGAGGTCCAAAGTACAATTTTACATTGCTGTCGACTCCAACGATGTGGCATCCAGAGTCATGGCTACATCTGTGTCTCTCAGAAGGCATGCTTGGCTCAGATGTACTAGCCTATCACAGGACACCCAATCTAAGGCTATGGATTTTCCTGTAGTTGGTAACTCTCTGTTTGGGGAGCAGACAGAGGCTTACATGAAGAAAGTGGACGAATATAGAACCACTTACAGGAGTGCACAGGCCAAGGAAAGGCAAGCCACTCCTCAGAAGCAGCAGTCCAGGGGCAGGGGCAGGCCTTTTCACAGGCCTTTTTACCAAGCCCGGGCCTCCTCATCTTACCCAAAAAGGGTTTTTTTCTGAGGGAGGGGTAGAAGGGGGATGAGCAGGGCTGTTTCTTCCTCCCAATCTAAGGCTCCTGCCAAGCAGACACCCTGAGGTGTCTGCCGAGTCGACTCTCCAATCCCAGTAAGAGGCAGGCTGGCTTACTACTTTCAGGCCTGGAAGTCTGTTACCTCAGACAAGCGGGTCCTGGAAGTAGTAAGCCAGGGACTAGCCTTCAGCTTCAAAAAGTACCCAAAAAGGAGGGCCAAGTCTTTTCTACCTGCATCAGTTTCAGAAACCTTTGCCCCAGAGGCAGCGGTTTCCTCTCTCCTGGCTCTCAGAGCCATACAGAAGGTTACTACTCAACACAGGGGAAGAGGCCTGTACTCCAGGTACTTCCTTACCCCAAAGAAAACAGGGGAGTGGCAACCCATCCTGCATCTAAGGTATCTGAACAAATACATTTCAAAACCCAAATTCAAAATGGTAACTCTGGGAATAATCCTCCCCTCTTTAAGGCCAGGAGATTGGCTAGCATCACTGGACCTCAGGGATGCCTACTTCCATATCCCTATAAGGTGCTCCAACAGAAAATACCTCAGGTTCGAGTTGCCTTCAGGCCATTATCAATTCATGGCCATGCCTTTTGGCCTAACATCAGCTCCAAGGTTGTGCACAAAGTGCCTTGCAGTAGTGGTGGCTTACCTCAGAAGACAGGGTATCACCATTTTTCATATCTGGATGACTGGCTCCTAGTAGGGCAGTCTTCAGACCAGGTCAGGTCAGCTCTGCAAATCACTCAGGACTTGCCCAGTTCCCTGGGGTTTCTTCTCAATCTGCCAAAATCTGTCACTGAACCAGTACAGCTTCTCACCTTCATAGGAGTGGAATTGGATACTACCCATGCAAAAGCTTTCCTTCCTCTTGCAAGGGTGAAGACCCTAGTAGAGCTCGCTTCCTCCTTTCAGCCTCAGGTTTCTCTTCCAGTGAGACAGTTCCTCCAACTCCTGGGCCACATGGCAGCCTCTACTGCAGTGGTTCAGGGAGACAGATTTCAGATGCAGAACAGTCAGTTCCATCTAAGGTCCTTTTGGTCACAGAGAACAGATTCTCTCACCAAACTGATTCCAGTGACCCAAACTCTGGTTCAGGCTCTCCAGTGGTGGCTGGACCAGGACAACCTCAGACATGGGGTTCCACTTCTCCCTCAACTTCCATCAGTAGTACTGACTACGGATGCTTCTCTCCTAGGCTGGGGAGCCCACCTGGGAGCCCTAACAGCTCAGGGGATCTGGTCCCCGCAGGAGTCTCTTCTTCATATCAACCTCCTGGAACTCAGGGCAGTTTTTCTAGCCCTTCAGACCTTTTTGGATTCACTCAAAGGCAAGGTGGTCCAAGTCAGGATGGACAACACTACCACTATGTGATACATCAACAAGCAGGGAGGCACTCGGTCCACAGTCTTGTGCACAGAGGCTATGAAGAGTTGGTCTCTGGCCTATTCCCTTCAGACTTCCCTGGTAGCAGTTCATTTTCCAGGGAAGGACAATGTGCTGGCAGATGCCCTGAGCAGGATTTCACAGGGGCATCATGAATGGTCCTTGAATTCTCACATTCTGAGGATCATTTTCTCTAAGTGGGGCATTCCAGAAATAGATCTATTTGCAGCACCAGACAATCATCAACTTCCTCTGTTTTGCTGCAGACCTCCAGTCCAGGGACAGTTCCCAGGATGCCCTCATTCTGAACTGGAAGGGCAGGTTTCTCTATGCCTTCCTCCTTTCTCTCTCCTGTTCAGAGTTCTGATCAAGATAAGAACTCAACCCTGCACAGTGATACTGGTGGCTCCAGATTGGGCCAGACAACCCTGGTATCCTCTACTGCTGTCCTTGGCTGTCTCACGTCCCCTGTCTCTTCCCAGGAGATACAATCTTCTCTCCTCCTCCCAGGGGCAGATCTAGTACCCCAGTCTCTCAACCTCAAGGCCTGGCTCTAGAAGAGTTAGAATATGCAGCTCTACATCTCTCTCAGGGAGTTCTGGATATTCTGAAGGTCTCCAGGAAACCTTACACTAGAAAGATTTACAATTCCAGATGGAAGATGTTCAGTATTTGGTGCACTCAGGTACTGTGCCCGATTCTGCAAGCATTTCCACAACCTTAGATTATCTAGCTCATCTGAATAGTCTAGGCCTTAGGCCTGCCACTCTGAAGGTTCATCTAGCAGCTGTCTCTGCATTCCTTTCAGCAGGGAAGGGCTCTTCCCTGGCATCTCATCCTGTTTTCAGGAAGTTTCTCAAAGGTCTGGTTCACATTAACCCTCCCTTTAGGAAGCCTACTCCACCTTGGGATCTTAGTGTCTGCATTGCTCAGCTTATGCAGCCACCTTTTGAGCCTATGGCTTCAGCTGAATTGAAGTACTTGACCTGGAAAACTGTGTTCCTGGTAGCTATTACTTCTGCCAGGTGGATTAGCGAATTAAAGGCCCTGTAAGTTGAACCTGACTTCATATCCTTCCATAGGGATAAAGTGGTCTTAAGAACTAATAGGAGGTTCTTGCCTAAAGTGGTATCGGATTTTCACCTAAACCAGTCTGTGTCTCTTCCTGTATTTTTCACTGACCATTCTTCCCAAGGGGAAAGAAGATTACACAGTTTGGATGTTAAAAGAGCACTTAGCTACTACATAGAGCATACTAGGGTGCACAGAAATGACTGTCTTCAATTGTTCCTCATTTATGATGAAGTGGGGAAAGGTAAGCCTACCACTAAGAACTATTGCCGGATGGATTGTTTCCTGTATACAATTTTGCTATGACAAATTGGGTAGAACACCCCTTTCAGGCCTGAGGGCTCACTCGACTAGGGGTACAGCTGCTACTCTAGCTGCGGCCAGAGATATATCCTTGTTAGAGATCTGTAAAGCAGCCACCTGGAAAACAGTATATACATTCACGAAGCATTACTCTCTGGACATCCAGGCTAGGAGTGATGCTCGGTTTGGCACAGCAGTACTGCACAGCCTGTTCCCAAAGTAGGTTCTGCATTCCCTTCTCCATAGGGAACTACTTGGTAGTCTGCATTATGTCTGAATACAGCAAGACTTCATGTTGTTTGAAGAAAAAATTACTCATCATAGCAATATTGTTTCTTCTAATGGAGTCTTGCTGTATTCAGACCTCCCCCCCGCCTCCCCTCTCAGAACCTGTTTTTGGGAAGTGGGTTGGCAGGCACAGTGTTGCACCTTAGGGATGTACCTTGTACCCTCCCTCTTGGTGGGGTAACTGTTAAGTTTTTCCTTCTTGTGTTGCATAGTTTGAATTGTCACTACCTTATTTCTTTTTGGGTTCGACTTGAGTCTTTTTGGACCCCAAAGTAGTTTGCCTTTGGGTTATGTGTTCAAACAATTTCCACATTTTGGTGTTAAGTTATTAGTTGCTCAGAGAATCTGACGGTTGCACTGGTAAGTGCTACAGACAGAGGTTTGAAAACCGAGCTCGAGCTCAACGTTCCATGCTTCTGCATGGAGTTAACTCTTTTCTCTCCGGGGCAGTTCAAGTACTGGGGCTAACTGCATTATGTCTGAATACAGCAAGACTCCATTAGAAGAAACAACATTACTATGGTGAGTAATTTTTTCATTTCTACCCCTCCAGTTCTTATCTATTTCCTAATTCTTCCTAACCCCCTCAACAACAGTTGGAAAATTCTCACATAAACGCATTCTCTAGCCATCTACTTACTGCGGAGAGTGTCTTCAAGGTGATCCTTCTTTTGTGCTATCTCTTCCACCTTCACATCACTGAAAGGAACATCTTCATCCCTCTCAATAAGCAGTAATAACTGTCCCTTTGGGATGTTGAAGCCTGTATATTAAAAAAGACCCAAGGTAATACAGATGTCATTTATAATCAAAGTTAGACAAGTGAGGAATACGGCATGACAGAGGTGGGATTATACTATGGTAATGTACTGTCCCAGGATAATACAGACATCATTTATAATCAGAGCTATACAAGTAAGGAATAAGGCATGACAGAGGTGGGATTATGCAAGCAATAATACCCGACAGGGTGGGCAGTATTGGGCAATACCGGACCACCTAGGGGCGTAATGAGGCCCGACGTCACAGGCTGAGGGCCTTATAGCCTTTGGGCAGTCTGGTATTGCCCATACCGCCCACCCTGGAGGGTATTATTGCTTAGAAAATTGGCATGTGTGTCAGTTTTAAATATGTAATTAAATAACAGAGGAAGTGACTACAAATAAACACAAAGAGCAGGAAAAAAAACATTTTTTGTAAAGTAGTGCCTCCATTTATGAGCTGTTCCATCTGCTGTTGCCCCCCCACAGAGGTATTCTGTTCTGCTTCCACCACACCCCCGCACTACTGTCGTAAGAAAAGATGGATGAATTAGAAACAAGAGCAGCGTTAATAGTTTTTTCATGGGTTTATTTATTTGTGTTACTTTGGTGGCCATTGATAGCATGATTGCGACTGGGAGGCACTCTGACCGTGGCAGAAAAAATAAAATGAGATGTGCTGTTTTGGTGACATTTGTGATGGTGGTTTAAATTTAAAATACTGCCAGGATCCTAGTGGGATGTCAATGCTAGGCAGCAGAAAGAGCACTTCGACCTCTGCTGTTTGTGGTGGGGATTTTCACTAATGGCTTTTTTTAAGTATCGCTGTCCTCGTTGCCTACCCTGTGGAGCTGGAGTCCGCTCTTACCATTTACTTTTTTTTTGTTGTTGTTTGCTGGTTCCCGATCTATGCTGCCTGCCCTGAGGACCGGGAATATGAAGAGAACTGACATTCGGTTCTGTGGAGCTACAAAGAACAACATCCCTGCCAGTGGACACAAAACATTAGGTACTGTTCTAAAGATCTCTGTAAGGGGCTTTTTGCTTAACACATGGGGAGATCAGGGCAGAAGACAGTGAGGAAGGAATGTAGTATGGAACTGGCACGCTCACACTATCACTCCGTCAGCAAGTGACTAAGAAAAAAATATTTGTATTTATGTTCTTTTTTTATACTGCTGTGATTTTCTTTTTTTACATTACTGGGTATAGTGTCTGGGCTATGGAATGAGTGTGTGTGTGTGTGTGTGTGTGTGTGTGTGTGTGTGTGGCTCTTGCAAAGCGAGGGCAAAAAAAATGGAGGCAATTTTAAATGAAAATTAAGTATTTTGACCAATTAGGAGGAAAGCTAAGCACTGTAATATTTCACTGGGTTAAGGGGCACTATATGCTGGTACTTATTTCCTGGGCATCTATTGAAAGTTAATGTACCCCTCCGGCAAGGGTACTAGCCAATCAGATGTCAGGAAATAAAAAGCCTATTTTCTAAACTATGGCAATGTACTGTCCCAGGGTAATACAGACATCATTAATAATTAGAGCTAGACAAGTAAGGAATAAGGCACGACAGAGGTGGGATTATACTGTGGTAATGTACTGTCCCAGGGTAATACAGATAGCATTTATTATCAGAGCTATACAAGTAAGGAATAAGGTAAGGCAGAGGTGGGATTATGCTATGGTAATGTACTGTCCCAGGGTAATACAGATGCCATTTATAATCAGAGCTAGACAAGTAAGGAATAAGGCATGACAGAGGTGGGATTATGCTATGGCAATGTACTGTACCAAGGGAATACAGACGTCATTTATAATCAGAGCTAGACAAGTAAGGAATGAGGCATGACAGAGGTGGGATTATGCTATGGTATTGTACTGTACCAAGGTAATACAGACATCATCTATAATTAGAGCTAGACAAGTAAGGAATAAGGCATGCAAGGGGGGGATTATGCTATGGTAATGTACCGTACCAAGGTAATGCAGACATCATTTATAAACAGAGCTAGACAAGTAAGGAATAAGGCATGACTGAGGTGGAATTATGCTATAGTAAGGTACTGTACTAAGGTAATACAGACATCATTTATAATCAGAGCTAGACAAGTAAGGAATAGGCATGACAGAGGTGTGATTATTCTATGGTAATGTACTGTACCAAGGTAATACAGACATCATTTATAAATCAGAGTTAGACAAGAAAGGGAAGCAATTTGTATTCAGTGTTTTATTGGGAGCATAAATTCTGTTCTATTTTGACCCAAAGAGGGAAATATTCCAGAAGGTTGAACCAATATATAGTTCTTGCAAGATGTATGGATAGGTAAGGAGAACATTGGGGGCTTGTAGCCCCCCATCCATTAGCACTCCATGTTCTACCCATACTTAAGACCGCACTAGATAGGTATATGGGAGAACAAAAATGAGAATGCATCCACTAATCAGTGGCAGGACCACAAATGGCTCTAGAAGCTACTGGACCCGACATTCTCACCTATGAATCTATGAACCTATACTTACATGCTCCTGCATTCTTATTCCTGCATCCCATGTTCTCTCCATACCTACATATAACTGCATGACCTGTTCTCGCTATACTTACATATTCCTTAACCCCCTGTTCTCTCCTCATTACACATTCCTGGACCTCCTATTTTTGCCATAGTTACATGTTTTGCACTCCCTGTTCACTCCATACTTACATATTCCTACACCTGATCTCCATATTTACATATTCCTACACCACCTGTTCTCCCTGTACTTACATATTCCTGAACTCCTGTTCTCTCCATAGTTACATATTCCTGCAGCAAATGTTGTATCAATACCTACAGAAATATGCACTCCCTGTTCTACACACATTTAAATATTCCTGCACCCCGTTCTCTCCATACTTACATATTCCTACACACTATTCTTTCCATACCTGCATATTGCTGCACTCCCTTTTATCTCCATACTTATACATTCCTTCACCGTGTTCTCTCCATACTTATATATTCATGCACTCCATGTTCTCTCCATATTAATATATTTCTGCATGCCCTGTTCTCTCATATTTACATATTCCTGCAGTGTTCTCTTCATACTTACATATTCCTGCACATCCTGTTTTTTCCATACTTAAGTATTGCTGCACTCCTGTTCTCGCCATAGAAACACAGAATTTGACGGCAGATAAGGACCGCTTGGCCCACCTAGTCTGCCCATTTTCCTACCTAACAGATAAGCTGCAGATCCTAGTTAACCAACAGCTTACTTCCTCCAACCCCCCACTAGGACTGCCTTAGGTCTGTCCCATGCATTCTTGAATTCCCCCACTGTTCTTGACTCCACAACCTCCTCAGGGAGTCTGTTTCATGTATCCACAACCCTTTCTGTGAAAAAATACTTCCTCACATTACCTCTGAGCCATCCCCCCTCTATCTTCAAATTGTGTCCCCTTGTTCTTGCACATCTCTTTTTCTGAAAGATGCTACCCTCTTGGACTTTGTCGATTCCCTTGAGGTACTTGAAAGTTTCTATCATATCCCCTCTCTCCCTTCTTTCCTCAAGGGTATACATATTAAGCTCCTTTAGTCTTTCTTTATATGTCTTCTGGTGCAGATCCTGCATCATTTTGGTTGCCCTCCTCTGGACTGCCTCCACTCTGTCTATGTCTTTGCGGAGATGGGGTCTCCAGAAGTGCACACAGTACTCCAGATGGGGTCTCACCAACTGTTTGTACAGAGGGATAACAGCTTCCTTTTTTCTACTATTGATGCCTCTCCCTATGCATCCCAGTATCCCCCAGCCTTCCTTACTGCCTTCTCACATTACTTGCTCACCTTTAGGTCATCTGATATAATGGGTTAGGTACGATCTCCCGACTGTTGCTTTCCTGACTCCCGATGCCCTGTCCTCGATCTCCCGTTAACTGCTCTCCCGACTACTATTTAATCCCGAATCTAGCGTTCCTGACATGTTTATCTTTACTGATTAACTGCTTCAAGACTACATGAAATAAACGTTTTCAAGCTTACCTTCCGATTTCATTATTTCGTTCCCATGTTCTTTCCCATGTTCTATAGACAGAATCTGTGTGGCACACAGCAAACACGTCACAGAGCTCGGTTCAATTCAGTTTCAGTTCAGGGGGAAACAAAGAGCAGTTGTCAGCTTCATTTTCAGTGCAAATCACTTGCTGATTACCGTTAAAATCAAATTTTAATAAAATTTTTAAAATTAAAGTCCTGTACAGTAATTGACTGTTGGATTCCAGAGTGCAGAGCAGAGGTAATGATTTCTGTTATATATGCAGGTTGTGTGCAATTCCTCTTAAGTACTCGGTCACAGATCTTGCATGTCTGTCTTTTACAATGGAATCTATTTTTGTTTCTCTGACAATATATCTTTTCTTTTGAGGAGATTTGGGGAGCCCTCAGTTGATTTTTTCTATCATGCTGATTGTAACAAGCTGTTCCTTTTGGAGCTCCATTACAAATCTGTGTATGACAACATTCGGAGCTCCAATTAATGCTGCTAGATGTCAATGCCAAGCTGCCACATTATTTTGAGTCCTCGGATAACCCTGTGACATTTGTTGGTGAATGGACCAAAAGGAAGGGTGAAATGGGGGGGGGAGCATACAGCAGTATTGTTTCTCATCCTCTTTCGAACCCTTCTGAGAACATAATTATCCTCAAACCACTCCAAAAGTGCAGCACTAGATGGTGGCATCTCAGTTTTAATATCCAAAAATGCTCCCTTGATCTCATTTTCTGGCAGAAAGGAGAGTGCCGCAAGTTGTCTGATTTTAATGCTGAATTCTGGTTTAACTCCATATTCTGTGGCAAGCCCCAAGCTTTGTATCTTTCACCATAGTATTTGACCAAAATGAAATAAACAACCTTTGTTCAGGCTGTCAGGGAACTCAGATTTTGATGCATTTATTGCTGCCTGCTCAAAGTCAGTAATTCTTACTTTGGGAGACAGCGTCAAGCTAAATTTGTCTGCAATATCATGCATGTCTTGAAATAGACGAATATAGCAATCATTTGATTTGGAGGACATCAAAGCATACAGTAATGGTACTATACGGCATGTTTCTTGCATGCCAACCAGTGCGCGAATGGAGTACAATTGCCTAAAAAGTGTTGGGACAGTTTTGAAGGTTCCATCCATTGCCCAGAACTCTGCTAATGACAGCTTCTCCATGTTCTGTTTAGTTGTAAAAGTCACTAGCTTGTCCTCACCCAATGATGACTCCTTTGCGAGGAATCTTTGCCCATTCACAAAACACAACTGTTCAGGGAAAACTAAATCACCTAAAGTGCGAGGTTCAGGTTGAGCGATATTTTGATGTGCACGCTTCACAATTTGCTGCAATGCTTGTCTAGATGGCATACATTGCATTACCTCAGCTGACACTTTTGCGACCTCATGCTGAATTAACTGTGCAGGAGTGTCGTGAGTATTTATGGCTCTTTCTTTGAGTGAAGCAAGTGCAGATGCAATGGGGAAATCGGTGGCATCAGGAGCATTATTATGCTTTTGCTGTTTTCTTAAATGATGCCCACCTCCTACCAAAATAGCTGATGCCCTTCCTAAGCAGTTTAGCCCCTTTCTGCTTTGGCAGCACCAGTAGTACAGGTCTCCACGGTTTCTCCCTTTAATAAATAAATAGCCATTGATGCACAGCTTATCATTGCCTTGCCAAGAGGTGACTGTCTTGCACACAACAGCTGCCTCAGCCATCTCAGGAAAACTGACAAACACCGCCATTGTCTGTTCCTTCACCTTAAACAAAATCTCACACAGCACTTTACACTAATTCAATTATTCAATAACTGTAATTATTCAAAACCCAACACATAATTCTGCACTTATTCAATTATTAGTAGCTGTAAGCAGAAAGACAGGTGGTGTGTGGCATAAATCTGAACTTGTTTTAAAAAGCATACTCGCTAAAGAGTAAAAAGTAATATTATTCAAAACCCAACACATAATTCTGCAATTATTCATCTATTATTAGCTGTAGCAGAAAGATGGGTGGCACTGTAGCTTACATCATTATTTTAAAATGCACACACTCGCTAAAGAGTTAACAGTCACAGTAAAACTGATTTCGGGAGACTTAGTTG
The DNA here is from genome assembly GCA_016271365.2 of Neoceratodus forsteri. Lineage (NCBI taxonomy): Eukaryota > Metazoa > Chordata > Ceratodontiformes > Ceratodontidae > Neoceratodus > Neoceratodus forsteri. Next base: position 13,973,353 of record JADMNL010000038.1, on the reverse strand, counting down.
GGAACTCATTCAGACGGGTGAGTAAAGATTCAGGATTTCTTACTGTGGGAAAGTAACGCAGTCGGGAAATCGGAGTTGGGTCTTTAAATGACAGGAGTTTAACAGTCGGGAAATCGTACGGATCCTGATATAATTACCCCCAGGTCCCTTTCCATTTTCACTGTTGTCAGTATCTCACCACCCATTGTGTACTCTTCCCCTGGGTTTTTGTTTCCCAGGTGCACTACCTTGCACTTCTTTGCACTGAATCTGAGCTGCCATACATTTGACCATTCCTCCAACCTTGCCAAGTCCCTTCTCATCCTTTCCACTCTATCTTGTGTATCAACCTTGTTGCAGATCTTTGTGTCATCTGCAAAGACACATACTTTTCCTTCCAGTTCTTCTGCAATGTCACTTATAAAGACATTAAAAGGACCCCGTCCCAGTACTGAACCCAGCGGTACCCCGCTAGTAACCCTCCTTTCTTCACTGTGGACTCCATTTACAACTACCCTTTGCGTCCTGTTGTCCAGCCAATTTTTTATCCAGACTACCACCTTGGGACCCACTCCAAGGTTGGCTAACTTGTTGATTAATCTTTTGTGTGAGACTGTATCAAATGCCTTGCTAAAATCAAGGTAGGCCATGTCCACAGGCCCTCCCTGGTCTACTACTTTTGTCACCCAGTCAAAGAAATCTATTAGATTCATCTGACATGACCTTCCCATCATGAATCCATGCTGCCTTGGGTCCTGTGCCCCACTGGCCTCTAGGTACTCAACAATACTTTCCTTCAGAAGTGATACCATCATTTTCCCTACCACTGAGGTCAAACTAACTGGTCTGTAGTTTCCTGCCTCTGTCCTGCTCCCACTTTTGTGAAGAGGAATCACATCTGCCCTCCTCCAGTCCTCAGGTACCACCCCATCTTCTCATGATTTGTTAAAGAGAGTAGTCAGCAGTGTCACTAGCTCTGCCCTTAGTTCTTTTAGAATTCTTGGGTGAATCCCATCAGGCCTCATTGCTCTGTCCACCTTCAATTTTATTAGTTCTTTCAGAACCCTTTCTTCTGTAAATGGACTGGTATTGACCCCCATCTTCAGGGTGTTTTTCTTGTTTGGTTTAGGTACCTCCCCCTCCTCTTCCTTTGTGAATACTGAGCAGAAATATTCATTCAGTATCCCTGCTTTTTCACTGTCACCCTCTTCCCACATTCCCTCCCCTTTATTAAGCCTCAGTATACCTCCTTTGGTCTTTCTTCGCTCCCTAATGTACCTATAAAAGGTCCTATCCCCCTTCTTAACAGAGTTGGCTATCCTTTCCTCAGTTTGGGCCTTTGCTATTCTGACTGCCTTCCCTGCCTCTTTCTGCTTTAACTGATAAAGTTCTCTGTCCTGCTCCTTTTGTATTTCCTTATATTTCCTGAATGCTATCCTTTTCTCTTTAACCTTCGCTGCCACCTCTTTTGAGAACCATAGCAATTTTTTTCCTTCGTTGTGTTTTGTTGATTTGCTTTACATAAAGGCTTACTGCCTCTGTGATGGTTGTTTTGATTACTCCCCATTGTTCCTCCACCCTTCCTTCTCGCCTATTTGCTAGTGCTTTTCTGAGGCACTCTCTCGTTTTCCCAAAGTCAGCCCCCCAAAAGTCCAATACTCTTGCTTTTGTATGGCTTGATTGTATGGCTGTGTTTATTGTAAACCACACTGTTTGGTGGTCGCTTGTTCCCAGATGGCTACCCACTTCTAAATCTGAGATTCTTTCACCATACTTATATTCCTCAACCCCTCCACTCAGTCTTCTCTCTATACTTACATATTTGTGCATTCCCTGTTCTCTCCATACTTACATTCCTGTACACCATATTCTCTCCATACTTACATATTCCTGCATGCTGTGTTCTCTCCATACTTACATATTACTGCACCCATGTTCTCTGCCTATCCACATATTCCTGCACTTCATGTTCTCTCCATACTTACATATTCCTGCAAGCTGTGTTCTCTCCATACTTACATATTACTGCACCCATGTTCTCTGCCTATCCACATATTCCTGCACTCCATGTTCTCTCCATACTTACATATTCCTGATCCCCATCTTCTCCATACTTACATATTCCTGCACTCCCTGTTCATTGCATACTTACATGTTCCTAAACCCCTGTTCTTTCTATACTTACATATTCCTGTCTCCCCGTTCTCTCCATGGGCTCTACTATGCCGGCACGACAAAAAAGATCGCGACCGGCATTACAGCAACAGACTCCATGTTGACCGCAAGTTACAGTCGGCACAGAGCCACACAGTTTGGATGTCTTTTTCACATTGGGAGCTTCATCCCCAAACCTCCAACATGGGGGGCTTTTCCCCCTGCACCTCCTGAACTAAAGGATTCTAACTCCAGGTCAGAGTTAGTTCAGGAAGAGGGCGTAGATCAGGTCAGGGGAAGTGGTTGCCCCCTTCTATGGTGGCATGGTGCTGTTGTCGAGATCAATGCATGTCACCGTAGAAATGTCATTGTTAGGGAGCATACCCTCTCCATGTTTACTATTCCTGCGCCCCCATTCTCTCCATAGTTACATATTTCTGCACCCCTGTTCTCTCAATACCTTCATATTCCTGCAATCCATGTTTTCTCCATACTAGAGCTGTGCAGAATATAAAATTCTGCCTAACGAATACCTGTGGAATTACTATTCTGACTCCGTGGAATTTCATAGAGTTTGTGTGAAGATTCCATGCAATTCTGCCAAATTCTAAATTTTGGTTATTTGGCACTATTTTTAAAAGTATGCATACAACTGACACTAAATACGGTGTGTAGACAGTTAGTACCAGCATACATAAGTGTACCAAAATATCTGAGTCATAGGTTGAAAGGGAGCAAAGTTATGGGTGGCCATATATTTAATCAAAATTTTCAGTTATGTCAATCTAATTTTAAGATGTCTTATTCAAATTTCTCCACAGTCTTGGAATTCAGAGAAATTTATAACATGGGTAGGTTCTCCTTATTATAAGTCTCAAGTTTTAAAGGGGTCTGAGTTATAGGTAGTTAAACATTTTGCCAAAATTTTAGTTTCAGACATTTCCCTCTAATTTTAAAACAGTATATCCAAATTTAACGTTACAAAAAAAAAATGTATCCAGATCTGAAACATTTAAACATTTATCAAATGAAGTAGTGATATGTGCATTGTGAATTCTGAATTCCACAAATATAATTCTGGATGCTTCATCTATACACTCCCATAAATATTTGAGAAACTTTTACAGATATTTTGTTGTGCTTCCCCCCCCCACTGGAAATTTAAAACTGCTAAACCAATTTATTTAGTTATGTTAGACACCAGGATCAATGACATCAGATATATATGTAAAATGTTAAGTCTATGCCTGCAAGGGTAGACAAGTTACAAACATCCACAATTTTGAGCGTTTTCACAAAATTTGCAAATATTTACACAATACAATTTTGAATCACTGTAACTTAAAAATCTTTAACTCAATTTGCTCCATATTTAGAAGTTTCTATGTCCATTTCAAAAAGGTTATTTGTGCTAATTTACACATGTCTAGCTTCAAAGGTGCCTGAGTTACTGTACATGCAGAAAAGAATGTTATGAAATTTCCCACAAAATTAAAATGAATGCCTTTGAGCACATGTAATTTTGAGACACTGCATCCTAATGTCATGCAATTTGGCACATATTTAGAACACCAACTATCAAGTTTTTTTTGTTTGTTTTTTTAACTCTTTCTATCTCCTACATTCCAGGGCATCTCTCGGGCTTCCCTCACTCAGGCTGCAGCTCCTAACTGCCTGCCTGAAAAGCTCAGCCTGACAGCTGCATCAGTATCAGGACCTCTGGCTCTCTGGCCTCCTTGGAGGCTGAGGGTCCCCAGGAGGAGTAAAGTCGGGAGTTGGTCGACAATGAGCATGTGAGAGCCTTGGCTTCTGGAGGTCACCGTTGCCTCACCCAGCTGGTAGAGTTTTTCCTGCTTTTTCTCCCTGCCTCTCCTTCCCTGGAGCTTGGACGTACAATGATGTCTACCGATGCCTGCTGCAGCTCTGTCCCTCTACTGCTGCCCTAAGCATAGGTAGTGCTTCCAGCTTCCACCAGGGGCCGCTGCAGTGCCGGCCATGCCCTGGATCCCTCCCACGAGAGAGGAGAGCTGTCCTCCAGATGCTCGATCCTCTCTCTCTCCTCTGCTGATCTCCGACAGCCCTGGTTCATTCCCAAACCATGGTTGCTGGCATGGCACAAGGTGTGGAGTCCAGTACCTCAACCCTCAGTGCCACCAGGCTGGCCCTCCAATCATCAAGTTATCATGCCAAATTTAAGGTCTCTGGCCCATTGAACAGCTGAGGTACATGTAGATGCAATGTTTAAGAAATTTCTTAGAAAAAATAAAATTACAGATTTTGAGCATCTACTGTATCATTTTGAGACAATCCATCCTAGTGTCATGAAATTTGGCACACTGTTCGAACACATATCATAAAGTAATCATGTCAATTTAAGATCTCTGGCCTAATAGATGGCTGAAGTATTTGCAGATAAACATTTTCATAAAATTTCTCACAAAAAATTTAAATGACAAACTTTGAGCACCAATGATAACGAGACAATTCATCCTACTTTCATTGCATGTTATTAGAACACTTCCCAAAAAGTAAGCATGCCAAATTTCAGAGTACTAGCTAGATGGGAAAACAGAACACAAGAACTCAGTACTTCCTAGCTGGGCATAGGCATGAAGAAACCAGGACTGAATGGGACTTAGGCATAATCATAGAGGACAACCTTAAAGTAGGGAATCAATGTGAAAAAACAGCACAAAAAGCAAGCAGCATATTTAGATGAATAGGCAGGGGAATAAATAACAGGAAACAAGAAGCGATCATTCCACTCTACAGATACCTGGTGAGGCCACACCTAGAGCACTACTTCCAGTTCTGGAGGCCCCACCAGAAGAAGGACATAAAGCGCTTGGAATCAATTCAGAGAAGGGTCACAAAGATGGTGCAGGGCCTCCATCACAAGCCATATGAGTCTGTACTACCTGAAACAGAGAAGGGGCCGAGGGGATATGATAGAAACATTCCAATTCATCAAGGGTATAAACACTGTTCAGGTAGAAAACTCATTCCATGCAAATGGAGAGGCACACACAAGAGCACACAACCTATGCCTGAGAGGGGGAAGGCTCAGACGCAATATCAGGAAGCACTTTTTTACAGAGAGGGTAATAGACACATGGAACAGCCTGCACCCAGAGGTGGTTACAGTAAAGACAGTGAATGCATTTAAACATGCATGGGACTGGCACTATGGTAGAAACAAAACTAGCAAAATATAGGGGAAGGGTTTAGGTTCATGGCAGACTAGATGGGCCACTCTGTCCCCATCTGCTGTCAGATTCTTATGTTCTTATGAGTTACGACCAGATTAATACATTTTAAAATTCTATGAAATTCCAACAATATTTTGTGGAATTTCACAATATTTCAACAAAATTCCACAGATTCTGAATGTTCTCATTCCACACAGCTGTACTCCATACTTAAATATTCCTACACCCCCTGTTCTCTCCATACTTGCATATTCCTGCACCTCCTGTTCTCCTTACATCCATATTCTTGCACTGCATGTTCTCTTCATACTTACATATTCAGTGAAAAGAAAAAAGTTTCCTGCACACACTACCCTGCAAGCAGGGATGCCACAAGTCCTTTGGATTTAAAACAGTATTTATTCAGACACACACATGCTCCAGCCTGACATATTTCAGATGGAGTGTCCTTTATCAAAGGCTGAACAGAAAGGTTACAACAGTTACATATGGTAGAAAAAGAACATGCGACTCCATGGTACTTAATATAATGAGGTGTGATTGGTTAAAAACTTTACCCAATATATAAAACTCCAGTGTTAACCCTTGCTGTGCTGTGGACTGATATATCAGTCCAGAATTCTTATACGTTCTAATTCTGTTGGCAGCCAAAGGGTTACAACATAAATGTATAGCAATGCTACACTTTGCAAAATGTTCTCAATAATAAACCACTTCTACATATTCCTGCACTGCATGTTCTTTTCATACTTTCATATTCCTGCACTGCATATTCTCACTACACTTACATATTCCTGCACTGCATGTTCTCTCTGTACTTACACATTCTTACTCTGCATGTTCTCTCCATACTTACATATTCTTGCACTGCATGTTCTCTTCATACTTACATATTCCTGCACTGCATGTTCTCTCCATACTTACGCATTCCTGCACTGCATATTCTCACTACACTTACATATTCCTGCACTGCATGTTCTCTCCATACTTACGCATCCCTGCACTGCATATTCTCACTACACTTACAAAGCCTGCACTGCATGTTCTCTCCATACTTACACATTCTTGCACTGCATGTTCTCTCCATATTTACTCTTTGTTACTCAGTTAGACATTGCAGTCAGCACTGCAACTTGGATAAACAGGTGGGATTGTTTCCATTAGAAAAAAGGTACTTATTGTACTTAGGTACTTTTAAAAAGAGCATTACTCTTGATCTCATTCTTTCTTTACTTCTTTCCATTTTTTAAAAACACATCAGTAGCATCTCCACTCAATGATCTTTTCATTATCAATTTACTGTTCCCAGGATGAAAACACCCCTCACCACTGTTACCAGCTGTGACAAAAACTGTCCCTTGGGCCCTTTGCTTACAGGGCAGTAATCTGTTGTGGACTTTTAACCCTTGTCCACCACCTAATTTTTACTCGGAACCAGGAAACCACCCTTTTGCCCTCTTGCTCAAGGTTAGGAAGGTCAACACAAAAACAGTTGCTAGAGTGCCTAGTCACTGGTTCTATCAAGAATGGATTCTTTACTAGGAGAACTGCAAGTATTTACAAACAGGATATATTTACAGTTAGACAAAAGGTTTCAAGTCTTCTAGGAAATAGAAAATAAAGCAGGTTACACAGTTGATGCATAGAAATATTTAAATTTTCTACTGCTAGCTACAGTAAACACTTTTTCTTACCTGCAGTAGGAACCCCCTTGTACAGATGTTCAGTGTCCCAGAGAGAGACAGACAGATATGACCCTCAGCTCCCTAATTTATTTCCTTTTGCTGTGAGGAGTGGCCTTGCCCTATGAGTGAGTTCCCCACCACCCCAGTGTCTGTGTGTGTGTGTGTGTGTGTGTGTGTGTGTGTGTGTGTGTCTCATCATCTGAGCCTACTGGCCTGTCTTCACACCTAGAACATCCCTTGTCAAGCTTTATGGTTTTCAGGATGTTTAATGTGTTTAAAATTGTACCATCACATCTGCCAGGGTCTGTAGCTCAAATAAGCACAGAGTAAACTTACACTGAGTATCTGGCAATATTTCCCATAAGACTTTAATAGACACATGACATGGAAACCACATTTTGCATCCACGTTAAAACAGCAGAACTTATAAAACAACACATTCAGATAGCAGAACTTATAAAAGAATCATAACTACACTAACAAAAGAAATAAATAGATCAATCATATGTCCATTACAACAATGTTTTACCAGTTGCCATCTTTTTACAATTCTCTACCTCTGTCTTTATTTGATACATGTAATACAATACAATTAACAGTTTTAAACATTCTTTAAAACATGACATCACTGTTAATTGTAAATGTACCCGATTCTTTAGACATATCTGTGTATTTGTATATTTATTGTTGTATTACTTGTATTATTTGTCACATGCATGTTTTGCACTCTGTTATATGTTATGGTTACCCTTGTAAATGTGCCCTTGGCCCAAAGTCTCACCAGATTTTAAATAAACAAATGTATTGCAGCACCACCTTTTCTCTCCATACTTACATATTCCTGCACCCAGTGTTCTCTCCATAGTCACATATTCCTGCACCCCCTTTTCTCTCCATATGTATATATTCCTGAACCCTATTCTCTCCATACTTCCATATTCCTGCATCCCATGCTCTCTCCATACTTTCTTATTCCTGCACCCCGTTCTCTCCATACTGTACATACAGTTCCTGCACCCTGTTCTCAACATATTTATTTCCCTATTTCTACACCCTCTATTCTTTCCAAATTTGCATGTTCCTGCACTCCCATTCTCTCTACAATAATATATTCCTGCATCCCTGTTCTGTCCATACTTACATATTCGTGCAACCCCTGTCCTCTCCGTACTTAAATATTCTTGTACCCATGTGCTCCTCAAATTTATATAGTCCTACACCCCTACTCTCTCATTTTTTCCCTGTATGATGTCCATCTCTTCAAATGTATTTATATTTATCTCTATATTAGAGCAGTGCAGAATAAGAAGATTCCAAATTCATGGAATTTGATGACATTTTGTTCAAACTTTGCAGAATTTTTAAAATGAATTCATTTGATTATAACTCAGCCTTCTAATGAGCTAGAGCTCTGAAATTTGGCATGTGTCATGTCTCGTTGGAAACATACATAGAAACATAGAATTTGACACGGCAGATAAGGACCGCTTCGCCCACCCAGTCTGCCCATTTCCCTACCTACTGGATAAGCTGCAGATCCTAGTTAACCAGCAGCCTACTTCTTCCTACCCCCACCCCCTAGAACGGCCTTACGACTGTCCCATGCATGCTTGAATTCCACCACTGTTTTTGACTCCACAACCTCCTCCGGAAGGCCGTTCCATGCATCCACAACCCTCTCTGTGAAAAAATACTTCCTTAAATTACCTCTGAGCCACCCCCATCTTGAAATTGTGCCCCCCCTTGTTCTTGGACACCTCTTATGGAGTTCCAATGATGTGCATACCATGAAGGTACAATGGAGTGCCTCAAAATTATTGGTGCTCAGACACTCTCATTTAGCTTTTTGTGGGAAATGTCTGAACATTTTATCTGCATATACCTCAGTCACCTACTGGACCAGAGATCTTAAATCTGGCATGAATACTTGATGGCAGGTGTTCTAACAATGTGCCAAATTTCATGACATTAGGATGGAATGCCTCGAGATTATTGGTGCTCAAAATGTGTCATTTTATTTTTTTGAGGAAAATTTCATGAAAACATGTATCTGCATATACCTCAGTAATATATTGATCCAGAAATCTTACATTTTGTATGATTACTTGATGGTAAGTGTTCTAAAATGTGCTAAATGCCATTACACTGGGATGCATCATCTCAAAATTATATTTGCTCAAGGTATGTCATTTTATGTTTTGCAGGAAATTTCATGAAAACTATTATTTGCATATGCATCAGGCACATTTGGAGCTAGACAGGTGTAAATTAGCATGAATAACCTTTTCATAATGGTTATAGAACCATTTAAATATGGGAAGAATTGGATTAGAGATGTTTTAAGTTATGGTGGTTCAGACGTTTACGATGTAAATATTTGCAGAATGTTGTGAAAACTCTCAAAAATGTGAATGTTTGTAACTTATCGGCTCTTGCAGGCATAGACTTAACACTGACATGTATAACTGATGTGTATCCAGGTGTCCAACAGGATAAACAAGGGATATGCAATGGAAGCAAGTGTAATAAATGATTTATTTGCACAAGAGCAGTTTGACCTCAGGTAACCTCATGAGTGGTGTAAGCCACAAGTGTGGTGTCCGAGGTCAAACTGCTCAAGTGCAGATAAATCATTTATTACAGGAGTTTTCCACTGCATATTCCATTTATGCAATTATTTTGTTTTTGCTTTTGTAGGGGGCATTTGTTAGTCAAAAAAAGTGAATAAAAATTGAATGTTTTGCCATTTTTTGCTGATTATAGAAAATCTGAAAGGAATCTGGAAACAAAACACATCTCATTTTGTAGATATTTTTATGCTGAACAACTTTTGCGTTCAAAGTACCATGCTATCTCTTTTTTGTTTTTGTGTTATTTGCATTTGTTTGATGAAACGGTGCACACACATAGAATTATTTGCTGTTTTTTGCTAATTCTGGAAAAACTAAAAGTATCTATAAATGAAACGCCACTCATTTTGTAGATATTTCTGTGCTGAATAAACTTTGTGCTCACAGTACCATGCTATCGTTTTCCATTTTAAAGTTATTTACATTTGTTTGTGGACAAAATGAAAAAAAAATATGAATTTTCTGCTGTGTTTTTTGCTAATTATCAAAATATCTATAAGGCATCTATAAATGAAATACCACTCATTTTGTAGATAATTTTGTGCTTCACAACTTTCATGCTCATAGCACTATGCTATCTTTTTTCATTTAAAAGTTATTTGCATTTGAATATAGTTAATACTGATACTGAGGCTGAACATTCTAAATGAATTTTGGAGTGACTGTGACATATCTACTATGTGAATAAATCTGTGATGATGTGTCTACTATGTGGATAAATGTAAAATTTTGAATTTATCGCATAGTAGCTCAGATTTATCTCATAGGATGTATGTCCACACTTATTGCATAAAATTGGCTTAGCAGTGTTGAATAACATTTTCATAGATATTTATGGTAGCATACAGACAAATCATCCAGAGTTATTTCTGTTACATTTAACATTCACAATTCACATATCACCACTTCATTTAATAAGCTGGGCTGAGAATTTCGCAGTCCTGATTTTCTTCTCTGGGTGACTGTCCCTTCCCCTTCTCTTTGAGCATAACTAGATTGACTCAGTAGAACTACTGATCCCACTGATATCCTCTTTGTTCTTTACAGTGACAAAATTCCTTAAACGAAGAGCCACCTACTCATTTTCCTATTAACCTATACTGTTGGAATAGCCAGAAACATTCCTTCCTGGTGCCACAGACATCGTCTTCCCCCACTATATATTTTTTAGTACCTCTCAGTCCTAGACTTGCATGTATATCAGGCCCCTGGATCATCAATTTACTGTGTGCAGTCCTTATATATCAGGTTGGAAATGTTGACTCTTTGTGCTTCCTTGCTCCAACTCAGAGGTCTGCCACTGCTGTGCAATGAAACTATGCACCTAACTCCTGAACTTGGTGACCCCCTGCATTGCCTGCCTCTCATGTCCCTATCCTTTCATTTTAATCCCCTAATAAGGCTGAGTGAAATTATCAAATTCCAATTTTATGGAATGTTCATGAAATTCCACAATTTTCACAAAGACACACTGAATTTAACTTCAAGTACAGATGTTAATTTGCAATTTCAGGCAGCAAGTAATAAAATTGGCACACGCAGTCTCCTTGTAAGAGCTAAGAACCTGCCAAATTTAATAGCATCCTATTATCTAGTTTTTAAGCATCAGAAGTTTATAAATCTGCAGTTTATATTCTTGCAAAATTCAGTTTTAAAATGTTGTGAAAATTTGACTACTTTTATATCAGTCTCAATTAAAGCTATAAATATGAACTCTGTCAGAAATGACTATGTGGAATAGTTGTTTTAACATTTCAAATCTGGTTGAAATTAGATATGTTGTTTTAAATTTAGAGGGGAATAACTGACATTTATATTTTGGCAACATGTTTGACAGGCTATAGCTCAGTCCCATTTGAAACTATAAATGTGAAACTATGTACATGTACATGTATAAATGAAGCAACAACCTGTATTCAGGTCAAATTGTATAACCTTTCAATGAATACTATCAAAATTATATAGAGAATAATGGATGGGTAGCTAGTTATAACGAGGATTTTATACACCCTGAGGGTGGGATGCAACATAAACCCCGAGAGCGAAGCTCTAGGGGTTTATGAAGGCATTCCACCCAGAGGGGGTGTATAAAATCCACGTTTTAACTATCTACCCATCTTTTATTTTGTATAATTGCTGGGGGCCATTTTTTCACCACAGCAATTATACAAAATAACTCTTGTTTTGCTATGGAGTCAAGCCGCGGATCATTGGGAGTTTTAGCATGGTCCATAGCGTAAGCCTCGTAAACTGAAGCAGCTTTTTTTTCTTACTTGGGGACGATTAGTAGGTTTGTTTTTTTTGTGCCCAGTAGTACTGTGTTAAAATAAAAGAAGAAATTACCGCTGACTTCTGTCAGGGAAGTTGTGAGCACTGAAGAGCTGGGACAGACTGCACAGAGAGCAGAAAGTTTGTGAGAGGCGCATGCGCTGAAGTAGGGAAACGGGCACGTGAATGTCATTATAACCAGCTGGTTATAATGCTAGAATTATAACCCAGTTTTCCTATGGGAAAAATGGTAACTAGTTATTATACTAAAATAAAATAACAGAAATCAAAATTTTGGCAAATTTTGGCTACCTATAACTCAGCCCCTGTTGAAGCTTGTGACTTAAACGATGGTGCACATTCTCACATTATAAGTTTCTTTAAATCCTGAAACATTGGGTGCATTTGGATCAGACATTTTTTAAATTAGGTCAAAATAACTAAAAATGTAATTCTGATTAAATGTTTGGCCTCCCACAACTCCTTCCCCTTTCAGTCTACAACTCTGAAATGTGGTACATGTACGCCATTATTGTCTATGCACTAATGTTGGTGTCACTTGGATGCATATTTTTAAAACAGCAACATAACTGAAATTAAAAATCTAATGAAATTCCACAGAATTATTGCACAAATTCTGTAACAATTCCACAGAATTGGAATGTTAATTCTGCAAGCATTCCAAGGGCAGAAGTTTACATTTCATATAGCTGTACTCTGTAGAAATGTGTACTTCCCATAGTCTTTATTGTGTATTGTCCTGCAATTTATGTAAATATCATGGGGTACAAAATGTTATTTTTATATACTTCACAGTTTCCGTGACTGAGTTATTTCAGCTATAGTTATCTAGGGGTAAACTGGCAAGTCTGTGATCTGTTTCCAGAGAAAGAGGCTTCAGTTACCATATCTAATGCAGAGTGTTCTCAGCTGTGGGGAAAGGATGGGTCACTTGCCCTCTGGGAACGAACAGTTACTGTGTGAGCAGTGGCTATAGTGGGATTCCGGACTTCCAGATACCCTGAGTGAGAGTCATGCTGCGTATGTCACAGCATACCACAGTAACCATTTTGGGTATCTGAAGGATTATGAAAATTGGTAGCAGTGTACAGAGAGTTCTGAGTGAGAACAAGTCTGTGACAGTTGTGTATTATCCTGTAATATGTAACTATTGTGGAGTATTAAATTTTACTTTTATATACTTCATGCTTTCTGTGACAGAGTCCTTTCAAGGATAGATAATCAGGAGTAAATTGGCACCCCTTTTAGTCCCATCCTTGTCCTTGCTGCCTTTGCCTTTTTCTCCACTGACCCACTATTCTGCTACTTATCGATTTCTTTACCTTAATGTTTACTCACCGACTACCCTGTTTTGTGAAGGGACTGGGATTTTCATGCTTCATTTCAGTGCCTACCCCTCAGCTAGTGTAAATGCTTGCCAATGAAGTTTTTAAACCTATCACCTAGGATCCTGGTTCCCTTCCCTGACAGATGCATACAATCACACCAGTATAGGCATGCATCCCACCAGGTGGACCCCCAGTCACCAATAAAACCAAAACCCTGAGCTCTGCACCAGCTTTTCAACCATTCAGAGAATCCCATGGTCTGAGAACCCTAGCCTCACCCATGCCATAGATAGGCAGCACCTCCAAGAAGGTTACCATGCATGCTACTTGTCTAAGGCCACTCCCCAACTCTACAAACTCTTCCTGCACTGCTCTGATCCCATTCCCAGGCAGGTCATTTGTCCCTAGGTAGACAATGATGTCCTGCTTCCATGATTCTGAAGATTCATTCTCTGTCCCTCCCAGCCATAGTGCTCGGCAGGTGCATTTCCTCCCTCTCCTCTCCTCTTGCCGCCCCCATTCTACCCTCCTAATGACAGAGTCCCCAACCAGGACTTGTTTCCTTCCCCTGTGGGGTCTTGTGCCAGAATCCTCTGGTCTCCCTTGTGGAGGTTACCAGCATCATCCTTGGTTTCCATTGTAGCACTATATGTGTCTCCACAGAGGAACCATGCTCTGCTAGAACAGTGTATTAATTGTGGAGTGGTACAACTGGAAGGATGCACTTCTCTGATCCAACACCCTCACCATTCCTGAGCCCACCCTTGTCCAACTGCTCCTCTTTCTTGGCAATCTCTGTGGCAGTGGCACTGGTGGTCCCTGGGTGGGGGAGAAGGTTTCCCAAATACTCACCAGGTCAGCCTGGAGACGGACAACCTCCTCCCTTAAACTAAAGAAGTGCCCTCAAATAGGACAGCATCTTAGCCTCCAGAACATCTACCAAAAGACTGCCACCCCACAGCCAGTGCACTGCACCACCCTGCCATGTTTCTCTCCCTTCCTGTTTAGTTGTTTCTATTTTTGTTAGTGTGTGTGTGCATCTACACCCTGTGCAGTGTGCTGGGCTGTTATGGTTATTTTTATTTATTTATTTATTAAATTCTCGGATTACAAATACCTTTGAGCAGAAACTGCTCATTTACAAAGGTTCCACGTCAAAGGATGAGGGTCAACATACATACAGAGGTAGTAAAAAGAATGCACAATAAACAACTAAAAGAAAAAATAAAGATACTCAGTTATGACATACTTTGAGATAATATTCATAAAACGAGCAGCTTGAGTAGGCAGCTGGCTGCGGTAACAATAAGAGAAAGAGGGCACCATAGGCAGTTAGTTTTGCAGGCATGCGACTGGGAGAGGAAGTTGGCAGGCTAATGGGCCACTGTCCGATGGTAGTGGAAAATGTCTTGTACCAGTGGAGATGTGAAGCAGGAAAGGAGTCACAAGGAAGGCCCAGTGCCAGAGGGAATGAGATTGGGAAAGGGCGGGCTGTGAGACATGAGTGAGCTGGGAGGTGTTTAGAGAGTTCTCTGTTCAACAAAGCAGTCACATTGAGTGGTAGAGGTGAGGTAAAGTTTGAGATTCCTTTTGAAGGATCCAAGTGTAGTAGAGGAAAGTGATTCTTTATTGAGGGAACTGAACCATTGATCAGCTCTATAGATAAAGGACCGCTGACCCATGGAGGTATGACATCTGGGAACCTGAAAGGTTAGAGATTGGGCACCACGTGTTAATTGAGTGCCACTGACATTATGACAGGTGTATGTCCTTTTCCCATTTGGGGAAGTGATGCCAGAACCTCTGGTAAAAAGGAAATGATGCACTTGGTTGGGAGGGGTGAGGGGAAGGGTGGATCGGACCAAGTTGGTGCCCTCCAGAAACAGTCAGCTACAGCTCGGATCTACCACTACAGTAAGTGTTTTCCATCCTTTCAGAAAGACAACCTGCACAAAAATTTAAAAGAAAATATACACTGCAAAAACAATTTAAATCAGAGGTAAGCACAAAACAGTAATACAACCTGTAAGCACAAAATAAAATAGTAACAGCAGTAACTCTGCTTAGCCAGAACAAGCCTTAATGTTTCTCCTTGCTCTGTTAATGTTGCTTCCTGCTGTCCTTTCAAGCAAACCCTAGAAGAAAATAGCTCAGGTAAAGCTAGATGCTTTATGCCAGCAAACCTTGTCCTCACCACAACACACCAACTAACCTGACCTTCTAAATTTTCCATCTGTTGGACTAGGTACTAAGCCTTTGTTAGCTCCATACCCCAGTTACATTAATAATTCCCTGGAAGAGCTGTGGAAGAAAAGCAACTGTAACATGGCATAGATATGAATGAGGAAATCGGCACCACACATTGGACGAAATGCATCAGATGGTGTAGTTTGGAGATGTCATTAATCCACCAGTAATGCTGTCCCCAAACTGAAGTACCATAGTCAGCCACAGAGGTAGAAAAGCAGCACATGAGGGAATAGTAGTGTATCGCAGGTAAGAGGTACTTATCTGTCCCACCCACCCAGTCAAATGCCCATGGGTGTCTCTGCACATGACTCAGGTATAACAAATAGCAATGCGCAGAGGACACGGTCATTGACCCGAAGTAAGAGAGCGGAGCAACCAGCGAGGCAGTCCGATAACGCAACGCACATTGAGAGTGAGTGAAAGTCAAATTCGGATGTCTGGTAAAGTTGGAAACATTATCCGTATGTTGCACTGCTAAACTGAAAGAATGATGCTGGAAACGCACAGAGTAGAAGTAGATGAGATGCAAATCACACAGAAAATGCACAAATGGTGAAGAGAATGGCACACATCAAAGAGGACACGAAGGGAGATCAGAGCGAGATGGCTAGCACACAGGTACAGTAAGTAAATATGCAAAACAGAATGACTGTGATATAGAGGAAGGCATGAATGACCAT
Organism: Neoceratodus forsteri; assembly: GCA_016271365.2. Taxonomy (NCBI): domain Eukaryota; kingdom Metazoa; phylum Chordata; order Ceratodontiformes; family Ceratodontidae; genus Neoceratodus; species Neoceratodus forsteri. The sequence continues at coordinate 13,957,149 of JADMNL010000038.1, read as the reverse complement.
GTAATGGACCTCCTAGGCAGTGTAAAGGAATACTACCCACTGAGATTGCCTTAATTCTCATCAGAAAACCTTGACATATAGGCCCAGATATTCAAACTGCGCCCAAAAAGTGCGCAACAGCAGGAGCAAGGGCAAGTCCATTACGCCCATGCGCAAGAGGCGCAATATTCAAAAACTGTGCAGGCCAAGATGCGCCTACAGCTGACGAACGAATATCACACCACCTGCACCATAGCGCAACTAGGGAGGTGAAGCTGAGCATATCTGATGCACCATAGTGCAACAAGGGATGTTCAGTTGAGCAGTCCAGATGTGCCATAGCGCAACCAGGGATGCCCCCCAGCAGCAGGGTAGCAATGCAACAGCACAACCAGGGATGCAGGGGCCCACCACCCATACCACAGATGGGCAGAGGAACACACAGCAGAACAGACATCGTCCCCCCACAAGCCATGCACTGCACAACTGGGGGAGGGCTGGAATAACCACTGGCCCATGGAGACCAGCAACCAACCCACAGCTGGGCCGTGGTGCCCCATCACACCCCCTGGCAAGCTGTGACCGGCACACAAGGAGGGCCGACCACCCCGTGCCACACCATCCCACCAATGCAGAGCACACCCTGCACTGTGACCCCCAGACACCCTACCGAGGAGCAGCATCCACCAGTGCATGATACCCCATGCATGCCACCACCCCCACTGTGACAATGCAAACCTGTGCACCACAGAACTATACAAGGCAGCCCCACCATGAGCACCCTTCAGCGGGTGGCAGCACACAGCGATGAAACGACTGCATACACAGTGCCACCACGTACATCCCCCCCCAAGGTACAGCTGAGAGACTGACCATGCATTGGCACACGAGGTACCCCACACGTGACAGGGCATGCCCCGGACTCCACCATCAGTGGTACAGCACCCTGCACACCCTCCCAAGGACACACCCAGACCCAACACTGGCCACAACAGCCAGCGCAGACACCCACAGTGATGCATGGAAGCATGCACCAAACAGGATGCAACACAGTGCATGGACAAACACCCACCCATACCCAAGGGCACACCAACACAGGGAAACAGTAGTGAGGCAACCAAGCCCCCAGCGTGTAGCCATGGAAACCATGTACACACGGCCAGCACTCCTCCATGGCACAGGAGTGCCAGCCACCCTGCGCAGGCACTGTGGAGCTGTACACCACCAGCATTTTCTGGAGCACAAGTGATAGACAGTGGTGCACATCCCCTGCAACACACACAAGCCACAGCATATAGGTGGGACAACAACAGTGGAGACCACAGTGTCGCCTGAGGCAGACATGCACCACACCAGTGACAGGAGGCAAACTGGCATTGTGACGGGTACAGTGGCTGTCCTGCATAGACAGCCACCACTGACATGCCAGCAGACCGTGCAGGTCACAGACATGCAAGGGTGTCAGCTGCACAGGCTACGGATGGGCTGACAGGTGCGCCATGGACACAGAGCATGCACCATGGACCACTGCACACAGTCATCCAGTGCACAGGAAACAACACACACACACCACAGACAGTGACTGATAGCTACCCACACCATAGTCACTTCCCTATGGACACAGCTGGCTGACTATTACGACTGCACCACCCCTGACGCCATGTGACACCATTGCAGCTGAGCACCTATAGCGGCTGCAAAACAGAGACCACCACATTAGGTATATCAAAACAAAATGTATTGTAAAAATCACAAAAACTATTTACATATATTTACAAAGGTTGGGGAGGCCACAAACAAGGTGGGGGGGGGTAGGGCAGGGGTAACAAATGGTAGAGGGAAGGAGGGGTGAGGGTGGGTCCAGGCGTAGGAAAATCAGGGGCATTAATATGCTTAGCGAGCCCCGCCTCCCCACTCTGGCTGCTCCTCCCGCCTCGCCTCCGCTTGACCCACATCGTCTATCCATTGCAATATCTCCAGGAGGCCTCGCCACCTGCAGTATCTCCTGAAGCCATTGATGGCCTGAAACTGCCGTCCACCCAGGACAAGGGAGCACATATGCGAATGCACAGCCCCATGCAGCCCACCCACTGTGCATGGCATACGGCCATGGGACATGCCTCTGTGATGGTGTGTGACCACCCACAGTGATCGTATCCACAAGACCTGCCCACCCAGGAGCACATAGCTATGTGGACTGGCTGCACACACCCACTGGCCAAGTCTGTGCACAGCACCACGTGTTGTTGAGTGACATGGCTGGTGGTGCGGGCAGGTGGCACAGCCAGGTTCCCGGAGCATGCATGGACCACCACTGACGCACTCCCAGACAAGCAGTGCCACTGGACAGTACTGACTGTAACAAGTTGTGTGCATGGCAGTGGTGTCAATGGATGGTGGCCATGCCCTGCTGCCCGCCCTGTTACACAGCATGCAATAGTAATCATGGATGTAAGGCACTCATCATCACCAGGCTGGTCCCTCCACCTCTGTGGACCTTTGCCCTTCCCAGATTGATGGTTCTCCTGCTGGTGCCTCCTCTCCCTCACCAGCTGGCGCTCGTCTGGGCCCAAGGTGCAAACATGGAGAGAGGAACTTCAGTACAATCCTGTAGCAAAGTCCCCCCGCCCCCATGTGTGTGCATTCCCACACAGCCAGACCCACCCATCCCACAACCTGATAACACCACCATGGCCAACACCGGACAGCTCCCCTCATGTGCCGGACACATGCAACCGTGATATCCGTATTGAAGATAAAAGTGTATGGATGTTGCACTTAACTGGCTGTGGCACTGTGCCCCTGCTGGCACATGCCTGCAAGTGGGCAAGCAGGTCTGGGTCCCTCCGCCTCAGGTCCCCATATCTGTGGTGGTACCGTTCCGCTGTCCACCCCATACCGGTGGGCTCCTCCAAGGCGTCGGCCACCTCCTGCCACACTGGACTCCTGGATCTGTCCAGGGATGCCTCACCAAATATTGGGCCAACAAGTGGCTCCACAATGGTAACCAAGTTTGCCATCTTGACCTGGCTCCACTGTGCTGCTCTCCTCCTCGGCATCTCTATTGCTCGGTTAAGTCAAAATGGCGCTCTGCAGCATGGTTCCACCACATGCAGATGCTGCGTGGTACAGCGCTGCCATTCTCTATCACGCTGTCACCGAGCAGCCGATGGCGATAGTGGTGCACCATGCCTGTCGCGCCAACCTACGGAAAAGGTCGGGCACAGAGTCAAGGGTCTCTGGCACACAGACAGCCACAATGTGATTAGAACCCAATGTGTCTGGTGTAATTGGGTGCCTGTGTGCCACCTCCTGTAGTGGCCTACTTCACTGTTGCCCCAGAATGCCTACGACGCCCCAGTGCCACAAGCAGTGCCATATAGGTGAACAGCCAGAAAGCCACTGGCATAATGGTGGGCGCTATGCCCCGCATTGCTCTCCCGTACAGCGCAGCGGCAGCGCAGGCGCCTGTGTCATCAACCCGGGCATGCGGATAGGTGTGTACTTCGCGATGCCACAGAACTGCGCCCTTAGCTCAACACATTCAATACACCAGCAAAGCGATATTCTGCTGTCACATGCAAAATCAGCAAATCAGCCATTCAACGGCGCAGTCACTGCATTTCCAGTATCCATTTAAAGATGCACCTCACCTCATTTGCATGCGTTGTGCTATAAAAGTGTGACATTAGGCTGCACAGCCATAGTCAATTACTAAGTCTATTGGTGAGTTGCATGCTGTTTGGGAGTATGGACTGTGGATTTTACAGGACACATGCATGGGACTGCACAGTGCAGGTAACATCGGTCATTCTCACCCAGGCTGAATCCACGACCGAGTGAGTTGTGAAGGAAGAGGGAACAGAGTTGGAGGGGAGGAGGCCAAATTTCATTAAGGCGAGACAGATGCCCTGTTCGAGGCCTACTAGACCAGGAGCTGCTTCTCAGCGGACACCAGGGAATACACTATACAGGCCTGTGCTGCTGCATGGGAGGAGGTGGCACATGCTGTAAACCTGCATGGCAGCCACCAGCGCTCCATGCAGGAAAGCAAGAAGAAGATGGGCACAGACAGGAGGAGGATTAAGGAGAAGGTGGCTGCCATCAGGGCGGCAGGTGGGGGACAGCCAGAGGTGCTACGCCTGACCTCACAGAAGGAGAGGATTGCTGGCAGCATGCAGCATTGCGCCATTGAAGGTGTTCCGGGTGGTGGATTCCAGACAGGTGGTAGCCCGTCACTGCATGGTAGGTCATGGTCTGTCTATTGGGGGGGGAACAGGGGAGGTCACATGCAGTAACACAACTATGTTTTCCCTTACAGCTCCTGAGCGTCTGCATGGGTCAGCATTGATGGGTCTCTCCACTGAGGCTGGGCAGATGGAGATGGTGGAGGGCCCATCCACCTCCACAAGAATACGTGGCTCAGTGCGACAATGGGCCCGCCTGGATGTCCAGACTGATGTTGTTGGAGCAGGTGCGGAGGAGGCCCTGCCCATGTCCCGGCGTGCCAGTGTCCACAGATGCCAGCATGCTGGGACTCGGCGTGCCGGGTCTGTCACCGATGATGATGCGCTAACATCATTGGCGGTGACGCGTGTGTGCCACGGGATGGTCACAGCAGGTAACGTGTGGCCATGGCTGTGGGTGGTGCGTCGTGAAGGCCTCGTGTCATCTGATCCCAACCTGTGCCTGTCAGCGCGATTGGGGCGGCACTGGTGTGTACAGGACAGTGGGACTGTTGCAGCCACTGCAACGCACCACTGAGCCCTGGGGAGTGGCAGCCGGAGGGGCAGCATCAGCAGTCGGCCAATGGGCTTGGGGGTACAGTGTCAGGGGGCAGCGTCAGTGCACCACTTGTGGACACGCCCACCCTCAAGGGGTGCTAAGCATCAGGGCCACACACGCCCTGAGGGACAGCATACCCATCAGGCAGATGACCTCTTGGATGAGCACACCCGCATACTGCAAGCATCAGTCAATCAGCAGATGCGGCTTGTGACGGCGGTGGATGCACTGAGTGTGGCTCTGGAGTGGGCAGAGGACGCCACAGCAGAGAAACCGCCTGCTCTTGGCAGGATGAACCAGATGTGGAGGATGTGACCGCTGCCATTGATAGGATGACACATACAATCACAGCTGCCATACAGGGGCACACAGTTATTTGCCCATGCATCGCAGACACCGCGCAGTGCAATTGTCCACCCCCATTCCCGCTGCGCTGCTACACTTATCCTTGTTGACACCGAAGTTCAGCTGGAAGCATCCTGAGCATGCCTGGCACAGGTAATGCACGCGTGCTGCAGACCCTCTGCATTAGCCATGTTCACGCAGTGGAACCCCTGGGAGACCATCGGTGCCAACCCATGAGGCCAGTGGTCAGCCTGTCAGTGATGGCGGGTCTCGGTGGGGCCGCGCACGCATCCGTGGCAGCTGGGGTACTGTGGCACATAACTGACCTGTCTCCCATCACGGCTACTGTCTGATGCTGCCCTGTGTGCATTGTGTCATTCAGCGGGCAATGCACAGGTGGGTACCCAGCCCTGCATGCAGACACACAGTCCATCTGCACACCCTCCCGGCTGCTGTCCGCAGTTGCGTGTGCATGATGATGCCTGGATTGTGCTGTACGCCAATGTGCAATGGTGCCCAGCGTCCGACACAGGCACAATGACAGGCCGTGGGCATGGTGGTCTGTGGACATGTGTGTGGCTAGGGGTGGTGTTCTGGGTCGGTGTGCCTCCTACCCTTTGTGCATCTCTGATGAGTTGTGTGTGTGTGTGTGTGTGTGTGTGTGTGTCAGCGTGCCATGTTAGACCTCACCCATCCCTGGTTCTGTGTGTGGTTCCATGCCTGGCCACTTCCCTTGACGGCATGCACCCCTGGTGTGTGTCCATGCATGTTTGTGAGTTGTGCCTTTGCTGCTGGTGTGCACATGACTTACCTGGGTTGGCTAAGTGCTCCTCTGTGATGGTGTCCGGTGCAGTTGTGCCGCAGCTGGGCAGTCGAGAGTCCCCGCTGCCCAAGGAGGCTGCCTAACACCATTGTCACCGCCGCCCTCATCATCCCTCGCTGTCCCCTTTAACCTGGTAATGGGCTATCCCACATCTGCGGCTATGTTGTGCAGGATGCAACAGGCCAGGAATAGCCTGCAGGACTTTGAGGGGCTGTACCGTAGGGCACCGGCCAGAGGTGTCCAAGCAACAGAAACGCGTGCATTCAGCATCCCGAACACCCGCTCGGTGACATTACGTGTGGTGGCATGTGCCTCACTGTAGCGTTGCTGCGATGGTCGCGGGCTGCCGGTATGGTGTGAGCAGCCAAGGACGGAGTGGGTATCCACTGTCACCTGTGTGTAGAGGGTGGAGGTTAGTTTGGTGATCAGCATCACCCTGCCCCAGCCACTACCCATGTCACCTCTGACCATGCCCCTCCCAAGCCCTATGTTTGTCCGTGTAGTTTGCATACTCACCCACTAAGTGGCCAGTGGGGATGTCCCCACTCTCGAATCTGTGGCACAGTGCTGACTGGTTTGCAAGATGAAGGCATTGTGTGCTCCCCAGAGGTACGTGGCACAGACATTGATTATGTGCCCCCTGGCGTCGCCACCACCTGGCAGTTGATGCTAGCATAGCCCTTGCGATTCATGTATGGGGCCCCCTTGGAGCCAGGTGGTGTGCGGATGGCCACATGGGTGCAGTCTATTGCCCCTAGCACAGTAGGCGTACGTGCTACCCTGTGGAACTCCTGTATGTTTGCTGTGCACTACGCTGGTGTGCTGGGGAAATGAATGTACTCCGCAGCATATGACAGCAGTGTGCTGAGGAATTGGGCGAGGTGGCATGATGCGGCTGACTGGGTTATGCCTGTGGTGTCCCCTGTTAGTCTCTGGAAGGTACCCATGGCGAGCAAGCACATGCAAGCTGTCACTTTAGTCTTCACTGACAGAGCATGGCTCTGTCGTGTGGAGCTCTGCATCACATCACTGCACAGCTCACAGAGTGCCGCCAGAATTGCCCGATTCAGGTGGTACCGCCCACGATCTCAGTATCACTGTACAGCTCGGAAGCTGGTGCAGGCTCGGTACTGCCTGTTGGGGCATACTGCCGACAGGCCTTCCACGGCCGTGCCCCTGCTGCCCGCCTTCTCACCCCCCTCATTACTGCCTCCATCTGGATGGTGGCACTGGTCATGTCCCTGGCTTAAGTTCACCCCCCTGGCAGCTGTTTCTGTGTTCCCCCCGCTGTCCTGGCTGCTACTTCCCCTGCACCGGGAACAGCTGACTCTGCTGGCCTCAGTGCTGTGTGGCACTTCCCCCTTCTGCACTGTGGCTGTGGCTCCCCACACCTTCCCTGAGCCTGTGGGTTCCAGGTGCCCTTTCACTGTCCTGCCCTGTGTGTGTGTGTGTGTGTGTGTGTGTGTGTGTGTTGCCTGTGTGGCTGGCTATAGTTCAGCAACTTGTGGCTTCCCTGTAGCATTCTTGTGCCTCTCCCTTGTTCCTTTTTATTTTGTCTCATTTCCACTATGGCGCAACTTCTGCTTGTTCCCCTGTTGCGCATGGCGCATGCTGTTGAATATCGCACTGCGCCATTTATGCAGGTTCCTCACCCTGCAGTTGCACATACATTTATTAGCACCCGCACTATTGCTCAGCGTGATTTGGGGCAGCAACTGCCTCCTCGCTGAATATCGTAGATCGGCGATTGTCGTGGACTCCTAGCGGAATAAGAATTTATTATGATGGCGTAACCCCTTTGAATATCGCTCTAGTGTCTTAACAATACGTGAAGTATGTTTTCACAAAATCAGTATATAATCAGAGTCTGGAAATGTTCAAAGTGCAGACAACAAATGTGAGCAGTGCAAAAGTCTTGTATTGTGCCATGGGCGGTATAAAAATAAAAGTCAGAGGAACTACATTCTCTAGAAGCCATGTTACAAGCGCATTAAGCCACTCCGAAGTGGCATCTAATGGTAGAATAATGCATGGTTGGGCTATTGTAGGCACTCCCAACCATGCATTAATCCACCATTAGATGCCACCTTCATCATGACTTAATGCTTACTTAGGTCATTCAATGTAAGAAAGAGTCTGCAATACATTTAAGCCCAAAACGAAAATCTGTAAGCACAAAACAAGAGAGTAACTTTGGTTAGCCTAAAGATAGATCAAAATGTAAAACATGTAAGCACAAAACAGTAACAGAATCTGTAAAAATTTAACAGAAAATATACCTTGCAAAAAATATGTATCAGAGAAAGATAAAGCAGTAACCTGTAAGCACAACAGTAACAAACCTGTAAGCAAACCCTGTAACAATTTAGCAGAAAATATACCCTGCAAAAACAATTTCAATCAGAGAAAAATAAAGCAGCAAATGTAAAACCTGTAAGCACAACCTGTAACAAATTAACAGAAAATATACCTTGCCAAATAAAAAAAAACTGAATTAGAGAAAAATAAAGCACAAATCTGTAAGCACAAAACAAAACACAACAGTAACTCTGCTTAGCCAAAGGAAGCCTTCATGTTTCCCCTTGCTCTGTTAATTTTGTTCACTGCCCAGTCCTTTCAAGCAAATCCTAGAAAACAGCTCAAGTGAAGTTAGGTGTGTTATGCCAGCAAACCTAATCTTCTAGGCATTTCCCCATCCCTGTAAAATCCACCCTCCAGAAATCTAGGACTTCAGTGCTTGTGTGGCTGGTTTGTTCCCCCTCAGCTATTTTAAACCACACTGTTCGATGGTCACTGCTTCCAAGGTGTTCCCCCACTTTGACCTCTGTCACACTATCCCCATTTATGAGCACCAGGTATAGTAGAACCATCTCTGGTGTGGGTTCTATGACCAGCTGTTTAAGGAGTGCCCCCTGTACTGAGTCTAAGATGTTTCTGCTCCAAGTGGCTGCCAACACAGGAAGATTCCAGTATATATCCGGAAGATTCAAATCACTGACCAGCAACACCTCTCCCTTGTTTGCCATCCTTTAGATTACTAGCATCATCTCATTGTCCACCTCTTACCCCTGTGCTGGTGGTCTGTATATTACCCCTATCTAGATGGATGTCCTTTTGCTCCTTTCAAGAGTAACCCTCAGCATCCTCCCACCACCCTGTTCTCCTTGAATTTCAGTGGCCTTTATGCTTTCACTCACATAAACAGCCGCTACTAACCCTCTCCCTGTCTACCCTGTCCCTCCTGAATAGATTGTACCCCGGTACAGTCGCCTACCAACTCTGGCTTTCATTGCACCAGGTCTGTGTTATGGCCACTACTTCCCCCTTCCTGCCTGCCCTGTCCCTCCTGAATAGATTGTACCACGGTACAGTCACCTACCAACTCTGGTTTTCATTGCACTAGGTCTGTGTTATGGCCACTATGTCCCAGCCAGATTCTGCCATGGTAGCCTTGGGTCATGTAACCTGTTACTCAGACTACAGGCATTTGTACACATGGCTTTCCAGGATGTATTGCCCTTCTCTTGCTCAGTTTCCATATGTTCCTCTTTTTTCTGATCCAACCCACTTTGTCCACTGTCCTTGCAATAACTTAAGCCCTCTGTATGTCTTTCATCTTCTCATGTTCCTCTGTATTCTTGCGCTCCTGAGGGGTGGAATATTCTTATCTTTCCTCCACCCCCCACTTGGCAAGTTTAAATGATTCATCAACAAGCATTTAAACTAACCACCAAGAACCATGGTCCATTCCTTGGATGAATGTAGGCCATCATCACTATACAGGCCCATATCCCCCTAAGTGGGGACCCACTTTCCCATGAAACCAAAGTTCTCCTCTCTACCCCATTCCTTTAATTATGAGATAAACTTCTGGATGCAGAGTGACCTAGACTCCCCCATGCCGTGGACAGGCAAAACCTCTGAGAAGGCCAGACAGAGTTTACTACCCACTTTAGGCCCCTTCCCAGTACCTAAAACTCCTTCTGTATTCTGTCTACCTCTACTTTCTCTCTGGCCAGGTCATTTGTCGCTAGGTGGACAGTAACATCCAGCTCCTCCCTCCTTACTACCGCCCTTGCAATCCTCTGGATTAATTTTCCATCCATTCATGCTGTGCCTCCTGGAAGGCACTTGACCACCCTCGCCCCTCTGCTACTTGTCCCCATTTCCACTCCACAGACAATTGACTCCCCCACCAGAAGTAGCTTCCTCTTCCTTTGGGGTCCTCTGCCCCATACCCCTTGGGCTCTGTTATGAGGACCCACTCATACTCCTTGGTCTCAACCTCAGAAGTCCTTTTGGGGCTTTCCCACTCCTGCAAAACAGAGTAGAAATTCCTAAGTTGGACCGCTTGAGGGATGTGCTTCAGACTCATGTCCTACACCCACCCTGAGCCCACCGTGGTCCATCCATTCCTCCTCCTGGGCAACCTCAAAAGTGTTGGTTATAGACATGGATGCCTCTGGGTGGGGGAGGAGGTCTCCTGAATCCTGGCCAACTTGGCTTGGGGATATGCAACATCTGCACTCAACCCACAGAGGTGCCCGCAAATGGAGCAGCATTGCATGATCCAGAATGTTCTCCTGAAAACTGCAGCCCTACACTCCACTATAATGCATCACTACCTGCATCTTGGGGAGGGAGGGTGGGAGTATGCACCTCAGTGTTGAGCTGCAGGGAACAATCAGCTATTGCTGCTGTGGAAAAAGACACAGTACTGTATATCTAGTAGCTGCTGTCCTTGGCTATCCTCTACAACCTCCATGGAAACTGCAGCAGAAGGTTAGCTATCCCGGCCACTTAAACACCAAACAAAAATACTCACAGCAAAGAACAGTTAGCCATGTAACCTCTGTGGATCACTGCAAACTAAGGGGATATGATAGAGACATACAAGTATCTTACAGGGAGGAACAGGGTGCAGGAATACACTATTTTTAAGTGAAAAAGATGTTCCAGAACTAGAGGGCATGGGATGAAGTTGGAGGGAGGACGATTCAGAGGAAACATGAGGAAGAATTTCTTCACAGAACAGGTGGTGGACAAGTGGAACACCCTGCCAGAGGAAGTGGTGGGGGCTGAAACAATCATGGGATTTAAGAATGCATGGGATAGACATAAAGGAATTCTGGAGGTCAGGGGTAAGGGGCAACAGACTTCTAGGAAAACATAAACTGAACTTACAAGCTCAAATGGGCAGACTGGGTGGGCCATAGGCCCTTATCTGCTGACACTGTCTATGTATCTATGTAAGGTTACTTGTCTCCGACTGTGAGGAAAAGAACAATAGGATGTAGATGCACTGTGCTGACCACATTCCCGGAAGAATGTTGGGGGAGCAACCTGTGGGCAGGAGGTAAATAAAGTTAGTGATAAATACCTCCACCCAAAAAAATCCCAACTACCAACATAAAAATACACTCCAGTTCTGAACCCCAGACCACCACTGTCACAGACCACAACCTTAACCACCATGCCAGATGGCCAACCTGGATCCACCCTCCCAAACAAACCTGTATATCCTTCACTCACTACCTCTCAATCACCATACAGTACCGAGGTGTGCTTTCCAGTCACTCTCATTCCTCCTCGCTGTTCTTTCACAGTTGCTCTTAACCCAGGTGCTCATACTGAGTCACCCATATCATGAGTTACCAAGTAAAATAGTTTCTGCTCTTCCCCATATGGATATCCCTGCAGTTAAAGATCTAAAATGCATCCAGTCCTCCAACCAACTTCCTCTCTCCTGCAGTCAGTGGAGGGTTCAAGAATAACTGGGATAGACATTTGGGTATAGTAAAGGGGGGGCAACAAGGATTAAAAGAGGACAGAGAAGACAAGTGATGACTAAGGGAGTTTTTCTCATCAGTTAGACAATGATAAAGGCAGAACAGATAGACAAAATGTCTTTCTTCTGCTTTCAAGTTCTATATTCTCATCTCCTGCAAAGTCCTTCCCTCTGATAACACAGAATGTCCCACTATGAAGACAGAAGGCTAAGCACACAGTGGTGGGATTCAAGAATCCATGGGATAGGCATAAGATCATCTCATGAGAAGGGAAGGGGGGGTGAATGGGCTACAAATCAAGTAGGATCTGCAGTGATATTACAGGCAGGGAAAACTGATAGACTAGTTAGGCCAACCAGTCCTTATCTGTTGCCAAATTCTATGTTTATATGTGTCAATGTAATTCACAACTGCATTTTTCAGTAAGGTACAGGAATGTTAAAATGGAACCCCTAAGGTACTCTTCATCCTTTCTCCCAACATACCATCAAACTTTAAATTGTTAAATGTAAACCCATCCCCTGCAGAATAAAGATTCCTGCTTTGAGACTAGGTTGATCCTTACCTACTGAAACCATGGTTTCATAGTTCTGCACCATCACTTCCCTGTAAAGCTCCTTCTCCTGTTTGCTTAACATCTTCCATTCCTCTTCAGAAAAGACAACAGCAACATCTTCAAAGGTTTCTAGTACCTGAAAGGACATAAGACGTGTTTAAATGCTCTTGGCTTCACAACACACATTGAGAAATCTCCAACTTTTATACAGGATGGGGTGGGCAAGGTTACAGTCTAGAAGACTAAGGGGCTTTGCTGGCACTCCCACAACAATTGAAGACAGATAGAAACTGTAATGTAGGGCAGACAAGAGAGAAGCAGAGATGTAATAATGACATTAAGAAGGGGGAAGACTGAGTGAACCAAGTGAGGGGCGGGAGACCTAGCTAGTAGAAAGCAGTCTGGCTGAACATCAGGTATCTTGGGAATAAAATAGGGGGCCTACAGGCAACGGAGATGCAAGCCCAGCTGGACTCAGATGTCATCATAGAAATGTGGGTGACAAAAAATCCCAACTGGGACCTCACAATACAAATATGCCCTATTTTGAAAGGACAAGAAAATGGGTTACACTATACACTGAGACTATATAAAAGCAATAGAGGACAAAAGTCTTGGGGGAGTGGAGATAGAGTTAAATTTTTGTTCAACTGATAAACTTCGTAAAAACCTCAGAGTGCTGGTGGTGGTGCATAAAGATCACCAAATCAGTTTGAGGAGGGCTGCAGGGCGCTAGCAGGACCACATCAGAAGGGCAACCACTATGGAAACACAGTCATTATGGAGGATCTCCTACCAGACTGAGAAATGTTTTTTTTTGGGGGCAGAGTGCCAGGAGCCAAGCTCTTTCAGATTAAATGCATGGTGGCTTCCTAGTACAATGGGTGATGGAACTAACCAAAGATGGACCCATCCTTGACTTGGTACTGTCACATCAAGATATAATAGGAGAGGCCAGAGTAAAGGAGCCCCTGGGGATGAATGATCATTACTCAGAGTGGTACTGAAATAGCCCTAGAAACTCAGTACCCCAAGTCAAAGACAGTGGTCCTTGAATTTCAGGACAGCAGGTTTGGAGGATATTGGGGAGATCCTCATGACAAACTGAGGGAGTGGAAGGGACTGGAAGAGTGGAACATCAAAGTGAGTCCGATAGAGGTCACCAAAGCTTGTTTGAAGCTGGAAGGGAAAAAAACGCAAAATAAATCTGTGACAATCCACCTCTCTCTCTGGGCCATGACAGCTTTCAGAGGTGTCTGTCTTTGGGTATCCGCTGCCATCAGCTGGGTTTGCCCAGCACCGAACTCTTTCTTTCTCCAAACTGGAAGGTCAAACATGCGATTGCACAGATCAAAGCCTGATAGTATGTATCTCTCCAGTAGCGGATGCTAAACAGAGTTTTGCCTCAACCAATGGAAATCATAAATTATCTTAGAAATAATTGAAATCGCAGTCACAATTGTTGAGTAAATAAATAGCTCCTTACTTAACAGAAGCTCAAAAGTAACATTATGGGATATATATGTTTAACACAAGAGAATGATACTGTTACAGGAAAAGTAAACAAATGTTTTTAAATAACAGATGACAAAAGAAAAAGGATATTACTGAGATATGCTATTATTGGCCCCTATGCACTAGCAGGCGGGTAATACATACCTGTGGCATGTACCCTACCTATGCAGCTCCGCACCTGCAGGAGATTCATGGGTGGCCACATTCACAAAGAGTAGCCACCGTGCAACTCCTGTATGTGGCACTGCTCCCTGGTGTGCAGGCACGCTGGGGCAGTCAGGTAAGTCACTGTGAGTCTGGGTGGGTGGCCAATCAGCTGCTGACCCAGACTCCTTAGTGGATCACCTGCACCCATGTGGGCCGAGCGAGGAGCCGATGCATAGAGCATCACAGCTGGTGTGGGGGTTGGGTGCCCGGACACCACCCACAGGCCACCCAGTGTGCCCATATGCTGCAGCTCCCTCAGTGGGGATGTAATGGACCCTGCCTCACAGCCGCAGCCCATGGCTGTCGCTCTTAGGGGGGCTGCATAACAGGCCCCCTGCCTTTATGGCTGCCCCAACCTGGTGGAGGTGCCGACACCTGCGCCTGGCACTCCGCATGTTCGTGAATCCCCTGGAATGCACCCTGTGCCTCCCCAGTTTATCCCTTGTGCATAGGGCTGCATGCCACTAGAGCTCCAGTGCAGAGGATAGGTGGCCATCCAGTTGTGAATGTTGCGCAGGCGACCCAGTGAGTCTGAGCGGGTGCAGAGTGGACTATGCACCAGGGATACACAGCGCATACCCAGTCTGCACTTTTGGTCATAGGGCCTAGTATTCCTACCTTTCCCTATCCATCAAGATAAACTGGACCCTATGCTATATGCCAGCTCCCATGGACATAGATAGAAGAGTAGGCCCAAGCTTAGCCTCTTGGATGTAGCTTCCCCCAACTCCAAGAGCAACTCCCCCTACCCACTGTCTTTCAGCATCTTATATTCTCTCGAGAATAGGTGATTTCTATTCCCCCTTTAAAAGCACCAACCATCTACCATGCACATATTTAATTGTTTCAATCAGATTATATTCATTTTTAACCTTAGGTTTATATTTGAATGATCCAATCCATATAAACTGTGAGTCTGTGTGTAAATAACCACTCCCCTTCATGGTCCCTGTGTCTTGAGATTTATTACTCAACCCTTATCTAGATGCTGGTGGACAGTGGAATGCCAGCCTGCGTGGTTTTTTTTTTTCAGACTGCTAAAAAATACCAGCCAAAATTCCAAGCCATTAACTCCTTCCTTCCCATTTCTCTCATATCCCCCCCCCAACGTAACACAGCCATTCATGCAACTGCTGGAAAGTGCTCAAAGTATCCAGCCATGCCATTAGACCTGTCTAGATAGCCCATCTGCATTTGCATTTTGTTTACCACTGTGGTGCTGGATGGTCATATTGTATGTCTGCAGTACCAAACTCCAACGCAGTAGTATTCCATTTTGCCCACTTGATCTATGGTCGGTAGGTAGGTAGGTAAAATTTTATTTATACAGTGAAACTGCCATTAGGGATCCATGAATCCCTATTTACAAGGCATACCTGTTTGTATAATTTACAAGTAGTTTCAAATAACACACAGTACATGATACATATACATTATATATACAGTAAGTATGACGATAGTACTATAATACAAAATCATATTATTAAAATCACGGATGACTTAACTATATTAACTATGAAGCTAGATCAGGGGATTATGATCTGTGACCATAGTAAATTCTCTCCCATATAGGTAAGGCTGCAGCTTCTGAAGAGCCCACACTATTCCCAAGCACTCCTTCTTGATTGTAGCATAGGTCTCCTTTCAGGGCAGAAGCCTCTGGCTGAGGTATACAACCAAGTGCTCCTCCCCCTATTGGGTTAACTAGCTCAGCACAGTGACCAGCCTATAGTCTGAGACATCTACATGGACAATAAACTTTAGACTGTAATTGGGTCTGACCAATACAGTTGGCCCTCTTAAGGCCTTCTTTAGCTCCTGAAAAGTGACCTCACAGCCCTCTGCCACTGATCAGGCTTTCCCCTTCTTGATAAGGTCTGTTAGGGGAGAAGCCAGATCACTATAGCAAGAAACAAACCTCCAGTAGTATCCTGCTGTCTCCAGAAATGCCCTTACCTATTTCTCAGTGCTAGGAGTGGGCCAGACCAGGATGG
This sequence comes from Neoceratodus forsteri, assembly GCA_016271365.2. Classification (NCBI taxonomy): domain Eukaryota; kingdom Metazoa; phylum Chordata; order Ceratodontiformes; family Ceratodontidae; genus Neoceratodus; species Neoceratodus forsteri. The sequence goes on along the minus strand of JADMNL010000038.1, from coordinate 13,941,156 downwards.
CATAGACCTTGACAGGCTCTGAGTGGATGTGTCCACTACCCGCCTGGTACCCAAGATAGGACACTTATGCCAAACCTATCTGCCACTTTCTGCCTTTACTGTCAGATACGTGTTCTTCAGCCTGCAGAACACGTCCCGTAAATTCCTGATGTGCTCCTTCCAGGTCTGGCTGTACGTGGCTATCTCATCCATATACGCTGATGCAAACTCACCTACCCCAGATAGAATGCAATCCACAAGCCGAGGAATGGTTGCATGCAGTTGCATTCTTCATTCCAAATGGCATTACCTTGAATTTGTATGGAGTGACGAAGGCTGATCTCTCCCTGGCTACAGGGGTCAGAGGTACCTGCCAGTAGCCCTTTGTTAAGTCTATTGTGGTCAGATACTTGGCTCCCCCAGTCACTCCAGGGTCTCATTTGTTCTGATCATGGGATAGGCATCAGACTCTGTGCAGCTATTAAGCCTCTAGTAGTCAACGCAAAATTGTGTGGTACCATCCTTCTTGGAGATCAATACCATGGGCAAGGCCCAGCGGTTACTAGATTCCTGGATTACTCCCAGTTCCAGCATCTCCTTGAGCTCCTCTTTCATGGTCTGCTTAACCTGCTCAGATACCCTGTAGGGAGACTGTTTCAGGGGCACCTGGGTCTCGGTATCCACGTTGTACTCCGTCATCATGGTGTACCCCAGTTTCCCTGTGAACATGTCCTCAAATTCTCTCAGTACACCTCGAATCTCCTGCACCTGGGCTGGTGTCAGCTGTTCAGAGAGGGTAAGGTTGTCCATGGTGGATACAACCCGGGCCTCTCTGAGCAGGTCCATCAGTGGATCCAACTCAGTTTCTTCTTCTGAGATGCTGCATACAGCAATGACCAATTCCTTCCTGTCATAGTAGGGCTTCAGAATGTTAACATGATACACCTTTCACCTGCATCCCCTGCCCGGTGGCTCTAGCATGTAACTGACATCACTAACATTGTGGACAATGGAGAATGGCCCCTCCCATACTGCATACTGTTTATTCTGTCACAGAGACATGAGTGCCATCACTTGCTATCCCACCTCATGTACTCTGGCTTGGGCCCCGTGGTCATACCAGACCTTCTGCCACTGTTGTGCAGTAGCCAAGTGCTCCTGAGCAAGCCCCATGAGCTCCTTAAGGTTGGTCCTGAAGTTCAGGACATACTGCACGACAGACTCCCCTTGGGAGGCATGGTTACCCTCCCATTCATCCCAAATCAAATCTAGGGGCCCCCTCACCCTACAGCCAAACAGGAGCTGGAAAGGTGAGAACCCTGTGGACTTCTGTGGGACTTCCCTGTATGCAATAGGAGATGAGGCAAATACTTGTCCCAATCCATCTTATGCTGGGCAGCAAAAGTCCTTAGCATAGTCTTAAGGGTTGAATTAAATCACTCCACCAGACCATTAGTTTGGGATGATATGGGGAGGTTTTGAGCTGCTTTACCCCACACTTCTCCCACAAACTACTCATTAATCCTGACATGAAACTGGCACCCTGATATGTCAGTATTTCCTGGAGAAAGCCCACCCGGCTAAATATGCCCAACAGTGCATCAACCACAGGTTCCACCTCAGAGGATGATAGGGCCACTGCCTCTGGATATCTTGTGGCATAGTCGACTACCACCAGGATATACCACTTGCCAGTGCAACTTGGGGTGCTTAGTGGCCCCACTATGTCCACAGCTACCCTCTTGAAGGGTTTATCAATAATGGGTAGGGCACCAAAGCTGTCTTGGCCTTGTCCTCCATTTCCCCCACCCTCTGGCACTGTGGACAAGTCCTACAGTAATTTGCCACATCCTTGCCAAAATCAGGCCAGAAGAAATTGTTGGTCAGCTACTTTTCGTGTGCCTTACACTCAAGTGGCCTGAAAAAAGGCAAATCATGGGCAAGGGCCAAAGCTTCTGGCAGTGAACCTTAGGGACTACCAGCTGCTGGAGCATCTCAACATCTAGCTCCTCCTCTGTTGTGCATTCTCTGTGCAGCAGTCCATTGTCCCAGTAAACTGACTCTTTACCCCCCTGAGGACCCCCTAAGCCCTATTAGCTATTTCCCTCAGTATTTTGTAAGGTAGGATCAGTCCACAGCATAGCGCTGAGCTCCCCTCATATGGCCCTTACCAACACCACTTCAGAAGAAAGTCCTGTGGGCTCCTCTATTTGTGACTGGAGTTCAGTACTGCTGCTTCTAGCCAGCCCCTCCCCCATGCTACCCACTTCATCAGCTGCTGAGGGAGGGTCTGGATCACACCGAGTCACCACCTCACTTCACCCTCAGAATACTGCCCAGTTTTGCCTTGCTGCGGGTTGCAACACACACCAGAGATTAGAAACATAGAATTTGATGGCAGATAAGGACTGCTTGGCCCACCTAGTCTGCCCATTTTCCTACCTAACAGATAAGCTGCAGATCCTAGTTAACCAACAGCTTACTTCCTCCTACCCACCACTAGGACTGCCTTATGTCTGTCCCATGCATTCTTGAAGTCCCCCACTGTTCTTGACCCCTCGACCTCTTCAGAGAGGCTGTTCCATGCATCCACAAACCTCTCAGTGAAAAAATGCTTCCTTACATTACCTCTGAGCCGTCCCCCTTCTATCTTCAAATTGGGCCCCCTTGTTCTTGTTCCTGTGGTCAGAATCATTCCCCATGATCAAATTTACAGGAAGGTCCTCTACGAACCCCATCTCCTTTTCTCCATGGTCCCCCTCCCAGCTCAGGAAGACTCGAGCCATTGGTATATGGACTACTGGCCCTGTGACTCTCTAGATCCTGGAGTATTTCCCTGGCAACATCTGCTCTGCCTGGATGAGATCCTGCCTCACCTGGGAGATGTAAGCACCTGTGTCCCTCAGTCCCTGGGTTACTGTTCTATTAACTACAATGAGGTGCATATTTACATCTGAGGAGAGTGGTTCTTCAGGCTGCACACACCTCACCAACAGACCAGTGCTATTTTGATCACCCCCTCCCCCAGATCTTTGCCCCTTAATCATTTTCTGAGGGCAGTTATATCTCAAGTGCCCTAGTAGATTGCAAATATGACATTTCCTGGGTTCTGTCTCTTACGTCCCTTTAGAACCAGAGGAATCTGTTTTGGGCTCAGGTGCAGACTGGTTTTCTTTGGGCTACCCACATGGGACACCTCAGAACCATGTGCTGCCCCACCACCATGAGACTTATGGCGTGTGTATGGCCTGCTAGCCATGTACATGTCAACGCTTGTGGCCACCTCCTTTGAGGAGCTGCATGCCCTGTCTAGGAGTCATACACACATATCCTTAGATATAATTTTAAGAACTTGTTCCCTCATGAACAAATCTTTGATTAGTTTTATGGTGTCTGCTTTTGCCCCCCACCACCCACTATCACGGTAAGTACACAATTGAACATGCAATTCCACATAACTGTCTTCTAGGCTCTTCTTTAACTCCCTAAATTAACTTCTTAGGTGTTAATTCAAAACATTTTAGCAACACTGTTTTATCCTCATCATAATCAGCATAGTCTTCATTACTCATTTTAGCAAATGCCAGCAAAGCCCTCCTGTAAGTAAGAGTGTGAGATAAGTTGACCATGAAGCCTCAGCCAATTGGAATTGCTCACATACTCTCTCAAATGTCCTTAAAAATAGATCAAGATGATCTCCCTCTCTAAACTGAGGGAGCAATTTAGAATTCATTTTGGCTTCATGAGGAGAACTCACTCCACCATTACTCAGTTTGCTGTTTGCACATGGTCCTCATCTCCTTCCCGTGCTGCTGTCTCTGGATTTCAAGCTGTTGTTCTTTTTCCTTCCATTTCTTTCTATGCTTCCAATCTTTTTGTTTCTGTGTTCAGCCTTCTTTTTTCTGCTTCTAGTCTCCTTGTCTGAAAGTCAAGCTTCTTTGCCTCATCATCCAGTCTTTTCACCTCCAGCTCCTTGTCTTGCAGCAACAGCTGCAGTCGCAGTGCATCAAGCTGGTTTTGGAGGATCTGCTACATCAGCTCCTGTCTCACCCCCAGGGACTGTCTGCTTCTGGTCATGTGCCACCAGGGCAGCTATGAGGTCTACCTTTTTCTTCTGTTTTAGACCTTCAAGCTGAATTCCAGTTTCCTGGCACTTTTCACAAACCCTTTGCACAGTAAGAGAGTTGTACTCCGTGGAGCTCATTCTCTCACCCTACACTACACTGTGTTAGCTAGAAACAAAAAAAAAAAAACAGTTGTACAAGTGTATTCTCTTATATATCCTGTTTTGTAACTGTTAAGGTAAATGTTCCACTGGCAAACTCTGTATCTCAGTGTGCTAGAAAGTCCACAGTCATGCCATCTCTGCCACCAATTAGTGACAACCCACCTCTGTCACTGGGCTGTGACAGCTTTCACAGAGGTGTCTGTCTTTGGGTATTCCCTGTTACCAGTTGGGTTCGCCCAGCACTGAACTCTCCTTTTCTCCAAACTGGGAGCTCAAAGATGAAACTGCACAGGTCAAAGCCTGGTAGTGTGCCTCTCTCGAGTGGTGGATGCTACACAGAGTTTTACCTCAACCAGTGGAAACCATAAATTACCTTAGAAATAATTGAAATCGCAGCCACAACTGTTGAGCATATAAATAGTTTTTACTTAACAGAAGGTCAAATGTAACATTACAGGATATATATATAATTAACACAAGAGAATAACACTGTTACAGAAAAAGTAAACAAATGTTTTTAAATAACAGATAAAAGAAAAAGGCTATTACTGAGAGATGCTATTATTATTATTATTATTATTCTTAATCTTCTCTATCCATCAAGAGAAACTGGACCCTATGTTATCTGCCAGCTCCCACGGACATAGCTAGAAGGGTAGGGCCAAGCTTAGCCTCTTGGATGTAGCTTCCCCCAACTCCAAGAGCAACTCCCCCTACTCACTGTCTGTCAGCATCTTATATTCTCTCTTGAGAATAGCCGATTCCTATTCCCCCCATCTACCATGTGTGTATTTAATTGTCCCAATCAGATTGAACATCTATCAGTGTCCAATTATATTCATTCTTAACCTTAGGTTTATATTTGAATAATCCAATCCATTTAAACTGTGAGAGTCTCTGTGTACATGTCCACTCCCCTTTATGGTCCCTCCATCTTGAGATTTATTACACAACCATTATCTAGATGCTGGTGGACAGTGGAATCCCTGCCTGTGTGTGTGTTTTTTTTTTTCAGACTGCTAAAAGAATACCAGCTGGAACATCCTAGCCATTAACCCCTTCCTTCTCATTTTTTGTCACAAAATCCAAGATGGTATACAAGAGAAGTTAGAGAAGCAGTAAGTAGAAAGGGTAGCATAAAAAATGTACAAAGAGGATCAATCTGAAGGCAATACAGAGGTATACCTAGGGAAGCTAAAGTACACCAATAAAAGTTATTTCAAAAGTTTCACCAGGTCAGAGAGACATACTGAACTAAGAAGAGCTTGTTTCCAGATGTGTCCTTGGGAGAGGGTAGAAGGGAAAACTAACATGTGCAAATCAGTACAAAAGTTTTACATGAGCATTAAGAGTGCAAAATTACAGGGTAGCATAAAACACAAACACAGCATTATACAGTAAATAAACATCAAGGTGCCCACTGAGATGTACAGAGTAATTACAAAGTGTCAAATACAGGTCGATGCATAATCAGACATACAGCAGCCTACAAGAATGAGGTAGAGGAGGCCATGGTAGCCAGAAGAGCTAGTCCACCATGATGGAGAACAATCAGAGGGAAGGAGGTGAAGGGGGAGAAATAGGGTAACAGAAGGAGGACTGGAAGAGTGGGGAGAAAGAAGCAGATGGCAGGTGGGGAGGACATAAAGGGGGTAGTAAGATTATAAAATGAGGGGGGGAGGAGGACACAAGGGAAGAGGTCAGGGACAGGTGCAGGAGGGGGCAGTGTGCACACTAAGAAGCCCAGTGAAAAAGGGAAAAGAGGTAGCAGAGTAGATAGGGAGTGGGAGAGAACTCTAGAGTTTGGGAAGATGGGAGGAGAAAGCCACTTGACCAGTTGAGCACCATCTAGATGAGAGAGCTAGAGTGCATTGACTAGAACTATGGAGGGAATAAGCAGAGTTAGAAGCAATGGAGAGAGAAGAGAAGAGAAGAGAAGAGAAGAGAAGAGAAGAGAAGAGAAGAGAAGAGAAGAGAAGAGAAGAGAAGAGAAATTCTCTATTGTTTGGTGTTCCATGCACACCAAAAAAACAAGCACGGAACACCAAATGCAGCCCCCTGGTTATCTGCGGTGTAAACCACTTTAAAGAGCGAGGTTTGAACCAGCTGCCATTTTGTTTTAGGGCACTGCTTTGCCCAAGTTTTTTTTGGGGGGGCTATTTTCAGCTTTGGGGGCTGTTTCGTGCCTTCTGAGACACTCCAGCAACTGGAATGCTGCCTTTTGTCTACACAGCCCTGAGACTGATCAAAATCTTGTGTTCACTAGTGAGATTTCAGTCTCAGATTGAGCCACTGTGTACTTGCTTTCCCTGACTTCCGGGGCAGCAACCATGCTGACAGGACTCTCTGTCTCAGGCTCCTCACTCTGGACATCACAACTGCTCCAATGGTGGTCTGGTAGATTGGTGGGGCTATCTAAAATGGGAGGGTGCAGGGAAGGGACCGAACAGTAGTACAGTCATATTGGGAGGTGGGAGGGTTGATTGTGGATATTGGAAGAGACAGGATTTTCTGCAACTGATGAGCGTCGGTGCATTTAGGAAACAGAGAGGGTCTGGAATAACTGAGGATAAATGTGCCATTTTGTTGTGTTTTGCAGACTAGCCAATTTCTTTTAAAAAAATTAGGCAGACTGCCTAAAAAAAGAAGAAACAACACGAAAAAGGCCAACAATGGAAAACTTTTACAGGGAGGGCACTGCCTAGAAAAAAAAAACAAAGGCAACAAGCCTGAAAACAAAAAATACCCTTTTTGGGCACATTCCCTGGCACAGAACACAAAAGGCAAGAAGGGAAACAAAAGCCAAGGGAAAACCAACTTTGCCTTACATACTCAGGGCATAAGTTGGCAGGCCAGAGACAGATTCATTGCCCTACGGAAGGGGCACTGTGTCTCATAACAACAGGCAATCATGTTCTATTCACCCTGATTTGGTGAGGTAAATAAGACCAGATGTTCTCTCTTGTTTTGGTACCCCCAGGCTCCAAAAAATACACCATTTCTTTTAAATTTTTTATTGAAAGAAACACATTAGGCTGTAACATTTCATTGAAGCAGCTTAATTTTGTACAGCTCATTTTCTTATTTTCTGGGCAGACTTTACCCTGTGGGAGGAAAAAAAGAAGAACTGGTCAGACTCTGGGCAGTTAAATTTGCAACTGGCCAAAAATATATAAACGTTTTTACCTGTTAAGGATGAATAACAAAGCCCGACACTCACTCCCCTCTGGGATTGAATCTGCAACATAGCAAAAACATTTTAGTGAGGCCCCCAGGGCTAAAAATATTGGGATCATATTAAGTCTGCTTGACACTCACCTTTATAGAAAATTCTTGATTGCTGCAGGGACCCATCTCTCTCTCTCTCTGGGGTGTCACGGGATGTATTTATCCCAGTTAGTTCTGCATCCACTGGCCCTTGCCTATTTGGTCAGGTGCTTCTTTGCTGGCAAATTATAAGAAACTGCCAAGATGTGACAGTTTTGGAATGGAGTAAAGAACCCTAAGACCGTAGCAGCAGAGAAGGAGGCCTTAGAAAAAAGGAGAGCGATGCAGCTTATAACAAAAGTAAATGAGGGCGTACTTTTAAGAATACTGGGTAACAAAGTACACTTGGGTTGAGCTTGACCCCGAGAGAAACATAATAATTTGTAAAGCATGTAGGAAATTCCTAGATATTTGCAGACACAACATCAGCATATTATGAAGGGGGCTGCAATAATTTCACTGAGCAGTCTTTACAAAAACATGCCAAGTCTAAGAAGCACTCCCTTGCTGATGCCAGATTTGTAGCCGAATCCCAGCAGGCATCTGCTGCTGACAGAGCAATCAAAATGCTCAATTCCAATGTGGCACATCATGTGCAGATCTTAATTTGAAATGCACATGCCTTGGCCAAACATGCTAGGCCATATACAGACTTCCAGTGGATGTGTGACCTTAACAAATGTAAAGGGGCTGATATTAGGGAAACATATTACAATGATAAATGATGCCGCATGTTCATTAGTAATATCGCTGAGGTGGAACATAAGAAACTGGTGGATGTGGTGAAGAATGCAGACTTCATGTCCGTAATAATAGATGGTGCTACAGATTCCAGTATAAAAGAACAGGAAATAATTTACATAAGAACAGTAAAAAAAGGGGTGCCAGGTGTTTTTTTTTCTTGTGTCCCTGGAAAATCCACACAAAGCTGATGCAGCATCAATCACGGCATGCATCGATCAGGCCATGCTGTCACAGACAGAGTCAGCAGAGTGGAAAAACAAATTGGTAAGGCTTACCACCGACGGGGCAGCAGTGATGACCGGTAGAAGAGGAGAGGGTGGATGCACTACTGAAAAAGGATCGTCCTCATCTAATCACAATCCACTGCAAAGCACATAGGCTGGAATTAGCCGTGAAGGATGTTTTAAAAAACATCACATATCATAAAAAATAGACCAATTACTGCTAAGGAGCTATCTGTTTTATCATTTTTCACCACTAAACCATAAAAATTTGAGAGTGTCTCATCAGGCAACGGGAGTAAAATGCCTTATATTCCAACTAGAGTGGGAGGAACCAGATGGGCACAACATACATTAACAGCACTGAAAGTGCTCATCACAGACTACCCTGGGATCCTGCTGCACTTCCAACACAGGGGTTGAAATTAAGTTTTGCATCCACTAGTCAGCAGGGCTAGTGCCTGGGAAAATGCACTGGCCCTACAGACATTACAACTGACCCAGTTGTTGTATATACTGGAATGTTGCCTTCTCCAGTATAAGCCCACAGAGCTAGTTAAATGAAAATCTTACTAGCCCAGTACAAAATGTACCAGCATTTGGCTAGTGGGCTGGTGACAGTTTTGACCCCTGCAACAGGTATGTACTGTCCCAGACTCCATTTTAAGCACAGTCTAGATTCATTTTAAAATTGGAACTACTAAAGCAACAACTTGTGCCATTTTTTGCCTTCTCAGATGCAACTTGGCAGATCCCGAGGCGACCACACAGTGAAGGCCAAGGGCTACCTGAAGACCATGCAGACCTGGAGATGTCTATGCTACATTCACCTGATGGCAGACATACTGGAAGAGTTCGCAAAAGTCAGCCTGCTTCTTCAAGCAAATGATACTTCAGTGGGAGAGGTGTTTTAATCACTTCAGGATCCAAAGAACTGCCTTGTAAAGCTGAAAACAAGGTAATTTTGTTTTCCAGAATGATGAAGTTTTAGCTAGACTATTTTCCCTCCACCCTAGCCAGAAAAAAACACTATCTCTCTGTCAGGACAAGTTAGGTCAGGCCGGGGGATAAGTGTGTTTTTTCCTTTTGTTCTTGTTTTCTAGACCTGGAAAGAACTTGCAAAATCTGGATGCTTTGGAAGGACCCACATTCCATGGACACACCCTATCTCTTGTTGAAGTGGACCAGTTTTCCATTGACAGAGAGGTACTACTGACAGCCATGATCCTAAATGACACAAACAGGTTTGAAGACATGCATCAGCCGGACTCCATTATGGTGGCCATGAACCATATTGTGAACTTTAAACAGTGGCCAGCAAACCCTGTGGACTTGACAGGTGTGTTAGGGTAGGAAAATAACTGACTGGGTGGCACTGGGAGAATCAACTTTAGCTTAGCGAGGTGGAGGTGAGACAGTTTTTTTCCAGTTTGTTTCAGATTATGCCTATATTACATTACACTAAATCTACCTCAACCAAGGCGCATGAAACCATCAGAATCACACCACCTCATCCTAGCTCGACAGTATACCCGCCCTAGGGCCCCTGGTGCTTCCTAAGATGTTAATAACAAATACTGCAACCAAGAATAGCTTCTCAACAAGACGCTCTAAAACGGCACACGCCATGGCTAACCTTAAGTGGCAAGCCACATGCTTAGCCTGGCTACTACTGCTTCTTTCTGGGAATATACACCCAAACTCTGGTCCTATAGCATGCACTGTAACCAAAGTTAAAGGAAACCTCAACCTGGCCTCCATCAATATCTGCAGCCTCCTGGGGAAATGGACCAACTGCATATCTGGGTTACTCAACACCAGCCTGGTACTTTATCAGTACTTGAAACATGGCTCAGCCCACGGGTTGCTGATACGACCATTCATCCATCAGGCTATGCTTTATTTAGACTTGATAGAACTGGCAAGCAAGGAGGTGGTTGTGTTTTCTACCTAAAGGATCAACTTTGAGGTCAACTACTACCTCCCATCTCCACTGGTAGCACAACCCAACTTTTAGGAGTGAAGGTTTTCCTAGGATTAAACAGCAAAGCCCTAACTGTGGTATCGGTTTATATACCACTCAAGGACCAAACAAATGGTTTCAAAACAATCCATGGCTTCCTATTAGACCAAAGACATAACACCTGATTATTTATGATGGGTGACTTTAACGTCAGCTGGGCTGCTCTGGATATTGGCCCCTTAAAGATGCCCTATTGGCACTATTCATGACCCAAGTTGTGAATTTCCCCAATCAGATCAACCACTGCATGGGTTCTAGCTCAATAATAGACTAGCTGGTCACTAATTTGCCAGATAGTATAACCAGTACCACTGTACTCCCCGACGCCTTAAGTGACCACTCCCCCATTCTCTGTCTCTGGTCAAATAAGTCTCCCAAGGTCCCACCTGAAACAGTCACAAACAGACTTCTGAAAAGAGGGAAGTTGGAAGCCTTTAAAGGCCACTTATGCCCCCAGAACTGGAGCTCCATCAACAATGCCAAAGTTGTTGATTCAGACCTAGAAAGCTTTATACAAAAATTTAATTGGTCCTGTGACATATTTTCCCCCTTAATCAAATGGAAGATACAGGCCTCCAGTAAGACCTGGATCACTCCTTAGCTTCTTCAAATGATGAGACAGAGAGATGAGCTGAGGCTCATAGCAAAAGTACTAACTCCCCAGCAGATCTGTACAGATACAAAGAAGCTAGAAACAATCACACATGAGCAATCTGTAAGGTAAAAAGCCAACATTTCAGAAGAGAATTGGCGAATACTTGGGATAACTGCCGTAGGTTGTGGGAATGCATCAAAACACTGACAGAGAAACCAAGTAAAACTTCTCCTACCATGCTAAACATCAATGGTACCCCTACGCTGGATCCTAAAACTATTGCAGATACATTTAGCAAGGCTTTCACTGACCTTCAGTGGTATCCTGCCCCTTGACCGACCGCTCCTTCCGAAGGATGACTCTCATACATACAGCCCTGAACAAATGTACTCTCTCTCTCCAACCCCTTTCTACATGAAAGTCATCTCCCTTACAAAAGCAAAAAGGTACCTCTCTAAAGTGATTGACAAGTCAAGGGCTACCAGAGACATCATTGATCTTAAACTAATCGAACTCGCTCTGGATACTATCCTTGCACCATTACAAAAATGATAAATCTATCCCTCATCACAGGCAAATTCCCTCAACTCTGGAAAGCTGCCATGGTCACACCTGTCCATAAAAATGGTGACAAATCTAACCACGCAAATTAAAGACCAGTATCTATACTTCCTTCCCTCTCAAAAATGCTTGAACGCATAGCCACTGATCAACTTGCAGACTACTTGGATAAATACCAGTTGTTGTGTTCACAACAACACAGTTTTCAGAAATAACATGGCACCACTACTGCCCTAGTTGAATTTACTGGCTATATCCACAGTGCCTTAGATCGAGGGCAGCTGGTGGGGCAACATACACTGACCTCAAAGCCTTCGATACTGTAAATCATGAATTTGTGCTGAGCCAGCTGACCATCACGGAGCTCTCTCCAGAGTCCATTACCTGGTTTAGATGCTACCTCTCCATGAGGGCACAAAAAGTTAAAATCCAAAGTGTTCTATCTAATAGCTAGCCGGTCACAACAGGAGTGCCTCCAGGATCTATTCTTGGCCCTCTCTTCTTTGGCCTGTTGCTCAACACCCTCCCTCTGGCTGTAAAAGATAACATTTTATTATATGCAGATGACGCAGTGTTGTATTCTAACCACTCAGACCCCACTGAGATGGAAAGGCAATTGCAGACGAATTTCTCGGCAGCTGAGAAATGGTTTGTCTGTTCAAAACTGCCATTGAACTATAAAAAGACAAAAAACATGCTCCCTGCCTCTGCACAAAACAAGCACAAGTCCTACCAGCTATGCATTCTCAACAACCTTAATTCTCCCCTCGAAATGCTACCACATTTCAAATACCTCGGCGTTACTCTAGACAGCGCTCTGTCCTTTAATCTGCATATCGATTTAGTCACCAAAGCAGCCAATCCAAAGCTGGGCCTGCTGTACAAAAACAAATCCTGCCTAACCAATGACACCATAAAAACTGCTATCAATAGTTCTGTCCTGTCAATTAAAGATTATGGTCTGGTGATATACGGCGCTGCAATCCCCACAGCACTCAAAAGAATTGAAACAACCCGTAACAAGGCCTGTAGGCTTCTACTAAATGCGAACCAGTGGACTCACACTAGTGACCTTTGCTCTCAGTCTGGCTGTCTAAAGCTCAGAAACAGAATACAATATCAGGTCTGCCTGTTAGCTAAAACATCCATCCTCGGCCTAACACCCCCTGGCATATAGACCCTACTAAAATGGCATGACTCCTCCAGATTAACCAGGTGCATAAGCACCTGCTCCATACCATTGCACATCTCAAGGGCAACTGTCCTATGAATACCAGGTGCCTACCTGGTTAAACACCCTAGGAGAAGATATCCTGAAAGAAAACAAGCTCGGACTGTTTAAAACTAAACTCCATGCACATCTTGCAATGCCCAGCAGAAAAGTGCACAGGGCCTCCTTCTATCTGGGGCCCCACAGCTCAAACTTAGCCCCAGGCTGCACTTAGACTCTCTCAGTAACTTTCAAAAAATACTAACCAGGCACTTGGACAAAATATCTGCTCTAAAACAGATCTGACTCTTCCTCTCGCTTTCTCTCCCCTCCTCTCTACCTCTCCCTCTGTCACTATCCCTTTTTTCACCTATACCCTACTGTATTTGTAATATTTTTGACAAGAGTAGTACAGTGTATTTTTCTTTACACTCTAACTGGTGTTAATCTTCTGCATAATGTGTTTGATGTGGAACCTCTGTAAATGAGCCTCTGACTCAAAGGTATTTCTGAATAATAAATAAATAAAATACAAAAGCGGACGATGCAGTAGCTGGTGTCGTAGAGGAGTTCAGACCAGTCCTCATAGAACAGAACATAGATCCAGACATGTGTAGCAGAGTGGACCAAACTAAAAAAATCACAAAGAGAAGGTGAATTTCTTCTACCACTAACAATCAGCAAATTCTCAATGTACTATCAGGATGCAGATCAGGTAGGGTATTACATGTTTGCCCCCCCCAAAGGTACACCAATGCTGTAGAAGCAAAGTGGCCAGATACTCATCAGGCTTGCCAAGACAAATGCCACAACATTTTGGGACTAGTAACCTTAATTCGTACTCTACCAGCAAGTACAGCTGTTTGTGAACGTGGGTTTAGCCTAATGAAAAGAATAAAATCCGATTGGCGAATTTCATTAGGAAAGGACAGTCTCACAGACTTAATAATGATCTTGTTACATACACCAAGTGAACAGGAATTTGATCCGGTTCCAGTCATTGAGTACTGGTTAAGAAGTGGTAGACAGAGAAAAAAGGTCTCCTTTGCAGCCATATGGTCCACGGAACAAAAAAAAACAAAGCAATGAGCAGGAGGAAGAAGAGGCAGACAACCTAGACTCGGAAGTAGATTTAGATGAATCCTTCATATCTGAAACTTATTCCAAAAAAAACTTTTGTCTGATGATGATTCTCATGTTACGTCTGACGAAGAACTTGAATGTACTCCCATGTCAGTGTTGTGCCCTAGTACTAGTTTGCAGGAAACTGTTAACTGTGGGGAAAGGGGGGATTCTTGCATCATTGAGTATTCTCGTGATAATGACATGAATCTGTTGTGATCATGTCCTCCACACTTAAAGTTTGGTCTTTCTTTGCCACCAAACTGTTGAGTCCTGCTTGGACTAAATGTCTTCATTTTTCCTACAAAACAGTTAATATTGCTATTTGTAGTTCAGCTTATAGTGTCACTCCAGGTTTTTGGTGGCAAAAATAATTTTGCCTGGTTAGTGCCAGGTTTACAAGTCTTGTAGGTTGATCAGCACAGTCTAATTTGTCAAATCCGTGAGTGCTCTCAGTCCTTGTTCTACTAATTTCAGTTTGTTAAAACAGACATTGCTGCGAAGACTAATGCTAAGTTGTCGAACTGCAGCACAGATAGCCAGTCCTAGCACAGTTCATCAGTCAAGTACAAGTCGGTGAGGCAGCTGAAAATAACACCAATCAGGTACTGTTTTATCTTACAATTAAAATATGCCTGGAATGTATCTGAGATAGGCAGCTGAGCACCAAGTAGTCCAGATTTGGGTTTGTGAACAGAGTATCTTTCAGTCTTCATCATTTTTCTTCCTTTCTTAGTATAGCCCTGACTCCCAATAAAATAATCATGGAAAGTCCATGCACCAACAAGGAGACGTGGCTTATTGGACCACTCAGCACAGCAAAAACTAGATAACGAACAGTAGAGTAACATTCTGGCCAAATTGGATTTCACGTAAAAATTACAAAATTTAATCACGATTTAGGAGCAGAGTGTTTTAAATTTGTAAAATCTAGCCAATTGGTCATGTCACGGTAATAAAACTATCACGTACTGTCAGGGTGCTGTAACAAATCATGTCGGATTAACTGAATCACGAGCGTCTGTTTACACTAGCCAGGTTTTTACGTAGCGTCGTCTCGATGGTGTAGACAAAAAACAAGACAACAAAAAGATACTCAATCATCAATGAATGTCAATTGCTGCTTGAACATTTCAGTTGTGCATAAGCTCACTGTCATCACTGAAAGCAAAATGACTGTCCAGAGTTTTGCGCTGCATTTCTGGGTTAAACAGCATCACATTATTATGTAGTGTGAGTGTCTATACTCTGCAGTGGATTTCAGACAGACTTTCTGTTTTTTGCTGCTTGTGAAATGAATATCAACTGTGATGAGATTACTGTCAGTCAGTGCTGCAAAAGCTCTTTGAAAAAATGCATGTCATGCCTAGCTACTATATTCATTCTGTGCATCTCTCTTTCCGTACATGTATAGAATAAAGTGGAAGTCCAACACCTTACCTACAAGGTAAAGAGAAAATAAAACAGAAATACAGAAAAATAAATGAATGGGGAATTTTTAGAACTTATTGTTTGCCTTATGTTATCTTTTATTTAGTCAAACAAGGATGTACTGATGGTTGGTGACAGTTTGGTGAACTGGTAATCCGTGAGGTACACCACTTTTTAGAATGAATTTCTAGCCAGAGGAGAGAAGAGAGGAGCGATAAGATGGGAGGGATCTCAGCCAGTGTTTAGCAATAAGGGCGGAGCCATGAACCAGCCGTCTGGCTTCCAGACAAGGAAGGGAGGGGAAGGGGGAGAGACAGAGAGAGAGAGAGAGAGAGAGGAGGTGTAAAGGTGGGAGTGGTCTGTCTGGAGGGGTGGCAAACCAGGGCAAACCTGCAGAAGGAGTGGAAGAGGGTGTCCAGTCTGGTCAGGGTAGACTTAGGAGCACTGTCATAGACAGTGTAACTGTAGTTGAAGAGGGGGAGGATCATTCTCTGAACCATGGCTCTGCAGGCCAACAAAGGAATACAACTACGGTTCCTATACAAAACACCGAGTTTAGGGTGGAGCTTTTTGTGCAAGGAGTCCACATTCACAGAGAAGTCTAGGTGATGGTCTAGCCACAACCCAAGATACTTGAAGGAAATTATGTCTTTAAGGTAAGAACCATCCACAGTGTGGAAGGTGGGCAGGGCTGACAGGCTTGACAGTTTTTGTCTGGTCCCAAAAGTCATACAGACCATCTTCACTGCATCAAAAGAAAGCTGATTAGAACAGAACCAGTGCTGGATATTGTTGAAGTCAAGCTGGAGCTGGTTCATCAGGTCAGTGAGGGGAGCCAGAGGCAAATATTACAGTACCATCATCATGCATAGTATGGATACAGATTTACATGCAGGGGGCTATTTAAAAAGATGGAGAAGAGGATGGGTCCAAGCACTGAGCCTTGGGGGATGCCAGTGTGAATAGGTAATGGGGGGGGGGATATGGAGTCACCAATTTTTCACAGTTTGAATTCTGTCCTGGAGGTAAGAATGAAACCAATCTGTAGCATAGGGAGAAAGACCTGCTACAGAAAGATGATCTATGAGGAGGAGATGAGAAACTGTGTCAAAGGATTTGGCCAAGTCAACAAAGATAGCAGAGATGAGCAGGTCCTGGTCCATACTGGTCAGGATGACATCAGTCATCCTGAGGAAGGAAGTGGAAATGAGTGGGATTTGCAAAAACCAGACTAGTCAGGAGTGAGAAAGGAGGAATAATCAAGGAAGGAGGACAGCTGGGAGAGAACCAATGATGTGCCCATGTTACTAACTATACTATACATGTTCTTTCAATACATATTACTTCTGGGTTGGTTCAATACAGTGCTGCATTCCTTTCATGAGATCTGTCTTGGTGTGCAACACCGTACTTGTTTTACAGTGTTGGCAACACGCAATTTCAGTGTCCTTTCCCTGTGCAGTTATTCATACCATGATGTCTGCCACTCAGTAAGATGTGACCCTGTCCCTTGTTCAGACGTGACCTGTTTCTTTTACTGTTTGTCAACATGAGCCATTTTTTTTTTTTTTTACATAAGTGAACTTGATATTTATTTTATTTTTTTATTTATTTCTACATATCGGAATTACAATCCTTTGAGTCAAAAACTCGTTTTCAAATTCTCCTCCTCAGACAAAGTACAGATTACATACAAACAGAACACTATATAGTTACAGAGGAATATAATAAAACTTCATACGGTTACATAGGTACATGAGCAGGCAACGCTCAGACAGGGTATGGCAGATTGCCATATAGAGTGACTGAGGTACAGTCCGGAGGGGAAGCAACAGAGGGGCAGGCAGGTAGGGTACTTGGTAAAATAGTGGAATGTTTGCTGGGGGGATATAGAGCAGTAGTGCTGAAATAGATGCTCTGCACATGCATGCTGTGTGTCACATGTCTTCTCTGAAGATGCCTGTAACTTGTTTGCCTGGATGGTCCTGCCTGAGTTAAGTGCCACAATGGCCACACTACTTACAAAACAACATTTTACTCATGACTGCATGCATACTATGAGTTAATGTGTCTGTCACACAAAGCCTTGAATTTCCATTTTCCTGTTTTGTTGTAGGGCATCAACATGGACTTTTAAATGTGGCAGTGCTTTGCACACGCAAGAGAGACTGAAGCCCTATCACCACTAGCAGACAGAGATGAGGCCCTTCTGCAACCGTCTAGATAGACATTTGCAATGTGAATGAGAAATTATGGTCTATTCTATGCTGCTTATGACTGTGGCACTCAACAACCAGCCAAGAACACTGTGGGCATGGAAATACAGGTTACTCACCTGTAACAGGAGTTCTAGGAGTGGTATATGCTGTTCATCCACACTTTGTGGCAGGTTCCTTGCTGCTTTAAATCTTGCCAGAAGATCTTTAAGCTGACTCCTCCCACCCACCTGGGTGGTAAAACCCTCGGCTCTGCCCCATGACACCAGATCTAGCTCGCTGGAAGTCAGGTTGCGCGTCGAAGCCGGGGAGGTTGGGTGGGTCATGTGGATGAACAACATATAACATAGAAACACAGAATTTGATGGCAGATAAGGACCGCTTGGCCCACCCAGTCTGCCCATTTCCCTACCTAATGGATAAACTGCAGATCCTAGTTAACCAGCAGCCTACTTCTTTCTATCCCCACCCCCTAGAATTGCCTTATGGCTGTGCCATGCATGCTTGAATTCAATTATTGTCTTTGACTCCACAACCTCCTCTGGAAAGGCCATTCCATGCATCCACAACCCTCTCTGTGAAAAAATACTTCCTTACATTACCTCTGAGCCACCCCCCCATCTTCAAATTGTGCCCCCTTGTTCTTGCACACCTCTTTTTTTGAAAGATGCTACCCTCTTGGACTTTGTTCATTCCCTTGAGGTACTTGAAAGTTTCTATCATGTCCCCCCTCTCCCTCCTTTCCTCAAGGATATACATATTAAGCTCCTTTAGTCTCTCCTCATATGTCTTCCGGTGCAGACCCTGCACCATTTTAGTTGCCCTCCTCTGGACAGTTTCCATCTTGTCTATGTCCTTGCGGAGATTGGGTCTCCAGAACTGCACACAGTACTCCAGATGGGGTCTCACCAGCTGTCTGTACAGAGGGATAACAACTTCCTGTTTTCTACTAGTGATGCCTCTCCCTATGCATCCCAGTATCCCCCCAGCCCTCCTTACTGCCCTCTCACATTGCTTGCCCACCTTTAAGTCATCGGATATGACTACCTCTAGGTCCTTTCATTTTTGTTCTTGTTAGTATCTCACCCCCATTGTGTACTGTCCCTGGGTTTTGTTTCCCAGGTGCATTACCTGCGCTTCTAGCATTAAATCTAAGCTGCCATACATTTGACCATTCCTCTAACCTTACCAAGTCCCTTCTCATCCTTTTCCACCCCACCTTGTGCATCAGCACTGTTGCAGATCTTTGTGTCATCTGCAAGAGACATACTTTTCTTCCAGTCCCTCTGCAATGTCGCCACAAAGACATTGAAGAGGACCTGTCCCACATTTGACCCTGCAGCACTCCACTAGTAACCCCTTTCTTCAGAGTGGACTCCATTTACTATTACCCTCTGTGTCCTATTCTCCAGCTAATTCTTTACCCAGGCTATCATCTTGGGACCCACTCCAGGCTGGCTAACTTGTATATTAATCTTTTGTGTGGGACTGAGTCAAATGCCTTTGCTAAAGTCTAAGTAGGCCATGTCCACAGCCCCTCCCTGATCTACTACTTTGGTCACCCAGTCAAAGAAATCTATTAGATTCATCTGACATGACCTTCCTGCTGTGAATCCATGCTGCCTTGGGTCCTGTGCCCCTCTGGCCTCTAGGTACTCGACAATTCTTTCCTTCAGAAGTGATTCCATCATTTTCCCTATCGCTGAGGTTAAACTAACTGGTCTGTAGTTTCCCGCTTCTGCCCTGCTCCCACTTTTGTGAAGGGGAATCACATCAGCCCTCCTCCAGTCCTCAGGTACCACCCCATCCTCCCATGATTTGTTAAAGAGGGTAGTCAGTGGTGTCATTAGTTCTACCCTTAGTTCTTTTAGAATTCTGGGATGAATCCATCAGGCCTCATTGCTTTGTCCACCTTCAGTTTTAAGAGTTCTTTCAGAACCCTTTCTTCTGTAAATGGACTGGTATCAACTTCTGTATCCAGAGTGTTTCTGTTTGTTTGTTTTAGGTATCTCCCCCTCTTCATTTGTAAATACTGAGCAAAAATATTTGTTTAGCATCTCTGCCTTTTCACAGTCACCCTCTGCTCACCCCTTCCCCTTTATTAAGCCTCACTATTCCTCCCTTAGTCTTCCTTCGCTCCCTGATGTACCTAAAAAAGGTTTTATCCCCCTTCTTAACTGAGTTGGCTATCTTTTCCTCAGTTCAGGCCTTTGCTGTTCTGACTGCCTTCCCAGCTTCCTTTTGCTTTAACTGATACAATTCTCTGTCCTGCTCCTTCTGTGATTCATTGTACTTTCTGAATGCTTTCTTTTTCTCTTGAACCTTCACTGCCACCTCCTTTGGGAACCATAGTGGTTTCTTACATCATTTTGTTTTGTTTATTTGCTTCACACAAAGGCTTGTTACCTCTGTGATGGCAGTTTTATTATTCTCCATTGTTCTTCCACCCCTCCTTCCTGCCCATTTGCTAGTGCATTCCTTAGGCACTCACCCATTTTGGCATATATCACTCCTAGAACACCTGTTACAGGTGAGTAACCTGTATTTCTAGGGATGTGGCTATGTTGTTCAATCCACACTTTGTGACACACTCCTAGCAGTTCTCCGGGAGGAGGGAGGCAAGGCGCGCACCCCCTACTTGGGGAATAAGAGAACTGAGGTCCCAAAACCAGCAACCCGGCATGACTCTAGGTCAATGTGGTAATGGGAAATGAAGGTGTGTGCTGACTTCCAGGTAGCAGACCTGCAGATTTCCTGAATACGGATGTCCCTAGAAGCAGCCACCAAAGCAGCTGTATGGTGGGTAGAATGAGCTCTTATCCCTTTGGGAGGCTCCATGCCCGCCAACCTATAGCAGAGGCCTATGCAGGAGGTGACCCACCTGCCTATCATCCATTTGGCTGCAGGTCTGCCAGGTGCAGCTTCAGCATAGGTGACAAACAGCTGGTGAACCTCTCCCCAAACTTTAGCTGTTCGCTCCTTGTAATAAAAGAGCGCTCTTCTAGGGTCCAAAGTATGGAGTCTATTTTTGGCCTCCGAGGTGTGATTGGGGTAGAACACCAGCAGAGTCAACACCTGGTTAAGGTGAAACTCTGACACCACCTTCGGAAGGAATTTCGGGTGGGGCGAAGGACAACCTTGTCCCTGTGGAAGACCAGATAAGGAGGCTCAATGGAAAGCACCTGGAGCTCTCCCAATCTTCTGGCTGGCATGATAGCCACCAAGAAGATGGTCCTCCACAACAGGTGAGAGATGTCACACCTGTGCATCGGGTCAAATGGCTTGCCCATGAGCTTAGCCAATACCAGCCAAAGAGCCCGCGGAGGTGAAGGTTCTCACACCTGGAGGGGATATGTGATCAAGGCCTTTGAAAAAGTGCCTGACCACCTTCTCCTGCACCACTGCTTTCCAGCCCATGCCCGGTAAGCAGAGATGGCTTCCAGGTGTACCTTATGGGTCGTCGACCAAAGCCCTAGGTGAGAAAGGGACCACAGGTTGTCCAGGATGCTAGCCAAGCAACAGGAAGAAGGATCCAACCCCTTGTCCTGACATCAAATGGAGAATCTCTTCCATTTGAAGGCATAGCATTTTCTGGTCAACTCCTTATGGGATGCCTCAACGATGTTGAGGACCTCGTCGGAAAGACCCAAGGCCTGGAACTCTAGCCGCTCAGGAACCAGGCCATCAGGCACAGGGATTGAAGGTTGGATGGAGAACCTTCCCCTTGTTGACTGAGACCAGGTCCAGGTGGTCTGAAAGCCGCCTCGGGAGCCTGAAGCTGAGGCTGAGGAGATCTGGGTACCAGAACTGGTGGAGCCAGTCTGGGGCTACCAGAATCACCTGTGCCTTGTCCCTCTTCACCTTGAGAAGCACCTTGAGGATCAAGAGAAATGGAGGGAAGGCATAGAAGAGGTCCGGGGTCCATGGCCTCGAAAAGGCATCCCCCCTGCAGTGAGCCCTGCTGAGGGGGGCAGGCATGAAACAGCCTCAGCTTCGCATTCTCCTTGGAGGTGAACAGGTCCACCTGAGGTATCCCCAATGGAAGAACAGATCTTTTACTACCTCCAGCAGAAGAGACCACTCGTGAGATGCAGCGCCTATCCGGCTGAGGGCATCGGCCAGACTGTTGGAGGCTCCCGCCACATGGATGGCTAGGAGATCCACCTCCAGGCTGATCACAAGAAACCAGATGTGGAGAGCCCCTTTGCACAGAGGCAAGGAGTGCTTCCCACCCTGACGATTGAGGTAGTACATGGTCGTGGCTTGTCTGTCTGGACCTGAACCACCTGACCCTGTACAAATGGAGCGAAGGCAGTGAGAGCTAGTTGAACCACTCGAAGCTCCAGCAGGTTGATGTGGCATCGAGACTCCTGAGGGGACCAGAGGCCATGGGCTCTGAGCTCCCCCAGATCGGCACCCCAACCCATCAGAGAGGCATCGGTCATTGGAGTGACTGTCGGCTTGGGGCGGACTAATGAGATACCCTCTTGCAGATGAGTTGGGATGAGCCACCACTGCAGGCCATCCCACATCTCCTGGGTCACTGACACCGGCTCGTCCAGAGAACCAGAGTGCTGTGACCACTGGCTGGCCAGCACCCATTGCAGGGGATGCATATGCCAGCGGGCCCAATGGACCACACTGGTGCAGGCCGCCATGAGGCCCAGGAGGTGCAGGAAGTCCTGGGCAGGGTGCAATTGCCCAACCAGAAATGATTGGGCAAAGGTGGTAAGGACCTCGGCCCTGTCTGCTGGGAGGCAGACTCTAGCTCGAAGAGAGTCGAGCTCTGCCCTGATAAACTGAATCACCTGCAATGGCACGAGTTCCGATTTGGCCTCGTTGATGAGGAGACCAATCTGAGAGCAAACCTGGAGGTTAAGATCCCTGGACCGCTTCACGTCCAACCTGGAGGGGGCTGCAATCAGCCAGTCATCCAGGTAAGGGTACACCCAGACCCCTCGGTGCCACAGGAATGCTGTCACCACTGCCATGCATTTGGTGAAGACCCTGGGAGCTGGAGAGAGGCCAAAGGGCATGGCCCGGAACTCGTAAAGCGATCCCTCTGCTCTGAAGTGGAAGAATCACTGATGAGCCGGAAGAATTTGGACATGAAAGAACACATCCTGAAGGTCCAGAGAACAGAACCACATGCCTGGTTCCAAGGATGGAATGATCTGAGCCAGAGTGACCATCCTGAAGGTGCAAGGCCTTAGGAACTTGTTCAGGTTGTGCAGATCAAGAATGAGGCGTCAGCCCCCCATCTGTTTTGGGACCAGGAAGTACTTGGACACAAACCCTGGGTCTGGAGTGGGGTCTGCCACCTTGTTGATCACCTCCTTCTGGAGGGGCAAGGCAATGTCGGCTCGACAATCTGACAGAGAGGCTGTTGAACCCGTAGCCCCCGTGAGGTGACGGCTCGATAGGGAGGGAACTGCTCAAATTCCAGAGGCAGACCCCTGCTGACCACTTCTAGCACCCAGCAGTCCATAGTGATAGTGGACCAGGCGTAAAAGAAGTGGCAGAGCCATCCCCCATGGGGGGAGCCCGGGGAGGAGCAATGAGGCTGGGGGAGACACCCCTCAACCCGTCACTGGGCAGGCTTTGAGGAAGAGCCCACTGAGGGACCTCCTGGACCCTTGCCTCCAGGCTTCCTACTAGAGGAAGCAGCAGACTTGGCCTTAGGGTGCCAAGTGTGAGCCTGCTGGTCCTGATGCTGGTGTTGTTGGGCTGGACGTGCTACAGGAGTGGAAGGGCGAAAGGACTTATGCTGCTGCTGGCGGCCTTTGTCCTTCTTGGCAGATGTGACCGAGTTCAAGGTGGCGTTGGACTTCTCGATCCTCTGTAGATGGCCTTCCACTCCGGGCCTGAACAAGTCAGTGCCCAGGAAGGGAACATCTGCCAGCTCGTGCTGGGTGTCTGCAGTGAAGGTGGAGATCCGTAGCCAATCTCTGCGGCGCATGGCCAATGCGGCCGATACTGATTTGGCACAAGAGTCACCAATGTCCAATGAAGTTTGGAGCTGTTGTTTAGCCACCGCCCTTCCCTGATCTGCATCTGCTTGACCATCGTCTGAAGGTCAGCTGGGAGATAAGGAATCACCTCATCCAGGGAGCCCATAAGGACGTGTATGAAATGTGCCATCAGAATGGCTGAGCTAGCCTGATGAAGGCCTAGGGAGGAAGCAGCGTAAACCTTCCACCCAGAGTAATCCAACTTTTTGGGTTCCTTATCAGGTGGTTTGTCCACGTCCCGAGTGTTCCCGCAATGCTGGAAAATGCTATTGGTCACTAACCCCTCCGCAGCAGGGTGATCCGAGAAACTGGAGAGTGAACTAGTGGGGACAGCGTACTTGAGAGCCATTCTGGCCAAAGGCACAGGACAAGATGCTGGCTGCTGCCACAACTCCAGGGCCGGGCCAACAATGGCTTTGGCCACTGGAAAGGCCTCCGTAGGGGAATCCCCTCAGTCCAGTATCTCTGTAAGGGGATACTTTGCCCATTTTTGAATGGGTTCAAGCTGCATCCCAGTAGACTCTGAGATAAGTTGAAGCATACCCCAAAAAAGAGGATGGGCTCTCGTCCACCAACTGTCCCCCTGCAGACTCCAAGTCAAGAGGCCTGGAGAACAGGAAGGAGTCATCGTCAGACTCTGAGGAGTCTGCAAACAGCTGCCGAGCGCCTGAGCCACCCTCCTCCTGCCGAGGTCGATCGGGAGTGAGGGTGACCAACAACCTATGGGGCAAAGCCTGACCTGACCGAGAATCCTTGGTCGGGGCCCCAGTCTTCGGTTGTGGAGGTGGAGGTTCCACCACAATGGGTGGAGCAGTCAGTTTCAGTCAAACAACTGGTGCTGGGGTCGGCTCCTTGACTACCACGAGGGATTGTTTCGGCCGCTCCGGTGACAGCCACTTAATGGCCGGATAAGGTGACAGAGTCTGCTTGTTACCGGTCAGTAAAAGTTGTTGCCACATCAAGTCCTCGTAGTGCCAACGCAACTTGCGCTGGAGCCTATCCTCCGAAGAGGATGAGCAGCAACGCTGCTTTCCATGGTGCCGAGACCGCCGATGTCAGCGGGACCGGCTGGACCTGGAAAAGGACAGAGACTGAGACCTTTGGGGATTCCAAGGGTGGGTCAGAGAGGGAACGGGGGAAACCCACCCCTCCCTCGGTGCAGGGATCTTAACCGGGGACTTCGGCATAGGAGGCACAGGCAAGTCCTCGGTAACCACCAGGGGAACCGGTGAAGAAGGGCTGTTGGCTTCTCCAGTTGACAAACCGTCCGACGGGTCAAAAAAAAGCTCGACCACGTAGACAGATTTCTCGGCTGGCTGACCTGACGGGGACTCCGTGAAGCCAGCGGCTGCAGCCGCAACCTCGACCGAAGTCGAGAGTCGACAGTCCAGTGAAGGGGATCTCTCCCGCTCCCACGAACGTCGACAGTGGAACTTACCTTTAGCATCCTTCTTCCTGGACCAACTGGTATGTCCCAATGGCCCTTCTCCTTTAATGGAGAGAGACTGACAAAACTCCTTAAAAGAAGCAGTGTAGGAGCCCAAGGAGAGCGGGATAAATGCTGTAGTTGAAGAGGAAGAAGAAGCGGCCTGGGCTGCCTCCTCCTCCTCGAGGGCGATCATCTGCTCCATCTGCTCCATGGAGCCCACCACCATGGAAACTGCCCAATGGACATCCTTAGACTTGACCGGTGGATACCATTTTTCGGGGCACCCAAGAAGTAGTCTGGCAGCGCTGTCCTCCAAGACTGAAGCCGAGAAAGACTTGCATAATTCGCAGGCCTGCGAATCATGGCCAAGCCCCAGGCAGTAGACGCACGTGGAGTGTGGATCGGTCTGGGACATCTTCTGCCCACAAGGGCAACGATGGAAGCCGGGAGTTGATTTGTCCATCGCAGCTGCGAGGGAAGACGAAGATCTTAGTCTTGTAAATTTTAAAATTAGTTTCGGGAAATCCAAAGAGTGAGGATCCAGGCCTAAAATGCAGAGTGCTAAGGAGGGAACCTGAGTTTCCAAGCGGTAAGGAAGATCTGGTATCGTGGCGGAGCCGAGGGTTTTACCATCCGGGTGGGTGGGAGCAGCCAGCTTGAAGACTTCCAGCAAGATTTAAAGTGGCAAGAAACCTGTCACAAAGTGTGGATTGAACAACATATCCACGTCCCTAGAAATGTTCCATAGTGTTTTGGAATTTAGTGACAACATTTAAACAATACGAATGGACTAAAACCTTCTGCATGAGTCGTGAAACCTTTTACTTTATACTGAGCAAAATACAGCACAGAATAGGAAGACAGAACACCAACATGTGTCAAGCTATTACATCCAAAGTAAGACTGTCTATCGCAATTTGGAGACTGGCAGTAAATAAATGTCGGACAACTGGACACCTGTTTGGTGTGTCTAGGGTGGAGGTCTGCTCTGTTGTGTGTGAGGTTTGTGATGCTATCATTGACACCTTTATGCACACAATAACCCCTATGGGCACACAGCTACAAGACATCTTGGATGGCTTCAAGGGAAGATTTAGTTTACCGCAGACAGCCAGTGCAATAGATGGAACACACATACCAGTTCAGGCACCAAGAGAAGATGTGGTAGACTTCTTCAACCGTAAAGGCTGGTACTCTGTAGCAATGCAGGCAGTGGTGGACCACCAGCACTGCTTTTGGACGTTAGCATTAGATGGCCTAATAAAGTTCACAATACCTGTATTCTTGCAAACAGTGGTCTGTATGCGAAGTCTATGGATGGGCTTCTTTTTCCTCAATATGACATATGAAATATCTGGGGTACAGGTGCCCATTCATTTACCTGGTGACACAGCCTATCTATTGATGTCATGACTGATGAAGCCATTCCCTGACACAGGAAACCTCACAACTGAGCAGAAACACTTTAACTAGTGTCTGTCAAGTGGATGTATGGTAGTGGAGAATGCCTTTGGTCAGCTAAGGGAATGATGATGATGCCTGCTGAAAAGGTTTGATACACACAGTCCCTTTGTTCCATCTGTGGTGCTCACATGCTGCATTCTACACAACATTTGTAAGCAAAAGGTGATGTTTTTAATTTGGAATGGATTAGGGAGGCTGATGGTGAGGACTTGAAAAAGCCATCGGGCACTGAAATGTAAGACATGCAAAGGGGCAGAGCTGGGGATCAGGCAAGACAAATCAGAAATGCTGTTGCTCAACATCTTGGCAGACAGTACAATGGCTAAGGTAATCTGTGGCATGTACATACACTGGGCAGTAAACAGAATTGTGAAGGTATACCACACCAGTTATGAGTGTGTCATTACTGCACTGTTCTTGCTATGTGTCTAAAAAAGCTCACATGTGCGGCTTGACAAGCAAGTATGGAGTCAATAGATGAGCTGGCTGCATGCAGCCATCCAGTGCATCACGTGGTTCTTGCATATCTGCAAACATCACAGAGGTGGTTACACTTCACACGTATAGTATGAAAGTTGTCATCCTGGTGTTATCGGATGGATGTGCAATATTCATTGCTATGTGTTCCAAGCATGCCATTATTGTCTCACAAAATGCACACAGTGTTGATGTCCTCCTGCCATTGACACCAACATGCTGGTGTCATGTGCGGCCACCTTTCAGTGTGCCACCACAGGATGTGTGTTGACATGAATCCTGATCATTTATGGTTTTGGTTCATGCAAGAAGCCACTACTGGAGCCCTTGCTGTTGCACAGGCTTGGATTTGCCATGCTTGCCTTGAGTGTGGATCCCGTCCCATCAGGACACTGCTGCATTGAGGCGTAGCAGACTATATTGCATGGGAGGGTGCACACAATTGAATATATGCACAAAGTGGTGTGGTGTGGTGAACAAGGAAAAAAAGCACAGTACATAACTAAAAAGTCGCAGTATCTGACAGAAACTTTTTCAACCAAGAAATGGAGTTTGGAATCAGGAACTGTAATGAACTGATAGCATGGACTGGGCTCCATTTGATAATGTCTAATATTTAACAGCGAATGTCTCCCAAGCAGTATCATGACTGATCTGGTAGCAAAGAAAGAAGTGGTCTGTACTTACAGCTCCATATGTGGCACCTTCATTGGTTCTTCAGACACGCTCATCACAAAATGCATCTTCCCACTGGACCTCCTTTTCCTGCAGCACTGTTCTGACGAACGAACACATTACCATCATGAGATGCAGGTGGAAGCCCTGAAACCATCATGTGGTTTACAGTGACACGTCGTGCAGGGCTCCCACTTGCATGTAAGTGCGCTGCCATTATCTAGTGTTCCCTTCCTGAGCTGTGCATGCCCGGTCGCTTATACTCACACACGCTCATAACGCTGATTTCTTAAAGGCACAGTGCCACTAAAAGTACATACCGGGGAAATAGTTTTGCTGGCCATGTGGGCCAGCAGCTGGCATTCATACAGTGGCCCGACTCAAATTCTGGTGGCCTCAGGCCACCACTAAATTCGATCCTTGCAGTGTATTTTCTTTTTGTGTTGTGGTAGCATTTACTGAGAGGGCAATGTGAGCTGTGTGATTTCAATTGTGCAACTACAAAACAAATGATTTTGTCTTGGGTTGGGAGGAGGGGGGCACCTAACAGAGAGGGAGAAGTTGCGACTACACAGGAAAGGAGGGGTGGTCACGTGACTCAGACCAGCCAATAGCGAGGCTGGGATCCACTTATATGAAAAAGGGGACCCTAGCAACCCTGAAGCATGAACAACACTGAAAACTGAGTGCCACGAAGCAGAAGTGTAGCATCTTGAGTAGCATCTGCAGGGCATCAGCAGGGAGGGAAGCAGGCAGCAGGAGTGTAAGCATCTCGAGTAGCATCTGCAGGGTGTCAGCAGGGAGGATAGCAGGCAGCGGGCCACACTGAGGAGGGGAGAGTAGGGTATGGGGAGAGGAGTCTCTTAAGGGAGTGCTGAACAGGTATAGCTCATAAATGTACCATATGGCAGGAAGCCCAAGGAGGCTGTGGGTGTCCCAGGGAGTGTCCACTAAGCAGGCATGAGAAGGGAGGGAGGGTGTTTGTGGACAGTCAAGAGGGACGAGTAGTAAGTTGCAGTGGATGCGGGGCAGCCATGTTCTTGGGGGTTGTATGGAGGGCAGGGGGAGTATAGTGTGTAGACAGTTGATACAACTTAGGGAGAAGCTTGGTTGGCTGAGAAGAGAGCTGGGTAGATGGGGGGTAAGGATGAGGGAACACCGAGGAAAAAGGGGACCCATGAAGGCTGTGACCAATGGTTGCAGCAGGCCGAATAAAGGATAGACAAGGTGGGGAAACAAGGGGGGGTAGTCAACCAAGAGCAGCTGGGGGGCAGACACCAGTGACTGGAGGGTGGTCAGGCACCAGGGGAAGATAAAAACAGGGGCAGAGCAGGGGTATAAGTCACAGAGAGGTGTGGCTGGAGTAGTTCAGAGCAGGGAAAATGACAATAGGAACAGATTCTCTGTTTTGGCTAGCATAGGAGAGCAGGAAGGGGTGGAGAGGGAAAGTGCAGAGAATGGAAGGGTGGAGAGCACTACAAAGGGTAAGGGGATACAACAGTGAGGTGGAAAGCAAAAGAGGTAGCCCATGTAGCAGCAGATGCAATTTAGGGCAGAAGGAAAGTGGTGAAGCAGCAGGATGTGGTGGGGCAGGTAGAGATTAGACAGGGACAGCAGGCAGCCCTGAAAGGATAGCACAGGGGATCAGGAAGAGAACAGGTCAGTGGGGACACAGGAGCAGTGAGGGCAAGGAGGGTTGGAAAGGCAGGCACAGAAAGGGCAGAGGCAAAACAGGAGAGGAAGGGTACAAGGGTGGAATCAGATAGTCTAGGCAAAAGTGGTACATGGGAAAGGACGGCGCAAAGAAAAGGGGACAAAGATGGCTCAGGGAAGGCACAGGGGGTACCGAAGCAGGGGGAGAAAGGGGAGATCAAGGAAGGGGACAGATGATTAACAGGCAGCTGGAGGGTGAAAAGGATAAAAGAGAGAATGTCATTATTCTGGGGGATGTGATACTTAAGGGTATAAGACTGAGGGAGGGGCATCAGAAAAAGCAATATTTGGGTGGAATGCATGCCAGGCAAGACAGCGGATAGAGTGGGGCAGCATCTTAGCAGATATACGAGGAAGGTAGGGGAAAAAAACACACATTGTGGTACACCTTGGCACAAATGACCTGGAGCAGAGAAGGATAGAAGAGGTGCAGGACAATTTCCGGGAACTGGGGAAACTATGCAGTATGGTGGGAATGTCAGTAGCTTTCGCAGAAATCCTATCAACGCCAAGAGCGAGTGCAGCCAGGAAGTAGAGAATCACTGAATTCAATACATGGCCGAAGGAATGGAGTGGGTCCATGGGGTATGGATTGGTGGGCAACAAGGGGGGGATCACAGACCTGTATAGAGAGGATAGGTTGCACCTTAGTAAGGAGGGCTCGTAGGCACTGAAGCATATGTTTTGGGAGTTTATTAAAGAAAATTATAATGTAAACTAGGTAAGGGGGGGATTCACCAAGAGAGGGGGTCCTTTGGACCTTCCCCCACAGCAAGGCAGAAGCCAAATTAAAATAGTTTGCCCTAGTTCGCAGTCACTCACCTAACACACCTCTGTACCCCCGGTTCCATACTGCTACCTAGTACCTCATAAATGGGTTATCTTCCAAATGCATGTTGCCTTTTTTCCTGCAACCTTATATAGTCAGTAATTATCGTACATAACCTGTATCTCATCCACCTCAGCCTGTGATTAAGCATTTACTGTGTATAGTTGTATTTCATTCTCCAGATCTGTACACATCCTTACCTTGTCTTAGTCACCTTACCCTTAATTGTATGTAAACTGTAAATCGTTCTATATGCTGTTACAGTGTTGTTTCCACCAGGACACACTGTGTACTGTTGGCATGTACCAGGACCTCCCTGTAAATGAGCTTGCTCAGTAGAGTTTTTCATGCCAATGAAAACTGAACTGAACTGAAATAGGAGGGAAAATGGAGGGAAGGGAAGGGTGCAGAGTGCAATAGATCAAAATGGAGTGTGGTATTTTATTTATATTTTTTATTTATTTTATTTAGCTTTTGTTGACCGGGTAAGTGCACTAGACAAATCCTGCCTATTTTCAGGCACGATCCGGGGAAGGGGGATACAGATGAATGCCAAATGACCTTGAACCAGATTAAGCTGTTGGTGGTATTTTTAGTGAATGAGGGAAATTTGGCCAGGACACCGGGGAAATTCCCCTACTCTTTTCGATAAGTGCCATGGGATCTTTAACATCCACCTGAACTACCACCAATCCAGGCAGATGGGACCTCGGTTTAACATCTCATCTGAAAGACGGCACCTCAGAAATGCAGCACACCCCTCCCATGCTGCATTACAGTGTCAGTACTGGGATATTAACCCAAGTGCCAGATGTGGGAACTGAACCCACAGCCCTCTGATCTCCCGGCCTCAGAGGCGAGTGTGCCACCTACTGAGCCACTGACACTGCTAACAAATGTATCACTGAATGCTAAGAGCCTGGGGAGTAAGATGGCGGAGTTGACTGGAACCTAGCCATCCCAGGTTTCAAGCTATACTGGAGAGATAGGGAAAAGGGGAAAGGGGGTGGGGTGGCCATCTATGTTAGGAAAGGGATAAGGTATAATAGGGAGGAGGGGGAGGAAGGCAGGGCAGAGGCTATATGGGTGCAACTATACAACCTGAGTGGTAGCAAGGTTATATTGTTTTTTGTTTTTTTCCAATAGGCCTCCAACGCAGAATGAGGAAACTGATAGGAAGCTGGGGGAGCAGCTAAAATGGCTTAGGAGCAAAGGGAGCACTGCTGCGGTGGGGGACTTTAATCACTTCCCAAAGAGACTGCTGCCAAACTAGTAAATGACAGTGGGGCCCTGCCTTACTCTCCGGCCTTTGCTATCAGCATTTATGAGGTTTGCACCATTTGTTCACTGCTGTATTATTACACTGCATACTTTTCTGACATTTACTGTGTGTCGTGGCCTTGCTTGGTGGTGGGTAGTGTTTGATTCTGAGCTTTAAATAATGAGCACTCTTGGAGCACACCCTGCTGTGGTGGGCAGCTGCTTGCAGAGAGCTGGAGGACTTTAATCTACCATAGGGTGAGTGGAACATCCTGGCTACCTCATGTGCCAGGGAGCAGATCCTCCTGGAAGCCTTCTAGAACAGATTCCTGACCCAGAGGGTAGCAGAACCAACTAGGAAGGGGAACATCCTGGACCTGGTGCTGAAGGATGGGGAGCAGGTCAGGGATGTTAGAGTACAGGAACCCCTGGTGGGAAGCGACCACCGTATAGTGTGGTTCTCAATCAATTTAGGTAAGCAGGCAGCCACAACAAGGGCTAGCATCCTGGATTTCAAAAGAGCAGACTTTGGCGGGATGGGTAGTATATTGGAAGGGCACACAGCTAGCATCTGCCCAGCATGGACACTGAACAAAATTCGGCAATCATCAAGAGGGGTCTGGCCAAGACCACTAGCACATGTGTCAAGAGCCAAAGTAAGAAATCCAGGACCAAGAAGCCAAGCTAGATGAACGATTGAGTAGGGGAGAGGGTGAGGGAAATGAGTGCTGCAATTAGAGCTTACAAAAGATCCAACAGGAAAGAATACGTGAGGAAATCCAAGGAAGTGAATAGAACAATAAGGAGAGCCAAAGCATCGTGAGAACGGAGGCTGGCCAGGGGATCAAAGAAGGTGAAAAGAGAGAGTAAGGGTCAGATTGTAAGGATCATGAAAGGCAGTGGGTGGGTAGAAAAGGGGGAAGATCAGGCAAGGAGTACTACTTCTGTTCAGTATTCACCAAGGACAGTGATAAGCCCATACCTAAGGGGAAGGGTGGGGTGGGGTTAGGGGGAGATCATGGTTGGAGAAATCACAGAGGGAAGGGTGTTGGAAGGCCTTAAATCCTTGTGGGCTGATAAGGCATCTGGGCCAGATGTAATTCATCATAGAGTATTGAGAGAGTTGGCAGTAGTCCTGCTGGGGCCACTGGTGTTCCTGCTTAACACCTCTCTGGTAACGGGATGCATACCCAGGGATTGGAGGGTGGCACATGTGGTGTCCCCTCCATAAGAGTGGGCCCAAGGATGGACCAGGGAACTACAGACCAGTCAGCCTAACCTCAATTGTGGGAAAGCTAATGGAGGCTATCCTCAAGGAAAGGCTGGTAAAATTTCTGGAGGATACGGATCTCCAGGATGGCAGAAAATACAGATTTGTCTCTGGTAGATCCTGCCAGATAAAACTTGGTGGACTTTTTGATTGGATGATGCAGGCACTAGACAAGGTTCATATATATACCCTTGAGGAAAGAAGGGAGAGGGGGACATGATATAAACTTTCAAGTACCTCAAGGGAATCAACAAAGTCCAAGAGGGTAGCATCTTTCAGAAAAAGAGACTTGCAAGAACAAGGGGACACAATTTAAAGATAGAAGGAGAGCGGTTCAGGGGCAATGTGAGGAAGTATTATTTCACAGAGAGGGTAGTGGATGCATGGAACAGCCTTCCTGAGGAAGTTGTGGGGTCTAAAACTGTGGGAGAATTCAAGAATGCATGGGACAGACATAAGGCAATTCTTGTGGGGGGCAGGAAGATAAAGGCTGTTGGTTAACTAGGATCTGCGGCCTATCCTGTAGGTAGGGAAATGGGCAGACTAGATGGGCCTAGTGGTCCTTATCTGCCATCAAAGTCTATGTTTCTATGTTCATGCCGTGGATGTTCTATACCTGGAGTTCAGCAAGGGCTTTGATTCAGTGCCGCATGGTAGGCTAACCAATAAACTGAGCCACCCTGGGAGCAGGGAGGAAACCGGTTAGATGGGTCAGGAGCTGGTTGCAAAATAGACAGCAGAAGATTGTAGTGGGATGGGTGAGATATAAACCCAGGGTGGTAACAAGTGGGGTCCTACAGGGCTCAGTGCTGTTTAACATCTTAATTGCTGACATCACAGGAGGGATAAAGAGTAAGATCAGTCTCTTCACTGATGACACCAAGATCTGTGCGGAGGTTGATGGAGGGGAAGGTAGTACAGTACTCCAGGAGGATTTGGAAAAACTGGAGGAATTGTCTAACACATAGCAACTTGGGTTCAATGTGAAGAAGTACAAAGCCATGCACTTGGGAACCAGGAACTCCAGAAATATAGTTACTGGTTGGCGGGAGTGCAGTTATCCAAGTCAAAGGAGAAGGATCTGGGTGTAGTAATGACATGGGAAATGAACCACTCAGTCCAGTGCAGGAAGGCAACAGCAAAGGCCAACAGAATGCTGGGGTGTATTGTTAGGGGAATTACCTCTAGGAGAAGGGAAGTCATCCTGCCCCTGTACAGGTCCCTGGTGAGGCCGCACTTGGAGTACAGCATGCAGCACTGGTGATCCTACGTGAAAAAGGGCATCAAGCTATTGGAGGGTTACAACACCAGGCAACAAAAATAATCCTGGGGTTGGCAGATAAACCTTATGAGGAGAGACAGAGTGAGCTCAATATGTATTCCCTGGAGGACAGAAGGATGATAGTGGATATGACTGATACCTTCAAGAACCTGAAGGGTATGAACAGAGTAAGCATCAAAAGTATTTTCAAATTAAAAGATGGAAGGGAAACCAGGGGGCACAGTCTGAAATTGGAAGGAGGCAAATTCAGGAATGAAATGAGAAGGCACTATTTCACTGAAAGGGTGGAGGCAGGGTGGAACGTGCTGCCGGAGGTGATATCACTGTGGATGGTGGGCAGCTTCAAAAAGGGGTGGGAAAATTCAGAGGAAGGGTTCAAACCATGGGGGAGCAGGGGGGAGTGAAGGCTACATGGGCAAAACCAATGGAGAGGCAAGGGTAGTGGGGCAGCCACAGTCTGAAAGACTTAAGTGTTGCACGTTCAAGCAGACTAGACAGACTGATAGGCCTGTATCTGCTGGCAATTTTTAAGAGAGAGAGAGAGAGAAGAATGTCTGCTAGGGAAAGCCAGAATCATTGTTGCTGGGTCCCATGTGGTTGACATCAGGACTGCACGGTTGGGATGGTTGAAATACATGGATGCAGGAAGCTGATGCACGGGGTACATCGGTGGTGCTTGTAGTAGTGGTTGCCAATTCCATTCAGTCAGGAGCTGCAGCACAGTGCACTCGTGATCCATGCAAAAATGTTCCATGCAGTTATTGTGCTTGAAGCATCGCTGCCTCATTTCCATTATAATCTGCATCCACTGCCTCTCCATGTCAGGATATTTTGCATCAGATTGTGCTATAAACTTAACAAAAAGTGTTCTGACATCTCTGAAATGGCAGAATCAGCACGTTTGTGATCGCAGTGCATTCCACATGCGGGCCGGGTAGCTTAGATCTGGGGTACTGATACATTTACTCAACATCCATGGCTAATGATGCTGTGGAGTGACCTTCACGAGGATCAGGGTTTGCTGGATTTTGGTTTTCTTCAGTGTCTGATTGACCCCTTAACTTGTCATCATCGTGATCATCTTCAGCAACCCGACTGAGGTCACAGGAAGTATCCATCACCACTGTTGGCATGGTAGCAGTGCAAGTTCCTAGAGTGGCATCGATGGGACAGGGTCAGGGGGAGGATCACTACAATATGGGTGGGGGGGAAGAGAGAGGACAGCCACAGAGTGCTGATAGCTGCACACTTCAGCAGACTCAACAGACCATATATACTGTATCTGATGGCACATTCTGTATGCTCATATGTGAACATACAAATTTGCCAGCATACACAGACCACCCGGTCTATCTAAGCCTGATCGAGTGTGCAGCTAGCACCCCTAGTTCACAGCTGCCCCACCTCCCCTCCCCTTTGTCATCCCAATGCCGCCCCCCCACTTGCCTCACCCTCACTCTCCCCTGTTCCCTGTTCACTGTCCCATGCCCTTTTAAAGTTGTTCACAGATTCATATGATAACACCCATTCTGGCAGTGCATTCCATTTTGCCACCACCCTCTCTGTGAAACAGTGTCTCCTCAGCTTCCTCCTAAATCTTCCACCCTCTGTTCTTAGCCCGTGCCCCTTGGTGTCCCTCTCCCTCCTAGCTAGAAGACCCCATCTGCCCCATCCTTATTGATTCCCCTCAGGTACTTGAATGTCTCTATCGTGTCCCCCCTTTCCCTTCTATCCTCCAGGATGTACATATTCAAGTCTCCCAGCCTGCTCTCATAGTCTCTCTCCTCTATTCCACAAATCATCTTTGTTGCCCTCCTAGGGCTAACTAGGATCTGCATCTTATCTGTTGGGTAGGAAAATGGGCAGACTAGGTGGGCCAACCGGTCCTTATCTGCTGTCAAACTCTATGTTTCTATGTTTCCTCAGTACCCCCTCCTGTAACCTGACATCATGCTTCGGGTATGGCCTCCAAAACTGTACACAATACTCCAAGTGTTGCCTTACTAGTGACCTGTAGAGGGGCAAGATTACCTCTCTTCACCTGGATGAACCCCCTCGCTATACATCCCAGCATTTTGTTAACTTTTGCAGCTGCTCTTCTGCACTGGGCAGTGTTATTTATGGTCCCTTTTACCAGTACCCCAGGTCCTTCTCTTCCTCAGTGATCCCTACCGTAACCCCTTCCAGCCAGTGTATAACCTTACACTGCTTTGCATTGAACCCCAGCTGCTACCTCTCTGACCAGTCTTCCAGCTTGCCTAGGTCCCCCTGCAGCTGCTTCCATCCCTCAACTCCATCCACCACTGCTCCCATTTTGGTATCCTCTGTGAACAGACTTACCTTGCTCACCACCCTGTGCACCATGTCTGATACGAAGAGCCCGAATAATACTAGTTCTAGCACAGAGCCCTGTGGTACCCTGCTCATCACTGGCCTTGGAGTTGAGATCTCCCCTCCCACTACCACCAGTTGTAGCCTCCCACTCAGCCAGCTTGTAATTCAGTTTGTCATTTTGGCCCCTACTCTTACACCAGTTAGCTTCCCCTCAAAATTGCCCATGAGGTACCAAATTGAAAGCCTTGCTGAAGTCCAAGTAAAGAACATCCATCGCATGACCCTTATCCAGCTCACCTGTCACCCAGTCACAATATTGTATCAGGTTGGTTTTGACAAGACTTCCACGAAATAAACACATGCTGCCTCACATCCTGGAGGCCATTGTCCTCCAAGTATGACACCAGTCTTTCCTTTAGTATAATTTCCACGAGCTTGCACACTATGGAGGTGAAACTTGCGGGGCGATAATTACCCGATTCATCCCTTGTCCTGCCCTTGTATAATGCACAACATATGCCATCCTTCAGTCTAGAAGCACACATCCCGACTTCAGTGAGGTGCTGTATAGATCGACCAGTGACTCTGCCATTACCTCCGCCATCTCTCTCAGCACCCTGAGGTGGATACCATCTGGCCCTAGTGCCTTGTCTACCATCAGTGCCCTCAGTCCCTTTAGGACTCTACCCCCCCTCAATTCTTCCATCTGGTGCCTCCTCTTCCCCCCGTCCCCAACTTCCCAGCCCACGGTGGTAGCGGTTCCCCCCTTTTCTTCCATGAACACTGAGCAAAAGTATTCATTCAGTGCTTCTGCCCTTTTCTCCCCTTTTCCGTCCACTCCCCACCCTTTTTCATCCTTACTATTGTCTCCTTGCACTTCCTTTTCTCCCTGATGTATCTGAAAAAGTCTGTCCCCTCCCCCCTTTAATTCCTTGTGCTAATCTCAGCTGCCTCAGAGCCTTGGCTTCTCTCACTTTTCTGGTCACCTCCTTGGGCCATCTTGCATACTCCTCCCTGTCCCCTTCCTTTCCCATTCTCCTATACCTCTGGTGCACCTCTCATTTTACCCTCACCACCTCCACTATCTTGCTGTTTAACCAGCATGAATTCCTTGCTCTGCACCTCTTACTCTGTATCTTGGTGCAGGCTTCCATAGCATCTGTAATCCCAAATCTAATAATGTCCCATTTCTGTTCCATGTCCATCTCCTGCCTTATGTCCTCCAGTTTCTCTTTCAGTACTTCCCGCATCCTCCCAAAGTCCGCCCCCTGAAGCTTACCACCCGGGTGAATGATTTCTCTGGCTCCCCGCACAGGGTGATATTAAACCACACTATTTGGTGATCGCTGTCAGCTAGTGGATCCTCCACCCTTATTTCCCTTACTGCCTCTCCATTCGACAATACCAGATCTAAAGTGTTCTTTAGCCTAGTAGGTACACTGACCAACTGTGTCAGGAGACCTTCCTGGATCACTTCCAGGAGCACCTGCTCCCTAACACTGGAGGTGACTGGAATGCTCCAGTCAACCCCAGGCAAGTTGAAATCCCCCATAATGACCACCTTCTCTTTTCTACATACCTTTCTGATTTGTCCTGCTAATTCCCTGTCAAGCTTCTCAGACTGGGACTGTGGCATGTATACCACCCCAATCGTCAGTTTCCTACCCCTTGTTCTCCTTACTTCCTCCCTGCTTGTCTCTTGTGCATTTGATCCAGTCCCTCACACAGACTGCCATCCACCCCACCTCCCCTCCTTACGGCCCTTCCTGTATAATTTGTACCCTGGGATTGCCAGATCTCAGTCTCAGTGCTTAGTTGCTCATGTTTCCATGACAGCTGCAATATCCACCCTCCACACTGCCAGGAGTGCCTGTAGCTCAGCTGATTTGTTGCCTAAGCTTCTTGCATTCAGTGAGACCACCCTCCCTCCTGCCCCCTTCCCCACCCTCCATCTCCTCCCTTTTACTCCCTCCCTTTACAGCCACTCTGAGTCCTTCCCTGCTAGCCTGGGGGGATAGACTGTGGCTTCACTCTATCGGATCCCTGTCTACCTGCTGTTCACTCATATGACAACCAAGGAAGGGGCTGGAGTAGAACAGCAAAACAGTCTGGGGAGGTCAAATCATGGAAAGCCATGTGTGCAAATGCCAGGAGCCTTAGCAACAAGATGGAAGATCTGGAGGCTGTCATGGTGCAGTCAGACCTGGACATTGTGGCCATCACTGAAACCTGGTGTAATGATAACCATGACTGGGAGTTGGCCATATCTGGCTACAACATATTCAGAAGAGACAGGGCAGGCAGGAAGGGAGGAGGAGTGGCAAAATGACATAAGGTCCACAGAGATCCAGGAGGAACAAAATGGGGAAGAGATACTGTGGGTTAAGCTGGAAAGGAAAATGGGTCCAGACATCCGTACAGGTGTGGTCTATAGACCACCAGCCCAGGAGGAAGAAACAGATAGGAGTTGATGCTAGCCATCCAAAGGATGGCAGACAAGGTGAGTAGTACTGGTTGGAGACTTCAATATTCCAGACGTGGACTGGAGCATCCCGGCAGCAGCATCAACTAGGAGCAGATTTATCCTGGACTCCCTTCAGGGTGCCTTCCTCAAGCAACTAGTCATGGAACCAACTCGGCAGAAGCCAATACTGGAACTTGTGCTCACAAACAGGGACAGTGTGATGGGAGTAACAGTGGTGGAGCACCTGGGGAACAGTGACCACCAGTCACTGTGGTTTGAAATCACAGAAAGAGCAGAACCAAACCACACAAAAACACGTATCCTGGATTTAAGGGGGGCAGACTTTGGGAAAATGGGGAGATACTTGAAAGAGGCATTAAGGGGAATGGGGCAGGAATTGGGGTTGAGGAACAGTGGGCAGTATTTAAAATGGGGATTACAAGAGCAACAGAATTATGTATTAAGCAGGTTAGCAAGAGGAAAAGGAAGAGGAGACCATTATGGTTTTCCAAAGAGGTAGCAAAGAAAGTGAAAGCCAAAAAGATTGCATTCAGGCAATACAAAAAGACACAGGCAGAAGGGGATAGGGAGAAGTACCAGGAGAAGCAAAGGGAGGCAGGGAGGTCAGTAAGGGAAGCCAAAGCTCAGACAGAAGAACACATTGCAAAATCAGTGGGTAGACAAAACCTTTCACAGGCACATAAGTAAAAAAAGAAAGGCAAAAGGAGGGATAATGAGACTGAAGGGGGAGGATGGGGGCCGCGTGGAGGATGACAACAGTATAGCTGGCATATTGAGCAGGTATTTCTGCTCAGTCTTTACTGAGGAAGAGGAGGGTAATGGGTCTGAATGGAGTACAAGGGGTGAGAATGGTGCAGAAATGGACACAAGTCCCTTTACACGAGAAAGGGTCCTGAAGGAACTGGAAGTAATAAGAGTTGATAAAGCAATGCGGCCAGATGGGGTGCACCCCAGGGCCCTTAAAGAACTAAAAAAGGTGGTGGCTGAACCTCTGTTTATCCTGTTTAGCCGATCACTGGAAACAGGGGAGGTACCCAAAGACTGGAGGATAGCAGATGTAGTCCCCTTATACAAAAGTGGGAACAAAGAGGAAGCAGGGAACTACGGACCAGTCAGCCTCACCTCAGTAGTGGAGAAGATCATGGAAGCACTACTGACGGAGAGATTGGTAGAACATCTGGTTGTCAATGGACTACAGGACCCAAGGCAGCATGGTTTCACCAGGGAGGTCATGTCAGACCGACCCTCATTGAATTTTTTGACTGGGTGACTAGGAGGTGGATCAGGGGAGTGCAGTGGACATGGCATATCTGGACTTCAGCAAGGCCTTTGACACTGTGCCACATAGAAGACTATTACACAAACTGAGGAATATGGGTGTGGGCAGGACAGTAGTGTGGTGGGTAGGTAGCTGGCTGGGTGGCAGGACACAGAGGGTGGTGGTAAATGATTGTCACTCCACAGAGGGAAGAGTGACCAGTGGGGTACCACAGGGATCAGTGCTGGGACCGGTCCGATTCAATATCTTCATCAGTGACATTGCGCAGGACCTAGAAGGCAGAATTTCACTGTTTGCTGATGACACAAAGCTCTGTAACAGAGTAGACACACCAGAGAGTGTAGACAGAATGAGAAGGGACCTGCAGAAACTTGAAGAATGGTCAGGGATTTGGCAGTTGAAATTCAATGCAAGGAAGTGCAAGATAATGCATATGGGGCACAAAAACTCTGGCACAATATATCAGTTGGGGGTGAGGATATAGCATGTATCAAGCAGGAAAGGGATCTTGGGGTTATCATCTCTGATGACCTCAAGGTATGGCAACAGTGTGACAAGGCAGCAGGTAAAGCAAATAGGATGCTGGGATGTATAGGCAGGGGCATCACCAGCAGGAAAAGGGAGGTCATAATTCCACTATACAAGACACTAGTGAGGCCCTACATTGAGTACACTGTACAGTTCTGGAGACCTTACCTACGTAAGGACATAGACAGGGTAGAGAAGGTTCAGAGGAGGGCAACAAAGATGATGCATGGATTGCATCACAAGTCCTATGAGGACAGGTTGAAGGAACTGAACATGTACTCCCTGGAGGAAAGAAGGGAGAGAGGGGATATGATAGAGACATACAAGTATCTTACAGGGAGGAACAGGGTGCAGGAATACACTATTTGTTAAGGGAAAAAGATGTGCTCGGACTAGTGGGCATGGGATGAAGTTGGAGGGAGGACAATTCAGAGGATGCGTGAGGAAGAATTTCTTCACAGAACAGGTGGTGGACAAGTGGAACACCCTGCCAGAGGAAGTGGTGGGGGCTGAAACAATCATGGGATTTAAGAATGCATGGGATGGACATAAAGGAATTCTGGAGGTCAGGGGTAAAGGGCAACATACTTCTTGGAAAACATAAACTGAACTTACAAGCTCAAATGGGCAGACTGGGTGGGCCATAGGCCCTTATATGCCAACACTGTCTATGTATCTATGTTTGTTATTGAAATTTGGCATTCCGCCACCTCAAGATGCCACTCTGCAGTCTCTGGATGTTTACTCTTGGGAGTTTTCCTTCTGAGACGAAGCCCAGAAATGGCGCTGTGCATTTGTTTAACATCTGCTTTGGTGGGTAACGTACGCATTGGGTATGGAGTCAAGTCCTTTGCCACAGAGTTATGATACTGGCAGTGCCCTCCACCACTGTGACTCGATTAAAACATTGAGAAACACTGGCTAGAAAACTCACAGGTAAAGGCTAGCCAAGTATCGGACCACCATCACCCAACCGTAAATTCTGGGCCTCCAATCCATTTGGTGACCATAGTTAAGCCTTGCTTCTTCACCACTCTGCTCCCCCTATACACATCACCTTCTACACATACATATTGAGCAAGTGGCTAGACAAGAAAGCACAATCTGCACTGGTGTGCAAAACAAAAGGCCTGGAGTTGACTGTAATCAGGCTGCCAGGCGAGACACTAGGTGCCTACCTAGCACTGCTCATGTGCATCATTTTAATAAGACTTGGAATAATGACCTGGTATACTGCCACAGCAGCCCACTAACAAAAGTGGCATCATATGGGCAGGTCACCATGAGCGTCCATGGGCATACAAATTGTGCATTGTTTAGTCCATACTGTGTTTTGGGTGAGTGCAGTACCAGAAGGAAACTGTGAATATGGAATGTCCATACTTGCAGTGCCACAGTATTCCACCTCTGCCAGGAAGGAGGGGGTGGTGTTGATGGCCATGTTAGAATACCCACAATTGTGCAGTGTGATACAAGTCAATCACATATGGGAGAATAAAACAGCTGTGGTCCTGGACTGCACAGTGGCTCTTGCATATACTACAGCCAAGGCCCCTAGAATTCTGCAGCCGCAGAATTTTGTACAGAACTTGCAATCTACCGCATAACTTCTGCGGTGCCACAGAATTCACTCTTCTTGTTGATTTTTTATTAATATTTCTGTTTTTCCATAGAATCTGGTTCCCTTCCCCTCTTTTTATATCCTAAACCCCCTATATGCTCAGAATGTGATGTTATCATTGCTATAACATCATACATTAGCTAATGAAATGGCTGCAATCTGCAACAGAAATGAACAGTCACTTATCTACCACAGCTCCCACTGCCAGACACGGTGGCACAGCACATCAGGTATGGTGATATTTGCACATCCTGCACTACAGCCTAACACAGTTTTCAGTCTTACATTATTGCACTAGGGCCAACCTAAACAAAACCTTGTCAATAGTACAGACCTTTTTTTAAGTCCATACCTCACTTTGTACAAACCTATTTGTGACTTTTATGTATAGAGATGCCATCTGAAATGAATAACTGGTAAAATTAATCTTTCATTTTTAAGAAAAATAAAGCAATTATGCCCAGAAAAGTGGAATATAATAATGTGTAGACCTGTTGAAAGAATAGACCTGTTAAATAAATAATTGCACTGTACGAATTTTTGCCAGGGTTATTGATTACATATTGTCATTGGTTGACAGAATCACTTAAAAGTTATTGAGAAATGGTGTGTGCAGGGACAGCTGTTGGGCCAGAGGGTAGCATGCTGTGTTTCTATGTCGGCAACTCAGGTTCAGAGATTAGCTCTGGGAGCTGGACGGGCAGCACAAGGATTGGTGGAACACACCATTGCTCGGAGCCTGGGAAGGTGTGGTGCAGTGTTCTGTCACATGGTGGACACATTGTGCTGGTTTGGAGAGCTCTATCTCACATTCGGTACACACGCACGTCATGGCCTGATGGTGTTATGCAGTGTGTCGGGGAAAGCAGGTTTACATCAAAAATGAGTTTTGCAATAACTCCTCTATTCCATTTCTAATGGGACCTGTATGAATGAGGATGCAAGTTCATGGAAATTAAAAAAAAAAAAAAAAAATTATATATCTATATACATATATATATATATATATATATACATACACACATACACACACACACACACACATTTGTATGTATGTTACAGATTGCATATAAATATATAAGTGATACACAGTGGGAACCTCATGAGTGGTGTAGAAAGCATATACAAATATATATGATAGACAGTGGAAATCTCATTAGTGGGATAGATAGCATGCATATAGAAATACCTTATTTATCACATAAGATCCCTCTGCATATGTCATTTATTTAACAGGCTAGGACCTTAAGGGAGAGACATTTGTTTT
Organism: Neoceratodus forsteri; assembly: GCA_016271365.2. NCBI lineage: Eukaryota > Metazoa > Chordata > Ceratodontiformes > Ceratodontidae > Neoceratodus > Neoceratodus forsteri. The sequence goes on along the minus strand of JADMNL010000038.1, from coordinate 13,897,635 downwards.
GCTTTTTTAGGCATAACATTATTTTTATAAGTCTGTTATTTTTTGAACTAGTGTTACTGAGCTTTCCACCATCCTGACTGCAATAACCACTGCCATGAAAGTGAAGTCAGGATGACAAGCGGTCACTGTGATGTGGCAGTTTGTTAGTGCCGCAGAACTTCCGTAGAAATTACAAACCACCGTAGCAGAAGTTCTGCAGCAAATAGTAGTCTTACCACAGAACTTGGTCCCATTGTGCCACAGAAAAGTAGGGGCCCTGACTACAGCTTTAAGGAGAACACTGAACAGCCGAAAGGCATCCTGAATATGTACTTGGCACATGATAGTGTAGCTAGTGATCTTGAGGAAAAGCATACTAGGTAATACCAAGAAGCTGTACATTGTATGTGCCTACATTGGAGGCAGTATAGCGCAGTGGTTGAAGGCTCTGAGCTGCAAATTTGGTGACATCCAGCAGACCAGACCTGGGTTTGAATCCCACAGCTTCCACTTGCATACTGTGTGATCCTGAGCAAGTCACTTAACCTCCTTGTGCTCCCAGGTCACTCCTGTAAAAAAGCTTTCAGCTTAGTGTGCTATACCTGGTTAAACAACTAAATAAAAATAAATCTTTCCTCCTGCATCCAGTAAACAGGGACCTGAGGGATTTCTGGAATTTCTACCCCACGCCACCAAAAGAATGAAGTACTTTGCCTAGGTGACTTCACTCAGGATTGGCTTGGCTCACGCTCCCCTATCCTTAACACTAACATGGCCAAAGCCAATCTAACTCAGCTTGTCACTGAACCTACCAGGCACTCCAGCAGTGGCACTAGTCACACCTCTGCTCAACTGGGTCCTCAACAATAGGCCAGACAGGATCTCCTTAGTTACTGTGTTGCCTGACTCCATTAGTGACCATTATCCTGTAACCTGTGCCTGGGATGCCTGACCCCCCCCCTTCATACCCACCTAAAATTATCTCTGTGGCAGACTTCTCTGTCTTTGATCCTTTGGCGTTTCTGTCCGATCTATAGCAGGTTGACTGGTCTCCCCATTTTATCACAGACAACACTGACCTAGTGGTGGAGTATTTCTCCAACACATTGTGCTAACTACAGTCCAAGCACATTCCTTATATTAGGTGCAGGGTTAGGGACCTTACCACCAAATGATTGACTAGTCCCCTTCTCTGCCTGCTTAAATCTCATGACAAACTCTGGGCCAGGTGGAAAGCCTCCTCCCTTCTTTCTGACTTTGCTGCCTATCACTCCCTTCGGAACTCATGCAAGAAAGCAATCCATGCTGCTAAAAGCAAATACTATAGAGGTCTTCTCCATGCCTCTGCCCGTTACCCAAAAAGGTACTGGGGACATATCAATCACATTCTGGGTCGTAATGCTTCTCAAGTCCCTCATGAGATGCTAACTGACAATGTCTCTTTTAACAACCCTAACACCATAGCCAGCGCCTTTAACTCACTCTTGACCTCCCCTCCTTTCTCAACCTCCAACGCAGCCATTCTTTCCATCCGTCCCTCCCCTAGCCTCCCTGTACCCCACCTCCCTTTATTCTCAGGCCTGTCTCTAGAACTGATGTCCTACAGATCCTCAACACTATGTCTCCTCATGGCAGCACTGGTTCTGATGGTCTGAAATCTAGATGTAACCCCCCTGCAAATGGGGGTTCCCAAAAGACTTCCAGGAGCTTGCTTGAATGCTCCAAGCCTGAATGGTGTTTGGCGTTTAAGCCATTTACCAGTGAGTGTTTTTAGAGCCTCTGGTACTGTCTCTTTAAGAGCTGTCTGCTTGCAGACATAATTAATTTGTATGGGGGGGACTGTGTACTTCTCTGCTTGAGTACCACTCGAACTGCTGCCAATTCACTCCATTTTGCAGTCACTAGGAGTGCAAAGGGAACCTATCTGAAAGATGTAACTGTTTGCCAGAAATCATTTACAGTTATAATGAAATTACAGTTTGTCTAACCTGCTTTCTTTGCAGTCAGAACTGTGTCTGCCTAGTTCCCCATTCTGGTTTTGAACTGCTGAACTGGACCAATCAGTGTGGGGTAAGCTAGCTCTAAAATGGTGCCTTGGACTAATCAGAACTTGGACTCATAATCTGAGCCAGCCACAAGAGGATTGTATGGGCAGTGACTGGGAGATGTAGTTTAGACTTCAGCACCTTTTGGACCAACAGCAGCAGTCTATTGTGAGGACAGCCAATCCAGTCAAGAACTGGAAGGAACTCAAAGGAAGTGCCTCGGTTTTGTCTGTTGGAGTTTCAGTTTAGCTCTGGCAGTGAAGGGAAAGAAACCCTGTGCCTTCAGTGCACAGTTTCAGTCAAAACGTGAAGGCCCAGAGTTCGGTCTGCAGCTTGTGTAACTGCTTGTTAGGACTGAATCTGTCCTGTGAAAAGAATCAAAGGATCTCTGAAGAGTAGAAACCAGGTTCACCCTGTAGAAGACTGGAGAAATTGTTGAATTGCACTCGGTCTGTCAGGAACTGAATCTGCTGTGTGTTCTCCTGGGTATTGTGCAGTAATTGCGATCGGGATAGAGAAGCAGCCTGCCTGGTATAGTACTTTCTTTTTTTACCATATAAATGTGTGAAGAGTCTCGTGGAGCTCAAGAGTAGCCCTGCTGACGTTGAAGGACCCTATCTTGTTTGGAGGTCTGTGTGAAAGGGCCCCTACCAGCTGCCACGGTTTGGACTAGCCACTAGGACTTGGGTACCCAGGGACAGTAACTGGTAGGGATAGGCCTGTGCACAGAGCCATAGGTAGATAGTAAAGTGATAGATAAGCTAATTAACCTGATTTCCCCCTGTCCTTGTTATATCCCCCTAAATAAATCAGAGCTGCTTGTTTCAGCAAAGTTATACTGCCTGAGGTATTTGTCTATGTTAAAGTACTGTACTGTGATTGTTGCACTGTATCTTATTTCACAGGAGGTCCCAGTGCCGAACCAGCCGGGGTAAGTGTATACTGTGAAGGTAATTCTGATATATTGTGTGGGCCACTAGTGGGAAGAAAGGGGGGTTGCAGTGTCCCAGAGGGCTGTGACCAAGTAAGTTTAACTATTGCAAACCCTGACCTCTGGGTGGAGGCACCCGCCATTGGATCCAGGCCCCTCAACCTGTTAATGGCAAATCAGGCAGGGGTAGTAGCCCCTGGGATAGCGCCATCTAGGGGTTACATAGACTTCTCAAACTTGGTGTCTCAATTCTTGCCACCCTTATCTTGCACCTCTTCAACCTCTCCATTAGCTCTGGCACTGTGCCCTGCTCCTGGAAACAAGTCAGGGTTATACTGGTCTTAAAAAGGGTGACCCTAAAAACACTATGAACTACCACCCTATAGCACTCCTGTCTAACCTTAGTGAACTTCTAGAGAAACTTATTCATCGTTAGGTGTCAGACTTTGTAGCCAACTTTACCTACTTTCTTCTGCTCAGCACAGCTTCAGAACAGGCAACAGCACCTCAATGACCCTAGCACAAATTCACTAATGACACCTCAGCCATCATGGATAGAGGCCAACTTAAGGAGCTGTTTTTATAGACTTAACGAAGGCTTTCAACTCAGTCAACAATTCACTGCTCTTGCATCAGCTAGGTTCACTGGGTGCCTCCCAGTCTACTATTGCCTGGTTCTCCAGCTACCTGCACAATCATATCCAGTCTGTCTCCTACCATAGAGTCCTCTTCTCCCCTGCCCATCTATCCACTGGTGTTCTACAAGGCTCCATCCTTGGGCACTGCTCTTTTCTTTATTTATAAACAATCTGTCTACCATTCCCACCAACTGTCACATATTACTCTGTTCTGATGACTTGGTCCTCTATATCTCCTCTAGCTCCATTGCTGACGTTAATTCTCTTCCTACCTGCAACAAATCCAAATATGGCTCACATCTCACCACCTCATATTAAATGTTGCCAAGACCCAGGCCATGCTCTTCGGGTCCCACAGGAAACTCAGAGCCCTAATTTCTGGTCTCTTGTCTCGATGGCTCCCCAGTAGAAGTTGTTGATTCCTTCAGATACTCAGGGGTCACTCTGGATTCATGTCTCAGTTTCTCTCCATGTCAATGCGGTATGCAAGTATGTCAATGCCAAAATTGGGTTGGCTTATCGTGTCCGCCATGCTCCAACCCCTGCTGCTAGGATCTCCATGGCCCAAGGACTTCTGCTCCCTGGTCTTAGCTAAGCACTGCCAGTCTTTGCTCAAGTGCAGACAAACATCCTTCAAGTGTGGGATGTTGCCTACAAAATTGGTTATAGATTTGCCTCATCTGCCCATCGGCTTAAACACTGCTGCATACTTTACTCTGACCTCCGCAGGTTATCCCCCTCCTCCCAGTGTTTATATACCATAGGCTGCCTGATTAACAATAACATCCGTTCTTCTGTCCTCTCCTGTTTTGCAACCATGTTCACCCCAGTTGACCGCACCAGACTCCTCCAGTCCTCGACTTCAGCTCTGGTCATTGTCCCTAATTTGCTCCACCAAAATGGATGAACTTGCTTTCTCCATCTACACTCCCAAATTCTAGAACTCCCTTTCATTTTCCCTTAGAAGCTCCATTTCTCACCCTGCCATCAAGCATGCACTCTTTAACTACCTCGCCTCCCTAGACGCATGTAAATGTCTTTGGTTCATATATTACACCTCTTTACTTGCTCTAGTTCATAGAACATACCACTTTACCTGCCATTGCACTACTGTCCCCTTCCCTGTCCCATGCCCTCGTCCTATGCCACCAGCACTGCTGTTATGCACTTATGTTACTGATCTCTGCAAGCTCTGCTTACCTCTTTTGTACCGTAATGCTTGTGCTATGTATGACATCACTTTTGTGCTAAGTAATTGTATTGTCATGTAAGGTTGTTGATCTCTTTATGTACTGCACCGCATCAGCTTCTCCCTGTACTATTGTTTGTGACTTGTTTGAACTGTTTTCTCCTGGGTTGTGCCTGAAAATAGGCAATCCTGTCTGGTGCACTCACCCAGTTACCAAGAGCAGACAAATAAATAAATGTATTACAGCCAACCACTGCTAAAGTAAAATGAGAGATGCCCAATAAACAATTTTATAGTAATGCTGACAGTTAGCAAAAAAAAAAAAAAAACACAGGCCATACATCCCGATTTAAGGGCACACAATTGCAGCACTGCTTCTTCACTGTGTCCTGATACTGTACATATGAGGGGTGCCCAGGTACATGCTGTTCGTAGACGTGCACATCCCTGGACAGTATTAACAGCACTGGTTCCTCACTGTGACCTGATACTGTACATATGAGAGGTACCCAGGTGCATACCGCTGGTAGATGTGCACATCCCTGGACAGTACTAACAGCACTGGTTCCTCACTGTGACCTGATACTGTACATATGAGAGGTACCCAGGTGCATGCTGTTGGTAGAAGTGCACATCCCCGGATGGTACTAACAGCACTGGTTCCTCACTGTGACCTGATACTGTACATATGAGAGGTGCCCAGGTGTATGCTGCTGGTAGCTGTGCACATCCCCAGACAGTACTAACAGCACTGGTTCCTCACTGTGACCTGATACTGTACATACGAGAGGTGCCCCGGTGCATGCTGTTGATAGATGTGCACATCCCCGGACAGTAATATCAGCACTGAAATTGATATATATCTAAACTGGCTCTTAGCAATGATCCAGCGAGGATCGGCTGATTGAAATGTAAGTCCTTAGCTGCTGGGATGATCGGAGGCTGTGCCAGAGGGTTTGTTTGTTGCAGAAGGAAATTGGGTAGTCACAAAAATGAATTCTTCCTATTCTGCGATTTTGGTGGCAAAAAATCTGAAAAAGATGAATGACACACCACTGGAGGAACACTGATTGGACAGTACCGGAGAGCTTGAGGTACTATTTCAGGCCTAACAGATGCCGAACAAACATGTGGCAAGCGCTGTGAAACAACAGTGATTAAAGTTTAAATCACCTGCTTGTTTACACTGTGACAAGAAGCAACATACACAGACATCCCTTCACTAACCCCACCCCCCGCCGTGGCTTGCATCCGGGAACAACAGTGACCATGCTGGAACTAGAATGTAGACCTTCAACTCTGGTGTACAATGTGCACAATGGTGCTGTCTGAACAGCGGTCATTCAACATTTCCAAACCGGCAGATAGAATGACTCTATAGCAAACACCCGTGTGAACCAGCTTAAAAACAACAAACTGTACAGCACCAGCCAGCCCTAACATTTCACACAGCAATGCAGTTCTAGACGAGGCCTGGATTACAGCTTTCATTGCAACATTTAAGTAGTCAGATAATTTGAAGCCACAGTAAACCTTTTATTAGTACAATTAGATGTGGCCTGCTACTGATGACAGTGCTGATAAACCAACTCTTGTAATACTAGTATGGGCAGCAGTTGTTTTTTTCTGTTGGTAGTGGTTGTACCACGCATGGCTGTGGGCTAATCAGCTTGCAGCATTTTCCCTACGTGTTTTACAAAGAGAGTTGCATGCCTTAGCCTTTCAGTCTCAAGCCACCCTCATCACCTGAGTATTTTTGTATGACCCTGCAAACTGTGTGGTATTACTTAAATGTGTGCTGTTTAAGTTAAGATTAATACATTTCATAAACGAGCCAGAAAGCACTTGATTCCAAAAAGTTAATCATTTTCTTCCTCTACCTACCTTTAGGGCCTCCACCTTGGCAACAGTGCTGTGGCACTCATGCATAGGAGACTTTTCACAGGCTACATGGGCAGGGTTCTGTTCATTTGATTCCTCACAAACCAATCCCAGTGTCTGGTGCTGCTGGTCACAAGTGTTGCTCTTTTTGGGCTCCCCTTTATTTCTAGTCAGATGTTTTACAATCTCCACTATCACTGCAAGTTTCCTGTTTGCTTGGAGTACCTTCTGCTCTAACACATCATAGCATTCACCACAGGAGACATTTCCATCTATGTACTCCCAGTATGTTGTGATACAGGCTCTGCAAAAGTTGTGCCCACAATCTATAATGACAGGATCATTAAAATAATCCACACAAATGGGACACATAACTTCATTTTTCAGAAGTCCTATCTCTTCTGTTGTTGCCATGTTCACTGTTGTCTGTTAAAGATGTCTACTTCTCTTCCGTTTCCTGAAACACAGAACCATATAAACATAGAAAGGGTTTGTTAGTCTTTCAGTAATGACCACATCATGCACAGTTAAAAACTTTTGCACAGCTACTGACCCTTATTCTGGTGATTTATTGCTACACTAGAGGGAGGAGTTACATCTTTTTACAGAGGTATCCCCTTATGTCAAACATTTCTCATTACAGAAATCTGAAAACAGTCACAGGCCCACTGGCTATCTGGATCTCCACAACACCACAGATTTAGTTCCTTTAGTAATGGTTAGTAGTTCCAAAATCTACATTCCCCATGTTTTTTTCTGCAATATAATTTCACAAATACTGATATGAAAGTTCCCACTCTCAGATTTTACAAATAATTTTGTGTCTATAATATTTATGAAAAAGAAAAGATAAGCATGTAAAACTGTAAGAGAGTGTCTTTTACATTCTGTTGCTGTCTACAAGATAAGAAACGTTCCTGCCATTCATGAAGGGAGACTAGTGTGCATATCATGTAGGTGCATTACTTCACTTCTGCAATCCCCTGTAGTTAGACAGCTAAACCCATTCCTGAAGGGAGACCGGTGTGCATATCATGTAGGTACATTACTTCACTTCTGTAATCCTCTCTAGTTAGATAGCTAAACCCATTCATGAAGGGAGCCTGTGTGTGAAAGTTCGGAGGCTTTGCATTTGAGAACTGCAGAAGACTGACAGGTGATGATAGAATCAGATTGCTGTGAAAATTTTGTTGAAGGCTGGTGTATTTCTGTGATGGAACGCAGCCAGTATTAAAATGTGACGGACATCAGGTAAAGCTGTTGTGAATGAGGAGCCACTTCAAAAAAATACAGTTCGAATTTTTAGAGGGTTAAGAGTGGGAACCACTGGCACTGTGACCAGTTATGGAACTGAGCCGAGCATCTTACTGCATTTGCCACTGTTTGGTTTATGGCAGTTGGAGTGATTTTTTCGAGGGTTCATGTTATGGCTGACTGGCGGCCGGCAACTTTTCCAGTGGGTACCCTGGAGGATTTACCATGCTAAAAAGGTGCCAGCCAGCCAATGAGAATGCAGGATTTGGTGCTTTCAATTTACTTCATTGTATAAAATCTAATATTTGTGGACTGAATCAGAACATTGGATTTATGACACACTCTTCAGATATGTGTTAGCCACTTTTTTTTTTTTTTTGGTGTTCCTACCAGCTCTGTTTCTATATACCTGTTCCTAGCATCAGAGTCATACAGTAATGCAAGACTTGGGGACTGTGGGATTCAACGCCAGAGCTCCAGGTGTGACGTTCAGAGCATTAAACCACTGTGCTATACTGCCTATTTCAAGGTAAGAGGAAAAGAAGCATTAGGCCTCTTGATGAGCGGTCACAATCAGCCACTTAATAGTTTAGTAATTGCACCTGGGAGCATCAGGGAAGTGAAAAGGTTTTATCTCAGATAGAAGGGGCTACTGGAGATTTCCTGCTGAAAAGACAGAGTGAAACAGCTGAAATCAAGAAATGAAAAGAAACATCTGCTGTGTCTTTTTCTTTTACTTTGTTGAAAGGAAACCTATTTCTGGATGGTGTTCAAATAAAGATTTTTTTTATGTTGCAACCTTCAGAAGGAGTAGTGCTGGAACATGGAGAAAAGTAAGTGTGTATATGTGTGTGTGTGTGGGGGGGGGGGGGGGCACTGTAGTAATAAGAGACCGCGATTGCTTCCCTTCTGACATTGCATGCATTTAGGGACACTTTGAATGCTCTTGGGCAAAAGTGGGGGGGTGTCCATGCCCCACATGCACCCGTAGGTTCTGGCACCTATGTTCAGAAGGGTTCTGTACCGACAGCTTATTTACCCAGGATAGTCCAGCTGAGATGTGCCACCTTATTTCCAGTGGGGTCCTACTGCTATTCACTTCTTCTGCTAGGTGGACAGGAGCACTGGGAGTTATGCGACTTAGGCCCTGTCCACACTACACCGCTCAGATGCCGTAACAGATAGAAACCGTTACAACTGGGGAGCGGTGCAGTGTGTCCACACTGCTGCGATGTCCATTATGGGATCGGCACCACCGGTTCACCCTTCGGGAGCCAGGCGACCATTACTATGGCACCCAATCCCACAATGCAGCTCATGCTGCGCTAGGGGACCGGTGCCATGCATCCACACTACGCCTGGTAATGTTACCGAGGCGTAACCAGTTTCATAACCGTTGTTGAAACCACCTCATATGTGGTTTCAACAACGGTTATGAAAACGCCTTCTGTAATGTTACAGGTGTAAACGCAAACCGTTGCGGTAATGGTCTGGGCACTCTGTAACGTTACAGAGGAGTAGTGTGGGACAGGGCCTTGCTCAAGGTCACTCAGTTAGTATTTGACTTTACTGAGGTTTGAAACTCTCATCTCCTGTGCCCCAAGCATGTGCTCTAGCCACTAGATCACACTCCTACAAATGACAGAACACTATGCCAACAACAAAAATAAACACAACTACTTAAGTGCGAACAAATACTGGAATTAAATAGGTACATGAATAAAAATTATTTGCAGTGTTGCTGCAGTAGCAGTTTATTTTGCAAATCACACTGGCACTAAACATTTTACTAAACTGAAATGTCACAAAACATTGTACAAAGCAAAATAAGCTCCAAAGGAGCTCAGAAACTGTTGGCACTGACAGTACACAACTTTTGTTTCTAGCAACCCCTTCAAGCTTAGAGACAAGTTCATGTCACCATGGACTGGGTAAAAGCATTTTTCGTTTAGTTTCCTCTGCCCTTCAAGGAGGCAGTACAGCATAGTGGTTTAAGGCTCCGAACTGCAAACCTGGAGACTTGGGTTTGAATCCCACAGTCCTCACTTGCATTACTGTATTACCTTGAGCAAGTCACTTAACGTTCTTGTGCTCTCAGTATGCACCTGGGCTCAAGTTCAGCTTAGTGGGCCTCTCCTGATTAAAATATTTATTGATTGTATATGTTTCCCCTGATGTGATGTCATTTCCTGTGCCTGTGATTTAAAAAATGGATGCCTGCAGCTATAAAAGGAGGGGAAACCGAATAGGTATATGTCTGGCCCTAAAAGTGTTACGGATTTGGTCAATAGCTTATGTAAAGCAGATTTCCACTGGTAACAATATTGATTCATTTAATCCTAGAAGGACGCTTCCCTTTAACTGTATGTTATGTCACAAATGAAATTATGATATTTTTCAACTGTCTGTCTTGTTACAAATGTAACTGAATGTTTAGTTTCTCAGATATGTTAAATGTTAAACTGTACGTCTAAATCTTCATCCAATTGTACCCCCACCTCCCAGTTGCACCGGGAGATGAGTAACTTGTTCCATGTGCCTTCATGGTGAAACATTTCAATAAATAAATAAACCTCACGCTGCTCTGGCCAGCCACTGACTGAACCGTACAGGAGTGCGCACTGTGCTGTACATAGCACACGCCCACTGGGTAATGGTTCAAGTACTGGGCATGTACTACATACGGTACAGCACTACCGTACAGTTCAGAAAGTGGCTGGCCAATGCAGTGTGAGATGGGCTGTGCTAGTTGCCAGATTCGGTTGTGTACAGGGAGAGGGTGGTGAGCCACTTGACTACCTGGGAACAGGGAGGTTTTTTTTTTTTTTTTACACATGTACAATTGGGGCAGGGGGACACTTCACCACCTGGAGATAAGGTGGATGTTTTATTTCATGATGATTAGGGCTGAGGAAAGGGTGTCACTTCACTACCAAGCAACCGGGGCAGATGTTTAATTTCATGATGATTAGGGCAGGAGGGGTCACACTACTAAACATGGTGATCGGGGAGGGGAATTTTATGTTATGCCAATTGGGGCTAGGGAAGGGGGTCCTTACATTATGGAAAAGGGGCTACAGGATTCTACTTTCTGTACAGTGATAGGGCTGGTTAGGGGGCTTGCCTGGCACATTCTGCCAGGCACAACCATGCAAATCAGCCCATAATGGGCATGTAAATGGCCCCTTTGCATCGTGCATGCCAAATGGGCTTATTTGCAAGTTTGGGCTGAATACTGCCCATGGGGATTGCGGCACGTACAGGAATGTGCCACACATTCTGCTATGGACATTTCTCAGCTCCACACCCTGGATGCAGTGCATGGGATTTGGCACTCCCTGCTATGCTCTGTGCATCCTGAGTCCAATATTCAAAACAGATTGCACGATCTGTTCAGATCACACAATCTGTCTGAATATGGCACCAGAGCCAGCCAGCAAATTTATTTGTGCAGTGCATCGTTTTGCGTGTGCATCTAGCTGGCTTTGAATATTGGGCCCCTAGGCCTTTGTTGTTTTGTGTTCCTTCATTTCTTCAAAGCTTCTATCGATTTTTTATCACCTCCTACCTATCTACCCCTCCTGCCTACTGTAAACTTCTTGTATCTTAAGTCTTTCTTATTTGTGTTTCTGTCTGGTCACTTTCTTAGTACCTATTCCTAGCATTCCTTCATCTTCATATGACCTGTTCCTATTACCTGCTACCCCTCTCCCTTAGTCCTTCTCACACATCATGTTGTAACTCATACTTACTTATCTCAGGGCTTTATTGCTCTGTATTCCTTTCTTCACTTCTGAGCTGCACACTGCACACCATTCTACCCTTCCTGTATTAGCTTCAATTATTTTTATACATTGCTTCACAGCATATATAAATATTGCTTATGTTGCTCAGTTGTATTATTCACCTGAAGAAAGAATCAGTGAGGCCCCAAAAGCTTGTGCATAATTCAATCTTTGTACAAGACACTTGTTGCTCTAATAAAAGGTATTAAACCTTACAGCGTCTCCTTAGTAAATACAGAAATGAAGATATATAAAATTTAATGGCAAATAAGCACCACTTGGCCCATGAAATGTGCTCATTCCCACCCGCCTATACTGAAATTACTGACCCTGCTTGATCTCTGCTCCCCCCCACAACATTTTCCACTGAGATGTTCACTATTTTTGCACCCACCATACTAGGAATCATACTGGGAATGTTTAGGAGCTAGGAGGCTGTGAGGCCCAGAATTGCTCCTTGAATTAATGATAATATGAACATTAGAGAACATAAATTTGTCCAGTCTACTCTAAAATATTGACTTGGAGCTGCTGATAATTACAGGCAGGGGTAACACATTCCATGGGTTAATGATTCTCATTGTATAAAAGTACTGACATGGCATTCGATTGAATTTTCTGCCTTGTAGTTGTAAAGGGTGGTCTCTGGTATTGCAGATACTATTTTTAAATTCTAATCCCAGTAAGGTCACCAAAAGTGGGTCCTGCATGATATCATACATTAAAAACAAGTCTCCTCTCAAACGTCTAGTAGATAGTGACATTAGATTCAAGGACTGTAATCTGGATTCGTAGGGGGATTCATACTAACCATTTATAAGTTTTGTATATTTTCTTTGAGCCTTTTCTAGTTGATTTATGTCATGTTTTCTAAATGGACACCTTAACTGTGAGGCGTAATCTAGATGTGAGCATACGTATGATCTATATAATGGCATCAATACTTTCGAATCCCTAGATTTGATATTCCTTTTTAAAGACCAGAAAACCCTATTTGCTTTTAAAATAGTCTCGTTAATCTGGGAACTCTGTGAAAAGTCATTTGTAATATGGACCCCTAGATCTTTTTCTTTAGATGTACTAATTAGTTGCCTGTCGTCAAGTGTGTGTATATTGTTTTTATTACTTTGGCCAAAATGCATAACCTTACATTTGCTATAGTTTAATTTAATTTCCCATTTCTTAACCCACTGAGAGATGTGAGCAAGGTCATTCTGAATAGATGTTATTTGGTATGGGTTAGAACATGGACCTCCTACTTTTATATTGTCAGCATATTTGATGGTGGTAGTAACCGCAATTATTGGTAAGATCTGCTATGAAAGCTTGAAAAAGACATGGGCCCAAAACCGAGCCCTGGGGTACCCCGCTGGTGACTGAACCAATATTAGACTGCTGACTGTTAATTAGTACTTTTTGAGTCCTATCAGACAACCAGTTGCTTATCAAATTCACAATATTGTGATTAATTTTTAAGGGGAGTAGTTTTTTTAGTAAGGCCCAGTGTGGAATGGAATCCAAATCAATCAATCAAATCTTTATTTTACCAAGGCGAAACATCATTGAGAAAAAAAAAAAAAAAAAAAAAACAAACTCATTTGCAAGATGGACCTGGGTTAAGGCACACAAAGGCATATGATACATGAGAATTTAAGGCATTTCTTACAACAGGGTAACAAGTATTTACATAGTATACAAGCATAGGGTGCTACAATTTGCACTGGTGAGTACAATACATAGAGGAACTATGTACAGCAGTATAGAGGCAGTATGCATTGATATATACAATGTGTACAATTTATATGCCCCACTAAGCAGGATGCATCAGGCAGGAGAGTAGAAGGTCAGTGGAAAGGCGAAGGAAGATGGTGGAGAACAGGATGGTAGGGAGGGATGCTGGTCACGAAGGCTGGAGTGACTTGTATAGCCTGATAACCCTCCACTTCTTCTTGCACTCACAACCTTTAGAGAGCAGACGGGAAGGGGGGGACAAGCAGATGCATACAACAGCCAGAGGTTCAATGCCAGAAACAGTTACAGGGCTCCAGGAAGGACCGTTGAATGAGTTGCTTAAAAGCAGCTATTGAAACGGGTGTAGCAAGCTGCAATATATTTTGAGCAGTGTTCCAGAGGACCGGTAAGGCATGGCTGATTGCCGCACGACCAAAATGCATCCTTACTTTGGGAATATATAGGGTGATTCAAGTTAAGCTTCTCAACATGCAGTTACCAGGAATGCGAATGGGTAGGCAGTCCTTGATATATTGGGGCAACTTGTACAGAGTTTTTGTGTCGCCTGAGGCTAAGTGAGCCCCAGCCTATACATTTGTAATGGGTGCAGTGATGCGTTGAATAGAGGGCAGCAGTGATAAACTAATCGCTCGATGGTACAGGGTGTCGAGTTTGGCAAGGGCCACGCTAGAGCTACTTCCATACAGAAAGTCTGTGTAGTCAATGAGGGGCAAGATTGTTGTTTGTACCAACCCAATTTTCCCTCGTATGTTAATAGGTGCCTGATTCTGAAGAGAATCCCAAGCTTCTGTTTAAGTTTTTTGGAGAGTTCCTCAATGTGTAGTTTGAAAGAGAGTTTGGGGTCGATCCATACCCCCAGGTAGTTGATGGAATCGACGTATTCCAGCACTTCACCACACAAGGTGTGAATTTGAGGGGCTGATCCCAAAATGGTAGAGTAGGGGGAGTTTGCCACAGGACTGAAAATCATGGCCTTTGTCTTCTTAGCATTTAACAGGAGTTTTGAGTAAAAGAGATTATTCTGTGGATGATTAAATTCTGATTGGAGGTCGCAGCATCGCAAGTTCCAGAGTAGGTCTGGCTACATACAATACGGTGTCATCCGCAAATAGGTGGATGCCAGCTGACTTGACACTAGCATCAAGCTCATTTATGTAAATAGTGAACAAGACAGGACCCAAGATGGACCCTTGCAGTACACCTCTAGTAAGATTTTTGGGGGTGCAGAAATCCTCCCTGCCTTAATCTGCTGGTGACGATCAGAAAGGTAGTTAGAGAATCACTCTAGGGCCGTGCCACAGACACCAATTTTCCTTAGCGCAACCAGGAGTAAAGAGTGGTCTACCGTGTCAAATGCTTTGTTGAGATCAAGAAACAGAGTGTACACATAGTTTCTGTCATCCAGAACTCTCAACCAGTCATCCATGACCTTAGCAAGTGGTGAGATGGTACTATGATCGGGGCGAAAGCCAAACTGGACAGGATTTAGTAAGTCTGAACCACTGATGTGCTGTCTAAGCTGGGTATTGACAACTTTTTCCAGAAGCTTAGAGAGGGTAGGGAGTAAGGAGATAGGGCAGTAGTTATTAAGGTCAGAGGCACTGCCAGATTTAAATAGCGGAATAGCATGGGCAATTTTCCAGATGGCCGGGAGTGAGCCCTGGGTAAGGGACATATTGAAGAGGTGGGTAATTGGAGGCGACAAAATACGGAAGCCAAGTTTGAGGAAGAAGGGCTCTATTATGTCAGCCCCTGCGCTTTTTCTGCTATCCAGATGGAGTAGAAGGTCCTCAACTTCCTTTACTGTGACAGGGGAGAAGGAAAAAGCTGTGCAAGGAGGGGTGAAGGCAGGACCAGATGAGCTGGAGGTGAATTGTCATGAACATAGCCTGGAGGCAGGGGAATCATCAAATGCAAGGCCAGTGGTGGCAAAGTGGTCATTAAAAAGGCCAAGGATTTCTTGCTCGTCAGCAGTGACGGAGCTGCCTACCGATATTTTTGGTGGGAGTGAGCTAGCAGTGCTATGGCCTTGAATTTCTTTTAGTGTTTTCCAGAATTTAGCTGTACTATTGGATGAGGAATTAAGTTCAGACTGGAAGTAGCTGGACTTTGCAGCCCAAACCAATCTGGTGCAACGGTTTCTTACAGCTCTGAAAGCAGCCCAATCATTACGTTGTTTAGTCTTCCTGGCCCTCTTCCAAAGCCTTGCCAAAGTCGATGAAGGCTACTTCATAAGGGATTTTATTATCGAGTTGTTGGCGAACCTCCTCATAGGAACATAGCAGATTGGTTAAATAACTGCAGCCTTTTTTGAAGCCGTGTTGGTCATTGTCCAATGTGTCCAGTGCTGGAGAGACCAAATCCTTAATAATACTTTCAATTACTTTGTATAATGGAGAAGTTAAGCTAATGGGTCTGTAATTTTCCCAATTATTGCGTGGGCCCTTTTTATGAATAGGGACGATGTATGCTGTCTTCCCAAGTGTCAGGAACAAAACTGGAGTTGATGCATTGTTTGAACAATAATTTAAGGGGCAATGACAGACTGTCAGCTAACAGAGATAGTAAGTGACCCGAGATATCATCTGGTGAAGTATTAGTTTGTCCCCTTAAGTAAGGTTAATTTGGTATGGATATCCTTTTCCGAAAGAATAATGTTATTATCCTGAATATCTGATATAGTATTCATTTTTTGATTGGCCTTAAATATTTCACAAAATTTGATATTAAATAAGTTGGCCATATTATATGGGTCATGGATTATATTGTCATAAATCTGCAGGAGGCCCACCATACTAGATTTTTTTTTAGTGAATTGATGTAAGACTAAAAAGACTTGCTGTTGTTTTTGTTAGCTTCCAACGCTAATTTATATTCCCATGCTTTCTTTGACCTACGAATACTTTTTTTGCACTTTTTTTGACTTAGTAAGTAAGAATTCCAGTTGGATTGAGTAGGGGATTTTAAGTAATTAGAATGTTTTTAATTTTTTTGTTTATTGAGTCTTTTTATGGTTTTATTCATCCACTTGGGATGGAGAGGTTGTTTTTGTATTTAGTTTTAGTGGGAATGTAGGTGTCTCTTAAGTTACAAATTGTGCTACGTAACTTGTTATAGTACACACTGGTTTCAGAAATGTCAAAAATGGATTGCCAATCAATATTATTTAGTTGGGTCTTAATGCTGGCAATATCTGCTTTCTCATAAATATATACTTTAGTCTTAGGCCCAGATATTCAAACTGCGCCAGGCTTGGCGCAATCCTGGGCGCTGCTCAAATTTGTTGCGCAGGGGTGTGGCCAGGGCGATATTCAACGGAGTTGCGCTATGGCGCAACTGCTTTGAATATCGCACCCTGGCCACCCCCACTGTGCATGGTGCAATGGAACTGCGCCAGCGCAAGTGGTCAGAGTGGAGCACTGAGATGCGGTTGCGCAAGTGCCATTGCGCCATGCACAGCACCTGCAATATTCAAAGGGGGACATGCAAATGAGGCCATAATTTATGCAAGGCGCATGGGGGGCCATTTGCATCTGATTACGGCCCCATTTGCATGCCATTAGCATGCAGGTGCACCGATCCCCGACGACTTGCGCCTGGCACCCTGCCAGGCAGCTGCCGCCGGGGACCGACGCCCCTGCAGCCCAATCCGTGGGATGTCCCGTGAAGGGACAAAGATACGCTCATTTTCAGGGTTCAGTGATCGCGAGCTGACAGTGGTGGCATCACTTCATGTCCGGCCTCCCGGTGGCCCAGGACCCCCACTCCACTCACTCCACTGAGCTCCCCACTACTCAGCCCCCTCGTCAGCGGCAGCAGCACCCCACCCATCTGCGCCACGCCGACTGACAGCGGTATGGCTGCACGCCCACTGGTACTGAGCATGAGCCAATGGGTGTGCAGCCCATACCGCATTAGCCAGTCCAGATGTGTAGGTAGGGTGCTGCCGGGGAGCGGGTGGTGGAGCTCAGTGGGCGTGGGTGGGGGGGGGGGTTCACTAGATCACATGGGATTTCAGACTTGGGAGGTGAGGAATGCCACCCGCGATCGGGCTCCGTGCAGTCCACTGGACCACCAGGGATATTGGACTTTGGGGGGAGTACTGATGCCCATGACTGGGCTACTCACAGTCCACTGGACCACCTGGGATATTGGACTTCGGGGGGGATACAGTTATGTCCATGATCGGGCTAATCACGGTCCACTGGACCACCAGGGATATTGGACTTTGGGGCAGAGACAGCGCTAGATAGGGCAAAAAGGGAAAAAGTTGCAGCTTGCCCAGAAATGACCCACTTTCCACAGGACAGTGAGTCCAAAGTGGTGCACCTGTCTCTAACAATAGCTTATAGATGGAAAACTAAACAATAGAAAAGTATTTTCACGCAACAAATTTAAGCTTCTGTACTAATGAAATTTCTACTTACGATTAGGTTTGGACCCAGTTGTTTCTCATTTTGACCCACATTTTTTTACACCTATGGGTCTAATTTGACCCATGTTTTAAAACCCCTAGCGCTGTCACTGCTTTGGGGGGGGGATACAGTTATGCCCGCAATCAGGCTAATCGCGGTCCACTGGACCACCAGGGATATTGGACTTCGGAGGGGGGGTACTGATGCCCATGATCGGGTTAATCGCAGTCCACTGGACCACCAGGGATACTGGACTCCAGGGGGATGTCTGATGCCTGCGATCGGGGCATGGGGGGTGCCAGGTGCAGCGGGAACAGCCGATGGCCACCCAAAGGTGGCAGCTGCTGTGTTGCGCCCTGCACTGCGGCAGCTCACCTGTGGGTGGCCCTTGACTTGTTCCTGTTTTTTTCAGGCGTACCTTTGTGCAGGCACAGGTAGGGGTTGCGCCTGCATAACTCTGCACCCCCGGGCCGAATATCGGGCTGTGCAGTTTATGCATGGGCACGCCCACCCTACCTGTGCCTGCATATATTACTGATGCGCTCAAGATCGGGATTTGTGCGTGCACTTTTCCCTTTAAATATTGGCACCAGGCACATCAGTGGTTGTGCATGAGGTAACACCGCTAAGGCCATGCAACCTTTTGAATATCTGGGCCTTAGTGTTTATACTAGTAACAATATGCTCAAATGCAAAACCAATGGCATGATGGTCGCTAGTACCTATTGGGGGTAGAATATTGATATTATTAAGAGCCAAGTTCTTATTATGAATAACAAGGTCGAGGATATCATTACCTCGAGTTGGGGGGTCTATACATTGGGTTAAATTGCATGGTTGACATATATTAAGCAATTTTACTCCAGACCCAGACGAGGCTGTCTGATCTTTCCAGATTATATCTCCAAGGTTAAAATCTCCCGTTAATATGATGTCACCTAACGAGCACACTGTGTCTATTTCTTGAATAATTGCGTCCAAATTTTTGGGAGATGCATTCGGAGGGCCGTAACAAGTACCCAAGGTATTAGGTAACATGTTTGAATTTATTTAAAATGACTTTAATCCAGATGGTTTCAGTGGAACTGTTAGGGGTTTTAATTTTATCTGAGATTTCTGTTATCTGTAAAGTGTATTTTGTAAAAATTGCTACACCCCCACCTCTTTTATTGACTCTATTAAGAATGAATGGAGTATATCCTGGTAACAGACCAGTCCAGCTAGATTTATCATCTCCCCAAGTCTCAGTGACTAAATTAATGTAAATTTTATCTCTTGCTATTGTAACTTTAAGTTCATCAATTTGATTATGAAGACTCCTGGCATTAAAGTATAGACAGTTCAGCTGTTTTAAATGATAAGAGCTGCGTACTGGGGTTGCATTATTCAGAGGGTGAGAAATAATAAAGTCTCCCCCGTGTCAGTCAGTTTAAATGTTTGTTGATGTAGTTCAGGATATGTTTACTTAGTAAGGAATTGCCCTGATGACTCAAATAGAGGCCATCCCTACTGAAGAGTCCTGGCCTAGTACTAAATTCCTCACAATGGGTTATACACACTCGTTGCTGTTGAAGGAACTATTTATGAAGCCACTCATCAAGTTTTTTAATTTCTAGGTTAATTTCCGAGGATGCTATGGGGACAGATAGGACTTCGGAGAACGCAATTTGACATCCGTGTTCTACCAATCTATTGGATAGGGCTACTAGATCCTTTTTTATATCAGCCATATCATCGTGCATAATGTTTTGGGTTCCCACATGAAGTACCACAAGAGGGTTTGTCCTGCAATTGTTTAGGATACTGTTTAGCATTCTAATAATGTCAGCAATTCTAGCACCTCAGAAGCTGGAACATGTGTGGCTAGCTTTGTCTTGTGCACAAATGTCTCTATTTAGGTGTTTGATAAGAAAGTCTCCTAGAATGAAAACTTGTCTTTCTTGAACTAGGCAACTTGGGACGGTTTCCATAGGCAAAGTATTACTTGGAACTGTCGACCCCATGATATTATGGTGACAGGGAGGTGATGCAGTGACCGGGATTAATGGGACAATAGAGGGAAGATGGCAGGGAACAGTAGAATCGAATATAGACTCAGGAGTGGAGCACGGGTTTACTTCAGGTGTGGATATGTTACTGCGAGCAGCATCAGCAGTAATCATGTTCCCTGTAATATTATGTTCTACTGCGAGTAGTTTGAGTCTGCTCTGAGTATCCAAGGAAAATAATGCATCTTACACCCTTTTTTATATACTCTTTTACTCCGAACTTGTACCATTGCTCATCAGAGCTATCATTATTGTCATGGGCCCTAGGTCTTTTTCTCGGACCGGAATTACCTACGTCTACTATATTATTAATATTATTGCTTGGATGTGTTAGTACAGGCCTCATAGGGGGCATTTCATTGGGATATGATTTCTCAGGAGACATGGAGGGAATGGTATGGTTCAAAGCTCTAAATCTGGCCTGCATTTGTTTCTGACTTTCTTCCAACTCGTTCATTCTCGAATTAAACAAGGACGCTGTCTGTTTTAGTGAGGCGTTCTCTAAACAGTTAGAGCAGGCATAGTTGTGTGTTGACATAAGATCAGTACGGAAGGTAAATATATTGCACTCGGTACATTTTGTACCCACTGTCCCATCAAGAGCAATTAGTGTGTCAGGCATGATTGTACAAAATGTCGTAGGTACCCAATTATGCTAAAGTGAAGAAATATGTATGGATTATCCCAGTTAAGTAGGACTTGACCTCACTTCCAAGTCATCTCACATACCACGCTATCCATGCTAAACATGTCGAGCATGCGCTCTGCTCGCCGCAGTGCAAACTATAAGCAGGAGGGTAACCTGGAAGTGCAATCCCAGGGTTACCAGGCTCGGTGCAACAATTAGGCCCAAAAATTAATTAAAACTGTCCCAAAATGTGCAAGTGCTGCTCATGCACAACACTGGCAAGTTAGTGAGTGTGAACAATGCCCCTGGAAGTAAATAATACAATTCCTAATGCAGTTTGTAGTCTGCTGTATGCATAGCAAAAAACTACAGACTCTCTTCCTGGTTCCTGTGAGACAGGAACTAAGGCTCCACACAAAACGTTTTAGGAATGCAAATAACACAGAGGATGTGCTTTAAAATAACACTCTGCTCCTATATGGAGCATAATTAACTACTGCAAAGTGAAGTAAAACTCACATCTATGCTTGACTATTCTAGGCATCCACCACCCTTTCTGTGAAGAAGTACTTCCTCACATCTCTCCTGAATGTACCCCCTTCCAGCATTTTTTTTTTGCACCTTCCCACTTTTCAAAATGACAAAACGAGCCAGCATGACATCACCGTCTCAACCACACAATCAGAGTCCACAACCAAGGCCCTTCTGACCAGGAGGCTTGGTGCCTCCTGCTACTGCTAGGAGGCAATAGTGCAGTGGTTTAAGGCTCTGAGCTGCAAATCTGGAGACCTGGGTTTGAATCCCAGAGCCCCCATTCGCATACTGTGTGACCCTGAGCAAGTCACTTAACTTCCCTGTGCTCCCAGGTCATACCTGTAAACAAGCTTTCAGCTTAGTGTGTCTTTCCTGGTTAAACAGTTGGGGGAAACAACCCATCACCGGCTGTTCTCATTAGAGTGGGACTAAACAACTGCCTCTGGAGAAGCTACTTTCCAACAAGGCCATGCATGATCAGACCTCTGCCCTGTAGCAGACCAAAATGAAAAAAACAGAGATAACTTACATAACTCTGCCCCACAGGGAAACACAATGTCTCTGCTTCCAGGTGCAGAGTGTGCCTGGCAATGTCCCCCATGAGCTGAGTGACAGCCCCAATCTGAAGAAACGCTTACAACCAACAGAAAAACATGTTGTTAACTACTGACACCAACAGAAATGGCCCTCGCCTGCCTGAAGGGATACTCACCCCGGACAAACTTGCAAGGATCTCACCCAATGTACCTTGCTGTTCCTGTGGAGGTAGCCACAACTGGTGTTTTGGTGGGAGCAGTAGGCTTTCACGTCATAAGAGAGACCCTCTTACCTGCTCAGCTAGATAGGGTGTGCCTCTGTTACCCACAGGAGGGGGCTGTTTCCTCTAAGCTGACTACTACCAGGATGGAAGGATATTGAAATGACAAGGAAATGCAGGTAACAGCAAGTACAAAACAGTGTGTGGGGGAGATTATATAGTCAGGGCAGAATTAACTCAGCTCAAAAAGGTAGAGTGCCGGGAAAACAAAGGAATGTACGATACTTAGTGATGGGAGGAGGTCTGTATCCAAGTCAAGAAATGCAGTGCCCACCAGGAGGAGACTAAGTGTATGGGGTAAGGGGAGGAATGTCCAAAGCACATGTAACTCCCTTAGGAGTTATGTGAATATCCCTTTAAGAGCGTCTCTCAGCCTCTAGTGTGATGCCAGTTTCTATACCCTTGAAGGACAGGGTCAGCTGATCTGCCCTGGCATTCCAAAAGGGGAGGAGTCAGTGCTGTCTGCTGGAGGGCAGATATTCTGCTGAGTCAGAGTGTGGGAGGCTACCACCTGACACATAGTGCTGGCTTCCATTGTCTGTAAGTTTCTCAGTAGAGGCTGGCATCATGGAAAAAAGCACTCAGTTGTGGCAGCTGCCATCAAACAAGAACCTCGGAAGGGGCGTGCCCCTCTCCAGAAGGAGAAAATCCATTTTCAGAAATAGTTCAGAGGTCTGTCTGTGAGGAAAAGTTCATCAAAGAGTGCTCTAGGCCAAAGATCTGAGGTGATATTTAATCTTTATTTAACATAGAGGTTTGGGTGGCACTCAGCAGTGCCGACACTCCTCAGAAAGAGGGACAGTCCTTGACAGAATGCCAATTCCAGTGAGCAGTAGAGTGGTACCTCAGAAAAATGTGTGGTGCAGGCTGTTCTCCCCATAATGAAGATGTTCTGTGCCCAGTAGGCAGCTCAGTTATGCCCAGATGGGTTTGGAGTCTGTGATTGTGAAGTAACAGAAAAGTGGAAGATCAGGAAAGGATGTGCTCTGTAAAGAACACCCTGAGAAACCCTCAATGGATCAATTGGCACCAAAATGTTGCCAGATGAGAGACTGTGAATTAGCCCAGTGGCTAATGTCTAAGAAAATTGGCTAGCAAAAGTCTGTTTAGGTTCCTAGTGATGTTCAGAAATCAGGAACCCCAAAAGTAAATGTGCTCCCTCTCAAGGACAGACAGATGTTAATAAAGTATACCATCAGGGTTGCTTCCAACCCAGAAACATCAGTAAAATATCACCTTACAGTAACTGACAAATGAATTGTGTCAGCTAGAAAAAGGATAACAGCACTGGAGCTCAAGAAAATAAAGGATCTGGTGTGTTTTTACAAATAATTGCTGTTTGGACATTACATTTGTTTGGTTTCAAGTTATTCTAGCCCCCTTAAATCCGCAGCCCAGCCAGCCCTGCTGTGCATCTGTGGATGCCCCGAGTCACAAAGTGCTCGAGAGGTCAAGTAAATGGACTTTGGTTGTTCTTGATGTAGGACCCCTCCCCTGGTGACCTTAACATCAGTAATACCTCGAGACATGCTGGGAGGAGCCACCCTACACAAAAGTAAAGGTTACCTTTTGTAGGTGGAGGTTAGTGGCAAATGTATCCAGAATCTTGGGCTCAAAGAAAGTATAATAAACAAACAAATAAATAAATAAAACTGTTTGGCAGGAACAAAAAGCCTTTAAATAACACTGCTTGCTTGTGTGTGCAAAATAACCTTACTTTCTGCTATGCCATTGTTTTCAGCACAAGTCAACAGATTTTCTTGTCATCTCTGACTCCGTGATCCTCAGTCAGTCTCTAACACCACCTCCTGACAATTCAAAACTGCCCTGTTCAGAATCATTAGGGATCCTTTGGATTCAGGAGAACAATGGGTACCCTGTCCAGAGAAAACAAGGTCTCTCTGCAGCTCCCCGGTTTGCTGTCTATATGTTAGTATGTTAATGGGTACCGTGTCCTCAGAAAACAAGGTCCCTCTGCAGCTCCCCTGTTTGCTGCCTGTATGTCAGTATGTGAATGGGTACCGTGTCCTCAGAAAACAAGGTCCCTCTGCAGCTCCCCTGTTTGCTGTCTGTATGTCAGTATGTTAATGGGTACCATGTCCTCAGAAAACAAGGTCCCTCTGCAGCTCCCCTGTTTGCTGTCTGTATGTCAGTATGTGAATGGGGACCGTGTCCTCAGAAAACAAGGTCCCTCTGCAGCTCCCCTGTCTGCTGTCTGTATGTCAGTATGTGAATGGGTACCGTGTCCACAGAAAACAAGGTCCCTCTGCGGTGCCCCTGTTTGCTGTCTGTATGTCAGTATGTTAACGGGTACCATGTCCTCAGAAAACGAGGTCCCTCTGCAGCACGCACCCCTGTTTGCTGTCTGTGGGTTACCACTGGTGGCAGAGTGAGGGTAATGACAAATGCAGCCTGAAGACAGCAGGCAGAGAAGGTAGAAACAAAATAAAGAAAGCACTTTGTCAGCAAGTCTTGCAATAACACTGTCTGTTTTTGTACAAATACAATTACAGTGATCTGAAAAGCACTGCAAACTGATCCCATGTTGCCCAGTTTCTGCCTTGCCTTTTTAAACACACTACAACACAATTATCCTTGCAATCAGTAATTACCTCCAACTTCATGATCCTGTGTTTCAGTCTCCAACACACCACCTCCTGATAATGTTTCAAAACCACACAGAAGTGTGAGTAGCTTCAGTTCTGCAGCACTTGGAAGCCTTTGGACTACAAGAACAAGCAACATCCACAGTTCGGGCTGCAGCTCCCTGTGTGCTCCTGTCTGTAGCTGCTGTCAGTCTGATGTCATTTCCTGTCCGACTCTGAAATGTGTCCACACCATGCAACGCCAGTCATTAACAGGCTGGTAAATACTGACAACCAGTAAACTACTATAAGAAAATGTGATTATCATAGACATAAAGATTGTATCTTCTAAGATTTTTTGAGACATCAACTGGCTATAAATGGACTGACACTGCTGACTTGCATCTCCTAGTTTATAGTGCAACAGTGCAAGAGTTGCTCTGACACTGTAAACAGTAAACTACAAGAAAATGTGATATAACCTGAATTGAATGCAAAGATTGTATCTCCTAAGATCTTTTTTTAAGTCATCAGCTGTTTTTAAAGGTCTGACACTGCTGACTTGCATCTCCTAGTTTAAAGCTCCAGTCCAGCGGAACACCCCTGGAAATAAGCATTGTTTGACTCGCTGTATCTTGCAGCCACCACATTGTAAATAAAAATTAAAGTATTTGTTTTTCTGACAGTGACAAATCAAAGCTGGATGTGCACTCATGTAATTTTAAATATTTAGCAACCCCTTCCTCTCACTCCCTTTGCTGTTGTACACTGTAAATATTAATGGAGTGTTTTGAGTGGTGTGGAGGCACGGCACATTACAGAGGGAGACAGGAAGTGAACTTTTGCTTCTGAAAGCTGCTGCAGACAAGAGCATAGAGCATACCAGGAGCTGCAGAGGGAACTAGTTTTCTGTGGATAGATACCCTTTGTTCTTCTAGTCCCAAACTCTGAAGAGCAGCAGCTGCTTGTGTTTCTGAACGGTGCAGTTTGTGGGGTTGGAGACTGAAACAGAGGATCATGAAGTTGGAGTTAAGGAATGCTGAGCACACGGGGAGCTGCAGAGGGAACTGACTTTCTGGGGATAGATATCCTTTGTTCTTCTAGTCCCAAACTCTGAAGAGTAGCAGCTGCTT
The DNA here is from genome assembly GCA_016271365.2 of Neoceratodus forsteri. NCBI lineage: Eukaryota > Metazoa > Chordata > Ceratodontiformes > Ceratodontidae > Neoceratodus > Neoceratodus forsteri. The sequence continues at coordinate 13,872,021 of JADMNL010000038.1, read as the reverse complement.
GTGTTTCTGAACAGTGCAGTTTGTGGTGTTGGAGCCTGAAACAGAGGATCATGAAGTTGGAGGTAAGGAATGCTGAGTACACGGGGAGCTGCAGAGGGAACTGGTTTTCTGTGGATAGATATCCTTTGTTCTTCTAGTCCCAAACTCTGAAGAGCAGCAGCTGCTTGTGTTTCTGAACAGTACAGTTTGTGGTGTTGGAGACTGAAACAGAGGATCATGAAGTTGGAAGTGAGGAACGCTGAGCATACAGGGAGCTGCAGAGGGAACTGGTTTTCTATGGATAGATACCCTTTGTTCTTCTAGTCCCAAACTCTGAAGAGGAGCAGCTGCTTGTGTTTCTGAACAGTGCAGTTTGTGGTGTTGGAGACTGAAACAGAGGATCATAAAGTTGGAAGTGAGGAACGCTGAGCACACAGGGAGCTGCAGAGAGAACTGGTTTTCTATGGATAGATATCCTTTGTTCTTCTAGTCCCAAACTCTGAAGAGCAGCAGCTGCTTGTGTTTCTGAACAGTGCAATCTGTGGTGTTGGAGACTGAAACAGAGGATCATGAAGCTGGAGGTAAGGAATGCTGAGCACACGGGCAGCTGCAGAGGGAACTGGTTTTCTGTGGATAGATACCCTTTGTTCTTCTAACCCCAAACTCTGAAGAGCAGCAGCTTCTTGTGTTTCTGAACAGTACAGTTTGTAGTGTTGGATCTGAAACAGAGGATCATGATGCTGGAGGTAAGGAATGCTGAGCACACGGGGAGCTGCAGTGGGAACTAGTTTTCTGTGGATAGATATTCTTTGTTCTTCTAGTCCCAAACTGTGAAGAGCAGCAGCTGCTTGTGTTTCTGAACAGTACAATTTGCGATGTTGGAGGCTGAAACAGAGGATCATGAAGCTGGAGGTAAGGAATGCTGGGCACACGGGGAGCTGCAGAGGGAACTGGTTTTCTGTGGATAGATATCCTTTGTTCTTCTAGTCCCAAAGTCTGAAGAGCAGCAGCTGCTTGTGTTTCTGAACAGTGCAGTTTGTTAGGTTGGAGACTGAAACAGAGGATCATGAAGCTAGAGGCAAGGAATGCTGAGCACATGGGGAGCTGCAGAGGGAACCAGTTTTCTGTGGATGATATCCTTTGTTCTTCTAGTTCCAAATTCTGAAGAGCAGCAGCTGCTTGTATTTTTGCACAATGCGGTTTATGGTGTTGGAAACTGAGGATCATGAATTTGGAGGTAAGGAAGGCTGAGCTGCTGTATAGACAAACCAAAGGTAAATGTAAACAAGACTAAACTGGAGTCCATTTGAAGTGCTAGTGTCTGCTGAATCTCATACAGTGAACTGCATGTTATGTTTAAATACTTGCTGCATCTTTAAATGCATGCATTAGCTGTTTTGGAGGACTGAACTAGATATTCCACTGTCTACTTTGTCAAGAGACAAGATCGGGTTGTACCAGGTCAAAGAATAAAGTCTGTCTGCATGTGCTCATGTTACTGTTGAGGTGCGAATATTATTATCAATGTTCGGGAAGTAAATGATGTTTCACTTCTATAATCAAATATATTAATAAATGTATGAAGAAAATCAGTTATGGGAAAGTTGCACAAGTAAAACTAAAAATGAAATACTGTCAACGATGTATTTCTAGGAGTAGGACATGGGGGGGGGGCTCGTTTTTGAGAAGTGACCCACTTGTGTACATAAGGCATTTACTGCAGTACAAAAGGATAAATAAACATAATTACATGATGACAAGTACATTAGGTTGTTGGAGTTAGTCAGCAGATGCTTGTTAAAACAGGTGCATTTCTAGATAAATACAAGTGTACCTTCCTTGTTGCTAGCTGCTGGCGGCCTTGCTCATAGAGCTGGCTGGTCCAGACTGCCTCTCCAAGCAGTACAAAGTCAACATGCATGCCACTGGTTTAGGCCCTTAAAGGCCATCTAAATAGGGAATTTGTGGGGGTCCATCATTTTACCTTCCCTCCCATACAAGTGTAGTCTGTGGACAGCTGTAATAGATGATGTAAATATTTACCTTAGTTTTTAACTTGCTCTGTTAATGTCCCCTTGTACTGGCCATGCCCACTTTTAGTCCATCCTTGTAGCCACATAACCCCCCTTCCCCACAGGTAGGGCTTACTTGAATTGTCTCTGGTGCTTCTCTGCCTGCCCATCTCCCCGTGTGTGCTGCTCTGCCCTCCTGCCAGTCCAGGGTCTCATTTCTTCCTGTTTGCTCCTGCCAGCATTGTGAGCTCAAGACCTGTGTAGGGGGTTGGAGGAGCATGTAGAAGTAATCCACCCCCCTTGCAGTTTTGTAAATGACACACAGCGCAGTATGTTGCTGTTGAGCAGGATGCCTGCTCAAATGTGTGAGCTGGCTGTGATCAGCTTGAATGTCTGTGAGCACTATAGCACTTAAAAGTTAAAGCCATTGCGGCAGTTCCACAGACTATTTCCCTATGTGTGCCCAGGTACTGGGGGGGGGGCTAATCTGGGTCCGGAGGCATGCGGGAGGGGGTAGATAAACCGGCGGCTGAACTTTTTCAGATAACAAATTGGCTTCTTCCCCTTTAAAGCAGTCAAGGCTGTCATATGAATGAACAGCCCTGCCTGCCGCCTAGGGACAGTATATTTTCAGTAGCAGCAAAAGGCAGGGGAAGAGAATGTCATTCCCCGCTCTGCCACTGGATGATAGCACAGAGAGAAGTAGCAACTAACAGACTGTGGAGGAAAATAAGCTTAAAACTATTTTGTTGGGCTGCTAAAAAAAACTTAAAAGTTGGGGCTATGTATACACTGCTTTGTCTGCTGCCATCTATGTTGCCTCTGACACCCAAGCCAGCCAATTAGTATTTGAGAAGCCTAAGGATCTGTAGCTACGATTCCAGGGAAGGGAGTAGGGACATTGTCTTGGTGCCCAAACTGCCAGCCAATCGGACCTCAAAGGGACCTAATATTTATTAATTGTTTTGGACTGACAGCTGTGGCATCCAATCAGATGTTGGCATTTCACCCTGAAACCCCAGGGGCAGCTACAGCTCTGGACAGTTGGTGGTGGAGGCTATCCGAGTGCAGAGGGGAGCCATGTGTGAGTGAGAGAGACAGTTAAAATGTCAGCCCATCGCTTCCACTGCAAAAGGCATCAAGACTTGTGCAAGCCTGTTCTCATCTGGAGAGCCAGAGTGTCCTGGAGGAGTGAAGCCCTCATCCTGCAAAGAAGGCTAAACTGTATCTGCTAGAGACTATAATAGTGGCATGTATCCTGCAGCAGAGTGGAAAAAGCCTGTTGAACCCCTGTTGCTGTGGGGAGCCAAGAAGCTACTAAAAGCCTGGAAACTAGGTCACCACACCAGATGTTGTTTGCTCTTCAGCCTGGGGGAGATCAGATTCTCCTGTGCCAGTTCTTGTGACCACGTCCAGGGAAGCCATATAGACTGTATCCTATTTAGGCATCTCAGAGCCAGGAAAGGGGCCAGCTAGCCCTTATCAAGGGAGGTGAATTGTGGAACAGGGAGTCACAAGCATGTGTCTGAGTACTGGGGTATATTCTGGACCCATTTGAGGGAATCTGACCATGGTGTAGCTCCTGGGTTTGGGGTCCTTGGGGACCGGGAAGCCACTGCACAGTGCCCCTGTATCCTGGGTGACCCAGAAGAGCCATAATAGAGAAGTGTCGGCAAGAAGAGCTGCATTCGTAGAGGGTCCAAACAGAAGGTGCCAAGCTGCAAGTCCCTGCCACAGCCAAGGCAGCTGCCCCTGCTTGTATAGCTTGAGGACCCCAGCTCAGCAGACTGTACCTGCGCTCATTGCCAGACCCTCTGAACCTCCATGGGTCAGGCAGCACTAAGCTACCGTATTCCAAAGCTCTGGAATGACCTCCCAGCAGATATCTGCCACTACTCCAATTCCAGACACCTCAACGCCAGCCTCTTAGAGCATTTCCTCTCGGTCTGCTCTTGCTCCCACCCTGCCCCATAGTGGGCCTCAATTTCTTCCTAAACTTCCTGATGGCCTTCCAATCAGGTTAATATTGCACCTTTAACCACCCGGGTAGTTAGTTTCACTGGGTGCTCCTTCCCTCCTAACCTTCCTCCTAACGAAACAATCTCTCTCTCACCTAATTTCTAACTGCTGTTGCACTTAATACCTGGGTTTAAGCTCATGACTACCTTAGCTACCTACTGTATAGGCTCCATAACAGCACCTCCTCTTATGTATTGTATGTTTGTGTAATACTGTTCCTTCCCTTATGTCTCCCCCATGTTTCCCCCAGGTCGCATCTGGAAACGAGTGGTCCTCTGCTCAGTATGCCTGTCTGGTTAAACTCTTGAATAAATAAATAAACTGAGCAACAGGACTGAGAGTAAAACAGGACCTGTCCTGACTTGGGGAGTTAGATTTAAGTTTTGTGACAAGTTACAGTTTAGAGAAGTGTAACCTGCACCAACGTTGGCCAACCCACTGCAGTATCCAAGCCTGCACCGTTGTGTACCTGGGTACCCAGATAGACTGTAAGGGGCACTGGAACCAATGGGGAGGTGGGCTAATTTGAATGTGGTATCGCTGCTGGGGATGGGTACTGTTAATGTTCTATTTTCTGATTTCAGTTGTCTACCAAATTTACCAATTGCTATTTATTTCTGCATTTCCATTCCCCTTTTTTTAATACATTTTTCATTGTTACTGGTTAAAACTGGTGGTGAGCATATTATTAGTAATAGTCAATAATTGCATGAGTAGTAAAATATTAGAGTTTACATTGGTAATCCATGTGTAAGGTGGTTGGAAGGGGAGGTGGGTAGGTACCGCATCCCTGGGGTGTTATACCCTACAAATATTTGGCTCACTGTATCTACTCTGGATGAAAGCATCATGCTATTACTTATTTCTGTGTGAGAAAGAACCCCCAGTTACAATCAGTACAGAGCCCAGGCCCCTCGACCTGTATTATCATCGGGCAAGGGTAGCAGCTCACTGGTTCACGGTGCCCAGGCTACACCATTACCCAGCTTTTGGCAGGCTTACCATTATTTCATCCCTCAAGGCTTGCCTCATGTGGTGGGGGTAGTGGAGCTCCCCAACTCCCACCACAAATCGGGATCCAGCTCGGAGGAGGTCCATGTCACTGGGACAGAGCCTTTGGAAGGCTGTTATCATCCTGCTACTGGCTGGGTTTTCCACTTTATTTTATTCCTTTCCTTCAAGACGCAAGAGTGTGTGTACTGTCAGGAGGTCTAAACCTCACTCTCAAGTTCTTGGCAATAATGGGAATGCAAGGAATCACAGACACGTTGCGTAAGAGTAATAACACTTGTTTATTACTACCAAAAGGAAAATCACAGTTGCCCAAAGCAGTTCTTACCATTAGGAACTGGGAGCCAATACTACACGTTCCCTATACCTCGAGGAATCTCCATGTCTCCTGGGGTCTCTGAGGTAGAAGACGTAATATCTTACTTTATATACCTACAATAATTACCATGGTTACTGTAAGACAGAAACATTTCTAGTTACAGAGATGAGCTCTATTGGCTAAATTAGAGGTGGCTCCATAGTCCAAGATAACATTATACAATTTTGTTGTAGTCATCACTTTGTTCTTACAAAGAGGTACAGTTTGTACATAGCCGTGTAATAATACAAATCATCAGAAGATGGCAATGCTGACATATATCATAACACTACAAGGACACAGGTGTCCTAGCATCTTGTAAGCAAGAAATGCATGTGTATATTGGAAAGCAAAGTGTATAGCAATTACTGTATATGCATACATATCCTGACATCTACTCTTTTATGGTAGATGCCCTTAACCCTATATGTTAGTATAACATATACATAAATGCTAGCTGTCTGTAGTGTACCTTTGGGGGTACCAAATAGGGTGCAGGGACCTCATGTAACATTCCCCCCTTGTTGCCTCAGAAGGGGCAACACAAGCAAGAATAAAGAAGTGGAGAGAGAGCAGGTGTCATTTACAGACCCGCTGCACAAGCCTTGTAAAGGAACTCCAGCTGCTCACAGTGTTGGCGTAGTGTGTGCCGGAGGCAGCAAAGCATAATAATAAGAAAAAATATCAAAAATGCTTGTATAATAACAAAATCTTTAAAGGTAATCTCTAACCAGGTGTTAGTAAATGCACTATTCAAATCACCATCATTAATAAGGTCATATACTACTTCATCTGCTTTGGACGTATTATTGCTGATATGGATGAGATGGGTGTCCTTCCTGTCTAAGAGGGATTTTAAAGTCAAAGTCAAAGGATCAATGTGTACATTAAAATAGGGTCAATACTCTGAAAGAGTAAGCAGATAATCAGGGTTACCATCAATGATATCAGGTTCCACAAGGGGAACAGTGGTTATAACTGTGTGCTCGATAATAGTAGTCTGATGAGGTATGAAACAGAAATTAGAATCATTAATAATACACGTCTTTTCTCCATAAGTGAACTGTTAAAAATTAGTTACCACACAAAATTCACCATCTGAATTATATTGCATTTTAACAGTAGGCAGTCTCCATTTATGTAGCTGTACTGGGCAAGTATAAGTCTGTTTGGGAATCCGTGTTGGCAGGCAGTGAACCTCCTTCCGATAAGACTGGTACGAAGCATCAGGAGCAGATGTTGAGTCCTGGTATTCAGTGCCATTGGTGGTGATGTCATCATCCATGGAAAAGGACACATCGATACTGTCTGGGGAATATCCACATACAGGTTTAATAACATCAAATACATCACATCGACACAAATAAATATACCCTTTCTTCGCGCAGCAGTCCATGTGCATAGTGACCCACACGTCCAGAAGAGAATGGAAAAGCAGTAGAGGAGGCATGTCAAGGCATTCTCTGTAGATGTTGTCATCAAGGTGCCCAATGGAGTGTACGGATGTTAGTTTATCAAATATAGCTGTAGTAGGATCAAAACATGGTAAAGAAACAGTAAAAGACACAAACATAGTATCCGTAATTGAACATTTCATAGAAGTAAAGCAAGGACCAGTATTAGGGTGCCTGGTCACAAATCCCAAATTCCTAGCTGTAGAAATGGGAATAGAAGCAGATTGTAACATACACATGGCAACACAGTTAGGGGATTTGCACTGAGGGCAGTACCATTTAGAGATGCATCTATCATGTATAATATCAGGGATTCTTCCGGATTCCAGGTCACGGAAGAGATTGTTGATGGTAGTGATAATATATGATCCATAAGCAGAGCACAATATTTCACGGGCAGTGTATTGCTTATCTGCCTTCTTATTATTCTGTGCAATAAGGGAGTTAATCTTGTCCTTAGAATCTGTAAATGCCTAAACAATGTCATGCATATTATATACAGTGTGTCTTTCTTCCTGACTAAGGCCACCCACACCATGCAATAATGGGGGTATGATGTCATTGATCATACCAGTTTGAAATTTCTGGGATTGTGCTTTGATAGTGGGAATATCTGCTTTATTCCGGATAGACATTGCAGTACCAAAAACACCAGTGAGGGTACCTGTGGCACCAGCTACATCAGATGTCACTTGTATTTCTTTTATGACTTTGATCATCTGGGTTCTGAGAACTAGGTTTTCTCCTAAAATTGCCTCTATGCTCGGTGGTATGTACCCAGGAAATAGGGTGTTGGTTACGAATCTGAAAGGCTGCTAAGCTGTCAAGTAACAAAGTACTGTAAAACAATGCTGTGTCAGTAGTATGACACATACCAATTCTTTCATATTCCAGTAAGTTAAGTTAAACAAAACAGGTACATGCATATATTGTAAATTATTAATCAATGAGCCAGGTAAGGCAGTGACTGTGAGACCACTACGAGGACCAGGGGTTTGTTTTGGGCATTCCAAGAGTTGTTTATCAGTGGGGGGTAACACATATAAGTAGATGGCAGCTGAGGCCATGTTGTGTATAGCAAAACAATTTCTGGCAGAACCTTTAGACAGAGAATCACAATATGAAGGGGTCAATTAAAAAGCAGTGATATTGTATAAACCAGACTGTCTCAGAGAGGTCTGGTGCAAGGATAAGGTACCATTTGGGGATAATTTTACATTGGGCCATTCATGGAAAGTTCCCTTGGAGAGTTTGGCCACGGGGAGTATTTGTCCTTGAGACTTGGTTTGCCATTCAATTTGTAGGGTGGATTTATCAGGAGCAACAACTGAGGCAGTGAGATAGGCATCTGAACCATTAAATTGTCAGGAATATTGATGGAGACTCCCTCTGGGGTAGTTGCAGGTAGATCAAGGTGAGAAAGGAGGTGCTGTACCATTCCTTGGATGCAGGTGACAACTCCTGAGATGAGGAGAAAATGGAACAAGACAGACATCCTGTCAGTGAATCTGAAAAGGAAAACGTTACATTACCAGATTAGTACTATTCCACCCAATGGGGTGAGGAAAAGTAATTATACTGCTTTATGCAGTTTCAACTGGTTTGCATGTAACCATTTTTCAGTCAATTTGTTGTTTTGCATGAGTCTAATGTGATAGACTGCTGGACTGAGCTTGTTGACAATTGGATAGGGTCTTTCCCACTTATTGGAGAAGGAATGTGATGGATATGCAAATATGGGAACCATTAGCTGATTTCCTGATCCATCCTTTACTCTGTCCGATAGCAAAAAGGTTGTTGGGGTATGGTTTGTATTGATAATCGGGGGGAGGGGTACCCAATGATCTTGCCAATCCACTTCTTGTGCGTGTTTGTCAAACTGAATTTTGGACTGTTGCTGGGCCTCGCCCATGCAGTTTGAAGAATACAAACGGGTGTGTATGATGTCTTTCCTCAATTTTTCCACACATTGATCCACAGAAACATGGTCTGCTGTGGGGGGAGGGGGTGCAGGTCAAACAGCAGGTGTTCAGGTAATCTCATATTCCTGCCAGTCATCACCTCAAAGGGTGTCAACTGGTGGTGGCTGAGGGCATGCCCCTAATTGTCATAAGGAATAACAGCAGCAGGGAATCCCAATCCTTGGGATTGTCCTCAATGAATTTGGAAAGCATCTGCTTAATCCATCTGTTAGCCCTCTCTACTTGACCTGATGATTGCAGATGGCATGGTATATGGAATGTCTGATGAACTCAAGGAGTTCAAGGGCTTCTTTCATCAACTCACCTGTAAAACTGGTTCCTTTGTCAGAGTCTACCTTGAGAGGTAGGCCCCACCTGGAGAAAATATGTTCCACCAGGATTTTGGCAGTGGCTTTTGCAGTGCAAATCTTGGTGGGGAAAGCTTCAACCCACTTAGAGAAAAAGATCTGTTACCACAAGGACATATTTGTTGTTTCTACTGATATTGGTGAGGGGACCAATAAAATCAATCTGTAAGGCAAGTCAAGGGCCAGAATTCCTTTGTGGTAGTAGTTTGGCATTTCGTTTAGTAGGTGTGGGGTTGTTTTGCTCACAAACAAGGCAGTTGTCTATGTACTGTTTAACATCTTTGGTGACACCAGGCCACCATGCAGTGGTCTTCAATCTTTGGAGTGTGTTTTCCACTCCCTGGTGTCCACCAGTGGGGGTATCATGCCACTTGGTGCAGAAATTCGTATCTCAGATGGTGAGAGACCACCCACAATTTGGCGGGGGTGTCATCTGGTTCGTACCAGATGAGCTTGTCATCCGGGGACAGTTGTAACTTACCTTCATGCCTTCGGTATGGGTTGTGGGCAGGTAAATTCTTTTCAGTACTTTGTCCAGAAATCTGAACACATCTTTGAGTTCAGAGTCAGCATGCTGGGGCATCTGAGAAGTCCAAGGAGGAGAAGAGTTCAGGTTTCTTTCTGATGGCTGCAATGTACACAGCTGCCCTGGCTTCTGGATGGTCCATAATTCAGATGTCCCCCCCCCGGGTCCCTTCCTTAGCAAGGGTGTCAGCATTGTCATTGAAGGCATGATAGGAATCATGTGTAGAGTTGGCCTTGACCTTGCATACATAGAGTTTGTGTGCAAATTTCTGTGCCAGTGAATGAATGTATGTTACCAATTCCTTGTTTCACTGGGCTGCCATTAGAAGATGTAAAGGAGTTCTTCTGCCAGAAGGGAAGAAATTCTGTAAGAGAATAACAAACCCACTTAGAGTCTGTGAAAATGATGGTATCCTCGGTTCCATGCTGGATGAGCTCGAGGGCACAGGCCACCGCTGCCATTTCCACATACTGTGATGATACTACACTGCAACGTTTAGAAATCTTAACAGTGCTACCAAAAGGGAAAACTACAAATATGCCCATTCCTGCTATCTGTTCTCTCTGATAATAGGAAGCTGATCCATCTGTGAAGACATGACACAGCGAGGTGTTCTCAAGTAGTTTTGGCGTAGCGGAAAGGAAGGGACCTGGATCTGGCAGATCAGGTGGCTGCAGTGTACAGTCCTGGGGTTCTCCTTGGAAAAGGAGGCCATGCACCAGCATGGATAGCATTTTGGTTGGGTGGACATCGATATCTCTGTCCTGGAGAGTGGAGAAGGAGGGACCATGTTTCAGTCTGGCATTAGAGACTGATCCATCCTTTACTCTGTCCAATAGCAAAAAGGTTGTTGGGGTATGGTTTGTATTGATAATTGTGGGGAGTATCCAATGATCTACAGAAAGTGCTTGACAGATCAGTAGGTGGCCAGAAGGTTCCTTTCATAAAGGCTATACTTCTGTTCCACTGGGGTCAAGAGCTGTGACACATATGCAGTGAGTCTCAGGGTGCCATGGACCTTTTGGACCAGCATTGCAGACACAGCAATGTCAGAGGTGGCAGCTTCCAAATGGAATGGCAAGGCTGGATTGAGGTTGAGCAAAGCTGGTGCTGAGGCCAAGGTCTGCTCAGTGATATAACAGCTTGGGTATGAATGGGGCACCAAGTCCAGGGGACATCTTTTTTCAGTAGTTCATACAGAGGGGCAGCCATCCGAGCAAAATCACAAATAAAATCTCAAATAATTTACCATACTTAGAAACATTCTAAGGGTGACCACGCTGGTGAGCAGTGGCAATTATTGCAATCCCAGTACCATCTTCCAGGTAGGGCTTCAGCCTTGATCTGTTATCCTCAGGCCCAGAAAGAGTACCTCTTTCTGACATAGTTGTGCTTTTGCTGAGTTACACATGAAGCCTTCCTTCAGGATGAGGGTCAGTAGTTCGTCTAAGAGATCCAGATGTTGTTCCTGTGTGGCTGTGGCCGACAACAGGTCATCCACTTACTGCAAAAGACACTGGGGTGTAGAGAAGCCCTCAAGGGTGTCCATCATGTGCAGATGGAACAGGGAGGGGCTGTTATGGAACCCCTAAGTAGGTCCACCTGTACTGCCTGCCCTCAAAGTTGAAGGCAAACTTATATTGACTTTTGGGGGCCAATGGCAATGACCAAAAACCATTGGAGATGTCCAGGGCACTAAACCAATGTTGGTGAGGGGTCAGTAGTCATAGCACATCTGGTGTTGATGCCACAGTTGGGGCACAACTGGGGGTGACCTGGTTTAATCGCCTGTAGTCAGTAGTAAGTCTCCAGGCACCCATGTTTTTTTCCACAGGCCACACTGGGGAATTTGTAGTGGAAGCACATGTCCTGATCACACCTTGATTGAGGAGTGGTTTAATTGTTTCCCTAAGAGAAGGCAAGGCCTCAGATGGAAAGGGGTATTGCAGTTGCCTCTCATGCGCTGGGCCTGTCACTTCAATGACAGTGTGCATCTTGCCACAGTCATGCTTGTTGGTGGCAAATGCCTCCAGGTGCCTTTGTAGGATGGGAAGGAGCTTTGGGAAAAGCTCATGGTTCTTGAACAAATCTATGACATCATACTCTTTGTGATTTGCGGAGATTGTCACAACCACATGTGAGTCAGGTATCATGAAGGTGTGATATTGTCCCTGCATTTGTATCAGTATCATGTTGGCTAGGTCTACCACACAGCTGGCATGAGATAAACCAGGTATGTAATGACTAGGGACAACCACGAATTGAGCGCTGCGTATAAAGTGTTACAGAAGCAAGAAGTCAATTCCGAATATGCTAAGGTGATCATGCAGTACCATCAGCTGAAAGGTGTGATATGCCTTCAGGTGTCCCAGTGCCATGGGTAGTGGCAGGGAGCAGTATGCTGGTAACCTAGTTCCATCCACACCAGACATATTGGTCCTCCGTTCGGTAGACCAGGGTGATGTGTCTGGGTTATCATCCTGTAATACAGACACAGCCTGTATCCAGCAGTACTGTGAGTAGGTGGCCCCCGACCTCGGCCTCTGTACAGGGCCTTCCATTTGTATCCAAGACCAGCTTGTTTACAGCACGGACTGGGGCCTGTAATTGTCAGTCTGTACCAGCGGAACCATAGAGAAGCTCTTGAAAGAAAGTCTGGGCCTGGTTCCTGTGAACCATCTCGACATGCTGCACTGATGCTATATAGAGAGCCACTTCCAGTTTCAGGTCTGTAGTGACCTGAGGGTCTGGACTTCCCGTATCACCATGGCCTGTGGACGCCTGCTCTCCCGGTTGTATTGCAGCAAGGGCCCATACTGGAACAGCATCCACTACGGAGTGCACTTTCCCGTGGAGGTCTTGGAGATTTTGGTTCTCATCAGCTATTTCCTCATATGAAGGGCCTGGTCTCTGTTGTTTACCCTTGTTGTTTTTCTGGTGTTTCTTGTTTTTGTGGTAGTTCCAGTTCCTGCCTCAGGATTATTGTTGTTGTTGGGCCTTCTGGGGGTGTTGGTTATCTGCAGGGAGGGGCTGTTTCTCTTGGGTCTGCCCCTCCACCATGTAGTGCATCGGCCCTCCGGAATGGCTTCCATGGCAGCTACCTTCTTGGAGCCGCAGCTTGAATCACAGATGTAGAGTTGATAAACTCTCTCTCTGTTTTCCGAAGATCATCAGCAAACCTTTCCATGGTGGGATAGGTGGTTGGCTCTACCTTCTCTCACACTGCAGGGATCATGTTCCGAAGGAACAGTGTTTTGTATTCAATGAGGTCCACATCTGCAGCTTCTCCTGCAAGGTTCTTCCCTGCTCGGTAGGCCATCCAGAGCCTCTGGTGGAAGGTTGCTAGACTTTCCTTCACATTCTGTTTCACAGGTTATGTGAGCATCACTCCTACCACACCTGGGTTGTGTGCAGTGATGAGTTCAGATGCTACTTCATCAAAGGTGGTGTGGCTGTCCTGTCAGACAGCATCGGGGAGTTTTGCCCATAGACCTGGATCAGTGGTCTGGCGTAGGATCTGGACCTGGTAGTCTGCAGCGAGACTAAGCATTTCACATTTAGCATGCACCTTTCTCAAGTGGCATTTTTGCTGAACAGAGTGGGCCATTTGTAGGGAACTGCTGGGACGATTGTTCAGAGGTAGATTGTCTCGGGCACCCTGCAGGACTGCCTGAGCTGCGGCTTCAGCCACAGTGTGGACCATTCCATCCTGAGTGGTGGCCTCCTGCAGCATCTGCCTGATCTGCATTCAGAGTGTCCGCTTGCTTCTGTCAGGCAGTGTCACATTTCCTAGGGCGGCATCAATCATTTTCTCTATCTCTTCCTTATCTTCCACAGAAATAACAGCGATCAGTGGTGCTGTTGGGACTAGGCCTAGGCTTGCTTACCCCATCATGGGGTTCACCATGTTGGTGTCGCCCATGATGGTCGTCATGCTGCCGATGACGAAGGGACGTGGTGTCATGTGATGGGGTCCACCATGTTGGGGATGGTGGGGTGGGGTTACTGGACCATAGTAGAGGCGTGACTGGGCATTGTACTGGGAAATGTCATCATTTGACTCCTCATCCTCAGATGACATCATCAAGATGGGGGCAACGCCATCTATCACCTTGACGTGACTAGCCAGCACCTCTCGCTGATGGCGCAGTTTTGCCATTTTGTATTTACAATCCTCATGACTAACTTTTGCAGCATTCTGATTGGCATCATCCTGCATCTGCTTCTGTAACACTTTATACGTGGTGCTCAACTCGTGGTTGTCCCTAGTCATTACATAACTGTTTTATCTCATCCTGTAACTGTCCCAACTCCTTATGTATCTGATCATTCGTTCTACTTAAAGAGCAGGTTTCTACATGTGACAACTCTCTCCCCACTTAACTGGTTTTGTAGCTTGCCGTCCGATTTAGCCATCCTTCTGATGGTGTAATTTTTTAAGCAGTAATATTTTTGTTTTAATCCTCGTAAAATCGTATCGCCGGACCTGCAGCCAAAACGCCCTGACTTCCTATACTGGAGGCATGCCCTCACACTGCCACCTTTCATGAAACCAGTACTAGAATTGTGCAGGGGCACACTACATAGACTATATAGGGGCCGGTTTTTACATGAATTATTAAACACTTTTAAGTGCCAATTTTGACAAAAGAAGGCTACTGCTCAACTAACAAGGATCCTACACTACAGGGACACAGGTGCCCAAGCATCTTGTAAGCAAGAAACACATGTGTATATTGGGAAGTAAAGCATATAGCAATTATATGCATATGTAACCCCTAGATGGCGCTATCCCAGGGGCTACTACCCCTGCCTGATTTGCCACTAACAGGTTGAGGGGCCTGGATCCAATGGCGGGTGCCTCCACCCAGAGGTCAGGGTTTGCAATAGTTAAACTACCTTGGTCACAGCCCTCTGGGACACTGCAATCCCCCTTTCTTCCCACTAGTGGCCCACACAATATATCAGAATTACCTTCACAGTATACACTTACCCCAGGACTGGTTCCGCACTGGGACCTCCTGTGAAATGAGATACAGTGCAACAATCACAGTACAGTACTTTAACATAGACAAATACCTCAGGCAGTATAACTTTGCTGAAACAAGCAGCTCTGATTTATTTAGGGGATATAACAAGGACAGGGAAATCAGGTTAATTAGCTTATCACTCTAATAATTCTACTTGGCTCTGTGCACAGGTCTATCCTATCAGTTACTGTCCCTGGGTACCAAGCCCTAGTGGCTAGTCCAAACCGTGGCAGCTGGTAGGGCCTTCACACAGAGAAAAGGAAAATTAAACAGTCAGCAGTACAGTAATTCCATTTGGATTTAATGTGGCAATTCAACAGGAGCGAACCTGAATTAGTACTCACGACCTCCAAATAAGATAGGGTCCTTCAATATCAGCAGGGCTACTCTTGAGCTCCAAGAGACTCTTCACACATTTATATGGTAAAAAAAAAAGAGTACTATACCAGGCAGGCTGCTTCTCTATCCCGATCGCAATTACTGCACAATACCCGGGAGAACACACAGCAGATTCAGTTCCTGACAGACCGAGTGCAATTCAATAATTTCTCCAGTCTTCTACAGGGTGAGCCTGGTTTCTACTCTTCAGAGATCCTTTGATTCTTTTCACAGGACAGATTCAGTCCTAACAAGCAGTTACACAAGCTGCGGACCGAACTCTGGGCCTTACACACGTTTTTGACTAAAACTGCACACTGAAAAAGCACAGGGCTCCTTCCTTCTTCACTGCCAAAGCTCAACTGAAACTCCAACCGACAAAACCGGCACTTCCTTTGAGTTCCTCCCAGTTCTTGACTGGATTGGCTGTCACTCACAATAGACTGCTGCTGTGGTCCAAAAGGCGCTGAAGTCTAAACTTCGTCTCCCAGAGTCACTGCCCGTATAATCCTCTTGTGGCTGGCTCAGATTATGAGTCCAAGTTCTGATTCGTCCAAGGCACCATTTTAGAGCTAGCTTACCCCACACTGATTGGTCCAGTTCAGCAGTTCAAAACCAGAATGGGGAACTAGGCAGACACTGTTCTGACTGCAAAAGAAAGCAGGTTAGACAAACTGTAATTTCATTATCACTCTAAATGGTTTCTGGCAAACAGTTACATCTTTCAGATAGGTTCCTTTGCACTCCTAGTGACTGCAAAATGGAGTGAATTGGCAGCAGCTTGAGTGGTACTCAATCAAAGAAACACACAGTCCCCCATACAAACTAATTATGTCTGCAAGCAGACAGCTCTTAAAGAGACAGTACCAGAGGTTCTAAAAACACTCACTGATAAATGGCTTAAACGCCAAACACCATTCAGGCTTGGAGCATTCAAGCAAGCTCCTGGAAGTCTTTTGGGAACCCCCATTTGCAGGGGGGTTACACATACATATCCTAACAGCTACTCTTATACGGTAGATGTCCTTAGCCCTATATGTTAGTATAACATATACATAAATGCTAGCTCTCTGCAGTGTACTTCTGGGGGTACCAAGTAGGGTGCAGGGACCTTGTGTAACAGTACCGTGACACCAGCTGATGCCCCCCTAAGCTGCTCCAGAGTCACTGCCACCTGTGGTCACCCAGAGGTGATAGTGTACACCCAGAGGGTAGCACGTCAATTCAGTGTGTCAATATCAGTGAGCGAAGAATATTGGTGACAAACAGCTATAGCGAGATAGGGTTAGCTAACCTACCTCCAAGGCCCAGGTGTGCCTCGGAGGATGTTATTTTAGATATAACAGAGGGTTCAGGATGCAGGCCCCCACAGGGGTTGCTGCCCCCCTGCATGACACAGTTAATTGAATCATGGGAACAGGTGTGGGGTGGGTATTTAAACTGTGCAGTCTCTGGTGGAGTGTGTCCGAGGATGTCACTGGAATACATTCGGAGCCAGTGGGGGATGCCTCTGGTTGTGTACGAGGGCTTTGTGTATCACAGGGATAAGGCTTTTGCCCAAAAGGTGTATTGGCATTGTGCAGAAACACATCGTTATGGATGCAAAGCCAGGATACACACGGTTGCTGATCGGGTTGTGGCTACAATGAGGGAGCATAATCATGTTCCTAACACTGCTGAGGTTGGTGCTAGGTGAGTGATGAGTGGCATTAGGGAGAGAGCACAGAGCACGTCCGATACTAATGCACAGGTAGTGCTCGACACCTGATGCTGTAGCGGGTGCTTTGCCAGATATTCGTACACTAAGACAGACTGTCCAGAGGATTTGGAAGTCAGAGAAAGTTGCAGCTGTCACCCCAGGTAATGTGGAGGAGTTAATCATACCTCCAAGTTATACACACACCCTTGGAGGGGTTTGCTTCCTTCTTCATGATTCGGGCAGATTCGGTATGGTGATTTAAGCTGCCGATAGATCTCTTCCCTTTCTGTCAAGCTGTAAGTCATGGTTTATGGATGGGATCTTCAGTTGTTCTCCTGCTTTATTTAGCCAGCTATATACCATCCATGGCTTGAGAGGTGGAGTTGTTCCCTGCATGTATGTGTGGATGAACAGTCGCAAGGCGCATATGATGTGTTATTTGGGCACCTGAAGGCATGGGGTGCAGGACTTAATCTGAGTAATGTCATGTTGGATTTCGAGAAGGCAGCTCACAGATCTGTTACTGCTGCCTTCCCAACATGGCTGTTTCTTTCATTTTGGCCAAGCGATTTGGAGAAGAATTCAGAAGTGGCCAGATATACACTTGAGGTATGTGAATGATGCTGAGTTCACCTTGAACATTAGGATGTTGTTGTCCCTGGCATTTGTACCTGAACAGGATGTTGTTCAGGCATTCGAAGAGTTGCAGGACTTTAATTTCTATACTTCAAACGATGAGGTATTGGAACCTCTAATCACGTATTTTGAGGATACACGGGTTGGTTATCCCATGAGTAGATCTGAACGACATTGTCCAATGTTCCCTGTTGCTTTCTGAAATTGCTATCAGGCTGGGGTGAATGGGTCTGCCTGTACCAATAATGCTGTAGAGGGCTGGCATTGTACACTCAATACACGTCTCGGTGCCAGTCATCCAAATATGTGGAGATTTATTAATTGCATGCAGGAGGAACAACGCATTTCTGAGGTGAAGATGGAGCATGTGGTGTGAGGTGCTGCAGCTGGGGGTAGTAGACGTCGGTACCAGGATCTAACAGAACAGCTATGCCAAACAGTTCACGAGTATGGTGTGTGTTCTCGTTACGATTATTTGTGTGGTTTAGCATGTAATTTCCAGCTACATCTGTAGTCATGTAGCTGAATTTGCATTTGCTGCAATTGATTGTTGCTGTAATTACCGTCACTATAGTAAAATCACTGAGATTACATTCGCTGATATTAAATTGATGAATTGACATGGAACCTCAGCAGAGGGTATACCATGTTGATAGTGACCGCATATGGGCGACTGTCATAACAGCGACCCATATAACAGCACTGTCATCATGGGCGACTGTAGGGGGACGGCGAATGTTGAGACCACGAGGTTAGGGTGGGTGACAGGACGTGGAGGGATGGGGAACAGGGACGTGACCCTGTGGTGAGTCTGCTTGCACCAAGTCAACCGTGTAGTGTGGTGGGTAGGGTGTTTGGCTGTGATGGACCAGGTCCTGGGTTCGGACTGGGGCAGGTGTTTCTTTTGCTCTTCCGCTGCTGCAGGACTTGAGTTTTTTTTGAACAGGGTTGTGCCCCTCCCAACATGCCCCCCCGGGTTGGAACCCCCCACATGCTAAGTTCCCTGTATCCTTTTTTTTGTATATCTCCAAAATGTTTTTGGTGATACTGCAGGTCGTGATCATAGCAATCGCCTTTGTGCAGTCACTATTATCACATAGAACCACAGCAGAGGTAACTGCCCTGAGAGCATCCTCTGTGATGAGTGATCCTCCTCCTCCTCCCCATGCCAGTTCCTGCCTACCAAGGCATGTTCCCTATCCTGGGATACTGGTAGTGCAAGCAGTAACACCCAGAGATGGCAGTATACCAGTGGAGGTAGCTGCCCTGAGAGCATCCTCTGTGGTGAGTGATCCTTCTCCCTGTGCCAGTCCCTGCCAACCAAGGCACGTTCCCTGTCCCGGGACACTGGCAGTGTGTGCAATAACACCCAGAGGTGGTAGTATACCAGCAGAGGTAGCTGCCCTGAGAGCATCCTCTGTGACGAGTGATCCTCCTCCACACAGCCAGTCCCTGCTTACCAAGGCATGTTCCCTATCCTAGGATGCTGGTAGTGTGTACAGTAATACCCAGAGGTGGTAGTATACCAAGGGAGGTAACTGCACTGATAGCATCCACGTACTGGGGTGATCTACAGACCTCTGGCACAGAGCGAGGAAGTTGACAGGGTACTAATGGAGGAAATGCATGACATGGCAGCTAAAGGTGAAATCCTGCTGATGGGGATTTCAATATGCTGGACGTAGATTGGGCCACCCATGCAGCTGCTTCAGCCAGAAGCATGGCCATCCTGGAATCCCTGAAGGGGGTTGGACTCAGACAGCTGGTGCATGAGCCAACCAGAGACAAATCCATTCTGGACCCGGTATGGACCAGTGGAAACAGAGCCAAAGGAGTCCAGGTGAAAGGGCAGTTGAGATCCAGTGACCACCACATGGTGTAGTTTGGCATGGAGACAGGGACTCGATTAAGCCACACAAGGGCAACAAGTATTAGATTGCAGGAGGGAAGATTTCAGTGAAATGGGTAGAAGTTTAAGAGCAGCCTTGGAGAAGGGAGAGGTAATTGAAGGAGTAGAAGAGCAGTGGGGGGAAACTAAAAGGAGCTGTAGTGGAGGTAACTAACCAATGCCTTAGGATAGTAGCCAAAGGGAAAAGAAGAAGGAAACCACTATGGTTCTCTAAAGAGATAGCAGATAAAGTAAGAGCTAAAAGAGCAAGTTTCAGGAAGTATAAGGGAACCCAACGGGAGGAAGACAGGGAGGTGTACATTGCATGTCTAAGGGAAGGCTGTTAGGCAAGCCAAGGCAGAGACAGAGGAGGGTATAGCATGGACTGTGAAAAAAGGGGACAAGACATTCTATAGGTACATCAGTGATAGAAGTAAACCCAGGGGGTGTTGTGAGGCTCCAAGGGTAGGAAGGAGAATGTAAGGAGGGGGATCTAGACAAAGCAGAAATACTGAACAAATACTTCTGTTCAGTATTCACTAAGGAGGGAGAGGGTCAAGGACCACAGGTAGGAAGATGAGGCAATGGAAGGGGGGAGGACACCAGTCCATTCACAGTGGAGAGAGTTCTTGAAGAACTCACAAAGCTGAAGGTGGATAAAGCCATGGGACCAGACCACATACACTTGAGGATATTAAGGGAGCTGAGAAGGGAACTAGCGGCGCCTCTGGCTGCCCTGTTCAGAGTCACTCAACACAGACATGGTTCCAGAGGGCTGGAGTAGGATGCATGTAATTGCACTGCACAAAAGTGGCAGTAGGGAGGAAGCGGGAAACTACAGGCCAGTCAGCCTCACCTCAGTGGTGGGAAAGATCATGGAGACACTGCTGAAAGAAAGGATAGTGGCACACCTCGAATCCAGTAGTGCCCAGGATCTGAGGCAACATGGTTTCACAGCGGGAAGGTCTTGTCACACAAATCTAATAGATTTCTTTGATTGGGTGACTAGGGAGGTGAATCAGAGAGGGGTGGTAGACATCGCCTACCTAGATTTCAGCAAAGCATTTGATACCATCCCACACAGAAGGCTGGTTAACAAGATGAGTAGTTTGGGTGTGGGGCATGAGGTGATACATTGGGTTAGGAAGGTGACCAGCGGAGTACCACAGGGATCAGTACTGGGACCAGTCCTGTTCAGTGTCTTCATTCACTCCAAATCCTCTCTCATAGTCCCTAAGGTCAGAACCTCCCTAACCCAAAGGACATTCGGCTACAGGTGCCCAACCTGGTTCAACTCTCTACCCACTTCAGTAAGTAGTCTACCCATGCTAAGACTATTTAAAGAGGCCCTCAAGAATCATATACTCTCTACTTGCTCTTGCGTGTGTACCTCTTGGTGAACCCAAGTCCACTGGGCCCCTCCTCCATCACAACTCTCAGACTATGACAATGGCTTCCTAGCCAGCTTGATCAGTCCTCAGTCTCAAAATTGGTCAACTGGCAAGTTTGATAAGTGTCCTTAGCTACCTCGATGTATAGGCCTGTAACCTCACCTGTATACAGTTTGTAACAGTTCTTAAAATCCTGCTGTGTTCCTACTATATTTGTACCCTGTACCCACGTATTGTTTATGTCTATAAGGAATGCTCATATGTAATTGACTGTACTTCCCTGTAACTCTGACATGGAGCCTTTGGAAATGAGTCTGTGACTTATAGTGTTGTAATTCTGATGACTACAATAAATAAATAAATATAATAGTGATGTCGCAGAGGCACTGGAAGGAAAGGTCTGCCTATTTGCAGATGACACCAAGATCTGCAACAGAGTGGATACTCCAGAAGGGGTGCAGAAAATGAAGAGGGACCTGAAGAAACCAGAAAGATAGTTAGAGGTGTGGCAGCTGAGGTTCAATTCAAAAAAGTGCAAGATAATGCACCTGGGTGGGGGGGCGCTGGGGAGAGCTTCAGAATGGGGGGGAGGTGCTGACTGTCACCAAAGAGGAAAGGGACCTATGGGTTATCGTATCTGATGTGTCAAAGCAGTGCACAGAGGCTGCAGGGAGAGCCAGTGGCATGCTGGGGTGCATAGGCAGAAGCATTACTAGTGGGAGACAGGAGGTGTTGATGCCATTGTATAAAACACTGGTAAGGCCTCACCTGGAGTACTGCATGCAGTACTGGAGACCACACATGTGTAAGGACATAGATGGAGGGAGGCAATCCAGAGAAGGACGAAAAGGTGGTACATGGCTTGCATCACAAAACATTTGCCAGAAAGTGCAAAGTGATGCACGTAGGGGCAAGGAACCCAAGAGCAGACTACTACATTGGGAAGGTCCAGGCTACACCATCAGAGGAAGAGAAGGACCTGGGGGTGTTAAGTTGTAGTAATCTGAAACACTCGACTCAGTGCAAGCATGCAGTGGCAAAAGCAAACAGAATGCTGGGGTGCATTGCAATGGGATTTAGCAGCAGGAAGTGAGGGGTTATTCTGCCACTCTACTGGTCATTGGTGAGACCACACTTGGATTACGGTGTGAGAAATTGGCATTCACACCTGAAGAAGGACATAAACATGCTGTAGGGGGTCCAAAGGAGAGAAACTAAAATGATAGTGGGGCAGCAGGATAAATCACATGAGGAGAGGCTGGGTGACCTGGGGATGTACACCCTGGATGAGAGGAGGCAGAGAGGGAACATGATTGAGACTTTCAAGTACTTGAAGGGAATTAATAGGGTGGATTGCAAAGGCCTATCCAAAAACACCAGTGCCAGAGGGCACAGCTAAAACTGATGGGAAGGAAGCTTCAAGAGGGACATGAGGAAGCATTTTTTTACAGAGAGGTGGTGACAGCATGGAATTAGCTGCTGAAGGAGATGGTAGGAACAAAGTCAGTGGAAGCCTCCAAAAGAGCTTGGGACAAACATAAGGGAATGCCAGGAGGCATAGTCAGGAATATGACAAAGAAATCCAGGGGATGTGAGGGGAGGCGGGGGTACAGTTGAAATCACAAGGCACAAGCAATATTTATTTTCCCGAGCAGACATGATAGACCGATAGGTCTCCTTCTGCTGGCTGTTTTCTTATGTTGTTATGATGAGAAACTAAGAGCCCTCAATATGTACTCACTGGAGGAGAGGAGAGAAAGGGGGAACTTATAGAAACTTTGAAGTACCTCAAGGGCATAAATAATGTGCAGGTGGGGGAATCATTTATAATTTATTTATTTATTTAGTTTTTATTTACCGGGTAAGTACACTAGACAAGTTTTATGCCTATTTTCAGGAACGACCCGGGAGAGTACGAAAGGGTACAACAGGTACATTGATACAGTAATTGGTTCAGACGAATACATTCAGGTACAAAAACAGGAGAAAAGACCATTTTTACAGTTTTTACATTTACGTGGAAGGTACACCCAGATACAGTGTTGGGGCAAGGTATGAATTAGAGATAAATTCAATGACCAACAGGGCTGGTGAGGATTATGAGCATAGTCTAATAATAATAATAATAATCTTTATTTTTATGGCACCTTTCAAAACCAAGGCTCCTAGCAAAGTTTAAAAGCGCATCAAACATCTCAGTATCTTAAAAAGTATGTATAACAACTGATACAGTTAGGAAGGAGAAATTAGCCACCAAATGCTTGGCACCACAGGTATGTTTTAAGGGCCTGTTTAAATCACTCCATGGTTGCACACTCCAGTAACTGACTGGGTAGAGAATTCCAGAGGGTTGGGGCTGCGTGCATAAAAGCCCGGGCCCCAGAAGATTTCAAGCACACCTTCGTGATCTCTAGCAACCCCTCATTAGCTGAGTGGAGTGATCTCTCACAGCAGTAAGGGACCAGGAGCTCTTTCAAGTAGTCCGGGCACTGTCCATGTAGAGCTTTAAAAGTCATAAGACTGACTTTAAAGGTGATCTGGTACAGTCAGCCAGTGCAGTCCACGCAGCACCGGTGAAATATGACTAGAGCGAGAGGTTCCCGTCTAAAGCTGGGCCGCTGCATTCTGCACCAGCTGCAAGTGGCAGATTTCCACCCCAGGTAGCCCTAGGTAAAGGGAATTGCAATAATCCAAGTGTGAGGACACAAAGACATGGACCAGCGTAGGAAGATCTGCCGGACAGAACAAGGTGCTTAATCCTGGAGATGTTCCTCAGATGGTAAAATGAGGACTTGATGTCGGCAGACACCTGCGAACGCAGAGTCATCCTTTCGTCAAAAATTACCCCCAGGTTTCACACCTGTTCAGAAGTCAGGAGTGATAAGCCCCCAAGGTAAAGCCTGGAAGGCAAACCAAGCCCCGGACCCCCTATCCGGCATGCTGGATCCACAACCAACACCTCAGTCTTTTCTGAGTTCAACTTCAGCTGCCTCGAGTCCATCCACTCCTGGATTTATGTGAGGCAGTTATTAAAGACCAAGAGAGCTCCATCCTGGTCAGGTGCAAAAGAAAGGTAGAGCTGCGTATCATCAGCATAGCAGTGAAACCTCAGCCCATACCTTCTTACAATGTTTCCCAGGGACAGCATGTACACTACGAACAATGTGGGGAACAACACTGAACCCTGAGGAACCCCACAAGACATAGAGACTGGGTCCGAGGAACAAACCCTGGACACCACTCTCTGAATTCTTCCAGAGAGGTAAGATGTAAACCACCTGAGGACTACACCCGATAATCCACAGATGAACCTCAGGCGATCAAGTAGGACCCCATGGTCCACAGTGTCAAATGCTGATGAGAGACCTAGAAGAACCAAGATGGAATGGTTCTTCTGATCTCTAGCAATCAGGAGATCATTGAGCACCTGAACCAGTGCTGTCTCAGTACTGTGCCTCTTTCGAAAACCAGACTGGGGGGGCTCATAGATATCATGGAGGGTCAAATGGTTCTCCAGCTGTATGGTCACTATTTTCTCAATTACCTTCCCTAAAAAGGGAAGGTTTGAGATTGGTATGTAGTTCACATGGCAGTCAGGGTCCAAAGAAGCTTTCTTCAAGAGGGGTGTTACCACCGCCTCCTTCAGGGAGCTAGGAAATTCACCTATTTCCAAGGAACACCAGACTATCCATTTTAGGACCGGACTGATGGAATCAATACAACCCAAAATCAGGGAGGTTGGTCCTGGGTCCAAACTACAGCATGTAGGGTGCACACTCTGGATAATCTGTATGACATCCATGAACTCTGGTCAGTTGAAGGTACTCCAGAAAAGCTGAGGAGCAGCGGCCACACGCTGATCCAGAGCAACACCCTAAGAGTGTGCTGGATGGTGCACCGCCCTGATGTCAGCCACCTTAGTTGCAAAGAATCGAGCAAGTTCGTCGCACTCTACCTGTGAAAAGGCTTTTCAAACTTGTAGGCAGGCTGGGTTGCACAGCCTGTCCACAGTATGAAAAAGCTGAGCTGGTCAATTCTGACCAGCCGCAATCTCCACAGACAGGAACTCTGCCTTCTTACGGGTGGTTGCAGATTGATAGGCATGATAATGCTCCATCAATCTAAGGCAGTCAGCATCAAGGGAGGATCTCCGCCAGCAACCCTCTAACCTTTGTTCTAGTTGCCGCATCTCCCTCAAGGTCCCATCAAACCATGGGGACTGAGGGTGAAGGGAGAGAGGACAAACATGGACAGAAGCAGCAACATCCAGGGCCACTGAAATAGCCATATTATAGGCTACCATGAGGGCCTCTGGGTTGCTGTTTGCCACTGGAACAATCAATAGGTCAAGTACTGCCACCAGGCCTTCAGAACTAACATCTCGTAAAGGGCGATACCTGACCATCTGCACAGGGGTAGGCCTACAAAGGGGGTGCTAAAACTAAACCCCATAGTGCAGTGATTGGACCATCCAACCAGTTCCACCCCCAGATCAGAGGCTCGATCCCCAGGAGGAAGACAAAGTCAAGGGAGTGATCATGTTTATAGGTAGATGTGATAACTATCTGTGTAAGGCCCCGAGATTACATCAACTGGAAAAAGTGTTTTCTACATTTCTAATGTAGAAAAAATATCAGAATGAGGGGACACAATATGAAATTGGAGGGAGGTAGATTAAGAGGTAACATGAGGAACTTTTTCTACACAGAGAGGGTGGTGGATGCTTGGAACAGTTTGCCACAAAAGGTAGTGGGGGCAAGCACAGTGGAGGGGTTTAAACATGCCTGGGACAGGTACAAGGGAACCCTGGGTGGAGGAGGGAGGAGGAGGATGAAAAGCCATTGATCACTTAGGGTCAGTGCAGTGACTGCATACATGTTTAGGACTTGCAGTATGGGCAGACTAGATGGACCTAGCAGTCCTTATCTGCCAGCAATTTCTGTGTACAGGGTTTTAAATAATTGATTAGCAGTTTTTTTCTTGGTACTATACTAACTGTGCAGAAAGTATTTATATAGATTTTCTAGAAGTGCTGTGTTTGTTAAACACAGCGAGGCAAGAGCTAAGCATTTTCACAAAGATTTAGCACTTTTATGAACAAAACGCTAATCAATTTCTAGAGTTAAATAAATCCCTGGTGTATCCTCTGTGATGTGTGATCCTCCTCCCCATGGCCAGTCCCTGCCTACCAAGACGTGTTCCCTATCCCAGGACACTGGCAGTGTGTATAGTAACACCCAGAGATGGTAGTATACCAGCGGAGGTAGCTGCCCTGAGAGCATACTCTGTGATGTGTGGTCCTTCTCCCTGTGCCAGTCCCTACCTACCAAGGCATGTTCCCTATCCCAGGACACTGGCAGTGTGTACAGTAACACCCAGAGGTGGTAGTATACCCGCATAGGTAGCATGCCTGAGAGCATCCTCTGTGATGTGTGATCCTTCTCCCTGCGCCAGTCCTTGTCAAACAAGGCATGTTCCCTATCCCAAGACACTGGCATTGTGAATGGTAGCGCTCCCGCTGCACTGACAGGCCGGCACATTGACCCCGAGTTGCAACGGTTCACGCTGCACGTTGCTGGCGGCGCGCTTCCCGCCCCGCTGACAGGCCGGCACATTGACCTCGAAGCGCTAATGGTCTGACGCTGCACGCTAGCAGCGGCAGCGCCTCCGCCGCGTCTGACAGGCCGGCACATTGACCCGAGCGTTTAACGGTTGACACTGCACGTTGCTAGCGGCAGCGCTCCCACTGCACTGACAGGATGGCATATTTACTCTAGTTTTGATGTTTAACGTTTTATGTTCCCTGTTGTGGGACACTGGCACTTGCACTGTGAGCAGTAAGACTCCAGCTGCACTGACAGGCCGGCTTAGTTACCCTAGGTTTGCTGTTTAACATTGCTCTGTCCTGTTTAAAACTTTGTGAAGAATGTAACTGCAATCTACACTTCAGGGAGCATCATGACTACCCAGCATCACTGCCCTGGATGAGGATGGACATGGCCAAGTGAACACCCAAGTCTAGAGTTATATGGTGGAATAAAATCGGGAGACATCCCACATAGGGAATGTGGTGCTCTGGCTAAAAAGCAAACATGTACAAAAATTCAAGCCAAGTGTGAAATGCGTGGGAATGAAGGACACTGAGACTAGGATTTTGAATGCAGAATCAAGGCAAATTACCAAAATGTATTTACAAAACAAAAATAATGAAGTGGACTGTCCTGGACAAAATAAAACATCAAAGGTAACATAAATAAGCTATAACAGGTACTTCTCTCTAGAAAACCCCTCCTGACATGTACTGACTGCCCAGCACATATAGATTAACTGGTCAATGGGTGTACCTTGTTTATATACCTGGAATAGCACATGTGACCTGACAGCCCTTCCCACAATCTGGAACGATTTTATTTCTTCTTAAAACAAAGACTTTTATTGAATCCAGAACAATATTCATACTTGTTTTCTTATATTTACATGAACAAAATCCAGAAGAAAACAGATGTTCCAAGACTTACATCATTTTGCTGTCCTTACACACAAAGCTCCTCCCATGCTGATGGCCAGATGCATAAAACCAAAGAGAACAGGAGCAGCCGGCTCCTATCAGCAAATCTGACCAGACAGTGTGGAGGTTTAGCATGTGCAAGGAGCTGAACAAAGTGCAACGTTTTCATGGTAAGTGTCCCCTAACGTGGGGATTTCCAGTCATTGTCCTACTTTTAAGTCACTCACAGTAAACTGGGTGCAGTATAGGATTACTCTTGGTTACCTCCCTAGTGTGGGCAAGAGATAAATAGTTTCTCTAACAGAATTAAACCATAACATCCTTTTATTGTTTTAATGTTTCTCACGGCAGCGAGCCTCCTCTTTATAATCATTTTACTATGCTATTATAATATGCTACTAAAGGACAGTAGCAAAAGCAAACAGCAGGTTGCTAGGCAAACGCCCTGCTATGTCCCCAAACCAAAGTGATACTCTCTTTTTTTTCCTATTTCGAAGCACTTCTTTTTTTTTAATTCAATAAACTTTATTAAATTTTAAATAGCAGTGTACATTGTTGGAGTGGACAAACTTCAAGCTGCTTAAAAAAAGACAAAGATAAACACACAATACAATACGTTATAACACAAAGACACATACTCTAACCCTCCCAGCCCTTCCCCTAACCCCCCCCCACGGTCTGCGCTAACATAGGTCTAGATAGGAAGCATTACAAGTAATCAGATAAGGGGGACATAGGGAAAGCAGAACTAAAAGAGGTTCCCAAAAACATTGATAAATGTGGGGTCTATGTTGCATATATGCAATATGCTTCTCCAAATGAATGGTGAGAAGGGCCTCTCGATACCATTCTAGAAACAAAGGGAGGTGATACTCCTTCCAGTGTCTAAGCATGACCAATTTGGCCATGGATGCCACCAACGCTAAGTCGGCTTTCTGTATTTTGAGCGTCCCAGGGGGATATATGGCCAATAGGCAACACTCTGGGGTAAACAAGGAATCTAACCCAAGGAGTGGGTCCAAGACTTGTTTAATGGCTCTCCAAAAAACCTGAGTACAAGGACAATCCCAGAGCAAGTGATACAACGACCCCAGAGCTTGCTTACAGCGTGAACAGTCAGTGTAAGGGATCTGGCCTATTTTATGCAGTTTTATCGGGGTGAAGTCCAGATTATGCATGATATTAAATTGGGACAGGCGTAATTTGTCTTGTTTAATGTACTTGTAGACCGTGCTCCTCACCTTCTTCCAGAACTCCATCTCTGCTGGGAAGGAGAGTTCTTGGACTCAGTAATAATAGATCTTCAAAGGGAGGTATGGATCAGATGCCTGAAGTTGTTTATATACCCTAGATATTGCATGGGGTTGGTCTGCCACCTGAAAGGATTGAGTCAATCCCTCTGATGGTGCCTCATTCCAGAGCTTCGTACTCAAAAAGGAGAGTATTGCATTCCTTAATTGTAGATATTTAAAGGTATCTTTAGAGCAGAGATTAAACTGGTTCTAGAGATCAGGAAAGGGGACTAGCCCATTTACTTGAAGGAAATCCACTAAGGCACTACCCCTCAGCCTAGGCAAGAAGGAGTGAGGGATGGGAAGGTGTCCAATCTGAAAATGAAGGTTATTGAAGAGGGGTTGAGCAGGAGAGCGGTACCAATCTTTTGACAGGTGCCTTTGCATCTGCTGCAAGGCCTTTAGGGACAACCCAACTGGAGATGTCCTGAACGGGCGTGGGAGATGGGAAGGCATCAAGAAGGCTAAAGCCGAGAGTGAGCTGGCAAATCTATGTGCCAAGTCCTTTTCTTTGTCCAACCAGATGGGAAGGTAGGTGTCCCCCATTCCAACGGCGTACTCTTTAAACCAGAGTGCAACCTTTCTTATGCGTTGAGCACCATAATACGTAGAGAAAGAAGGCAAGACCAGCCCACCCTGCAATTTTGGAGCTGTTAATTTGAAATAAGCTCTCCTCGCCATCTTGTTTTTCCATAGGAAAGAGTTGAACATTTTCTGCAGCCTTGTAAACCAAGATTTAGGGAAAAAAATCACAGCATACCAAGAGGATATAGCAGCTGTGGTAGAACATTCATTTTGAGAATGTTAATACGACACCAGAGTGACAGAGGTAAAGCTCCCCACTGGTCCAAATCGGATTGCAATGTTCACACTAGTTTTGCAAAATTTTCTTTGATCATATTAGGGATACTACTAGTGACATTGATCCCTAGGTACATTAGCACTTTGGGTTCCCAGGAAAAACTGAATCAGTTGCAACTTGATTTCCTAGTGTGCATATTAAGGGGAAAAATCTTCATCTTGAAGAGGTTCAATTTATAAAGAGACTGCAGAAAACCAGTTCAATTCCTCCAAGAGAGCAGGTATTGATACCTCCTGATCCTCTATGCAGAAGAAGATCATCATCATAGGCCGACAGGACATATCTTTTCCCTTCTACCTGTAAGCCCTTAAGGTTGGATAGGTGATTAATTTCCGGATTAAGGTCTCCAGGTCGAAGTTGAACAGGAGAGGGGAAAGTGGGCAGCCCTGTTGGGTGCCTCTCTCTAGAGGAAAAGAGTCCGATAGGCACCCGTTACACCACACTCAGGCTGTTTGGAGAGCATAAAAGATGTTGACACACTTGATAAAATCGTCCGGTATTCCAAATTGCCACATGGAAGCAAACAGAAATCACCAGGACACATGATCAGAAGCTTTCTCAGCATCAAGGTAAACCAGGACAGCTGAGACCTCAGACTGACTCAATGAGGATAATAGGTGTGTGAGCTTCCTCATGTGGTCTCCCAACACCCTCTCTGCCGTGAAACCCACCTCTTCCCTGCCAATAACCTCTCCCCATAATCAGAGAGAGATGATTGGCCAGGATTTTGGCAAGGATCCTAACATCAGAGTTCAGAAGGGAGACTGGGTGATAGCTTCTGGGGTACAATGGATCCTTACCTGCTTTAGGAATCAGGGTGATCAGGGCTGTTATAAAACCAGGTTATTGTACTCCATGGTGGAACCACTGATTAAAAACCTCTATCAGCAGAGGAGAAAGCTGTGTGGGAGACAGGCTTTGTATAGGTTGTTGGGTAGGCTGTCCGGCCTGGGAGCGTTATCTTGGAGCAACTGTTTGATACCATGTTCAGCTTCAGTGCAGGAAACCGGAGCGCCAAGATGACCTATTAAGTGGCGAGACAGAACAGGGAGGGTAACAGAGTGTAGATGTTCCCTAATATCTTGATCTGTCCTGATGGGTGAGTCATCCTAAGAGTAAAGCTTCTGGTAGTATTCCTCAAAAATTGTGGCAATGTCCCTGGGATGGGAGACTATGGCACCATCGGGGGAAGCTCTTAGACGTGGAATAAATGTTGCTGTTTTGGCCTGTCTCAATCTAAGAGCTAGACGTTTCCCAGCTTTCTTTCCCAACTCCAGATACCTCAGCCTGGTGCGGTGGAGGGCCAACTCTGCTTTCTGTGCCATTAGTTCTGAAAACTGTGATTGAAGGCAATGGAGTTTGGCCCAGTCTGCTGCAGGTGAAGTACGCTGCAGGGGAGGATTCAAGCTGATGGATTTCTCCCAGTAAAGAGTCTAGAAGGAGTCTTTTCTTCTGGGCCCAGGTAGCTGAGATACGGATAAAATCACCCCAAAGGGCACATTTAAGGGTGGCCCACACTGTATCGACTCTCTCTCTCTACTGAACCCATGTTGGTTTCTGGAAAAGCAGATATAAATTCTTGGGTGTGGGTCAGTGTGTTAGGAATCTGAAACAACTGTGTATTGAGGCACCAGAGAGAGTCTCTCTGAACTCCTGGACCCAGTATATAGGAGATGCTGACTGGGGCATGATCTGACAACACCCTGGGATGGATGATAACATCCATGCTACACAGGAGACAAAAGGAGCTCACTAGCCAATAATCTTTGCGGGAAAGAGTGGCATGGGCCGGGGAATAATAAGTGTTTTGTCTTTCCGAGGGATTTAAGGTCTGCCAAACATCAACTAGACCTGCACTGGATAAGAGATCTTGCAGAGCCCATTGTGCTGGGGATAATCCCACTCTCTTGTTATCTGTGCAGCCCAGATCCGTCTGAGGAACCAAATAACAGTCCCCACCTTAAAAGGTCAACATGGGGGCAGAGATCACCAAAGAGAGTAGATGAGTAAAAAAGTGTGGAGAGTCTGTATTTGGGCCATATATGGAACCTAGTAATATGGGGAAGGATTCTAAAGTACCCTTAACCATAATGTAATGCCCTGATGGATCCCACCATTCTTGTAGCTTTACAAAGGGGACCGTCTTGGTAATCAAAATGATAGTGCCTCCATGGTTAGAGGATGTGCCCAATCCAAAAACCTGTCCTACCCAGTTTCTTTGGAAAAAAGAGATATGCTCCCTCTGCAGGTGGGTTTCCTGCAAGCAGGCTATCCCAACCTGCAGATGGGAGCGATGCTTTAAAATCATTAGATGTTTTTTTCTGTCCAGCATACAGAAATATAAGGTCCTCCCATGGACACTAGTCAGTTACATAACTCAGAGGGCAGCATGGAAATCGATACAAGTAGAGCCAGTCTTTGCCCCATGAGGCATTAAACCCAATGTGATACAGACATTTTGCGCAGACCTGCCCACCTTCTCACCTCCTTTATACAAAGTATGCATCGTAGTGAAGGAGTTCAGGTGAGCCCACCCAGATCCCTCAAAGCCCCTCTCCCCCGCCCTCTCCCCTACCACCAAACACCACATCCCCAAAGCCTGTAGTGGAAAATCAGGACTGGCATGTCCTGACCCAAATTCCACCCCCCCCATGAAAAACCTAAACAAATACATAAACATCCTCAACATGAGCATTAGTATTAAACACTACAAAAAAGTAACTATATCTACCCCCAGATCTAATAAACTGTATCACCTTCAGTGCACCATCAGGCGATGTTTATAAAGCTGAACTAAGAAAGTTCCTTAACATTATCTCCCTCCTCCCTCCCCACCCTTCCCCACAAACCAAGTGTTGTGAGCAAAAGGTTTAAATTACATTTAACAAACAATAGGCAGCCTTAACATTGAGCAGTGCTAATAGGCAAATAGAATCTTATTACCAACATTTTGTCTGTCAGAACTGAAAAGATTAGGCATCTTACTCTGGGATGCTTCTTTAGATAGAGGCCCCTTCTAAAATTAACTGTGTATTTACAAAACAAAAAGAAACAATTTAGTTTTTCACCATAGAAGCTTTGGTTATGTAACGCTCTGATTAAACATTAGGAGAACTGGATTTAGTGAGGAAGAGAGCCTTATCAAGGCCAACAACTGGAACTCAAGAAGTGGCCCCAAAACATAGATGAGGAGGAGCTACCAAGACCCCCCATCTGCTGGCAGATAATAAACAGTAAACGTGGAAGATGCCTTGTCAGTTTTTAAGTCCCAGCAGAAGAGGAGAAAAACAGACATTGCCATTATGACCCGTTCACATGGAATCTTGTTGCTGTAGTTGGAGCTGATTCAGTTCTGCAGACGAGGCCTGCGGTAGCGCACA
This sequence comes from Neoceratodus forsteri, assembly GCA_016271365.2. NCBI lineage: Eukaryota > Metazoa > Chordata > Ceratodontiformes > Ceratodontidae > Neoceratodus > Neoceratodus forsteri. Next base: position 13,839,269 of record JADMNL010000038.1, on the reverse strand, counting down.
GTCAGAGCAGGCCCTTTGTACAATCAGTCATTTGAGCACTCAGTCAGGCCTCTGCAGCAAGATACAGAACTGCTAATCAAGTCCCAAGGCACCAAACAAAGGGAACCAGTTCTCTGACGAAGCCACAGGATAATCAGAAAATAAAGACAAATCCTCTGATTTAAAAAACTAATGATAATATGCGCTTTACCGCTGTTGTTCTACTGCCGGAGAAAAACACTCACATGGGACAGCCACGGGTCTCGCTTGAAAAGATCAGGCAGCAAAACTTTTAGCTCAGTGGTTGCCTGTTCCAAGGTATTGTATCAGATCCATTTTTCAGCATTCTTTACCTGCAAGATGGCTAGGTAATGAACCTGAAACGATTTTCCAGCCTCAATCAATTGGACACAATTGAGTGAAACTCTTGTCTTTTTGCCCAGATAGTCTACAGTAAATCTTGAGTAGTCCTGATTTTTGGCCCCTCCCACTGCGACTTGTGGATCTCTTTGACTTTTGCTAAAATATGCTGCTTATCTTGAAAAATTTAGTAATTTGAAGATCAGAGGTCTCGGGGGGGGGGTACCTTGGGGCGGAGGGGGGTGCAGAGAGTGATGAGCTCTTTCAATAACATTTGAAGTGCCATTGGGCGAAGGCCCTAAGATTCTGGTACAGAACTTTTGAATAAACAGTATTGGGCAATTTCCTTCTTCTGCCTCAGGTAACCCTATGATTAGCAAATTGTTGCTCTGACTGCACCCCTCCAAATCTTCAATTTCTTTAGCCTGTGTCTCTTGCTGGTGCTGTCCTGTTCAGATCTCCCCTGCCATTTTTCCACCGATGTGAGCTGCACTTCAGAATCTCCAACCCGAGTTGCTAACAAATCCGCAGACCTGTTGAAGATTCGCTAATATGGCAGAAATTGTCTCCTGCATCGGGTGTATTACCTCTAGAAACCAGTCTTCTGTCAGCACTGTAGTACAGATCGGGTTTCTAGCTGATCCAGAGGCTTGTTGTTTAGGCCTGTTCGCGGCCTTATATTTTTCCGGCGTGGCCAGAGGAGAATGGCGAGGGAGCTTTTTTCCTCACAATCTCCATCTATTAAGCTCCGAATCTGACACTGCACTGTTCCAGCAACTTTAGGTGTTGTATTGGCCACTGTGAAAATGCTCAGGTAGGCAGCAGTAAAGGCTTATTTGTGGGTGAGTTGAGGAGAGGTGGTGATGTGCTGCTCTGTCTCAGATAGTCATCATGTGACCTCTCAAAGCGCTTCTATGAATATACAACAGTGACAAGGGATTACAAGGATTGCTCAAAATTAAAGTCAGCACAAAGGGAAGGTTCGATGGAGTACAACACCACGAAGTCCACAAGCGGGGCATTTTCTTTATTAAAACAGCGCATTTGCACATCACTGAATGTGCGCACCATCGCACAATTGTGCGGCAGCTATCTGAACTATCACACAGTCATGTGGCAGGTAGCATTTTGTTATTTAAAACGCAGCCCTGCGCTCCTACTAAACAGCCCAGAACAGCATATATATTTACATTTGGACAAAAAACATTAGGCAAAACAAGCCTTACTCTCAAAAGGAAAGCTTAAACGGAGAAAGGCGAACTACTTTTGGGGGGGGGTATGCCAGTAGCAGACTAGTTAGTAACCCTTGGTGACACAGAAGCACGAGTGGCCAACTCGCAAACATATGACAGGGAAATGAAAAAGGAATAGAACAGAGGAGACTAAAAGAGGGGAAAAAGCTGTTGCACAACAGAAAATGACTCAATCACTCACACATCTAAATACATGACACCCAGGTCAGTTGATTAAAATGTCATCTATTTAAATTTTAACATTTAAATAAATGACATTTTAATCAACAGACCCAGGTGTCCATGTATTTAGAGGTGATGAGTGCTTGGCTTGTATTATTGTACAAGTTAGATGGTGGAATAGCTTGCTGGACAGCTCTTGTACTCAGCAGTATGGGTTGCTTGAGTGTCTGCTGGAATTGGTGGATGTGGGCACCATAGACAGTGAAACATAGAATTTGATGGCAGATAAGGACCGCTTGGCCCACCTAGTCTGCCCATTTCCCTACCTGATGAATAAGCTGCTGATCCTAGTTATCCAACAGCCTACTTCCTCCTACCCCCCCACAAGAATTGCCTTATGTCTGTCCCATGCATTCTTGAATTCCCCCACTGTTTTTGACTCTACAACCTCCTCAGAAAGGCTATTCCATGCATCTACAACCCTCTCCATGAAAAAATACTTCCTCACACTGCCTCTGAGTCGTCCCCCTTTATCTTCAGATTGTTCCCCCTTGTTCTTGCACATCTCTTTTTCTGAAAGATGCAACAAACCCTCTTGGACTTTGTTGACTCCTTTGAGGTACTTGAAAGTTTCTATCATGTCCCCCCTCTCCCTCCTTTCCTTGAGGCTATACATGTTAAGTTCCTGTAGTCTTTCTTCATATGTTTTCTGGTGCAGACCCTGCACCATTCTGGTTGCCCTCCTTTGGACAGCCTCCACCATGTCTATGTCTTTGCAGAGATGGAGTCTCCAGAACTGCACACAGTACTCCAGATGTGGTCTCACCAGCTGTCTGTACAGAGGGATGAAAACTTCCTGTTTTCTACTGGTGATGCCTTTCCCTATGCATCCCAGTATCCCCCCAGCCCTCCTTACTGCCTTCTCACGTTGCTTGCCCACCTTTAGGTCACCTGATATAACTACCCCCAGGTCCCTTTCCATTTTTTTTGTTGTCAGTATTTCACCCCTCACTGTGTACTCTTCTCCTGGATTTTTGTTTTCCAGGTACATTACTTTGCACTTCTTTGCATTGAATCTAAGCTGCCATACATTTGACCATTCCTCCAGCCTTGCCAAGTCCCTTCTCATCCTTTCCACCTCACCTTGTGTATCAACCCTGTTGCAGATCATTGTGTTGTCTGCAAAGAGACATACTTTTTCTTCCAGTCCCTCTGCAATGTCACTTATCAAGACATTAAAAAAGGAGCGGACCCAGTACTGAACCCTGTGGTACCCCACTATTAACTCCCCTTTCTTCACTGTGGACTCAGTTTACTGTTACCCTCTGTGTCCTGTTGCCCAGTCAGTGTTTTATCCAGGCTACCACCATGGGATCCACTCCCAGGCTGGCTAACTTGTTTATTAATCTTTTGTGTGGTCCCTGGTCTACTACTTTGGTCATCCAGTCAAAGAAATTGATCAGGCAGCCAACGTATGGAATACCCTACCCCCATCAATAAGATCTTTAGATAGCCATGTGACCTTCAAAACTGAAATTTTGAAACTCTATAAGATAGAATGTAGCTGCATATGATTTTGTTTGATAAGGGTGTTTTCCTTGTGAACTATTCTGTACTTTCCTTTTTAGTAACTAGAGATTGTACTTATTGTAAGATTAAATGTACTTTGATGTGTATGTATGTATACTGTAGATGGAGCTCTTAGATAAATAGGGTTATTTTATAAGTTATTGTAAACTGCACTCAGTGTAAACTTTGTATCGTTTATGGTGTGTTATATGTTTTATGTTTAGATGTAACTTGAGAACAGGATTGTATAATCCTAATGATTAGAATTCCTGTATAAAAATAAAGTTTTTATCTATCTATCTAGATTCATCTGACATGACCGTCCTGCTGTGAATCCATGCTTCCTTGGGTTCTGTGCCCCACTGGCCTCTAGATACTCAGTTTTTTCCTTCAGAATTGATTCCATCATTTTCCCTACCATTGAGGTCAAACTGCCAGGTCTGTAGTTTCCTACCTCTGTCTTGCTCCCACTTTTGTGAAGGGGAATCACATCTGCCCTCCTCCCATCCTCAGGCAACACACAATCCTCCCATGATTTGTTAAAAAGGGTAGTCCGTGGTGTTACTAGTTCTCCCCTTAGTTCTTTAAGAATTCTAGGGTGAATCCCATCAGGCCCCATTGCTTTGTCCACCTTCAGTTTTAGGAGTTCTTTCAGAACCCTTTCTTCTTTGAAAGGACTGATATCAGCCCCCCTATCCAGAGTGTTTATATTGACTGGATTAGGTACCTCTCCTTCCTCTTTGTTTGTGAATACTAAGCAGAAGTATTCATTCAGTGTCCCTGCAATTTCACTGTCCCTCTCTACCCACCCACCCTCCTCTTTATTCAACCTTGGTATCCTTCCCTTAGTCTTTCTTCGCTCCCTAAAGTACCTATAAAAGCTTTTATCCCCCTTCTTAACCGAGTTGGCTATCTTTCCCTCGGTTTGGGCCTTTGCTAGTCTGACTGTCTTCTCCACTTCCTTCTGCTTTAACTGTTACAGGTCTCTGTCCTGCTCCTTCTCTGTTTTCTTATACTTCCTAAATGCTATATTTTTCTCCCTAAACTTTCCCGCCACTTCTTTTGAGAACCATAGTGTTTTTTCTTTTGTTTTGATTTATTTGCTTCACACAGAGGCTTGTTGGCTCTGTGATGGCAGTTTTGGTGTTTCCCCATTATAGCACCACCTCACCTTCTTGCTTGTTTACTAGTGATTTTCTGAGGCACACTCCCATTTTGACAAAATCAGTCCCCCTGAAGTCCAGTAGCTTCACTTTTGTATGGATTGACTCTACAGCTAAGTTTATCGTGAACCACACTGTTTGGTGGTCACTTGTTCCCAGATGGCTACCCACTTCTAGATCTGAAATCCTCTCTGTGTCCCCATTTGAGAGTACCAGGTCTAAGATTGATCCCTCCTGAGTGGGTTCCAACACTAGTTGTCTGAGGCATGCCCCCTGTAGGGCATCGAGAATGGCCCTGCTCTTGGATGTGGCTGCAGCAAAGGTGCTTCATTTAACATCTGGCATATTCAGGTCCCCCATCAGCAATATCTCTCCTTTCTCTGCCACCCTAAGGATGCCTTCTATCATTTCCTTTTCCATTTCCTCCCCCTGAGACGGGGTCTGTATACAACCCCCATGCTGATTGTGGTGCCATTTCCAGTCTCCAGGGTGACCCTCAGTTCCTCCTCTCCTTCCTGTTTACCCTTTAGTGCCATTGCTTTGACCTTTTACCTTACATAGAGAGCTACTTCTCCTCCTCCTCCTCTTCTACCCTCCTGTAAATTGTGTACCCTGGTATGTTGACATCCCAGTCATGGTTCTCTGTGTACCATGTTTCTGTGACTGCCATGATATCCAAGCATCCCTCTTCCATCAAGGCCACCAGTTCAGGGATCTTGTTACCTAGACTATGGGCATTGGTACTCATTACCCTCCATTTTTTGATGGCGTTATTCCTTTTTGCCCCATCCCTGTCCTTACTGCTTTTGTCATTTTACCCATTTACCCCTGCCCTTCTCCCTATTGACTGCTCCATCTAGGTTTTTACCTCACTAACTACTCTGAATTTTTTTGGGTGGGATAGGATTTCCCTTCTCCTTTTCAGTGCCTCCCCCCTTGGCTAGTTTAAGTGCTTGCCAATGAAGCAGTTAAACCTATCACCTAGGATCCTGGTTCCCCTCCTGGACAGTGGCAACCCATTGATATGGACCAGAATGTCTGAAGCTGGCATTATAGCCTAGAGGTTAGAATAACAAGCTGTGAATGAGCCTGGTACATCCAGCAGACTTGGGTTTGATTCCCACACCCTCCACTTGCATACTGTTTGACTCTGAGCAAGTCACTTAACCTTTCCAGTGCTCCCAGGTCACCCCTGAAAACAGGCACTTGTGCCTAGTGGGCCTTACCCGGTTACCAAAGACTAACAAAAAAGGGCCATGGCTTAGTTTAGCCTAAAACAAACAAGGGTTGGATTGGAGGAACTTTTCCAAGTAGTTATTAGTCAAAAAAAATACAAAAAGAAGGTACCGCTCCTGGCTAAGTCCTAAAGTTCTTTTCATTTTATCCTCCTCCTCCATAAATATCAATGATTCATCGCTATGCCACTTCTTCAGGATTGGTGGTCTCTGCTTTTATCCAATACAAGACTCGTGGAAAATCTTTCCACATTATAACATGTAAGGCTAGTCAGCTTTCCTGACCTCCCAGGAATCTACTTGTATTTATTTACTGCCATCAGGTTTGCCTATTATAAAAAGTATTCCTATGTCCCAGGGCCAGCTGACTCCCCACTGTCAGAAGCCAGCCATGAAACTTTGGTACTCATGATGATGGATAAAATATAGAGAAGTTTTGGAATTATCCAGGAGCTGAATCTTCATGTTGTAGTTTTTACTCCTCAGATAGTGGAGCAAAATGCTCTGGACCATTGGATTTCAATAACTTTACTGGAGAGCTTCAGGACAAAGTTTATCTGTACTATTAATAGTTATGGGCCAGTAGACCCCAGTTCCCCAGCTCCTACACAATTCACTATGGTTATTCAGTTTTCCTGGGTAGCCATTTCACCCAGTGTCTGACTATATGGCATGCTAGCTGCATAACAACTGGCTATTGTGGTGCATCCTATCCATTCCTTGCCCTCAGCAGTTCTGCCTCAGGGCATGGTCTCTGACACTCTCCATTCTTTTCAGTACAATATGCAAGGGGCCTTTGGGCAGCTACTTTATACTTCTTGAGTAATAGGGTGCCCAAGGATTCCTTCCCCTGTTGTCTAAACACTCTTGGTGTATAGGGTAAACAATAAAAATAATAATAATACAGATTCTTGTGTCTCGGAATCTGCCAAGAAACATTCGTAAACAAGCAAGGAGTACTAATAAAGTTTATTATACTACTTATGCCAAGCATGTGACAAAGAAAATCACAATGGAGATGGGTTTCTCACCACTCCTGAAGAATGTACATAATATCCAGAATTGTAGATCTTAGGTTCTCTAAGATCTTGTTCTATCTCTCCCCACGCTCCAGCTCTCTGCCCTTCTAGAGAAGTTACAGTAGTGTCTCGAGCGAGAGCTACAATAGGTTGCGTACAACTAAATACTACAGATAACAGCATAGCAACAGAGATTACAACATAGTTACAGTCATGAAAAACAATATGTATTGGTCCTAAGTCATTCTCCTTTGGAGAATGACTTAGGAGACAGAATTACTGATGAGTATCATATGAGACAGAATATGCTTCCATTGGCATTATAGCTTGGACAAAAGAAATGCTGACAGTTCAAACTACATTTCTTGCTTATGTACAATATAAAACATAGAGACACAACAAAGCTGTCTCTCTCTGTGTCAGCTTACTTAGACAAAGAGAACTGCTGACAGGCATATCTGCCTGAGTGTAAAATACGCTACATATAATTATATGAGAATATAAGTATACACTAATCACTGATGATCCCTCTGAGTCATCTTATCAGTGACTAGATAGATTATATATGGAATATGTGTAAAAGACAAACACAATCTAGATAAATGTATTATAGTGAGGTATGATAAATCATGCATGACAATATTAGCATATCTTAGCAGCAAAGCACATTCCTAGCACCCATATCTATATATAAGTGCAAAATAGCAGTATCACAGTACAATAGACCAGGAATACAGTGTGAGGTGTATGTGGGACAATAGGGGGCATAACCAAGCGTAACACCCCCCCTTCAGTGCTAAAATCTGGCTTCTCTGCTCTTTCTTCTACTTGTGCTACCTGCACATGTGGCCCATTTCATGTTACAGAACGTGGCACACTGGCAAGGCACCCAATAATATCAGGATGGACTCTCAGCCTATGGAATCTTATCGGCACTTCTCTTACCAGGTCTCCAGACCTTATGGGCATCACCCATCTCACTCTTGTGTTCTATACAAAGGTAACACTGCAACCCACTCTACAAGGATGGGATTCTGGTGACCCAGGTTTAGGATCCCATAACATTGTTTGGGGAGCTTGCCCTCTCCACATAAGTTATGGAGATGAATCATTTACTTGGCTTTTGCTGTCTGTATGCAGCACCTGCTTCACCTGTTTCTAGGGTTCTTGGTTGTATCACGGCACAAGTCTTGGGGTCTCCCATCAATTAGGTTGGCCACAATGAACTTCAGAAGAACCTGTCTGAAGCCTGAACCCCTCTGGAGATGTCCGTTGAGGAGACAACTCTTGGGATTCCTGCACCCTCTCAGTGGTCCCTCTAAACTCGCAAACTGTGCCAAACTCCAGATCCTCTCTCACCAGCCCACTGATATGGGACACATCCTGGGTACCTTACATCCCTCCCTATCAGCCTTCATGGTCTCACTCAGTGTTACACCAGTGCCACTGTGAGGTGTCCAGGACCTCTTGCCATTTTCAGAATCAGACTTCCAGATAAGAGTATACATGGAGGTTCTCCTGTGACTCATGCCCAAGTCCTTTGGCCATCCTCTTTGTGGACATGGTGTGTGCCTACCTCAGCCAGGCATGCAGGAGTATCTCTGACTCCTCAGCACTTTGATGGCAATGCCTGGTTACCCCTTTCAGCTGGCATCTGTACCTTGAGTGTCCCAGCTGACCCCTCGCCTGCACTCCAGGGTGGATATCCACAGAGGACACTTAGAGTATCCATGCTTTACTGGCACTCTGGCACCTAGCTGCTTCTTCACCCCCACAAGAGCACTAACTGCTAGTCCCAGGAACACAAAATCTCAGGAATGCTCACACCTTGAGGGCACCCTAGCTATATACTCCTTGTAGCTCCTCCACATCAGCTTCACCCATAGAGAATGATGTCAGGTCAAAATTCCCCTGCTGGCTACATATGGTAACAACCTCCTCCCTCTACTATTAGGAGGGATTTGTTACATAAAGAAGGTAGACGTCATGGGTTACCACTTTTCCAGGTTTGCCCTTGTGCCTGATGCCATACTCACCACTGCCTCTTGTACAGAAAGTTGAACTGACTATTTAGACTTGAGAAGACAACTTCATATTATTGAACTGATGTTCAAATGTCTCAAAAAGGAAGTCCCTGGCTATATATGTAATACTGTTTCCATAAGGATTTTGAGATCAGCAACGTGTACTGAATTTGAAGTGCCCCAAAGAAAAGCTAATATGATTGTCCTTTTATTACATGGGTCTGCAAACTTGGAACATGATTCCTAAAAATCTGAGGCTATATAATAACATGTTATCTTAGCCATATTACCACAAGTTTGCTGCCCCATTACTGGAATTGATTAACTTTATATGCTACCAAACTTATTACATTTCTGCTACTTCTTTTTAGATGGTGTGGACATACCACATAACCATACATCTTATTATGTGTGTATTTTATAAAGTGTTGAGTTTCATTTTGTATGACGAAGAACCTTAGTATAAAAGCACTGAGGCAAGGGTTAGCCAAAGGGCATTGTCTGGAAAGCCACATTTCAAAGAAATACAAAATCACACATATCCGCATAATGCAAAGCATCATGGGCTGTATATGCAAATCACCACACAATTTTAAACTGGTTCAGCTTTAAGCAGGAATGCATGGTGGCGAAGGGCCTGGCATACAATCTGCAAAGGGTGCAAACAGAAGGTGCGTCTGTGTCTTCTGTTTGCACCCTTTGCAGATTATGTGAGAGGCCCTTCGGCACCATGCATTTCTTCTTTAAGATGAACCAGCTTAAACTGGTGTGGTGATTTGCATATACAGCCCATGATGCTTTGCATTATGGGGATATGTGTGATTTTGTATTTCTTTAAATGTTATATGATTGTTTCTATTCTTAAGTTATTTTTTCATTTCATACGTATATACTAAACACTGTTTTTCCCTTCTCTGTAACCAGGAATATGCAAAATGCGTGTCCCTTGTAAATAAGCAGTTGCTGCTCAGTGGGATTTGCCTCATTCATGTTGCTAAATACAATGTATTACTGCTACTAGTACTCATACTAACATACTAAAATGCCAGCAGAATAGGTCTAACGGTCTTTCGTGTCTGCACTCGTTTGGTCAGCCTCCACTCTGGGTGCTGACCTTGCTGCCCCCTCGCCTCCTCTGGCTTCTCCCTTCCCAGTTCCAGATATTCTTGCTGCATTAGATTTTGCTTCCAGAACCCTTCCCCTGTACCTGTCCCACCCCCTCTTGAACCCCTCCACTGTCTCTGCCTCCACCAGCCCCTAGGCAGCTCATTCCATGGCTCCACCACCCTCTCAGTGAAGTAGCACCTCCTCCTTTCTCCCCTGAATCTTCCCCCCTCCAGCTTCCACCCATGCCCTCTAGTGGCCCCCTCCTCCTTCCTTCAAAGCACCCTGACTGTTCCTCCCCTGTTTACCCTCTTCATGTACCTGAAGACCTCTATCATGTCCCCTGGTCCCTTCTCTCTTCCAATGTGTACATATTTAGCTCTTCGAGCCTCTCCTCATAGGTCCTGTCCCCCAAGCCCCAAATCATTTTGGTTGCCCTCCTCTGGACCCTCTCCAGGAGTAATGTCCCTCTTTAAGTGTGGCCTCCAAAACTGCACGCAGTACTCAAGGTGCGGCCTCACCAAGCAGTTATACAGAGGGAGTATCACTTCCTCCTTCTGAGGTGATCCCCTAGCAATGCATCCCAGCATCCTGTTGGCCTTGGCTGCTGCCCTCCTACAAGTCTCTGAGTTGTTCATCTTGACATCCACCACCACCCCCAGGTCCCTCTCAGCCATTGAGACTTGTAGCATTTCCCCCACAGGGTGTACACTTGGCCTGGGTTTCTGGCCCCCAGGCGGAGTACCTTGCATTTCCCTGCATTGAACCTCAGCTTCCACTTTCTAGACCATCTTTCCAGAGCCTCCAGGTCCCCCTGTAGGGCCGCCCTCCCCTCCTTCCCATCCACCACCGCCCCCAGTTTCGAGTCATCCGCAAAGAGACTCATCTCACTCCTGATTCCTGTCCTTATGTCAGAGACGTAGGCGTACTCTATAGATAAATAAATAAAACGTATTACTGCTACTACATATATAAATAAATACAATGTATTACTGCTACTAATACTACATAAATTCATAAAATGTATTACTGCTACTAGTACTACATAAATAAATAAAATGCATTGCTGCTACTAGTACTACATAAATAAAATGCACTACTGCTACTAGTACTACATAAATAAATAAAATGTATTACTGCTACTAGTACTACATAAATAAAATGTATTACTGCTACTAGTACTCCATAAATAAATAAAATGTATTACTGCTACTAGTACTACTTAAATAAAATGCTTTACTGCTACTAGTACTACATAAATAAATAAAATGTATTACTGCTACTAGTACTACATAAATAAAATGTATTATTGCTACTAGTACTATTTAAATAAAAGCTAAAAAAATCCTGTACTACCAAGCCACTGCATGTTCCTTTTATACTGATGCTACAAAAAATCAAGAGCTTTCACCTTGTCTGCTAGCTCACCCCTCAGATCAATGAACTGCCACCAGTCCATCACCCACTAGAGTGAGAGACTAGATTCCTCCTTGGTGAATTGGTGACTGATTCATCCTTTTACTTTGGGCTGCACATTTTAACATTGCCTGTTCCCATCTTGTTGAAAAGTTGCAGATTTCACAACGTGTGTAATGAAACAACGAACAATTAACATGCCTCATGTTCTTTCAGGCACCAGAAACCTTTGAAGATGTTGCTGTCACTTTCTCAGAAGAAGAAGAATGGAAGATGTTAAGCAAACAAGAGAAGGAGCTTCACAGGGAAGTGATGGTGCAGAATTATGAAACTATGGTTTCAGTAGGTAAGTGTAGTCACAGTCTAGGAAGTGGGATTTTTATTCTGAGAGTGGTGAGTTTATCTTTAAAATGCCAAGCCTAGAAACATAGAAACACAGAATTTGTCAGCAGAAAAGGATCACATGGCCTACCCAGTCTGCCCAGATGGTTCCTGCATAGTCTGTCTCTGCAGAGCCTAACTGTTTTCCAGTAAGTCCCTTCTTTCTGCCTATTTACTAATATTCCACTATGAGTATCTCACATATGCTTGAAACCCCCTACTGTTTTCATCTCCACCATTTCTGCTGGCAGGCTGTCCCAGGCATCCTCCACTCTTTTAGTGAAGTAATACCTCCCCATATCCATCTTAAACTCCTCCCCCTCCACCTTCATTGCATGCTGTCTGGTCCTTGTGCTCTTTCTTATATGAAAGAGACTCCCCTCCTGCAGCCTGTTATCCCCTGTGAGGTACATGTAGGTCTCTATCATGTCCCCTCTCACTCTTCACTCTCCCAGGGTGTACATGATGAGAATCTGCAGACTCTCTTCATAGGGCTTTGATGCTGACCCTGCATTGTTTTAGTTGCCCTCCTCTGGACTTCTTCCACCTTGTCTATGTCCTTTCTGAGGTGCAGCCTCCAGAACTAGGCACAGTACTCCAGATGGGGTCTCGCATGTGAGCCATACAGAGGCAACACTGCCTCTCCCCTCCTACCAGACATACTGCTTCCTATGCGTCCCAACATGCCACTAGCCCTACCCACTGCTTTCTCACATTTCGCTGCCTCTCTCCTCCTGCTGGAGATACCTCTCCCTATGTATCCCAGCATGCTACTGGTCCTACCCACTGCTTTGTCACATTGCGCTGCCTCCCTCCTCCTGCTGGAGATACCACTCCCTATCTATCCCAGCATGCCACTGGTCGTACCCACTGATTTTTCACATTGCACTACCACTCTCCTTCTGCTAGAGATACCACTCCCTATGTATCCCAGCATGCCACTAGTCCTACCCACTGCTTTGTCACATTGCACTGCCTCTCTCCTCCTGCTAGAGATACTGCACCCTGTGTATCCCAGCATGCCACTGGACCTACCCACTACTTTGTCATATTGTGCTGCCTCGCTCCTCCTGCTTTAGATACCGCTCCCTATGTATCCCAGCATGCCACTGGTCCTACCCACTGCTTTGTCACATTGCACTGCCTTTCTCCTCTTGCTGGAGATACTGCTCCCTATGTATCCCAATATGCCACTGACTCTACCCACTGCTTTGTCACAGTGCACTGCCTCTCTCCTCCTGCTGGAGATACCTCTCCCTATGTATCCCAGCATGCCACTGGTACTACCCGCTGCTTTGTCCCATTGTACTGTCTCTCTCCCCCTGCTGGAGATACCACTCCCTATGTATCCCAGCATGCCACTTGTCCTACCCATTGCTTTGTCACATTGCACAACCTCTCTCCTCCTACTGGAGATACCGCTCCCTATGTATCCCAGCATGCCACTGGTCCTACCCACTGCTTTGTCACATTGCACTGCCTCTCTCCTCCTGCTAGAGATACCTCTCCCTGTGTATTCCAGCATGCAACTGGACCTACCCACTTCTTTATCACATCGCACTGCCTCGCTCCTCCTGCTTTAGATACTGCTCCCTATGTATCCCAGCATGCCACTGGTCCTACCCACTGCTTTGTCACATTGCACTGTCATTCTCCTCCTGCTAGAGATACCGCTTCCTATGTATCCCAGCATGCCATTGGTCCTACCCACTGCTGTGTCACATTGCACTGCATCTCTCCTCCTCCTGGAGATACCACTCCCTATGTATCCCAGCATGCCACTAGTACTACCCACTGCTTTGTCCCATTGCGCTGCCTCTCCCCTCCTGCTGGAGATACTGCTCCCTATGTATCCTCGTATGCCACTGACCCTACCCCCTGCTTTGTCACAGTGCACTGCCTCTCTGCTCCTGCTGGAGATACCACTCCCTATGTATCCCAGCATGCCACTGGTACTACCCATTGCTTTGTCTCATTGTACTGCCTCTCTGCTCCTGCTGGAGATACCACTCCCTATGTATCCCATCATGCCACTGGTACTACCCACTGCTTTGTCTCATTGTACTGCCTCTCTGCTCCTGCTGGAGATACCACTCCCTATGTATCCCATCATGCCACTGGTACTACCCACTGCTTTGTCTCATTGTACTGCCTCTCTCCTCCTGCTGGAGATACCACTCCCTATGTATCCCAGCATGCCACTAGTCCTACCCACTGCTTTGTCACATTGCACTGCCTCTCTCCTCCTGCTAGAGATACTGCTCCCTATGTATCCCAGCATGCCACTAGTCCTACCCACTGCTTTGTCACATTGCACTACCACTTCCAGGTCTTCAGCTATGATATCCCCAGGTCCCCTTCTCTCTAGTGACTGTTAGTACCTCCTTCGTCCTGTACTCAGCTGTGTTTCTTTGCCCAAGGTTAGAGCTGTGCAGAATGAGAAAATTCTGAATTTGTGTTGGCATTTCAGTGAATTTTTATTGAAGATTTCTTAATGTCATAACTCAGACATCAATTGAGCTGAAGCTCTGCAGTTTGGCATGCTTACTTTCTGGGAGGAGTTCTAATGACTTGCTGAATGTCATGAGATTAGGCTGGAGTGTCTCAAAACCATAGGTGCTCAAAGTCTGTCATTTTATTTTTTGTGGAACTTTGAAAGTTTGTAACTCATATGCCTCAGCCACCTATTTGGCATGATTACTTGATGGTAGGTGTTCTAAAAATGTGCCAAATATCATTGAATTAGGATGTCAAAACTACTGTATATGTATGCAAAGTGTGTCATTTTATTTGTGGGAAATTTCCATGAAATGTTATCTATCTGCATGTAACTCAGGCACATTTGGAGGTAGACATGTGTAAATTAGCATAAGTAACCATTTTGTAATGGTTATAGACTCTTCTAAATATTGAGAGATTTTGATTAGAGATTAGTATGTTATGAGGGTTTAGACTTTTAGTATGCAAACATTTGCAACATTTTGTGAAAACTCTCAAAAATGTGGATGTTCGTAACTTCTCTGCTCTTGCAGTCAGAAACTTAACATTTGATATGCAAATCTGATTAAATTTGGAAATGTTTTAAAGCTAGAGTGAATTAACTGAAATGTAAATTTTAGCAACATGTTTGGCAGACTCTAACTCAGTCCCACGTGAAGCTAGAAATCTGAAGCTCTAATCTGAAACTGTGTACATGTATAAATGTAGTGATAACCTGCGTACCTGTAAAGCTTTATAACATTTGGCAGGCTATAACTCAGTCCCACGTGAAGCTAGAAATCTGAAGCTCTAATCTGAAACTGTGTACCTATATAACTGTAGTGATAACCTGCGTACCTGTAAAGCTTTATAACATTTGGCAGGCTATAACTCAGTCCCACGTGAAGCTAGAAATCTGAAGCTCTAGTCTGAAACTGTGTGCATGTATAACTGTAGTGATAACCTGTGTACCTGTAAAGCTTTATAACATTTGGCAGGATATAACTCAGTCCCATGTGAAGCTAGAAATCTGAAGCTCTAATCTGAAACTGTGTACCTATATAAATGTAGTGACAACCTGCGTACCTGTAAAGCTTTATAACATTTGGCAGGCTCTAACTCAGTCCCACGTGAAGCTAGAAATCTGAAGCTCTAATCTGAAACTGTGTACATATATAAATGTAGTGATAACCTGCATACCTCTAAAATTGTATGACATTTCAATGAATACTATCAAAAGTATACTAAAATAACATAAATGTAAATTTTGGCAAAATGTTTGGCTACATATACTTCAGCCCCCTTTAAACTTGAGACTTAACATGTGGTGCACATACCCATTTCCCTACCAGGTCAGAATGTTGTACACTTAATAGCATATGACATTCCAACTAACCAGGAATAGCGCCGTAGTTGAAAGCAAATGGTGCAATATCGCTAAAGCTGCTGTATGCGTTATTGCACCATTCGCACTATCCCAGACAAAGGATAAGACCTCTGCTGGGACTTGGTTCTGCTGAGCAGCTGCTGTGGCTCAATGGACTGAGCCACTGAAGCAAAGAACCCAGGAGCTGCTTCTGGGACGGGGTTTGATTCCCAGTCCCAGAAACTTAAATCTGTTGCATGTTTTGTGCAATTTCGACTTGAACCCCCCCCCGGAGTTAAGAATCTTTATTGGGGGGGTTGGGGGTACTTATGCCGCATGGCAGAAATTGTGCTGTATTGGCAGCATGATTTTACCATGCAGCATGATGTCTTGCGACATTATGACCCCATGCCACCCATGTTGTATGTTTCTCTAAATCCTGAAACTGAAGAAATTTGGGTAAGAAATTTTCAAAATTATATCAAAATAACTGAAATGTAAAAGTTGATTAAATGTTTTGCCACCCATAGCTCCACCTCTTTTAACTTATGACTCTTAAAAATTAGTTCACTTATGTAAGATCCACAAGCAAATGATTTGATACCTTTTAATGGACCAACATAGATGTAACAACAAGAACAAAGTGCTCTAGTTTTTGGACCAACCAGTCCTTCGTCAGAAGCCTAATGGCAGTTGTTTAGAAAAACAATACTTTTAACAGCTAGATCATGCAGAAAAAAACCCAGAAAAAAATCCCCATTTGTTTAAAATACTCATTTGAAAAATACAGAAAATGATGTCAGAGAAGTTTAACAGCACCATACCATGAATAATTTAAACTGATGGGGATTTTTTCTGTTTTTTTTTTTCTCCCATGCCCACCTTCTCCTTCCCACACCTCTCACCCTTGCTTTCACACCCATATCCACCCACCCCACCCTGCCTCTCTTCTATCTTTGCCTTTACTCTTAACATCCTTTCATCTGCTCTTGTCCCCTCTCCACATGCCTCTCCTTGTCTTCCCTCACCCAATTCTCCATTCGTATCATCCCCCTGCCTGTGGCCCCTTCTCAGCACTTCTTACTACTAGCACTTTATGACAAAGTCTCACTTAAGGCTCCCTTCCCAATCCCCCATCTGTCAGTTTTGTTCTTAGTTTCTGACTCATTCCAATTGTGTCAGCCTCATTTGTAATTCTGGTTGCTTGTCACTGCTTCATTATTGCTGCTTTGCTCCATTATTGTATATTGATGCTTGTTAATTCTCATTGCTTATTACTGCTTTGCTTCTTTATTGTATATTGATACTTGTTAATTCTCATTGTTTGTTACTGCTTTGCTTCTTTATTGTATATTGATACTTGTTAATTCTTATTGTTACTGCTTCATTATTGCTGCTTTGCTCCATTAATGTTTATTGATGCTTGTTAATTCTCATTGTTTGTTACTGCTCCATTATTGCTGTTTTGCTCCATTATTGTATATTGGCCCTTGTTTATTCTCATTGTTTGTTACTGCTTTGCTTCTTTATTGTATATTGATACTTGTTAATTCTTATTGTTACTGCTTCATTATTGCTTCTTTGCTCCATTAATGTTTATTGATGCTTGTTAATTCTCATTGTTTGTTACTGCTCCATTATTGCTGTTTTGCTCCATTATTGTATATTCAAGCTTGTTAAATCTCATTGTTTGTTACTGCTCCATTATTGCTGCTTTGCTCCATTATTGTTTATTGATGCTTGTTAATTCTCATTGTTTGTTACTGCTCCGTTATTGCTGTTTTGCTCCATTATTGTATATTGGCCCTTGTTAATTCTCATTGTTTATTACTGCTCCATTATTGCTGCTTTGCTCCATGATTGTATATTAATGCATGTTTAATTCTTGTTGTTTGTTACTACTTCATTATTGCTGATTTGCTCCATTATGATATATTGACCCTTGTTAATTCTCATTGTTTGTTACTACTTCATTACTGCTACTTTGTTCCATTATTGTTTATTGATGTTTGTTAATTCTCATTGTTTGTTACTACTTCATTACTGCTACTTTGTTCCATTATTGTTTATTGACGTTTGTTAATTCTCATTGTTTGTTACTACTTCACTATTGCTGTTTTGCACCTTTATTGTAAATTGACATGGAACATTTGTAAAAGAACCTCTGGTTCAAATGTATTTGTAATCCTAGTACTTAATAAATAAATAAAATAAAAAAATGAAAAATAAAATGGAACTAATTCAAGGTTCAGGAAGGTGATGAGTGGGGTGTCACGGGGTTCTGTACTTGAGCAGGTGCTTTTCAGTATATTCACCTGCAACATAAGGGAGGACATTCAGGTACAGATTAACATCTGCAAATGGAACAAAAATATGTAGCAGAGTGGACATGGAGGAGGGACTAAGGCTATGAGAAGGGACCTGCATGGGCTGGAAAAATGTGCACAAGGTCTGGCTGCTCAAATTCTGTGCAGAAATGCAAGGTTATGCATATTGGCAAAAATAAACCCAAAATATAGAATCGCATAAGAGGTGTCAGAGTTGGCCAAACAATGTAGGGAAGGGACCTTCTGCTAATCATTACTAGATGTCCTCAAGACATTAACCAAGTGTAACAAGGGATATGCTAAGGACAGCAGAACACATTAGTTGGGAATTTGTTAATGGTACAATGAAGCATGATCATATCTGTCTACAGATCCCTGGTAAGGCCAAGGCAACAAAAATGACAGGTGGAGCGGAAGGCAAATCTACCATTGTGTAGTCTACATAGAAGAAGAATTAGAGGGGATGTCCTTCTGTTCCATAACTTGCATAAGGACAGCAATCTAGTAAAGGACCTAAACATAACATTTCCCTCAGCAGCATATCATACAAGAAGCCATGTGAAATAAGGCAAAAATACTTGAAAACATTATAGGAATATATTTTTCACACAGTCTAATATAGAAACATAGAAGTTGATGACAGATAAGGACTGCAAGGCCCATCCAGTCTGCCCATTTATTTTTCTACCTTATAAATGTGCCATTGGCCTTTGCTCTGTCACTGGCCCATCTATTCATACTCATCTGTATTGCTCCCTTATGCCTATCCCATGCCTGATTGAAGCCTTGCACTGCATATTGGAATTTATATGCATATGGAATTTATTACCAGAGGAAGTAATCACCAGATGTAACATTTAACTCTTTAAATATAGACTTGATATATTCATGAATAGGAGCTTTTCAATAATTACTTTAATTCTGAGGTAGAAATAAATGGATGTTAACCTTTTCTTTTGTATTGTAGACTCCCAAGTATAAACACCAAGTATGGGGATATGTACAGTAAGATTGATGAGAACAGGGGGTGCAAGAAATGTTTTTTTATTTCATCCTTTGTTAACCGGATAAGGCCCTCTAGGCACAAGTGCCTGTTTTCAGGAGTGACCAAGGAGCTTTGAGCTGCTTATGTGACTTGTTCAGAGTCAAGTAGTATGCAAATGGGGGTTGTGGGAATTAAACCCAGGTCTTCTGGATGTACCAAGCTCATTCATGGCTCATTATACTAACCTCTAGGCTAAGTTGTAAGCATGGAGAGAACAGGGTGTGTAGGAATGTGTAAGAATAGAAAGAACAGCGTGTGTGGAAATATGTAAGTATGGAGAGAATATGTAGTACAGGATTGTATAAATGTGTGCAGGGGAAGGGCCTCAAACAACTGGTACAACAACCCAAAAGAGACAGGGCTATCCTAGATCTAGTACTGACTAACAGGGAAAGGATCACAGATCTCCAGGTAAAAGATACCTGGGTGCCAGTGACAATCGCATGGTATGGTTCAGTTTGGCCACTATAACAAAATCATCCCATTCCAAGGCAAAAATATGGGACTTCAGAGGAGCTGACTTTGATAAGATGGCGAACAGTGTTAAGCCAGCCCTGGCAAAAAGAAATACAGGTGAGGGGGTACAGGCATAGTGGGCAAGCATTAAAGATGCAATACTTAAAGCAACATCCCACTGTGTCAGTGAGAAAAGGAAGTGCAAAAGAAGAAGGAAACCACTTTGGTTCTCAAACACAGTAGCAGAAAAGGCCAGAGCCCAAAGCTGGCCTTCAGAAAATATAAGGGAACACAGCAGGATTAAAATAGGGAGGCATACCAAACTTCCCTAAGGGAAGCAGGGAAGGCAATAAGGTAGGCAAAGGCCCAGACTGAGGAAACACTAGCACAAACAGTAAAAGAAGGTGACAAGACTTTCTATAGATACATTAGTGAAAGGAGAAAGTCCAGAGGGGGTATTGCTAAGATCAAAGGCGATAAATGGGCATATGAGGACCATGTAAAATCATCTACCCTAAATAGATACTTCAGCGCAGTATTTACTGAAGAGAAGGTAGGGCAGGGCCCACAACTCTGCACCATGGACACAGGTGGAGGGAGGTGTGCACTAGTCCTTTCACAAAAGAAAGGGTCCTACAAGAACTCAATAAGCTCAGGGTGGACAAGGCAATGGGACCTGATAGCATACATCCCAGGGTACTAAAGGAGCTAAGGGTGGAACTAGCAGAGCCATTATCAGAACTGTTTAGTGAGTTTCTGAGCACAGGAGAGGTCACAGAAGACTGGAGAAGGGCTCATGTGATACTGCTCCACAAGAGTGGTAGCAGGGAGGAGGCAGAGAACTACAGACCAGTCAGTCTTACCTCAGTAGTGGGCAAGATTATGGAGACACTCCCTAAGGAAAGGATAGTGCAACACCTGGAATCTATAGGGGCACATGATCCAAGACAGCATGGGTTTACAAAAGGAAGGTCCTGTCAAACTAATCTCATAGATTTCTTTGACTGGGAACCAGAGTGGTGGACCAAGGGGGAGCAGTTGATGTTGCCTACCTTGACATCAGCAAAGCTTTTGATACTGTTCCACATAGAATATTGATTAATAAGCTGGGTAGGCTCAGGGTGGGTCAGATGGTCAACTGGGTGGCAAACTGGTTGACAGGCAGAAAACAGAGAGTGGTGGTAAATGGTATACAGTCAGAATAGATGCAAGTCACAAGTGGGGTATCTTCACTGATCAGTCAAGGGGCCAGTCCTCTTCAATATCTTTATCAGTGACATTGCAGATGGACTGGAGGGTAAAGTTTGTCTGTTTGCAGATGACACCAAGATCTGCAACAGAGTAGATGATCCAGATGGGGTGGGCAGAATGAGAAGAGATCTGGATAAACTAGCAAAATAGTTGGAAGAGTTGCCACTGGGGTTTAATGCAAAGAAGTGCAAGATCATGTACATAGGGAAGAGAAACCCTGAAGCCACCTATAGGCTGGGAGGGGAGTTGCCAGCAGTCACAAGGGAAGAAAGAAACTTGGACATCATCATCACAGATGATGTGAAATTATCCAAGCAGACCATTAAAGCAGTAGGTAAGGCTAGGGGGATGTTAGGGTGTATTAGTAGGGGTATCACAAGTCATAACAGGGAGGTAATAATCCCTCCTTACAAGACACTGGTTATGCCCCATCCGGAGTACTGTGTGCAGTACTGGAGGCCACACCTTCACAAGGACATTAACCAAACTGAGGCAGTCAAAAGAAGGACAACCAAAATGGTGCAGGGACTGTATCAGAAGACATATGAGGACAGATGAACTGAACTCAGTACGTATACCCTAGAGCAAAGGAGGGAGAGTGGTGATATAATTGAAACATTCAAACACCTTAAGGGCATTAATAAGGTGAAAGAGTCTAACATGTTTCAATATAAGAAAAATAACAGGACAAGAGGACACAGCATGAGATTAGAAGGAGGCTGATTAAGGGGTAATGTGAGGAAGTTCTTTTTCACTGAAAGGGTGGTGGATGCATGGAATGGCCTACCTCAGGAAGTGGTGGATATGAATACAGTGCAGGGCTTCAAACAGGCATGAGATAGGCATAAGGGAGCAATACAAATGAGTATGACTAGCTAGGCCACTGACAGAGCAAAGGCATATTGCACATTCATAAGGTAGAAAAGAAATGGGCAGACCGGATGGGCCTTGCAGTCCTTATCTGCTGTAAAATTCTATGTTTCTATGTAGGGTGTGTGGAAATATGTAAGCATGGAGAGAATATGTAGTACAGGATTATGTAAAAGAGTAAGAGAACAGGGTTGCAGGAATATGTAAGTAAGGAAACTAAAGGGCATATTAGAATAAGTAGGTAAGGAGAGAGCATAGGGTCCAGGAATATAAAAGAATGGATAGTAACTGGCTTCAGAAATGGACAATCTTTATCCATAATGTGTGATGGAATACTGATGCAGTTATGGACCATCATCTGTCAGTTTTCAAGTATGATGACTTGGATGACAGTGAGCTCGGGGAGGGTTAGGGTGATCAGGCAGAGGCACATTCCAGATCCTGTTCCACTCCACATATGCCACACTGGCAAATGGGGACAACCAAACAGAGGTACCCAGAGAAGTGGAAGGGAAGGATGTGGAGGTCAACCAAGAAGGTGACCTCAGTGGGGAGAGCAGTGGACTCCAGAGGAGGAGGAAGAAGCGAATCATGGTGGGGGGCTCTTTCATAAGAGGGATCCAGCTAGGAACACAGGAGGGGAGAACAGGGAGGTGAGGTGCCTACCAGGTGCCACGGCATGGAGGGATGGGAGAAAGATCCTGGGGATCACCGGGAAGGTGAGACAGGAGGGTCAGCTGCATGTCGTTATCCACCTAGATACTAATGACCTGGCAAATGGGGAGCCTAAGGAAGTTCAGGAAGAGTTTAGGAAATTTGGGAGGGGTCTCAAGCAAGGAGCTAGTTCTGTCACCTTCTCAGAAGAATTACCTGTGAGAGGCATGGAAGAGCATAGGGGCGCATGCACTAGGAACTTTAATGCATGGTTGAAGAACTGGTGCTGTGAGGAAGGGTTTGGATTCATTGGGGACTTGGGACCCACCTGGAGGGATGGAGGCTTGTTCAAGCCTGATGGCCTGCATCCATTCTGGATGGGAATCCAAGCACTCAATGATAAATTTAAATGCTACATGGACAAGCATTTAAACTAGCCAATGGGGGATGGCAGACCAGCAAGGAGGGTAACTAATTGCCCACCCCCCACAGCTAGCAGTGGAACCAGTGAATAGGAGAAGTGGATATCTCTACAAAGCAGTGTGCAAAAGATGGAGATAAGCACCCAACAGGTGGATAGGCAGAAAGGGGGCAAAATTCAACAGAAGGGCAGACAGCAGGGAGAACCAGGGATAAAGGACAGCCTGGGAAGGGTCTGGAGTAGAACAGCTAAACAGTCCAGGGAGGTCAACTCATAGAAAGCCATGTGTGCAAATGCCAGGAGCCTTAGCAACAAGATAAAGGATCTGGAGGCTGTCGTGGTGCAGTTGGACCTGGACATTGTGGCCATCACAGAGACCTGGTGTAATGATAACCACAACTGGGAGATGGCCATACCTGACTACAACATATTCAGAAGAGACAGGGCATGTAGGAAATGAGGAGGAGTGACACTTTGTGTGAAAGATGACATAAAGGCCACAGAGATCCAGGAGGAACAAAATGGGGGAGAGATACTGTGGGTTAAGCTGGAAAGGAAAATGGAGTCAGCCATCCACACAGGGGTGTTCTGTAGACCACCAGCCCAGGAGGAAGAAACAGATAGGGAGCTGATGCTAGCCATCCAAAGGATGGCAGACAAGGGTGAGGTGGTGCTGGTTGAAGACCTCAATATTCCAGACATGGACTGGAGCCTCCCAGCAGCATCAACCAGGAGCAGATTATCCTGGATTCCCTTCAAGGTGCCTTCTGCAAGCTACTGGTCATGGAACTAACTCGGCAGAAGGAAGTACTGAACCTTGTGCTCACAAACTGGGACAGTGTGATGGGGTAACAGTGGGGGGAGCACCTGGGGAACAGAGACCATCAGTCACTGTGGTTTGACATCACAGAAGGAGCAGAACCAAACCACACAAAAAAAGTATCCTGGATTGTAGGGGTGGACTTTAGGAAAATGGGGAGATGTTTGAAAGAGGCATTAGTGGGAATGGAGTAGGAATGCAGGGTTGAGGAACAGTGGGCAGTATTTAAAATGGGGATTAAAAGAGCAATAGGAGATTATGGGTAGGCAAGTTAGCAGGGAAAGGAAGAGGAGGCCAGTATGGTTTTCCAAGGAGGTAACAGAGAAAGTGAAAGCCAAAAAGATTGCATTCAGGCAATACAAAAAGACATAGGCAAAAGGGTATAGGTAGAAGTACCAGGAGAAGTGCAGGGAGGTCAGTAAGGGAAGCCAATGCTCAGACAGAAGAGCGCATTGCAAAACCATTAGGTAGAGGGGACAAAACCTTTTACAGGTACATACTGTAAGTGAAAAAAGAAAGGCAAAGGGAGGGATCGTGAGACTGAGGAGGGAGGCTGGGGGCCATGTGGAGGATGACAGCAGTAAAGCTAACATACCGAACAGGTATTTCTGCTCAGTCTTTACTGAGGAAGAGGAGGGTAATGGGCCTGAAGGGAGTATGGGGGGGGAACGGCGCAGAAATGGACAGAAGTCCATTTACACAAGAAATAGTCCTGAAGGAACTGGAAGGAATAAGAGTTGATAAAGCAATGGGGCCAGATGGGATGAACCCCAGGATCCTAAAGGAAGTAAGAGAGATGGTGGCTAAACCTCTATCAATCCTGTTTAACCAGTCACTGGAAACAGGGAAGGTACCCAAAGACTGGAGGACAGCAGATGTAGTCCCCTTATACAAAAGCGGGAACAAAGAGGAAGTGGGGAACTACAGACCAGTCAGCCTTGCCTTGGTAGTGGGGAAGATCATGATATCAATACTGAAGGAGAGATTGGGGAGGGGCCTCAGAGAGGTAGCAAGCACAGTTACCTTCTCAGAGGTGCTGCCAGTCCATGGCAGGGGTGAGGCTAGAGTACTGCACACCATGCAGTTTAATGAATGGTTGCAAAACTGGTGCAGAGCACAGGGCTTTGGCTTCATTAGGGACTGGGGTATACCTGGAAAGATGAAGGTTTATACTGGTATGATGGTCTGCATCTGTCCATGAAGGGAACCAAGATCCTAAGTGACAGGTTTAAATGCTTCCGTGGCAAGATTTTAAACTAGCCATGGGGGGAGGTGCTAATAAGAGGCAGGAAATTTCAAGCCTCCCTCCACAAAACATGACGGGTAGTAAGCTAATCGCTGAGGTACAGTGCTCAACAGAGGGCAGGACAGGGGTAAATGGAAAAATAGACTAGGGCAAAAACAGCAGGCATGGGGGAAAAAAGGATAAAGCCAACATTAAATGGAGGACAATGAGTACCAATGCCCGTAGTCTGGGAAATAAGCTTCCTGAGCTAGTAGCCCTGATGGTAGATGAACACTTGGATATTGTGGCAGTCACAGAAACATGGTACATGGGGAACCATGACTGGGATGTCAACATACCGGGCTACACAGTCTACAGAAGGGACAGGGAGGGGAAAAGAGGAGGTGGAGTAGCTCTATACATAAGGGAAGGGATCAAAGCTACAGAACTAAAAATTAAAGGGGGAGGACAAAAGGCACTCTGGGTCACCTTGAAGACAGGGAATGGCATCACAATCAGCACAGGGGTTGTATACAGACCCCCATCTCAAGGGGAGGAAATGGACAAAAAAATGATAGATGACATTCTCAAAATGGCTGAAAAAGGGGAGATACTGTTAATGGGGGACCTGAATATACCAGATGTTAACTGGATGACATGTACTGCAGTCACATCCAAGAGCAGGGTCATTCTCGATGCCCTGCAGAGCAACCTTAGACAGCTAGTGCTGAACCCACTCAGGAGGAAGCAATACTAGACCTGGTACTCTCAAATGAAGAGAGGATCACAAATGTAGAAGTCGGTAGACATCTGGGAACAAGCGACCACTGCACAGTGTGCTTCACAATAAGCACAACCATGGAGACAAGCCATACAAAGACAAGGATACTAGACTTTAGAAGGGCTGACTTTGGCAACATGGGTGAATACCTGTGGAATACACTGGCAAATGGGCAAAAAGGAGGGGTGGAAGAACAATGGAGAAAAATCAAAACTCCCATCATAGAGGCAACAAGCCTTTATGTGAAACATATAAAGAAAACAAAGCGGAGTAAAAAAATGCTATGGTTCTCAAAAGAGGTGACAGGGAAGGTTAAGGAGAAAAAGGCTGCATTCAAAAAGTATAAGGCATCACAGAAGGAGCACGACAGGGAACTGTATCAATTAAAGCAGAAAGAAGTGGGGAAGGCAGTCAGAATAGCAAAAGCCCAAACTGAGGAAAAAATTGCCAAGTCAGTTAAAAAGGGGATAAAACCTTTTTATACATACATTAGGGAGCATGGAAAGGTTAAGGGAGGAATAGTGAAGATTAATAAGGGAGAGGGGAGGTGGGCAGAGGGAGACAGTGAAAAGGCAGAGATACTGAATGAATACTTTTGCTCAGTATTCACAAAAGAAGATGAGGAGGAGTTATCTAAACCAGACAATAGCAGGTAAAGCAAATAGGATGCTGGGATGCATAGGCAGGGGCATCACCAGCAGGAAAAGGGATGTCATAATTCCACTATACAAGACACTAGTGAGGCCCCACCTGGAGTACAGTGTACAGTTCTGGAGGCCTTACCTACATAAGGACACAGACAGGATAGAGAAGATTCAGAGGAGGGCCACAAAGATGATACATGGATTGCATCACAAGTCCTATGAGGACAGGTTGAAGGACTTGAATATGTACTCCTTGGAGGAGGGGAGAGAGATAGAGGGGATATGATAGAGACATACATGTATCTTACAGGGAGGAACAGAGTGCAGGAATACACTATTTTTCAGTGAAAAAGATGTTCCAGGACTAGAGGGCATGGGATGACGTTGGAGGAAGGGTGATTAAGAGGAAAGGCGAGGAAGAATTTCTTCACAGAGCGGGTGGTGGACAAGTGGAACACCCTGCCAGAGGAAGTAGTGGGGGCTGAAACAATCATGGGATTTAAGAATGCATGGGTTAGACATAAGGGAGTTTTGGAGGTCAGGGGTAAGGGGCAACTGACTTCTAGAAAAACATAAAGTGAACTTACAAGTTCAAATGGGCAGACTGGGTAGGCCGTAGGCCCTTATCTGCCAACATTGTCTATTTATCTAAGTATCTATGTATCTATGATGCAACTGCAGGTGCAATTCAGACAGTTCCTGAATTGTCCTTTTTTTTTGTAGTTAATCTTTTTATTGAGAATTATAAAGTATTCAGAAAGATAACACATATCTTCCAAATACATAAACACGTATAAGCGTACAGAAAAGAGAAATAACAGCTTGTGATAACAAACATTGTAGGATAATTGACATGGAATCTTGTACTATAAGTGCTGAATGAAATGTTACAAACCCATGAAATAAAGGAAGAACACAAATTATTCATATTAGAAGGGTAGTATACAATATGCATTAAAATGAAGATGTATGTGGTCATATTTGTATGATAATGTAATGGAAGTGAATTACAATGCAGAGGATCATATGTAAGCCAGGAAGACTTAGAAATACTTGAGTGTTACAGGAAAAAAACAATTAGAAGAGAAAAAGAGAAGAAAGGAAAATAGAGATGAGAATGAGAAGAGGGAAGAGGAAAGAGAAAAAAAAGAAGTGAGACTACAATAAAAAAAAATTAAGATTAATGCTGCAAGAAGTGCAAAGTGTGTCAATCCATACATTAGCTAACAGGAGGCTTAGGCGTATTCAGGTAGATAAAATAGTCCTGCCAACATTTATTGTATCTGCTAAGTCGATCAGAAGAAATATGTGACATACGGTCTAAAGAAGCATATTAAGATAATTGTTTGAGGGTGTCTGGGAGATTGGGGATTGTACTAGATTTCCAATGCATAAGAATAAGACACTTAACTTGAAGGAATAATATGGTCAACCATCTATTCTGAAATGGGGATACTTTATAAGAGTAAAAACTGAAGATGCCAATTATACAATGCTTAGGGTCTAATGGAAAAGACTGACCAATCACTTGTATTGCAAAATGATGGATATTACGCCAAAGGTTATATATGGTATGGGAAGACTATACCATAAAATATGTAATAAATCTCCACTGAGAGAGTTACAGCACCAGCAGTTGTTATTGTTCATTAAGCCCATATTTTGTAGCACAGCCAGAGTTGTATACCATAAATGGAGAACTTTTGTCTGTATTAGAGAACTACGCTTATCTTTGAAAGTTTTGTGACAAGAGAGCCAACAACTGTGCCATTGAGCATTGGATATTGAAGTTTAACAGTTTACCCCATTTATTTTTTGCATTGATGGATTGATCTGGGAAAAAGTCACGGGTTTCTTTGTAGATAATACTGTTCAGATTTGTAGTTGATTTGATCCACTTAGAGAGAAACTAGTTATGTAACGGCTGGGTGGACAAGTGTAGAGCTGTAGATATTTCCAGAAGTCATGATGGGGGATGTTCCAGAGGACAGAGTTCTGAGAAGGATTTGAGTTTGAAATTGTGAGTCTCAAGTATGTCGTTCATGAAGAAGATACCTGAGTTCTTTCAGGTTCAGCAAAAGATGGAGTGATTGTCAAGAGAGATGAGTTGGTTACCCCAAACAGGGGCGTATGCGAGTGGAGTTGGATTAGATTTAAGATGCTTATGTATTATTTTCCAATAAAATAATGAGGATGCTATAGTGGGGTAAGATTTTAATTTGGGGGGGAAGAGGCTTATAGATGAAGGAGGTAGAAACATTACCAGGACATAAGGAGGCTTGCATATTAACCCATAGCGGAGATTTATTGTTGGGTTTACAAAATCATTTGATAGTTTGAGCTGTGCGGAAAGCCCAGAAGTAGGCCTGAAACCAGGGAAGCCCAAAACCACCTCTAGATCAATGTGAAATAAGTTTGTTGTGACTAAATGTAGGAATTTTGCCCTCCCAAATAAAATTACTAATTATTTTGTTAATTTTGATGAGAAAACTAGAAGGGAGAATTAGGGGAATGTTAGCAAATAAGTATAAAATCTTTGGTGATATTGACATTTTGATAGCAGATATTTTGCCATTAAGGGAGAGATTGAGGTGTTTCCATCTGTCGAGTGTAGATTTAATGTTAGATAAAAAAGGTGAAAGACTAGTGTCCCATATTTTGTCTAAATTTGGAGTGATATGGATACCAAGATAAGAGATACCACGTAGTGCCCAGCAGAAGCCCAAACAGTTATTCATAGAGAGTTTGCATAAGTTATTAATTGCCCTTTTTTAATCTGTATTTAGCTCTGATTATAAATGACATTGATATTAACCAGTTTCTGCTCTTTGTAATGCTCAGGATACAAAATCACAAAGAAGGAACTGCTGTTGCTGTTTGTGCAGGATGAGGAATGCCTGTGTGGCAATGTGGAGGGGAATAAAGTCACACTGCAGAAGGAGCAGCTTGAAGTTACTACCTGCAGTAAGTGGAGAGCTAGATAATGAGTTTATTTA
This sequence comes from Neoceratodus forsteri, assembly GCA_016271365.2. NCBI lineage: Eukaryota > Metazoa > Chordata > Ceratodontiformes > Ceratodontidae > Neoceratodus > Neoceratodus forsteri. Next base: position 13,810,270 of record JADMNL010000038.1, on the reverse strand, counting down.
ATGCTGTATACTGACAATGCTATCCTCTATAAACATTCTAGCGATCCCAGTTGTCTCAATGCTCAGATTGCTGGAGACCTCCTAGAACTGGGAAACTGGTTCATGGCCAGTAAAATGGTCCTCAATGCAAAAAAAGACCATGGCAATTTTGTTTGGTCCTAGAAATTTGGGTTTGACCAGACAAGACCTATTTCATCTCTACTTCATCAGAACACTTATAGAAGTAGTGAAGTGCACCAGATACCTTGGGGTTTACAGGGACAAGAACATTTCATTTAGAACCTATATTGACTATGTAACTAGGACCCTTCTAAACTAAAAAAGTGGCCTACTCTACCACATTAGCAATTTCCTAACTAGGGACTTACAGCTTCTCATTGCTACCAGTACTCTACTTCCCCTTCTGCAATACAGCCCCCCATCTTGCAATCTTGAGATGCTATGTGTGCAACAAGCTGCAAGCAATCTACAGTAATATTGGTCATTTTGACTTTGGAGCCCCACCAAGGGAATACAATTGTGATCTGTTGCATTTATTGAACTGTCCATCATTGGAGGGCCAGTTAGAGCATAACTCAAAATGTCCTGCGCTAGCCAACACAATATAAGACACTGGTCCAGATATTTTTTGGTGTGTAATAAACTTTATTAGCAGTGCTGACTAATACACCTTGACGCATTTCCTAAAGAAATTGTCTATTTCCAAAACGCATCAAGATGTGTTAGTCAGCACCACTAATAAAGTTTATTGCGCACCAAAAAATATCTGGAGCAGCGTGGTATATTGTGGTGGTGAGTGCAGGACTTCTTGAGTTATAATTGGTATGGTTTGTCCCTGCACCCCTATCTTGTGCACACTCCTCTCTGCTTTTGTGACAATTATACTGCCCTCTCCTCTGCTTGGCCTTTGTGTTTGTCAATGGTCCCTCATTGAGACCAAAATCTGGTGTCAGTCATGCTGTTATATGGTTCACATCCATCACCAGGACCGAAATCTGGTGTTTTCTGCATTGTTTCAAATGGTTTTCATGCCTAATCTTGGTGGTGCTACTGCCTAACATGCCCCACAAGTCCAGAAATGTTTCCAAAAATAGGTCACAGTAAAATCAGACCAAGATCAAGTCTCAGTAATGCTGCTAAATGTTACATACCTTCCACCCGGACCAAAACATGGTGATTGGCCCACTGCTTACCAATGGTTTCAGGCCTAATCTTGGTGTTGCCACTGCCTAACATGAACCAGAAGTCCAGAAATGTTTCCCAAAAAATGGTACAGTAAATTCAGGCAGAAATCTGGTCTCAGTCATGCAGTTAGGTGCTTCACATCCACCCCAGGACCCAAATCTGCTGTTTTCTGCACTGTTTTAAATGGTTTTCATGCCTAATCTTGGTGGTGCTACTGCCTAACATGCCCCACAAGTCCAGACATGTTTCCAAAAATAGGTCACAGTAAAATCAGACCGAGATCAAGTCTCAAGTCATGCTGGTAAATGTTGCATACCTTCCACCCGGACCAAAACATGGTGTTTGGCCCACGGCTTACCAATGGTTTCAGGCCCAGTCTTGGTGTTGCCATTGCCTAACATGGCCCAGAAGTCCAGAAATGTTTCCCAAAAAATGTTACAATAAATTCAGACAGAAATCTGGTGTCAATCATGCAGTTAGATGGTTCACATCCACCTGCAGGACCAAAATCTGCTGTTTTCTGTTTCAAATGATTTTCATTACTAATATTGGTGGTGCCACTGTCTAACATGATCCACAAGTCCAGAAATGTTTCCCAAAAAATGATACAGTAAATTCAGACTGAAATCAGGTCTCAGTCATGCTGTCAAATGTTGCACGCCTTCCACCCGAACCAAAACATGGTGTTTGTCCCACAGTTTACCAATGGTTTCAGGCATAATCTTGGCGTTGTCACTGCCTAACATGGCCCAGAAGCCCAGAAATGTTTCCCAAAAAATGTTACAGTAACTTCAGGCAGAAATCAGGTCTCAGTCATGCAGTTAGATGGTTCACATCCACCACCAGGACCCAAATCTGTTGTTTTCTACACCGTTTCAAAGGTAAGAAAATATAACATGGAATAATGGATAGGGAACTGTGCACAACAAGGCTGTTTTTCCATTGAGGGGGCTGATGACATCATAGACCTCAAGAGCAGAGCTCAAGAGGTCCCCATAATGCCATCAACCGCCTGAGATGGAAACACATAGCCTTGTAAGTACACAGGTCCCTGTCTATTATTTTATATAGTATATGGTCCCCCCCTCCCCAAATTTGGCTGGTTTAAATCACAAGGTTTCAGGATTGGGTCAGTTTTCATACCTTGTGTTCACACTGCCGCATCCACCCGGTCCTCGATGCCATGTCGCTCTGCTGCCGACCCAAATATCACCATTCTCACTGTTGTCCCACTGTGCTACCGACCTCTAGATTAATAGGGGCAGTGTTTTTTGAAACAATAAAAAGGACAAACTGATTGGAAACATGGAGCTGACTATGGCAGTCCGTATCCAAACAATCTTTTAAGCGCTCTCCCAACTGCTCGCTAAGCGTTGCCGCCATGTTGATCCATATTTCATTGAGAAGTGCAATGTTTCAGCTAATCATGAAACAGTTCAAGGATAGAAAGTTCTACTATCGATGTGACGTCAGAATGATAGTACAACAGTTTTTGACCTTTGAACTGTCCTACAACAACATTATCTGAGCCACTGATTTTCATGCGCAGTAAGCCCTAACCATATACTATAAATCAGTATCACACTAACAAAAATATTAAGACTTAAAAGAAATTGCAGAAACTGACTCACAATTTGTGCGAAACTGTCAAATATTAGGAACTAGCCTGCTCTGCTTTCAAATACCCACACACACCACACACGGTTGACTCTCCCCCACTCAACTCCCTCACAGACTCACAGAAAACTGAAAACACTATCTAAGTTTAACTAAGTATTATCCAAAGATACCAAAACAAAAAAAAATCTTAACTAGCAGCACTAGGAACTAAATTGAGATTTTGGGGGCAATTAACTCTCAAAAATCACAAATAAAGAGGTTTTTGAAGGGTTTATTGGCTGTGATGCACCACTTTGAACTGCTCTCTGATTCAGTATACAACAGACAATATACTGAGCTATACTGTTTGTTAACAGACAATATACTGTGCAGGAAACAGCCTACATGTGATACTGCAGCTATATACCTTCAATACATTGCAAATTCGCAGGCAAAATTAAAAAACATTGGAGAAATTGGGGAAATATGGCAAAGTTTGGCCTTATGCAAAAGCAGAGGCGAAATTATGTTTCAACAAGGTGAAAAATTTCCCGTAATGCGGAAATATTTTGCTAGGTGAAATTTTGCAATTTCGCATGTAACCCCCCTGCAAATGGGGGTTCCCAAAAGACTTTCAGGAGCTTGCTTGAATGCTCCAAGCCTGAATGGTGTTTGGCGTTTAAGCCATTTATCAGTGAGTGTTTTTAGAACCTCTGGTACTGTCTCTTTAAGAGCTGTCTGCTTGCAGACATAATTAGTTTGCATGGGGGGACTGTGTGCTTCTCTGTTTGAGTACCACTCGAACTGCTGCCAATTACTCCATTTTGCAGTCACTAGGAGTGCAAAGGAACCTATCTGAAAGATGTAACTGTTTGCCAGAAATCATTTACAGTAATAATGAAAATACAGTTTGTCTAACCTGCTTTCTTTGCAGTCAGAACTGTGTCTGTCTAGTTCCCATTCTGGTTTTGAACTGCTGAACTGGACCAATCTGTGTGGGGTAAGCTAGCTCTAAAATGGTGCCTTGGACGAATCAGAACTTGGACTCATAATCTGGAGCCAGCCACAAGAGGATTGTATGGGCAGTGACTCTGGGAGATGTAGTTTAGACTTCAGCACCTTTTGGACCAACAGCAGCAGTCTATTGTGGTGACAGCCAATCCAGTCAAGAACTGGGAGGAACTCAAAGGAAGTGCCGGTTTTGTCAGTTGGAGTTTCAGTTGAGCTTTGGCAGTGAAGAAGGAAGGAGCCCTGTGCTTTTTCAGTGTGCAGTTTTAGTCAAAAAACGTGTGTAAGGCCCAGAGTTCCGGTCTGCAGCTTGTGTAACAGCTTGTTAGGACTGAATCCGTCCTGTGAAGAGAATCAAAGGATATCTGAAGAGTAGAAACCAGGCTCACCCTGTAGAAGACTGGAAGAATTGCTGAAAATTGCACTCGGTCTGTCAGGAACTGAATCTGCTGTGTGTTCTCCCGGGTATTGTGCAGTAATTGCGATCGGGATACAGATGCAGCCTGCCTGGTATAGTGCTTTCTTTTATATAAATGTGTGAAGAGGTTTGTGTACCTCAAGTGAGCCCTGCTGACATTGAAGGACCCTATCTTATTTGGAGGTCGTGAGTACTAATTCAGGGTCGCTCCTGTTGAATTGCCACATTAAATCCAAATGGAATTACTGTACTGCTGACTGTTTAATTTTCCTTTTCTCTGTGTGAAAGGGCCCTACCAGCTGCCACGTGTTTGGACTAGCCACTAGGCTTGGGTACCCAGGGACAGTAACTGATAGGGATAGGCCTGTGCACAGAGCCATAAGGTAGATTATTAGAGTGATAAGCTAATTAACCTGATTTCCCCTGTCCTTGTTATATCCCCTAAATAAATCAGAGCTGCTTGTTTCAGCAAAGTTATACTGCCTGAGGTATTTGTCATGTTAAAGTACTGTACTGTGATTGTTGCACTGTATCTCATTTCACAGGAGGTCCCAGTGCGGAACCAGTCCTGGGGGTAAGTGTATACTGTGAAGGTAATTCTGATATATTGTGTGGGCCACTAGTGGGAAGAAAGGGGGGTTGCAGTGTCCCAGAGGGCTGTGACCAAGTTAGTTTAACTATTGCAAACCCTGACCTCTGGGTGGAGGCACCCGCCATTGGATCCAGGCCCCTCAACCTGTTAGTGGCAAATCAGGCAGGGGTAGTAGCCCCTGGGATAGCGCCATCTAGGGGTTACACGCACATCTCTACTCATCACCCTCTCATATATCTGCACTCCACTGTCCATCATCTGGTCTCGCTGCTACTCACCACCCTCTAATACAGCTGAACTTCACTGTCCATCATTGGGTATCACTACTACTCACCACCCTCTCATACAACTGAGCTCCACTGTCCATTGTCGTGTCTCACTGCTACTCACCACACTTTCATACAACTGAGCTCCACTGTCCATCTTCAGGTCTCACTACTACTTACCACCCTCTCATACAACTGAGCTCCACTGTCCATCATCTGGTCTCGCTGCTACTCACCACCCTCTCACTCAACTGAGCTCCACTGTCCATCTTCGGGACTCGCTGTTACTCACCACCCTCTCATACAACTGCTCTCCACTATCAGTCATCGGGTCTCGCTGCTACTCACCACCCTCTCATAAAACTGAGCTCCACTGTCTGTCGTCAGGTCTCACTGCTACTCACCACTCTGTCATACAGCTGAGCCCCACTGTCTGTCATCAGGCATCTCTGCTACCCACCACCCTCTCACACAACTGAGCTCCACTGTCCATTGCTGGGTCTTGGTGCTACTCACCACCCTCTCATACAACTGAACTTCACTGTCTGTCATCGAGTCTCACTGCTACTTACCACCATCTAATATAACGGAGCTCTACTGTCCATTGTCAGGTCTCACTGCTACTCACCAACCTCTCATACAATTGAGCTCTACTGTCCATTGTTGGGTCTCACTGCTTTTCACTCTTAGACTAGCTCTTTTACATGTTATCCACAAGCAAAAACAAAATTGAGAAACTTTTTTTCAGACTTCCATTTTTTTTTGTGATTGCTCATCTACCCTCCCTCCTTAAGTAAGTCCTGACTCCAGACATTTTGGCCATGTCCCGCTGATGGCAAATCTACCAGTGATGTCACAATAAAAATGAAAAGAAATTTAAAGAAAGTAAAAAAAGCCACAATCCAGTTTTTATCAGTGGTCTGGGAGAGAGAATATTGGAGTCTTTCTCCCAGCTTTGTTTAAGTCTCGAGGTGGGGGCATGAGGTAACCATGACACATGGTCAAAAGTTAAAAATATGATGGCTCCACTAGGACAAGAGTCCCTACTTAAAAAAACAACATCCTCCAAATACAGGTAGAGGAACTCTTTTATTATGAGATAAATGAAACATCTAAGTGTTTAAACATCTAAGCATAAACTGATTTTGTTTTCAAACATAAAATACAGTGCACATTTTCTAAGAGCAATAACACCCTCCAGGGTGGGAAGTATTGGGCAATACCAGAACTTCCATGGCTGTAAGGCCCTTTGCCTGCTGCATCAGGCCACACTATGCTCCTGGGCAGTTTAGTATTGCCCAATACCACCCACCCTGTCAGGTATTATTGCTTACGCAATACCAGAATGGGAAACTTGAGTCCATTCTCAAACCTGGGAGTTCCAGGTAGCAGTGCAGGGGGTTATGTTTGTATCATTGGTATAATAGCATTGTGGAAACCTGAGTCCATTCTCAAACCCAGAACTCCCAGGTGGCAGTGCAGGGGGTTGTATCTATATCATTGGTATAATACCAGGGTGGGAAACCTGAGTCCGTTCTCAAACTGGGACTCCTGGCTGGCAGGGCGGAGGGTTATGTCTGTATAATCGGTATGTTACCTGAGTGGGAAACCTGAGACCTTTCTCAGACTCTGATCTCCCAAGTTGCGATACAGGGGGTTATGTCTTTGTCACAGGGCTAATGACAGCGGTTGCGTGCTTACTTCTGATTAACCTCTCAGTTTAGAAGCAGAATTTCCAGTCCCAGAAAACTATGTGACATTAATTGTGAAAAATGAAGGACCCTCAGTATTGGAGTCTGGAAACAGAAATGAGACCATACACCAGCAGTCTCCCAAAGAAAGGTCTATCAATGGTAAGTAGATGATCTGGTATAGTGTAATTTGCCATAATAAAGGAGTATTTATTATGGTAAACATGTGCTGGATTTCCCATCTTCTATGCATGCTCAACTGCCAGCCACTGCTCTTCTGCAATACCAGGAGCCACTCTAATCCACAGAGACCAGACCACCACTCTGACTTGGTGGTAAGTAGTTTTCTTAAAAACATAAATGGCTGCAACCAAAATGATGCCTCCTTACCTAACCACCGAAAATAAAAAAAAAGTATTTCTTCCAGCAGCCATGTCTGACTGCTGATACTGCTGAAACCCTGTCAGACGGTGGCTGCATGGAGATGTCCTCTTTTATTTACTTTATATAATTGCTGTGGTAGCAAAAAATGAAACCCAACAATTCTATAAAATAAAATATGGAGTGGTGTGTAAACTCAAATTTTGCACACACCCTCAGTGTTGGATGCTGAGATAATCCCCTTGAGCTTCACTCTCAGGGTTTATGTGGCATCCAACACCTTGGGGGTGTGTAAAATTCTCGTTACACACACCACCCCATACTTCATTCTATTTATATGGGTAGGGAGAATCTTACATCCTGATTGGTTGTGACCTGTGCATTGGATCTGTCTAATGCCCAGGTAAAAACAAGTACTGCAAACGTGGACAGAGTGCATAAAGCACACATAAAATCACTTGTGCCCAATTTCTAATGTTTGTGTTTTTAGAATGTTAAGGGCTGCCATTTTTACTGTGATTTAAAAAAATTTTTTGGAGCTTAATAGACACACAGGCAACATCCTTTTTACATAGTAACTGCCAGCATCTCTACATATATCTTTCCTTTGCTGGAAAATATTCAGAATATATACTGTATAAGTAGTCTGCCTTGTTTGATCTTTGCTTCAGATCATCCTGCCTGCCCATGTGTGGCCAACTGTTCACTTGAGTCGGCCTCTGAAAATGGCTTTGCTCTTTAATCACACTAAAAGCATGCATGTTTGGAAAATAATAGCATTAAAAATTAAACCATTTTATTTTTTTTTCATCTCGCATAGCCTCCATTCATCTGTTTGTTTTCTGTCTCGCTACAGCCTGCCTGCCTGCTAACACCAATCTTTGAAAAATCATGTCAGTTTATAAACAAACTCTGGTCAGAGCCTATATATCTGCAGAAGGCTTTTAGGATGTGGCAAGATCATTGAAAAGAATATGCGGTGCTCTCACCGCACTGGAGTTAGCCATAACTAGTACTGCAGTGATTGCAATACTGCATGTGCATGATACCCGAGCATGCACAGGTTGCCCAGGAGTCAGCCATGTACAACATGGCAGTGCTGAAGTGACTACTTATGCACGATACTCGTGCATGCGCAATTTAAGTCAGTGCCACCATGTTGCCTACGACAGTCATCAGTTCCACAGTTGCGGAAAAGACAAATAGTGCACTGGGAAGGGAAGGGTGTTTATACAGCCCGCAAAGAGGAAGGGCTGCATAAACAAAATAGTTGGAAATTACACTGGAGCATTGTGGTAGCACATCAGACAGCAGTCTGGTCATGTGATTCCAAAGTGCTTATACAAACTTGATGATGGCATAACATCTGTGGAGCTTGGCCCATGTAGCCATAAAAATCAGTCTGGAGGAGACTATTAAACTAGAGATCTGGTCTGGGACTTGCTTGTCATCACAGTCACTTTCTCATTCTTTTCTAAGCAGTAATTTCTGGTAAATATGCCTTAATCATATTGATCTCAGTGCTCCTGGACTACTTCTGGTTTTCCCTGATTGTAGTATGTGAGGATAGTAGCAGTCTTGAAGTGGTAGCTGCCGGTGTTGGCACTGTCTGAATAAAAGTGGTATCTATGCTCATATGCACGTTTTAAAAATGACCCCTTTCCTTGTTTTTGCTGTAAAAAATCTGACCCCTTTGATACAAAAACAAGGAGTCAGTTATGGCCTCCACCCCCCCTTTTTCGCTTCAAGTGAGGAACATGATTATGGGTTTGCGTCAGATATGCAGTGACAGCCATAGACTCGTGATATTGTTAAACATTGGGACAGGTACAAGGGAAGGGTTCTGGAAGCAAAATCCAATGCAGCAAGAATATCCGGAACTGAGAAGGGAGAACCCAGAGAAGGCAAGGTGGGGCAGCAAGGTCCGCTCCCAGGGTGCGGGCTGACCAAACGAGCAGACGCGAAAGACCTTCAGGCCTATTCTGCTGGCATTTTAGTATGTTAGTATGCTAAACAGTAATCAATTATATGTAAAAGCTTGGTTTTTTTTAAATGTGTGCTTTCTTAATGTTGTCAATACCACTCCACCCATTTTGTGCTCTGCACCTGGATTTCTGTGCCCCAAGTGCAAGACGTCGGTGTCATCGGGGAAGGGAATCAATTCCCCAGGCACCTCACACTCCACGGGGGCTGCTACAGGACTTGGACACCATTTTCTCCTGCCCACCCACTCAACCCCAGCCTCTATTAAATTGCCTTCATGGGTGGAACTACATAGTTTCTGGCCAATCTGCAAACTAAACCATAATGCACTAGGCTGGGTTTTTAAATTGCTTTATAGGAGTAAGACCCACTGTATTCTACCTACTGAGGAAAACTGTTCTAAACCTGCCTGTCTGTCTTGTCTATCGCTGGGCAATCTACTTGTTCTACCTTGACTGTAATCATATTTATCACTGAATACTCTTACTAGGATAAGAACTACTGCATTCTTCCAGAACTGTTAGACTAATCATTGCCTATAGGATAGGACATACTGTATTCTACCTAGTACTGAATCTGAACCTGTCTGATACCTGCCTGCTAGAGCTATTTCATTGCTAAACTATCCATCTGCACTAGATAAACCCATATCCCTCTCTTTAACCCTGTAACATGTGGCATTTGGTGCTCTTGGTAGCTATTGCCTATGCAGCTCTCATACTTGGGGCTGACCAGCTACTAACTAGACATGGAAATTGTTATAACCTTTTCTGTCATTACAGGATAACTGGTAGAAGGAAGTCACCATCCTTCCCCACTAAGATAACTAGGTATCTAGCCAAACTCAAACTTGTGCTGGGTGAGGATGTAGAATCCAGCCCTGGTCTACACACTCCTAACTACACTCTCAGTGATCCCTTCAGCCCATGCTGGGGTAATGGCAGGGGTATCAAGCTGGTTTACATGAACATCAGCAGCCTAAGACACAAGGTCCAGAATCTGGAAGCCTGGACTGCGCTATATTAGCCTGATGTGATAGCCATAACAGAGATCTGGCTAAGCCACTAATTTTTCACCATAAAGTTGATCTCGTTGGCTACAATGTCTTTAGAAAGGATCATGTTTGGAAGAAAGGGGGTTCTTATCTACATAAGCACCACTCTAAATGCTATGCTACTAGACCTTCCACCCCTGAGTGACTCAGTGAATGAAATATTATTCATAAAAGTGCTCCTAGATAATACTAAATCTCTTTACATTGGTTATGTCTACTAGCCACCTCCACTAGCAGCCTCTTCCCTCAAATCTCTTACCCAGGCACTGGCGGAGCATACCCTGGGGGAGTTGATCTTCCTAGGGGAGTTCAGTCAAAACTGGTGCACTATGGGAGCTACTGGTGCTAAGAACCCTGTTCTTCACCCTAGCCTGACCCAAGTCATAGAGTTGCCCACCAGGCATAATGCCAAGTCTGGCAGCCACACCTTGCTAGATTGGGCTCTTGTCTCGAACCCTGAGTGGATATTGGCAGCTGGAATTGTGGCTGACTCACTGAGTGACCACTTGCTGACCTTCTGCACATGGTCAGATAAGCCTCTGAAGCTGCTAGCCAGAGTATTTGAAGCCAGAAACGATGCCAAACTGGTCCAGACTGATTTCTGCTCCAATCTAAGTACTAACTGGGACCCTATAGCTGCCCTCCCTACCCTGAATGAGGTGCTGGACTATTTCACCAGCGTATTTATGTCTGTGGCCAATGTGCATGCCTCTAGCAAGAAGCTAAGGGTACAGGGCAAGTGCCACCAGTGGATTAACCCAGACCTCAAACACAGCATGCTACTCTGGGATAGGGCTTGGGGGCACTTCAAATCCACAAGTATCAAATCAGACTGGGAGAAATACAGGGCACTGAGAAATAAGTGCAAGAAAGCTTCCAAAAATGTGAAATCTAAGTACCTGCATGATCTCCAGTCTTGACACCTTGGGGATCCAAAGAAATTCTGGGACCAAATCAATCTACTTGTGAAGGGTGCCACTAGTGCCCTGGATGGAGCTCTTCTGATTGGGGATAACCTGACCAATGACCCCGCTATGGTAGCGGAGGCATTTAATGCGTTCTTTTCAAACCCCAGCACTATTAAGTCTCTTGCCCCCCCCCCCAGGTACTCCCCACAGCAATGGAACTGGATGGGATCACCCTAGGCCTCAATTTCATCTAAAACTGGTCAAGCCATCTGAGGTGAAGGTAGAAAAAGAAATGGGCAGACTGGATGGGCCTTTCGGTCCTTATCTGCCGTCAACTTCTATGTTTCTATGTTTCTATTAGGTGCTACCCCTTCTGAATCAGGTTAACCCTGACCTCTACCCTGGACAAGACCTACTCAAACCTAGGCTGCTGCCCTAGCTATTACCCTTCCTGTCTCCATGCTCAATAACAGATCCATACTCAAAGGAAAAGTCCCCAGCAAATGGAAATTTGCCACCATAGTCTCTGTACACAAAAATGGGCCTTGGGTAAATGTAGGAACTACAGGCCCATTTCTATTGTCTGCCCTCTTGCGAAGGTGCAGGAGAGATTGGAGTACAACCAATTGCAGGACTACCTTGAGTTGCACCTACTCCTAGCTGATAATCAACAAGGTTTTAGGAAAGGCCATGGAACTGACACAACCCTAATCTGACTTACGTCTGACATCCCTGATTCCATGGACAGAGGCTGCCCAATGGGAATCTTATTCATTGACCTGTCAAAGGCATTCGATCCGGTTAGTCATTAGTTGTTCCTCTCCAAGCTCCTACTACTACTAGGACTGGACGGCCTCTCGGTTACCTGGTTTAAAAGCTATTTGCTCAACAGGACCCAAAAAGTTCAATGGAGAGGAGTACAATTCGGGTGCCAGGACTGTGACCTCTGGAGTACCCCAGGGCTTGATCTTGGGTCCTCTACTATTTACTCTCTTTGTCAATGACATTGAGTGGGAATGTGGTCTGGACAACCTAATACTGTAAGCCAATGATACTGTGGCATACTGCAGTGATCTGCAACCTAGCGTTATCTCTGTTAACACTTCAGGCCAGTCTCACAGCACTCGAGGCCTGGTTCACTGCTAACTCACTTGTACTGAATGAGGAGAAAATGAAGGCTGTCCTATTGGGGACCAGGCGTCTGGGAGCCGACAGGCTTGACCTGTTCCAGCTCCATACAGCACAAGGGAAGCAAGTTGAAGTCATTGACAAGGTCAAATATCTAGGAATCTTCTTTGACCAGGACATGTCCTACAAGCCGCACATTGACTTTTTAGCCAAGACCACGCATCAGAAGAATGGTCAACTCTACAGGCTGGGAAACTCCCTTTTGGATGAGGCACGGCAAGCAATAGCAAACTGCACCCTACTTCCTACCCTCATCCATGGTGCTACCCTTCTACAGTTTCTCAGGGAGAGTGAACAAAGAAAGCTCTCTGTACTCTACAATAGGGTTGTGCACTTTGCTACCCACTCACCCACCAGGAAGCACCACTGTAAGGGCCTTGTGGACCTTAACTGGCCCTCCACAGGGCACAAATTGGCTTATCCTTTACTATGTCTGACATACAAATTCCCTACTGCTGGCCCTCCACCCAATCTACATGGCTTGCTTAACCCAAAGGTCAGTGCTACAACCTGAGGTCATCAACTGGCCATCCCCTTGATATCCCCCGAGTGCGGACCAACCTAGGTAAAATATCCTTTGGGTATGCTGCTCCTAACCTGTGGAACTCTCTCCCAGAGAACCTGATGGGTTGTCCCACTCTCTGTGGATTCAGGTCTGCCTCAAAGGTGTACCTCATGGGGTTGAGTCTCTGTGGCTGCTACCATTAGTCCCTGTCCACTGGGCCCATTATCCCCCCCTTTTTGTTATACAAAGGGCTCATGGGCTCCTGGCCTACTCAACCTCCATACAACTTCTCCCCACCTGCCTCTGGCATCCCTGATGGGTGAGGATCCTACCAAAAGCAGTACTGCTGGATTTGTATAGTACTCTATATAAGAATTCCTATTCAACTAAGGTCACATCAGTTACAATAGACCTTGCATACCATGAGTTACCGATACTGTCTATTTACCACCAATTCTCAATGTGTATTGTGTAGTGTATAACTAACAAACCTACTGTATGTAAGCTGCTATACCTCTGTATGTAATTAATGTCTGTACCACAGTATTTAATTAATGTATGTAATTAGCTCCAGGTCAGCCCTGAAAAAGGGACCTTTGATCTCAGTGGGCTTACTCCATTACCAAAATGGAATAAATAAATAAATAAATAAATAAGTGCATTGTTTTACATTTTTGTGTTGAAACCTAGCTGCCATATCCTTGACCACTGTTCAAGTCTCTGCTCATACTTTTCCATTCTGCTGCAGATCTTGGCATCATCAAGCAGATTCAAACCTTCCCTTCCTGCTTCTTTGCAATTTCACTTATGAAGACATTAAAGAGGACTGGGTCCAGCACTGACCCCAACCCCCTCATCGCCCTCCCTTCCTTGGAATGAACTCCATTTTCTACCAGCCTCTGTCAGCTATTCCCCTAACCAATTTCTTACCAAGCAGTCACATGTATTTCTCTCCGAGCCAACACAGTAGGAGTCATGCCAAACAAATGTAACTTTCTCAGAAAGTGTTTAAGTTACACAGACACAACTAGCATGAAAGTTGTTCAGGACAAAAAGATATTTCAAATGAACCTATTGACTAAGCTGCACTAATTATGTTTTTTAAAATATGGCCATCTGATTATCTGAATTTTCATTTTTGTTCACTACTGGCACCTTTTGGATGACTTTATTTAAAAAAAATATATAAAGAATTTAGTTTAGTGACGACCCTCAAGACTGGGTTTGCTGGTCAAGGCATCTAGCATCACCTGAGCTCTTTTCTTCTAGGTTGCTTGAAAGGACAGAGCAAAGAACCTTCCCAGAACAAGGGAAAGGATTAAGGCTTCTTTTGGCTAGGCAGATTTACTGTGTGTTCTTTGTTGTTATTTTTATTTTGTACTCACAGGGATTGTTACTGTTTGTTGCTAACATTTTATTGCTTTTTTTTTCTGATTCAAATTGTCATTGCTGGGTATACCTTCTGCTGCATTATTACAGGGTGTGCCTACAGGTGTGTGCTAACAGATTATTGCTGTAATCTTCTGATTCAAATTGTCTTTTGCAAGGTATATCTTCTGTTACTGCTTTATTTTTCTCTGTACAAAGTATTTCTTACAGGGTATATCTTCTGTGAAATTATTACCAGTGGCACTTTACAGGTTTTACAGTTTTATCTATCATTAGGATACACTTTACTTTCAGGGCTACTGCATTTGTTGCTGGCTGATTGTTTCTGGTCTTACCTCCTTGTTTCTTTCATCTGTGGTTCTTCTTTTTCGGCAGGGGAAGGGCCCAGCAACCCACGCCCAACCACCCCACACTACACTCCTTTTATTGGGTAGAACAGTCATGACATTTCCTGTGGCAAAACAGGAAGGGGCAGATCAGTGGGGTATCCACACGGTGACCTAATTTACAGGGACACGAGTAATTTAACTTGTTATCGCAAGTTATACAAAAACAAACAAGCAAAACACAAAATCAAACTTTTGCTTTCATTTTCTTCCTTCTAGTTACTCTGACCAGATTATAAACCCAGCAGCATATCTGGAATGGATATCATTAACTGCAAGTACTGCAGAACACTTTTCAGAAGGGCAGTTTTACAAGATTTAGGACACTGTCTTACATGCTGGGCCATTGGAGATCTTAGGGCTCAGCTCCAGGCAGCATTGGCAGAGATTGCGCACCTCAAATTGCATATTCAAGAGGAAATATATTATAAGAACCACCTGCCATTTCCCCAACACCCAACAGAAGCACCTCGACCTCAGAGGGTAGTTGGTCCGGGAGGTTGGCAGGTGGTTAGGAGGTGCAAATTAGGTGTCCCATCACTTGGTGCTCCCCAACATATTACCTCCACAAACCATATAAAAACTACAAACCAGTATCTGCCTCTATGTCCGACATCAAACAAAGGGGCAGAGGACACTGCAGAGCAAGTCACTGCAGCACAGGAGCTAGCACAACAAAACTCGCCCAAAACAGGAACCAAAACAAAAAAGCAAGAAGGAAATCTAAACAACTTCTGATCATAGGAGACTATGATTCGGGGAGTTGATACTTATCTCCAGCCAGGGGTAATGGTCAGATGTCTCCCAGGTACATCAGCATGGACAGACACTGACTGCATTGCTAAAAGTGTTCAGGAAGCAGGAGAAAACATTGACATCCTGGTACACATAGAGACTAATGATCTCACCAGCCGGTCAGTTGTGGAGACCAAGGAACACCTGACAAGACTGGATGACAAACTATCATCCATTTCATCCAGCATCTCCTTCTCTGAGACCCTGCCAGTCTGGGGGGGGGCAGATGGATGGAAGGTCAGAGAAGGGGAGCTAGGGGAGCTAAACATGTGGCTCAAAGGCTGGTGCCAGGAAAAAGGACACACATTTGTAGGGAACTGGCAACAGTTTTGGGAGTGAAAGTTCTTTAAATCTGATGGACTGCATCTGACTAAGGAGGGAGTCAGTGCATTGGGGCAGAAGTTTGACATCTTTGCAGAATATTTAAACTAGCACATGGGGGGGAGTGCAGCACCCCATACATCGAATGGGAAGAACACCCCTCCCCACTCAGCTAGTGGCCAAACAGGAGTTCAACATGTTTGCAGTTCATTTGCATCATCAGGTACTCCCTATATGATGCACAGGGGAAATGCCAGACCTCACCCAACAACTAACACACCAAAATCTGGCCAATGGAAAATCATGTACACAAATGCTCACAGTCTGGGAAACAAGATCCCAGATCTGCAGGCAATAATTACAGAGGCTAAACTGGACAAAGTAGCAATTTTGCGAGATGTGGTTTACCAGTAACCACACTTGGGAGACTTCAGTACCTGGCTATGTACTGTTCAGAAGAGACTGAGGTGCAAAAAGTGGGGGTGGAGTGGCTCTGTATGTCATGAAAATATCAAATCAACAGAAATTCAGAATACACATAAGGAGCCAGAAGAACTGTGGGTCACCCTGGAAACAGGAAATGGGACAGCCATAAGAACTGGGGTTGTCTACAGGCTCCCAGATCAGGGGGAGGGCATAGACACATTACTGTTAGAAGATATACAAAACATGATAGCTAAAGAGGAGGTTCTGATGATGGGAGATTTCAACATGCCAGATACAGATTGGTCAATACCTGCAGGAACATCTGCCAGAACTAGACACATGGTGGATTCCCTGCAAGGGGAGGGCCTCAAACAACTGGTACAACAGCACACACAAGACAGGGCTATCCTAGATCTAGTACTGACTAACAGGTAAAGAATCACAGATATCCAGGTAGAAGGTCACCTGGGGGCCAGTGACCATCACATGATATGGTTCAATTTGGCCACTAGAACGAAATCGTCCCATTCTAAGGCACACATATGGGACTTCAGAGGAGCTGACTTTGATAAGATGGCCAACAGAGTTAAGCTAGCCCTGGAAAAAAGAAATACAGGTGAGGGTGTACAGGCAAAGTGGGCAAGCATTAAGGATGCAATACTTGAAGCAACATCCTATTGTGTTAGAGAGCAAAGGAAGTACAAAAGAAAGAAGAAGGAAACCACTTTTGTTCTCAAAAACAGTAGCAGAAGAGGTCAGAGCCAAAAGGCTGGCCTTCAGGAAATATAAGGAAACACAGCAGGGTGAAGATAAGGAGGCATACCAAACTTCCCTAAGGGAAGCAGGGAAGGCAGTAAGGCAGGCAAAGGCCCAAACCAAGGAAACACTAGCACAAACAGTAAAAGGTGACAAGATTTTCTAGAAATGCATTAATGAAAGAAGAAAGTCCAGAGGGGGTATTGCTAAGATCAAAGGAGATAAGGGGGGGGGGTGTGAGGAGGAGGACCATGTAAAAGCATCTATCCTAAATAGATACTTCTGCTCAGTATTTACTAAAGAGAAGGTAGGGCAGAGTCCATGGCTCAGCACCATGGACAGGAGGGAGGGAGGTGTGCACTAATCCCTTCACAAAAGAAAGGGTCCTAAAAAGAATTCGATAAACTCAGGGTGGACAAGACAATGGGACCTGATGGCATACATCCCAGGGTACTAAAGGAGCAAAGGCTGGAACTAGCAGAGCCATTATCAGAACTGTTTAGTGAGTCTCTGAGCACAAGAGAGGTCCCAGAAGACTGGAGAAGGGCTCATGTGAGCCCACTTCACAAGAGTGGTAGCAGGGAGGAGGTGGGGAACTACAGACCAATCAGTCTTTTTCTCAGTAGTGGGCAAGATTATGGAGGCACTCCTTAAGGAAAAGATAGTGCAACACCTGGAATCCATAGGAGCACAGGATCCAAGACAGCATTGGTTTACAAAAGGACGGTCCTGTCAAACTAATCTCATAGATTTGTTTGACTGGGTAACCAGAGTGGTGGACCAAGGGGGAGCAGTTGATGTCACCCACCTTGACTTCAGCAAAGCTTTCGATACTGTTCCACATAGAAGATTGATTAA
The DNA here is from genome assembly GCA_016271365.2 of Neoceratodus forsteri. Classification (NCBI taxonomy): domain Eukaryota; kingdom Metazoa; phylum Chordata; order Ceratodontiformes; family Ceratodontidae; genus Neoceratodus; species Neoceratodus forsteri. The sequence continues at coordinate 13,792,561 of JADMNL010000038.1, read as the reverse complement.
TAAGCTGGGTAGGCTCAGGGTGGGTCAGAAGTTGGTCAAATGGATGGCAAACTGGTTGACAGGCAGAAGGCAGAGAGTGGTGGTAAATGGTATACAGTCAGAAGAGATGCAAGTCACAAGTGGGGAACCTCAGGGATCAGTCTTGTGGCCAGTCCTTTTCAATATCTTCATCAGTGACATTGCAGATGGACTGGAGGGTAAGGTTTGTCTGTTTGCAGATTACATGAAGATCTGCAACAGAACAGATGATCCAGATGGGGTGGGCAGAATGAGAAGAGATCTGGATAAACTGGCAAAATGGTCGGAAGAGTGGCAACTGGGGTTTAATGCAAAGAAGTGCAAGATCATGCACATAGGGAAGAGAAACCCTGAAGCCATCTATAGGCTGGGAGGGGAGTTGCTGGCAGTCACAAGGAAAGAAAGAGGCTTGGGCATCATCATCACCGATGACCTAAAATCATCCAGGCAGACCACTAAAGCAGTAGGTAAGGCTAGGGGGATGTTGGGGTGTATTAGTAGGGGTATCACAAGTTGTAAGAGGGGGGTAATAATCCCTCTTTACAAGACACTGGTTAGGCACCATCTGGAGTACTGCATGCAGTACTGGAGGCCACACCTTCACAAGAACATTAACCAAATTGAGGCAGTCCAGAGAAGGGCAACCAAAATTATGCAGGGATTGCATCAGAAAACATATGAGGACAGATTAATGGAGCTCAATATGTATACTGTTGAGCAAAGGAGGAGAGGTGATATGATCAAAACATTCAAACACCTTAAGGGCATTAACAAGGTGAAAGAATCTAACATGTTTCAATATAAGAATATAGCAGAACAAGAGGACACAGCATAAGATTAGAGGGAGGCCAATTAAGGGGTAATGTGAGGAAGTTCTTTTTCACAGAAAGTGTGGTGGATGCATGGAACGACCTACCTCAGAAAGTGGTGGATATGAATACAGTGCAGGGCTTCAAACAAGCATGGGATAGGCATAAGGGAGCAATACAGATGAGTATGAATAGATAGGCCATTGACAGCACAAAGGCTGATGGCACATTTATAAGGCAGAAAAATAAATGGGCAAACTGGATGGGCCTTGTGGTCCTTATTTGCCGTCAACTTCTATGTTTCTATTTTCTAAAAGGTATTTTTGTCCTGAACAACATACATGCTAGTGGTCCCACCCAGTGGCTCCCTGGCCATTATTTCCTGTACGTGCTCCCCATTTGTGAGCACAGGTGCACTTTGGTAGGCATAATCTGTGCATCGAATACTTGATGATAGGAATTAGATGGCCCACTTCCACGAAGGATAGAATTATGTGGGCCATAGTCAGTGACTCCCTGCAGCAAACAGGTCAAAGCAATATAGCACACAAAAAGGCACTGAAGGTGATGAGTTTTATTGGGAAAGGTTTTCACAGCAGGCAAAGTAAGTTAATTCTGTCACTGCACAGATCCCTAGTGAGGCTTCACCTGGAGTGCTATGACCAGTCCTGAAGACCTCACCTGAGGAAAGACATAGACAGACTATGGCTCTAAACATCTATTCACTGAAATCCGAAGGGAGTGTGGGTACATGATTGAAACATACAAGTTTTTCTGTGATCTAAAGAAAGTAAACTGTTATGTCCACATAACACGTAACAGCTTAATCTGGTTCAGGGTCAGTTGGCATTCATCTGTGTCCCCCTCCCCCGGGTCGTGCCTGAAAATAGGCAGGATTTGTCTAGTGCACTTACCCGGTCAACAAAAGCTAAATAAAATAAATAAATGTCCTATTCGTACAAAATAGAGATGTAGTCGCTAGTAGCATGAGTGGAGGTTGGTAGGATGCAAAGTCCCTTCAAGGGTTTAAATGGGACTGGGACAGAGCAAGAGGAATCATAGTCCCCAAGAGAGGCAGCAAGGGTTTGAGGTGTGGTAGTGGAGGGAAGGGGTATAGTACAATAGTGCAGTAGGCCAGTGGAGTGAGTTAGTATAACAAGGGCAGATAGATAGATGTTCAGTCTCCCTTTAGGCGAGTTCTGTGTTTCTATATATCCCCTCACCCATGCACAATAAGATATCATTACCAAAAAACCCTGATATAAATACTTATCAATGCGCTTCAGCAACTCCCTAGACATCGCAATGTCCTGCACACATACGGTACAGAGTTATACCAAGGTCTTTTACCAATACACAGTCATGTAACAGTAACCCACAGTCATACAAAGACATGCAACTGTGTTCTGCACTACAATAACAAGGCATAAGTGTGCTGCACAGATACACACATTAGTACCATTGCCTTCTACCCATAGACACACATAGCAGTACCCTGCATCAGTGCCAAGATATGCAACCATGACCAGAACTAAAATAAGAGTACATAAGTGCCCTACACACATATGCACATTTGTACCCTTGCCATGCACCTATATACACCCCTATAATAGTACTGTGCACCTATGTAAATATTCACAACAATGCTGGGCACAAAAATTGGTGCAGGTAAGTGTCCTGCAACCTTACACACATTTGTACTATTGCCCTTCACCCATACACTCCTCCATAATAGAATAAGTCATTCATACAAAGATATATTACTGAGCAGTGCACTATAAACCAGGCATAACTGTCATGCACCCATATTGCCATGTCATTCACCCATACACACCAACGTAAGAGTAGTGAGCCAGCGACTTTGAAAAGTGATCTAAAAGTGCCCTGCAACAACACAGAGACATGTAAGAGCACCAGTCACAGAAATCCATGCACATAATAATGTACTGCAGACACACACACCTACATAATATTAACCAGCAAAAGCAGACAGCAATGCACACATTTGTGACACTATCATTAATCCATAAACACAGAAACTACATTGCCAGTAACAGCAAAATAAACACCTGTCTCTTTCAGCCACTTTTACAGTCACCCTGTTAGCATTCAGCAGCAATTGAGATATTACAATTGTCATGTGGCTTATCGTATTTATCACTTGCCTCAATCCTTTTCCTATTCTAAATGACATTACTCTGGCATTTTGGTTTTTCCTGTTTAAATGGAAAAAAAATGGCAGGACATGCATTTGGTTTCAAACAACACTGACTTAGAGTAAAACCAATTGTATCTAACAGAGTTTGTGAAATTGTAAATTGAGCTCTTGTAAAGTGGCCAGCACATAAAACACGATGATCAGTTGGTTCCTGGCAGGCACGTTTAACACCAAGTGCCCACTGCTTGCACTGATGGTTGTCTTTAGGAAAGTGATTGATAGAAACTGTGTGCATACCCTTTCCCATTCTTACAACCAATGGCACACCAGTGCTTCATAGCAGCAAAAAACTTAAGTGAGTAAGTAAATTTTTATTTTTAAGCGCTTTTCCAAACCAAAGCGCTGTACAATTAAGCAAACATTAGAATTTACAAACTATGACAAAAGTAGCAATAATAACAATAAAATCACAATAAAATTCACAGTAAAATCACAATAAGATCACTCTCCATACGCTTTTTGGAATAAATAAGTTTTTAACTCTGACTTAAAACTCTCGACGGTCAGGCAGCTACGTATCCGACGAGGTAGAGAATTCCACAGGGTGGGGGCAGCGTAAGAAAATGCACGTGCCCCAGATGTTTTTAAGCATACCCTGGGAATCTCTAGCAATCCTTCATTGGCGGATCGGAGTGAGCGAGAAGGACAGTAGGGAATGAGGAATAAAATGTGAAACAACAAAAGAACAAAAAAATTATTTTACAGAAAGTAACCACACAGACAGACAGACATTAGGTTAACAATAATCCACAACAGGGTGTGGGGTTATAGGCATTTAATCCATGCCTGGGGTGGTTTGTGAGGCCCTGGAGTGGGTTATTGCACTTATAACGAGAGGGGTCGCACTTATTGCACTTATAACGAGGGTGGTCGAGGCACCGGTAAGCTAGCGCTAACCGGGTGGACCTCCCCCGACGACCAGGACTTCTAATTTATCGGATCCGCTGCACCGACTGCTGGGGCTTGTGACCTGGGACTGATTTTCGGCCTCCACCACCCTGTTCCCTCCTCCCTCCTCCCATTAAATGCTCCCTCGCCACACCCACTTTGAGAAGGGAGCAAACCAGGGCTGAGGCAGCACAATTCAGGTGAATGCATCCTCTCTCACTGCCCCTCTGAGAAAAACTGCTATCTGAAACATGATAATAATTGTGCACTGCCCTTACTGCTCATAATCGTACTCTCCAGTCTCAGCATTGGCAGTAAATTGCCTTATAGGGCATAGCTCAGTACACGGTGAGGTCAGATCCTCCTAAGCTAAGATCAGAGCTACTGTTTTTCAGCCTGGACTACATCATTATGTAACCCGTAAATACTTGCACAGCCTGCATGTTTGTCTGTTTCCCATTTGAAATGTGTACTATAGTTTACTACAGGGGCTACTGATAGCAGCTAGCTGTTCCTGAGATTGCACCTTCAACGAGATTGTTAACCTGCATAATCTAATTAGGAAATACTTGCATAGTCTGCCTGTTATTTTAATTTCCCCTCAATATGTATAAATGTACAATAACTTAACTTTAGGGGCTTGGATTACAACAAGTTGATCCTTAGATTGCATTTGTAAGCATTTGTTTACCTGTTAATACCTCATCACCTGCTAGATAGCCTCTCTTCTATTGGTTGTAATGAGATAGCCTGGCTACGGCTACTCAGATAGCTACAGGCTGACTCTGTCTGGATATATTCCATAACAGTGGGGTGTTCCTGTGCCTAGGGTGACCGCCTTGCTATAATCTACACTCAGCCTACCTGCCTACCTAAAGGCTAGTGGCATTAAAAATCACTGTCAGGAGGACTACATATTAGTAAGTGCTCCTAAGCTTACCCACCCTCCAAATTTCTGACTCATTCTTCCCAGGGTTTAGAGGCACATTCCAGTCCCTCTAGGAGGGGGTCCCTCTGGCCCTGGCTCTACCCCTGACCAGTCACACCAGGGACTCATTGTCCCTACAAGATTGGGTACTGTTCAATAGCGGAGCCCCCTTGACGCAGGGCTCTACCCTTGATCAGTCCCGCCAGGGACTCAGTGTCCCTTCAAGATTGGGTACTGTTCAATAGCGGATCCCCCTTGATGCAGGGTTACAATGCCTAGGGGCCAAACCACGCCCTCCGCCCAGCCTGCCCACCTTTCCACTCCTCCTCCTGTGACCATCATGATGCCCACCAAGTAAGGACCTCCCTACCTCAGCTGTCCAAACAGAGGGCTCCTCCTGGCCGTCCTATACTTTCTGTCCCTCCTCTGGGCAGACATGACTATTAGCTTAGGAGAAATGGACTCCAGAAGTCCCCTTCCTTCTGACCTTCCCCCACGCCACTCCTGGCACTGCTACCCCCTCAAAATAACACGGAGGCACTCCTGATTGCCCATGAATTTTGCAGAAGAGGTATTTGGTACTCAACATTACTTTCCTCCAAGCGGAGACCCTGTACCAAGTCCTTACCCCTCTGTAGCCTCCCATCTCTCTGCCTCCTTGCTGCCCTCCTGATTATGGCCGGGGACATCCAACCTAACCCTGGACCCCCACCTACTAACCTCCTGGTCTCCACCCCTCAGGACCCTCATTGGGTGTCCACAAAGGGCCTGTGGATTGCACATATGAATATATGTAGCCTAAGACCAAAGATGCAGGAACTACAAACCTGGCTGGACTGGTACAACCCGGACATCCTGGCTGGATCTGAAACCTGGCTCAAGCCTCATATTCTCTCCCATGAGGTTGCAGCCCTTGGGTACCTCTCCCATAGAAAAGACAGACTGAACAAAAGAGGGGAGGTGTCCTGATCTACACAAAAGATACCCTTAACTTGGTGCAGGTCAGCCTGCAACAGTCCACCTGCACGGACGGTGAATTGATCTTCGCATGCATCACTCTTGGCCCATGTAAACATCTCAACATTGGATGTGTATAAAACCCCCCCAATGAATGCTCGCACATCTCTCGAGGCTGTCCTAAAGGATATCTCCAAAGAGGTAACCTCTGAGATACTCATTCTGGGGGACTTTAATCTAAATTGAGCCCCACAAGACAGCCACTCCCTAATAGGGCTGGTTCAGGAAGCTAACCTTGAGCAGGTCATCGTTGGGCCCACCCAAATGAACTACAAAATGGGAAATCACTCCATGCTTGATTGGGTGCTTACGAGCAAACCCTCCAACATACAGGCGGCAGGCACCTTAGCGAATGCCCTGAGTGACCATTCCCCAATTTTCTGCACCTGGAAAAACAGGGCCCCCAGATTCCGCCCGTGAATCCTGGTGGCAAGGAATTTACACACTTACTGCCCGAACACCTAACAGGATGCCTAAACAGCATTGATTGGAGTCCAATCAAACTCCTCCCCTCACTGGATGAGGCTGCCGCCTTCTTTCAGCAAGCTATCACTATGGTGGCTGACTGCCTTGCCCCTATGAAGAAACTTCGCACCGAGGAGAGCTGCTACAAGTGGATCACCCCCATGTGAAATCCCTTATGAAAAACCGGGACACAGCTTGGAAGAAATACAAGCTCTCCTCCTTAACGGCTGACCCAATGTGCTATAAAACCCTTAGAAATAGGTGCAAGCTGGCCATTAAAGTGGCCAAAAGAGAGTATGTCACCCATCTACAGAAAAAGAATCTAGGCAACCCTAGACTATTTTGGGCACATATAAATGGGTTAATAAAGGGGAGTAGTAAGACATGCATTACACTCATGAGGTGAACGGTCAACTAACAAATGATGACCCTAGCATTGCTATGGCTCTCAACCGCCAATTCACAAACCTGGACCAGTTCAAAGCGGGACTGCCACTCCTCCCCTGGTCTCAAATGATCCCTGTCTCCACAGATTGGACCACCCGACCTTCCACATCAGGCTAGTAAAACCCAACAAAGTTCTCCCATTGTTAAAGTCCCTCAAAACATCTGCATCTGTAGGACCAGATGGCATTCACCCCCGGATACTAAAGGAAGGGGCCCATGCACTAGCCAGGCCCCTGACCTGGCTCCTCAATTGATCCTTAATTGAAGGTGCCGTCCCTGAACAATGGAAACTGGCTCAAGTAGTCCCCATCCACATGGGAGGCTTGAGAGAGTAAACCAACAACTACAGACCAATCTCCCTACTCTGTAGCCTTGCAAAGATACAAGAGAGATTGATATACGGACAACTCCATGACTACTAGAGCTCCATCAATTACTAGTTGCCTCCCAGCATGGATTCAGAACCAAACATGGGACTGACACCGCACTTATCAAGTTCTCCACAGATGTTCTCAGAGAACTGAACAAAGGGAACCACACTGGGGCAGTCTTCGTTCATCTATCCAAGGCATTTGACCTTGTCAACCATAACCTGCTGCTTTCCAAGCTGAGCCATGTTGAGCTAGACAGCCACTCCCTGTCGTGGTTCAATAGCTACTTCACCGGAAGGTCACAGAGGGTAAAATGGAAAGACTCCCTGTCAGAGCCTCTCCCATTAACAGAGGGGGTGCCCCAAGGGTCTATCCTTGGCCCTCTTCTCTTCTCTCTCTCTTCATCAATGATCTCAGTAAACACTGTGGGGGGGGAGCTCGGTGGTACAGTATGTGGATGATGCCGTTATTTACCGCCCCTCCTCTAATCTGGGAGATCTCAGCTCCGGACTACAAGATGACCTGAGATCCCTAGAGCAATGGCTTGTCATCAATAGAATGATCATTAATTATAACAAGACCAATGCGATGCTGTTTGGTCCAAGAGCCCTCGGTTGTGATAGAAGCCAACACCTCCAACTGGTGACTACACCAGGCAACGGACTAGAGGTGGTCGAATCAATAAAATACCTTGGCCTTATCCTGGACCAGGGCTTCACCCTCAAGGAACACATAGACTAGGTAACCAAAAATATTCATGCCAAACTTGGGACCCTGTACAGGTTGAAAGACCAGCTGATACCAGCTGCCAGGGCCTCCATTGCCACCAGCGTCCTACTTCTGACCATTACCTATGCAGCCTCAGTTGTCCAGGGAGTAGCCAGACAAGAGATGAACAGACTACAAGTTCTCTATCATAAGGTGGCTTGGTTTGTCACACTATCCAGCCCCAGGACCCACCACTGTGACACATTGTCCCAACTAAACTGGCCCTCCTGGGATGCCCAACTCCAGTACCCCCTACTCTGTCAAACCTTTAAATTACTCAGCCCCTCCCCTCCTCCCAGCCTCTCTGGGCTCATTGCCCTAAAGAGTAACCCTAGGCTCCTTCACAAGATGGACTGGACACTCCTTGTAGTACCTAGGGGTAGAACCTAGGCAGGTGGCAAGTCGTTCACTCTCACCGCCTCTATACTATGGAACTCCCTGCCCCCAGGTGTCCAGGAAGCAACCTCCACAAATAGCTTCTGCACAAGGCTGAAGGCTCATATGATGGCCACCTCCAAGTGCAGTTGCTAAAGGAAAGGGGCCCCTAAGCAAAAGCCTAACTCATCACAGCACAACACGCACAGGGGCCTTACCCCACCACCCCACCTTCCAGGGAAATACCTACAATGACTATACCAGCCTATATGGCCAACCGAGCATATGTAACCAGCTGAAATGCAACTATGTATTACCCTGTGTTATGTCTTGATGTGTCTTATGTAATGTATTCATGCTGTGTACTATACTATGTAAACCCCTGGTCGCCCCTGAAAAAGGGACCTCCGAGGCCCAGTGGGCTCACCCGGTTATCAAAATTTAATAAATAAATAAATAACACGGGCTGCATGAAGGACACAAATAATGCTCAGAAAGGGTGATTTTCAGGTTGGAAAAGAAAATATTTATTGCGTGTCATTCCATCTGAAAAAATAGTTCCACATATAGACTGAGGATAAAGATTCACGTAAGCCTTTCTGTAAAGTACAGAAGCATCATAGACACACTAATGATCACACGTCATCTAAGTGAAACGCTACATGTGGAATATAATGTACACTGGCAAGCTTGCTGTGGATTGCACAGTTCTGTGGGAAATTTGTTCTGTTTTTAATCAATAGCAGAATAATTGTGTATAACACTTTTCCTAACATATTAACTTGCTACCTGGATTATGTGAGCAGAGTGTTGTTTATTTATATTATAATAACTGGTTAGTGACGATTGCCAACTGTGAGCAGAAGCTGTCAAATTCCATTATACATGGGTGATTATACACATATGTATAATGGTGTTTGATTATACACATATGTATAATCACCCATGTATAATGGAAAATACAAAATCACACATGCCCCCACAATGCAAAGCATCATGGGCTGCATATGCAAATCACCACAGAATGTTATTCTGGTCCATCTTTAAGCAGAATGTCATGTATAATGGAGTTTGATAGCTGGCCCGGTGGCACTGAGGGTTGTGGCACTGGATGCCACACATCATGCCATGCTGGTGACCTAGGTTTGGTGACAGACTATGGTTGCCGGGGATCAGCAGGGGAGGGAGAGGATAGAGCATTCAGAGGACAGCTCTTCTCTCCCTGGGGAGGGATCTAGGGTTGCTCAGTGTCCTAGCAGCCCCCAGTGTAGATCAGGGGCACTGCAAGTACACCAGCCAGCACAAGGGGGTGGAGTGTGGCAAACGCCAGCAGGGTAGCCATGTACAGGTGTCATTGCATGCTGTACTCCAAGGAGAGAATACTAATAAAATCCCCATCCTCGAGGATAGGCAAAGGCACTTCTGCCCATCAAGCCACACTCCAACACTGGGCTTCTCTTCTCCCCAGGGCTGACCGCACAGTTGGCACATTAGATTTCAAGATAGAGTGCCTTGGGAGGATAGAGCGGCCCTACCTTGTGGGATGCAGAGCCGGGGGATCTGCCAGGATGGCTGGGGAGAGAGCTTCAGATGGGAGGTAGAGTGTGCGGTGTACGGCAGATGCTGGAGAGAGTTCCCTGAAGGTATGGAGCAGAAAAAGAATATAAAAAAAATTATAATGGAGTTTGATTATACACAAATGTGTATAATCACCCATGTATAACAGAATTTTGGTTAAGCACCTTTTGCAAAAATTCTAAAATAAAAAACAAATCTAAGGAACCAGTTACTATTCCTTCCTTCACATACCTAACAACCCCATCTCCCCTCTTCCACTCCCTATCCTTTCTAAAAAGTGTACACCCTGGTATGGCTGCATCCCAGTCATGGTTCCATATGTATCATGTCTCCACAACAGCCACAATGTCCAGGTTTAAATAATTTGGTTATAGTATGAAGTTCAATACCTGTTTTTTTTCATTGTTGTTTTTAGGTGTAAGCTAATATGGTAATAGTTAGGGAAGAAAATGGCTTCCAACTATAACACATACACTGAAGACTACCTAAGGCAGTTGTGTCAGGGCAGAAGGGTCCAATACAAGGGTCTAACCAGAAAGAACCTCAAGGAGGCTGTTGTGGCAGCCGATGAGCTAGAGGTTGCCCAGGACCTCGAGTCACTGCCAGTGACCGGAAAGGACCAGAGCTTGGGTGTGGGGGTGCCAGGTGCAGTGTCCTGTCTCAGAGATAAGGGCAGTGAGACCAGAGGGAACCCAGAGAGCCACAGCAGCAGGAAAAAGTAATCAGAGGGCTGGAGCCAGAAGTGATCAGGTTGCAGCTGGAGTTGAGACTGGAACTGGAATTCGAACAGAAGTTTAAAGCCCAGCAGCAAAGGGAATTCGAGCAGAGGAACTTCCAGATGGAGTTTGAAGAAAGACAGTGTGAGAGAGATGCTGAAAGAGAGGAAAAACTGCATCAGAGGGAGTTTAAACTAGAGAAGCTAAACTCCAATGACCAGCGCCAGAGGAGGTTCATGGTGGGGGTGAACCTGGAACTCCAGGACTGGAGTACAAATTAAATTCCAAATTGACAGCTGAATTTAAAGGGGGGATATGGATGCATTTTTTATTCATTTTAAAAGGTCTGCAACCAGGCTACAATACACAGGGAATCTTGGAGCTTCCAGCTATCCTAGCTACTTATTGGAAAAGGGCAAATGGACAATCAAGACAGCTGTAATTATGAGAAACTTAAAGCTGCATTACTTAAAAAGTATGAATTAATGCTTTAAGCATACAGGGTTAAGTTTTGTAAGCTCCAGAGGAACCCTGACATGAGCTATGAGGAACTCGCAGCAAAGCAACATCAGTTTTGAAATGGTGGTGGGATGGAGTGGAATTGAACTTTGCAGAGAAAACTGAGGAGGTTGTATTTCCAGAGCAATTCTTTTGGGCTTGTCCAGCAGAGTTGAAAACCTGGTTAGAGGACTGAGACCACAAAATAGTGCAGCAGGCTGCTGAGCTATCGGATTGCTATGCCAGGAGCAGGCCTGCTCTGAAGGGAAGTGGAGTGGGTGTGGTAGTGCAAAAAGGGAAAAGCATGCCTTCAGGGCTGCTAAAACCCCTCACTGCCTTCACAGAAAGGGGGAAGCTTCAGGTTACAAAAAAAGGATTTAGCGGATAAAAGAAATGATGATTGCTCGTTTTGCAAACAGACAGGGCATCTTTCTAGACAGAGTCCTAAAAAGACACAGAGTGGGAAAAGTGGTGCTCAGACAGAGTTGGGTGCACTGTGTATTCCTGAAAGCATGCCTGTGAACATGAGGGAGCACATACATCTGATTATTGTAAATAAGTTGCACAGCCATGGGGAAGCATCCATTTCTTAACTTAGTAAAAGGGGATTTGGTTAAGCCTGAACATCTTATACCTAATCAGTTTGTAACCGTAAGGGGATTCACTATGGAGGAAAAAACTCTGCCACTAGCTAGTGTTCTGGACTGGAGTGAGTCATGAGAGAGGGTTCCAAATGTGGCAGTAGCAGACAACCTCGCCCTGGATGTAATTATAGGGAACAATCACCAGAAGGGAGCGGTGTGTGCATTTACCTGCAGTCAGGTGGCAAAGGACAATTGTAGCTCCCTGGACCCCAAAGAAGCCCCTGTGGAAAACTGGGAGGCTGGTTTACCAACCTGTGTCTCCTGAAATGGAGAGCTGTGAAAGGGAGGTAGGGCAGTTCACAAAACAGATGCAAAAGGTTTCTCTGTGAAGGAAGGGGTAACCAATGGTCAGAAGGTTAGGTGATGGCATTGACCTTGAATGCTGTGATGCTAGAGTTATGGACCCTAGTTTAGGAACTGAAGGGACATGTTCCATGCCTTGGGAAAATGTGAAGAATTTGCTGCTGATCTTTGTTTGGAGAGGCTAAGGACTTGTGCAGAATCTGACTGGACACAGGGAGGTGACATGAGACATAGAGTATTTTGGAACAATGGACTTTTGTATACACAGGGCATACGAACAGAGGGAGGGGTGATAGGCAGGCAGCTTGTTATTCCCCAGGGGTCCCGTGAGTGGTTGCTCAAGATCACTCATGATATCTCCCATGTCCAGACATCAGGGAATTGCATGCAACATGCAGCGATTGACCCAGACCTTCTACTGGCCCAACTTCACCCAGCAGGTGAAGGAATATTGCAGGTCTTGTCATGGTGTCAACTAATAGGGAAGACAGGTAATAAAACCAAAGCCACCCTAATTCCCTTGCCCATTGTGGAAGAGCCATTCCAGAGGGTAGGAATGGATATTGTGAGATCTTTGAGTACCCCAGGAAGAGGTTTGGCTTGACGGTGGTGGATTACCCCACCTGATACTCAGAGGCAGTTGCCCTATCCACACTTAGGACCGACAAAGTGGCAGACGCCTTGCTAGGGATTTTCTCTCATGTCAGGTTCCCACAGGAGGTTATCACCGATTGTGGGAAGTAACTCACATGTGTAGAGTCAGCACATGGCTCCATTCCCACTGGATGAATATCGGATATTAAACATGGCTACTGCTTCAAGGTTAATGTTCTTTATTGGAATCTGTATAAAAGTTCATCAGAAATAGTCCACAAAAGAAACGCTGAAGCCAAACAGTGAAACACCAAGAGCCAGAAGCTCTTATCAGCATACTTAGCCAAACATAGAGCACTGAGAGGCTTGAGATTCACCATTCAGCCTGCCTTTGATACTGATAGAGATGATTTTTCAAAAGGATGGCAATAAAGATTATTAGGTTATTCAGCTGACATCATGCAGTATATTTTGTCTGATGGTGATGCACAGCAGGAGGATCTTAGGAAAGAACTAATTGAGAAAGAAAATTTTTTTTTGACTTTCTCAGATCACACTGACTATGGTTCTCTTAAGGAACAGTTGGACATAAACATTAAGAAGCATGATGAATGCATCAAAAAGATTAAGCTGAATAAATTTGAATGTGACAAGTGGGATTTGTTAGAAGGGAGAATTTTTTCGTGGAAAAAAAAATCCAGTCCCTAAGAAATAAATTCTCAAAAAAACAACTAAACAGCAACACACCACTGCTTCTGGAGAAGTTTATCCTAAAGACACTTATACTAGCAGATCAGAGTCCTATACCCCTACTGATAATTCTTTCAATCAATATTTTTTAGATTCCAGCCATGAGAACCTCCCACCAAATTAGGAAGCCCTCCTGGTGTATCAACAGTGAGTAGCTACATTGAACCCATCTACAACCCCCATGACCACATCAGGGATGCTGACTTCCCAGATCTCTGTCCCACCACCATTGATGAACACCACTGCAGCACTGCAGACCCATGCCATACTGCTACCAGAGCACCCCCTGAGGAGGAGGAGGAGTCCCAGATTAGCTCATTTCGATACAAATACACCAGATGAGGTAGTAGGGGTAGGGGGAGGCAGAGACATAGGCAGAGATAGCAACAGGGGTTGTCCATGGCACAGGAGAACACAGCAGTGGAGAAACAGTACAATACAAATACCTCAGCAACAGTGTGAGATGAGGGAGTACTACGGCCCCAGAACCATCAATACTTGACTCCCAGGAGGGGGAGAGGGATGAGGTAAAGACAGTGGGTAGTAGAGTTAGTTACAAAAAATATTACATAGGGTTAAGTATGAAATTAGGAAAGCAAAAGAAAATTTTGAATATAGATTAGCAACATCTAAAAACAATACAAAGAGTTTATTTGCATATATTAATAACAAAAGGTGGAATAATAATTCTGTGGAACCCCTAAATATTGATGGTATATTATCAACAAAACCTGAGGAAATGACTAAGCAATTTGGTATAACATTTGGTAAAGTGTTTGTTAAGACTGACCATATAAGAGATAACATTATAACTGTATCAGGTAACACTGCACTAACTGATATAATTACTACTGATAAAGTAATTAAGAAAATACAAAAACTTAAAATGGATAAATCCACAGGCCCAGATGGGATGCATCCAAAGTTCATTAGGGAACTTGGTGATGTGCTAGCACCTGCTATTACCATAATAGGGCAGAAATCACTGCATGAAGGGTACGTACCTAGGGATTGAAGAACTGCATATGTGGTTCCTGTGTTTAGAAAAGGAAGTAGGGCTGTGTCAGCGAATTATCGACCAATAAGCTTAACATCGGTGGTCTGCAAAATTATTGAAGGGATAATAAATGAGATGATTATGAATCATATGTAGGACATGGGATTGTTAGATAAAACCCAGCACATATTTTTAAGGAACAGATCTTGTGAGACTAACTTGATTAGTTTCTATGAATATGGTGGGAAATTACTGGATCGGGGAACAAAGTGGATATGGTAATGTTAGATTTTAGCAGAGCCTTTGACACGGTCCCTCATGGGATAACAATCTTAAAATTGAAGAAGCTGGGAATTGATGGCAGTATTATCAAATAGATAGAACATTGGCTAGCTATGAGAACCCAGTTGGTTAGGGTTCAAGGATTTCTGTCCGGTGAGGTGAAGGTCTCAAGTGGGGTGCCACAGGGATCTGTGTTGTGACCTCTGTTGTTTGCCATTTTTATTGCTGATTTGGTCATTACTAGTGGGAATAAGTTAACTAACTTTGCTGATGATGTTAAGTTGGGAGGAGTAGTGAATACCTTTGAGGACAGACTAAGATTTGGTCAGGATTTATTGTATATAGCAGAGTGGGCAAACACTAATAAAATGTGTTTTAACTTGAATAAGTGTGTAGTGATGCACATGGGACTGGGAAACATTAACCAGGAATGTTATAGACAGGGAGTAACATTAAAAGATTTAGTCTGTGAAAAGGACTTGGGGATATACAGTACATTATCAATGACCTGAAGAAGGGATCCCACTGTTAAAAGCAGTAAGTAATGCTGTGCATCTGGTTAATTGCATCCAAAGAAGCTTTCAATCAAGAAAGGAAGAGGTATTGATGCCCCTTTTTAAATCCTATATGAGACCACACTTAGATTATTGCACCATGGTTTGGAGTCCATATTTGAGGAAGGATATAAGGATGATTGAAAAGCCTCAAAGGGCCTGTACAAAACTGATAACAAGAATAAAAGATAAACCCTATGAAGAATGATTGAATGACTTGGGGTTATGGGCAATGGATAAAAGACATGTAAGGGGAGACCTGTTGTTGTTTTATAAAATATTGAACCAGAATATGTTAATGAAAGATCTCAAACTTCAAACTAGGGAACAAAATCATAACCTAAGAAGGCACAAATACCAGTTAAAAGAAGAATGTTGTAAAACAAATTTAAGAAAATTTAGCTTTGGACCTAGAATAATCAGATTATGGAATAAACTACCAGTTAAATTAGTAGAGGCTTCTAGTTTTAATGCCTTTGAAGCAGGTTTAGATAGTTTTATTTCAGTTGGTAAATTCAGTTTCCTCCACTGAAATGGTGGGGGCAGCTAACATGGGCTTAGACCTTCTGGTTGTCATAAAAATCCAGTTTGAAATCCAGTATGAGATACAGACCTTAACAGAAAATATTGATTACAATCAATTGGTTATAAACATCTCTAATCATGAACTTACTGAGGTGGAAACATCGGTCTTGCAGAGGGTTCTGTCGTTTATCCCCACAACAGATTCAAATATATTTGAGTCTGCTATAGCTATATCACAAGGAAGTTAAATTTGAAAGCCTTTTTTTAACAAAGAACCAGCTTTAGAATAAGAGGAAACATAAGTATTTTTTTTTTACCAATTATTTTACCAGGTGAGACACACTAAGCTGAAAGCTTGTTTGCACGTGCAACCTGGGAGCACGAGAAAGTTAAGAGACTTGCTCAGGGTCACACAGTATGTAAATGGGGGCTGTGGGATTCAAGCCCAGGTCTCCAGATTTGCAGCTCAGAGCCTTAAACCACTGCACCATACTGCCTCCTTCTTGATCAGAATGTGACGGATGGTGACATGACTAAGTTTAAACCCAGATCTGTATTTTTATCGCCTCACAATCACACGGTGTCGATCTTTGAGAAAGCCTGCATCAGAGATCTAGAGAACTCAACAATACCACGTGCAAGATTTTACAACTGTACAAAAAAAGAAAGAAAAAAATGGAAATTAAAAATGTAAAACAAAATCCTGACATTATCTTGAAACCAGCAGACAAGGCAGAGCTCTGGTGGTGTGGTCTAAGTTAGACTATGAAGAAGAAATGTTTTCACAGCTGAGGAATAGAGAATTTTATAATATTTTGGATATGGACCCTGGGAAAAAATTCAAAACAGAAATTGACCTCATTCTGAATAAGGCTCTTATAGAAGGCATTATTGAACAATCTACCCATGACTTCTTAACAGTACAACATCCGACAAGAGCGGTTCTATATGAACTCCTGAAAGTGCACAAGAGGCTAATCAAGCCACCTGTGAGACCAATTGTATCCTGTAATGGTTCACTAACTAAACTATTAGCACAGTTTGTGGATAGACACATACAGCAAATGACACAAGGATGCTGGTTATATCTGAGGGACACCACACATCTCCTCAACATCCTAGGGGATATGGAGGTAGAAACGGGTTGGTTTTTGGTCACCATGGACATCCATGTGCTTTATACAAATATTTCACATGCTGATTGCCTCGCTGCCCTGAGGGAAACCCTATATACTGAAACCATTATGTGTCATCAAATGATAGATGTTTTGTTAACATTAACAGAAAAAAATCCTTACCTGCAACACCCTTCTTTTTGAAGATAAAATGTACATTCAAACCAAAGGGACAACTATGGGGGCAGCAATGGCACTTAATTACGCCATCATATATCTAGCAATCTGGCAAGGTGAATTTATCTATAACAATGCAAACAAATGGCTGGACAAGATCGATATATACAAATGATATATCGACAATTTGTTTTTTGTATGGAAGAGGACAATTCATGACTTTTCAATTTGTACAGTACTTGCAATCAACCAACCCCATCTCCGTTTTGATATGAAGTTTGACCTAAACCAAATCAACTTGCTGGATATTACCATACGGAAAATGACATCAGGTGATTTGACAACAAGTATTTACAGAAAAGAAATGGACAAAAATTCTGTCTTACATGTCAACAGTTGCCATCCCACACGTCACAAATAACATTCCGGTGGGACAATTTCTGAGTTACAAACAAAATTGTACATCAGATGAAGAGGATCAAGCTCAGGCAGTACATCTCACACAGAGATTTAAGGCCAGAGGCTACAATACTGGAGTTCTGAATGAAGCAAAAAACAGAGTGAATGC
This sequence comes from Neoceratodus forsteri, assembly GCA_016271365.2. Classification (NCBI taxonomy): domain Eukaryota; kingdom Metazoa; phylum Chordata; order Ceratodontiformes; family Ceratodontidae; genus Neoceratodus; species Neoceratodus forsteri. Next base: position 13,774,956 of record JADMNL010000038.1, on the reverse strand, counting down.
TACATCAAGAGAAACTTTATTATAAAAAAGCAACAAATCTAAAATAATGACTAATCAAACTCCTCTATTTATCAAAATGCTTACCCCTCAGGCACATTTGGTGAAGAAAATTATCAACAAGACCTGGGATATTTTGAAAACAGATAGAAAACTCCAGGATGTGACCAAAAATCAACCTAGAACTGTATACAAAAGAGCTAAGAATTTTAAGGACATTTTGGTACACAACACTTCCCTTTGTAAATACATAAAAACAGGGTCACCTTTTTCTCGTCCCATCAATGATGAAAGGTTTATTCAGTTTGTAACTTCATCACTTGTAGTACCCAGAATGTGATTTATTTGGCAACATGCAATGCTTGTCCTGCATTGCACATTGGAAAGACCAAAAGGAAACTCAGAGAGAGGTTGGGACAACATATACGCAGTATTGAGAAATGGGATCAGTGCATTGGCCCAGCATTGTGAGATGGGTCTGAGCCATCATTTCTCATTTCAAGGCATAGAGAGGGTGGTACCTGGCATCAGAGGTGGAGATTTGAACAACAAACTACTACAGAGAAACATTTTGGCAGTTCACTCTAAAAACCACTGAATGGCCAGGCTTAAAAGAACATTTTCAACTTGTACCTTACCTATAAAAATTGCAGTTTCTGGAATCCATACACGAATAATTTCCTCACGTTTTTGGATAATAATTTTTTGGACAATGTTTTGACCAATTTTGTAGTGTGTTGTCTTGGTTATCCTTTTTATACTATCATAAATATGTGTGCATATTTTTACATGGACCCCCTTTTCTGCACACATAGAAAGGACATGTGTCATCCCTGACCTGCACAGTCTCTAATTCTTTACCGCATTAGCACCCCCATAACTGCTTTTAACATCTGCGCCACCGTGAAAGTCCACGACCACCTCCAGTTCACCTCTGACATGACAACCTCGGGCAGCAGCAACAAAAATGAATGAGGCATACACCATGTCTGCATTGTCTGCAAGATATAAGTACGCAACACAGCAGCAGCCAGAGACCGCTGTCTCCTAGTCCTCTCTCGCTCTCCCCGGCCAGCTGTCAAAGAATCAGTCATCTCGGGGGGGGGAGTGGGCCGGGGGCCTCTGATAACCCATGGCACTGATGCTTGACACAGGATAGAATCACCTCAGGACAGTAGGGAATCGAGTCTCAATGACTGGATTCCATGCATTGCTGCATGCCACAGCATCATCCCATTCCCGCATCTGCTGCCTCACTTAACACTGACTGAAATTAAATCAGGGCAAGCAAATTAAATTGGGCGGTTGTATGTTATGGGAGGTAAGTCTGCCTGCGTCCCCCTCTGCCACGCCCCGATTTAATTCTAAGCAAATTAAATTGGGGCGTTGCTACAGTTTATTTGTGGACTGTTTTGTAAGTACTGCTGTATGCATTTAATCCACCATGCATGGATGCAGGTAAGGATAATTACTGTTGGTAAAGTTATAGTCTGGATTAGTACTGTCGGTAAACTGTACCCAACGGGCATACAATGTCGGGATTAGTACTGTCGGAAAGTCATGCATCGGCAGTCGTCCTGATCCCTGTGCATATATTTATGTCTATATCTATAGGTGGTTGGCTATACATATGAGTAGTTCAGTGAGAATGCAACCACTTTATACAACATGTTCTTTTCATTGATTTTATTAAATTCCAGTTTTAAAACTTTGTATCTCTTAATCTGATTTTCTATTGTAATATTAATGCTGTATGGTGTTTACATCAGTTTCTTTTTACCATACTCTTTCTTGGGTCTCTGTTTCACATACATTTTCTCCTATGTAGTTTATGCATCTTTATGCACTTTATCATTATCCATTTTATATGGATTCTTTGTGTAACACATATAATACATATGTTGGTTTTACTTTTTATGCACTGTCACTTTAACTTTCCCCATTTTAAGAAGTGCACTTCTAACATTCACCAGTCTTGAGAAAGTACTATTCTAGTGTGAAAACATTCGACTGGCACTTTGGAATGAGGCTTCTGTGGGAAGGGGTCAGCTTCTGGCTCTTGGTGTTTCACCATTTGGCTTCAGTGTTTCTTTTGTGGATTATTTCTGCTGAACTTTTATACAGATTCCAATGAAGAGCATTAACCTTGAAGCAGTAGCCATGTTTGCTATCCAGTATTCATCCAGTGGGAATGGAGCCATGTGCTGACTTTACACATGTGAGTTACTTTTAGCTTTTTTTTGTTGGCACCGGACATTTTGTGTTGAGCCGCCTCCCCCTTCTTTGTTCTTATAGATTGTGGGAGCACCTTCATGTCAGACCTGATGAAGTGTTTGTGGGAGAAGTGTGGAGTGGTGCAGAGATGCATGACACCATATCACCCTCAAGCCAGTGGGCATGTGAAAAGGTTTAATGGTACCCTAAAATCGATGCTTCAAGCATTACTGAATAGCATGGGAGGGACTGGGAGAAATGCCTTCCCCACCTGTTGTTCACATACAGGGAGGTGCCCCAAGAGTCGAGAGGGTTTTCCCCCTTTGAACTCTTATATGGACGTAAGGTGTGTGGGCCCCTAGACTTGATCCAGGAAGACTGGGAAGGCAAGCATGCCACACAGGGAACTCCCACAGTGGAGTATGTCCTAAAGTTTAGGGAAACTCTAAAGGAGCTTATGGGAGCTGCCCAGAGCAACCTGTGAGCCACCCAGCAGAAGCAAAAGGTCTGGTACAACTGCAGAGCTCACTCGTATAGTGTAGATCAGGAAGTCATGGTCCTAATTCCAGTCCGGAAGGATAAGCTGCAGGCCAAGTGGGAGGGTCTATACAAGGTAGTCTGACAGGTAAATGAGATGAACTATATTATAGAACTGCCTGACAGGAGCCATACCCATAGAATGTACCATGTCAACATGATGAAGCCATATGCAAATAGGGCAGACATGGTATTTTCAGTGTGTAGTCCTGGGAAGGGGATGGACAAAGAAGAACCCCTACTGGACTTGCTGGAGGAAAGCAAGTGGGAGCCCTCTGTGGAGGCAATGAGACTGTCACTCCAGTTGACCCTGGAACAGACCCAGGAAGTGAGGGAAGTTTTAGCAGACTTTGCTCCTTTGTTTATGGCCAAGCCTGGACTAACCCCCTTAGTGACACACAATTCAAGACACAGGGGCGCAGTGCCCATACAGCATACAGCCTACCAGGTGTCTGAGGCCATCCTGAAAGACATTAGGAGGGAGGTGGAGAAAATGCTGGATTTAGGGGTAATCCAGAAATCCCACAGCCCCTGGGCCTCACCTGTAATCCTCATTCCCAAGCTGGATGGCTCTACTCAATTTGGTGTGGACTATCATGGACTCAACACAGTCACAAAGTCTCATGCCCACCCAATTCCATGGATGGACGAAGCACTGGACAAGTTGGGCGTGGCATCATACCTTACCACAGTTGACCTGACAAAAATATTGGCAGGTGGAGTTAACTGCCAGAGCTAGGGAGAGGTTGGCCTTCATCACTCCAATAGGATTATTCAAATTCAATGTAATGCCTTTTAGAATGAAGAATGCCCCTGCCACCTTCCAAAGGTTGGTCAACCAGGTGTTACATGGTACTGAGCAGTATGCAGTGGCATATCTGGATGATACTGCCATCTTCAGTGCCAGTTGGAAGGAACACTTGTCCCACCTGAGGGAAGTTTTGGGCAGGATACAGAGGGCTGAGCTCACTGTCAAGATTGAAAAGTGCCAGGTGGCCTTGCCAGAGGTGGCATATCTAGGACATCTAGTAGGATGGGGGCATCTCCATCCCAGTCCAACCAAGATTGAGGTGATAGAGGTTTTGCCAAGGCCTGAAACCCAGAAGCAGGTTCAGAGTTTCCTAGAGACCACCAGGTACTATTGAAAGTTTGTACCAAATTACAGTACCCTGGCAGCTCCCTTCTTTGGCCTACTTAGAAAAGAATGCCTAAAATGGTAAAATGGGAGCCATCTTGTGAATGTGCCTTTGCACAGCTAAAAGAGGCACTGTGCAGTGCCCTGTGCTGGCCAGTCCAGATTACAGTAAGACATTTGTTGTCCAGACAGATGCCTCAGATGTAGGGATTGGAGCAGTCCTCAGTCAGACCTCTAACCAAGGGAAAGATCACCCAGTAGTGTACCTTGGTAAAAGGTGGCTTCCCTGGGAGCAGGCATGTTCCACAGTTGAAAATGAATGCCTTCCGCTAGTATGGGCCCTGAAGAAATTAGAGCCATACCTCTACAGGAGGCACTTTGAGGTACAGACCAATCATAACCCCCTGGTGTGGCTGACACAGATGGGTGAAATGAATTGTCGTCTCTTAAGATAGAGTATTGCCTTACAGGGCTACGACACGACCAGTTCCCACAGGACCAGATCGGCCATTACCAACACAGATGGACTATTTCACCAATGAACAGAATTCGTAAAAATCATACCATGCATAGGGATGGATTCCCACAAATTCAGTCAATGAGGGAGGGGTGTTGCAAGCAATCGACTGCTAGTCCTTATTTGTAGATATAATTCTGTTGTAAATATAGTAAGTATTTTGTTGATGTAATTCTATATATATGTGCATGCCACAAAATGTCAGTGTTAATTCGCCTCATCCTGGGCTGTGATTGTCTAACCCACACATGCTCCCTCTATAATTCCGCAAACTGGCTTAATCTGGATAACAGAATTAGGTTTCATACCTGCCTCATTGCCAAAAAGATTACACTCGGTCTGGCCCCCCGTCTCTCACCTCTGATACAACGGACTCCATCACACCAACACACTCATAGATCAAGCAAGCAACTCCTTATACTTCCCCGATGCTGCACCTCTCAATTCCAAAGGTCCTTTTGCTACCGAGCCCCTTCCTGGATAAATAACCTGCCTAACGGTCTCATGAACGTCAATAGACTTGGCCCCTACAAAGCCTACCTTAGGAACCTCCTACAGTCCTCTAATCCCTGTGATTGCCACTAAACCCAGCCCTGACCCCTGACCAAGGTCTATGGCCAGCTAACCCCCAATCTGAAACTCTCTGTACTAGCTCCTAAGGGAGCTTATTTAATGTATCTATACATTGAGACTAATACCGTGAATCTACTAGTATCTAAATGTTAGCCTATTACTGTAACTCCTGTATTCATGCCTGTTTGCTTGTGACCCATTTCTGTATTGCTCTGTACTGTTCTCTCTCAGTATGCCTGTAATGACATGGAACCTTTGAAATGGAGTCTTTGTCTCAAAGGTATTTTCCGAATCCTCAATAAATAAATAATTCAAGAGGACATACAGCAAAAGACTGGGTTAAAAAAAAAAAGGTTTTGACCTTCCTTTGACCTGGAAGGCCAATGGACTTGCAAGGAATCTGACAAGTTATTGTCAAAGGCTTTTGGGATAACTGATTAAAGGGGTATTTCCAATAGTTAACTGATCAAGGGAAACAGAGTCAAACAAAGTGTTCAGGTGATGGCCCTTTTAACTTCAAAAAGCAGGATGCTGTATTCCAAGGTATTGCCTTTGGTGAGATGAAAGGAAAAAACAGGAAACTTCCTTCTAACAGACCTGTGTGAGATCATAATGTCAAGTGTCATAAATGTAGGCTGGGTAACATCACCAGGTGGCAGAACATTGTGTTGGGGAAGTACAAGACTGACACCCGGTGTCCTAAAATGGAAAGGACAGCCTTTATCCATAGACACTTTTATATAAATAGCCCAGGTCAAGGCATTCTGACACACATAGAAACATAGAAACATAGACTTTGACGGCAGATAAGGACCGCTAGGCCCATCTAGTCTGCCCATTTCCCTACCTACAGGATAGGCCGCAGATCCTAGTTAACCAACAGCCTATTTCTTCCTACCCCCCACAAGAATTGCCTTATGTCTGTCCCATGCATTCTTGAAATCTCCCACAGTTTTAGACCCCACAACCTCCTCAGGAAGGCTGTTCCATGCATCCACTACCCTCTCTGTGAAATAATACTTCCTCACATTGCCCCTGAACCGCCCTCCTTCTATCTTTAAATTGTGTCCCCTTGTTCTTGTAAGTCTCTTTTTCTGAAAGATGCTACCCTCTTGGACTTTGTTGATTCCACTGAATTTCCATCTGGACACTCTGCTTGACACACAGCAGAAGCCAAACTGCTGAGACCCAGTGTGACTGCCAAGGACTAAAGGAAACTGAAAACCTTCATTCACTATTTCTGGACTTCAGTTTACTGCAAATATAAGGCAGACTTTTTAGTTAACAGTTTGTGTGTTTCACTGTGTGTGTTTTCCATTTTTGTTTATGTATACTGTAACCAAAATTAGTGTATGGTCTTTTTAGTTGTAACTGTGTTTATTTAAGTATTTTAGTAAAAACATTTGTTTTTCTAAAGAAATTCTGCCTGCATGAGATTTCTATATTTGTGTGTGACTGTAGAAGGTTTATTAATAATTTGTGACAACTTGTAATTGCTTAGAGGGGTCACCATAAGCAACCAAATTGAGAAAAATGTCTGTAAGGGATCTGGAAGGATAGGGAGAAAACTAAAGTCTCAGGGACATGTCTGCAGGGATTTTGAACCAGACTGTTGCATGCCCTGTAGGGAGAAGGCCAAATCAGGCATACACTACTACCCTGAAGAGAGTGTGATGCTTCGGTCTTCCTCCTTTGTGTAATAGCCAATGAAGGGGTTCATATTTGGCTACAAGACTTGAGACTGGTATTGTGCCCTTATCCAGAGTTAGAGGGATGCCCTGGATCCTCGTGGTAGAGGTACAGTCATGACCTCATCAAGCATTCTGAAAGCACGTGGAGGGTAGCCCTGCCACCACCATCATGGATTGCACTTAGGGATGGGCACTGTGAGCTCAGTGGACCTGACCCCTCAGGAGTAGGTTTGGGACACACCAGTCCATTTATGGAAGAGAGTCCTAAAAGAACTCACAAAACTGAAAATGGAAAAGGCAATGGGACTGGATGGGACACAACCTAGAATATTAAGAGAACTACAGGAGATGCTAGTAGGATCACTGTCAGCCCTGTTCAGTAAGTCACTCAATGTGGGAGTGGTTCCAGAGGACTGGAGGAGGGCAGATGTAGTCCCTCTTCATAAATGTTGGAGTAGGTAGAAGGCTGGAAACTATAGACCAGTCAGCCTCTCCTCAATAGTGGGGAATGTTATGGAATCAATACTTGAGGAAAGGATTGTGGAACACCTTGAATCCAGAGGGGCACAGGATCCGAGACAGCATGGATTCACAGCAAGAAGGTCATGTGAAACAAATCTAATTGATTTCTTTGACTGGGTGACTACAGAAGTGAATCAGGGGAACAGTGGATGTGACCTACCTGGATTTCAATCACTAGCAGATTGGAATATCATGAACCAACTCACTCATTCTAAACTTATAATAAATATTTTTATTATTCGATTTTTGTAGGTCAAAACAGTGTTTTGCATGTTACACATTTTGGAAAAATTCTTTCCTCAGTGGCACACTGAATTGTTACTCTAAAAATAGATATATACAATTATTCTGTTTTCTTGTACTTTACATACTTTTATATATCAGATTATTAAAACTCATCTCATACTCTCACAAATCAAATCTTAGTTTTATCCTAACCTTGTGTTATATCTATTGTAAGCTAAAGAATAATGGATGGGTGGGGGGGGTTATAACAAAGATTTTACACATCTCCGAAGTGGGGCATGCCACATAAGCCCTGGGAGCTAAACTCAAGGGGTTTATTAAGGCATCCAACACCGAGGATGTGTGCAAATTCCTAGTTTTGATCTCATTACCCATCCTTTATTTTGTATAATTGCTGGTGCTTGTTTTTTTCACCACAGCGCTTATATAAAATAAAAATAGCCACGGACCAGTCGTGTTCTAGTGCAGCCCACGGCTCGTGACAAAAAAAAGTTTTCTCTTTTTTTTTTGTTTTCACTTTCCCAGTCAGCTGCCTTTTTTGTGTTTTAAGTCTGCCCCCAAAAAACTGCTCCTTTGTTAAATGTACTTACTGCCGCTGATTTGGACTGTAGCAAACTGTGGAGCAGTGGCAAAAAGCTGCACCCAGGAAAAGATCGTGATTAGTGCAAGTGCTTGTCATTGTAACCAGCTGATTATAACATCATTACAACCTGATTTCCCTACGGCAAAAAAACAGCACCAGTTATTATAAATGTATTAATTCACTGTTACCATACCATTTTTATAGAAACATAGAAATTGTCAGCAAATAAAGGCCACTCGGCCCATCCAGTCTGCCCCTAAGCCCTACACATGTATGTAGCCTCTGACCCAAAATGGCTTTTTGCCTCTCTTACCTGCGTCCAAGGTTTCCTTATGCCTGTCCCAGGCATGTTTAAATCCCTACACTATCATCGCTCCCATCACCTCCTGTGGCAGGCTATTCCATACATCCATTACCCTCTCCGTGAAGAAAAACATCCTAATGATTCCCCTCAACTTGCCCCCTTCTAATTTCATATCATGCCCTCTTGTTCTTGTAGTCTGCATATAATTTTTTTAAACAAACTAATCATGACTGTAGTCCTAAAATAAAATATTCTTATTTATAAATATTTAGGACATGAACTTACTTCATAATTTCATTAGTCTCTTAAGCCTTTTACCGTTGTGTTTTTATACTTCAAATATTTTCTGTCAAAACAGGAAATACACACATCAACTCCTTTGTACAGCTTTTATTCACAGCCGTTTATATTTAAAAGCCATTCTCTGCATACATTCTATTTCAAGCTATATTCTCCAACATGGTATAGTTCTAGTTTCATGTAACCCCTAGGTTCAAGTTTAAATATTTGATATTTTGTCAGCTTTACAAATGCTTATAATCTGATCCTGTCTGTGTTCTGAATCACAGTACAACTGCTGTCTCATTCATGGAGCCGTTCTTTGTATCAACCAGTATAAAACTAAGGCTTGCTTTACTGCAATGAGCTGTCTTAAAACACAACTATTTCATTTTTTCAGCTTTACAGATGCTTATAATCTGCTCCTGTCTGTGTTCTGATTCACAGTACAACTGCTGTCTCATTTATGCAGCCATATGATTGTCGCCTTTTTTATTTTTAGTTTGTATCAAGCAATGGAAAACTAAGGTATTGTTTTACTGCAGTGAGCCGTCATAAACAAAACACAAATTTTTCAGTTAAGTTGCCACTTTTAAAAAAAAAAAAGAATTTGCTATGCTACAGTGTGCTATTTCAAACAGGGCAGAAATATTTCAGTTAAGTTGCCACTTTCAGAACGAAGAAAATCAATAACTTTATTTAGTTTTTGTTGACTGGTTATGTCTAATGTCAGTGTGGAAACTTTATTGATGTAGTTACAAAATCCACCTTCTCCCAACGTCAATGTTAATCACCTGACTTGTTTCACCAGTCAGGCTTTCTCAAAGGTGAACACCTTTGAGAAAACCTGATTGGCAAAACACATCAGGTGATTAACGTCGATGTAGGGAGCGGGTGGAGGAACTAGGAAGTCACCCATGCACTGCCGTGTTTTTTTGTCTCTCGTGGTTTTATATGCACTTTGGATTTTGTAACTACATCAATGGAGTTTCCACGCTGAACAACAGATGGGCAGTTGGTGAGTACTTTCCCTATTTACACAGAACTAACATACTAACATACTATTTGCCAGCAGATTAGGCCTTACGGTCTATCGAGTCTGCTCGAACCTTAGATCCTTAGTTGGGTGCCGAGGCCCTCCCATCCCTTGTGCTCCAGAAACCCCTATCATCCATCCCCGCCCCCTGGGACAGGCCATCATCTGATACATCCACTTTCTGTGTCTGTCCCACCCTCTCTTGAAGCCCTCCACTGTGGATCTCTGAACCAGCTCACCAGGCAGTGCATTCCAAGGGTCCACCACCCTCTCAGTGAAAAACCTCCTCCTCTTTCCCCCCTCACCCTTCCGACTTCAAACCATGCCCTCTGGTGATACCTCCCTGCTTTAGTCTAAACATCCCCTCCATGTTTACCCTATTTATTCCTTTGAGGTACTTGAAGACCTCAATCATGTCCCCCCTGTCTCTCCTCTCCTCCAATGAAAACAGGCAGAGCTCCTCAAGTCTGTCCTCATACGTCAAATCCCCTAGCCCTCGTATCAACTTAGTTGCCCTCCTCTGTACCCTCTCCAGGAGCTGTATGTCCCTTTTCAAGTGTGGTCTCCAGTACTGTACACAGTACTCAAGGTGTGGTCTAACCAGTCCATTGTACAGCGGCAGAATCACTTCCTTGCTTCTAGAGGTGATCCCCCTTACGATGCATCCCAACATCCTGTTTGCCTTGCTAGCCGCTCTCCTGCACTGCTCAGAGTTATTCATACATGCATCCACCATGACCCCTAGGTCTCTTTCCCCTATTGAGGCCTCCAGCGCCTCCCTCCCAGGGGTGTACCTGTGTTTAGGTTTTGACCAAGATGCAACACCTTGCACTTGGTGAAATTGAAATTTAATTTCCATGTGTGAGCCCAGCTTTCCAGGGTGTCCAGGTCCCTTGCAGGCCAACCTCCCTCTTCTCCCTCAACTACTGCTCCCATCTTGAGTCATCTGCTAAGAGACTCATTTCACACCTATACCCTCCCTGATGTCTGATATGTATGCATTAAACAGGATCGGACCCAGGACCGAAGCCCTGCGTGCCCACTACCAACCTCTCTAGGGTTCGAGAGCTCCCCACAGACCACTACCTCTGGGTGCGTCCAGCTAGCCAGTTTTCAATCCATCTGACCATCAAAGGGCCTACTCCTAACCCCATCAGTTTCTCCACCAGACCATGTGGGGACAGAGTCAAACGCCTTGCTGAAGTCCAAGAATAATACATCCACAGGCTTTCCCTGTCCAGTTCTGATGTTACCCATTCGTAGAACTCCACAAGATTGGTTTGACATGATCTACCTGGCACAAACCCATGTTGCCGACTATCCAGACCTCCCACCTCCTCCAAGTACACCCCCAATCATTCCTTCAGTATACTCTCCATTAATGTTCCCACCACCGAGGTCAAACTGATGGGTCTATAGTTACCTGGTACTTCCCTCAACCCCCCCTTTATGGATTTGCATCACATGTGCCTCTCGCCAATCCCTAGGTACCCTCTCTGTCTCAAGTGACCTGTTGAAGAGCTCCACCAGGGGTGCAGCCAGTATGTCCACCAATTCTCATAGTACTCTCGGATGAATGCCATCCGGCCCAGGAGATTTGTCTTTCTTTAGGGCCTTGAGGGCTAACCACACCCTTTTGGTGGAGATAGCATCATCCGTCCCCTCCACCTTACTGGCCTTTTTATCCTTATCCAGATGTGACACCCCAGGGTACCTCTCCCTCCCTCTTGCTCCATTTCTGTTGCTCCCCTGATCCCAATCACTGCCGCTTCTATCCCCTTCGTGCCTTGCTTTGTAGATATCCCATCCCCTTCCCTAGTGAACATAGAGGCAAAGTACTCATTAAATACCTCTGCCTGGTCCCTCACCTCTTCCACCCACCCTCCTTCTGATCTCAATCTGCTGAGATGGCCTTAGTTTTCTCCACTTCCAATGTACCAGAAGAACCCTTTCCCTCCATGTATCCCCTGTGCCAGCCGTTGCTCTTTACTGGACTTTGCTCCCTCACCATACTGGTGACTTTTCTAGATGCAAGATGGTACATTTCCTTATCCCTATCCCTCTTGTTGTTTTATATTTTGTAGGTCACCTTCTTTTCTCTGACTGCTACCTGTACCTCACTGGACCACCAGCATGGTTTATGTGACCTTGCTCCCTTACGTTTCAACTTAGCGCAGATCCTGACTGCCTCATGAAGTCCCCATTTTATGACCTTCCATCTCCTTTCCACACTTGTCATTGATGTAATCCCCTTCAAGTGATCCTTGAGAATATTTCCCATGCCCACAAAGTCTTCCCCACTGAATTCCACTGCCAGTGTCCTAGATCCCCCTTCCCCCCATGCTTATTTGAAACCAGACAGTATTGTGGTCGCTCCCAGTCAGGGGGTCCTGTACAACCAGGTCCCTTACCAGATCCCCATCTGCCACAACCATGTCCAGGACGTGCCCCTCCCTTGTGGGCTCCATCACATGCTGTGTTAAGAACACATCCTGGAAGCCATCCAGCAGCTTCTGCTCCTTGGCCACCTTAGAGTACATGGTTCCCCAGTTTGTACCTGGCATATTAAGGTCCCCCATCAACACCACTCCTTCCCCTTTTGGTCCACACTGGGCAATGATGTTGTCCAGCAAACCATCCTCTAGAACATCACTCATCCCAGGGGGCCTATATACTACACCCAGCTTGACTTTATCTCCTGCTGGGGATCGTAAGGTGACTCATAAGGCCTCCACGTTTCCCTCTGCCTCTTCTACCCTAGCAATTTCTATGTCATCTCTAATGAACATAGCCACTCCACCCCTCTGCCCTCCTTTCTAAGCATAGTGTACCCCTGCACGTTTAGATCCCAGTCATGGTTTTTGTTGGCCCACATCTCCGTGACCGCCGCCACATCCACCCCCCCCCGAACAGCATGGCCTGGAACTCTGGCAACTTGTTTCCCAAGCTCCTGGCATTTACTAACACCAACCCCCACCCCTTATCCCCGATCCTCTTTGTTGAACCCCACCCAGGTTCCTTATACTTCCATCCTCCCTCTGTGTGTGTAGTAGCCCTTGGCAGGTGCCGGTCCCCCGTGGTCGCCACAAACCTTTGTCTATTTACATTAGATTGTGGCATTGCTGACCCTGGTGTGGTTACCTCTTTTTTTCTTCCATGAAAATGAGATGCAGTATCTCACTTGAAGTAATTTCAAATAAATAAAGAAGAAAATGTAATTTTGTTTTTTTTACTCTGACTTTGGTAACTGTTTGCATTTTAAAAATGTGATTTGTTTTTTTACTCAGGTGAATCACTGTTTAGAAATGCAGATTGTAACCAGAGTCAGCCAGTCAGAAACATAAACATAGAAACATAGAATTTGATGGCAGAGAAGGAATGCTTGGCCCACCTAGTCTGCCCATTTCCCTACCTGATGGATAAGCTGCAGATTCTAGTTAATCAACAGCTTACTTCCTCCTACCCCCCACTAGAATTGCCTTATGACTGTCCCATGCATTCTTGAATTCTCCCACTGTTCCTGACTCCACAACCTCCTCAGGAAGGCTGTTCCATGCATCCACAACCCTCTCTGTGAAAAAATACTTTCTAACATTACCTCTGAGCCATCTCCCCTGTATCTTCAAATTGTGCCCTCTTGTTCTTGCACATCTCTTTTTCTAAAAGATGCTACCCTCTTGTACTTTAATTCCCTTTGACATACTTGAAAGTTTCTATCATGTCCCCCCTCTCCCTCCTTTCCTCAAGGGTATACATACTAAGCTGCTTTAGTCTCTCTCCTCATATGTCTTCTGGTGCAGACCCTGCACCATTTTGGTTGCCCTCCTCAGAACAGCCTTCACTCTGTCTGTCTTTGCGGAGATGGGGTCTCCAGAATTGCACACAGTACTCCAGATGGGTTCTCACCAACTGTCTGTACAGAGGGGTGACAACTTCTTGTTTTCTACTGTTAATGCCTCTCCTTATGCATCCCAGTATCCCCCCAGCCCTCCTTACTGCCTTCTCACATTGCTTGCCCACCTTTAGGTCATCTGATATAATTACTCCTAGGTCTCTTTCAATTTTTGTTGTTGTTATTATCTCACCCTCCATTGTGTACTCTTCCCCTGGGTTTTTGTTTCCCAGATGCATTACCTTGCACTTCTTTGCATTGAATCTGAGCTGCCATATATTTGACCATTCCTCCACCCTTGCCAAGTACCTTTTCATCCTTTTCACCCCACCTTGTGTATCAACCCTGTTGCAGATCTTTGTGTCATCTGCAAAGAGACATACTTTTCCTTCCAGGTGCTCTCCAATGTCACTTTTAAAGACATTAAAGAGGACCGGTCCCAGTAACGAACCCTGTGGTACCCCGCTAGTTACCCTCCTTTCTTCACTGTGGACTCCGTTTACTATTACCCTTTTCATCCTGTTGTCCAGCCAGTTTTTTATCCAGGTTACCACCTTGGGACCCACTCCAAGGCTGGCTAACTTGTATATTAATCTTTTGTGTGAGACTGTGTCAAATGCCTTGCTAAAATCTAGGTAGGCCATATCCACAGCCCCCCCTGGTCTACTACTTTGGTCACCCAGTCAAAGAAATCTATTAAGTTCATCTGACATGACCTTCCTGCTGTGAAACCATGCTGCCTTGGGTCCTGTGCCCACTGGCCTCTAGGTACCCAACAGTTCTTTCCTTCAGAGTGATTCCATCATTTTCCCTACCACTAAGGTCAAACTAACTGGTCTGTGTTCCTGCCTCTGCCCTGCTCCCACTTTTGTGAAGTGGAATCACATCTGCCTTCCTCCAGTCCTCAGGTACCACCCCATCCTCCCATGATTTGTTAAAGAGAGTAGTCAGTGGTGTTACTAGTTCTACCCTTTTATCTTTTAGAATTCTTGGGTGAATCCATCAGGCCCCATTGCTTTGTCCACCCTCAGTTTCAAGAGTTCTTTCAAAACCCTTTCTTCTGTGAATGGACTGGTATCGACCCCCCCATTCAGAGTGTTTCTCTTGTTTGGTTTAGGTACCTCCCCCTCCTCTTCCATTGTGAATACTGAGCAGAAATATTTGTTCAGTATCCCTGCTTTTTCACTGTCACCCTCTGCCCCCATTCCCTCCCCTTTATTATTAAGTCTCTGTATCCCTCCCTCCCTTGGTCTTTCTTCTCTCCCTAATGTACCTATAAAAGGTTTTATCCCCCTTTTTAACACAGTTGGCTATCTTTTCCTCAGTTTGTGCCTTTGCTATTCTGACTGCCTTCTCTACCTCCTTCTGCTTTAACTGATAAAGTTCTCTGTCCTGCTCCTTCTGTGTTTCCTTATATTTCCTGAATGCTATCCTTTTCTCCTTAACCTTCCCTTCCACCTCTTTGAGAATCATAGTGGTTTTCCTTCATTTTGTTTGTTGATTTGCTTCACACAAAGGCTTGTTGCCTCTGTGATGGCTGTTTTGATTATTCCCCATTGTTCCTCCACCCCTCCTTCTTGCCCATTTGCTAGTGCTTTTCTGAGGCACTCTCTCATTTTCCCAAAGTCAGCCCTCCTAAAGTTCAATACTCTTGTTTTTGTATGGCTTGACTCTATGGCTGTGTTTATTGTGAACCATACTGTTTGGTGGTCACTTGTTCCCAGATGGCTACCCACTTCTAAATCTGACATCCTTTCTCCTTCCCCATTTGAGAGTAGAGTCAGAATACATTTGTGTTATACTGTGAGTAGCTCTGACAACTATCTGCATTATAAAAATGTGATTTTGTTTATACTTAGGGGAATCACATTTTTATAGTTCAGATAATCACCAGAGTCAGTCAGAATACAATTATAATAACTGGCTCCCATATTTTCCCATAGGGAAACCGGGTTATAATTTCAGTGTTATAACATGCCGGTTATAACGACATTCTCACACCCGGTTTCCCTACTTTAGTGCATGCGCCTGCTGCAAACTTCCTGCTCTCGGCGCTGTTTGTCCCCGCTCTTCAGTGCTGAAAACGTCCCCGACAGAAGTAGGCAGTAAGTTATTTTTTTACCTTAACAAAACACAACTGGGCACATAAAAACAACTAACTAATCATCTGCAAGTTAGAAAAAAATAAAGCTCCTTCCATTTACGAGCCAGCCGCTATGGACCATGTTAAAACCCCAATGGTCCACAGCTCAACTCCATGCAGAAATCTAGTTATTTTGTATAATTGCTGTGGTGAAAAAATGACCCCCAGCAATTATACAAAATAAAGGATGGGTAGGTGTGTAAAACTTGGATTTTACACACACCCTCGTGGTGGGATGCCTTAATAAACCCCTCGAGCTTCACTCTCGGGGTTTATTTGGCATCCCACCCCTTGTAGGGGTGTAAAATCCTCATTATAACTACCTACCCATTCATTATTCTCTATGTATTCTTACTGGCTCTGGTGACTGTCTGTATTGCTACCTACGAAGGTATTGTAGTGTGTCTGACTTAGGTGACTGTCTGCATTTTAAAAACGTGATTTATATTTTTACTTTTGGTAGCTGCAGCTGCATTTTATTCTCCTAGTCCCTGATGGCTACCTAAATATGTGCTTTTGCTTTTTTTTTTTTTACTCAGAGTTTAGCTGCAGATTGATATTTTGCTCAGGCTTACTCTGAGTCTGGTTACTGGCTACATTTTTTAAAACATAAATAAATTTTTTGTCTGCTGGACATTCTCCATATGGGTCTATGTGATTTGTTTAATCATATTTTGTCCTGTTTCATTTCTGTTTTTTTTTGGTTAGCATATCTCTACTGCCATGTTTTATTGCTGGTTAACGTACTCCATTGTTACCAGGTTTAGACCAATGAGACGACAGAATTCATGAGATCCATTCTGACCATTGTCAATAAACACAATCAGTTAAAATGTTGAAGAAAGAAAAAATTACTCAAAAGTATTGTAAAATAGGAATGTTTGAAACAAACGTTTCTGAGGTTAAATCTCAGGATAGTTGATGAGCTCTCAAAAAGATTATAGAAAAACAACTGACACATGTTTCTTTATTTTATGAAAATACTAATTAAATACTTATTTTTAGTCAGCAGGACGTTTGAGTGCATTGAAACTCTGAGCCAGCAGTCAGTGCTTGTGAATTGCCAGCTGAGTCACACAACCCAGAAACCACATCTGTATCCTCAGTGCAGAAAGAGTTTTCATGACCTACAACTTACTACTGTAGAGCAACAGATTCATGAAGGAGAGAGTCATTTTAAAGGTTCTAAATATCAGAGGAGTTTAAGAAAGTTAAATCCAGTTAAATGTACTGACAAGAGTTTAACAGTACAGCATAAAACTATAACACACCAAATTCACAAGAACCCATGTAAGTGTGCTATATGTGACATGGGTTTTGCTAAACAGAGTCTCTTCATTAGGCACCAGCGAATACACACAGGGGAGAAACCATATAAATGTGTTGAATGCGACAAGAGTTTTGCCCAGAAGACTACCTTGTTAAATCACCAGCAGATTCACTCTGGAGAAAGAAATACCATGAAATACCAAGATATGCAGTCAGAAACCAAACTGATGTGGAATAAGGACACACAGATTGTTCCAGTAGTGCTTGGAGCAATGGGACTAATCAAAAAGAATTTTCAGGCACATTTAAATATGCTCCCAATATTTGTGACACCTTATGAACTTCAAAAGGAAGCTATTTGGGGACGTTGCGTGTGCTGAGAAGAGCGCTCTCAGCAAACATCAAAGATTAATACAGTACTAATTTCTTGAGTTTTGAATATGCCCTGGCTAAAGAATGGGGTCCATTCTTGCCACGGTATTAGAAATCCCTAAACATTTGGAGACACTAACCCCGAGAGAGACCACATACATGTGATAAATGCAACAAGAGTTTTGTCCATAAGAGTTACCTGGTGGAACATCAGCAAAATCACTCTGGAAAGAAACAATATAAATGTGATGAGTGCGACAAGAGTTTTGGCCAGAAAGGTGGCCTGGTAATACATCAACGAATTCACTCTGGAGAGAGACTATATAAATGTGCTGAATGCAACACAAGTTTTGGCCAGAAGGGTGGCCTGATAATACATCAACGAATTCACTCTGGAGAGAGAACAAAAAGGTAATAAAAGAAAATCATATGGCACAAAGGACCATCTCATGTTGAACAAAGCCATTATGGAGAGCTGCAAAAAATGCCGAAATCTTAGTGTAGCATGGATCGACTACAAAAAGCATTTGACAGTATTCCACACTCTGGATCACTGAGTGTTTACGGATCTACAGGATACATCCCACCTGATAAACTTCATCACAACAACAATGACAAAGTGGCAAACCACCTGCAATTAAATCATGAGAAGGTCAAATCACCATCCCAAATATAAGTATCCGACGAGGGATATTTCAAGGTGACTCTTTGTCACCACTTCTGTTTTGCCTTGCCCTCAATCCTTGAGTAGCCTAATCAACAACCTAGGCTATGGATACAGCTTGAACCCCAGAAACAAAAACAATCAACAGCTAACATCTCACCTTCTATTTGTAGATGACCTAAAACTTTATAGTTCATCTGACAAACATTTGAAAGAACTACTACAAATTGTTAAGACCTTTTCTGATGACATACGGATGACGTTGGCCTGAGACAAATGTGCCAAAGCAACATTTGTAGCAGGAAATTAACTCGTAAAGAAAACATGAATCTGGCGGAGTTTGTGACATAAAAGAACTTGAGCAAGAGGAGTGTATAAATATCTGGAATAGATGAAGAGCAACAGCACAACATGAACAAATGAGAGTAAAAAGTAAGCAAGGAATATTTTAGAAGGTTAAAGCTAATTTTGAAAACTGCTTTGACAACACGAAATAAAGTGCAAGCTATAAATCAACTCGCCCTTCCAGTGATATCATGCAGCTTTGGTGTGATAGACTGGCCACAGAAAGTGTTGAACCAGCTAGATATAAAAACAAGAAAAATGTTTCATGCTCACCAATTAATATACAAAAATCAGTGCATGCCAAGATTATACATCCCAAGGGCAGAGGGAGGCATGGGCCTCATTGAGATTGATTACACATATAGATCCACAATAGTGGGGCTACATACATACTTACTGACATCCTTGGACCCAAATATAGTCAAGGTCTTGCATCATGAAGAAAATAAGCCTAAAATGACTTCACTCATCAAATTAGGAGAAGCCTTCAGAAGGGTAGCAGAGATTGATGTCAATCCAAAGGTAGATAAGGAATTGTCAACAACAGAAAATGCAAAGAATCAGAAAAGGAGTATAAAGATAAAGACCAACAGAAAAGAAAAACAATTGGAAAGTCCATAATTATAGTGGAAAATACAGGAGCTACTGGAGCAACCACAGGTCGATCAAGCCCTGACCCATGAGTGGTTAAAAAGAGGTGAATTTAAGCCACGAGATGAGAGACTAATAATGGCAGCCCAAGATAGTGGGCTACGCACAAGATGGTTCACAAAATCCATAGAAAAAACAGGAGAAACAGACAAATGCAGGTTCTGTAGTACAGAATTAGAAACAGTTGCGCATCTTGTGACTGGATGTGAAGTACTTATGGCAGAAGGCCTGTATACTGAAAGACACAACAATGTAGCAAGATTGATCCACTGGAAACTGTGCAAACACTATAACATACAGGCAGCAGAGAGACACTGGAAACACGAACCACAAAGAATCACAGAGAAGGAAGAAGTAATGATCACATGGGATCACCCCATACCAACAACCAAGAAAGTGGAAGCAAGAAAACTGATATTGTAATACAAGAAAAGAGAACAAAGGTAGCATTACTGATTGAAATAGCCACCCTAGTGACTACAGTGTGCTGCGTACAGAGACACAAAATCATGAAATACCAAGATATGCAGTCAGAAACTAAACTGATGTGGAATAAGGACACACAGATTGTTCCAGTAGTGCTTGGAGCAATGGGACTAATCAAAAGAACTTTCAGGCACATTTAAATATGCTACCAATACTTGTGACACCTTATGAACTTCAAAAGGAAGCTATTTTGGGACGTTGTGTGTGCTGAGAAGAGCTCTCAGCAAACATCAAAGATTAATACAGTACTAATTTCTTGAGTTTTGAATATGCCTGGCTAAAGAATGGGGTCCATTCTTGCCACGGTATTAGAAATCCCTAAACATTTGGAGACACTAACCCCGAGAGAGACCGTATAATTGCGCTGAATGCAAGAAGAGTTTTGGCCATAAGGGTAACCTAACAGAACATCAAAAAATTCACTCTGGAAAGAGACCATATAAATGTGAGAAATGTGACAAGTGTTTTTGCCAGAAGAGCAAATTGATAAGACATCAGCAAATTCATTCTGGAGAGAAGGAAGCCATCTTGGGGACGTTGCATGTGCTGAGAAGAGAGCTCTCATCAAACATCAAAGACTAATACAGTACTAATTTCTTGAGTTTTGAATATGCCATGGCTAAAGAATGGGGTCCATTCTTGCCATGGTATTAGACATCCCTAAACATTTGGAGACATTAACCCTGAGAGAGAACTCCCCCGGCTAATAACACAGAATACTGTATTCTGGATCAAATCTGAACCTGCCTATCTCTCCAAGAACTATCACCCAATAACCTGTTTGCCAACAACCTATAAACAATACACTGGAACTGATGCAGATAGACTGTACAGCCATTTAGACTACACCAAGCTCATATTGATAGAACAAAAAGGCAATAAAAGAAAATCATATGGTACAAAGGACCATCTCCTGCTAAACAAAGCCATAGAAGCCTGGGTTTCTCCTAAAATATCTGATGCTGTTGTCACCCTTGATGAGTATTACTCAGTATCACCAGTTTCTAAAGGTGGAAGAAGGCATGTGCCCATCAAGACCACCTTCCCTGCACCTGCGGGGCATATATTAGTTCCCGGTGCTAAGCAGATAGCTATCTAATGCATTTTTGAAGGACTTGAATGAATTAATATCAACCAAATAAGAGGGCCATGAGTTCCATAACTTACACCACCATGACAGTAAAGAAATGCCCTCTTTTATTAGTTGTGACCCTGGTACTTTAAGTTGTCTGTTGTGGCACCTTAGGCCCTAAGGTTTTGTCACCCATTCTATACTACACTCCTTAGTAAGGTGAGGGTCATTTAGAATATTAAAGAGCATTAATAAATCTCATAATTCTTCCCCCACCATCCACCCCATCTGTCCTTGCAAATCCCTCCCTACTTCCCATTCCCCCTACCCTCAATGAACTCCACCAGTTCTGAACTTCAAAATTACCTCTCACCCAGCTGTTACTGCTACAACACACCCAATTTTCCTTCCATTTCCCTTCCCTTAGAACTCCCCAGTATTACCTCCTTCCCTTCCTACTCATATCGAAGATACGTCTGCCAACTCAGACACTGAACCAGGTACTGCGCTGCAACCTGATTGGTGCGGTGTTTGCTTCTGTGGCCCATGATCGGACTGGCTGTCTCATACTGCACTCCTATTGGTGCGCCTCCTAGCAGCTCCCCAGGCTGCCTAAAATCTCAGCTCGGAAGCTAAATTTGGGGCTGAATTTACTGACTGTCACATCTCTTTTTAATACATCCCTTAGTTGCTCCAGTGCACCTCAGTTGTGCTGCGCAACCACTTGCGCCATTGCCAGGCATAATTCTGAATATCAGGAGTCGTATGTCATGGTTGTCTACATCCTGCCATGTAATCAGAGACTTCCCTTCCCTTCCCTTCAGTCATGTCCTGTATCTCTCAACTCCCCTCCAACTGCGAAGTCATCGCCACTGGGGGACTGTAATGTCAGTTGGCTGTCCCCATCCTCTGTTCCCTGTAAGAACTCGGCTTCTGCACTCACCCCTACTCAGGTTATGCTATCTCCTACCAGGCCAAATGACAAATCGTGCACCTCCTCATTGCTTGATCTTATTCTCACCAATCACCCCAACAACATCACTAAAGTCTCAGTACTCGCTGATGCCCTCAGCAACCATTGCCCAGTAACCTGCTTATGGTCCAATAAAACTCCCACTGCTCCCCCCACTGTCTCCTACTGTAGATGCCTAAAAAAAGGGTATGCTTCACCAATTCTAAACCAACCTAACTCTGACTAGTCATCCATGTATAGTACCCAATCAAGTGATACCACCCTCTTCCACTTTATAAGTACCTTCAATGCCATTTGTGACATTTTTACCCCTTTCTCAAAGCAAAATACTAAAAACTGTAACACCCCCTGGATATCTCAACAGTTGCTTGACCAAATGTAACACCATGATAATCTCTGGCATAAGGCCTTAGACTTATCACTCCCACTGGATAGACAATGATATTGTGAGGCCAGAAACAAATGTACCTGGGCCATTCGCCATGCCAAGGCAACCCATTATCAACAGGCACTCTCCTCCACCTGGGGTTCAGGAAGACATTTTTTGGAAAAACATAAAGGAACTAAATGGGAAATCTGCCACCCCCCCCAGCTGCCCAGCTCTTGGTTAATGGTAACCTAACACAGGACCCCCAGTCCATTGCAGACACCCTAAACACCACATTCTCGGATATCAGTGGTGTTCTTCCCCCCAACTTCTTCTCCCCACTAGATCCCATCCCTGGTTATAGCCCACCTTCTAAAGTCCCCCTCTTTCATCTCCAAATCATCTCAACACGGGAGGCTAGGGGATATCTCTCCAAAGCCATTGCCAACTTCCACATTAGTGGTGACTCCATTGACCTGAAGCTTCTCTGTCTAGCTCTCAAGGAGGTCCACAACCCCTCACCAAACTATTGAATCTGTCCCTCAACCTAGGGCAATTCCCCCACCCTCTGGAAATGAGCTGTCATCACCCCTATTTTTAAAAGTGGCAATCATCTGTCTCCCATTAACTATCATCCCATCTCCCTTCTCCCTTTCCTCTCCAAGGCTCTTGAAAAAATTGTGGCTGATCAACTGGTGGACCATCTGTCAAAATATAACCTACTGTGCCCCAAACAGCATGGTTTATGCCAGGGCCACAGCACCACCACTTTCCTCCAAGAATACTCCTCCTACATCCATAGTGCCCTCGAATGTGGTCACCTTGTGGGGTCGGTGTATATCGACCTCACAAAAATGTTCGATACTGCTACTCATGCTATGCTTCTTGCCTCCCTGCCCTCCCAGGGGCTCTCAGATGAAATAATAACTTGGTTCAGAGGTTACCTCTCTGACAAATCCCAGCAGGTGAAAATCAACTCCACTCTATCAACCAGTCTCCAAGTCTGTTCAGGAGTAGCCCAAGGCTCCATCTTGGGACCACTCATCTTCAACCTCCTCCTAAACTCCTTTCCCAGCTCATGCCCTGGAAAAATTCTGCTCTATGTGAACAACGCAGTAATCTTCTGGAGCCACCCCAGCCCTGATTCTCTCTAGTGCACCCTGCAGGACTTTTTCACTGTAGCTGAGACATGGTTCTGCTCCCACCGTTTAGTTTTAAACTATAACAAAATGAAATCATTGGTCTTTGCCCACCGTCAGAGTGCTCATCATGACTTCCCACTGACCATCATCATCTCACTAGGATCCCTTCTTGAGCTGGTTGATTTGTTTGAATATCTAGATGTCACCCTTGACACGTCCCTCACCTACCATGTACATATCCAACAACTGTCCTCTACTATCAACTCCAGACTTGGGCTTCTGTACCATCACAAACACTGCCTTCCCCCAATGGCTATCCACCTGGTCATTACCTCTTCTGTCTTCTCTCTGGTAGATTACAGCATAGTTGTCTATGGCACTGCTGACCCCACTGCATTGCAACGCATCAATGTCGCCCTCAACAAAGCGTGCAGACTGGTCACGGGTTGTGACAGATGGACACAATCATGTGGTCTCTACAAGTTTGCTGAATGGTTGCCATTTGATGCCCAGCTTAGGTACCATACTTACCTCCTGGCCAAGAAAATCCATCTTGGTCAAGCCCCACTTGGTCTGCATAGCCTCATCCAACCCACCCCATTGGTCAGAACCTCCTATAGCTCTACTGGGATCTCCCTACTAGCCCCCACTACCAAACTTCCCTTGATCAAAGAGACTTTTTATACAGAGCCCCCTGTTGGTTCAACAGCCCCCCCGTGTCCTTGGAGCCCAGGATTGATCCCTTCAAGACCTGTCTCAAAGCTCATCTGATGGAATCTTCAGCCTGTGACTGTCCCTAACCCTCTCTTCCTCCTGCTCCCCTCTCTTGGTGGGGCTCTGTAGTATAAATCTACCTTGTAAATGTTTTGCTATATATGGAAATCAAAATGTGTATTCATGTACTACCTAAATATTATGCATATTATGGATAACACTGGGTCCTCCTCTCCCAAAAACTATTATTCTGTATCCCCCGTCTGTATGATTTTGTGTATTGTCTTTCTTCCATGATCACTGTATTTATAATATTGTATAATTTTTTTGTATGCCTAACTCCCATTACTTGTTTTCTCTCTTGTTTCTCTTACCTGAACACTGTACTGCTTAATACTATATGTAAGTCCTTAAAGTTGTTTGATGTGGAGCCTTTCTAAAGGAGTCTATGACTCAAAGGGTTGTAATTCCGAATGTTACTAAATAAATAAAATAAATAAACAATAACACTTCCTAACAGGCACAGTAGAGTAGCACACCAAATGGTATCATAGCCTGGAGACATGCTGAATCAGCATCCAGCAACTCTAGGGACATGGATCACACCAAAAGGCACCAAAAAATGCAAATGTGTCAACTTTGTTACAAAACCTGAAACACACATAGTTTTTATAGCAATATTTTTAGAATGGTGCTGCCTGTTTTTCTCCTGAAAACCATTGCACAGTGATCTTTAAACTTTGGCGAATCAGTTCCTATACACTTGCTGACAGGGAAGACTAGACTGTGAGTTCAGAAGATGGCATCAGCATCAACTCTTCACTGAAATTGTTTTTTTTTTTTTGAACAGGTAGTGAAATCAGTGTTACAAAACAGCTCATAACTTTAAAATGAAGTAACACGGAAACCTAATTTTTGGTATGAGATTCATTGGGGTATACTTATTCTTATTCTGCAATCTAGCACTTTAGGCCAGGGTCCCTCTTTAATGTATGCACAGGGCTGAGTGAGGGGCAGGGATATGCATACAGGTGCAATGGTATATTCAACACTATAGCACCATGCAGCATCCATTAGCGTGACTTGTAGCACGGCACTAATTACTGCCTATGAAAAGGTAGTCTTGTCTCTGTGCAAACCAAGGATGGGGTGTGGACACAGCAGCAGCAGCATGCTACAAAGCTGCCTAGACCAATGGCGGCATGAAGCACCAGATGGCTACAACCAGTGATGAGGCAGGGAGGGCAGTCAGCCACCCTGGGCAACTCCACATGCCATGGCCGAGGCATGCTGCACACTGCAGGCACTGGACATGTCGCCATCATCTGGTACCAGACCCAGCACTGCCATTTATTTGTGGGTGCCCCTGTGCCCAGTGGATACCATGGCAAAGCATCCATGCAGCACACACCTCCAGACCTCTCATTGGGGTGCACCACCACATTACATCACACACATGCAGCACTGGGGGACTGGAGGGTGTTGTGGGGAGACTGAGTAGGTGGCCAAGCTGCATCACAGAGTAGGGGCTGCCACACGTCTGGGGCCATCCACACAGTGCACCTGTTCTGTTGATGGGATTACCCTGACACCAGTTTGCTTGTCCGATGGTATGTGTCTGCCCCCCCATGGCACATACCACACACCTATACAGCCACCATGGCACACACAGCCAGCCATGTGTATGTCACTGTGAGTATCCCATGCCATTGGTGCAGCATATGTGGGTCACACCACAGCATGACAGTGGTGTCCACTGTCAGAACACACCTGCTAGCTGGGCCTGTCACTGCATGGCAGGCAGCACTGAGTGACACCTGACACACTGTAGACATTGCTGTGTCCATCACAATACCAACCACTGTGCTACTGTAGTGTCTGATATGCACTGTATCAGGAACACCAAAATGTGTATGGCATGCAACACCACCACCTGTGCCTGTGGTGCTGGTCCCCTGGGGCACAATCATAGTCTGCTGCTGTGTACAATCATAGCCTGCATCTACTGACATGTTGATCTAGTCTGACATATGGGTGGTGCTGCAGGAATAGCCAGTGTGCAGCTACCAACCAATAGTTTAAGGCTGACCTACAGGTGGAGCTGTGTGCACCCTGAAATAATGCCAGGCTACCTACATGGTAATTTATTTATTCATTTGGTAACTGGGTTGGTGCACTGATCCTAAGACCTTTTGAGGCATGGCACAGGCCAGAAACTGGCACAAACAGTGTAAAAAATATAGTGAGATCAGCGTGAATCACACAGGGAACATAACAGTGTAGGTCAAGCTAATAGAAAATATAAAGTAAACAGTACCAGATGGCTAATGCATGCAGATTAGATCATAATTTGTAATAATGTGGCTGATTGCCCACGGACTGCCTAAGTAGGCTAAGTAGGCTCATTTGCATATCACTTTTGAATATAGCTAAATTTTGCCCCAGGCAAACTTGTTTGCATTGGGCAAATGTGTTAGCACCAGGCAAATGAGTTTGCCCTGCACAAAGCTATCAGAACCATAGCACAGTTCTGTAGTATTTGGCCTGCACTGTTATTTGCAGTTTTTGTGAATCCACTTCTGTGCTAGCATACACATTGACCAAGTTGTTCACCTTTGCCTTACTCCTTGTCTGTGTGCACTGGGCTGCTGTTGCAGTTTACACTGCCCAGTTGCTATATTCAGAGCTGTCTTATTTGCCTTGCTAACTCCAGTGTGAATTCCCTCTGGCAATCTTTATCTTGTTCCTGCATCTCCAGTTCAAACCTTCTCTGCTCTCTTTCTTGCTGGTACCATTTCTCCTCAGCCTCTCACTCTCTCTGAAGGTTGTGCTTCAAGCTTTCTCTGCTAGAACTCCAGTTCCAGTTTCCTCAGCTCCAGCTGCAGCCTGATCCCTTCTAGCCCCAGCTCTGTGGTGGCCTTCCCCTGGAGCTATGGCTCTGGGTTCCCTCTGGTCTCGCTGTCCTCCTTCCTGGGATTGAACACTGTGATGTCCCTTAGCACCCCCAAAGCCAAGGTCTGGTCCCTTTCAGTCACCAGCTATGACTCAAGAACTTGGGCAGTCACTTGCTCATCGGCTGCCACAAGAGCCTCCGTGAGGTTCTTTTTGCTTTGCCCCCTCCTAATGGACCCCTCTTTCCTGGCACAGCTGCTTCAGCTCTACTACAGTGTAGTCACTGTGCTTGGAAGTCATCTTTCTTCCTTACTACCACTTGTCTGTCTTTCACCAAAAAATAAATTATAAAACAGGGTGGGGAACTATATCTTGTAACCAATTTATCCTTTTTCCAATTTTCTGCCCGCTTTGTATGTGGTTGTTCAACCAGTTAACCAATTGCACTGCTGCTCACCAAATTTGTCACAAGTCCACTCCTATGGAGTGGGATTTCCCTCTCTCTGATTCACAGTAAATCCCTCTTGTGACAGGGGAGGAATCTGGTCAGAAATACCCCTTCTTCATGCAAGGGGATACAAATACAGTCTTGAGTCTGTGTTCCTGGGGTAGAGCCCTTTCAGTCACTGCACCACAAATTAGAAGGCCACAAGTTTGTATAGGCTTTGGGGGGGGCCTATACACCTGATATGTGTCTTTCCCCAGAAATACAGTGCTCGGTTCAAATCCCACCACAGGTTCCTCCTGAGACCCTTCATATTTCCTCTCCTCCTTTCATCATGAAGTCCCCAGTGGTACTTTACCCTGGTAGCTTTAAGCTTCAAAACAGTCACACAGGTGTGGTATTGTTCAAACAACTCTTACCCAGGCAGCCACACACAAACAACATAGGCTGAATTATTTTTAAATAAGCCAAAAGCTCTACTAATTAAATTAATAAGGAAACAGTAAATAACAAAAAGGCAAAATATTTTAGACCTTGGTTACAGGATATTGAAAATAAAGGAAAATATACGTAAAAGCTTACACTCTAAACTCCGAGGTTAAAAGTCTGCCTTGAGTCCTTAGTTGGAATGTTGAAGTGCAGAAGTGTCCTTAAAAAGTGTTGTAGATGGAGTCTTGGCTCTCGGTGATCCAGGAGAACATTTTCTCTGCTCAAGACAGCAGGTAGGGAAGGTCTCAGGTGCAAAATGGCAAAACAGAATCTTCAACAAAACCCTCTGCATCCTAGTTTTAAAGAGGTCGGGAGGGCAGGTCCAGTCAGTAGTGGATGGCCTGCGACTGGCTAGCATTTCAGTTTCTGTGGTTACCCAACCAATCAGAGTTCAATATGTTATTACAATAACACAGATATGCAGTATTCTGAAAATAGAAAAAAAAAACATGAGCTTAGCCGACTCAAACTAGATTCTCTGGGGGACATTCCAGGCCTCCCTTCTGGGAGATGGCTGTCATTACTCAACACTTGAATACAGCTACTTACATAAATGGTAGCACTCTTCAGTTGTAATGATCTTAAGTCACTGTAGACCTCTCAACACAAAGGATGCCCAGACATCCTGACTCATCATGTCCTGTCCTTTCACAAACAATTAGATCTACAGTACCCTGCCTCCCAGCTAGGCTTAATCATTCTTTTGTCTCCTTTTAGATAATTTAATTAACTCTAGTTTCCTGGCTAGCAACAAACAGCTTTTCTGCACAGTAACAAAAGTTCCAACATTAATCTAGGGTCCATGTACCCGTACCCATGATTCCTTGCCCTTACACTGGCTACTATGGGCATCTGATGCATTCCTCACATAAAGTTATATAAAACATGTCCTAAAATAATAAAATATGGCCTCATCTTGCCACACAGCTCACAGACCAATTGATCATGTGACCTGCAATCGCACCATATGCGGAGAGTAAAGTAGCCATTTCAGGCAGTGCAGCAGTGGGATTTGAAATAAATGGAAATAAATCATATGCAAATGGTGATATTTACTAGTTCCTGTGTTAGTCTTTCCCTGGAGAGGGAGAAAGGGTAATACTTCAAATAAGCAATACAGAGAGGACTCTTATTTCCAGTCATACAGAGATTGGAACCAATTTTCATGAATTTTATGCTGTCCTCTATATATCTTATGGTGTATGCTCTCTAGGGGTGATTTAGGCCTTTTTGGGCAAGGGCAAACTCCCACAAATTTTCCAGTAGGCTAAGACAGATTTAGAGGCTCCAGTATTCTTTTCTGAGACAGTTCATGTCACTTAAGGGCTGCAGGAAGGATGGGCAGTGTGACTGGATGGATTTTTGATAGAATATTTAGTTTTTTTATGAAGCACTGCGGGTTCCATTGTCCATCATTATCACTGAGAGTCTCCTTAAAAGAGAATTGCCCTTTCAAAGAAGTTCATAACAACTGTACTGTATTACAGTCCTTCAGAAAGGTAAATAGTGCTAAGGGCTAAGGCACTGGTCACCTTAACTCATGCTACTCCAGTGACCTGTGTTCAGAAATGATTACAGGCCACTGGGAGTTGCCGGGGAGGAGAAGGATTGAGTGTCTGATGGACAGCTCTCCTTTTCTGGGAAGGGGGATCCTCAGTGGTTAGCACTTGCCTACTCCATAGCACAGGCTGGGGGACAGGGCACCATGCTGCAGTAGAGGGAGGAGTTGGGGCAGACACTAGGAGGGAGCACGTACAGATGTGAGTGCGCTCCTCTCCGTGGGCATCATTGCATGCCCCAACCCCTGGGAAAAAAAGATAACCAGGAAAAAGAAGAGTTGCAGCACTATGGTGGAGGGCTCCTTGCAGGCTTCACTTCTGGCCAGCCATGGCACCGGCCCACTGGATCCGGTCTCTGGTGGGGGTTGGGGAACCCTACCAGCCCCATCAGGGGGGCAAGCCCTGAGAGTTCGGGTCAGCACCGGATGGTGGACACTGGGGGGGCTCCCTCTGTAGATCTGCCAGCTAGAAGGATAAAAGAAATAGCCAAAAAAAAAGAAAGGTAAATAACTGGCCTTCTGTGTTTCCTACCTCCCCTTGTCTTTAACATCTGATTATAAAATCATGGCTAAGATCCTTGCTAAAAGACTCAGGAAGGCTTTACCCTATCTAACCCATCCAGATCAATCTGGTTCTCTGAAAGGGCAGCAAGGAAAACAACATTCAGCTTACTTTAAATTCTGTTTGGAATTTTAGTAACAAAAGAGGTAACCAATCAGCTTGTGTCCTGACTTTGGATGATGAGATGGTTTTGACAGTGCGGAGTGGTGGTATATGTACACCATGCTGGAGAATTTGTTTCCAGAAAGCAACTGTTTCCCTGGGTGAGAGCCTTTTATAATGCCCCTCTGGTCCAGGGCCTAATAAATGGCCTTCTTTGCCAATCCTATAGATTGAGTAGGGAACTTGTCAGGGATGGCCCCCTCTCTTAATTTCTGTAGGCACTGTCTCTCAAACCATTGTCAGCTGCCACATAACAGAACCTCTGATTGAGGGGTTGTGCCAGGAGAGCCTGTACTAGAAAATATTTATTTAAATGAAGCATGGGAAACAGTAAACCAAAAAATATTACAACTTGACAAACAATATATCCCTGAGAGACTTAAATACAACAACAAAGGAAAAATCCCTCAATGGTTCAATAAACATATAAAACCCCTAATAACCCACAAAAAAAAACATCTTCTCTAAACTTAAAAAAACACCAGCATCTCAAATAAATAAAATATTAACATCATATAGACAAACAGTTAAAGAACTGAAAAAAACATATAACAATAGTCAAACGCAACCTTGAATTCAAGATAGCGCATACAAAGGACTCCCACAAAGCTCTATACTCTTATTTAAACAAAAAAAAGAACTGCAATAACCAAATTGGACCTCTAGTTATAAATACACATACCATCACTTCAGATATAGAAACAGCCACTGAATTAAATAACTATTTTACAACTGTTTACACACACAAATCAGACTTTATTCCTATTACTGTATCCCCATTACTGATATAAAAACAGATAGGATTTCAGAAGAAGATATTAAAATGCACTAAATACCCTAAAAAAACATACAAGCCCAGGACCAGACGGAATTAGTTCTAGATTTGTAATAGAAACAAAAGATGTCATTATCCAACCATTAAAAATATTATTTAATAAATCCCTGAATGAATCATCAGTGCCAAATGAATGGTGTACTGCAATAGTCACACCAATTTTCAAAAAAGGCTCTCATTCAAAAACTGAAAATTATAGGCCCATAAGTCTTATATCTATTCCATGTAAACTTATGGAAAAAATCATTAAGATCAAAATAGAAAACGAACTAGCAACATTAAAAATAATTGACACATACCAGCATGGCTTTAAACAGGGTTTCTCATGTGTAACAAATCTCATCTCCTTCTATGAACACATCAGCTATCACTTAGACAACAACATACCTATGGACGTCATACTACTTGATTACAGCAAGGCGTTTGATAAAGTTTCTCATTCTTTACTGATCAAAAAACTCATTAAAATAGGGCTGTCACCCACATTAACTTCCTGGATTAACCAGTGGCTGAATAACAGAACCCAGAAAGTCAGGGTCAATAATGTAATGTCCAAGGAAAGAGGAGTGAACAGTAGGATCCCCCAGGGTTCTGTGCTTGGGCCGGTTCTCTTTAACTTGTTTATTGGAGATATGTACATATCAACAAACAATAAAATGGTAAAATTTGCTGACGATACTAAAATTGGGGGAAAAGCTATCAATCAAACCAAAGACTCTGGTCTACAAAGAGAACTACTGCTAATCGAGCGATGGGCATGTATGAACGAGATGCACTTTAATGTCACCAAATGTGCAACTCTTCATCTGGGTAAAAATAATCCACTGCAAACATATTACTTAAATAATACGGCTATTAAAACTTCTACTGTAGAAAAAGATCTAGGCATCTTGGTCAATAATAAACTGTCTTCCACTTCACATTGTACCAAAATAGCTAACCAAGCAAACGTCACTCTCAGGAGGATTAGCAAAACTTTCATAAACAAAACTGAACAATGTCTACTGCCACTCTATAGATCTCATGTTAGACCATTTTTGGACTACTGTTCTCCCTTCTGGAGCCCCTATTTAACTTCTGATATTAATAAGATTGAAAGCATCCAACACAGAGCAACAAAACTCATACCTCATCTTTCTAAATTTAACTACACCACCAGATTAGAACAAACAGGTTTACATACATTATCTCAAAGAAGACTCAGGGGGGACTTGCTACTATTATTCAAAATCACAGCAAATACAGAACGGATGCAAAACTGCGGTCTCAAATACTCTACTAGAAAATCAGCTGCAAGACTGCATAACAGACAACTGGAGACCATGAGAGCAAAAACAAACAAAAGAATGAACTTTTTACTATAAGAGCGCCCAAAATCTGGAACAAATTACTTCAGGAAATAGTTGACTCCCCTAACATATTGTCTTTCAAAAACAAACTGGACAAATGGTTGACTAATTAGGGACCCACTAAATGATCCACAAACGTGGAGGACAATCATGATGGGCTAACCGCCTTCTTTTGTCCCATACCACCAAAGTACCAAAGTATATTATTTAAATGAAAAGCATTGGAGAATTCCCTTTGAGCACAACTGCTCATTTACAAAGGCTCCACATCAAATACGTAGTCCCAAAAAACATTACAAGTACATAAGCAGATACAGAGGAAATGTAGTTCAGCCAGGCTCAAAGCACTTAAGGCGAAACAGTTTTGAAAAAAAAAATTGATACAGATCATTGTATAAAAAGTTATGGGGAATGTACAGAAAGAAACAAAATAAAACAGTTTAACAGTTACATGGTGGTTCATCAGTGTAGCAGGCCATTTGTTTAACCAGTTAGTCAAATATCACGGTCTGTAGATGATTTATTTCACTAAAACTTGTGTTTTTTTAAACAAATTTTATTCAGTAAGGTTATGTACATTTGCATCACTGAATGGCTAAAAGTCATACATTGATATATCTCCCTTTCAGTGAAATGCAGTACATTTCATCATCTGGACTATACAAACCGATCTTTTTAGAAATACTGCTACAATGCAAAAAGTAGCCGGATAGAAATAACGTCCAAACAGGTGTACATCACACTGAATGGGGCTAACAGCAGGGTTGTGGTAGTTAGACCTATTTTGCCATCCTGATTCAGTTAGACAGGCCATGTACACTGTTCTATAGCCTGTAGTAAGGGATCCTATACCTTTGAAGGAGGGTCTGCTGACAGTTTCCTGAAACCTGGATTATTTCCAGTTCAAGGCAACTATCCACATTGCTGACTCACTGAGACACTGGTGGGGGCGATTCAGAGACCCATTGTTGTGTTATATTTTGTGCATTAATGAGGGCAATGGACTAAAGAGGGGAAGCCCGACCCAGTTTATGGTGCCTATGATCAGCACCCAGAAACAATTCTAGGGGCTATTCAGGGAGTTTTGTCAACAAGAACTGGTCAGTGATATTGTGGACCTCATGCCAGAATTGGCTAATTTTAGAACAAGTCAGGGTCCTATGCCACAATGTACCTCCTCTGTCTGGCACTTGGTACAGTTGAGGGACTTCAAAGTTTATTTAATAGAAACGTAGACATTGTCAGCAAATAAGGACCACTTGGTGCACCTAGTCTGCCCTAAATTCCCTACCTATAATGACATCACGACCCTACCTGAACTCTTACACCCCCCCTTGCTTCTAAGATTGCCTTGTGTCTATCCCGTGCATTTTTAAATCCTGTGACCATTCTAGCCAGCACCTTTCCAGTCATCCACCACCCTCTCCATGAAGAAGTACTTCCTCACGTTTCCTCTGAGACCCTCCTTCTCCAGCTTCATATTGTGACCCCTTGTCTTTGAGCATATTTTTATTTGGAAAATGCTCCCTTCCTGTACCTTGTTTATTCCTGTGACGTATTTGAATTTCTCTATCATATCACTCCATTCCCTCCTGTCTGCTATGGAGTACATATTTAATTCCTTAGGCCTTTCTTTGTAGGGTTTTTGATGCAGGCCCTGTACCATTTTGGTTGCCCTCCTTTGCACCACTCTTCCCTATCTGTGACCTTTCAGAGATGGGGCAACCAGAACCGTACACAGTCCTTAAGGTGGGGTCTCATCAACGATCTATACAGAGGTATTATTACCTCTTTCTGTCTGCTGGTGATACTCCTCCCTATGCATCCAAGCATTCCGCTAGCCATTCCCTCTGCCTTGTCACATTGTTTAGCTACCTTCAGGTAATCAGGAATGATAACCCTCAGGTCTTTTTCTGTTGTTTTTTTTCCTTCTAATACTCCCCCCCAAACGAGTTGGTACATTGTCCCTGGGTTTTTGTGCCCTAAGTGCATGATTTTGTATGTTTTTGTGCTGAACCTTAGCTGCCAAACTGGTGACCATTCATCTTACTTCTTTAGATCCTCCCTCATTCTTTTGACCGTCCTGGTGTATTTACTCTGTTACAGACTTTTGTGTCATTTATTTTCTTTTTTTTCTTTTATTTTATTTATTTCAGTTTCGGAATTACAACCTTTGAGTCAAGAAGGCTCTTTTATAAAGGCTCCATGTTATGGACATAAACCTAGTACAAAATACAGAACAGAAAAAACAAGAAAACTTGCAATGGCAATAATAGTTGTGATTAAAACTGTTGGTCATATGAGACAAAAACAGAAAAAAAATATGCAGATATGTCTACAAGCTGGATAAGTAACTTAACAACAGAACAGTAGACACATATAAAACAAAACCAGTTGCTAATTGCAGAGAAGTCAATTGCTATGTGCTGAAGGTTGGAGACACAGCAGCCAGAGATAGCTTTGTTATGGTAGATTCCAATGGGGTGAGTTGGGGAGGGGAGGGTATGAGGGGTGAGGCAAACAGGTTTGGCTGTGGGGATGGTGTAGTGGTGAGGGTTTTAGGGGAGGTGGCATGGAGAGGGTCACCAGGTCAGGAGCCACAAACCTGACCTCGGGGACAGAAGAAAAGTGGGATTGGGGTTGGAAGGGAATAGGGGATGCCTTGGCGAGGAAGGCATGAGAAGAGGCCATGTTGCTAAATGTAGCAGTTGCATTTGTTGGTGCCAGCCAGGTGGAGATGCAGGGCTTTCTTAAATGGGCCTATAGTTTCATGTTGCAGGATGGGGGAGGGTAGGTCATTAAACCATTGTGGGCTGTGGTAAAAGAGGGAATGCTGGGCCTGAGAGGTTCTTTTAAATGCTACATATAGTAGGCCCATCACTGAACTTCTTGTATTTTTGTTGGTTAGGTTGTGTTGGAATAGTTTAGCAGAGGAGTCAGGTGTTTGTCCTAGCAGGGCTTTTTCCCCAAGTAGGCAGGCTTGGTATTTGGTCCTTAGGGTACAGAGAAACCACCCTGTCGAGGAATATAGGCTGCAAGTATGAGTGTGGTGGTCAGCCCTCAGTACGAATCAGCAGGCTTTACTGAGGAGAAGTTTTACGCATTTGAGCGAGGCCTCAGAGGCTGCACTATATATGACCAGGTCATAGTCAATAATTGACAATATGGAGCTCTGAGTGATAAGTTTGAGGGCCTTCTAGGTGATCATTTTTCTGTGCTGGTATAGGATCCCAAGTCTGATGTTTGCAGATTTTATGATGTGGTCTATATGGATAGCAATGGAGAGGGAGTCATCAATGTGGATGCCAAGATATTTGGAGTTGGAGACCTGGTATAGGATGTTGCCTTTATGACTTAGGATGAGTAGGGAGTGGGAAATCTTTTTGGACTGCTAGGACAAGAAGTGTATAGATTTTGTTTTTTGTAATTTAATAGGAGCCTGTTATGTGAGAACCAGGCCTCGAGTTTTGAGAAGCTATCTTGGAGAGCATTATTTATATCATGCAGGTGGTGACCAGGGACAGAGATCACAGCATCATCTGCATAGAGTAGCATTTTAGCAGGGCAAGCACTAGGGAGAGAGAGTTGATAAAGAGGTTGGGAGAGAGGGGGCCCACTACTGTCATGTGACTGGTCTCTGGCTGACCAGCTGAGGAGGAAATATAGATCATCCTACAGGACTCTGCCCTTTGCTGGTAGGGGGACAGGACAGGACCCACTACCACTGTGTGACTAGTCAGTGGAGGGCTAGCCGGGGAGAGGGGATTGAGCATTCCATTGGACACTTCCCTTCCTTGGGGGGGACCCACTGCACAACTGTTCATCAGAGTTTCAGGCAGGAAGGGGGAACTGAACAGAATTACCACCTCTACCAAGGAAAATCATTATAACAAGGCTAAAGTTAAAGATATGAACAACTGGTTGCAGCTATGGACCCTACAAGAAGGAATAGGGTGTATTACACACTGGGAAAACTTTATAGATGATCCAGAGTGTTATTGCCAAGATGGGTTACATCTGAGTAAAAGAGGTAGCAGAAAACTGGGACTAGCATTAAAGAAAATAGTGGACAATTCTTTAAACTAAAAAGAAGGGAGGGGTAGTTTAAAGCACGGGAGGTGACCAATACAATGGAAAAGGCACAAACATGTAGTAGCATGATTAAGAAAGTAGCGGGTATAAAAGTGTGGTCACTGAATGCGAGGAGCCTTAACATTAGTAAAAAATCTGAATGAGAAGTTATGCTGGCCACAGAAAATATAGACATGTGTATGATCACTGAAACATGGGGGGATGCAGAAATAGCATGGAATGGGAATATAGAAGGGTATAAACTGTATTCTAAAGATAGGATGGATAAAAACGGAGGCGGTGTAGCAATCTGTATTAAAAATTTGATAGGTAGTGCACTGCATAATAAGGTAGGGGATGATCAAAGAATAGAGTCCTTGTGGGTAGTGGTCCAAGGAAAAACAGATAAAAAGCTACTCTTAGGCATATACTACCAACCATTGAATAATAATAGGGATAAAGATGATAACATCAACTCAGAGATCGCACAGAGAGCAGCTGAAGGGGACATTATAATTACAGGAGATTTTAACTACCCTGACATAAACTGGGTGCACCAAACATAAAAAAATGCAAATGAAAATAGATTCTTGGAAATGTTACATATAGCAGGGTTGAACCAACAAATTTACAAACCAGTGGAAAGAATAGAGCTGCACCGTGTGGGCTAGGGGTGCTCTGTGACACTACGTGGAACAGAATGAAAGTAGTCATGGGCACTCACCTCAGCACAGATTTCAAACAGAGTCCAACTTACAATACTGAAACAATATCTGTTTAATGTGCAGCCAGCAAACAAACATACGACCCAGCTGGGTCAAGGAGAGGAAATTTACAAACCAACAAGGAGAGAGAGAGAATGTGCTGGATCTCATTATTACTAATAGATGATATACTGTAGTGAATTAAATGTGCATAAGGGAACACTTAAGCAACATAACATTATTGAATTTTTTATTAAAAGAAATGTATTAAGTGTGAAGGGATCAGCTATAGTGAAAGATTATAATAAAGCAAATTTCAGGAAAATAAGGCAAGAATTATTGGAATGGGACTGGCAAAGAAATTTTGAGGGAAAGAGTGTGGCGGAAATGTGGGCTATGTTTAAAAACAAGTTAAGGTATCTAGAGGATAGACATGCACCAACCAAATATATGTACAACAGAAGAGGGAAAAGACCAGCTTAGTTTACAAGCAAAGTGCTTAAACTAAGTCTACAGAAAAAAAAGGCATATGGCAAAATGAAAGAACAAGGTACTATGGACAGGAGGGTGTACTATAGGAGCATATTAAAAACATTCAAGAAAAGAATAAAAAGTGAAAGAAATAAGATAGAATTCAACCTAGCTCATACGAAGGACAATAGTAAAGTCCTCTATGCATATATCAACTGACAAAATTAATACAACAGTCCTGCAGGGCCCATCATAGTAGACGGCAAGGAGATCAAAAACTCAAAAGATATGGAGGAAACTTTCAATATTTTGGATCAGTGTTTGAGAAGGATTCAAACATAAACATGGTAGACCCAATCATATACCCAAGTCTGAAAATGGAGACAGATCTGAAGAAAACAGAGGGAATGCTAAGTCAACTAAAACCACATAAATCAGCTGGTCCAGATCTACTCAGTGCAACGTTTCTGAAAGAAGTCAGGGACCAGATCTAAAAACCACTGGCTATGATATATAATGTATCGCTTAATGCTGGGAAGGTATCAGATGATCGGAGACATGCGACTGTAGTGCCGTTATTTAAAAAGGGTAATACAGCTAAAACATCAAACTACGGACGAATACATTTGACAACTACGTTATATAAGATAGCAGAAAGCTTCTTGAAAGCAAATATAGAAGAAAATCTAAGGATAATAGAATATGAAGCTAGAACTCAACATGGCTTTAAAAAGAACAGTGTGTATCACAAAACAGTTGTGTTTTATGAATATTTAAATAGAAATTTGTATAAAAATATACCTATGGGTGTTATCATTTTAGATTTTCAAAACGCATTTGATAAAGTTCCTCACAGAAACCTATTAGAAAAAATGTTAAGACTAACAGTGGATAGGAGGATTGTTAACTGGACATGAAGTTGGTTGGATGAGTGGAAGCAAAGAGTTAGAGTATTAGGTGAATATTCAGAACCCATAGGAGTAACAAGCTTAGTACTGCAGGGCTCAGTATTGGGGCCAGTACTATTTGCTTTGTATATAAGTGACTTACATCATAGCATATCAAATAAAGTAATTAAATTGGCAGATGATATCAAATTAGGTGGCCCTGTTGATACACCTGAACATCAGAATGAAATGGAAAGTGATTTGAGTAGAATAGAATTATGGTCAAATGAGAATAAGATGTCATTAAGTTTTGAAAAATGCACAGTTATGCATCTAGGAGGGCTAAATAAGGCACATACATATGTAATAAATGAGAGGACATTAAGATCAACAGAAGAAAAGGATTATGGTATCCTAATAGATGATAGCTCAAAGGAAAACTACACCCTCATATCATTCAAATTTTATTTGTTTCCATGTCAACTGACAACTCCTTTCCTATAGCTTAGGGCTATATGTGTTAGGTTTAGTTTGTTTTCACTGCTCATGGTAGCCACCTGTGACTGCCCTATGAGTCTCCATTTCATGGTTAATGAAATGGCATTGTCCATGAGAACTGCATTAGCATATGACAACATGATGTCAGATCACCCATTTATACCATGTATCTATATGCTGAAAGAACAAATACACTGCAAAAAACCCTCTGTAAACTCATAAACTGAATGAAATTTAATGGGAAAAAAACTGCATTATAACTCGGACAGCTTGCAAAGCTCACTGAAGGTAAATGTAGTATTTTACACATTCTTGCACCTTGTTTCTTTTAAGACTAATTAAGCAGACAGGCATACTGGGGAGTTTAAAGGGTAATTACGCATTATGTTCTCATATGCTAATGCAGCTCTCAGGGACAATGAGATTTCAACAACCATGAAATGAAGCCTCCCAGAACAGTATAAGGGCTTAGTATGAACTGTGAAAACAGACTAAAGCATCTGCATACATCCTTAACAGCTACATGAAAAGAGTTGTCTATTGACATGGAAACAAATAACATTTAGAAGACACGAGGTTGCGGTTTTCCTTTAAAGTTTATTCATTATAGGACACAGACAATACAAAAGACCAACTTTATTGTTAGGAATATTAAAATGAGTTTTATTACTAAAACACCAGGATGTCTACTGCCACTATATAAAATATATGTGAGACCATATATGGACTTTGGGTCACAGTTACGGTATCCTTATACATGAGAAATTACTAGGGTCGAAAAGGTACAAAGGAGGTATACAAAAATAACAGGATCTTTAGGACATACAAATTACAATCAGAGAATATAGCAGTTAGGGTTATTTACATTATAACAAAGAAGAATTAGAGGGGATTTAATGGCAGTGTTTACAATAATAAAAGACAAGGAGTTAGCTGAGGAAATGGGTATAATAAATCATGAAAAACCTTTTGGTTTAAGGGGACACAATGCGCAAACAAGGGAAAGGGAACATTGTTTAACCAGGAGTAGCACACTAAGCTGAAGCTTGTTTCCAGATGTGACCTGGCAGCACAAAGAAGTTAAGTGACTTGCTCAGGATCACACAGTATGTATCTAGGCAGCTGTGGGATTCAAACTCAGGTCTCCAGATCTGCAGCTCAGAGCCTTAACCCATTGCGCTATACTGCCACCTAACAGTGGATACAGTAAGAAAAAATGTTTGTAATTTTTCATTTGTAAATAGAACCAGAAGGATATGGAATATCCTTCCAAGTGTAGTAACTAGTAATTCTCTTACAGTATTTAAAAACAGAACAGATAAGAAGATAGGTCAAAATGGGTTTAAATGGACACCTTAATGTGGGGAATGGTTTTGACGGGCCACAAAGCCTGCTTCCATTCTACACCCAGTTATAAGTAATAATTGATGACTCACTGTCAAAGCACACCCAAATACTTAAATCTATACAGACAACTAATAAATATATTAACATAATTAAAAAGGCCTTTGTCACCGGGGATGAACAATGTATAAAGAATCTATATAGGAACCATATCAGACCACATCTAGATTATGCCTCCGCCTTTTTGGCACCTTATAAGAAGCAGGATATTCAATTACTTGAGGGAGTACAGGACCCCCTGAATGGGAGCGACCACAATACTGTCTGGTTTCAAATAAG
Organism: Neoceratodus forsteri; assembly: GCA_016271365.2. Taxonomy (NCBI): domain Eukaryota; kingdom Metazoa; phylum Chordata; order Ceratodontiformes; family Ceratodontidae; genus Neoceratodus; species Neoceratodus forsteri. The sequence continues at coordinate 13,734,626 of JADMNL010000038.1, read as the reverse complement.
CATGGGGGGAGGGGGGTGAGATCTAGGACACTGGCAGTGGACTTCAGGGGCAGACTTTCTGGGCATGGGAAATATTCTCAAGGATCACTTGAAGGATTACCTCAATGACAAGTGTGGAAAGGAGATGGGAGGTCATAAAGCGGGGACTTCATGAGGCAGTCAGGATCTGCGCTAAGTTGAAACGTAAGGGAGCAAGGTCACATAAACCATGCTGGTGGTCCAGTGAGGTACAGGTAGCAGTCAGAGAAAAGAAAGCTGCCTACAAAAAATATAAAACAACAAGAGGGGATAGGGATAAGGAAATGTACCATCTTGCATCTAGAAAAGTCACCCGTATGGTGAGGGGAGCAAAGTCCAGTAAAGAGCAGCGGCTGGCACAGGGGATACATGGAGGGGAAAAGGGGTTCTTCTGGTACATTGGGGAGCGGAGAAAAACTAAGGGCCATCTCAGCAGATTGAGATCGGAAGGAGGGTGGGTGGAAGAGGCGAGGGACCAGGCAGAGGTATTTAATGAGCACTTTGCCTCTGTGTTCACTAGGGAAGGGGATGGGATATCTACAAAGCAAGGCATGAAGGGGATAGAAGCAGCAGTGAGTGGGATCAGGGGAGCAACAGAAATGGAGCAAGAGGGAGGGAGAGGTACCCCAGGGGTGTCACATCTGGATAAGGATAAAAAGGCCAGTAAGGTGGAGGGGACAGATGATGCTATCTCCACCAAAGGGTGTGGTTAGCCCTCAAGGCCCTAAAAAAGACAAATCTCCTGGGCGGATGGCATTCATCCAAGACTAGAGAATTGGTGGACATACTGGCTGCACCCCTGGCGGAGCTCTTCAACAGGTCACTTGAGACAGGGAGGGTACCTAGGGATTGGCGAGAGGCACATGTGGTGCCAATCCATAAAGGGGGGTCGAGGGAAGTACCAGATAACTATAGACCCATCAGTTTGACCTCGGTGGTGGGAAAATTAATGGAGAGTATACTAAAGGAATGATTGGGGGTGTACTTGGAGGAGGTGGGAGGTCTGGATAGTCGGCAACATGGGTTTGTGCCAGGTAGATCATGTCAAACCAATCTTGTGGAGTTCTACGAATGGGTAACATCAGAACTGGACAGGGGAAAGCCTGTGGATGTATTATTCTTGGACTTCAGCAAGGCGTTTGACTCTGTCCCCTACAACGGTCTGGTGGAGAAACTGATGGGGTTAGGGTAGGCCCTTTGATGGTCAGATGGATTGAAAACTGGCTAGTTGGATGCACCCAGAGAGTAGTGGTCTGTGGGGCTCTCAAACCCTAGAGAGGTTGGTAGTGGGTACTGCAGGGCTCGGGTCCTGGGTCCGATCCTGTTTAATGCATACATATCAGACATCAGGAGGGTATAGGGTGTGAAATGGTCTCTTCACAGATGACTCCAAGATGGGAGCAGTAGTTGAGGGAGAAGAGGGGAGGTTGGCCTGCAAAGAGACCTGGACACCCTGGAAAGCTGGGTTCACACATGAAATTAAATTTCAATATCACCAAGTGCAAGGTGTTGCATCTTGGTCGAGACTCTAAACACAGGTACACCCTGGGAGGAGGCGCTGGAGGCCTCAATAGGGAAAAAGACCTAGGGGTCATGGTGGATGCATGTATGAATAACTGTGAGCAGTGCAGGAGCAGCTAGCAAGGCAAACAGGATGTTGGGATGCATCGTAGGGGGATCACCTCTAGGAGCAAGGAAGTGATTCTGTCACTGCACAATGGACTGGTTAGACACACCTTGAGTACTGTGTACAGTACTGGAGACCACACTTGAAGAGGGACATACAGCTCCTGGAGAGGGTACAGAGGAGGGCAACTAAGATGATACGAGGGCTAGGGATTTGGCGTATGAGGACAGACTTGAGGAGCTCTGCCTGTTTTCATTGGAGAGAGGAGAGACAGGGGGACATGATTGAGGTCTTCAAGTACCTCAAGGGAATAAATAGGGTAAACATGGAGGATCTTAGACTAAAGCAGGAGGTATCACCAAGGGCATGGTTTGAAGTTGGAAGGTGGAAGGTGAGGGGAAAGAGGAGGAGGTTTTCACTGAGAGGTGGTGGACCCTTGGAATGCACTGCCTGGCGAGCTGGTTCAGAGATCCACAGTGGAGGGCTTCAAGAGAGGTGGGACAGACACAGAAAGTGGATGTATCAGATGATGGCCTGTCCCGGGGGGGTAGGGATGGATGATAGGGGTTTCTGGAGCACAAGGGATGGGAGGGCCTCGGCACCCAACTAAGGATCTAAGGTTCGAGCAGACTCGATAGACCGTAAGGCCTAATCTGCTGGCAAATAGTATGTTAGTATGTATGTTAGTACAGTGAAAGGTAACAAAACTAATACCAAGCCTAAAAAATCATCCCTATGATCGAAGACTGCAGGAATTAAATCTTATGCCATTATGTCAAAAGGAGAACTATAGGCGACTCCCTTCAATATAATCAGTAATGATGATCTAAGAACAGAATGTGACATAACACTTATATGGAGGCCCCCTGGATCTAAAATTGCATAATAGGCAAGGTGCAGTTAAAAGGGAAAATGACTTCACTGTTAGGGTACCCAGACTATGGAACCCCATTATCTGGTAAATATTTCAAACCATGAAACACTCAAAAAAGAATTAGACAAGTATTTGGGTTATTAGTATGCAAATGTTCCATGCTAAGCAGAAGACAGTCTTGATAGGTGCACACCTTCTTCTGTTTATGATTTACCAAGTTACCAAAGGTAACCTGTGCAGACCTCCCTAGCCTTGTGCAAGCAGAAGTGAAGTTCTGGAAAACCAGGCTAGTGGCAGCTGAAAAGCAAAGAAACAGATGCCCTTCTAAAAGTGGTTACTGCCAAAAGGGAGAGACCATCGCAGTGGCTACTTCAATCAGCAATACTGCATTTGTTCTTTTTTCTTCGATTACACTGTATAGTTTTCTTGCCTCCCCTTTCTTGGCATTTGTTATTTGGTGATCCCATGTGATCATTACTTCTTCATTCTCTGTGATTCTTTTGTGGTTTGTGTTTCCAGGTTTCTCTGCTCGGTGTCCCTCTCAGCCCAACACCCCAACAGTGAAACACGAAAAAAGGCCATTACAGCAACAGTCACTGTAATGGTCCTTTGTCGTGTTCCGCTTTCCCCCAGTGTTCTGCATCCTCCCTGGACTAACTCTGACCTGGAGTTGATAATCTTAAAGTCCAGGGGGTGCGCAGCCCCCCACAGAAAACACTCAGACATCGGGCGGCACAATACCTGCGTTGGTATTGTGCCATCGCTGTGTGGGAGGTTGGCATTTTCACTGTCGACCTCCCTTGGTGCTTCCTTTTCTGCTACCTATATCTTATAGTGTTTGTGTAATTTCCAGTGGATCCACCTCACTACGTTGTTGTGTTTTTCAGTATACAGGCCTTTTGCCAGAAGTACTTCACAGCCAACTACAGGATGTGCAACTGTTTCTAATTCTTTACCACAGAACACACTTGTTTTCCTCATTTTTTTTCTATGAATTTTGTGAACCATCTTTTGCATAGTCCACTATCTTTGGGCTGCATTTATCAACCTCTCATCTCTTGGTTTAAATTAACCTCTTTTTAACCACTTATGGCTCAGTTTTTGATTCACTTGCGGTTCTTCCAGCAGCTCCCTGTATTTTCCGCTGTAATTATGGGGCTTCGAGTTGTCCTTTCTTCTCTGTTGATCTTTGTCCTTATATTCTTTTTCTGCTTCTTTGCACTTTCTGTTGATAGTTGCTCCTTATCTACTGGTGGCTTAGAAAATGGGCTTGAAAAATAAAGCATGCTGATTGGCTGAAAGCCATCCTCAGCATGCATTTATTTTTCAATAAAGCCCTGTAAAAAACAAGTGCCCATTCAGGGTGCTGCATTACCTAGGGTATCCATGAGCACACCGACTTTTCACTTTGACAAGCCACCATGTTTTATGCTTGCTTAGCGAGAGAGAGCAAGAGCTCCCCCCAGACCACAAACTATAGCCACAAAGTGGAAAACATTTCCTCAGTACAGTATAAACACACACTGTCACACATATTTAAATTTGCCCTTCTCAAGCAAAAGCATTTCAGTCATACCGAAGTGGTCCTCACGTCCCATGCTCCCCCAAAAGACGGCGGATCTATTAGCAGTTCTAAGCCATTAACATTTGGAAAGTGCAGTGACAGCTCCCTGGGCCGATTCCATGATCCATGTACTAGTAAAAATTTTGCCCGGCTCAGCACCCCAGTTAAAACAAAACAGAATTGCAAAAGTACCCACTCCCTGGCCCAATTTCCCAATCCATGTACTAGTAGCCCTGCTCAGCACCCCAGTTCAAAAAAAAACTGAACTACAAATCTACCTGTAGTTCTTTGCAGAATTCATTAATTTTTCCGTGGCTCATTGGACCTTTCGTCCCTCTTCAGCAGCCCACTCTCCTGCTCAAACCTGGAAGCAAGAGTTTGTGGGGGAAAAAAATAAATAAAACTGTGGAGTGTCAAGGATCATGGGGGTGACATGACCATTTATTTTATTATCAGAGCATCGGGGGGATACAAAAGTGAAAGTACAGATCAATACATTTTTACTTTGGCTCCTTCCAACTTCCTTGCTGACATGATACAATTGGAATCTGCCTGGTTTAAATGAAAAACTATTGTGTCAATAAACAGGTGAAATAAATATGGTAAAAAACATTTAGACCCCTGCCATGCCACATTAAACTTCTCAGTGTGCACCTTTTGCTTTTACGTGGCAGAGGTCATGCAAAGTTGGGTACCTAACTGTTACAACTTCTAAGCAGGCAAAAAAAGAAAACAGGAAGTGCAGAAAACTTTTTTTCATTTAAAGTACTACAACCATGGGGAGAAACTGTACTAGAAAGTCCATGTCTTCTTCTGTAGGTGGAGGTGGTCAGGACACAAGAGAATACCTCTGTGGGGAGGGACAACAGGAGACAGAACAGCACAGAGACTACTTTACAAGAAAAAAAGACTGTCACTTCCTTCTTACTCCATTTTTTTCTAAATCCCATATAAAAATGCCACAGGTAGCCCATTTTCTAAGCACAATACCCTCCAGGGTGGGCAGTATTGGGCAATACTGGACCTTCCAGGGGCTATAAGGCTCTCCACCTGCTATTGCCCAATACTGCCCACCCTGTTGGGCATTACTGCTTACTTAACATCCATCTCTGATACCCTCCTGAAAGCTTTTCCTGACTTGATAGATTTAATCATGCACTAGTTTTTGTGTATTAACTGACAAGCACGGAGCAGTTGTTTGTTTTTATATCTGGCTGGTTCAACACTTTCTGTGGCCAATCACACTGTATCTGTATTATATCACAGGAAGTGAAAGCTTTTCACTTTGTTTTGTGTTGTTAAAGCAGTTCTCAATACAAGCTTCAGCCAGCTGAAATATTTCTTGCTGATTTTTTTCATGTTTCATGTTGTATTGTTAGCCTTTCATTTATTCCCAGATATTTGTACATCCCCTCTTGCTCAAGTTATTTTATGTCACAACCCTTCAGCAGGTTGATGTTTTCTTTGAGTTAACTTTCCTGCTATAAATGTTACTTTGGTACATTTGCCTAAGCCAAATGTCATCTGTATATCATTGGAGAAGATACTGACTATTTTCAGGTGTTTATTGGATGGGCTATAAAACATCAGGTCATCTACAAAGAGGAGGTGAGATGTTAGCTGTTGATCATTTTTGTTTCTGGGGTTCAAATTGTATCCATAGTCCAGGTTACTGATTAGGCTGCTCGATGGGTTGAGGGCAAGGCAAAAAAGAAGTGATGACAAGCGCTGGATCTTAACACTTGGTATTGTGATTCAACAGGTCTTGTGGTTTAATTTCAGGGTCATTTGCCACTTTCTCATAATGGTTGTGATGAATTTTATTGGTGTGGGATGTACCCTGTAGATCTGTAAACACTCAGTGATCCAACAGTATGGGATGCTGTCAAATGCCTTTCTGTAGTTTATCCATGCTGCACAAAGCTTATGGCACATTTTTACAGCTCTGTATTATGGGTTTGTTCAGCAGGAGTTAGTCTATTTTCCCATATGATTTTCCATTATTGCATTTTTGTTCTACTGAAATGAGCCTGTTGCAGTCTAAATGGTTGCAGACACTGCATCAATTCTAGTGTAGTTTATGTGTTGCTGGCAAACAGGTTATTGGGCAACAGTTCTTAGGGAGATTGGCAGGTTCAGATTTGATCAGGAGTATGGTATTCCATGTACTTAAGTAGGTGAGTGTCAGCTTGGGATGTGCATATAAATGTTTTTTTCAAGTGGCTAAGTCAGGGTGTAGGGATGCTAATAATTTTAGCCAGACATTAGACACAGCAACTGGACCTGGAGTTTTCCAGTTTGGGGCCTTCTTTAACTTCACTTCCATCTCCTTAGCTGTTACACCAGGCCATTCTATATTCCCTGTAGTGGCATTTCTTAAGATGCCTTTTACTTCATGCATCATCTCCAGTATGCTCAACTGGGTCTTAATAGATGAATTTGCTAATGCTTTATCAGGTCACTCATATAGTCAAATTTCTTGTCACATTCAACACATTTATTTGGTCTGTCTTGGAGTATCTTCAAATGTTCAAGGATTTCTGGTGTCGTGAAGAGAATGGACCCCATTCTTAAACCAGGACATACCCAAAAATCAGGAAATCGGTATGGTATTGATATTGCTGAGAGCACTGTTCTCATAAGGTGCAGCATCCCCAAGATAGCTTCCTTTTGCAGATCATAGGGTGTCACCGTCACGGATATTGGTAGCATTTAAATGTGCCTGAAAGGTCATTTTGATTATTCCTGTTGCTTCAAACACTATTGGAACAATTTCTGTGTCCTTATTCCATATCAGTTTAGTTTCTATTTACATATATTGGTTATTTCATGTTTTTGTGTCTCTGTATGCAGGACACTGTAATCACTAGGGGTGGCTATTTCAATCATTAATGCTACCTCTGTTCTTTTTTCTTGTATTACAATATCTAGTTTTCTTGCTTCCACTTTCTTGGCAGTTGGTATCGGGAGATCCAATGTGATCATTACTTCTTCATTCTCTGTGATTCTTTGTGGTTCATGTTTCCAGTGTTTCTCTACTAGCTGTATGTTATCGTGTATGTATGTATAGTTTCCAGTACTAAGTCTTGCTACATTGTTGTGTTTTTCAGTATACAGGCCTTCTGCCATGAGTACTTCACATCCAGCTACAAGACATGCAACTCTTTCTAATTCTGTACTACAGAACCTGCACCTATTTTTCCTATGGATTTCATTAACCATCTTATGCATAGTCCATTGTCTTGGGCTGCCATTATCAATCTCTCGTCTCTTGGCTTAAATACACCACTTTTAACTACTCATGAATCAGTTCTTGATCTACATGTGATTTTTCCAGAAGATCACTGTATTTCCACTGTAATTAGGGTTTTCTAGTTGTCCTTTCATCTCTTTTGATCTTTATATTATTTTTCCTGCACTTTCTGTTGCTGGTTGTTACTTATTTACTGGTGGCTTAACATTGATCTCTGGTATTCTACTGAAGGCTTCTCCTAATTTGACGATGGCCATCATCTTAGACTTATTTCCTTCATGATGTAGAACCCTGACTATGTTTGGGTCCAAGGATGTCTGTATGTATTTATGCAGCCCCACTATTATGGACCTGTATGTGTAATCAATCTGAAGGAGGCCCATGCCTCCCTCAGGCCAGACCTCACTCCAGAGTGATTTCTCAGTTGTTTTTTTTAATCTGGTCACACTTCTGGCCACAATTGTTGCATTCCACACATTTATATGGTCTCTCTCTCTCTTTCTCAGGATTAGTGTCTCCAATTGTTCAGGGATTTCTAGTACTGTGACAAGAATGGACCCCATTCTTAAGCCAGTGCATATTCAAAAATCATAAATCTATACTGTATTAGTCTTTGATGTTTGCTGAGAGCAGTCTTCTCAGCACACGCAGTGTCCCCATGATGGCTTTCTTTTGCTCTCTGTCCTGAGTGCATTTGCTGATGTTTTATTAGGCTACATCTATAGTCAAAACTCTTGTCACATTTATACAAAGTGAATTTTCTGATGTAATGTCAAGTTATCCTTCCAGGCAAAACTTTTGTCGTATTCAACACATTTATATGGCTTCTCTCCAAAGTGAATTTTCTGATGTAATCTCAGTTTATCTTTCCGGGCATAACTCTTGTCACACTCAGCACATTTGCATGGGTGCTGTCCAGAGTGAGTTCTCTGATGTTTTGTCAGGTCACTATTACTGCAAAAACTCTTGTCGCATTCAGCACATGTATATGGTCTCTCTCCAGAGTGAAATTTCTGATGTAATGTCAGGTTATCCTTCCGGACAGCTCTCTCAGATTAGTGTCTCCAAATGTTTAGGGATTTCTAATACTGTGGCAAGAATGGGCCCCATTCTTTAGCCAGGACATGTTCAAAACTCAAGAAATTAGTACTGTATTAGTCTTTGATGTTTGCTGAGAGTGCTCTTCTCTACACACACAACGTCCCCAAAATGGCTTTCTTTTGAAGTTCATAAGGTGTCACAAGTATTAGTAGCATATTTAAATGTGCCTGAAAGTTCTTTTTGATTAGTCCCATTGCTCCAAGCACTACTGGAACAATTTGTGTGTCCTAATTCCACATCAGTTTGGTTTCTGACTGCATATCTTGGTATTTCATGATTTTGTGTCTCTCTGTATGCAGCACACTGTAGTCACTAGGGGTGGCTATTTCAATCAGCAGTGCTACCTTTGTTCTCTTTTCTTGTATTACAATAACGTTTTTTCTTGCTTCCACTTTCTTGGCTGTTGGTATTGGGTGATCCCATGTGATCATTACTTCTTCATTCTCCGTGATTCTTTGTGGTTCATGTTTCCAGTGTCTCTCTGCTAGCTGTATGTTATAGTGTTTGCACAGTTTCCAATGGATCAATCTTGCTACATTGTTGTGTCTTTCGGTATACAGGCCTTCTGCCATGAGTACTTCACATCCAGCCATGAGATGCGCAACTGTTTCTAATTCTGTACTACAGAACCTGCACTTGTCTGTTTCTCCTGTTTTTTCTATGGATTTTGTGAACCGTCTTGTGCGTAGACCATTATCTTGGGTTGCCATTATCAGTCTTTCATCTTGTGGTCTAAATTCACCTCTTTTTAACCACTCATGGGTCAGGCCTTGATCGACCTGTGGTTGCTCCAGTAGCTCCATGTATTTTCCACTATAATTATGGGCTTTCCAATTGTATTTTCTTTTCTGTTGGTCTTTATCCTTATACTCCTTTTTCTGATTCTTTGCATTTTCTGTTGCTGACAGTTCCTTATCTTGTTGTGGATTGACATCAGTCTCTGGTTCCCTTCTGAAGGCTTCTCCTAATTTGATGAGTGAAGTCATTTTAGGCTTATTTTCTTCATGATGCAAGACCTTGACTATATTTGGGTCCAAGGATGTCAGTAAATATGTATGTAGCCCCACTATTGTGGATCTATATGTGTAATCACAGCTCTCTCTGGGTTAGTGTCTCCAAATGTTTAGGGATTTCTAATACCGTGGCAAGAATGGACCCCATTCTTTAGCCAGGGCATATTCAAAACTCAACAAATTAGTACTGCATTAATCTTTGATGTTTACTGAGAGTGCTCTTCTCAGCACACACAACATCCCCAAAATGGCTTCCTTTTCAAGTTCATAAGGTGTCACAAGTATTAGTAGCATATTTAAATGTGCCTGAAAGTTCTTTCTGATTAGTCCCGTTGCTCCAAGCACTACTGGAACAATTTGTGTGTCCTTATTCCACATCAGTTTGGTTTCTGACTGCATATCTTGGTATTTCATGATTTTGTGTCTCTCCGTACGCAGCACACTGTAGTCACTAGGGGTGGCTATTTCAATCAGTAATGCTACCTTTGTTCTCTTTTCTTGTATTACAATATCGGGTTTTCTTGCTTCTACTTTCTTGGCTGTTGGTATTGGGTGATCCCATGTGATCATTACTTCTTCATTCTCTGTGATTCTTTGTGGTTCATGTTTCCAGTGTCTCTCTGCTAACAGTATGTTATAGTGTTTGCACAGTTTCCAGTGGATCAATCTTGCTGCATTGTTGTGTCTTTCAGTATACAGGCCTTCTGCCATGAGTACTTCACATCCAGCCACGAGATGCGCAACTGTTTCTAATTCTGTACTACAGAACCTGCACTTGTCTGTTTCTTTTGTTTTTTCTATGGATTTTGTGAACCATCTTGTGCGTAGCCCACTATCTTGGGCTGCCATTATTAGTCTCTCATCTCGTGGCCTAAATTCACCTCTTTTCAACCACTCATGGGTCAGGGCTTGATCGACCTGTGGTTGCTCCAGTAGCTCCCTGTATTTTCCACTATAATTATGGGCTTTCCAATTGTTTTTTCTTTTCTGTTGGTCTTTATCCTTATACTCCTTTTTCTGATTCTTTGCATTTTCAGTTGCTGACAATTCCTTATCTACTTGTGGATTGACATCAATCTCTGCTACCCTTCTGAAGGCTTCTCCTAATTTGATGAGCAAAGTCATTTTAGGCTTATTTTCTTCATGATGCAAGACCTTGACTATATTTGGGTCCAAGGATGTCAGTAAATATGTATGTAGCCCCACTATTGTGGCTCTATATGTGTAATCAATCTCAATGAGGCCCTTGCCTCCCTCTGCCCTTGGGATGTATAATCTTGGCGTGCACTGATTTTTGTATATTAATTGATGAGCATGAAACATTTTTCTTGTTTTTATATCTAGCTGGTTCAACACTTTCTGTGGCCAGTCTATCACACCAAAGCTGTATGATATGACTGGAAGGGCGAGTTGGTTTATAGCTTGCACTTTATTTCGTGTTGTCAAAGCAGTTTTCAGAATTAGCTTTAACCTTCTAAAATATTTCTTGCTTACTTTTACTCTCATTTGTTCATGTTGTGCTGTTGCTCCTTCATCTATTCCCAGGTATTTATACACTCCCTCTTGCTCAAGTTCTTTTATGACAAACCTCTGCTAGATTCATGTTTTGTAATCACAGCTCTCTCCAGAGTGAATCTTTAGATGTCCCCTCAGGCCACTCTTATCATTAAAACTCTTGTCACATTCATCACATTTATATGGTCTCTCTCTCTCCAGAGTGCAGTTTCTGATGTAATTATCCTTCTGGACATAACTCTTGTCACATTCAGCACATTTATATGGTCTGTCTCCAGAATTAATTTTCTGATGTAATGTCAGTTTATCTTTCCAGGCATAACTCTTGTCACACTCAGCACATTTGTATGGTTGCTCTCGGGGTTAGTGTCTCCAAATGTTTAGGGATTTCTAATACCGTGGCAAGAATGGACCCCATTCTTTAGCCAGGGCATATTCAAAACTCAAGAAATTAGTACTGTATTAATCTTTGATGTTTGCTGAGAGCGCTCTTCTCAGCACACGCAACGTCCCCAAAATAGCTTCCTTTTGAAGTTCATAAGGTGTCACAACTATTGGTAGCATATTTAAATGTGCTTGAAAATTCTTTTGATTAGTCCCATTGCTCCAAGCACTACTGGAACAATCTGTGTCCTTATTCCACATCAGTTTGGTTTCTGACTGCATATCTTGGTATTTCATGATTTTGTGCTCTCTATGCGCAGCACACTGTAGTCACTAAGGTGAGCTATATCAATCAGTAATGCTACCTTTGTCCTCTTTTTTGTATTACAATATCAGGCTTTCTTGCTTCCACTTTCTTGGCTGTTGGTATGGGTGATCCCATGTGATCATTACTTCTTCATTCTCTGTGATTCTTTGTGGTTCATGTTTCCAGTGTCTCTCTGCTACCTGTATGTTATAGTGTTTGCACAGTTTCCAATGGATCAATCTTGCTACATTGTTGTGTCTTTCAGTATACAGGCCTTCTGCCATAAGTACTTCACATCCAGCCACAAGATGCATACTGTTTCTAATTCTGTACTACAGAACCTGCACTTGTCTGTTTCTCCTGTTTTTCTATGGTTTTGTGAACCATCTTATGCGTAGCCCACTATCTTGGGCTGCCATTATCAGTCTCTCATCTCGTGACCTAAATTCACCTCTTTTTAACCAATCATGGGTCAGGGCTTGATCGACCTGTGGTTGCTCCAGTAGCTCCCTGTATTTTCCACTATAATTATGGACTTTCCAATTGTTTTTTCTTTTCTGTTGGTCTTTATCTTTATACTCCTTTTTCTGATTCTTTGCATTTCCTGTTGCTGACAATTCCTTATCTACCTTTGGATTGACATCAATCTCTGCTACCCTTCTGAAGGCTTCTCCTAATTTGATGAGTGAAGTCATTTTAGGCTTATTTTCTTCATGATGCAAGACCTTGACTATATTTGGGTCCAAGGATGTCAGTAAGTATGTATGTAGCCCACTATTGTGGATCTATATGTGTAATCAATCTCAATGAGGCTCATGCCTCCCTCTGCCCTTGGGATGTATAATCTTGGCATACACTGATTTTTGTATACTAATTGGTGAGCATGAAACATTTTTCTTGTTTTTATATCTAGCTGGTTTAACACTTTCTGTGGCCAGTCTATCACACCAAAGCTGTATGATATCACTGGGAGGGCGAGTTGATTTATAGCTTGCACTTTATTTCGTGTTGTCAAAGCAGTTTTCAAAATTAGCTTTAACCTTCTAAAATATTCCTTGCTTACTTTTTACTCTCATTTGTTCATGTTGTGCTGTTGCTCCTTCATCTATTCCCAGGTATTTATACACTCCCTCTTGCTCAAGTTCTTTTATGTCACAAACCTCCTGCCAGATTCATGTTTTCTTCTGAGTTAACTTTCCTGCTACAAATGTTGCTTTGGCACATTTGTCTAGGATCATCGTCATCCGTATGTCATCAGAAAAGGTCTTAACAATTTGTAGTTGTTCTTTCAAATGTTTGTCAGATGAACTGTAAAGTTTTAGGTCATCTACAAATAGAAGGTGAGATGTTAGCTGTTGATTGTTTTTTGTTTCTGGGGTTCAAGCTGTATCCATAGCCTAGGTTGTTGATTAGGCTACTCAAGGGATTGAGGGCAAGGCAAAACAGTATGGTGACAAAGAGTCACCTTGAAATATCCCTCGTTGGATACTTATATTTGGAATGGTGATTTGACCTTTCTCATGATTTAATTGCAGGGTGGTTTGCCACTTTGTCATTGTTGTTGTGATGAAGTTTATCAGTGTGGGATGTACCCTGTAGATTCGTAAACACTCAGTGATCCAGGAGTGTGGGATACTGTCAAATGCTTTTTTGTAGTCGATCCATGCTATGCTATTGCTCTCCAGAGTGAGTTCTCTGATGTTTTATCAGGTCACTCTTACTGCAAAAACTCTTTTCGCATTCAGCACATGTATATCGTCTCTCTCCAGGTGAATTTTCTGACGTAATGTCAGGCTTCTCTTCTGGGTGAAACTCTTGTCACATTCAGCACATTTATATGGTCTCTCTCCAGGTGAATTTTCTGATGTAATGTCAGGCTTCCCTTCTGGGCGAAACTCTTGTCACATTCAGCACATGTATATGGTCTCTCTCCAGAGTGAAGTTTCTGATGCAATGTCAGGTTATCCTTCCAGACAGCTCTCTCCAGAGTGAATCTTTAGATGTCCTCTCAGGCCACTCTTATCATTAAAACTCCTGTCACATTCAGCACATTTATATGGTCTCTCTTCAGAGTGAAGTTTCTGATGTAATGTCAAGTTATCCTTCCAGATATAACTCTTGTCACATTCAGCACATTTATATGGTCTGTCTCCAGAATTAATTTTCTGATGTAATGTCAGTTTGTCCTTCCGGGCAAAACATTTGTCACATTCAGCACATGTATATGGTCTTTCTCCGAAGTGAATTCTCTGATGTTTTGTCAGGTCACTCTTACTACAAAAACTCTTGTCAGGGGACAGTCATAAGGCAATTCTAGGGGGTGGGGGTAGGAAGAAGTAGGCTGCTGGTTAACTAGGATCTGCAGTTTATCCAATAGGTAGGAAAATGGGCAGACTGGGTGGGCCAAGCGGTCCTTATCTGCCATCAAAATCTATGTTTCTATGTTGTCGCATTCAGCACATTTATATGGTCTCTCCTCTGCATGAATCTGTTGATGTATTTTAAGGTCATTCTTACTGCCAAAACTCTTGTTGCATTTAGTACAGTTATATGGGCTCTATCCAGAGTGAATCTTTAGATGTGCTCTCAGGCCACTCTTATCATTAAAACTCTTGCTTTCAGAATATTTATATGATTGCTCTCCAGAGTGAATCTGCTGATATATTATCAGACCACTCTTCTGGCAAAAACTCATGTTGCATTCAGCACATTTATGTGGTCTGTCTCCTGTGCAAATTTGCTGATGCCCCATGGATATAGCCTGTACTGTAAATCTCTTGTCACACAGAGCACATTTGTATGGTTTCTTCTCAATTTGGTGAGTTATAGTTTTATGCTGCACACTAAAACTGTTGTCAGTACATTTAACAGCATTTAGCTTGCTTAAACTCCTCTTAGGTTTGGTACATTTAAATTGCCCCTCTACTTCATTAATCTGTTCTTTTACAGTAATGAGACATAGGTCATGGAAACTCTTCCTGCACTGATGGTACTGATGAGGTTTCTCTGTTGTATGACTCGGCTGGCAGTTCTCAAGTGATGATTGTTGGCTCCAAGTATCATTGCAATCAAACTTCCTGCTGACTGAAAATAGATATGTAATTAGTATCTTCTTACAGTATGGACAAAACATTTCAGGTTTTTTCCCCGTAATCTTTCCAAAAGCTCCATCAACATTCCAGAGATTTAACCTTAGAAATTATTTTTCAAACACTCCCATTTTAAAAAAGTTTGGATATGAAGCCTGAAGGGGGAGGCTTAGAGGGGATGTAAGGAAATACTTATTTATGGAAAGGGTGATGGATGTCTGGAACAGTCTCCCAGGGAGGTGGTGGGTACCAAAATGGCAACAGGTTTCAAACATGCATGGAACAGCTACAAGGGAACCTTGTTAACAGGGCTGGGGAAGGGGGTAAGGCAAGATATCAATTAGGGTCTATGGTCACAAAGCAGGTAGGGACCTTAGCTCAGATTAGGTGGGCCAGTAGGTCTTTTTCTGCCAACAGCTTCTACGTTTCTAAAGATGAAATTATTCTATGACATTTCAATTTATTGTGTATACTGATAATATTCATAGAATGTGTCTGCCCAGTTCTGGCTTCTTATTGGTCTAAACATGGTCACAAGGAATTATGTTAAGATGTAAAAAACATGTCAAGATAGGTATGCTAACAATAAACAGTAATGAAACAGGAAAAAAGGGCTATTAAGCAAATCACAAAAAAAAAACACATAGGGCCAGATATTCAAAAGGGTTGCACCATGCGCAATAGGGTTGCGCCTGCGCAAGTCTGAACTTGCTCCATTCTGCGATATTCAGCAGGAGGCAGTTGCGCCACTGAAAACAGGCTGAGCAACAGCGCAATGCAAATAAATGCATGCTGAACTGGAGGGGGAGGAACCATGCATAAACTGCACAGCCCAATATTCAGCCGGGCTGTGCAGAGTTGTGCAGGTGCAGCCCCCAACCTGCGCCTGCACAACTTTGAGCCAAAAAAAAGGCTTAAGTCGAGGGCCACCCACAGGTGAGCTGCTGCATTGCAGGGCACAACACAGCAGCTGCCACCTGTGACTGGCCCCCAACCCACTCCCTGTGCCCCCCATACCTCTCAACTGTCCCTGATTTTCAGGGACATCCCTGACTTTGCCTCAGAATATTTCTCTGTCCCTCATAAAATTTGTATTTATGTGACAGAACACTGGGGATTGTAAGCATAAATAATGTTAAATATTAAAGTTATAGATGTCTTCCTATTTAGAAAATGCATCTTACATAAATCCCCTAATTCTATCAGCTTCCTGAGTGAATACTATCATATTATAAGATGTGTCCCTGATTCAGGGTCTTTGTCCCTGATATTTTAAAGTCTTGTCCCTGATTTATGAGACAAGAGGTTGAGAGGTATGCCCCCCCTGCAGCCCGATCGCGGGAAAAACAGTGTAAATTCCCCCCCACCCCCACTGGCCGATCGCTGTAGTTTAATTCCCCCACCAGTCCAGTCATGGGCAGCAATGTGTCCCCAGAATGTATCCCTTGTGGTCCAGTGGACCGTATATCCCAATAGCAGGATGGAAGTAAGAAACCCCCAATACATCCCTGGTGGTCCAGTGGACGTATATCCCAATCGCGGGATGGAAGTAAGAAAAACCCCCAATACATCCCTGGTGCCTAGTGTCCCCCACCCCAGCCACCCATGAAGCCTCACCACCCTGCTCCCCCCCCGGCAGCTGGCGGGTGGCAGCATCTCACCCGCCTGCCGCCCACCGACTGACTGCCCAGTAGGGCTGCATGCCCATTGGTGCAGAGCAAGAGCCAATGGGCATGCAGCCCATACCTTACCAAACAGTCCAGTTTTGTGAATGAATGTATTCATTCACAAAACTGAACTATCTTTACAATATAGGGCTGCACACCCATTGGCTCTTGCTCTGCACCAATGCGTGCAGCCCTACCGGCAGTCAGTCAGCGGGTGCAGGCGGCAGGTGGGTGGATGCTGCCGCCCCGGCTGCCAGGGGAGCGGGCAGTGAGGTTCGTGGGTGGGTGAGGTGGGGACACTAGGCACCAGGGATGTATTGGGGTTTTCTTACTCCATCCCACGATCTGGATTTACGGTCCACTGACCACCAGGGATGTAATGGGGAGGTTTTTACTTCCATCCACGATCAGGATTTACGGTCTACTGGACCACCAGGGATGTATTGGGGGGGTTCTTACCCATTCCGCGATCGATTTACGGTCCACTGACCACCAGGGATGTGTTTGCGGGGAGAACATTGCTGCCCGCGATCGGGCTGGTGGGGAGGTTCAACTATGCCCCGATCGGGCCAGTGGGGGGTGGTGGGGGGATTCTACACTGTTTTGTCCATGATTGGGCTGCAGGGGGCATTGGTCCCTGATGGCTGCTGCCTGGCAGGGCGCCAGGCGCAAGTCCTCAGGGATCGGAGCACCTGCATGCTAATGGCATGCAAATGGGGCCATAATCAGATGCAAATGGCCCCCCCGTGCCTTGCATGAATTATGGCCCCATTTGCATGTCAGCTTTTGAATATCGGGATTTTGCGCATGGCGCAATGGTACTTGCACCACCGCAAGTTGAATGCTCCACTCTGACAACTTGCGGTGGGGCAAGTTCCACTGCGCCATGCACAGTGGCTGTGGCCGGGGGTGATATTCATAGGAGTTGCTCAAGGGCGCAACTCCTTTGAATATTGCTCTGGACACACCCCTGCACAACTATTTTGTGCAGCGCAAGGGCTTGCTCCACAAAATAGCGCAGTTTGAATATCTGGCCCATAGAAAATATCTGGCAGAGGAAAAAAAATAATTACATTTTCAAAATGCAGACAGAGTGAAATATCACTCTGCAGCTATTAGTAAAAAAGCCAGATCATATTTTTTAAATGTAGGCAGTCACCAAAGTCAGACACAGCACAATACAACTGCAGATACCCTCTCCCCTGAGCACAAAACAAAAATAACATGTTTTAATGCAGGTACTCATCAAAGCCAGTCATAATGCACTGCCACTGCAGCTTTCCCAAGCGAAAAACCAAAAATCACATTTTTTAAATGCAGTCAGCAACACCAGACAGAATACAACTAGTTATCCCTCCCCTGAGTAAAACAAAAATACATTTTTGTAATGCAGATTGTCACCAGAGTCAGTCAGAATGCAATGCAACTGCAGCTACCTCCTCCTCCGAGTAAAAAAAAAAAAAAAAACAAACAAAAACATATTTGTAACACAGATAAGTCACCACAGCCAGACACAGTACAATGCAATGTAATGAGTAGGGTAAATAACTAAAGGCTGCAAGTTAACAACAAAGGGGTAAAACTGAAGAACTCAAGTATAGGTAGTTATAAGCAGAAGGAATGCAGGAAACACCATATCTAGGGTAATGTGATAAATCCATTTTAAGGAGGGTGAGGAGGAGAAGAAGGTAGCCAGACATAAAACAAAGGCAGCAGTATACTGCGGAGGTGCAGCTTACAAGAATGCAGCTAGAAAGGAAAATAAGAAACACTATCTAGGTAAGGTGATAAATCTATTTTGGGTACTCTAAGGAAAGAGAAGTAGGTTCATTAGCATAGATAGATGGCAGAAGGAGACAATGTATCATCAACTGAAAAACAAAAACTGTTAAGCAGGCAGATACAAGGAAGTAATGCAAGGTAACAGATGTGGAGCCACATTTTTTCAGGACACCTTCTGAACATGAAGGTGTTGCCCCATCTGCACTCACTTGAGTTCAGGGCAGTGGTCACTGGAATCTTAGACAAGCTGGCAAGGATGCTGAGGACCATCTGCCCCTCCCAGGTGCCACCAAGGATGCCACCACTACTTCCGAGGATGCCTAGACAGAGGCATAATGGCTCAAGCTTTGTGGGCCCCTGGAGAATGTGGATGATGAGTAGGATACACACTCCTCAGCCTGAGTCAATACATAATTCACTCAACATACTGGTGGAATGGGACAGTTAAGGAGAGGTAAGGTGTCTCCTGGCACTTATACTCAGCAGGCTAGTGAACAGATTCAGTGGATTGCTAGTCCAGCAGGTCAAGAAGGGACCTAGACATCATTGTCCCCCTAGAGACAAATGATATAGCAAGGGATGGAGTAGGAGTAGTGTAGGGTAATTTTAGGCTGCTGGGAAGGGGCCTTAAGCAGGTAGCATGTACAGTGGCACTGGCTGAGGTGTTACCTGTGTATGGCTGAGGGAAGAACAGGGCACTCTGCATAGGACTTTCAACTTTTGGTTGAAGAAATGATGCAGGGAGGAGAACTTCGGGCTATGTTGGAAACTGGGGGCCAGCCTGGGTGGATGTGGGTCTCTACAAGGGTGAAGGTCTGCATCATAGAAACAGAGACTTTGTCAACAAAAAAGAACAGGTAGGGCTATCTAGTCTGCCACTTTTTCCTGCTTGTTCTGACACCACTGACCTTAGATGGTCACTGGTATCCCACCCTCCCCCACTGCTTTACCTAATATGCCACTGTGCCTATCCCACACATGGTTGAACCTCCCCAATTTTTGCTGCCACTACCTCCTCTGGCAAGCTGTCCCAGTCATCCACCATCCTTTCTATGAAGAAGTATTTCTTTACATCCCTCAAAACTTCCCCCTTTTAGTTTCAATGCATGTCCCCATGTTTAAGTGCCCTTTTTTCTCTGAAACAGACCCTCCACTGACACCTTGTTCACACCTGTGAGGTACCTGAAGTTTTCAATCATCTCCCCCATACTCTCTTCTCCTCCAGCGAATACATGTTGAGTTCCTGCAGCCTTTACTTGTATGGCTTCTTATGCAACCCTTGTTCCATTTTGGTTATTGTCTTCTGTATTACCTCCATCCTGTCAATGTCCTTGCACAGGTGCGGCCTTCAGAACTGAACGCAGTACTCCAGGTGGAGCCTCACTAGTGAGTGATACAATAGCAGCACTACCTCCCTCATCCTGCTAGAAATCCCCCTTTCAATGCACCCCAGCATCCTACTAGCCTTTCCTACTGCTTTGTCACACTGACCAGCTACTTTGAGGTCATCAGATATGATGACCCTGAGATGTCTATCTTACTTGGTGACTGTAAGTTCCTCTCCCACCATCTTACACACAGCTTCTGGGGTTTTCCACCTTAGGTGCATAACCATGTACTTTCTGGCATTGAAACCCAGCTGCCACACCTTAGACCAGTCCCCTAATCTCTCCAGAGCCCTTTGCATTCTCGCCACACTTTTATGATTTTTCACCCTATTGCAGATTTCTGAATCATCCACAGAGACGCACCTTCCCCTCCAGCTCCTCCACAATATTGCTTATGAAAACATTGAAGAGGACCAGTTCCAGCACTGATCCCTGTGGCACCCTGGTAGTCACTCTCCTGTCCCCCGAGTGTCTACCATTTACCACCACTGCCTTTATCTCCAGTCCTTCAACCTGTTTGATACCCAGCTTGTCACTTTCTCCCTCACCACCAGGTTGCTTAGTTTCATAACTTGCCTCCTGTATGGCACAGTGTTAAAAGCATTACTGAAGTCC
This sequence comes from Neoceratodus forsteri, assembly GCA_016271365.2. Lineage (NCBI taxonomy): Eukaryota > Metazoa > Chordata > Ceratodontiformes > Ceratodontidae > Neoceratodus > Neoceratodus forsteri. Next base: position 13,714,429 of record JADMNL010000038.1, on the reverse strand, counting down.
CAATAGGCTGTACCCACGGCTCTCCCTAGCTCCACCTCCCTAGTGATCCAGTCAAAGAAATCTATGAGAACAGTTTGACATGACCAATTCGTGAAACCAAGCTGCTGATGGTCCTGCATCCTTTCAGGAGAGGACCTCAGTCCTTAATAGGAGTTTTAAAATGTTACTTGGATGACCATTTAAACTATCCAGGGGGTAGCTGTATTTACAAGGGAGGCATGAACTGCCCTTCACCCACATGATGAAGAAACAGGAAAGAAACACCCAAGGAGAGGGAGCTTACCTAGGGCAGGGGTGCAACAAGAAAAAGGATGCAGACAAGGCAGACAACAAGGAGGGTATAAATCAAGGATGCAAAAAGAGAGAAGTAAAAGACAAGAAGCAGGGAGGGTAACATGAGAAGAGAAGAATCAGGGCTGAGACAGGGAGTAGTATAGGCAGTAGGGAGGAGGGAAAGAGAGGTTTCTGGTAGGGAGAGAACAAAGTATGGACAGCCATGTGCAGCAATGCAAGGAGTCTGGGAAATAAAATTCTGGACCTGGAGATCATCACGGTGGAGTCTGGCCTAGACTTGGTGTCATAACTGAATCAGGCTGCACTGACAATTACGATTGGGACATGGGTATACCAGGCTACTCTCTGTTCAGGAAGGAGAGGAGGGGGAGGGGGAGGAGGGGCTGTCCTGTGTGTGAGGGAAGGAATCAAGGCTAGAAAAACACAGGGGAACCTGGAGAAAAAGGAATGGCTGGAGGTGCTGTCAGTCATAGTGGAGACAGGAGCTTGGGCCACAGTCTATACAGGGGTAGTATGCAGACTTCCCACACAGAGGAAGGAGTTGGATAAGGCACTAGTGGAAGCCATCATCAGGATGGCAAATAAGGGAGAGGTACTGCTAGCTGGCAACGTCAACCTGCCAGATATGAATTGGAGCTTTCCAGCTGCAGCCTTTATCAAGGAGCTAGACCATCCTTGACTCCCATCAGATGTTTCTCGGGCAGCTAGTCAGTGAGGCCAGTAGGGCTAGGGCAGTGCTGGTCTTCATGCTTACTAAGAGGGACAGCACTGCAGACATCATATTTGGAAGTCAGCTAGGGTCCAGTGAACACTGTACAGTGCGGCTCAACATTAAGATGGGTGCTGAGGCAAACTACACAAACACGAGGGTCCTGAACTTTAGGAGGTTGGATTTTAAAAGACAAAAATGGCAGACTTCCTCAGAAACTGCCTAGTAGGGGAGGATTGCCAGGAAGGGGTAGAAGAATAGTGCAACAAATTAGGGAGGGTATAAGTAAGGCAAACAGCCTCTGCATGAAGGAGGTAAGCAAAAGTTGGCAGGCAGTATGGCCTAGAGGTTACAGCAATGAGCAGTGAATGAACTTGGTATATCCAGCAGACCAGGGTTTGATTCCAACAACCACTACTTGCATATGGTAGGACTCTGAGCAAGTAACTTAACCACCTCAGTGCTCCCAGGTCACCCATGGAAACAAGCATTTGTATATAGTGGGCCTTTCCTGCTTACCAAAGAATTAAAACAAAAAGCAAAAAGAAGAAAAGACTGTCATGGTACTCTAAAGAAGTGACCACAGTGGTGAAGGACAAAAAGGTGGCATTCAGCAGGTACAAAGAAACACAGAGGGAGGAAGATAAAGATGAGTACCAAGTAAAGCAGAGGGAAGCAGGTAAGTCAATGAGGTGAGCAAAGGTGCATACAAAAGAAAGGATAGCATAAGGGATAGCTAAATAGGGATGAGACTTTCTTCAGGTACATAAGCAAGAAGAGTGAATCAAAAACAGGGACAAGGAGGGTGACTGATGGAGATTGCACAGAAGGGGACCATGAAAAAGTAAGCATCCTGAACAGGTACTTCAACTCACTCTTCACAGTGTGTGCGTGTGTGTGTGTGTGTGTGTGTATGGGGGGGTGACCATGGAGCAGCAGGAAAAATGGCGGGGAAAGTGGACAAGAGTTAATTTTCAATGGAAGGAGTCCTGAAGGGACTTGCAGCTCTGAAAGTGGACAAGGCCATGGGACCAGATGGAATACACCCAAGGGTATTAAAGGAACTCAGGGAGGAGCTTGCTGCACCACTGATGATCTTAATCAACAGGTCACTAGAAACAGGCTCCAGAGGACTGGAGAACGGCAGATGTGGTCCTGCTTCATAAAAATGGCAGCAGGGAAGAGGCAAACAATTAAACACTAATCGGTCTTACATCAATTTGTAGGGAAAGTAATGGAAACCTAGTTAAAGGAGAGGTTAGTAAAGTATCTTGAATCTAATGGGCTACAAGACCAAAGGTAGCATGGAATCATGGAGGTGGGGGGGTTCATGCCAGATGAATCTGATTGAGTTCTTTGACTAGGTGACAGGGGAAATAGATCAGGGGAGGGCAGTGGATGTTGTCTCTTTGAACTTCAGCAAGGTATTCAACACTGTTACATAAAAGACTGATAAACTGAGCAGTCTAGAGGTGGGATCCAAAGTGGCAAATTGAGTAAGTAACTGGTTAATGGATAGGCAACAGATAGACAAATGTTTTGTTTGTGGGAACTGGTATTGCAGGTCACATGACAGCATAGCCATTTCCAGGTGGCACAACAGAAATTTACTTGCCACAAGAGAGTGAGACGATAAAGGTAGCTTTCAGAATCTCTTTTTGTCGTACCCTGTTGTGTGCTTAAAATTGCAGTGGGTTTCACTGTGTAATATCTCTCATACAAACTCCTTGTTGAAGTATGAATTGTCAAGAGTCTTGTGATATCGAGACTTGTATCTGACTGAAACTGTGCTATGGGGCTTGTAGTTTCGCATGTCCTATGGGAGTGAACTACAAGAACCTGTAAAGTGCCACAACTTTAAAGTTTGTACATTTATATGCTGTTAGGACATGAGAACTGAGTAGTCAGACTTAAATATTGGGTATTTTTTCCAAAATACTTAGTTTTTAAATTTTGTTTGTGGGCCTATCTCCTGGTGGCGTAACATATTTTTACTTGCCCCAAGCAAGCGGGGTGAGCTTGAGTGGGGTGAGCATGTGGTTCCATGCACAGAGACACATGCAAGCTCAGCACATGTCTCACATGTCCAATGAGGACTAGGAGACTAAGGACTCAGAAGTACATACCAGGGGAAGGTGGGATTTAGAATAAGGGAACTAGTAAGAGAGATTGGAGGAAAACCTAATTTAGTTATACATGTGGGAACCAATGACCTAACTGGGGAGAAGGTGGAGGTAGTGCAAAGTAGGTTCATGGAGTTAGGGAAGATCTGCAGGAATGAAGGAAGTTCACTAGTCTTTTCAGAGGTTATACCAGTACCAAGGGCCAGCACAGCCAGGAAAAGAAGAATTGAGGATTTCAATGACTGGCTGAGGAAATGTTCATCTGTATTGTGGACCAGGAGGAGACCTGATCAAATGAAGCACTCTTTTCACCAGACAGGCTACACCTCAGTAGGGAGGATTTGAGGGTACCCGGGGACAAACTAGGGGAATACATAACCACTACTTTTAATTTAAACTACTGAGGGGGGGCAGTGGGTGTACAGGCCCACAGATTCCTAGAGGAGGAGATCAGTGAACTCCCCCTCCCCCACAGTGATGGAAGAGATCTGGAGGGAGAAGGTGGAAGGGGCAAGAACATAGTAAGCAAAGGGTGGAGGAGGTGAGGAACACATAACAAGAGTATGTGGAGGGGAGCACACAGAGGGGATAAATGTGAATAAAAGAATAGAGGGAAGAGTAGGAAGCTGCGGGAAAAGGAGAGGTGGTAATTGTGGAGGACTTTAACCTGCCCAAAGGGGACTGGAGCATACCATTCATGACATATTCTAGGAGTCAGGTGATCCTGAAAGGACTGCAGAGTGGTTTCCTGACTCAGGGTGTCACTGAACCAACAAGAGTTGAGGCAATTCTTGATCTGGTGCTCTCAAATGGGGAGCATGTACAGGAAATAATGGTCAGAGAACCAATGGGAGGAAGTGATCATTGCACAGTGTGGTTCCAGTTGGATATGGACAGGGAAAGCATCCAGACTAAGACCAAAATCTTGGAAGTTCAGGAGGGAGGACTTCAGAAAAATGGGTGAAGTATTAAGGAGCCATCTGGTAGGCATCAGAGCAGATATGGGGGTGGACCAAAGGTGGTCTATCATTAAGGAAGGAATACTGGTTGTCACAGATGAGTGCGTTAGGCTCAGGGGCAAGAACACAAGGGCCAAAGCACCCAGCTGGTTCAGCTCTGGGATTGCCCAGGCAGTAAGGGTACTTTCAAGTACCTCAAGGGAATCAACAAAGTCCAAGAGGGTAGCATCTTTCAAAAAAAGAGGTGTGCAAGAACAAGTGGGCACAATCTGAAGATGGGGGGGTGGCTCAGAGATAATTTAAGGAAGTATTTTTTCACAGATAGGGTTGTGGGTGCATGGAACGGCCTTCCGGAGGAGGTTGTGGAGTCAAAAACAGTGGTGGAATTCAAGCATGCATGGGACAGTCATAAGGCAATTCTAGGGGGTGGGAGTAGGAAGAAGTAGGCTGCTGGTTAACTAGGATCTGCAGCTTATCCATTAGGTAGGGAAATGGGCAGACTGGGTGGGCCAAGCAGTCCTTATCTGCCGTCAAATTCTATGTTTCTATGTTTCTACAGAAAATTCAGGAAGACCAAGAGAGAGGTGGATGAGGAACATTACCTAAGGTTAACTAGTGAGGCAAGTAAGAAAGTCAGGACAGCAAAGGCACAGAAAGAGCTGCAGATAGCTGAAGGAATTAAGGGGAGAAGGCTTTCTTTTGCTATGTAAGTGAGAAAAAGGACAAGAAAGAAAAGATTGTAAGGCTTAAGAAAGGAGTAGAGTGGGTGGAGCATCGCTTTCAGCAGGGATAAGTGGAACAGGGGGGAGGTGAACATAGATGTAGTGATAGAGGAGGATAGAGTGAGGGAGGGGCTGCTGGCATTGAAGGTGGACAAATCACCAGGCTCAGATGGAGTACATCCAAGGATACTAAAGGAACTGACTGAGGTGCTGACAGGGCCACTGACAGACCTATTTAATAGTTCACTAGAGACGGGCGTGGTACCACAGGACTGGAGAACAGCACATGTAGTGCCACTCCACAAAAGTGGTCCCACTGATGACCCAGGGAATTACAGACCTGCCAGTCTGACCTCCACTGTGGACAAGCTCATGGAGACCATACTAAAGGAAAGGTTGGTGGAATATCTAGAGAAGCATGGTCTTCAGGATGAGAGGCATCATGGGTTCATTGGGGGGAGAGCATGTCAGACAAATCTGACTGCCTTCTTTGACTGTGTCACTAAGACAGTAGATAGGGGCCAAGTGGTAGATATCCTCTATATTTATTTCAGCAAGGTCTTTGACTCTGTGCCCCACAAAAGGTTGATCAAGAAGCTGGTTGATCTTGGGGCTGGGGAATAGATGGCCAGATGGGTGGAAAACTGGCTGAAGGACAGAACCCAGAGAGTGGTTGTGGGGGGGGGGAGAGTCATCTGGCACAAGGCAAATAAACAGTAGGGTCCCACAGAGCTCAGTGCTGGGGCCGGTGTTGTTCAATGTCTTCATCAGTGACATTGGAGATGGCATTAAGGGCAAAATGTGCCTATTTATGGATGACACCAAGCTCTGTGAGAGAGTGGACACAGCTGAAGGGATACAGGACCTACTGGAAGATCTAGCAAAGCTAGGAAGGTGGTCCAGCATCTGGCAGCTTGGCTTGAATGCCAAGAAATGCAAAATTATGCATATTTGAGTCAAGAATCCTAGGAATGAGTACTATCTGGGTGGAGTCAGAGTATCTGCATCAGAGGAGGAGGAGAAGGACCTGGGAGTGATGATCACTAGTGATCTGAAGCACTCCACGCAGCACAAGAAAGCATCAGCAATGGCAAACAAGATGCTGGGATGCATATCTGGGGGATCAGTAGTAGGAGAGAAGCGGTTATACTGCCCTTGTACGGGTCACTGGTAAGGCCGCATCCAGAGTGTGGAGTTCAGTACTGGTGTCCACTCCTCAAAAAGGACATTAACCTGCTATAGAAGGTCCAGAGGAGGGCTACAAAAATAATAGCTGGACAGCAGGGTAAGACATACAGAAGAGGTTGAGAGCACTGAACGTGTACTCCCTGGAAGACAGGAGAGAGAGAGAGAGAGAGAGAGAGAGAGGGGACATGACTGGGACCTTGAAGTACTTGAAAGGGATAAATAAGTTTGATAAGGAGAGTCTCTTTAAGCTGAGTGACAACCATAACACGAGGGGGCACCGTCTTAAGCTGGAGGGTGGGAGGTTTAGGAGGGAGTTCAGGAAGCATTTCTTCACAGAGAGGGTGGTGGACACTTGGAGTGCACTGCCAGTAGAGGTAATCTCATTGAAGATAATGGGCAGCTTTAAGAGAGGCTGGGACAGGTATAGGGGAAGGGTAAGGGTCATGGGTAGGGAGGATGAGAGGAGTGAGGAGAGGCGGCAGGGACAATAGCTCAAGCTGTGAACCCTGCAACACAAGCAGACTTGATAGACCATATGGCCTTCTTTTGCTGGTTTCTTCGTATACTAAAAACATAAACTGTAGTACAAATCAAATCAACTTTATTTTATAGCGCCTTTCAAAACCAAGGTGCTGTACATAAAACCAAATACATCAAATATAAATAGAATTAAAACAAGGCATTAAAACAGATCATCCATAACTAGGGAAGGCTAAGTTAAATAAATATGTCTTTAACTCAATTTTAAATCTACCGATGGTTGGGCATTCTCTTAACCAATGAGGTAGAGAATTCAACAGGGTTGGAACTGAAAAGGAGAAGGCATGAGAACCAGATGTCTTCAGTCGTACTCTGGGAATCTCCAGCAATCCCTCGTCAGTGAATCGGAGAGGATGGAGAGGGCAGTAGGGTACCAGGAGATCTTGCAGGTAACTGGGTCCCTGATCATGTAGGGCTTTAAAGGTTAGCAAGCCAACCTTAAAGGAGATCCACCACTGAACAGGCAGCCAGTGCAACTCATGGAGTACAGGCATAATATGACTGGTTCTAGAAGTCCCAGTCAGAAGCCTGGCCGCCGTGTTCTGCACCAGCTGCTGGTGGTGGATATCAACCCCTGGTAGCCCTAGGTAGAGGGAGTTGCAGTAATCAAGATGGGTAGTGACAAAGGCATGGACCAGTGTTGGAAGATCATCCAGAGGAACCAGGAGTTTCACCCAGGTGATATTCCTCAGATGGTAAAAAGAGGATTTGATAACAGCTGACACCTGAGATTTTAGAGTCAGACTATCATCAAACATAAAGCCCAAGTTACGCACCCGATCTGTGGTAGTGAGCGACATACCACCAAGTAACAAGCCTGATGGTTGTCCTGCCCCCAAACCTGCCCCTGGATGACCTGGGTCCACTACCAACACTTCAGTCTTGTCTGGATTCAGTCTCAGCCAGCTGGAACTCATCCAGGATCTGATCTCTGTAAGGCAATTATTTAGCATGGAGAGTGCATCATTCTGTCTGGGCAGAAAGGATATATACAGCTGAGTATCATCTGCATAGCAGTGAAAACTCAGATTGTATCACCTGATGACATCGTCCAATGGCAGCATGTACACTGCGATCAACATGGGGGCCACAATAGAACCCTGCGGCACCCCACAAGGCAAGGAGTGAGCACCAGAGGAATAAATTCCAGTGGCAGCTCTCTGAAACCTGCCCATGAGGTATGAATGGAACCATTTAAGGACTGTACCAGACAGCACACAAAAAAGCCGCAGGCACTCCAGCAGCACACCATGGTCTACAGTGTCAAATGCAGCAGACAAATCAAGAAGGACCAGAATGGTACATGCCTTTTGATCTCTGGCCATTAGGAGGGCATTCAATACCCGGACAAGAGCAGTCTCTGTGCTATGCTTCTTCCTAAAACCAGACTGGAGAGTATCATAGACATTGTGAGTTGTAAGATGATCATCTAGTTGCAACGCAACCACCTTTTCAATAACCTTACCAACACATGGCAGGTTAGAGATAGGCCGGTAGTTGGCTAGACAATCTGGATCCAAGGAGGGTTTTTTAAGGAGTGGTTGAATGACTGCCTTCTTGAGGGGGTCAGGAAAGGCCCCCCTCTCCAAGGACTTTCAGGCAATGTCAGCAAGGATCGGACAGATAACATCTACACATCCCACAAAAAGGGGTGAAGGGTCTGGATCCAAACTACAACTGGTTGGGCGCAATGTTTGGATGATCTTCACAATGTCAGTGAACTCCAGCTGGCAGAAATCTGACCAGATAGACCGAGTGCTGCCACTTCCTGTCGACCACTGCAATCCCTCATAGGAGAGGTCGGACCGATGCCAGACCTGATGCTGGCAACCTTATCTGCAAAGAACTGAGTGAACTCCTCGCATCTCAGCTGAGAAAAAGCTTCTTGGGGCTGTAGACAGATTGGATTGCACAATCTGTCAACAGTCTGGAAGAGCTGAGCTGGTTGATTCTGTGCAGCAGAAATCTCCTTGTACAGGAATTCTGCCTTCTTATGGATGATTTCTGATTGATAGCCATCATAATGTGCCATCAACCTAAGCCTGTCAGCATCATGGCTGGATTTCCGCCAGGCTCTCACCATCCTTCGGCCAACTCACCTCAGCTCCTTCAAGGAGCCATCAAACCATGGGCTTCTTGGGTGAAGGGTTAGAGGCCGAACACAAACTGGAGCAATCTTGTCCAGAGCATCTCCTACAGCATTGTTATAGGCTAGTACAAGATCATCTGGTTTCATGCATTCATCCGATAAGCCTGATAGGTCCAGTACCGCTGATAGGTCACTAGGGTTAACCCCCCTTAAAGGGTGGTACTGAGCCATCTCCGTAGGGGAAGATCTATTGGGGGCCCTGAAGCTGAACTTTATGGTGTGATGGTCAGACCAGCTGACTGGTTTCACCCCCAGATCAGCAAACTCCATACCCAAAAGAAAGATCAGATCCAATGAATGACCACCTACATGGGTTGAGGAGGTAACTACCTGTGTAAGGCCCAGCATCGTCATCAGCTGGAGGAGATTTTGACCAAAATGTGAGAGTCCATCATCGACCCAGGCATTGAAGTCCACCAGAACTATCCATCTGGGGGATCTCAACACCATGTTGACGATGAAGTCTGCTATCTCCTGCAGGAATTCTCCTCCATCTCCTGGTGGACGGTAGATGAGGAGAATCCCGCAACCTACACCCTCTCCCAGGATATATTCAAAGGATCTGGTACTTCCCAATGGCACATCCACAAGACCCAGCTCAGTCTTAAACATAATAGCCACACCCCCGCCCCTACGATCCAACCTTGGATGGTGTATCACTGAGAACCTGGCTGGAGTTGCTGAGGCCAAAACAGGACCTGCATTTTCATCCAGCCAGGTCTCAGTGATGCAAGACAGATCAGTTGTTCCAACAAGATCAGCTATAATAGCTGTCTTGTTTTTAATAGATCTGGCATTGCATAACACTGCCAAGGTAGGATGAGCTGTCGGGGAAGAGCTCGGCACCTGCCCACTAACGTTGGAGCCCTTGGGTATGGGGACAAGACAAGGATAACCTCTATCCTGACTCCATTTCACCCCAGGGTATCTCCTGGACCCCACAACTCCTATCTGCCCCCCCTTTCCTGTCCCCCACCAGGCCCAGTTCTCCCCCTTCTTTTACACTTTCTAAGTATGCCCAAAGCACGACACCTAAAATAGGTGTAGGATGACATCGGGGGACATTCAAAGGGACATAATTCACTGAGCCTGGTGGGGGAATAATGCCCAACCATCATTAAACCTCCCCAACACATTATAATATTATACAAAATAAAAAAATAAGCTAAAATCAAGAACCAACCCCAAGTAAGATAGGTAAATCTAATCTTAATAACAGTGCTAAATTAAGTACTTATTAATATCCAATAAAATATGTTATCAAATGTCTTTGCCCCCGTTCTCAGATATCCAAATAATTCACTCCTCCACTCTCTCTCTCTCTCTCTCTCTCTCTCACAGAGTTGGGGGGCTGATGAAAAATAAAATAAAATAATAAACATAAATAAACAAAACAAAGACCTACCCACTCTCTGATAACCAGATAATTCCCTCCTCCACTCTCTCTCACAGAATGGGGGGAGGGGAGGTCAACAAATAAAGTCCCACACACTGTCTCTCACACAATGGGGGAAAACAAATACATAAACATATAAAACAACACCAGATACCAAAAGTTAACACACATTCAAATCTAAAATAAAATAATAAAACAGAATACTAAGACAGCAAACGTCATTTGATTTCTTAATTTGTTTATAAGTCCTAATTAGTCCAGCACTTCCTAATTACAGGCAATTTTAAAGCTCCTATTATGCATTGAAATAGATGAATGTGCCCAGGAGCTGACACCTCCAGGGGACCACAATAACACTATTCAATTTCTTTTGTGGGCTCTCGCCTCCCCTTAAGAACCAACAGAGCCCCAATGTGTTACAAATAATCACAAATCCCAGGGAGCAGTCCAAAGTCAACTCTACGACTAAAAACAGAATGACTCTCTTTATAGTCCAAGACCATTCCTCAATCTGTATGTCCCACCACAGCCACTCCTCACACTGGCCGTGGCCCACACAAGCTGAAGGGAATGAGGCAGGGTGATGATAGAACAACTGTCCGGCTTCACCGCACCACCAAATCTTCACCCCAGCAGGTATCAGGGCTGAACTGCAGTCCAGGCACTCAGGACGCCGAATCCACAGCTGATACTTGGCCAGCACTAGGAGAGGCCCACCCACAACCTGAAACTCTCCCCAGATCCGCTCGACACCACGGCTGCTCGCCAGCTACCGCACAGCCAGGCAGAAGTGCTGCAGAGATGGCCACCCAACAGCAGCAGCCCTACAGCACACCACTAGGTCAGGGCCAGGGCCAGGAAGGAGCTCCTCCCAAACAGTTCACCAGCATCTGCTGCCAGACCAGGTCGCTACCAACTCCGCTCCTTCTTTCCACCTCCTAAATCTCTATTTACAAATTAGCCATAAACTATCTTTCATTTCAACCCTGAAAGCAACTTTAGTGTAGAGTCACCACTGTTTGCAGACTAAGTTAGTAAACTGTTTAATTCTATTAATATGGCAAACTCACTGGGCCCAGACAACAATATTATTCTGTCTAATGGAGAAACACTCAGTATTTGCTGCTTATGTAGCCACTTCATAGTAATGATAATAATCAGGATACTGCAAAGCCCCCCAAGGATTGCCCACACTGTTCTAAGATAGCCACCTTACAACAAGAAATCAGTTTTCTTAAAGCTAAGCTTACTATACAAAGACAAAGGAAATTAGGGGTTTAGAAAACTATGTGGACGATATGATTAGGAACATCCTCTTAAAGCAAATAATCCAACCATCCGCAAACATGGTACCTATAACCAATCAGCAGCAGTCACCTTCAACTTCCACTGCTAATGAAATCATCTCCAAGTAAGCAATAACACAAGAAAGGACAAAAAAACCCATGGAGCCAGATTTAAATAATGAGAGCTTTACGGAGTGGGATACTGTTCATAATAGAAAATTTAAAAAAGGAGAAGAGCTGAAAATCACCATCCCATTATTAACAGCATCCCAGTCTAAAATACATTTAACTCCATACTACCTCTATCCTTCTTACCTACTTGCTCCCTCTTTGGCAACATATTCTTTATGTTATAGGCAGTTCTGTAGAATAGAATTGATACCTAGATTGATAATCAACTGTTACATGTGCCCTTACCTTTGTTGTGCTTTGATATGTGAAATGTCTGTACTGTCTCCTGGTTACACCATTTGCTCAAACTGTCATCCATTTTTGCTATATTCTTAAATGCTATAGTATAATATGCACTTACTTTCACTTCTGATATGAAGTACATCGGAATGTTTCTCCAGTCACGTCAAATTGCTCAAATTGTTATCCATTTTAATTGTATTCCTAATATGTTGTACTCCTATATTATACTTTATCATCACTGTTTTTTCCTGTTGATGTTGTAACCTCCCGGGTCATGCCTGAAAACAGTCAGTTTTGTGTCTAGTGCACTTACCCAGTCATCAAAAAAATACAATAAAAAATAAATCTTATTTGTCCCAATAGATTCAAAATTTTATGTGATCCCATCTCTCCCACCTCTAACCCCTCTCATGAACTATCAAACAGTACTGGAAACCAATAAGTTACAGGAGACTCTATCGTCCGCTATATTGATTTGGTTCTACCCTCAGGAAATCAACTTAGGAACAACATCACATGCTTGACTGGAGCCACAATAGATGATATTGCTGCACACATTAATGATCTAATGTCAGAACCTAATGTCAATGTAATAATCCATTTGGGTACAAACAACGTACGGCGTACGCATGAAAATGATGTGTGTTATAAACTTAAGGATTTAAGTCATAAATTTAAAAATAAAGGTTGCCAAATAGCTATAGCAGACATTTTCTTGATCCCATGTGCCCATCTAGAAGAAAAATGCCACCAATGTCAGGATAAATGCTAGGCTTAAAAACTGGTGTTCAAGAGAAAACATTCTCTTCATAGATCACTGGAATATTTTTTTATCATAAGTCATTATTTGCAAAAGATGGCCTGCATTCAAATAAAAAAGGAACCATGAAACTGGCATCTTACTTTATGCCAGCACAACAGTGCCGTACTTTAAACTAAACAATGGGGAGGTAATTTCTAGTCTAGCTAATTCATTCATAAATTTTCCCAACATTAATATATTACAAAATAAGAATATTACTATGTCCAGAAATAAAAATTAAAAGCTTTCTAATCAGTGTGCAAAGTTTAAATAATAAATTTGATGATCTATTACTTCTTTTTAGTTCTGAGAAACCTGATTTAGTAGCCATAACTAAAATTTGGTGGCCAAATATAGATCTGTGGGAAAATAACATAGCTGGTTATGATCTTTTTAATTTCAACAGAAAAGCTAGAAAAGGAGGTGGTATTGTGTTATATATTAGCTCTGAACTTCAACTAATGGATACAACAGCTAGAATTAAAATATCAAAGGATATCAAAACTGTCTGGACAACGATAAATGGAGGAGACATGGGCAAAATAATAGCTGGCCTCTGTTATCGTCCTCCAGATCTTTCCCTCTTACAAAACACATTTATTTTAAAAGACTCAAAGTGGCTGCTGAACTAGAACCTTTTCCTAGGTGATCTAAATTACAGAGATATAAACTGGAACCTTAGGACAGCATCTTTCAGTCCTTCAAAAAACTTTTTGAATCTTTGTGACGAAGTAGCTCTCTCCCCCCAACATGTGTCTACACCCACTAGGGGTGACAATATCCTTGATGTTATAGTCATGTCAGAGTCTATCAATATCCAAATCTGTCTTGTCACTCTGCCTTTGGTAAACAGTGACCATAATATGATCCAATTTGATAATCAGACTAAGTTTGAACCAACTGTTAAAAAAACAAAAATATATTTATACAAGAAGGCTGATATTTCTAAAATCAATTAATTGATGTCAAACATCAGTTGTTTCACAGTCCTTAAAAAAACCTATGTAAGTTATATGGTTAAAACTTAAATCTACTGTTCTCAATACTGCTGAACTCTGAATTCCATCTAGTATGAAACCAAACAGTAATCACTCTTCTCTAAACTTGAAGTGGTTAAATAGTAAAATAAAAAAGCTTATTAAAATAAAGAAAAACACTTTTTAAGAAGTATCTGATTAATAAATCAGTTTGTCACTTAGACGCTTATAAAAAAAAAATTAAATGCATGTAAAACTGCGATTAAAAAAGCCTAAATCAAGGCAGAAAATAACTTAGCAAAACAAGCCAAACAAGGGGACAGTAAGCAATTCTACAGCTACATAAATTCATAAAAAAAAAATTTTAAGGTTGGCCCACTCATAATTTCAAAAATCTAGCACTAACTCTCCAACAAATACTTTTATAAGCCACTTAAAAAGTTAACCTCAGTACCTTTACTAATTGATTTACAACCAGGTAAAGATACTATCTTTACTAAATTTACTTGATTTTCTAAAACCTGTTGTTTTGTTACATTACAGTTTATGTTTACATTATTTTTATTATGCTTGATATTTATGCTAATTATGAATATTTAGGACTTGTACATATGTGAATAAAATATATATTTATATCTTATATAATCCAAAGTGAGGCAACAGTATTTTTCACCATCAGTTTTTAATCTGGAGAGCATAGGATAATATCATATGCAAATTTTTATTATTTTTCATAATTTATGAAAATAATTTTTGGGTAAGGCCCGAGGTGAATCCAAGTGCATTATTATAAAAAATTATATTATAAGCCTTTGTTCCAACAGGGGCAACACTTTTAGAGTTGCTAATACCCCTCATCAAGGAGTAGCCACTGATACCTCTGCATTGTAGGCCAGAAAAAACAATTGAAGAATCAAATGAACAGAATAAAGAGTATGTACAGTAGATACGATTGAGAAACTGTGTGTTGACACATTAAGGTTATGTAATGATGTAAAACAGTTAAACCAACAATTAGGAGAGAGATCTTATGAATGTAGTGGACTTGCAGGCCAGATTCAATTGCTCAAAATACAGTTAGATGTAACTAATTTGAAAATATCTGATGGAGACTGCATCCTAATCAACTCAAAGATGGACACTGCTGCCCTGAAAATCTTGAATGAACAGCTAAAAGAGCAGTGCTCGGCTGCAGAGGCAGAGAAGGTCAGAACATTAAAGACTAATGAGAAGCTCAAAAAGTGTGGCAACAGTGTTTTTCACCATCATTTTGAATCTGGAGAACATGGGATAATATCATATGTGAATTTGTATTATTTTTGGTAATTTATGAAAATAATTTTTGGGTACGGCCCAAGGTGAATCCAAATGCATTATTGTAAAAAGTGATATTATAAGCCTTTGTTCCAACAGCTTTGATTTGATTTGATGTTGGAACAAAGGCATATAATATCACTTTTTACAATAAATGCATTTGTATTCACCTCAGGCCTTACCCAAAAATTACATTCATAAATTATCAAAAATAGTACACATTTACATATATTACCCTATGCTCTCCATATTCAAAATGATTTTGAAAAACACTGTTGCCACACTTTGGATTATATAAGAGATAAATATATATATTTGATTCACATATGTACAAGTCCCAAGCTCATAATTACTATAAATATCAAGAATAATAAAAATAATGTAAACAGAAACTGTAATGTTGCAAAAGAAAAAAATTACTCACCTTAGTAATTATGTTTCTTCTAATCGAGTCTTGCTGTATTCTGACTATAGCAGTTAGCCCCAGTACTCAAACTGCCCCGGAGAGTAGAGGGTTAATTTCTATGCAGAGCATAGAACGTTGAGCTCGAGCTCAGTTCAAACCTCTGCTGCACTTTGAAGAGCAACTGTCAGATTCTTATGAGCTAATACTAACTACTATGTAGAAATTGTAAAATGTTTACTAGTCAAATGACAACCAAATATTTTGGATCCCCAAAAGACTCAAGTCAAGAAATCCAAAATCAAAAACCAGGTAGTGAACAACTTAAGACTGTTAAATTAACAATATAACCCACTCCCTCACTCTAAAAGGAGGGAGTACCCAAATGCACCCCTGGGGTGCAACACTGCACCTGCCAGCCCACTTCCCAAAAACAGGTTCTGAGAGGGGAGGAAGGGAGGGAGGGAGGTCAGAATACAGCAAGACTCCATTAGAAGAAACACAATTACTAAGGTGAGTATTTTTTTTTTAAACAACATGAAGTCTTGCTGTATTCTGACTATTGCAGACTACCAAGCAGCACCTCCATGGAGGAGGGAATCGAACCTACCTTGGGAATAGGCTCTGCAGTACTGCTGCACCAAACCGAGCATCACTCCTAGCCTGGATGTCCAGGGAGTAATGCTTAGTAAATGTATGGACTGTTTTCCAGGTGGCTGTTTTACATATCTCTAGCAAAGGAATATCCCTGGCTGCAGCCAGGGAAACAGCTGTATCTCTAGTCAAATGAGCCCTCAGGCCTGAGGGAGGTATTTTGCCTAGCTTCTCATAGCAGAATTGAATACAAGAGACAATCCACCTGGCAATAGTTATCTTAGTGGCAGGTTTGCCCTTACCCACTTACCCAGAAGTGAGAAACAACTGAAGGGAGTCAAACCTGTGAGCCTTAGTACACTCGATGTAGTAACTAAGGGCTCTTTTAACATCCAAACTGTGTAAACTTCTTTCTCCTGAAGAAAAATGATCAGTGAAGAACACAGGGAGAGACATAGATTGGTTCAGATGAAAATCTGAAACCACTTTAGGTAAAAACCTCTGATTAGTTCTAAGGACCACCTTATCTCCATGGAATGAGATAAAATCAGGCTCCACTGACAGAGCTTGCAATTCTCTGATACATCTGGCAGAGGTAATAGCTACCAGGAACACAGTTTTCCAAGTCAAGTACTTAAGCTCTGCTGAAGTCAAATGCTCAAAAGGGGGTTGCATAAGCTGAGCAATGCAAGCATTAAGATCCCAAGCAGGGGTAGGATCCCTAAAGGGGGTATTGGTATGAAGCAATCCCTTGAAAAATTTACAGAATACAGGGTGAGATGACAGTGAGGAAGGCTTTCCAGCTGACAGAAAAGCAGAAACAGCTGACAAATGTACTTTGAGAGTAGCTGGTCTGAGGCCTAGGCCATTAAGATGAATCATATAATCCAGAACTGTAGAAAATTTGGCAGTGTCTGGGGATATATGCTTCTTGGAACACCAAATGCTGACTCTTTTCCATTTGGAGTCGTAAGTGTTTCTGGTGGCAGGCTTTCGAGAGGCTTTGAGAATATCCAGAACCCCTTGGGACAGATGCAAATCTGCATACTCTGACTCTTCAAGAGCCATGCCTTGAGATTGAGAGACTGAAGATTGGGGCACCAAATCCTCCCCTGAGAGGAGGTTAACAGGTTGTAATTCCTGGGAAGAGACAGGGGAAGATGGACTGCTAGGGACAGCAACAGGGGGTACCAAGGCTGTCTGGCCCAGTCTGGAGCAATCAGAATCACTTTGCAAGGTTGTGACCTTACCTTGACCGGAACCTTGAACAACAGAGGAAAGGGAGGGAAGGCATATCGAAATTTCCCTTCCCAGTTCAAAATCAGAGTATCCAGATGGACTGAGCCCAAGACTTGGGGTCTGCAACAAAACAGAGGAAGTTGGTGATTGTCTGGGGCTGCAAAGAGATCTATCTCTGGAGTGCCCCACATAGAAAAAATCACTTTCAACACCAGATGGTCCAGGGACCATTCGTGAAGGCCCTGGGAGATCCTGCTCAATGCATCTGCTAGCACACTGTCCTTCCCTGGAAGGTGGACTGGTATCAGAGAGGTCTTCTGAGAATAAGCTAGGGACCACAATTTCATGGCTTCCGTGCACAAGGCTGTGGACCAAGTGCCTCCCTGCTTATTGATGTACCACATGGTGGTGGTGCTGTCTGTCCTGACCTGAACCACCTTGTTCTGCACTGACAGAGAAAGCTTGCAGGGCCAGAAAGACCACCCTGAGTTCCAAGAGATTGATATGAAGAAGGGATTCCTGAAGGGACCACAGTCCCTGGGCTGTGAGAGCCCCAGATGGGCTCCCCACCCCAACAGAGAAGCATCCGTGGTTAGGACCACAGAGTGAGACTGAGTGATGAATGGGACTCCTTGCCTGAGGTTGCCCTGATCCTGCCACCGCTGGAGAGCCTGGATCAGAGTCTGGGTCACTGGAACTAGTCTGGTTAGAGAATCTTTCTTCTGAGATCAAAAGGCCCTCAGGTGAAACTGAATGTCCCTCATCTGAAATCTGGCCCCTTGGACCACTGCTGTAGAAGCTGCCATGTGGCCCAGAAGTTGAAGGAAGTGCCTTGTTGGCCGAGAGACCAGAAGGTGGAATGAAGAAGCCAGCTCCACAATAGCCCTTGCCCTTTTCAGGAGAAGAAAAGCTCTTGCTTTGATAGTATCCAACTCTGCCCCTATGAAGGTGAGGAGCTGTACTGGCTCGAGATCTGACTTGGGAAGACTGAGAAGGAATCTTAGGGAAGTGATCACTTGCTGAGTCACTTGAAGGTCTGACTTGACTTGGTCTGGGGACTGACCCACAATGAGCCAGTTGCCCAGATATGGAAATATGGAAATATTTTTTCTTCTTAAAAGGCCACTACTACTGCTAGGCATTTTGTGAATACCCTTGGAGCTGATGTCAGGCCAAAGGGCATAGCTTTGAACTGATAATGGCCTGAAGGCAATTCGAACCCGAGGTACTTTCTGTGGGAGCACCTGATGGGAATGTGAAAGTAGGCATCTTTTAAGTCCAGGGAGGCTAGCCAGTCCACTGGCCTTAGAGAGGGAAGGATTATTCCCAGAGTCACCATTTTGAATGTTGGTTTTAAAAGATGCTTGTTCAGGTATCTTAAGACTAGGATGGGTCGTCACTCCCCTGTCTTTTTTGGGGTAAGAAAGTACCTGAATTACAGACCTTTGCTTCTGTGCAATGTAGGCACTCTCTCTACAGCCTTTGGAGCCAGTAGAGATGAAACCTCTGCCTCTAGGGCAATGGTTTTGGAGATGCTTGCAGGTGGAAAAGATCTGGCTCTCAGCTTTGGAAATTTCTTGAAGCTGAGAACCAGCCCCTGGCTTACCACCTCCAGGACCCACTTGTCTGAGGTAACAGTCATCCAGTCCTGGATGAAGTAAGCCAGCCTGCCTCCTACAGGAATGGGGGAGTCGACCCAGGCTGACACATCAGGGTGTCTGCTTGGCAGGAGCCTTAGGCTGAGGGATGGATACAGCCCTGCTCATCCCCCTTCTACCGCTCGCTCTGAAGAACCCCCTCTGAGGAAAGGGAGAAGAGGCCTGTGCTTGTTAGAAAGGCATATGAAAAGGCCTGCCCCTAGTCTGCTACCTTTGAGGAGTTGCCTGCCTTTCCTTGGCCTGTGCACTCCTATAGGTGGTTCTATACTCATCCATCTTTTTCATGTAATTCTGTGTCTGCTCCCCAAACAGAGAATTACCCACCACAGGGAAATCCATGACCTTAGCTTGGGTGTCCTGTGAGAGACTAATACATCTGAGCCAAGCCATTCTCCGAAGAGCCACAGAAGTAGCCATGACTCTAGATAACACATCATTGGAGTCCACAGCAGCATGGAATTGTACCTTAGATGCCTCAGTCCCATAAGCAGCCACCCCTCCAGCTCTGAGGCTAGTTGGGGGGGAGGCCTGCTTAGCCAATGCCAGTACAGTGTCCCACCTGGACTTCTGGTACCTGGCTTTATAGGCCATATAATTAGCCTGCCTGAATCCCAAGGCGGATGCCATGTATTGTTTCTTTGCCATGGCATCCAGCTTTCTAGAATTTTTATCTGGGGGTGTGTGATGCCAAGGGTATATTAGCCTTATCACAGGCTGCAGCCTGCACAATCTCAACATGGCTGCATTGTTGATACAAGTACTCTGTACCTGAACCTGATAAGGTGTACATTTTGTCCATCTTTCTGTTGACAGGAGGTACAGAATTTGGAGTTGTTTAAATATTTTGTGTCTGTTTCCCAAAAGACTTATGAAGGGGAATAGACAGTTTCATGGACTCTGGGATGTCCATCATTTTCAAATAATCAGGTTCCTCTTGTTCCGCTACAGATTGTTTCACAGGGAGCTGGTGGGTTTCTGCCACTTTCCTGCAAAACATGTAGTGGGAAGGGGACTCAGAAAGGCTAGGAGGGGAAACACCAGAAGGCCTGTCTGGGGAGATGTCCGGTTCAATGGGCTCAAGCAGACCTCCCACACCATCGTCATTGTCATCATCATCATCATAATCTTCATCCCCCTCCAAATCCAGTTCATAGAAATCTTCAGGGGCATAATCTTGAACTGGAGGAACCAACCAAACCAAGAGCCTGCCAGAAGGTGCCAGATCAGACAGAACCGGATGAAGCAATTCTACAATCCTTATCGCATTGGTAATCTCTGGGGCGGTCAGAAAATGGGTCTCTGGATCTGAACCAGCCAATTTTTCTTTTCTTTTTCTTTTTGTAGGAACCAGTCCTTAAGAAGTGGCTCTCTTCTTGCCCGAAGAAGTATCGCCCTGGTCAGAAGGCACTCCCTCAGGTTCAGTCGGAACAGAACTGGGCTGGCCATCTGGGTCAGTGGACTTCACGGCCTCCTTATCCTTGAGGCTACCTAATCTTTTTTCCAGGGTAGACTTAGGGAAATTTTTACAGATTTGGCAGTCTGAATCGAGGTGGTCAAATCCCAGACAATGAACACAGGTGGTGTGGGGATCAGACTTAGCAAAGACCTCCCCACACGCACTGCAGTGTTGAAGCCCAGTGGGCCCGGTTTTTCTTTTGGGTTTCTCAGACGTAGCCATCCTACACACAGTCTTACCCTTTTTATGGCAAACAACCAGACAAGACACCCTTATTGGTTTCTAACTGTGTCACGGGTATTGGAAAAAAAACACAAGAAAATGCAGTTTTTTTTAAACCGATAAGGACCAGTAACCACACTCTAAGTTTAAAAACAAAGACAGAATATATAAATCACTAAACGGCTGGTTCAGCCGAACCAGTAGAAAAATCAATTTTTACAATTTCCACAAGTTTACTATGTCTAGTTCACTACCTAGCACTTAGTGTGCCACAGACAGAGATCTGAACTGAAACTTGCGGAAAATAATCAGTAAAACCGAGGACTTTAACCGACTTTCGAACCGTGAGCAAAGGAGAAATCTCCGGAGCAGCTGTTCAGTTAAGCGGAGTAAAGAATCTGAGAGTTGCGCCTCAAAGTGCAGCAGACAGAGGTTTGAACCAAGCTTGAGCTCAACGTTCTATGCTCTGCATAGAAATTAACCCTCTACTCTCCGGGGAAGTTTGAGTGCTGGGCCTAACTGCAATAGTTAGATTACAGCAAGACTTCATGTTGTTTGAACAACAGGTTTTAGAAAATCAAGTAACTCAAATAAAACAAATAAACAAATAAGCAGCACAAATGAATAAGCAATTTTCAGCATAATACATTACATTGTACTATTTCTTTAGCATACTTATCAATATCATGACCTTTTTACTATGAGAACTTGTAATGATTTCCATAATGAATATCAGTCCTTCGTACTATGTACCTTCTCCCGGTAGTGGGGTTGATTCCACTGCATCATATTCAGATTCCCTAGCTTGTTACTTTACATACATAGTGTTATTATAGACTGCCACATTTTTGAACTCCGGACATATTGGGTACACAATCTCATTTGCATTGGGGTCCTGGACAGCTCTATTTACATTAGTCTAATATTGTAGTGATTAGTGGAAATGTAGGTAGGACTATTGTCTTACACACATACTGTATATTTACGTCTAGTTACCTTACCCTGGGAAGGGTGGAAGTTTTGTTTCATTGTAGTTCTATTCAGAATCCTTGGACTGTCACTGCACAGATAGGAGTAAGCTTACATAGTGTCACATTTTTACTCTGCAGATATTTGGATACATGATCTCTTTTACTTGTCATGAAATTCCAAGTTTAATTCCTTTGGGTAACAATTGCAGTGATTGATGTGAATGATGGTGCATTAGGAGTGTGTGTGTGGGTATATCTCCTTAAAACTAGTTATCTCCCCCCACACACACGATATGGGGGTGGGGTGTGTTGTGTGTCTGTGGGGGGGGCAGAATCTAATTTTTATTTCTTATTCAGTTTCCTTAGACATTTTTAGTACATCAAGTTATTATATTATACACTGAGAATTTATTAACATCTGTGCATATCAGGCTGCATGGTCTTAATTTCTTGGTGGTCCTTGACAAGTAGTTTTTTGTATGACACTTATACTGTCAATTTATATTTATATTATCATTTACAAACTTCTGTCACTACACTATAGGCTTTTGAAGTTTATGGGGCATAATATCTAGCTGGACAGTATAGTTGGGTAATAGGTCCAGCTAAGTTTTACATAGCATACAGTGTGTAACTACTGATCTTTTTAAGAAAGCTTTACTGGTTACACTTTGTATGTTATATATACATAAATGCTTCTTGTATTCCTCATCTGGTGGTGCTTGTTTTTAACATACAATTTTAGGATATCTTTAATTCAGGTGAGGGTTGCTCTTCAGTAACTGCACTCTGATACACATTGTAAAACTCATAATTTGATTTAAGAGCCATCTGCTCAAGTAGCTTTTATAAGTCAATTTAATTTATATGCAGTAGAGTTCTTTTCTATGTCTTCTGTACTAAGCACCTCTCACCCTGAGACTCTACCAGCTAAAGATGACGTGGTACTGTTAAGCTTCTCTGACATCATCTTCTGTTTTTTTTTTTTCAAATAAGTATTTTAAACTAATGAGGATTTTTCTGTTTTTTTCTGTGTGATCTGGGTGTTAAAAGTATTGTTTTTTCTAAATAACTGTCATTACGCTTCTGACAAATGATTTGTTGGTCTGAAAGCTAAAGCACTTTGTTCTTTTTGTTACATCTATGTCGGTCCAGTAAAAGATATCAAATCATTTGCTTCTGGATCTATCTTTACTAAAGATGAAATTAGAGACTTAACGTACAATCTAAAAATATGTTCTTCTCCCAGCCCAGATGGCATATCAACTTATATCATTAAAATGATGCAAGAACACCTAGTTTTGCATTCCAGATCTTGTTTAGTCAAACTATATAAACAGGCGACATACCACTTGATTGGAAAAAGGTAAACGTGATGCCACTATTCAAAAAAGGAGATAAGGGAGACATGAATAACTACCATCCAATTAGTTTGACTCCAGTTATTAGCAAACTTATAGAAAGCATCATAAAATTAAGAAAACAATGGGAAGGTGGGGCAGCTGCAGTAAAAGGATACTGTGAGCTGCACACTTGGGCAGACTTGATAGACCTTTTGGCCTTTTTCAGTTGGTTTGCAAATGTGGATAATTATGTTGTTGAAATGAATGCAGACACCTACCTGTGTGTTTGCTAGAAATGTTATCAATGTGGAACACAGGAGACTGACCTTGAGAAACCTTTTGACCTTTCACAAGCTATTTAACAGAATTGTCAGTAGGAAAGCAGCCCTAGGACATAATGTTTTAATTGGCTGCACTTGTTAAGAAGACGAATGCACTCTTCAGTCTGGTCACAGAAAGGGCATGACAAGATTTTGTTATATTTTGTTAAAAACAGGAGATGACACTTGCAAGATTAGGATGCAGAAAGTATTTACCAGGAAAGGACATCTTATAAAAGGAGAATAATGTTTCATTTAGGGATAGAGAGAGCTGGAGATTTAGAGATTCTCTCAGATGCAGTACTGTTTTTTTTGTTTCTACTACCTTTATGAAGAACTATCCTGCACAATGTTTTTATTTTATTACTACTGAGAATGATAAAATCCCTCTCATGAATTTTATAACTTCTCTTGGCCCCTCCCCCATATTTCCTTCTGCTTCCTTTATACACCCTTGTCCATCTGCTGTTTGGACCCTCCCATTGATCCTGTCCCATCCCTCTTGAAGCTGCTCATTGACCCCTAATGATACCATCTCCTCCAGCAGCACATTACACCCTGTAACCGCCCTTTCCATGAAATAGTGGCTTCTCATTTCCCTCCTAAATCTACCTCCTTCCAATTTCAGACTGTGTCCCTGGTTTCCCTCACACCTTTTAATTAGAACATAGTCTCGGTGTTTACTCTGTTCATGCCCTTCATGTACTTGAAGTCTCAATCGTATCCCCTCTCTCCCTTCTATCCTCCAGGGAATACATATTGAGCTCCCTCAGTGTCTCCTCATATGGTTTATCACCCAATCCCAGGATAATTTTCATTGACCTACACTGTACCCTCTCCAGTAGCTTGATGTCCTTTTAAGTAGGGGCACCAGTACTGCATGCTACAACTTCCTCTCTCCTACAAGTGTTCCCCCTTGTGATGCAGCCCGATATTCTATTGGCCTGTGCCGCTGCCTTCATGCGCTGGGTTAAATGGTTCATTTTTCCTGTTGCTAGTACTCTCAGCTCCTTCTCCTCTGTTGAAGTGGATAACTGCTCTCCCCCAATAAGTAACTATTCCAGGGATTTCTGGCCCCCCAAGTGCATGACCTTACACTTCTTGGTATTGAACCCTAGCTGCCATGTGTTCAACCAACCCTCCAGTCTTGCTAAATCCTCCTGGAGTATTTTATCACCTTCCCCCTATCCACTTCTGCATAAATCTTGAAGTGTCTGCAAAGAGGCTGATCTTTTTACCCCATCTGATATGTCGGCAATGAAAATGTAAAACAGCACTGGTCTTAGCATTGAGCCCTGTGGAACCCCAGTTGTTACAGTTCTGGGCTCAGATATTTCATCTCCCCATGACTACCCTCTAATGCCTATTCTGTAACCAGCTCTTGACTCTTCTAACCAGTTTTCTCCCCACTCTCAGGTTACTCAACTTGCTGGTCAGCCTTCCACGAGGCACTGAGTCAAAGGTCTTGCTGAAGTTCAGGTAAAGGATGTCCACTGTATGGCCCTTATCCAGTACCAGTACCCACGTCACCCAATCAAAAAACTCAACCAGGTTCATCTGGCAGGATCTGCCCAAGACAAACCCATGCTGCTTGCCATCCTAGAGACCATTATCCTCCAGCCTCTCTTTAAGGATAGTCTCCATTAGCTTTCCTTTTTTAAGAAGGCAGTATAGTGCAGTGGTTTAAGGGTCTGAGCTGCAAATCTGGAGGCCTGGGTTTGAAACCCACAGCCCCCACTTGCATACTGTGAGACCCTGAGGAAGTCACTTAACTTCCTTGTACTCCAAGGTCTCACCTGGAAACAAGCCTCAGCTTAGTGTGCCTTTCCTGGTTAAACAATTTCCTTTCCTCTTCCTCCTCCTTTCCTTTCCTACAATGGTGGTAAGGATCACTGATCTGTAGTTCCTTGGTTCATCCTTTGGCCCACTCTTATGGAGGGGCACCACATGTGCCATCCTCCATTTCCTAGGTACTCACCCAGTATCCAGAGAGGTGCTGAATGAGTCTGCCAACGGCCCCACAAGGACTTCTGCAAATTCTCACAAGACTCTAGGGTGAACTCCATCAGGCTCAGAAACCTTATCCACCCTCAAGGGCATAAGACCCTTCATCACACTACCCACTGTGATCTTCCCATCTGTAACCTCCTCCCCCCTACTCCCACCTCATCCTTCCCCTTAGGCATGGACTCTTCTCTCTCCCTAGTAAATGCTGAACAGAAGTACTCATTGGGTACTTCTGCCTGCTCTACCCTCTTTTCCACCCATCCATCACCATTCTTGAGCCAAACAACCTGATCCTTACTCTTTCTCCTCTCCCACATATACCTGAAGAAATCATTTTTGTCTTCTCTGATCCCCTGTACTAGCCTCAGTTCTCTTGATGCCATGGCTGCCCACACTAGTCTACTCACCTCCCAGGATTCCCTCGCGTATTCCTCCATGCCCTCCTCATTTCTAGATCTTTTATAGCTACTAAAGGCAGACCTCTTTCCCCTCACCCTCTCAACAACCTCCCTATTCATCCAACTTGGCTTCTTAATAATGGTTTTCTTGCTGTGGCTCCTTAAACATGTCCTAGTGGCCTCAGCCATGCCTAGCTTGATGAGTGCCCATTTTTGCTCGGTGTCCATGTGTGGACAGATGTTAGCTATGTGCCCTTCCAGTATACTTCCCATCCTGCGAAAGTCTTCCCTTTTGAAGTTCAGGACCTTAGTCATTGTTGTGGTTACTTCATTTCCTAGAATGAGGGAGAACCACAAGGTGCAGTGACCGCTTTCCACCAGGGAGTCCTCCACCCCAACTTCTTTGACTCGTTCGCTGTCCATCAGCAACAGTTCCAGAATGTTCCCCTCTCTAGTTGGCTCCACTGCCTTCTGGGTCAGGAAGCCATCCTGGAAGGCCTCCATGGGATCTACTCCCTGGCACATGAGGTTGCCAGGACATTCCAATCTACCCCTGGCAGGTTAAAGTCCCCACTACCCCAGCATTACTTTTGCCACTAAGCCTCCTTAACTGTTCTCCCAGGTTCCTATCAATCTCCTCCTTTTGAGTTGGTGGCCTATATACCATACCCAATCTAACCTTTCTACCCTGTGAGGTGTGGAGCTGTGATGACTTCTGCCCTGCCTTCCCCCCTCCTCCCTGTTACACATTATCTCTTTCTTAACATAGATGACCACCCCTCTTTCCCAGTCCCTGCTGTAGTTTGAATCCTGGGATAGCTAGATCTCAGTCATGGTATTGGGTTGCCTATGACTCAGTGACTGTGGCTATGTCCACCTCTCCTTCTGCCATCAGTGCCTCTAATTCTGCTGTCTCGTTACCCAGGCTCCTAGCATTCAATGATACCACCCTCCAGTGTGATTCTATTTCCTGGGTGCCTTCCCATCCCCCATACCCATGCCTATTCAAATTCTGCTCCTGTCTAGCTGTAGGGGTAGCCCAAAGGACCCCCCCCGGTGACTGCCCACCCCTTCCTCATTTAAATTGTACTTAGCTTGAATAAACTCCTCCAATTTCTGCTTTAGGATCTGTGAGCCTTCCTGGCTAAGGTGCAACCTATCTGACTCATACAGGTCCTTATTCTCCCACTTGTTGCCCCACTGCCCCACCAATCCATACCCCATGGACCTGCACAATTCCTCCAGCCAATTGTTGAAATCTGTGATTCTCTGCTTCCTGGCTGTAATAGCTCTTGGTTCTGGGAGAATTTCAGGGAAAGCTACTGACCCTCCCCTCCTGCTGCATAGTCTTCCCACTTCCCTGAAACTTTCCTGCACCTCTTCTGCCCTTCCTCCCTCCAGGTCATTCGTGCCCAGGTGTACCACAATGTGTGGTTTCTCCCTTACCATCTCCACATGCCTGCTAATAGAAACATAGACTTTGATGGCAGAAAAGGACAACTTGGCCCACCCAGTCTGCCCATTTCTCTACCTATTGGATAAACTACAGATCCTAGTTAACCAACAGCCTACTTCCACTTACCCCCCCCACTAGAACTGCCTTATGTCTGTCCCATTCATTCTTGAATTCCCCCACTGTTTCTGACCCACAACCTCCTCAGGAAGGTGGTTCCATGCATCCACCACCCTCTACATGAAAAAAAGTCCTCACAACTTCCTGTTTTCTACTGGTGATGCCTCTCCCTATGCTTCCCAGTATCCCCCAACCCTCCTTACTGCCTTCTCATTGCTTGTCTACCTTTAGGTCATCTGATATGACTGCACCCAGGTCACTTTCCATTTTTGTTGTTGTTAATACCTCCCCCCATTATGTACTGTACTCTTCCCCTGGGTTTTTGTTTCCCAGGTGCTATGTGGGGGGGGTGTTAGCTGGTGCCAGGCAATGCACACTTGGGTCCTGAAGAAATTGGAAAACCTTGGCCAGTAGAAGGATAATGATCCAGCCTCCCACAGGTCCAGCACCAGTGACATGGACTTCCTCAGAGCCAGATCCCCAGTGTGTGGTTTCTCCCCTACCCTCTCCACACACCTGCTAATAAGCTAATCCACTCTACCTGTGGTCATGCATGGCATACATTCCCCACCAAATGCTGCTTTTCCTGGCACTCCTGCCTCCCCATCCTACATCCTTAAGTATAGAGTCCCCAGAAAAATGTCCTTCCCTCCTTTATCCTTTTCACCCTCCAGCTGCATGCTATTTCTCTACCCCTGACTCAATCCCCCTCTCCTAATTCCATGCCTATGGACCCCTGTGTCTCCCCTGAACCTCGCTTGTCCCCTACACTTTGTCTCATCCTCTCCCCTCTAACACCCCTGCCTGGTCTGTCTGATTCCTCCCTCTTACCATTACCCATCTGCTCTTCCCCCCTTCCTGTATCTGCTACCCCTTCCTCTACCATAACACCCTCCTTTGCTACTGTCTCCCAGTGGCCCCCTGATCTGTGCTTTTCCTCTTCCCTGCACCCCACTCCTCTGTACTTTCCTTGTCTGGGCTGTCTGTTGCACCCCCCATCTGTTATCTACCTGCCCCCTTCAGTAACAGCTGCTCCACCTCCTATGTTCACTCCCCCGGCCTCTGTTGCTGTCTGGATTACTGATCGTGCCTCCTACCTCTCTGCTGTCTCCCTGTCCTTCCTAGTACCCTCCTCCCTTACCTTCCCAAATCTTACATTGCAGCCACAAATGGCATTCAAAACATTAGTACAGCACAGTACTTCTTGAAATAACAAAGTTCCCTGGAGATCCAAGTAATAAAGTCAAGATTCACCTCCCTCCGTTGCTCAGCACTCCTTCATTCTTGTGGTGGCTTGCAATAGGCCTAGACTAGCAAAATAGCCATTTATAAGCCCAGGACTCTAGCATCCCTACTTGCTCTGCTTGGTCATGTGGTCGCCGCTTCCTCCCTCAGAGTCCCTCCCTCTACAGTCACCCTTGTTCTCCCAAACCTTCCATTGCAGCCACAAACAGCATTTAAAACATCAGGACTGCATAGCACTTTTTGAAATAACAAAGTCCCCAGCAGATCCAAATAATAAAATCATGATTCACCTCCCTCCCTTGCTCAGTCATCCTCTGTTCCTGTGGTAGCTTGCAATGGGCCTGGACTACTAAAATGGCCACTTACATGCCCTGGACTCTGGCCTCCCTACTGGTTTGGCTGGGTGATGTGATCACTGCTTCCTCCCTCAGAGTCCCTCTCTCTCTCTCCAGTAACCCCTGTCTGTTGAAACCCCCTGATTCAGCAACAAGGGGTGTTCAAAACATCAGTACAGCACAGCACTTCTTGAAATAACAAAGTCCCCAGCAAATCGAAGTAATAAACTCATGATTTTCCTTCCTCCCCCACTCAGTCCTCCTCTGAGGTGTTATATTGGGTAAGAAATTGGTTAGGGGATAGGAGACAAAGGGAGTGGTAAATGGAGTTCACTCAGATGAGGGAAGGGTGACCAGTGGGGTGTCACAGGGATCAGTGTTGGGGCTGGTCCTCTAATGTATTTATAAGTAACACTGCAAAGGAGCTGGAGGGGAAGGTCTGCTTCTTTGCAGGTAATCTGTAACAGGAAGGACATAATTTTTGGGAGGGAGAACAAACAGAGACCTGAAAAAAATGCGATGAGTGGTCTAGGGTATGGCAACATCGGTTCGGTGTGAAAAAATGCAAAATAATACACTTGGGGTACAGTTCCCCAGTGGCTGAAAACAAAATGGGAGGAGTGACACTGACAACAGCCAAGCATGAGAGAGACCTAGGCGTAGTTATCTCAAAAGACCTAAAGGTAGCCAACCAATGGAACAAGGCAGTTGGGAAAGTTAGTGGGATGCTGGGTTGCACAGGGAGAGAGATTACCAGCAGAAGTAGGGATGTGGTATTACCGCTGTATAAGTCACTGTGAGACCTCACCTGGAATAGTGTGTACAGATCTGGAGACCACAGCTACAAAAGGACACAGACAGAGTAGAAGCATTCCAGAGGAGGGCAACTAAACATGGTGCAAAGACCTATGAGTAGAGACTCAGTGAACTCAGTATGTACACCTTGGAAAAAAAGAGAGGGGAATAAGATAGAGATATTTAAATACATAAAGGGGATAAGTAAGGTACAGGTTAGCAGTATTTTTCAGAAGAAAATGTGCTCAACAACAAGGGGGCATGATATAAAGCTTGAGCAGATAAATTCAGGAGAGATATAAAAAAGTTATTTTTCACAGAAAGAGTGGTGGATTCCTGGAACAGGTTACCAGTCAAGGTAGACAGGACAAAAGCAGTGGAAGGATTCAAGGAAGCTTGTAATAGTCATTATAGATCAAGGGAGTGCTCCTGACCAATTGGAGCACTCCTTTCCCCTGCACGAGGCACTCATGTACTGTGAAGAGCGTCTCATGCGCAAATTCCCTGGAAACGGGCACGTTCTGGGAAGTTTTTTGTTCTTTTAAATATATTATTGAGTGCTCTCAATCAATAATAAATTAATATGTCCCCCGTCACCACTCATTGCTGAAAACGAATGGTTTCATTTGCCTTCAGCTTGAGCCAGAACAGCTCAGCGTCGCTGTTCTTGCTCAGCCGAAGGTGCGTGAAACTCATTTTCAGCAACGAGTGGCTCCGGAGAACGTCTTAACACATGTAAGAGAATCTTAAGGGAGAAACAAGGGGTGGGTAAAAGAACTGGAGACCAAGTAGGGTTTGCAGGGATACTGTCGGTAGGGTTAAATGGGCAGACTAGATGGACTGAGTGGCCCTTATCAGCCAACAAATCCTATGTATGTATCTATGACACAGTACAGAATGTGCAGAGTGGTACTGACAAAAATCAAGCAGGAAAGAGACTTGGGATTAATCATATTGGATGACCTAAAGGTGGCCAGGCAGTGTGACAAGGCAGTCGGGAGGGCAAGTGGAATGCTGGGGTGCAGAGGAAGGGATAGATCAGCAGAAAAAGAGAGGTAGTATTTCTCTAGAATATACATCTCTAATAAGACCCCATCTTGAAAACTGTGTCCAGTTCTGGAGATCACATTTCAGAAAGGATATAGACAGAGTGGAGGTGGTCCAGAGGATGGCTACCAAAATGGCGCAAGGTCTGCATCAAAAACACTATGAAGAGAGGCTAAAGGAGTTTAATATGTACACCCTGGAGGAGAGTAGGGAGAGGGTGGTTATAATAGAGACCTTTAAATATGTCACAGGTGTTAGTAAGGTACAGCAGGGGAGTATTTTTCAGAACAAGAGGTGCTTTACAACAAGAGGACATGTTAGAACGCTCGGTGGAAGGTAGGTTCAGAAAAGATGTGAGGAAATATTTCTTCACAGAAAGAGTGGTGGATTCCCAGAACAGCCTTCCAGCTGAGGTAGTGAGATGAAAACAGTGAGGGCATTCAAAAATGCTTGGGGGAGGCACACAGGAATTATAAGGGTAAGGAAGGGGAGAGACAACACTGTATATCATGTGAGTCTGCAGCAAGAATGAGGGAAGATACTGGGCAGACTGAGTGGGCCAAGAAGCACTCGTCTGCCATCAGATTCTATGTTTCTACATATGGCCAGCAAGGGAATGATGCCCTGACATTTTTGTTTATTATTTATTTATTTATTTTATCTCAGATTACAACCTTTGAGTCAAGGACTCTTTTACAGAGGTTCCACATCACGAAACAAGGACAAAGCAAAACATCAAAGTGCAGAGTTAGGGACAAAAACCCAGAGGCACACAAATGATAGGATAGTGAGTTTGAACAGCACTGCAGGTCCATTACAATCAGGTAATTAAACAATAACTATTTACATTTGTGCAAGTTAAGGAAGAGCCAAACTGAAAGCAATCAATAGGATATTGATCTTGTCAGAGGCAAAAGACAAGGTAGGTTCATTCTCATTTAGTACAGTTGTGCAGGATGAGGCAGTGACCAGTAAGGAACATGCTACTGAAGTAGAACTTGTCAGGGTAGATCAAGGCATAGGCTAGATGGGGCAGTCACACATACTGAGTGTCAGGAGGTGTTCCTTGAGCTTCCGCTGGAAGGTGCCCAGGGTAGGGGTATCAAGGACGTCGGAGGGAATGGCATTCAGCAGGCTGGGAGCCCTGTAGCTAAAGGACCGTTGGGCCTGGGAGGTGCAGCAAAAAGGGTTCTGGTACTAGTTACTGGGCCGCTCCTGGTACCATATTTTTTTGTGACCAGGTTGAGAAGGGGCTGGCAGGATGGTGCGATGAGACCCAAGCTGATTTCATTAGCAAATAGACTGGTGTGGTAGGACAGTCTACCCTTGAGGGTTAGCCAGGTCATACTGGTGTAGAGGTCACAAGTGTGTGTCTGTTTAGGGGCGCCAATGATCAACCAGCATGATTTATTTAGCATAGTATGGATTCTCCTAAGGGTGGTGTCTGTGGCAGAACCATAAATTATCAGGCCATCGTGGATGATAGATAGTATGGAACTGGTGACAGCTATGACAAGGGCATCCTGCATCGTACAGTGCCTATTCCTGTATATCAGACCAATTCTTGTGTTGACAAGCTTGGATATGATGTTGACATTCTCTGTGTAGGAAAGGGCACTGTCAAGAGTAATTCCCAGGTATTTGAAGGTGGGGACCTGGTCAATTCTGTGCTATCAGCATTAGTGATGGTGAGAGCGGTTGATTTTTGCTTGTTTTGGGACTGGCAAAGGTCATGGATTTTGTTTTTTGTAATTCATAATCAGCTTTTTTTGTGAGAACCAGTTTTCAACTGCCACAAAGTCGGACTGAAGCCTTTACCTGAGGGTGGTGGGGTCGGCTCCACTAGTGAAAAGTACAGCATCGTCAACACAGAGAAGGTGGTTGGTGTTGCAGACTTGAGGGAGGGAGTTGAGGAAGATGCTAAATAGGAGTGGGCCGAGAATCGAGCCCTGAGGGCCACCAGAGAGGACAGGTTGGGAGGTGGGTATTGCATCCCAAATTTTGACCCCTTGAGATCTGTTAGTCAGGTAATCTTTGAACCATTTAACCACCTGCAGGGAGATGCCTGCATCACAGAGGGATGTCAGACGCATGTTGTGATTGTCCATATCAAAGGACTTCTTGAGATCAATGTACACTGATCTCACCAGGTGGCCATGGTCAAGTGCTCTGTGGATGTAGTCTGTGTAGACAACGGGAGCAGTTGTACTGTGGCCTTTTCTGAATCAGTCCTGTTCTGGGCACTGGATGATGTGCTTGGACAAATACTCAGTGAGTTGGTCAGAGACTATGTATTCTAATGCCTTTGGGGGGAGAATGGAACTGGACATCATCCTCTGTAGGTAAAGCTAGTGTGGAAGGAGCTACAGGGAGCATAGATATGGTGCACTGAAGGTGCCAGCATTGTTGAAATGCTATGTTCTTGGAACTACTGGTTGGTGCTTGGGGGGGAAGCTTTCTCTGATCCCCTGTAGTAGCCTCAGTTCTCTCGATGCCTTGGCTGCCCATACTATTCTACTCACCTTCCTGGATTTCCTCATGCATTTCTCCCTGTCCTCCTTGCAGCTTAATCTTTTATGGCTCCTTAAGGCAGCCCTCTTTTCCCTCATCCTCTCCACAACCTCCCTATTCATCCAACTCATCTTCTTAATCCTGGTTTTCTTACCCTGGCTCCTTACATATGTGCTATGGCCTCAGTCAGGCCTAGCTTGATAATTATCAATTTTTGCTTGGTGTCCATGTGTGAGCAGATGTTAGTTATGTGCCCTTCCAGTATATTTCCTAATCTGCCAAAATCTGCCCTTTTGAAGTCCAGGACCTTAGTGCCTTGTTAGTCCACCAGTGCCCTCGTTTCCTCACCAAATTGTTATTGTAAAGTGAAAAATGATTGACAAGATGCCATCCATAGTGTATAATGGAGCACGTCCCCGTGCTCTCCCTAGCATCAGATCATAACTTGACAGAGCGTGGGGGCGGAGCATGGGTGGCACCAGGAACTGGAAGGTTCTTGGGATCCAGTTTTCTGGATTTTATGAGGGTTACAACTTTTTTATTATTGGATTATTTGGGGCAACATTCACATGAGGAGGTCTCATATCAGGTAATGCACCCATATATATCAGGTGCAGGGGCTCTTTGGATTACCTTGGTGGGTCTCTTTAATGCATGGCTATGCAGGGGCTCTGCACCAGTGGGCTTTGACTTTCCTCACAACCCATGTTATAACAAAGGATATCTATCCACAGAAACCCAGTTCCCTCTGCAGCTCTCCGTGTGCTCAGCATTCCTTACCTCCAACTTCATAATCCTCTGTTACAGTCTCCAACACCACAAACTGCACTGTTCAGAAACACAAGCAGCTGCTGCCCTTCAGAGTTTGGGACTAGAAGAACAAAGGATATCTATCCACAGAAAACCAGTTCCCTCTGCAGCTCCCCGTGTGCCCAGCATTCCTTACCTCCAACTTAATGATCCTCTGTTTCAGTCTCTAACACCGTAAACTGCACTGTTCAGAAACACAAGCAGCTGCTGCCCTCCAGAGTTTAGGACTAGAAGAAACAAGCATTTGTCAATGCCGAATGTTTGCTTGCTGGCATTGGCAGTGGTAATGTAGAAGTTACAGAGCTGCGTAATAGGAATGGCAGTGAAGTACTGAACTGAAGGCAACCCCACCACCACCCTGCAGAGAGTGACAGGCATTGGGGTGTGCATTTGGGTCATCAGGCATAACGGCCTCGCCATTTCACCACACCTCACCCTGCAGACACTGACAAGTGTCATGGTGTTCCTTGGGGTGTTTGGCCCTTATGCGCACCCCATTTCATTAGGAAATGCGTGAGATGGGTGATATAGGAGAATGGGGTGAACTTTGGGGCTGAAGAGTCCAAGGCATACCCGATGCCTCTCACTGGCTGCAGGGTGTGGAATGGTATGAGCATTACAGGCAAGAATCCAAGTCACACCCTGATGCCTGTCATTCTCTACAGGGTTGGGCGTTATGGTTGGAAACCTTAATACCTCAGGCATTCGTTGGTATTTTCACTCCAAATTTTCAACGTGTTTTTTTTTTTTTTGTGACCCCACCTCATGAACAGGGGGAATATCAGTTTGTTAGCCGAAAGCTGCTTATGCACAGCGAGTACGACATTTAGCACCACAGGTGCAAAACATTCCAACAGGATGTAAAAATGACAGCTGTACTGTTCATGGAGAGGTAAAAATGGCAATGTTGCAAATCTGCAGTACAAATATTTAAAAAATGGTGAAGTCATGAGTCGTACATAGAAACTGTGCAACGACACCGTAATATAATTAGGTTGGGGATATTTTACAGCAGATTGTCAACTCAGGCATTTTGGTGCCTCCGATCATGAACAGTGTCACTGTGATTTTCTTTATCTGTGCCGAACAATGATTTCCACAGCGACCATGTATCTCTAGCGCTGAAAGTGTGAAACACACTTCAGCTATGTTGTGAAAAATGACAGCTGTACTGTTCATAAGGAAGTGTGAAAAATGCCACTGGTGAAAATCTGACTGAAAATATTACAAAGTCATGAACTTACGAGGGTGCGTGGAAACTGCGCATTGCTCACTCGTAACACAGTCATTTTATGGACTTTTGTCACCAAATTTTCAACATAGCCATTTTAAGACCTCTGCTCATGAACAGTGTCACTGTGATTTTCTTAATGTGTCCTGTACATTGATTTCACACACCGACTGTGCCATTGTGCACTACATGGGTGGGAACACATTTTGGGCAAAATGTGAAAAATGACAGCTATACTACTCATAAGAAGGTGTGGTAAAATGGCAATGTTGGAAATCTGGAGTGAAAATATTGAGAATTTGTGAACTTCTGGCGTGCATAGGGCTGTGCAGCACTTGCGCTCGTACAACCAGTCATTTTAGGAATTTTTTCACCAAATTTTCAACACAGCCATTTTAACACCTGAGCTCATGAACAGTGTCACTATGATTTTCTTAATTTGTCCTCAGACATTGATCTCAGACAATCGACTGCGCCATTGTGTGCTACATGGGCAGAAACACGCTTGGGTGACATGTGAAAATGACAGCTGTACTGCTCATAAGAAGGTGTGATAAAATGGCAAAGTTGGAAATCTGGAGTGAAAATATTGAAAATTCACAACCTTACGAGTGTGGGTAGGAACTGCGCAATGCACCTCGTAAAACAGTCATTTTTAGGAATTATCTCACCAAATTTTCAACATAACCACTTTAAGACCTCTGCTCATGAACAGTGTCACTGTGATTTTCTTAATTTGTCCCGTACATTGATTTCGCACACCAACTGCGCCATTCTGTGCTACATGGGTGAAAACACATTTTGGGTGAGATGTGAAAAATGACAGCTGTACTACTCATAAGAAGGTGTGGTAAAATGGCAATGTTGAAAATCTGGAGTGAAAATATTGAAATTTCGCGAACTTATGAGCCTGCGTAGGAACTGCACAGCGACCCTAAATAAAACAGTCATTTTTTGAATGTTGGCACAAATTTTCAACATGGGGTTTTGGGACCCTTCTCATGAATGATGTCACTGTCATGGCAGT
This sequence comes from Neoceratodus forsteri, assembly GCA_016271365.2. Classification (NCBI taxonomy): domain Eukaryota; kingdom Metazoa; phylum Chordata; order Ceratodontiformes; family Ceratodontidae; genus Neoceratodus; species Neoceratodus forsteri. Next base: position 13,678,371 of record JADMNL010000038.1, on the reverse strand, counting down.
ATTCAGGCCTGAAGGTGATTTCACAGTCACTCGCGCGAAATCACCCTTCGGCCCGAATAACGCCATGACACTGACATAATTCATGAGAAGAGGTCCCAAAACCCCATGTTGAAAATTTGCAAAATTCCCAAAATGCCCGAGATATGCATAAAGTTGAAACCCCTATGTAACCCATTATACAGCTTACCGGCATTTCCTGGGTTTGCGGTTGGCTTTGAAGAGTGACGGCGTTCCCGGTCCAAGATCGCACGCTGCCGGAGTCCGGAGGTAATGGGGTGGGTGGGGGTGGGGAGGCTGGGAAGCGCAGGGTGGTGCGGTTGTGGGAGGGGTTGGGAGACACAACGACAGTTTTATTTTACAGGTTGACAAAAAAAAAAAGACGTCGTGATGCTTGCCACGCTTGGTGGGCCCGGCGGGCACAAGGGACTGGGGGGCGTTTCAGCCGACGGTGGATTGGGCACCCGTCCGGCAAAATAAAACAAAATCAAGGGTATTGCTTGCCCACGCTGGGTGGCCCAGCGCGGCACAAGGACTTGGGCGTTTCAGCCGACAGGGATTGGGCAACCCGCCTGCAAAATAAAAACAAAATCACGGAGATTGATTGCCACGCTTGGGGCGGCTCCCAGCGTGGCACAAGGACTTGAGATTAGCCGACGGGGATTGGGCACCCCATCAGCAAAATAAACAAAAATCGCTGACTGCTTTGCCACGCTGGGGTGGGCCCCAGCATGGCACAAGGACTTAGGCGTTCAGCCGACGGGATTGGGCACCCCGCCGGCTATTCAGCACGGGCGCGCACGCCTGTTGTGCTTGGGGCTGCGTGAGCAGCCGATATCTTATCGGTGCTCACCAGCCGTAGCTCCCCTTTCAATCAGAGAAGTTACTGCATTTTGGAGCATGTCATAGACAGCTCCAAAATGCATTGGCTTACAGGGGCCACGCCTGCCAGCCCACTGACTGAATTGGAGGAGGAGGTGACACACCCCCGAAATCTCCGATGAAGGCACTATGTTTCTTGCACATGCGTGCAAGCAAACATAAAAAGGACATCTATCCACAGAAAACCAGTACCCTCTGTAGCTCCCTGTGTTTATTTATTTATTTTTTATTTATTGAATTGTTTCACCAGGAAAGATACACTGAGTAACTTACCGTAATGCTCATCTCATGGTACGTCCTGGGGGAAAGGGGAAAGGGATATACAGAGTATGAGTTCAGATAAGTACATACAGATGGTGTAAACTATACATACAGTTATAAAACATATACGTACATGTAGATGGTGTAATTATACATACAGTTAAAAAGCAGGAACATGGCACATGAGACAATATAGGCTGTTGCAGAGTTGCGGTGCAGGCAGTTCTTAGGTGCTGCATACAAAAGTATAATCAGTATAGGCAACGAGCAATGGGATGGAGGCAGACAATGCATACATTACAGGCAGTACACGAGTGATGCAATATGCAGCAGGATGAACACAGAGGAACCAGCCCCCCCAATTAAGAGCTAGTCTATAAGGGGAAGTATAAGTAATAAGTGCAGGAAGGGTGGGGGAGAGGGAAAAACAGAGAGGGAGAGAGAGATATGGAAGGTGGGTGTCAGGAGCAGGTGCAGGTGGGTGTAAGGTAGTTGTGCAACGCAGCTGTAAGACAGAAGAGAGAGGAGGAGTGACGGATTTGTGGAGGGAGAGCATTCCACATTTTAGGCAGGTGGCAGGAGAAGGCTTTTTGGTCAGAGGAAGTGGTTCTGCAGGGGAGTGAGGGTGCGAGTGTCAGCTTGGGATCTCAGGGAATAGAGGGAGAAGGAAGGGGTGCCATGACAGGAGGAGATATATCAGGGGAGAGATCCAAGACAGAATTTAGAGATGAATTTAGCACCATGATGTATGCGATGGGAGTGTAGGGGAAGAAGGTTGAGAGAACGGTAGAGGTCACAGTGATGGGTGTGAGGAGGGGGCATCAAGAGCAAAACGACAGAAGGAGTTAAAGAGAGAATCCAGTCTGGATAGGTGGGACTGAGGGGCAGCATCCTAGACTATGTCGCAGTAGTCGAAAATGGGCATGCGAGAGGGATGCAGCTGCAGTTTCGGTAAAGTTCCCTAAGCTGAGGCCTTCGTTTTTTCAGAACGGCATCAATATGTACAGAGAAGTCAAGGTGTCTGTCCATCCCGATGCTGAGATACCTGAAAGAGGAGGAGTCCTCAAGAGCAGTCCCATCGAGGGTGTAGAAGGGGGGGAGGTGAGCTAACCTAGCAAGTCTCTGCCTTGTGCCAAAGGACATGGAGACTGTCTTCTTGGTATTTAGAAAGAGTTGATGAGAACTAAACCAGAGTTGAACTTTAGTGAAGTCAGGCTGGAACCTGGTAATGATATCAGCAACAGTATTACCAGAGGTAAACAATACTATATTATCCTTATACATGTGGATGCTGGTTGCGGTGCAAACCCGGGGGAGGTTGTTTAAAAAGATGGAGAACAGAATGGGGCCTAGAACAGAGCCTTGTGGGACTCCAGTGGTTATAGGTGGAGGGTGGAGAGATAGCATCAGCATTTCTTATTGATTGCATCCTGCCGGACAGGTAGGCACTGAACCATCCTGTAGCAGACGGGGATAGTCCAGCAGCTGAAAGGCTGAGAAGGAGGAGGGGCCGGGAAACAGTGTCAAAGGCTTTAGCCAGATCTACAATGATAGCTGAGATAATGAGCCCTTTGTCAAAACCTGAGGAGATGGTGTCAGTTAATCTTTTTTTTTTTCTCTTTTTCCAATTGTTTAACCAGGTGAGACACACTAAGCTGAAAGCTTGTTTACAGGTGCAACCTGGGAGCACAGAGAAGTTAAGTGACTTGATCAGGGTCACACAGTATGCAAGGGGGGGCTGTGGGATTCAAACCCAGGTCTCCAGATTTGCTGCTCAGAGCCTTAAACCATTGTGCTATACTGCCTCTGATCTTAGGAGAGAGGTGGTGGTAGAGTGGAATTTCCTGAAGCTGTGCTCGGCATTCCTTACCTCCAGCTTCATGATCCTCTGTTTCAGCCTCCAACCCCACAAACTGCACTGTTCAGAAACACAAGCAGCTGCTGCTCTTCATAGTTTGGGACTAGAAGAACAAAGGATATCTATCCACAGAAACCCAGTTCCCTCTGCAGCTACCCGTGTGCTCAGCATTCCTTACCTCCAACTTCATGATCCTCTGTTTCAGTCTCCGACCCCACAACCTGCACTGTTCAGAAACACAAACAGCTGCTGCTCTTCAGAGTTTGGGACTAGAAGAACAAAGGATATCTATCCACAGAAAACCAGTTCCCTCCGCAGCTCCTGTAAATGTTCAGCTCTGTGCTCCTGCCTCAAGTAGCTTTCAGAGCCTTAAGTTCACTTCCTGTCTCCATCTGTTATGTGTCCCCACCCCAGTGCTCGAAACAACTCATTAATATGTATAGTGTGCAGCAGCAAGGAGATAGAGTTACCACCGATTAAGAAGCCCAAAGTGGGACATTTCTTCCACAAACATGATTTTTCGCAGGACAGTACGTAACTTCGACCAATGCAATAGACTTGTTTTCTTTATATAATTAATATATAAAAAAAATTGAGGCTAAATATTGTAGTTTCTTAGTTGCTTCTATTGTTTCTTATCGTTTTACCAAAACCAGGGTTCGTGGCGGCCACCTCTCTGTGTCACTCCTGAGCTTTTGGCCTGCCAACATGCTCACAACCTGGCATGGCACAAAGCCAAAGCCTCCAACTGCCCTGGAGATCACCAACGCTACCGTGAATTGTGGAATGTCTGCACCAAAGCAATCCGCCTTGCTAAAGCAGAGCATTTCAAATCCAACTTCCAAACCAATGCAAACAGCCCTTCTAAATTCTGGAAGGTTGTTCACTCCCTTTTCCTCATCTTCCTCCACCCCTTCACCCCCCTCCTTCAGGCACAACCGTTCTGTTCTCTCAGAACCTACTGATATTGCTGATTGTTTCAGCTCCCACTTCGCCATCTGTGCCTCTTCTCTGCTATGTACCCCCCTAGCACTTCCCCTGCCCCGTTGGCCCCCTCTTGCGCCCCTGGCACTGTCCCCAACACTACTCATTCTCCCCTCACCCAAAGGTCACCCTCTCCCCATCCTCCCCTCTGCTCCACTGCCCCGTCCCCCTCCTCCGAACCCCTTACACCTCCCCCGCTTTCTCCTTCTCTCCTGTCACCCCTGCTTCTACTCTTCAAGCTCTCCTGGCCCTAAACCCTACCAAAGGCTCCTCGACTGTTGGCCTTAACCCCAGGCTCCTACACATCTCTGCTCCTGCCATAGCCTTCCCACTCTCCCTGTTACTAAACCTCTCCTTTGTGACTGCCACTGTGCCCTCTGTCTGGAAACATGCTGTTGTCCTCCCCCCTCCCAAGGGTGGCAACCCCTCCTCCCCTGGTAACTATTGGCCTATTTCCCTACTGCCAACCTTAGCTAAACTACAGGAACACATAGCACTCGAACAACTCTCACTGTTTCTCTCAGACTCTGCTTTTTTCACCCCCTTCCAGTCTGGCTTCAGGAAATCCCACTCTACCACCACCTCACTCCTAAGATTAACTGACACCATCTCTTCAGACTTTGACAAAAGGCATAATTATCTCAGCTATCTTTGTAGACCAGGCTAAAGCCTTTGACACTGTTTCTCACCCCCTCCTCCTTCACAGCCTTTCCGCTGCTGGTCTATCCCCGTCTGCTACAGGATGGTTCAGTGACTACCTGTCCAGCAGGTTGCAATCAGTAAGAACTGTTGATGCTATTGCTTCCCCCCGCCTATAACCACTGGAGTCCCACAAGGCTCAGTGCTAGGCCTCATTCTGTTCTCCATCTTTTTAAATGACCTCCTCTGGGTTTGCACAACATCCAGCATCCACATGTATGCGGATGATGCAGTATTGTTTACCTCTGGCAACACTGTTGCTGATGTTACTACCAGGCTTCAGTCTGACTTCACCAAAGTCCAACTCTGGTTTACTTCTCATCAACTCTTTCTAAATGCCAAGAAAGTCTCCATATCCTTTGGCACAAGGCAGAGACTCGCTAGGCTAACTCACCTCCCCCCCTTCCATACCCTCGATGGGACTGCTTTAGAGGACTCCACCTCTTTAAGGTATCTCGGCATCGGGCTGGACAGACACCTTGCCTTCTCTGTACACATTGATGCCATGCTGAAAAAACTAAGGCCCAAGCTTGGGGTACTTTACAGAAATCGCAGCTGCATCCTGCTCGCTGCCAGGCGTGAGCTGGTACAGAAGATGATCATGCCCATTTTCGACTACTGCAACATAGTCTGCGATGCCGCCCACAGTCCAACCTATCCAGACTGGATTCTCTCTTTAACTCCTTCTGTCGTTTTGCTCTTGATGCCCCCTCCTCACACCCACCACTGTGACCTCTACCGCACTCTCAACCTTCTTCCACTACACTCCCGTCGCATACGTCATGGTGCTAAATTCCTCTCTAAATTCTGGTTTGGTTCTCTCCCCTCATATATCTCCTCCTCTCTTGGCAAATCTACCCTCTCCCTCTATTCCCTGAGATCCCAAGCTGACACTCGCACCCTATCACTCCCCTGCAGTACCACTACCTCTGGCCAAAAAGCCTTCTCCTACCACCTGCCTAAAATGTGGAATACTCTCCCTCCACAAATCCACCACTCGTCCTCCCTCTATTCCGTTACCACTGCATTGCACAACTACCTCACACCCTCTTGCACCTGCTCATGAACCCCCCTTCCTTATCTGGCTCCCTTTCTGTCTTTCACTCCATCTCCTCCTCTCAACCCCCACCCCCACTTGCACTTGTACTTATAAACCAGCTCCTAAATAGGGGTGACTGGTTCCTATGTGCTCACCCTGCCGCATATTACACTAGTGTACTGTCTGTATTTTATGCATTGTCAACCTTGTAGCCTATTGCTCGATACCTGTACTGATTCTATTTTGTATGCTGCTCCTAAGATCTGCTTGCACTGAAACTCTACAGCAGCCTATATTGTCTCATGTGCCCTGTTCCTGTTTTATAACTGCATGTATAATTACACCATCTATATGTATTTACCTTAACTTGTACTCCGTAGATCTGTATATCTGTACTCTGTATATCCCTTTCCCCTTCCCCCAGGACGTACCGTGAGATGAGCATTAAGTTGCTCAATGTATCTTTCCCGGTGAAACAATTCAATAAATAAAAAAAAAATAAATGTTAAGGTATTTTAGTTGAGAGGAAGGGGCTGCTACATATTTGAAGTTATATACTAGCCCATCCAGCTCTGACTTCTAAATGCTAATAGAAATATTTTTATTTTTAGTTCAAAAGTGGTGGCTGCAAGGTTCATTGAGCCAAACAAAGCTTATTTCCAGGGACGTCTGTAGAGTGAAACTAGGAGATGCAAATCAGCGTCTGTCCTTTAAAACCAGCTAATGCTTTAAAAAAATCTTAGAAGATATAATCTTTACCCTCGGATCAGATTACATAGCACATTTTTTTCTTACAGTAGTTTGCTGTTTCATAGTATTTACCAGCCTGTTAAAGGCTGGAGTTGCATGGTGTAGGACACATTTCAGAGTCAGACAGGAAATGGATGTCAGACTGACAGCAGCTACAGCCGGGAGCACACAGGGAGCTGCAGAGGGAACGGTGAATATCGCTTGTTCTCCTAGTCCAAAGGCTTCCAAGTGCTGCAGAACTGAAGCTACTCCCACTTCTGGGTGGTTTTGAAACATTATCAGGAGGTGGTGTGTTGGAGACTGAAACATGGGATCCTGAAGTTGGAGGAAATTACTGATTGCAGGGATTACTGTGTCATAGTGTGTTTAAAAAGGCAAGGCAGAAACTGGGCAAAATGGGATCAGTTTGCAGTGCTTTTCAAATCACAATAATTTTATTTGTACAAAAACAGACCATGTCATTGCAAGGCTTGCTGACAAACTGCTTTCTTTATTTCATTTTCACCTTCTCTGCCCGATGTATTCTGGCTGCATGTGTCCCTCACTGCAGTGTGACCTATAGACAGTAAACAGGAGAGCTGCAGAGAGACCTTGTTTTCCGAGGACACGGTACCCATTAACATACTGACATACAGACAGCAAACAGGGGGGCTGCAGGGGACCTTGTTTTCAGCGGACACGGTACCCATTAACATACTGACATACAGACAGCAAACAGGGGAGCTGCAGAGAGACCTTGTTTTCTGAGGACACGGTACCCGTTAACATACTGACATACAGACAGCAAACAAGGGAGCTGCAGAGGGACCTTGTTTTCTGAGGACACGGTACCCGTTAACATACTGAAATACAGACAGCAAACAGGGGAGCTGCAGAGGGACCTTGTTTTCTGAGGACATGGTACCTGTTAACATTCTGACATATAGACAGCAAACAGGGGAGCTGCAGAGGGACCTTGTTTTCTGAGGACACGGTACCCCTTAACCTACTGCCATACAGACAGCAAACAGGGGAGCTGCAGAGAGGCCTTGTTTTCTGAGGACACGGTACCCGTTAACATACTGACATACAGACAGCAAACAGGGGCGCTGCAGAGGGACCTTGTTTTCTGAGGACACGGTACCCGTTAACATACTGACATACAGACAGCAAACGGGAGCTGCAGAGGGACCTTGTTTTCTGAGGACATGGTACCCGTTAACATACTGACATTCAGACAGCAAACAGGGGCGCTGCAGAGGGACCTCGTTTTCTGAGGACACGGTATCCGTTAACATACTGACATACAGACAGCAAACAGGGGAGCTGCAGAGGGACCTTGTTTTCTGAGGACACGGTACCCGTTAACATACTGACATATAGACAGCAAACAGGGGAGCTGCAGAGGGACCTTGTTTTCTGAGGACACGGTACCCGTTAACATACTGACATATAGACAGCAAACAGGGAGCTGCAGAGGGACCTTGTTTTCTGAGGACATGGTACCCGTTAACATACTGACATTCAGACAGCAAACAGGGGCGCTGCAGAGGGACCTCGTTTTCTGAGGACACGGTATCCGTTAACATACTGACATACAGACAGCAAACAGGGGAGCTGCAGAGGGACCTTGTTTTCTGAGGACACGGTACCCGTTCACATACTGACATATAGACAGCAAACAGGGAAGCTGCAGAGGGACCTTGTTTTCTGAGGACACGGTACCCGTTAACATACTGACATATAGACAGCAAACAGGGGAGCTGCAGAGGGACCTTGTTTTCTGAGGACACGGTACCCGTTAACATACTGACATACAGACAGCAAACGGGAGCTGCAGAGGGACCTTGTTTTCTGAGGACACGGTACCCGTTAACATACTGACATACAGACAGCAAACAGGGGAGCTGCAGAGGGCCCTTGTTTTCTGAGGACACGGTGCCCATTAACATACTGACATACAGACAGCAAACAGGGGAGCTTCAGAGGGACCTTGTTTTCTGAGGACACGGTACCCGTTAACATACTGACATACAGACAGCAAACAGGGGAGCTGCAGAGGGACCTTGTTTTCTGAGGACACGGTACCCGTTAACATACTGACATGCAGACAGCAAACAGGGGAGCTGCAGAGGGGACCTTGTTTTCTCTGGACATGGTACCCTTTGTTCTCCTGAATCCAAAGGATCCCTAATGATTCTGAACAGGGCAGTTTCTAATTGTCAGGAGATGTTGAAGATGAGAACCGTTTGCAAAGAAGAAACTGTCCTGAGTAGGGTTATTTTGTACACTAGCAGTCGGTGTTGTTTCAAGGCTTTTTGTTCTTTGCCAAACTGTTTTATTTATTTATGTTATACTTTATTTGGTCTCAAGATTCTGGCTACATTTGTCATTACCCTCATTAGCCTCCACCATCTACAAAAGGTAACCTATACGCAGCATGTCTAGGGGTATCACTGGGGTTATGGTTACCTGGGAGGGGTCTTACATCAAGAAACAATCAAGTTCATTTACTTGACCTCTAGAGCATTGGGGTGACCTCTGGGCTTCCACTGACACATGGCATGGCTGGCTAGGCTGTGGATTTAAGGGGGCTAGCATAACCTGGAAACAAATGGAATGTCCAAACAGGAATTATTTAAGCAATAAGGCACAACAGGGTGTGGGTTATTACAGGATATAACGCAGTCATGTGGTGTGTTTTGACCAATGAGGTTACAGGATTTTGACCAATTAGGTTACAGGATTTTCATACCCCATTGTATAATTTTAAAAACACACCAGATCCTTTTTTTTCTTGAGCTAAAATGACCTTATCCTTTTCCAGCTGGCACAGTTCATTGCCAGTTACTGAAAGGTGGCATTTTACTGACACTTCTGGAATATGGGTACTTTATTCACAATTTTCTGGCTTTGAGAGGAAGAACACTTTCTTCTGGGATTCCCCATTCCTGAACCTGAGTGAGAACCTAAATGGATTTTGGTAGACCATTTTCTTGGACATTAGCCACTGGGCTAATTCACAGTCTGTCAGCTGGCAGCATTTCAGTGACAATCGATCCTACAAGGGTTTCTCTGGGATCCACACTGTCCTTCACGGAGCACATCCTTTCCTGACCCTTTTTTTACACTTTTCTATGTTACTTCACAATCACAAGCTCCAAGCCCATCTGGGCATAACTGAGGTGCCTACCAGGCACAGCACATCTTCATTACGGGCAGATTGACCCACACCACACATTTTCTGAGGTATTACTCCACTGCCAGCTGGAACTGGTATCCTGTCAGGGATGATCCCTCTTCTTGAGGAGGGTAGGGACTGCTGAATGCCACTCAAACCTGTATGTCAAATAAAGATTAAATAGCACCTCAGGTCTTTGGCGTATAGCACTCTCTGGTGCACTTTCCGACATAGACAGACCTCTAAACCAGGGGTTCTCAAATGGTGAGGCCAGCCTCCTTGGGGAGACCCCAACCTGTTCCAGGGGAGGCTCAAGCAAGTCTTGAAAAAGTACTGTATTTAAAGGTTGAGTTTTATGTATTTTTTCTGAAGAGATGATGCAAACTCAAAAAGGATAATAGTAGGTGAATTTAATGTATTTATTTACTAATAGGAGACAAGGGAAGGTGAATGAGCCAAGGCTAATTTCCGTGTACCCAGGGAAGGGTAGGGGTGAATACATTTCAAAAGATAACTGCAAAACAATCAAGAAATACACAATGAACAATAGTGCAAATAAATATGAACAATAAACTAATAATGAGTGATGGTAATTGATCAATTTGTAGCTTGATGGCAGAATAGCCCAAATAGAAGGGTTGAGCATAGAAGTGCTAACAGCAATAGCAGGAAGAACTAAAGTAATCCCTGAAAGTTGCTTGGAGCAGGGAAGGATGGGGAGAGGCAAAGTATGTAGGAAAGTCATTTCATATAGAGGGGAAACATAGAAAGTAGTCTGACCCATGAAGGTACTGCAACAAGGGGTAACAATGGTTCAAGAATGAAAATAGCAGAGTATGTAGGTTGGCCTGTGGGGAGGTTACAATAAGTTGAATGATAATATTTGTTTATTTTACTTATTTGTTATTCAGGTTACACCTTTGAACACAGGAGCTCTTTTTCAAAGGTTCCACGTCAGTATAAGACAAAGAACTGAATGTGAGCCAAGTACTCAAAGGGGTTTCAATTTATTCATGGTGTACTGCGCAAAGTACAGTATGTTATTTTTCTTTGGGGAGGCCCAAGATTATTTCAATTTTGGGGAGGCTCAAAATCTTTTCCATGGATTTGGGGAGGCTCACTGTGACAAGGTCTGAGAACTATTGCTCTAAACTATTTTTCAGATTTGTTTTTTCTCTTTCTGGAGAGGGGCACCTCCCTTCTGAGGTGCTTGTTTGATGGCAGCCACCACGAACAAGTACTTTTTTGATGATGCCAGCCTCTACAGAGAAACTTACAGACAATGGGAGCTAGCAGTGTGCATCAGGCACTAGCCTCCAGCACTCTTGCTCAGCAGAATCTCTGCCCTTCAGTAGAGCATTGACTTCTCCCTTTTGGAATGCCAGAGCAGACCATCTGACCCAGTCCTTCAAGGGCATAGAAACTGACATCACACTAGAGGTCAAGAGACACTCATAAAGGGATATTCACATAACTCCTAAGGAGAGTTACATTTGCTTTGGGTATTACTCCCTCCCCCCATACACTTAGCCTTCTCCTGGTGGACACTGCATTCCGTGACCTGGATACAGACCTCCTTCCATCACTAAGTACCATGCTTTCCTTTGTTTTCCCGGCATTCTACCTTTTTGAGCTGAGTTAATCCTTCCCTGACTTTGTAATGTCTACTCCCCCACACTTTTTTGTACCTGCTTTTTTTACATACATTTCCCTATCATTTCCATATCCTTCCATCTGAATAGTATTAAGCTTAGAGGAAACAGCCCCGTCTTGTCAGCAACAGAGGTCGATCATATCTAGCTTAACAGGTAAGAGAGTCTCTCCTATGACATGAAAGCCTACTGCTCCCGCCAAAACGCCAGTTGTTGCTACCTCTGTGAGAAGACCAAGGCACATCAGATGAGATCCTTGCCAGTTTGTTCTGGGTAAGTATCCCTTCAGGCAGGCGAGGGCCATTTCTGTTGGTGTCGGCAGTTAGCAATGTGTTTTTATTGGCTGTAAGTTTTTCTTTAAATTGGTAGTAGAGGCTGTCACTCAGCACCAGTCCATGGGAGACATTGCCAGGTACTCTCTGCACCTGAAAGTAGAGACATTGTGTTTCCCTGTAGGGCCAGTTCAGGCAAGTCATCTCTGCTTTTTTCATTTTGGCCTCACACAGGGCAGCTGTCTTGCCATGCATGGCCTGCCACAGGGCAGAGGTCTGGCCATGCATGGCCTGCCACAGGGCAGAGGTCTGGCCATGCATGGCCTGCCACAGGGCAGAGGTCTGGTCATGCATGGCCTGCCACAGGGTAGAGGTCTTGCCATGCATGGCCTTGTTGGAGAGTAGCTTCTCAAGTGTCAGTTGTTTAGTCCCACTCTAATGATAGCAGCCAGTGATGCAGTGGGAGGCTCCAAGCCTCATGGTCACAAGAGCCTTGATTATGGACTATGACTGTGTGGCTGTGATGGTGACATTATAGATTCATACATAGATGCTGTTGGCAGATAAGGACTGCTCGGCTCATTCAGTCTGCCCATTTAAGCAGCATAATGAAGCGTCCAGTAACCCTATATGGTTATTGACTTTAGCTTTTTCTTCCTATCTCTATTCCTTTGTTTCTGCCCCATACATGTTTGAAGTCTGCCACTGTACAGGCTACCACCACCTCCTGGGGCAGGCTATTCCATGCATCAACCACCCTTTCTGTAAAAAAGAACTTCCTGACATTTCCACTTATACGGCCACCCCTCAGTCTCATGTCATGTCCTCTTGTCCTGGCACTAGTATTAATGTGGAATATGTTGTCCCCTTCCATCTTATTAATGCCCTTGAGGTACCTGAATGTTTCTATCATGTCACCTCTCTCCTTGTTCCAGCATGTACAAATTAAGGTCCCTCACTCTGTCTCCTCATAAGGCTTGTGATGCCATCCCTTCACCATTTGTGTCGCCCTCCTCTGCGCTTTCTCTATTTTGTCAATGTCCTTTCGAAGGTGTGGTCTCCAGAACAGTACACGGTATTCAAGTTGAGGTCTCACCAGGGTCTTGTACAGTGGAATTATTACCTCCCTCCTTCGGCTTGTGATTCACCTTCCAGTTCACCCCAACATCTCACTGGCCTTTCCCACTGCCTTTGTTCTCTGCCTATTGACCTTCAAGTCATCTGTGATTATGACCCCCAAGTCCCTCTCCTCCTTCGTTACTGTCAGCAGCTCCCCCCCAATCTGTAGCTCACTCCAGGGTTCCTGCTTCCCACATGCTTGATTTCGCACTTATTTGCATTAAACCTTAGCTGCCATTCCGCTGACCATCTCTCCAGCAGTTCCAGGTCTTTTCTCATCCTTTCTACCCCCTAAGGAGTATTCATCCTGTTGCAGCTATTGGTGTCATCCGCAAATAGGCAAACCTTTCCCTCCAGCCCATTTACAATGTCCCTGATGAAGACATTGAAGAGGACTGGCCCCAGAACTGGCTCCTGAAGACCCCACTGGTCACTTCCCTTTCGTCTGATTGGGTTCCATTCACCACTACCCTCTGTTTTCTGTCCCTTAACCAGTTTCCAATCTAGTTCACTACCTTGTATCCCAACCCCAGGATGCCTAGCTTGTTGACCAGTCTCCTATATGGGACTGCATCAAATGCTTTGCTGAAATAGAGGTAGGCAATATCTACCCCCCCCTTGGTCTACTTCCTTTGTCACCCAGTCAAGGAGATCTATCAGATTAGTTTGACAGGATCGTCCTGCAGAGAACCCATGTTGCCTGGGATCTACCAGTCCATTGGCTTCCAGGTGTTACACTATTGTTAAGTGCCTCCATTATCTTTCCTACTACAGAGGTTAGACTAACTGGCCTATTGTTCCCCACTTCTTTACTACCACTCTTGTGAAGATGGACAACATTTGCCCTCCTCCAGTCCTCTGGGACCTCTCCAGTGTCTTAAGGACTCACAGAACAGGGCTACCAGTTCAGTCCTCAGGTCCTTTAGGACCCTGGGATGTGTGCCATCTGGACCGATGGCTATTTCCGCCTTTAACTTTGTCAGTTCTTCTAGGACCCGCTCCTCTGTGAATGGAGTGGTGTTTACCTCCTTATCCTTTGCTCCTTTAAAGTCCAGCTGTGGGCCCTGTCCATCACATTCCATAGTGAAGACTGGACAGAGATATTCAGTCAGGATCACTACTTTTCCCTCCGTCTTCCTTCATTATCTCCTGTCTGGCCATTCTAAGCTTTACTAGCCCCACTTTTGCCTTCCTTCTCTCGCTAATGTACCTGAAGAATGTCTTATCTCCTTTTTTAACTGATTGAGCTATTCTCTCCTCCATTTGCACTTTAGCATTCCTCACTACCTTTTTGCCTCTTTCAGACACTTCAGGTACATTTCCTTGTCCTCATCCCTTTGTCTCCTTATACTTCCGAAAGGCTAGCCTCCTGGCACTTACTTTTTCTGCCACCCCTCAAGAACCAAAGTGGTTTTCTTCTCCTTTTACTCTTGTCCATTAACTTAACACACTGTTTTTTTACCTCTGTTATAGCCTTCATGATGTGGGCCTATTACACCTCAATGTCCCCGCCTATCCCCCCTTTTCCAAGGTTTCTTTTAGCTGTAGTCCCATACTGGTAAAGTCTGCCTTTCTAAAGTCTAAGACTCTTGCCTTCATATGAGTTGACTGGATCCTTGTGTCCACTTTGAACCACACTATATTGTGGTAGCTAGACCCTAACTGACTTTTCGCCGTAAGATCTGCTACCCTGTCTCCATTGGTCAGCAGCAGATCCAGGATTGCCCAGTTCCTAGTCAGTTCCCAAACCAGTTGCCTGAGGTCAGCCCCCTCAAGGGAGTCCACAAAGTCCTGTGTCCTTGCTGAGGCTGCTGCTGGGATGGACCAGTCTACCTCCAGCAAGTTAATGTCTCCAATTAGCAGTACCTCCCCCTTTGTTGCAATTTCATGCATGTTTTCTAGCAGCTGCTTGTCAATTTCCTCTGCCTGAGCTGGGGTCTGTAAACAACCCTGTGTAAATGGCTGTTCCATTGCCTAGCTCAAGGGTAACCCAGACTTTCTCTGTTTGCTAAGCCCATTTCGAATTTCAGTCATCTTTATGCTCTCTTTGACTTAGAGGGTGACCCCCTTCCCCCTTTTACCCTGTCTATCTTTTCTGAACAGGGCATAACCCGGTACACTTACCTCCCAGCTGTGGTTGCTGGTGTACCATGTTTCAGTTATCGCCACTATGTCCAGATCATCCTCTGTCATTACAGTCATCAGGTCTGGGATCTTGTTCCCCAGACTGTGGGCATTTGTGTGCATGACTTTCCCTCCTTGTGCTTTGTCCCTTGCTTCATCCTACTTTTCCTGGAGTGTTCTATGTGGCGTTTCCTTTTTATTACCTTACTGGTTGCTTGTGGTCCAGGTCCTTTTATTAGTGGTGATATAGTTATGTCCTGAGCGTGCCTATCGCACCCTGCTTTACCTGGGTATCTGCACCCGGGTTGACAGCCTGGTCTTGCTTGATGTGTGCACTGACTTGTGGGGGTGGGCTGCCTGAAGCTCCCCTCTCCTGACAGCCCCCTCCAGTGGCTCACTGAAATGCTTGCTCAGGAAGCATGTAAACCTCTAATTGAGGACAGATGTACCCTTCTCAGAAGGATGTAGGCTGCCTTTTTTGTAAAGACGTGCATCTTCCCAGGTGGTGCTCCAGTCCTCAAAGTAGCCAAAGTCGTTTCCCTTGCACCAGTTTTTCAACCACTTGTTGAAGGTTTTGATGCACTGGTTTCTTTCCCCTCTCCTTCCCCTGACTGGTAGTACCTTGGAGAATGTAACAGAGTTTGCTATCTCCCAGACTCCTACCCAAATCCCTAAAATTTGCCTGAACCTCCTCCCTACTTAAGTTGCTCTTTCTTTGGCTAGGTTGTTTGTCCCCAGATGGACAACAATGTCCAGCTCCCGGTCCTAGCCACAGCCTTTGTGATCCTGTGGATCTGCTCCCCCCCAGAGCTGTGCCTCCTGGGAGACACATAATCTCCCTCTCCCTCCTGGTGCCTAAGCCTGTCTCCATACCCAGAACTATTGAGTCCCCCAGCAGGAGGAGCTTCATTCTTCCCTGGGATTCTGTGGCCTCATCCTGTGTGGCACCCTCCTGGTGGGTCTGCCCATCACCCATGGTCACAGCCTTGGGTTCCTTTTCAGGACTCTTCCACTTCTTGAGAACATCATATTTGTTCTTTAGTTTACTGGGTTGAGAGTGTGCCTGAGCTCCACCTTCCTCATCCTCCCTGAGCCCACCATAGTCCATCAAGGCATCTGTCTGATTACCTACTGTGGCAGTGGCTGGTGGTATGGTGGTTCCTGGGTGGGGGAAAAGGTCCCCAGTACTCCTGCCAACTGTACATGAATCCTGGCAACCTCCTCCTCCCTCAGCCCAGAGAGGTGCCTACAAATGGGGCAGCACCACAGTTCCCAGAAAGTTCTTCTGAACACCACTGTCCATACCCACTGCACTGCACCACTCCTTGTGCCATTTTACATACTCCTTAAGTATGCTCGTACCCAGTTTTAGTTTTTGTTTTACACTCTCTCTTCCTTTTAAAAGATTTCTTTGTCTATGATCCTGATATGTTTCCACAGCCCTTGCCCCTTTCTGCTCTGTGCTTTTGTCAAACTTATGTTATATTTAGCAGAGCAAAATTGTCAATATCATGCTGTTTAATTGTACAGTTATCAACATAGATGATATAATCAGAGACTTTTGCTCCTTTTGACTTTATTTGCACTTATATGCTCCTCCCAGTTGACTAAGCATTTTATAATGTGTGGAGGTGGGGTGGGTGGTAGGGCAAAATTCTCCTCCTTGAATAGTTAAAGAAAACTCTGAACTCTAATGCTCTCCCAGCAGCAAGGAGATCCCACAAACAAAATGCCTCCTGGAACAGTTAAAGAAAACCCACAACTGTAAAGCTCCTCCAGCAGCAAGGATATCCCTCAAACAAAATGCCTTCTGGAACATTTAAAGAAAAATCACAACTCTAAAGCTCCCCCAGCAACAAGGGAATTCTGCAGACATAATGCCTCCTGGGACAGTTAAAGAAAGATTAAAATTCACAACTCCTACCCGATTGGCTCCTTTGTTACTAGGCAAAAAACTGTCTCTCCCTGCAGCAATTCTAATATAAAGCTCCCCCAGCAGCTAGGAAATCCTGTCATGTGCTGGCCTATTTGGCAGCAATACTAAGAGGCATTTAGACAGTAGTAATAAGGTCAGCACAAGTTACCATGAGGGAGAGGTGTTCTCCTGCCACTGAGTAATCAATCAGGCTATCTTTTTATCCAAGCAAGAGAAGACACACATGCTGGCACTTATGGCACAGAGGGGGAGGGGAGGCAGATATGATGGGAAGATTGCAAGCTGTCCACTGTAGAACCCCTACTACTATATGAGAGACTGATGGCCACAAAAAGACCTTGGGTCTAGAGAGCTGGGCAAGTTGTATGAATGGGACACTTCAATGAGAGTGAGCTGTGATTCCTTGCTGGCAGGTGCCTTTGTACTTCTGAAGAAGCTGAGTGAGAATCAGTGTGTTTCCCAGTCATTCACAATGTTACTGGCTTTGTCTCCAGGGCAGGGGGAGGGTTGCTGCAATAGCTCCCCTCCTCACTCTATTTATATATTTATTTCAAAGGTTTCAACAGGAAAGACATACTAATATGTACAAGTGAAGAAACATTAAGCAAGCAATAATACCCGAGAGGGTGGGCGGTATTGGGCAATACTGGACCACCCAGGGGCGTAATGAGGCCCGACGCCACAGGCGGAGGGCCTTATAGCCCCTGGGAGGTCCAGTATTGCCCATACCGCCCACCCTCAAGGGTATTACTGCACTTAGAAAATAGGCACTGTAAAAAAAAAAAGAAAAAGAAAAGAAAACAAATTAATTAAAAATTACATTTTAGAACATTTTGAAATGAAATAGTTCCTCCGCCTGCTTTACAAGGATGGTCTTTTGTTCAAATGGAGACAATAGTTAGAAAGTTGGTAGATTGCAACAGATTCTTTCATTTCTTTTTTTGGTTGAACAGGCCCCCCCCCCATGGACACATATAACAATTGTTTTATTTACCGTACACTTGCTTTGTTTTATGTTGAGAGGCTGTTTTTGTCTTGCTGAATGTTTTTTTTCAGACAGGTCAGAGGTTGCAAGGGGTAGGTCAGAGGTTGCGATCGTGACACGGAAGTGCGGCGTGGGAGAGTAAGCTGGTGTTGTCGGGAGCCAGTTGTTTTATTTTTTTATACATTCTTGGTCCTCGGTGCTTTTTATGTAGAGCGGGACTGTGAAGGGGAGTGTCTGTTTTAGCCACTGGGACTGTGAAGGGGCGCGTGTATTTTAGCCGGAGTCAGTGAGCGGGCGACCAACCGACTGGAGCAGCAGCAGGAGCAAGAGTGCTGACAGTTGTGGGAATGAGCGAGAGTGCTGACAGTTGTGGGAATGTAAGTCCCTTAATATGCAGCGTACACAGTATCGGGGATTGCAGGGCATGGGGAAAGATCAGTGGTGGCAGTGTTTTAGAGGTGAGCAGTACTGTAGATTTGAAATGTTTTCTTTTTTGAACAGATGTTGCAACCGGCAGGAGGAGGGACGAGCGAGAGTGTTATCAGGTGGCTGAGCTTTTCTTGTAACTGTGTGGGGAATTGGGGGCATGGGACAAGCTGCATATTCTTTATTTAGAGAATGAGTCATTCAAAACAGATGTTAAAAAATTAATGTAGCTAGCAGGCAGCTGTTTCAGTCAGGAAGGAGTGTATCGGGAGAAGTGATGGTGGTTGGGCTCTCTCCTTAAGCGAAGGAAAAAAAATGGCGGCGTTTTACATTTTAAATGAGTTGTTGCAGCCAATTATATAGCAGGGTGGGCACTACAACACGTACTGGGTGAAAGGGCACTGTAGACTGGTACTTTTTGTTTCCTGGACATCTATTGAAAGTTAATGTACCCCCTTGGCAAGGGTACTAGCCAATCAGATGCCAGGAAATAAAAAGCCCATTTTCTAACACAAGATATAACAGGCTGTCTATATAAGTTTTATGTACAGTTGGAATGGGACATTGCAGATAAAAACATCCAGGAGTGTAGCAAGCAATAGGGCTCAGTTAAGGTGCAGTATGTATTAAATGTTGGTGAGTGGAAGCTAAGTGGGGGGACAGGAGAAGGGATGAGGTATAGGAAAGAAGTGGAAGAGTGGAACAGAGGTGGGGTCAGTTGCAGTTGCTGGAGTGAGATGAGAAATTTAGGAGGTGTGAGGAAAGAGAGCATAGTGAAGCAGCAGAGCAGCTAGGAAGTGGAAGAGAATATCCAAGTTTGGAGAAATAATAGGAGAAGGCAGCCTGTCCAGCAGAGCATGACAGAGACAGACTGCCAGGAAATGAAAGCCAGAGTTGTGATGGTGGTAATGAGAAGGAAGGGGGAGGAGAGAACTGCATATGAAGGGAGAGAGCCTAGCCAGTATTTGGCTACAAAACAGGAACAGTGAGTGGGGCACCTAATTTTGTGGGAAGGAGGGAATGAGATATATATATATATATATATAGAGCAATGTTGGGTGCAGGGCAACAGTCAAGAGCAAAATGACAGAAGGAGTGGAAGAGCGAATGAAGTCTGGTCAGGGTGGTTTTAGGAGCTGCACTGTAGACAATGTCTCCATAGTCAAAAATTGGGAGAATCATTTTCTAGATGATGGCTCTACGAGCCTGCAGGGGGCTACAACCACAGTTCCTGTACATGGCCCCTAGTACAGGGAGTAGTTTGTTTCTGGATATCATCCATGCGATCAGAAAGTTGAGGTGTCGGTCTGTCCAGACCATGAAGTACTTAAAGGAGGATACGTTGTTGAGTGGTCCCATCAAGGGTGTGGAAAGATGGGATGGCAGCAAGCCAGGAGAGCTTCTTCTTGAGCCAAAGGTCATGGAAACTTATTTTTTTGGTGTTGCGGGACAGTTGATTTGAATGGAACCAGTGTTGAAAAGTGTGTAGGGCCAAGGAGGGAGCATTGGTGGACATCAGTACTGATGGGGAGACAGAATCACCAATTCCAACTGATTGAGTCCTACCCTCAAGGCAGCATTAGAACGGGTTGGTAGCGGAGATAGAAAGCAGCACTGCTTTAAGTTTGTTGAATAGTAGAGGGTGGGCAACAGTGTTCAAGGCTTTAGCAAATCAACAAAGATGGCAGAGATGATGAGGCCCTGGTCTATTCCTGAGAGAATGGAGTCAGTATGCCTAAGGAGGGAAGAGATGGTGGAATGAGATTTAGGGAACCCAGACTGGAAAGGAATAAAAAAGAAGTCAGAGTCAAGGAAGGGGAAAGCTGGGTGAGTACAATGTGCTCCTACATTTTAGCAAGGGTGGTAAGTAGAGAGGGCAGTAATTGCCTGTGCAAGAGGGGTTGCAACCTTTGGGAAGAGGAACAACAGCAGCATGTTTCCAAGAGTAGAACAGAAGCCAGGGAGAAGGAAAGTTTGAGGAGAGAGATAATTAGTTGAGTTATGGCTGGGGAAGAGTTTCAGTTCCTGTCACCCATCTGGCCCCTAGCATTGGCTAGGGGTCAGGCAGGCTATGACTGCATGCATTCGGGGAGGGAGGGTTTCAGTTCCCAGCACTTGCCTGGCCCCTAGTGTTGGCTGGTGGTGAGGCAGGCTGAGACTGCATGCATTGGGGCAGGGAGGGTTTCAGTTCCCAGCACTCAGCTGGCCCCTATCACAGGCTATGGGTGAGGCAGGCTGAGACAGTATACATTGGGGGAGGGAGGGAGGATTTCAGTTCCTAGCACTCGCCTGGCCCCTAACATTGGCTGGGGGTGAGGCAGGCTGAGATTGAATGCATTGTGGGAGGGAGAGTTTCTGTTCTTGTCACTCACCTGGCTCCTAGCATTGGCTGAGAGTGAGGCAGGCTGACACTGCAATTAGGGGAGGGAGTGTTTCATTTCCTGGCACTTGCCTGGCCTCTAGCATTGGCTAGGTGTGAGGCAGGCTGAGATTGCATGCCATTAGGGAAGGGACGGTTCCAGTTCCTGACACTTGCCTGACTCCTTGTGTTGGCTGGGGGGACAGGCAGGCTGAGACTGTATGCACTGGGGGAGGGAGGAAGAGTTTTAATTCTTGGCCCTTACCTGGCCCTAGCATTAACTGAGGGTGCAGGTGAGACAGGCTGTGACTGCATGCATTGGGGGAGGGAGGGTGTCAGTTCTTAGCACTCACCTGGCCGGATGTGTTAAATTGAGGGTGAGGGTGAGGCAGGGTGAGACTGCATGCATTGGAGAGGGAGGATCTTGGTTCCTGTCACTCACCTTTCTCCTAGTGTTAACTGGGGAGAGGCAGGCTGAGACTGCATGTATTGGGGGCGGAGGAAGGATTTTGGTTCCTGGCACTCACCTGACCCCTAGCATTGACTGGGAGAGAGGCAGGCTGCGACTGCATGTAGGCTGTGACTGCCTCACACAAAACCATGACTGGGACATAAACATACCAGGATACACTGTCTACAGGAGGGACAGGGAGGGTAAAAGAGGAGGAGGAGTAGTCCTTTACATAAGGGAAGGAATAAAAGCAACAGAACAAAAGGGTAAACAGGGAGGAGAAGAAGCACTGTGGGTAAATTTGGAGACAGGCAATGGCACCAATACGCACAGGGTTGTATCAGACCCCTTCTCAGGGAGGAAATGGACAGGAAATGATAGAAAGTATACTTAGAATGGCAGAAAAAGGGAGATATTGCTGATGGGTGATCTGAATATGCCAGATGTTAACTGGAGTGCAGTTGCAGCTGCCACTTGAAGAGTGCAGTTATTCTAGATGCCTACAGGGGCATGCCTTAGACAACTAGTACTGGAGCCCACTCGAGAGGGAGCAATATAGACTTGATTCTCTCAAATGGAGATGGAGAGAGGATCACAGATGTAGAAGTGGGTAGCCATCTGGGAACTAGCGACCATCGAACAGTATGGTTCACAATAAACACAGCAATAGAGTCAAGCCATACAAAGACAAAAAGTACTGGACTTTAGGAGGGCTGACTTTGCTAAAATGGGTGAGTGCCTAAGGAATGCACTAGCAAATGGGCAGGAAGGAGGTTGGAAGAACAATGGGGAATAATAATAACTGCCATCACAGAGGTAACAAGCCTTGTGTGAAGCAAATAAACAAAACAAGACGATGTAAGAAACCACTATGGTTCTCAAAGGAAGTGGCAGTGAAGGTTCAAGAGAAAAGAAAGCATTCAGGAAGTACAAGGAATCGCAGAAGGAGCAGGACAGAGAACTGTATCAGTTAAAGCAAAGGAGGCTGGGAAGGCAGTCAGAACAGCAAAGGCCCAAACTGAGGAAAAGATAGCCAACTCAGTTAAGAAGGGGATAAAACCTTTACAGGTACATCAGGAGCAAAGGAAGACCAAGGGAGGGATAGTGAGGCTTAATAAAGGGAGGGAGGGTGGGCAGAGGGAGACTGTGAAAAGGCAGAGATACTAAACAAATATTTTTGCTCAGTATTTACAAATGAAGAGGGAGGTACATAAAACAAACAGTAGTAACACTCTGGATACAGAAGTTGATACCAGCCCATTTACAGAAGAAAGGGTTCTGAAATAACTCTTAAAACTGAAGGTGGACAAAGCAATGGGACCTGATGGGATTCATCCCAGAATTCTAAAAGAGCTAAGGGTAGAACTAGTAACACCACTGACTACCCTTTTAACAAATCATGGGAGGATGGGGTGGTACCGAGGACTGGAGGAGGGCAGATGTGATTCCCCTTCACAAAAGTAGGAGCAAGGCAGAAGCAGGAAACTACAGGCCTGTTAGTTTAATCTCAGTGATAGGGAAAATGTTGGAATCACTTCTGAAGGAAAGAATTGTCGAGTATCTAGAGGCCAGAGGGACACAGGACCCTAGGCAGCATGGATTCACAGCAGGAAGGTCATGCCACACAAATCTGATAGATTTCTTTGACTGGGTGACCAAAGTAGTAGATCAGGGAGGGGCTGTGGACATGGCCTGCCTAGACTTTAGCAAGGCATTTGACACAGTCCCACACAAAAGATTAATATACAAGTTAGCCAGCCTGGGAGTGGGTCCCAAGATGGCAGCCTGGGTAAGAATTGGCTGGAGAATAGGACACAGAGGTAATAGTAAATGGAGTCCACTCAGAAGAAACGAGGGTTACTAGTGGGGTACCGCAGGGTTCAGTATTAGGACCGGTCCTCTTCAATGTCTTTATAAGTTTACATCGCGGAAGGACTGGAAGGAAAGTATGTCTCTTTGCAGATGACACTAAGATCTGCAACAGAGTTGATGCACAGGGTGGGATGGAAAGGATGAGAAGGGACTTGGCAAGGTTAGAGGAATGGTCAAATGTATGGCAGCTTAGATTCAATGCTAAGAAGTGCAGGTAATGCACTCGGAAACAAAAACCCAGGGAAGAGTACACAATGGGGGTGAGATACTAACAACAATAAAATGGAAAGGACCTGGGGTAGTCATATCAGATGACCTAAAGGTGGGCAAGCAATGTGAGAGGGCAGCAAGGAAGGCTGGGGGTTACTGGGATGGATAGGAGAGGCATCACCAGTAGAAAACAGAAGTTATTATCCCTCTGTACAGACAGCTGTTGAGACCCCATCTGGAGTACTGTGTGCAGTTCTGGAGACCCAATCTCCCAAAGACATAGACAGGATGGAAGCTGTCCACAGGAGGCAACTAAAATGGTGCGGGTCTGCACCAGAAGACATAAGAGAGACTTAAGGAGCTTAATGTATAGCCTCGAGGAAAGGAGGGAGAGGGGACATGATAGAAACTTTCAAGTACCTCAAGGGAATCAACAAAGTCCAAGAGGGTAGCATCTTTCAAAAGAGGTGTGCAAGAACAAGAGGCACAATTTGAAGATGGGGGCGCTCAGAGGTAATTTAAGGAAGTATTTTTCACAGAGGGTTGTGGATGCATGGAGCGCCTTCGGAGGAGGTTGTGGAGTCAAAATCTGTGGTGGAATTCAAGCATGCATGGGACAGTCATTAGGTAATTCTGGGGTGAGGTAAGAGAAGTAGGCTGCTGGTTAAATAGGATCTGCAGCTTATCCAGTAGGTAGGAAATGGGCAGACTGGGTGGGCCAGTGGTCGCATATCTGCCGTCAAATTCTATATTTCCTATGTTTCTATTGGGGGAGGGAGGGAGGTTTCAATTCTCAGCACTCACCTAGCCCCTAGCATTGGCTAGGGGTGAGTCAGGCTGAGACTGCATGCATTGGAGGAGGTAGGGTTTCAGTTCCTGGCATTTGCCTGGTCCCTAGCATTGGCTAGGGGTGTGGTAGGCTGAGACTGCATGCATTTGGGGAGGAAGGATTTCAGTTCCTGGCACTCACCTGGCCCCTAGCATTGACTGGGGGAGAGGCAGGCTGTGACTGCATGCATTTGGGGAGGGAAGTTTTCAGTTCTTGGCACTCACCTGGCTCGTAGCATTGGTAGGGGGTGATGCAGACCAAGACTGCATGCGTTGGGGGAGGGAGGGTTTCTGTTCTTAGCAGTCACCTGGCCCCGAGGGTTGACTTGGGGGAGAGGCGGGCTGCAACTGCATGCATTGGGGGAAGGAGGGTTTCGATACTCAGCACTCACCTGGTCCCTGGCATTGGTTGAGGGTGAGGCAGGCTGAGACTGCATGCATTGGGGGAGGAGGTGGTGGCTGCTGATGTTTCATGTGCAGAAGTATGCATGGAGTCATTCAGGTGACATTGCACTCTGCTCCTCAAGGGAGAAAACAGAAAAATCCATAACTTACTGAGCTGCTGCTGACCCTGACTACCTGGAGCCCTGCACCCTATCGAGCACCCAGGCCATGGGGCCTCAAGCGTAAACCTAAGTCCAGGTGGAAAGCAGGGAAGTGGAGCTGGGGCAGTCAGTGTCTGCAGGTTGGCTTGGACACTGCGAGAAAAACATGACCAACTGCAAAAAAAGAAAAAATGCCAGACGTGGGTAAATTCAGAACAGATGTGAGGAAGTACTTCTTTACGGAAAGGGTGATGGATGCCTAGACTAATGTTAGAACATAGATGGCGGGTGCGAAAATAGTGGTGGGATTGAGGAATGCATGGGATAGGAATAGGGGAATCTCAGCGGAAAATGGTGCGGGGGTCGGAGATCAGGTAGTGTCTGTGATGATGCTATAGGCAGGGAAAAAATGGGCACATTGCGTGGGACAGGTGGTCCTTACCTGCCATTAAATTCTATATCTCTGCATTTCGGTGTTTACTAAGGAGAAACTGAAAGGTTTGATACCTTTTATTGGACCAAGTGCCTTGTACAAAGATAGAATTCTACACAAGCTTTCAAAGCATCATGGGTCCCTTCTTCAGGTGAATAACACAACTGAACAACATAAGCAGTATTTATATATGCTGTGAAGCAATGTATAAAAATAATTGAAGAGAATTACAGAAAAAGGTAGAATGGTAGGCAGTGTGAAGCTCAGAAGTGAAGAAAGGAATAGAGAGCAATAAAGCCCTGCGATAAGAGTCTGTATAAGTTACAAAGTAATAAAAATAGGATGTATGAGAAGGACTAAGGGGGAGGGGTATCAATTAATAGGAACAGGTCATGTGAAGATGAATGAATGCTAGGAAGAGGTAATAAGAAGGCGACCAGACAGGAACACAGATAAGAAAGACTTGAGATACAAGGTGTTTACAGTTGGCAGGAAGGGTAGATAGGTAGGAAGTGATAAGAAATTAATGGAAGCTATGAAGAAATGAAGGAACAGAAAACAGCAAAGGCCAAGGAGCTCTATATTCAGAGCCAACCAGATGCACACACAAAACGATGTGCCACACAAATAAATTGGGTCGGCTGGCTCTGGTGCCATATTCAAGCAGATTGCGCAGTCCAAACACATTGCACAATCCATTTGAATGCTGGACCCTGGATGCGTGGAGCACAACAGTGGTCACCAAGTCCCACACCGTGAATCCAGGGTGTGGAGCTGAGAAACGCCAGTAGGGGAATGAGTGGCACATTTCTGAATGTACTGCAGCCCCCACAGGCGATACTCAGCCCAAACGTGCAAATGAGCGCAATTGGAATGCATGGCACAAAGTGGCCATTTGCATGCCCATTATGGCCTCATTTGCATGGCTGAGCCTGGCAGAATGTTCAGGGCCAGCCCCCTCCCCATCCCCGATTACTGTGCAAAAAGTAGAATCCTGTAGCCCTGTTTCCATAGTATAGGGACTCCCCATCCCCAGCCCTGATCTCTGTAACATGAAATCCCTTCCCCCATCACCCTGGTAGTCTAGTGTGACCCCTGCCCCGATCATCATGTAATTAAACATTTGCCTCAATTGCTCGGTAGTGAAGTGACCCTCCTCCCCAGCCCTGATCATCATGAAATAAAACATTTGCCTGATCACTGAGTAGTGAAGTGGCCTCCCTCCCCAGTTGCGATCACATATGTCAAACAGTGACCCACCACCTCGCTCCTCCTAAACCCAACCGGAGCCAGTGACTGACACAGCCCACCTCACACTGCACCAGCCAACTGCTGTACAGTACATTCGCCCAATGAGTTTTTACTATATACTGTACAGCACTCCTGTACATTTCAGTCAGTGATTGTCACAGCCCACCTCACACTGTGCTGGCCAGCCACTGACTAAACTGAGCAGGAGTGCTATACAGTATATTAGATCCAATAAATTGTGTACATATATACTGCACAGTGCTCCTGTCAGTTCAGTCAGTGGCTGGTGCAGCCCACCTCACACTGCGCTGGCCAGCCACTGACTAAACTGAGCAGGAGTGCTATACAGTATATTCATCCAATGGGTGTGTACTATATACTGCACAGTGCTCCTGTCCAGTTCAGTCAGTGGCTGGTGCAGCCTACCTCACACTGCACTGCCCAGCCACTGACTGAACTGTACAGGAGTGCTGTACAGTATATTCACCCAATGGGTGTGTACTATATACTGCACAGTGCTCCTGTCAGTTCAGTCAGTGGCTAGTGCAACCTCACCACACTGCCCAGCCACTGACTGAACTGTACAGGAGTGCTGTACAGTATATTCACCCAATGGTGTGTACTATATACTGCACAGTGCTCCTGTCCAGTTCAGTCAGTAACTGCAACCTACCTCACACTGCACTGCCCAGCCACTGACTGAACTGTACAGGAGTGCTGTACAGTATATTCACCCAATGGGTGTGTACTATATACTGCACAGTGCTCCTGTCCAGTTCAGTCAGTAACTATTCAACCTACCTCACACTGCACTGCCCAGCCACTGACTGAACTGTGCAGAAGTGCTGTACAGTATATTCACCCAATGGGTGTGTACTATATACTGCACAGTGCTCCTGTCAGTTCAGTCAGTAACTATTAAACCTACCTCACACTGCTGCCCAGCCACTGACTGAACTGTACAGAGTGCTGTACAGTATATTCACCCAATGGGTGTGTACTATATACTGCACAGTGCTCCTGTCAGTTCAGTCAGTAACTATTAAACCTACCTCACACTGCTGCCCAGCCACTGACTGAACTGTACAGGAGTGCTGTACAGTATATTCACCCAATGGGTGTGTACTATATACTGCACAGTGCTCCTGTCAGTTCAGTCAGTAACTTTAAACCTACCTCACACTGCACTGCCAGCCACTGACTGAACTGTACAGGAGTGCTGTACAGTATATTCACCCAATGGGTGTGTACTATATACTGCACAGTGCTCCTGTCCAGTTCAGTCGGTAACAATACATCACCTCACCTGCACTGCCAGCCACTGACTGAACTGTAGCAGGAGTGCTGTACAGTATATTCACCCAATGGGTGTGTACTATATACTGCACAGTGCTCCTGTCCAGTTCAGTCAGTGGCTAGTGCAACTACCTCACACTCACTGCCCAGCCACTGACTGAACTGTACAGGAGTGCTGTACAGTATATTCACCCAATGGGTGTGTACTATATACTGCACAGTGCTCCTGTCCAGTTCAGTCAGTGGCTGGTGCAGCCTACCTCACACTGCACTGCCCAGCCACTGACTGAACTGTACAGGAGTGCTGTACAGTATATTCACCCAATGGGTGTGTACTATATACTGCACAGTGCTCCTGTCCAGTTCAGTCAGTGGCTGGTGCAACCTACCTCACACTGCACTGCCCAGCCACTGACTGAACTGTACAGGAGTGCTGTACAGTATATTCACCCAATGGGTGTGTACTATATACTGCACAGTGCTCCTGTCCAGTTCAGTCAGTGGCTGGTGCAGCCTACCTCACACTGCACTGCCCAGCCACTGACTGAACTGTACAGGAGTGCTGTACAGTATATTCACCCAATGGGTGTGTACTATATACTGCACAGTGCTCCTGTCCAGTTCAGTCAGTGGCTGATACAACACCTCACACTGCACTGCCCAGCCACTGACTGAACTGTACAGGAGTGCTGTACAGTATATTCACCCAATGGGTGTGTACTATATACTGCACAGTGCTCCTGTCCAGTTCAGTCAGTGGCTAGTGCAGCCTACCTCACACTGCACTGCCCAGCCACTGACTGAACTGTACAGGAGTGCTGTACAGTATATTCACCCAATGGGTGTGTACTATATACTGCACAGCTCCTGTCCAGTTCAGTCAGTGGCTGGTGCAGCCTACCTCACACTGCACTGCCCAGCCACTGACTGAACTGTACAGGAGTGCTGTACAGTATATTCACCCAATGGGTGTGTACTATATACTGCACAGCGCTCCTGTCCAGTTCAGTCAGTGGCTGGTGCAGCCTACCTCACACTGCACTGCCCAGCCACTGACTGAACTGTACAGGAGTGCTGTACAGTATATTCACCCAATGGGTGTGTACTATATACTGCACAGTGCTCCTGTCCAGTTCAGTCAGTGGCTGGTGCAGCCTACCTCACACTGCACTGCCCAGCCACTGACTGAACTGTACAGGAGTGCTGTACAGTATATTCACCCAATGGGTGTGTACTATATACTGCACAGTGCTCCTGCCAGTTCAGTCAGTGACAATGCAACCACCTCACACTGCACTGCCCCGGCCACTGACTGAACTGTACAGGAGTGCTGTACAGTATATTCACCCAATGGGTGTGTACTATATACTGCACAGTGCTCCTGTCCAGTTCAGTCAGTGGCTGGTCGGTGCAGTGTGAGGTGGGCTGTGCCAGTCGATGGCTCCAGTTGGGTTGAGGGAGTGAGTTGGTGGGTCATGGGCTTACAGGGTGGGGGGCACATGACTACCAGGGACTAGGGAGTAGGGTTTTGACATCTGTGAATGGGACTGGGGAGAGGGGGTCACTTCACTACTGGGCGATCAGGGTGGATATTTCATTATGATCAGGGCGGGGGGGCACACTAGACTACCAGGGAAGGGATTTTATATTACAGCAATCATGGCTGGGAAGGGGGTCCCTACACTGTTGAAACAGGGCTATGGGAGTGTACGTTTTGTAAAGTGATCAGGGTAAGGAAGGGGGGATGTGTAACCGGCCTTATGCTGTGCACAGGACACTAACCTGCCCCATGCATAGTTAAAGTAGGGTTTTGAAAGTGTAACTATGCGCTGGCACAATTGGCCATAGTTGTGCTTTGGGGGGGGGGGTGTTGATATTGTGATGTGCCGCTTATGTATGGGACCCTCATTTGCATGGGTGTATCACAATATTGTGCACAGTGGTGCATTGGCAGCCTGATGCGCCCTGATGACCCACGCAGGTTTGTCGATGTGTGGTGCATCCAGGGATATGTCGCTTATCTCATCTGAATATGTGGGCCTAGATAAACAAAGCATAAGGTTTGTATACACTGTTGCAGTAATCAAGGTTTGGTGTAGTGGGTGGGTGGGCAGGAATGGAGCTGAAAAGATATTTATATGAGAGGCAGGAAGGATGCTAGGAACATGTAAGTAGAAACAGAGCTGGCAGGAACACAAAAAACAAAACTTGGGTAACAAGTAACAAAAGAATTACAGTTTACTATAGAGTGTGTCATAAATCCAATGCCCTGATTTAGTCCACAAATATTAGATTTAAATTGTTTAATATATTTAACTTCCCATGTCCTTCCGTCCTGTGTGTTTTCTGAAGTTGCCTCTTAGTATCAGGACAGATACATCAGAGAGGGAATGATTTGTTTATGAAACATGGTGTCCTACTAGTGTGCTGCTAACTTGGTGAACTATTGTGTGTTGGTGGTGGTCATTCTGGTTTGCCGTGGTTGCCTTGTTTCCCCAATATAGTATCCATTTTGTGAACTTCGTGCACTAAATTAAATAATTTTTTGTTAGTTGTTTAACCAGGACTAGCACACTAAGCTGAAACCTGTTTTACAGGTGTGATCTGGGAGCACAGGGAAGTTAAGTGAATTGCTCAGGGTCACGCAGTCTGCAAGAGGAAGCTGTGGGATTCAAACCCAGGTCTGGTCTGCTGGATGCCACCAGATTTGCAGCTCAGAGCCTTAAACCACTACGCTATACTGCCTCCCACATTGCTGGATTGACTTGTGTAGGATGCATTGATTTTTATTGTGCTGTTCTGGCTTGTCTTGATGGTGGTCTGTGTGCATATGTGGATGCAGGTCTTACATCTTGCCATGTTTCAAGGTGTTGTCCCTCTCGTTTCCCAGCTATTTTGATCTGCTGGGAGTTATGGACTGTTATGTTGGAGAGGTTGGGGGCTGCTTGTAGGCAATTATGGGTGGTTCAGGGAAGATGTCCTGAAGTATTTCATCTTTACTCAGCATCTTTAATAATTTGCTGAAGGGGGTTTAGCATAGGGCTGTGAGTGACAGCTAGGGGTGTGTGATCAGTTTGATCTTTTTGCCTGTGTTCCAGCAGATTTTCTCATGGTATTTGTATGGCCCATTCAGTTTCTCTGTCAATTTGTCATGGGGTGTGGCCCTACTGGATTAGGGAATTCTGAAGAGAGGGGAGCTGTCTGTCTCTTGTTCTCTCATCAGATCAGATTCAATAGCATATAATTGCCTGACTGTAGATTATAGAATTTTTATATGCCTAGAATGGAAGCTGGAATTATTCAGATAGTGGTGTCTGTCTGTGGGTTTTCTGTGTTTTATGTTTACTAAGCTGAGTCTACAAGTAAAGTTAATAAGTAAAAAAAATTGGCTGTCCAAATATGCCGATGATTCAAAGCTTGAGGGTTTGGTGGACAATACTCAAGATTCAGATTCACTTAAATTAGATCTGACATAAGGCAATTCTTGTGGACATAAGGCAGTTCTTGTGGGGGGTAGGAAGAAATAGGCTGTTGGTTAACTAGGATCTGCGGTTATCCTGTAGGTAGGGAAATGGGCAGAGTAGGTGGGCCAAGCGGTCCTTATCTGCCGTCAAAGTCTATGTTTCTATGCTAAACATTGTAAATTGGGCATTTGACAATAAAATGAAATTTAACACTGATAAATGTATGGTTCTGCATTATGGGACACAAAATCCAAAACACAATTATTATATAAACAATAGTTTGATTAAATCTACTAACAAGGAAAGGGACCTGGGCATTTTGGTCAATTCTAGACTAACATTTACTGATCATTATCTAAAAATAGCCAATACAACCAATGGGTTACTTAAACAAATACAGCTTTATTTTGTCGCAAGAACCGAACAATGCCTGATGCCTCTTTATAGGGCATGTGTCAGACCTCTAATTGATTATGGGTCCCCATTTTGGAGCCCTCACCTTATGGGTGATATAAATCAACTTGAGAGGATCCAAAGACAGGCAGCTAGGATGGTCCCAAGACTAGCAAATAGCTCCTATCATGATAGACTACAGATTACAGGTTTGCACTCTCTGCAAAATAGAAGAATTAGAGGGGACCAAATTCTAGTCCATAAATTAATGAAAAATCCAGATCTTATGAATAAGTGTGGAATAGTTTTTACTGAGAGGCGAACTGTGCCTAGATGTCATACCAAACAACTTTTTGTCTGTCATGCGCGAACTAACCTTAGACAAAAAAAATTTTCAGTCGGGGCGCCTAGACTATGGAACAAATTACCACAAACATTAGTTGATCTTGTTAGTGTTGATGCTTTTAAAATGGGTCTCGACAATTGGCTAACCAAGATGCCTGTGTCTTAAATTTGCCCACACTGTGTGGGGGAAAATCTAGATGGGCCACAGTCTACTTTTTTCCTTAAAGCCCAGTAAACCTAGTACAGGTGAATTAAATGATGTTCAAATTATGTGATTTGAAGGGTATACTGGTAGGATGCAGGCATGGTTTCACCCGTGCCTTGTTTGCTATTTTGCCAATCTCTCCCCAGTATAATATTAATAAATTTAGCTGTCTAACTACAGGGGGTTACAGAAGTGAAGTAATGCACCTACATGATATGCACGCTGGTCTCCCTTCATGAATGGGTTTAGCTAGCTAACTACAGGGGATTACAGAAGCGTAGTAATGCACCTACATGATATGCACACCAGTCTCCCTTCATGAATGGGTTTAGCTGTCTAACTACAGGGGGTTACAGAAGTGAAGTAATGCACCTACATGATATGCATGCCGGTCTCCCTTTATGAATGGGTTTAGCTGTCTAACTACAGGGGATTACAGAACTGAAGTAATGCACCTACATGATATGCACGCTGGTCTCCCTTCATGAATGGGTTTAGCTGTCTACAAAGGATTACAGAAGTGAAGTAATGCACCTACATGGCATGCATGTCGGTCTCCCTTCATGAATGAGATTGGCTGTCTAACTACAGGGGGTTATAGAAGTGAAGTAATGCACCTGCATGTTATGCACACCAGTCTCCTTTCATGAATGGGTTTAGCTGTCTAACTACAGGGGATTACAGAAGTGAAGTAATGTACCTACATGATATGCACGCCAGTCTCCCTTCATGAATGGCAAGAAAGTTTCTTATCTCGTAGACAACAAAAGGATGTATAAGGCACTCTCTTACAGTTTTACATGCTTATCTCTTATTTTTCATTTATTTTTCAAAAATATTGTACACACATAATTAATTGTTTGTAGAATCTGAGAGTGAGAACTTTCATATCAATATTTGTGAAGTTGTATTGCAGAAAAAACTCTGAACCATGGAAATGTAGATTTTGGAACTATTAACCATTACTAAAGGAACTAAATCTGTGGTGTTGTGGAGAACCAAATACTCAGTGAGCCTGTGACTTTTCAGATTTCTATAATGGGAGATGTTTGCCATAAATACCTCTGTAAAAAGATGCAAATTGGCCCTCCAGTGTAGCAATAAAACACCATAATAATGTTCAGTAACAGTGCAGGTGTTTTACTGTTCATGACGTGGTCAATACTGAAAGCAGTAATAAATAGAGAATAACCCATAGGTTTGTGTCTATTACCAGGGAGTAATAGCATCGAGAGGTTCTGGATACATGAACCTTGAGAGTGAAGCTCAAGAGGTTCCAATGTGTCTAGAACCTCGAGATGCCATTACTCCCTGCTAATGGAGGAACAAACCTATCGGTTATTTTTTTAATATGTGGATCAGAGTTTTCTTTGTATCGGACGATCAACCGCTTCACTGAAGGACTGACTTTGTCTCACACTGTTGGTTGAGCTGCCTTTTTGTGCGTTTACAGGGTTTTAAATAATTGATTAGCAGTTTTTTTCTTGTGACTATACTAACTGTACAGAAAGCATTTATATAGATTTTCTAGAAGTGCTGTGTTTGTTAAACACAGTGAGGCAAGAGCTATGCATTTTCACAAAGATTTAGCACTTTTATGAGCAAAACGCTAATCAATTTTTAGAGTTATATAAATCCCTGGTTTATGACAGTTCTCACTCCCTACCTGCTTTTCAGTAACACAGGTCCTACCTGTTCTTCATTACGGGAATGGCAGGATCAACCAGATATTTCCATTTGCTGAGCCAAAAAAGAGCAAAAAATGGAGAACTGCTGAGGACCCAGTTCGCTCTCGATAAGCGAGAGAAGGGACGCCATGTTTTTCAAACTGTTCTTCCCGCCCACATAGGAAAAGCGGCCAATCAGCAGGCATGCTTTGGCAGAGCTGTTGCCATTCCCTAATAATACTATCGTTCAGGTCCTGAACTATACTATTGCGGGACATAAACGATAGTATTATCACTCTTAAAGTGTAGTATTATCATTTCAGGAGTTATAATATTACCAATAATTTTTGTATGCTTTTGTACAGTATTAAAATTAAAATCCACATATTAAAACATCATGATAAGATTCAGTAGTAGTGCAAGAGTGTTTAACTGTACATGACATCAGTACTTAAAGCAATAATAAGGTTCAGTAACAGTGCAAGAGTTTTTAACTGTGCATGACATGGTCAGTACTGAAAGCAATAATAAAACACCATAATAAGGTTCAGTAGCAGTGCAAGAGTTTTTAACTGTGCATGACGTGGTCAGTTCTAATAATAAAACACCATAATAAGGTTCAGTAGCAGTGCAAGAGTGTTTAACTGTGCGTGACATGGTCAGTACTGAAAGCAATAATAAAATGCCATAATATGGTTTAGTAACAGTGCAATAGTTTTTAACTGTGCATGATGTGGTTAGTATTGAAAGAGGAACAACCCCATTATATGTTAATATGTTTGTATGTTTCAGGAAACTGAAGGGAAGTAGACACCTTGAACAGACAGCAGTGAACATGGCAGCAACAAAAGAGCTAGAACTACTGAAAAATGAAGTAATGTGTCCCATCTGTGTGGATTATTTTAGTGATCCTGTCATTATAGATTGTGGGCACAACTTTTGCAGAGCCTGTATCACAAAGCACTGGGAGTACGTAGATGGAAATGACTTCTGTGGTGAATGCTGTGATGTGTTAGAGCAGAAGGTACTCCGAGCAAACAGGAAACTTGCTGTGATAGTGGAGATTGTTAAACATCTTACTGGAAATGAAGAGGAGCCCGAAAACAGCAACACCTATGACCAGCAGCAACAGCCACTGGGATGGGTTTGTGAGGAATCAGATGGACACAAACCTGTCTGTGCAGCCTGTGAAAAGTCTCCTGTGCATGAATGCCACAGTACCGTTACCAAGGTGGAGGCCCTAAAGGTAGGTAGAGGAAGAAAATTATCAACTTTTGAATCAAGTGCTTTCTGTCTAGTTTATGTATGAAATGTATTAATCTTAACTTTAGCAGCACATATTTAAGTAGTAATGCTCAGTTTGCTGCAGTATACAGAAATACCCAGGTGATGAGGATGGCTTGAGACTGAAAGGCTAAGGCATGTGACTCCTCTTGTAAAACAGGTAGGGGAGATGCTGCAAACTGATTGGTCCACAGTCACGCATGATACGACCACTACCAACCGTAAAAAACAACTGCTGCCCATAACAGTACTACAAGAGTTGGTTTATCAGTAATGCCATCAGTAGCAGGCCACATCTAATTGTACTGATAAAAGGTTTAGTGTGACTTTTAAGTTATCTGACTACTTAAATGTTGCAGTGAAAGCTGTGATCCAGGCCTCCTGTAGAAGTGAGTTGTGGTGTGAAATGTTAGGGCTGGCTGGCTGCCTCCTGGTGCGGTACAGTTTGTTGTTTTTAAGCTGGTTCACACGGGTGTTTGCTATAGTGCAGCCCAACAAGTCATTCCATCAGCGGGTTCAGAAATGCTGAATGACCGCTGTTCAGATGGCACCATTGTACACATTGTACACTGATGTTGAAGGTCCACATTCAAGTTCCAGCGTGGTCACTGTTGTTCAGAAATGCTGAATGACCGCTGTTCAGATGGCACCATTGTGCATATTGTACACCGATGTTGAAGGTCCACATTCAAGTTCCAGCGTGGTCACTGTTGTTCAGAAATGCTGAATGTCCACTGTTCAGATGGCACCATTGTGTACATTGTACACTGATGTTGAAGGTCCACATTCAGGTTCCAGCATGGTCACTGTTGTTCGGAAATGCTGAATGACCACTGTTCAGATGGCACCATTGTGTACATTGTACACCGATGTTGAAGGTCCACATTCAAGTTCTGGTGTGGTCACTGTTATTCAGAAATGCTGAAAGACCATTGTTCAGATGGCACCATTATGCATTGATGTTGAAGGTCCACATTCAAGTTCTGGCGTGGTCACTGTTGTTCCAGTTGCAAACCAGGGTGGGAGGGGTGGATATGGAGGGAAGTCTGCATAAGTTACATCCTGTCAAGATGTAAACAAGTGGGTGATTTAAACTTTATTCACGGTTGCTTCACGGTGCTTGCCACACGTTTGTTCGTCTGTTAGGCATGAAATAGTATCCCAAACCCTCTGGTACTTCCCGATTAGTGTTTGTTCAGTGATGTGTCATTCACCTTTTTCAGATTGTTTACCACCAGAATCACAGAATAAGAAGAATTCATTTTTGTGACCACCTGATTTCCTTCTGCAAGAAACAGACCCTCTACCGCACCCTCCAACCATCACAGCAGTTAAGAACTTACATTTCAATAGTCTGATCCTCACTAAGAGCCAATTTAGATATATATCAGTTTCAGCGCTGTTAGTGCTGTTAGTACTGTCCAGGGATGTGCACTTCTACCAACAGCATGCACCTGAGTGCGCCTCATATTCAGAGCATCGGGGCACAGTAAGGAAGCAGTGCTGCATTTGTGTATCTTTAAATCCGGATGTACGGCATGTGTGTTTTGATGCGAGCTGTCAGCGTCACTGTACCATTATTTATTAGGCATCTCTCATTTCACTTTAGCAGTGATCAGCTCAAATATATGCTTTTCATCTAGACTGCTAGCTATTCTATCATATGCCAAGTACATACTCAGGATGCCTTTTGGCTGTTCAGTGTTCTCCTTAAAGTTGTAATAAATGCAATTGCCATTGTGCATTCCTGGACCACAGCCATTTTATTCTCCCATGTGTGACTGGCTTGTATCACTGCACAATTGTGGGTATTCTAACATGGCTGCCAACTCCCCACCCCCACCCCTTTCCAGATGGAGGTGGAATACTGTGGTACTGCAAGTATGGGCATTCCATATTCACAATTTCCTGCTGGTACTGCACTCTGCAAAACACAGTATGGACTAAACAATGCACAATTCATATGCCCATGTACACTCATGGTGACCCACCCATATGATGCCACTTTTGTTAGTTGGCTGCTGTGGCAGTATACCAGGTCACTATTACAAGTCATGTTAAAGTAAGGCACATGAGCAGTGCTAGGTAGGCACCTAGTGGCTCACCTGGTAGACTGATTACAATCCACTCCAGGCCTTTTGTTTTACTTTCTTGTCTAGCCACTTGCTCAATTTATATTTGTAGAAGAGGACCTGTAAAGGGGAGCAGAATGGTGAAGAAGCAAGGCTTGACTATGGTCACCAAACAGGTTGGAAACCTTGAATTTAATGTTGGGTGATGGTGATCTGACACTTGGCTAGCCTTTACCTGTGAATTTTCTAGCCAGTGTTTCTTAATGTTTTGATCGACTCACAGTGGTGGAGGGCATTCCCGGTACTGTAACTCTCTGGCAAAGGACTCAACGTCCAATGCATAAGTTACCATCGAAGCAGATGTTAAACAACTGTACAGTGCCATTTCTGGGTTTTATCTTACAATGAAAGCACCCAAGAATAAACATTCAGGGACTGCAGAGTGTCATCTTGGGGTGGGGGAGTGCCAAATTCGAATATCAAACTTGTGAACATAAAAAATGTGCCAGCAGATACAGTGCACATGGTCTGTCAAGTCTTCTTGAGCGTGCAACTATCAGATAGTACTCTCCCCCACTGTATCATAGTGCTCCTCCCCAACCCTGTTTCATCAATGTCATTCTTGGAACCCACACTGCTACCTCACCAGCAGTAGCGATGGGTACTTCCTGTGGCCTGAATCAGGCCACTGAAGATGATAAATTGAGGGGTCAGTCAGACACTGAAGAAAACCAAAGTCCAGCAAGCCCTGATCCAGGTGAAGGTCACTCCACAGCAGTTTTGTCCATGTATGTTGAGTAAATGTGCCGGCGCCCCAGAGTCAAGATACTCGGCCCACACTTAGTATGCACCATGATCGCAAACATCGTGCTGATTCTGTTTGTTTCAGTGATGACAGAACAATTTAAGAACAGTATATGGCCCAGTCCAATGCAAAGTACTTTGACATGAAGAGGCAGCACATGCAGTTTATCATGGAAATGGAGCAGTGACGTATCAAGCACAGTGAGTGCATGGAACGTTTTTGCATGGATCATGAGTACACAGTGCTGTAGCTCCTGACTGACTGGGATTGGCAACCACTACTACAGGCACCAACGATGTACCCCATGTGTCAATTCCCCACATTCATGTATTTCAACTATCCCAACCATGGAATCCTGACGTCAACCACACGGGACCCAGTGACAACAATTCTGGATTTCCCCAGCAGACATTCTTCTCTCTCTCTCAGCAATTGCCTAAACGGATAGTAAATGCAAAAGGGACTGCACACAGCGCTGGTGTGCTTATGTGTCAACTTCCACCATCCCTGTCTGTTTAGCAGCATGTTTGCTTAATGTATCAGAGTGGTATGGACATGTATAGAAATGATGAGTGAAGTTACAGAGTTTTGATTTTGGTGGTGGGACACGCCAGAACAGGGGTTGTATTACCATTGAATGATGGACTGGGATCACCAGTGTTCAGGGTACTGCTATACTGTGGAATTATGTGCAGTGTATTTTTCCAAGTGTGCAGTGTATTTTGTCTAAATGTACAGTGTATGATTTTTTTTCTTGTTCTGTGTTTGTCACTGTGTTTCCATGTTAAATACGTTACTGTGTTCAGTCTCTGCCATGCAGTCTGTTATTAGTTCATTGCAGTTCCTGATTTCAAACTCCATTTCTTAGCTGAAAAAGTTTCTGTCCAGTACTGTGACGTCTTCATGTACTGTGCTTTTTTCGTTGTTCATTTTATTTATTTATTTATTTGGTAATTCGGAAAACAACCTTTTGAGTAAGGACTCATTTGCAAAGGTTCCACGTCATACAATGGAGAGGAATACAGACAAACTAATACAGAATAAGAAGTGCAACAACAAAAAACAAAGTTGGTGTGCAATAAGGTGGTGCCCGGAGGGTAGTTTGAGAGCAATTAGCAGGTAGAGGTGGGGAGCAGAAATAGGCAAGGGGGGAATACAGACAGTGGACATGTCAAGATACGAGGGTTGGGGGGGAGAGTTGGGAGAGAGTTGTGAGTAGTGGCGCCCCGCCACCATCTTTATTCACTGTTTAGTGCCCATTGTGGAGCCCATGATTGACAGAGTGGCACTCCCTGGCTCCCAAACGTGACTGGAAGGTGAGTGAGGGAAAATGAGGGGAGAGAGAGAGAGTGAGTGGGAAGCAAAAGCAGTGATTGGTATTGCTACATAAGGGGAATCTATCACAGTGGTGGGGGGACTGAAAACGTGAGAATAGCAGAAGGAGCTGCGGATGCTAGGTGAGCGATTCTTCACACCACATTGTGCATATGTTCAATTGTGTGCACCTTCCCATGCAATACAGCTTGCTATGCCTCAATTCACCTGTGTCCTGATGGGATCCATACTCACCTCAAGAATGGCAAATCCAAGTATGTGCAACGGCAAGGGCTCCAGTAATGATTTGTTCTATGAACCAAAACCAATAGTGATTAGGATGTCAACACATGTCCTGTGGTGGCACACTGGAAGGTGGTCGCACATATGAACATATGAATGTGCCAGCAGAAACAGACCACCCGGTCTATCTTTGTCTTCTCAAGCACGCTGCTAGTACTCCTAGTTTGCAGCTGCCCCCCCTGGCATCCCACGTCTGCCCCCACCTCCCCACCCTCACTCTCCCCTGCTTCCTGTCCCATGCCCTTTTAAAGTTGTTTATCAATTTACGTGATAACACCCATTATAATAGTGCATTCCATTTTCCTACCACCCTCTCCGTGAAACAGTGTCTCCTCATTTTCCTCCCAAATCTTTTCCCTGCTTATTCTTAGCCCATGCCCCCTGGTGTCCCTCCCCCTCCTTAGCTTAGAGACCCCATCTGCCCCATTCTTATTAATTCCCCTCAGATACTTGAATTGTTCTATCATGTCCCTCCTATCCTCCAGGGTGTACATATTCAGGTCTCCCAGCTGGTCTCGTAGTATCTCCCCTCCATTCCACATATCATCTTCAATGCCCTCCTCTGCACTCTTCCAGTAGCCTGATACAGCAGTCCCTCGTTATAACAAATCACGGTTATAAGGAACAAGGTAGCTGGACCCCATTATCACCGCTTTATTTTTCAAATGCGGTCGCAATCGTCCCCCCCTTCAGTTCTAGTCACAGTAGTTATTGTGCCTGTTTCTCAGTTCCTAAGTACTTGACACTAAAGTGACTCATACTCGCTCAGAAGTTAAACAAGAATGAAATCTTTGAGTACTTAATTGATTGTGAATCAAGCCCTGTTAATTAATAAGCATTCCTCCGTATTCTGCGGTGTTTGCCGCTCACAGTTCACTGATTACAGCTGTTTCAAATGAATGAAATGCTGCTTACTTTGATTGTGTCATGGTCTGATCGTTCTGTGTCTGGCATGGCTGAGAAATGAAAAAGAAAGGTGTTGGATCTGGAGCAGAAAATAGAGATTCTAAACCGCATGAACTGAGTGGAGCAAACAAGGGGTGTGAAAATCCAGACAACTTTGGACGCTTATTTCAATAAATAATAAATAAAGTAACAAATGTTTTTAACTTTAAAAGTAAATACCTTTTTAAATTTCTATGCATAAAATAAATATTTTCTGCTACTACAGTACTATACAGTTTAGAGTGTATTTCATTCACTCTCTGGTTGAGTGCTGTATTTTTCACTATTTTGAAGTATTTCATCCATAGCGTACCATCGTTACAACGAACAAAAATGGTGGACCCAAGGAAGTTTGTTATAATGAGGGACTACTGTATCATGCTTTAGGTATGGCCTCCAAAACTGCACACAATACTCAAAGTGTGGCCTTACCAGTGACCTGTAGAGGGGCAAGATCACCTCTCTTTGCCTGGACGAAACGCCCCTCGTTATGTAACCCAGCATTTTGTTCGCTTTTGCAGCTGCTCTCCTGCACTGGAGAGTATTGTTTGTGGTCCCTGTTACCATTACCCCTAGGTCCTTCTCCTTCTCAGAAATCCCCGGCTTACCCCCCTCAGCCTGTATTCTGGCCTTGGATTCTTCACCCTGAAGTGCATAGCCTTACATTTCTTTACATTGAACCCCAGCTGCCACCTCTCTCACCACTCCTCTAGCTTGCGTAGGTCCTCCTGCAGCTGCTTCCACCCCTCCTCTCCATCCACCACTGCTCCTATTCTGGTGTTGTCTGTGAACAGATTTACCTTACTCACCTCCTATGCACAATGTCTGATATGAAGAGCTCAAATAATGCTGGTCCCAGCACAAAGCCCTGTTGCACCCCGTTCATCAATGGCTTAGCAGTTGAGAGCTCCCCTCCCACCACCTGTTGCAGCCTCCCATTCAACCAGCTTGTAATCCAGCTCATCATTTTTGCCCCTACCCTTACACCAGTTAGCTTCTCCCCAAGCTGCCCATGAGGCACCAAAAGGCCTTGCTGAAGTCCAAGTAATGACCCTTATCCACCTCACCTGTCGCCCAGTCATAATATTGTATCAGGTTGGTTTGACAGGACTTCTCCGAAATGTACCCATGCTGTCTCACATCCTGGAGGCCGTTGTCCTCTAGGTATGATAGCAGTCTTTCCTTTAATATTATTTCCATGAGTTTGCACACTGTGGAGGTGAGACTTACCGGATGATAATTACCCAGTTCATCCCTTGGTCTGCTCTTGTGTAATGGCACTCATTGTCAGTGGCTCAGCAGGTAGCACACTCGCCTCTGAGGCTGGGAGCTCAGAAGGCTGTGGGTTCTATCCCCACACCAGGCACTTGGGTTAATATCCCAATACTGACACTATAGTGCAGCATGAGGGGGATGCTGCACTCCTGAGGTGCCATCTTCCGAATGAGATGTTAAACCGAGGTCCCGCCTGCCTGTCCTGGTGGTTGTTGAGGTGGACGTTAAAGATCCCATAGCACTTCTCGAAAGAGTTGTGGAATTTCCCTGGCATCCTGCCAGATTTTCTTCATTCACTTGAAATACCACCAACAGCTTAATCTGGTTCAGTTTCAGTTGGTTACCATCTGTACCCACCCCCGGGGTCGCCCCTGAAAAAGGGACTTCCAGTCTCAGTGGGCGTACCGGGTCAACAAAATTCAGTAAATAAATAATTGTGCCATCATCCAGTCCAGTGACACACATCCCAACTCCAGTGAGGTGCTGTACAGATCCATAAGTGGCTCTGCAAACACCTCTGCCATCTCCCTCAGCACCCTGTGTGGGTACTATCAGGCCCTGGTGCCTTGTCTACTCTCAGTCCCTTTAGGACTTTACCGCCCTCAGTCCTTCCATCTGCCACCTCCTCTCCCCCCATCCCCACCCTCCCATGGTGGTGGTGGTGTTCCCCCTTTTCCTTCCCTGAATACTGAGAAGTATTCATTCAGTGCTTCTGCCCGCTCCTCCTCCTTTTCTGCCCACTCCCCACCCTTTGTTATTTATTTTATTTATTTAATTCATATATTGGATTTACAACCTTTGAGTCAAAGACTCATTTACAAAGGCACCTCGTCGCAGAGAGGGGAACAACAATTTGTGAGGCAAGACAGGGTGGAACAATACAGGTGAGATACATGCAGTATACATAGCAGAA
Organism: Neoceratodus forsteri; assembly: GCA_016271365.2. Taxonomy (NCBI): domain Eukaryota; kingdom Metazoa; phylum Chordata; order Ceratodontiformes; family Ceratodontidae; genus Neoceratodus; species Neoceratodus forsteri. The sequence continues at coordinate 13,635,997 of JADMNL010000038.1, read as the reverse complement.
AGTTTCAGTGAAAATAAACATAGGCAGTTTATTGAAGCACATAACAGTAATTCATTGGTGGGTCCTAGCAGGTCATGCAGGCAATAGCCAGTGGAAAATGACCTGGGGTAGGCTATCGAGTGAAATGTTGGACCTGTATCAGTTTGGGGGCACACAGCAGGCCCCTACAGTAGGCACATACATTTCCGAGTGCTAAGTAGGTGCTTGCGTAGGGCAGCTTTGAACTGACCAATTTTAGGGGTGTTTGAGATGTGCATGGGGAGGGAGTTATACCAGGACGGTGCTCTGTGATAAAAGGATCTTTGGGCAAGGGAGGTCCTGGCTCTAGGTACCTGGAAGGTGGCTTTGTTGGCGGTACGGGTGGTGGCCAAGCGGGAAGCACGCTGAAGCTGTGCAGTGACACCAGGGGGACACAGCCCAAGAAGAGTCTTTTTTGCCAGTATACCGGTGTGGTATTGCAGGCGTTCTTCCAGCTTGAGTATGTTCGTGGTGGTATAGAGTTGGCATGTGTGGGTTCTGCTTGGGTCACCGGTCAGGAGCCTGCAGGCTTTGTTGATGGAGGCCTGGATATTGGTGAGGGCAGTGGGATCAGCGACTGCATAGATGGGGAGGCCGTAGTCAACTAATGACAGGATGGAGGAAGTGATAGCCAACCATAGGGCGAAGTCAGGGAGGCAGTCCTTGTGGTGATAGAGGAGTCTAATCCGGGTGTTCATGGCAGAGGATAGGGCACTGACATGGGCATGGAAGGAGAAAGCTGAATCAAATTTGATGCCCAGATATTTGTATGTTGATACCTGCTCAAGGGGTGGAGGGTGTTGGGAAGGATGGAGAAGGGAGCATTTTTGGAGTTACTTTGGCAGCGTGCAAAGATCATTGACTTTGTTTTCTTGAGATTCAGGACCAGGCGGTGGTCGAGGAACCATTTTTCAGCTTGGCTGAAGGAGGATTGCAAGTTGCTCTGGAGAGTGACCGGGTCGGGGTGTGAGGAGAGAAGGACTGCATCATCTGCATATAATAGCATCTTTCCTGAGCAAGAGCTGGGAAGGGTGTTCAAGAAGAGACTGAACAATGTGGGGCCCAGAATGGAGCCTTGTGGGACTCCAGAACATACAGGCAGTGCTGAGGATAGGCTACCATTTAACTTGACATGTTGGGATCTACCATAGAGGTAGCTGGAGAACCAGGCTAAAGGGCCAGATGATAGTCTCATTTTACAGAGGGTGTCTAGCATAAATGTGTGGTTCACAGTATCAAAGGCCTTGGACAGGTCAATGAACACTGCCCCAGCCATCTCCCTGGTATCTAATGCAGCGTGTATATGGTGGGAGAACTCCAGTAGAGCTGTGGTGGTGCTGTGACCTGGGCGGAAGCCATGCTGTTCAGGGCACAGAATGTTGTGGCTGGATAGATAAGCTACAAGTTGTGTGGATACTATTTTTTCCAGTGCTTTGGAAGTTGGGGGGGGGGGATGGAGATAGGTCTGTAGTTATTTGGTACCGTGCGGTCTCCATTTTTATGTATGGGGTGATTTCAGCCTGTTTCCATGCCCTCGGGAACTGGCCGAGACACAGGGATCGATTGAGGAGGTCCGTGAGGGGGACTAGCAAGACATCCAATGTTAGGTGGAGTATCCAGGAGTCGAGGGGGTCACCGCTTGGGTTGCGGGAGGAGAGAGCGTTTTGGACTATTGGCTTTGCGTCCTGTGGAGAGATAGTTCTAAATAGAAGAGGGGGCGAGCGATAGCTGGGTTGTTGCTTACCGAGATGGGGTCAAAGAAGTGGGCCGGAAGAACTGAGCTTAGATCAGAGAAAGTTTTGTTAAGGCAGTTGGCAATACGGGAAGGGTCCGCGTTAATAGCGCCATTTATGACCATCTGAGAGGGAGGAGAGGAGCAGGTCATCCCGTTTAACTTCTTCACTTTATTCCAGAAGGTGCGGGCATTGCCCCAGGCGGAGGTCAAGGTGGATTGGTAGTGGCTGGCTTTGGCTTTTCTTATGGCACAGGTGCACTGGTTGCGAGCTGCGTTATAAGATTGTCTGCCTGCTAGTTTTCCAGTCTCGACAGCAGTGTGCCATAGGTTATCACGCTGCTTCAATTGTTGGGTCGGGGGGGGGGATATCCAGGCAGCTGAGTGTCTCTTAGTACGAATGTAGGTGACAGGGGCGAAAACATCACAGGCCTTGCAGAAGGCATTGGTGAGGAAAGCAAGGGTGATGTATCCGTTGTGAAGGAGACTGGGGACCAATCAAGCTGGGCAAGGTGCAGCTTAAGTTTGCATAGACCTATGGGGCGAAAACGGCGACGGGGGTGGCGTGGTGCGCAGTTTTGAGCATGGGGGAGGACCAGTGGCAAAGAATTGGCGAGTGGTCACTGAGGGAGTTGGGTAGTACATGAGCATCCTTTATTTTGTGAGGGTGGTTAGAGAGCACAATGTCTAGTAGCGTGCTAGTCCCACTTGATTGGTTAAATCTGGTGGGTTGAGTCACTAGTTGGGATAGGTCAAGGGCTGTGAAGTTATCTTTAATTTATCGTCACTATTGTCTCTTTGCATTTCCTTTTCTTTCTGATGTATCTGAAAAAGTCTTTCTCCTCTTCCCCCTTTAATTCCCTGTGCTAATCTCAGCTCCCTCTTGGCCTTGGCTTCTCTCACTTTTCTTTTCACCTCCCTGGACCATCTTGCATACTACTCCCTTTCCTCTTCCTACCCCGTCCCCCTATACCTCTGGTGGGCCTCTTGTTTTGACCTCACCACCTCCACTACCTCTCTGTTCAGCCAGCATGGTTTTCTTGACAAATTTACTTTAGTATAGTTCATAGAACTTACCTTACACCTACTAGATTACATACGATAGATAACACTATTTCACAGTGCTGCCAAATATGAATGAAAGGGGCTCGTTATCCCATATGTTGTTTAAGTGTGTGAAACTTACATCACTTTGGAAATGTAAACGGTCTTTATTGGGGAGACCATTGGGTCTGTTGTTTCCCTTTGAGCCTGGAATTGCAATATTTGGCTATAAAATTTATTTAAGCCAAGTTAGGGACCCACGGGGAACACAAAGGATCCTTTGGAATATTGGTATAGTAATGGCTGGCAAGGTAATAGTCCAGCATTGGAAACAAGTGGAAGCTCCTTCTAAGGAAGAATGGAGGGAAAAATGCTGGAGTTTGCTAGGCTAGACAGAGCTGTGTGTACATCTGAAAATGTGATAGACACACACAATCTAATATGTTCTCCCTTTAAGCAAAATTTGTTTAATTTGGTATAAAATTAAAATTGGCTTGTAAAATGATGTGGTGATGATATTGAATGAAGTCTTCAAGAAATTTCAAAAGACTGACGCACCCATGCTCTGAGTCATATCATTTAAAAACAAAAACAGGATGGTTTCCTTGCTCTGCTCCTCTTCCTCTGTGTCTTGGTGCAGGCTTCCTTCTTCTCTGTAATCCCCCATTTACTAATATCCCATGTTTGCTCCATGTCCAGCTCTTGTCTTATGCTGGCCAGTTTCCCTTTCAGTACTTCCTGCATCCTCTCAAAGTCCGCCCCTCTGAAGTTCATCATCCGGGCTACTGCGTTCTCTGGCTCCCTATATATCATGATATTAAACCACACCATTTGATGATTGCTGTCAGCTAGTGGGTCCTCCACCCTTGTTTCTCTTACTGCCTCCCCATTCGACAATATCAGATCTAAAGTGTTCTTTGGCCTAGCTAACTAACCAACTGCATCAGGAGACCCTCCTGGATTGCATCCAGGAGCACTAGCTCCCTAGCACTGATGGTGACTGGAATGCTCCAGTCAACCCCCGTCAAGTTGAAATCCTCCACGATGACCACCTTCCCTTTTCTACATACCTTTCTAATTTGTCCCACTAATTCCCTGTCAAGCTCCTCAGATTAGGATGGTGGCCTGTATACCACCCCAAACCTCAGTTTCCTACCTCTTAAGTGTATGAGCTGCAGCCAGATTGCCTCTGTTCTCCTTTCCTCCCCCTCGTCCCTTGTGCATTTGATCCCATCCCTAACATAGACTGCCACCTCACCCCTTCCCCTCCTCATGGTCCTTCCTACATGATGTGTACCCTAGGATTGCCAGATCCCAGTCCTGGTGCTGAGATGCCCACATTTCTATGACTGTTGCAATATCCACCCTCCACACTACCAATAGTGCCTGTAGCTCAGTGGATTTGTTGCCAAGCAAGACCACCCTCCATCCTGCCCCCTTCTCTTCATCACCCTCCATCTCCTCCCTTCCTTTTCAGCCACACTGACTACTTCCCTGCTAGCCTGGGTGATAGGCTGTGACTCCAGCCTATCAGATCCCTGCCTACCTGCTGTCCACTTGCCACCCCCTAACTTGTTTAAACCCACCTTTGTCACAGTATACCTCTCCAGTCCTTGCTTTAATACCCCCTTCCCCTCCCTGCTCAAGTACAGCCTATCCCTTGCAAACAGATTGTTATTATCCCAGGTACTGCCCCAGCTGCCCACAACCCCATACACCTTAGTTCAGCATCATTCTACCAACCATGTATTCAACTCCCCAATCCTCTCCTTTCTCACTGTGCTTGTGCAGCGTACTGGGATCACCTCCGAGAAGGCCACAGACTCCCCATTCTCTTCGCACAACCTTTCTACTTCCTGTGACCTCTGCCTTTCTACCTCTACTGTTTCCCCTCCTAGGTCGTTTATCCCCACATGTACCACAATGTGCATATTCCTCCTACCCCTCCTTAGAATTGCCTGTCCTACTTTGTCTGCCTTTAATCCCAGTATGGACTCCACCCATATCTGACTGTGTCTGTCCCCTCTTGCAGCCCCATCTGATCCCCTTGAGTTTGGAGTCCCCCAACACCACTTCACCCCCCCCTTTCCTCATGCCCACTGCCACCCCCCATCCAGAATCTCATTCCCAGGGCCACTCGAGATGGTGCCTTTACCACTTGCCCCAGTGTCTTCCCCCCTGCCCCTCTCAATTGAGACCCCTCTCCCTCCTCCTGTTTGACTGCCAACCTCCATCTACCTCCTCACCTCTCCCAGTATTATCCTTCCCCCTGCCATGCTGTGCTCAATCTCTTCACTAGTAATGCCCCTCACTCCCTCCTCTTTGTGAGTAGTATCCCCACACTAGCATGTTGGTGTCAATGGCAGGAGGACCGAAGTTTGGCTTGCTGCACCATAAACTATACTAAGAAATGATAAGTGACTTCCCTTGGAATCCAGCTGAATGGAATGGCAGAAGGACTTCAACATTAGGTGCATTTTGTGAGACAATAACGGCACGCATAGCAACGAACATTGCACCGCCATCCACTAACACCAGGATGACAACTTTCATACTATACGTGTTAAGCAGGGCTTTAGATAAGATTTTTTGGGATGTGTACCTGTACTCCTTATTTTGATAGTGAGGTGAGTTAAACAAAATTCTGATGTGTACAAATATCTTGCTAGAGTGGACTGAGGAGTACATTTATGAAAAAAAACTACCTTTTTTTATAAATAAGAGTTTCAGGTGCCAACAATGCTCCAAATAATGTTGGCAGGTAGGAATTTACTCACCAGTTTTAAAACATAGTGAGTAAAACAAAAGTGGGATGCACACACGTGCTGTGAATCTGGCAAAAAACTGTTCCTTTTGAATCACCAGTTATGTTATGAAGCACTATTCTTTGGCGTATGGAGTATTTACAAATGTTGGATGAGTACTGGTACTCATTAAAGAAATTTCTAAAGAGTATTTCCTAAAATGAGGTGAGTAAAATAGTCCGGTACACACCTTATCTGGAGCCCTGGTGTTAAGTGTACCCACCTCTGTGAAACTTGCAGATATGCAAGAACCACGTCATGCACTGGATGGCTGCGTGCAGCCAGCTTGTCTAGTGACTCCATACTTGCTTGTCAGGCCACACATGTGATCTTTTTAGACAGTTAGCAAGAACAGTGCAGTAATGAAACATGGAAAACAACCAGTGTGGTGTACCTTCACAGTTCTCTTTATTGCCCAATGTATGTACATGACACAAATTACCTTAGTCATTGTACTGTCTGCTGAGATGTTGAGCAACAGCATTTCTGATTTGTCTTGCCTGATCCCCAGCTGTGTCCCTTTGCATGTGTTGCATTTCAGTGCCTAACAGCTTTTGCAAGTCCTCACCATCAACCTCACTAATGTGTTCCAAATTAAAAACATCCCGTTTTGCTCACAAATGTTGTGTAGAATGCAGCACACAAGCACCACAGATGGAACAAAGGAAATGTGTGTATCAAGCCTTTTCAGCAGGCATCGCCATCTTCCCTTTAGCCAGCCAAAGGCATTCTCCACTACTGTACTGCCACTTGACAGACAGTGGTGAAAGTGTTTCTGCTCAGTTGTGAGGTTTCTGATGTCAGGGAGTGATTTCATCAGCATTGATATCAATGGGTAGGCTGGGTCACCAAGTAAATGAATGGGCAGCTGTAGCCCACATATTTCATGTGTCACATTGGGAAAAAGAAGCCCATCCATAGACTTCGCATAAAGTCCACTGCTTGCAAGAATGCGGGCATCGTGAACTTTACCAGGCCATCCAGTGTTAACATCCTGAAAGCAGTACTGGTGGTCCAGCACTGCCTACATCACTATAGAATGCCAGCCTTTATGGTTGAAGAAGTCTGCTGCATCTTTTGCTGGTGCCTAAACTAGTATGTGTGTGCCATCTATTGCACTGGCTGTCTGTGATGAACTAAATCTTTCCTCAAAGCCATCCAAGATGTCTTGTAGCTGTGTGCCTGTAAGGGTTGTTATCATGTGCATGTAGGTGTCCATAACAGCACCGCAAACCTCACACATACACAACAGAGCAGACCACCTCCCTATACACAACAAACAAATGTCCAATGGACCGATACTTGTTTGTGTGCTGTCTCCAAATCGCAATAGCAAGTCTTACTTCAGATGTAATAGCTTGATGCATATTGGTGTTCTGTCTTCCTAGTATATGTTGTATTTTGCTCCATTTAAACTAAAAGGTTTCATGACTCATGCAGAAGTTTTCATTCCATTCATATTGATTAAAAGTTGTTGTCACTAAATTCCAAAACACCCGAGGAATATTCCCATGTCCACAGTATTCTCTTGCCGACTGCTGAGTACCACAGTCATTAGCAGCATAGAATATTTCTCATCAACATTGCAAACGTCTATGCAGATGGTTGCAGAAGGGCCTCATCTATGTCTAATAGTGGTGGGAGGGCTTCAGTATCTCTTGCATGTGCAAAGTACTGCCACATTCAGAAGTCCATGTTAATGCCCTACAGCAGAACAGGAAAATGGAACATTAGGACTTTGTGTGACAGGCACATTGACTCATGGTACCATAGTTGTATTCCTTTGTGTGTCTGCAGAGCCATTGTTCAGAGAATGATCCTTTCCTTCTTTGACTATGGTGACATTATCTACGGCAGTTCTCCTAAGTCTACCCTGGGCTGACTGGATACCCTGTTCCACTCCTTCTGCAGGTTTGCCACCCCTCCAGATCCACCACTGCCCCCTTTACACCTCTCTCTCTCCCTTCTCTGAAAGCCAAAGCTTATGGCTCTGCCCTTATTGCTAAACACTGGCTGAACTCCATCCCATCTTACCTCTCTTCTCTCCACTGCTTCTAACTCTGCCTATTCCCTCCATCGCTCTAGTCAACACACTTTAGCTTTCCCTTCTAAAAGGTCCTCAACTGGTCAAGCTGTTTTCTCCTACCATCTTCCCAAACTCTGGAAATCTCTCCTAATCCCCACCCACTTTGCCACTTCTTTTTACCCTCTTTCTTCGTGCTCACACTGCCCCCACCTGCATCTGCCCTGACCGCTTCCCTTTTCTCCTCCTCCTCCTCCTCCCCCTCCTCATTTTCTGATCTTAAAAGCCCCACCTTACCCTCCTCTCCCACCTGCCCTCTCCTTCTTTCTCCCCAATCTTCCTGTCCTCCTCCTGTCACCTGCCTCTTCCCCTTCAACTCCTCCCCTCTAATTGTTCTCCACCATGGTGGGTTAACCCTTCTGGCTACCATGCTATACTCTACCCCATTCTTGAGGGCTGCTGTATGTCTGATTATGCATTGACCAGTATGTAACACTTTGCAATCGCTCTGCACCTCTCAGTGGGCACCTTGATGTTTATTTGTGGTATAATGCTGTGCTTGTGTTTTATGCTACCCTGTATAATTTTGCACTCTTAATGCACAAGTAAAACTTTTGTACTGATTTGCACATGTCTATTTTCCCTTCTACCCTCTACCCCAGGACAATCTGGAAATGAGCTCTCAGTATGTCTTGCCTGGTGAAACTTTTCAAATTAATAAATTAAACTATAGGTCTCCTTTAGCTTTCCTAGGTATACCTCCCTGTTGCCCTCAGACTGATCCTCCTTGTACATTTTTCATGCTACCCTTTTTTGCTCTTACTGCTTCTCTGACTTCTCTTGTATACCAGATTGGATTGTGTTTCCATAGTGACTGACCTTCTGATGTGGTCTTGCTATTGCCCTGCAGCCCTCCCTGGACTGATTAGGTGATCTTTATGCCACCGTCACCAGCACTCTGAGGTTCTTACCTATTTTAACCATCAGCTGAACCCATATTCATTTTATCCCCACCCCCGAACATTCTTCTACTCTATTGCTTTTTTACAGTCTCAGTGTATATAGCGTAACCCCTTTTTCTGCCCTTTTTCATATCCGCTCAGAATAGGACACATATTTGGATAGCCAGGTCCCAGATGGAATTTTGTGTCACCTACATTTCATGACAACTATGTCCAGCTGGGCTTCCATCACCATTGTCTGTAGGTCCCCCATTTTAGTCCCAAGATGCCTGATGTTCAGACAGGCTGCCTTCTTCTACTAGCTAGGTATCTCTCCCCTCACTTGACTGACTCCACCTAGCCCCTTCCTAATATCCTTATTCCATCTCTGCTCCCCCCTTGTCTGCCCTGCATTACAATCTCTGTCTGTCTTCACTTGCTATGGGAGTGCCAGCAAAGCCTCGTAGTCTTGTAGACTGTGGATCTTAACCTTGCCTATCCCCATCCTGTTTAAAAGTTGCTGATTTTTCAGTGTGTCATGTACACACAGTGTGTACTGTGAAACCAAAAGCAATTAAACATGTCTCATGTCCTTTCAGGTACCAGAAACCTTTGAAGATGTTGCTGTTGATTTTTCTGAAGAGGAATGGAAGATGTTAAGCAAACAGGAGAAGGAACTTCACATGGAAGTGATGGTGCAGAACGGTGAAACCGTGGTTTCAGTAGGTAAGGATCAACCAAGGCTCAGAGGAGGAATCTTTATTCTGAGGGGATGGGCTTACTTTTAGCAACTTCAAGTCTGATAACATGTTGGGGAAAAATGATGAAAAGAGTGGCTAAGGGGCTCTGTTATAACACTCCTGTACATTTTTTGAAAAATGCAGTATGTAAAGTACATTGACACTTAGAAACATAACATTTTTCAACAGTTAAGGACCAGTTGGCCTACTCAGTCTGCCCCAATTTCCCTGCTTATAGTATCACTGCATATCCTGCTGGATCTTTAGCCCATTCACCCCCCTTCCCATAAGGTTCCCTTATCTCTGTCCTATGCATTCTTGAACCCCACCACTGTGGGCTTAGCCTCTCCCTTTCATTTCGGGATACTCTGTGTTATCAGAGGGATGGACTTTGCAGGAGATGAGAACATAGGACCAGACAACAGAGAATGGCCATTTTATCTATCTGTTCTGCCCTTATCATTGCCTAACTAATGAGAAAGAGTCCCCTACTGGTCACTTGTCTTCTCCCTCCTCTTTTTATCCTCATTGCCTCCCCCAATACCCATGTGTCTGTCCTGATTATTCTTGAACCCTAACACTGACTTTGAATGGACAGCTTCATTAACATAGAAACATAGAATTTGACAGCAGATAAGGACCACTGGGTCCACCCAATCTGCCCATTTCCCTACCTAATGGATAAGCTGCAGATCCTTGTTAACCAACAGCCTACTTCCTCTTAGCCTCACCCCATAGAATTGTCTTATGTCTGTCCAATGCATTTTTGAATTCCCCCACTGTTTTTGACTCCACAACCTCCTCAGGAGGGCTGTTCCAGGCATCCACAACCCTCTCCATGAAAAAATACTTCCTCACATTACCTCTGAGCTGTCTCCCCTCTATCTTCAAGTTGTGCCCCCTTGTTCCTGCACACCTCTTTTTCTGAAAGATACTACCCACTTCTTGATTCCCTTGAGTTACTTGAAAGTTTCTATCATGTCCTCCCTCTCCCTCCTTTTTTCGAGGATATACATATTAAGCTCCTTAAGTCTGTCTTCATATGCCTTCTCTTGTAGACCCTGCACCATTTTAGTTGCCCTTCTCTTGACTGCCTCCATCCTGTCTATGTTCTTGCGGAGATGGTATCTCCAGAACTGCACACAGTACTCCAGTTGGGGTCTCACCAACTGTCTGTACAGAGGGATAACATCCTGTTTTCTACTGGTGATGCCTCTCCCTGTGCATCCCAGTATCCCCCCAGCCCTCCTTACTGCCCTCTCACATTGCTTGCCCACCTTTAGGTCATCTGATATGACTACCCCCAGGTCCCTTTCCATTTTTGTTGTTGTTAGTATCTCTCCCCCCATTGTGTACTCTTCCACTGGGTTTTTGTTTCCCATGTGCATTACTTTGCACTTCTTAGCACTGAATCTAAGATGCCATGCATTTGACCATTCCTCCAACCTTGCCATGTTCCTTTTCATCCTTTCCACCCCACCTTGTGCATCAACCCTGTTGCAGATCTTTGTGTCATCTGCAAAGAGACATACTTTTCCTTCCAGTCCCTCTGCAATGTCACTTATAAAGACATTGAAGAGGACTGGTCCTAGTACTGAATCCTGCGGTACTCCACTAGAAACCCTCCTTTACCCTCTGTGTCCTGTTCTCCAGCCAGTTTTTTTACCCAGGCTACCATCCTAGGACCCACGCCAAGGTTGGCTAACTTGTATATTAATCTTTTTGTGTGGGACTGTGTTAAATGCCTTGCTAAAGTCTAGATAGGTCATGTCCACAGCCCCTCCTTGTTCTACTACTTTGGTCACCCAGTCAAAGAAATCTATTAGATTCATCTGACATGACTTTCCTGCTGTGAATCTATGCTGCTTTGGGTCCTGTGCCCCTCTGGCCTCTAGGTACTCAGCAGTTCTTTCCTTTAGAAGTGATTCCATCATTTTCCCTATCACCTGAGGTCAAACTAACAGGTCTGTAGTTTCCTGCTTCTGCCCTGCTCCCACTTTTATGAAGTGGAATAACATCTGCCCTCTTCCAGTCCTCAGGTACCACCCCATCCTCCCATGATTTGTTAAAGAGGGTAGTCAGCGGTGTCACTAGTTCTACCCTTAGTTCTTTTAGAATTCTGGGATGAATCTCAACAGGCCCCATTGATTTGTCTACTTTCAGTTTCAGCTGGTATGAACCCCCATAACCAGAATGTTTCTATTGTTTTGTTTAGGTACCTGCCCTCTTCATTTGTGAATACTGAGCAAAAATATTTGTTTAGTATCTCTGCCTTTTCACAGTCACCCTCTGCCCACCCCCTCCCTTTTATTAAGCCTCACTATCCCTCCCTTGGTCTTCCTTCGCTCCCTGATGTACCTATAAAAGGTTTTATCACCCTTCTTCACTGAGTTGGCTATCTTTCCCTGAGTTTGGGCCTTTGCTGTTCTGACTGCCTTCCCTGCTTCTTTCTGCTTTAACTGATACAGTTCTCATTAGGCAGTCAGTTCCAGTTGTCCACCACCCTCTGCATAAAAAAGTACTTCCTGGCATTCTTATTTAACCTGACTTGTACCAGCTTCTTCATGCTACTGCAAGTAATTGAGTTTACACTGAAGATTAACCATTTCCTGCTGTCAACTTTTTATCCCTTTTAGAAACGTGAATGTCTCTATCATGTCCTCTCACTCTCTGTCTCTTTCACCTGATTTGCAGCAAGTACATCTTAAGGTCCTTCAGCCTTTCTTTGTAGGGTGTATCTTGATGTCCCTGAATCATCTTGGTAGACCTCCTGTAGACTGACTCCACTTTATCACCACCTGTCCTCATGTAATGATAGCAGAACAGTATGCAGTGCTCTAGGTGGGTGTCAAGGACTGGTTCATTCCCAGAGTTCAGCCTACACTGCTACCAGATTTCACAACAGTTCAGACACCTGAATGGATTAACTTGGTGTTCTGATGCCACCCAGCTGCAGTATTACTATGGGTATCTCTAGGTCCAGATCCACTGTACTACAGTTCAGTGCTGTTTCCCAAAAGGCAAGTGACCAACCCCTTTCATCACAGCTGAGAAAACTTTGAATCACATGTGGTAACTGTAGCCTGCATGTCTCTTTGGAAATGGTTCACAGACGTGCCATTTTACCCCTGATTATCTATTGTAGAAAGTATTCAGTCACAGAAAGCATGAAGTATATAAATACTCCACAGTATTAACATATGCTACAGAATAATACACACTTGTCACAGACTTGTTCTCTCCCAGAATTCATTTGGCACTGCTACCACTTTTCACTAGTCTTCAGATGGCTGAAAGGGTTACTTTGCAGTACTGCAAAAGCACTAGCAACCTGGCAAGAAGGAGGGGTGGAGAAACAATGGGGAAAAATCAAAACAGCCATCACAAAGGCAACAAGCCTTTGTGTGAAGCAAATCAACAAAGCAAAATGAAGGAAAAAAACACTATGGTTCTCAAAAGAGGTGGCAGGGAAGGTTAAGGAGAAAAATGTAGCATTCAGGAAGTATAAGGAAACACAGAAGGAGCAGGACAGAGAACTGTACCAGTTAAAGCAGAAGGAAGTATGGAAGGTAGTCAGAATAGCAAAAGCCCAAACTGAGGAAAAGATGGCCAACTCGGTTAAAAAGGGGGGGTAAAACTTTTTATAGGTACATTAGGGAGTGAAGAAAGATGAAATAAGGGATAGTGAGGCTTACTAAAGGGAAGGGAGGGTGGGCAGAGGATGACAATGAAAAAGCTGGGCCATTGAATGAATACTTCTGCTTGGTATTAACAAAAGAAGAGGAGGGGGAGGTACCTAAATCAAACAATAGAAGCACTCTGGATAGGGAGGTCGATGCGGGTCCATTCACAGAAGAAAGGGTCCTGAAAGAACTCTTAAAACTGAAGGTGGACAAAGCAATGGGGCCTGATGGGATTCACCCAAGAATTCTAAAAGAACTAAGGGTAGAATTAGTGATACCACTGACTACCCTTTTTAACAAATCATGGGAGGATGGTGTAGTACTGGAGGACTGGAGGAGGGCAGACGTGATTCCCCTTCACAAAAGTGGGAACAAGACAGAGGCAGAAAACTACAGACCTGTTAGTTTGACTTCAGTGGTAGGAAAAATGATGGAATCACTTATAAATGAAAGAATTGTTGAGTTCCTAGAGGCCAGTGGGGCACAGGACTCAAGGCAGCATGGATTCACAGCAGGAAGGTCATGTCAGACGAATCTAATAGATTTCTTTGACTGGGTGACCAATATGGTAGACTACAGGGGGCAGTGAACATGGCCTACCTAGACTTTAGCAAGACATTTGACACAGTCCCCCATAAAAGATTAATATACAAGTTAGCCAGCCTTGGAGTGGGTCCCAAGGTGGTAGCCTGGTTAAAAATTGGCTGGACAACAGGATACAGATTAAGCTCCTTAAGTCTCTCTTCATATGTCTTCGGGTGCAGACCCGGCACCATTTTAGTTGCCCTGTTCTGGACTGCCTCCATCCTGAACTTCTTTTCTGAAAGATGCAATCCTCCAGTACCCTTTTTCTGGTTAAGACAGTTGGTGAAAGAACAGTTAACAAACATCTCGGAGACCTCAGAATTGGAGGACATATTGAAATATATGAAAGAGACAGTCCTAGAAACCACTAGACTCTGCATCAGATCAGTAGCAAAGAGAAACAGACACGAGAGATCAGTATGGTTTCAGGTCAAGTTGGGAGGCAATTAGGGCAAAAAGACAGGCATATACAGCATTCAGACAAAGGAAGAGTGCGGTAAAATGGGAAGAATACATTCAAAGAAGTGGGGAGGCTAAGGGAGCAGCGAGGGAGGCCAGAGCAGGCAAGGAGCTCCAGATCATGAGAGGGATTAAAACTGGGGGAAAAAATGATATATCAGGAAGAGGGATCATAAGGCTGAATGATGACGACAAGGTTTTGGAGGACAATGAGCTGAAACCCTAAACAAATTCTTCTGTTCAGTATTTACCAAGGAGAAGCCTGGTCCACTGCCAGGTAGTGGTAATACAGCCTCAGCAAGGGGAATCACAAGGATGAACATTCAAGAATTCACTACAACCAGAGTAAAAGAAGGCCTCTTGGCCATCAGACCAGACAAGGCCCCAGGCCCAGACAGCTTACATCCAAGAATATTGAGGGAGCTGGCAGACCCAGTGAGACACTTATTCTAAATATCTCTCATGATAAGGGTTGTACCGCTGGATTGGAGGGTGGCCGATATAGCGCAATCCCATAAGGGAGGTGACAGGGAAGAGACAACAAATTACAGACTAGTTAGCCAAATATCTATTGTAGGCAAACTGATGGAGTCCCTTATCAAACAGGATCTTACAGAGTACTTAGAGGCAAATCACCTACAGAACATCAAACAGCATGGAATTGTGGCAAGTAGATCTGTCAAGCATATCTTAGTGTTCTTCGACTAGGTGACCAAGGAACTGGATAAAGGCCATACAGTGAATGTACTTTACTTCGATTTCAGCAAAGCTTTTGATACAGTCTCACATAGGCATCTTCTGAAAAAGAAGCAAGACTTGGGTACAGCAAGGGAAATTGTTAGATGGGTGAGAAACAAGCTAACAGACTGGAAATGGAGGGTAGTCGTTAATTGGGTCAGATCCTCAGTAAAGTGTGTCACTATTGGAATGCCTCATCCTTTTCAATGTGTTCGTCGGTGACATGTGTAGGTATAAAGGGTAACCTTGCCCTATTTACAGATGACACCACGCTCAGTGTCAGGGTGGACAGCATTGACAGAGTTTGGGACATGACCAAGGACCTCAGGACACTGGAAAAATGGACGCAAGAATGGCAACCAGAATCAAATACTACATTAATGGGGTCAAGCTGACCTCTTCCACAGAGAAAAGGGACCGAAAGGTCATCATTCGTGCAGACCTCAAGCAGCAGAGGCCTATAGTAAAGCAAATAGAATGTTGAGCTACATAAGAAGAGGCATAGATAGCAGAGACAGGGAGGTGATAGTTCCTCTTTATCAATCCCAGGTGAGGCTGCATCTTGGGTATTGCATCCAGTTCTGGAGACTGCAACAAAGGAAGGAGGTGGATAGTTGGAGACTATCCAAAGGAGCGCAAAAGAGATGATTCTTGGCATGCAGGGGTTAGCTTATGAGAAGAGGTTCAGGGCACTGAGGATGTATTCACTAGAGACACATACAGACAGAGGAGACATGATTGAAAAGTATACGCTCCTTAAGGGCATAAACACAGTGTCATACAAAGAACTGTTCACTAGGAGCATAAATTCCTCTACATGTGGTCTTAACTGGAGGAGGGGCCTTCAAAAAGGACATCAGGAAGTATTATTTCATGGAGAGGGTGGTCAAGCCATGGAACAAACTGCCCTCTGTAGTGGCTAGTGCCACCATGGTGGCAGGTTTAAAGCAGAGGTGGGATAAGTTACGGACACAGTCGGCAAGCACTACTGAGTGCAAAGTCAAGCACCCTAAGGAGTAATAGGTGTCTGGAGCATCCCCAGGTAAATCTTTGGGCAGACTCAGTGGACCTAAGGTCTTCTTCTGCCAACACACTTTCTGGGTTTCTACCCTATTTATGCCCTTTAGATATTTATAGGTTTCTATCATATCTCCCCTACCTCTCTTCTTCTCCTGGGTGTATATATATTGAGGTCTCCCAATCTCTCTTCATATGACTTTTGGTGCAGGCACTGCACCATCTTTGTTGCCCTTCTTTGAACTGCCTCCACCCAGTCTCTGTCCTTATGGAGATGTGGCTCCAGAACTGAACATAGTACTCCAAATGAGGCCCCACCAGTGATCTGTACAGTGGCATCACTAGCTCTTTTCTTCTGCTGGTGATACCTCTCCCTATGCACCCCAACATCCCACTGACTCTCCCCACAGCCTTGGCACATTGCTTGGCCATTTTTAGGTCATTATATATGATTACTCCAAGATTTCTTTCTTGTTTGGTGACCCTCAGTGTCTGTCCCCCCCCCCACCCGAATCATGTAATTTTCCCCTGGGTTCTTGTGCTCCAAATGCATGATTTTGCTCTTTTTCACATTGAAGCTCAGCTGCCTCACTCTAGACCATTCCCCCAGTTTACTGTGACTTATATGAAGAAGTCGGCTGGCAACCCCTCACCACCTGGCGGCTACTTGATTTAGGTACCTGGACCCTCCAAAGTCTACTAAACAAACTACTGACCTATATCTCCTAACCTGTTAATATTTCCCATTGCTCCTACTCCCATAGGAAATCCGCTTACATCCTTCCCGATGTACCTCGGATGCATACCTCCCTCAGTAAGGGTGCCATTAGCTGCACCATCTCATCAGCGAGGAATCTCATCCAGACCTCCCGCAGGCTCGCCTGCATTGTCCCATCGGATTTCTGCAGAGCCCTGACCTTCAAATTGTTCCCAGTAGTCTGTCGCTGCCATAGGTCCTAGCCTATCATGCCAGCCTCCTGCCACTGCTATCAAGTGACCACCCTCTGAGTTCTTGTATCCTTCTCACTAGTCTCCCTATCCACCCTGGCCCCTGTCCTCCCTAGTCCATCCCCACCCTTAGCTGACAGCAATTGTTTAAGTTCTTACTGATACTATTTTTTGTTCTCCCTCTTAATATGAATTGGTTCCTGTATGTTTCACTGTTGTTGTTCTTTTCTTTAACCCTGTATGTATTTCCTACCAATTATTGTTACCTTGTGATACGTCACCACTGCTTGACCAGAAACCATATTCAGATCTGTTTTGTTATTGTTTTTACTGACCATATATGCACCTTTTTCTACCAATTATTATACCTGTATGCCATGTCATCACTTGTATTGTACACTGTTGTTTAACGTTGTCCTTACAGGACCTCTTTGAAAATGAGCGTGCTCAATGGAGTCTTCCTGCCAGTAAATTTAACTTAACTTACTCCCAGTAGTTGCTGCTGCAGGCATGTTTTAATCCACATCTCATACAGGGATGTCTCCGACTAGTAAAATCTCCCCTTTTTGAGCCATCCTCTGGATTTTTTAAATAATTTCCCCATCCACTTCTTCCCACTCTGCTGGAGGTCTGTTGATCACCACTGAATGAATAACGGCCCCTTTCCTTTTCTCCAGGGTGACCTACAGTACCTTTGCTCTCTCCACTTTCCCTGTATTTCTATTACCTTTATGTTATCCCTTAAAGAGCCATCTCCCTGTCCCTTCTAAACAGAGAATACCCTGATACAGCCAGACCCCAGTCCTGGCTCTCACTGCACTAGGTCTCTGTAATGGCTGCTAAGTCCAGGTCTGCTTCTACCATAGTGGCCTCTAGGTCCGTAGTCTTGTTTCTCAGACTTTGGGCATTTGCACACATGGCTTTCCAGATTGTGTCCCCACCCCATCCTCTTATCAGTCTGCTTTTCCTTCAAATTCAAATTCATTGGAAAGTGATAGAGAGTAAACTCTCCTTTTCAATTGTGTCCATACATAAATAAACTAATCACATGTACAAAATAATACATTTATAAAAACATACAAGCATGCAAACAACATAGTCAGATTTCAGTTAATCATCCACAACAGTCACATCTATGTAATAAGATATTTCTTGTACGATTTTTAAAACCCACGTAAGATATATTAGTGAGATCAAATTAAGTTTCTTCTGAGTAGCTGTCCAAACTCATGTAACAGCACAAGCTAAGATATTATTACCCTATTTAGTTTTACATTTGGGGAATGAAAATTGTGGTAAAGCATTAGATCTAAGTAAATAAGTACTAGCACATTTTAGGTGTACAAGTTCCAGAAGATATGTCGGTAGTGTTCTTAATACAAATTTATAAACAAAAAACAACCAGTTAGTCTGTCTTCTGACAGATAGGGACTGCCACCCAGTGGCTGCATACAAGCTACAGTGGTGTGTCCTCCACGGAAGCCCAGTAACAAATCTGAGGGCACTATGATACAGTGGATCAAGTACCCCCAGGACTGCGTCAGTGGCCCTCATGTAGATGCAGTCCCCATAGTCAATATACAACAAAAATAATGAACGCACCAGTTGTTTACATATAGAAAAACTAAAACAAGCCCAGTTTCTGAAAATAAAATGAGAATGTGCTCTTTAGTTTAACAGAAAGTTTTTCCATAAGCAGTCGAAAATTCAAAGACTCATCCAAATACATCCCCAAATATTTATAACAAGATTATTCCTTTTTCCTTATTGGACACATTCATCCTGTTGGACTCGTATCTCATTCCTACCCCCTGTTTTTCTTTTACTCTGTGATTCTTTTTATGGTATTATTCCCTCCTGCTTCAAGTAGTTACCCTCATGAACCTGTGTGTGTGTGTGGGGGGGGTTGTGCCTTTCTACTTTACCTCCCCTCCTGACTAGTTTAAATCCCAATCAGTGTATCACTTAAACCTCTTACTGAGGACATTGGAGCCCCTTCCAGAATGATGCAGGCCATCACTGCCATACTGGCCATTATCCCTCAGATGGAGCCTCAGTCCACACTCAAACTGAACCCCTCCTTTCCACACCAATCCCTCAGATGGAGCTTCAGTCCACACTCAAACTGAACCCCTCCTTTCCACACCAATCCCTCAGATGGAGCCTCAGTCCACACTCAAACTGAACCCCTCCTTTCCACACCAGTCTGTCAGATGGAGCCTCAGTCCACACTCAAACTGAACCCCTCCTTTCCACACCAATCCCTCAGATGGAGCTTCAGTCCACACTCAAACTGAACCGCTCCTTTCCACACCAATCCCTCAGATGGAGCCTCAGTCCACACTCAAACTGAACCCCTCCTTTCCACACCAATCCCTCAGATGGAGCCTCAGTCCACACTCAAACTGAACCCCTCCTTTCCACACCAATCCTTCAGCCAAGTATTGACATTTTGGTGCACAGAATCCTCCCCCCCCCCATCCTCGACCAGTCGCACCCCTGAGAATGTTACAGATCATGCCACCTAAGACCCTTCTTCAACTTCGTGAAATCCTCCCGCACTACTACTGGCTCACCACAGGCTAGGTCATTTGGCCTCAGGTGTCTACTGATGTCTAGCTTACCCTCCCTACCTCTTACTCCAGTGATCTTTTAGATCCTCTTTCTAGTCACCTTTGCTGAGGCACCTCAGAGGCACCAGGTCTCCTTTTCCTCATCACTACCTGTCCCAAGCTTTACTCCTTTCACTATGGAGTCCCTTACCAGGATTCACTTCCTCCTGCTCTGGGGACTCCTGTTATTATGACATCATCACTGTGGCTCATTATGACATTCAAAAATCAGTCTTTGCTTCCAGTTTTCTGCTGGTGACCTGTATTAATCAAATTGTTCCATTAAAATACAATGGGCCAGATATTCAAAGGTGTTGTGCCTGGTGCAACTAAGTTGCACTAGCACAGCCCAAGGAATGCACCCTGTGGCAATATTCAATGGAGGGACTTGCGCAGTGCAGGTCCTGATGCTCCAGCATGCAAAGATAATGTATACAGCGAATCCCCAGTGGGCATGCCCATGCATATGCAGCGCATCCCGATATTCAGCCCGGGATGTTCAGCGCATATGCCTGCACAACTCTGGGATGTGTCACATACCAATGATCAACGTTGAGCCAGAAATAAATGGCTCAAATGGTGGCCACCCACAGGCAGGCTGCTGTACTGCATGGCGCAACACAGCAGCTGCCAGCCGTGGGTGGCCACCCACAGGCAGGCTGCTGTACTGCATGGTGCAGCACAGCAGCTGCCAGCCATGGGTGGCCACCAACCCAGCCAGAACACCATCCACAAGCACCCGTGTGTTCTCTGGTGGTCTAGTGGTACCCCGTCCCTCCCTCCCCATAGCTGCGATCACTGTAAATGTAAGTTTGAACGAATCCCTGGTAGTCTAGTGGTACCCCTCACCCCGCCCGTGACCTGGATCACCAGTGAACCATAGTAAACTATCGCTCTGGCAGTCCAGTGGCATCCCCACCCAGCTCCCCATAATTGGCAGGCAACTGCAACCCCACCTGCATATCATCCGACCACCCGCCAAATGACAGCTTACAGTATGAGCTGTAAGCTCGTTGGTCCACTCATTGGTCCATACTGTGGACCAATGGACTTGCAGTGCATGCTGTACATGTCACTCACAAATGTGTGAATGAAGGGCACCTGTAAATTTGTGGGGCATCAGATGGACCCTTTTTAACTGAAACAGTGTGTGCATGCCATTCGGAATTGCTCTGGTGGGGGCCCTGTGGTCCAAGCGTGAGAGCACCGCCGATTCAGGGTTGTGGTTGGGCTGCCTGTTTTTTTTTTTTTTACTTGGATGGAGTAATCTGAGGGGGGGACAATGGAGGTGCATTACCCAGGTCCTATAAAAACCTACCCTGAAAGTTATTTGTGCAGTTACCCGTGACCTCGAGTAACCTCAGGAGTGTCAAAGCCATGAGTGAGGGTTATGAGTGGTCACTGGCAACAACTGAAATAACTATTATCCTCAGCGCCCACACATATTTGATTTATGCAACAGGATTTTGGGGCTCAGATTTGTTATATTTTATTTTTCTTAAGTTCCTTTCCATGTTTTTTCTCTGTGCCTGGTTGCTGTGTTTGGTTTGCAGGGTTGCTGTGCTGAGAAAGAGGAACACTGTGCTTTTTTTTCTTAAGAGTATTTTCACTTAAAATGTGGTTCCAGTTTTTTTTGGGGGGGGAGGGTTGGTGCATTTTGTGAGTGTTTAGGACTGTGATAGCTTGGGTTGTAAAGAGCACTATGAGAAGCTGAAAGTGAGACTGGGAGGCAGTACTGCTGAGCAGGCAGCACAGGTGGTGGTGGTTAGTGATGGAGTCACTGTGTGGATAAATGAGTGATAATGTAATCACTACGTGGATAAATAAATTATGTACACAGTGACTCAGATAAATGGATTTATGTAATAGGGGTGTGGATAAAAAATGGCAAATCACATTTATCCTCATTGTAGCTCATTTAACCTAACAGTAGGTCACCCAGAGGCACTATCTGCACTTAAGCAGCACAGGGACACCAACTGCAGTTAAACCGCACAGCTCCAATTCTACCCTCACGTCAGCTGCAGCTCTGAACCTTCTCAGTGTGAAAGTGGCATTCACACTGACAGGTTCATTTATTTATTTCTCTTTTTTCTCACAGCTTGTGTTTTTTAAACAGAACAAATTCCACCTACATTCCCAAACAGTGCACCAGATACCTCTCTCCCTTCCCATGCTCGACTTGAAGCACCCTGTGGACAGCCTACTTGCAAACATCTGACACTATTTCTGCTAGCCAGCAACAACATCCTCCTCTTCATGAACAAGCTGATGTTAACGAGAAGAAGGATCGACCAGATATAAAATTCTTTCACATTAATGAATGCCAGATAGGGGGCTAAAATAACTAAATGTATAAAAAGTACAGAGCCGCTCCCTCACTAACTGAGCTCTACAGTCGCCATGTTTTAAAAACTACTCAGCCCCCAAACAAGAAAACGCGAAATGAAATGCTGCGTTTGGCAGTGCAACCATGTAGGGACCCTGGCAACCACACTACCATCCCTGCATTCAACCCTTGAGTGCCGTCTGCAGATGAAAACACCGGAGCTACAAATACTTTAAACAAATATTTTTAAAAAATGAAAACTTAAAAAAATAAAATCGCATTACATAAATCAAATCTGCAATGGGGGCTAGTAGAAATATCACAGATATTTCCCATCATGCAATTTGACCTTGAGACCACGCTCATGGCTCCACCACTTGTGAGGTCACAAGGTCAAACTGCACTCGGGGGGGGGGGGATATCAGTGATATTTCCACTAGCCCCATTGTATATCCCTTATTTATCTCACTCCCTTTATCCAGACACCTGTTGCATGAATGGCATTTAGCCTCACTCTGTTGATGTTATCAGGATTTATCCTCACTGCAATGGAAATAACATAGGATATTCTACTGAGAAAGCTCTCATCCCCATGGCATAAATCGCACACATGATGTGCAGATTGTGGGATATGGAAAATATTCTCACTCCTGCAGAGTGCCTGTGCATTCTCACTCAAGCCTTCGCACTCATGAGAATACAAAGCTCACTCTGCAGGAGTGAGAATATTTTCCATATCCCACTCCTGTCTATCATGTATCCATATTAGAAAACAGGCTTTTTATTTCCTGGCATCTGATTGGCTAGTACCCTTGCCAGGGGGTTACATTAACTTTCAATAGATGCTTGGGAAATAAAAAGTACCAGCCTATAGTGCCCCTTCACCCACTAAAGTATCTTAGTGCCCACCCTGCTTCCTAATTGGCTAAAACCAGGTAATTTTAATTTAAAATCGCTGCCATTTTTTTGTCTCACTTAGCGAGAGATCGGGTCTCCCCAAAGCTTCGTAGTTCAGTGCCAACTGCCTGGAAAAACTGCACATTATCCTCTGTTGTGCTTATTTTTGTCTACATTTTTTCACAATTTTTTTTTTATTTAGATTGCTCTCTCTCCTTCCATGACCCTCCACTTTCCCGGTCAGATATCCTGATTCCTTGTGTTTATATAGTTTAAAACTACTAACTACCACCACGTTGTTGTCTCTCACTTAGCGACAGTTACCTGGTACATCCACTTCCTAGCCTGTCCTCTCAAAGCTAGCTGTTATACATGTAGAAAAAAAAGAAAGAAAGAAACACAATCCAGAATTTATTTCTACATTCAGGAGAGACAATTTATCATTTCTCACAGCTGCAGTCATTTACAAAGATGGCAGCACTCTCCTGACTGTGCTCTCGTACTGTGTACCAATCTCTCCCCTTCTCGAACTGTTTCCCTGCTGTCCCCAAAACTGTCATTATCCAGCTGTAACTTGGAGATTTAAATAAAAAAACTAATTTTCGCCGATCTTTCAACCGACTGCTACAATGCTGTCCCTGTCCAGAACAGAATTCCTCAACATAAATCTCTGCCTCTGCCTTTAAAACAATTAGTCATTTCTCACAGCTGAGTCACAGTTATTTACAAAGATAGCACTCTTCCGACTGCGCTCTCACTCTCTGTAGCAATCTCTCCCTTTCTAAAACCATTTCCCCTGCTGTCTCCTGACCCTGTCATAGTCCGGCTGTTGGAGATTTAAAATCTTTTACAGTAAGTAAACAGCTAACATACTAAAATGCCAGCAGAATAGGCCTAACGGTCTCTCGAGTCTGCTCGATTGGTCAGCCCCCACCTTGGGTGCTGACCTTGCTGCCCCCCTCGCCTTCTCTGGCTTCTCCCCTCCCAGTTCCAGATATTCTTGCTGCATTGGGTTTTGCTTCCAGAACCCTTTCCCTGTACCTGTCCCAGCCCCTCTTGAACCCCTCCACCATCTCTGCCTCCACCAGCCCCCTAGGCAGTGCATTCCATGGCTCCACACCCTCTCAGTGAAGTAGCACCTCCTCCTTTCTCCCCTGAATCTTCCCCCCTCCAGCTTCCACCCATGCCCTCTAGTGGCCCCCTCCTCCTTCCTTCGAAGCACCCTGACTGTTTCTCCCCTATTTACCCTCTTCATGTACTTGAAGACCTCTATCGTGTCCCCCCGGTCCCTTCTCTCTTCCAATGTGTACATATTTAGCTCTTCGAGCCTCTCCTCATAGGTCCAGACCCCCAAGCCCCAAATCATTTTGGTTGCCCTCCTCTGGACCCTCTCCAGGAGTTTAATGTCCCTCTTTAAGTGTGGCCTCCAAAACTGCATGCAGTACTCAAGATGTGGCCTCACCAAGCAGTTATACAGAGGGAGCATCACTTCCCTCCTTCTGGAGGTGATCCCCCTAGCGATGCATCCCAGCATCCTGTTGCCCTTGGCTGCTGCCCTCCTACAAGTCTCCGAGTTGTTCATTTTGACATCCACCACGACCCCCAGGTCCCTCTCAGCCATCGAGACTTGTAGCATTCCCCCCCCAGGGCATCATTCTAACCTCTCGCCGCAGCAGCAGACACACTTTTACGTGCCAATCCTTCAACCAAGTGCAACAACGCTGTCAGGGTCCAGAACAGAATGCCTCAACATAAATCTCTGCCTTTAAAAAACAACCCCCATAAGAAAATATAAAAGGAAGCTTGCCACTTCTCACTTCCTAACTTGCGAACCGATCATGATCTAAAAGTAAGAGTGTGTGTGTGTTGGGGGGGGCAGGGTTATGACCAGAAAAATATGCAGCAACCACTACACATACCTCTACTGGCTAATACAGTAAATACAGGGATTACTTTATCAAATAAAAGGACAAAAATACATTTGTAGTCATTTTTATAGAATCAGTTTTTTCTTCCTAATCCTATAAAAAGTTGCACATGTAACCCATTTTCTAAGTGCAATTATACCTTCCAGAGTGGACAGTATGGGCAATACCAGACCTTCCACGGGCTATAAGGCTCTTTGCCTGCAGCGTCTGGCCTGATTACACCCCTGGCAGTACGGTATTCCCCAATACCGCCCACCCTGTTGGGTATTATTGCTTGCTTTATATATGAGTGTGTGTGTGTGCATGTGTGTGTGTCTGTGTGTGTCTGTGTACTCGGCTACCAGGACCCTGAGGAAACTATGTTATTGTTGCTTGAATGGAATGAGCACTCATCCAAGATTCTGCCAGCTGGTCTAAAAATGTCTGAGGGATTTTCTGTGAAACCATAAAATATGAGAATATTTAAATAGTACCCATACATGACAAATGGCAGTGTCGTCACTTGATATGTAATAAATAAGGCCTGGCTATCCTTATGTTAGGGAAAAGGAGTAAAGTTTATGTTTATAGTATGTCTGTAGTTGATCTTTAAGGATTACCATAAATAGGAACCCTTCTCCTGGCCCCTCTACAGCACCTCATGAATGACATGGTGTAACATTTCACATGTCAGAAGTGAAGTTTAGTCTCTCTCTGAGAGCAGTTGAGGCAGAAGCACAGCTGGCTGAGGAAGCAGGGAGCTATAAAGGGAATTTTCTGTGGATGTCCATTACTTTTTTCGTCCAAAGACTTCTAAACTGTGAAGAACTACATTTGTTCACATTTCTAAACGGTGTGGTTTCATATTGTTAGGAGGTTGTGTTGAGAACTGAAGCACAGGACCATGAAGCTGGAGGTAAGAAGTATTGCATAAGTTTGTGCTTTAAAAAAGAGTAACACATACTGGGCACATGAGGTTAGTTTAGCATTATTTTGTATCAGACTGAATGAATTTGTATAAAGGCAGTGGCATTTCAAGGCTGTTGGTTCTTTTATAAATGTGTTATCATGTTTTACTTCACTGCCGTGTCCTGACTTGTGTGACCTTGTATCTTGTCCTGATTTCTATGTTTCTGAGTATTCTGTCTGCGTCTGTCGTTACCCTCCTAGCCTTAATGCGGAGGATGTAACCTTTACAGAAATGTGTTTGAAGATATAATGAAAGGCATACTAAAATAAAGGCAAACTATGCACTGAAGTAACTTGCAGAATCCCGTGCAGCAGTGTACACAGATGAGTAACTCCGCTTCATTTGTTTTGGGGAAAACAGCAACATTTATGAATTCCTTAAGGTGTAGCAGTTCTGTTTCATAAAAAAGCTCATTGCTTCCAACAGGTGCCTGCCTGGCTAAATTGGAAACAGATATGGAACTGGGGCACAGCTGCGTGGGGAAATGAATGACATGAGCAAGTGAGAGTAGAGAGGCAAAAGACATCCAAGTTTTGTAAATTAGAAATGAATGTTGTTGAAATTAGGAGGCACAGTTTTCTTAAAAATGTAATGCCACGTGTGTGTGTGTGTGTGTGTGTGTGTCACTGAGTCAGTTAGCATGCAGGCATGCACTGAGTGCTGGTGTGACTGGACCTCTTTCCGTCTGGCCACCTTGATGTGGTACAGAGGCTTATCACAATATACTAGGGACCTAAAAATACATTTGGTAAAATGTATTTTCCCTGCATAGCATTAAACCTCTGGTCCAAGGTTAGTGAACAACTTAAGAAAACAGCTAAATCCCCAAGAGAATTTCTTACAGTGTTGAAAAGGGACTATCTGTTAGATGTATGTTTAATGGATAGTAGATAAACATCCGAAACCATGTTTGAAGTCCCAATGTTCAAGTACAAACTGCACTGTTAATGAGTTAATATATCTACACGTGTTTGGAATTGTTCTGTTTAATTGTGCATGTTGTGATATCATGAACGTTCGCTGCTTGTCATATTGATATGCCATTTTAACTACGAACATACGAATGTGCCAGCAGAAACAGACCACCCGGTCTATCTGAGTCTGCTCGAGTGTGCAGCTAGCACCCCTAATTTGCAGCTGCCCCACCTCTCCTCCCCTTTGTCATCACAATGCCACCCCCCACTTCCCCACCCTCATTCTCCCCAGTTCCCTGTCCCATGCCCTTTTTGAAGCTGTTCACAGATTTACATACCATCCATTCTGGTAGCACGTTCCATTTTGCTACCACCCTCTTTGTGAAATAGTGTCTTCTCATTTCCCTTCTAAACCTTTTCCCCTCTATACTTAGTCTGTGCCCCCTGGTGTCCCTCCCCTCCTTAGTTTAAAGACCCCATCTGCCCCATCCTTACTGATTCCCCTCAGATATTTGAATGTCTCTATCATGTCCCCCCTGTCCCTTCTGTCCTCCAGGGTGTAGGTAGGTAAAAGGTAGGTAACATTTTTATTCACAGAAAAATGAATATGGATAACGTCACTGAGCCAAAGCTCATTTACAGTGCGGTCCATTAGTTCCATACCAGTTACTCTTACATAAGATACATTAATCACATTATGACAAAGCTAAACATAGACAAATAACATTTGACAATTACATTTCTAAAATATTATTATCACTGATATCATTCAAAAGACAACAACTTAGAAAAAACACATAAATACAATAATTATTCTCAACCCCCACTCGATACTACATCAATTCCCCTTCTATATTAGTATGCTTAATGTACCACTCTTTTATTAAATTTATCTGAAGTTCACTATTTACTGGTCTCAGATTCTCAGGTAATTTGTTCCACAATTCGGGGCCAAAATATATATAAAATGTTTTCTACCCTGAGCAGTTATTTGTTTAGGTACCACACATTCCAATCTATTTGCAGAACGTAATTCCCTATTTGGTATTTTTAATCCAATACCCTTTCCAATATAGGGTGTATATGGTATATTCAGGTCTCCCAGCCTGCTCTCATAGACTCTCCCCTCCATTCCACATATCATCTTCCCTGCCCTCCTCTGCACCCCCTCCAGTAGCCTGATATCACACTTCAGGTATGGGCTCCAAAACTGCACACAATACTCCAAGTGTGGCCTTATTAACGACTTGTAGAGGGGCAAGATCATCTCTCTTCACCTGGATGAACCCCCCCCCTTACTATGCACCCCAGCATTTTTTTCGCATTTGCAGCCACTCTCCTGCACTGAGCAGTGTTATTCATGGTCCCAGTTACCATTACCCCTAGGTCCTTCTCCTCCTCCATTATCCCCAGCTTAACCTCTCCCAGCCAGTATTCTCTTCTTGGGTTCTTCACCCCGAAGTGCATAACCTTACACTTCTTTGCATTGAACCCCAGCTACCACCTCTCTGACCACTCCTCTAGCTTGCTTAGGTCTGCCTGCAGCTGCTTCCATCCCTCCATTCCATCCACCACTGCTCCCATTTTGGTGTCATCTCAAACAGACTTACCTTGCTCACCACCCCATCCACAATGTCTGATATGAAGAGCCCAAATAATACCAGTCCTAACACAGAGCCCTGTGGTACCCCACTCATCACCGGCCTTGGAGTTGAGAGCTCCCTTCCCACTGCCACTGTTGTAGCCTCCCACTCAGTCAGCTTGTAATCCAGTTTGTCATTTTGGCCCCTAACCGTACACCAGTTAGCTTCCCCCCCAAGTCACCCATGAAGCACCCAATCGAAGGCCTTGCTGAAGTCCAAGTAAAGAACATCCACCGCATGACCCTTATCCAGCTCACCTGTCACTCAGTCATAATATTATATCAGGTTGGTTTGACAAGACTTCCCCAAAACGAACCCATGCTGCCTCACATCCTGGTGGCTGTTGTCTTCCACGTATGACACCAGTCTTTCCTTTAGTATCGTTTCCATGAGTTTGCACACTATGGAGGCGAGACTTACCGGGTGACAATTACCCGGTTCATCCCTTGGTTCACTCTTGTGTAATGCCACTACATGTGCCTTTCTCCAGTCCAGTGGCACACATCCTGACTCTAGTGAGGTGCCGTACAGATCTGTGAGTGGCTCCGCCAACACCTCTGCCATCTCTCAGCCCCCTGGGATGGATAACATCTGGCCTTGGAGCCTTGTCTACCCTCAGTTCCCTCAGTCCTTCCAGGACTCTACCTGCCTCAGTTCTTCCGTCTGTCGCCTTCTCTCTCCCCGTCCCCACCCTCCCAGCCCATGCTGGTAGCGGTCCCCCTTTCTTCTGTGAACACTCAGCAAAAGTATTTATTCAGTGCTTTTGCCTGTTCCTCCCCCTTTTCTGTCCATTCCCCACTCTTTTTTATCCTCACTATTGTCTCCTTGCACTTCCTTTTCTCCCTGATGTATCTGAAAAAGTCATTCTCTTCCTCCCTCCATTAATTTCCTGTGCTAATCTCAGCTCCCTCTGAGCCTTCGCTTCTCTCACTTTTCTGGTCACCTCCCTGGACCATCTTGCATACTGCTCCCTGTCCCCTTCTTTTCCTGTTCTCCTGTACCTCTGGTGTGCCTCTCGTTTTGCCCTCACCACCTTTACTACCTCACTGTTCAACCAGCATGGTTTCCTTGCTCTGCTCCTCTTACTCTGTGACTTTGTGCAGGTTTCCGTTGTCTCTGTAATCCCATGTCTAATAATATCCCATAACTGCTCCACTTCCATTTCCCTCCTTATGCCCTCCAGTTCAGTTCAATTTTATTGTTCAATCTAAAAAGATCTTTACAAAAAAGACAAATATAAAATGGGCATATACATAATACTGTAACAACACATGATATACAAAGAAAAAAAGACATACGATAAGTGTAAATATCTATTACACATGTGCATATGCTTAATCAAATCATTCCATACTATAATAACTTGCTCTTTCATTGGATGTAATCAATCAATCAAAATCTTTATTTATCCAGGTGAACACTGTTGAGCAAGCTCATTTGCAAGGTGGACCTGCATCTCACAAATCATAAACGATACACATAATCATACATCAATACGGAAAATGCAACAATACATGGTAAAACATGAAGAAGAGAAAGGAAAAGAATAACAGTGTAACGAGCAGTGAACGCATACATTGTAAATGTAATCACACATAGTTACATACAATAAGGAAATACATATTGGTAAAAAAGAAGTAAAACCAGAGCAAAACCGCAAATAAGTGGGAAATGCAGCCCTGTGATCCAAGAGGGACAAGTTAAATAACTAGTTATAAATATTACAGGGTGGTGGAGTGGGTGAGGGAAGGAAGAACAGGTGGGGTCTAGAGATGTAGGGTGCTAAAGTGGGGAAGATGAGGTATAGCAGAAGTTCTAGTTGTAGCACAGAGCTGACTACTCTTTATTTCATTATATCCGTGAGATGGAAGGGAGCGGCATGCAGATGATGGTTTCCAAAGCGGAGGCGCTGGAGGTACCTGCTACATCCAGGCTAGGGTGCTAGAATTACACGGAACTAAGGGGGCGTAATCCAAGTGTGTGTTCTCAAGCGGCTTCAGGGTCATTGACCGCCGATGGTCAAGGTCATAAGGCGTCTACACTGGGTAAATAAGCGGTCGTTAGCACACCAAGGTACTGAATAGAGGCAAGAGGTAGAGGTGGGGGAGAAGAGGGTGGATCATAGGACCAATTGCGGTGTATTCGGCAAGGCGCTCACTCTCCGGTGGTTTTACGGCTTTACCGCGCCTCTGATGGGCTTGGATCCAGTTTAGTGGACCCGGACGTAGGCCTCAGGGCTGCTGCCGCCCTGTGAACGCGTAATGTATGGCAGTTGGGTGAGGAGCCCTGGGAGGGTATGGAGCTGTAGATCATAGACGGTGGAAGCAATGGCAAACCTCTTTAATTAATTTTGCATATAAAGTTTTGAATGCTGCGACACTTACTGGAGTTTTTAGTTTCAGTGATTTCTGTATTTCATTCCAGAGAGTTGGCAGCGAGAAGCTTATGGCCGCTCTCCCAAGGTGCGTGCGGACCCTGGGTATTTTTAGAGAAATTGGTGAGCAGCTCCTTAAGGCGTAGGTTCGAAGATCATTTAGAGGCAATAGGTTGGAGATGTAATGTGGTAGTTTGGAGATAATAGCTTTTAAAGTCCAAACTGCGGCATTTCTGTTTCGTCTGTATTGTAGGGAGGTCCACCCCACAGCAGTGTATAGGGAGCAGTGGTGGGTAGAGGAGGGGAGGCCAGTGATGAAGAGCAATGCTCTGTGGTATAAGACGTCCAGTTTGTCCAGGAGAGAGGTATTGCAGTGGCTGTAGATGAAGTCAGCGTAGTCTAGTAATGGGATGAAAGTGGTCTGGACGACCTGTTTTTTTTGCTTCAGGCATCAGAAGGTGGTTTATTCGGTAGAAGAGCCCCAGCCTCTGCTTTAGCTTTTCTATCATGTCCTCCAGGTGTTCCCCCAAAGGAAAGTCTGTGGTCTAGCCAAACTCCCAAATATTTGAATTTGGGGACGAACTCTTAAGTTTTCCCCCAGTAAGGTGGTGATAGGGGGTAAAGTGCCAATAGACGGGTAAGGCTGAGTGTTGCTGGGGGAAAGGATCATTGCCTTGTTTTTTTTTAGCATTAAGGAGTAGATTTTTATTAAGTAGCTGATTTTGGAGGATGTCAAAGTCTTGTTGCAGATCTGTGCCATCAGTTTCTGGGGATAACCGGCTTAGGTACAGAACTGTGTCATCCGTAAACATGTGGATACTGTTTTTTTTATGCCAAGGTCTATGCTGTTGATGTATATGGTGAAGAGTATTGGGCCCAGGATGGAGCCTTGGGGGACACCTCTTACTAACGGTTTAGAGAGTGATAGCTCCCTATCTGCTTTAATCTGTTGGAGCCTGTCCATGAGGTAGTCCTGGAACCATCCAAGGGAGATAGAGTGATCGACGGTGTCGAAGGCCTTGCTTAGGTCAAGGAAGAGAGCGCAGACTAATTTTTTGTTTTCAAGGTCCTTTTCCCAATCATTTGTTACCTTGGCCAACGCCGTAATTGTACTGTGTTTTGATCGGAAGCCAGACTGTAATGGATTTCGGAAGTTTGAGTTTTCCAGGAAGGCTCGTAGCTGTGCATTTACTATTTTTTCTAACAGTTTAGATAGTATAGGGAGTAAAGAACTTGGCCTATAGTTGTTTAAATTGCAGGGGCCCCAGAGTTAAATAACGGGATAATGTGGACAGTTTTCCATAAGTTAGGGAGAGACCCCTGGGATAGTGATAAGTTGAACAAATGCATAATGGGCACTGCCAATACATGCCAGGTCACCTTTATGAAGCAGGGGTCTAACGAGTCCGCCCCTGCACTTTTCTTGATATCCAAGTGAAGGAGTAGTTCTTCAACTTCATTCAGAGTAGCAGGTGAGAAGGAGAAGGTGGCTTTTGTTAGATTTGGTTCAGGTGGCGGTGCAGGCATCTGAGAGTGCAGGTTGCAGGCAGGTGAATTATTGAAAGCTAGTCCGGCTGAGGCAAAGTGGTTGGTAAACACTTGCAGAATTTCCTTTTTGTCACTGAGAAGGACATTGTTAGAGGAGATTTTAGAGGGGAGTGCACTTCCTAACATGTGACCAGAGAGGTCTTTAATTGTGGACCAGAATTTAGTTGGACAAGTTGAAGCGGCATCTAGCTCAGAACGATAGAAGTTGGACTTGTCCTCTCTTGTTAACCTTGTGCAGGAGTTCCTGGCAGCTCTGAAAAGACACCAGTCTTTGGCAAGTTGTGATTTACGAGTGGTTTTCCATAGTTTGTACCTTTTTAGCAATGCAGCTTTGAGTTCTGGGGTAAACCAGCAATGAGTTCTGGGCTTTAAACGTGTTTTGACCAGTGGACCATGGGTGTTGAGGGCATGTGTTAATATTTCTTGGTATATGGTATATGCATCGTTCACTAGTTTGGTGAGGTAGAAACTCTGCCAGAGTGGAGAGTCCTTAAGATCATTGGCATAGGCATGTGGGTCAAAGTTTCGCTTTGATCTCTTAGTGGAGAATTTCGAAGTAGTTTTGGGCATGTGATTTGTTCTCACTCCAGCAATAAAACAGTGATCGCTGATGTCGGCATGGAAGATACCAGCATGTGAGTAGAGGAGTGGTTTGTTTACTAGTAGGACATCTAGAAGGGTACTATTTGCTGGGTTTTTCTTATTAATGTGAGTTGGTTCATTAATAAGCTGCGAAAGTCCATAAGAGTCACAGAGGGATTTGAGAGGTAGTGAGGCACTGGATAGCCAGTCGTAATTAAGGTCTCCCAGTATTATAGTTTCTAGGTTGCTGGAGTCCAGCAAGGAAGATAGGTAAGTCAGGAACTGGGGTCCAGCTGAGGCTGGCCTATAGCAGCCGATGATTTGAATGGCTGATGCAGGAGTAATTTAAATTTTTAGGGATAAGCATTTGTAAGCGCCAGCATATGAAGAGGAATCAAGTAGAGAGACTGAGAATTTGTTCTTGATATAGATGATGACTCCGCCAACCCTGGTCTGTCTGTCAGTTCTGAGTAGTAGGTAGTTAGGTATTCCAATCTCCATAGCAAGTGTGGCTGGCCATAGCCAAGACTCAGAAATGACAAGCACGTCAGGATCAGTGTGGGAGATCCAAGCCTGGATGGAGGAGAATTTTTTTTAGAAGGCTGCATGCATTAACATGCATGAAGCTAATTCCTTTTATTTTGGAGAGTTCTGATGGTGAGGTGATGTCGATCATGGGTCCAGGGTTGAGCTCTACGTTGCCTGAACATAGTAATAGCAGAAGCACAAGTTTTCTTAGGACCACAAGGGAAGCTTTGAGAATTGTTGTCCTTTTCTGGGTAGATGTAATATCCAGGTAGGTTTGCGTGGGCATACTAATAGTCTTATGTTGACCTAGCATCACGTAGCATAGAACCCTTGCTGTGAGGTACCACAATATATTATTGCTGTAAGAGGGTAGCTGATACCTTACGGCTGAAGTTTGGCTGCTTGATGCCCACCTAATATGCCACCCGATTTGGTGGGGGTGTAAAGGTACAGTGGTGTTGCAGGAGCTGAGTATGTGCCTGATGTGAGAACATTGTATGGACTCAGGACGGGTTTCCTCACTAGAGTAGGTCCAGTTGAGTGGATTCCCCAATATAGGCACAATACATAGAGCCATAAGGAACTGGAAGCATAATGCCATGGTGATTAGTGTAGGTAGGCAGATAGCGCTCCTAGAGAGGGAGGAGGGCTCCTTGATTTGGTTTAGATAGCTAGTCTATGGCAGTGTCCCTCGTCTTAGCAGGGTAGATTAAACAATAGATCAATAGGAATGGACAATAAAGGAAGGGTAGACAGTAGGGGAGCCAATAGCAATAAGGGGTGGAGCAAGATGATCTATATAGAAATGGGCCAGGAGGGGGGATGGGCCAGGAAGGGGGATGGGCAGGTGGGCAAAAATTTGTGGCTTTGCCATACCTCTCAGTGAGCTGTTTTATGTTGTAATGTAATCTTTTTTAAGGCTTTGTAAATATTGTCCTAACAGTACTAGTCCTTATTTCCCTTATATTGATTAAAACTTTGCTGTTTTCCTTATAATGTATTCATTTGTTGTAAGAAGTATATTAATCTTTAGTTCATCATCACAACCTTGTAAACCAGATAAAATATCTGCCAGTCATTTATTTCTGGCCTTCTCATATGCCCTTCAGTTTCCCTTTCAGTACTTCCCGCATCCTCCCAAAGTCCACCCCCCGGACTTCCGGTGACGTCACAGAGATAATAGCAAGCAACTGAGAGTGGCTCACCACCCACGTCGCTCAGGAAAACAGATTAAATCATAAAAATATTGCAAAAAAGCATAAGAATGGCATCTACAGAATGTACTACAGAAAAACAAAATAAGGAAAAACCCAAAAATCGAATTAATTAATCGGATGACCGAAGATTGACTTCAGCAACCAAGAGGCTGAGTAGAAGCCCTTCACCGGCTAGTATAGTAGATACGGAGGAGGAGGAATCCGATCAATTGTCTCGATCACGGTTTGAACAACTTTTCAAAGAGATTCAGGAAATGAGATCTGAGACAAAGCAAGAATTTCGTAACCTCGACCAAAATTAACCAAACTAGAGCAGCGAGTTGAAGCGGCAGAAGACTGGATAGCACAGAACGAGGACGGTGTGACATAAACAGGCCTGATACTACAAGCACTAATGGTCCAAACTGAAAGATTACAGGAGAAATGTAAAGACCTTGAAAGCCGCTCTCGTCGGAAGAATCTTAGACTATATGGCCTCCCCGAGGGAACAGAGACAGGCCAAATGTCGGATTTTCTGACAGATCTACTAATAGATATCTTGCACTTACCAATGGGGTATCAATTAAATATTGAGAGGGCTCATAGAGCGCTGCAGCCTAAACCTGCAGACGAAAAAGCAAGACCGTGTTCGATCATTGTCAAGTTTAACAGCTATAAAACGAAAGAAGACGTTCTGTTAAGGGCATGAAGACAGAAAGAAGTCACTTATCTAAACAACAGATTGTTTTTCGATCACGATTTTCCACAAGAAATTCAACGGCAATGCTTACAGTACTCAGA
This sequence comes from Neoceratodus forsteri, assembly GCA_016271365.2. Classification (NCBI taxonomy): domain Eukaryota; kingdom Metazoa; phylum Chordata; order Ceratodontiformes; family Ceratodontidae; genus Neoceratodus; species Neoceratodus forsteri. The sequence continues at coordinate 13,600,964 of JADMNL010000038.1, read as the reverse complement.
TATAATAAAAGTGTTAAAAGCCAAGGGTCTCCGTTTCCATACACCCTACCCAGCTAAAATTCGTATTTTCTGGCCTGACGGAACCAAAGTATACAACTCACCAGAGGAAGCCAGAGGGGTTATGGTGGAGAAAGGTTTAATGGAGCTTCAGGCCACAGCAAACAAGAACTCGAGTTCCCAGAAGGCATCAGAGTGTGCCATGGATTGGGCAGTTTCACTGGGGAGGAGGAAGAGAGGTCGCGACTTTGACACGTCATCTGCTGCGCCTCTGCAGGCGATGAGAATATTGCTCCAGAAACTCCAGGAACAGCATAAAGATCTTCAAAAAGACTCCCAGGACTGAACAAAATCTGGGGAAGACCCTTGTTATTTTTTTGGATCGGGTAAGACGTCTTTTGGCGACTACATTAACACATTGCCTAGGCTGAATAAGGTCCCGATTGCTCCCAGTTAATCCAGACTCTAAAGCTGCCAAGTAAGACACTTAATAGAAGGCAGGCAGACCCATCTTCTCACCACTAGTGAAGCTTTCATATGGGACTGATTAGTGGACTAATCTAAGCGTTATGTTACAGCATTGTTGCTCATTCTTACTTGTTCACTGGCATATTCAAAGCTAATTACAGGCACAGCAGAAACAGACATGCCTGTAGATTGTTGAAGCTGTTTAAATGGCTGAAAATAAGCAATATTACTTTATACGAGGTTTGAAAATGGTTGATTTGATTTGAGATGTTTCAGATTGGGCGGTGTGGGGGTGGAGGTCACAGGTTGTGACATTACAGTTTTCTTTTTTGACATACACTTTTAATAGTGTACAACAGAGCCTGAATAATACATCTCGAGGCTCTCGAGGAGGATTGCACGTGGTGTGATAGCTCTTACTCCTCGTGCTGGTGATCCCAGAGAGTAGGGGGATTACTGGTAACAGAAATCCTGATTAGAGGACGAAAGGGTTTCCATTGTTGGAAGTACAAATTTGTTTAGTATTTGTTCTTAATATAACTGTTCTCACATCAGTCTGTAGTTTAGACATGGTGTGGCAATGTTTAATATATCTTGGGTTGTTAATAATTCGACTTTGGGGATTTTGCCTTTGTGGAAGGGATGAAAATATTATGGGAGAAGCTAGGGGGGCTGATAATAGGATAATAGAAATGCAGCATTTTTTTGAAATACCAATTAATCCAAACTGATAAATGGATAAGGCAGATATAACTACATTATCTTTTAATGTTAATGGATTAATGCAACCCATCAAAAGAAGTAGAATAATGCCCTTTCTGCGAAAGTCCCAGGCAGCTTTCATAATGCTTCAAGAAACTCATCTAAACAAAGATGAGCATGAGAAACTAAAATATTTGGCTACCAAACAACTGTCTTCTCGTATAAGAAGGGTAGAAGACGGGGTGTAGCAATTCTGATACCTAACAGTTGCCCTTTTGAGGTGATTGACTCGATTAAAGATAAAGAGGGATGTTGGGCTGGTTTAAAGGGTAAATATAATGGCTTGACAGTCACTTTGGTTTCAGTGTATGGACCACCGGGTTCACAATTTTCATTTTACAGAGATTTTATTCTTCGAATTTCCGATTGGGCAGAAGGTTATCTTATAATGGGGGAGACTTAAATTTGAGGTTAAATGCACATATGGACACATCTGGAGGGGTTGCCAGACAGGAGAGTGGAACGGTGAAGAAAGTAGTAAAATTAATGGGGGAAATTGGCTTTATCAACACTTGGAGACAGATGCATAAGGGAACTAAGCAATTGTCTTTCTATTCTGCAGCACATAAAACATATTCTAGGATAGACTACTTTTTAATGCCTAGATATATTACAGCACTGATTCCTGGATGGGTGACATATTCTTATCAGACCATGCCCCATTACTTGAAATTAAAAATAGGTCCCATTCGGCATTCCACTTTCTGGCGGCTGAACCTCCCCCGATTCGTGATCAGGAAAGTAAGGATATGATAACCAAGGTAATAGACCAAGCAGTAAGAGATAATGCAGATCCAGATATTGCCCCTGGGATCTTATGGGATACAGTGAAAGCAATAGTATGAGGAAAATGCATGGAAATATCGTCCAGAAATAAGAGAGTAAGGGAAGCATGAAGGGATGGGCTTCAGGAGCAGATAAGAACTCTGGAAATACAACAACAACAATTAAATGCAGATGGGAAAATTATTAAAGAAGAAATTGCTGGAAATTCTAGACTACCAAGTTGAGCAAAAATTACTTTATTTACGCAAGAGATATTATGAGGGCAGTCCAAGGGCACTTCGACTCTTAACATGCAGGCTTAGGCAACGAAGAGCTAGGGCGAGCATCCCCAAAATATTAGACTCCAAAACAAAAACATGGAAATATAATGTTGAAGGGACTGTAGAAACATTTAAAAATGATTATCAAACCTTATATAGTAAGGGGGCTAGCCCTACCCCAGAGGAAAGCAAAAAGTATTTAGCACCCCTACACCTACCCAAAATTTCAGACCAGCAGAGAGAGGGTCTGCTTTCCCCTCTTACAACAGGGGAGATACAATTAGAAATATCCCGCTTAAAGACAGGAAAATGTCCTGGAACTGACTGGCTCCCAGATGAATTTTATAAAAGTTTCAAACCAGTAATAGTGCCTCTACTCAGGGATGCATTTAATGCCCTCTGGACGGAGGAGGGCAGGGGTGCCCCATCTTGGAATCAAGCCATTGTTTCTGTGTTGCCAAAGCCAGCCAGGGACCCCACTAAATGTTCTTCATATAGACTGATTTCAATATTAAATACTGACTATAAAATACTGACGGTGGCTTTGGTCCGGAGGTTGGAGAGGTTTCTCCCGGACATTATAAATCTAGATCAAAATGGTTTTGTCCTGGGTAGACAGACCTTGGACAACGTAAGAAGGTCAGTAGACATAATTGAATAACTCCAACTATCAGGGATACTGGCTTATGTGAAGAGTCTAGACGCAGAAAAGGCCTTTGATCAAGTATCTTGGACTTATTTGAGGGGTACTCTGGCTGGTTTTGTCCTCCCGGCTGTTTTTGTGGACTTGATTTTCAAGCTATATGGGAGCCCAACAGCTTATATAAGAGCTAACGGACATATATCTAGCTCTTTTAGGCTAGAGAGGGGTACTAGGCAGGGCTGTCCCCATTGCTATTTGCTATGTATATTGAGCCTTTGGCTCAGTGCATAAGGGTGAATAACCGGGTAACTGGGGTGATGTTGGGAAACACAACCCACAAGATGGTGCTTTATGCCGACGAGGTTCTGTTGTACCTAACAAATCTGACGGTATCTCTGCCTGAAGTCTTTGAACAGATTAAAGTTTTCTTGGCCCTTTCGGGGTATGCCTTGAACTGGTCAAAGACAGAAGTCTTGGTATTTTCGGATACAGTCCCAGATCACGTTAAACTAGCATACCCTATGAAATGGGATTGTGAGGTCATTAAGTACCAGGGAGTTAAGCTTGGTGAATCACCCTCTACACTTTTTGCAGATGATTACCCAGCCCTGATAAAGCAAATAAGAGCAGCTTTACAGAGATGGGACAGTATTCCCTTCCCTTTCTGTTCAAGACTACAAATAATCAAGGCAAATGTTACGCCAAGACTGCTGCATTTATTTCAGGCAGTCCCATGCATGGTTTCTCTGAAGGAATCTGAGGTATGGCAGAGTTGGATAATGGCCTTTATTTGGGGGAACAAATGTCCCAGAGTTGCTAAAAAAAGTTTTATTTTTATCAAAACAGGAAGGGGGAAGAGCCTGTCCGCATATAAGCAGCTACTGGGCTGCTGCCCAAATGAAACAGGCTTTGCTGTGGGCCCATAAGGGTTATCGAGCCCATTGGCAGCAAATTGAACTGCATTTAATGGGGAGAGCACAACTGTGCTCCAAGCTTTTTGACCCTCAGGGTCGCACCTCTGATTTAGGGGAACTCTTGCCCTCAGTAAGAGCAACATTGCACGGATGGTACCAGGGTATTAAAAGAGGATATACAAAAAGAAAAATTTGGAAATATAAATGGTTCATTACTGACAAGACCTATATTCCAAATAATTTCTCTAATTGGTACCAAAGACATGCTGCTGCAGGTTTTGTTGCAGGCTGGCAATTGCTCCAGGGGAGCACAGTATTACCTTTCGAAAGAGCAAAGGAATTGTTCGCCTGGTCAGAAAATTATCTGTTATATTACTATCAACTAAGAAACTTTATTAATGGGAAGTTGCAAGAAGATGTTCAATATGAATACCTTAGACCTTTCCCCAGGGTATTTGAAATTATCTGGGAATCTACACATGGTAAGGGGGCAATAACAATGCTTTACTGGAACCTGATAGCAGACCAAATGCACAGCACAGCCTTACTACAAAAAAGATGGGAGCAAGAACTGGAAATACAACTAAACCAGAAGAAATGGGAACTGGCCTTTAGAAGTAGTTGGCGAACCACTTCATCACCGATGTGGCAGGAATTTGCCTGGAAGATTAAAGTTAGGTATTTTTTTACCCCATGTAGACAGTTTAAGAAAGATGGGTTCCAGAACCAATGCTCTGTGCTGGAGAAGATGCGGCTGTCTCCAAGCGGAGATGTCACATATTTTCTGGTTATGCCCAGGCCTTCAAACATATTGGGGTACCATAAAACAACACTTGACAGGAATATTTGGAATAACAACGGAAATGGGCCCATAAAATATAATATTAGGTCTTTGCCCAACAGTCATTAGAGGGAAAGAAGGGCAATATTTATGGACTGTGTTGTGCATTGCGGCTTTGAAGGGCATAACAAAGAAATGGTTACAGCAGTCCCCCCCAGAAATCAGGGAATGGATGGGAATAGTCAGCCAAATTCAAATTATGAAAAGAACCACTTTCGCTGCCAATCATTGTATAGAAACATATACAAGTAGATGGACTCGTTGGAACCTTTATAAAGATGGGATATAAATGTAACATAGATAAAAGTGTACCCTCTACCTTCCCCCCATCCCCCCATTTTGTGTTTAGTAGCACTCGCCACAAAGAATATTAGTTTTAAATCAATGTTTTTTTAATATTAAAATATATGGATTTCACCTTACCCTAAAGGTATAAGTTGGTTTTATATAATTTAATTTAAAAGTTAATGATTTTGATTGGTTAACAAGTATTGTATATCAATTGGAAAGTGTATACAATTTCTATGTAATATAATATGGTTGTTTTATACTAGCAACATTTGATAATGAGCTTGTCTATGACAAAGTCTGTAAGTTACAACCAAAATTATTACTTTATACTGAAATACTTTCAATAAACTAAGTTTAAAAAAAAAAAAAGTCCTCCCCGCTGAAGTTTACCATCCGGGTTAATGATTTCTCTGGCTCCCCGGACGTGGTGATATTACACCGTACTGTCTGGTGATCATTGTCGGCTAGTGGGCCCTCCACCCTTATTTCCCTTACTGATTCTCCATTCGTCAATACCAGATCTAAAGTGTTCTTTAACCAAGTAGGTACACTGACCAACTGTGTCAGGAGACCCTCCTGGATTACATCCAGGAGCACTTGCTCCCTAGCACTGAAGGCGACCAGAATGCTCCAGTCAGCCCTTGGCAAGTTGAAATGCCCCACGATGACCACCTTCCCTTTTCTACATAAATTTCTGATTTGTCACGCTAATTCCCTGTCAAGCCCCTCAGACTGGCACAGTGGCTGTATACCACCCCGATCCGCAGCTTCCTATCCCTTGAGTCTACCCATGTTTTATGTTGAAACTCTATAAGTGCACTTTGAAATGGATTTTTAACCCAGGACCACCCTGAAAATAGGACTGCAGTCCTAATGGTGATGAAATGTACCAACATAATTCTTGTATAAAAATAAAGATTTTTACTGCTACTACAATAATTTCTAAACATTGTAACTAAAAGCCAGCGAATTTCTGTGTGTGTTAGGAAAAAAATAAAATATTTTAAATCTATGAAAATATTAATCTGTTGGGATTATTGGCTTAATGCATATTTGACTGAAGGGGGGGCTATTGTTTCTGTGGTATCACATATTTTGGTTTATGTTTACGTAATGGGGCAACAGTGCCATCCATTTTGTGTACAAGTTTAAAATTCCTGGCTACATCCCTGGACACAGAGGTTTGTTGTCTTCACTATCCCTACTTTTAATTTTGCCCACTGTTCCTCCACTTCACCCAAGTCCCCTCCCCCTACCAGGGCATCCCTGAGGCATTCCGCCCATCTTTGCAAAATTGGCCCTCCTGAAGTCCAAGACCCTCTCCTGTGTGTGACTTGCTCCTGCCACAGTTCTTATAGTGAACCACATCACACTGTGATCACTGGTCTTCAGCTGGCCCCCCCCCACCATGATGTCTGCAGCACTGTCCCTGTTTGTGAGTACAAGGTCTAGTGTTACTCCTGCCACAGTTCTTATAGTAAATCACATCATACTGTGATCACTGGCCTCCAGCTGGCCCCCCACCATGACGTCTGCAGCACTGTCCCTGTTTGTGAGTACAAGGTCCAGTGTTGCTCCTGCCACAGTTCTTATAGCGAACCACATCATACTGTGATCACTGGTCTCCAGCTGGGACCCACCATGATGTCTGCAGCACTGTCCCTGTTTGTGAGTACAAGGTCTAGTGTTGCTCCTGCCACAGTTCTTATAGCGAACCACATCATACTGTGATCACTGGTCTCCAGCTGGTCCCCCACCATGATGTCTGCAGCACTGTCCCTGTTTGTGAGCACAAGGTCCAGTGTTGCTCCTGCCACAGTTCTTATAGCGAACCACATCATACTGTGATCACTGGTCTCCTGCTGGCACCCACCATGACGTCTGCAGCACTGTCCCTGTTTGAGAGTACAAGGTCTAGTGTTGCTCCTGCCATGTTCTTTTAGTGAACGACATCATACTGTGATCACTGGTCTCCAGCTGGCCCCCCACCATGACGTCTGCAACACTGTCCCTGTTGGAGAGTACAAGGTCTAGTGTTGCTCCCTTATGAGTGGATTCTTTTACTAACTGCTTGAGGAACACTCCCTGTAGGGAAACTAGTATGCTTCTACTCCTAGCTAAAGCTGCTGCTTGGTTGCTCCAATTTACATCTAGCAGATTGACAACCCCCCCACACCAGCAGCACTTCCCCTTATTTGCAATCTTTTGGATGGCTTCCCTCAGAACCTTATCTACCTCCTCTCCAGATCTAGGTGTCTGTAGATCATGCCAGTGTGAATAGTGGCTCCCTTCCCTATCTCTAGAGTGACTCACTGTACCCCACCACTCCTTGTGTTCTCTGTACCTCTCTTGCTTTCATGCTATCCCTTACGTAAAGAGCCACTCATCCCCCTTTCTTAGCCACCCTGACCTTCCTAAACAAAGTATAGCCTGGTATGGATATGTACTAGTCATGGTTCTCATTGCACCATGACTTGGTAGTGGCTACAATGTCCAGGTCAACCTCTGCCTTGATGGTGACTAGGTCTGGGATTTTATTTCCCAGACTTGGAGCATTTGCACACATTGCCTTCCAAACTCTGCTACCACCCTCCTTTCCAACCACACTTTTCCCTTTTGCCTTCTCTCATTACCCCCTCTGTCCTCATTCCCATCCGTCTTCATTTCTTCCAGGTTGATTTTCTTGTTATCAGGTACCCTCCGGGGGGGTCGGGGGGGGGGGGGATGCCTCCCTTAAGGTATTCCCTACTGATTACTTCAGCTTGTGGGGGGGCAGTTTACGTCTCCCTGATTCCTTCTGCCACCCCCCCCCCCTTGGCTACTTCAGATCTTGCCGATGTAACATTTAAATCATTCCCTTAGAAGCTGGGTTCCCCTCCCAAAAGGATGCAGGCCATCTCCTCTGTACAGGCCTTTATCCCTCCAGGTGGGACCCCAGTCTGCAGTGTAACCGAATTCCTTTCCCTCTGCACCACTCTTTCAACCACTAGTAGAAGCTCCTGGTATACAGTACCCTATCCTCCCTGCTGTCATAGACAGGCAGTACCACAGAAAGATCACTGAGTGTGCTACCTGCCTAAGACCTCTCCATAACTTACATAGGAACATAGACTTTGACGGCAGACAAGGACTGCTTGGTCCACCTAGTCTGCTCATGTTCCTACCTATTGGATAAGCTGCAGATTCTAGTTAACCAGCACACAGCCTACTTCCCCCTTATCCCCCTCCTACCGCCACTATAATTGCCTTATGTTGGTCCCATGCATTCTTGAATTCCCCCACTGTTTTTGGCACCACAACCTCCTCAGGAAGACTGTTTCAACTCCCTGAACTCCTCCTGCACAATTCTAACATCAACCCTAGCCAGGTCATTAGTCCCTAGAAGGACAATGACATGCAGATGTCTCATCTGTCCCACTGCCCTGGCGATCCTCAGTATCTGCTTTGCATCCCTCCCAGTCATGTGAGCTGGTAGGCACCTAACCTCCCTCTCTCATCCCTTTCTGCCCCAAAATCTATCCTCCTCACAATGGAGTCCCCACCAGGAGTTGCAGTCTCCTCCTCCTCTGGAGTCCTCTGCTACCCTCCCTGGGGACTCCACTATAGAGCTCCCTCACATCATTCCTTGTCATTACAATGGGCGCATATAGAAACATAGAAACATAGAATTTGATGGCAGATAAGGACCACTTGGCCCACCCAGTCTGCCCATTTCTCTACCTAATGGATAAGCTGCAGATCCTAGTTAACCAGCAGCCTACTTTTTCCTACCCCCAACCCCTAGAATTGCCTTATGACTGTCCCATGCATGCTTGAATCCCACCACTGTTTTTGACTCCACAGCCTCCTCCGGAAAGGCTGTTCCATGCATCCACAACCCTCTCTGTGAAAAAATACTTCCTCACATTACCTCTGAGCCGCCCTCTATCTTCAAATTGTGCCCCCTTGTTCTTGCACACCTCCTTTTCTGAAAGATGCTACCCTCTTGGACTTTGTTGATTCCCTTGAGGTACTTGAAAGTTTCTATCATGTCCCACCTCTCCCTCCTTTCCTCGAGGCTATACATATTAAGCTCCTTAAATCTCTCTTCATATGTCTTCCGGTGCAGACCCTGCACCATTTTCGTTGCCCTCCTCTGCACTCTGGCTCATGTAGTGCACCTCCAAAAAAACAGCCAAAGGATGAATCAGGCAACTACTGGCTAGTAAGCCTCACATCCACTGTGGGAAAGTTAATGGAGACTATCCTTAAGGAGAGGTTGGTAACCTTTTTTGGAAGGTAATGGACTCCAGGACAGAAAGCAACATGGTTTGTCTCTGCCAGCCCAAACTGGTTGACTATTATGACTGGGTAACTATGGAACTGGACAAGGGCCATGCAGTGGGTGTCCTGTATCTAGACTTCAGTAAGGCATTTGATTTGGTGTCACGTGGGGGGGGATTGGTTAATAAGCTGAAATACCAGGGGTAGGGACAAAGATGGTGAACTGAATCGAGAACTGGCTATAGGGGATACAACAGAGGGTAGTGGTGAGAGGGGAACTCTTATCTCCAAGGACTGTGACAAGTGGAGTACCACAGGGTTCTGTACTGGGCCCAGTGTTGTTTGGCATCTTCATAGCAGACATCTTGTACTGCATTAGGAACAAGATCAGTCTGTTTGCAGATGACACCAAGATCGGAGCAGTGGTGGATGACATAGTAGGGTGGCAGGGGCTGCAGGATGATCTGGCTAAACTGGAGGACTGGTCACATGCTTGACAGCTCAAGTTCAGTGCTAAAAAGTGCAAAGTAATGCATTTCAGAGCAAGGAAACCAAGGAGGTGTTATCAGTTGGGAGGGATACAGTTAGCCGCTACTGAGGAGGAGGAGAAGGATCTAGGGGTGATAATAACAGGGCAAATGAACCACTCAGCACAGTGCAGGAAGGCTGCAGCTAAAGCCAACAAGATGCTGGGGTGTATTACTAGGGGAATCACCTCCAGAAGAGGAGAGGTGATCCTGCCTCTGTACAGGTCATTGGTGAAGCCACACCTGGAGTACTGCATGCAGTTCTGGTGCCCATACTTGAAGAAGGATGTTAGCTTACTTGAGGGGGTCCAGCACAGAGCAACAAAGGTGATCCGGGGATTGGAAGACAAACCCTATGAGGAGAGGCTGAGACAGTTTAATATGTACTCCCAGGAGGGGAGTAGGGTTGGGGTCTATATGACTGACACCTTTAAATACATGAAGGGTATAAACAAGACTGGTACAGAGGGGATGTTAAATTGAGGGGTGGGAGGGACTCAAGAGGTCATGGTCTGCGACTGGGAGGATTCATGAGAGAAATTGAGGAGAAATATTTTCATGGAAAGGGTGGTGTCTATGTGGAACACTTTGCCAGAGAAGGTGGTATCCTGAAAGACAGTGGACAGTTATAAAAGAGAATGGGATGAGGTGAGAGGGAGGGTCACCATGAGGAGGGGAGGGAGGGGCAGCTGCAGTGCAAGGATTGCTGGCTGCACATTCAAGCAGACTTAATAGATCATGTGACCTGTATCTGTTCCAAATTTGTATGTTCGTGTGTTCTTGTGTAGGTTCCAGATTGAGCTGACCAGGACTTGGGGGGGGGCCTCCTCCCTCACCCAGGAACTACCGAGTGCACTATCGCTGCCTCAAAGGGTACCAATGAAAAGGAGCGGCTGGACCATGGTGGGCTCAGGAAGAGTGAAGGTAGTGGTCAGAGGCACAATCCCCTATGGTGCCACAACACAATTTATACACCACCCTGATGGAACTGGACTTTCCCATGGATGCCAGATGTTAACTGGAGTGCAGTTGCAGCAGCCACTTCTAAGAGTGGGGTTATTCTAGATGCCCTACAGGGGGCATACCTTAGACAACTAGTATTGGAACCCACTCGAGAGGGAGCAATCTTAGACCTGGTTCTCTCAAAATGAGATGGAGATGGAGACAGGATCACAGATGTAGAAGTGGGTAGCCATCTTGGAACAAGCGATCATTGAACAGTATGGTTCACAATAAACACAGTTGTAGAGTCAAGCCATACAAAGGCAAAGGTACTGGACTTTAGGAGGGCTGACTTTGCCAAAATGGGTGAGTGCCTAAGGAATGCACTAGCAAATGGGCAGAAAGGAGGGGTGGAAGAACAATGGGGAATAATAAAAACTGCCATCACAGAGGTAACAAGCCTTTATGTGAAGCAAATAAAACAAAATGATGTTAGAAACCACTATGGTTCTCAAAGGAGGTGGCAGTGAAGGTTCAAGAGAAAAAGAAAGCATTCAGGAAGTACAAGGAATCACAGAATGAGCAGAACAGAGAATTGTATCAGTTAAAGCAAAAGGAAACTTGGAAGGCAGTCAGAACAGCAAAGGCCCAAACTGAGGAAAAGATAGCCAACTCAGTTAACCTTTTATAGGTACATCAGGGAGCGTAGGAAGACCAAGGGAGGGATAGTGAGGCTTAATAAAGGGGAGGGAGGGGTGGGCAGAGGGTGATGGTGAAAAGACAAAGAAACTAAACAAATATTTTTGCTCAGTATTTACAAATGAAGATGGGGAGGTATCTAAACCAGACAATAGAAACACTCAGGATACAGAAGTTGATACTAGCCCATTTACAGAAGAAGTGGTTCCAAAAGAACTCTTAAAACTGAAGGTGGACAAAGCAATGGGGCCTGATGGGATTCATCCCAGAATTCTAAAAGAACTAAGGGTAGAACTAGTGACACCACTGACTACCCTCTTTAACAAATCATGGGAGGATGGGGTGGTACCTGAGGACTGGAGGAGGGCAGATGTGATTCCACTTCACAAAAGTGGGAGCAGGGCAGAAGCGAGAAACTACAGACCTGTTAGTTTAACCTCAGTGATAGGGAAAATGATGGAATCACTTCTGAAGGAAAGAATTGTCGAGTCCCCAGAGGCCAGAGGGGCACAGGACCCAAGGCAGCATGGATTCACAGTGGGAAGGTCATGCCAAACAAATCTAATAGATTTCTTTGACTGGGTGACCAAAGTAGTAGATCAGGGAAGGGCTGTGGACATGGCCTACCTAGACTTTAGCAAGGCATTCGACACAGTCCCACACAAAAGATTAATATACAAATTAGCCAGCTTGGGAGTGGGTCCCAAGATGATAGCCTGGGTAAAGAATTGGCTGGAGAATAGGACACAGAGGGTAATAGTAAATGGAGTCCACTCTGAAGAAAGGGAGTTACTAGTGGGGTACCGCAGGGTTCAGTATTAGGACCGGTCCTCTTCAATGTCTTTATAAGCGACATTGCAGAGGGATTGGAAGGAAAAGTATGTCTCTTTGCAGATAACACAAAGATCTACAACAGAGTTGATGCACAAGGTGGGCTGGAAAGGATGAGAAGGGACTTGGCAAGGTTAGAGGAATGGTCAAATGTATGGCAATTTAGATTCAGTGCTAAGAAGTGAAAGGTAATGCACCTGGGAAACAAAAACCCAGGAGAAGAGTACACAATGGGGGGGGGGGGGGTGAGATACTAACAACAACAAAAATGGTAAGGGACCTGGGAGTAGTCATATCAGATGACCTAAAGGTGGGCGAGCAATGTGAGAAGGCAGTAAGGAGGGATGGGGGGATATTGGGATGTATAGGGAGATGCATCACCAGCAGAAAACAGGAAGTTGTTATCCCTCTATACAGACAGTTGGCGAGACCCCATCTGGAGTACTGCGTCCAGTTCTGGAGACCCAATCTCCGCAAAGACATAGACAGGATGGAAGCTGTCCAGAGGAGGGCAACTAAAATGGTGCAGGGTCTGCAAGAGAAGCCATACGAGGAGAGGCTAAAGGAGCTTAATAGGTATACCCTTGAGGAAAGGAAGGAGAGGGGGGACATGATAGAAATGTTTAAGTACCTCAGTGGAATCAACAAAGTCCAAGAGGGTAGCATCTTTCAGAAAAAGAGATGTGCAAGAACAAGGGGATACAATTTGAAGATAGAGGGGGGACAGCTTAGGGGCAATGTGAGGAAGTATTTTTTCACAGAGAGGGTGGTGGACGCATGGAACTGCCTTCCTGAGGAGGTTTTGGGGTCTAAAACTGTGGGCGAATTCAAGAACGCAATTTTTGTGGGGGGTAGGAAGAAATAGGCTGTTGGTTAAATAGGATCTGCAGCTTATCCTCTAGGTAGGAAAATGGGCAGACTAGGTGGGCCAAGTGGTCCTTATCTGCCGTCAAAGTCTATGTTTCTATGTTTCCCATTTCCCACCGTATGCCTGTCTCATCCATCTGTCATACTGCTGCCCTCTGGGTTGTCATTACGGCCCCCTTGCTCCTGCCCCATCCATAAAAGCTTCCCCTCTTCAACCTCCATTGTAGCCAGCACTGAGAACCTATTGTTTGACACACTTACTCCACCTTGCGCTACCCCTCTCATATTGTTACAACACTCCCAATTGCTGCTGGCTCTGTGGCCATTTCTGCCGCTATTCCCGCTCCTCTTCTAGTCCTCTGGTTCTGTACTCCTGGTTTCCTTTGGAGGTGGCAATCTTGGTTCAATTACCTAACCCCCCTTCTCTACCCTTGGGCTGGGATGTCTGCCACCCTCAGAAGCTCTCCTGCCTACCTCAGGTGCTGAATAGCTCCCAAAAACTGCTCCACCATTAACCAACTAATCTTGTCCCTACGCTCTTCAGGCTGCCTGCACACCAAGCACCCCCCACTCTCCATACCACCCCTAAAAAGATAGTTGCCCTGCAGTTGTTGCAGCCTACCATGGTCCCCATTTCTTTACTTGCCATCCAGCTCCCCCCACACTCTCAGCTGAAATTTCTGTGCTCCATCTACTCAGCCCCTCGCACTGTCTGGGAATATCCATGTTATTCCACTCACAACCTCTTCCTCCCCGATATCTACCTACAATCCCCTCCTCCTCCTCTCTGATATCTACCTACGATCCCCTCCTCCTCCCTAATATCTACCTACGATCCCCTCTTCCTCCCCGATATCTGCCTACAATCCCCTCTTCCTCCCTGGTATCAACCCATGATCCCCTCTTCCTCCCTGATATCTACCTACGATCCCCTCCTCCTCCCTGATACCTACCTATGATCCCCTCTTCCTCCCTGATATCTACATGTTATCCTGTTTACATTTTTTATTTCCTTTGTTGTTTTTTCCTTTCTTTTTGTTCACTTTATGAACCTCCAAGTCAACAAACACCAATGTAAACAGGTAAAAATGAAAGTACTTTGTGTTGCAGTTACTTCCCTTCTCCAAAGATAGCAACTGCCTCTTCACTTGCTAGCGTTCCTTCCCCAGGAGGCCTACCTAGCCACATCCTCCCTCACCGTAGAGGGGTGCATGCAGGTGGGACAGCAATGCAGTCTCTAGAAAGTCTCTCTGAAAACTGCCACCCTACAGCCACAGCACAGCACTACTCCCAGCATATCTATTTACTACCCTGCCTGTTTTTGTTTACTTACATGCTTCAAACCTTTTTTTACCTCTACCCTATATAGGGTGTTTCACCTATTGCCTTACTCCACATGCTTCTTTACCCCTTCCTTATATAGGATGTTTTACCTATTGCCTTGCACCTAACCCTTTTGTATCTTTACCCTAGACAGAGTGTTTCACTTATTCCATAATTTTTGTGTGCTCCTAACTCTCTTTACTCCTGTGCAGTGTGAGCTACAACATTAGTTTAAACTTTAGAGGATAGTTAATACAGTTGTCCTTCTAATCTTCCTAGTCCCCTGATTCTTCCTGCCAATGCCCGTCTTCCCCTCCTCCTACAATACTCCCCTGTCTCCCTGCTGTGGTTCAGATTGTCTGGCTGTTGGATGCCTCATTGGGCTGACTCTGAGTGGGAAGATTTCGGCGTCTTAGTGCATTGGTCCTTCCACCTTGTTGAAAGCATGGGCAGCTGCTTGTGGGTCTGCTTCCTATGAAACAGCAGGAAGAATACAGGCAGGAAGGCCAAGGCCCCAGATTTGTCCACCAAGATCTTGGAGGTGCGATCTCTCTTCTCATTGGACCCAGGTAGGAGCCTTCTGCTGGATTCAAGTGTCACAGATTCACTCAGCAGGTCAGGCCCTCTAATCCCAAAGTGCCAACCTCTGAGTGCAGTCTTGTGAACAGTGAACAGAACAAGGTAACCCTCTTGTCTGTTTTGTGAGTTTGGATCAACCTTTAGTCTCAAGTTCTGGAGAGATTCAAACTGTTAACCTCTTGCTAGCATATCCAATGCACAGGCTCAGATATATCTGTCTTCAGTGGGCCAGATATCTTTGCCTATGGGCATCTTACCAGGTATTCAGAAATGAACCCTTTAAAACTTTAATAAAGACCTCAGATTTAAAGGAAACGCTTCTCTTTCCAGTTCGGTACCACCATAAAAGCTTATTTCTGCTGTCTGCTATAACCATACATGTTTCTTAGCAAAAGAAAGCAATTCAAAGGCAGACCAGGTTTACTCTAAAATTAGAGTTTTTACTAAAATATATAATAATACGTCAAACATACAATACAGAACCCTTATATCACAAGACATACATATTTTTAAACAAAACAAGGTTTAAAACAGTGCAATTCCTACAACAATATTTAGACTTTGTCTAGCTTTCTAAATACCTGTTTTCAGTGCTCAGATGTTTTCTTGGTCAGTGTCAGGTAAAAGTGTTTCTGCAGTGAAATAGAATAATCTTTAAAAGCTGGTTTTGCCCACCTCTTTGTGCTCCTCCCTGTCAAAATATCTAAAAAATAAATATTTCTATACAACCACAGGATGTAATTTCAAAGTATTAATTCTGCAACCTTAGCGTAACTCAATTTTCAAATGACACCTCTTTGATCTCATGGTGTACCCTCCCTCACACAGGCTTCACAGGGTCATTTATAACCTTACACCCCTATGTAACATCCTGGCTTCCCCTTCTAATGTCATAAACTTTTTTATGATTTCCCTCTTAACAAAGTTAACTTAAATAACTCTGTAATTAACCCAGAGAAACAGGATCCTTGATTAAAGTCTTCCATGTAACACATAGTCTCTAAAAACTGAGTGTGTGTGATACACATGCTGTCAGCATTTCTCTTAGCATGCATCTGTCAGCTGAAAACTGGGGGCATTTTAGGTCACTCCTAAAGCATTAGAATTGTTCAGCAGAGATACTCATTAATACATTTTATATAAAAAACTATTATACGGCACTCAGAACTGGCTGTCTACGTCACACCAAGCTCCACCAGATGGATCTTATTTGGCGCAGGGGGCGGGTTTCCTACTTTCCTTTGTTAAATCTCTGCCCCTGTTTCCTGGGTATCTGGTCAATTAGGCACTACCAGAATAACGTGGAATAAACAGTGCTACAGAAATGGTGAAAGGAATGACAGCAACAGGGGGTATACTAGCATTAGGTAAGTACCGCTGCTCCTGTCGCTGTCTGCTGAGTGGAGATAGGGCTGAAGAAGGTTCAGGGGTGGTGCCGGGTTGAGCTGTTCCATGGTGGAGTGGCTAAGGCACAAGCACCAGGAGTGGTGCAGACCAGGGTTTGGATCTCTGCCTCCCGATATTGGTATTTTGTTTTGCCTCACAAAGTTTCCCCCCTCCTGAGTTTCATCTTATCCCCAAAGTCCACACCCCCGTGGGCTTGATTATAATAATTCAAGGGGGTTGGGCAGGTGTAGGGGGCAGACACCCCCCAAAACAACACAAATCTGTCTTTTGCCCGGTTTCTTTCTACGGTGTGTGCACATTTTGTAATGGCTGGTGTTTTACTGACCTTATTGCAGAGGACGATATTTCACTTCCGATATCATTTGCCATGCTGTTTTTGTTCACGGGGTACATCAGCAGACCTGAGTTTGATTCTCACAGCTTCCACTTGCATACTGGCCCAGATATTCAAAAGGGTTTCACATGGCACAACAGTATTGCACCATGCACAAGCCACAGATGCACCCCGACGCAATATTCAAATGGGAAAAGTGCGTGGCACAAATCCCGATGCGCCAGAGTGCATCAGTAATGTATGCAGGCACAGGTGGGGGGGGGGCGTGCCCACACATACTCTGCACAGCCCGATATTCAGCCCAGGATGTGCGAAGCCATGCATGCACACCTCCTACCTGCGCTGGCACAAAGTTAAGCAAAAAAAAAGGAGCAAGGGCTGGCCACCCACAGGTGAGCTGCCGTATTGCAGGGCACAACATGGGGGCTGCTACCTGTGGGTGGAGACCCGAGCTCCGGCTGCACCTCCGTGGTGGCGCCCATCCCCCCATGCCCGATTGCAGGCATCAGTAGAAAATAATATGTCCAAAATCCCTGGTGGTCCAGTGGACCTGCCCACCCGATCGCAGGCTAAGTAAATAAATGAGTATTCCTATTATCCCTGGTGGTCCATTGGACCTATCTGCCTGATCGTGGGCTGCAGTAGAATAATAGAAAACCTATCATCCCTGGTGGTCCAGTGGACCCCTCCCCACCACCGCTCCCCTGGTCAGCGGTGGGCAGCAACACCCACCGCCTGCTGCCCCACCCACCGACTGACTACTGTCGATGGGGCTGTACGTCCATTGGCCCACAGTGTGAGCCAGTGGGTACAGCCCTCGCCAGGTGTCAGTCAGCGGGTGAGTGGGATAACAGGCGGGTGAGGTGCTGCCGCCGCTGACCAGGGGGTGGGGCGGTGGGGATCAGTGGGTGGGTGGGGAGGGGTCCACTGGACCACCAGGGATGATAGATTTCCTATTACTCTACTGCAGCCCACGATCGGGCGGACAGGCCCACTGGACCATCGGGGATAATGGGAATTTCATTCATTTACTTAGCCCGTGATTGGGCAGGCAGGTCCACTGGACCACCAGGGATAATGGGAATTACATTCATTTACTTAGCCCGTGATCTGGCTGTGGGGAACATTGCCGCGCTGCATGGGGTGTTGGTTTCCGATGGCTGCTGCTTGGCAGGGCGTCAGGCGCAAGTCTTCGGGGATCAGCACACCTGCATGCTAATGGGGCCATAATGACATGCAAATGGCCCCATGTGCACCTTGCATACATTATGGCCCCATTTGCATGTTAACTTTTGAATATCGCTGTTGCTGTGCATGGTGCAATGGAACATGCGCTAGCGCATCCCCATGCTCCACTCTGGCCACTGGCGCTGGTGCAGTGCCACTGTGCCATGCACACTGCGGGTGGCCAGGGTGTGATATTCAGCGATGCTGAGCCATGGCGCAGCTCCATTGAATATCGCCCAGTCCACGCCCCAGCGCAGCCAAATTGCGCTGCGCCCATGCTTGCACCACAGCCTGGAGCAGTTTGAATATCTGGGCGAGAGTGTGACCTTGAGCAAGTCACTTAACCTCTCCAGTGCTCCTGTTTTCATGCCTGTAAGTGGGACTTGTGCCAATGGGAGTTACCCCCATTACCAAAGAATAACAATTCTAATAAAATAACAGTATTATACTGACTCTTTATCACTTTGAAGGTTTCTTCCGACATTACAAATGACTTTGGAGGAGGAGCAATATACTTATCAGTCATAAAAAGGGGAGGGGGTGGAGCCATGGGCAGAGTTTGGGTGTGGGTTATCATCTGGTTTTCACCTCATCCTAATTTGGTGACCCTAAGGAGCGAGTAGCCTGTAGTTAGCTGATCCATGTGTGTTTTCAGATTGGGTCAGAGGTTGCTTTGTGGCAATCACCTGTGGCAGTATGGTGGTGCTGGGGTAGAAGGGGCTCTCAACTACAACCAACGCAATCATAGCTGGTGACCAGTGTTACAGAGGGTGTGGGAGGAATGCTACTGCCAGGACTGCAGTCCAGTTTGTTCACTGGCTTATCAGTGGCAGATACTGGAGATGACAGCAGCAGACCGCTCTTCACATGGGTGCGTCTTGAATGGGATTTGGGTGGGAATAAAGGGTGGCCAATCCCCATTGATGTGACCACAAAATATGCTTTAGCATGAGGTGCTATCTTTGGTGGCATGGGGACGGGAACCTGGTGACAGTGCATACTGTAAGAAAGGGGACCATGGCTCAGGGGATAAGCTTCTGCTGGGGGAGGGGTAGGACAAGGCAACAGTCAGCAGATGAAACATCGGATACTTAACAAAAGACACCAGTAGTTGTGAAAAACCATACCGAAATTTATTTATTTATTAAAATGTTTCACCAGGAAAAGGCACACTGAGCAAAACATTTTGCTTGTCTCCATATAACAATCTTCATATATGCAATATATAAACATACGTAGTTTGGTTACGTATGAAGTGCTTGAGATTAACAGGTGTAAGCAGAAAGTCCATACTGTGCTGGGAAAAGAGAGTAGGATTAATCGTGTATTTAACATTCTACTGGCATACAAAATAGGATATGCTTTACATAAACATATAATGTGGTTACATGTAAGGTGCATTTGGAATAGCAGGTATACGTGGGGGCAGTTCATTTGGGAAAAACAAGGGAAGGGGGAAATAACAACATACCTGACATGCATCTAGGTATAGATAAATGGATATGACAGTTGCATGAAAAATAAGAGCTAACATTATCATTTCCTAGCAATTTCAGTTATATGAAGAGATGGCTCAGCTGTATCAGAAATGCAAGAACAGGTTGCAAGCCAGTAGACACCGGTGAGGTGAATAGAGTGGATTAGCACAGAGGCTGGGAAGGGAGTAGAAATTAAGCACAACTGCAGTTGTGAGAGACAAAGTTGTGTAAAGCTGTTGAGATAGATGACAGGGAAGAGGAGTGTCTAATTTGATGGGCGAAGGAGTTCAATAGTTTAGGGAACAGGAGAGAGAAAGCAGCCTGTCCAACAGAGGCTGACCAGTCCGGGACTACCATGGTCCACATATCATAGGATCTAAGGGCATGGCGGGGAGGAATATGGAGGTGGAGAGGTAAGGGGGAAGAGAGCAGAACCAGAATTCGGGTATATCAAATTGGATGGTTTGCTCTGTTCATGCCTATCTCTGGAATCCAGACAGTGATGGTCACCAGAACACAGAGGGGCTGAGGCAAGGGGTTCAGAGCAGTGTAGCTTTCTTAGAAGAAGCCAACTGCAATCACAAGTGGCATGCCACAGTGGTCAGGCCTTGGACAGGTCCTCTTTACTGTGTTCATTTGTGAAATTGATGAAGTAATACTGGGAAAGTTGTCTCTCTGTGCAGATGACACTAAGCTATGTACTGTAGTAGAGTGGACATCCAAGATTGGGTGAAAGAGCTCAGAGAGGATCTAGAGAGGTTGGAGAGGTGGTCCAAGGTGATCCAAGGTCTGTCACATTAAAAGGGAACAGTCAGCACAAAGGGTCCCAAACTCCAGTGTTGGGCTGGGCTCAGTGTGCACGGTGTGCAAAACCCTTTTGCAAACACTGAGATGAAAAATACAAATATGTTAGAGTTTATGTAAGTTGTGATCTTTTCTTTGCTGGTCCATTTGTCTTCCCAGTGCTACATACGTAACGGACTGTGGTTAGCCCCTGGAGAAAAGTGTATGTGGAAAACAGCTAACTAGAGACTAATTATAAAATCTCTTAACATGCACTGCAGGCTAGTGAATCTCTTACTGCTGCTTGGTGCTCTGATGTCCTCTGCAGGGGATTCTGGAATCTGTAGTAAAAGAAGATACCGACCAAGAACTGAACAAAATTAGTCTGCCACAATCTCCTGTAATACTGTAAACAATAATTAAACCAAAATGTTTTTGCACACGGAGTGCATGTTGGGACCAGCCCCACAACTGAGTATGGGGGTCCTTGGTTGTGACAGTTCCCCTTGAAATAAGTGAACTTGGGTTCCTGTTTCTACATCAGAAGTAGCTCTGTGCAGTGGGTTGATTTCTAAGATTTCCATCTGTGTCTCTGGTACCTGTATCTGTACCTGTATTTGTATTTGTATTTGTATCTGCATCTGTATTTGTATCTGTATGATTTTGCATATCAGTGTAAAATTAAAAGATTATGCAAACATTTAGACATGTTTCTGTCACTAATGATGACATAGAACCAAAGATTTAAGAGGTTTCAGTAAAATATACCGAGTTATCAAGAACCTGTGCATTTATATGATGAGCAGTAGTAATCACAGGTGCCTCCCATCAGCCCGAACCAAGGCCTAATAGTACTTAATGTAGTCTAAGACAAATGCAGATATTTAAGAGTGAGATTTGTATTTGCAAAGGTGCACCACAGTTCACACCACTTACAGTGGGCAAAAACCGATTTCCCAAACTAAATACATCAAAGCCAGTGCAACTTCCTCTGGTTATAATGGACGTAGACCAGTATTATGAAGCTTTTGTGAGCATTTGCAGTGCATTCTGGGGGAGAGTACAGAGCAGGTGAGGAGATACGGCAAATGCAGAATTAAGGAGGAACTACAGAAGTTACATTTCTTAGAAAATAATTCTTCATACGCTGCATACATTTTTATTAGTTAATTACCCTAAAAGAAATGTATTACGCACTGTATTTCAATAAAGCTATTGCACTACATTGAGCGCCTTGAGTTACCATTGAGAGCGTGCGCTAAATAAAGTATAATGATGAGTATAATTGTCTTTATTTTAACTGTCCTACAACATCAACATCTAGCCCACTAGAGTCATTATCTTCTTACCTTCTGCAGTAAACTTCCTTAGAAAAGTCACGTTCTCTGACAAATAACAGACTATAGAAACATATATGCCAGGCTGGATTCTGAGTAATCTATGACATTTATAACAGGTTCCCACTTTATCTGAGACCCTGCTTACACATACAGGCATACCCAACACAGGCTCCACCTACTCCGGATATAATAGACAGTGCAGATAACGACAAAAGTTATGATCCAGAAGCAAATGGTTTGATAAATTCTATTGTACCAACATAGATGTTACAAAAAGAAACCAATGTCTCATAACACCTATGTTGCTCCAATAAAAGGTATCAAACCATTTGCTTCTGGATCTCTTCTTACAAGGACCAATACGGCAACTATTTCTGTATGTCGACAGATATTATGGTAATGTAACTTACATTAAAAGTTATGAAGAGCTAAGGCACAGAATGAGCTGTAGATAGCTAAAGGAATTAAGAAGGGGAAAACGTCCTTATATTGCCATATAAGCAAGAAAAGGGACAAGGAGGGTGGGGTTGTTGGGCTTAAGAAAGAGGAGAAGTGGATGGAGGATAATGGAAGAAAAGTAGAGACACTAAATTAATACTTGAGTTCCATTTTTGCCAGGAAGAAGGACAGATCAGTGCATTCAGAAAGGAGGAGAGGAATAGAGGGAGGTGAAGACATATGTAGTGATAGGGAGGACAGAGTGAGGAAGGAGCTGCTAGCAATGAAGGTGGACAAATTGTGAGGCCCAGACAGAGTACATGCAAAGGTACTAAGGGAATTAGGCTGCAGAACTGGCAGCACCACTCTCTGGCCTGTTTAATAGTTCACTGGAATCAGGCATGGTACAGCAGGACTGGAGAACAGCATATGTAGTGCCCTCCACAAAAGCGGTCCAAAGGATGGCCCAGGGAATTACAGACCAGTCAGTCTGACTTCAGTTGTGTGCAAGATCATGGAGACCATACTGAAGGAGAGGTTGGTTGACTATTTAGAGAAGCATGGTCTCCAGGATTCAAAGCAGCATGAGTTTATGGGGGGTGTGTCAAATGAATCTGATTGATTTCTTTGACTGGGTCACTAAGACAGTAGACGGAGGCAAGGCAGTACACTCCCTCTGTCTGGATTTCAGCAAGTCCTTTACCTCGGTGCCCCACAAAAGGTTGATCAGGAAGTTGGAGGATCTTGGGATGGGGAAATGATGACCAACATGGTGGGAAAAGTGCTGAGGGACAAAACCCAGAGGGTGACTGTAGGATGAGAATGATGTGGCACCAGAGAGGTCACCAGCTGGGTCCCGCAGAGCTCAGTGATGGGGCTTGTGTTGTGCAGCGTCTTCATCAATGACGTTGGGGATGGCATTAAGGGCAAAATGTACTCATTCACGGATGACACCAAGCTCTGTGGGAGAATGGGCACAGCTTCATCCCCATTTGATATTTTATATGGCCCTTATCATTGTATTTGCCCCTGGCTCTCCCTGCTCTCCTTTTTTTTTTTGTTTTGCACTCCTGTTTTTCTATGCCCCGCTACTCCCTGAGTCTCTCTCTCTCTTGTTGACTCCCCTCCCTACCACCACTTGTACTGTCTGGTTGAAGCCAATTAGACAAATGCTTCCAAATTCCCCTCCCTGTCACACTCAACACTCACCCAGCCCAACAATGTGTGTACTGGATGGACTGACTCACACTGTCCTATCCTTTATTTTCTTTTCTTTTTTTTCTTTTACCAGCAGTTTGTGCTTCTGTGTGGTCTTGTTTGTGAATTGTAACCTTAACAACAGCAGCACACTTTTCTCTTTCCAGGAGGCAGCAGGTAGGTGCTGGTAGAAAAGTAATACTGTTCTACACCAGTACTAATCACTCTGTACCAGCAGTCACAGAGAGTACCAGTCTAGCCTGACCTTCAAAACTAAATCTTCCCTCTGTCTCCTCCCATTATACTTTGGGCTACCTCACTCTCTTTCCTGTTTTCTGTTTTTCTATTAATAAAAGTACAGTGGTTTTCTTGGAATTTTCTTGTTGTCCCTCTGACTGCGTGTTCCCCAGCCCCTCTCTGTCTCTCTCCCCTGATTCATTTACACCTTTAGCACTGACTGCTGCCTGCTGTGTTGTATTTCAAATTCTGACTGAGTAATAAGCAGCAGCCTACCTTTAAGTGCCGTAGCTCTTGAGGTGGGGGGGGGGGGTTGCAACTGGCAAATAAAACAGAATAGCTACCATTTAGTAGTAGCAGCCAGTAGCCACCAAGCCAGTCTCTTGACTGCTCTTAGAAAAATAAGCAGCAGCTGCTACTGCCAGACCAGCACCTAAATATAATTAGTTTAGGTATCTGCTAGCCTGGCTTCAGCATTTTGGCTGATGATGCGTGGCCTCACTCTGTGTGTAAAATGGAAAATGGTGCTGTCTGCTGCTCAGTGCATAACTCGACCAGTGCCTGCTTATTTCAGTCACAGTCAGACTGTCTGGGTAGTCAGCCTGAACTTCTCAAGTAGTCTGGATGAGTGCAGCCTGCCACCTCACAACACAGGTAGGCACAATGCACAAGCAGACTAGAATTTGCTACTTTCTTAAGCTTAAGCAGTCCCAATGAACCCAATCTCCCAATCTGCCCTGCTGCTTAACTGTTAAACTTCAACCTCCCTCCCCCACTGAAGTGTTGGACTGGATGGAGTCTTGGGCCTACGGCCACCTGCCCCACCACAACACAACAACTGTCTCTCCACTTCTAAGTCTAGTCCCTAGTCTCTTAGGCTTAGGCTCCCCCCCCCCCCCAGACAGTGGAATCCTCACTCTTAAAACAACTGAGACTTTTTTTATGCTGGATGCTGCTGCTGAGTGCTGCCTAAAACGTTATTCTCTTTCTCGCCCACTACTAGTGCGGTGCACAACACCAAATATTTGTTTAGCAAAGCACAGAGAGATCAGGGCCGTCCACACTCCGGCGATCTCTAAGCAATTGGCGTGCCGCTACACGCTGGTGCTTGCTCTGTGTTTGGAAGGCAGTCGTCCCTCTCACAAGCTGGCTCAATATTGGTGCACAACTGTCTACTCCGCCCAGGACCGCCCCTTCACTCTGCCTGCTCGCTGCCACGGATGTCACTCTTCCTCACTTGATAGGCAGACTGGGGATCACATGACGATCCAAGCTGCAGTCAAGTGACACAAGCAGCTTCTTCAGAGATCGCGCCTGCGCACCACCCTACTCTTTCTCCTCCGTGATGGTGACTCATACTTCCTCCTCATGGCAAAACAGGTAACTGCCACTGTGCCTACTCTGTCTGGAAAAAAAGGTCTTTTCTTGGCGGCGGGCATGCATGATGCTGTAAAATCTTAACGCATGCCCAGACTGACAATATAAGTCTGTTTTGTTGGTTGCTCGATGGACATTTAAATCAGTAATAAATCTGCTCTGCTTGATTGCTTGTCTGGACTCTGGCTGAGGTTTCTATCCTGGACTGCTGCTGGGCAATAAATTTGGTTTTAATTTTTTCATTCCTAGCCTGAAATACCAATTTTGGATGAAAATTACGGGGGGGGGGCAAAACAAATTACAAGGGGGGCAGTGCCACCCTATGCCCCCTTGTGACTACAGGCTTGCTTTTATACCTTTCCTCCCCCATCCTACTTATCTTTGACTATTCCTACCTCACCTTATGGATCATACTCTGCCTTTTCCCTTACTTCCTTCCAGTCCAATCGTATTATGCAGTTAGCTGCTTGCGCTCATGTAGACATGTAAAAATCTGAGTAATCTGACTGTGTCTTCTGATGTATTATCCACTGTATTGTGTGTACTACTGTATAAATCTGTAGTGTTTTCCTTTTATGTATACTATGTGTGTGTCCCCAGGACCACCTTGCAAATGAGTATCTCAATGGTGTATTTCCTGGTTAAAAATATAATTGAATTGAAATAAAGGGATAAAGGACCCACAGGATGATCTGGAAAAGCTAGGGAAGTGGTCCAGGATCAAGCAGCTTGGCTTTAATGCCAAGAAATGAAACATTATGCACATAAAGTCCAAGAATCCCAAGACAGAGTACTACCTGGGTGGAGTTCAGGTATCTAGAAACATAGACTCTGTTGGCAGATAAGGACCATAGAGCTCACCTAGTCTGCCTATTTCCCTACATGGTTTGGCAGTCCCTATCTGGATGGCCTTCCCCCCACTCTGCTGTACAGCAGGGTGCCTTTATGCCTATCCCATACACTTTTGAATCCTTTTACTGTTTTTGCTTCTACCACCTCTGCTGGTAGGCTGTTCCATGGATCCACCACCCTTTCTGTGAAAAAAACACTCACTAGCATTCCCCCTAAGCCCCCCCCACAACCTCATGTTGTGTCCCCTTGTCCTTGTGCACTTTCGCCTCTGAAATGTGGTCCCCTCCTTTACCCTGTTCATTCCTCGAAGGTGTTTGAAAGTCTCAATCATATCCCCTCTCTCCCTTCTTTCTCCCAATGAATAGCTGTTGAGTTCCTTGAGTCTTTCCTCATAAGGGCTGTGGTGCAGTCCACGTATCATTTTTGTTGCTCTTCTCTGGACTGCTTCCATTCTGTCTATATCCTTCCTGAGACACAGTCCCTAGAATTGGAAACAGTATTCCAGATGAGGCCTCACCAGTAACATCACCACTTCACTCCTCCTACTGGTTATGCTCCTTCCTATGCACCCCTGCAATCTGTTTGCCTTCCCCACTGCTTTTTCACATTGTTTGGCTGATTTCAGGTCATTGGATATGATAATCCCCAGGTCTCTCTCCTGACCTGTGGCGGCTAGAACCTGCCCCCCCCCCCCCCCCCCCCGATCCTGTATTCCTCTCTTGGATTTCTGTGTCCCCAGGTGTATTATCTTGCACTTCTTAGCGTAGAAACCCAACTGCCAAACCCTTGACCATTCCTCAAGTAGTCTTAGATCATTTCTCATTTTATCTAGCCCCTCCTGTGTGCCGACTCTGTTACAGATCTTGGTGTCATCTGCGAACAAGCATCTTTTCCCTCCAGTCCCTCTGTAATGTCACTTATGAAGACATTGAATAGAACTAGACTCAGCACTGATCCCTGTGGAACCCTGCTGGTCACCTCCCCCTCTTCTGATTTTATGTCATCTACTGCCACTCTTTGGGTCCTGTCTTTTAGCCAGTTACCAACCCATTTTGCCACTTTAGAGCCCACACACCCAGATTCCCCAATTTGTTAAGCAACCTTCTATGAGGAATGGTGTCAAATGCCTTACTGAAATCCAGGCAGGCCACATCCACAGCCACTCCCTATCCACCACCTTGGTCACCAGTCAAAGAAATTAATAAGATTAGTCTGACCGGACCTACCCTCAGTGAATCCATGCTGCCTTGGGTCTTTTGCACCACTTGACTCCAAGAACTTCACTACCCTCTCCTTAAGCAGAGAATCCATCAGCTTCCCCACTACTGAGGTCAGGCTTACAGGTCTGTAATTGTCTGTCTTTTCCCTACTTCTAGTTTTGAGCAAGGGGACCACCTCCACCCTCCTCCAGTCTCCAGGTACCTTCCCTGTCTCTAGTGATTGATGGAATGGGGTTTTCAGTGGATCTGATAGGACTTCCCTGAGTTTCTTCAACACTCTAGAGTGAATCCCATTTTGCCCCATTGCCTTCTCTGTCTTTAACTCTTCCTAGTTCTTTCAAGACTCTATCCACCATAAATGGACTGGTGTTCACCTCTCCCCCCATACATCTTTTCTCATGAGTCATGGCCCCTCCCCTGCCTCTTCCCTGGTAAATACTGAGCAAAAATATTTGTTCAGTACCTCAGATCTTTCAGGGTCATCCTCTGCCTACCCACCCTCTCCCTTCTTTAACCTAACAGTACAATTTCTGGTCTTCTTCCTCTCGCTAATATAACGGAAGAAGGTCTTGTCCCCCTTCTTATTAGCCCATGCTATTCCTTCTTCCATTCTTGCTTTAGCCCCTCTGACAGGTTTCCCAGCTTCTTTCTGCTTCTCCAGATATTTCAGTCTGTCTTCTTCTTTCTGTGTCTCTTAGTATTTCCAGAATGCCTTACTTTTTTCTCACACTTTCTTGGCTACTGATTTATAGAACCACAGTGACCGCTTCTTTCTTTTGCTTTTGTAAGCAATCTGACAGATTGACTTGTCACTCCTGCTATGGATCTCTTGATCCTAAGCCACTATTCTTTTACCCCTCTCCCCATATCTTCTGCTGCCAGGGCAGTTTTGAGCTGTTCCCCCATCTCCATAAAGTTAACCTTCTGGAAATCTAGGATCTTAATCTTTGAATGGTTTTCTTCTGCCAATGTGTTGACTGTAAACCACACAGTTCTGTGATCACTGGTACCAAGGGGACTGCCCACCTCAGCATCCGTGATTCTGTCCCCATTTGTCAGCCCTAAGTCCAGCACAGCCCCCTCCCTGGTGGGTGTAACCACCAGCTGCCTTAGGTTTGTCCCATATGTGGCAGACATGAGGTCCCTGCAACTTCAGAGGAGGAGAAGGACCTAGGAGTGATGATCACTGGTGACCTTAAACATTACATGTACTGCAAGAAAGCAGCAGCAAGAGCAAACAAGATATTTGGATGCATAGCTAGGGGGATCAGTAGCAGGAGAGAGGAGGTTATACTGCCCTTGTACAGGTCACTGGTGAGGCCACATCTAGAGTATGGAGTTTTAACACTGGTGCCCACACCTCAGAAAGAGCATTAACCTGCTGGAGAAGGTCCAGAGGAGGGCTACAGGGATGATAGTGGGTCAGCAGAGTAAGGCATATGAGGAGAAAGTGAAGGCACTGAACATGTACTCCCTGGAGGACATGAGAGAGAGAGAGATGGGGGCATGACTGAAACATTCAAGTACTAGAAATGAATAAATAAGCTGGACCCTGCAATATGAACAGACTAGATAGACCAAATGGCCTTCTTCTACTGGCTTCTTTGTATGTTTGCATGTGCACAGATGTGTCTATTATAACAGGCTTGCACTTTATTTGTGTACATCTGTCCTGAATAGTATTAGTTTTGCTCAGCACCATCATCATTACCCTATCTAGCGTTAGGTGGGGGTTCTGGGGGGCATAACAGTCAGAACTTCAGGGGAGGGCATGTCAGACAGAAAAAGTCAAAGAAAGGAACAGTTATTAGTGGGTGGTTTGTCTAAACACCAAGGCCCCGATATTCAGAATTGCACCTGGCAATGGTGCATGCAGTGGTGCAGCACAACTGAGTTGTGTTGGTGCAACTAAGGGATATATTCAGAAGAGATGAGCAATAGCACATCTCCTCTGAATATGTCAGGTAATGCACACTGCACAAATACGGTGTACTGGCACATCCCCCCACAGTCAGGGCTGAATACCAGGAATGGGAACTGTGCCACCACAGAGTTATGCTGTGTGCAGAGTCCTGATATTCAACCAGCAGTATGCAAATGGTACCATAATACATGCACAGAACAAACGGGGTTATTTGCATGTCATTATGGCCCCAATTTGCATGGGCTGTGCAGGGCTGGCCAGCGAAATGCGCCTGGTGCCCTGCACAGCATGTGGTGCTCTCAGAGCACCTCTAGTGGTACCCCACTCCCTTCCCCGTAGCTCAGTTCACCTGCCATACACCTTTGTAATATCCCTGGTAGTCTAGTGGTAACTCCCCTCCCTATCTATAGCCCCAATCACCAAGAATAAAGTATTTATATATCCCTGGTAGTCTAGTGGTACCCCCTCCCTCCCCATAGCTTTGATTGCTGAGACTAAAGTATATATACATCCCTGGTAGTCTAGTGGTAGCCCCTTCCCTCTCCATAGCCCCAACTGCTGAGAATAAAGTATTTAAAGTAAATACAGTATGGTGGCGCATCTCAGGGTTGTGCTAACATATGTGTTGCACATCCCGGGCTGAATATCGGGATGTGCAGCATATGCATGCGCATGCCCCCTGGAGATGTACCACATACATTATCTTGGCTCCCCAACACATCGGGAATTGCGCTGCACAATTCCCTCTTTTAAATTTTGCCCCAGGGCACATTTTTGGGGTTGCGCTGGTGCAACTCAGTTGTGCTACGTTTGACAACTTTGAATATCTAGCCCCCACAGTCTGTAAAATAGGATTATAGTGAAATACAGACCCTAGTAGCCAATGCTGAATTAGTTATGGTGGCAATCACAGAAACCTGGGCAACAGAAAAGAATGACTGGGATTCAGTGATCCCAGGCTACAAGCTGTTCAAAAAGTAAAGCGAGATAGAAAAAGGAGGAAAGGTAACTCTTTATGTGCACGTCAGAATAAAGGTCATAGAAGTAGGGTCAATTAGGAGGGCCACTGCTGGGAGAAAGTCCCACTGGGTAAACATAGCTACTCCATCTGGTTAGTGTGTGAGGGTAGGGGTGGTTTACGAATCTCCAAATCAGGTTGAAGATGTTGATAGAGAACTAGGGAGGAATTGGCTGTAGTGTAGCTAAGGGGATGTGGTGGTGATAGGGGATCTCGACATGCCAGATGTGATCTAGGAGACCCTCTCTGCATGCAGTACCAGAAACCAGGCGCTGCTTGAGAGCATGCAAAGCTATCTGCTGGACCAGCTGGTAAAGGAACCTACAAGACTGCTACCTTGGATGTGGCCCTCACCAATGCAGAAAGGATTAGTCACATCACAGTTGGTGATCACCTTGGGTCTGGTGACCACAACACCCTGTGGTTCGAGCTGGCACTGGGGTAGCACTATGCCCCTTCCAGAACTGTGGTACTGGACTTTAGGAGAGTAGATTTTGGAAGGATGAGAGATATAGTTAGGAGCAAGCTACAAAGGGAACTATTATAGGAAGTGTAGCAAAATAATGGGAAATTATTAAGGAGACACAGAAACATGCAATGACAGCAGAATGAGACCAGTGGTCCATCCAGTCTGCTCAAGTTTTATTTATTTTATTATTTACGTATTTATGAATGACTTGGATTGACACCTTTGAGCCACTAAGCTAGTTTACAAAGGTTTCAAATCAATTATGACACAGGACAGAAACATAAAACATACAATAATTCCTAAGACAGCTGATAGTTACAGTGGCAGTAATCAGAGTACAGAAACACTTCATTAGCTGATGTACAAAATTCAGCTGGTTGCATTACAGAGTATTGTTACAAACAATTATATTTTCTAAGTGAAAGAAGATGTGTTAGGCAGCCTAATAAGGCTGGGCAGGGTGGGAGGTTGAGGTGTATACGAGGGGGAGTTACCATATCCAAGGCATAGGAAACATCCCTGGGTGTTAGGTGAACAAGGAGGGGAGAAGGTAGGGTGCAGGCAAGGGCGAGAGATAGCTATAAGGTCAGGTGGGCAGGAGCGTCTAGGTCTGGGAGGTGTGGTGAGTGGCGGGGCAGCTGCAGATACATTTTAGGAAGAGTAGTAGACAGAGTTATTTTTTTAAGTGGCTGAGTTGGCCAGTTTCGATGAGGGTGATAGGGAGGTCATCCACCCCCTGAGGCCCTTTGCATGATGGGGACCTCTTAGCAAATGTGCTGTGCGTGAAAGGGACCAGTCGTGCTCCTTGGTCAAGTTCCTCATGGTTTTTGAGGCTCGGGCATGTTGGAAGATGCTGATTGTTGACTCTGGAGTGAGGCCTAGGAGGGTCTTTTTCCCTAATAGGCAGGCCTGGTATTTTGACCTAGATTGTAATGGGAGCCACCCAGTTTCCGTATAGAGACTGCAGGTGTGTGTGAAGTGGTCTGTCCCAAGGACTAGCCTGCAGGCCTTGTTTAGGGGAACAGTACAGTGTCAGTAGCCGTGCTGTAAATTAACAGCCCGCAGTCTATGGTGGATAGTACCAAGCTGCTGGTAACTAGGCATAGGGCTTCAGGAGGCAGTGCATACCTGAGCCTATAGAGGGCGCCCATCTTTATATTAGCTGTTTTTATGATGTGGTCAATGTGGCCGGTTTAGGACAAGGTGTCATCTAGGTGAATTTCTAGGTACTTAAACAATCTGACTTGCTCCAGGATGTCCCCGTTTTGGGTGAGAATGGTCAGAGGCTCAAACTTTTTTTATTCAGTGGTAAACAGCGTGTCCTTGTTTTTTGTGGTTGAGTAGAAGTCTATTTTGTAGGAACCATTTTTCAAGTTTTTTAAAACTATCATGGAGTGCTGGAGCATGTACTGTACATCGTACTTGGTCATTGGTTGAGCCGACTAATCAGCATGTACTGTATACTGTATGCACTCCAGTACTGTTCAGTTAGCAGTTGGCCATGGCAGGGTGAGGGGGCTGTGCCAATTGCAGACTCAGGTCGGGATGGGGGTGTGTGAGGTGGTGGGTCACAGTCTACCAGGGTGGGGGACCACTAGACTACCAGGTATATAGGGAATGGGTGTTTGTTTCAAATGACATGGATGAGGGCTGGGGGCAACTTGACTACCAGGGATACTGGGAATGTGTGTTTCTTTTAAGTAACAGGGATCAGGGCTGGAGGGGGGGGCCACTTGACTACCAGGGATTCAGGGACTGGGGATTTTTCTGACCATGATCGAGGTGGGGGCCACTAGACTACCAGGGATACATGGATCGGGGGTTGTTTTCTTGCTGTGACAGTGTTTCTGGATGGTGGGGCTGGCCAGCATACTCCACAGCAGCGCACACATGCAGATGAGCCCATAATGGGCATGTGAATGGCCCCAGTGTGCCGTGCATGTCTAATGGGGCCATTTTTGTGTTTGGGCTGAATATTGGCCATGGGGGCCACAGTGCAAACCCGTGTGTGCTGTGCATTACCCACATGGGTGCTCGTCGGCCCTGCATCCTGGTTGCACTGTACAGCTCATGGCAACCCCCCTGCTGTGTGCCGCACAACCAGGGTCTGATATTCAAACAGCTAACATGCTCTGTTCAGATCACACAGCCTATTTGAATTCAGTGCCAAAGCTGGCTGGTCCAAGTTATATGTGCAGCGCACCATTATGCATGCTCTTCTGACTGTGGTGGGCCTGGGACTATAATACCATATGAAATACACTTCTTCAGTGCTGATACTTAGTTGGAGTACATGCCACCCATGTAATATGACAGAAGAAGCTTGGGTCCAGATATTCAAAACTTAGCCCTGGGGCAAAATTGACACTGCTCGGCATGCAAAATTAGTGGGGAACCGTTTGCACACTATATTCAGAGGAATAGCCCTAAGGCTAAATCAGTTAAATAAAGCGTGCAAATGCAGCCATGCAAAAAGGGCTGAGAGTGCAGTGCAAAAATAGCCCAGCAAATAGGACAGCTCTGAATACAGCAACCAAGCAGTGCAAACTACAACAGCAGCCTGGTGCACACAGACGTGGAGCAAGGCAAAGGTGAACTACGTGGCCAATGTGTGTGCTAGCAAAGAAGTGGATTCACAAAAACTGCAAACAACAGTGCAGACCGAATAGTGTAGAACAGTGCTATGGTTCAGATAGTTGTGCGTGGTGCTCACTGACCACATTCGGACAGCCATGGATAAAGGTTGTATCTGCTGCCATCTCCGTGGACCTTGCTGAAGCCTTTGACTCAGTGTCACATAAACTCCTGATGCACAAACTGCTGCCCTCTGGCTTGGCCCCAGCTGCCACTGACTGGTTTAAACCCTACCTCTTAAACAGACAACAGTCGGTCCAGGTTGGCGATGCCATCAAAACTAAAGTTCCCCAAGAATCTATACTCGGCCCCATTCTGTGTTTCCTTTTCATATATGACCTCCCTTCCATCTGCTTTCCTTCCAGTATACACATGTATAGAGATGATGCAGTACTCTATCTCTTGGGTCCAGACCCACCTGCCATAGCTACTACCCTGCAACAGGATTTCAGTGAAGTGCAGATCTGGTTCAGTCAAAATCTAATCAAACTTAACTCCAGAAAAAACATCTCTGTGTTTTTGGTTCCAGACAAAGGCTGTCTAAATCCCTCAACCCCCCTTCCCCTCACACACACACACACACACACTTTCATCACCCTTGACAGCTCTCAACTTGGCACTGTAACTACTTTTAAATACCTTGGTGTCTGGCTCGACAGCTACGCATACCTAGACTTCTCCTGCCATATGATGACATCGCCAACCTGGACAGATTGTTGTCTATTCCAAACTGCGTCCTAACCTAGAAGCCTTAGACTGCCACAAGGACTGATTCTCTGTCTACCCACTGTGCCCTGGTCACCAAGACCATCTTACCTGTTTTTGATTGAGCTGGCATGCTGGCATAGTTTACTGCTCTGCCCCTGCCATGTCAATCACCAGGTTCAACACTTTTCTGTCGTTTCACCACCTCTCCCCCACTGCAGTCTCTACTCCTTCCTCTCCTTGCTGCCTTTATACTCCAGGCACCTCATCCACTGCACCTCTTTTACCTCCAAATTCTGATTTAGTACCCCCCACCTAAACTCCTGCCTCTCCACTGTCAGCTCCCCCTCATACTCCCTCAGATCCAGGGATGCCCGGACCCTCTTCCTTCCCGGCCCTCGCACTTGCACCAGTAAAGTCGCCTTCTCTTGCCATCTTCCTTCCCTCTGGAACAATCTCCCATGGGACTTGCATCACTCCCCCACTTTTACCACCCTTAAATTCATTCTTCTAGCCACCCTGTCCCCCATGCACCGATTTCTCCCTGCCCACTCTGTCCACTTCTACACCCTCCCTCTGCCGTATCCCTTCTCTTCTCCTAGCCCATATCCGCCCTCCTGTGGGCCATCTAGCACCAGTTTTCCTGCCTATTGTATATAAACTATCTGTAGTTACCAGCACTATTTGCCTGTATATAAATCTAAGCCATCTCAGTTGCGACTGTATATAATTGTATTTTGTCTGTATATTGCGATATTACTTGCCACGTTGCCATATTACTGTATCTGCACTGTACTCATAATTCTGCGTACTTTCATTGCTTAATTTGTCTTTGCAACACTGTTTCTTGTTTGGTTGTTTCTCCCCTGTCCCCGTCCCCCTTCCCCCAGGTGGTACCTGGAAACATGCCCTGCCTCAAGGTGCCGTTTCCGGTTACCGCTTTTTAAACTAATAAATAAATTTGCACAGCACTAACACGTCTACCTGGTGCTAACACATTTCCGAGTGCAAAAGTGTGCAATATTCAAAAGCGATATGCAAATGAGCCTACTTAGGCAATCAATGGGCAATCAGCCACATTAGCACGCCATTATGGTCTTATTTGCATGTGGATTGCCAGTACTATCGCAGGGTGCACACAGCTCCACATGTAGGGTGGTCTGGAACTAAAGGGGTTGCCTCATCTCTCCACTCTGCAACCCCTTCTGTCTCTACTTGCAGTGCCTTCAAGTCCTCACTCATGGTCCTGAGGGTTAGGACCTCCCTAGCCAAAGGACCTTCTCTTGCAGGGCCTATCCTGGTTCAACTCCTTCCCCTCCACGGTTACCAGCTTACCAAAGATTGGTCCATTTAAAGACGCTCTCAGGATTCATATTTTCTCCACTCACTGTTTTAAGTGTCCTCAGCGGTGAGTCACGGGCCCTGCAGCGCCACCCACCTACCTGCTTCACCTGTGTCTAGGTCTTCTCCAGTAAAAAAAAGTCTCCTATCTAGACTGTATTTGCCTAGTCTTATCAGCACACAGTTCAGTTTAATGTGATTACTTGCTTTAGCTACCTCAGTGTATAGGCTCACAGCTTCACCTGTATATAATTGCCATTGCTCTGTCTAAAATATCTAGTTGCACCCTACTGTCTTAGTCTATTTAGCTCATTGTGCTGTATCTGTCTGCAGCTATAACTTGTATTAACTTGAATTCTCTGTAACCTGCCGTGGAGTCTTGGGAAATGAGTCCCTGACTCAAAGGGTTGTAATTCCGATGTGACAATAAATACAGCACTCAAGAGGGCCCAGACTGTGCTCAACAAAGCCTGCAGACTCATCCTGGATGCTGAGCATGGCACTCACACCTGTACTCTGTACGAATGTGCAGATTGGCTGTCATTAAGAAACACGGTCAAATTCCAGACTTGCATCCTAGAGAAGAAGTCTCTACTGGGTAAAACACCACCTTGTGTAGGCAATTTGATTAATGTGGTCAACTCATTATAGGTCACCAGAGGGAGGACTAGAGGGGCCTTGGCTATCTCCTTCCATTGCATCTCACTTGGGCAACGTGCATTTGCCTACTGGGCCCCCCTATGGATGGATGAATGAACTCCCTGGGCTCCTCTTGGCCACCAGTTGTCTGGCACAATTCAAAACTGACCTCAAACAGCACCTAATAACACTCTGTAACTGCACCTACCCCTGAGTCCAGCCACACCTGCTTTCTTTGCCCCCAGCAAGCACTAGGCAGGCCTCAGGTACCCCCTTCCTCTATCGCTTCTCATGACTTGCCCCAGCAATCAGTTTGCGTCATGCTCCTTCAGCACCCACCAGCCCCCTTCCCCCAACTCCCAGTCCGGTGAGTTTCCCTAACAGTCACTACTAATGCAGGCTGCCCGACCATGCCCCTCACACCCCACCATTTACTCTAGCATGTCCTCTCCGCTCAGCCTCCCCTCACCCCACCGTTTCTTCCTACCTTTATCATCCTTCTTCCCCCCACCCTTCACCTCCACCACAGTACTTACCTCTCTCTCTCTCTCGCACCTCCTTTCTTCACCCCTCTGCTGGATATCCCCGTCTCTCTGAACTACTAACAAGGCACTTTGCAGCTGCTTATCCCCCCCATAAAGTGTTTTTCTTGTTATTTTAACTTGTACATATGTTTTGAGTTATTCTGTAGGTTCTGAATCCAAGCTGTGTCATTCATTGTAATGTACCTCTGCTTTCTCCTGTTGTACTTTGTTTTGCAATCTATGATGTGGAACCTTTGTAAAAGAGCTTCCATTCAAAGGTCTTTTCCGAATCACTAAATAAAGAAATAATTAAATAAATAAAAATAAAATAAAGGTCAATAACGGCAGGCTGGGTCTCCCTACAGCACTACCTGTATGTCAGACTGGATCAACATGTTGGTAGCTGCAGGCTACATTTGTATGCAGCAGCGGAGTCTAGTGTGCCACTGAGGACAACCACCAGGTACATGTGGTGGTGCTCCATGCCATGGCCATATTGCAATCCCTGCTACCGTGCATAGCAGATGCTACTGTACCATAGTTGCCGGTTTTGTGGAGGATGCAGCAATATCTATGGTGTGTCAGGCATCATTGTCTGATGCTCTCCACATAGTGACAGTACCAGCTGGAAGGTGTGTTCTGATAGCAGACAGTATTGTCATGCTGACCTGTGACCCACAGATGCTGCACCACTGGCATGGGATACTCACAGTAGCATACAAATGGCTGGCCTTGTGTACCATGGTGTATGTACAGCTGTGAGGTATGTGCATGGGGGGGGTGACACATACTGTCAGACTTGCACACTGGTGTCAGGATATTCCTAACACTGGAACTGATGCACCATGTGGATGGCCCCAGCTTTGTGGCACAACCCACTGAGTGGTGCAGTCTGGTCACCTGTGCACCTTCCCATCAACACCCTCCAGTTCTCCAGTGCTGCATGTGTGTACTGGAGTGTGTTGGTGTACCCCAATGGGTGGGGAGCAGAAGGTGTGTGATGCCATGCCAGTTATTTACTGCTTTTATATGTATTTATCACCATGTTGGCCAGGTAGCCACACTGGGCCATAGCCCATAGTCAGGAGGAACGTCTTGAGCCACTATATGTGCAGCTGAGATAATGTGGTGCACAATACACACATTCAATTTACAACAGCACACAGTTCACATTTAGCACCACAGTGCCACAGTATATACAATCACAAACGGTGTGTTGCTGCAAGTGGACTGTTAGCTCGGTCACATACTGTGCATGATTGTTGACTTCCAAGCAATGTTGAGGCATTGTATTCCACAGTTTGGGTGCTTGTGCACATGGAGTGGCCCAGGGTAGTTGTCCACCCTTGCTGCCTCCTCATTGGCTGCATATAGCCTAGCTCACTATTGCTGTGTGCATGCCCCCCTTCCGTGGTTTGCCCAGAGTGATGACTACCTTTTCATAGACGGTAATTTGTGCTGCGCTACATCTTGCGCTATTCCACATTGTGCAGAACTATCAATTTGAATATACTGTTACACCTGTATGCATGCCCCTGCCCCTCACTTTGTACTGCATATAATTAATCTTTTAGCATTGGCACTAACACATTGCACCAGCACTATTTGGCATTTTGAATACAGCAATCTGGCACAAATGTGGTGCAATTGGTTTGCGCTTGTTGCAAAGTTTGGAATATCTGGCCCTGAAGTCTAACTGAAACTTTCTGGTTATCACACAAAAACAAACTCAACTGTCTTTAGACTTGGGACTAGATTTCAAGTGATCCCCCTCCTCAACTACCTAACACAGCATAACCTACAAGCACATAATGTCAACGCCTGTCAAACCCACACAACCTCTTGCTTCATAAGCAGAGAAAGTTTCAACTAGCAGGAAATGCAGACTTAATTTCAACCCTCCTTAAAGGCCCAAAACAATTGGTAGGAAAAGCATCCAACAATTCAGATACAGAGCACAGTCTAAGGGCAGGTGGAAAATCTACCTCCTCATGCTCCTGCAGGACACTTTTCTCACCAGCACTTGTTCCCTCCCAGTAGTCCTCAAGTTCTGCTGCTGTACAAAGCTCCTTGCTGCACCATCTGCTGCTCTGATTATCTCATGCTCCTGCAGGACGCCTTTCTCACCAGTCCTTGCTCCTCCCAGTAGTCATCAAGTTCTGCTGCTGCGCATAGCTCCTTGCTGCACCATCTGCTGCTCTGATTATCTCATGCTCCTGCAGGACACCTTTCTCACCAGCCGTTGCTCCCTCCTAGTAGCCTTCAAGTTCTGCTGCTGCACATGCTGCACTATCTGCTGCTCTGATTACCCCATGCTCCTCCTGGCCTGGGTGTCCGTGACTACAGTGTTCTATTGACTCACCCTTGGGCTGCTTCCTTCCTTCTCCAGTTGGCAGTCATATGCTGTTTGACTTGTCAATGGGCATGGAACAGTCTTCTTCCAGACAGTTATAGCCTTTCCAGCACTGCACAAACTGAGCTGAAGGGGTACTGTATAGGGAAAGGCACAGCCATTTAAACCTCATGCTGACTGGCTTGCTATGTACAAAGCAGCCATCAACAGAGACATGGCCACCCCTTTCCTAATCTCACCAACAGTAAATGCAGGGCTCAACTTCAGCCAGTTGGTACGTACTGCTGGCAGCAGCCTGAGTCAATAGGATACTGAGCTCTAGGTTGTTGATGTAAATACATGCCCCCCCGGTGGTCAGGATTGGGTGGCCAGGACTGTAGAAGAATTAAATGTACTAACAAAGAGACCACTGAATGCGTGGTTTTAGCATGTGTTGCCCTTCCCCTGCCATGATGATTCAAAGTTGCCAACCTGACTTGGCTTGCAGAGTGACATAGATCCAGTAAGTCGCTGTCACGTTTTCTATTACAAAGTCCAAACAGCCCAGTTTGCTCCAGGTACGCTTGTTGCTCATTGTTTTAGAACATAAAGTAGCCAGCAGAAAGAGCCTACATGGTCTATCATTTCTGCTTGAATTGTTGGAAGGTCTTTGCTTTACCCTTCCACTAGTGCTCCAGGCACCCCTCCCCCTCTCCCATTCCCCTTCCATTTCCCATGGTTTCCCTCTGTGTTTGTCCCAGAATCTTTTGAAAGAGCCCACTGTTTTAGCCAGCACCACCTCCTTCGCCAGTTCATTCTAGGCTGACACCTTCCTTTCTGTGAAAGTGTTTCCTCACATCTCTACGGTACCCTCCCCACACACACACACACACCAGCTTTAGGCTATATCCTGTGATGGTGGTACTGTCTCTCTTATTGAAGGGACCCCACACTTTACTCCTTCATGTGACTTATTCTGCTGTCCTCTGATCATTTTAGTTGCTTTCCTCTGAACCCCCTCTAGCATTTTAATGTCCTTTTTAGGTATGGATGCCAAAATGTCATTCCATATTCCAGATGTGGTCTTACCAATGACCTATACAACTGTAAAATAAACTTCTTGTCCTGCTACTAAATCCCCTTGCAATACATCTCAGCATTCTGTTTGCCTTCATCACTGCCTTTGTGCATTGAGTGGATAGTTTCAGATCACTAGTAATTACCACACCTAGGTCCTTTTCCTTCTCAGATGTAGCTACCTGAACTTTTCCTATGTAATTCTCTGCTCTTGGGTTCTTGGCACCGATGGTATGGTAACATTTTATTTTTATACAGAATTATGCCATTTGGATTTTATCAGTCCAGTTCACAAGACAGTCCTATTGTTATCTAAAACTACACATGATATGTGCATTACTTTGCACTTCTTGGCATTGAACCCAAGCTGTCATATCCCTGACCATCTCTCCAGTCTGACTAGGTCCTCCCTCAACTCTTGTATCCCTTCCTATGTGTCCACTTTGCCTCAGAGCTTGGTGTCGTCCGCGAATAGGCACATTTTGCCCTGGCTGTCATCCCCAGTGTTGCTCATAAAGATATTGAACAATACCAATCCCAACACTGACCCCTGTGAAACCCCGCTCATGTCCACCTTTGTACTGGAGGATTCACCACCATAACCACCACCACCCTCTGTGTCCTGCCCCTCAATCAGTTTTCAACCCATCTTACTAATTTTCCCCCTACCTCTAGCCCTCTCAGTTTTGTTATCGGCCATTTATGTGGCACTGAATCGAAGACCTTACTAAAGTCCAGGTAAATGTTGTCCATTGCCTAACCCTTGTCCACTGCCTTAGTGACCATGGCCTTGTCTGCTGCCCTGGTGACCCATTCAAAAAACTCAATCAAGTGCATTTCATGTGATCTGCTGACCACAAATCCATTCTGCTTATTGTCCTGCAGACCATTTTACTCCATGTACCTTACTAGCCCCTCCTTTAGTATGGTAAGTTTACAGACTATCGAAGTCAGGCTGACTGGCCTGTAGTTGCCTGGGTCCTCCATGGGCCAGCTCTTATGGAGTGACACTACCTGCACTGTTCTCCATTCCTTTGGTACTACTCGCAACTCTAGGGATCTATTAAACAGAATTGTCAATGGGCTTGCCAGTTCTTCTGCTATTTCCTTGAGTACCCTGGGGTGTATCTCATCTGGCCCTGGGGATTTATCCACTCTCAGTGCCATCAGCTCCTCCTTCATGCTTTCAATCCCAATGACCCCTATTAAGTCTACCCCAGCTTCCTCCTTTCCTGTTCCTGCCTGTGTTATTGGTCCCTCCTTCTCCTTCACAAAGACGGAGCAGAAGTATTCATTTAGTACTTCTGCCTTTGATCCGTTATCTATGACCCATTCATCCACTCTCCTAAGACTGCCAATACCATCCTCCTTGTCTCTCTTTTGTTTTATGTTGCTAAAGAAGGCCTTCTCACCCTTCTTTGTCCCCTCAGCTATTCCGAGCTTTCCACACTTTGGCCCCCTTCTTCCTTGCTAATTTGGCCATTCTCTGGAATTCCTCCTCATCCTCCACCCTAGCTGCTCTTTTTGCTTTTCCTGCAGGCAGCCCTTTTTCCCCCCACTATTCTAGTGACTTCCCCATTGAACCAGCTTGGTGGTCTAGCCCCTCTTTTCTTGACCCTCATTTTTATGCAGCCGCATGTCACTTTCTGAATGGCCCCCTAATGCTTTCCCATAATCTTTCCACCTCTATTCCTTCATTTATGCTCCCCAGGCCCTCCCTAGTGATTTCAATCATTTGTTGCTCCCTGACATGTTTACAATATGCCCGGTCGTACTGTGAGTATGCATGTTGATGGCCATGTTTCTATGTCCTAACTTGTTTGGCCTTGTATGTTTCCTTGTCTGTATTTTGCTATGTTTCTAAGTTTTTCGGCTGCATTTGACATCACCCTCATTAGCCTTAGCTGCAGGTTGTAACCTTTACTTCCACTTGGTGATACACCTTCCCCCTGTACACTTTTGCATCCTCTGACAGCAACTTTGTCGACCTGTGTACAACCACTCCTCCCATGCTATAAATGTCTTAGCTATCCCTGCAGTCTACCTTTAAGAGTTGAGTTAATAGTATCATGATTTTGTAATCTCCTCTCTCCCAGTATCATACAAAGACTCATATAATTTCTCAGCAGATAAGAACTGCTTTCCCAGGGGTTGACCTTAACCTTTTTTTCACTATCTAGCGGAAGAAAAAATTACTTACCGTAGTAATCTTGTTTCTTCTAATGAGTCTTATTGTATTCTGACAATATGCAGTTAGCCCTTCTAGTTCTACTGCCCCAGAGATGAAAGAGTTAACTCTATGCAGAAGCATAAAACATTGAGCTCGAGCTTTGTTTTCAAACCACTGTACTTGGTACATTCTATGCAACCGTCAGATTCTTATGAGCACTAAATGACCTAACACTAAACTAATTTGTACTAATATAATCAAATTAACACGAATAATAAAAAGAACCACATGGCCAATGACCAAACAATGGGCAACAAAGACTCAAGTTGAGAAAGCCCAGATAAAAGACATGGCACCCTTGAGGTGCAGCACTAAAATTGTTACCCCTTAAGCAAGAATCGCCCTTCTGAAGTTCTGTCGGGGGAGGTAGGAAGGGAGATCAGAATACAGCAAGACTCCATTAGAAGAAACAAGATTACTATGGTAGTTTTTTCTTCAGACAACATGAAGTCTTGCTGTATTCTGACAATATGCAGACTACCAAGCAGTATCCCATGTAGGAGGGCACAGAACCTACTTAGGGAATAGGCTCTGCAGTACTGCTGTGCCACACCTGGCATCACATCTGGCCTGGGTGTCTAGGCAGTAGTGTTTGATGAATGTGTGGACAGTTTTCCAGGTAGCTGCTTTACAGATTTTGAGTAGGGGCTTATCTCTAGCAGCTGCTAAAAAGGCTGCTATTCCCCTGGTTGACTGGGCCCTCGGGCCTGCAGGTGGCTCTTTCCCCAGTTTGTTATAGCAAAACTTGATACAGGAGACAATCCATCTAGCAATGGTTCTCTTGGTGGTAGGCTGGCCTTTGCCCACCTCACCATAAATAAGGAACAACTGGGTACAGTCATTTCTGTGGGTCTTTGTCTGATCAATATAGTAGCTAATGGCCCTTTTAACATCCACGCTATGTAGTCTTCATTCACCTGAGGAAGAATGGTCAGTGAAGACGACAGAGAGAGTCATAGACTGATACAGGTGGAAATCTGAAACCACTTTTGGAAGGAACCTCATGTTTGTTCTAAGGACAACCTTATCCCTATGGAAAGCAATGTAGTCAGATTCTACTGACAAGGCCTGTAGTTCACTAATCCTGCTAGCAGAGGGCATGGCTATCAAAAAGACAGTCTTCCATGTCAAATACTTAGGTTCAGCTGAAGACATGGGTTCAGAACGTGGTTGCATAAACTGGGCTATGCAAATATTCAGATCCCAAGATGGGGTAGGCTTCCTATATGGGGGTTGCAAGTAGAGCAACCCTTTAAAAAACTTCTTGTAGATTAAATGGAAAGCTAAGGAAGGACTCTTCCCTGCAGAGACATAAGCAGACAGAGCTGCCGGGTACACCTTTAGTGTACAGGGCTGAAGGCCCAAAGAATGCAGGTGGACTAAGTAATCCAGCTTGGATGCCAACCCTGCTGAATGAGGGTCTATCCCCTTTTGTACACACCAGATGGAAAATTTCTTCCACTAGAAGTGTATGTTTTCCTAGTGGCGGGTTTTCTGGGGACCTTCAAAATGTCCATTACCCCTTGAGAATGATACAAGCTTGCATACTCTAGCTCCTCAAGAGCCATGCCTTGAGCCTGAGGGATCTGAGGTTGGGGTATCAGATCCTCCCTTGGGAGGAGTTCAGGCAGTTGTACCTCCTGGGGAGGCAAATTGGACTGGTCACTAACAGAGACAGTAGCATGGGATGCCATGACTGCCTGACCCAGTCCGGTGCAATCAGGATCACAGTGCATGGCTGACTTCTGATCTTGACCAGTACTCTGAAGAGCAGAGGGAATGGAGGGAAGGCATAAAGAAATTTACCTGTCCACTCCAGGATCGGTGCATCCAGAGGCACAGGGCCCAGGACTGGGGGTCTGCAACAGAACTGGGGCAGCTGACTGTCTGGTGCTGCAAACAGGTCTGTCTCTGGTGTGCCCTCATCTTCTGAAGAGTACTTTCAGTAGTATCTCCTTGTTCAGAGACCACTCATGGTGACTCTGAGTTATTCTGCTGAGGGTATCTGCCAACACATTGTCCTTACCTGGCAAGTGCACTGCTACCAGGGAAACATGGAGGGAATATGCCAGACTCCAGATCTTCATGGCCTCTGTGCATAGGGCTGAGGTCCTTGTACCTCCCTGTTTGCTTATATAGTACATGGTGATGGTGTTGTCTGTCCTGACCTGGACCACCTTGCCCTGTGCCTCCTTCGAGAATGACTGCAGAGCCAGGAGCACAGCTCTCATCTCCAGCAAGCTGATGTGGAGTAGAGACCCCGATGGGACCATTTCCCATAGGTGGTGGGATCCCCTAGGTGAGCTCCCCAACCTAGGAGTGAAGCATCCATAGTTAGGACTACTGTGGGAGGCTGCTGGAGAAAAGGGACACCCTCGTTGAGGTTGTCCTTGTCCAGCCACCACTGGAGAGCCTGGCTCAAAGTAGCTGACACTGGGATTAGCTTTGATAGGGGATCTCTTTTTTAGACCAGAAAGATCTAAGGTGAAACTGAATGTCCCTCATCTGGAACCTGGCACCTGGGATGGCTGTTGTGGATGTTGCCATGTTTCTCAGTAGCTGGAGAAGGTGTCTTGCAGGATGAGACATTTGAATTCTGAAGGAGCTTGCCAGGTGAACAAAATTTTCCACCCTCTCCAAAGGCAGAAAGGCTTTTGCCTGAACTGTGTTCAGTTCTACCCTTATGAAAACTAGAACCTGAACTGGTTCTAGCCCTGATTTGGCAAGATTTACCCAAAAGCCTAAGGATCCCAATGTGTCTTGCACCAGGACCAGGGCTTCCCTGACCTGCTGAGGGAACTGCCCAATGACCAGCTAGTCATCCAGGTAGGGAAAAAGTGACATTCCCTACTTCCTGAGGAAAGCCACAACCACTGCTGGGCATTTTGTAAATGTTCTGGGGCAGAGGTAAGACCGAAGGGCATTGCCCTGAATTGGTAATGTCCTGAAGGTAG
Source organism: Neoceratodus forsteri (assembly GCA_016271365.2). Classification (NCBI taxonomy): domain Eukaryota; kingdom Metazoa; phylum Chordata; order Ceratodontiformes; family Ceratodontidae; genus Neoceratodus; species Neoceratodus forsteri. The sequence continues at coordinate 13,556,234 of JADMNL010000038.1, read as the reverse complement.
ATGGAATCTTAGATACCTTCTGTGAGAATGTCTGATGGCTGTATGGAAGTAGGCATCTTTGAGATCCAGGGAGGCTAGTCAGTCCTCTGGTCTGAGAGAGGGAAGAATCACGTTCAAAGTCACAATTTTGAATGTGGTCTTTGACAGATGCGTGTAGAGGTGTCTGAGATCTAGGATGGGCTGCCACTCCCCAGTTATTTTTAGAGTAAGAAAGTATTTTGAGTACAACCCTTTTCTTTTGTGTAGATAGGGGACAGGTTCCACTGCTTTTAGAGATAGCAGTGAGGAAACTTTTGCCTCCAAAAGAGTCATCTCCAGTTTGCTGGCAGGTTTGAATAACCTTGTTCTGGTTCTGGGGAACCTTTTGAAATTAAGAGCAAGTCCCTGGCTCACTACTTCCAGGACCCATTTGTCTGTTGTACTAGATTTCCAGGCCTGGAGTACTGAGCCAACCTGCCTCCTACCGGGAGAGGGGCAGGATTGCTCTGACTGACACATCAGGGTGTCTGCTTGGCAGGAGTTTTAGGTTGGGAGGTGGATGCAGCTCTGCTTATCCCTCATTCACCTCTCCCTCTGAAAAATCTCTGCTGCTGATACTGTAAGTAGAGGAAGCTTGTGTCTGGTAGAAGGGCCTCTGAAAAAGCCTACACCCGCCAGGCCTAGATTGCTACTTCAATCAATCAGTCAATCACTTTATTTAACCAGGCATAAACACCATTGAGCAAGCTCATTTTCAAGGTAGTCCTGGGCATTAATACAATACAGTATACGTCATAAGATTACAATTACGGTGGACAACAATGCAAAAAAAAAGTAGGGCTGCCGCCCCTACTTCTGAGGGGTGGCAGTCTTTTCTTTTGCAGCTGCACTCCTGTAGGTTGTTCTGTATTTATCCATCTTCTTCATATATGATTCTGTTTGCTCCCCAAACCAAGAGTTTTGGACGACAGAAAAATCCATGGCCTTGAGATAAATTGGTGCACCTGAGCCAGGGACTCTCCTTAATATAGCCATGACTTTAGATGAGACCTCATTAGAGTCTACTGCAGCATGACATTGTACTTTTGATGCCTCAGTGCCATCGTTTTCTATCTGCTCCAAGTCCGTAGCCAGTTGTGGAGGAGCATTCTTAGCTAGATCCAGGACAGTTTCCCACCTGGACTTCTGAAATCTAGCCACATAAGCCATAAATGAGGCTTGCCTGAGTACTGAGAAGGAAGCCAAGTGTTGTTTTTAGCCATAGCATCAGTCCTCCTGGAATCCTTATCAGGAGGGTGAGAGGCTAAGGGGAATCCGGCTTTGTCACAGGCCGCAGCCTGAAACACCCCTACATGGGTACAGTGACTGTATAGGAACGCAGCGCCAGAACCTGAAAGCATATATTTCCTATCCGCTCTTTTATCAAAAGGAGGAATGGAGGTAGGTATATGTAAAATGTTGTTGGTTTGTTTTTTCAGAGACTTATGCAGAGGGAGGGATGGATGGACAGCCTCTTCGACTCAGGGACGTCCACCTTTTCTAAAAAGTCATGTAACCCCTAGGTGGTGCTATCCCAAGGGCTACTACCCCTGCCTGCTTGGCCAGTAGCAGGTTAAGGGGCCTGGTACTGAAATGGGTGCCTCCACCCGGAGGTCAGGGTTGTTAGTGGTAAAGCTAACCTGGGCACAGCCCTCCGGGACACTGTAACCCCCCTCTTTCCCTTCTAGTGGTCTGAAGAATATACAGTAATCACTTTTGCAATGACCCTTCTTCACCATACAAGTATCCACACTGTTTGCACTTACCACCAGGGCTGGTTCCTCTGGCTTGCCCCTGGGGATCCCCTGTAAAACAAGGTTATGCACAGCAAATAGCTACAGTACTTTTGGCACAAACTGGAGCCACAGTCGGGTTAAATGCAAAAAGAGTTGGAGCTTATTTATTGAGGGGACTTGAACAAGGGAGGAGCGTATTCAGGTTGATTTGCTTAAAGGCTATATCAGTCAAACAGTCATGCATGCACTTCAGAGTCCCTACACTGTCACACATACTGAGTACCCAGGTAGGAGGAAGGTGGGCTAGCCAGGATCGTTGCCCAGGGTAGGCCAGCATCGCAGCTGGTTGGGGCCCTGTGATGGAAGAAAGCAACATGCACAACACACACTATTTGTAATCTGGAGCCGGAGAGCTCAGTTCATGACAGAAAAGACAACAAAGCAATCAGATGACAACACTTTAGATTTAGCTGCTGTTGCAGGGAGCTACCCTGATGTCGACTCACAATACCCAATGCAGGACACAGACAGGACAAAATTGAAACTGCAGGTTGTTGAGCTGGAGTGCCAGGAGAAGCAGGGCCCACAAGAATCACCGAGGCATCATTCCTGTTCAAAGTGTTGAGCAGGGGGCTGATTCCCAGGCAGGTCTCTCATTGATGGCTTTCTCTTTGTAGCCGGTATTCTGGCTGGGCCTGTGTGGCAAGGTCCGGGCCAAAGGGAGATGAATACAGATTCAGTCCGCTGGAGCTGGATGCAGCCTCCAGTGAGCAGAACGCAGTTCAACACACAGTGGGGAACCAAATCATGGCCCACTTACAGCACACAGCACATTTACATGTAAGAAATTCCATTATACCAGGCAGATTGCTATCAGGTCACAGTTACAGAGTCTCTGCACAAACTGGGAGTTCAGAGGTGATGGAAACCCTGACAGGCTGATCACATTCAGCAAATCTTTGGTCTTCTTCAGGTTAAAGCCTGGTCACAGTCCAGTGGCTTAAATCATTCTCATGTAACCCCCTTGCAAATGGGGGTTTACTAAAACACCTCTAGTACTGTCTCTTTAAGAGCTGCCAGCTTGCGGACCCTGTTTGGTCTGTTACAAGGGAGGGGGCCATGGGTTCTCTTACTTGTGTCCCACTCGAGCTGCTGATAATGTGCCCCGGTTTTGCCATCACTAAGCAGGCAAAGCGGGCACTTTCTGGGCTGTCTGTTGATGTAACCTGGGGCCTGATGGAATTCACCCCAGAATTCTAAAAGAATTCAGGGGAAACTAGTGAAACCACTGACTACTCTTTTTAATAAATCATGGAAGGATGGTGTGGTACCCGAGGACTGGAGGAAGGCGGATGTGATTCCCCTTCACAAAAGTGGGACCAAGACAGAGGCAGGAAACTACAGACCTGCCAGTTTGACCTCTGTGGTAGGGAAAGTGATGGAGACACTTGAAGGAAAGAATAATTGAGTATCTAGAGGCCAGTGGGCACAGGACCCAAGGCAATGGGTTCGGACAGGAAGGTCATGTCAGCGAATCTCATAGATTTCTTTGACTGGGTGACCAAAGTAGTGAACCAGGGAGGGGCTGTGGACATGGCCTACCTAGACTTTAGCAAGGCATTTGACACAGTCCCACACAAAGATTAATAGTCAAATTAACCAGCCTGGGAGTGGGTCCCAGGGTGGTAGCCTGGGTAAAACATTGGCTGGACAACAGGACACAGACGGTCATTGTAAATGGAGTCCACTCTGAAGAAAGAGGGGTTACTAGTGGGGTACTGCAGGGTTCAGTACTGGGTCCAGTCCTTTTTAATGTCTTTATAAGTGACATTGCAGAGGGACTGGAAGGAAAAGTATGCCTCTTTGCAGATGACACAAAGATCTGCAACAGGGTTGATACTCAAGGAGGCGTGGAAAGGATGAGAAGGGACTTGGCAAGGTTGGAAGAATGGTCAGAAGTATGGCAGCTAGAATTCAATGCAAAGATGCAAAATAATGCACCTGGGAAACAAGAACCAGGGGAAGATTACACAATGGGGGGGGAGAAGTAACAACAACAAAAAAGGAAAGGGACCTGGGGGTAATCATATCAGATGACCTTAAGGTTAGCAAGCAATGTGAGAAGGCAGTAGGAAGGGCTAGGGGTATACTGGGATGCATAGGGAGAGGCATCACCAGCAGAAAACAGGAAGTTGTTATCCCTCTGTACAGACAGCTGGTAAAACCCCATCTGGAGTACTGCGTCCAGTTCTGAAGACCCCAATCTCCGCAAGGACATAGACAGGATAGAGGCAGTCCAGAGGAGGGTAACTAAAATGGTGCAGGGTCTGCAAGAGAAGCCGTGCGAGGAGAGACTAAAGGAGCTTAATATGTATACCTTTGAGGAAAGAAGGGGGGGCATGATAGAAACTTTTAAGTGCCTCAGTGGAATCAATAAAGTCCAAGAGGGTAGCATCTTTCAGAAAAAGAGACTTGCAAGAACAAGGGGGCACAATTTAAAGATGGGGGGAGCGGTTCTGGGGTAATGTGAGGAAGTATTTTTTCACAGAGAGGGTAGTGGATGCATGGAACAGCCTTCCTGAGGAGGTTGTGGGGTCTAAAACTGTGGGAGAATTCAGGAATGCATGGGACAGGCATAAGGCAATTCTTGTGGGGGGTAGGAAGAAATAGGCTGTTGGTTAACTAGGATCTGTGGCCTATCCTGTAGGTAGGGAAATGGGAAGACTAGGTGGGCCAAGCGGTCCTTATCTGCTGTCAAAGTCTATGTTTCTGTGTAACATATGTTGAGTGGGGATTGGAAAATGTATTTTATCTAACCTGTTTCCCTTGCAGCTGGGACTTTGTGTATTCTGCCCCTCCATTTTGGATCAAAACTGCCTCTTGGATCCAATCGGAAGGGAGGGGCGCTTAAAATGGTATATTGGGCAGCCAACCAGGACTTGGACTCTGTCAGGAGCCGGCTGCCAATGGAAAGTATGGCCAGTGAATCTGGGAGGTGAAGTCCAGGAGTGTGGCACCTTTTTGCACCAATAGAAGGAGACCGAGAAGACTGGCACTTGAAGCCCTCCAATGGGGTCGGGTGGCGCCAGAGTTGGAATCTCTACCCAACGGCCGAGAAGGCAGAGTCGTTGTGGCCATGAGACAGGAAGGAACTCTGGACTCCTGCACTGTAGAGTCTTCGCTCGGGAAGCGCGTGTGGAAGGCTAAACAGTCGGGCGGCTGTATCCCCGAAGTAGTCGGACTGAATCCGCTGTGGTTTGCAGGCAGAGGAGGCTGTACATGTTGCAACTACCTACCAGGCTCACCCTGTAGAGGACTGGAGAATCTGCTTCGTCGTGCTCGGTCTGTTAGGAAAGAGTGAAGCTGCGATGTAACTCCCGAGTCTGCAGTGAGTGTGGTTAGGAAATAAAGCAGCTGCCTGGTATGGTAACCCTCTGTTTTTACATATAAATGTGTGGAGAGTGTGCTGATCACAGGCCTGTGTCCCCGGGTGACGTGCGAGGGATCCTGCTACAAGGGTCGTGAGTAAAAATTAGGGTAGCTCCCTGTCAGTTGATCAGTTGAGTGCAAGTGTTTGTCTGTTTTCCTCTCTGGCTACACGAACTGAGCCTACCGGCTTTGGATTACAAATTCGGGTATTGTAAAGTGTTTTCATCTTCAGGGCCCCAACCAGCTGCCCCGAACTTGGCTAGCCCCCTTATTGCCTGGGTACCCAGTGACAGTGACTCATAGGGAACTTAGCCTGTACACAGTGCTCTGAAACCATACAGTGATTAAGCTGATTAACTAGATTTCCACCTGTCCCTGTTATTTCCCCCTCGAATAAATTAGAGTTGGTTGTTTTGCAAAGTATACTGTCTGAACTGTGTGTTTGTGCCAACTACTGCACAGTGGCTATTGCCTTATTGCATCTTACTTTACAGGGGGTCCACAGAGACAAGCAGACCAACCAATCCTGGGGGTAAGTGTATATGGTACAGGCACTGTTGGGAACTCATGTGGGCCACTAGTAGGAAGAACGGGGGGTTGCAGTGACCCAGAGGGCTGTGACCAAGTCATTCCAGACTGTCCTAACCCCGACCTCTGGGTGGAGGCACCCACCATTGGACCTGAGCCCCTCAACCTGTTAGTAGCCAAGCAGGCAGGGGTAGTAGCCCTTGGGATAGCGCCACCTAGGGGTTACACTGACAACTCGGATTCAGTCCAAATCAACTCTATTTTCCCTCTTAGGGACAGCAGACAGACAAGCAGGCCAAAACTCAGCCTTTTCACAGTTCTCCCACACAAATCCACACAGGGGCTGCTGCTTGAATAACTTAAGCTGTTACCACATTCACTTCCCAGCTCAGACTGAACTGAAACTGACAGCAGTCTGCTACTTTCCCCAGGATCCAAGAGGTTTGGTTGGCAGATTCATCTGTCAGTCACAACAAGGGCTCCCCCTGCAGGTCTGTCTTGGAGCCAAAATTCAAAAACTATAATTCCTACCGAATTTTGCTCCCACAAAGCCCCTGGGGACAGGCTCCATTTTAGAGTCCCCGAGGTACTGATTGGCCCATTTTCAGCAGTCCAGGATCAAGATGGTGGAGATAAACAGAAATGTCCATGCTGCAAAGAAAGCAGGTTAGACAAACTGCAATATTATTGTTATTCTAATAAATGATCAGCAAACAAGTACATCTAACAGAGCTCCCTCTGCGCTAATAGCGATGGCAGAACACAGTGATTATTTGGCAGCCCGAACGGGACTCGAGCATAGAAACACTCAGCTGTCTCTCAGATTAATTATAACTGCAATCCAGGCAGCTCTTAAAGAGACAGTACACACAGGCACTCTCTGGCAATACATTTAAACTGCTAAAACGCAGGACACCAGCCTGGCAGTGAGCATTTAGGCAAGCTCAAGGAAGACTTTTCATGAACCCCTGTTTGTAGGGGGTTAAAGTCAGGTCCCTCTTCTTCTTCAGCTGCCTCTACAGTGGGGAGCTGTAAAGTCTCAGCTACCTTCTTGTTGAAGGAAAACCATGAGATGGGGATGCGCTTTGGCAAAGGCCTCCCTACACTCTGTGCAGTGCTGAATCCCAGTGGGTCCGGTCTTTTTCTCGGGTTTCTCAGACATATCAGCACTAAAGCCAAAGTTACACTGTTGAGGAGGTCAGGCCAGAGTAATGAAGAAAAGTTTCAGTTAACAACCATGTCAGCGGTTGACTGAAAAAAAATGAAGAAAGTTAATTTTTTTTAAAACTGAAACCGCCGGTCGCAGAACAACTAAACAACTTTAGAATTTGCCTCAAAACTGAATAATGAAAAGCACAGTCATGTCCCAGTTACATGAACCAAAAAAGAGAGCCAAAATCTTACCAAATTGTAGTTAACCTATCTCGTCTAACCTGTACCGCAGACAGAAGTTTGAAGGAACAAAAAAACAGAACATGGTTCAATACACCGACTAGTTTAAACATAATTTAACCAAAGAAAGCAGAGGAGAACTCTCTGGAGCATCTTCACAGGCAGGCAGAGTAAATCTGATGGTTACATGGAATGGTGAGCTTACCCCCCTAGTTATGGGTAAAGGAAGAGGTGACGCGACACAGGGAGGGAGCATGCAGGGTCACCAGGTTGGAGTACAAAATGTGCTGTCCCCTTGTGATAACGTTCAGGGTAAGGGGAGAGGACCACTGAGAGGAGGAGGAGGGCAGACGAAGGAGCTGGGGGGGATGATGGATGGAAATGGTTGAAAGGTGGGCTCCCTAAACACCAGTAGCCTGGGTAATAAAACAGCAAAGCTCCAGGTACTCCTTTCAGAGGGGAGTGTTGATATCGCTGCAGTGACTGAGACTGGGGCCATGATTGGGATCTGGCAATCCTGGGTATAGAATTTACAGAAAAGACCGGTGGGGGGGTTGGGGGGTAGCACTCCACATGAGGGAAGGTATCAGATGCATGAGGGATGAGGGGGAGGAAGGGAGGACAGAGGCACTATGGATGCAGCTTCTGGACTCCAAGGGTAAAGCTGAGGCTGGGGATGGTATACAGACCACCAACCCAATCAGTGGAACTGGGCAGGGAGTTAGCAGAGCAAATGAGGGTGTGTAGAAAGGGGAGTGTGGTGATTGTGAGGGATTTCAATCTGCCGAGGGTAGATTGGAGTACCCCTGCCACCTCCAGTGCCAGGGAGCAGGTGCGCCTGGACATGATCCAGGATGGTCTCTGCACAGTTGGTCAGTGTGCCAGCATGACTAGGTAACATGCTGGACCTGATGCTGTCAAATGAGGAGGCAGTGAAGAAAATAAAGGTGGAAGACCCACTAGCTGGTAGTGACCACCAAACGGTGTGGTTCACTCTCAAGTTGGGCAGGGAGTCTGGAGGCACAGTAACAAAGGTGGTGGATTTTAGGAGGGCGGACTTTGGGAGGATGAGAGAACTACTGCAAGGGAGACATCAGGGAATTAGGCCAGAAATGGATGCACAGCAAAAGTGGAAAATTATTAAAATTGGGTTAACAGAGGCTGCAGAAGCTTGCATCAGGACTGGAAGCAAGACGTGCAGAGCCAGAAAACCATGTTGGCTGAACAGAGAAGTGTTAGAGGGTGTGAGAGCAAAGAGAGTTGCCCACCAGAAGTTCAGGAGAACAAGGAAGGAAGAGGACAGGGAGGCTTATGGGAGTTGGTCCAAGGAGATGACCAAGTGAGTGAGAGTAGCCAAGGCCTCCAGGGAGCTAAGGTTAGCACAGTGCATTAAGGGAGGTGAGAAGGACTTTTTTAGATATATCAGGGAAAAGAGGAAGTGCAGAGACCATATTGTGAAGATTAAGTGGGGAGGGAAGTGGGTGGAAAAGGGAGAGGAACAAGTGGAAGTACTAAATGAGTACTTTTGCTCCATTTTCATGAAGGAGAAGGATGATCCACTACCACCACGAACTGGGAAGGTGGGGTTGGGGGAAGGAGATGACAGATGGAATGATCAAGGGGAGTAGAGTACTAGACTGTCTGAGGGCATTAAGAGTGAAGAAGGCACCAGGTCCTGATGGCATCCATCCCAGGGTGTTGAGGGAGATTGTGGAGGTGTTGGCCGAGCCACTGGCAGACCTTTTCAGCACCTCCCTGGACACAAGATGTATACCATAGGACTGAAGGGTGGCCCATGTGGTGACCATGTACAAGAGTGGCCCTAGGGACGAGCCAGGAAATTATTGGCCTGTAAGTCTCACTTCCATAGCAGGTAAAGTTATGGAGACCATACTGAAGGAAAGGCTGGTGTTGTTCCTCGAAGATAATGACCTCCAAGATGGGCGGCAGCATGGGTTCATCTTAAGGAGGTCTTATCAAACCAATCTAATAGAATATTATGACTGGGTAACAAGAGAACTGGATATGGGTCGTGCTGTAGATGTCCTGTACTTGGACTTCAGCAAGGCCTTCGATTCGGTGCCTCATGGGAGACTGGGAGGGGAAGCTGACTGCTGCAGAGGTGGGGACGAAGTTGACAAACTGGATAAGGAACTGGCTACTGGGGAGGATGCAACGGGTGGTAGTTGGGCGGTGGGGGCTCTTGACACCTAGACCGATGACGCGCGGTGTTCCGGAGGGCTCAGTACTGGGCCCAGTGCTATTTGGGCTCTTTATCTCAGATATTGCACATGGAGTTGGGAGCAGGGTTCGTTTGTTCACAGATTATTCCAAAATGGGGGCAGTGGTGGACAAAGAGGATGGATGGAAACAACTACAAGGGAACCTAAACTGGAGGAGTGGTTGGAGAAGTGGCAGCTGGTATTCAATGAGAAAACATGCAAGTTTATGCACTTTGGGGCAAAGAACCCAATGAGGAACTACTGGTTGGGAGGGGTGAGGCTGGGGATCACTGAGGAAGAGAAAGACCTAGGGGTGTTGGTAACAGGGACTATGAACAACTCTGCCCAGTGCAGGAAAGCAGCAGCTAAGGCAAACAGGATGCTGGGCTGTATCGCATGAGGTTTTTTGTCCAGGCATAGGCAGGTGATCCTGCCCCTCTATTGATCCTTGGTCAGGCCACACTTGGAGTACTGTGTGCAGTACTGGCAGCCATATCTGAAGAGGGGTATTAATTCACTGGAAGGGGTGCAATGGAGGGCAACAGAAATGTTATGGGGGATGGAGGGCAAGGCCTATGAAGACAGGCTGCATGAGCTGAATATGTGCACATCAGAGGAGAGGGGATACAGCAAAACTTCATGTTGTTTGAAAAGTTAATTTCAAATTGTACTAGCTCACAGATGTAGTAGTTGCACTACTTTGCACCTATAATGGAAAAAAGTGTGCACTTTACAACAACAACAAAAAAATGCAAGCCAAGAAATATTTTGACATTACACATTTATTCTGCTCCTACATCGCTTCCTGCCCCAGCAAAAATGACATGTAATTCAGTCATACACAGTTTGGCCCCTCCCCATTATATTATACCATGGCCACCTCTGTTCTTCTTCCTGCACCCCCCCCCAGCCAGATGATCTCACAGCAGGAGATATTGCATACCCTGCCCCAGCAATAACAATATTTTTTAAGCCTTGCCTTTTCATCTGCCCAGGAGGAATGAGTCCCAAGGAATGAAACTGTGGCACCTTTATGCAAGCAGGAAGCCATGATGGAGTGTGCATTAAAGGATTAAAAATGCACACCCAGGGGCATTTAGTGAGGTGTGAGGCCGAAGGCTGAGTGTCCTTACACCTATGAGAAGTGCATTGTTAGTCCTTTAATGCACACCCTGGATTGGTTTATTGCACTTATATTATGGCTCACTGTAAGTAGTGTGGTTTTCTAGTATTTGTAATGGGATCCAGTTTCTGTCTGTTTGCATTGTTAGTACTGTATTTTAATAATTGGTCATGTAACAGATTTCATCCACTGACATCTCTGGATTTAGCCTTGACATTTTATAATTCTATTTAGGAGGATCTATATGCACCATAAATACTTGTTTTAGCCTATAATCTATTTATTAGGGTTATTCTGATGCCATCCTTGCACCAAAGCATTGTTTTAGGATGAAAGGGCATGCTGGCTGGGATGGGTACAGCAATGGCGTTTACCAGTGCGGTGCATTGGGAAGACTTTGGGACCCTGCACCTGCGAGTACCAGCTGCTACAGCCCTATGGGAAGTCATTTTATGGTCCTCTTCTGTCACTGACCTGCAGTGGTGTCTAGGGACAGTACAGAGCTAGGAGACTGGGAAGAGAGAGGGAGCAGCTATGGGTGGTGGAGGGGAGCTGGGATAACACAACCACTTATAGGGCAGATCATAGTATACCACTTAGTGTTTTGTCAATGAAATGTTGAATACTGGCACTTAGAATGTAGAGTTGCGATGGGCACTGGCCTAATAGTGTGGGAGACATCATCACACACATGCAAACAAGCTCAGAGCACTGGAAGTCATGGATTTAACAGCACTCCACACCAGATCACTGCCTGGACAGCTACTGGAAGCCCTAACAATGGGGTGATAATTACTCGCATTGAGTCTTTTGTGGGGCCCCCATCTTGCACTGGCAGGTAACTGCAGCTCTTAAATAGCTATTAATCAAACCGGGCTGTCTGGAACACTGAGGAAGAGAACTAGAGCCTGCTTAAGTAGGGGCTTATGTAACTTTTTGACAGCCATGGAAGACCTGCACTAGTCAAAGTAGACAAGTACACTGGAGCTAACTACACTAGTTCTAGTATGATAGAGGCACAGAAACACAGAATATAATGGCAGATATGGACCACGAGGCCCATCCAGTCTGCCCAGTGTCCCCACACTGCTACCACTGACCGTACCGGATCTACTGCTCTTTCTCCCTATCCCCGTCCCTTCCACTATGATTCCTGTGCTTATCCCATGCATTCCTGAACCCCTACCACTGTTTTAACCCCCACCATCTCCTCTGGAAGTCTGTTCAATGAAACTACCACTCTTTCTGTTTACCCCACCCCTACTCAACCACAAGTCACCAGTAAGCATGCTGACATTCAACTTTACAAAGCTGCTAGGAATTTCTGCACTCATGAGATCCATCTTGCTAAAATCTGCCACTTCAAGGATAAATTCTCGAACTCCTGGGGGGGATGGCAGGACATTTTGGGACAACCTTAAAGACATCATGGGCAAAACCTGAAAATCCTCACCCTCTGTGATTGAAGTTGATGGCATCATCTCCCAGGACCCCAAGCTTGTTGCTGATACTTTCAACACTGCCTTCTCTGACCTTAGCAGGATACATCCCGCTGACTTCTTTGATGTGCCAGTCTGCAGTGTAGAGGCCAGTGAGGCTGCCCTCCCCCAGGGCCCCCCCTTTCTATTTTAGGAGAGTTACTCTGATTGAGGCCAAAAAGTATCTGTAATGTGTGCTTCGAAAATCGAGATTCAGCAGTGACTCTTGCTCTAAAACTTTCTAACCTATCTCTTGATGTGGTTCTGTCGCTGCTCACTAAACTGCTGAACCTATCACTTTGCCTTGGGCAGTGGTGGAAACCTGCTGTGATTATACCCATCCATAAAAGAGGCAATCAAGCACAGCACACAGATTGCTGCCTGATATCAGTTCCCCCCTCCAAAGACTAGGAGGGCATCGTATTGGATCAGCTAACCCAAGTACATTGAGAAATACCAAATTCAATGCCTGCAACAACATGGATTTCACAAGACACATATTACTACCACAGTGTTACTAGAGTATACTGGCTTCATACATAATGCATTCAACCTTGGTCACCTAGTGGGGGGCGCTATACATCAACCTCACTTTATAAAATGGCAAGAAAATATCTGGAAATCTCATTGGCCAAGAGACAGCAGCTGACTGTACATTATTAAATCATTATATACCAACAGTTATTCTGGTCCTAAACCACATCACACAATGAGCAAGTGAGTCCTCCTACAACCAGAACTATCTTCTATCAGTCCCCCTGCAACCAGAACTGATCTTCCATCACAAACATGGATGCTACCTTTACAATGTAAAAACCTTCAACTGGGCCCAAAAAATGAAAATGAAAATGACTAGGGCTGTGCACACCACGAATATTAGTTCCCGAATACCACGAATAGTGGCCGTTCCAAATATTCGGACGGCCGTACTGAATACCTGACTATTCGGTATTCGGGAAAGATATTCGGGAAATGAGATTTCCTAGTCTTGCAGAGCTTCCTTGGCCAATCAGAGGCTTCTCAGCCCTGCAGATCATGTGATCTCACTGTGAGACAGCATTCTCAGAAGAGAGATCGTGCTTCAGTCTCAGAGCTTCGCAAACTGCAGAATCTTGTTGTTGAACTATCCTTTTTTTCTGCTGGAGTGTGATCCTTAAGTTTTAGAGAGACTTTTTTGTGACTGATTTTTTTTGTGTTTTTGCTAAGTTACACAAGGAGTAGCAGCCTAGCCTAGGAGAGAGGGAAGACTGTTTGTGTTTGCATCTCCCTCCCTCACTGCATTCATCATTCCACACTGCTCTAGTGTGTGATTTGGTTTGGTTTAGATATTGTTTATTTTGTGGCAGCAGAGGCTTTTGTAGTTGTTCTCAGTAAAAGTCAGGCTTTAGGTTTCTGTCTAGTGTGACAGAGTTATATAGCATAATATAATAATTTAGGGTAAGTGACTGTTTCTGGGCTCAGTAAACAATAATTCAGAGAGGGTTTTACTACAGTAATTGCTGCCACAGCCGGTGCCTATTGTGCGTAGTCTCTCCCCTCCCTTCGGTTTAACTTTAAAGTTCCAGTCCACACCAAATCTAGGTGAAATCTCAGTAAAGTTAATATAATATTATAAAATATATATAATTTTGGGGAAGTGTTTCTGGGCTCCGTAACAGTTACTCACAGAGGGTTGTTTGCTAAGCAGCATCGCCGCTTCAACGCTTAGTGGTCCCCAGCCCACACCCCCAGTGTTAAAGTTCAAACCACACTAAAAAACATAGTAGTGTGAGTGTGACAGGCTGCTGCCTGTGATGCAACAGAAAATTCATGTCAATCTGATTTTGTTTAGAAAAATTAATTAGTCTGACACCGAGTCTCCCCCACCCACTGTGTCTGTGTGCTGCAAGCGCAGAGCGAGTCACACATCTGTCTGCTCTTACAGTGTGTGAATTTGTTTATTCAAAGAGATTTATTTTGTGTCAGAAAAAAAGCCCCTTTTTTGCTCAGTAAAGTCGGGCTTTAGTTTTCTGTCTAATGTGACAGAATTATAGTACAGGTATTTAGAAAAGATATATATAATTTGGGGAACTGTTTCTGGGCTCAGTAACAGTCGTTCACAGAGGGTTGTTTTGTTTGGTAAGCATCACCACTTAATGATCCCCCAACCCTAGTGGTTAACATTCCAATCCACACACAATATAGTAGTGTGAGTGTGACAGGCTGCTGCCTGTGATGTAACTGAAAATTAATAACAATCTGATTTTGTTTAGAAAAAGAAAGTATTTGGAGACCTAGTCTCCCCTCCCCTCTGAGCCTGAGTGTAAGCGCAGAGTGAGTCACACATCTGTCCATCAGTTTCTTCCGGGGTCTTTCAGTGTGTCAGGTGTGGCACAGTGAATTGTGTGTGCATTGGGCCTGTTGGCTACGGTTCTGTTGTGGGCTTATTTGCAAGTTGCATATGTTACACCCACAGTTACACATGGTTGCATTCCATAACATAAATAAAACTATTTGCCCGTGTTGTTAATTAATCATAGCACTCCTACTGACTGTAACAGCAGCCAGCAGCAGTATCGTTTATCATGTCTGGCGATGAGCAAACTCCTAAAAGGACTTTGTCTAGCCCCAGCAAGTCCACAGCCCTGCCTGTGCCAAGTACGGCAAGCAGCAGTGCTGCTGAATCAGAAGATACTGTACGTTCATCTGGACGCATTCAGCATCCCAAAATATTTTTTTCACCTAGCAAGGCGGTAAGCTCACATAGTACGTTGGGTGCTGAAAGAAGCTGTATTAGTAGTAACCTAATTGATAGCACTGTTACCCCCACCAGTAGCAGTCACCCATTTCTGCCCCGGCCTTCTGTGGCAGTAGTAGCAACCTAATTGATAGCACTGTTACCCCCACCAGTAGCAGTCACCCATTTTCTGCCCCGGCCTTCTGTGGCAGTAGTAGTAACCTAATTGATAGCTCTGTTACCCCCACCAGTAGCAGTCACCCATTTCTGCCCCGGCCTTCTGTGGCAGTAGTAGTAACCTAATTGATAGCACTGTTACCCCCACCAGTAGCAGTCACCCATTTTCTGCCCCGGCCTTCTGTGGCAGTAGTAGTAACCTAAATGATAGCACTGTTACCCCCACCAGTAGCAGTCACCCATTTCTGCTGACCTTCTATGGCAGTAGTAGTAACCTAAATGATGCACTGTTACCCCCACCAGTAGCAGTCACCCATTTCTGCCCGGCCTTCTGTGGCAGTAGTAGTAACCTAATTGATAGCACTGTTACCCCCACCAGTCAGTCACCCATTTTCTGCCCCGGCCTTCTGTGGCAGTAGTAGTAACCTAATTAATAGCACTGTTACCCCCACCAGTAGCAGTCACCCATTTCTGCCCCGGCCTTCTATGGCAGTAGTAGTAACCTAATCGATGGCACTGTTACCCCCACCAGTAGCCATCACCCATTTCTGCCCCGGCCTTCTATGGCAGTAGTAGTAACCTAATTGATAGCACTGTTACCCCCACCCATTTCTGCCCCGGCCTTCTATGGCAGTAGTAGTAACCTAATCGATGGCGCTGTTACCCCCACCAGTAGCCGTCACCCATTTCTGCCTGGCCTTCTATGGCAGTAGTAGTAACCTAATTGATAGCTCTGTTGCCCCCACCCATTTCTGCCCCAGCCTTCTATGGCAGTAGTAGTAACCTAATTGATAGCACTGTTACCCCCACCCATTTCTGCCCCGGCCTTCTATGGCAGTAGTAGTAACCTAATCGATGGCGCTGTTACCCCCACCAGTAGCCATCACCCATTTCTGCCTCGGCCTTCTATGGCAGTAGTAGTAACCTAATTGATAGCACTGTTACCCCCACCCATTTCTGCCCCAGCCTTCTATGGCAGTAGTAGTAACCTAAATGATAGCTCTGTTACCCCCACCAGTAGCAGTCACCCATTTCTGCCCCGGCCTTCTGTGGCAGTAGTAGTAACCTAATTGATAGCTCTGTTACCCCCACCCATTTCTGCCCCAGCCTTCTATGGCAGTAGTAGTAACCTAATTGATAGCACTGTTACCCCCACCCATTTCTGCCCGCCTTCTATGGCAGTAGTAGTAACTCAATCGATGGCGCTGTTACCCCCACCAGTAGCCGTCACCCATTTCTGCCCCGGCCTTCTATGGCAGTAGTAGTAACCTAATTGATAGCACTGTTACCCCCACCCATTTCTGCCCCAGCCCTTCTATGGCAGTAGTAGTAACCTAAATGATAGCACTGTTACCCCCACCAGTAGCAGTCACCCATTTCTGCCCCGGCCTTCTGTGGCAGTAGTAGTAACCTAATTGATAGCACTGTTACCCCCACCAGTAGCAGTCACCCATTTCTGCCCCGGCCTTCTGTGGCAGTAGTAGTAACCTAATTGATAGCACTGTTACCCCCACCAGTAGCAGTCACCCATTTCTGCCCCGGCCTTCTGTGGCAGTAGTAGTAACCTAATTGATAGCACTGTTACCCCCACCAGTAGCAGTCACCCATTTTCTGCCCCGGCCTTCTAGGGCAGCAGTAGTAACCTAATTGATAGCACTGTTACCCCCACCCAGTAGCCATCACCCAATTCTGCCCCGCCCTTCTATGTCAGTAGTAGGAGGGCATTACAGCTTAGCAGAGCTCCAAGTGAGGAAGCTGCACCCACAGCCAGTGCCTTGAGTCACCCTGTAGCTTCTACCACTCTTGCTGATGTTTCACCCCTTCCCACCACTAGCGTACTGCCTGTCCCTATGACCACCTGTAGCACAAGCACATCAGCCAGTGCCACCAGCACCACTTTTGCTGTCCCTGTAACCCCGTCCCTCACTATAGCCAGTAGCACCACCACTGCTTCAGCATGTGCCTCCAGTGACAATGTCGAACCCATGGCTACCAGTACTGTAACCACTACCAGTGCAGTCACTGTAAATGTGGCTACTGCCATGATCCTGGATACTGCACCAACAGATATTTCCACAGTGCCTGTGACAGTAAGTACCCCTACCCCTAGGATGCAATCCAAACACAGCACTCATGCTGCTCAGGTGGTTGATGATGTATTACATGAGGAGGATGCAGAGTTTGCAGACTAGTCTTCTGGCTCTGAATATATTCCGGACCCTAGTGAGCTACCATCATCATCAGCATCTGGCAATGACACAGACACCCACATGAGTGACTTTGGGGATGAGTCAGAATATGCCTCATATCTGACTAGTAAAAATCTAAGAGCTGCAGAGTATGCAGACAAATTGAGGAAAGGTGCTCGGAGTGCTGAGCAAAGTGAGCATAGGCATGGTCAGCAGGGCAAGTAAGGCGTTAAACCTCCATCTGTCAAAAAAACGAAGCAGTCCACACTAAGCTTCAGCAGGGTTGTGTCACCTACATCCACACGAGATAGGGAACGTTCTAATCAAGAAAGTCAGGCAGCTGTTGTGAGGGAAGATCAAGGTGCTGTTGCAGCACACAGTTCAGCTGATGGTAAAAGTGGTACAAAAAGGAGTAGCCATGGCCACCCTATTGGTGCGAAAAGTGCTGGCTCAAGTAAGGCTGTAAGAAGCGCTGTGTGGCTTCATTTTAGCATATCCAAAAATGATCCAACTAAGGCAGTGTGTGGGCTGTGTCGCACCGTAATTAGCAGGGGAAAAAATGTCTCTTACCTAACTACCACGGCAATGAATAATCACAACACAGCGTGTGGCACCAGTGTACAAGCCAAGGTGCCACAACATCTGCATCCTCCTCCACAACAGCACTGTACCCAACAAGATAGCCTGTGGCACCAGTGTACAACCCAAAGTGCCACGACATCTGCATCCTCCTCCACAACAGCACCGTACCCAACAAGACAGCCTGTGGCACCAGTACACAAGTCAAGGTGCCACGACATCTGCATCCTCCTCCACAACAGCACCGTACCCAACAAGACAGCCTGTGGCACCAGGGTACAACCCAAAGTGCCACGACATCTGCATCCTCCTCCTGAAGCATCAGCAGCACAACACAGCCTGTGGCACCAGTGTACAAGCCAAGGTGCCATGACATCTGCATCCTCCTCCACAACAGCACCATACCCAACAAGACAGCCTGTGGCACCAGGGTACAAGCCAAGGTGCCATGGATTCTGCATCCTCCTCCTGAAGCCTTAGCAGCACAAGACAGCCTGTGTGGCAGTGGCACCAGTGTACAAGCCAATGTGACATGACATCTGCATACTCCTTCGGAAGCAGCAATGGGACAAGGCAGCCTGTGGCACCAGTGTACAGGAGAAAGTGCCATGACATCTGCATCATCCTCCTGAAACAGCAGCGTGGCAAGGCAGCCTGTGATACCAGTGTACAGGAGAAAGTGCCATGACATCTGCATCATCCTCCTGAAACAGCAGCGTGGCAAGGCAGCCTGGGACACCAGTGTACAGGAGAAAGTGCCATGACATCTGCATCATCCTTCTGAAACAGCAGCGGGGCAAGGCAGCCTGGGACACCAATGTACAGGAGAAAGTGCCATGACATCTACATCCTCCTCCTGAAACAGCAGTGGGGCAAGGCAGCCTGGGACACTAGTGTACAGGAGAAAGTGCCGTGACATCTGCATCCTCCTCCTGAAGCATCAGCAGCACAAGACAGTCTGTGTGGCAGTGGCACCAATGTACAAGCCAGAGTGCTGTGACCTCTGCATCCTCCTCCTGAAGCAGCAGTGGGACAAGGCAGCCTGTACTCTGTAGCACCAGTGTACAATTCAAAGTGCCACAACCTCTGCATTCTCCTATTGAAGCAGTAATGCCAAACGACAAGCTGTGATACCAGTGTACAAGCCAAAGTGCTGTGACCTCTGCATCCTCCTCCTGAAGCAGCAATGCCAAACGACAAGCTGTGGTGCCAGTGCACACGCCAAAGTGCCATGACAGCTCATCCTACTGTCCCTGAAGCCATTTAAAGGACTTGTATGCCATTTCTCTAAGAAGGCATTTTCACTAGCCGAATAACAAATAACAAATATCTGGGAACCGAATACCAAATATTCGGTCGAATATTCTAAAAAGGTATGCACAGCCCGTGCAATTACCTTAAATAATGAACACATTAATTAAATGTTGTTTACTTGATTATCACACTCTCCTTACACACAGGAACAAATTAGGAACGTTAAGTATTGTTTATAGTTTTCATTACAACTGCTTCTTTACTGACAGTGAAAATTCCCCCTTCTGTCTTTACCTGCCCATCAGGGAACTCTTGACAGTGAAAAATCCCCCTTCTGTCTTTACCTGCCCATCAGGGAACTCTTTTCTGCTTGCCCTGACAGTGAGATAATTAAGTCTCTGGCTCTAAAACAGGCCATTGTTGTCTGTGTGTACAGTATGTTAGGAGAGTAACATTCTACCTGTGGAAGTGAGCAGAATTTTGAATTCCTGTATTGCATGGTAAACATTCAATGATAAACATTCTGGCCCGGATATTCAGTCTGTGCCTGGCAGTGGCGCAAGCATGGGTGCAGCGTGACTGGGATGTGCCAGGGCCAGGACCAGGAGATATTCAACGGTGATGCGCCATGGCACAGCACCATTGAATGTGGCACGGGAAGCGCATGGAGGAGCGGTACTGTGCCGGCGCAAGCCACAGATAGGGAGCACGGGGATATGCCAGCGCAAATGCAGTTGCACTCTGTGCATCACCCACGATATTGTCTCTTGTTCCTTGTTAGCAAACCCAGGTCCACCTCGAAAATGAGCTTGCTCAACGGTGATCACCTGGTTAAATAGAGACTTTGATTGATTGATTGATTGATTCAGCACAGGGCATGCAAATGAGGCCATAATATATGCAAGGTGCAAATGGGACCATTTGCATGTCATTATGGCACCATTTGCATGAATTACGCAGGGCACACCGCCAATTGTGCCTGGTGCCCTACAAAGAATGATGCGTGTACTAAAGGTCCTGGGGCATCCCCGCCCCAGCCACGACACGGTAAATATCCATAAAACAAAATCCTTGGTAGTCTAGTGGTACCCCCACCTAGCCCCGGTCGTGGTACATCGCCTTACAGAAATTCACATATCTGGGACTGTCTAGTATAGTGTGAACTGAAAGCCCGTTGGTCCACTGTGGACCAATGGGCTTACAGCCCATACTGTACCTATCATTCTGTGGGCAGCTGGGTGGTATGCAGGCAGGTTTCAGTGGCCCGCCAATGATGGGGGGCGGGGGGGCAAGGGGTCCTGTGTGGGTAAGAGGGGTGGGGGGTGCCATTGGATCACCAAGGAATGTCTATAAGGCAATGTGCCATGATCAGGGCTGAGGCAAGGGGGTTACCACTAGACTACCAGGGATTGTAGACATTACTATTCCAAGGTGATCATGGCTACCGGAGAGAGAGGGGGGTACCACTTGACTACCAGGGATGGCATTGGAGGACATTTATCAGTGATCGGGTGACACAGGAGGGAGGGAGTGCCACTTGACTACGAGAGATGGATTTGGAGGACATTTATCCATGATCGGGGACACGGGAGGGAGGGGGGTACCACTAGACCACCAGTGAGTTATGGGTTCTTGTGGGCAGTGTTCTGGGTGGGCGGGTGGCCACCCATGGCTGGCAACTGCTGCATTGTGCACTGCAATACAGCAGCCCACCTGTGGATGGCCAGCAGTTGTTCCTGGTTTTTCCGGGAACATCTTTGGGCCCAGGTTTGCGACACATCTGGGGTTGTGCCAGCACTCTTGTGCTGCACATCCCAGGCTAAACTCTCGGGGATGTGCGAATATGCATGGAGCACGACCCCTTCAGATATGCGCATACGATTGCAGTGCACCCTAGGCCTAGGATTTGTGCTGCACCTGGCAGCCTTTTCAATATCCCACTGGAGTGTAGGGTTGCTCTGGCACAACTCTGTTGTGCCATGCACAACCCCTTTGAATATCTGAGCCTCTATGTCTTGAATGTGGGGAGAAACAAACAAACAAACAAACAAAAAAAAAGGATCAAGTAAGTAAGCAATATAGTAACACTTTGTAAACAAAAAGAAAATGTGAGAAAACACATTTACATAAGCAGAGGCAGATCCAAACTGCTCAGCTACATTGCTGATGTTTATAAAAGCACGTACATTTTAATCATATATAGGTGTTTTCAGGTGAAATCTACTCCCCCCACCATGACCAAAAAAAAAAGGCAACTTGACAGGTTTATAGTTTTTTTTTACTTATTAACTTTTCACCTCAATTCTATAGCAGTTTTCCTTTTATGTACTAGACCACAACACATAAGTAAAAAACAAAAATAACGAGAAGGTTGCCTTCAGTGAAAGTATGTAACTACAGTGTAATGCAAATTAAGTTTTAAACACCTACTTATGTTTTACAAATTTACAGATGTTACAGTGCATTTATGTGCTAATTTACATGTTACAGAGAAACTATTTTTCAACCAGCCAGCTCCCTCATTCCCACCACTATTCCTAGTCTCCAAAGTTTCATGCCCCTCAGAGGTCTCATGCTACCTCTGCTGGGAGTCCTAATAAGATCTCCACTGGGTCAGATCTAGGGGGGATATTAAGTATCCTGGAGAGGGTGTCTACTGTACCTCCCCAGAACCCCAAAACCCTGGGGCACTCCCACACCACATGATAGAAGGTGCCCACCTGAGTTTTGCATTTATGGCAATTAGGGGAATTTTCTGGGTCAGTTCTGTTTGCCAGTTTGGGGGTGTGATAGGCCTGCATGAGAAACTTATATTGAATGATGCGCAGTCTGTTACTGACTGAGCTTTTCAGCACATTTTTCAAGATAGGTCCCCAGTCCCTTCCAGTTAGACCATCAGGGTATATGTCAAATTCCCAGGTTCTTTTTATCCTTTCCAGTGGGTCAGGGAGGCTCTCTAGCAATAGACCATAACACCTCTTCAGGGGTCTGAAGGAAGAGACCCCGGAAAACTTAACAAATAATTCCTCCAGAGGAGAGCGCCTGAGGGGTAGGAATGTTTGTTGCAGTCTCACCATACATTCCACCCTAGCCTTCAATCTAAGATATAAGAAGTAATGGGATGTACTTAACTGGAATGATTTCTTCAGCTCTTCAAAGCTATGGATCTCCTCTTCTTCCATGAGTTGACCTAGACACCAAAGACCTCCAGAGGCCCAGGCATTTAGTCCCCCAGCATCTGCCCCAAGTTTATGTCTCCGCCCCACCAACAGTGATCTCAGAGTTATATCAGGTGAGGTGTGTGCTGCCCCACCCACTAGTAGATGAGCCTCTTTTCACACCCTCCATGTTGCACTAGAGCATGGATGTACTACCGTGTTCAGTCCCATATCCCTCTGGGGGTTTATTAATGAAGTATGGTAGAACTGTATGTCCCCTGTGCTTTCCATATCCCTACACACTGGAGCCTCTCCATTCTCTCTTTCTCTCAGTAGGTTCTGCACATGAGACAGTTTGATGCTAAATAGTACAGATGCAAGTTAGGCAGGCCCAACCCCCCTTTCTGTTCCGTGCACCACAGTATTTCTTTCCATATTCTGGGCCATTTCCCTTGCCTTAATAAGTGTGTGCATGCTCCTTCCAGGGCTTTAGTATATTTTTTAGGGAGAGTTACTGGCAGGAACTGAAAAAGGTACAGCACTCTGGGTAGAATGTTCATCTTCATTAAATCAACTCACTCTAATAGTGTCAAGGGGAGAGCCTGCCATCTCACACAGTCCTCTCTTATCTTCTTTATTGGGGGTTATAATTGATTTTGATTATTTGGGAAAGTTTACTCAGAAGCATAACTCCCAAATACTTTATTTGCTTGGTAGGATTCACAGAAAGCCTGGCTATTGTAACAGGGGTACCCCTCTCCCCCAGTGGGAGCCACTCCCTCTTCCCCCAATTGATTTCATGTCCTGATAATGGTCTGTAATTCTCAAATATTTAACTGAGAGCAGGGAGTGATTTTGTAGGGTTTTCCAGGAATAAGAGAATATCGTCTGCAAATAATGATATGACATGGTTTTCCCTTCCCATGGCACACCCCTTGATGTCCTTGTTACTAACTGTGGCAATTGCCAGAGCCTCTATTGTGAGAACATAGAGTAAGGAGAGCAAGGGGCACCTCTGCCTAGTTCCCCTAGTGAGGACAAAGGGAGCAGAGATAGTGTTATTTGTTAGTATCTGGGCTTGAGGATTAGAGTATAGGGACCTCAACTAATCGATGACAGGCTCCCCCACTCCATAACCCCGCAGGATTGTGAACATGAATGGCCATTCAACACAATCAAAGGCCTTCTCTGCATCTAGGCCGAGAAGGCCTCTGCAAGGGGCCCCACCTTTTTTGCATTTGTGGATGATATCACTGGAACATCTAAGATTGTGCTTCTACTGCCTTCCTTTAATGAATCCCCCCAATCTCTATGCACCAAGGAGGGCAGCACACCCTCCAACCTCTTATCTAATATTTTAGCTATTATTTTGTAATCTGCATTGAGCAGGGATATGGGACAATATGATTCGCATTGTGCAGGGTTCCTCCCTGGTTTCAGCAAGGCAGTGATAGTAGCCAATTTATGTGATGGTGGGAGGTTTCCCTCACTCAGAGAGGTCAGCACCATGTTGCCCATCAGTCGGCCTAAGGCATCTCAGGTCAGTTTGTAAAATTTGGCCAGTATGCCATCTGGGCCCGGCACTTTCCCCTTTTTTGCCTGCCAAACGACATTTCTGACCTCCTCTTGAGTATTGGGGAATTTAACCACTCTCCCAGGGAGTCCCGTAAGACAGGCAGAATAATGGTTCTGAGAAACTGTTTGGGGTCACCCCAAGGGGGCACCTGTGAAGTGTAAAGGAGAGAGTAGAAATCCCTAAAGACAATAATTTATTTCTTTCTAGTCATATGTGCAGGTGCCATCTAGTTTATCCATCCTTAGAATTTTTCTTTTGGGCTGTTTTTGTCCCACCAGGCATGCCATCCACTTACTTGCCTTATCACCCTCAAAATACATATGAGATTTTGTTACCAGTAAGTCCCTCTCTAACATACGTGAGACCAGCTGATTCACTTGCCCCTTGAGCTTTTTTAACTTTTTTGCATGTGACAGAGTCAAACCCAGCATGGCGTCTTTTTCCAGTTTTTGAATTTCCCCTGTTAGTTGTTCCTTTTCCTGTTGAGTCAATTTCTACGTTTGGGCAACATACAAGATAGTCTTGCCTCTGATATATACCTTCATGGCATCCCATACTATTTGGTTGTGTGTCTCCTTCCCTTCGTTATGATCAATAAATTCTTTGACTTTCCTACTTATGTAAGCAATATCGCACTTGTCTGTTAGTAGAACAGAGTCCATTCTCCACTGGGCATAAAATGGAGTATGGGGGTACAAGGCAAGAGGGAGACCCTCGGGGGGCATGATCTGACACAAGTATTGGACCATACATTGACCCCATGTCTCCTGTAATCAAGGAGGTGGAAAATAAAGCGATAGCCAAGTCTAGTGTATACCTAGTGCGAACGGGAGAAAAAAGAATACTCCCAATCATCTGGGTGCTCGTGTCTCCACACCTCCACCAGGGCCCTCCCCCTCACCATACTCCCCTGGGCTGCAATACTTTTAGGATAGGGTTTTCTTTTGGTCCCCAAATGATTGAGGGTAAGGACAAGATCAGTATTAAAATATCCTCCCATCACTATATTGTGCTGGAATGGTGCCAAGGTCTCCTCCAAGGTGACAAATAAATCTGGGGAGTCATAATTAGAAGGAACACAGAAAAGCAGGCTCCAAATGCTGACATGCCATCTGAACAGGAATTACAGTATCGCAGGAAATAACGGCACCATCCAACACTCAGTACCTGTACCTCAACGTTTTATTGCACATTATTTCAGCAAAATAAGAAATGCAGTGAAAAGTGTCATATAGTGCTGACCCACTCCTACAAGACCCGGACGGTTTCGCACATGCACGCTTCCTCAGGGACGGCCTTGCACCTCCAGTGAGCACAATTTATCATGTGCTAATTAAAGTGACAGTACATAGTGACTCGTAATATTAATCAAAACCAAAAAAACAAAATAAAACATACTACAAAGAGGTACAAAAACCACTCTTGGTATCAAAACAGGAGGTGCATAGGGATATACTTATATATTTATATATACCCCATTATATATTACAAGGATGTTTACATATCCCTTTTCCTGTAAGTTAGTCATATAATTAATATTGCACTTACACCTGTGAAAAGTACCAAGTGAAAAGCGGCTGTCATTCTGCTTAAAACAATTGACAATATAAAGCTGCCCATCCCCTTATTATGCTATACTCTCTTGACTTTAATTAATCTACTACATTGCTTTGATTTAATATATATGGTTCAATACCCCATATATAAAAAAGTCACCAGTAGACTTTCAAAGGGGAGTACGCAGTAAAACAATGTCAAACTAAGAGCTTATGGGGAAAGCAAAAATTCCTTTCTCAATTTCATATTCATAAACAACTTCAAATACAAACTTAGAATTTACCATATAATATTCACAAAGGGATCATCCTTCATTATTCCTCTGGTAAGGGGAGAAAAAAGGAGAGACCAAAATCTCACAATGTTACACAATTGTTTGTACTTTGTGCCCCCTCTTCTTACTTTTAGTTTGAGATTGATCACTTGATCAGCTGTTCTACTATATAAGCGTAAGCGAGTGAATGATTTCATTAGCAAGAAGGCAGCCATCTGAGAAGGAGGGCGGGCTATGCCGGCTGCCTTTTTTAAAACTTCTCTTTTGCTGCAGGGTGCGAGCTGCTAGTGGGGTGGGGATGGGTATGTGTGTGTGTGTGTGTTTGTGTGGAGACACAGTACTGAAACTTGGCGGCCAGCCGTGGAGGCAGGTGGGGTGTGCAGGTCGCCCACTGGATTTTGCTTCTCTTTTCTTTTTTGTTATTATGACTTGGTTGGTGGGGATGAGGGGGGTTGGGTGCTATCCGAGGGTGGGAGGAAGGGAGGTTCTTTCCTATCTTGCCAGATCTGGGTAAGGAAGGAAGGTAAGGGGTCATTTTAGTATTTTGTAAAAAAATTAGCAAAAGTGCCTGAATAGAATATTCAGATGAATATTCAGATGCATGGGCTCTGAATACCAGATTTTCGGCCGAATATTTGAAAAAAGGTATTCCCCCAGTCCTACTGCACACAGTACTCCAGATGGGCCTAACCAGTGTCTTGTAAAATAGGGATTATTACCTCCCTCTTCTGACTTGCGATACTCCTACTAATGCACCCCAACATCCCCCTAGCCTTACCTACTGCTTTAGTGGTCTGCTTGGATGATTTCAGGTAATCTGTGATGATAGAAACATAGAATTTGATGGCAGATAAGGACCGCTTGGCCCACCCAGTCTGCCCATTTCCCTACCTAGTGGATAATCTGCAGGTCCTAATTAACCAGCAGCCTACTTCTTCTTACCCCCATACCCTAGAATTGCCTTATGACTGTCCCATGCATGCTTGAATTCCACCACTGTTTTTGACTCCACAGCCTCCTCCGGAAGGCCGTTCCATGCATCCACAACCTCTCTGTGAAAAATACTTCCTTAAATTACCTCTGAGCCACCCCCCCTTTATCTTCAAATTGTGCCCCCTTGTTCTTGCACACCTCTTTTTTTGAAAGATGCTGCCCTCTTGGACTTTGTTGATTCCCTTGAGGTACTTGAAAGTTTCTATCATGTCCCCCCTCTCCCTCCTTTCCTCGAGGCTATACATATTCAGCTCCTTAAGTCTCTCTTCATGATGATGCCCAGGTCTCTTTCTTCCCTTGTGATGGCCCGCAACTCCCCTCCCAGCCTATAGGTGGCTTCAGGGTTTCTCTTCCCTTTGTGCACGATCTTGCACTTCTTTTCATTAAACCCCAGTTGCCACTCTTCTGACTATTTTTCCAGTTTATCCAGATCTCTTCTCATCCTGCCCACCCCTCTGGATCATCTACTCTGTTGCAGATCTTGGTGTCATCTGCAAACAGACAAACCTTACCCTCCAGTCCATCTGCAATGTCACTGATGAAGATACTGAATGGCTCTCTGCTTCAAGCTCTTGTGCTATTCATTGGAAAAAATGGCCAAGGAGCTTCCAATTTAAACAGACTATTCTTGAACTAGTTTTTTCTTTCTGAAGTTGTCAATGTATACTACAGTATACAGCATCCCGTATCCCCTTTTTCCTTGTTCATGGCATCATTCCTCCCTTTCAGTATTCAAACTTTAAGCAGAATTGTTCTTGTTTTAGAGTTCATTTAGATATTAATTTGAGCAAAAACATTTACAGTACTTAATAATTAAGCCTATACAAGGATATAGAATAGCAATTAAGGATATCATAAAATTATAATAATAAAATATTCTAACCAAATTAGTTCTGTTCCTACAGGGCCTTGCCCCCAGGGAGAAGTTGTGGAGAGCGGAGATGGGTTAAGTTTGCGCTGGATGCACCGCTGCCTGCAGACAGACAGGAGGTCTTCCCTTGGGGCCTTGTTTCCGGGGAGAAGTTGCAGAGAGAGGAGGTGGGTTAAGTGTGGAATGGATGCCTGGCTGGCTGAAGGCCAGCAGAAGGTCTTCCCTTGGGGCCTTGCTCCAAGGGAGAAGCTGAGGAGAGAGGAGTTGGCTTAAGTGTGGGTTGGGTGCCCACTTAGCTGCAGGTAGGCGGGGCGGGGCTTCCCTTGGGACCTAGCTCCCAGGGAGAGGCTGAGGAGAGAAGAGGTGGCTTAAGTGTGGGTTGGATGCCTGGCTGACTGCAGGCCAGCAGAAGGTCTTCCCTTGGTGCCTTGCTGGGTAGCTTGCTTCTCCCAACACTCATTCATCTAACGATGCAATCCTGCTATTAGGTGCCACTGCTGAGGGATTGGCATTTACCTTTTCTTAAAAAAAAAAAAAAAATGGGGGCTAAACAGATCCCACACCATGGCTGTTGATTTGCTTCTGGGGGCAACCACAACTACTGGACTAGTGGCACTGCTGGAACCACTGCGAATGACACAGGGGAAAGAGGAGGACCACATGTGCTACCTTTTGCTCTGAGTTTACCTCCCTGCATCCCTTTTCTCCCTTCAGCCACACTTTTTTCGTGTTTTTCTCTGTGGGGCACCTGAAAGCACTCCTCTGATTGTTCTCCTTCTCAGTCAATTAAAATTTCCTCAATGGCTATTACTAGCCACTCTCAGAATCCTCTCAGCCATTCAGGATGCAGAATCCCTTATTAACCAGCTATCTGCTGTGGGCTGGACCCTTAGATGGAGCACTGACTTATGCCATCTTTACCTGGTGGGCTGCAATAAGGAGAAATACTTTTTTAACTGCAGTCAAGCAGTCTATTTTTATGGGGGTTAGCTCCTGCCACTTTGTTCACCTCCCTCCACCTAAACTATATTGGGCACCTGGGGTCACCTTCTTGGGCTTACTGAGGGCAATGAGGCTTGCTGGGAACCCCATCTTAGAGGGTATTATATTCCTGCCTTTGCAGCCTACTGAAACAGACCCCAAAATTAAGCCACCTCTAAATGACAAAGTGCGGCGCCGCACCGCTCAACTCCGATACTCTTGTATTGGACCCAAGCAGTGCGGCGCCGCACTTAGTCATGACATGGCACAACAGAGCATGCGCCATTTTGCCGCGTGCCAGACTTTACAAAAATTAAATAAAGTACGTTCAAATTCACTGAAATGGGCACTCTATTTGCGAAACCCCTAATTGGGGGGGTAAGACTTGCGGGGATGGGTAATTTATGAATAATACGGTTCTCCTTTAACAAATGGCAGCATGAGCTGACCTTCATACAAGCATGTGCTCCTTGTTTCATACTTGCACAGTGAGGTATATGAGAGCAGAATGGTACAGTCTGTGGCTTTCTCTCGCTTAGTCTCTAAGTAAGCTTTCTGTCTTTGTAACCGCAACATAAGTAATTATCTCTCTGACTGCTCGGGTCACTCCTCAGTCTGGCTCCTTGGCTGACTCTCTCTCCCCCCCCTGATGACAGAATGCCTGCCTTTCTGTTCTGCTCCTGACTGATTCAACAGTTGCTGCGTCACTCTGGGGTCTGTGTTGTTTCGGGGATGACAGATAGAGAAAGAGAGATGCACACATGGCTGGCACATAGTCATAACTTTCAACATACTGCACAGGACAGGGTGATTGGACGGCTTCTGTCAGTAGAGAACAGGAAGTGTGGGATGGCTTCTACAGCACAGTGGACACAAGCAGTCAGTCAGCAGTTCTGCTTCTCTGTGGGGTGAGCTGTGTATCTCCATCTTGCCCGTGTAGTGCTTATCCACAACTTTCGAAATATTGCCCGCTGTGCCTGTGCACTATCCTCACCACGTCAGTGTGTCTCTCCCTATACCCGGCCTGCAGAGGAGCAATTAAGCTCAAGCACCTGGTGTCTTCAATGTCTCTGTCTCTGTGTTTCACGATCTTGCATGTACTGGTACCGCTCTTGCTCTCACAGATGGTTTCACGGTAGGGTGTTGCCATTAGCAATCACCTGTGCTTGTTCTTGCCTGGAGAGGCACAGAGAGACAAAGTCTACATAGTCAGCGTACTGTTATGGGGCAAGGCAGTGGGCAGGCTAGTACCTGCCACTAAGCTGCCAATACAAATGGATGCTTAGGATGCTTTTGCTATCGGACTGAAAACAAAGACCTGTGCTGCACATTAATTTGGGAGCTGAACTGATCACAGCAACTGTAAGTGTACCATGTATTGATGCATAGTCAAGTGGGAGCTCTGAGCCAATGAGCTCACTGACTTTGCTAAGCCCATGTTATAATTAGTTTTATCCCCCCCATAAATAATGGAAAATGCCTTATACCTTTGCTTCTTAGTCCCACCCTGGATTTTTATTTATTTATTAGTGAATTTTGTTGACCGGGTGAGCCCGCTGGGCCCCGGAGGTCCCTTTTTCAGGGGTGACCCAGAGGTAAAGTTACATACAGGAAAATAGAACAGTACAAATTGAAAAATGACATGATGTTAGACAGTTAAATATTCCATAGGGTTACAATCAGGTAGGAGGTGTGGGAACATACAGTCTGTGGGACATCTAGATTGGATATTTACAAACATTGTGCATGCATAAATCTTGTAGCACTTGGGAGTGCACGGGATATTGGCTAATTTGCCTAGAGTCAAGATGCCTTCCTGAGGGATTAGATAGATGGAGGTGTGGGTAACAATATAGCACGCCTTCCTAAGTAGGAGGGGCAGTGACGTGTGGTCAGGTCCTAAGGCATTGGCAGGTACTCCTATTGAGCAGGTGTGCTTTAAGTTTGGAGTGGAAGCCGGACCCTGATCCTGCCTCCCGTACCCCAAGTGGGAGGTTGTTCCAGATGGAAGGAGCTGTAAACGCGAAGGACCTGGACCCGGCTTTGGTCCTTGTTTTAGGAACCTCGAGGAGAATTTGTCCTGAGGTGTGGAGACTCCTCTGATTGGATTTAACCCTGACTAGCCCTATGAGGCTTGGGGGGGAGAGGGGCCCAGTAGCTTAAATGTCAGGCAAAGAGTCGGGTAGATGAGGCAGGCTTCCAATGACGGCCACCTGAGCCTAGCTTGGGCCTCGTAGTGGTGGGTTCTAGGGTGGGACATTGTAGCAAACCGGGCAATCTTGTTGTATAAGGTCTTTCACCTGCCAAGTTCCGTAGAGACCACACCTTGGAGAACTGGGGCTGCGTAGGTGAGCTTAGGGAGTAGGATGCTGGTTGCGATGGTTACCCTGGCTTCAGGGATAATCTGGTCCTTTATTCTATAGAGGATACCGAGTTTCACATGGATGGCTTTGGTTATTTGGTCAACATGATTTTTTAGAATGATGCTTTGGTCAAGGGTTAGACCGAGGTACTTTGTAGAGGTAACCACTTTGAGTTTGTCTCCCCCTCTGGACTGCAGTTGAAGGAGCTTCGATCGCTCAGATCCCAGGGATCTAGGCTCAAACAGCATCGCCTTGGTTTTGCTGGTGTTTAGTACCATTTTGTTCAAAGTGAGCCAATCCTCCATCTGAAAGATGTCCTCTTGAAGGGCTTTCTCCAGTTCTTTTACATTAGGGGAGGCTCGGTAAATGACAGCGTCGTCAGTGTATTGGATGACGCTGCTGCTCCCACAGTGTAAGTGCAGATCATTTATGAACAGAGTGAAGAGAAGGGGGCCGAGTATAGACCCCTGTGGTACCCCTTCTTTGAGCGGTGCAGTCTGGGAGACATTATCCTTCCATCTGACCCTCTGGGCGCGGCCAGAGAGGTAACTCGCAAACCAACCTAATGCATGGGTGTCCAGGCCAAGAGAGCACATTTTATGCAAGAGGAGGCTGTGGTTTACCAAGTCAAAAGCTTTAGAGAGGTCAATGAAGACCGCGTCTGTGCTGACCCCTGAATCATTGTTGTACAGGACTTCTGCCGAGAATTTGGTTAGTGCCATATCTGTCCCATGGTTGGCTCTGAAGCCGTGCTGAGACAAGGAGATTACCTGGTGTGTTTCCAGGTATTCGCGAAGTTGGGAGTAGACTAGTTTCTCTTGTATTTTCGCTATTGCGCACAGCAGGGAGATAGGCCTGTCGTTCCCTATTGGTTCAGTAGGGCCTCCCTTGTGAATGGGAATCACTAGGGCCTGCTTCCATAGCTCAGGGACCGTCCCCTCCAATAAGGACCGGTTTATCACCCAACCATTGATTTTACTTAATATCAGTTATGAAAGAGCAGTAAACTGAAGCAGCACCCGCTAAAAAAAAAAAAAAACACACACACACACATAGTGGTTAGAATACTTTAACTGCTACAAGATGGGTAACTTCAAGGGTATTTGAACGGATATTGGAAGCGGTTTTGACAATTAAAAAAAGCAGAAAATTAATGGTTCAGAATAATCAAAAATGGAAAATGAATTATTCAGAATAATGCAAAATAGAACGTGAATGATTAAGAGTAATGCAAAATAGAACAAGAATGATTAAGAATAATAAAAAATGGAAAATGAATGGTTCAGAATAAATTTTTCAAAAAGGTGGGTCATTTGAAGGGTATTTGAAGGATATTGGGAGCAAATAATGAATGGTAAAGATACAAAAAATGGAAAATGAATGGTTGAATGGTACAAATACTGAGAAATGAAGGGACTTTTAGAATGAAACAACTGAAAAGTCACCCATCTTTTTCTGTATGGACGAGGTTCCCCTGCCATTGGGTCGGGTTTCCAATGAATTATGGAAGACAGCTATGAAAATAACCTGCTGTGTATGTAATTGTGTGGATTGATTTCTGAATTAAATTGTTCTGCAGTCTTTTGAACCCAGAAGTTGGTGGGTGTCTTTCTTTCCACAAAGGGGCAGATGGGGGGGGGTTACTCGAAGCCTCCCTGACCGAAGAGAAACAACCACATTTC
This sequence comes from Neoceratodus forsteri, assembly GCA_016271365.2. Taxonomy (NCBI): domain Eukaryota; kingdom Metazoa; phylum Chordata; order Ceratodontiformes; family Ceratodontidae; genus Neoceratodus; species Neoceratodus forsteri. Next base: position 13,523,938 of record JADMNL010000038.1, on the reverse strand, counting down.
TCTGAACAATACAGTGCGGTCCTGCCACTTTAAGGGATTACCATGCTTCAGAACCCTTTTCTGGCCTCTCCCCTGCTGCAGTACACCATGAATATTACTGAGAAGGTATGAATGGTAGGGAGACATTTCAGAGGTGGACAGGAAGTGTAGTTTGGTTTCAGAGAGCAGCTAGAGACAGGAATACAAAGGAAGATTTAAAGGGAACATTTGCTCTGTAAACAGGAATTATTTCCCAAGTCTTAAGGCTCTGAAAGGCTGCAGAATTCCATCTGCTCACATTTCTAAACAGTGTGGTTCCACGTTGTGAGGAGGTGCTGCTGGAAACTGAAAACAGGATCATGAAGCTGGAGGTAAGAAGTTACTGTATCTGATTTCATTTAAAAATAGCACAAACTGGGCACATGGGGTTAGTTTAACATTATTTTATATCAAACTGAATTAATTTACATAGAGACAGTGGCATTTCAAGGCTGTTGGTTCCTTTTCAAATGTTAAACAGTGTTTTCATTTCTGAGTCCTCACTTGGTTGACCTTGTATCTTTTTCTGTCTGTATCTTTTTGTGTTTCTGAGTATTCTGTGCCAAAGCTTATCCAGTGGTAAAACAGAAGGAAAAAGAAACATAATTTCATTATTAAAATGACATTAAGCTGTCAAAGTCGGTCAATAATACTTGTTAAACAAGTACACTCTGAGATTATAAATACAAGATTAACTCCTCCGTTCCATGCAGTTGGGGGCTTATTAATAGACTGGTTGATCCAAATTATCCATTTGAGCACTAAAACATTAATGTTCATAACTCTGGCCTAGACCCTTAAAGGACACCTAAACAGGGAATTTCTGGGGGTCCTGTGTTTTACAAACCCTCCCACAGGGTTTTAAATAATTGATTAGCAGTTTTTCTTGGGACAATACTAACTGTACAGAAAGCAATTATATAGATTTCCTAGAAGTGTTATGTTTGTTAAACACTGTGAGGCAAGTGGCCTGCATTTTCACAATGTTTTAGAACTTTTACGAGCAAAACGCTAATCAATTTTTAGAGTTAAATAAAACCCTGCTCCCATATACAGTAAATGTAGACTACAGGCAGCTGATTTTAGTAGTTACTGTAGTTTTTTGGTTGCTGTGTTAATGCCCCCCTTGCAGTCACCATGTCCCCTCATAGTGCATCCTCCCCAGCCCTGTCACCCAGCTTCCTGCTGCCTTACCAGTATTCCATCTCTCAATGCTTGTCCCTGTGACTGGGGTGTCACAGTTCCCCAACATCAAGTGCAATTTGGGCTCTATCTTGGAGGAGAGCCACTTTGCTGGAGTAAGATCTGTGGGCCAGACCGTCATCCTGTTCCTGGCCAGGGCTTTCCACTTTTCTTCAACCCTTTCCCTTTCAATGCAAGAGTGCATAGCCTGGCTATCATTCCCCCTTCCCCCTAAGCTGCTCCAGATTTACTGCCAGCTGTGATCACCAAGAGATGGTAGTGTAGCAATGGAGGTAGTTGCCCTGAGAGTGCCCTCTGGGATGGGTGATCCTCCTCCCTGATTCTGGCCCCTGACTGCCCAGGCACATCCCCTAACCCAGTCACGGGCAGTATGTGCAGTAACACCCAGAGAGGGTAGTATAGCAATGGAGGTAGTTGCACAGAGAGAGCCCTCTGGGATGGGTGATCCTCCTCCCTGATTCTGGCCCTGAATGCCCAGGCACATTCCCTAACCCAGTCATGGGCAGTATGTGCAGTAACACCCAGAGATGGTAGTATAGCAATGGAGGTAGCTGCCCTGAGAGTGCCCTCTGGGATGGTTGATCCTTCCTCCCTGATGCTGGTGTCTGACTGCCCAGGCACATCCCCTAACCCGGGTCACTGAAAATGTGTGCAGTAACACCCAAAGGTGGTAGTATAGCAGTGGAGGTAGCTTATCCGTTAGGTAGGGAAATGGGCAGACTAGGTGGGCCATGTGGTCCTTATCTGCTGTCAAATTCTATGTTTCTATGCCCTGAGAGGGTCCTCTGGGATGCTTCATCCTCATCCGTGATGCTGGACTCCAAATTTCCAGGCACGTTCCATAACCCAGGTCAGTGGCATTGCAAGCAGAAGCTCTCCCACTGCACTGACAAGTCAGCATTTGATTTTTAACATTATTTTGTCCCATTTGAAACCACTTAAAACTTTGTGAAGAATTTAAATGCAGCCCCCCCCACCCTGCAGGCAGCACTGGGATCAACCTGCATCACTTCCCTGGATGGAGGTGGGAATGGCCCAGGGAATGTCTGTGACTGGGGATATGTTTTTATTTATTTATTTATATAAAGTCTCGGAATTACAACCCTTTGAGTCAGGGTCTCATTTACAAAGGCTCCACGTCATACATTGAATGAGGACAAATACAGAGTATAATAAGCACAGTGACTAAGTACAGAGACACAATGGATAATACATACACAGAGCAAACACCGAAGGTGTGTAACTGTGAGTCAGAGTACGTTTAGCAATGGAACTTAACCATTGCTAGAGGAGTTTATCTGTAATCACAGTTAGAGCTGGACTAATAATGGGTACGTGGCTCAGATTTAAAAGGCCCCAGCTTGGGAATAGATAGGGCAGTATGGGAGGAGCTCATCCAGAGTGGTGCCCTGTAGCAAAGGACCATTGGCTGGCAGTGGTCCTTGCAAAGGGATGTGAAGGCAGTGGTGACAGAGTGTCTTGTGGCCCGCGTTGGCAAGCACGTCTGGAGGAGCGAGAGACAGCCAGGGGGAGCTTGCCCTAGTTGAATTTTTTTGGCCAATAAGCAGGTCTGATAGAGTAGGCGCCCCTGAAAGTTTGGCCATGATGACCGTTGGTAGAGGTCACAGATATGTGTGAGGCGATTGCAGCCTGTGGCCAATTGGCATGCTTTGTTAAGGGTGTGTTTAATGCTGGTCAGGGCAGTGTCGGAGGCAGCACCATATATAACTATGCCATAGTCTACCAGGGAAAGGAGGGAGCTGGAGATGGAAAGACGGAGGGCATCAGGAGGGAGACAGGGCTTATATTTATACAGGAGACTGATTCTAATGTTTATTGCAGAGCAAGTCGATGCTATATGCTCATTGAAGGTAACGGCCAAGTCTAGGGTGACCCCTACATATTTAAAACTGGCAGCTGATTGCAGCGTGGTACCTTGGGAGATCAGAATGGATAGTGTGGTCGTGCCGTGTTTATGTTGGGGGTGGGCGAATAGCATGACTTTTGTCTTTGTGTAGTTGAGGACAAGTTTGTGGGAGGAGAACCTTGATTCTATTTCTGTGAAGGAGCTCTGCAAGGATTGTCGGAGCTGGGTAGGGGCTGGGTGTTGGCAAAAGATCACAGCATCATCTGCATAAAGAAGCAGGCGCTCAGAAGAGGCCAGAGGGAAGGAGTTTAGGTATAGGGAGAAAAGGATGGACCCTTGTGGGACACCCGACCAGACTGGAAGGCTAGTAGAAAGGGTGCTCATTATTTTTACTTGCTGGGTACGGCCATGGAGATAGTTTGAGAACCAGGCAGCTGCCTCTTGGGATACACCAACAGAGAGGAGGGAGTTTATCAGCAAACTGTGATTGACAGTATCAAAAGCCCTGGAGAGATCAATATAGACAGATTCCACCAGAGCCTCCTGGTCAAGGGCAGCATGGATAAAGGAGGTAAACCCAAGCAGGGCAGTAACTATGCTCTAAGGAGCTGCTCCCTAATTTATTTGAAGGTTCCTAGGGCCTGCATGCGCTTTGGGAGAGTGGCCATAGGCTTCTTACTGTCGACTCTCTGGAATAAGCTGCAGAAATCCTTGAAATTAAGGTCCCCAGTCAGTCTTGCAGTGTTCAAGACCTTGTATGCTAAAACAGTTACAGAAATATGCCACTGTTTCCACCATCTCTAACTGCTCACTGTCTACGTACTATCACCCTCTGCACTTCTCTTTGCCCACTACAAACACTACCAGTTAGGAACCCTGTACATTATTCTTACCCTGCCTCTTCTTCCGTCTCCCTAACCCACTAATATGACCTGAATTTGCACTCCCTGCATCATTCCCACCCATGCCCCCCTCACTCCCTTACCCCTTGATACCTGCGCTTTGTGCGAGGTTTCTGTTAATTTTGATACTGCATCCTCCTCTCTTTATTTAGCTCCCTTACCAATATCTCCTTTTCTTTCCCTGAATAATGACATGTATATGGTTAGAAATATTACATTATGTGCTCAAATATTACACTGCTTATCTTATTGTTACATAGCTTGTTTTTATTATGTATACACATTTTGTCTTCTTGTTGTACATAAATGCATTGTATCTCGACCCTGTGTGATGCAGGTCCCCCTTGTAAATGAGCTTGCTCAACGGTGTTCGCCTGGATAAATAAAGATTTGATTGATTGATTGAGTAGTTGTGTTATGCCCTTTCCTGAAACTGTGCTGCTGCTGGCACGTGCAGATGGTGTGAGTCTATAAACAGTCAGTAAGTTGATCTGCAGCTATTTTTTCCCAGCGGTTTAGAGAGAGAAGAAGTATGGAAATGGGCCTGTAATTACAGCTGGAGGAACGGTCACCGTTTTTATGTTGATTGCACGCATCCGCAAGAAACATATTGCGGCAGCTTTCCAGAAGCAGGTTGTGGAGGTGCGGCAATGTTGTGGCCAATGCCCCCACAGCCTTTAAAGGCTTGGCCCACTTTCCCCAATGCCGTGGCACACTGCTGCTGACATTAGTTCAGCCAGCGTGCCATCACCTTGAAACGTTTCAGCCGCTGCAATCAGGCCACTTCGTCATTGCAGCGTCAGCCATTCGCTGCAGTGAAAGTGCAGTATTGTTTGTGAAAATGGTGGCGGCTTGCTGCCATGTTCACAAACAATATTAAGTAACCCCTAATGCCGAGGGGGTGCCCAATTCCCCTGGACAGCATGTGCCCCCCCAACAACAGGTTTTGTTTGCCGAAGGGGGCCCCAATCCCCGTCGACTTCAGTGGCACTGCCCTTTGATATTGCCAATGGGGGAGCCCACTCCCCGTCAGCATAATGCACCCCACAAACACCCAGAACATTTGTGCTGATGGGGTGCCCAATCACATCTGGCGTGATGTGGCCCCTCCTTTTGTTGTGTGCCGGTGGGGTGCAATCCCTATCAGCTACAGCTGCCCTCCCCAAGAACGGTCAGTTTGCATGCTGGGAGACCACTCCAGCATGCCACATGACCCTGAAAGCAAAAAATGGTCCCACAACGCTTTTCTTTTTTACCAGTGAAAAAGGAACATTCCCTCGAGTGTCTCTCTGCCTCCCTCCCACAACCCACGCCTCCCACTGCACACCCTGCCTCCCACCCCCAATACCCTATACTTACCTTCAGAGTCTGCGATTGATCTTCGTGGACTGGGAACAAGTCTGCACTCTTTGAAGCTGACCGCGAACTGAGGAAATGCCGGTAAGCTGTATAATGGAATAAATAGGGTTTTTCCAACTTTGATGCATATCTGTCATTTTTTTGAATTTTGGCACCAAATTTTCAATATGGGGTTTTTGGGACCCCTCCTCATGAATTCTGGCACTGTCTTGGCATTAATCGGCCCCGAAAGGTGATTTTGCGATCACTGCACGGAATCACCTTTTGGGGCCGATTAACGAAACGACAGTGCCACTGTTCATGAGGTGGGCTCTCAAAAAGCCTATGTTGCAAATTTGGTGGAAAAAATCTCAAAAATGACTGCTTTACGAGTGTGCATTGCACAGTTGCTATGCACACTTGTAACTTCGCGAATTTGCAATATTTTCATGCCAGATTTTCAACATTGGCATTTTTTCACACCTCCTTGTGAACAGTACAGCTGTCATTGTTCACATTCTGACTGAAATGTGTTTTCGAAGTTCCAGCGCAGAATAACGTGGTCACTGTGGGAAATCAGTGTTCGGGACAGATTAAGAAAATGACAGTGGCACTGTTCATGAGCAGAAGTCCTAAAATCCCTATGTTGAAAATTTAGTGACGAAACTCCATAACATGACTGTGTTACATGCGTGCGTTGAACTGTTTCCATGCACCCTTGTAAATTCGCAAATTTTTAATATTTTCACGCCACATTTTCAACAGTGCCATTTTTTCACACCTCCTTATGAACAGTACAGCTGTAATTTTTCACATCCTAGCTAAAATATATGTTTTTGCACTTCTGCCAGGGAATAGCACAGTTGCTGTGGGAAATCAGTGTTTGGGACAGATTAAGATCGAGCGAGTAAGAGGGGGGAGTGACCGAGCTCAACTGAGCTCTGTCAGGACTGCTGCGGATTTCTTTGTAGGCAGAAAAAGGCCCCAATGCAAGAGCCCAGTACAAAAGGGTAGCCTGCAGCACTGGGAGAAACAGAATGAGAGAGCGAGTGAGGGAGTGGGAGTGAGCGAACTCACCGGAGCGAAGTCAGGACTGCTGCGGATTTCTTTGTGGGCAGAAAAAGGCATCAGTGTAGGCAGGGGCCCAGTACAAAAGGCCAGCCTGCAGCGGTGGGAGAAACAATATGAGTGAGTGAGACAGGGAGACTGAGTGAGCTCAGTAGAGCTCTATCAGGACTGTTGTGGATTTCTTTGTGGGCAGAAAAAGACGCCAATGCAGGCAGGAGCCCCATACAAAAGGGCAGCTTGCAACACCAGGACAAACAGAATGAGTGCGTGAGAGAGGGAGACTGAGCGACCTCAATGGAGCTTTGTCAGGATAGCTGCGGATTTCTTTGTGGGCAGACAAAGGTGTCAGTGCAGCCAGGAGCCCTGTACAAAAGTTCAGCCTGCAGCGCCAAGAGAAACAGAACGATCGAGTGACAGAACGGGAGTGAGCGAGCTGAATGGAGCTCTGTCATGACTGCTGCGGATTTCTTTGTGGGCAGAGAAAGGCGGCAGCGCAAGCAGGAGTCCAGTAAAAAAGGCCAGCCTGCAGCACACACAGAAATGGAATGAGTGAGTGAGAGAGGGGGAGTGAGCAAGCTCAATGGAGCTGTGTCGGGATTGCTTGAGATTTCTTTGTGGCCAGAAAAAGCCACCAACACAGGTAGGAGCCCAGTACAAAAGGGCAGTCTGCAGCGGCAGGAGACACAGAAGGAGTGAGTGAGCTCAATGGACCTTTGTTGGGACAGCTGCAGATTTATTTGTGGGCAGAAAAAGGCAGCAGTGCACACAGGGGCCCAGTACAAAAGGGCAGCCTGCAGCGATGGGAAAACCAGAATGAGCGAGTGAGAGAGAGGAGTGAGCAAGCTCAACGGTGCTCTATTGTGACTGCTGTAAATTTTTTTGTGGGCAGAGGAAGCCAGCAGCGTGGCAGGAGCCCAGTACAAAAGGGCAGCCTGCAGTGCCGGCAGAAACTGAATGAGCGAGTGAGAGAAGGGGAATAAGCAAGCTCAACGGAGCTCTGTCGGGACTGCTGCAGATTTCTTTGTGGGCAGAAAAAGGCGCCAACAGAGGCAGAAGCCCAGTACAAAAGGGCAGCCTGCAGCGCCAGGAGAAGCAGAATGAGCATGTGAGAGAGGGGGAGTGATCAAGCACAACGGAGCTCTGTCGTGACTGCTGCAGATTTCTTTGTTGGCAGAAAAAGGCGGCAACTCAGGCAGGAGCCCAGTTCAAAAGGCCAGCCTGCAGTGCCAGCAGAAACAGAGCGAGTGAGTGAGAGAGGGGGAGTGAGCAGGCTCAACAGACCTGTGTTGGGACTGCTGCAGATTTCTTTGTGGGCAGAAAAAGCCACCAACAGATGCAGAATCCCAGTACAAAAGGGCAGCCTGCAGTGCCAGGAGAAACAGAATGAGCAAGTGAGAGAGGGGGAGTGAGCGAGCTCAACGGACCAACACAATCAACATTTGGCATTGACAAATGCTTGTTATGAACTGGAGTGATAACTGCCCTTTTCCATAGTGAAGGGAACTGCCCTAGGCACAGGGACATGTTGAGTATTTTAGTTAAGGGTGCTAGAACTGCGTCCAGGGTTAAAGAGAGCAGTTTTGCATCAAGAGAGTCACCACTCTGCCTTGTCTTTCCAAGGAACTTGGCGAGATATGTACGAGCGACACTAGGGGAGATAATTTTGAAGTAAAAAGGAGGAGCACTGGGGGTGTGGTGGGAACTGTCCAGTAGATGCAGTAAAGAAGTCGGGAGGGAGGATAGAGCTGAGGTCAGAGAAAGATGCATTGAAGGCATTAGCTATCTTACTAGGGTCTTGGATGGAAACACTGTTGATGACAAGCATGGCGGGAGGAGGGAAGGGAAACTTGCCACTAAGCTCCTTCATATTTTCCCAGAACCTCTTCCCATTTCCCCAGGTGGCAGTAAGGTTGGACTGATAGAACGCAGCCTTAGCCTGGTGGATAGCCCAGGTGCATGAGTTAAGGCAGCACAATACAGTTGGCAGTCAGAGGGGCGACTAGGCTCAAGGGCACGGTGCCATAGGTTATCATGGACCTTCATTTTGTCAAGCAAGGACCGATTAACCCAGGGGGAGGATTTCGTTTTTCCAGTCCGTTTAACAAAGGGGGCAAAGATATCACAGGCGGCTTGGAAGGAGCCAATGAAGAAGGACAGGATAGCATCCACCGATGACAGGTGATCTAGTGGAGACCAATCGAGGTTGAGGAGATGGTTTTGGAGATATGCCAGGGACCCTTTTTCAGCTGGTGATACATGGCGATCCTCGGTGGGGGGGCTTCCAGCTATTTGTCCAGTGGCAGGTAACAGGGGAGTGATCACTGAGTGAGTCTGGGAGGATCTGGACATCCTTTAAGTGCTCAGGATGGTTCATGAAGTTGAGATCAATGAGGGAACTAGTGCCCCTGTGGTGGTTTACTCTAGTGGGGTAAGGACCATTTGTGATAGATTTTGGGCTGCAGCTGCATCCCTGATGGAGGATGTTTGGGGGGGCAAGCCAGTTAGTGTTGAAATCACAGAGGGCAATGATTTCCGAGTTTTTTGGTAGTGGGCGATGATATTTTGGATGGATGAGAAAGCCTCGTTATGGTTGCGAGGGGATATGTAGACTGACATTAAGTAGAGAGATTTACCTGAGTTGCCAACTGCTATCCTAAAGGTGAGGGACTGTGCACCCGCCACGGGGTTCATTGTAGGAATTTTAAGACCTTGCAGGTGGTCCTGAAGGTACAGCGCACTCCCACCACCCCGCCTATCCAGTCTGTCCTATCTGAACAATGTATAGCCTGGTATGTAAGCAGCCAAGTCTGGGGTATTCTGTCAGCCATGTTTTGTTACAGCTAGTGCATCGGGTTGCGGAGGCAGACCCATGCTTGGGGTGGGGCCAGGTTCTTTGGAGGCTGCATATGTTTATGGAGGCCAGCCTGAGCCCTTTGGATTGCATTGATAGACAAGAGGTAGGGTAGAAGGGTCAGGATTGTGGTGTTTATTGTCCATAAGTAGCAGTAGGATAATGGAGATCCTGGATAGAGCAATTTTTAGGATCATCTTGTGAATCATGATGCCAGGTCTGCATGTTGAGGTAGCTTGTTTGATGAGATGAGCGTGGGTGAAGAGCAGTATTTCTGGGTGAAGTGCAGAATTTCTGGGCTGTATATAAAGGGATGACCACGGCTGCTGGGAGCAGGTGGTTAGGAGCAAGGGGAGGTAGGGTGGGTAGGAGATGGTTACTGAAGGAGGAGTGGTCAAGGGGCTGGTAGCAGAAGGGGTACTTGGGGCTGGAGGGGGGTAGTGTGAGGTTTAGCATGGAGGGGGTACAGGTGGTACACCGAGGGGGAGAGTTATGGAGAGGAGAACAAGCCAGGTCATCATCCCGTAGGGGAGAGCGAGAGATTGTAGTATCGCTAGTAGTATATGGGATGGTATTAGGTATAGGGTATATGGCTGTGTAAGCAAGTGAGTAAAGGAAGACAATGTGCTTATTGTTGCTATGAGAGGAGAGGAGATTGAGTGGAATTATTGGTATTCAGAAATTTCACACACCAGAATAGTGTGTAAGGGAGATTTGCCAGAATAGCTGACACTAGTGGTGGGTGCTGATAGCCTGCAGATGGGAAAGTTGCCTGATTGGTTTTGGGCATCACATGGTTTTAACTATATAATACAGAGAAACCAAGGGGTGGTGGGAGCTGGAGTGAAGCGGAATGCATGGACCTCTTCAGCCAGATGCTAAAGAACCACCATGGTCCCAATTTTGATCGGAGCTTTGTTTGCTGTACCTGGGCTGCTTGTGTGGGGGAGGGCGTCTTTCTGCCCTCATGGACCCTCGAGGGAGCCGCCGGAGCGATTTTATAACTGGGCTGCTTGTGTGGGGGTGGGCATCCTTCTGCCCTCATGGACCCTCGAGGGAGCCGCCGGAGCGATTTTATAACTGGGCTGCTTGTGTGGGGAGGGCATCCTTCTGCCCTCATGGGCCCTCGGGGGAGCCGCTGGAGCGATTTTCTAACTGGGCTGCTTGTGTGGGGGAGGGTGTCCTTCTGCCCTCATGGACCCTCGGGGGAGCCGCTGGAGTTGCTAACTGTAAACCTCTTGCACTCAGCAGTAAGGGTGGCACTATAACCAACCTGCATCACTGCCCTGGATGGAGGTTGGCATGGCCCAGGGAACTCCCCTGTCTAGAGATATATGGTGGGGCTGCTCACTGTGAACCTCTTACACTCAGCAGTAAGGATGGTACTGTAACCGACCTGCATTTAATCAACCTGCACTGGTACCTGGATGAGAGTTGGAATGGTCCATGCAACTCCTGTGTCCAGGGATAGATGGTGAGGCTGCACAATGTGAACCTCTTGCACTCAGCAGTAAGGGTGATACAGTAACCAACCAGCATCACTGCCCTGGATGAAGGTAGGCATGACCCAGGGAACTCCTGTGTCTAGGGAGATATGGTGGGGGCTACTCACAGCAAACTTCTTGCACTAAGCAGCAGTATGGGTGGTGCAGTAATCTACCTGTATCACAGCTCTTGATGGGGTTGGGCATGGCCCAGGGAACTCCCGTGTCTAGTGATGTAAGGTGGGGCTGCTCACTGTGAACCTCTTGCACTCAGCAGTATGGGTGGGACTGTAACCAACCTGCATCACTGCCCTGGATAACGGTTGGCATGGCCCAGGGAACTCCCGTGTGTAGGACTATATTGTGGGGCTGCTCACTGTGAATCTCTTGCTCTCAGCAGTGGTATGGGTGGTACTGTAACCAACCTGCATCACTACCCTGGATGGGGGTGGGCATTGTGACAGGGTGGAATAGGACCCTGTCCCAGTTGGAGAAAGTGTTTTAATGCAAGATTCTATTCTCTTATTTTCCTGTCTCTTGTCTGTCTGGTTGCATAACTAAATTTTCTTGTGAAATCTAGGAGTTGATCATCCAGACAGTGTTGCAATTATCTGCCTTTCACTGTCTCTGTCTTCCCTTTCTGTCTGTCTTTTTCACCCTTGCATATCTGCTGATATAAAAATATATGCAAATCATTGTGTGGAAATGTAACTAATATTGGGATCCCTCTGTTTAGAAAGTATAAAGTGTTAATTTTTGAAATGTATATAATTGTGGTTTGAGATGATTGCAAAACGCTATTAGAAAACTTAAGAGGTTACTCGAGTACAATTTTTTAAGCCTTTTGCAGAAGAGCTGTGAAAAGGGGCCTCAGCTCAGGCTCACTGTGTTCCTACTTTGCACCTGCCTGAAACATACAAGAACAGGATGCTTGTTAAGAATGGGGTTTGGAAGGACTTGTAAGACAGCTGAGCTGCAATTGCATGTGAGATGGACATATAGATTGAAGGAAAAGCACAGATGGCTCTTCTGTTTATTTGGCCTTTGTAAGTAGTTATACTGAGCCAGTTTATTTTTTTTAATGTTACTACTAGTGTAAATAAATATGTTGGTGAATTCTAAAACTGCTCCTGGTTTTTCTTATGCTTCCTGACCTGTGCCTCGATGACAGATAGTGTCAGCCTAAGTGGGATTTACACCATGCATACTCTAAGTGAGGAGCTTTGTGTGTGGGTATTGGACCTAGTACCAGAGAAGCACAGAGAAAAGTATCGATTCTGCAACAGGAGAGCATATTGAAAAGTATGGATTCTGCAGCAGCACGTCCAGGAGTGGTTACCAGGAGAAAGGCAGCCAAACTAGCAGAGACAGAAGTCCAAGTTGAGATTGTACAGCCAGCACAAGTTGTGGAAAAGAACAGGCAATGACAGAACTTTAAAGCCTAAAGGACTTTTTCAAATGATGGGCTATAGGCTATACAACAAAAAGAGATAGAGAAGAAGAGAGATAAAGAGATTTAACATTTAGAAGCATAGACACTCCTGTTCGATTTTATCAGTTCACCACCATACACTTTGGTTTACATGGTGCACTAGCTACATTCCAGTGGTACATGGATGTAATTTTATCACCTCACACTGGTTATTGTGCTGCATACTTGGATGATGTCGTGGTGTACAGTCCAGACTGGAAAAGCCACCTGGAACACCTACAAGCAGTTATTCTAGCTGTTGAAAATGCAGGTCTGACTATTAAGCCTAGCAAATGTGCATTGGGAATGCAGGAAACCAGATATATGGGCTATGTGTTTGAAAATTGAGACGTTAAGCCACAGGTTTCTGAAATAGAAGCTGTAGCTAACAGCCCAGTCCCTAATGCAAAGAAACATGTCAGGTCATTTTTAGGGCTGGCTGGTTATTATTTTAGATTTGTTTCCAGCTTTGCTGAGTTAGCTACTCCTCTCACTGAACTCACAAAGAAACAGTACCCAAATAATATGAAATCGACTACAGAGTGTGATGAAACTTTTCAAGCCATTTAGGCTGCATTATGGTCAGTCCCTGTTTTAAGAAGCCCAAACTTTGAGAAACCATTTTGGTTACAAACAGATGCTTCGGAGGTAAGTCTAGGTGCAGTCCTGAGTCAAAATATTGATGGGAAGGAGCATCCTATTCTGTTCATAAGTAGGAAATTGCATGACAGAGAGAAAAGGTACTCTACCACTGAAAAGGAATATTTAGCAGCAAAGTGGGCAATGGAGCCCCTAAGTTTCATTTACTAGGAACTGACTCTGTACGTGTAACAGATCACAATCCTCTGTTGGCTTAACCAAATGAAAGCTAAAATTCCAGAATCACAAGGTAGAAGCGGCACTATAGCCATTTAAATTCAACGTGATACACACATCTGGTAAGGAGAATGGCACTGCTGACCAAGATATGGATCAGGAATTGAGGGTTCTGAAGATTCAAAAACAAACGCATGGGTTTGAACTGTACTGTTTGCTGTACTGTTATAGAAAAATTGGGTCATGCACATGTGCTTAATTTCTGAAAGTTGGAAGCAAATGTTAATAGAGCATTAATAAAAAGTTTTGGAAACCTCTTTCAAGAAACAGGTTCCCTTTTAACGAGGGGGTTTATGTGACAGGGTGGAATAGGACCCTGTCCCAGTCAGAGAAAGTGTTTAAATGCATGGATTGTTCCTCTCTCTTGTCTGTCTGGTTATGTAGCAAAAGTTTCCTGTGAGACGTAGGATTTGATCACCTGACAGTCTTGCAGTTATCTGCCGCTTACTATCTCTCAGTCTTCCCTTGCTGTTTTTTTTTTTTTACTCCCTCGTATATCTGCTGATATAAAAATATATGCAAATCATTATGTGGAAATGTAACTAATATTGGGATCCCTTTGTTTAGAAAGTATATAGTGTTAGTTTTTGAAATGTATATAGTTGTAGTTTGAGATGATTGCAAAAAGCTATTGGAAACTCGGGAGGTTACTTGAGTGCAGATATTTAAGCCTTTTGCGGAGGAGCTGTGGAAAGGGGCCTTAACTCAGGCACATCGTGTTCATGTCTGAAACATACAAGAACATGATGCTTGTTAAGAATGGGGGTTGGAAGGACTTAGATGAGAGCTGAGCTGCAATTGCATATGAGATGGACACAGAGATTGAAGAAAAACTCAGAAGGATCTTCTGTTTATTTGGTCTTTTTAAAAAGTTATACTGAACAAGTTTATTTTTTTTTTATGTTACTACTATTGTAAATAATTATTTTGGTGAATTCTACAACAGCTCCTGGTTTTTCCAATGCTTCCCGACCTTGCCTCGACAACAGACATGGCCCAGGGAACTCCCTTGTCTAGGGATATAAGGTGGGGCTGCTCACCGCAAACATCTTTCACTCAGTAGCAGCATGGCTGGATTAACCTGTATGCTAATTACGCCGTGGCGTAGAGCCCCGAGGTTCAGGAGGGCCCCAACTGTTAACTTATTTATAGTTACTTTCTTTAATTCTGGCTGTACTGGACAACCACTGACAGGCTGAATTGCCCAAAAAGCAGCCCCCTCCTTGGAGTCAGCCCCCCCACCTCACTGAGTCAGCCTGGTGAATGATGACCCACAGCTGCTCTGAGCAAGTGAGCCTCTCAGTTTCTTTTACGGCTGCTCCAGCTTCACGTCTGATCCACCCTGACCCCACCACACACAATCAATCATGTCCATCAGAGGTCCTCTGGAGGTGTAGCTCCTGGGGAGTGGGAATCAGTGTGTACATGTGCATGGCATCAGGACATGTGGCCGGGCAGTAATGAGGAGTAGAGGAGGAGAACGAGAGAGAGCTGTGGCGGTCAGTCGTCGGTGCCGGTGGTTGGTCTTGTCTATCAAAAAAGAAGAGTCTCTGTCTAAAGACACAAAAGTAGGCCACGGGGGGGTCACCCAGAGTCAGATTTGGCTTCAGTGCAGTGTCACATGCTGCTGGTGTTTTCATTGTAGCCACTAGCCAGGGTCAGTCAGTGCTGCTGCTAGTTTGGCCTTTGGTCCTACTGTGACTGTGAGGAGTCCTCCCATGCCGGGCCATGCTGCAAGGCTGAGTCATGTCACCACCGCCTGTGTGATCTTGAGAAAACAATCAAGAGGACAGACTGGACTCTATGACTCATCAAAGTCACGTTCACATCAGTCAGGCCACACCAGGTATGTTGTGTTGACTAGTTTTCTGCGTGCTGCAGAAATAACTAGTTTTATTGCATTGGAGAAACAAACTAAGCTGTGGTTGCCTCTGGTCATGGTCTATCTGTGAGTGTTCAGTAACCTGAGTAATGTACTGAGTCTTTAATAAGATTTGAGTTTGGCACTGAGTGGACCATGGGATGCTAATAAGTCACGTGAGGGGAACTAACTTGTGTGACTTGCTCTTCCTGGCACAGTTTTGTCTTGGTTTGATTTGAGTCATATACATTACTGGGAAGTTGCAGCAGGTTGCTCTAGGAAACTTAATTTCTGAAGTGACTGCAGTCAACACCTGCAGGTCCTGCAGGGTTCTTAAGGCTCAGTCTTTTTGGCACAACTCTGTTTAGCTGCTTCGGCATCAATGACTTGGAGTAGGGGCAAGGATGTTTCAACTCAGCATTGGCAGCAAAGCAACTTTTAGGTGGACAATAAAACTATAAATGACAATGGAGATGGCGGAGAGGAGACAGTGGGAGAACAGACAGAGTTGAGGACAAAGATAGCTGCACAGAGGGTGATTGTTGTGGCAGATGCATTGCAGAGGCAAGGAGCTTGAGCATGTCTCAGGTTTGGAGCTCGAAGGAGTCTTGAGCGAGGAAATAATGGGAGGAAGCTGTGAGCCCCACTAACTGCTTCAATACATGTTTTAGTTTTTGATTTTGGCAGAGAGAATAGGTATTCAAGGAGGCAAGTGCAGGAGATCATGGCAGCTACAATCCACATTTTTATTAATTTATTTATGTGGAATTTGAATTTGATATCTGGGCAGGCAGGGCACACACTAATTGAAGTCTAATGTCCAGGTGTGTCTCAGGGGAGGGGAAAAAAAGAGGAAGAAAAGAGTATCCATAATTAATAATAACAAATAGTAACAAGGTGCAGTAGTGGCAAGGGAAAAACAGGACGAGTTAAAGGTAACTAAAAAGTGAAAATTTACAAAATGTTAATATTGTACTGATAAAATGTTTCTTTGTACAGTAATTGGTCATTCTGAATTGTGGTGTTTATAATCAAGGGCATGTGACCTGTCAAGTCATGTGGCATAACACATAGAATTATAAACCACGTCCTGCTTGAGTACCCTGGTCGTTACTGCAGAAGAGTGGAATTTTGGCATTTAGGGGCCCCCCGGGCCACAAAATATGACTTGGAGTAGGGCCCCCACATCCATTAATCTGGCCCTGAGTAGCAGTATGGATGGTACAGTAACCAACCTGCATCACTGCCCTGGATGGGGGTGGGCATGGCCCAGGGAACTCCCTTGTCTAGGGATATATGGTGGGGCTACTCACTGCAAACCTCTTGCACTCAGCAGCAGTATGGGTTGTACCATAACCAACCTGCATCACTGCACTGGATGGGGTCAGGAATGGCCCAGGGAACTCCCTTGTCTAGGGATATATGGTGGGGCTACTCACTGCAAACCTCTTGCAGTCAGCAGCATGGGTTGCCTGACTATCTACTGGAATTGGTGGATGTGGGCACCTTACATAGTGGGGCAAAATAACAGTGGAACCTTCTAGAATGTGACTTTACTGGAAGGCTTCAGGTCAAAGTTCATTTATTTGTTTATTAGCTTTTGTTTACTGGGTAAGCACACTAGACAAGGAATGCCTATTTTTAGGTATGACTGGGGAGATTATAAGATTATGGTTTACAAAACAGTGTGTATAACAATGTGAAATATAAGCAATGAACAGGGTGATACAAATAAACAGGTCCAGGATAACCAGATAAGCATATACATCGAAGGTAAGAACTAGCAAACAATAGTTACATAGAAACATAGAAGTTGACAGCAGATAAGGACCGCAAGGCCCATCCAGGCTGCCCATTTTTTCTACCTTATAAATGACCCATAGGGCTTTACTCTGTTAATGGCCTATTGATTCATATTCCTCTGTATCTCTGTATTGCTCCCATATGCCTGTCCCATGCTTGTTTGAAGCCCTGTGCTGTATTCATATCCACCACTTGCGGAGTTAGGCCATTCCATGCATCCACCACCCTTTCTGTGAAAAAGAACCTCCTCACATTACCGCTTAATCAGCCTCCCTCTAATCTCATGCTGTGTCCTCTTGTCCTGCTATTTTTCTTATACACCTTGTTAATGCTCTTAGGGTGTTTGAATGTTTTGATCTTCCTCCTTTACTCTAGGGTATACATACTGAGCTCTGTTAATCTGTCCACATATGTTTTCTGATGCAGTCCCTGCACCATTTTGGTTGCTGTTCTCTGGACTGCCTCCATTTTGTTAATGTCATTGTGAAGGTGCAGCCTCCAGTACTGCACATAATACTCCAGATGGGGCCTAATCAGTGTCTGGAAAAGAGTGATAAGTACCTCCCTCTTATGACTTGTGATACTCCTACTAATACACCCCAACATCCCCCTAGCCTTACCTACTGCTTTAGGGGTCTGCTTAGATGTTTTCAGAACATCTGTGATGACGATGCCCAAGACTCTTTCTTCTCTTGTGATTTCCAGCAACTTCCCTCCCAACCTATAGGTGGCTTCAGGGTTTCTCTTCCCAGTATGCATGATCTTGCAGTTCTTTGAATTAAACCCCAGTTTCCACTCTTCCGGCCATTTGCTAGTTTATCCAGATCTCTTCTCATTCTGCCCACCTCATCTGGATCATCTACTGTGTTGCAGATGTTGGCGTCCTCTGCAAACAGACAAACCTTACCCTCCAGTCCATCTGCAATGTCACTGATGAAGATATTGAAGAGAACTGGCCCTAGGACTGATCCCTTAGCTACCCCACTTGTGACTTGCATCTCTTCTGACTGTATACCATTTACTACCACTCTCTGTTTTCTGTCCTCCAACCAGTTTGCCACCCAGTTGACCACCTTCTGACCCACCAAGTCTACCCAGCTTATTGATCTTCTATGTGGAACAGTATCAAAAGCTTTGCTGAACTCAAGGTAGGTGACATCAGCTTCACCTCCTTGGTCCACCATTCTGGTTACCCAATCAAAGGAATCTATGAGATTAGTGTGATAGGACCTTCCTGCTGTAAACCCATGCTGTCTTGGAACCTGTGCTCCTATGAATTCCAGGTGTTGTACCATCATTTCCTTAAGGAGTGCCTCCATAATCTTGTTTACTACTGAGTCAAGACTGACCGGTCTGTAGTTTGAATGAAAAAAAAAAAAGAAATACTCAAATCGCGCTCAATGTGTGAGGGGTTCACAGCAGAGGGGTGGCTACCCCAACCATAAACATCAAAATACTAGAACTGCTATGCTCCAGCCACTCAAAACCACACAAAACAACAGTATAAACAACCAAATAGTTGTATTTAAAGTCCACCGTGTGAGATCCTCTAGCACCTCGGCTTAGTGCCTTCAATGGGGCGTTTTACATCCTGGTAAGCAGTACACATTTAAATACGTAGAAGGCTGTGACATCATTATTAAATAGCCAATCACCAATATACAAAAAAAAATATGTGTAGAAAAAACTTTAACAATAAAGTATCAGATCTTATCTATATGTCCAAACATCTTAAATACTCATTTTATATGTTCTAAGCAGCATACCATTAACCATGCACAGCAAACAAAATACAATTACTTGCTATGGAAAAGGAATACAGTATAGGATCCAAGAGCATTGATACTGAATTATTTATAATTACAGTAATTCCTTTGTCTACCTATTATTTTGTTGCCTTTTATTATTAGCTAAACAGGTTCACCATATCTGGGACACACTGAAACTATATTTATTTATTAAATTTTGATGACCGGGTAGGCCCACTGAGCCCTGATGGTCCCCTTTTCAGGGGTGACCCAGAAGAACATTACAGGGTAAGTAACTTTAGCATATACTAACAGGAATCATAACAAGGAAAAATAAAGGCATCTGTTTGCCAAATACAGGAATCTAAAAGGAACAACAAGAAATTGTATGGTACATTACTTACTACCTAACTTTAAAATACTGACAGGAGGCATTTAAAAAGAGTTAGATTGTTTGTGAGGTCTGTCCAGATCCTTTGCATCGAAAACATGAAGTACAGATTCATGCAGGCCATCTGTACCGGAAAGTATTAAGCACATGCCTAAAGAAAAGGAGAAAACAAACAAAGTTTAACAGCGATTATTTACACATTAGAAAATGCACTTTACATATTCAGACTCATACCACAAGGAATCACTTCATTTTTGTATTTTAAAAGAGGTTTGAGGTCCCATCTCTCATTTAAACCTGTGGGACTAACTGTTCCAGCTTTAAATATCCAGGAACTTTCCCTTTGTAATAACAGATTTGGTCTGTCACCACCTCTTGGAGGGCATTTTGTTTGTTCTGTACCCAGAAATCTGAAGCTGCTAATATCAGAATTATGTACATGAAAAAAGTGCCGTCCAACTGGTGTATCTAGTTTCTGATTAATTACAGAACGCACATGTTCCTGTATACATTCTTTAAGAGGTCTTACTGTCTTTCCTATGTAATGTAAATTACAGCTACTCCAGAGAAGAAATTTGGTGGTACGGGATATGAACTCTTGTATTTTAATACACAAACTACTAGGCAATGTTAGTTCCTTGCTGGTATTCATACACTAGCACACATTGCACCTTCTGCATTTGTGATTGCCCTCTGGTTTACTTGGAAGCCATGTAATTGTGGGTGTTTCTGTCTTAAAGAACTGACTTTTAACCAGTTTTTCTTGTAAATTTGCAGTCCTTCTGAAAGTAATTCTGGGTGTGTCTGGTAATATATCCTTTAACTTGGGATCTCCTTTTAAGATATCCCAACATCTCCAAACCACATTTCCCACTCCCCCAGAAACTTTGTTATGTTACAAAGAACATGTTATTTTCTCATTTGTAGAATCTATTTTACAGTTTTTTGTATTCCAGCGTATCAGTTCAGCTTGTGTTTTAGTCTATATTTTGTTCATAGCATCATTCAGTACCTCAGATGTATAGCCCCTTTCCCTGAACCTTTGCATCAATCCTTCTGCTTGTCTATAGAATTCCCATCATCAGTACAGTTTCTTCAAATTTCTTATTTATTTATTTATTAAATTCTCAGATTACAAATACCTTCGAGCAGAAACTGCTCGTTTACAAAGGTTCCACGTCAAAGGATGAGGATCAACATACTGTACATACAGAGGTAGTAAAAGAATGCACAATAAACAACCAGAACAACTAAAAGAAAACATAAAGATACTCAGTTATAACATACTTTGAGATAATATTCATATAACGAGCAACTTGAGTAGGCAGCTGGCTGCAGTAACAGTAAGAGATAGAGGGCACCACAGGCAGTTAGTATTGCAGGCGTGCGACCGGGAGAGGAAGTTGGCAGGCTAATGGGCCAATTCTGACCAACTGTCCATAGGGAACAGATTTTTTTAAGTTTATAAGGGTGGCAACTATCGCTCCTTAGAAGTGAGTTAGGGAAAGTTTTTTTCTTGAAACCTTTTGTACTTATACCTGTTGACCCATTTCCCATTACAGTAATAGCCAGAAAATCAGCTACAGTTTCATGCATGATTGAGGTAAATCTAAGATTTAGTGTATTCACATTCAACCACTTAACAAATTCTTTGGCCTTTTCTAAACCTCCAGTCCAGCTGCATAAACAATCATCAATTTGTTGCTCCCATTTGGTGATATATTGAAAATATGGATTCACATTTATATTTAATAGATGTTCTTGTTCCCATAACCCATAAAGAGATTAACATATGAAGGGGCCATTGAGGCCCCCATAGCAGTGCCAGATATCTGGGCATAGAATTCATTGCTGAATTCAAAATAACTATAATTTAGCACAAGCTCTAAGGCTTCTACAAAAACAGTTACTGGTGTACCTGTCTCATTCTGGTCACTTTCCCAAAAGTATTTTGATGCTTTAACTCAATCAACATGTGTAATTGACGTATATAATGCCTCTATATCAATACATATCGACAGATATGTTGACTCCCATTTAATGCTTTTAAATTCCTGGATGGTATCTCCTGCATCTCTCAGATATGATGACAATGTTGTCATACTATATTGAAAAAATAAATCAAGAAATTCACTGACATGTTCTGTTACTGAGGCCCCCCCCCCCCGATAATCTGTCTCCCAGGGGGCTCTAATACATTTTTATGTATTTTGGGTAGGCAGTACAGAGTGGGAATAACTGGAAATTCATAGTATAAATATTTAAATTTATTGTTAACACTTCCACTCTGTACTGACTGATCCAATAATCCACATAACTCCCTTCTATACTGCAAAGTTGGATTTCCTTTAAGTTTACTGTAGTTAACATCAAATATTAATTTCTCTGCCATCTCTTTATATTTGTTACAACTCATTAAAACAATATTCCCACCCTTATCAGCTTTTATGATAACAATACTAGGTTCACTAGAAAGCTGTTTAAGTGCTGTTCGTTCTGCAAAGGACAGATTTTTGTTTTCATTCCTTAGATCTACTTTATCCAGTAATTGCCTTACCTTAAATAATACTGTATTTTCAAAGACATTTATACTGTTATTATTAAAGGAATGAAGTCTGAACTGCATTTAAACAGGGTACTTTCTTTGCATAGTAGTAAATTCTACTGATGTCAATCCCAGTGGACGGCTACCTGAATCCTCATTTTCTGAAATAGAAACTCCAAAACTTCATCTGTATTAGCTTCCACGGCACTCACTGAGGTTAAATCTTCAGTTATTTGCATTTCTTCATGATTTCCTGCCATCATTTCATGTATCAGGGTATAATCCAAACTCTCCTCTAGTTCTAATTCCTGCTGTATGGTCCCTTCAGTAAAGCCCATATTTGCTGCTCCTCTGTTTTTATAATCTGCAAAATAAAGTTTCAGCCTGATTTTCTGAAATAATTTGAATAAATCCACTAAGATCTTGAAATGATCTATAGGGGGCAATGGCACAAAGTTCAGTCCTTTACTCAGAAGGGAATGCTGTGAGTCACTTAAGGGAAAATCTCTTAAATGTACTTTCTGTAACTCTGTTTCTTGGGAATTCGTAATGCATAAGTTTTGCTTTCTGAATTTTCTTCCTCTTCTCTTTCCCTTCTAGTTCTTTTTCTTCTGCTACTGCTCCTTCTATTCGCACACTCTCTTTGTCCATAAAAGGTTGTACTACATTGGAGGTTCAATTAATGGAAACTGTTTACTGCCTTTCTTCCGTATAGCCTTGTCTGTATCTCTAAGTGCTGTCTTTTTATCCACAGTTTTTTCCCTTTGCTTTGACTCCTATTCTTGTTCCTAGCAGTGAAACTTCTGTCCCTTGATCTTCCTGTACTCCGTGAACAATTGTCTTTTTGGACAATATATACAGATTTTTTGAATCATAGTCCCCTGCGTCACGTACTAGTTTGACCTGCTTATGGTCAGTTATTTCCTTCTCGTTTTTTTATTTTTTTTATTTTATTCTTGAGACTTCTGTCAAGCTGTATGAAATCCTTGTGAGTTCTAAATTTTGCAATTTCTATTTTAGCAGTCTTTAATTCAGGCTCTAGTTCATTATAATTTTCAGTGGCCCAGATATTCAAACTGCGCCAGTCTGTGGGACAGTCCCCTGTGCCACTCAAAATAATTGCGGGGGTGTGGCCAGGCGATATTCAACAGAGTTGCGCTATGGGGCAACTGCTGAATATCGCCTCCTGGCCACCACTATGCATGGCGCGATGGATCTGCACCAGCACAAGTGGTCAGAATGGAGCACTGAGATGCGGTGGTGCAAGTTTCATTGTGCCATGCGCAGCACTTGCGATATTCAAAGGGTGACATGCAAATGGGGCCATAATTTATGCAAGGTGCATGGGGGGCCATTTGCATCTCATTACAGCCCCATTTGCATGCCATTAGCATGCAGGTGTGCCGATCTCCAAGGACTTACGCCTGGCACCCTGCCGGGCAGAAGCCTTCTGGACCGACACCCCCTGCAGCCCGATCGCAGGCATAACAGCATACTCCGCCCCATTAGCCCGATCGTGGGCATTACTGAAATGTCCCCCCAACCCCCCGAGTAGCCCGATCGCGGGCATCGGACCTCACCTACCCCAAAGTCCAGTTTCCCTGGTGGTCCAGTGGACTCACGAGCCTGATCAGGCGGCATCCTCAACCCCAAAGTCCAATATCCCTGGTGGTCCAGTGGACTGCGGTAGCCGATTGGCGGCATCCTCACCCACCACGGAGCCCCCTACCTCGCTCCCCCGGTCAGCGGGCGGCAGCACCCACCCACCTGCCCGTGGCCCGTGGGCTGACAGCTCGGTAGGGCTGCACACCCATTGGTTCTGAGCATGATCCAAAGGGCGTGCAGCCCATATCGTACAAGTCAGTCCAGATATGTGAATGAATTAATTCACAAGAGTGGTAGCAGGAAGGAGGCAAGGAACTACAGACCGGAATATCAAAATACCAGAACTGCTGCACTCCAACCACACAAAAAAAACAACAGTATAAACAACCCAATAGTTGTATTTAAAGTCCACCTTGTGAGAGCCCCTAGCACCTCGGTTTAGTGCCTTCAAGGGGGCGTTTTACATCCTGGTGAGCAGTACACATTTAAATGCACAGAAAACTGTGACATCATTATTAAATAGCCAATCACCAATATACAAAAAACATATGTGTAGAAAAAACTTTAACAACAAAGTATCAGATCTTATTTATATGTCCATACTTCTTTCTGTGTATTTAAATGTGTACTGGGATGTAAACACCCCTTAAAGGCACTAAGCCGAGGTGCTAGGGGCTCTCACAAGGTGGACTTTAAACACAACTATTTGATTGTTTATACTGTTGTTTTTGAGTGGTTGAGTGCAGCAGTTCTAGTATTTTGATATTCTGGTCTGTAGTTCCCTGCCTCCTTCTGCTACCACTCTTGTGGAGTGGGATCAAATGAGCCCTTTTCCAGTCCTCTGGGATGTCTCCTGTGCTCATAGATTCACTAAACAGTTCTGATAACTGGCTCTGCTAGTTTCACCCTTAGCTCCTTTAGTACCCAGGGATGTATGCCATCAGGTCCCATTGCCTTGTCCACCCTGGGCTTAGTGAGCTCTTGTAGGACCCTTTCTTTTGTGAAGGGACTCCCCTCCCCCTATGTCCATGGTGTTGAGCTGTGGGCTTGCCCTACCTTCTCCTCAGTAAATACTGAGCAGAGTATCTATTTAAGATAGATGCTTTCCTTGGTCCTCTCACACACTTCCCTTATCCCTTTGATCTTAGCAATACCCCTCTAGACTTTCTCCTTTTCAATAATGTAGCTATAAAGTCTTGTCCCATTCTTTACTGTTTGTGCTAGTGTTTCCCAGGTTTGGGCCTTTGCCTGCTTTACTGCCTTCCCTGCTTCCCTTAGGAAGTTTGGTATCCTCCCTATCTTCATCTCGCTGCATTTCCTTGTATTTCCTGAAGGTCAGCCTTTTGACTTTGACCTTTTCTGCTACTGTTTTGAGAACCAAAGTGGTTTCCTTTTTAGCTCTTGCTTTTCTCCCTTACATAGTGGGATGTTGCTTCAGGTATTGCATCTATAATGTTTGCCCATTTTCCTGTACCCCCCTTGTATTTCTTCTTGCCAGGCCTAGCTTAACTCTGATGGCCATCTTATCAAGGTCAGCTCCTCTGAACTCCAATATTTTTGCATTGGAATGGGATGATTTAGTTCTAGTGGCCAAATTGAACCATATCATGTTTTGTCACTGGCCCCAGGTGACCTTCTACCTGGAGTTCTGTAATCCTTTCCCGTTAATCATTACTAGATCTAGGATAGCCCAGTCTCTTGTGAGTTACATTTCATGGAAATAATACAAGTGCAATTTATCCAATTTTGAGTATGGTAAGTGCTGAGGTGAATGGCATGCAGGGTAGATAATTCCTCTTACTAGAGCTCAGAGGGGTAGCAGAACTAGGGAAGTGGATGGTTCACAACAGGGTCCAAGCAAGGGCAGGGGATAGCAAGCAGCTGTGGAACAGTTATAGGCTGAGGCAGACTTCAGGGCAACCAGAGGGAGCTCTTGAAGAGGATGGGTGGGGTACATCTGATGATTGCAGATAGAGTTATTCCAGAATCTAGGGGCACAAACAGCAAAGGCGCGATCACCTGACAGTGTACGGGTACCTTCACCTCCTACACCATTTATTACAGTAACTCTGTTCTACTGGGTAGCCATTTTAACTATTATCTGAATATAAGGCTTGCTAGTGGCTTAGCAGACACCTGCTGTGGGGCATTATATCCATTCATTGCCCCCAGTAGTTCACCCTTAAAACATGGTCTCTGGCACTCTGTCCTTCTTGGTTCGATATGCAAGGCTCCTTTGTCCTGCCTTTCTATTCTTATTTAACAGGGTGTCTGGGGATTCCTATTCCCCTTCTATACTAAGACCTGGCTTCTCTGCTCTTCCAGTGGTGCTACCTGCACACATGGCCCATTACTTGTTATAGAACACAGCACGCTGCCAAGTAACCAATAATATCAGGATTAAATCTTTTTACCGTTAATTACTTGCCCCAGTACTCCCCGGAATGGTTAAATGCTTCCAAACCCATTATCCTGGCTTTCCACCAGGACTTGTGGATATGCATCAAAAAGCATGGTCCAGGTGTTCAGTGGGTGCAGGAACTGTATGTGGCTGGGATGGCCAGCCAAACTGGGAACAACCACTGCTTCATTGTTTTTCTCCACTTGGGAGAGCAGGCATGCAAAACTGCCAAAGATGGCCCTGCACCCGCTCCCTTGTGCAGGACGTCTGCCATCACCATTACTCTGACCCCTATGTAATGGTCGTGGCTACCTCCTCCTCCCAGTCACCACTAGGGCAGGCTTTAGCTGGGCACCATTTCCCTCTCACTGGCAGAAGGC
Organism: Neoceratodus forsteri; assembly: GCA_016271365.2. Classification (NCBI taxonomy): domain Eukaryota; kingdom Metazoa; phylum Chordata; order Ceratodontiformes; family Ceratodontidae; genus Neoceratodus; species Neoceratodus forsteri. The sequence goes on along the minus strand of JADMNL010000038.1, from coordinate 13,498,126 downwards.
GGTTGTCCCTGGATGCTCAGTCTTCTATCTCCTGGTCAACCCCCAGCAACTGAATGTGGGTAGGCAGTGCGCATCCAGTGCTTCAACCTTCCGTGCCACTAGGCTGGCTGTCAGATTGAACTCTCAGCCTAAGGAACATATCAGGCTAGCACTTCCCTCATCAGGTCTCTAGACCTAATGGACATAAGCAACACCACTCTCTTGGTGCATACACAGGGGATCTTACAACCCCCTCTACCAGGATGGCATTCTGATGACACAGGCCATAGGATACCCTAATACTGTTTGGTAACCTCACCCTCCTCACATAAGTTATGGAGATGAGTCTTTTACCTGGCTTCTGCTGTCTATGTGCAGTACCTGCTTCATCTGTTTCTCAGGTTCTTGATGACGATATCAGGACAGAAGTCTTGGCCCCCCACTAGGATGGTCACAATTAACTTTATGGGAACCTGCCTCAGGCCTGGAAGCCCTCAGGAGATGTGCCTTGAAGAAACACCCTTTGGATTCCTGCACCCTCTTGGTGGGCACTCAGGACTCCCAAACTTTGGGCAAAGCCCCAAGTCCACACCAATCAGTCCCAGTGATGGGATATATCCAGGTACCTGAGATCCATTCAGGGTCCTACTTAATGCTACACCAGTGCCATTACTGTGGCAAGGTGTCTAGGACCTCCTGCCACTCTCAGGATCAGACTTTCAGATGGCAGCATACACTGAAGGTCTCCTATGCCCCCTTCCCAAGTCCTTCAGCCAGCCTCATGGCATTGTGTGCCCCCCCAGCCAGGCACACTGCAGTATCCTTGATGCCCCAGCACCATAATGGCAGTGTCTGGTTACAGCTTTCAGCAGTACCTATACCTTGAGTGTCACAGCTGATCCATCACCAGAACCAGACATTTGTAATGTCTGCTCTGTACCGCCACTCTGGCACCTATACCTTGAGTGTCACAGCTGATCCATCACCAGAACCAGACATTTGTAGTGTCCGCTCTGTACCGCCATTCTGGCACCTAGCTGATTCTTCACCCCCACCCAAGAACACTAACTCCTAGCCCAAGAAACACAGAATTCAGCAGGAAAAGGGAGGTCATAATTCCACCATATAAGACACTAGTGAGGCCCCACCTGGAGTACATTGTACAGTTCTGGATACCTAAGCAACATAAGGACATAGACAGAGTAGAGAAGGTTCACAGGAGAGAAAAAGATGGTACAGGGATTGCATCACAGGACCTGTAAGGACAAGCGGAAGGACTTGAATACGTACTCACTGGAGCAGAGGAGGAGAGAGGAATATGATAGAGACACACAAGTACCTTATAGGGAGGAACATTGTGCAGGAATACACTATTTTGTAGTGAAAAAGATATTCTAGGACTAGAAGGCATGGGATAAAGCTGGAGGGAGGGTGATTCAGGGGAAACGTGAAGAAGGATTTCTTCACAGAAAGAGTGGTAGACAAGTAGAATACCGTGCCAGAGGAAGTGGTGGGGGCTGAAACAATCATGGGATTTAAGAATTCATGGGATAGACATAAGGGAATTCTGGAGGTCACGGGTAAGGGACAACAGATGTCTAGAAAAACGTAAAGGGAAGTTACAAGCTCCAATGTGCAGACTGGGTGGGTCATGGGCCCTTATCTTTTGATAGTGTCTATGTATCTATGTAACCTCAAGAATGCAGGCACCCTACAGCATCTATATATTCAATGTAGCTTCACCCACAGAGGATGATGTCAGGGCACAGTTCCCCTTCCTTTGAGTCACCCTATCGGCATACTCACTGTAGCTCCTCCCACATCAGCTTCACCCACAGAGGATGATGTCAGGGCACCATTCCCCTTCCCTTGAGGGCACCCTATCTATATACTCACTGTAGCTCCTCCCACATCAGCTTCACTCACAGAGGAAGATGTCAGGGCACCATTCCCCTTCCCTTGAGTGCACCCTATCTATATACTCACTGTAGCTCCTCCACATCAGCTTCACCCACAGAGGATGATGTCAGGGGCACCATTCCCTTCCTTGAGTGCACCCTATCTATATACTCACTGTAGCTCCTCCCACATCAGCTCCACCCACAGAGGATGATGTCAGGGTACCATTCCCCTTCCCTTGAGTGCACCCTATCCATATACTCACTGTAGTGCCTCCCACATCAGCTTCACCCACAGAGGATGATGTCAGGGCACCATTCCCCTTCCCTTGAGTGCACCCTATCTATATACTCACTGTGGCTCCTCCCACATCAGCTTCACCCACAGAGGATGATGTCAGGGCACCATTCCCCTTCCCTTGAGTGCACCCTATCTATATACTCACTGTAGCTCCTCCACATCAGCTTCACCCACAGAGGATGATGTCAGGGCTCATTCCCTTCCCTTGAGTGCACCCTATCTATATACTCACTGTAGCTCCTCCACATCAGCTTCACACAGAGGATGATGTCAGGCACCATTCCTTCCCTTGAGTGCACCCTATCTATATACTACTGTAGCTCCTCCCACATCAGCTTCACTCACAGAGGATGATGTCAGGGACCATTCCTCTTTTGGACACATATGCTAACAACCTCCTCCCCTGTTATTAGAAGTGGTTTGCTACATAAATAAAGTTAAAATGCCCTGTAGTGCCAAGTCATTGTTCCTGTTGTATCAGTGCTTCTAAAATAAGAGCTTCTGTCTTGCCTGCTAGTGCACCTCTCTGATCATTGAACTCTTCTTCAATCCATCCCTCTTGGGTGAAAGGAAGAATTGATTTATTCTTGGTGAATAGATAACCACTTCATGCTGCTACTTTGGGTTGCAAATCATAATCTTACCTGTTCCTTCTTGTTGAAAAGTTACAAGATTTCTCAATGTGTGTAGTGAAATCAAATAAATTAAACATGTCTCCTGTCCTTTCAGGTACCAGAAACCTTTGAAGATGTTGCTGTCACTTTTTCAGGCGAGGTGGAAGATGTTAAGCAAAAAGAAAGAGCTTCACAGTGAAGTGATGGTGCAGAATTATGAAACCATGGTTTCAGTAGGTAAGATAAATCACAGTCCAGGAAGTGGGACCTTTATTCTGAGTGGGGTTGTCTTACTTTTAAAATACCAAGCTGAGAAAAATAGAAACATAGAATTCGTCAGCAAAAAAGGACTGCTTAGCCCACACATTCTACCCACATGGTCCCTGCCTAGTTTGTCTCCACAGACCCTAACTAGTCTCCAGTGACCCTCCCTCCTCATGTCCTCTTTACTAGCATTCCCCCATGTGTACTGTATCTCATGCATGCTTGAAACCACCAATTGTTTTCACCTGTACCACATCATTGTTTCAGTAAAGTAATACTTCCTCATCTCTCGAAACATCCTCTCCTCAGTGCATCACATTTCCTATGGTCTTAGTGTTCTTTTTCATGTGAAGGCACTTCCTTCATTCTTCCTTTTCACTACTATGAGGTACGTGTAAGTCTCTGTCATGCACCTCTTGCTTTCCTGTCTTCCAGGCTGTACATGCTATGATCCCTCAGTCTCATTTCATAGGGCTTATGAAGCACCTTGTACCATCTTAGTTGCCCTTCTCTGGACTACATCCACTCTGTTTATAGGGTTCAGACTCCAGAACTGCAAACAATACTCAGGTGGGGCTTTATAAAAGAGTGCTACAAAGGAAACACCAACTCCCTCCTCCAGCTGGAGACACCTCTCCATGTGCATCTTAGCATCCCACTGGTCCTGCCCACTGATTTGTCACACTGCACTGCCTCTTTGAGGTCATTAGATATGATAATCCCAAAGTACAGAGGGATGGGAAGCAGATCCTGCAGATTGGTAGGGTTGCAGGACATAGAAACATAGAATCTGATGGCAGATAAGGAGAGCAGGACAGGAGGGAGAGCTGGATGTCATTGTCTACCTAGGGACTAATTACCTCACTTGGGACAGGGTTGGGATAATGCAGGGAAGTTTAGGGAACTGGGGAGGGGACTTTGACAGGTTGCTCACTGAGTGGCATTCACTGGGTGCTTCCTGCCTGTGACAGGCAATAAGAGGTATCTCCACCCAGGAGCTTCAACTCCTGACTGATGGAATGATGCAGAGAGGAAGTTTTAGCTACATTGGGGCTAGGACCCACCTGGGAAGATAAGGGCTATACGGGGTGATGACCTGCATCCACCTGGAAGGAGAATCACAATCCTAAGTGGATAGCATAAATATTACTTTGATGAACATTATTTAAACTAGCAAAGGGTGGTGGCAAAAGAATTCGAGGAGTCAGAGATTAACATTCTGAGGGTAGAGAAATCTTCCTGGGTGCACATCAATAAAGGAAGCAGGATGTAGAGATAAAGGGGTAGAAGGAATGGGGGCATTTTGGGAAGGAGAGAGGGCAGAAAGGAAAAAAGGGGACAACCAGCAGAGTGGAAAAAAATCTGGAAGGCCATGTGTGTGAATGCTAGAAGTCTAGTAAATAAGATTCTGGACCTAGAAGCCATCATTGCAGAGGCCAAGCTGAATATTGTGGTCATTACTGAGTCATAGTGCACTGAAAACCATGACTGGAACATGGCCATACTGCGCTGTACTCTGTTCAGGATGGACCAGGTAGGAAGGAAGGGGAGTGGTGGTGCTTTATGTGCAGGAAAGCATAGAAGCCACAGAGACACAGAGAATATAGGAGGCCAAAGTTCTATGGGTCACCCTGGAGTTGGGAATGAAGCTACTGTTCGGACTGGAGTGATCTACAGACCAGAAGCACAGAGATAGGAATTGGATAAGGTACTGGCAGAAGCCATTGGCAAGATGGCAGAAAAGCGGAAGGGTGGTGGTGGTAAGGATTTCATCCTGCCAAGTATGGATTGAGTCTCACAGCAGCAGCTTCAGCTAGAAACAGGGACATCGTGAACTCTCTTCAGGTGGTGTTCCTCAGGCAAATAGTCAGTGAACCCACTCGTGATGGGGCAACACTGGACCTGGCACCCATTACGGGGACAGTGTTGCAAACATCAAGTTGGGAGGCCAGTGATTACTGTACAGTGTGATTCAATATAAGGACATCTGCAGAATTGAACCACACAAGGATGTTAGTTCTGGACTTCAGGAAGGCAGATTTTGAAAAGGTAGGTGAATGCCTCAAGGATTACTTTATAAAAGCTTTTGCCCAAAGGTTGTAATTCTGATTTTACAATAAATAAAAAAATGACCTAGTGGGAGAATGACCCAGATGGGGTGGAGGGACAGTGGGGGAAGATAAAAGGAGCATAGTAAGGCAACAGATCTCTGCTTCAAACAACTGAGCAAAAAGCAAGAGAAAAAGAGACAGCTATGGTTCTCAAAGTGGTGGCTGAAAAGGTAAGGAAATGCAGAGGCAGGAAGATAGAGAGGTGTATTGGGAAACAGAGGGATGCAGGGAAAGCAGTAAAGAGCACAAAAGGCACAAACTGAAAAAGGATAGCTCAGAAGGTAACGAAAGGTACAATACATTTTTAGGCATTTAAGGAAAAAGAGGAAGGTCAGGGGTGGGATTGTAAGGTTAAAAGGGAGAGGACTGTGCGGGGGGCAGGAAAAGGCAGGCATCCTGAACAAATAGTTCTATTCAGTGTTCACAGAGGAAGGAGAAGGGAGAGGCCACAACAAAGTAACAAAACTTTGGAAGGAGAGAGGTGGACATTAGTTCATTTTGAGGCAAGAATCCTGAAAGTACTTGCAAATTTGAAAGTGGACAAATGAATGGGACCAGATGTGGTGCATCCAATGGTGATGAGAGCTCAAAGATACTGGTTGCATCTCTGACAGTTCTGTTTAACAGCTTACTGGAAACAGAAGTGGTTCCTGAGGATTGGAGGAGGGCGGATGTAGTCCCATTACACAAAAGTGGTAGCAGGAAGAGGCTGGCAATTATATACTGAGGTCAGTCAGCCTTGCTTCATTGGGAAAGTTAATGGAATCCTTATGAAAGGAATGGATTGTGGAATATCTTGAATCCAGTTGGTCATGCAAGACCCAAGGCAACATGATTTCACAGGAGGTGGTCTTGTCAATTGATCTGACAGAAGCCCATCATCTCGAAGGTGAAACAAGCTATTTTGAAACAACTGTAAGCTGTGGGGAGATACTAATTTGCAAGAAAGCACTCATGCTCCAACTGAAGGAGGTCTACCTTGCTTAACTCTGAATTTTAAACTTGGTATTGCTTTGTGTTTTTGTCTTTTTCTCTCTCCTTTTTGAATCGAGCAGGAATTTGCAGAATTGCTAATTTTGTGAGTGTAACTTCAGAAAGATTGAAATACTACATAACTGTTTTCCCTTGTATTTAACTGGATTATTTAGCTACTAGTATTTTGTAACAGGTTGCATCAAACTATTTTTGGTACAGTGAACTATTTACTAGTGGCAGAGATTTTTCTTTCTGAACCCTGTAGTTTGTGTATTTAACCTTGATAGGGTCTTAGGTTGTGGAAACTAGTTCCTCTGTCTTCAAAGCACAGAACGTCAGGTTGTATTGGGTCAGGGGAGGCTTACATTATAGTTATTGGGCCCAACTGCTTGATTTTTCTCTGACTGTAATTGTTTTTTGCTGGGTATATTCTCTAGTGGATTGTTGTGGAGGTTGTCTTGCTGAAAGAAAGGTCGACACTCACCAGAGTGGTGGGTCAGAGTTTGCAGCTGATTGCTTCCAGTGGGAACGAGCTTGGGCACAACCCTCCTCACCTCACCCCAAGGGTGTCATTTCTTTTATAATAAGGGGTTCTGACATCACTTTCCCAAAGGGCACAGGAGCATACAACTGTCATAGCCTTATCAATCCAGCACACTGCATTGAGGGTATGTGCACTACACACTATCAAAACAAATAAAATAAATAAATAGGGCAAGAAAGACAAATATGTGGGTGTGGTGCAGTGCAATAGTTGTGGGGCAGCAGTCTTCCAGGAGACATTCTGGAGGCTGCGATCTTGAACTATTGCAGTCAACTCTCTGCTCTGAGGAGCAGGTTACCCATCTCAGACTGAACTGGACTGGGTAGAGAGCCACCAGGGACACCAGAGCCACCACCACTGCCTCAGAGGTTGCCAAGAAGAGGAGCAGTTGGACCATAGTGGGCTCAGGAGGTGAGGATGGTAGAACAGAGGTGAATCCATCCAGTTGCACCTCTCCACAGTCCTAATGCTGTACTGGTGGAGCATAGTACCCCTATGGAGGCACCCATACTGGAAACCATGGAGGTTGCTGGGAACCACCACAAAGAAGGCCCACAGGAGGGTGGCATGGGACACCACAGGGGAAGGAAGCACCTCCTTGTGGAGGACTCAACTATTTGGGGGTAGAACTGGGGGAAAAAAGTGGAGAGGGAGATAAGGTGCCTGACCGGAACCAAGGCTTGGAGGGATGGGAAGCGAATCCTCAGGATTGCAAGTGCATCTGCACAGGAGAGGGAGCTGGACATCATTGTCCACCTAGGTACAAATGACTTAGCTGGACATGGGATCAGAGCAGTGCAGGAGGAGTTTGTGGTTGGGGAGGACCTTAGCCAAGTAGCACACGCGTAACCTTTTCGGAGGTGCTGCCTGTCTATAGCATAGGTGTGGCTAGGTACTCCACACTACAGGATTCAATGACTGGTTGAAAAACTGATGCAGAACTCAGGATTTTGGTTTCATTGGGGACTGGGGCTCCACCTGGAGGATGCATGCCTATAATGGCAAGATGGTCTGCATCTGTCCAGGAGAGGAAGCAGGCTCCTAGGTGATAGGTTTAAATGCTTCATTGGCAAGCTTTTAAAGTAGCTAAGGTGGGGGAGGAACAGGTGAGAAGCAGGGAATTCTCAGCCTCTCCCCACAAAACAAGGTCAACAACGAGGTAAGCACCAAAGTAGAAGTCGATAGGGAGCAGGGCAGGGGTAAATGGAGAAACAGTCAAAGACAGTAAGGGCAGGGTTGGGGCTAAAAGAGTTAAGACCATAACAAAATTGAGGTTGATGAGTACCAATCCCTGTAGTCTGGGTAACGAGCTTTCTGATTTAGTGGCTGTGATGGAAGAGGGACACCTGGATATTGTGGCAGTCACAGGAAAATGGTACACAGAGAACCGTGACTGGGATGTAAACATACCAAGGTATGCAATCTTCAGGAGGGACAGGGAGGTTAAAAGGGGAGAAGGAGTAGCTTTCTACGTAAGTGAAGGGATCAAGGCAACAGAACTAAAGTGTAAGTGGAGAAGAGAGGAGGCATGGGGGTTACCTTGGACACAGGTAATGGCACCACGATTCTCACAGCGGTTGTATACAGACCCCCATCACAGGGAGAGGAAATGGACAAAGAAATGTTAGAAGGTGTCCTTAGAATAGCAGAAAAAGGGGAGAATTTGCTGATGAGGGACCTGAATCTGCCAGATGTTAACTGAAGCACATGCTGCAGCCACATCCAAGAGCGGGGTCATTCTCGATGCCCTGCAGGGGGCATGCCACTGACAGCTAGTGTTAGAACCCACTCAGGAGGGATCAATCTTAGACCTGCTACTCTCAAATAGAAACATAGAAATTGACAGCAGATGAGACCACTTGGCCCACCTAGTCTGCCCATTTCCCTACCTAATAGATAAGCTGCAGATCCTAGTTACCCAACAGCTTACTTCCCCCTACCCCCACTAGAATTGCCTTATGTCTGTCCCATGCATTCCTGAATTCCCCTACTGTTTTTGACTCCACTACCTCCTGAGGAAGGCTGTTCGATGTATCACATCCATCTCTGTGAAAAAATACTTGTTCTTGCACATCTCTTTTCTGAAAGATGCTACCTTCTTGGACTCTATTGATTCCTTGATGTACTTGAAAGTTTCTATCATGTCCCCATCCCTCCTCTCCTTGAGGGTATACATATTAAAGCTCCTTTAATCTCTCTTCATATGTCTTCTTGCAGACCCTGCACCATTTTAGATTACCCTTCTCTGAACAGCCTCCATCCGTCTATGTCTTTGCGGAGAATGGGTCTCCAGAACTGGATGCAGTACACCAGATGGGGTCTCACCAACTGTCTGTACACTAGGATGACAGCTGCTTGTTTTCTACTGGTGATGCTTTTCCCTATGCATCCCAATATCCCCCCAGCCCTCCTTACTGCCTTCTCACATTGCTTGCCCACCTTAAGGTCATCTGATATGACTACCCCCCAGGTCCCTTTCCATTTTTGTTGTTCTTAGTATCTCACCCCCCCTACTGTGTACTCTTCCCTTGGGTTTTTGTTTCCCAGGTGCATTACTTGGTGCTACCTTGTATTGAATCTAAGCTGGCCTACCTTTGACCATTCCTCTAACCTTGCCAAGTCCCTCTGCATCCTTTCCACCCCACATTGTGCATCAACTCTGTTGCAGATCTTTGTGTCATCTGCAAAGAGACATACTTTTCCTTCCAGTCCCTCTGCAATGTCACTTATAAAGACATTAAAGAGGACTGGTCCCAGTACTGAACCCTGCGGTGCCCCACTAGTAATCCCCCTTTCGTCATCAGTAGTGTCACTAGTTTTACGCTTAGTTCTTTTAGAATTCTTGGCTGAATCCCGTCAAGCCACCATTGCTTTGTCCACTTTCAGTTTTAAGAGTTCTTTCAGAACCCTTTCTTCTGTGAATGGACTGGTATTGACCACCTTATCCAGAGTGTTCTGTCCTTTGATTTAGATACCTCCCCCATCTCTTCTTTTGTGAATACTGAGCAGAAGTATTCATTCAGTATCCCTGCTGTTTCACTGTCACCCTCTGCCCACCCTCACTTCCCTTTATTAAGCCTCACTATCTCTCTCTTGGTTTTCTTCCTCCACCAATGTACCTATAAAGGTTTTATCCCCGTCTTAACTGGAGTTGGCTATATTTTCTCGGTTTGGGCTTCTGCTATTTTGACTGCCTTCTTCCTTCTGCTGGTACTGGTACAGTTTTCTGTCCTGCTCCATCTGTGTTTCCTTATACTTCCTTAATGCTATCTTTTTCTCCTTAACCTTCCCTGCCACCTCTTTTGAGAAACCATAGTTGGTGAGAGAATCACAGATTTAGAAGTGGGTAGCCATCTGGGAACTAGCGACCACCGAATAGTGTAGTTCATGATATACACAACTGTAGAGTAAAAGCCATACAAAGACAAAAGTACTGGACTTTAGGAAGGCTGATTTTGGCAAAAGAGGTGAGTGCTTAAGGAATGCACTTGCAAATAGGCAGGAAGGGGGTAGAAAAACAATGGAAGAAAATCAAAACTGCCATCACAGAGGCAACAAGTCTAAATAAACAAAACAAAACAAAGTAAAAAAAACACTATAGTTCTCAAAAGTGGTGGCGGGAAAGGTTAGGGTGAAAAAGACGACATTCAGGAAGTATAAGGAATCACAGAATGAGCAGGACAGAGAACTGAATCAGTCAAAGCAGAAGGAAGCAGGGAAGGCAGTCAGAATAGCGAAGGCCCAAACCGAGGAAAAGATAGCTAACTCTGTCAGAGGGGATGAAACCTTTATAGGTATATCAGGGACGAAAGAGGAGACCAAGGAAGGGTAGTGAGACTTAATAAAGGGAAGGGAGGTGGGCAGAGGATGACAGTGGAAAAGCAGAGATACTGAGAACAGTACTTTTGCTCAGTATTCACAAAGAAGAAGAGGGGTACCTAAACCAAGCAATAGAAGCACTCTGGACAGGGGGTTGATCATTGTCCGTTCACAGAAGAAAGACTCCTGAGTTGGCGTGGACTAGCCACGGGAAAATAGCAGCCTAAATCTTGAGCTCTTCTGAGTGTGGTGACAATCCAACTGACCAGCTAATCCTAGGATGTAACACAAAATTTAACATCTAAAAATGATCGGGTAGCCGTCCTCAACCATCTGGTATGACTAGTTTGTGGTTTCCATGAAGCATTATTGCTGTGTCAGGCGCCGGTTCTCGTGAGTTGCTTGGGTGGATAGGCCACAGAGGCTGCGACATTAAAGTTCTGAAAACTGCTGGATACCTGCCTATACAGGACTCTCGCTGTGTTATTTTTGGTACCCACTGCGCTCTCAGAGATGGATTCTGGGGGCTCCCCAATGCATGACCAGATACAGCTCTACAAGCCACATCAGTGGGAGACTCATTGAGCTACATCACTTGTATGCTGGAGGCAGTATTGTCCCATGTGGATAATATAAATGTTACCCTCACCAGTACCACAACTGATGTGCACCAGCTCCAAGATCGACTCAACGTAGCAGAACAACAAGTAGACACATTAGCGCAACAACAAGTTAAGCTCCAACATAAAATACCGGGGCAAAATGACAAACTAGAGATACTAATAGCCAGAGTGGAGGATCAAGAAAACAGAGGGCACTGCAGTAACCTCAGATTCATAGGCGTCCCAGAGGGAGCTGAAGGCAGCTCTATGGAGAGGTTTTTCAATGAACAACTCCCTACAATACTAGGGGAACGCTGGAGAGGACCGGTGGAAGTTGAGAGAGCTTACCGCATCACAGCGAGGAGAGATAGGAGTACACAATCTCCGAGACCCACAGTGGCCTATCTGCTCAGATACTCAATGAAGGAGCGTATATTGAGGACCACTCGAGACATAGGGGAAATCAAGTGACAAGGGGCGTCGATTTCAATTTATAGAGACTTTGCACAAGAAACAGCTAGTAGAAGGCGTGCCTATGGTCCCCTGAAAAAATTCTTGGCTACTCACAACTTTCAATATAGATTCAGAGGACTCACCAAACCTCTGGTGTCTAAAGAGGGGAGAGAGATTCTTGCAGAATTGCCCAACGAGGTGAAGCGTTGGCTATCCAGGCTTTGGCCTAACCTTCCTCTTCAGCCTACATCTCCCAGAAGGCTTTGGGACCCATATTGTTCAATTACGTCACCTAGGAGCCTTAATTTGGGCAGGCAGTCCCCAGAGGATCGCTTTACACAGGGACCTGGTCCATCTCTTGATGATTCCCCCAGGCCAGAGAATCTAACTCGCACAGTGCCACTAGCCTCACCTAGCCCTGTACATCTTTTCGAACAGCCACTCCTGCCTCCCAGACCTACCAGAGCTCTTTCTCGTCAATGACAGCATTCAAGGAGTGGACAACAACCATCTTCGGATCAACAAGGTGTAGCGCCACCTGCTAAAATAGCGAGGACAAATTCCCTCCACTCCAATAGACAGCCATTCTCACATCTGGACTTATCTTCCCAGCCGACCGTCCCATGGACTGGGCAGATATACCTGACTCTTCTCTAGTTGAAGCAGTAGATCTTTCTGGAATGCTCAAACCTGGGGAAAATCATACACTGCAGCTGTTCTTAACACAGCTCTTAGCTCTATAACAGCTGTTGAGGACCTTAAATAATTCTAAGCTGACCTCCAGCTGCTCTCTAAACCTTATTAGCTGAACTGTCAAGTATGTAGCGCTTACCATTACTTAATCAGCCTGTATGTACTGAATTTCTCCTAGTGGACTTTATGTGTCTGACTAATACACACATATGCTGTATTAATATATGATCAGCTGCATATCTCCTCTATTGGTTTTCAATTGATAATGCCTTATAGGGGCTAATTTATACCATCCCTCCCCATGGAGCAACGAATAACTCTACTTGAATCTGACCCTAGTGCAAGTATAGTTATTACATTATTAGCATAAAGATCAGCTGTTGGCACCCCATCCCTTATAGTGCTTGATTGGGGCAGTTGCCCAAAGCCCCCTTTCCCACCTGTCCCCCCATCCTGGGGTTGTGCCTTGCACCCGAGGATTGTTATCATAGGAAAAGGAGAAGTGAGTTTCTCTTGGTTGCCTTCTTCCTCCCCTAGTTTTGAGCATTGAAGCTAGTGTAGCTGAGGGTACTACCCTTTGTTCAGTACCTTCTTTCGCTTAAGCTTCTATCACTCCTAGCATAGGAACGCTTGTTAGGATTGTTATTGTAATTCCATTTAGTCAGTTGCTGTTAAATTCTTAACTATATTGTGACTATCATTGATAGTGTCACTGTTTACAAACTCTCTTCTTACTTCTTACAGATCTCATTAGATTGTTCTTGGTGTTAGTGCACTTCTTAGCAGTTCCCCCTGAGCAGTTCAGTCCTACCCTCCTGGTATCTACCCATATTCCACGAAGATCACATATCAAGTTTGCAGTTCTGAACCTCATCCCTTTTTGGGACTTCCTAGTCTTCTGTTTTTGGCTGGTTAAGTACCTTGGCATTCAATCTGCATAGTAATGTGGCTACCCCCCCAAGCCCAAGGACTACGTCTTGTATCGTGGAATGTTAAAGGCTCAACCACCCCATTAAATGCACTAAGGTTATTCAGTACCTTCGTTCTGTCCATACAGATGTAGCCCTGCTACAAGAAACACCCCTTCTCAGTAAGTCAGTGCCCTGGCTCAAAAAATCCTGGGTTGTGGCAGTTCATGCTAGCTCTGCCAGTTGTAAATCCAAGGGAGTTGCTATTCTCATTCGGAGATCCAGCACCTGGGTGGTGGAAGAATCTAGGTCTGACTCACAAGGTCGCTGGGTTTTGGTCCGACTGAACTCCACTACTGGGAAACTGATCTTGGGTAATGTATACGCTCCCAATACAGACCAAGCAGAATTTTTCCCTAGTCTCGGTCAAGCCATCTCTACCCTGCATCAGGACACTGCAACTACACCCCTAATCCTTGGAAGGGATTTTAATTTAGTATCTCCCCAGACTCACCCTAGAGCCCGTGCCCCTTTAGAACTACTAAACGAATGGGGTCTCGTAGACGTATGGCGGCGAGACAATCCATCAGGGTGAGACTATTCTTATTTTGCCCCTTCTCGTGGAGTACACAGCCGCATCGACTCTTGGTTGGCTAATGCGGCGCATCTAGTGGAGTTATGAATAACTCAATAGGCAGTATCCATATCTCTGCCCATGCTCCACGTCATTAGCTACCTGTACTCCTTTGGGACAGCGTCTCACTGGTACCGATGGATGTAACCCCTCTCAGTTAAAGACCAGAATTCAAAAGTGCCAGGCTGAAAGCCACTTAAGACCACTTTGCTCTAAATGCAGAGTGTGGGTATCCATAAGTATAGTTTGGGAGGCATTTAAAGCTAACCTTCAAGGTCATATCATTGCGTGCATTGCTGCGCTGGAATAAAGCCAGAAGAAATCTCTGGACAGACTGCAGTCAGAGCTGTCTGGACTAGAGACCCGCTTCAAGGCTTCCCCTAATGCATCCAGGGATGCCTCCCTGTCCCGGAACATAGTGGGGCTTAAGTACCAAATTAATGCCATGTTACATCATAAAGCAGAATGGCTTCTGCTTCACTTGAAGCACACATACTGGAAAGGTGGGGATAAAAGAGGCAAGCTTTTAGCCTATCAGCTGCATAAGCAACAGGCATCGGCTAAAATTCATGCACTCCAGTATGTCCCTGTGAAACAACTACCACTAACCGGCAGGTATAATAAGACTATGAGTCTCTTTTATCAAACCCTATATAAATCCCAGTTCTCCCTAACACCAACTTTGTTGTCCCAAAGGCTTAACCAGTTCTCCCAGAGCTTTCCTACCCCGCCCTATTACCGGACCAAGTCTCTCTCTTAGCAGCTCCAAACACTGTGTTCGAGATTAAAAAGGCCCTATCCCAGATGACCAAGGGAAAAGCCCCGGGACTGGATGGAATGACCGTCTAATTATATCAAGCCATAGAGCAGGAGATTGCACATCCACTACTACTGGCTTTGCAGGACGCTCACTCCTCAGGATCCCTCCCTACCACAGTGAGGGAAGCCCTTAACACTCTGTTGCCTAAGAAATCTAACGATCCCCTTAACTGTACAAACTTCCACCCCATATCCTTATTACCGGTGGATACCAAAATTTTGGCCAAGATACTAGCCGCCAGAATGCATAATGTCCTTACTTCTTTAATTCACCCATCACAGGTAGGATTTATGCCTGGGAACGTGGGATTCGATAGTATGAGATTATTACTTAACCTGAAGTGGCTGGCAGGTAGGTCTAAGATCACCATGGCTCCTTTAGCAGTTGACTTTGCTAAGGCATTTGACTCCACTGAATGGAACTATCTTCACAAAGTCCTTTTTCTATATGGCTTTGGGCCTCAGTTTCGAAGTTGGGTCTTGACACTCTATAATTCCCCTATGGCCAGAGTTCAGACGAACACATATATTTCCCTTTTGCCTATTTGCCTTTTTTAGAGGCAGCAGTTCCCACTGGATATGTGGTTATACATCGCCCAAGATTGGACTTGAAGGAGGGTGGGGTTGCAGTCTGCTTCAAGACCGAATTGGGCCTAACTAGAGTACCAGTTGAGGAGGCCGGGTCATTTGAGTGTACCGTGGTAGCTGGTGTGGGGTGCAGGATAGCTCTCATTCATCATCCACCAGGTGATGAGAAGATGTTCCTGCAGGAAATAGCAGATTTTGCCATCGACGTGGCTTTGGAGAAGCCCAGACTGATGGTTCTGGGCGACTTCAATGCCTAGGTTGATGACGAATCTTCACTTTTTGGTCAACATTTCCTCCAGGTGATGACATCTCTGGGCTTCACACAGGTTGTTTCCTCAGCTACCACTAAGGGCGGTCACTCTCTTGACTTGATTTTCCTTCTGGGGATTGAGGCCTCCGACTTAGTGGTGGAACCAGTCGGTTGGTCTGAGCACTACTCAGTTGGGTTCAATTTTTCGGCCCTACTGGGTAGGTTGGCCCCTGTGGAGTTGGTCAGCTACCGCTCTTTGTGGGATGTGGTCCCTGAAGACTTGATGGCGGTAATTGGCCTCTCGTTGTTGGAAGAGACTTGCACAGATCCCGAGCAGTTGGCTGTGCCTTATAATGGGGCCGTATCCTCAGCCTTCGATCTGATTGCTCCTATACATGTTCGCCCCCTCCTGTATTAAGCCTCTGCGGCCCCTTGGTTTGATGGGGCTCTTCAGAGTTGCGAGTTCGGGGCGTGGGTTAAACTGGCCATTGGAGAAGACACTCTGATGCAGACCACCTTATTTTGTTAGAACATTACAAATTCTACCAAACAGAAATTTCCCATAGGAAGGCAGAATTCCTGTACAGGGAAATAGCTGTCACAAGGAACTGACCGGCTCAACTGTTCAGAACTGTTGACAGGCTGTCAGCAGTTCCATCGAGTTTTTTTCACAGAATGAATGTGATGAGATGGCTCACTTCTTTGTGAATAATGTGTGGCTGACTATTAGTCGGAGTGCCTCAACTTCATTCTACAGGGTTGCTGTTGATCCGTGCCTTGTCAATTTCGAGAATTCCAGGCGTACCTTTGACCTGCGGATTTCAGTAGACATTATGCAGATTGTCAGGAGATGCATCCCCATACTGTAGTTTAGACCCAGGCCTTACTTCCTTGATTCTGGGTTGTAGTAATATTATCGTCCGGTCTTAGCCTGCAGTTATCCAGTTCTACTCTGGATTTGGGTGAGTTCCCTAGCTCTCTCTGAAGGAGGAGGGTGGTGACCCCCCTTCTGAAAGAACTTCATATGAACCCGGAGAACCTAGCAAACTACAGGCCTATCACTAACCTCCCTTTTGTGAGGAAGGTTATTGAGAAAGTTGTGGCTGCTCAATTGGACAAGCGTTTAACCATCCATAATTTATATGAACCTCTCCAATTGGGTTTTCGTAAGAAGCATAGTACTGAGACCAGTCTGGTTCGGGTGCTCAATGATCTCCTGATGGCGAGAGATCGGAGACACTGTTCCATCTTGGTTCTCCTAGATTTATCATCAGCCTTTGATACTGTGGACCATGAGAGTTTCTCGAGCGTCTGAGGTTAAGTCTGTGGGCTGTCTGGCACAGTCCTCAGATGGTTTCATCCTTCCTAGCTGGTAGAGCATGAGAGTTGTCTCGGATTTATCTTCTTCCTCAGCTTGCTCTCTGCAGTGCAGGGTTCCTCAGAGTTCGGTGCTGTCTCCAATGTTGTTCACAGTATATATGCTGTCCATCGGAGACATTGTAAGATGGTATGAACTGATGGTTTCAATGCTGTGCTGATGATACCCAGCTCTACCTGTCTTTTGCTCCAGACCACGTTAGTGCAGTCTCAGTACTGAATAGCTGCCTCATAGAAATCCAAGACTGGATGAACACTAGTGGTCTAAAGTTGAACCCAGGGAAGACTGGGGTTTTGGTTGTGGACCCGGGTCGTAGGGCAGAGGGGTTAAGGACTGGGCTCCCTTCTGGTTTAGTCCTGGGGGAGGCCTAGATTCTCACCTTGAAATGGGCATGTAACCTGGGTTGGTGCTTGATGATGGTCTGTCTCTTTGTCAACAGGTTTCGGCAGTCGTCAAGCTGGCCTTTTACCATCTTAGAAACATTTCTAGGATTAAGCACCTTGTTCCGTCCAGCGACCTACCTGTTTTGGTCCACGCCTACACGTAACATCCATAACCTCGATTGCAACTCCCTTTATCTTGGGCTTTCTGGAGTTTGAAATCCACCACTTGCAGCTACTGCAGAGGCAGCAGCGGCAGCACGTTTGTTGACAGGGGTATCTAGAAGATCTCATATTACCACTGTGCTGCGTGATCTGCACTGGCTGCCTATTCAGTGGCGGATCACCTTTAAGGTAGGTCTTTTGACTTACAAAGCCTTACACAGCTTGGGTCCCGATTACTTGAAAGAACTCCTGGTTCCTTACACCCCTCTGTGACAGCTACGCTTGGCTGATGAGGGGGTTGCTGGACATTCTGAGGGTCAATTTAAAGTCATCTGGTGTGCATGCTTTTTGGTTGCGGCGACCCGACCTCTGGAATTCTCTGCTCCATCAACCTGGAGTGCAGGACGGTAGGAAGTTTAAGCGGGCACTTAAGACTTTTCTTTGGGGGAAAGCTTTTTCAGTATTTTCTTGATTTTATCTTGTATGTATTGTGTAATTGTTTTATTTGTACTGTACAGTGCCTAGGATGTTTGAAAGGCACGTAACAAATAAATGTTATTATTATTGTTATTATTCCCCATCCTTTCCACTGTATAGAGGCACTCGCCAAGGCTGTCCTCTGTCTCCTCTCCTATTCTTGGTTGCCCTAGACCCACTGATCAGGGCCCTAGCCAGTGCAGATGGTCTTACAGGCATCTCAACTTGGGAGTAAGTCATATGTGGTGGTGGCTATGCAAATAACCTCCTCCTTGCTCTGTCTTTACCCCAGCAGTCTACTCCATGTGGTTCTTTCCATCCTTAAGAATTTGCTTCAACTTTCTGGACTGCAAGTCAACCAGCGGAAAGCAACCCTAGCCCCACTTAGCTCACTCTGTACTCAGGATTGTCTCCAGGGCACAGATTTGAGCTGGGCGCCTCAAGGCTTCATTTACCTGGGGATCTCTATTCCTACAAATTAGATGGATTTTAAATCCTCCAATTTCAACCCCCTCTTGAAGCAACTATGCATAGAAGTGGAGCGCTGGCGTAAGGTGCACCTCTCTCTTCCTGGCAAAGTGGCAGCCTTACGTATGCTCCTTCTTCTCAGAGTTACATACCTGTTTAATAATCTTGCAATACACCTTTCTCCCAAGATATTTTCTTCTCTTGAGAAATTGGTGTCCTTCTCTCTGTGGGAAGGGGAGACTCATAGACGGGGAAAATATAAGTTAAGAGCACACTGGACTAAGGGAGAACTGGGAGTTTCCTGGTTTCGTGGTTTCAAGGTTACCATCTGGCGAGTGTGGCCACACAAGCCACAAAATGGTTTATGCCCATTGCTACGCCCCAACCATTGTGGGTTATGGTCGAATCCAGTATGCTAGCTCCAACTCCACTCAGATCCTTGTTGGGCCTGGGTGGCCCACCTAATAAGGAACTATCTCCTGTTATGGCTGAATCCCTCTATGCCTGGCACCTTTGTATGGCTTTATCTCATCCCCCAAAATGATCTGGCATCCCCTTTGAAATATGTGAGATATGGCAGGACAGTCTTTTTACTATTGATGGGAAACCTATTAAATGGCCAGAATGGAAGCCCAAGGAATAAGATATGTCCAAGATCTGATGCTACCTGACTCCTGACACTTTGTTATCCTTCACTCAGCTAAAACAACACTTCCCATCTTCCTAATTAGGACTTCTGGCTGATTCCTCCAAATGCATTTATCATTAATGACTCTCAACCCAAGTATAAATCAGATATGCATCACGCTTGAAAGCACATCTCTTTGCACAATCCCCTCTCAAAAGGTCAAATAGGTAAATTCTATGCTACCTGGTGAGATGCCCTGGCAGATTTCACTAAGCACTGTAAGGTAAAATAGGAACTTGACGTGGGTATAGCTATCTCTGATGACACCTGGTCATGCTGTCTTGTGGATGCACATAATGGATATAGAGACTCTTAAGAGCCACTTTTTACAACTCAAAATTCATTTTTGCATTGGCACAGAACCCCAGCCCTCTTACACTCCATGGGTATTCTACCTCACTCCAACTGCTGAAGGTGCCAACAACCAGGTGCCCATCTCCTCCATATACTATGGACTTGCCCTCAAATAGTCCCTTTCCGGACCAATGTTGCTCACGAATGCACAAATATCCTTAATATTACAGAAATATCCTTAGATACTGCACTGCTCTTGGGGGACTCATCTGGTCTAAGTCCTCTACCCAGGATACACAGGGATTGGATTATGACACTGTAGTGCAGCATGAGAGGGGTGCTGCACTTGTGAGATGCCATCTTTCGGATGGGACGTTAAACCGAGGTCCTATCTGCCTGGATTGGTGGTAGTTCAGGTGGATGTTAAAGATCCCATGGCACTTCTCGAAAAGAGTAGGGGAGTTTGTATTGAAAATACATAAAAATACATCAAAAGAAACACCAAAAAACAAAAAACACATACATTTTGTTTTATACAACCGTGATTATAAAAGAAAATCAACCACCCAATACATCACCATTGTAATATTGCTCCCAGTCCCCCTTATTTATATTTAATAAAAATCTGGGATCCTTTCCACCATTTGAATATTTTCCCAGCAGTCCCAAAGTGTTTATCTTTCATATGGACAGATTTCATTTGCCTCCATTATAAGTACAAAAAAAATTTCATATGACATAAACTTTTTTTTGCTTAGTACCCTGACATCTAATAGCATGCCACAAATAATATTTTAGACAAAAAAAGAACACAACTAGCGTACCCCAATCACAAGAACCAAAAGGTGAGGAAAAAAACAAAAACCAAGGTCTGATAGTCGAGATTTTAGTAGCCATGAGAAGCTGTAGACTTAGCGCTTTAAAAAAAAACATAACCCTGAAGCATAGGAACACTTAAATAAAAATGATCCATAGTTTCCTCCATAGCCTGACACACAGTATATGGACAAAATCTTTGCAGTCAGTTTTATGCTTAGCATTCCCTTGACATATAACCTTCCATAAACTGACAACCATAGCACCTCCACATTTGAGATGGAATCCTGATGATAATTAAGTTGTTTAAGAACAAATTCAATTACAAAAAGAAAGACAATTACAAAATACAGGTTCACTTGGATACAATTTTCCCAGGAAAAGAAATATAATCCACCCATTATGTTATCTTTAATACACTGAAAAGAAAGGGACCATTTAAACAGCTGAGCACAGTTTAAAAACCTGGGATATATATATACTTTTTGGGAATCCAAGTGGGAGGAGGTGCCTCCAAACACCAAAAAGGGTTTAAAGTTATTCACTACCCTTAACCTGACTGGGTCAATAACGGAAAGGAGGGGTCAAAATTAAAGTTCTGAGCAAGGAAAAAGCCCATAAAAAAACTAAGAGGATCCACCATGCCCAACCCCCCTTTAGAAATAGGGAGATAGGTATAGCAACGTTTAATGGAGTTAAGCCTACTCCCCCAAAGCATTGAAACAAAACATGCATACAAACATGTTTCCAGGGCTAACAGAGGAGGATATACCAAGGCTATATATAACAGCCCAGGAATAATACATTTTTTAATAACAAAAATCTTTTATTTTGGATAACCTCCATCCCTCCACCTTTGAACCTTTCCTTCTGCCTTTTTCAATGCAATTTCCAATTATCCACAAGAGATTTTGAGCTCCAAAGGTACTCCTAAGATTTTACATAAAGGAGGAAAACACAATATCAGATACTGTAAACTGATCTTGATCTATAGGCCCTAAAGCAGCCCTCTAGATTTCTTTGTATTAATTTTTGAGTTAGAAACCTTCTCATAGTTAGTAATACAACGTAGGACAATAGGAATTTGAACAATGCAGTCAGAAAAATACAAATATCATCCACATAGGCTTGAACAATCACCGTATCTGAAAGCAAATGCCCAAATGCCACAGTAATCTATCCATCTGATCTAACATTTTTAAGTAATGGATCCAAAGAAAATGCAATATAATAAAAGGGGCTCAAAGGGCAGCCTGTCGTACCCCAAAGTTAACTGAAAGTGGGAGGGAATACTGACCCTTAATGACAGGATATACTACAACTTTTTATACATTAATTTAATCCAATAGACAAAATCATAAGGTAAACCATATTTCTCTAATACTATAAATAAATAGGAATGAGATACCCTGTCAAAGGCCTTATTTTGGTCAAGAGACAGGATGCAATGCCAATTAGGAGACCTATTGGAAAATACTTATTTCCTAAGAATAGTAAGTGCAGACAAAATTTTCCTATTTGAATGCCAACATAAAACTGAAGAGGATATAACAACTCAATGACACTGATCTCAACCTTCTAATATTTAATATTTGGGATAGTATCTTGAAATTTGAGTTCAAAATGGTTATAGGTCTCCAGTTACATAAAAGAGTTCTATAGCCACCCTCAAAAATAAATATCAACAATCCTGCCGAAAATGCACAGGTAAACAATGAACACCGTAGAGAAGGAAAAAGACCTTCTCAAGACAGGGAGCTAAAATCTCACCAAATTGTTTAAAGAATTCATAAGACAACCCATCCAATCCCGGAGAAACTCCACCCTTTAAGGAAGAAAAAACTTCCAAAATCTCTTGCTGAGATACAGAATCAACTAATTTATACACTTCCTGACCAAATGGGGGAGATATAGTAAAATCCTGAATAAACTGGTGAACATTACAGCTTTGGATCTTAGGCCCTTCTTGTTCCTTTATATAATCCTGGATAATAGAAAATAAATCATCCTGGGAGATTTTAAATTTCCCTTCCTTATTTTGTAACACCTCTAATCCTAAAGACTCTTTTCGTCCTTAAGGCCTCAAAGGGTCCCCTAATGGTGTTCTTTGAGTGCCAAAGAAGCTCGGGCAGTAAAGTCTGTGCTCTGTCGTACCTGACAGTCCCTCCTTGAACACACGTAAGGAGATTTGGGCAGAAAAATCATCTCTAAAAGCATTAGCAGCAAACAGCCCCTGGGTTTCTTCCTGAGGTTTAAAATATCAGTAAAAATGTAGCGATAAGTCGTTGTTTTCCCATAGTTTTGGAAGAATTTCTGATATCATCTTTTGTATCCACCCACCAGTCCCATAAATCCTCATATAAAACCATAACAGATACTAGGGCAGCCAATAGGAAATATACCTTTACAACCCTAGGTCTGCAAAAGCAAGTATTTAGTTTCCATCGTGGTTTATTTATAGGTTTGTGTGAGGGGTCACTAAAGGAAAAGTGATGAACAAATGGTCAGAGAATTCAGTAATATGAGTTTTTATGGACGGAAGGACAAATTCTGAAAAAAAAAAAGATAATCATGGTAGATGTCAAAATTGCTTTCTAAAAGTGTAATTCAACCCATATCACTGATAACTGCTCCCATTCCTCAAACCTGCTAAGTTAATAACCCTCTCTAAGGCAATAGTGTCACTGTACTTTTCTTCCTGCTTCCCTACTAAGCCCAGAAACTTCCTGATTCAAAATCTCCCCAAAATAATATAACTAGAGTGCACGAAAAAGGGAGGGCTCTACACACACATAACCACCTACCGCCTTTGTCTGTGGCCCATAGACTATTATAAAGTGAAAATCAACCTGTTCCATAATCCATCAATGATAATTAGTCTCCCAGTATAAGATCACCAATTTTAGAGTTAAATTAAAAGACCAAAAGAATCCACACTGTCAATCTGTCTAATCCAAAAGGACCAATAGGATGGTCTAGATCCATTCAGATTTTAAGGACCGACACTGGTCTAAGTATATACCCATGTTTCATGTAAAAACAAATATAGAAGGCAAACTGATGAAAAATAAAAAAAACGATTCTTTTGCAGTTACAAAAGACTACTGCAATTTAGAGATCCAACATTAAGGAATCATAAACATTGGGTTTTCTTCCTCTTTTTTCTTCTTCCTTTATAATCTGTAGAAGAATTTTACTCCCATAAGATTGTGATAAAACGGCAGGTACCAGTATCCATGACAAGAATCCAACAGTATCTAAAATAGCATAAGAATTTTCCATTTCAAAATTAGGAATGTCTACTGGAAGTTAGAGGGATGGTTTTTGGGGGAGGGGCAGAGGATAAAAGGTTTAGAACTTCTAGTAACTCTTCCTCCATGATTAGAACTAAGAGTTTAGTTTTACAGGATCATGATAACAAACTGGTGAAAACGCCCTAGACACATTAAGGGGTCAGGGGCCCCACCTGCTAGAAATAACAGCAGGTTCAGACCCCAAGACCTTTCTCTCTTCTACCCCTTCAACCTTTGTGATCTTATGTGAAGACCTTTTTCTGATTTTTGAAAGGGCTTCATCCTGGAAGCTTTATAGTTAACTCGGGGCTATTGACAGGAGGCTTTGTTAGAAAGCACGCAGGACAGTTCCTGTACCCATGGCCTGACTCTTCACATAAGTCACATTTTACTAGGTTAGCACACTGAAAATTACCATGTGGCAAGTTCCTTATATCTCACATCTGGTGGTGTCACAGGAACTAGAAAGATGTGTCCTATTCCCACATTTATAGCATGCCAAGGGCTGCCCAGCTAGAAAGCTATACCCTATCTCTCCTAAGAAAGGAATTGAGAAATGTGTAATTTCATTGTTAACTTGTTGTAGTTCACCTTATACCTCAACTACAGTTCAAAATAATTCAAGTCTAATACTAACTGAGACTCATCAACACCTCGCATTTCCTAAGAGGCAAAAATGTCATCAACGTGAACACCTTCATTTCTGAACATTATAGTCAATATTTGATTAATGATGGAGTAAAGAATGTGACAAAGAGAGACCATAACAGGAAAATTTCAACTGGTTGTATCATTGCCAAAATAAATCCAGCAGAAAGACAGATCTAAATCTGACATCATAATTGTCCTCCTGAGGTAATGACAAACATCTTTAGGTGAAAACTGCAGAGATTCGTTTTAGAAGTTTCCCCACATACACAGACGGCCAGGTCTACTAATCCCCTTTATAGCAAATGTCTGGACAGCGTTTCGAGGGGCTGGATCTTTACAGGATTGTAAAAGATCTGAGAAGAGGTCTAATGGGGGTCCACAGAAGGATGCGTTGAAATTATTTCATCACTATGATTAGTTCCTACTTTCTCAGTATAGATGGTAAAAATCAGTTAATTTATCAGTTCCAGGTTGCAGTATCGAGGCTCAGATAATTTCTGGGTGCAGGAGACCACTCTGAGGGAGAGAAGACAAAGGGAGAAACTGACCAATTTGGGTCTGGAATCCATGTTCCTGAGGGGTTTAGTTTCCATCCAGAATAATAAGCGCTTTCTCTGGGCCCAGTCTTTATTTTCAGTTGCATTTTTGCAGGTAGGAAAATGCTTGCTGAATCAATTTAAATAAATCTTCTGAGAGTTTATTTTATTTACAGCCTGCTGTATGTGATTCATAGACAAGTTCCATTTGCTGCTGTTAAGAAGCTCATTTACTTTATTATATCTGAGGAACCATATTTCTGTTTGTAAAGAAAAAGGATGTAGCATGTCACGCTTGGCTAGAGCATCTGTTTGATATACCGGTTCCTCTTATAACACACACAGACACATTTGCAGTTTGACTCTTCCATTATTGAGAACCAGAGCCAATGATAAAAAGCTTTGTTTGCTTGTTGCCAGGCAACGCTTCTTTCAGCAATATTTTGAAGCTTGAAACTGTAGTACGAGAAGACTGACCTTGCAGTGTTTTAACAGAGGTTCCATAATTTCACCACGGGCACTCGGCTCTTGGTACTCACCATAACCAGCGACTATGCTGCCATACAACGAAATTCCTCCGGATAAACTCTTGTTCTGCACAGTTGGTAAGGTTGGTAAACTTGAAGGTTCTCATTCACCTGTCGAGACGTCACATGAGACAAGGCACAACTCGTCCTCGCATGACAGGCTTGTCAATCGAAAGCGATGGAAGTTCACTCGAAAAGAAACTATCCTCAGCTCCCTTGTTAGTAGAAGATATCAGAGACATGACAATTCATGAGGTAGGGAGTTCACTTCTATCATAGATACAACCATATTTTTATCCATGCGATCCTTTGCAAAGCAGCATTATCCTGAACAAAATCAAATGTTCCCGTTTGCAATACTGCGGACCGAAAACCTCTTCATTTTGAGCCGAGGAGGAAGCCCGCTCCCCTGGCTCACATAATCTTTCCTCAACGAACTCTGCAGAGTGGCCATATCTGGAACAACAGCCATCTTGGAGTCACCAGCAAAAGGTCCCCACTCCACAGGAAGAAGAGTAGAGAATTTCCCAGTGTCCTAGCCGAATTCCCTCATTCACTAAAAATACCACAACTGTAATCTGGTTCAAAGTCAGTTGGCATTCATCCTATATATCTCCCTCCCAGGTCGTACCTGAAATAGGCAGGATTTGTCTATAGCATTTACCCGGTCAACAAAAACTAAATAAAATAAATAATAATAAATAAATATGCTGGGGTTATTAGAAGTTAAGAGGCTCATACTAACGCACTGGAAACAGGTAAATAATCCAACTATGACTATGTAACTTGTGCATATGGCTCATCTGGTTCTTTTTGGAGAGGATGTCCTATGCCCATCGAGTCAGCTTCCTACTTCTATAAAAGAAGGTGCTTACCTTCACTCTCCATTGTGTAAAACTCCCTCCCCCCAATCCTCCCCTGCTAAGGCAGATATAATCTAAAATATCTATATTTGTCTGCTGCTTATAGGAAATTATACTAGTACTATCATGATGATACCTGTTACCTTACACCCCCCTCTTGTGTTTAATGGCTCCTCTCTGTGACGTATACGCTATTGATACATGGACTGTATGACTTACTGCTTTCTGTCAATGTCTTGGCCTTATATGGAACTGTATTGTAAAGATATATGATTCCAAAGTATACCATCAAAAGTGAAAATCTCAATGAAACCTTATATGATAAAAAGAAAAGGGTCCTGGTGAACTCCTAAAACTCAGGGTGGACAAAGCAATGGGCCTGACGGGGTTCACCATTGAATTCTAAAAGAACTAAGGAGAGACCAGAGTGACGTCACTAACTACCCTTTTTAACAAATCGTGGGAGGACGGTGTGCTACCTGAGAATTGGAGGAGGGGAGATGTGATCCCTCTTCACAAAAGTGGAAGCAAGGCAGAGGCAGGGAACTAGAGACTTGTTAGTTTAACCTCAGTGGTAAAATTATGGAATCTCATCAGAAAGGAGAAAGGAAGGAAGGAAGGAAGAAAGAAAGAGAAAGAAATAGAGTACCTAGAGGCTGAAGCGTGGGCAGAGAGGACCCAAGGCAGCATGGATCTACAGGGAAGATTATGTCAGACTGATCTAATAGATTTCTTTGACTGAACCATAGAAACATAGACTTTGTGACGGCAGATAAGGACCACTTGGCCCACCCAGTCTGCCCATTTCCCTACCTATTGGATAAGGTGCATATTCTAGTTAACCAACAGCCTACTTCCTGCAACCCCCCACTACAATTGCCTTATGTCTGTCCCATGCATGTTTGAATTCCCCCACTGTTTTAGACCTAACAACCTCCCCAGGAAGGTGGTTCTATGCATCCACCACTATCTCCTTGAAAAAAAGTCCTCACATTACCCCTGAGCCATCCCCCCTCTATCTTTAAATTGTGCTCCCTTGTTCTTACACATCTCTTTTTCTGAAAGATGCTACCCACCTGACCTTTGTTGATTCCCTTGAGGTACTTGAAAGTTTCTTCATGTTTCCCCATCCCTCCTTTCATCAAGGGTATACATATTAAGTTCTCTCTCAGTCTCTCTCTTCATATGGTTTCTGATGCAGACCCTGCACCATTTTAGTTGCCCTCCTCCGGACTGCTTCCATCCTGTCTATGTCCTTGTGTAGATGGGGTCTCCAAAACTGCACACAGTATTCCAGATGAGGTCTCACCAACTGTCTGTACAGAGGGATAACCACTTACCTTTTTCTGCTTGTGATGCCCCTTCCTATGCATCCCAGTATCCCCCTGGCTCTCCTTACTGAATTCTCACATTGCTTACCCACCTTTAGGTCATCTGATATGACTACCCCCAAGTTCCTTTCCATTTTTGTTGTTGTTAGTACCTCCTCTGCTATTGTGTACTCTTCTCCTGGGTTTTTGTTTCCCAGGTACATTACTTTGCACTTCTTTGCATTGAATCTAAGTTGCCACATGCCTGACCATTCCTCCAACCTTACCAAGTACCTTCTCATCCTTTCTACCCCACCTTGTGTATCAACTCTGATACAGATCTTTGTGTCATCTGCAAAGAGGCATACCTTTCCCTCTAGAACCCCTGCAATGTCACCTATAAAGATCTTAAAGAGGACCGGACCCAGTACTGAGCCCTGAGGTACTCCACTAGTAACCCCCCTTTCTTCGAATGTGTTCCATTCACTATTACCTTCTGTGTCCTGTTGTGCAGCCAGTTTGCTACCCAGGCTACCACCCTGGGACCCACTCCCAGGCTGGCTAACTTGATTATTAATCTTTTTCAGGACTGTGTCAAATGCCTTGCTAAAGTCTAGGTAGGCCATATCCACAGCCCCTCCCTGGTCTATTACTTTTGTCACCCAGTCAAAGAAATCAATTAGATTCGTCTGACATGACCTTCCTGCTGTAAATCCATGCTGCTTTGGGTCCTGTACCCAGCTGGCCTCTAGGTACTCAACAAATCTTTCTTTCAGAAGTGATTCCAGCATTTTCCCTACCACTGAGGTCAAACTTACAGGTCTGTAGTTTCGTTCGTCTGCCTTGCTCCCACTTTTGTGAAGGGGAATCACATCTGCCCTTCTCCAGTCCTCAGGTACCAACCCATCCTCCCATGATTCATTAAAAAGTGTGGTCAGTGGTGTCACTAGGTCCTCCCTTAGTTCTTTTAGGATTCTGGGGTGAACCCTGTCAGGCCCCATTGCTTTGTCCACCTTATGTTTTAGGAGTTCTTTCAGGACTCTTTCTTCTGTAAATGGACTTGTGTCAACCCCCCCCCACCCAGAGTGCTTCTATTGTCTGGTTTAGGTAACTCTTCCTCATCTTCTTTTGTGAATACTGAGCAAAAGTATTCATTCAGTATCTCTACCTTTTCACTGTCTCCCTCTGCCCACCTCTCCTCTCCTTTATTAATCTTCACTATTCCTCCCTTAACCTTTCTATGCTCCCTAATATACCTATAAAAGGTTTTATCCCCCTTCTTAACTGACTTGGCTGTTTTTTCCTCAGTTTGGGCCTTTGCTATTCTGACTGCCTTCCCCACTTCTTTCTGCTTTAATTGATACAGTTCCCTGTCGTGCTCCTTCTGTGATGCCTTATACTTTTTGAATGCAGCCTTTTTCTCCTTAACCTTCCCAGCCACCTCTTTTGAGAACTGTAGTGTGTTTTTTTACTCCGCTTTGTTTTCTTTATTTGTTTCACACAAAGGCTTGTTGCCTCTATGATGGCAGTTTTGATTTTTCTCCATTGTTCTTTCACCCCCTCCTTTCTGGCCATTTGCTAATGCATTCCTCAGGTATTCACCCATTTTTCCAAAGTCAGCCCTTCTAAAGTCCAGTATCCTTGTTAATGTATGGCTTGTCTCCATGGTTGTGCTTATTGTGACGCACACTGTGCAGTGATTACTTGTTCCCAGATATCTACTGACTTCTAAATTTGTGATCCTCTCTCCATTTGAGAGTACCAGGTCTAGTATTGCTCCCTCCTGAGTGGGTTCCAGCACTAGCTGTCTAAGGCCTGCCCCTTGCAGGGCACCGAGAATGACCCTGCTCTTGGATGTGGCTGCAGTACATGTCATCCAGTTAACATCTGACATATTCAGGTCCCCCATCAACAGTATCTCCCCTTTTTCAGCTATTTTGAGAATGTCCTCTATCATTTTCTTGACCATTTCCTCCCCTTGAGACACGGGTCTGTATGCAACCCCTGTGCGGATTATGATGTCATTCCCTGTCTCCAAGGTGACCCAGAGTGCCTCTTGTCCTCCCCCCTTTACTTTTTAGTTCTGAAGTTTTGATCCCTTCCTTTATGTTTAGAGTTACTCCACCTCCTCTTTTACCCTCCCTGTCCCTTCTGTATACTGTGTACCCTGGTATGTTGACATCCCAGTCATGGTTCTCTGTGTACCATGTTTCCATGACTGCCACAATATCCAATTGTTCATCTTCCATCAGGGCTACTAGCTCAGGAAGCTTGTTTCCCAGACTACGGGCATTGCTACTCATTGCCCTCCATTTAATGTTGGCTTTATCCTTTTCTCCCTCATCCCTGCTCTTATTGCCCTTGTCTGTTTTTCCATTTACCCCTGTCCTGCCCTCTGTTGAGCTCTGTACCTCAGTGTTTACCTTACTACCTGCCATGTTTTGTGGAGAGAGGCTTGAAATTTCCTGCCTCTTATCAGCACCTCCCCCTTGGCTAGTTTAAAAGCTTGCCAAGGAAGCATTTAAACCTGTCACTTAGGAACTTGGTTCCCTTCGTGGACAGATGCAGACCATCGTGCCAGTATAGACCTTTATCTCTCTAGGTGTACTCCCAGTCCCCAATGAAGCCAAAGCCCTGTGCTCTGCACCAGTTTTGCAACCAGTCATTAAACTGCATGGTGTGCAGTACCCTAGCCTCACCCCTGCCATGGACTGGCAGCACCTCTGAGAAGGTAACCGTGCTTGCCACCTGTCTGAGGCCCCTCTCTAACTCCACAAATTCATCCTGCACTGCACTGATTCCATGCCTAGCTAGGTCATTTGTCCCACGGTGGACAATGATATTTAGTTCCCTCTCCTGTGATGCTGCTTCTGCAATCCTTAGGATTTGCTTCTTGTCCCTCCAAGCCATGGCACCAGGCAGGCACCTTACTTCCCTCTTCTCTCCCTTCCCCAGTTCTACCCCCCTAACAATTGACTCCCCTATCAGAAGCTGTTTCTTTCCCCTGTGGTGTCCCTTGCCACCCTTTTGTGGGTCTCCCTTGTGGATGACCTCAACATTCTTCTTGGTCTCCACTGAGGGTGCCATCATAGAGGAACCTTGCTCTGCCAGACTGTCGTGTGATTTGTGTAGAGATATAACTAGGGGGCTTCGCCTCTGTTCCACCACCCACACCCTCCCAGAACCCACTGTGGTCCAACTGCTCATCATACTTGGCAACCTCTGAGGCAGTGGTTGTGGCAGTGGTGCTCTTTGGGTGGGGGAGGCCTCCTTAGTCCTTGCCAGTTCAGCCTGGAGGTGGGCAACCTCCTCCCTCAGAGCTGACAAGTTGCCTGCAAATAGGACAGCAACACAGTTTCCAGAATGTCTCCCAGAAAACTGCTGCCCCACAACCAGTGCATTGCACCACTCCCCGCATGTCCCTCTCCCTTATGATATACAATATGTAATATATACAATTTTTTTTTTTTTTTTGTGGTGTGTACTTACCCTTTATGCACTGTGCTGGGTTATTAAGAATATGACAGTTCTGCCCCAAGACCTGTTGAAGAAGTGATGTCAGAACTTTGGCTATAAAGGAAATGCCATGCCTGGGGGGGTAGTCCCCAACCACAGGTGCCTGTTAGAAACAATCAAATACCCCACTGCTCCACCACACTGGTGAGTACTGCCCTTTATAATAATTTAACTAACCTCCAGTAACTTATATAAAAATAGTTTATCACAAAATCCTATGCACCAGTAAATTATTTAAAAATAGTTTCTGTCCCAAAATCCTAGTAGTCAATCCAGCTAGCCCCAAGGGACACCCAAAATGCAGCATTCAAACCCTTATGAAGTTACTTCCAAGATAAGCAGAGTTTTCAAGCTCCTTATTCAACTCCTCAGCCACCTGTAATTTATTTAAAAATAGTTTAACTGTCAGAAAATCCTAGAAGACAATCTAGCTACCTCTAATGGTCTACCCAAATGCAGTATTTAAATCCTTCTGAAGTTACTCACAAGATAAACAGAGTTTGCAAGCCCCTTCTTGGTTAAACACTAAATAAATATGTAAATAAAAAGCAATTACCAAGAGTAGTTAGTTTCACCTCCCACAGAATTGAGCAAAAGTGCACGTTGTTGCAGATATCTAGTGCAATACAGAATTTCCCACACAGCTCACAGCTGAATAAAGAAGTGGTCTCCTTCCAGGTCAAGAAGATGTGCTTTGTAAGTAGTAGATCAGGGAGGGGCTGTAGATACGGCCTACCTAGACTTTAGCAAGGCATTTGACACAGTCCCACACAAAAGATTAATAAACAAGTTAGCCATCCTTGGAGTGGGTCCCAGGTTGATAGCCTGGGTAACCAATTAGCTGACCAACAGGATGCAGAGGGTAATAGTAAATGGAGTACACTCTAAAGAACGGGTGATTACAAGTGGGGTACCAGAAGGTTCAGTACTGGTACCAGTCCTCTTTTATATCTTTATAGGAGACATTGCAGAGGG
Organism: Neoceratodus forsteri; assembly: GCA_016271365.2. Lineage (NCBI taxonomy): Eukaryota > Metazoa > Chordata > Ceratodontiformes > Ceratodontidae > Neoceratodus > Neoceratodus forsteri. The sequence continues at coordinate 13,466,337 of JADMNL010000038.1, read as the reverse complement.
TCTGGAAGGCAAAGTATGACTCTTTGCAGATGATACAAAAATCTGCAATAGGGTTGATACACAAGTGGGGGTGGAAAGGACAAAAAGGGACTTGGTTGGAGGAATGGTCAAATGTATGGCCAGCTTAGATTCAATGCAAAAAAGTGCAAAGGAACACATACTAACATACTAAAATGTCAGCAGAATAGGTCTAACAGTCTTTCACGTCTGCTCGTTCGGTCAGCCCCCACCCTGGGAGCTGACCTTGCTGCCCCCCTCGCCTTCTCTGGCTTCTCCCTACCCAGTTCTGGATATTCTCGCTGCATTGGATTTTGCTTCCAGAACCCTTCCCCTGTACCTGTCCCATTCCCTCTTGAACCCCTCCGCCGTGTCTGCCTCCACCAGCCCCCTAGGCAGCGCATTCCATGGCTCCACCACCCTCTCAGTGAAGTAGCACCTCCTCCATTCTCCCCTGAATCTTCCCTCCAGCTTCCACCCATGCCCTTTAGTGGGCCCCTCCTCCTTCCTTCAAAGCACCCTGACTGTTCCTCCCATATTTACCCCCTTCATGTACCTGAAGACCTCTATCATGTCCTCCCGGTCCCTTCTCTCTTCCAGTGTGTACATATTTAGCTCTTCTGAGCCTCTCCTCATAGATCCTGTCCCTCAAGCCCCAGATCATTTTGGTTGCCCTCCTCTGGACCCTCTCCAGGAGTTTAATGTCCCTCTTTAAGTGTGGCCTCCAAAACTGCACGCAGTACTCGAGGTGCGGCGTCACCAAGCAGTTATACAGAGGGAGTATCACTTCCTCCTTCTGGAGGTGATCCCCTAGTGATGCATCCCAGCATCCTGTTGGCCTTGGCTGCTACCCTCCTACAAGTCTCCGAGTTGTTCATCTTGACATCCACCACCACCCCCAGGTACGTCTCAGCCATCGAGACTTGTAGCATTCCCCCCCACCCGTGTACACTTGGCCCGGGTTTCTGGCCCCCAGGTGCAGTACCTTGCATTTCCCTGCATTGAACCTCAGCTTCCACTTTCTAGACCATCTTTCCAGAGCCTCCAGGTCCCCTGTAGGGCCACCCTCCCCTCCTCCCCATCCACCACCGCCCCCAGTTTTGAGTCATCCGCAAAGAGACTCATCTTACTCCTGATACCTGTCCTTATGTCAGAGACGTAGGCGTTGAACAGGAGGAGCCCAAGGACTGATCCCTGTGGGACCCCACTAATGACCCTCCTTGGGGATGAGACTATCCCGCCAACTACGACCCTCTGGGTCCAGTCCTGGAGCCAATTGTCTATCCATCTGATCATCTGGTTCCCCACCCCCATTTCTCCCAGCTTATCCAACAGGCCTACGTGAGGAACAGAGTCAAATGCCTTGCTGAAGTCTAGAGGACATCCACTGGTCTACCCAGGTCCAAGGCACTCGTCAGCCAGTCATAGAACTCCACAAGGTTTGTCTAACATGATTTCCTCATGATGAATCCATGCTGTCTATCGTCCAGGCACCCTGACTTTTCCAGGTCACCCCCAGCCTCTCCTTGACAATGCCCTCCATCACCTTGCCCACCACCGATGTCAGGCTGACAGGCCTGTAGCTCCCTGCCACCTCCCTTGATCTCCCCTTGTGGATAGGCACTATATGCACCACCTTCCAGTCCTGGGGCACCCACCCTGTCCTCAGAGAGATGGCGAAAAGCTCCGCCAAGGGTTTCACCAGGACATCTGCAAGTTCCTTCAGTACTCTGGGATGTAATTTATCCGGCCCCGGTGCTTTCTCCATCTTAAGGGACCTGAGGGCTTCCCTCACTCTCTCTGCTGTGATTTCCACTTCTGCTACCTCTTCTCCCTGTTTAGCCTTCCCCCCCTGCCAGTGATGCCTCCCCCCCTCTTCTCAGACCTGCTGATTACGATAAGGGTCCTCCCCTCCTCAGTATCACTGTCTCCTCCCATGTATGATGCAGCACCCCCATTTTCCTTGGTGAAAACTGAGGTGAAGTACTCATTTAGTACCTCAGCCTGCTGCCCTGGGTCTTGTGCCCATCTCTCCCCTGTTTTAATCCTGCTAATCTGCCCCTTCACCCTTCATTTTTCCCCAGTGTATCTAAAGAACCTGTTGTTCCCTCTCCTAATTTCTCTGGCCAGATTCTGTTCCTTCCTTGCCTTAACCGCCCTCACCACCCTAGTGGCCCTTCTAGCCATCAGCTCATACTCCCCTTGATCCCTTTCACTCCTTGAGCACTTGAATTGCTTATAGGCTGCCTTCTTTTCCCGCACCACCTCCTGAACCTCCCTGGTCCACCAGCAGGGTTTTCGGGCCCTACCGCATTTTCGTCTTACTTTTGCACAGGTGCTGGTAGCATCCTACACCCCTCTCCTGATGATTTCCCACCTACTATCAGCGTCCATGTCTGACCCAATCCCATCCAAATGCTCCTTAAGGATCCTTCCCATTTCCTTAAAATCCGCCCCCTGAAGTCAGTTACCTCCATCTTTGTGCAGCCTTCTACCCCTCCTAGGTCCAGGCAGAACCAGACCGTGGCATGGTCACTCCCCGCCAGTGGGACCCCAATCTGGTCACTGTCTGCCAGGACCACATCCAGTACCCGCGCCTCCCTGGTCGGTTCCCCCATCTGCTGAGTAAGGAATGCATCTTGAAAAACATCCAACAACCTCTTTTCCCTGGCCACCAAGGATGTCATAGTCTCTCAGTCCGTTCCTGGCATGTTTAAGTCCCCCAACACCACCACCCTTCCCCTGCCCAGTCTGCAGCGTCTCCCATCTGCCACCAGACTCTCCTCCAGCTCCTCCACCAGTGCAGGGGGTCTATACACCACTCCTATTTTTACTGTCTTGCCTCCCCCTTGTTATCAGGGTGACCCAAATGGCCTCCATGGTTCCCTCCGCCTCCTGTACTCCCCCTATGCCAATGCAGTTTTTGACTATCATTGCTACCCCTCCTCCCCTTCCCTCCCCCCCTGTACATCTGAGAAACAAAAACCCAGGGGAAGAGTACACACACTTTTGGGGGCACTGATAACAACAGAAATGGAAAGGGACCTCAGGGTAGTCATATTGGATGACCTTAAGGTAGGCAAACAATGTGAGATGGCAGTAAGGAGGGCTGAAGGGATACTGGGATGCATAGTGAGAGGCATCACCAGTAGGAAACCGGAAGTTGTCATCTCTCTGTACAGATAGTTAGTGAGACCCCATTTAGAGTACTGTGTGCACGTCTGGAGACCCCATCTCCTAAGGACATAGACAGGATGGAGGTAGTCCAGAGCAGGGCAACTAAAATGGTGCAGGGTCTGCAACAGAAGCCATATGAGGAGAGACAGAAAGAGCTTAATATGTATACCCTCAAGGAAAGGAGGGAGAGGGGGCATGATAGAAGCTTTCAAGTGCCTCAAGGGAATCAACAAAGTCCAAGATGGGAACATCTTTGAGAGTAAAAGATGTGCAAGAACAAGGAGACACAGTTTAAAAATAGAAGGGGGATGGCTCAGGAACAACGTGAAAAAGTATTTTTTCATGGAGAGGGTGATGGATGCATGGAGCTACCTTCCTGAGGAGGTTGTGGTGTCAAAAACAGTTGGGGAATTCAAGAATGCATGGGACAGACATAAGGCAATTATAGTGAATGGTAGGAGGAAGTAGGCTGTTGGTTAATTAGAATTTGCAGCTTATCCAGTATACAGGGAATGGCAGACTAGATGGGCCAAGTGGTCCTTATCTGCCATAAAAATCTGTGTTGCTATGTTTCTTTAACTGAGTGACCAAGGAACTAGAGCAGGGTGGAGCAGTGGATGTGGCCTACCTAGATTTCAGTAAGGGGCGCAGCACCGTTCCACATAGGAGACTAGTAAGCAAGTTGAGTAGCTTGGGAATAGGTCCAAAGGTGGTAAACTGGATAAGAAATTGGTTAGGGGCTAGGCTACAGAGAGTGATGGTAAACTGAGTTCATTCCAAGGAAGGTCGCGTGACCAGCAGGGTGCCTCAGGGATCAGTGCTAGGACTGGTACTTTTTCATGTCTTTATAAGTAACATTTCAGAGGTGGTAAAAGGAAAGGGTCTGCCTCATTAAGGGTGGCACCAAAATCTCCAATAGGGTGGACTTTCCGCTGAGGTGGAAAGGATGAAGAGAGACCTGAGAAAATTAGAGAAGTGATTAAGGGTACAGCAGCTGGGTTACAGTGTAAAACAGTGCAAAATAATGCACTTAGGGCACAAAAACCCAGGGGTGGGAGTACAAAATGAATGACACATAGAAGCATAGCATTTGACAGTAGATGAGGACCATTTGGCTCATCCAGTCTACCCATTTCTCCCCACCTACACTACTACCACAAACCATGCCCAATCTACGGCTCCTTCTCCCTTCCTCCTACCTTTCCACTGTAATATCTCTGTGCTTGTCTCATCAATTCTGGAATCTCACTACAGTTACTGCCCCCATTACATCTGCTGAACAGTTGTTGTTGAGTGCTGCAGGACAAAAACAGTGGTGTCGTTCAACAATGCATGAGATGTGCATAAGGGAATCACAGTGGCTAGGATGAGGGGAGGCAGAAGGAGATGTAGATTTGTGCATGGTCTGTGGTAATAGTGTAGGTAGGGAGAAGTGGGCAGACTAGACAGGCCAAGTAGTCTTTATCTGCCATCCATTTCTATATTTCTGCTACTGATGACCTCGAAGCAGCAAAAAGAGACCTGGGGTAATCATATCAGATGAACTAAAGGTGGCAAGGCAGTGCGACAAGGCAGTAGGGAGAGTGAGTGGGATGGTGGGGTGTATAGTCCATCTGGACTACTGCATCCAGTTCTGGAGACCCCATCTCTGCAAGGACATAGACAGGATAGAGGCAGTCCAGAGGAGGGCAACTAGAATGGTGCAGAGTCTGCAAGAGAAGCCATATGAGGAGAGACTAAAAGAGCTTAATAGGTATACCCTTGAGGAAAGGAGGGAGAGGGGGTACATGATAAAAACGTTTAAGTACCTCAGTGGAATCAACAAAGTCCAAGAGGGTAGCATCTTTCAGAAAAAGAAACATGCAAGAACAAGGGGACACAATTTAAAGATAGAGGGGGGGCAGTTCAGGGGCAATGTGAGGAAGTATTTTTTCACAGAGAGGGTAGTGGATGCATAGAACAGCCTTCCTGAGGAGATTGTGAGGTCTAAAACAGTGGGAGAATTTAAGAATACATGGGACAGACATAAGGCAATTCTTGTGGGGGGGTAGGAAAAAAATAGGCTGTTGGTTAACTAGGATCTGCAGCTTATCCTGTAGGTAGAGAAATAGGCAGACTAGGTGGACCAAGCGGTCCTTATCTGCCATCAAAGTCTATGTTTCTATGTTTCTGTAGGAAGGGGTATCACCAGCAGAAAGATGCAAATGGTGTTGCTGCTGTATAGACTGCTGATAAGAACCCACCTAGAGTATTGTGTCCAGTTCTGAAGACCACATATGTGGAGAATATAGACAGAATGCAGTGTACAGGCCCAAATTGGGTGCTGCTTCCTGCACAGATCTTATCTCTGCTGCCTCCTGAAGCCTTGCCCAGTGTGGTCCCCTCTAACTAAACCTCCACCTATGCTGCTCAGCTGGTCTGCCTGGAAGAAAGCTCCTCTGCCCTGCAAAGTGCAGGCCCAACTTGGGTGCTGCCTCCAGCATGGATCCTATCTCTGCTGCCTCCCGAAGCCTTGCCTGGTGCAGTCGGCTCTAACTAAACCTTCACCTGCGCTGCTCAACTGGTCTGCCTGGAAGAAAGCTCCTCTGCCTTGCAAAGTGCAGGCTGAAACTTGGGTGCTGCCTCCAGCATGGATCCTATCTCTGCTGCCTCCCAATGCCTTGCCCGATGTGGTCGGTTCTAACTAAGCCTCCACCTGCACTGCTCAGCTGGTCCACCTGGAAGAAAGCTCCTCTAACCCTGCAAAGTGCAGGCCCAAATTGGGTGCTGCCTCCATCACGGATCCTATCTCTGCTGCCTCCCGAAGCCATGCCAGGCGCGGTCGGCTCTAACTAAGCCTCCACCTGAGCTGCTCAGCTGGTCTGCCTGGAAGAAAGCTCCTCTATCCTGCAAAGTTATAACAGGACTCCGCCATCAGGATCCACAGCCCCATCTTGATTAGACACTGCCCTCTTTTGCTGCATCTCGAGTGGCTTTTCCCCTGGCTAATTGTTCCTGATGCCACAGTTGCTCCTTATAATTAAAATTACTGTTTTCTGTTTGTTTTTATGTTGGCTTGCACGCTTGCGCAAGCAACATCATGGGAGAGTGCAAATTTGGGGGCGCGGCCACTGTTGGGTGAATGCAGGGCACGCATCAGTAGGTGCGTCCCTCATTCCCCAATCAGCCTGCATGCTGGCGCCACACCATGCATGTATGTCTGGTGAAGCACATCTAAGCAAGGTCCGCTGCAGTCCGAGTAAGCTGCGTCATACGCGGCGGTCTTTGCTGCCGTGCTCACTGCCGTGTGAGCATGGTCAGCGAGCTTGCTCAGGCCTGCTGACATCAGGGGTGTCATTCCCCTGTCGGTAACCCCGCTGTGTTAGTGTGCGGCGGGGGCCACTCCTGTCGGCATAACCCCCCAAAATGTTGAATTGCGAGAGAGTGCCCAGTCACCCCTCGTCTCGCAACACCGTCTTTGAATGCGACAGGGGAGCCCCTCCCGTCAGCATCCACCCCCAATTGTTGAATGCCGGTGCCCAATCCCTCTCCGGCTCGCCCCCTGCTGCTTTCTTTTGTTTGCCGATGAGGGTGCCCAATCCTCCGTCGGCTACCGACACCCCCAAAACAAACCATTTAGGTGGCACACTGGGAGCCCACCCCAGCGTGCCAAATGCCCTGAAACATGAAACTGTCCCGCGATGGTTTTCCTTTTCCCCGTAAAAGCGAAAACCATCCTCGCCAGTCCTCGTGCCCCCTCTCCCCACTCGCACACACCCGCTGCGCACCCTGCCTCCCCTCACCCCCTCACCCCATTCTTACCTCCAGAGTTCAACGCGATGATCTTCCGTGGATGGGGAACACGTCTGCACTCTTCAAAGCCGACCGCGAACTGAGGAAATGCCGGTAAGCTGTATAATGGAGTGAATAGGGTTTTTTCAAGCTTTGCTGCATATCTCAGGCATTTCATGGAATTTTGGCACCAAATTTTCAACATGGGGTTTTTGGGCCCCTCCTTGTGAATTCTATCACTGTCATGGTGTTAATCGGCCTCGAAAGGTGATTTACGCGGTCACTCAATCACCTTCGGGGCCCATTAACGAAATGACAGTGCCAGTGTTCATGAGGTGGCCTCTCAAAAGCCTATGTTTCAAATTTGTGGAAAAACCCAACAAATGCCTGTTTTACGAGCGTACGTTGCGCAGTTGCTATGCAGGCTCGTAACTTTGCGCATTCCCAATATTTTACCGCCGGATTTTCAACATTGGCATATTTGTACACTTCCTTGTGAACAGTACAGCTGTCATTTCCCTCATCCTGCCCGAAATGTGTTTCTGCACTTCCGGCCCACAATAGCGCAGTCGCTGTGGGAAATCAGTGTTTTGGCCACATTATGAAAATGACAGTAACACAGTTCATGAGCAGAGGTTCTAAAATACTCCATAAAATGATTGCTGTGTTATGAGCGCGTGGCAAATTGCACGCACGCTCATACCGTTGTGCATTCGTGATATTTTCACTCTGGATTTTCACCATTGCCATTTTTCCACACCTCTTGATGAACAGTACAGCCGTCATTTCACATACCCTACCCAAAATGTGTTTTCGTACTTCCGGCGCAGAATAGCGTGGATGCTGTGCGAAATCACTTCTTCAGACACGACAGTGACACTACATGAGCAGAGGTGCTAAAATGCCTATGTTGAAAATTTGGTACTGAACGCCCATAAAATGTCAGTGTTGCAAGCGTGCGTTGCATATTTCCCACGCACCCTTGTAACTCCGCAAATTTCGTATATTTGTATGCCACATTTTCAACACTGGCATTTTTTTACACCTCCTTATGAACTGTGCAGCTGTCATTTTTCACATCCTGCCCAGCATGTTTTCCCGCACTGCACTACCAAACACCCACAGGGACACCCTAATGCCTGTCACTCTCTGCGTGGTGGGGGTGGGTTGGCATCAGTTCACTACTTGACTGCCATTCCTATGCTGCATTCCTCTAACTCCTGCACTCCCAATGGCAGCAAGCCTACATTCAGCATTGACAAATGCTTGTTTTGAAAGGGCTGTTAACTTCTTGATCTTAGTGATGTTACTGTATCCGGGCCAATGCTGCTAAATTACTGAATAATCCATTTGTTTTCTTAAAGGTTTTAAAACCGTTTAGCATTTCATATAGTATAATTTTAAAGCTGGTAAATAGGTTTAGCATCAAATTCTGTATAGTCTTGCAGCCCCCTCCCGGACTCAGTGGCAACAAGGCCACCTTTTCAACTGCAAATTCATTTTCATTCCTTATCCCTGGCCATTTCTACCCCTTTGTTAAGTTAATCTGTAAGCCCATGCATCTCATACCTCCTGCTGTTCTTCTATCTCTGCTGTGTTGTCCTACCCCTAACCAGAGTTCCCTAGCTCATATTTAATGTCCTGCTTGTCTCTTTCCCCCTAAGTGCAGGTCCAAATTTGGTGCTACCTCCAGCACAGATCCTGTCTCTGCTGCCTCCCGAAGCCTTGCCCAGTGCGGTCGGCTCTAACTAAGCCTCGACTTGTGCTGCTCAGCTGGTCTGCCTGGAAGAAAGCTCCTCTACCTTGCAAAGATACAACAGGACTTAACCATCAGGTTCCACAGCCGCATCCTGATTGGACACTGCCCTCTGTTGCTGCATCTTGAGTGGCTTTTCCCCTGGCTAGTTTTCCATTAGCAGGTTATACAGATCTGCTATTAGTGGGATCTTGTTCTTTCATTTAAGAAAGTCTACCCTCTTAAAGTCACAGTAGCTTTACGTGCTGTATACCTTCCTTGTACTCCCTACCTACTAAATCCTATTTTATCTCACTTGGTTCCTCTCTTGTCCAATGGCATCACAAGGGCCTGGATATTCAAAGGGGTTGCACATGGAGCAACAGGGATGCACCATGTGCAACCCACCAATGCGCTCCAGCACGATATTCAAAGGGGCAAGTTGCAATGCACAACTCCTGATGTGCCGGGGTGCATTGGTAATGTATGCGGTGCAAATGCAGGGGGCGTGCCCATGCATATACAACACATCCCGCTATTCAGCCCGGGCTGTGCGGAGCATATGCTGGCATAACCTTGCTTTGCACCGCACAGGGGGGTGCAAAATTGTGCCAGAAAAAACAAGGCACAAGTCCTGGCTACCCACAGGCGGGCTGCTGTATTGCAGGGTGCAACACAGCAGTCGCCAGTCTTGGGTGGCCACCCGCCCACCCAGAACACCATCCACAAACACCAAAATGGTCCATGGTAGTCTAGTGGCTCCCCTTCCTCATTAGACGGATGGCGGGCAATGGTAACTGTACAATCCCTGGCAGTCTAGTAGGTCCACCCTTCCTCCCATACCCCCAATCCTGGGCATCGGTATGCTTATAAACCCTGCTGGTTCAGTGGTTCCCCCTTCCCCACCCGTAACCACGATTGCTATGTAAATATCAGTCCACATTCCCTGGTGGTCCAGTGGTTCCCCCCGCTCCCCACCAGTACCCACGAACTCCGTAACATGTAAGCATTAACAGTCCTGGTGGTTTAGTGGTATCCCCCTCCTTCCCGTTCTGCCCAATCATCGGCATCCGTCAGATAACGATCTCCCCAGTGGTCCAGTAGAACCCCCCTCCCCACCACCCCCTGTGGACTCCTGCCACCCGGCTCCCCCCAGTCATCGTTGGGTGGCTGCACTCCGCCCGCATACCGCCCGCCGAATGACAGCTTACAGTAAGATCTGTAAGCCTGTTGGTCAAAGTGTGGGCGAATGCTTGCACACCATACTGTACTACACAGGCACGGAGCTGTGAATGGGTTCATTCATGGATTCATGCCTGTGTAGTAATATTATGCAAGCCCATTCGGCTTTCAGAATCATGTAAGCTGTCATTTGGTGCGGCGGGTGGTATGTGGGCGGAGTGCAGCTGCCTGCCGATGACGGGGCCAAGTGGCAGGGGTCCTCAGAGGGTGGTGGGGAGGTTGGATTCTACTGGACCACCGGGGGATTGTTATCTGATGGATGCCCATGATCGGGCAGAATGGGAGGAAGGGGGATACCACTAGACCACCAGGGCTGTTAATGCTTACATGTTACGGTGTTCATGGGTACAGGCAGGGAGGGGGGAACCCCTGGACCACCAGGGAATGTGGACTGATACTCACACAGCGATCATGGTTACAGGCGGGGAGGGGGGAACCACTGGATCACCAGGGTTTATACGCATACTGATGCCCAGGATCGGGGGTATGGGAGGGAGGGGGGACCCACTAGACTCCCAGAGATCGTACAGTTACCATTGCCTGCCATCAGGCTAATGGGGAGAGGGGGACCGCTAGACCACCAGGGCATGTGTTATCTAATTCTTGCCACACTTGCAGTTGGGGGGCATGGGATGCCCCGGGACCCCCTTGGTCCACACTGCAGCCTGTGCAGGGTGCCAGGCACATTTTGCCATGCTGCCCTGTGCAACACATGCAAATGGGGCTGAAATGACATGCTAATGGCCCCATTTGTGTCTTGCATGCATTACGGCCTCATTTGCATGCCCGGGCTGAATATGGCGGGTGTTGCACCTAGCGCAACTGCACTTCTGCTGGCACATCCCCCTGCTCCCTTCCTGCCTCTTGCACTGGCACAGTGCCACTGCACCATGTGTAGTGTGTGCACCTTTCCTGTCATATTCAATGGTGCTGTGCCATGGCGATTCACCATTGAATATCGCCTGGTCCTGGCCCCAGCACAGCCCAGTTGCACTGCTCCCAGGCTTGCGCCACTGTCCGGCGCAGTCTGAATATTCAGCCCAAGGTGTGAAACTATTTCTGGTGCTTTTCTGCACACTTTGGGTCCCACTCTCATTTGGATGGCACCCCACATCGCATACCCCTGTTCTCCCTACCACAGAGCGACCTCCTATCACACTTGGCATGGTCACAAGTGTCGATGTAACATACTACACCCCTTTCTTCCCATGGAAGCTGCACCACAGCAGGCTGCACAAGAAACATGGAAGTTGTCTGTCCTCTACTGACCCCACTGTTCCTGTGCTACTTAAAAGCCTCTCTGTTCCTCCGGGCTCTGTTAAAGTACGTCTAAAAAGGAAATCTCGTCTCCTTACACTCTGTTTACTAAAACAACTCCTGAAATGCCTCATTCTTCTTCTTCTCCTTATCTCTGGGAGTGTAAATCCTAATCCAGGCCCTCCTTTATATGGAGTCAATGGCAACAAAAAACAGGGTACCCTTGTCCTGGCCAGTATGAACATCTGCTGTCTGTTTAAAAAAAAATTGATGTTTTCGCTGCTTGGGTTGTAGTACACAGTCCTGACATCCTGTCAGTCATGGAAACATGGGTGTCACCATCTACCTCTGACTCGGCCATCATCCTACCAGGCTACTCACTTTTCAGACAGGACAGACTAGCTAGAAGAGGAGGCGGCTGTTCCATATACCTAAAGGAGTCATTGTTGGCCTATCCACTTTCTCTCCCTGAACCAGCTATGGACATTCAGATCCTTACTGTTAAGGTTATGCTCGGTGCACACAACAAAGTCCTCAACATTGGCTCAGTCTATAGTCCCCCAGACCTTACTGAACAGGGCTTAAAACCCCTAATGAACTGTGTCTTGAGTCTAAAACAAGAAACAGAAACCGTCCTGTTAGGTGACTTTCATGTCAACTGGCTCTTATCAGGTGCCAGAAGATATAGGGATGAGTTAACAGGCCTGAACTTTACCCAGTTAATAACAGCTCCAACCAGGATAAACTGTAAGACTGGGACTAGCACACTGCTGGACTGGGTCCTAACGAATCGTCCAACACATATCTCCCATTCTGGAGTATTGCCTGACACTATCAGTGATCACTCTCCTACCAAGTATTACCGGTCTAACAAATTTATCAAGCCGCCTGCCAGAACGGTCACAAGTAGAGTGCTCTTTCGTGGTCACCTGCAGCCACTAAAGTCTCTCCTCCGACAACAAGACTGGTCTTACATTGAAACCACACCTGATATTGACTCAGTTCTACAATACTTCATCGAACATTTCAAAGAAGCCTGTGACATCCACACCCCTTTTAGGACATGTAGGATCAGGGGACTTGATAATCCCAGGATCTCTTTTAACCTTGTGGCTCAAATGAAAGATTGTAACCACCTCTGGCATAGGGCCAGGACCTCTGGCAGTCAACCTAACATGCAGGCCTATAAGATGGCCAGGAATACATGGCTATCCATGACCACAAAGCATGTTACTATGAGGACATCCTTGCCAAGACCTGGGCGGACGGGAAACAATTCTGGGAAAACCTCTTTGAAATCACTGGGAAAGCATCCAAACAGGCTCAAACTGTGTTAAATGTTGATGGGTCTATCACCCATGACCCCATGTTAATTGCCAACACATTTAATTCATCCTTCACAGACCTTAGACAAACTCTGTCCCCAAATTTCTTTGAACCGCCCTGCACAGCCCCTATGTCTACCAAATCAGAAGAGACTTTTACCCGTCTATGTTTCTACTTCAAAGCTGTCTCAGAAAGCTAGACCAAGACATGCCTTTGTAAAGTTCTAGGAGGAACTAGGATAAGCAGTGATTCCCTCAACCTAAAACTTCTTACCCTAAATCTAGATGAAGTCCTATCCCCCCTCACCAGGATTCTCAGTCACTCCCTCATACTTTCACAATTCCCCCAGATCTGGAAATCCGCTCTGGTTACACCAGTTTTTAAGAATGATGACAGATTACTACCTGGGAATTGTAGGCCTACATCTATTCTTCCCCTGTTGTCCAAAACACTTGAAAGGATTGTTGCTGACCAGTTTGTGGAGTGCCTGGAAAAATACAACCTACGATGTGTCCAACAACATGGTTTTCGGAAAGGGCACAGCACATCTACGGCCCTACTGGAATTCACAGATTTCATTCACCATACTCTTGATCAGGGTCAACTTGTTGGTGCAACCTTTATTGACCTGTCTAAAGCATTTGACACAGCCAATCACCATTTGCTGACACATCAACTTGCTGGGCTTAGTATATCTTCAGAAGCCGTAAAGTGGTTCACCAGCTATCTAGCAAACCGCACACAACAGGTGAGAACAGGGTCTGCCCTTTCTGCTAAACTGCTGTCTGCTCTGGGGTGCCTCAAGGATTAATACTGAGACTGCTTCTATTTAGCACCTTCCTCAATAATCTTCTGGTATCCTGTTCTGAGCCAGTACTCCTCTACGTAGATGATGCGGTCATTTTCTCAAAGCCTGCTGACCTTACCCTCCTTCAGTCCCAACTTCAGAAAAGTTTTACTGAAGCTGAGTCCTGGTTCATCTCTCATAAGTTGGTGCTTAATTGCAGAAAAACAAAGGTCATGCTCTTCCTTGGTACCCACAGCAGGCACAAAGCCAAACAATTGGTGATTAAAAACAGTGCAGGAGTTGTCATTGATCAGACTCAATCTTTTAAATACCTAGGAGTTACTCTGGATAGTACGCTCTCCTACTCCAGCCATGTTGAGAATGTTGCCAATGCAGTTAGCACTCACCTAGGCCTTCTACACAGGCATAATCACTGCCTTACTACCGAAGCCCTCAGATTGGCTATCCAAAGTTCAGTTGTGTCTATTATTGACCATGGTGTGGTCATTTATGGTTCCACCACAGACACAACCCTATGTCGACTCGCCACAGCTCTGACTAAGGCATGCCATCTACTAACTGGTACAGCATATCATACTCACACTTGTGACCTTTACGAACAAGCAAACTGGGTTCAAGTCTAGGTTCGCATTGAATATGAAGCCTGCCTTCTGGCTAAGAAGGTAGATCTTGGTCTCCTACCGCCAGGTTCCCTTCAGCTTTTCAGTCCCTTCCGGGGCACTCTGAGCACATGAAGTTCTGTGAGCCAAACTTTTACTGACCCTCGCTGTAGAACCTCTCTCCAACAGTGATTCATTGCAGTTAGAGCTGCTAATTTATTTAATTCCCTTTCTCCTGAGATTGTGACAACTGCAACATTGGGACCATTTAAGTGGAAGATGCATCAATTTCTAGTTTCCAGAGCATCTTTTGACTGCTATACCTAATCACTGCTGACAGCTAAATGCACTGGGACGTCCCTCTTTTACCATTTGCCCCTTTTGCCCCTTATAGCCTTATCCTGTTGCTGTGCTGTTCCACTCACAGCACTTCCTCCCTTATCCCTTTCCCATTCCTGCCCTCTTTTCATCCTACCTCATCCACCCTTCTATTATCCCTCCTCTCCCACTTGCCCCCTCTCTCCTCTGTTTCCTCGCCTTGTTCTCTCCTTCCCCCCCGTGGGTCTTTCATGCTTAAGCTTCATTGTGGAATCTCCCTCCTTGCTCTTATTTTGCTCCTTCCACCCTCCAATTCACCCCCTGTACTTCCCTCCTTGTAATCCCTTTCACCCCTCTTCAGAGAAGGCCACTGGCTGCACTTGACACAATATTTAGTTTGCCATATCGTTCTTTTGTTTATGTAATTACTTTCCTCATGTTGTACTACTTACTGAAACCATTGTAATTTGCTATTCTTGTGACTTGACGTGGAACTTCTGTAAAAGAACCCTGGGCTCAAAGGTCTTTCCGATTTGTTAAATGAATAAATAAAATAAAATAAGAGTGGTGGTGATCCAGAGGAGGGCAATGGAAATTGTGCAAGATCTACATCAAAAGCCCTATGAGGAGAGACTAAAGGACCTCAATATGTACACCTTGGAACAGAGGGGGGGTATGATACAGACCTTTAAATATCTCTTGCGGGTGAATAAGGTACAGGAAGGGAGTATTTTTCAGATGAGAATATGCTCAAGAACAAGGGGACTTGCTATGAAGCTGAAGGGGGTAAATTCAGTAGAGATGTGAGGAAGTACTTATTCATTAAAAGAGTGGTGGATTCTTGGAACAGCCTTCAACAGAGGTTGGGACAAAAACCGTGATGGGGTTCAAGAATGCCTCAGATAACCTCAAAGGAATCTTTAGTGGAAAGGAAGGGGAAGGGAGAAAGAGCTGTAGATTAGGCACGGTCTGCAGTAATTGTGGGGGAAAAAGGACAGACTGGATCGACCAAGCAGTCGTTATCTGCCATCAAATTCTGTATTTCTATTTCTTGTATGATTTTTGTAAACTGCAGCAGTATGTGACGTACATTGAGCATACCCCTCCACTTCCATCATATAACACTTTGCGTCATTGAAGTGCAGCAAGGTTTGATTGGAGATGGGAGATGTTAAAGCACAGTTATGTTTATACAACTGGAAATATATGGTGACTAATTTAATTGAAAGAGAAGGTGAATGTGCTGGGTCCCTTGTATTCAGAAACCAATGAAGAGATCTTCCATAAGTGGTAATGAGCTTACCTTTTGGTGTTAGAAGTCCATATATGTCAATATGGGATTGATCCATAAATTAAACCAGGGCTGCAACCATTTCATGGAATCTTGAGATAGAAATGAGTGTCACTGAGGGTTAAGCTTGCTTAACGTACAGCTTACCCATCCTGTTCATGACATCAGTTTCTGACTCAGGAGTCCTTGAAAAGGTTCTGGTATTAAAATATCTACACTACCTTACAGGGTCATGTCATGTGATGCTGGTGTTGCATTACCTGCACTGGCTGCCAGTGAAGCGGAGAATCTCCTTCAAGGTTGGTCTTCTCACCTATAACGCCCTATTCGGTCTGGGTCCTCCTAGCTAGCTGAGCAATCTCCTGGCTCCTTACTACTCTCATCACCCTCTCCTATCCTCCGAGAAATGTCACCTAGCACTTCCCAGGGTGCAGCATCTGGGGCCGGATTCACAAAAAATTACAAAGCATGGCGCAGACGTTTGTGCTGTATTTTGCTTTGCGCAAGTGTGAAATGTTGCTATTCACAGTCAGATGGCACACTAAGCTATCAAACTTTGAATAGGGCCAATATGGGGCAGTACTAACCCTGCAAATCCACCACTAACCCCACTAGCACTGCCTGACATCCAGCCGGTGGAATAGCCTCATAGTGAATAGCTCAAGTGTGCTAGTTCCTATTCACTAAACCAGCCATCTAAATGAGCCCATTGGGCAAGCAAGGTGCTATTTGGCCATTTGCAGGCCCTTTATGGGGCTATTTACATAGGCTGCAGCAGGAGTTTAGCATGCTCCCCCGTCACCATCTTGAGAAATAAATAAATGCACAAGCCATGGTAGCTAGTGCCCCCCGTCCCTGCTTGCTAATCACTGTCCCTTTCGTAAAAAAAAAAAAATCCTTGGTGGCTTATTGGTCCCTCCCTTTCTTTGACAGCTGTCCCTTTCATAATAAAACAAATCTCCCTGGTGGTCTTGTGGTCCCTTTCATAATAAAACAAATGTCCCATGTGATCTAGTGGCCTCTCCCTGTTCTCACTCACTGATCAACGTCCTTACCATAGTAACCAAAAATGCCCTTGGTGGACTAGTGGTCCCCCTCTTCCTTGATCTCCAGCCCAGGAAATACAAGTGAAGGTGCCCTGGTGGTAGTGGTTCCTCTCCAATTGCCAATAGTCGATCACTGGATGGAGACAAGTGAAAGAAGTCACCCTGGTGGCCAGTGGTCCTTCCCCCCACTGATCACTGTCCTCAGCACAGAAATAAAGTGAAGCAGTTCCCCCCAGTGTTTAATGTTGTGTCTCTCACCCAACCTGCTCACTCGCGCAAGATGCAGAAAGATTGTTTCTATGCTAGCTAGCCATCCCTCCCCCCACCCAGTACAGACAAATGTGCCCTTGTGCCAACTGTAACCTCCTATCCTGATCCCTGTATGGAAAAGTGACTATTTCCCGATGGTCTAGTGAACCCACTCCCTATCTTCAATCCTCTGTAAAGAGGCTATCAATCCATCCCTGGTGCCTGCACTTGAGCCAGTTACCAGCACAACCCTCCTCTCTCCACTATGGCTAGCCACCAGGTCAGGTACAGGATGAGGGGGATCAGGTACTCAAAAATCTGAGACGGTTGTCAGCAAACAGAGCACCAGGGGCCAGATGGACTTGAACCCCCTATGGTGCAGAGATAAAAGGGGAGGGGCACTACCAGGGGCATCAGCAAATCTTTTATAACTGGTCTTTGGTGATAAATGCTCCTGGAAGATTGGAGAGTAGCAGATGTAGTCACTTTTTACAGGGGATGGAACAAGGAAACCATGGAATTACAGGTCAGTTAGTCTGACCTCTGTCATGGTGAAGCCACTTGTGCCCGCTCATCAAGGAATAGAGAGTTCAATTTATTGAAGCCAATGACCTACATAATAAAGGCAGCATGGCCTTGTTAAGGGGGAGATTGTACCACACAAACCCCATTGACTGTGTTAACTCAGTGCTGCAGGCAGTAGACAAGGGACAGGCTGTTGATGTCTTCTACCTGGACATCAGCAGTGTCTTTGACTCGGTGCTGCACAGGGGATTGGTGTAGAAGCTGAGGGACCTGGGATTGAGGAAAGAGCCTAAATGATTGATTACTAAGTGGGTGAGGGAGAGAAAACAGAGGGTAGTTGTAAAATGAACTCATTCAGGGTTTAAGGAGACCAGTGGGGTGCCACAGTGTTCAGTACTTTGACAGGTACTTTCAATATGTTCACCTGTCAGATTGGGAGGGGGCGGCCTACACATAAAAATCAAGATGTTCATAAATTAAACAAAATGATGTAACAGGGTAGGCTTGGAGGAGGGGATTAGTGCAATGAGAAGGGACCTGAAGTGTCTAGAAATTGTGCCCAAATTCAATGCAAAAATGCAAGGTTGTTCATATTGGCAAAAAGACCCCCAACACAGAGAACTGCATAGGAGGTATCACAGTGTGCCAGGCAAGGGAGGTAATGAAATGTTTGGTTATTATTAGCAACTAACCTCAAGACATCAGCCAGTTGCAACAAAAGTTATGCTACAGTAGGGCAGCAGAATGCATTCTCAGAGGATTTACCAGTAGGGGTGGAGCATGATCACGCCTCTCTACAGATCCCTGGTAAGAGATATGCTAGGGGCAGCAGAATGCATTGTCTGGGGATTTACCAGTAGGGGTGGTGGAGCATGATCATGCCTCTCTACAGATCCCTGGTAAGAGATATGCTAGGGGCAGCAGAATGCATTGTCAGGGGATTTACCAGTGGGGGTGGAGCATGGTCATGTTTCTCTACAGATCCCTGGTAAGAGATATGCTAGGGGCAGCAGAATGCATTGTCAGGGGATTTACCAGTAGGGGTGGAGCATGATCATGCCTCTACAGATCCCTGGTAAGAGATATGCTAGGGCAGAATGCATTGTCAGGATTTACCAGTAGGGGTGGAGCATGATCATGCCTCTCTACAGATCCCTGGTAAGAGATATGCTAGGGGCAGCAGAATGCATTGTCGGGATTTACCAGTAGGGGGTGGAGCATGATCATGCCTCTCTACAGATCCCTGGTAAGAGATATGCTAGGGGCAGCAGAATGCATTGTCAGGGATTTACCAGTAGGGGGGTGGAGCATGATCATACCTCTCTACAGATCCCTGGTAAGAGATATGCTAGGGCAGCAGAATGCATTGTCAGGGGATTTACCAGTAGGGGGTGGAGCATGATCATGCCTCTCTCAGATCCCTGGTAAGGATATGCTAGGGAAGCAGAATGCATTGTCAGGATTTACCAGTAGGGTTGAGCATGATCATGTCTCTCACAGATCCTGGTAAGAGATATGCTAGGGCAGCAGAATGCATTGTCAGGGATTACCAGTAGGGGTTGGAGCATGATCATACCGCCTACAGATCCCTTGTAAGAGATATGCTAGGCAGCAGAATGCATTGTCAGGGATTTACCAGTAGGGGTGGAGCATGATCATGCCTCTCACAGATCCCTGGTAAGGATATGCTGAGGGCAGCAGAATGCATTGTCAGGGATTTACCAGTAGGGGTGGAGCATGATCATACCTCTACAGATCCCTGGTAAGAGATATGCTAGGGGCAGCAGAATGCATTGTCAGGATTTACCAGTAGGGGTGGAGCATGGTCATGTCTCTCACAGATCCCTGGTAAGAGATATGCTAGGGGCAGCAGAATGCATTGTCAGGGATTTACCAGTAGGTGGGTGTAGCATGATCATGTCTCTACAGATCCCTGGTAAGAGATATGCTAGGGCAGCAGAATGCATTGTCAGGATTTACCAGTAGGGGGTGGAGCATGATCATGCCTCTCTACAGATCCTGTAAGAGATATGCTAGGGCAGCAGAATGCATTGTCAGGGATTTACCAGTGGGGGTGGAGCATGGTCATGTTCTCTACAGATCCCTGGTAAGAGATATGCTAGGGCAGCAGAATGCATTGTCAGGGATTTACCAGTAGGGGTGGAGCATGATCATGCCTCTCTACAGATCCCTGGTAAGAGATATGCTAGGGCAGCAGAATGCATTGTCAGGGATTTACCAGTAGGGGGTGGAGCATGATCATGCCTCTCACAGATCCCTGGTAAAGATATGCTAGGGCAGCAGAATGCATTGTCAGGATTTACTAGTGGGTGGAGCATGATCATGCCTCTCTACAGATCCCTGGTAAGAGATATGCTGAGCAGCAGAATGCATTGTCAGGGGATTTACCAGTAGGGGGGTGGAGCATGATCATACCTCTCTACAGATCCCTGGTAAGAGATATGCTAGGGGCAGCAGAATGCGTTGTCAGGGGATTTACCAGTAGGGGGGGTGGAGCATGATCATGCCTCTCTCCAGATCCCTGGTAAGGGATATGCTAGGGGAAGCAGAATGCATTGTCAGGGGATTTACCAGTAGGGGTTGGAGCATGATCATGTCTCTCTACAGATCCCTGGTAAGAGATATGCTAGGGGCAGCAGAATGCATTGTCAGGGGATTTACCAGTAGGGGTTGGAGCATGATCATACCTCTCTACAGATCCCTAGTAAGAGATATGCTAGGGGCAGCAGAATGCATTGTCAGGGGATTTACCAGTAGGGGGGTGGAGCATGATCATGCCTCTCTACAGATCCCTGGTAAGGGATATGCTAGAGGCAGCAGAATGCATTGTCAGGATTTACCAGTAGGGTGGAGCATGATCATACCTCTCTACAGATCCCTGGTAAGAGATATGCTAGGTAGCAGAATGCATTGTCAGGGGATTTACCAGTAGGGGGTGGAGCATGGTCATGTCTCTCTACAGATCCCTGGTAAGAGATATGCTAGGGGCAGCAGAATGCATTGTCAGGGGATTTACCAGTAGGTGGGTGTAGCATGATCATGTCTCTCTACAGATCCCTGGTAAGAGATATGCTGAGGGCAGCAGAATGCGTTGTCAGGGGATTTACCAGTAAGGAGGGTGGAGCATTATCATACCTCTCTACAGATCCTGGTAAGAGATATGCTAGGGGCAGCAGAATGCATTGTCAGGGGATTTACCAGTAGGGGGTGGAGCATGATCATGTCTCTCTACAGATCCCTGGTAAGAGACATGCTAGGGGCAGCAGAATGCATTGTCAGGGGATTTACCAGTAGGGGGTGGAGCATTATCATACCTCTCTACAGATCCCTGGTAAGAGATATGCTAGGGACAGCAGAATGCATTGTCAGGATTTACCAGTAGGGGTGGAGCATGATCATGTCTCTCTACATCCCTGGTAAGAGATATGCTAGGGGCAGCAGAATGCATTGTCAGGGTATTTACCAGTAGGGGTTGGAGCATGATCATACCTCTCTACAGATCCCTAGTAAGAGATATGCTAGGGCAGGGGTTCTCAAATGGTGAGGCCAGCCTCCCTGGGGAGGCCCCAACCTGTTCCAGGGGAGGCTCAAGCAAGTCTGAAAAAGTACTGTATATAAATTTTGAGTTTTATATATTTTGTGTGAACAGATGAAGCAAATTGAAAGAGGATGATAGTAAGTGGATTTTATGTATTTAATTATTAATAAGTGACAAGGGAAGGTGAATAAGTGAAGGCTCATTTCAGGTGTACCCAGAGAAGGGTAGGTAGTGAATACATTTCAAAAGGTAACTGCAAAACAATCAAGAAATACACAATGAACAATAGTGCAAACAAATATGAACAATAAACTGATAATGAGTGGTGGTACTTGATCAATTTGAAGACTGATGGCTGACCACCCCAAATACAATGGTTGAGCATAGAAGTGCTAAGAGCAATAGCAGGAAGGAGCAAAGTAATCCCAGAGAAGTTTCTTAGGATTAGGGAAGGAAGGAGAGGCAAAGTATGCAGGAAGGTTATTTCATAGAGAAGAAACAAGAAAGTAGTCTGACCCATGAAGGTACTGTACCAAGGTAACAATGGTTCAAGAATGAAATGGCGGAGTAAGTAGGCTGGCTGGGGGGAGGGGTGTTACAATAAACTGAATAATAATATTTGTTTATTTTATTTGTTATTCAGATAACACATTTGAGCACAAGAGCTCTTTTTCAAAGGTTCCACATCAGTATAAGACAAAGAATTGAATGTGAACCAAGTACTCAAAGGAGTTTCAATTTATTCATGGTGTACTGTGCAAAGTACAGCATATTATTTTTCCTTGGGGAGGCCCAAAATTATTTCAGCTTTTTGGGGAGGCTCAAAATCTTTTCCATGGATTTGGGGAGGCTCACTGTGACAAGGTCTAAGAACCATTGTGCTAGGGGCAGCAGAATGCATTGTCAGGGGATTTACCAGTAGGGGGGTGGAGCATGATCATGCCTCTCTACAGATCCCTGGTAAGGGATATGCTGAGGGCAGCAGAATGCATTGTCAGGGGATTTACCAGTAGGGGGGGTGGAGCATGATAATACCTCTCTACAGATCCCTGGTAAGAGATATGCTAGGGGTAGCAGAATGCATTGTCAGGGGATTTACCAGTAGGGGGTGGAGCATGGTCATGTCTCTACAGATCCCTGGTAAGAGATATGCTAGGGCAGCAGAATGCATTGTCAGGGGATTTACCAGTAGGTGGGTGTAGCATGATCATGTCTCTCTACAGATCCCTGGTAAGAGATATGCTGAGGGCAGCAGAATGCGTTGTCAGGGGATTTACCAGTAAGGAGGGTGGAGCATTATCATACCTCTCTACAGATCCCGGTAAGAGATATGCTAGGGGCAGCAGAATGCATTGTCATGGGATTTACCAGTAGGGGAGTGGAGCATGATCATACCTCTCTACAGATCCCTGGTAAGAGATTTGCTAGGGGTAGCAGAATGCATTGTCAGGATTTACCAGTAGGGGTGGAGCTACGACTATGTCTCTCTACAGATCCCTGGTAAGAGACATGCTAGGGGCAGCAGAATGCATTGTCAGGGGATTTACCAGTAGGGGGGTGGAGCATGATCATGCCTCTCTACAGATCCCTGGTAAGGGATATGCTGAGGGCAGCAGAATGCATTGTCAGGGGATTTACCAGTAGGGGGGGTGGAGCATGATCATACCTCTCTACAGATCCCTGGTAAGAGATATGCTAGGGGTAGCAGAATGCATTGTCAGGGGATTTACCAGTAGGGGGTGGAGCATGGTCATGTCTCTCTACAGATCCCTGGTAAGAGATATGCTAGGGGCAGCAGAATGCATTGTCAGGGGATTTACCAGTAGGTGGGTGTAGCATGATCATGTCTCTCTACAGATCCCTGGTAAGAGATATGCTGAGGGCAGCAGAATGCTTTGTCAGGGATTTACTAGTAGGGTGGAGCATTATCATACCTCTACAGATCCTGGTAAGAGATATGCTAGGGGCAAGAATGCATTGTCATGGGATTTACCAGTAGGGGTGGAGCATGATCATACCTCTCTACAGATCCCTGGTAAGAGATTTGCTAGGGGCAGCAGAATGCATTGTCAGGGATTTACCAGTAGGGGTGGAGCATGATCATGCTCTCTACAGATCCCTGGTAAGAGACATGCTAGGGGCAGCAGAATGCATTGTCGGGGGATTTACCAGTGGGGGGGGTGGAGGATGATCATACCTCTCTACAGATCCCTGGTAAGAGATATGCTAGGGGCAGCAGAATGTATTGTCAGGGGATTTACCAGTAGAGGGGTGGAACATGATTATACCTCTCTACAGATCTCTGGTAAGGCCACACCTAGGTTTGGAGACTTCATCTTTAGAAATACACACATCATTTGGAAACCGTGCATAGGATAACTATTAAACTGATACAGAGCAGCGCTCATGAGAAAAGGCTGAGGTGGCGGAAGTGCTCACTTGAAATCAATTGGGAATGGACTAAAATGATACAGAGATTATCTGGAAACAGTGCATAGGAAGGCTGCCAAAATGATACATGTATGCAGTGAAGGCCTCATGAGGAAAGGCTGAGGTAGTCACTTGAGGCTAGAAGGAAATGGATTGAAATGATACAGAATCTGCCTGGAAACAACACAGAAGGTGGCCACCAAAATCATGCATTGTATGCAGGGAATACCTTATGAGGAAAGACTGAAGATGCTGACGTACTCACTTGAAACTAGAATGGAAAAGGGAGAAATTATAGAAATATTTAACTAATTTAAAAGCATCAGGATGGTGGCTTGTCAACAATTGATCAAACTCAGTGAGTGGACATGTGTAAGGGAGCATACTACAAACTGGCTGTGGTTAAACTCGGCAGAGATGTGAGGCTTCTTTATGGAGAGGGTGATCGACAGCTGGAATAGCTTGTGAAGGAAAGTGTCTGAGACAGAGACTGTGAAGGAATTCAGTGCAAGGTGAGACAGGTATATGGAGCTGTGAGAGTGGATAAAGCTACAAAACAGTCTGATCTGCTAATAGAGGACTTGTATTAAACCACTCAGTGATAGGCTGGATTAAAATTACGTTGGAGCAGGTCAGGGCGGATGTACCTTTAGTCTTTTATATTTTTTATTTTCAGTTTATTTGCCTCCCTGCTCCCTGCATGCTGCTCCATCAGAAGCTCCTGGCATCTGCCTCAGTTCCTTCATTATCTGGAGCCCAGTGGTGCCCCCCATGTAGCCTTGGATTCCCCCCCAGGCGGGGACAAGGTGGGGGCCCTTACACCCCAGACTAATGGCACTTCATCGGGGCCACAACAGGGGACAGGCAGGGGACCATTGAGGTCTGTGCTGTTGCTCTGTTTTCTCAGAGTGCAGGTGGTGATTATTCCATTTTCTTCTGGGCTTACCATGTGCTCTGACATCAAGGCAGAGATCCGCCGATGTCTGGCTTGCCAACCCACCCTCTTTTATGGCCGAATGCTTGCTGTACTCCCAGGCCTCTGCCTGGGGTCAGTCAAGCACCGGACCTTATCTCCCCTCCCTCCCCAGAGAATGCGAGCCGTCCATGGATGCTTAGTCTCCCCCCCACCGGCCTGCCCTCCAGCTCACTGGGTTTGTTCCCAAAACCGGGTCACCAGCATCACTGCTCTGGTGGGTTGGCTGTACCTTTAATCTTTTTCTGCCTGTAATCATTTCTGTTTCTCATTCTGTAATGAACAGGAGGTGCAGAAAAAAGAAAGTATAGAGAGAACACAAAAAATGTGGAAAGAATACTATGTGGAGGAAAATGTAAGCCAAGAGAGAACAGGGTGAGTAAGAATGTGTGAGCTTGGAGAGAACAGGGTGAGTAAGAATGTGTAAGCCTGGAGAGATCAGGATGGGTAAGAAGATGTAAGCCTGAAGAGATTAGGGTGTGTGTGTATGGAGAGAACACAGGGTGCAGCAATAGGCACACATGGAAAATAGTGATTTGACTTCAGTGGTATCCAGGCTTTACCCCTAATTTGTGATGGAATAGTCAGCCCGCTGGTTCAAGTGGTGGTTCTGTCACGTGCAGCACCAAAGACCCGGGTTGAGGAATGAGCCCAGAGCCTTGGAGGGTTGCCATGGGGAGGAGGCCAAGAGTCCAGAGCACATGTGGGCTTGGAGCCATTGGTACATGCATGTGTATATATACACACACACATACATATACAGCACTGCTTAGCATGCCTCTAATGCCATTGCATGATCGAGTTTCAGGGGGACACTTCAAAGGAAAACCGTTCTCACTGGGCTTCAGCTTGATACTGGGACCCTAGACCTCCTCCACACTGAAATGACCTGAAGGCAAAAGTCCCGGCTGTGGCTCATAGGGTGATATGGTCTCTCCCTACAGGGAGAGTCTCTGTGAGGGGTAAGTCATGGTCCTCTTGGACTGGGCAGCTGGGAGGGAAGTACCCGGGTAGAGGGTGGTTCCAGAGATCTGGGTTTGATATTTATTTATTTATTTAGGTCCTTGATAACCAGGTAGGTGCACTGATCCAGGGGACTGTTTTCAGGCATGACCTGGGTGGCAACATGTGGCACAAAGTAAAATGCACAGAGGAAATAACAGTAAAAAATATAGTCAGTATCTTACAATCATTGACAAAATGGACAAATGCACAATTCAATTTACATCAAACATCACATAGTAGATTGTAGAAGCCTATGAAATAAATACCCATTGTCGGGTCAAAACAAAGAATGAGTAATGTGTTTACAGACTATATCGCAGTGTTAGAACAAACTAGAATTGGAGCATGCACGGTATATGGGTAGGGAGAAACAGGGGCATTGGAGAAAGGGTGACACGTCGAGGAAAACAGGTCATTTCAGTGTGGAGGAGGTCTGGGGTCCCAGTATCAAGCTGAAGCCCAGTGAGAAGGGTTTTCCTTTGAAGTTTGCCCCTGAAACTCGGTCATGCAATGGCACAAGTGCTAGTGGACAGGGCAGGCACAGGGGGAGCATAAGTTGTCCCCTGTAGTAGTAGTAGGTGAACAGGCGAAGAAGAGATTATCCTGGGGAGCAGAGGCACTTTGCTTCATTTCGTAGCCAGGATTTGAATTGTTGCATGAAGATACCATACTATGGGTGTTAAGGGAGTGGAGGGACACTGGGAGATTATTCCACAAGGATATGGGGCACATCTCTGCCCTGAAACAGAAAAAAAGAGAAAGGAAAAAATGTGTGATGTAATACTGGTGTAGTTATGAATCATCATCTGTCAGTTTTTCTTTTACCTTCATCTAACGCCAACTATAAATTGTATCTGTATTATTAGGTTTCTTCTTTTTTTATGTGCAGGATACAAAATCCCAAAGAAGAAACTGTTATTGCTGTTTAAGGGGGATAATGAATACTCACAGGGTGATGTGGAGAGGAAAATGACTGCAGAACAGAAGGATCATCTTGAAGACAATCCCAGCAGTAAGTGGATGGCTAGTTGAGTTTATATGGGATGTTTCCCACTGTTGTTGGGGGGGTAGGAGGAATAGAGAAAAGTGTAGCATTGGAAGAGCAGGGAGTGTGGAGTTATGAGGCTGTAGTGATGATGTCAGAAAGGCTCAAATGACTAAAGCCTGGAATTTCTTTTAAGAAGCAGGTTATATTTTATTGTGGCTATGGAACTGAACTGAGAGTTAGTGGATGTGACAACAGATCGACTTTATGGGGTCTTGATTCCAGGAGTAGGAGAGCAGGCAGGTATCAGCATTATAAGCATTTTGTTCTTGAAAAAGGAAGGACTTGGAAAGTTCAGGTAGGAATGAACTACTGTAGTTCACAAGAGGGGAGATGAAGGCAAGAGAAAAGGTTTCAGCAGAGGAGGGGCGTTTGAAGTGACGATGGAAGCAGGATTGTAAAGTTGCTAGTAAATCAAAGATTCACTTCGTGGTGATTGCTCATTGCAGTGCTCAGAGCACTGTACAGTACATTAAACTGCAATAAACATCTGGCGGATGCATCACATCACAATACATACATTAGCAATAACCCATGACCCTGTGTGGGGTTGTAATCCACGACTGGGGTACATTGAGGCTGAGGCCACAGGCTGGCAGTCCTCACAGTGCCCCAGGCGTGATTAAATGTTGCTAACCCCACACCCTGAGTGGGTTATTGCGCTTATAACATGGGTTAGGAAAAGAACACGGTAGAACCCCCAGTATGTGCTCCCCATGTTTTTATGCAAGAGATGGACTGTTTGCTTCCATCTTGTAAAGTTGTTTCTCAGAGACCATGAACTCATTCTATTGTTTTGTACATAGAAATGTCAGAATCTGAATTTACAGATCGTTTTCCCCATGTCGTAAGGTATAAGGGAGCAACAGAGAGGAGTATGAATAGATAGACCATTGATGGAGTAAAGGTCTATGGTACATTCATAAGGTAGAAAAAATGAGCAGACTGGATGGGTCTTGCAGTCCTTATTTG
This sequence comes from Neoceratodus forsteri, assembly GCA_016271365.2. Lineage (NCBI taxonomy): Eukaryota > Metazoa > Chordata > Ceratodontiformes > Ceratodontidae > Neoceratodus > Neoceratodus forsteri. The sequence goes on along the minus strand of JADMNL010000038.1, from coordinate 13,439,012 downwards.
CTGTCAAATTCTGTTTCTATGTCTGATCTGTTACAATGTAAGGTGTAGCCTCTGCATGCAAAACATGCTATGGAAGCTGTACAGCACTGACCGTCAGAGGCTGGAGTGCTGCTGCTGACTGTTGATTAAACTCTGAGTTTAATGTATGCTCACCGTGGGTCATGTACTGAGTACACTGTCAGCAGAGAGGAGCTGTTGAATTCCATGTGGAGGAGGATGCAGATGACTGGCATGCAATCAGCACTGTAGAACACTTACTGTGAGTGCCCGAATGACCTGGATAGCATTACAGTGAGAGTGTAATCCTGGGTTGTAGTGCTATTGCTCCTTGTCGTTACCTCTGATTGGTGGTTATTTTGTAGCGTACAGGCTGAGGGGGCTGCTCATGTTGTATGGAACCTAAGAAGTAGTCACGTATGTGTGGGTGATATGTACTGTTTCAATTACACATTTACTTGCATGCAGAGATGGCAGCACAGACATATTTACTGGGTATATCAGCCGAGGAACTGTGTAATTGAAGAGTTGTGGCTAGCATCCATTTTTATTTCTGCATCTGTACACATGTATGCTGGAAGCAAACACAATGCCATCTGTCTTTGCCAGGCTACTGTAACCAATGTGAATGATATGTGCCTCCAGTTGCCAGTAATGGGGGGGGAGGCACCAGATGTCTCTAATGTGGCTACGGTACTGTCATTGCGTTCTTTGAAATCTGTTACCCCTCACAGTATGTGCATCTCACCACACTGTGCTTACTTTTTAAAAGATCACTCTTTCTGTTATGAGCTGTACCTCAACTACTGCAGCGGGGAAAGGCAGTAGTGGAGTGGTGGGAAACAGTAACTTTACAAACAATGTCTTTGTTTCTATCTTTGTACTGCACCCACACAATGATTGCCCACCATATGTGTGACTGGAACATTGCATTTTCAGCCATATCTTGTTACACATCATGCCATAGAAAGTTACTGTATTGCCATCCGTATTGTGCTGCAGTGGATGTGGTAGGGGTACTGCTGCACTGGATGTGTTACAGTACATTTAAGTATTGCACTGCTGTCTGTACTGTGCTGCAGTGGATGTGATGGGGTACTGCTGCACTGGATGTGTTACAGTACATTTAAGTATCGCACTGCCGTCTGTACTGTGCTGCAATGGATGTGGTAGGGATACTGCTGCACTGGATGTGTTATAGTATATTTAAGTATCGCACTGCCGTCTGTACTGTGCAGCAGTGGATGTGTTAGGGATACTGCTGCACTGGATGTGTTGCAGTACATTTAAGTATCGCACTGCCGTCTGTACTGTGCTGCAGTGAATGTGTTAGGGATACTGCTGCACTGGATGCGTTACAGTACATTTAAGTATCGCACTGCCGTCTGTACTGTGCTGCAGTGGATGTGTTAGGGGTACTGCTGCACTGGATGCAGTTACAGTACATTTAAGTATCGCACTGCCGTCTGTACTGTGCTGCAGTGGATGTGGTAGGGGTACTGCTGCACTGGATGCGTTATAGTACATTTAAGTATCGCACTGCCGTCTGTACTGTGCTGCAGTGGATGTGTTAGGGGTACTGCTGCACTGGATGCGTTATAGTACATTTAAGTATCGCACTGCCATCTGTACTGTGCTGCAGTGGATGCGGTAGGGGTACTGCTGCACTGGATGCTTACAGTACATTTAAGTATCACACCGCCGTCTGTACTGTGCTGCAGTGGATGGTAGGGGTACTGCTGCACTGGATGCGTTCAGCACATTTAAGTATCGCACTGCCGCCTGTACTGTGCAGCAGTGGATGTGGTAGGAGTACTGCTCCACTGGATGTGTTGCAGCACATTTAAGCATCGCATCGCCGTCTGTACTGTGCAGCAGTGGATGTGTTAGGGATACTGCTGCACTGGATGTGTTGCAGTACATTTAAGTATCGCACTGCCGTCTGTACTGTGCTGCAGTGGATGTGTTAGGGATACTGCTGCACTGGATGCGTTACAGTACATTTAAGTATCACACTGCTGTCTGTACTGTGCTGCAGTGGATGTGGTAGGGGTACTGCTGCACTGGATGCGTTACAGTACATTTAAGTATCGCACTGCCGTCTGTACTGTGCTGCAGTGGATGTGGTAGGGGTACTGCTGCACTGGATGCATTGCAGTACATTTAAGTATCGCACTGCCATCTGTACTGTGCTGCAGTGGATGTGGTAGGGGTACTGCTGCACTGGATGTGTTACAGTACATTTAAGTATCGCACTGCCATCTGTACTGTGCTGCAGTGGATGTGGTAGGGGTACTGCTGCACTGGATGTGTTACAGTACATTTAAGTATCGCACTGCCGTCTGTACTGTGCTGCAATGGATGTGGTAGGGGTACTGCTGCACTGGATGTGTTACGGTACATTTAAGTATCGCACTGCCGTCTGTACTGTGCTGCAGTGGATGTGGTAGGGGTACTGCTGCACTGGATGCGTTACAGTACATTTAAGTGTCTCACTACAGTGACATTGGATATTAATCCCTGGTGGGAAATAGGCAAGGCAAAATTTATTTAAAAGACGACTAGTCCCGATGGCTCTGGGCGCCGCACAAATATATAAAGACATATTTCAAAAAGATATCAATAAAACACAGAAATTGTTAAAATATCATAATCCATATAACATTAAACAAATAGCAAATTCTCAGCATTTATACTCAAATCAGTACTTGTAGATTAATATTAATCTGAAAATAAGCAGACAGTGTGGGCAAATGTTATAGCGACTGCAATGGACTAGGACCACACCTTGCATCATACAGTACAGCAGTGATAGACGGGTGTCCGTAGCCCTGAGTGAACTTCTTTTGCCTGAGGCAGTAAGCAATCCAGCATGCTACCGATGGCTACAGTCCTATGGCAGATTTTCAGTACCTTCTATTAAAGAAGAGAAGTGAGAACTATGGCCCTTTGTCCAACATTGTCCTGTTACTGTGTTAGCATTCACTGAACTCACCGGGAGGTATGGAAAACTGTTTTACTGATATTGCACAACTGCTTCTGTATTGCAGAAGCTATCATTTAGGCACATATTTGTACTTCAAGTGCAAAGCCAGGATACATTCACAACCTGAACATCGTGGAGCATACTGTCCTATCTCTTCACTAACGCTGCAAACAACAAAGGCTGCTACAAAAAAAATGCTGAATAGAACCTATAGATCCCTCCCCCCGTGTGCTCATACACCAAATCATCTTCTGCAATTCTGAATAACAATTATCTTCCCTAAATCATTATTCTCCACTGTTTCACACTTATTGTCTAGGGCAGGAGGCATTAGGACCTTGAGCGAGCAAAACCTTAGCAAGGCGGCCAGTAACAGCTACTGGGCACAGCAAATATGCACCCCCACATGGTGCTGCACATTAGCCAATAGTCACTGCTGGATTGCTCACCAATCCTCTGTTCTGTTCTTTATGCCATTGAGTGCACACCATGGGAGCATCACCTCAGTTTGCCTCAGTGCAGCTGGAATATTTTGCTGTATCACCATCTCCTTTTCTTATATGGTGTCGTCCTCCGTCTAATTCCTTTCTGTTCACAATGCCAAAGTGAAGTTGGAAGAGGCCATGACCAAAAAGAAGGAAAGAAAGCCACCCCTTATGCATCAGTGCCCTGTGGGAACAAGATTGTTTCAACCCTGCATGGCCTGCCATAGACCATAGCACAACACAGACTCCTGCGATGCCTGCTTCTCTGTGGACTGCCATACCCTTGAAGACCCCATGTTGAAGTGGGGTTATCCAATTCTTACCTTTGCTAGCAGGCAATACATACCAGCTTTAAAGGTAAGGTCGTTAGGCCCTTTCCCTGGGCCTCTTCCTGTAACCTCTGGTTACAAGGAAGTACAGGGGTCTCCTTGACCTTACCACACTGAGGTGTTGGAGACCCTGGTATTTGGATCTGGTGGACAGTCAACTTCTTCTGGGTGGCTGGCTGAGAACACTACACAATCTGATTGCCTTGAGCAGCAGATGTTCCCGTGGGGCCACAGCTGTACACACCAGAGGGCAAGTCAATGCAGTCCTTAGTGATACCCATTGTGTTATCATGGTTCATAGCGATGACATGGTGGATGATACTGGGGATGGCGCCAGGCCCCTTGGCACAGTCCCTGGTGCTAGAAGAGGGCCTGGCAGTGAGGCTGATGTTGATGTTGGAGGCAGCTTGGAGTCTGTTCCTGATGCAGTGTCACTAGCAACACTAAGGGAGGAGATGATTCCAAGCCTGGAGACAGCAGCAGCAGCAGCCAAGGTGTCAGACCTAGGTATAGTTCTGAGCATGGTGCCTACAGTGATGTTGGCTTGGTGTTTGTCCCCAAACTTGGTGTTGAGGGTGACAGCAGTGGGCCACACATCAATGCTGACATTGAGAGCAGTGTCAAAAATGATGCTGACCACAGTGACAGGGAGTTTCCTGTCTCTGAGGACATTGTCTGACACATGTTCAGTGCCAGAGGTGGTGCCAGTTTGGAGTTGGGTGATGAACCAGGGCCTGGTTTCTCCCCGGAGCTGCTTGCTGACATTATTATCAGTGAGGACCAGGGTCACTTAGTGGAACCCATGTGGCTCTAGTTTCCTGTGTTGGCACTTTTTCCCCAAAGGCACTAATTGGGTCACTTTTCTGATGTAGAAGGACACCCTTGAGGTGGTTCTGATAGGCCTTCTCTCAGGCAAAGCCTCCTATGGAACTCCACAGTCCAGTCCAAGACGTTTGAGAACAGGAGTCTCAGGCCCTTCTTGAAGATCCTCAATGTTTCTCCAAGATAATTCATTCATTACTAGGCCCTTCAGTGCTATTAACATGTGGATAACACTGGGCAATGGCTGGTGCCAAATATAATTGGCATAGGGAGTCAGACAGGGCCCATTTCAGGCTATTCTCCTTTAAACTGACCCGAGCCAGAGGTGGCACCTAATCTCCAGAAATTTCCTTTTCAGAGGACAATGAGTTATTGGTTTACATTGTCTGTTGCTGAGTACACCCTGTACCAGCAATTCTTGGTGGAGATGCTTCAGGCACTGGATCTTCAGGCCTTTACCAGCTTCAACTTAACAGTCCTGCTACTGGGACTCCCTTCTTGTTCCCAGTATTGACATAGTTGTCATTCCTCCATGGCCCAGAGATATGGGGGACGGCATCAAGGGCCTTGTGGAGACATGCCTCTGCCACTTTTGCCATTCTGTGGGACCTCCTCATGTAGTATTGTGCAATCTCAGGGCCTGTCTTTGACTCCATCATAGCCATAGAACCTCTGCCATTAGTGACCTTCAGATGTGGACTCTGCTTATTTGGATGTGCTGGGAAGGAAGGTTTTTACCTCAGCACATGCCCTGAAGTGTGTTTCTGCCCACCAGGCCCTTATGGTGATCTGTTCTTGTCACTTATGGTTGCAGTTGCACAATCAGCTGTTGTGCTGTCACAAAGCAAGGAAGTCAGGCAAGCCATCAATCTTTCCACACAAAGTTTGGAGGTAGCATGGCACCTGTCAAAGGCATCATGTGATGCCAGAGAAGTGACCTCCAGACCATTAGGAAGAACAGTCTGTGTGTTAGTTTGCCTGTCCCAAGTGGCATCTTTGGACCAACTGACTTTTTCTTCCCTAGGATTAGGTAGAAACCCTCTTGCTCTTGTTCCAGAATGGCACCAGCCAGGCCATGACCAGGTCTAGGTCTCACCAGATTTGTAAGGTGCCCTTACCTCAGGTGTTCTTCCCCATGCAGAGGGCTGAGTGTACATGAATACCATGTGGGTGAGCCAGATCCTCCCTCAGGAAAGGAAAGTTTGGTACTTTATTTATTTAGAAACATAGAATTTGACAGCAGATAAGGACTGATTGGCCCATCCAGTCTGCCCTTTTTACCTAGCTGCTAAAAATGCCACAGATAATACTTTTATCTCTGGCTTCACCTCCTCTTATGAATTGCCAGAGTCCCCCTATGTCTAACCCATGCAGTTTTGAATTCCCCCACTGACTTTGCCCCCACCACCTCTGCTGGGAGGTTGTTGCATGCCTCCACCACCCTTTCTATGAATAAGTACTTTTCTCACATTGCCCCTTAGTCCACTTCCATCTAGTCTCATGTTATGCACTCTTGTTCTAGAGCATCTTCTTTTCTGAAAGGTGTTGCCCTCATGTACCTTATGTATACCCTTTAGGTACATGAAGGTCTCTGTCATGTGTGTCCTCCCTCTCCTCTGCTCCAGGGTGTACATACTGAGCTCCTCCAGTGTCTCCTCATATGTCTTTTGATGGAGGCATAGCACCATTTGTTACCCTTCTTTGTATTGCGTCCACCCTCTCTGTGTCCTTTTGGAGATGTGGCCTCAGAACTGGACACAGTACTCCAGATGATGTCTCACCAATGACCTGAACAGTGGCAACACCACTTCTTTTTTCCCGCTGGTGATACCTTTCCCTATGCACCCCAGCATACCTCTGGCTCTCCCCACAGCCTTGCCACATTGGTTGGCCACCATACGTTCATCAGATATGATCACCTCCAGATTCCATTCCTGTTTAATGGTCATTAATAACTCCCTTCTCATCATCTGATCATCCCCTGGGTTCCTGCACCTTAAGTGCATGATTTTGCACTTCTTCGCATTGAAGCTTAGCTGCCAAACTCTGGACCATTCCTCCAGTTTAGCTAGGTCCTTCCTCATTTGTTTTACCCCTCCCATAGTGTCTGTCCCATTGCAAATTGTAGTGTCATCCACAAAGAGGCCTAGCTTCTCTTCACTAATGAAGACTAATGTCACTAATAAAGATATTAAACAGTGCTGGCCCAAGGACTGATCCCTGTGGCACTCCACTGGTCACCCTCTCTTCCTCAGATTTAGTCCCATTTACCATGACCCTCTGTGTTCTATCCCTCAACCAATTCCCAGTCCAGTTCACCACATTGTGACCCAATCCCAGGCTGCCCAGTTTACTCATGAGCCTCATCATATGTGGAATGGTACTGAATGCCTTGCTGGAGTCCACGTCGGTCATATCCACCATTCCCCTTTGATATACTTGCCTAGTCACCCAGTCAAAGAAATCTATCAGGTTTGCTTGACATTACTTTCCTGTGATTAACCTGTGCTGCCTCAGATGTTGTGCTCTGCTGGATTCAAGGTGCTCCACTTTCCTTTCTTTCAGCAGTGTTTCCATACTTTTCCCCACCACCGAGGTCAGGCTGACAGGTGTGTAGTTACCAACCCCCTCCCTGCTCCCACGTTTGTGGAGAGGGACTACATCTGTCCTTCTCCAGTCCTTTGGAACCACTCCCATATCCAGTGATTTGTTGAACAGGGGCTGCCAGTGGTGCTGCCAGAACCTCCATTAACTCCATTACTATTCTTGTGTATATCTCATCAGGTCCTGTTGCCTTGTTCATGTTCAGTTTTGGGTGTTCCTTTAGGATTCTCTCCTCTGTAAGCAGATCGGTGTCCACCTCCCTTTCAGTCCTGTTTCTTATCCATGGGCCTCCCATTCCATTCCTCTGTGAATACTGAACAGAAATATTTATTCAGAATTGATGATTTTTCCTGGTCTTGTTCCATACCCTCTCCTTCCTTTAACGTATCTATAGAAAGTCTTGTCCCCTTTTTAAGATCGTTTGCTGTTTTTCCTCTGTATTTGTTATTGTGCTCCTGGCTGCTTTTCCTGCCTCCCTTTGCTTTTCTAGTTACACTGCCCTGTCCTTCTTCGATGTTTCCTTGTAGTTTCTGAAAGCCAACTCATTATTAAAATTGAACCACACAGTGTGATGGTCACTGGAATCCAGGTTTTCACCCACCATGACATCTGCAGTTCTGTCCCTGTTGGTTAGTACCAGATCTGAAATTGCTTTCTCTTGGGTTGGCTCAAGCACTAGCTGCTTGAGGCATCACCTTTGCAGGGAGTCCAGGGTGTCTTTGCCTCTGGCTGTGGCACCCACTGGGATAAGCCAATCAACATGTGGCAGATTGAAGTCACCTACCAGTAGCACCTTCCCTTTAGCTGCCATCATATGGATGGCTTCCAGTAGATCCCCATCCATTTACTCCTCTGTACTAGGGGTCTGTAGATTGAGGCCCACATATTCAAAAAAGATGCACGGCACAAAGTGGAGATGTGCCTCACATCATGGGAAATGTGCAGAAGTGCGATATTCAAATGACAGAGATGCGTTGTGCATGTTGGAATGCATGATCACGCATTGATAATGTATGCAGCACAGAAATGGGGTGGGGACATGAATGTGACTGTGCATATGACTGTTGAGCCAAAATGTTTGGTGCATGTGCTGCACATCACAGGGATGTGCCACGTAAAGATAGGACAAAAGGATGGCCTAAATCAGTCAGCCACCCACAGGCAGACCATGGACCTGCACACAGATGCTCCTGAGACAGATTTTGGAGGTGCACCAGAATGTGCTGAAGGCATCCACACACAGCAGTCATACTAGGACAGTAGTGCTCAATGCCACAGGTGCTGTGACACCCCAGCACTGCCCAGAAGGACATCCCGTCACACTACTCCAGGGTAGTAGTCACTCAGCTGCAACATGCAGGTGCCATTGGGTGCACCCCTGGCACACCAGCGGTGCAGACAGCCACAATGCATCACATGTACCAGAGGCCATGCCTGCACCCCTGTGGCCTTCAAGGCACCTCGTGATGGTGGCATGTGCCCATGGTGATGTCTGGGGCAATGGTGCACAGGAGGCCTGGTGGTACTGGTGGAAGCATGGCATGGTTCAGGGTCTGACCAGTGGCACACACCCACAGCGGTACACCAGAGATGCACACTACATGCCGCGTGCCAGGCCCACACCATCCAGACCTGCAGACGTGACACCAATGCCATACTTGCTGTGTGATGGTATACCGACTGCACAGCGATGGGAATACCGTGAAGACCATCACTGCGACATTTATGGCAGTTCGCTGTGATGGTCTTCATGTTCACAACACTATTGCCGGTGGGGTGTTTGCCCTCCCAAACTAACACTGACTGGAGTTAGTAATCTATAGTGTGAGGGGTACGGGTGTGTGGGGAACAAAGCCCCCCACAGAAAACACTTGTTCCCCCAGTGATGGCACAACACCAATTGGTGGTGTTGTGCTGGTGCTGTGCCGACGGTTGACAAATTTCTTGTCCCCATGGCATAGTGGAACCCTGTGTGACAATGCCACAGTGGCACCACAGTGTGTTGGTGTGGTGTTCCAGTGGTGGACATTGCACAACTGTGGTCAGCGTGAGCACCACCTGCAGCCTTGAGGTGGCATGGGCATGCCTTATGTACACCAGACCCTTCCAGTGTTGGGTGTGCGGTCACCATGGCACAGACTTCACCAGTTTCGGAGGGGCCAACCAGATTACCCAGACAGTTCCAGGTGGACCCCACTCACTCAGGTACCCGATCACTGTCTACACCTTGGCATTTCCTGCCTTTCTCATCCCTTATTCATTATAATAGGATATATGGGCATTGAAGTGAATGGCAGGGGCATACAGGGCTAATTCATAAGGCGTACTGATTGGAGTGAGTCACCATGGGCCCTCCCCTATTGCTTCTCTAGGTGGGCTCCTGTGCCTACTGTCCAGGAGGGAACCCCGTACCCCAGTCAGACCCTGTACATGGCCATAGGCAACAGCACTGTACTCTGGCCACTGCAGTCCACTCATATACATATACCATCACACCAGCCTGATGGGTTGCAGTACCTCCTGTTCATGTTTGTGGAGTGGAGGGTCTGCCCTGCAAAGCTGGATCTGTGCATGCTACTGGTATGCAGATGCTCTGAATACATTCCAGTAATGAGATGCAAATGTGGGGACTGGGCTCAGACCATGTAATGCAACATTTGCATATACTGGCTGAATATTACAGTTCTCTGTGTCATGCAGGTGGCCACCCATTGTACATTTCTGTATGCCCCACACAGGTCTAAGGACACCTGCTGTGCCGCACAACTCCCACTGCACTATTGAATGTTTGGGTTATTCAACCAGACTTATGCATTCGGATTAAGTGGTGCATCATCTAAATATACCATTATTTTGTGATGGCGCAGTTGAGTTGCACAGCATGTGAACTTTCATGATGCAGCCAGTTATTTCTGAATATGGGGCCCCATGCCTGTTTGAATGGCTGTGCCATTGCCCATCTCCAGGGTGACCAGCAGTGCCTCTGCCTCTCCCTTCATCCCTTGCACCTCCATCGCCTTTAAACCCTCCTTAATGTAAAGAGTTGCCCAAGCTCCCTTTTTACCCTCCCTGTCTCTTCTGAAAAAAGTATAACCTGGTATAGCTCTGTCCCAGTCATGGTTCCCATTTGACCATGTCTCTGTAACAGCTACAATGTCCAGGTCAGCCTCTGCCATCAAAGCCCCAGGTCTGGAATTTTATTCCTCGGGCTGTGGGCATTCGCACACATGTTCCCTTTATTTATTCAACATTGGTAACCGGGGAAGGTACACTGAGCCAAAGACTTGTTTCCAGGTGTGACCCAGTGGGAGGGGGGTTGGGAAACGGTTAAAGTACAATAAAATCGGTGGATAGCATAGCATACAAACCAAGATACAAACAAATGCAGAGCAACATGACAAAAGTGCAGCCTGAAAAAGTGTGTGACAGACACAAAATCTCACCAACCAGAGGTACAATCAAACATTAGGTTCTAATAGCGCAAGGTTATTAGGTAAAGCAGAACTGACCCCTGACAGAGGGGATGGTCTGGGGAGAGAGAGAGAGGAACATGGAGCAGGTCAGATAGGGAGCAGATGGGAGGAGGAGGAGGTGAGAGGCAGGAGTTTAAGATAATGCTTAACAGAAGCTGAGGAGGATGAGAGATGTATGGAAGATTGAAGGAGGTTCCACAGTGAGGGCAAACAGTAGGAGAGGGGAGACTGCCCTGCGGAGAATAGTGAGGGGTGGGGGTATGGAGAAGAAGGAGTGATCCCTGGAACAAAGGGAATAGAAGGCACATGGCAAGGGAGACATCAGTGAGGATAGGTATGAGGGCAGTGTCTCGAACCAGTATTTGGAGATGACAGATACACAGTAGTGCATGCGATGGGAGGGAAGAAGGAGGAGTAGGGTGTGCAATGATGGGTGTAGTGGGTGCGTTAGTGGCAAAATGACAGAAGGCATTACAGATGGTGTCCAGTCTGGTGAGGGAAGAGGAGGGGAGCAAACCATAAACCACATCTGCATAATCAAAAACTGGCAGCATCATTTTGGCAACTAGCTCCCTGTGAAAAGGCAGGGACAGTTGGTACTTCAACCCATAACATAGAAAAACAGGAACAGAATTTGATAACAGGTAAGGACTACTTGGCCAACCCAGTTTGCCCATTTTCCCCTTCCAATACTGTCACTGCAGACCCTACTTGATCTCCGTCTCTCTTCCCGCTTATTTTCTATTACATAGAAACATAGACTTTGACAGCAAATAAGGACCACTTGGCCCACCCAGTCTGCCCATTTTCCTACCTACAAGATAAGCTGAAGATTCAAGTCTGCCAACAGCCTACTTCCCCCTACCCCCACTATATTTGCCTTATGTCTGTCCCATGCATTCTTGAATTCTCCCACTGTTTTTGATCCCATAACCTCCTCAAGAAGGCAGTTCTGTGCATCCATCACTCTCTCCATGAAAAAATATTTCCTCACATTGCCCCTGAGCCATCCCCCCTCTATCTTTGAATTGTACCCCCATCTCTTTTTCTGAAAGATACTACCTTTCTGGACTTTGTTGATTCCCTTGAGGTACTTGAAAGTTTCTATCATGTCCCCCCCCGTCTCTTCTTTCCTCTAGGGTATACATATTAAGCGCTCTTAGTCACTCTTCATATGGTTTCTGATGCAGACCCTGCACCATTTTAGTTGCCCTTCTTTGGACCGCCTCCATCCTGTCCATGTCCTTGCACTGATGGGGTCTCCAAAACTTCATGCAGTACTCCAGATGGTGTCTCACCAACTGTCTATACAGAGGGATAACCACTTCCCATTTTCTACTTGTGATGCCTCTCCCAATGCATCCCAGTATCACCCAGCTCTCCTTACTGCCTTCTCACATTGCTTGCCTACCTTAAGGTCACCTGATATGATTACCTCCAGGACTTTCTCCATTTTTGTTGTTGTTAGTACCCCCCCCCAACTGTATGCTCTTCACCTGAGTTTTTGTTTCCCAGGTGCATTACTTTGCACTTCTTTGCATTGAATCTAAATTGCCATATGTCTGACCGTTCCTCCAACCTTTTTTTTTTCTTTGGTAACCGGGTAAGGCCCACTAGGCACAAGTGCCTGTTTTCAGGGGTGACCTGGGAGCATTGGGCAGTTAAGTGACTTGCTCAGAGTCACACAGTATGCCCATGGAGGCTGTGAGAATCAAACCCAGGTCTGGTCTGCTGGATGTACCAAGGTCGTTCACAGCTCATTATTCTAACCTCTAGGCTATTTTGCCAAGTCTCTTTTCATCCTTTCCATCCCCAAGGGGTATCAACTCTGTTTCACATCTTTGTGTCATCTGCAAAGAGTCATACTTTTCCTTCCAGACCCTCTACAATGTCTCCTATAAAGACATTAAAGAGGGCTGGACCCAGTACTGAACCCTGAGGTACCCCACTAGTAACACCCCTTTCTTCTGAGTGAGTTCCATTTACTATTACCCTCTGTATCCTGTTGTGCAGCCAGTTTGTTACAAATGCTATCACCCACTCCCAGCCTGACTAACTTGATTATTAATCTTGTGTGCAGGACTGTGTCAATGCCTTGCTAAAGTCTAGGTAGGCCATATCCATAGCCCCTCCCTGGCCTATTACTTTGGTCACCCAGTCAAAGAAATCAATTAGCTTCATCTGACATGATCTTCCTGCTGTGAATCCGTGCTGCCTTGGGTCCTGTGCCCTGCTGGCCTCTAGGTACTCAACAATTCTTTCTTTCAGAAGTGATTCCATCATTTTCCCTACCACTGAGGTCAAACTAACAGGTCTGTAGTTTCCTGCCTCTGCATTGCTCCCATTTTTGTGAAAGGGGAATCACATCCACCCTCCTCCAGGCCTCAGGTCCCACCCCATCCTCCCATGATTTATTAAAAAGAATAGTGGTGTTGCTAGTTCTTCCCTTAGTTCTTTTAGAATTCTGGGACGAATCCCATCAGACCCTATTGCTTTATCCGCCTTCAGTTTTAAGAGGTCTTTCAGAACCCTTTCTTCTGTAAAAGGACTAATATCAATCCCTCTATCCAGAGAGCTTCTACTGACTGGATTAGGTATCTTCCCCCTACTTTTCTATTGTGAATACTGAGCAGAAGTATTCGTTCAGTATCCCTGCTTTCACTAGGTCCCCCCTTAGTTCTTTTAGGATTCTGGGGTGAATCCCATCAGGCCCCATTGCTTTGTCCACCTTGAGTTTTAGGAGATCTTTCAGGACCCTTTCTTCTGTAATTGGACTGGTTTCGATCCCCCCTGCCCAGAGTGCTTCTGTTGTTTGGTTTTGGTAACTCCTCTTCTTTTGAGAATACTGAGCAAAAAGTATTCATTCAGTATCTCTACCTTTTCACTGTCTCTCTCTGCCCACCTCCCCTCCCTTTCATTAAGCTTCACTATCCCTCCCTTGACCTTTCTTTGCTCCCTAATATACCTATAGAAGGTTTTATCCCCCTTCCTAACTGAGTTGGCTATCTTTTCCTTGGTTTGGGCCTTTGCTATTCTGACTGTCTTCCCCGCTTCCATCTGCTTTAACTGATACAGTGACCTGTCCTGCTCCTTCTGTGATTCCTTATACTTCTTGAATGCTATCTTTTTCTCCCTTATCTTCTCTGCCACCTGTTTTGAGAACCATGGTGTTTTTTTACTCTGTTTTGTTTTCTTGATTTGTTTCACACAAAGGCTTGTTGCCTCCATGATGGCAGTTTTGATTTTTCTCCATTGTTCTTCCACCCCTCCTTTCTGGCCATTTGCTAGTGCATTCCTTAGGTATTCACCCATTTTGCCAAAGTCAGCCCTTCTAAAGTCCAGTATCCTCATTTTTGTATGGCTTGTCTCCATGGTTGTGCTTATTGTGAACCACACTGTGTGGTGGCCGCTGTCATACTTGGACAGCTGGTTCTGATCCCTGTATCATTTTTTGTAAATATAAAAAAATGTGTGATGGACTTTCTGGCAGGAGAAAATGCTGTCTTGCTGGAACTGACACATCGAATCCCCAAGGGGTAAGTTCATAGGACAGGACATAGCTTAAACTGCAGATATCTGAGGTGCAATTATCCTGTTAGTTTGCTTTGAAGGCAGGAACCAAGATATCCATTTTATAATGCCCTCAGGGAGAGCCTTTGATGTGCACTAGGTGTCCTGAGAAAAGGAACACAGGCCAGTGTTACGGATAACCTCCCAGGAAGCCAGCTCATTTCATCAAAGATACCTTTGATGTCTGGGGATACCAGGTCCCAGACGAAATTAAGGAGGCCAATATGCATTTGTGTGGAATATACAGTGACTTACATCCAAGAGACTTTTGATGTCTAGGATAAAACAGATCACAGACCGGTTTTGACTAGTTAGATATTTTTAAATATCTTTGTAGGCCATCATGTGTTGTAAAATATAGATTTTACTACACTAAGGCGGAGTTACGTGACCTCAGAGAGAAGGCCGTCTCAAGACTGTTTTTGAACCTACTGAGCAGATCTTAGAGACTTTCACGTTCATATTTCTGATTGAGGGAAGAGAGACCATGAAGCACTGAAAGATTAAGAAGTAAGGACCTTAGACAAGACTAGTCTGAGTGTATATATTGTAGGAATCTGCACTTTTAAACCTGTTTGTTTTAAGGCTGTATGTGTTGGGATATTTTGTTCTGTAATTTTACTGTTTTCCTATTTTACATATTTTAAAGTAAAGATATATATTTTAAAACAGAAACTGCCTGGTGTGCCTTGAAATGTCTTTTTTATATAAGTGAAGCTTTGAAGGTTATAGTTGACACTGTGTATGAGCTTATTGTGGTACCAAACTGGGAAACAGATAAGAGTTTTATAAGTCTTGCATAGAGTTCTAAGGGTTCATTTTGTAGATCTGGTTAGGTGCCCATAGGCAAAGATATCTGGCTCCCCGAAGACAGAATTATCTGAGCCTAATAATTGGGTATGCTAACAAGAGGTTATCAGTTTGAATCCCTCCAGAACTTGAGACTAAGGTGACTCGAACCCACAAAACAGACAAGAGGGTTACCTTGTTCTGTTCACTGATCACAATTCTACACTCAGATGTTGGCACTTTGGGAGTAGAGGGCTGACCTGCTACGAGAATCTGTGACAGTCGCTTGTTCCCAGATGGCTACCCACGTCTAAATCTGTGATCCTCTCTCCATTTAAGAGTACCAGGTCTAATATTGCTCCCTCCCAAGTGGGTTCCAACACTAGCTGTCTAAGGCATGCCCCCTGTAGGGCATCGAGAATGACCCTACTCTTGGATGTGGCTACAGTAAATGTCCTCCAGTTATCATCTGGCATATTCAGGTGCCCATCAACAATATCTCCCCTTTTTCATCCATTCTGAGAATGCCTTCTATCATTTCCTCTATTAAGATTCCCTGATGCCTATTAGATGCCTTCTTGAACCCCACCACTGTTTTTGACTCCACAGCTTCTGCAGGAAGAATGCTTCAGGCACCCACCACTCTTTTTGTGAAGAAGTACTTTGCCACATTGATCCAGAATTAAACGCCACCAGCTTCACTGCATGTCCCCTTGTACTTGAACATCTTCTTTTCTGAAAGACAATCCTCTCCTGTTCCTTATTTCCTCCTGTGAGCTATTTAAAGGTCTCTGTCATATCCCCAGCTTCCCTCTTCTTTTCGGGGTGTACATTCTGAGGTCCTTTAGTCTCTCCTAGTAGGGTGTTTAGTGCAGACCCTGCACCATTTTATTTACCCTCCTCTGGACAGACACCAGTCTGTCTATGTCTTTCTGGAGTTGAGATCTCCAGAACTGGACACAGTACTCTAAATGGATTCTCTCCAGCTAGCTATATGGGGGCAACACCACTATATTCCTTCTGCTGGGGATACTCCTCCTTATGCACCCCTGCATTCCACTAGCCCTTCCTACTGCCTTGTCACACAGCCTGATCACCAGTAAGTCATCAAACTTATTAGCCCAAGTTCTCCTTCCTGTTTGTCTGCCTTCACTACATCTTCTTCCATTTTGTACTCCGCCTCTGGGATTCTGTGCCCCAAGTGCATGATTTTGTACTTTTTCACACTGAAACACAACTGCCATACCCTTGACCACTCCTTGCACTTTTTCAGGCCACTGTGCATCTTTCCTCACACACCCTTCCCAAGTGTCCACCCTTTCTTATACTCACCTCCTCTTCTCTCCGGGATAGCCACCCAAACCCAGGCCCTGTTGCCCTTGCTCCTATGGTGCCTCCTCCTTTACTACCCCCCTCCTCTCTTCTCTCAGCCCCCCCAAAGGGCTTAAAGATCCTTCATCTAAACACCCGCAGCTTGTTGCGAAAAGTAGACCAGATTCAGACCATAGTATGCACTCTGAAACCAGACATTCTAAACATCTCAGAAACTTGGCTAAACAGCAGTATCCCTGACCACTCGTTCTCTATTCCTGGCCACTACTACTAAGGCAAGACCATGCTGGCAGGGGTAGTAATGTGGCCATTTATGTCCTAGCCTTCATCTAACAATCCATCATCTACTCATCCTCCAATCCTGAGACCCATGCTGCCCTAGCTATCCATGTGACCCTCCCCTTCACTCTCCCAATCTTCATAGCTGGTATGTACTGCCACCCAAATGTCCATCCTTCGGTCACGCTAGACCTCCTAACCTCCATCACTTCCCTTTCTCACTCTGGGGAACTATTCATCGTTGGTGATTTGTATATAAATTGGTTGTCATCTAAAACTACCAAAACTGGAAAAAAATCTGAGCCCTGAACCTCTCCCAACTGATCTCCGAACTCACCCACCTAAACCACAAGACACAGCAGCACTCCCTACTCAGCTGGGCCCTTACCTCCCACCCCCACCATGTCATCACCTCTGACCTCCTCCCTGATGCTCTCAGTTACTTAACCCAATATGCATAGTTAGGAAAGTCCACAGAACTAAATTGCCACAGAAAACCATGCAACTGTGCTCTTTCAAGTCTGTTGACCTCAAACCTCTCTTGAGTAACCTTGCCACTTTTGACTGGTCCCCCCTAACATCTTTCCCCTCAGTTGATAAGGTCCTTGCCCACTTCAAAGAAATTGTTGTTGTGAACTGGAACACCTTTGTTCCACTCAAGCAGACCAGAGTCAGAGGTAGCCACTTGCCTTAGATAAGCCCTGAATTTCTGTCCTGTCTCAGGGCTGGAGATCGAGCCTGGAAGTACCATAATGCTGCCCAGCATTCTAGTGACCTCGCAAAGTGCTGCATGCTCAGAAACCCTTGCACTAGGGCTACAAAGTTAGCCAAGTCCGAATATTTCAAATCTGCCTTGATCACCAACATAAAGTCCCCTTCAAAGTTCTGGAAGGTGGTGGACACCCTATTTACCTCCTCATCTCGCCCACCGCCCCCAGTACTTAAAATAAATAGCTCACTAGTGTCTGACCCAGTAGCTGTAGCTGCAGAATTTAACTCCTACTATACCTCCTGTGCCACTGAGCTACTGAAATCCTTCCCCTCCTACCCATCCCTCTCCCCATTCTCTACCGGTGTGCCCCCTTCTCCACCCTCGTACCTTCCCTTCTCTTTTGCTACTGTAACCCCAAATGATGCCCTGAGTGCCCTCCTCACCATCAACCCTTCTAAAGGTGCCTCCCCGATGGCCTTGACCCCAAACTCCCTTCCCTCTCCTCTATAGCCATTGCCTACCCCCTCTCAGTAATCCTAAATCTCTCATTCTCTACTGCCTCTGTCCCCTCTTCATGGAAACACGCTATGGTCCTCCCTCTACCCAAAGGGGGTGACCACTCATCCCTTGGAAACTGTCACCCCATTTCTCTCCTCCCTACTACTGCCAAGCTAAAGGAACACATTGTCCTCTCCCAACTCACCTCTTTTCTATCTGACACCTCCTTTTTAACCCCATTCTAGTCTGGTTTCAGGAAAAAATGCTCAGTCACCACCTTTCTCTTATGGCTCACAGACTCCATTCTAACTGGGATGTACAATGGGAAAATTACCGCTGCCATTTTTATTGACCTGGCCCAAGGCCAAGGCCCCATCTCTCACTCCCTTCTCCTCAACTCATTCTCAGCAGCTGACCTATCTACCTCCAGCACAAACTGGTTCAAGGCTTACTTTATTGGTAGAACCCAGTCAGTTAAGTTCTTGGACGCCACTTCCTCTCCCCTCTGATTAGCACTGGAGTCCCCCAGGGCTTGGTATTAGGGCCCCTCCTATTTCCATCTTCTTAAATGACCTCCCCTCTATTTGCTCTCCATCCTCTGCTACACATATGTATGCTGATGCTACAGTCCTGTATGCATCTGGATCCTGTCCTGTTGTGGTTACAACCAGCTTACAACAAGAATTTGACAAGGTTCCGCTCTGGTTTGCTAACCATAACCTTTTCCTCAACACCAAAAAGACCATCTCCATGACATTTGGCACAAGGCAGAGACTCTCTAGGCCTCTCTCCCCTACTCACTTTTCACACCCTTGAGGCGACTTTGCTTGAGGACACATCCTCCTTCAGGTATGTAGGTATTTGGTTGAGCCAGCACCTAAACTTCTGGACATAATGATGCCATCCAGAAAAAACTGCAAACTTTACGAAAAGGTGATGCGCTTCAGTGGTTAGTGTGGAGGGTGCAGGGCAGAGGAAGTCACCTCAGATTAAATCTTGGGTAAAACAAAATGGCCATACACACCACTCTGAAAATAAATTCAATGAAGCAAATTTTTTTTTTTTCCCCCTCCGGTCGTGCCTTCGGGTTTGCCACTCCTTCCGGCTGCACATTGCCACTCGTGGTCCCCTCGTCCTGTCCCCCCTCCCCTCACCTCACATCGCAGCCGACCCAGGGGTGGCCCGGCATATCCCTTTGCCGGGTGGGTCCCCCTCCTCCTCCGAGGGGAAAGACACCGGGGTGGGAGGCGGGCCCCAGCGTACTAGGCGTCAGACCCTGGGTGCTGCTGAGGTGGGATTGGAGGGCACAGGATCCTCAGACCAGCGAGGCGGGCAGACATCATCAGCCGAACCGGAGGCTGGTATTTCCGCTTTTCTGGGGCGTGGTGTGCCACTAACGTCAAGGCATAGCCGGCCACCACGCCCCCCAATCGCCTTAGCTCATGGCGACTGAGTACCATGCAGCTGCTCCTGGATGCCCGCCCCCTGGAGTAGGTGAGCAGTCGTGGGACACTCTAACCTACTCCCCGGCCAGCTCTCCAGCGACCTGAGTCCATTCCCGAACCGGGTCGCCAGTGTCATAGGCGGAAATCCAACGATTATACTTACGAGCCAAGAGAAGCAATTTTTTGCCAAAAAAGAATCGTACAACTAGAATCACGCAGGTAACAATCCAATACATCATTTTTGAACAAACCTAGCTAAGTTATATTTCAAAGGTTTTTACATTTTTTATTAATAATAAGCTCATTTGTTTCATTATTGTAGTAATTATTTGTATAATGTAACTTTTTTCTTAAATAATAAATGTATCTATGATGACATAAGACAGAAAGATTTGTGACTAATAAATTAACTTTAGATTTGTTCATAGAACTGTCAATATTATTTATATATCAGTGATTAGTATGATAGTAAATGTATAAAAACCCAGAATGCTTTGTGTTAAATACTCCCTAAGGAAGCTTGAAAAAGCCAAGAGCAGGAGTTATTCATTGTTGTCACTTGAATTAGTGGACTAAAGCAATATATAAGGTATTTCAAAACTGAGAGACACAAGAAGTCTGGATATTTTCCTGAGGGACTGCTTCTTTTAATTTATTTTCAGAGTGGTGTGCATAGCTGTTTTGTTTTACTCCCGAATAAACTGCACCCCAATTTTGGTGCCCTGTTCAGGAACTGTAGTTGCATCCCTCCGATGGCTAGGCGTGAACTTGTTCAGAAAATGATACTTCCCATTTTTGACTACTGTGATGTGGTCTATGGTGCTGCCGCTAAGTTCTCCCTGGCCAGACTGGACACCGTCTTCAATTCCTTCTGCTGCTTTGCCCTGGATGCCCCTCCTCGCACCCATCACTGCAATCATTATCGTGCCCTATCCTTTCCCTGTCTTACAAAGAGGCAACTCTCCCACTGTGCTAAATTCACCTTCAAGCACTGGTTGGGTGAGCTCCCTTCCTACCTCATCTCCTCCTTTGTAACACCCCCCACCCTCTCATTCCCTTTGATCAACCGACTCCCATACCCTGGTTGTTCCCCACAGATCCACCCAAATCAGACAATCCAGTTACTCTCATCGCCCCCCAAAAATCTGGAATCACCCCACCGAATCTGGCACTCATCCTCTGCCTACTCCATCAGCTCTGTACTCAATAATTACCTTGCACCTAGCTACTCCTGCCATGTCCATCCCTAATTCCTTCCTCTAAGCTCTGGACAAACCCTACCCCCCTACCCTCAGCTTAATTTTACCCTGTGAACAACCACCCTACAAATCTCTAGCCTTTCTCCCCTTCTCCCAATTGCTCCCCCTTACTGGCCTCCCTTGATCTCTCACAGAATGCAAATGACCCTGAATACTCTCCATGGGTCCCTCTCCTTCCCCCCCAAGGGGCTTGTATCGCTTATCTACCTACTCCCTTCCCCCACCATCTTAAAGGGGTCTCTCTGGGACACTGCCTTATCCCCTTCTATCCGCCCCCCCCAGTCCCCCTGCAGGGTTCCTCACATCCTGAAGGGGTCTCAAGGGGCACAGCTCATCCCCTTCCCCCACTTCACCCCTCTGTCTCCTTCCCCCCATTTCTTTCATGTAAGCACTTGTTTACTTATTAATCTGGCACTTATTATTGTTCACTCTTTCTACATGTTGTGTGCAACACTGTAATACCTGCCTTACAACTGTATTTTAATGTTTATCTTGTAACTTGAATGTTGAATGACTCATTCCTATTGTACCCCTTCCCTCCCTGTCACACTGGGAGATGAGCAACTTGTTGCTCAGTGTGCCTTCCTGGTGAAATATTTCAATTAGTAAATATTGTGGATTCTGGTGTTATTTACAAAGAGGCAGACCTTCCCTTTCATCTCATCTGCAATGTCACCTATAAAGACATTAAAGATAACTGGTCCCAGTGCTGAACTCTGAGGCACCCCCCCTGGTCACCCTCCCTTTCTACAGGGTGAACTCCATATACAACCATCCTCTCGTGCCTATCGCTTAACTGATTTCTTACACTGTTTTCCACCTTTGGACCATCCCTAAGTTACCATCTTTCTTACGAGTTGCCTACAGTATGTGGAATGGTATTGAAAGCCTTCCTGAAATCTAGGTAGACCAAATCCACCACTCCACACTGATCTGTTCCCTTGTCACCCAGTCAAAGAAATCTATCTGATTTGTTTGATATAACCTCTCCCCTCTATGAATCCATGCTATATCAGGTCTTGGATTCAAGGTACTCCACAATCCTTTTCTTATCAGTGTTTCCATTAAAATTTCCCACCACTTATATCAGATTGACTGGCCTGCAGTTGCCAGCCTCCTCCTCCTTGCTGCCAGTTTTGGGAAGTGGAACTGCATCTGCCCTCCTCCAGTCCTGTTTTCAATGAGATGTTAAACAGGACTGCCAATGATGCAGCTGGAGCTGTCTTCACTTCCCTCAAAATCCTTGCATGCACCCCTGTCTGATCTCATTACTTTGTCTACTTTCAGATTTGCAAGTACTGTACTGTACCTTCAGGACTCTCTCCTCTGGAAAAGGACTTTTGTATATCTCCCTCCTTCCTTCCAACGCACCTGTTGCTTTTGTGTGGTCCTTCTTCTTCTTCCTCCTCTGTGAACACTGAACAAAGGTATTTGGTTAGGAGATTTGCCTTTTCCTGATTCCCTTCTGAACAGTGCCCCCTCTATGTCTTCACATTACAGTTCCTCTCCTGACCTTTCTCTTTTAAGTTATAGACCTAAAAAGTGTATTGGCCCCTTTCGTTACCCTCTGAGCTATTCTCTCCTCTATACCTTAGTGCTCATTACTGCTCATTACTTCTTTCCCTGTTTCCTCTGTTTCTCCTGATAAACCTCCATTTCCTCCTCCGTCAGCATCTTCTTGTAACTTCTGAATGCTATCCTTTACCTTTTCAGCCAGCCTTTTCCGAACCACAGCTGTCTCTTTTTCCTCTTGCTTGTGCTGACTTGCTTTGTGCAGAGGTTTGCTGCCTTCACTGTGCCCTATTTTTGCTTCACCCATTGTTCCTTCACCCCACCCAGGTTATCTCCCTTGCTAGGACATCCCTGTGACATTCACTCATTTTTTTAATTAATTGGAAATCAATGGAGAAGATTAATTCAGAGAAGATAGAAAAGTTGCATACAGTACTTACCGTAACTGGAGAGCTTCCTGAATATTTTCCCCATTGACTGCCACTTTGTCTAATATCCCTCTCTCCCACAGAGCCAGGGACTCTGGGCAACTTACCCTGTAGAGTTTACTACTAGTGTTACTTTTTTTGTGTGAATACCTCCTCCCAGTTATTCCCCTTCTGTGGGTTCTGTAAAACAGAAAAAAACTAGGCTGGGACTCACAGTCATGATTCCTAGTCCAGCTCAAAAATTGTCCTAAAAAAAATTCCCCACTTTCTATACCTTCTTTTTCCTGCCTGGGATATATCCGCTTTATCCGGGTATCTCACTTTTAGTTCCTAAATGCAACCTGCACCCACTGTGCCTGGTCCAATTCAGATTCCACCTGTCAGTAGCTCTATCTGCGGATGGGAGTTTGGTACTAAATTGGATCAACATGATCTAGACTTTGGTGCAGGGTACAGTCCTGTTGCCTGTAGAAGGCAGGATAACCTTTTACTTACTTCTATCCTGGCTATGTCAGACAGTCCTTTTACTTCATGTCTGGCATGGTTTTCCCTTAAGAAATATTCTGGTTATCATATTCAGCAGGCTCAGAGATAACTACAGTGATGGTTATAACTTTACTCCCTTTAGGGCTGAACAGCCCTGCAGTGCCACATGCACCAGTTGCTTGTTTACTCCGTCCTCTCTTCGGGAAGGAAGCGCACTTTGATTGGTGACATGCTGGTTGCTTTTCAGAATGGCAGATGAGGACCCATATGCCTATCCAGTGCCCTTTTACCCTACCTACCTACCACAGAAGCAGCATATCCTACTTGATATCTGGCTTTACCTCCCCTTTTGAATGTTAGGATTTCCCTATGTCTATCCCATGCAGTTTTGTATTTCCCCACTGACTTTGTCCACACCTCCTCTGCTGGGAGTCTGTACCATGCCTCCTCTACTCTTTCTGTGAAGAAGTACTTTCTAACATTGTCCCTTAGTCAACTCTCTTCCAGTCTCATATTATGCCCTCTTGTTCTAAATCATCTCCATATTTGAAAGATGGTACCTTCCCGTACCTTATTTATTCACTATAGGTACTTGAAGGTCTTTTTCATGTCTCCCCCCTCTCTCTCCTCTCCTCCAGGGTATACATACTGAGCTCCTCTAGTCCCTTCTCATATGTCCTTTGGTGCAGACCCTGTACCATTTTTGTTACCCTTCTTTGAACTGGTGGTAGCCCAGTATAGCGATACCATTTACAGCAAAAATATCAATGTTTTCTCTGTAATAGTCCACCCGGGACCCCAGCACTCTGTTTCCTGGTCCAGCACCCCCTCTCCGATCCAACTCTGACTCAGAGTTGGAATCCTACACATCAGGGTGTGTGCGGGGGGACTCCAGGACTCAGAGCTGAAATCCATTAGATCACGAGGGTGAGGGCAGATCCCCCACATGGGGGTTTCAGGGGTGGAGCCCCTGATGAAAAACCTCTGGGGTCTCTAGTCGGATTGATGCCAACTGCAGGTTGCGGTCAACGTGAGTCTGTCACTGTGATGGTGGTTGACAGCTTCACTGTCGAACCGGCATCCTCACGACTGCTTCTACCCTGTGTTCACTTGGAGAAGGGGCCTCCAGAACTGGACACAGTACGCCAAGCGAGGTCTCACCAATGACCAATAACTTCGGCACTGTTGGAGCCTGACATCTGTAAAGTAGCACACATAGCCTTTATCTAATGGTTATAGAGTAGAGATTTTTAAGTTACAGGGGTTCAAATTTTACTATGTAATACTTGCAAAAGGTTGCAAAACACTCAAAAATGTGGATGTTTGTAGACTTAACATTTGACATGCATATCCATTGTATCCTGGTGTCTAACACGACTGGATAAACTGGTTTAGCAATTTTAAATTTACAACAGAAAACAAAACAAAATATATTTATTAGTAACATTTTCTGAAATATTTATGGTAGCATGTAGATGAAGAATCCATCATTCGTTTTGTGGGATTTATAATTCAGAATGCATGCATCACGGCATTTGATTAGCTGTGCTGAGCTTTTTGCAGTCCTGCTGTTCCTCTCTTGGCGAGTTTTTTGCCAAACCCCTTCTCTCTCTCAGCGTAGCCAGGTTGACTCAGTAGAACTACTGATCCCAATGATATCCTCTTTGTTCTTTACAGTGATAAAGTTCACCTACTCCTTTTCCTACCAACCTGTCTTGTTGAAATAGACACATGTCTTCCTTCCTAGTGCTCCAGATGTTGTCTTCTCCCACTGCATCCTTTTGAGTACCTGTAGGTCCAGACTTGCATGTATAATTCGGCTGCTGGGATCATCAATTTACTGGGTGTGATCCTTATATATCCTGCTTTCAGGTTTGGAATTGTTGACACTCTGTGCCTCCTTGCTCCACTGGGGGTCTACCACTGGTGTGCTACCCAGCTCAGCTGTCCATTTCTTGGTGAAACTATGAATCTTCTTCTTGAACCTGGTGATCCCCTGCACTACCTGCCTCTCAAAACCTTATCTTTTTTTGTTTTACTTTTTATTTTTCGATTTTTCTTTCAGCACACTTGGGTCAGATACATTAGTACATCAACGTGAGGACTGATAGGTACAAAAACTGTAATTTCAGTCTGTGGAATTAATTATGTACTTATAACAAATAAGGAAGGCATTCACAATGTTCACTGATCTGTTAGTATACAGTATTTTGTATAACAAGTCTTATAATGCTCTCCTATGGGAACCAGTTTATCTACACTAGGCTCGGATGGGGAGGGGCGCCAGGAAGGAATGGGGCCCAGGACCAGGGAGAGTTTAAGTACAGTCCCTCAATCATGTATACTATCTTTTGGAATTATCAGCATTATCAACTATTCGTGGGGGTCATAGCTAAAATATAACCAAAGTAATGCAGGGGAAAGGCTCCCCGGCCATCCATATGATGCCCTGAATCATTTGTTTCCTTCCCCACCACCACTCTTCTCATGGAACTAAATCTGTTCTCGACTGGGAAATGCTTAAAGGGACACTGTCAACCCCCTTAGGTCTCAAAGTGTCCTTAGTTTAAAAAACACATTTTATGACTGCCAACATTCTGTAAAGATCGCTGATTTAGCTGGTAGTTTGATTCTCTTTTTTTTCTTTAAAAAGTGAACAACAGACTGCCCCCCATGCTAGCGTTGCCACACAAACACAGGTTTGTTTACATTCCTTGATCAGCTCCAACTGCATCTTTCCTGGACTTGGGAATACCCAAAACACAGTCTTGCCCCTCATGATACAGTGGGAGTTTAGGAAGCTACTGCGTCATTAGTGACTTCACCATTTGGATGCATTTCTAATGCTCAGGAAGTATGCAGAAAGAACAGATGCAGGATTGTAAACAAAACAAGGTTGTTTATTAATATACATTAGCGTGCATTTCAGTCCTGCTAAATAAGGAGACAGACATAACAAACAACAACAGTGAATGTTAGAGACGGTAAACAATCATAAAATGTATGTTTTTAACTACAAATAATATGATGAAAAACAGGTTGACATTGTCCCTTTAAAAACATGGGGTCCATCGGTTCCTCAAGTCTGGGACTCTTGTTTTAAGGTTAGCAGTCAGGCTTTCCATTTTATAAATATCATATATGGTGTTTTCTCAAGTTAAGATAGTAGGTGCTTCTGAACAAAGCCCCAGTCTAGTTCTGCATTTTTTGGCTGCTCCCAGAAAGATATTAAGCAAGTATGTTTGATGTTGTGATTTAATAAACTGCCTCAGAAAGTGTAAAAAAAGAGCTATTTCTGGTGTGAGAGCCCTTTCGAAAGCCGTATTGTTGCAGACACAGCAGCTGGTACTTCTCCAGGTATTCCACAAGTTGATCAGCGACTATGCGCCCAAGTGCTTTTGAGAGGGGAGGAAGTATGTATATCGGCCTGTAGTTTGAGTGGTTGAGCTTGTCGCTGCTTTTGTGAACAGGTGTGACCACTGCAGCTTTCCATAGCTGAGGGAATTTGCCAGTGATTAAGGATAGATTTAAGATTTTGGTAAGGGGGGGGTTAGGATGGTATCAAGAGCGAGTTCGACGAGTTTGAGATCAAGACTGTCACTGCTAGCCCTGGACTTGCCTAATGCTTTGGAGAGGTATTTTTTGCTTTAGCAGGGGAGATAACTTTCAAGTAGAAGGGGGTTGGGGAGAAGGAGCGTTGGTTGGGGCTGCATATGTGGGCGACGTCATTCGGCGGTGTTGGGTGGTCGGGGGGAAGGATTCCACTGAGGTCGAGGAAAGCATTGTTGAATGTGTCTGCAGTCATTTTAGGATCAACCGTAGGGGTATCCTGGATGTTTAACATAGTAGGAGGGGCTTTACTGGGTTTTCCTGTCAAGGTTTTTATGCAATCCCAGAAACTACGGCTGTTTCCCCAGGAATTTGCTAATTCTGGTTTGAAGTGCTGGCTTTTAGCCTTACAGATTGCCCATGTGCACTTGTTTCTAGCTTCTTTGTATCTATGTAGATCTGCTGGGGAGTTTATACTTTTTGCTATGAGCCACAGCTCATCCCTGTGTTTCATCATCTGTAGTAGCTGAGGGGTAATCCAGGTATTTCCAGCGTCTCGTAACTTCCGTTTGGTTAGGGGGGCAAATATGTCACAGGACCTATTAAACTTTTGTATGAAGTTTTCTAAGGTAGAGTCAACATCTTTGGCATAGTAAATGGAGCACCAATTTTGGAGGTGTAAGTGGGTTTTAAAGGCCTCTAACTTCCCTCTTTTGAGTAGTCTGTTTGTTACAGTTTTAGGTAGGACCTTGGGGGAATCATTAGACCAGTGGCAGAGGATGGAGGAATGATCACTCAGGGCATCAGGGAGTACAGAGGTACTGGTGATTCTACCTGGACGGTTAGTGATTAGCCAGTCTATTATAGGGCTAGTACCCGTATGGTAGTTGATACGTGTGGGGAAGTTAACTACTTGAGTCATGTGAAGTGCCACAAGGGTATCTTTAATGGGGCCAGTGTCCTGTGACTCAGAGGAGTCAGGCATGTACAAGTCCTGCATGCGTGTGATACCCTGTGTGGCCCATTTTGGCCAGCAGAGCGACTTTTTGGCAACGGTTATGAGTTGTTTTTTCCTGAGGATAGCATAGTTCAGAGGAGGAGCCCAAACTGCATGCAGAGTGTGGGAAAGAGCCATGAGTCTGCATCAGGCATGTCTGGTTTCGCTCATGATGGGGGTCAGATCAGAGGATGGGACTCTCTCAGCCATCAACAGAGCACCAAGAGGGCGACCGCCCAGTAGACTGGCTTCCAGATTGACCCAGGAGGGAAGGTGAGTGCGAGAGGGAACAAACCATTTTGTGGCCTGGGCAGCCATGTGAGCTGATGGTAGCCTTGAAGCCAGGGAGGCCAAAGCCTCCCGAGTCCAGTGGGCTCACAGTTTGTTACGGCTCCATCTAGGCAGTTTCCCCTCCCAAAGGGGAAGAGATAGCAGCTTTTTGAGAGAGCTAAATAACTTGGGAGAAAGACGGATAGGTAAGTTTTTAAGTAGGTAAGCAACTCTGGAGAGAAAAAGCATGCAGATAGCTGCAACTTTGCCCATTAGGGAAAGGTGAGTTTGCGCACTGATCAATTTCTGCTGACACGGTGGCAACTAGTGGAGAGAAATTGACTGACTCCAGGTCACCCCAGCGAGAAGAAAGCATTACCCGCAGGTAGAAGAACCCCTGTAGAGCCCATGCCAAATCAGTACCCCTGCAAGCAGTCTTGGGAACAGAGAGAATTTAATGGCGTAGTTTTCTTCCAATTAGTCTGCAACCCTGAGAGCCCAGCAAAATCTTGTAAGATTGTCAGGACCCCAGATAGGGAGTTTTGCGGTTGGGATAAGGTAGGTAGTAGATCGTCTGCATAAGCAGCCACTAAATGAGTTGCCATAGAGACAGAGATGCCAGTGATCTCTTTAGAGGAGATTATACTTCCTCATAAGGGGGTTCAGTGCTACCAAAAAAAGTAGCGGGGATAGGGGGCAGCCTTGAAGCATGCCTCTGTGCAGGGCAAAGGGGGAGATATCCTTATTAGTTAGTATCTTGACCATTGGTGAGTTATACAAGGTAGTGACCCATTGGCAGAAATGGGGGACAAAGCTATACATACAAAGGACCTCATGGAGGTAGCCCCACTCCACAGAGTTGAATGCCTTAGAGAGAACTCTACAGCAAGTGCTGCCATGGGAATCTTAGAGTGAAGAGCAATCCACTTGAGGTTGAGTAAGAGTAGCGTGTTATCTGCCTCAAATTTCCCTCTTGTGAATTCGGCTTGCCACGGGTGGATGATGGATGAGAGAATTGCCATCATCCTGTTAGCCAAGATTTTTGCCACAATGTTTGCGTTGACAGAGAGAAGGGAGATGGGCCAGTAATTAGTGCAATCCAATGGGTCATTCTGTTTTTAAGGGAGGAGGGTTATCAGAGCTTCCCTTGTGGTTGGAGGGAGGATACCAGCTGTATGTGCTTCCTGCTGAGCGCAAAGAAGAGGGTTGGCTATTACCTGGCCCAGTGTTTGAACAGTCATGCCATAAGGACTGGGGGCTTTACCCTTGGCCATCTGTGACAAAGCAAGATGCAACTTCTCAGCTGTGAGGGGGCTATCCAGAGAGTCCACCTGTGCCGGCGTAAGAGTGGGCATTGAAACAGAGTGACAGAACTGGCTCAAAGCTCAAGAGAGTTGAGTGGGGGTCCAAAGAGGCCTGAGACTGATAAAGGGTTTGGTAGAATTGCTGCATGGAGGCATTAATCCCTTTGGGATCCATGATCACCTTCCCAGAGGGGGCTGAAGGACGTGGATCCGAGAGGATGCTTGTTGCTTCCTCTGTTGGTAAGACGGGAGCCTGCCACTCTTCTCCCCTCCCTCCCAATAAGAATGCTTGGAGTGCAGTAGCAACCACTCCGCCTTTTGTTGCAGGACAGTATTGATCTGGTACTTAATTCCCACAATGTCCCAGATCAAAGCTGGATCCTGGTCAGTGGCGACTGATGCCTTGAAATGGGATTGGAGTACTGAGCGCTCGGATTGAAATTGTGCTAGGGTCAATCATCTCGCCCTAGTTTTAGTTGCTGTATAAGAGATAATAGAGCCACGGAGGACCGACTTAATTCATTATCTCCTGGGCATCCATTTTATGTCAGGTACACAGTGGATAGTTCGGACTTCATATGGAGCTATGGGAGGTAATGAGTTAAAGGTCTCCCATACCGTACCCACTGATACCACAGCAGAGGGGTTTGAGGTGAAGTAGTCCTTAGCTGTTTTGGTCACCATCCTACAAAACTCAGGGTCCTGGAGCAGGACAGGGTTGCATCTCCATCTGGTACTGATGGCACCCTGTACTGGAGGGGTGAAAGTGCAACTAACAGGGGCATGTTCCGAGATCAGAATGTTGCCTATTCACATGTCTGACACCCATGTGGCAGCCACTTTATTGGCCAATATGGCTATGAGTGGCGTGGGCAGCAGAGAAAATGTGTAGTCATGTCCTGTGGAGTGGTCTCGCCTCCACACATCGAAGAGACCCCATTCAGCCAGCAGTTCTTGCAGAGCCATTTGAGCTTTGGGATGGATCTGGGGGGTGGGTTTCAATTTGTCCAGAAAAATTTCTGGGGCTAGATTATAGTCCCCTCTGATCAGGACTGGGAAGTGTGGATGATCGGCTGAGACAGAAGAGATAGCCTGACTCACACTAGGGAAAAACTTGGCACAATTGACATTTGGGGCTCACACATTGGCCAAGATCGAACCACCCCCTGGGAAGGAGAGGCTGGCGACCACCCAGTGGCCTTGGGAATCCACATGTACCTCCTCCTTCTCCTGTCCAGGAGCAGGAATGATGTGTCAGAATCGCAACCCCCTGGACTTGGTGGAAGCAGAACTAGCCATAACCCGGCCCACCCAGGATTTCTGGAGCCACTGAACAGTCCTAGAAGTGAGATACGTCTGCCTGCAGGGAGCACAAATATTGTAAGACCTTGATGTGCTTGACGGGGTGGTTAAGTCCCTTAACATTCCATGAAATGAGACGCACCTCACTGGTAGGGACAGAAGACACTGTACTGAAATATGAATGGGAGGCTGAGAGGTGCTCTGGGATGATTAGGGAGATATTCCTGCACAGATAGCAGATGCTAGGGATATAGGTAGGGTCATTCCACGCCTGTCAAAGGGAAGCGTAGGCACTGTACATAGCAGTGCACAGGAGAACAGATATACTGTAACTCTAAGGATACAGTCAGAAACCTGTGGAGGAGAAAAGAGAACAAGAATACACCTTATAAGAAACAACAATGAATCAGAAAACTCACCTTGGTTGTTCTAGAATACTCACGGAATAAACTACCAAAATGAGGCAATCTGAAGTAAACAGTAAATACACTAGGGGTGTAGAGCTCAAGGCATAAGAAGACTCCTGACAAACAGGGTTCCTCAACTACGCTAACTTGAGCAGTTGTATGGGGATAGCTTGACGAGCATCCAGAGAAAGAAGATTCCTCCCTGACTGCAGCAATCCCCAAAACTGAATTCCATGACACCGGGGAGAGAGGGAGGGGGACCAGACTCGGAGAGGGGGACAGAGAAGGAGGATAAGGGTCATGGGAGGGGAGTGAGGGAGGTGGTAACCCCCTAACTGGTTAGCAGATAGCCATATCGCAGGCATATAAAGGATCAATACTGTCTAGGGGTCCATATAGTGGTGCCCCTCAACTACACAGGAGCAATGGAAAAGAGGGAGAAGGCAGCCCTAGTGGTATATGATCAGGTCAGCCCCTGGTGGAGCTGGGGTAGGCAAGAGGAAGGGTAGGCGGGATGCAAACTAAAACACTTCCCACGCCTAACTCCTTGCTCAAGGAAGGGCAATTAGAAACTTATCGTAATACCCAGCAATAGACCCCAAGGCCAGGAAACCATTAAACGTGCAGACTGGCTGGAAAGTAACAGGAGGGGGCACCCTCATTAGTTAACAAGTGAAGCCCCAACATATTCCTGGCCTAGATTGGCCCCCACCCCAAAAGAAATGAAGTGATATCACTTGACCACCAGTCCAAAGTCAACCTGTAGGTCCCGGAGGTGGTGTGATGGGAGCTGGCAGGGTCACATCCATGGTTGTGGGAGTGGGTGTAGCCAGCGCAGCGGCATAAGATTTCAGTCCAGGCTTAATGGGTAGGGAGTCTTCAGCGCCAGGACCTGTAGCTTTATGCAGGATTTTGGACCAGCTTACAACTTGCAGTGTCCATGCTTTCAGGGCTGAATGCTGGGGGTCGTGGTACCACTTCACCCAAAGACAAGTCATCCCAGGAAAGTTTAGCTGGAGGGGCAGCCAGGCGCTGATCAGGAGAAAGGTGATGCCCGCTTCTGGAGCATTGCCTGTGGTGATGTGTGGCACCGGATCCTCGTGGAGGTACAGAGGAAGAGTTTGCTGCTGAGGGAGGGTTATGCACAGAGAATGCAGCAGATTAGTGGGTATGAGAGCTCTTGTGGCCAAACCTGGGGGGGGGGCATTAGGTGCTGGAACAGTCCGGTCTGAAAACTGGTCTCCCGGAAATGCCTTCCCGCAGAAAGGTTCCCCTGAGGTTGCAGTGACTTGTCGGATTCCCAGAGGCAGCTGGGAGATGTAATTTGGTATGACAGGTTAGGCCAAAATCTATGCAGTCACCTTCCTGCTTCAGCTGCATACAATGCCACCAGCTCCCTCCCGTCTCTTGAAATGTGTGACGAGGTAAGGTTCTTGTATCTGCATCGAAAACCATTCAGCTACATAAACTTCTTGATGGTTAAGAAGGCTTTCTTGTGAGTAGCTGCTTCCTGGGAAAAGTCCCTATATAAGGAGATTCGGGCCTCCTGCCAGGTAATCTCTCCTATGTCCCTAGCAGCCCATAGCACCTTCTTTTTGGTGGAATAGCATAGGATGTAAGTGATGACGAGTCTGGGTGCTTGCCCGGGGCGCTCTCACCAAGGTGCCAGTCTGTGGGCTCTTTCCACTTCCATGGGTCCTCTCCATCTGTCTCCGAGCACAGTAGGGAAGACTTCAATTAAGAACCTCTCCATGTTTTGACCTTTGGAGCCCTTGGGGACGACTATAATACAAATGTTGTTCCAGTGCCCCCGTGGTGGCCAGTCTAGCCTCGTGGGCCTGCAGGAGCTGCTGTATTTTGCCCTGCTGATTTTCCAGATCCTCTGTTTTCTGTTCCACCACGTTCATCTTGTCTTCTAGTTTCCTCACATCTGCTACCGTGCCCGTAAGGGCCACATTAATGCCATCCACCCGAGTTAGAAGGACCTCCAGCACCTGTGTTACATACTGAAGGGAGTCCCCTATAGAAGCAGATTGTGGTGGGGAGCCACGCTCGGGCAGCAGAGGGCCAGATTGGTTTGGGGGAGAGAGCCGTCCCGGGCTGTGAGCAGCGGGGTCCAAGCTGATAGTGCTGCACAGACCTTAACCCTTGAGATGGACTACCACTGCAAGTAGTGAGGTAATGGATAAGAATGAGGCCTGCATGGCCTACTGTCAGGATCAACTCCCGAGTGCACTGGCGCTTAAATTATAATAACCGAGCGTCAGAACTAGAAATTATCACACCGAACAGTTGGGGGGGGGGGGTTATGGCATGTATCAAGGTTTTACATTAGATTTACACCCCAAGATCAGGGAAGCCAGCTGCGGATTCTGTGCAGTCAGAGAGAGAGCCATGGGTTCAAGCTGACATTTCTTCAGCAATCAAGCCATGTCCCCAAAGCTTTTGTTATCTTTATCTTAATTAGGTGCATCTAGGTTAAGGAGAGGGCACAGCTGGCCCCAATAGTATTGATACCTACCAGGCAGACATATCTACCATCTGGGTCCACCACCTAGGACTGGACTGTAGAGGGTAGTCCCAGTACAGGAGCATTGCTGTACCCTTCTAGTGTGGATGCTCTGTACATGTGGCAGCATATACCTTCCCCCCAAAACTGTCTCTTCAGTTTAAGTATTCATTTTTTGTCAAGTGGGTTTCTTGCAAACAGGCCACTGTGATATCATATCTACTCAGCTCCTGCAAGATCCTGGCTCTCTTGATTAGATTGCTGAGGTCCATAACATTATAGGTAACTACAGTAAAATCTGCAATGATGATGTCCCACCTGGAACATCATAGCTCTGATAATGACCAAAAGTATGATCTAATGAGCCCCCATTCATATCCCCGTAAGACTTAGCAACCAGTTCTATGTACTTACCAAAGTTGCCCAAACCATTAGCAACTGAAAATAATTCAGCATTATAAAACTGATCAACACTTGAAATTTTGTCATCTCTAACTAGACTGCAAGAGAAAATGCACACACTACAGAAGAAGCCAGAAGGAGAAGGATCTTGAGTCATTTCAGTGCTTTGCCATAACTGCTCATTGCTGTTTTTGTTTTAAACTTAGATTTGTGGGCTTTTTGTGACACTGTTATTTCTTGCTGTCTTTACTTAGAATCGTTTTTGGGCTGTTGAAAATTTAAAACCTAATTTGGTGTGCTTGTAGTGGTGGCGTATTCCACTGCTGTCGTCACTTGCTGCAAATTTTATATGCCCTGTTAAATCTGATTGACAGAAGCCAAGCACAGGGAGTAGCAGGGGCTGTGAAACAGGAGGAGAATAAGGGGGAGGAAGCCTGCCCTCAGCACAATGGGAGGGCTTTAAGCCTGAGGTTCGATGGGCAGAGCAACAATGTCATTCCCCCATCAAGCTTAAAAGGTCACACATCCTGGGCTTCGCCAGGATTAATTTTTCGTTGCAGCCAGAGGTGCTGCTCCTCTTCCCTCCTCCTGAGTATCTGCAGCCTCTCTTTGTCACCAAGGTTTGCAGTGCCTCCAGCTTGCTCCTTGTCCAGTGGCTCGCTGCCTCGTTCTCTGGTGCAGCCACTGGCTCTCTTTCCAGGAAACTCCTCTCATTTTCTGTCCCCCCAGTACTGTCTGTTTCTGTCCCTGCCTCCTACGCTCTACACCATGCCGTCCTGTCGCCTACCTCCCTCTCAGCTTCATTTTGTACCACCATCCATTCACTCCTCTCGGCATTGCCTCCTGTTTTGCTGACTCCGTAGCCCACTCCCTGGTTCCCCGCCAAGTTCCCTGCACCATCGACATATTTTTTATTTTTAAGTTTCGAATTACACCCTTTCACTGCCATGGTCTTTCGGCCTGGGGAGGATACTGGGGTCAGTCTAAAGTAACAAAATTTCTCCTACAACTCACCTGGCCCTGTTAATCAGTCAGTCAATCGATCGATCTAACAGTGACCCGTATCGATCCTTTGC
The DNA here is from genome assembly GCA_016271365.2 of Neoceratodus forsteri. Taxonomy (NCBI): domain Eukaryota; kingdom Metazoa; phylum Chordata; order Ceratodontiformes; family Ceratodontidae; genus Neoceratodus; species Neoceratodus forsteri. The sequence goes on along the minus strand of JADMNL010000038.1, from coordinate 13,404,190 downwards.
TGCAAGCTTGGCTTGCCACCCACTGTTGTTTGCTGCAGTACCTCTGTGCTTCCGGAGATTGGTGTTGGTTTCACTTTCTGAACAACAGGGATCTACACACAGTGAGCCTATAGACAGGAATTACGGTGCAATGAGGTTTTTATGGGGACCTTAATTGTTTAAATCATGCTTGATTACTGAACAGTGTAAGTTACGGTGGGGGGGTGGAGTTAGATGAAAAAGTTGGAAATGCGTATATTACACAAACCTACAGCCATTACTACAGTGCTTTGTTATACAGTATATGACAGAAGGCATACATTGCACACATTAGGCAAGGATTACGGCTATCATCTTCCTCTTTCTTTGTAATATTACTCCATCCCTCCATCATTCTATGCAGGGTCACATCATCTAGCCACCCCATGTGACTATCTGTGTGTAACATCAGCCATTAAGTATGGACCACATGATTTACCCATATGGATAGACTTGTGCTTATTTCATGGGTGCTGGGAGTGTCCGAATACCCAGAAAGTTGACTTATGCATCCTAAATATTCTGACGGCTGCCTGCAAAATTGATTTCTAGGGAGCCTGGTCATAGGAAGCTCTACCACTCAATCAGTAGTGCCCCGGCTGACTCCATCTGGCCTGCAATCAATATTTCTTTTGGGCTTACCGTCATGACTTATATGCCACCTCATCGACATCCGGCCCTCCTGTGGCATGCCTCAAGTTCCTGACCCCAGTCATCCTTCACTATGCCTTATCTCGTACCAGCTACATTTTCTCATACCAGCCATCAGGATTCAATCCACTCATGGCATCACTCCTCATTGTCCATCGTCCAGTTGTTTCTCTGCTACCTCAGTTCGACTCTATCTCCACTCCAGGCCATGCCTTCCTATCCATCGCCCTTTGATAGGGGCTTGCTGGCTGCTCTCCACTATTGTCCAAGTTCATTTTCAAGTTCATTTCCTGTCTCTCTCAATCAATTGAGCATACTTCGGATGGGGTCTTATTTTTTATTTATTTCAATTCTAGGATTACAATTACCTTTGAGCCTAGAGCTCTTTAACAAAGGTTCCACGTCAAGACAATTGGTATCACATAACAATAGACAAAATTGTTACACAAATAAGGGTAAAGGATATCAAGTTGATTTCGAACAGACAGGGAGAGGGTAAAGTGGAAAGGGAGAGGACAAGAAGGAGTGGTAGAAAGAAATGGGAAGTGCAATGGCGGGAGGTAAGAAAATGAGAAGAGAGGAGAGGTGGGGGGGGTAGGTAAGGATATGGAGGGGGGGTGGGGTGAAGCAGCCAGGAAGGTGGCATTGTCAGGTGCTGTAGAGCGGATGGGGCAGAGGCCAAACTAGGGCAAGTGCATTATGTAAGGAGCTAGATATAGGAGAGCAGTAGCGGAGTAGTGTTGCATAGACATTATCCATGACAGTCGCAGATGCTGGAAGCGACCAGGGTGCTTCAGAGCCTGGATTTGAAGGCCCCTAGCCCAGTGGTTTTTATAGCATCATTGACAAGACCGTTAAACCAAGTGGGTGCCCTGTAGGCGAATGAACGCTGGCCAATGGCTGTGCGGCAGCGAGGGATATGGAAAAGTTGTGGCTTTGATCCCCTAGTAATTCTGGAGCTGGTTTTCGTTTGAAGGAGTGAACAGACCCCGGGAGGGGCAGTTCCCAACTGTATTTTCTTAGCAACCATGCAGGTTTGGTACTGAATTCTATTATCATGTTGAACCCAGTTAGCTTGTGAGTAGAGGTCACAGGTGTGTGTGAGCCATTCGGCCTCAGTGATGAGTCAACAGGCCTTATTTAGGGTGGTAGTAATCCTTCTGAGTGCAGTGGTAGTGGCAGTGCCATAGATGACAAGACCATAGTCAATCTGGGAGATGATGGAGCTTTGAACTGCGGCAAAGAGGGCCTCTTTAGTCAGGTGCCAACAAAGCCAGTAGAGTAAGCCCTGTCTAGTATTCACAGTTTTAGCGACATTGGTCATATGGGTTCCAAAGGACAGGTGCGGGTCTAAGGTGATTCCTAGGTATCTGAAGGAGTCAACCTGTTCCAGGGAGTCCCCAAGGCAGGTGTTTAAGGAGAGTTGGTGGTGTTTGTGCTTGTTTTGGTGGCTAGTGAAAATCATGGTCTTCGTTTTTTTCTGGTTACGGATTAACTTATGTTCTTTGAACCAGCTTTCAACAGAGGTGAAGCTGTGTTGAAGGATTTGTTGCAGGTGGCTTGGGTCATGATGTGAGGCAAGAATCACCGCGTCATCTGCATGGAGCATGACTTGCTGAGAGGCGGAGTTGGGGAGGGAGTTGAGGACCAGGCTGAACAGCAATGGGTCCAGGATGGAGGCTTGGGGGACACCGGAGCGAACCTGTTTAGTGTCGGAGACCACGCCTGATATTTTTACACATTGGGACCTGTTGTCAGGATAGCTATTTATCCATTTCACCGATTCTGCAGAGAAGCCAATGTTTAGTAGCTGATGAAGCAGGAGGCGGTGGTGGACAGTGTCAAAAGTCTTTGACAGGTCGATGAATGTAGCTCTGGTTAGGCGACCCTGATCAAGGGAGTTGTGTATGGCTCCCGTAAACTCAAGAAGTGCCGTGGCAGTGCTGTGTCTTTTTCTAAATCCGTGTTGCTGCCGGCAAAGGATGTTGTACTTGTCCAGATGATCAGTGAGCTGATCTGCTACAATCCGTTCCAGGGCCTTAGAGAGGGGTGGCAGGATAGAGATAGGTTGGTAGTTCACATGGGAGGTCCGGTCACCACCTTTATGAATAGGTGTGACAGTTGCTGCCTTCTATTTGTCAGGGAATTGACTGAGAGAGAGGGAGAGATTAAAGATCCTGTTTAGAGGTCCCAGAACCTTGTCTAGAGTGAGGGACGGAAGTTTGAGGTCCAGTGTGTCATCACTTGCTCAATTGTTTTTGATGGCTTTTGAAATATATTTCCTGACGGTATTTTTGTTTACTGCTATGAAGTAGAAAGGGGGACAATTTTTAGGTGATGACTGATGGGTGGGAGGAGGGGGGTCACTGTCGTTGAAAAAGTCAGGGGGGAGGATGCTGCTGAGGTCAGTGAAGGCATCATTAAAGGTGTTGGCTATGACTTTTAGGTCCAGGATGGTATACTCGTTTATTGTGATAGCAGTAGGGGTGATTTGGACTCCTTCCCGGTAACATCTTTAATGTTATTCCAGAATGCTCTTGCATTTCCCCATGGCTCAGCGAGTGCAGTCTTATAATATTCAGATTTCTGTTGGCGTATGGATTTGGTGCAGCCATTTCTAGCTCTTTTGAAGTTTTGGATGTCCGCCTGTTTTCCTGTTTCTCTGGCTAGTTCCCAGAGGTGGTCCCTGTGTTTCAGCCTCTTTAAGAGGGAACCCGTGAGCCAAGGATTGCAGAGGGGTTTAATTTTTCACTTTGTTGCCGGGGCAAAGATGTTACAAGCGTCATTGAAAATGTGTATGAATTGATCAAGGGCTGTATTTGCATCGGGGGCCAGGTTGATGGGGGACCAGTCTTGATTTAGTAGGTGAGATTTTAGGTGGGTTAGCTTCCCACGGGGTAGGACTCTGCTGAGGATGACCTTTGGTGGAGATTTCCAGAATTTGTTTGACCAGATGCAGCTGACGGGGGAATGGTCGCTAAGAGAGTCAGGCAGTACGGCGAAGCTAGTGATCCGGGAGGAGTGAGTAGTCAGGATCCAATCTAGTAAAGTGCTGATTCCGGTTTTGTAGTTCATTCTAGTTGTGGAATCCAATATCTGTGTGAGGTTTGCTGACGTGACCATGTCCCTGGTGTCGCCAGCATCAGGTCTCAAGCAGTTTATGTTGAAGTCACCAAGTGTGATGACTTCGGAGTCAGGTGGGAGTGATTTGATGTACTCCAGTACTGCATGGAGGCCTGGTCCCTGTTCTTTCAGGGGGATATAAACGATAATGACTGAGAGGACTTTGTGCTGAGCTCCAAGCAGGATTTTGATATGCAATAGCTGGGCATTTGGTGTTGGTAGGTCAGTGTGGGCAGTGTGCCCCGTCAGGTTGTCTTTTAGTTAAAGGGTGCAGCTCCCTCCTCATTTTGATTTTCGGTCAAGCCTAAAGATAGTATAGCCAGGGATGGCGATTGAATGATCAGGAACCAAGGGGATGAGCCAGGTTTCTACTACCACCACGATATCGGGCTGGTGGGCATTTGCAAAGCCTTGTAGTTGATCAAATTTAGATGATAAGCTGCAGATGTTCAGGCAGATAATAGAGAGAGCGCCAAGGCGCTTGGCTTGGGTGGAGTTCATGGCAGCCCGAGGGCCAGGGTTGGGGTGAATGTTTCCAGATAATAGCAGGAGTAGGAGAAGGTGTTTCAGGGTGGCCAGGCGCAGTTCCCTGTGGGAAAACCTGCGGTACTTGATTGAGGAGGGTTTGTTTGCGCAAGTTTTGTGTGTGCAAAACAGGAGCGTAGTGAGCTGTGGTGGTAGTGGGGCACACTGCACCCTGGTATGAAGGTGTGGGTACATTGTGGTGTGGTGAGCCCTAGGAGTGAGAAAGTTGTCAGGCAGCATAGTGCAAGTGTAGCTATAGCAGAGATTATGCTTATAGCTATGCGGGGGTGATGGAAAGCAGGATGGAGGGAGCTGGAGCAATGGGGTGAGGGCAAAAAGGAGACAAGGGAGGCAGGGGATAGTAGGGAAGGAAAGCATAGTTTGTGGAGGGGGAAGAGAGAAAGGAGCTGCGAGGAAGGCTGAGGTGGATGTACTACAACGTGTGGGCAGAGGAAGCAAGAGAAGAAAAGAGGATTTAGGCAGGTAGACAAGTGAGTGGGGGGGCAGTTCAGGCCTCGAGGGCAGGGGACAGAGAGAGTTACAGGAGAGCAGTAGAATAAGGCAGGAAATATAACTCAGCAAAAATACAGTCCTCGGATTCGGCAGTGCACAGCAGAAGTAAAATACAGATAGAACAGTCGTCGGATTTGGCAGTAAACAGTGCACACTATCAGCAGATAAACAAATTGTTTTTTAGCAACCACCGGGCAGCTACGCTCAGGGCAGAAAATAAAAGTCCAGCCCCCCGGTCTGTAGGAGACCAGGAGATAGTGAGGTTGGAGCAGTGACAAAAGCTGTGCCAGAGCGCAATGCTAGTCTATGGGAACAGTAGTCCTGAGCTCGGCCATGGAGTCAGCGGTCGCTGCAGCCAATCATGACCAGGCAGAGAGGGCAAGGACCATTCGGGTAGATCTCTGAGTGTGCTGGGCCAAAGGTGGCACACACGGCTTTTCTGGACTGAGGTGGGTTTCCTTACTCGTCGCCGTAGATCAGGGAGGCGGCCAGAGGTTGCAGGAGCCAGATATGGTGGCTGAGTTGCAGAGCTGCTGAGTTTGGCAGCAAGGGTGCAAGGTTTGAAGCCTGCAGTGGCACCAAGGATAATTATTTTAGTAGGCTATGGGGGTCAGAGGCTTTGAGAGCCTTAAAGCCTATAGCTAACAACAGTCTGAATGTGATAGCTGAGTGGTAGAGCCGCTGATTGTGGTAGCAAGGGTGCAGGGTTTGTTGCCTGTAGTGGCACGAAGAATAAAATTTTGGCAGACTATGGGGGTTAGAAGCTTTGAGAGTCTTAGAGTATAGCTGACAATAGTCTGATACGATGGCTGAGTGGCAGAGCTTCTGACTTTGGTTATAAGGGGTGCATGGCTTGAGGCCTGCAGTGGTACCAAGAGAGAAAAACGAAATATTTTTAGCAGACTGTGGGGGTCAAAGACTATAATGAGAGCCTTAGAGAGTAACATACCTCTCAACATAGTGCCTCATAAATCAGGGACAAGGCTTAAAAAAATCAGGGACAAAGGACCAAAATAAGGGACACATCTTCAAAATTAGAGATATCCACACAGAAAGCTGGTAAAATATGGGGCTTAGTGCAAAATGCATTTTTCTAAAGAAGAACAAGTCTGTAACTTTAATGCTTGACATTGTTTTGTGCTTATCGTCCCCACTGTTTAGCCACAAAAACACAAATTTTAGGAGGGACAGAGTTAAATTTTGAGGTAAAATCAGGGACGTCCCTGAAAATCAGGGACACTTGAGAGGTATGGAGAGTAATGATAAAGTAGCAAGATATGTTGGTTAAGGGGTAGAGTTGCAGACTCTGACAGCATGGGTGCTGGGTTTGAGACCTGCAGTGGGAGAGAGGGCAAGTATTTTTCTTTCTCGGTAGGGAGAAGGAAGGGTTAAAAGCTAAAAAATAGAGGTAGATATTGGCCTGGTTTGTTGGCTTAGTGGATGGGATACAGACTTTGGAGTCAGGGGTACAGGGTTTGAGACTTGCAAGGGGACTAATGGTGGGCCAGTGGGAAAGGAGGGATTAGAGTAGAAGAGAAAGGCAGCAGAAAGGATTAGGAGAGAAGCAGGAGCGCAGCAACCCCTAGTGGTCGGAGTGTATAAAAGACAACGAATCTCTGTGTGCAAGCACTGAGGCAAGGGTTACCCCAAAGGGCATTTCAAAGAAATACAAAATCACACATGGCCCCACAATGCAAAGCATTGTGGGCTGCATATGCAAATCACCACAGAATATTATGCTGGTTCAACTTTAAGCAGAAATGCATGGTGCCGAAAGGCCTCTCACACAGTTTGCAAAGGGTGCCAACAGAAGACATAGACACGTGTTTCGTTCTACCAGGACTCATCAGTATGCCTTGTCTGTGTGACACCCCAGTAGAATGAACCAGCTACCCTAAGATAGTCTATCTGGGTTATGTTGTGGTGAACCCAATTAAAACAAAAAAACTATTTAAAAGACAAAGAACCTCTGTGTGCAAGCACTGAGGCAAGGGTTACCCCAAAGGGCATTTGGCTGGGAAGCCAAGTTTCAAAGAAACACAAAATCACACATGACCCTGCAATGCAAAGCATCATGGGCTGCATATACAAATCACCGCAGAATATTATGCTGGTTTAACTTTAAAGTGGACATGTAGTAGTAGTAAAAAATAAAAAAAAAAGTAGGTCATGTGATGTGTCATGTGACCTGTAGGCAACAATAAATTGAGTGACGCCCGTGGGTGGGGAAGCCTGCGCGCAGCGCAGATGGGGTAAGACCTCTCCAGAAGTAGGCTAGTGGGAAAGAGGCTTTACCTCTTAAGGCTCTCTGCAGTCCCGTGTTCCAAGCTCTTCAGCTGGGAAGTGTTCTGAGGGGAGAGGGCTGTGTAAGAGACCAATAAGGGGAAGGGACAGGCCACATGATGGCAAGGCACAAGCTAATATCCATCAAGCTCTCTTCTGCAGTGAGGGCCAATGTGTTGCCATGCGTCCAGCCTCCACCTGGGGCCAGCAAATGCTGAGCTGTGAATATACCCTCTTTCCCAGGAGAAGGCGGGTGGTCATTGGACTCTGAAGTCTTCACCCCCCCAGCCGGTCCTCCCAACACCCAAACCTGTTCCCAAACCTTGGTCGGTGGTGTCACAGGCAGAAATCCAATTCAGGCAGTTAAATGATAGGAAAAAACAAATGTGGTCCACCTTAGTAGTGGTGGTGGTTCAGATTAATTCACATCTGAGTTGTAACAAGCAAAGAGACTAAGTGATTTGTAACTTGTGCATGTGGGGTGTGGGTGTTGAAGAAAGGGGATCATAGTGCTGTCACTACTGCCATCATCCCTGAGGGTTGTGGATTGCATTGTTGCTACTGCCATCACACCTGAGAGGTGGGGGGCCGTAGTGCTTCTGCCATAACCACTGGTGGATGGGAAATGTTGTACTGCTGCTGTCCACCAGAGGGATGGGAGCCATAGTGTTGATACTGCCATCACACCTGAGAGGCAGGGTCTGTAGTGCTTCTGCCATAACCACTGGTGGATGGGGAATGTTGTACTGCTGCTGTCCCACCTGAGGGATGGGAGCCATAGTGCTGATACTGCCATCACACCTGAGGAATGCGGGGAATGTAGTACTGCTGCCATCACACCTAATGGATAGGGACCACAGTGCAGCTGCCTTCATCACACCTGAGGGAGGGGGGGACACAGTGTTGTTGCTGCTGCCATCACACCAGAAGGATGGGTCTGTAGTGTTGCTGGTGCTGCCATTGCACCAGAGGGATGGGGGCCTTGCTGCTGTTTCCATCACACCTCAGGGATGGGGGCTGTAGTGCTGTTGCTGCCATCATATTTTGTACCTAAAATAACTTTAAATTGGTACTAGGATGGAAGGATGTGCAATAGTGGAGGTCGAAGCTGCTAAAATGCATGTTAGTAGAGTTAAAAATTGTTAAATAAAGTACACAAAACCAAACACCGGTAAAACTGGATTTTGGCTTAGCAGACACCGGTGACAGTACCGTTTTTTACAATGTGCAAAATGGAATTTGCCCTTTCTCAATCCCGGTAAACCAGTGTCCCTGATCATGGTTGAAGAACTGGTGCTGTGAGGAAGGGTTTGGATTCACTGGGGACTGGGGACCCACCTGGAGGGATGGAGGCTTGTTCAAACCTTATGGCCTGCATCCATCTTGGAGGGGAATCCAAGCACTCAATGATAAGTTTAAATGCTATATCAACAAGCATTTAAGCTAGCCAAGGGGGGTGGCAGGCCAGCAAAAAGGGTGCCTGATTGTCCACCCCCCTCAGCTAGCAGTGGAACCAGTGAACAGGTGGAGTGGATATCACTACAAAGCAGTGTGCAAAAGATGGATATAAGCACCCTAAAGGTGGATAGGCAGAAAGGGGGCAAAATTCAACACAAGGGCAGACAGCAGGGAGAACCTGGGATAAAGAACAACCAGGGAGGGGGATGGAGTAGAACAGCTAAACAATCCAGGGAGTTCAAATCATGGAAAGCCATGTGTACCAATGCCAGGAGCCTTAGCAACAAGATAGAGGATCTGGAGGTTGTCATGGTGCAGTCAAACCTGGACATTGTGGCCATCACAGAGACCTGGTGTAATGATAACCACAAGTGGGAGATGGCCATACCTGGTTACAACATATTCAGAAGAAACAGGGCAGGTAGGAAGGGAGGAGGAGTGGCACTTTATGTGAAAGATGGCATAAAGGCCACAGAGATCCAGGAGGAATAAAATGGGGGAGAGATACTGTGGGTTAAGCTGGAAAGGAAAATGGGGACAGTTGTCTGCATGGGGTGGTCTATAGACCACCAGCCCAGGAGGAAGAAACAGATAGGGAGCTGATGCTAGCCATCCAAAGGATGGCAGACAGGGGTGAGATGGTGCTGGTTGGAGACCTTAGTATTCCAGACATGGACTGGAGCCTCCCAGCAGCAGCATCAACCAGGGGCAGATTTATCCTGGACTTCCTTCAAAGAGCCTTCCACAAGCAACTGGTCATGGAACCAACTCAGCAGAAGGCAGTTCTGGACCTTGTGCTCACAAATGGGGACAGTGTGATGGGGTGATGGTGGAGGAGCATCTGGGGAACAGTGACCAACAATCACTGTGGTTTGACATCACAGAAGGAGCAGAACCAAACTGCACAAAAACACGTATCCTGGATTTTAGGGAGGCAGACTTTGAGAAAATGGGGAGATACTGGAAAGAAGCATTAATGGGAATGGGGTGAGAATCAGGGGTTCAGGAACAGTGGGCAATATTGAAAACGGGGATTACAAGAGCAACAGAATTATGCATTAAGCAGGTTAGCAAGGGGAAAAGGAAGAGGAGGCCATTATGGTTTTCCAAGGAGGTAGCAGAGAAAGTGAAAGCCAAAAAGATTGCATTCAGGCAATACAAAAAGTCGCAGGCAGAAGGAGATAGGGAGAAATACCAGGAAAAGCAAAGGGAGGCAGGGAGGTCAGTAAGGGAAGCCAAAGCTCAGACAGAAGAGCACATTTCAAAATCAGTGGATAGGGGGACAAAGCTTTTTACAGGTACATAAGTGATAAAAGAAAGGCAAAGGGAGGGATAGTGAGATGGAAGTGGGAGGATGGGGCTGTGTAGAGGATGACAACAATAAAGCTGACGTATTGAACAGGTATTTCTGCTCGATCTTTACTGAGGAAGAGGAGGGTAATGGGCCTGAAGGGAGTACAAGGGGTGAGAACGGCGCAGAAATGGACACAAGTCCCTTTACACAAGAAAGGTTCCTGAAGGAACTGGAAAGAATAAAAGTTAATAAAGCTGAAATACTGAAGGAGAGATTGGCTGAACATTTGGTTGCCAATGGACTACAGGCCCAAAGACAGCATGGTTTCACCAGGGGGGAGTCATGTCAGACCATCCTCATTGAATTTTTCGACTGGGTGACAAGGGAGGTGGATCGGGGAGGGCAGTGGACGTGGCCTATCTGGACTTCAGCAAGGCCTTTGACACTGGGCCACATGGAAGCCTATTAAACAAACTAGGGATTATGGGAGTGGGCAGGACAGTAGTGCGGTGGGTAGGTAACTGGCTGCATGGCAGGACACAGAGGGTGGTGGTAAATGACTGTTGCGCCACAGAGGGAAGAGTGATCAGTGGGGTACTGCAAGGATCAGTGCTGTGACCAGTCCTATTCAACATCTTCATCAGTGATATTGCGCAGGACCTAGAAGGTAGAATTTTCCTGTTCGCTGATGACACAAAGCTCTGTAACAGAGTGGACAGGTCAGAGGCTGTAGACAGAATGAGGAGGGACCATACCTCTCAACTGTACCACATTACGCAGAACATTCCTCATTTTACTTCACAAAAGCTCCCTGTTCCACATTGTGAGGACTTTTTCCACATTTGAAGTCAACATTTTAAAGCAAAATCCATAGTAAATGATGCAAAAAATATATTCTAGGGACGTGGATATGTTGTTCAATCCACACTTACTGGCAGGTTCCTTGCTGCTTTAAATCTTGCCGGTTTATCCGAAACTCATTCTCTTTTGTAATTAAACCAGTTTTATTAGATTAACAGTGAATAACACAAATCCAGATATACTGTAAATAACAATGATCAGAACATTAACTGCAGGGATCAAACTCCCAGGCCACACCCACCCTTCCCCCCTCCCCTCCCATGACTACACACATAACCAATTCTAGATTCACCGACCCTGAGGTGAGTCGGGCCTCAAGGCTTCCAGACTGCCATGAGCGCCTCAAGAGTACCCCAGAGTGATGTGTATGCCCTGGCCCTGCCTTGCAGGTAGGCTATATGCCACTCCAGCTGTAGAGCCAAAGTGCACTCCTTGTACTACTCCATCAGAGTGGGAATCTTATCGCTCACCCAATACCTCAAGATTATCAATTTAGCTGCTGCAGAAATAAGTGACATATGAGCTCTTTTGACTTTAGTCATACCGGCTGGAAAGAGGCTGATCAGACACACTTTGGGGGTAAATAAGGTTTCTAAACCAAGGATAAGGTCTAAGGTGTTATTAATAGACTGCCAAAAGGCCTGCACATGGGGACACAACCAAATCATATGATACAGGGTACCAGTGCTCCTTTTGCATTTGCCACAAAGGGATGTGGTCGCTGTCCCATATTTACATAACTGGGTGGGAGTTAGGTACATATTGTGCATTATATTAAAATGTACCAGTCTCAGCCTATCTTGTTTTATGTTCTTCCAGAAATTGGGCTCCTCCGGGATTTCCAACTCCCTTGTCCAGTAATAGCAGACCCCTAACGGTAATCTAAAATCCCACTCCTGAAGAGTTTTATACAAATTTGAGACTGAACGTGGCTGGGAAGCTATATGTAAGAGCATGGCTAAATCTCTTTCACCAGGGTTTACCGATGCAACCCGGGAGCAAAAGGAAGTTAGGGTGTTACTAACTTGCAGGAACTTGAATATTTCCTTGCGCGTGGCACTTAAGGACACATGCAGTTGGCTAAAGGGGAGCAACTTTCCATTTGACCAAACATCTGATACCCTGGAGTGATTTAACTGGGGCCAGAAGGTGAGAGTCAGTGGAATGCCCCCAGTCTTGAAATGCAGATTACCAACAATGGGCTGGTCAGTCGAGTGGTACCATCTTATTGCAAGGTATTTTTGTATCTGATGGAAGGCTTTTAGCGACCATCCCATAGGGTTACTTCTAAGTGACATGGGAATAGCTGATGGGGAGACGTATAGAAGGGCCGGCAGCGAGCATTTGACCCGCGCTGCCAGATACTGTTCTATATCTAATCACAACGGTAGATATTCTCTGTGTACGCTCCCCCTACTCCAGTAGGCCAATTTGTTTATGTGCTGTGCAACGTAGCATAGGAAAAAGGAAGGCGTAGCCAGACCACCTCTTAGTTTCGGGACAGTCAATTTGAGGTAAGATCTATGGGCCCTTTTCTTGTTCCATACAAAGCGACTAACTGCACTTTGCAATTTGGAGAACCACCCTTTCGATAGATAAACACACAGCATACCAAGAGGATATAAAATCCTTGGTAATACATTCATTTAAATTACGCTTAACCTACCCCAAAAAGAGAAGGGGAGCAACCTCCACCTCTCCACGTCCCCCATTATCATTTTAACTAAATTACTCAGATTGTCTTTTATTATGGAGTTCAGTTCTTTGCAAACATTGATTCCAAGATATGCAAGTGACTTTGTTTCCCAGGAAAGACCAAGGGGTAGTAGTTCGACCTTATTAACCCTACAATTTAAAGGGAGGATTCTTGTTTTGGCCCAATTTAATTTATAGTAGGAGAGCCCGAAACTCAGTGTAAAGTTTAAAAGACCTCGGTCTTCTTTTTCCCTTGTGGCTGCGATGGACAAATTAACTCCTGGATTTTGTTGGTGCCCCTGTGGGCAGAAGATGTCCTGGATCGATCCGCCCTCCATGTGCGTTTACTGCCTAGGACTCGACCATGACTCACAGGCTTGTGAGTTATGCAAATCCTTTTCGGCTTCGGTCTTGGAGGACCGCACTGCCTGATTGCTCTTGGGGCATCCTGAAAAACGTTATCCTCCAGTCAAGTCAAAGGAGGCCTATTGGGCGGTGTCCGTGGCGGCGGGCTCGGCAGAACAGCTGGAGCAGATGATCACCCGCGAGGAGGCGGCGGTCCAGGCCGCATCATCTTCTTCCTCAGTTGTGGCATTTATCCCGCTCTCCCTGGGCTCTTCCTATACAGCTTCTTTTAAGGAGCTTTGCCAATCCCCCTCCACCAAGGGAGAAGAGCCATCGAGACATTCCTCTCGCTCCAAAAAGAAGGACTCCAAAGGTAAGTCCTACTGTCGACGTTCGTGGGAGCGGAAGAGGTCCCCTTCACCTTACAGTTGACTCTTGACTTCGGTCGAGATTATGGCTGTGGCCACTGGCTTCACGGTGCCCCCGTCGGATGGTTTGTTGACTGGAGAAGCTGTCAACCCTTCTTCACCGGTTCCCCTGGTGGAAACTGAGGACTTGCCTGTGTCTCCTGTGCCAGAGTCCCTAGTTTAGGTCCCTGAACTGAAGGAGGAGCAGGTTTCCCCCGTCCCCTCTCTGACCCACCGTCGGAATCCCCGAAGGTCTCGGTCTCGGACCTCTTCCAGGTCCTGCCGGTTCTGCTGACGTCGGCGGTCTTGGCATCATGGAAAACGGTGGTGCCGCTCATCCTTGTCGTCCTCTTCGGAGGATAGGCTCCGGTGCAAGTTGCATTGGTGCTACGAGGATTTAATGTGGCAGCAGCTCTTATTGTCAGGGAATAAGCTGACTCCGTCGCCTTCTCTGGCCATTAAGTAGCTGTCACCGGAGCAGCCAAAGCAACCCCTCATAGTGGTTGAGGAGCCGAAGCCGGCACCGGTTGTTTGGCCGAAACCACGCTGCGTCACCCATTGTGGTGGATCCTCCGCCTCCATAACCGAAGACTGGGGCCCTGACCAAGGATTCTTGGTCGGGTCAGGGTTTGCCCCATAGGTTGTCGGTCACCCTCACTCCCGATCGACCTCGGCAGGTGGAGGGTGGCTCAGGCACTCGGCAGCTGTTCGCAGACTCCTCGGAGTCTGATGATGACTCCTCCTTGTTCTCCCGGCTGCTTGACTTGGAGTCCGCTGGGGGTCAGTTAGTGGACGAGAGCCCATCCTCATTCCTCGGAATGGTTCGGCTCATCTCAGAATCCACTGGGATGAAGCTCGAACCCGTTTCAAAATGGGCCAAGTATCCCCTCATAGAGATACTGGACTGAGGGGATTCCCTCACAGAGGCCTTCCTGGTGGCCGAAGCCATTGTTGGCCTGGCCCTGGAGCTATGGCAGTGGCCAGCTTCTTGTCCAGCACCTTCGACCAGGATGGCTCGGAAGTATGCTGTCCCTACCGGTTCACTTTCTGGTTTCTCGGAGCACCCCTCTGCGGAGGGGTTAGTGACCGACAGCATTTTCCAGCGTTCCGGGAACACTCAGGATGTGGACAAGCCTCCCGATAAGGAGTCCAAGAAATTGGACTACTCTGGGCGGAAAGTCTGTGCTGCTTCCTCCCTAGACCTTCGTCAGGCTAGCTCGGCCGTCCTGATGGCACACTTTTCACACGCCCTTTTGGGCTCCCTGGATGAGGTGATTCCTCATCTCCCGGCTGACCTTCAAATGACGGTCAAGCAGGTGTGGGATCAGGGAAGGGGCGGTGGCCAAACAGCAGCTCCAAACTTCTTTGGACATTGCTGACTCGTGTGCCCCGTCAGTAGTGGCTGCAGTGGCCATGCGCCGCAGAGCTTGGCTGCGGATCTCCACCTTTACGGCGGATACCCAGCACAAGCTGACAGACGTTCCCTTCCTGGGTACCGACTTATTCAGTCCTGGGGTGGAGGGTCATCTCCAACGGATTGAGAAGTGCCGCCTTGGACTCGATCATGTCTGCCCAGAAGAACAAAGGCCACCAGCAGCAGCGTAAGCCCTTTCGTCCTTCAGCCCCTCCGGCACATCCCGCCCAGCAACACCAGCATCAGGGCCAGCAGGCTCGCACTTGGCACCCCAAAGCCAAGCCTGCTGCTTCCTCCAGCAGGAAGCCGGGAGGGAAAGGTCCAGGCTGATCCTCGGCCGGCCCTTCCTCTTAGCCTGCCCAGTGACGGATTGAGGGGTGTCGCCCCCAACCTCGTCGGTCCTCCCCGGGTTCCCCCTGTGGGGGGACGGCTCCGCCACTTCATTTCCGCCTGGTCTGTTATCACCACGGACCGCTGGGTGTTGGATGTTGTAGGCAGGGGTCTGCCTCTGGAATTCGAGCAGTCCCCACCCTATCGAGCCATCGCCCCATGGGGGGACTATGGGTTCCACAGCCTCTCTGTTGGCTCATCGAGCCGACATTGCCCTGCTCCCCCAGAAGGAGGTGATCAGGGAGGTGGTGGACCCTCCTCCAGACCCAGGGTTTGTGTCCAGGTACTTCCTGGTCCCAAAACGAATGGGGGGCTGGCACTCCATTCTTGACCTACACGACCTGAACAAGTTCCTAAGATCTCACACCTTCAGGATGGTCACTCTGGAATGATCTGGCTCAGATCATTCCATCCTTGGAATGAGGTGAGTGGTTCTGTTCTCTGGACCTTCAGGACGCATTCTTTCACATCCCAATCCATCTGTCTCACCAGCGATTCTTCTGCTTCAGGGCAGAGGCATCCCTTTTTGAGTTCTGGACCATGCCCTTCGGCCTCTCTCCAGCTCCCAGTGTCTTCACCAAATGCATCGCAGTGGTGACAGCATTCCTGTGGTGCTGAGGGGTCTGGGTGTACCCTTACCTGGATGACTGGCTGATTGCAGCCCCCTCCAGGTTGGAGTTAGAGCAGTCCAGGGATCTGGCCCTCCAGGTCTGCTCTTAGATTGGCCTCCTCATCAACAAGGAGAAAGTCGGAACTCGTGCCATCGCAGGTGATTCAGTTCATCGGGGCAGAGCTTGACTCTCTTCAAGCCAGAGCACGGCTCCCGGTGGACAGGGCCGAGGTCTTTTCGTCCTTTGCCCAGTCATTTCAGGTTGGGCAACTGCATCCTGCCCGGGACTTCCTGCACCTCCTGGGCCTCATGGCGGCCTGCACCAGCGAGGTCCATTGGGCCCACTGGTGTATGTGTCCCCTACAATGGGGCTGGCCCGCCAGTGGTCAGAGCGCTCCGGTCCTCTGTACCAGCTGGTGACAGTGACCCAGGAGATGTGGAACGGCCTCCAGTGGTGGCTCGTTCCGGATCATCTGCAGGAGGGTATCCCGTTTGTCCACCCTGAGCCAACAGTCACACTGATGACCGATGCCTCTCTGATGGGTTGGGGTGCCCATCTGGGAGATCTCCAGGCCTCTGGACCCTTCAGGAGTCTCAATGCTACATCAACCTGCTGGAGCTTCAAGCGGTCTGACTAGCACTCACTGCCTTCGCTCCGTTTGTACGGGGTCAAGTGGTTCAGGTTCAGACGGACAACACCACGACCATGTACTACCTCAACCATCAGGGCGGGATGCACTCCTTGCCTCTGTGCAAGGAAGGTCTCTGCACTCGGTCTCTCGTGATCAGCCTGGGGGCGGATCTTCTAGCCATTCATGTGGCAGGAGTCTCCAACACTCTGGCTGATGCCCTCAGCCGGATAGGCGCTGCATCTCACGAGTGGCCTCTCCTGCCAGAGGTAGTACAGGATCTGTTCTCCCATTGAGGCACCCTCAGGTGGATGTGTTCACATCCAGGGAGAATGCGAAGCTGAGGCTGTTTCATGCCCACCCCCCTCAGCAGGGCTCGCTGCAGGGGGATGCCTTCTCGAGGCCGTGGACCCTGGGCCTCTTCTGCGCCTCTTCTGCGCCTTCCCTCCATTTTCCTTGATCCACAAGGTGCTTCTCAAGGTGAAGAGGGGCAAGGTGCAGGTGATTCTGGTAGCCCCAGACTGGCCCCACCAGTTCTGGTACCCAGATCTCCTCAGCCTCAGCTCCAGGCTCCTGAGGCGACTTCCAGCCCGTCTGGACCTGATCTCAGTCAGCAAGGGGAAGGTTCTCCATCCGGACCTTCAATCCCTGCACCTGATGGCCTGGTTCCTGAGCGGCTAGAGTTCCAGGCCTTGGGTCTTTCCGATGAGGTCCTCAACGTCGTTGAATCGTCCTGTAAAGAGTCGACCAGAAAATGCTATGCCTTTAAATGGAAGAAATTCTCCATTTGGTGTCAGGACAAGGGGTTGGACCCTTCTTTCTGTCCATTGGCTAGCATTTTGGACTACCTGTGGTCCCTTTCTCAGCTAGGGCTTTGGTCGACGACCCTTAAGTTGCACCTGGCAGCCATCTCTGCTTACCGGGCGTGGGCCAGCAAGCAGTCGGTGGCACAGGAGAAGGTGGTCGGGCGCTTTTCCAAAGGCCTTGATCACATATCCCCTCCGGTGCGAGAACCTCCACCTCCGTGGGATCTACTGCTGGTATTGGCTAAGCTCATGGGCAAGCCATTCAAACCGTTGCACAGGTGTGGCATCTCTCACCTGTTGTGGAAGACTGCTTTCTTGGTGGCTGTCACGTCAGCCAGAAGGATGGGAGAGCTCCAGGTGCTTTCCATCGAGTCTCCTTATCTGGTCTTCCACAGGGACAAGGTTGTCCTGCGCCCCCACCAGAAATTCCTTCTGAAGGTGGTGTCAGAGTTTCACCTTAACCAGGTGTTGACTCTGCCGGTGTTCTACCCAATCACACCTCAGAGGCTGAATATGGGCTTCATACTTTGGAACCTAGAAGAGCGCTGTCTTATTATAAGGAGTGAATGGCTGAAGTTCAGGGAGAGGTTCACCAGCTGTTTGTCACCTATGCTGAAGCCGCACCTGGGAGACCTGCAGCCAAGTGGACGATAGGTAGGAGGGTCACCTCCTGCATAGATCTCTGCTATAGGTTGGCGGGCATGGAGCCTCCCAAAGGGATAAGAGCTCATTCTACCCGCCATACCGCTGCTTCGGTAGCTGTTTCCAGGGACGTCCCTATCCAGGAAATCTACAGGGCTGCTACCTGGAAGTCAGCACACACCTTCATTACCCACTACCACATTGAGCTAGAGTCATGCTGGGATGCTGGTTTTGGGACCTTGGTTCTCCAGTCCTTATTCCCTAAGTAGGGGGTGCGCGCCTTGCCTCCCTCCTCCCAGAGAACTGCTAGGAGTCTGCCAGTAAGTGTGGATTGAACAACATATCCACGTCCCTGGAAATACAGGTTACTCACCTGTAACAGGAGTTCTAGGAGTGGTATATGTTGTTCATCCTCACAACCCACTCGACCTCCCTGGCTTCGACGTGTGACCTGGCTTCCAGCGGGCTAGATCTGGCGTCATGGGGCAGAGCCGAGAGTTTTCCCACCTGGGTGGGTGGGAGGAACCAGCTTGAAGACCTTCCAGCAAGATTTAAAGCGGCAAGGAACCTGCCAGTAAGTGCGGATGAACAACATATACTACTCCTAGAACTCCTGTTACAGGTAAGTAACCTGTATTTATTCAATAAATAACAGACTTTCTGAACATAAATGCAACAATGTAACAGCGTTTTGAGCTTCTTTGAAACATAGAAACATAGAATTTGACGGCAGATAAGGACCGCTTGGCCCACCTAGTCTGCCCATTTTCCTATCTAACAGATAAGCTACAGATCCTAGTTAACCAACAGCCTAATTCCTCCTACCCCCCCTCCACTAGGATTGCCTTATGTTTGTCCCATGCATTTTTGAATTCCTCCACTGTTCTTGACTCCACAACCTCCTCAGGAAGGCTGTTCCATGCATCCACAACCCTCTCCGTGAAAAAATACTTTTACCTCTGAGCCATCCACCCTCTATCTTCAAATTGTGCCCCCTTGTTCTTGCTCATCTCTTTTTCTGAAAGATACTACCTTCTTGGAATTTATTGATTCCCTTGAGGTACCTGAAGGTTTCTGTCATGTCCCCACTCTCCCTTCTTTCCTCAAGGGTATACACATTAAGCTCCTTAAGTCTTTCTTCGTATGTCTTCTGGTGCAGACCCTGCACCATTTTGGTTGCCCTCCTCTCGACAGCCTCCACTTTGTCCATGTCTTTGCAGAGATAGGGTCTCCAGAACTGCATACAGTACTCCAGATGGGGTCTCACCAACTGTCTGTACAGAGGGATAACAACTTCCTGTTTTCTACTGTTGATGCCTCTCCCTATGCATCCCAGTATCCCCCCAGCATTCATTACTGCCTTCTCACATTGCCTGTCCACCTTTAGGTCCTCAGATATAATTACCCCCAGGTCCCTTTCCATTGTTACTGTTGTCAGTATCTCACCCCCCCCATTGTTTACTATTCCCCGGGTTTTATTTCCCAGGTGCATTACCTTGCACTTCTTTGCATTGAATCTGAGCTGCCATACATTTGACCATTCTTCCAACCTTGCCAAATCCCTTCTCATCCTTTCCGCTCTGTCTTGTGCATCAACCCTGTTGCAGATCTTTGTGTCGTCTGCAAAGAGACATACTTTTCTTTCCAGTTCCTATGCAATGTCACTTATAAAGACATTAAAAAGGACTGGTCCCAGTACTGAACCCTGCGGTACCCCACTAGTAACCCTCCTTTCTTCACTGTGGACTCCGTTTACTACTACCCTTTGCGTCCTGTTGTCCAGTCAATTTTTATCAGGCTACCACCTTGGGACCCACTCCAAGGCTGGCTAACTTGTGTATTAATCTTTGTGTGGGACTGTATCAAATGCCTTGCTACAAAATCTAGGTAGGCCATATCCACAGCCCTCCTAATCTACTACTTTGGTCACCCAGTCAAAGAAATCCATTAGATTCATCTGACATGACCTTCCCTCTGTGAATCCATGCTGCCTTTGGTCCTGTGCCCCATTGGCCTCTAGGTACTCAACAGTTCTTTCCTTCAGAAGTGATTCCATCATTTTCCCTACCACTGAGGTCAAACTAACTGGTCTGTAGTTTCCTGCCTCTGCCCTACTCCCACTTTTGTGAAAAGGAACTACATCCACCTTCTCCAGTCCTAAGGTACCACCCCATCCTCCCATGATTTGTTAAACAGAGTAGTCAGCGGTGGCACTAGTTCTAACCTTAGTTCTTTTAGAATTATTGGGTGAATCCCATCAGGCCCATTGCTTTGTCCACCTCTAATTTTACTAGTTCTTTCAGAACCCTTTCTTCTGTAAATGGACTGGTATCAACCCCCGTCTCCAGAGTGTTTCTCTTGTTTGGTTTAGGTACCCCCCCCCTTCCTTTGTGAATACTGAGCAGAAATATTTGTTCAATATCCCATATTTTTCACTATCACCCTCTGCCCACATTCCCTCCCCTTTATTAAGCCTCAGTATCCCTCCCTTCAGCTTTCTTCGCCCGCTAACGTACCTATAAAAGGTCTTATCTCCCTTCCTAACAAAGTTGGCTATCCTTTCCTCGGTTCGGGCCTTTGCTATTCTGACTGCCTTTCCTGCCTCTTTCTGCTTCAATTGATAAAGTTCTCTGTCCTGCTCCTTCTGTGTTTCCTTATATTTCCTGAATACTAGCCTTTTCCCCTTAACCTTCCCTGCCACCTCTTTTGAGAACCATAACTTTTTTTTCCTTTGTTGTGTTTTGTTGATTTGCTGAACACAAATGCATGTTGCCTTTGTGATGGCTGTTTTGATTACTCCCCATTGTTCCTCCACTCCTCATTCTTGCATGTTTGCTAATGCTTTTCTGAGGCACTCTCTCATTTTCCCAAAGTCAGCCCTCCTAAATTCCAGTACTCTTACTTTTGTATGGCTTGATTGTATGGCTGTGTTTATCATGAACCACACTGTTTGGCGGTCGCCTGTTCCCAGATGGCTACCCACTTCTAAATATGAGATTCTTTCTCTGTCCACGTTTGAAAGTACCAGGTCTAAGATTGCTCCCTCCTGAGTGGGTTCCAGTACTTGCTGTCTGAGGCATGCCCCTTGTAGGGCATCAAGAATGACCCTGCTCTTTGATGTGCCTGCAGCAAAGGTGCTCCATTTAACATCTGGCATATTCAGGTCCCCCATCAACAATGTCTCTCCCTTTTCTGCCATTCTAAGGATGCCTTCTATCATTTCCTTGTCCCTTTCCTCCCCCTGAGATGGCGGTCTGTATACAACCCCCATGCGGATTGTGGTGCCATTTCCTGTCTCTAGGGTTACCTAGAGTGCCTCATCTGCTCCCTGTTTACTCTTTAGTTCTGTTGATTAGATCCCCTCCCTTACATAGAGAGCTACTACTCCTCCTCTTTTACCATAGAAACATAGACTTTGACGGCAGATAAGGACAGCTTGGCCCGCCTTGTCTGCCCACTTCCCTACCTAGAGGATAAGCTGCAGATCCTATTTAACCAACAGCCTATTTCTTCCTACCTCCCACAAAAATTGCCTTATGTCTGTCCCATGCATTCTTGAATTCTCCCACAGTTTTAGACCCCACAACCTCCTCAGAAAGCCTGTTCCATGTGTCTACCACCCTCTCTGTGAAAAAATACTTCCGCAAATTGCCCCTGAGCCATCCCCCCTTTATCTTCAAATTGTGTCCCCTTGTTCTTGCACATCTCGTTTTCTGAAAGATGCTACCCTCTTGGACTTTGTTGATTCCACTGAGGTACTTAACGTTTCTATCATGTCCCCCCCTCCCTCCTTTCCTCAAAGGTATACATATTAAGCTCCTTTAGCCTCTCCTCGTATGGCTTCTTTTCCAGACCCTGCATCACTTTAGTTGCCCTCCTCCGAACTGCCTCCATCCTGTCTATGTCCTTGCGGAGATGGGGTCTCCCGAACTGGATGCAGTACTCCAGATGGGGTCTCACCAGCTGTCTGTACAGGGGCATAACAACTTCCTGTTTTCTGCTGGTGATGCCTCTCTCTATACATCCCAGTATCCCTCCAGCCCTCCCTATTGCCGTCTCACATTGCTTGCCAACCATAAGGTCATCTGTTATGATTGCCCCCAGGTCCCTTCTCATTTTTGTTGTTGTTACTTCCCCCCATTGAGTAATCTTGCCCTGGGTTTTTGTTTCCCAGGTGCATTACTTTGCACTTCTTTGCATTGAATCCTAGCTGCCATACTTCTGACCATTCCTCCAACCTTGCCAAGTCCCTTCTCATCCTTTCCACACCTCCTTGTGTATCAACCCTGTTGCAGATCTCTGCGTCATCTGCAAAGAGGCATACTTGTCCTTCCAGTCCTTCTGTAATGTCACTTATAAAGACATTAAAAAGGACTGAACCCTGCGGTACCCCACTAGTAACCCCTCTTTCTTCAGAGTGGACTCCATTTACAATTACCTTCCGTGTCCTGTTGTTCAGCCAGTGTTTTACCCAGGCTACCACCCTGGGACCCACTCCAAGGCTGGTTAATATGACTACTAATCTTTTGTGTGGGACTGTGTCAAATGCCTTGCTAAAGTCTAGGTAGGCCATGTCCACAGCCCCTCCCTGGTCTACTACTTTGGTCACCCAGTCAAAGAAATCAATTCGATTTATCTGATATGACCTTCCCACTGTGAATCCATGCTGCCTTGGGTTCTGTGCCCCACTGGCCTCTAGGTACTCAACAGTTCTTTCCTTCAGAAGTGATTCCATCACTTTCCATACCTCAGAGGTCAAACTGACAGGTCTGTAGTTTGCTGCCTCTGTCTTGCTCCCACTTTTGTGAAGGGGAATCACATCAGCCTTCTTCCAGTCCTCAGGTACCACATCATCCTCAAATGATTTGTTAAAAATGGTAGTCAGTGGGGTCACTAGTTTTCCCCTTAGTTCTTTTAGAATTCTGGGGTGAATTCCATCTAGCCCCATTGCTTTGTCCACCTTCAGTTTTAGGAGTTCTTTCAGAACCCTTTCTTCTGTGAAAGGACTGGTATCGACCCCCCTCTACAGAGTGCTTCTGTTAATTGGATTAGGCACCTCCCCCACTTCCTCTTTTTGAATACTGAACGGAAGTATTCATTCAGTATCCCTGCTTTTTCACTGTCACTCTCTGCCCACCCACCATCCATTCTGTTCAGCTTCACTATCTCTCCCTTTAGTCTTTCTACGCTCCCTGATATACCTATAAAAGGTTTTATCCCCCTTCTTAACAGAGTTGGCTATCTTTTCCTCAGTTTGTGCCTTTGCTATTCTGACTACCCTCCCTGCTTCCTTCTGCCTTAACTGGTACAGTTCTCTGTCCTGCTCCTTCTGTGTTTCCCTATACTTCCTGAATGCTATCTTTTTCTCCCTAACCTTCACCGCCACTTCTTTTGAGAACCATAGTGGCTTTTTCTTTCATTTTGATTTGTTTGTTTGCTTCACACAAGGTTTGTTGCCTCTGTGATGGCAGTTTTGATATTTCCCATTGTTGTTCCACACCTCCTTCTAGCCTGTTTGCTAGTGCTTTTCTAAAGCACTCTCCCATCTTGCCAAAGTCAGTCCTCCTGAAGTCCAGAACCCTCACTTTTGTATGGCTTGACTCTGTAGCTGAGTTTATCGTGAACCACACTGTTTGGTGGTCACTTGTTCCCAAATGACTACCCACTTCTAGATCTGAGAGCCTCTCACTGTCCCCATTTGAGAGTATGAGGTCCAAGATTGCTCCCTCATGAGTAGGTTCTAAAACTAGCTGTCTGAGCATGCCACCTGAAGGGCATCAAGAATGGCCCTGCTTTTGGATGTGGCTGCAGCAAAGGTGCTCCAGTTAACATCTGGCATATTAAGGTCCCCCATCAACAGTATCTCCCCTTTCTCTGCCATCCTAAGTATGCCTTCTGTCATATCCTTGTCCATTCCCTCCCCCTGACGTGGGGGTCTGTATACAACCCCTGTGCAGATTGTGGTGCCATTTCCAGTCTCTAAGGTGACCCACAGTGCCTCCTCTCCTCCCTGTTTATTCTTTTGTTTAGTTGCTTTTATCCCTTCCCTTACATAGAGAGCTACTCCCCCCATCTCTCCTATAGGTTGTGAACCCTGGTATGTTAACATCCCAGTCATGGTTCTCTGTGTACCATGTTTCTGTGACTGCTACAATATCCGGTCATCCCTCTTTCATCAAGGCCACCAGCTCAGGGAACTTGTTGCCCAGACTACGGGCATTGGTACTCATTACCCTCCATTTCTTGATGGCTTTACCCCTTTTTGCCCCATCCGTGTCCTTATTGCATTTGTCACTTTCTCCATTTACCCCTGCGCTTCTCCCTATTGACATCTCTATGTTGGTGTCTACCTCACTTAGTACCTTGATTTTTTTGGGGGGGCTAGGATTTCCCTGCTCCTTTCCAGTGCCTCCCCCCTTGGCTAGTTTAAATGCTTGCCAATGAAGTATTTAAACCTATTACCTAGGATCCTGGTTCCTCTCCTGGACAGATGCAGACCATCACGCCAGTATAGGCCTGCATCCCTCCAGGTGGACCCCTAATCCCCAATGAAGCCAAATCCCTGAGCTCTGCACCAGTTTTTCAACCACTGATTGAATCCCATGGTGTGGAGCACCCTAGCCTCATCCGTGCCATAGACAGGCAGCACCTCCGAGAAGGTTACCGTGTGTGCTATTTGTCTAAGGCCCTTCCCCATCTCCACAAATGCTTTTTGCACTGCTCTGATCCCTTTCTTAGCCAGGTCATTTGTTCCTAGGTGGACAGTGACATCCAGCTCTCTCCCCTGTGCAGCTGCTCCTGTGATCCCAAGGATTAGCTCCTTGTCCCTCCAAGCCATGGCACCAGGCAGGCACGTTACCTCCATCTCCCCTTCCTCCCACAGTTCTACCTTCCTAACAGTGGAGTCCCCCACCAGGAGTTGTTTCCTTCCCCTGTAGGGTCCCATGCCACCCTCCTGTGGGTCTCCTTTGTGGAGGTTCCCAGCATCCTCCTTGGTCTCCACTGTGGGTGCCTCCATAGAGGAACCACACTTTTCCAGAATGGCATAGAAATTATGGAGAGATACAACTGGAGGGATGCCCTCTGTTCCACCACCCTCCCTGAACCCACTGTGGTCCAACCGCTCCTCTTTCTTGGCAACCTCTGAGGCAACGGCAATGGCCCTGGTGATCCCTGGGTGGGAGAGGAAGTCCCACAAATCCTGGCCAACTCAGCCTGGAGATGAGCAACCTCCTCCCTCAGCCCAGAGGGGTGCCTGCAGATGGGACAACACTGCATCCTCCAGAACGTCTCCCGGAAGACTGCTGCTCCATAGCCACTGCACTGCACCACTTCCATCATGTCTTTTTTCTGGACCCCTAACTGTTGTTTGGAATACTTGCTCTTTCCTCTGTTTGTTTGTTTTTCTTTTTTTTCTTCCCCTATTTACTTACTGCCTCTGTGCCCTTTTAGCTCCTGATCTTCCTGTTCTGAGACAAGAAGTTCCTATATTTCTCAGTAGTCTCCTTACTTGCTCAGAGTCAGACCTCCAGCAGCTGGGGGGGAGAGCTACTCTTGCCCTTCTAGGATGGTGAGTCTTTGGTGGCTCTGTGATCACTCACTTCCTGCTCCCAAACAGGAAGTTCCTGTTGTCAGTTAAATCCTGTGCCTATAAAAGTAGAACTGGTTTAGGGTAGGGGGTGGAGGGGAGGGAAGGAGGGCAATATTGTCCCAGTAGAGAAGTTTTAGTTATACCAGTAGCTCCTTCCTCCTGGTGTTCTGTCTGTTCTCTGGCAGAAGCTATCTAGGGCAGTGGTTAAATCTGGTTTTAACCTAAATCCTTCTAGCTAAGCCACTCCACCTACTTTGCAAATCTTTCTACACTTAGTTAATTTCACAGATAACAATTCCCTTCTGACAACTGTGACAAGCACCTAGGTAAGTACACAGATAACACAGATAACAGATAATTTACTTCAGCTACCTCTGACAAACACACTTAACTCTTTTTTTTTTTTACCCTAAATTGAAGGTCCCAGTACAAGAGTTCTAGTTCTTAGTCCCAGTAGAGAAGTTTTAATTATACCAGTAGCTCCTTCCTCCTGGTGTTCTGTCTGGTCACTCTGTCCCTCCTGTAGATTGTGTATCCTGGTATGTTGACATCCCAGTTATGGTTCTCTGTGTACCATGTTTCTGTGACTACCACAATATCCAGGCATCCCTCTTCCATCAAGGCAACTAGTTCAGGGAGCTTTTTACACAGACTACGTGCATTGGTACTCATCACCATCTGATTTTTGATGGCCTACCCCTTTTACTTTACTTTGGTAAAAATTTGATTAAGTGTTCCACATTTTGCCCATTTGTTGCACATTTTGACAGGCAATGTTCCATATTTGGAGGACAAAAGGTTGAGAGGTATGGGAGGGACCTGCAGAAACTTGAAGAATGGTCAGGGGTTTGGCAGTTGAAATTCAATGCAAAGAAGTGCAAGATAATGCATATGTGGCACGAAAACCCTGGAACAACATCAGTTGGGGAGTGAGGATATAGCATGCGCCAAGCAGGAAAGGGATCTTGGGGTTATCATCTCTGACCTCAAGGTAGGGGAACAGTACAACAAGGCAGCAGGTAAAGCAAATAGGATGCTGAGATGCATAGGCAGGGGCATTACCAGCAGGAAAAGGGGGGTCATAATTCCACATACAGGACACTAGCAAGGCTCCATCTGGAGTACAGTGTACAGTTCTGGAGTCCTTACCAACATAAGCACATAGACAGGGTAGAGAAGGTTTAGAGGAGGGCAACAAAGATGGTACATGGATTGCATCACAGGTCCTGTGAGGACAGGTTGAAGGACTTGAATATGTACACCCTGTAGGAGAGAAGGGAGAGAGGGGATATGACAGTGACATACAGGCATCTTACAGGGAGGAACGGAGTGCAGAAATACACTATCTGTCGTGAAAAAGATCTCCCAGGACTAGAGGGCATGGGACGAAGTTGGAGGGAAGATGATTCAGAGCAAATGTGAAGAAGAATTTCTTCATAGAATGGGTGATGGACAAGTGGAACATCTTGCCAGAGGAAATAGTGGGGACTGAAACAATCATGGGATTTAAGAATGCGTGGGATAACAACACAATCTAATCTACAAGGTGCAACATGGGTTTAGGAGGTATTATGGTACTGACACAACCTTGGTTGAATTCACAGACACAGTCTATTGCACAACAGATAAGGGGTTGTTGACAAGAGCTGTTTGTGGATCTGACCAAGGCTGTTGATTTGGTCGACCATGATGTATTGACTAAGAAATTACTGGAACTTGGCTTTGGATCCCATGCTCTGGCCTGGTTCACTGGTTATGTGAACAGTAGAAAACAGTGGGTAAAAATTGGTAATGTGGTCTGAAGTAGCAGTGTAACTCACAGTGGGGTCGCTCAAGGCTCCATACTGGGGCTTCTTGTATTTTCAGTCTTCATCAACAGTTTGCCAACAATCTGCAGACCTGTACATAATCTTCTTTATGCAGATGATGCAGTTCTATACACGCTTAGCAAAGACATAAACCAAATTAACCATATACTGGAGACACAGTTTCACAAATTTGCAGGAATGGTTCATTCTAGAATAAATGGTCCTCCTAAATCTTCTGAAAACCCAATCAGTGTTGTTTGGTTCTAACTACAATCTAAAAAATGCAGTCCCCAAGTTCTGCATCAACGCAAACAATGGGAGCTGCCTGGAAAAAGTCAGTTGCTTTAAATATCTAGGCATACACTTAGAGTGTACCTTTACCTTCGATACCCACATTCAAAACACTACTCACCTGCTTGAGTAAATGCTTGACTCTCTGTACAGTATCCACAAGTACGTAATGCCCAAATCCTGGCATAGAATAGCACATCTAAATCTGTTCCCTATACTGGACTATGGCTTCTTGGTCACCGATGCTTTCAACAAAACCATGCTACAGAAGAAGTGCACTGTCTTATCACAAGATTGCTAGATCTGCAACAAGTAGCGATAGCAAGATGCATCACTGCCTTTCTCTGAGTGCTTTAAACTGGCTCTCACCAGAGCTCGCATCCAACCTAAAACTTATCAGATTTATCAAAAGAACTATGTTAAAAACTCCCTCATCTGTTTAGCTGAACAACTCGAGTTTGTCAACTTGCCTTCCTCTCGATCCATCTCGAAAAATAACCTAAAAGTTCCCTTTTTTTTTCAAACAAACACTGGAATGCTCCTTCAGTTACCGTGCCTCCTCACTATGGAATACAAGCCCCCAATTAGATAATCACCAACTATCTCTGCTTTCTCAGGCAATCTGAAATAATTTTATTTATCACTCAGTGTCTGTGTCTGCTCTTTGTACATATCCCTTCTACATACCCCTATTCAGCTGCACTCAGTGTAGCATCTGCATTGACCAGCTGAGCTTTCTATGTGCCACAAGTATGTACTTTTCAATGTGTATATGTTTCATATTCTGCAACAAGCACCCAAACATATGTATGTATGTCCTCAAATGTCTGTGCAATTGCACCCTGATCATGATTGAAAAAGGCACTTGGTGCCAATGCACTTACCCAGTTACAGTCATGAAAATAAAATACTAAAAATGAATAAATAAAATAAAGTTCACTCCATCCACAGGCTACTGAACTATTTCCAACCATGCCACTCACTGCAGCTCCCCCTGAACCTTGCATGGGAGCAGGCAACACAGCAGACATGCTACATCCAGCCAGAATGTCAAAATTGACAGTAGAGGGCAATGGGTGTGCTGTCACCAGCGTCATAGGAAATACTGTCCTTCCCTGCACCCTGGGCATGAACTTGCAACATTAACTAAACATTTTCCTGGAAGAATTTTGTGTGAGACAGATGGGCCACTGAAACAGTTCACGATGCACAGCAGTTCTGTCATGCTCAACAGGAAAATGTCCCACTAGAAGCCTCCCACTCACATCCCACTGCACCGTCATACAAACAAAACAGATTAGCTGGAAGTCAAGGATAAAGACTAGCAAATGAGTGCTCCCTCCATGTTCCCTGCATTTATATATATTGCAGAACACCTGGGAATGGTGGGGATGGCGCAAAGAAGACAAACCATCAGTGACCCTTCCGGCCCTGCAGCTCCCTGATCTAATGCACCAAAAAAAGAGCAAAAACAATATATTAGTTATGGTGATTGGCCTCTGTATTAATTCTAAATGTTTCTCTGCTGGTTACCAACATGGCTAAACTATTTGACATTCAGTGCGGATTACAAAATCCTGCCAGAAGTAAATACTAGGGGAGAGAGCCCCTCCCTATATTCAAGCACTCAGGACAAAGAAGCTCAGGATATAACACCTGCATTCCCTCTCCCTCCCACCCCAAACCATGTACTGTATACCTAGAGCAAGGAACATTTGAAAGATTATTTTGATTAAACAGTTAATGTCCCAGGCTATGTCCTAATTCAAGTTCCAGCTGTACGAAGGCAAATGGAATTAAATCAGCGGGAATAACACACTCTACACCAGGTAGCACACAGGACAGAGTGGACTGCTGGAGCCTGTTAAAGTACGCGGGACCCCAGTCCACAGCACACAGGACAGAGTGACCACTGGAGCCTGCTAAAGGCCGCGGGACCCCAGTCCACGGCACACACTACACCAGGCAGCACACAGGACAGAGTGACCACTGGAGCCTGCTAAAGGCCGTGGGACCCCAGTCCACGGCACACACTACACCAGGCAGCACACAGGGCAGAGTGACTGCTGGAGCCTGTTTAAAGTATGCGGGACCCCATTCCACAGCACACTACACCAGGCAGCACGCAGGACAGAGTGGACCGCTGGAGCCTGCTAAAGTATGCGGGGCCCCAGTCCACAGCACACTACACCAGGCAGCACACAGGACAGACTGACCGCTGGAGCCTGTTAAAGTACACAGGACCCCAGTCCACAGCACACTACACCAGGCAGCACACAGGACCGAGTGGACTGCTGGAGCCTGCTAAAGGCCGCAGGACCCCAGTCCACAGCACACTACACCAGGCAGCACATAGGACAGAGTGACCACTGGAGCCTGTTAAAGGCCGCGGGACACCAGTCCACAGCACATTACACCAGGCAGCACACAGGACAGAGTGACCGCTGGAGCCTGTTAAAGTATGCTGGACCCCAGTCCACAGCACACTACACCAGGCAGCACACAGGACAGAGTGACCGCTGGAGCCTGTTAAAGTACGCGGGACCCCAGTCCACAGTACACTACACCAGGCAACACACAGGACAGAGTGACCGCTGGAGCCTGCTAAAGTACGTGGGGCCCCAGTCCACAGCACACTACACCAGGCAGCACACAGGACAGAGTGACCGCTGGAGCCTGTTAAAGAATGCTGGACCCCAGTCCACAGCACACTACACCAGGCAGCACACAGGACAGAGCGGACCGCTGGAGCCTGCTAAAGTATGCGGGACCCCGGTCCACGGCACGCTACACCAGGCAGCACACAGGACAGAGCGGACTGCTGGAGCCTGCTAAAGTACGCGGGACCCCAGTCCACAGCACACTACACCAGGTTGCACACAGGACAGAGTGGACCACTGGAGCCTGTTAAAGTATGCGGGACCCCAGTCCACAGCACACTACACCAGGCAGCACACAGGACAGAGCGGACCGCTGGAGCCTGTTAAAGAATGCTGGACCCCAGTCCACAGCACACTACACCAGGCAGCACACAGGACAGAGTGACCGCTGGAGCCTGTTAAAGTACGCGGGACCCCAGTCCACAGCACACTACACCAGGCAGCACACAGGACAGAGTGACCCCTGGAGCCTGTTAAAGAATGCTGGACCCCAGTCCACAGCACACTACACCAGGCAGCACACAGGACAGAGTGACCGCTGGAGCCTGTTAAAGAATGCTGGACCCCAGTCCACAGCACACTACACCAGGCAGCACACAGGACAGTGTGACCGCTGGAGCCTGTTAAAGTATGCAGGACCCCAGTCCACAGCACACTACACCAGGCAGCACACAGGACAGAGTGGACTGCGGGAGCCTGCTAAAGTTAATTAGCACCCTCTTGGAGCAACCTTTGCAGGGATGCTATACAGCTACATATTCTGCCATCTGAACCCCACAGATTGTTTTTCTAGCCTACTTGCTTGCTCTTTTCTGCTTGGCCTTTGGGCCTAAATTCAGCGGGACTTTAAGACAATTGCATTTTCAGCCTGGGACCCCTAGGCAGCATGTTTGTATTTCTCCTGCCTTAATTAGTGTTGTAGATGTGCCCAGCCCACTTTTACTGCTCAGTTTATGTAACTAGTGTATTCAGGCTTAGTTTGCTTATGGAATCTCTCTAGCGACTGTTGAATTTACAATTTATTTGCTTAATTCTGTGACCTTGTTTCATGGTATTGTATCAGGAGGTACTCACAGGGTCTACACACTGGGTTTAGCCTAGGGCCCACCGCATGGTCTGGCTTCCTCTTTGGCAGTCACAATCAGCTCCATTACACCCTCCAGCCCCTCTCTCGGTACTCTCCCTCCCACACATGCGCACTGGTGACCAGCTCCTAGTCCCCCGCTGCATACTAATCATATTCTTTTGTTTTCCACCCTTCTTAGGGTGTGGGACCCCAGTTCACAGCACACAGAACAGAGCCTGCTAAAGGTAATAAACTCCCTCTCAGAGCAACCTTTGCAGGCGTATACCATCACCACAGTGAATCCCCGACTGCGAAGACCACCACAGCACCAGAAATTGGGCAAAATCTGCCCATTGCTGTGGTGGTCGTCGCGATCCAACCCCGACTAGAGTTAGAATCATAGAGACGGAGGGGTGTGTGGGGGGGTGGAGCCTCCCACAAGGAATGTTTGGGGGGCACAGCCCCCCGATTATTAGTGCCAACATCCTGTGGCTACAATGCCAACAGTCGGCATTGTAGCTGTCGTGGTAGTGGATGTCAGTGCTAGCACTGTCGAAGCACTATAGGTAAACCCTTTGCAGAGGTGTTAGCCTGTCGACGCTTTGTGCCCCACATTTTAACCTTCCCCATCCCTGTCATTGCCCTCAAACACACTCCTTCACCCGTACAAGCACATCATTTCCGTAGGATGACCCAGCTTACTCTCCCCAGGGCTCTCCTCCTCCTCCTGCTCATATCTGAAAATATCCACCTCAACTCGGCCCCTTTTCATTTACCCCAAATTCCCCCCCCGTCAACAGCCTCTGCATCTCATTCATGAACATTTATAGCTTACCAAAAAGCTAGACAGCCTAGTAGCTAGTAGGGATAGATAGTTCAACAGCACCCCAACGTCTTAGCCCTGGCTGGCACTGGCCTCCAGCTCAACCCCAGACTCGGGTCGTCACCATCCTGCTGCCTTCCTCTTTTGCACGGACAGACAGGGTAAGACATGGTGGAGGGTGCCCTTATATTAAAGGCACACTGAAAGCTCAGCCTCTCCCCACCCCCCAGCTTGAGCATGGAGCGCATGCCCTCACTGTTAAAACATCAGTTGGGAATTCCACTGCTCCCCTCTGTCTCACCACTGTGTACATCCCCCCCCAGGAACCAGAAACCTGTCTTCCACTCTGTCCTGAATTACCCTCTTTCTTCTCCCTTCAAAAAATGAGAGTATTGAATTGGCTTTATTTGGCTTTCCAGGGATGCCGCATCATTTAAGGATGCCACTGCTGCCTTGGATCTGACCCAGGTCGTCACCTCCCCCACCCGTCAAAATGCACCTACTGGCTCCGCAACTCTCCTCGATCTTGTGTTCACAAACCGCCCACACAGGATCACTAGGATCACAGGACTTCCCAATGCCCTAAGTGACCACTTTCCCATTCTGTACACCTGCTGGCTCTGCAACTCTCCTCGATCTTGTGTTCACACACTGCCCACACAGGATCAGTAGGATCAGAGGACTTCCCAATGCCCTAAGTGACCGCTCTCCCTTTCTGTGCACCTGCTGGCTCCGCAACTGTCCTCGATCTTGTGTTCACAAACTGCCCACACAGGATCACTAGGATCACAGGACTTCCCAATGCCCTAAGTGACCACTCTCCCATTCTGTACACCTGCTGGCTACGCAACTCTCCTCGATCTTGTGTTCACAAACCGCCCACACAGGATCACTAGGATCACAGGACTTCCCAAAGCCATAAGTGACCACTCTCTCTCTTTCTCTGCACCTGGTCGTGTAAATCCCTGAAGCCCATACCAAAATTTATTCACCAGCGGATGCTAAAACCTGGTAAACTTGACCAACTAAGGCACCATCTAAGGCATCGGGAGCGGTCTCTCCTAATAAACACCACTGATTTAGACATTGCACTCGACCTCTTTATCCACATTTTCAACGCAGCTTGTGACAAGTTTGCAGCACTCACCAAATGTGTACTCATAGGCAACCCTGTACCCTGGATCTCTCACCATCTCCTTGACATGATGTGCCACCGCGACTCCCTATGCCAATTTGCCCTCGACACAGGCAGGCTCGCAGATAGACAATGGTACCGTGAGGCAAGGAACAAATGCACCTGGGTCATAAGTAAAGCCAAAGCATCCCACTACAAAATGTCCCTTATGTTCTTCTGGGGCTCGGGTCACAAATTTTGGAATAACGCCAAAGAGCTCAGTGGTAAGACCAACACTCCCCCCCCACCCCGTTCTCTAATCAACATAAACAGTGACTACTCCTCTGACCCCAAACTCCTTTTCTGATCTTAGCAACATCCTATAACAAAAATCAAAAGGGACCTGGAAGTAATTATATCAGATGACTTAAAAGTGGGAAAGCAGTGTGAGAAGGCAGTAAGGAGGGCTGGGGGGATACTTGGTGAGACCCCATCTGGAGTACTACGTGCAGTTCTAGAGACCCCATCTCTGCAAAGACATAGACAGAGTGGAGGCTGTTCAGAGAAGGGCAACCAAAATGGTGCAGTGTCTGCACCAGAAGTCATATGAAGAGAGACTAAAGCAGTTTAATATGTATACCCTTGAGGAAAGGAGGGAGAGGGGGGGCATGATAGAAACTTTCAAGTACCTCAAGGGAATCAACAAAGTCCAAGAGGGTAGTATCTTTCAAAAAAAGAGTTGTGCAAGAACAAGGGGGCACAATTTGAAGATAGAGGGGTGACAGCTCAGAGGTAGTGTTAGAAAGTATTTTTTCATGGAGAGGGTTATGGATGCATGGAACAGCCTTCCTGAGTAGGTTGTGGAGTCAATTACAGTGGGAGAATTCAAGAATGCATGGTACAGACATAAAGCAATTCTCGTGGTGGGTAGGAGGAAGTAAGCTGTTGGTTAACTAGAATCTGCAGCTTATCCATCAGGTAGGGAAATGGGCAGACTAGGTTGGTCAAGCGGTCCTTATCTGCCATCAAATGCTATGTTTCTATATTTCTGTCTTCCCTCCTAACTTCTTCGACCCCCCCCCGTTCCACCCCTCATCCCCCTTACCTCACTCCCCTTTCACCTAAAAACACTGTCCCCGTAGGAAGCTAAACTCTACCTATTAAAATCCCTCTGTGGTACATGGTTCAGCAGTGACTCTCTGGACCTAAAATTACTCTGACTAGCCCTGCAGAAAGTGCTTGTGCCATTAACCTACATTCTGAGTCACTCCCTATGTCTAGGTAAATACCCTTCTCACTGGAAAGTGGCAACCATTATCCCAAAACACAAAAATGGTGATCCCACAGCCACAGGAAACTATCGGCCTGTAGCCATCCCCCCCCTCTCTCCAAAGCCCTGGAACGTAATAGTATCAGACCAACTCACTGAGCATCTTTCCAAATAGGATCTCCTCTGTAAAGAACAACACCGCTTCCAAAAAGGACACAGCGGTACCTTATCTCTCCTTGAATTCTCCTCATCCACACACTCTGCCCTGGACAAAGGCCACCTCACTGGTGCAGTATTTGTGGACCTGTTGAAGGCTATCGAAACCGTTAATCATGATCTGCTCCTAACCACTCTCCCCTGATAGGTCTTTCCCAGGACACCACTCTCTGGTTCACCGATTGCCTCATGGGCAGAACCCAACAGGTAAAGATAGGGGACTCCCTCCTCTCCTGCCTGCCAATCAGGTTAAGGGTGCCTCAAGGCTCCATCTTGGGCCCACTACTTTTCAGCCTTTACCGAAACACCCTCCCTGCTGCCTGCTTAGGTAATCTACTACTTTATGCTGATGTCGTCTTCCTCTACTCCTTCCACCCTGACCCCACCATATTTCAGCAGTGTCTCCAAACCTCTTTCATGGGGGCTAAATTATGATTTATTAGCCAGCAGCTAGTGTTGAACTACAAACAGACAAAGGTCATGACCTTTGCTCACCACTAGAGCCTACTCAAAAACTCACATCCCCTTATCTTAAATACCCACCAGACCCCCCCCCAAAAAAAAGTCGACTGATTTAAATACCTGGGTATCACGCTTGACTCCACCCTTACTTTCCACTAACATGTACACCACCTCTCTACAGCTATCAGCACTAGAACTGGCCTCCTGCACAGGTACAAACACTGCCTCACCTCTGATGCCCTCCGTGTAGCAGTCTCCTCTTCTATCCTCTCACTACTAGACTATGGGATCCTCATTTATCCTTCCTCAGTAGACTCAGACTGTCTGTTAAGGCCTGCCTCTTCATCCTAGGCAGTGACCGTCCGCTCACACCTACTCCCTTTACAGCTTGACTAACTGGCTGAACTTTGATGACAGACTCGGGTTCCACACTTGTCTCATGGCCAAAAAGATTTCTCTAGGCATTGCTCCCCCCTGGTCTCTCGGCCATTATAAAACTTGCTCCTCCTATCAGAAGCACTAGAATCTCTACCAAGTCTCTTCTCAGTATCCCCAGATGCCGCACCTCCCTTTGCCAGCGATCTTTTATATACAGGGCCCCCACATGGATGAACTCTCTCCCCAGCTCCATTGCATCTGAAAACTAGATTGCCAGCTTTAACTCCTCCCTAAGGGATCACCTTCGCTCTGTCAGTACATGTGACTGCTATTAGCCCCCGCATGTCACCTCTCCCCCCCCCATGTGCCCCTACCATTCCTGGTCCCTACCCCCTCCTGGAACCCCCACCCCTCTCCCTTCCCCCACCTCTGACAATGGACTCTGGTCCTGCCTCCATTGCTCTCTTTTGGGCTCCCTGTGTCTGTCTACCCGTTTACCACATTCTGGATACCTTATATTTCCTCCTTTGGTTTAACCTAACAGTTTTGTTATTATGCCAGTATTAACTGCATGTTGTGCCAAATGTTAAGTGATGCACCCACTCTGTATTTCTGTTTACCATGTATTTTTTGATTCAGTTGCCTACTTTGCCACTCTGTTTGTTCTTTCATTTTGCAATTGTTGATTGCCTCTGTATTTCTGATGTGGAGCTTTTGAATATGAGTCTTTAACTCAAAGGCAAATTCTGAAACTTCAAAAAATAAATACAATAAGGTACAACAAGCAGTAAATGGTGCAATTGCTGTCCCTTATATGACTCACAAATCAAGCTGTCCATATGAAAGGAATATCTCGTTACCTAAACAAGCAGTAAGATACTTTGCAACAGCAATGATGTAAACACTGCCAGTGTCCAAGAATCAAAGAGTTTATGTTGGGGTGCCAGAGTTCAGAGGCAAAGACGATCCGCCCATCTCCTGTCTCCTGGAGGAGCTACCCCTTCCCGATGTACCAGTGCCATTTTAATTTTCACAGGGGATTGCAAATGTCTTCAGTTTTCTAACTATCATCTTCTCCCAGGGTGAGTAATGTAGAAGCATAGACTTTGATGGCAGACAAGGACTGCTTGGCCCACCCAGTCTGCCCATTTCCCTCTACTGGATAAGCTGCAGATCCTAGTTAACCAACAGCGTACTTCCTCCTACCCCACTATAATTGCCTTATGTCTTTCCACTGCATTCTTAAATCCCCCACTGTTTTTGACCCACTATCTCCTTAGGAAGGCCGTTCCATGCATCCGCCACCTTCTCCATGAAAAATGCTTCCTCGTGTTGCCCCTGAGCTGTCCCCCCTCTGTCTTGAAATTGTGTCCCCTTGTTCTTGCACATCTCGTTTTCTGAAAGATACTACCCTCTTGGACTTTGCTAATTCCCTTGAGGTACTTGAAAGTTTCTGTCATATCCCCCTCCCCCCGCTTCCTTGAGGGTATACATATTAATCTCTCTTAGCCTCCCTTTGTATGGCTTCTGGTGCAGACCCAGCACCATTTTAGTTGCCCTTCTCTGGATGGCCTCCATTCTGTCTGTCATTGCGGAGATGAGATCTCCTGAACTGCACATAGTACTCCAGATTGGCTCTTAACAACTGTCTGTACAGAAGGATAACAACTTCCTGCTTTCTACTGGTGATTCCTCTCCCTATGAATCCTAGTATCCCCCTAGCCCTCCTTACTGCTTTCTCACATTGCTTGCCAGCCCTTAGGTTGTGTGTGATATGACTACTGCCAGGTCCCTTCCATTTTATTGTTCTTAATAACCCCCCACCCCATTGTGTACTCTTCCCTGGATTTTGTTTCCCAGGTATATTATTTGCACTTCTTTGCATTGATTCCAAACTGTCATAGTTTTTATCATTCTTCCAACCTTGCCAAGTCCCTTCTTATGCTTTTTCACCCCACCTTGTGTATCAACCCTGTGTAGACTATTGTGTCATCTGCAAAGAGGCATACTTTTCCTTCTAGTCCCTTTGCAGTGTCACCTATAAAGACGTTCAGACTAGTACTGAACCCTGCAATACCCCCCTAGTAACCTGGAGTGGACTCCGTTTACTGTTACCCCTTGCGTCCTGCTGTCCAGCCATTTTTTTTACCCAGGCTATCACCCTGGGACCCACTCCCAGATTTGCTAACTTGATCATTAATCTTTTGTGTGGAACTGTGTCAGATGCCTTGCTAAAGTCTAGGTAGGCCATGTCCACAGCCCCTCCCTGATCTACTACTTTTGTCATCCAATCAAAGAAATCTATTTGATTTGTCTGACATGGCTTTTCTGCTGTGAATCCATGGTGTTTTGAATCCTTTGCCTTGCTGGCCTCTAGGTACTTAACTATTCTTTCTTTCAGAAGTGATCATTTGTTCTGCCACTGAAGTCAAGTTAACAGGTCTGTAGTTTCCTACCTCTGCCTTGCTCCCATTTTTGTGAAGGGAAATCACATCCACCCTCCTCCAGTTCTCAGATACCACACCATCCTCCCATGATTTGTTAAAAAGGGTAGTCAGGGGGGTCAAATGATGGCAGTCTGACTGTCAGCAGTTGTCTCCCTTAGCTCTGAACCTCTCCTGCTGTAACTTGCATTTACCGGCTACATTTGGCTTTTAAAATGTGTGGTCATATCAGTGTTCACCATCGGAACTCCTCTAGACCTGCATCAGTCAAAACACAAGGAGATTTACATGAAGAAAGCACTCACCTCCCCCTACCCCGGAGAAGGACAAGGCCACAAAGCTCTTCAAACAGCAGGCCATAAGCACTCCCAAGAACCCTGAAGCAGCCACTGCCCTCTCGGAGGAGCGATTTATTGAGCATATGCAGTCCATGCAAACAGCTATATCGTGCAACTCTGATGACTTACATCAAATAAAATCACCTATGGATGCACTTACCATCAGGGTCGGTGACTCAGAAGCTCGGCTGGTCTCCTTGGAGAAACATCAGACCCAGGCAAGGCAGGACCACACGAACATGGGTTGGAGGATCAGGAAACTCGAAGAAAAACTAGAGGATCTGGAAGGGAGGAGCAGGAGGAATAACCTCCTAATTATAAACTTGTGAGGGGGGAGGAAGGGATAAGGGAGGGGCTGACCAGAAGCCCTCTCCTCCAGATGAGGGGAGTAGCCTTCACGCCCAAGGGGGGAAGGGGGGAAACAGATTGGGGATGGAGGTTTCAGGAGGAGCAGAGGGAGGATGGAAGTATAAGGAATCTGGGTGGAGTTCGACAATGAGAATCAGGGATAAGGGGTGGGGGTTGGTGTTAGTAAATGCCAGGAGCTTGGGAAACAAGTTGCCAGAGTTCCAGGCCATGCTGTTCGGGGTGGATGTTGGCAGTCACGAAACGTAACAACAAAACCATGACTGGGACCTAAACGTACGGGGGTACACTATGCTCAGGAAGGATAGAAAGGAGGGCAGAGGGGGTGGAGTGGCTATGTTCATTAGAGATGACATAGAAATTGCTAGGGTAGAAGAGGCAGAGGGAAACGTGGAGGCCTTATGGGTCACTTTACAATCCTCAGCAGGAAATAAGGTCAAGCTGGGTGTAGCATATAGGCCCCCCGGGATGAGTGAGGTTCTAGAGGATGGTTTGCTGGACAACATCATTGCCCAGTGTGGACCAAAAGGGGAAGGAGTGGTGTTGATGGGGGACCTTAATATGCCAGGTACAAACTGGGGAACCATGTCCTCTAAGGTGGCCAAGGAGCAGAGGCTGCTGGATGGCTTCCAGGATGTTTTCTTAACACAGCATGTGATGGAGCCCACAAGGGAGGGGCATGTCCTGGATGTGGTTCTGGCAGATGGGGATCTGGTAAGGGACATGGTTGAACAAGACCCCCTGACTGGGAGCGACCACAATACTGTCTGGTTTCAAATAAGCATGGGGGGGGGAGATCTAGGACACTGGCAGTGGACTTCAGGGGGCAGACTTCATGGGCATGGGAAATATTCTCAAGGATCACTTGATGGGGATTACCTCAATGACAAGTGTGGAAAGGAGATGGGAGGTCATAAAACGGGGACTTCATGAGGCAGTCAGGATCTGCACTAAGTTGAAACGTAAGGGAGCAAGGTCACATAAACCATGCTGGTGGTCCAGTGAGGTACAGGTAGCAGTCAGAGAAAAAGAAGGCTGCCTACAAAAAATATAAAACAACAAGAGGGGATAGGGATAAGGAAATGTACCAGCTTGCATCTAGAAAAGTCACCCGTATGGTGAGGGGAGCAAAGTCCAGTAAAGAGCAGCGGCTGCAACAGGGGATACATGGAGGGGAAAAGGGGTTCTTCCGGTACATTGGGGAGTGGAGAAAAACTAAGGGCCATCTCAGCAGATTGAGATCAGAAGGAGGGTGGGTGGAAGAGGCGAGGGACCAGGCAGAGGTATTTAACAGTACTTTGCCTCTGTGTTCACTAGGGAGGGGGATGGGATATCTACAAAGCAAGGCACAAAGGGGATAGAAACATCAGTAAGTGGGATCAGGGGAGCAACAAAAATGGAGCAAGAGAGAGAGAGGTACCCCAGGGGTGTCACATCTGGGTAAAGATAAAAAGGCCAGTAAGGTGGAGGGGACGGATGATGCTATCTCCGCCAAAAAGGTGTGCTTAGCCCTCAAGGCCCTAAAGAAAGACAAATCTCCTGGGCCGGATGGCATTCATCCTAGATTACTATGGGAATTGGCGGACATACTGGCTGCACCCCTGGCGGAGCTTTTCAGCAGGTCACTTGAGACAGGGAGGGTACCTAGGGATTGGCGAGAGGCACATGTGGTACCAATCCATAAAGGGGGGTCCAGGGAAGTACTAGGTAACTATAGACCCATCAGTTTGACCTCGGTGGTGGGAAAATTAATGGAGAGTATACTAAAGGAACGATTGGGGTGTGCTTGGAGGAGGTGGGAGGTCTGGATAGTCGGCAACATGGGTTTGTGCCAGGTAGATCATGTCAAACCAACCTTGTGGAGTTCTATGAATGGGTAACATCAGAACTGGACAGGGTAAGCCTGTGGATGTATTATTCTTGGACTTCAGCAAGGCGTTTGACTCTGTCCCCACAATGGTCTGGTGGAGAAACTGATGGGGTTAGGAGTAGGCCTTTGATGGTCAGATGGATTGAAAACTGGCTAGCTGGACACACTCAGAGAGTAGTGGTCTGTGGGGAGCCCCGAACCCCAGAGAGGTTGGTAGTGGGCACCGCGAGGGTTTCAGTCCTGGGTCCGATCCTGTTTAATGCATACATATCGGACATCAGGGAAGGTATAGGGTGTGAAATGAGTCTTTTCGCGGATGACTCCAAGATGGGAGCAGTAGTTGAGGGAGAAGAGGGGAGGTTGGCCCTGCAAGGGGACCTGGACACCCTGGAAAGCTGGGCTCACACATGGAAATTAAATTTCAATATCACCAAGTGCAAGGTGTTGCATCTTGGTCGGGGAAATCCTAAACACAGGTACACCCTGGGAGGGGAGGTGCTGGAGGCCTCAATAGCGGAAAAAGACCTAGGGGTCATGGTGGATGCATGTATGAATAACTCTGAGCAGTGCAGGAGAGCGGCTAGCAAGGCAAACAGGATGTTGGGATGCATCGTAAGGGGGATCACCTCTAGGAGCAAGGAAGTGATTCTGCTGCTGTACAATTGACTGGTTAGACCACACCTTGAGTACTGTGTACAGTACTGGAGACCACACTTAAAGAGGGACATATAGCTCCTAGAGAGGGTACAGAGGAGGGCAACAAAGATGATACGAGGGCTAGGGGGATTTGACGTATGAGGACAGACTTAAGGAGCTCTGCCTGTTTTCACTGGAGGAGAGGAGAGACATGGGGGACATGATTGAGGTCTTCAAGTACCTCAAGGGAATAAATAGGGTAAACATGGAGGGGATCTTTAGACTAAAGCAGGGAGGTATCACCAGAGGGCATGGTTTGAAGTTGGAAGGTGGAAGGGTAAGGGGAAAGAGGAGGAGGTTTTTCACTGAGAGGGTGGTGGACCCTTGGAATGCACTGCCTGGTGAGCTAGTTCAGAGATCCACAGTGGAGGGCTTCAAGAGAGGATGGGACAGACACAAAGTGGATGTATCAGATGATGTCCTGTCCCAGGGGGGTGGGGATGGATGATACGGGTTTCTGGAGCACAAGGGATGGGAGGGTCTCGGCACCCAACTAAGGATCTAAAATTCGAGCAGACTCGATAGACCGTAAGGCCTAATCTGCTGGCAAATAGTATGTTAGTATGTTATAGGGGTGCCTGAATGAGAAGAAGGGAATGCTCCAATTCTGTTTGTCCAGAAACGTTTTGAAAGGACTGTGGGACCCTCACCGAACGGTGCAACCTACATCATAGAAAGGGCACACTGGGCCCTTCACCCTCTGCCTCCGACTGATTCTCCACCCCGACCCCTTATTTTTAAACTCCTGAATTTCCTAGACAAGCAGCACATTTTAGCCAAAGTCAAGGAATTGCAGGAGGCACAATGGGAGGGCCGTAAACTCCGTCTTATGAAAGATCTTCCTCAGTCTGTATGAGCGAAGTGTCAGGAAATGCATCTGCTGGTTTCCAAACTAATTGCTGCTGGGAAGCCCTTTTGCATGAGATACCCAGCAGTACTTCAAGTGAAGAAGGGAGATTGATGGAATTCATTTGAGACTAAAGACCAAGCAGCCCAAGAACTTGGAGTTCTGTTCCCTGATTTGTTCAAGTGAGGGCAAGTAACCGATTCAATTGGAGCCACTCTATTTCCTAAGGTGGGACTGTGTATTGCTTCGATTCGGCCTGTTCTTTCCTAAGGGTGGATGATTACTCTCGATTTGGGATCCACTCTTTTGACTGTCCTTGCAATTTGAGCCGCCTCCTATTATCTAGAAGACGTGACTGGGCAATTCTACATTCGGTGCTGAAACACTGAGTGCCTGTAGCAACTCAATTTTTTTTTTTTTTTTTAAGTCTTTGGAAACCGGGTAAGGCCCACTAGGCACAAGTCCCTGTTTTCAGGGGTGACCTGGGAGCACTGGGCGGTTGAGTGACTTGCTCAAAGTCACACAGTATGTAAGTGGAGGTTGTAAGAATCAGACTCAGGTCTAGTCTGCTGGATGTACCAAGCTCATTCACACCTCATTCCTCTAACCTCTAGGCTGTACTGCCAGACCCAATTTGCAGCGGATCCAATGTAATTTCTTGTGCACTGCAACTCTGCTGGGCTTTCGACCTCTTTGCAATATGGGGCTGTTAATGAGGGACTGTCGTTATCGATTGTTTGTAATCTTACTTATTACTGACTGTGTTTTCCCTTTATCCTTTCCTTTTTTTTTTAAATCAATTCCACAGTAGATGTATGGGCCTGATATTGCTTTACACAGACAGATCTGGTTACGACTTGTCAGGGATTGACAGACTGCATGGTTAGCTGTTCGAGGTCTCATTCAAACATTATTGTTGCTATGTTTTTGGCTGTTTTTAATTGCTGTTCTCCTGATTAGATTTTCCCATATAGCGGGGGCAGGAAAGGGTATTT
The DNA here is from genome assembly GCA_016271365.2 of Neoceratodus forsteri. Lineage (NCBI taxonomy): Eukaryota > Metazoa > Chordata > Ceratodontiformes > Ceratodontidae > Neoceratodus > Neoceratodus forsteri. Next base: position 13,361,291 of record JADMNL010000038.1, on the reverse strand, counting down.
CTGTGGCCTCAGACCTCGCTAAAACATCACCTAACAGTGTATGATAAGTGGTGCAGTTTGAAACTGGGGGTTGACTTTTTTCCCACCTCTTTTTTTTTTTTAAAGGAAAAAGGGCATTTAGGTTTATAGGTTATTGTGGATTGGTGGGGGGGGGGGACACTTAAGGGTGCATGGGATCTGTGCATAGATTCACAATTTCAGATGTTTTTTTTGGGCGGAGGTAGGCCAGACGAAGTTATTGAACTAGGTCAGGGCCAGTTCAACATGATGTATACAAACAAGAATATTGGCCTCTGTACACGTGGTGTTACGGGGTTCCCAAAGGGGCTTCAGATTCTTGGTACTACTACCTATCAGAGCTACCACTTAAAATCCATTTTTTCCCCTTTTTTAGGTGATTATTAGGAGTGGCCCTTGTACAGTGGTTAGTTGGAATGTATGGGGAGCTCAGGACAGATGTAAAAGGCAAGTTATGCTCAAATATCTGCTACACCTGAGAGCAGTAATTGCCAGTTTGCAAGAGACGCACATGCATAGGGAAGATATCCCTTTATTATGCAAGACCTGGGTGGGGCAGGTTTTTGGGTCTGGAACATCTACAAAACGAGGAGGCATGGCTATCTTAATTTCCAAACAGGCCCCCTTTAAGATGGAGCAGGAAGTTTGAGACCCTAATGGTCAATATATCCTACTCTGTGGGACACTTGAATCCCAACCAATTCTCCTGGGAGCAGTCTATGGCCCGAATATAGACTCCCCCCCGTTTTTTACCCACTTGCTCAGTCTGGTGGTTTTGCATCCCCTCCAAATAACTATTCTGGGAGGAGACTGGAACATTACCTTGCAATCCATCAAGGATAAATCAAGTTTCCAGAAGGACCGCCTGTCCCCTGCCCAGAGAGCCCTGCAAGACCTTATGGGTAGGGCAGACTTGATAAATGTTTAGAGGGTTTTGAACCCAGATGCTCATCAATATACATTCATCTCACCCCCCATAAGACATACTCCAGGTTAGATTATGTCCTGATCAGTCCCTTTGTGTTTCTGGACATAATGGATGCAGGCATACATGCGAGGGTGGTGTCAGACCACTCGCCTGTTTTTATTACATACATACTGGGACTTGGAATCAGAAAGGATACCTTATGGCGCCTGAATACCCAACTACTTGAGACAATATACTCTCTCGCAGCTTAGAGATTTAATTTCTCATTTTTTAGAAGCTACCACATGGTCTTGTTGAGAGTTGTTATAATCTGGGCTGCCCTAAAATGTGCCCTAAGGGGAAAGTGCCTCCGTCTGGTGACCATTAAATTTCGACAGGCCAAAAAACAAGCAGAGTCACTACTCACTTCAAGCAGAAGTCTAGAGCTTTCCCTTGGCCCGCACTTCTCTGATGAAGAGTGGGCTCGACTGCATGGTCTACAAGCAAAGTGCTCAGAATTAATGTATAGAAGGGCAGAGCTGTCCTTGAAGCGTACTAAACTTAAATATATTGATGCAGGTGAAAACGCAGGCAAGCTTCTCGCTATTAGGATCAGGCAAGCTGAGGCCTCCCGATTTATCCTGGGCCTTAAATTTGATGCAGCTGGTCCACTGGTTACTGACCCCAGAGGAATAGCAGTGGGTTTAAGGCAATATTACTGCTCTCTGTATTCAGAAGTAAACACCATACGTCCCTCTAACAGGGACTTTACTGCTTATCTCAACTCTGTCAATCTCGCCAAACTATCCCCTGATGAAGTGGGGCCCCTTGGTGACCGGATTGCTGTTTGGGAAGTAGAGCAAGCTATAGGACAGTTACCCCTTGATAAATTCCCTGGACCTGACGGTTTTCCCGATGACCTTTACAAAGCCTATCATTCTGAACTTGCTACCCTGCTTGCAGAAGTTTTCTCAGACCCCAATTTCCTGCAAGCTGTCATTACCTCTCATACCTAAGCCTGGCAAGGACCCTCAGTAGCCCGAGAATTACAGACCAATTTCATTGCTTAGCTCAGATTTTAAAATACTTGCCAAAATTCTAGCCAATAGGCTAAGCCCTCTCATTGGTGACCTCATTTGTAGAGAGCAAGTGAGGTTCATGAAAGGAAGGTTCTTGGGGGGACCATATGTGCAAGCTGCTACATCTCATCTCCGCATCGAGGGACTCGGATACCCCAGCTGTTCTGGTTTCACTCGATGCGGAGAAGGCTTTCGATAGGGTCTCTTGGGGCTTCCTCTTTGCACTTCTTGCTCACTTTGCTTTCCCTGAGACCTTCACGGAATGGGTCCGCTTATTATATTCCTCGCCATCAGCCCAAATCTGGTACAATGGAATCCTTTCTGCCCCTTTCCGATTATACTAGGGCACCAGACAGGGATGTCTACTATCCCTCCATCCTTTTTAACCTGTATTTAGAGCCTCTGATTAGGAAGTTAATCTCATTGCTAGCACTAAAGGGGGTTGAAATCAGAGACCACCAGTACGTCATCTCAGCTTACGTAGATGACCTGCTACTGCACTTAGAGGACCCACGTGTGAGTATTCCAATACTTCTGGTGGAGGTGGAGGCATTTTCTGAGGTATCCTATTATAAACTCAGCCTTACCAAAACTAAGGTATTCCCATTGAACAGCAGAGTTTCCTGGAATGATATTGCTACCTACAATCTCTCATGGGAAGCAAAGACCTTGACTTATTTAGGAATTCAGGTGTCCAGAGACTTGCCCACAATGCTCAAGGTAAATTTCTCTAACTTGCTGAGCATCCTTAAACTAGACTTGGATCGCTGGGGAGCTCTTCCTGTGTCGCTGTGGGAGAGGATTAATATCATTAAGATGAATGTCCTCCCTCACCTCTTTTATCCATTGGGTATGCTTGGCTTCTGTTTCCCCAAAACTTGGTTCCTTAATCTCCAGAAACTTCTTAACTCTTATATCGGGGTAAGGGAGTTAGTGAACCTATTTTAAACTCACAGCTCTTAAATCTCAAGGTGGGCTAGCAGCTGCTCTCCTTCTTTACATATTACTTCGCTCACCATGTCAGTAAACTGTCCTGCTGGATACACCAGGCATACATTGATGATACATGCACCTATATTCCTCTTTGGCTTCCCATAGAGAGGCATTTGGCTGTGCAGCATCATGGTTCCCTGGTATCTCTGATCTATATTATGCCAAAACTCCTTCCTAGAGCATTAAGAAATACCCCAATAGACTGGTCCTTCCGAACTTTGCATCAGTTGCAAACCCATCTTTCCATCAACTGGCATGCATCTTTAGATCAACCGATCTTGGATAATCCCCATTTCAAAATTGGGCTTAAACCCATTTCGACTGCATACTGGCCCTCTTTAGTGGAGAAAGAACTCACTGATTTATATACTGTGGATGGCATGCTACCATTTCATGTTTTCCTACTCCATTTTGAGGGTCAGGAATGCCCAGTCTTCAAGTACATACAGCTCAAGGAGGCACTGCTAGATTTCTTGGGGAAAAAGCCAGAAGTGCAGGCCCTTAAGATAACCCTGCTCTCACTTCCTGAGATGGCAGACCAACCCCCTGCAGTCTCTAAATTATATAAGGAATTACAGTCCCTCGACCCCCACCTTCCACAGGGGGGGTCTGCTATTTCTGGATTCAAGAACTCCCCCTAGTGTTGGAAGAAAGCTTCTGGAAGAAGCTATGGCAAAACACTTACATAGTTGTAAAGCAGGATAGACTGCATTTAATTCAATTTAATATAATGCACAATTTGTATTTCACTCCTGTCAAGCTTCATAAATTGGACAGGCTTCCTTCTCCTAATTGCTCAAGATGTGCAGACTCTCCAAGAACCCTTTAACACGTGTTGTGGACATGTCCCAAAATCCACTCTATCTGGCAAGCTATTCTGAGGCCGTTTGACCCATTTCTTGGGCTAGAACTTCTGTTCACTCCAGAAGCTTGCTTACTGAATAGTTTCCCACCCAGGACTCCTAGAGTGAGAAAAAGGTACATACAGTAGCTTTGATTTCAGCCACGGTCAAATTACTGATTATAAGACATTGGAAGGATGAGTCATCCCCTTTGGTGATAGAATGGCATAAGGAAATCTTACAAGCACTGAACATGGAAAAGCATATTGCCTTGATGGCTAACAAGGAAGGAATCTATCAAACTAGATGGGGCTCATTAGATGCTTTACTTACTATATGGAAGCCTTAACTATGAGTAGGTATTTTACCAGATGATTAGACCGGTTCCAGTCTAGTTACGGAGAGACTTCACTTGGCCTGGGGAGGGATTGGAATTTGGGAAGGGGGGCAGGGGTTTAAAGTAGGTTAGTAGTTGCTGTTTGTATTAGAATAGGATGTTTTATGTTGATGGATGACACTTCTTGAATGCTTATTTCCTTGTATGTACAGCCTTGACTGGTTGTTTAGGTAAAACTGATAATGTAGTAGGTTGAATTAAAAAAAAGGGTAGTCAGTGGTGTCACTAGTTCTCCCCTTTTGTTTTTTAGAATTCTGGGGTGAATCCTGTCAGGCCTCATTGCTTTGTCCACCTTCAGTTTTAGGAGTTATTTCAGGACCCTTTCTTCTGTGAATGGACTGGTATCAACACCCCCTCCCATCCAGAGTGCTTCTATTTATTGGCTTAGGTACCTCCCCCATCTTTTCTTTTGTGAATACTGAGCAGACATATTTGTTCAGTATCCCTGCGTTTTTCACTGTCACCCTCTGCCCTCCCCCTCCCCTTTAATAAGCATCACTGCCCCCTCCATTGGTCTTTCTTCGCTTCATAATGTACCTACAAAAGGTTTTATCACCCTTCTTAACTAAGTTGGTTATCTTTTCTTGGGTTTAGGCCTTTGCTGTTCTGGCCGTCTTCTCTGTCTCCTGCTTTAACTGGTACAGTTTTCTATCCTGCTCCTTCTGTGTGTCCTTACACTTCCTAAATGCTATCTTTTTCTCCATTATTTTCCTGGCCGCCTCTTTTGAGAACAAATAGTGGATTTTTCCTTCATTGTGTAATTGTTGATTTGCTTCACATAAAGTCATGCTGCTGCTTTAATGGCAGTTTTGATGTTTCCCCATTGTTCCTCCACCCCTCCTTCTTGCCCATTTGCTAGTGCTTTTCTGAGGCACTCTCCCATTTTGCTAAAGTCAGCCCTCCTAAAATCCAGTATCCTCACTTATGTATAGCTTGATTCTACAGCTGTGGTTATTGTGACCCTCACTATTTGGTAGTCACATATTCACAGGTGGCTACCCACTTTTAAATCTGAGATCCTCTCACTGTCCTCATTTGAGAGTAGCTGGTCTAAGATTTCTCTCTCCTGAGTGGGTTCCAACATTAGCTGTCTAAGGCATGCGTACTGCAGGGCATAGAGAAGGACCCTGCTTTTGGATGAATGTGGCTGCAGCAGAGGTGCTCCAGTTAACATCTGGCATATTCCGGTCCCCCATCAACAATATCTCCCCATTTCTGCCATTGTAAAGATGCCTTCTATCATTTCCTTGTCCCTTTCCTTCCCCTGAGGTGGGGGCCTGTATACAACTCCTATGGTGCCATTTCCTCTCTCCAGAGTGACCCACTGTGTCTCCTCTCCTTCCTGTTTACCTTTTAGTTCTGCTGCTTTGATACCTTCCTTTATGTACAAAGTTATTCCTCCTCCTCCTCCTCTTTTACCATCCCTGTCCCTTCTGTAGGTTGTGTACCCTGGTATGTTGACATCCAAGTCATGGTTCTCTGTGAATCATGTTTCTGTGATTGCCACAATATCCAGCTGTCCTTCTTCCATCAAGGCCACTAGCTCCTGGAATTTGCTACCCAGACTATGGGCATTAATGCTTACCCACTCCATTTTTTTATTTCCTTGACCCTTTTAGTCCCATCCCTGTAATTACTGCATTTGTCTTTTTCTCCCTATTTTGCTGGCAGTATAGCCTAGAGATTAGAGTAATGAGTTGTGAACGAGCTTGGTACATCCAGCAGACTAGACCTGAGTTTGATTCTCACAACCTCCACTTGCATACTATGTGACTCTGAGCAAGTCACTTAACCATCCAGTACTCCCAGGTTGCCCCTGAAACAGGCACTTGTGCCTAGTGGGCCTTACGTCGTTACCAAAATACAAAAAAAAAAAATAAAATACCCTATCGACTTCTTTACCTTGGTGTTTACCTCACTAACTACCCTGGTTTCTGGGGGGGGGGGGCTGAGATTTCCCTACTCCTTTTCAGTGTCTTCCCTCCTTGGCTAATTTAAATCTTGCCAGTGAAGAATTTAAACCCGTCTCCTAAGATCCTAGTTCCACTCCCAGACAGATGCAGACCATCTCACCAGTATAGGCCTGTATCCCTCCAGGTGGACCCCCAGTCCCCAGTGAAGCCCAAATCCTGAGCTCTGTATCAGTTTTTCAACCATTCATTGTATCCCATGGTATGGAGTACCCTAGCCTCACCCATTCCATAGACAGGCAGCACCTCTAAGAACGTTACTGTGCATGCTGCTTGACTAAGAGCCCTCCCCATCTACACAGATTCCTCCTGCACTGCTCTGATCCCATTCCCAGCAAGGTCATTTGTCCCTAGATGGACAGTGGTGTCCAACATCCTCTCCTGTGCAGCTGCTCCTGCTATCCTGAGGATTCACTTCCTGTCCCTCCAAGTTATGGAGCCAGGCTGGCACCTTACCTATCTCTCTCTCTCTCTCCCCCCTCTCTCCTCCATTTCTACCTCTCTAACAGTTGAGTGCCCCATCAGGAGTTGTTTCCTTCCCTTGTGGGGTCCCATGCCACCCTTCTGTGGGTCTACTTTGTGGAGGTTCCCAGCATCCTCCTTGGTCTCCACTGTGGGTGTCTCCATAGAGGAACTATGGTCTGTCAGAATGCTGTCTGAATTGTAGAAAAGTACAACTGGAGGGATGTGCCTCTGTCTCACCACCAACACCCTTCCTAAGCCCACTGTGGTCCAACTGCTCCTTTTCTTAGCAGATTTTGAGGCAGTAGAATGTGTCTTGGTGGTCTCTGGGTGGAGGGGGATATTTCCTGAATCCTCTCCAGGTCAGCCTGGAGATGGGCAACCTCCTCCCTTAGACCAGAGAAGTGCCTGCAAATAGGGCAGCATCACAGCCTCCAGAACATCTCCCAGAAGACCGACACCCCACAGCTACTGCATTGCATCACTTCCCATGTTTCCCTCCCTTCCTGTTTAATTTTTTTTTTTATGTTAGTGTATGAGAGTGTGTGCATGTGTTTACCCTTACACAGCATGGTTGGCTGTTACGGATATGAGAGGTGTATGCCTTTTGCTTTTTTGGGGAAGGGATGTCAGAACCCCTGGTATAAAGGAAATGATGCACTTGTGGTGGGTGGGGTTAGGGGGGCGGGTGAGTGGGGTGAGAGGCATGGTGGGTGGGACCAGGCCAGTGCCCTCTAGAAACAATCAGCTACAGCTCAGACCCACCACCCCAGTGAGCACTTTCCCTTCTTTAAGCAAGACATCCTGTACAACAAATTAACAGAAAATATAGCCTGAAAAAAAATCTAAATCAGAAAAAAATAAAGCAGTGGAGCCCAAACCCTATGTTCTGCCCTCTGACACTTCTGCATCTATCTTTGAGGGAAAACTGCCTTAGGAACCACCATGCTATTCTTTATAAATTGTTGCTTTTCCTTTAAGTTATCACCTAGCAGAGGCTTCAAGCCAAACACAGAAACATAGACTGTGACGACAGATAAGGACCACTTGGCCCACCCAGTCTGCCCATTTCCCTACCTACTGGATAAGCTGCAGATTCTAGTTAACCAACAGCCTGCTTCCTGCAACCCCCCATTATAATTGCTTTGTGTCTGTCCCATGCATGTTTGTATTCCCCCACTGTTTTAGACCCAACAACCTCCTCAGAAAGGCTGTTCCATGTATCCACCACTCTCTCCGTGAAAAATAATTTCCTCACATTACCCCTGAGCCGTCCCCCCTCTGTCTTTAAACTTTGCCCCCTTGTTCTTACACATAGAAACATAGAAACATAGAAGTTGACGGCAGATAAGGACCGCAAGGCCCATCCAGTCTGCCCATTTCTTTTTCTACCTTATAAATGTGCCATTGGCCTTTGCTCTGTCAGTGACCTATCTATTCATAGTCATTTGTATTGCTCCCTTATGCCTATCCCATGCCTGTTTGAAGCCCTGCACTGTATTCATAGCCACCACTTCTTGTGGTAAGCCATTCCATGCATCTACCACCCTTTCTGTGAAAAGAATTTCCTCACATTCCCTCTTAATCGGCCTCCTCTAATCTCATGCTGTGTCCTCTTGTCCTGCTATTTTCTTATATTTAAACATGTTAGACTCTTTCACCTTGTTTATGCCCTTAAGGTGTTTGAATGCCTCGATCATATGCCTCTCTCCTCCTTTGCTCAAGGGTATACATATTGAGCTCCGTTAATCTGTCCTCATATGTCTTCTGATGCAGTCCCTGCACCATTTTAGTTGCCCTTCTCTGGACTGCCTCAATTTGGTTAATGTCCTTTTGAAGTGTGGCCTCCAGACACTGCCACGCAGTACTCCAGATGGGGGCCTAACCAATGTCTTGTACAGAGGGGTTATTACCTCCCTCTTACTTAATTTTGTGATACCCTCTACTAATACACCCTAACACCCCCTAGCCTACCTACTGCTTTAGAGGTCTGCTTGGATGATTTCAGGTCATCAGTGATGATGATGCCCAAGTCTCTTTCTTCCTTTGTGACTGCTAGCAACTCCCCTCCCAGCCTATAAGTGGCTTCAGGGTTTCTCTTCCCTATGTGCATGATTTTGCACTTCTTTGCATTAAATCCCAGTTGCCAATCTCCTGACCATTCTGCTAGTTTATCCAGATCTCTTCTCATTCTGCCCACCCCATCTGGATCATCTACTCTGTTGCAGATCTTGGTGTCATCTGCAAACAGACAAGCCTTACCCTCTAGTCCATCTGTGAGGTCACTAATGAAGATGTTGAATAGGACTGGCCCCAGGACTGATCCTGAGGTACCCCACTTTGACTTGCATCTCTTCTGACTGTATACCATTTACCACCACTCTCTGTTTTCTGCCAGTCAACCAGTTTGCCACCCAGTTGACCAACTTCTGACCACCCGAGCCTACCTAGCTTATTTATCAATCTCCTATGTGGAACAGTGTCAAAAGCTTTGCTGAAGTCAAGGTAGGCGACATCAACTGCTCCCCTTGGTCCACCACTCTGGTTACCCAGTCAAAGAAATCTATGAGATTAGTTTGACAGGACCTTCCTTTGTAAAACCCATGCTGTCTTGGATCCTGTGCCCCTATGGATTCCAGGTGTTGCACTATCCTTTCCTTAAGGAGTGCCTCCATAATCTTGCCCACTACTGAGGTAAGACTGACCAGTCTGTAGTTCCCCGCCTCCTCCCTGCTACCACTCTTGTGGAGTGGGATCACATGAGCCCTTCTCCAGTCTTCTGGGACCTCTCCTGTGCTCAGAGACTCACTAAACAATTCTGCTAATGGCACATCTCTTTTTCTGAAAGATGCTACCCTTCTGGACTTTGTTGACTCCCTTGAAGTACTTGAACATTTCTGTCATGCCCGCCCCCCGTCCCTTCTTTCATCAAGGGTATACATGTGAAGCTCTCTCAGTCTCTCTTCATATGGTTTCTGATGTAGACCCTGCACCATTTTAGTTGCCCTCCTCTGGACTGCTTCCATCCTGTCTATGTCCTAGTGTAGATGAGGTCTTCAGAACTGCACACAGTACTCCAGATGGGGTCTCACCAACTGTCTGTATAGAGGGATAACCACTTCCCTTTTTCTACTTGTGATGCCCCTTCCTATGCATCCCAGTATACCCTGGCTCTCCTTACAGACTTTTCACATTGCTTACCCACCTTTAGGTCATCTGATATGACTACCTCCAGGTCCCTTTCCATTTTTGTTGTTGTTAGTACCTCCCCTGCTATTGTGTACTCTTCTATTGGGTTTTGTTTCCCAGGTGCATTACTTTGCACTTCTTTGCATTGAATCTAAGTTGCCATATGTCTGACCATTCCTCCAACCTTGCCAAGTCCCTTCTCATCTTTTCTACCCCCTCTTGTATATCAACTTTGTTACAGATCTTTGTGTCATCTGCAAAGAGGCATACCTTTCCCTCCAGACCCACTGCAATGTCACTTATAAAGATGTCAAAGAGGATTGGACCCAGTACTGAGCCCTGAGGTACTCCACTAGTAACCCCCCTTTCTTCAGAATGTGTTCCATTCACTATTACCTTCTGTGTCCTGTTGTGCAGCCAGTTCACTACCCAGGCTACCACCCTGGGACCCACTCCCACAGTATATCCACAGCCCCTCCATGGTCTATTACTTTGGTCACCCAGTCAAAGAAATCAATTAGATTAGTCTGACATGACCTTCCTGCTGTAAATCCATGCTGCTTTGGGTCCTGTGCCCCGCTGGCCTCTAGGTAGAAACATAGAATTTGATGGCAGATGAGGACCGCTTGGCCCACCTAGTCTGCCCATTTTCCTACCTAACAGATAAGCTGCAAATCCTAGTTAACTAACAGCTTACTTCCTCCTACTCCCCACTAGGACTGCCTTATGCCTGTCCCATGCATTCTTGAAGTTCCCCACTGTTCTTGTTCGCACCAGTATAGGTCTGCATCCCTCCAGGTGGCTCCCCAGTCCCCAATGAAGCCAAAATCCTGAGCTCCACACCAGTTTTTCAACCACTCATTGAATTCCCTGGTGAGAAGTGCCCTAACATCTCCCTTGCCATAGACAGGCAGCACCTCTGAGAAGGTTACTGTATGCCCTACTTGTCTAAGACCCCTTCCCAACTCTATAAACTCCTCTTGCACTGCTCTGATCCCATTCCTAGCCAGGTCATTTGTTCCTAGGTGGACAATGACATCCAGCTCCCTCCCTCATGCAGCTCCTCCCACGATCCTGAGGATTCGCTTCCTGTCCCTCCAAGCCATGGTGCCAGGAAGGCACCTTACCTCCCTCTCCCCTTCCTCCCCCATTTCTACCCCAATGATTGAGTCCCCCACCAGGAGTTGTTTCCTTCCCCTATGGGGTCCCATGCCACCCTCCTGTGAGTCTCCTTTGTGAAGGTTACCAGCATCCTCCTTGGTCTCCACTGCAGGTGCCTCCATAGAGGAACCACTATCCACCAGAAGAGCTAATGAATTGTGGAGAGGTACAGCTGGAGGGATGCAACTCTGTTCCACCACCCTCTCCCTCCTTGAGCCCACCCTGGTCCAGCCTCTCCTCTTTCTTGGCAACCTCTGAGGTAGTGGCATTGGCCCTAGTGGTCCCTGGGTGGGGGAGGAGGTTTCACGAATCCTAGCCAGGTCAGCCTGCAGACGGGCAACCTCCTCTCAGACCAGAGAGGTGCCTGCAAATAGGGCATCATCGCAGCCTCCAGAATGTCTCCCGGAACACTGCCGCCCCACAGCCATTGCACTGCACCACTCCTATCATGTCTTATTTTGAGTCCTTTCAACTGTTTCTCTGGATGCTTACTCTCTCCTCTCCTTACAACTCTGACCCTTCCTGTTCTGGGACAGCAACTTCCTATCTTCTTCAGTAGCCTTCTTCTTCCTTGCTCAGTATCAGACCACCAGCAGCTGGGGGGGAGAGTGAGCTACTTTTTTTTACTTTAGGGTTGACAAAACCAATGTTTCTCTATGATCCTTTCTGTCCTACTGCCTAACAGGAAGTTCCTGTTGACAGTCAAATCCAGTGGCTATAAAAGTAGAACTGGCTTTGAGTGGGTGGGATGGAGGGCAATTAATAAGAAAAAAGGCTAGCAACAGGAAGTTGTAATTTGACTCACCTGCTTTTCTAGTGTCTAAACCACACCCCCAGGTAAGCTCTCTTTCTTCCTACTGGTTTAGCAAAGTCACCTGATACAGTACGTTCCCTGCACAGAACACACACTGCCTTTCTTTCTTTTCTTTCTTTTTTTAACCCTAAATAATACCCCTTCTACTTCTAATAAAGTTATCTGTCTACTTAATCTTAACTGACACTGACTCCTGCTGAGATATAAGTTTTAAATTAACAAGAAAATGTAGCTTCTTTTAGTTAGCTGCTTTCTGCTCCACAAGCAAGGCTAGCAACAGCTACTCAACAATTCTTTCTTTCAGAAGTGATTCCATCATTTTCCCTACCACTGAGGTCAAACTTACAGGTCTCTAGTTTCCTGCTTCTGCCTTGCTCCCACTTTTGTAAAGGGGAATCACATCTGCCCTCCTCCAGTCCTCAGGTTCCACCCCATCCTGCCATGATTTGTTAAAAAGTGTGGTCAGTGGTGTCACTAGGTCCCCCCTTAGTTCTTTTAGGATTCTGGGGTGGATCCCGTCAGGCCCCATTGCTTTGTCCACCTTGAGTTTTAGGAGTTCTTTCAGGACTCTTTCTTCTGTGAATGGACTGGTGTCAACCCCCCTACCCAGAGTGCTTCTATTGTCTGGTTTAGGTAACTGCTCCTCATCTTCTTTTGTGAATACTGAGCAAAAGTATTCATTCAGTATCTCTGCCTTTTCACTGTCTCCCTCTGCCCACCTCCCCTCTCCTTTATTAATCTTCACTATCCCTCCCTTAACCTTTCTATGCTCCCTAATGTACCTATAAAAGGTTTTAGCCCCAAGCTACTTCTGTCACTTTCTCAGAAGTACTACCTGCGAGAGGCAAGGGAGAGCATAGGGGTGCATGCACCAGGAACTTTAACTCATGGTTGAAGAACTGGTGCTGTGAGGAAGGGTTTGGATTCATTGGTGACTGGGGACCCACCTGGAGGGATGGAGGTTTGTTCAAGCCTGATGGCCTGCATCCATCCTGGAGGGAATCAAGCTCTCAATGATAAGTTTAAATGCTACATTGACAAGCATTTAAACCAGCAAGGGGTGGCAGGCCAAAGGGGAGAGGTACCTTATTTGCTCACCCCCCACAGCTAGCAGTGGAACGAGTGAACCAGAGGAGTGGCTATCTTTACAAAGCAGTGTGCAAAAGATGGAGATTAGCGCCCAAGAGGTGGATAGGCAGAAAAGGGGCAAAATTCAGCAGAAGGGCAGACAGCAAGGAGAACCAGGGATAAAGGACAATCAAGGAAAGGGCTGGAGTAGAACAGCGAAACACTCTAGGGAGGTCAAATCATGGAAAGCCATGTGTGCAAATGCCAGGAGCCTTAGCAACAAGATGGAAGATCTGGAGGCTGTCATGGTGCAGTCAGACCTGGACATTGTGGCCATCACTGAAACCTGGTGTAATGATAACCATGACTGGGAGATGGTCATACCTGGCTACAACATATTCAGAAGAGACAGGGCAGGCAGAAAGGGAGGAGGAGTGGCACTGTATGTGAAAAATGACATGAGGGCCACAGAGATCCAGGAGGAACAAAATGGGGGAGAGATACTGTGGGTTAAGCTAGAAAGGAAAACGGGGCCAGCCATCCGCACAGGTGTGGTCTATAGACCACCAGCCCAGGAGGAAGAAACAGATAGGGAATTGATGCTAGCCATCCAAAGGATGGCAGACAAGGGTGAGTAGTACTGGTTGGAGACTTCAGTATTCCAGGCGTGGACTGGAGCATCCCAGCAGCAGCATCAACTAGGAGCAGATTTATCCTGGACTCCCTTCAGGGTGCCTTCCTCAAGCAACTGGTCATGGAACCAACTCAGCAGAAGGCAATACTGGACCTTGTGCTCACAAACAGGGACAGGTGATGGGGTAACAGTGGGGAGCACCTGGGGAACAGTGACCACCAGTCATTGTGGTTTGAAATCACAGAAAGAGCAGAACCAAACCACACAAAACACGTATCCTGGATTTTAGGGGGCAGACTTTGGGAAAATGGGGAGATATTTGAAAGAGGCATTAAGGGAATGGGACAGGAATCAGGGGTTGAGGAACAGTGGCAGTATTTAAAATGGGGATTACAAGAGCAATAGAATTATGCATTAAGTAGGTTAGCAAGAGGAAAAGGAAGAGGAGACCATTGTGGTTTTCCAAAGAGGTAGCAAAGAAAGTGAAAGCCAAAAAGATTGCATTCAGGCAATACAAAAAGACAAAGACAGAAGGGGATAGGGAGAAGTACCAGGAGAAGCAAATGGAGGCAGGGAGGTCAGTAAGGGAAGCCAATGCTCAGACAGAAGAACTCATTGCAAAATCAGTAGGCAGAGGGGACAAAACCTTTTACAGGTACATAAGTGAAAAAAGAAAGGCAAAGGGAGGGATAGTGAGACTGAAGGGGGAGGATGGGGGCCGCGTGGAGGATGACAACAGTAAAGCTGACATATTGAACAGGTATTTCTGCTCAGTCTTTACTGAGGAAGAGGAGGGTAATTGGTCTGAAGGGAGTACAAGGGGTGAGAATGGTGCAGAAATGGACACAAGTCCCTTTACACGAGAAAGGGTCCTGAAGGAACTGAAAGTAATAAGAGTTGATAAAGCAATGGGGCCAGATGGGGTGCACCCCAGGGTCCTTAAAGAACTAAGAGAGGTGGTGGCTGAACCTCTGGCTATCCTGTTTAGCCAATCACTGGAAACAGGGGAGGTACCCAAAGACTGGAGGATAGCAGATGTAGTCCCCTTATACAAAAGTGGGAACAAAGAGGAAGCAGGAACTACAGACCAGTCAGCCTCACCTCGGTAGTGGGGAAGATCATGGAAGCACTACTGAAGGAGAGATTGGTGGAACATCTGGTTGTCAATGGACTACAGGATCCAAGGCAGAATGGTTTCATCAGGGGGAGGTCATGTCAGACCAACCTCGTTGAATTTTTGACTGGGTGACTAGGGAGGTGGATCAGGGGAGGGCAGTGGACATGGCCTTCTGAACTTCAGCAAGGCCTTTGACACTGTGCCATATAGAAGACTATTACACAAACTGGGGAATATGGGTGTGGGCAGGACAGTAGTGTGGTGGGTAGGTAACGGCTGCGTGGCAGGACACAGAGGGTGGTAGTAAATGGCTGTCACTCCACAGAGAGAAGAGTGACCAGTGGGGTACCACAGGGATCAGTGCTGGGACGGTCCTATTAAGCGTCTTCATCAGTGACATTGCGTGGGACCTAGAAGGCAGAATTTCACTGTTAGCTGATGACACAAAGCTCTGTAACAGAGTAGGCACACCAGAGGGTGCAGACAGAATGAGAAGGGACCTGCAGAAACTTGAAGAATGGTTAGGGGTTTGGCAGTTGAAATTCAATGCAAGGAAGTGCAAGATAATGCATATGGGGCACAAAAACCCTGGCACAATATATCAGTTGGGGGGGTGAGGATATAGCATGCACCAAGCAGGAAAGGGATCTTGGGGTTATCATCTCTGACGATCTCAAGGTAGTGTGACAAGGCAGGTAAAGCAAATAGGATGCTGGGATGCATAGGCGGGGCATCACCAGCAGGAAAAGGGAGGTCATAATTCCACTACACAAGACACTAGTGAGGCCCCACCTGGAGTACAGTGTACAGTTCTGGAGACCTTACCTATGTAAGGACATAGACAGAGTAGAGAAGGTTCAGAGGAGGGCAACAAAGATGGTACATGGATTGCATCACAAGTCCTATGAGGACAGGTTGAAGGAACTGAACATGTACTCTCTGGAGGAGAGGAGGGAGAGAGGGGAAATGATAGTGACATACAGGTATCTTACAGGGAAGAACAGGGTGCAGGAAAACACTATTTTTAAGCGAAAAAGATGTTCCAGGACTAGAGGGCATGGGATGAAGTTGGAGGAAGGGCGAGTCAGAGGAAACGTGAGGAAGAATTTCTTCACAGAATGGGTGGTGGACAAGTGGAACACCCTGCCAGAGGAAGTGGTGGGGGCTGAAACAATCACGGGATTTAAGAATGCATGGGATAGACATAAAGGAATTCTGGAGGTCAGGGGTAAGGGGCAACAGACTTCTAGGAAAACATAAACTGAACTTACAAGCTCAAATGGGCAGACTGGGTGGGCCATAGGCCCTTATCTGCCGACACTGTCTAAATATCTATCTATGTAAACAGTTCTCACCTATCCCCAAACTACAGGGCAAAAACACAGCTCTAGTTTGAGGCTGTTAATGGGGGCAACTGTGCTTTCAACATACTTTACAGACAAAAGGAAAAACACAAGTTCAGCAGGTTTCTCAACAACATACCCCACTTATCTTGTGTCACAAAACCTTCTCAAGTCCTCTCTCTGAGTAACACACACAGACTCTGCTTTAAGGCAGCAACCTGAGTGAGAGAGTGCCCTACTGAGGCCTTCAGAGCTGAACTACCTCTGCTTCACCTTTCCAGGTAGCTGCCAGCTTCTCTTTCCAGTTCCTTAACTTTGTGGGGATCGATCAACTTGCCTACTCCTAGCCCCATTTAGAGAGTCTTTTTCACCTCTAGCAGAGTTTGAAAGGTGTGCGTACCTGCATACCTGCATCAGTTGTGATCTGCATGACTGTGGAATAGTCTATATTCACCTTCATACCTTTTCCCCTTAGTGCTCTCACATTGGGGAATGAATTATGTTTTGTAATCCATTGTGATTGACAGGTAATCATGCTTGAAAAAAGGCACCTGTCCCCAAATCCAACCTCCTTTTTGTCTCAGACCCTTCTCAGCATGCCTTTTATATGTTTTTATTTATTTAAAAGTTGACAACTAGGAAAAGCACCTTGAGCCGAGTCTCATTTCCAGAAGTGACCGGGGGAAGGGAAACAAGGGAGAAAAGGCAACCGAGGAAGCATAAAAATCACATAATCACAGACAACAGGTTAGGGTCAAGTTTGCAAGACCCGGAACAAAGGTAAATAAAAACTCACCAGTGACAGTAGTACACAACACAAAACAAAGGATGGTTTACATAGGAGGACAACTTATTTGATTTGCTTTGATTTTTATTTGCATACGGGTAAGCACACTGGGATACAATCCCTTTTACAGGTACGGCCAGGTTAATCAAAATACATACAGAAAACTACATAAAACAGATTATACTTAGTACAAAACATGATTAAATAGGAATACAAATTCCATGCCTAAATAAAATCTCAAATGAGTGTAAATATAAAAACTCTAATACAATTTGAACTGCTATACGAATCCGTATTACAAGGGCCATGGCTGTATAGTTAATTTACATTCAGTGAATGTCGGTCTAAAAGACAATTACACTTAGACAAATTCGTAAAATATGTTTTCAAAGCTGCTGTAAATGTCCCATAACTACCCATACCTCTAATACGTACTGGAATATTGTTCCAAATTGTAGGTGCATAATATGCAAACGATTGCTGTCCTCCTGAAGTATGCGTAAATGGGATTCTTAACATAGTTGGGTCCCCTGATAATCTAGTATACAGTTTAGAACTAGAAATCACCAGTTGATTATTTAATTTTAGAGGTACCCCTGTTTGTTGTGTTTTGCAAACAAATTTAGTCATTACATACTTGTGATAATATTCAACTGATAGCCATCCAAGATTCTCCAGTATAGTACAATGATGTACAGTTTTAGAAACATAGAAACATAGACTTTGATGGCAGATAAGGACCACTTGGCCTACCGAGTCTGCCCATTTCCCTACCTACTGGATAAGCTGCAGTTTCTAGTTAACCAACAGCCTGCTTCCTGCAACACCGCACTATAATTGCTTTGTGTCTGTCCCATGCATGTTTGAATTCCCCCACTGTTTTAGACCCAACGACCTCCTCAGGAAGGCTGTTCCATGTATCCACCACTCTCTCCGTGAAAAATAATTTCCTCACATTACCCCTGAGCCGTCCCCCCTCTATCTTTAAACTGTGCCCCCTTGTTCTTACACGTCTCTTTTTTTGAAAGATGCGACCACTCCTGGACTTTGTTGATTCCTTGAGGTACTTGAGCGTTTCTATCATGTCCCCGTCCCTCCTTTCATCAAGGGTATACATATTAAGCTCTCTCAGTCTCTCTTCATATGGTTTCTGATGTAGACCCTGCACCATTTTAGTTGCCCTCCTCTGGACTGCTTCCATCCTGTCTATGTCCTTGCGTAGATGAGGTCTCCAAAACTGCACACAGTACTCCAGATGGGGTCTCTAACTGTCTGTATAGAGGGATAAACACTTCCCTTTTTCTACTTGTGATGCCCCTTCCTATGCATCCCAGTATCCCCCCGGCTCTCCTTACCAACTTTTCACATTACTTACTCACCTTTAGGTCATCTGATATGACTACCCGCAGTTCCCTTTCCATTTTTGTTGTTGTTAGTACCTCCCCTGCTATTGTGTACTCTTTTCTTGGGTTTTTGTTTCCCAGGTGCATTACTTTGCACTTCTTTGCATTGAATCTAAGTTGCCATATGTCTGATCATTCCTCCAACCTTGCCAAGTCCCTTATCATCTTTTCTACCCCCTCTTGTATATCAACTCTGTTACAGATCTTTGTGTCATCTGCAAAGAGGCATTCCCTCCAGACCCTCTGCAATGTCACTTATAAAGATGTTAAAGAGGATTGGACCCAGGACTGAACCCTGAGGTACTCCACTAGTAACCCCCCTTTCTTCAGAATGTGTTCCATTCACTATTACCTTCTGTGTCCTGTTGTGCAGCCAGTTTGCTACCCAGGTTACCACCCTGGGACCCACTCCCCAGGCTGGCTAACTTGATTATTAATCTTTGTGTGGGACTTTGTCAAATGCCTTGCTAAAGTCTAGGTAGGCCATATCCACAGCCCCTCCTGGTCTATTACTTTGGTCATCCAGTCAAAGAAATCAATTAGATTAGTCTGACATGACCTTCCTGCTGTAAATCCATGCTGCTTTGGGTCCTGTGCCCCTAGCCTCTAGGTACTCAACAATTCTTTCTTCAGAAGTGATTCCATCATTTTCCCTACCACTGAGGTCAAACTTACAGGTCTGTAGTTTCCTGCTTCTGCCTTGCTCCCACTTTTGTAAAGGTGAATCACATCTGCCCTCCTCCAGTCCTCAGGTACCACCCCATACTGCCATGATTTGTTAAAAAGTGTGGTCAGTGGTGTCACTAGGTCCCCCCTTAGTTCTTTTAGGATTCTGGGGTGAATCCCGTCAAGCCCCATTGCTTTGCCCACCTTGAGTTTTAGGAGTTCTTTCAGGACTCTTTCTTCTGTGACTGGACTGGTGTCAACCCCCCTACCCAGAGTGCTTCTATTGTCTGGTTTAGGTAACTGCTTCTCATCTTTTGTGAATACTGAACAAAAGTATTCATTCAGTATCTCTGCCTTTTCACTGTCTCCCTCTGCCCACCTCCCCTCTCCTTTATTAATCTTCACTATCCTTCCCTTAACCTTTCTATGCTCCCTAATGTACCTATAAAAGGTTTTATCACCCTTTTTAACCGAGTTGGCCATTTTTTCCTCGGTTTGTGCCTTTGCTATTCTGACTGCCTTTCCTACTTCTTTGTGCTTTAATTGATACAGTTCCCTGTCGTGCTCCTTCTGTGATTCCTTATACTTTTTGAATGCAGCCTTTTCTCCTTAACCTTCCCTGCCACCTCTTTGAGAACCATAGTGTTTTTTTTACTTCGTTGTTCTTTGTTTGTTTTACACAAAGACTTGTTGCCTCTATGATGGCAGTTTTGATTTTTCTCCATTGTTCTTCCACCCCTCCGATTTGGCCATTTGCTAGTGCATTCTTCAGGTGTTAGCCCATTTTGCCAAAGTCAGCCCTTCTAAAGTCCAGTATCCTTGTTTTTGTATGGCTTATCTCCAGGGTTGTGCTCATTGTGAAGCACACTGTGCAGTGGTCGCTTGTTCCCAGATGTCTACTGACTTCTAAATTTGTGATCCTCTCTCCATTTGAGAGTACCAGCTCTAGTATTGCTCCCTCCCAAGTGGGTTCCAGCACTAGCTGTCTAAGGTCTGCCCCCTGGAGCGCATCGAGAATGACCCTGCTCTTGGATGTGGCTGCAGTACATGTCCTCCAGTTAACATCTGGCATATTCAGGTCCCCCATCAACAGTATCTCCCCTTTTTCATCCATTTTGAGAATGTCCTCTATCATTTTCCTCCCCTTGAGACGGGGGTCTGTATACAACCCCTGTGCGGATTGCGATGCCATTCCCCATCTCCAAGGTGACCCAGACTGCCTCTTGTCCTCCCCCTTTACTCTTTAATTCTGTAGCTTTGATCCCTTCCCTTACGTATAGAGCTACTCCACCTCCTCTTTTACCTTCCCTGTCCCTTCTGAAGATTGTGTGCCCTGGTATGTTGACATCCCAGTCATGGTTCTCAGTGTACCATGTTTCTGTGACTGCCACAATATCCAGTTGTTCATCTTCCATCAAAGCTACTAGCTCAGAAAGCTTGTTTCCCAGACTACGGGCATTGGTAGTCATTGCCCTCCATTTAATGTTGGCTTTATCCTTTTCCCCCAT
This sequence comes from Neoceratodus forsteri, assembly GCA_016271365.2. Classification (NCBI taxonomy): domain Eukaryota; kingdom Metazoa; phylum Chordata; order Ceratodontiformes; family Ceratodontidae; genus Neoceratodus; species Neoceratodus forsteri. The sequence continues at coordinate 13,340,933 of JADMNL010000038.1, read as the reverse complement.
CCCTACTCTTATTGCTCTTGTCTATTTTACCATTTACCCCCGTCCTGCCCTGTGTTGAGCTCTGTCCCTCAGTGTTTACCCTACTACCTGCCATGTTTTGTGGGGGGAGGCTTGACTTTTCCTGCCTTTTATCGGTACCTCCCCCCTTAGGTGTTAATAAAGCAAATTTTCCAATTTTGTGCAACAGTACCGATTTCCGCGTTATAGTATTGTGAGGAGCATTATCCACTATTACACAGTAGATGCATAATTCAAAATGGGCAACAGGCATTGATTAGCAGTAGCCAAATGCGCCTCATCTGTCAAGAAGCTGCGCAACCTATATAATAAAGCAATTTTGGAATGAATTTTAGATGTAATAGCATGTATATGTGACTCATATGTTAATGTGGGATTTAAAACTATCCCCAAATACTTAAAGCTGTTTACATTTTCGTACAAGGCCCCATCTAATGACTCAACTTGCAAACTAGAACCAATAGCTTTCAGCTTAACAGGAGTACCAAATACCATAGTTTTTGTTTTTTGCTTATTTAATACTAAATTATTATTTATCAACCAATTTTGTATTGTTCTGAGTTCTTTAGTCAAAGTTATGTTAACCTCTGGTAATACTCCTCCTTGACAGAAGACAACAGCATTGTCTGCATACATTTATTTATTTATTTAGCTTTTGTTTACCGGGTAAGTACACTAGACAAGTATTATGCCTATTTTCAGGAATGACCCTGGAGAATACAACATGATGGTACAAGGACACATATCGAATACATGATGAAGTATTGGCAACATAAGAGAGTAATACAAAAGGGCACATAGCATATAGTCAGCATAGGCAACATACGGGAAATTCAAGGGCTCATTATACAAAGGAGTAGAAAGAAGTGGTACAGCTTATAGTCATTTTGTTACAAGTAAGGACAGGTCAATAAACATAGAATAAGGTTATAGATTAAGGCAAGACCTGGGTCTGATAATACAACAGTTAGGTTCTGGACAGGTAATGGCAATGGAGTGGGGTGGGCAGCAGTAGTTTCCAGGCAGCGCCTGTAAGAGGCAGTGTTGCCCTAGGGAGGCTGGGGAAGTCACATGCAGAGGCTTGTTTCAAGTAGTCCCACAGGGATTTGCGAAGACATTGATGAGAGGGGGCCAAGTGAACTGACTCTGGGAGGGAGTTCCAGAGTTTGGGCGCACACACAGCAAAGTCCCTGGCTCCCATGAGAGTTCTCATGGCAGGGACTTTGAGCACCCCCTGGACTTGGGACCTTAAAGAGTAGGGAGAGATGCTGGCTGACTGTAGAAGCTGGGCCAGTCCCGATGGGTTGCAGGTTCTGATCACCTTGCCTGTGAGGCAGCCTATCCCAAAGTCCAGGTATCTAGCTGGGGAGAGCCACTGGAGGTTGTTATAGAGCTCACAGCGATGTGTGAGGCGGGAAGCCGACAGGGTGAAATGGCAGATGTTATTGTAAGCCATGTGCCACCTGGTGAGGTGAGTCTTAGTGGAGCGAGCAAATATGTGCAGACCATAACTGAGAGAGAGGGAAGGAGTACTCCTCTCACTAGGGTAAGCCTGGCCGTGGATGTGAGGTTGTACTTGTCCCTGTAGGCCAGGCCCAGCTTGCAATTCACTGTCTTGCAGACTTTGGCGATGTGACTCCCTATTTCAAGTTGAGGGTCTAATGTGACCCCTAGATACTTGACCGAATTCACCACAGGAAGGGAGGATCCATCCGGACTGATTATGTTCAGGGGGGATATCGAGGCTTTGATTTTAGCAGCTGAGCCAAATAGCATGGCATGAGTTGTTTTCAGATTCAGGACCAGCTTGTGATCCGTAACCCAGGTCAGGACCTGATTAAAGTCATCAGACAGACACTTGGTAAGAGTAGCAGTGTCACTGGAGTGGGCCGTTATCACCAAGTCATCTGCATATAGGATGGCACTGCAATTGGTTGTCACCATTGGCAATTGATTAATGAAGAGGGAGAAAAGGAGGGCCCTAGGACCGAGCCCTGGGGGACACCTGTTGTGACCGGTAGGGGTACATAATCACATGCGCATCCTTAACGGATGAGATAACAGGATCAAAGAAAATAGAGAATAAGATTGGCCCCAGTATGGAGCCCTGTGGGACTCCACACTTGACCAAAGCCTTTTCAGATAAACTACTTCCAATCTTTACCATCTGAAACCTGTTTGATAGATAATTTGATACCCAAGACAATGCTGGTGTCTCCACCCCAGTGTGCTTAAGTCTGTCAACTAGAAGGGAATGATCCACCGAATCGAATGCCTTGGTCAAGTCCACGAGCACGGCCCCAGTCAGGTATCCCCTCTCCATGCCCTCATGGATCGAGCTCGTGAACTCGACCAAGGCACTCTCAACACCCCTCCCCTTCCTCAAACCATGCTGACATTGTGATAGCAGACCATATTTTTCCATATAGTCAGTTAATTGCCCAAAAATTATTTTTTCCTGCAATTTAGATAAAGCCGGCAGAATAGAGATTGGTCTATAATTCGTGAATTCACTGGTTGAACCTGCCTTATGGATTGGTACTACATACGAGTATTTCCAAATGTCAGGTACTCCTCCCAAACAAAAAGATAGGTTAAAAATCAAACTAACAGGATATGCTAGCTCTGCTGCAGCCAGATGTATCACTTTAGGGGACAGACCATCAAAACCACAAGATTTATCTATCTTAAGTTGTTTCAGAAGCTCATACACCTCTAAGTGGGTGACTGCCTTTATATAAAATTTTGGATTATTAATTAAACAGCCCCCCACATTATCCCCAACTAAACCAAGTTTGTATTGTGCTCTATAATGATCCAAATCTGTAAACAGTGTATTAAATTTGTTTGCCACTGTCAAAGGATCTGTTAACATTTCACCACCCTTATTTATCTGAAACTTTGATTCATATTCATATTTAGAGGGTTAGGTTCTACTAGCCCTCAAAACAAAAATCCTAAGCAAAATTGACCTAACTACTGGTGGTTCAAACAGTGTATTCAAATAGAATCAGGGTGGTAAGGGTTGGGAACATTGGGAGCACGGCTGCTGGAGAAGGAGTCTGAAGAGCCTTTTGGGGAAAGAAGGGGAGCAAGAGCAGCGGTCAGTGGGGTTTGTTCCAAAGAGCAGGGAAGTGGAAAGAGAAGGTAGATTGTCCAGAAGCAGAATGGTGGTATGGGAGAGTTAAGGTCTGAGAGTCTCTGTGATGAAGGGAGTAATTGGAGGAGGCAGCTTGGGAGAGACAAGAAGAGCGATAAGAGGGGAGTGAACCAGAATTTTGCCACATTGGAAGCACAATGCACCATTCTCCTGTATGATAGAGGACCAAGGGATAGGGCACAGTAGATAAGGCAGTGGTGAGTGAGAGAGGGAGAGACCATGCAAGATGGCAGAAGGTGTTTAGGAGAATGTCAAGTTTGCCAAGGAATGACTAAGAGGCAGTGCCATACACTACATCGGTGTAGTCGAATGTTGGTAGGATCAATTTGGAGTCCAACTCATGGCACGTGGTGAGAGGGAGGCTGGCTTTGTGGCACTAAAGAGCACCTAGTTTGGGATGGAGCTTGACGCAGATGGTGTTGCCGTAGGTGCAGAAGTCCAGATTTACATCTAGCCAGCCCCCTAGGTACTTGAAAGCCAAGACATTTTCAATGACAGAGCCATCCAAGGTAGTAAAAGTAGGGGGTTGCTGTAGGGTGGCCAACTTTTGGCTGGAGCTGAAGGTCATAGCCACTGATTTTTTTATGTTGCATTTTAGTTTGTTGTCCTTGAACCAGGACTGAACTCTATTAAAATCATCTTGAAGGTGGTACTGTATGCTGCTGACCGAGGGCCCAGAGAGGAAAATAATAGTATTGTCCGCATACATTGAATATCAGTGGACCTACAGACTGATGGGAGGTTATTAATAAGGGAGAAGAGGATGGGCCCAAGGATAAATCCTTGGGGAACACTGGAGAGAATAAGGTGAGGATAAAGCATTGCCTAGTTGGACTGACTGAACCCTGTTGTGAAGATTTAGGAGCGGAACCAGTTAAAAGCAGGCATGGCAAGGCTGACAGAGCTTAGAGTCTGAAGTAGGAGATGGCAGGAGATGAAATCCAAAGACTTTCGCCAGGTCAATGAAATGGCAGCTGTAATATGGCTCCTATCCATTGTAGTGAGTACTGAGTCTGTGACATGCAAAAGGGAAGAAGTTGTCAAGTGATGCTTCCTAAAGTCAGACTGGATGGGGAGAGGGTATTTGATTTAGCAAGGAAGTCAGACAGCCTTGAATGGATAAGTAATTCTTGTAATTTGGCTAGGGAGGGAAGCTGAGAGATAGGTCTGTAGTTGCCAGGTGAGGAGGGGTCCCCACCTTTGTGGAGTGAGAGGACTTTTACTAATTTCCAGGCCATGGGAACAGTGGAGGAGGAGAGGGAAAGATTTAGGGTATTAGGTGATTGGGGCTGCTGTAGCGGAGGCAGAGGTGCCTATGGTCCAAAATGCTAGGATCACAGACCTAAGTCTAGCATTGTGGTCGGTAGGCGTAGCAACCAAGGCACGATGTTTTATTATATTGAGTTGCTGTAATGGCTCTAAATTAAGGAGCCCCCATACTAGGCTGTTCACGAAGTCCACTATGTTGGCAGTCTCTATTTTTTCAGCAAGGCTGTGAATTCTAGTGTTGTTCCAGACCAATTTTCAAGGCCCTCTAGTTTTTGCTGCAGGATTTATTCTCGATTGTGAAGCTGTTAGAGGACCATATTGTGTAAATTCACAGTGCTTATCATCTCCACGTTATATGCCTCTACTGAAGCCATCTTTTCTTCCTGCGCTCCTAGCTCCCAGCGGTTATCAGTTACATAATTTTTTATCTTTGTGAGGGTGTCTCCCAGTCTGTGTAATTCTCTGAACAACTTTTTAGATGTGATGGCAAACCAGGCTTACTCCTCCTCATCATCATTTCTTAAATATAGGCCAGGTGAGTAATCCAGCGGTGTAGATGATTGGCACATGCTGCAGGTCTGGTCAGAACTGGCTTATTTCTGCTTTTTGGGGTCCTTGCTGCAGATTCTTATAGCCGCTGTCATCTAGACATAATAACTGCATTTAAAGACCTTTTTGCAGTCAGTGTGGATGGAGGTGAATTTTGTCATCACCAGGGGGAGCTCTGAAGCCCTAGTCCACCATGAAGGATGATGTCACTGTAAGTCCTCAAGGATCCCAGCATTTGACCCAGTCTTCCTCCATGACCTAATGGGTCACACCTTTTAAACCTGGTGCAGAACAGGCTTGGAACATGTTTTCTCTTTTTATGCAGTTGGGATACTTAAACCTTTGATCAACTATGGCTGGAATACCAGCTTGTACCAATGGCATAGTATATATACTTCCAAGTACATCACCACCTGCAATTCATTATTGAAGATAGGGTAGACAATTCCAAATTCCCACCAATTATCCATTTTGTTGGAGAGGTTTTGGGGTGTCAGTGGGTGTCTCGCTTCATCTCCATGTGTTATAAGGCACTGCTGGAGTGATTCACTACTATGACCGAGGCAACACCAACTCATGGGACTTTCACTATTAATCACACATGAAGAGTGGGCCCAGTATGGTACCAGCAACATACAATTATAGGCTGTGATCAGAGGAGGGAGTTCAGTTGGAAAACCTGTATCCATTAGTTCAGGACCGCACAAATGACAGCTAAAGTTCACCAGACTTGAGACTCTTCCTGCTGGAGGGGGATATAAAATAGGTTGACTACACATGCATCTTTTGATCCTGCCCAGTGCTAACCCCATTCTGGGGAGCAGTCAAGGAAGAACTAAATGCACTGTTCCTGACCTATGGCACTTTTACCCCTGCAACAGCCATAGAGCTACATCTATCCTGCCATATCAAACACAACATTCACATATATCCCCTCGAATATTCTACTCACAGCAACACAAAAAAACACCACCACATAATTGGCTGAAACCTGAACCCCCATCCCCACCAAAAGCCAGTGGGAGGATACAGTGTAGAACAGAATGAAGAAACACATGGCACAACTGCAGAATGAATTTCTGAAACATCACAACAGCTGGGATAACTGGCTCATCTGTATTACGACCCACAGCTGGATATCATCTCCCAAACACTGCCAAGGAACGAGGCCCAGGCTGATTCCTCTGGTGCAGTGAGACAATTCTGATAAGATGCAGATAGTTGGACAGTCTGTGTCCATATGACTTACTTGGAATTACTCCTACCTTAAAATGCTCCCAGTGACCCATGGAGGGAGGACTAGTCCCTCAATCCCCACATCCAGGTTCTCTCTCCCACTTTTATCCTTTCTCTATCCTCCTGAAAAGCAGTGAATGAAACATGATTGGAAATAACAGCATTGTGGCTTGCTATGTACTGAAATGCTTTCCATGTAAAGACTTGAGATTCTGTACCCTATATCTAATTATTAAACTTCATAATAGATGGAAACAAAACTCTGTTAATAAAGATGAAGTACAAAAAAGAATGGGCTAGGACCAAGGAAGTATTTTTCATAAATGGGGATCAGATTGGGAGAGTCTGGCAAGATGGGGGATGGTATTTTTTCCGAACAGGGATTTGGTTGGGAGGGTTGGGTGAGCTGGGTGGGAAGAGGTATTTTTCACAGACTGGGATTGAGTTGGGAGGGTTGGGTGAGCTGAGTGCGAGCAGGTATTTTTTATAGACTGGGATTGAGTTGGAAGGATTGGGTGAGCTGGGTGTGAGGAGGTATTTTTCACAGACTGGGATTGATTTGGTAGGGTTGGGTGAGTTGGATGTGAGGAGGTATTTTTCACAGACTGGGATTGAGTTGGGAGGGTTGGGTGAGCTAGGTGTGAGGAAGTATTTTTCACAGACTGGGATTGAGTTGGGAGGGTTGGGTGAGCTGGATGTGAGGAGGTATTTTTCACAAACTGGGATCGGGTTGGTAGGGTTGTGTGAGCTGGGTGTGAGGAGGTATTTTTTACAGACTGGGAGTGGGTTGGGAAGGTTTGGTGAGCAGGGTGTGAGTAGATATGTTTCACAGACTGGTATTGAGTTGGGAGGGTTGGGTGAGTTGGATGTGAGGAGGTATTTTTCACAGACTGGGATTGAGTTGGGAGGGTTGGGTGAGCTGGGAGTGAAGAGGTATTTTTCACAGACTGCGATTGAGTTGGGAGGGTTGGGTGAGCTGAGTGCGAGGAGGTGTTTTTCACAGACTGGGATTGAGCTGGGAGGGTTGGGTGAGCTGGGTGCGAGGCGGTATTTTTCACAGACTGGGATTGAGTTGGGATGTTTGGGAGAGCTGGGTGCAAGGAGGTATTTTTCACAGACTAGGTTTGAGTTGGGAGGGTTGGGTGAGCTGGGTGTGAGGAGGTATTTTTTATAGACTGGAATTGTGTTATGAAGGTTTGGTGAGCTGGGTGTGATGAGGTATTTTTCATGAACTGGGATTAGGTTGGGAGGGTTTGGTGAGCTGGGAATGCAGAGGTATTTTTCACTAACTGGGATCAGGTTGGAAAGGTATGGTGAGCTGGGGACGTAGAGGTATTTTTCACAAACTTGGCTTGGGTAGGAAGTATTTTTCACAAACCAGGATCAAGCTGTGAGGGTTTGGCAGGCTGGCAGCGGGGAGGCTTTTTTAGTCAGAATTGGGGGATTGTGCTGCAATAGTGTAGCTATCTGTTAGCAGGGAGGTATTTTTGTCAAAAATGCGAATCAGGCTGGGAGTTGAGGGATTTTCTTTTTGTCACAACCAGCAAGCGGGCTTTTGGGGGTGTGGCTAATAGGGAGAGGGGTGTTTTTTAATGACAAATAGCGATCAAGTTGGAAGGGTGTCGAAACTTAATAGCTGGGAGGCATTTCTCACAACTGGGAAGCAGCCTGGAAGGGTTTGATGAGCTGTTAGTGGAAAGAGATTTTTCACAATCATGGACTGTGCTGGAAGAGTTTGGTGAGCTGGGAGTGGGGAGGTAGTTCTCACTGACAGATCATGCCGTGAGAGTTTTGTGTGCTGGGAGTGGGACAGAATCAGGAATGGGATCAAGCTGGTATGGTCTGGTGAGCTGGCAGCGAAGTGATACTTTTCACAAATAGGTATTGGGTTGGGAACATTTGGTGAGTTGAGAGCATGGACGTATGTGTTTCATTAATGCATATTGCAGGCTTTCAGAAATACCTTACTGGGTTCGTTGATATTGGGAAACGGAAGAGAGGGTAAGACAAGGAACATCTTTAGGTAGGACATTGGTGCGCAAAAAGTGTAATTAGAATTCAGAGTGGCAAAATACAGCACAGTAAGTGGGTCTGCTCAGCCCCTTTGCAAACTGTACTTGCTGAGTACCTCTGATATCATCCAAAAGGTCCAGCATCGTTGGCTAGATGTTAATTTCCAGTCTTATTGGCACACAGCCTGAGTCACCACTGGAATGTGCTTTTTCTGACAATCCCCAAATATGTTTGGGTTTCAGCATTGTGCAGCAAGTATGATAAATAGCCAGGCACTTCACTTTGTCAGTACAATGACTACTGCTGTTACCATGCGTTGTGCAAACTTGACCATTGCCTGCATTTGAATCCTTTGCGCACTGGTGATCGAGGGGTCCGGGTGCTCTGATCTTCAGGTCAGAAGTGGGGTGGGGTGGTTTAATAGCAAATTTGTGGAGCGCTAATCATTTTATTTTTGTAGCACAGAGAAACCAAGTGGGAAGTAAATTGGACAGGCTGTGAAGGGCTCATTCAGGAGTTCGGATCAGAAGTGGCTGGGCAGGGATGAGATAAAACTCAGAAAAGTTAAAAATGGGAGTGCTGGTTTGATATTTTATTCCTTTGCAGGTTGAAGATTGAGGGGTCTGAGCCTGCTGACATTCAAGTCGGAAGCAGTGAGGGGAATACATTTCAAGGGTTAAATCTTTCAGCTCTAATCTGTCCATTACAGATAGAATGGTATAAAAATAGAATGGACAACTTATGTAAGTGGTGGGTGAGGTACTATAAATAGATTAATGAATGTTTGGGACTGGTACAGTATAAAGGGCTGAAAGTTCCAGAAGGGGGAGCTCAAGATAAATATTAATAATAATAATTTTATTTATATAGCGCCTTTCAGTGTGTCAAGGCGCTGAACATTTTAAAATCATAAAATCACATTCCAGATACAAATCTTCAAAACATGTATAAAAATATACCATAATAACATAATAAATTATAATAAAATTCCAACCATACTAAAATTAGCTTAATTATCCAAGAAGGCCATTTTCCATAAATGTGTTTTCAAATCTTTCTTAATTATCTCCACGGAGGTGCACTCCCGTAACCGGCGTGGTAGAGAATACTAGAGTGGGTGCAGCATGAGAGAATGCTCTGCTGCCTGAAGATTTTAGACTCACTCTTGGAATTTCCAGCAACCCCATGTCAGCCAAGCGGAGCTTTTTCATAAATTAAGTGTAATGAGTTTGCTTAGTTCTTTGCAGATGTGCTTGCCACCATCAGGTTGGAGATCCATTCAGCACCTTCCAATGAGCAGAGCGGTGGGATGTCACTAGCACCCGGTCTGTTTGGTCTGACTTTGACCGTCCGGCAATCACTGACATTGTAAAGATTGTCCAGAGTGTGTGACTGACTTGCTGTAGTTTGGATCCTGGTCCACCTCTTGGTGAAGTGTGTGGAGATCATCGGACAGGTCCTTCCTGAGATAGTCTGGAGTTCATTGGAAAAGGGGGTGTTTCTTGACTCCTTAATAGAGGCTATCATGATTCCCCTCTTGAAGAAATCTACCCTTGACCTGGACTGCCTCGCTAACTACAGACCTATCTCTAATCTGCCCTTTGTGGGCAAGTTTATAGAGAAGGTAGTTGCGTTGCAACTCAAAAGCCATCTTACCACCGACAATGTCCATGATCCTCTCCAGTCTGGGTTTGGGAAGGGGCATAGTGCAGAGATGGCCCTAGTTTGGGTGCTAAATGATCTCCTGGTGGCGAGAAATTGGAAGAGCCATTCAGTCTTTGTTCTTCTTGCTCTCTCTGCAGCATTTGACACCATGGACCATGGGATTTTGCTGGAGCACTTGCAGTCGATTTGTGGACTATCTGGTATAGTCCACACATGGTTCCATTCTTTCCTCACAGGCAGGTTTCAGAGAGTGGTGTCAGGGATTTTTTCCTCCCCCCTTTCCCCCCTGACCTGTGGGGTTCTGCAGGGCTCTATGCTATCTTCCATGTTGTTTGTGGTGGACATACTCCTACTAGGGGACATTATAAGGTGGTATGGGCTGAGTTTTTACTGTCATGCAGATGACTGTCAGCTCTACATGTCCTTTGCACCTGATCAGGAAGATACTATCCATCTTTTTTTTTTTGTATTATCTGTTTCTACCCCACTACGTGCCCCATGGCAGCCACTCCTTCAGGCTGCCAGGGCAGACCTCCGACCCATCCATCCCTCGAGACTCCCACCTCATATTGCAGCCGACCCCCAGGGTGATCCGACGTAACCCTTCGCCGGATGGGTCCCCCTCCTCCGAGAGGGAAGGCACCAGTCAAGGAGGAGACCAGTGCTCCTACTTTAGCCCTGGGGATGCTGCTGAGGTGGAGAGCTCGGAAGGACCCTTGATGGGCTCAGAGCGCTGGGAAGCTGTCATCCGGTTACCGTGAAGCGGTATTTCCGCTTTTTCTGGTTCCCCCTCATTTGCTTGCATGCATCAGCAGTGCTCCTGGTCTCCACCAGGGGCCGCTGCTGCGTGACAAGACCCCCCTACTCACCCCCGGGAGAGGAGAGCAGCCCTACTGACGCTCGATCTTCTCCCGCCCTACCAACCCCGGCGACCTGAGTCCGTTCCCGAACCCGGTCGCCGGCGTGGGATGAGGTAAGGCGCCAGCGCCTCAACCCTCTGCGCCACTGGGCCGGCACTATCCATCTTTAATGCAGTACGTGCCTCACCAGAATCCAAGATTGGATGAGTGCCAGCTGGTTAAGGATGAACCCAAATAAGACTGAGGTATTGGACATTGATCCAGGTCACAGGGCAGTGAGGTCCTCCGATGTTCAGTCCTCTGGAATTGTGCTAGGGGGCATTCATCTGAGGTCCTCTGAACAGGTGTGGAACATGAGTGTTATTTTTGATAACAAGCTGACACTTAAATCTCAGGTGTCAGCTGTCATCAAGTCCTCATTTTTATCACCTGAATAATATTGTCTGGGTGAAACACCTTGTTCCACCAAGTGACCTTCCTATGTTGATCCATGTCTTTGTGACCTCCCATCTTGATTATGGCAATGCTGTCTTCCTAGGGCTTCCAGGGTGGACCTCCACCACCTGCAGCTGGTGCAGAATGTGGCAGCAAGGTTGTTGACTGGCTTACGGTGACCTTGCCATGTCACACCTCTGCTTCATGGGCTGCACTGGCTGCTAATGTGGTGGAGGATCACCTTCAAGGTCAGTTTATTGACCTATTAGTCCCTACATGGACAAGGATCATGTTATTTGCAAGACCTCCTGTGTTCCTATCATCCCCTCCACCCACTCTGCTCCACTGATGAGGGATTGCTAGAGATTCCCAGGGTCTGTTTGAAGACTTCAGGGATGAGATCCTATGCTTTCATAGCCCTGACCCTGTGGAATTCTCTACCTCGTAAAATTAGAGAGTTCCTAATCCGATAGGGAGACAGACAGATAGGGAGGAGTTGGGGCAGCTGCAATCTAGGGTGCTAGCTGTAAACTTGGGCAGACTTCAATAGACTGAAAGGTCTGTTTATGCTGGCAGTTTCATCTGTTTGTATGTGTCTGACCACTGACACTTTAAAAATGCATTAAAAATGTATTTATTTAACCAGGCATTTTTAGATAGTTAAAATTGTCAGTCTATTATTCATTTTAATGAGTGTAATTTATTGTTAAATTGTTGTGATTTTAATCTGTACATGCGCTTTGATTTTTCCTAAAGCTATGTAGAGTAGGGACTAGCAGCTGGTTGGTCTCATGGTAGTCACAGAGTTGGTTGTAGACTAACCTTTCCTGTATTTTGGCCAGGGCACAGAGAAGCGAGATTAGTTTGTAATTGTCAATGGGTTCTCTGGGACCTCCCTTGTGGATGGGGACATGTAGGGAAGCTTCTAGTTATGGGGCACGGATCCACTAAGAAGGGATCTGTTAAAGCCAAGTAACAGGTAATGCGATGGCAGGTGTCACTGCCTTTAGCAGCCTTGGGTTTAGTTCATTAGGTCCACCAGCACCTTTGGCTTTGACAGTTTTGAGGAGGGGAGCACCTCCTTGACCTTGACTAACCTCAGATGAAAGAGTGGTTGGGAGGGGAAAAGATGCCTCCTGCCCCAAGAGCTCATAGGAGGGAGGTGGGATACTTGTTTTGCAGCTTTCAAGGTTAGTGAAGTGCTCACTGAAGGCAGATGCAATATCAAGACAGCAATCCAGCATCTGGCCTTTGACCTCTATAGGTCCAAAGGTGGGTTTGCCATTGCCTTTTATAAGGTCATTGATGTGGGACAAAAAGGACTTAGGGTTGGCAAGATTTGTTTTCTGGAGGTGTTTGCCAGTCTCTTTTTGCCCTCTTTCTGGTTCGTTTGCACTGGTTCCTTAGGGTTTTATAGAAGACTATGTCCACAGGCAGGGCGGAGTTTTTGTATTTCTTCCAAGCCTTGCCATGACACACCATTAGAGATCTGAGCTCTGGGGTGATCCATTTGTGGCAGCTGCCTTTGGACCGGAGTTTCCTAAATGGGGCAAACAAGTTTGCTGCAGAGATGGAATTCTGGAAGTACTCCAGGGCTTCATCCAAGGTTGGGAGGTGCCGTATAGGGCTTCAGTCCAGGTTTCCAAGATATTCATTGAAAGCATCCACAGAGAATTTGGAGTAGCCTCTAGTGCTAATTATCCTAGAGGAACCCAGGGTGATCCATTCTTCCAAATACATAAGATAGGTGAGTGGTCACCCAAGGCATCTGCCCTGATGCCAACCACCAGAATGTTAGATGGGTGAGACACCAGTGCCCAGTCTAGGGTCGTGTGGTTCCCAGCTTTGTAGTTAGCCCTTGTTTTTTCAATGGTAACTTGCTTCAGGTTAGCTTCTAGGAGCAAGGCTTTGTGGGCCTGCTCCGTGTCCTGGGCCCAGTTTTGGTTAAAGTCGCCCAGGATTAGAAGTTCTGAGGAAGCCTCAGCAGCCAGAGCCATGATCAGGGCCTCCAGGACTTGTTGGGCCACCTTGGGAGGGTTGTAGAGGCAGCCAATGGTAAAGTGTTTTTCTTGGCTAAGGGTAGTTCTTATGAAGACAGACTTGCAACCAGCGAGGCCAGAGCTGGGGAAGGGGGCTAGAACCACATCTAGTGAATCCCTTGCATAAATTAGTACCCCAACCCTTTTTTTGCCTTCCTGGTCCTTCTGGAAGGAATTGTAGCCAGAGACTGCAACCTCATGCTGCATGGAATGTGGCTTAAGCCAGGTTTCAGAGACAGCCAGTATGTCTGGTTTGTAGAGAGCCATCCATCCCTGGACTTCATGAATTTTTGGGCAGAGGCTGCAGACGTTCATGGGGGCTATTTTTTAGGCCCATGGATGACATCCAGGATCTAGGATGATATTGATGATCATTGGACCAGGGTTAGTCTCAATATCACCTGGTAGAAGCAGCAGTGCAGTCAGAAGGCATTCGACTCTGAGTGTTAGGGAGGTAGGCCCCTAGGACCATGCCCTCCATACAGCTTTGATTGCCCATATACAGATTGGCCATGCCCTGGGAAAACATACCCCCATAGCCTTCCCTTTTCTTCAGAAGTACTGTTGTTTCTAGAAACAAAAAATATTTTTTTTCTACACAGTTTCAGACAGTTCACATAACTATTCTTTTTTCTTTGCAATTTCCATTCTGTCGTTTAGAAAAAAAAATTGTACAGCCTTAGTCCCCTTCCCCGCCATATGGCTCATCACTACATAAAGCATCAACATCCACTGCAACCAGTAGGCAGTCCTGTTGAACATGCATATTTTCCATATTGGTCAATCTTTATGTGCAGTGTGTGATGGAATGCTGATGCAGTTATGAATCATCATATGTCAATATTTAAGTATGAGCAACTACAGGTACAATTCAGAAATTCCCTGAAGCATCTTTTTTTTACCTTTGTCTAGCTCTGATAATAAATTACATTTATATTAACCAGTGTTTGCTCTTTTTAATGTGTAGGATACAATCTCCCAAAGTTGCTTTGTTACAAGTTTATTAATTCAAGCAAATTGTTGCTGTTTGAGATGGATGAGGAATGCCCACGTGGTGATGTGGAGGGGAAAAAGATCGTACAGCAGAATAATCATTTAGAAGACACTCCCAACAGTAAGTAGATGGCCAGATAATGAGTTTGTAATATGGGACTTGTCCAACTGCTGTTGAGAAGGGGCTTAGTATGAACAGGGGAAACAAATGTAGAGCTGAAGGAGCAGGGAGTATGGGATTACAGGGAAGTAGCGGAGATGTCAGAAAGTCATAAATGTGTAAAGCTAAGGCCAATTTTTAAAGAAACAAGTCAGTTTTATAGTGGCTATGGAACAGAACTGACAGTTGATAGACATGACAAGGGACTGACTTAAGGAGGGTCTTTATTCCAGGAGTGGATAGGCAGGTATCTGTTTTATAAACATTTTACTCTTCAAAGAGAAAAGACTTGGGAAGTCCAGAGAGGCGTGTATTACTGTAATCATGAGAGAAAATGATTGCAAGAAAAAGGTTTGAAGTAGGAGAGTGGTGTAAGAAGTGACGATACAAGCAGCATTATACGGAGAACAGTAAATCAATCAAGAATTCACTTTATAGTGACTTTCCATAGGCATGCTCAAGGCACTGTGTGATATATTAAACACAGTAATAGTCTGACAGATGCATCACATTATAATACATGTATAGTCATAGAGCATAGTCTACCATCAAAGTACCTTGAAAATGTATAAAATACATCAGACACCGAGTCATCAAAGCAATTTTGAATAGAAATGCTTTAATCTGAAGAGAATACTTAATTATTGAGGCTGTTGATGTTATATACTCTGATAAGGAGTTCCATAATATAACTGCCTTGACACTAACAGAACAACCTCCTACCACCTTCATTTACTTTTGAAACTGAAAAGAAGGGTAATGATTTCCAGAACAAAGACCCTGAATGAAACAATAAACATACTATAACTTCTTACATCATCTGGACCTGTTACATGTAGGGCCAGATATTCAAAAGGGTTGCTCCATGCTCAACAGGGTTACGCATGCTCAAGTCCTACATTGCACCATTCTGCGATATTCAGCAGGAGGCAGTTGCGCCACTGAAAACAGGCTGAGCAACAGCGCAATGCAAATGAATGCATGCTCAACAGGAGGGGGAGGAACCATGCATAAACTGCACAGCCCGATATTCAGCCGGGATGTGCAGAGTTCTTCTAGCGCAACCCCAACCTGAGCCTGCAGGACCTTGAGCCAAAAGAAAAGGCTTAATAGAGGGCCACCCACAGGTGAGCTGCTATATTGCAGGCGCAACACAGCAGCTGCCACCTGTGGCTGGCTCCAACTCAGTCCTATGCCCCCCAGCCCGATCGCGGGCATAGTGTACTCCCCACCAGGCGATCGCGGGCATCAATGTGGCTCCCCTCCCGTTCACATCCCTGGTGGTCCAGTGGACCAAAATGCCCGATCGCGAGCAGTAGTAAAGTGAACCCCCAGACATCTCCTGGTGGTCAGTGGACGTAATGCCTGATCGCGGGCAGAATGTGAATATGAACCCCCGAACCGTTCCTAGTGCCCGATCGCGGGCAGAATGTAAAACCCCCTCCAACATCTCCCTGGTAGTCCAGTGGACGTAATGCCTGATCGCGGGCAGAATGTAAAATGACACCCCCCTGCCCAAACATCTCCCTGGTGGCTAGTGTCCCCCCACCCACCCACCCACAAGCCCCACCACCCCGCTCCCTCCCCCAGCGGTGGGCGAGCATCCACCCGCCCCGCCACCCCGCCCGACTGACTGCCGGTAGGGCTGCACGCCCATTGGTGCAGAGCAAGAACCAATGGCGTGCAGCCCATACTGTACATGACAGTCCAGATTTGTCAAAGAAATCTATCAGATTCGTCTGGCATGACCTTCCCACTGTGAATCCAAGCTGCCTAGGGTCCTGTGCCCCTCTGGCCTCTAGATACTCGACAATTCTTTCCTTCAGAAGTGATTCCATCATTTTCCCTATCACTGAGGTTAAACTAATGGGTCTGTAGTTTCCTGCTTCTGCCTTGCTCCCACTTTTGTGAAGGGGAATCACATGCACCCTCCTCCAGTCCTCGGGTACCACCCCATCCTCCCATGATTTGTTAAAGAGGGTAGTCAGTGGTGTCACTAGTTCTACCCTTAGTTCTTTTAGAATTCTGTGATGAATCCCATCAGGCCCCATTGCTTTGTCCACCTTCAGTTTTAAGAGTTCTTTCAGAACCCGTTCTTCTGTATATGGGCTGGTATCAACTTCTGTATCCCAGACTGTTTCTCTTGTTTGTTTTAGGTACCTCCCCCTCTTCATTTGTAAATACTGAGCAAAAATATTTGTTTAGTATCTCTGCCTTTTCACAGTCACCCTCTGCCCACCCTTCCTCCCCTTTATTAAGCCTCACTATCCCTCCCTTGGTCTTTCTTCACTCCCTGATGTACCTGTAAAAGGTTTTATCCCCCTTTTTAACTGTGTTGGCTATCTTTTCCTCGGTTTGGGCCTTTGCTGTTCTGAATGCCTTCCCAGCTCCCTTTTGCTTTAACTGATACAGTTCTCTGTCCTGTCCCTTCTGCGATTCCTTGTACTTCCTGAATGCTTTCTTTTTCTCTTGAACCTTCACTGCCACTTCCTTTGAGAACCATAGTGGTTTCTTACATCATTTTGTTTTGTTTATTTGCTTCAGACAAAGGCTTGTTACCTCTGTGATGACAGTTTTTTATTATTCCCCATTGTTCTTCCACCCCTCCATCCTGCTCATTTGCTAGTGCATTCCTCAGGCACTCACCCATTTTGGCAAAGTCAGCCCTTCTTAAGTCCAGTACTTTTGCCTTTGTATGGCTTGACTCTATTGCTATGTTTATTGTGAACCATACTGTTCGATGGTTGCTAGTTCCCAGATGGCTACCCACTTCTACATCTGTGATCCTCTCTCCATCTCCATTTGAGAGAACCAGGTCTAAGATTGCTCCCTCTCAAGTGGGTTCCAGTACTAGTTGTCTAATGCATGCCCCCGTAGGGCATCTAGAATAACCCCACTCTTTGAAGTGGCTGCTGCAACTGCACTCCAGTTAACATCTGGCATATTCAGATCACCCATCAGCAATATCTCCCCTTTTTCTGCCATTCTAAGTATACTTTCTAAAATTTCCTTGTCCATTTCCTCCCCCTGAGAGGTGGTCTGTATACACCCCCTGTGTGGATTGTGGTGCCATTGCCTGTCTCTAAATTTACCCACAGTGCTTCTTCTCCTCCCTGTTTACCGTTTTGTTCTGTTGCTTTGATTCCTTCCCTCATGTAAAGAGCTACTCCTCCTCCTATTTTACTCTCCCTGTCCCTCCTATAGATAGTGTATCCTGGTATGTTTACGTCCCAGTCATGGTTTTGTGTGTACCATGCTTCTGTGACTGCCACGATATCCAGACGTTACTCCTCCATCAAGGCCACCAATTCAGGAAGCTTGTTACCCAGACTACGGGCATTGGTACTCATTGCTCTCCATTTTTTGATGGCTTTACCTTCTGTTGCAGCATCCCCCACTGACCTTTCTACCTCTGTCTTTTTCTCATTTAGTACCCTGTTTTGAAGGGAGAGGCTGGGATTTTCCTGCTGCTTATCAGTGCCTCCCCCCTTGACTAGTTTAAAAGCTTGCCAATGAAGCATTTAAACCGATTGCTCAAAAGACTTGTTCCCTTCCTGGACAGATGCAGACCATCTTGCCAGTATAGGCTGGTGTTCCTCCAGGTGGAAATCCAGTCCCCAGTGAAGCCAACCTTCTGTGCTCCACACCATTTTTTCAACCATTCATTAAACTGCATGGTGCAAAGTACCCTCGCCTCACCCATACCATTGACAGGCAGCACCTCTGAGAAGGATACTGTGTGTGCTACTTGTCTTAGGCCCCTCCCCAACTCTACAAAGTCCTAGTGCACTACTCTAATCTCATGATGAGCCAAGTCATTTGTCCCTAGGTGGACATTGATGTCCAGCTCAGACTCCCGTGCAGTTGTTCTCGTGATCCTGATGATGCACTTCCTGTCCCTCCAAGCCATGGCACCAGGCAGGCACCTTACTTCAGTTTTCCCTGCTCCCCCCAGTTCTATTCCCCCTAATAACTGAGTCCCCCAACAGGAGCTGCTTCCTTTCCCTGTGGTGTCCTCTGTCTTCTTCCTGTGGGCCTCCCTTGTGACAGTTGTCCTCAGCTTCCTTAGTCTCCTCTGTGGGTGCATCCATAGGGGGAACTATGCTCCCCCAGAATGGTGTATGGATTGTGGAGTGGAACAACTGACTTGGTGTGCCTCTGTTCCACCACCCTTACCCTCCCTGAGCCCACTGTGGTCCAACTGCTGTGCTTTCTTCCCTACCTCTGAGGTAGTGGTGGTGGCTCTGGTGCTCCCTGGATGGGGGAGGTTCCTTTCCTACTGTCTAGTGTGGCCTGGGGGAAGGTTCCCTTACTACTGTCCAGTGTGGCCTGAAGACGGGCAACTTCCTCCCTCAGGGCAGAGAGTTGTCTGTAAATAGGGCAGCATCTCAGCCTCCAGAAAGACTCCCAGAAGACTGCTGCCCCACAGCCATTACATTGCACTACTCCCCACATGTTTATCTACCTTTTTTTTTGTGTGTATGTGTGATTTTTTTGTTATATAAAAATATATATATTATACAATGTGTATGCTTATATTGTCAGTGCAGTGTGCTAGAGAGGATATGACAGTGATATGCACCTTGCAGTCTTGAGGAAATGATGTCAGAACCCCAGGTATAAAGGAACTATTTCCAGGGGTGGGCAGGGGTTGGACCTAAACTGTGCCCTCACAAAACAATCAGCTAAAAGCTCTGACCCACCACTGCGATGAGTGCCTTCCTGTCAGCAAGATGCCCTACACAACAATTTGACAAAGGTACCCTGCTAATCAAACAGAAAAATCCAGACATCCAAGTCAGACACAGGTAAACCTCCCCAGCCCCCAAAACAGCCTGGTGATTTGTGCTCTGAAAGCAGTCAGCCCCAAAATAAGTCAGCTGTGCACCAGGACAGACACAGTAAACAGTATTCCGTCCCTCAGGGTTTAAACTCTTCCTGCACTGAAATCTTAACAGTTGTAACAAAAGTAAAGCAAGATCACCTCCCTCTGTTGCTTGAAAGACTGTTTTGCCTGATAATTCTAAGTTCCTTATTTCACTTTTCAGTTAGAAGTAGCCTTCACCTGTAGAATATCTGCTACAAACCAAAGACAATTGTAAGGTTCACCTCCCTCTGTTGTGAGCACAACTCGCTTTCTTGCAAATCCTATGTTCAGTAATGCAGCTTCCAGCCAGAGGTAGCCTCACCTGAAGAATATTAGCTGTCTTGAAGGGAGGACCACCCTACGGCTGCGTATAAAGAGCAGTGATGTGTGGAGGACGGGATACCAGTTATAAATTTCAGTGCTCTATGATACAATACATCCAGTTTTGCAAGATATGAGGCAGGGCAATGGCCATAAATGAAGTCGGTGTAGTCAATTAATGAAAGGAATCTAGATTAGACAAGCTGTCTTTTTGCATCTGTGGTCAAGAGGCGTTTAATTCTGAAAAAAAGACCAAGTCTCTGCCTCAGTTTTTTTCTGCAGTTCTTCTGTATGTTCCACAAAAGAGAGTTTGTTGTCTGGCCAGATACCCAGGTATTTGAATTTAGGCACAAATTCAAGATTTTCTCCTACTAAAGTAGAGATTGATGGTAATAGACTAGCGACAGCAGAGTAAGCCCCTGGGCCTGATGGTGAGAAAAGAATGGCTTTGTTTTTTTTTTGCATTTATTAGTAACTTTTTGCTGAGAAGCTGGTGCTGCAGAGTATTAAAGTCAGTTTGTAACTCAGCACAGGCAGCTTCAGGAGATTCCCGGCTTAAGTAGAGCACAGCGTCGTCAGCAAACAAATGGATCCTACGTCCAAGCTGTTGATATAGATGGCAAACAGTAATGGGCCCAGTACGGAGCCCTGAGGGTCACCTCTTTTTATCGGTTTAAGTGGAGAAAGCTCTCCGTCAGCCTTAATTTGTTGCTATCTATCAAAGAGGTAGTCTTGGAACTATCCCAGTGAGGTTGAGCCAATGTCTATAGTTTTTAAGGTGGAGAGGAGCAGGCAGTGGGCGACGGTGTTGAATGCCTTGCTGAGGTCCAGAAACACGGCTCAAACAAATTTTTTGTTGTCTAGGTCCCGTTGTCAGTTATTAGTAACTTTTGTCAGCACCATGATTATACTATGCTTTGCTCTAAAGCCAGACTGCATTGGGTTGAGTAATCTAGCATTGTCTAAGAAAGATCTCAGCTGCGTATCCACAGTTTTTTCCAAGAGTTTGGAAAGTATGGGTAGAAGAGATATCGGTCTGTAGTTATTTAGGTCACAGGAGTCCCCTGATTTAAACAGGGGAATGACGTGAGCAGTTTGCCATACCTTGGGGATGGAGCCTTGTGCTAAGAACAGGTTGAATAGGTGTGTTATAGGTGTAGCAAGAATATGGTATGCTATTTTCAAGAAATATGGGTTGAAGGATATGGGTTGTCTGCCCAACACCCGCCCTCCCCCACTCCTCCCTCCCCAGAAGTCTGCGAATTTATAGGGGAACACCTGCCCTGCAATTGAAGGAAAAGGCTGCAGGTGCAGCTCATGTAGTTCTAGCCACTGGGGGTTGGATTTAAAGGCTGGGAGAGAGGAGCTTAGGGAGTTGTTCATTTCCCTTATAAGTTTAATGTGTTGTACTGCACCTAGTAACAGGGTTACTGGTGTACAGTGGGACTGTATCTAAGATTAGTGGGTGACCTGATTAGGCAGTAGGGTGTATCTTGGACTAGGGGGGAACCTGGTGGCTCACCCAAGGAAACCTATTTGGAAGGGGATGGAACCACACATCATTAGGGCCGGCATCTTTGGGAGGGTGGTGGGGTGCACAGGGTGTGGAGCAGCCATGATACTGGACTGGGCTTGGAAGTTCGGTGGTTGCCCAGTGTGCTACCAGCTAGCACAGCTTAGGGAGGAGGTTACGGGGATTAGGAGAAAGCTGGGGGAAGGGGTGGTATGGTTGGGGAAGGGGGCTGGGAATCTCCCACGGGGTTGCACCAAGCACTGGGGGTGGGGGCATAGGGAAAGGAGTGCAGGAGAATACTCAGGGGTCACATAGGGACCCTGGCAGAGGGGGTCCAAAAGGACACTACCAAGGAAGCAGGCAGGTAACTGGGGACCCTCACAAAGGAGGGACGGAGGGACAACATTCTCAGGGAAGTAGGCAGATGGCCAGGGCTGGACAGAAGGAAGCAAGGCGGGGAGGTGGATCAGACCTACACTCAATAACTGCTTCAATTCTCTTCTTCTGCTCGAGGATGAGGGGGATGATGTAGCCACGACAGGGGTGGTTAGAGACGGAAAGGGAGTGGGAGGCAGGAGGCAGGGGCCAGATAGCAGGAAGAACAGGTGGGGACCTGGAATGCAGGAGAATGGGAGGAGCAGTGAATCAGAGCAGGAGGGGCAGGGGGAAGAGGGAGGAAAGCGCAAGGAGAAGGACCAGTTGGGAGGAAAGGTAAAGGGGAAGGACCAGAAGTACAAGAAGGATTCAGTAAAGGGAGCTGAGGGTTTAGGCCAGGGGAGCACGACGAGCAAGGAGGAACTAAATGGAGACAGGAAGGAAGGGAGGATGATCCAGGCTAGTTTAGCAGATGGGGGAGAAGGACCAGTTGCGAGCAGTGAGGGGGGAATTAGCAAGGTACAGAAGGATACTCAGGAGAAGGAGAGGCATAGGATTGGAGGGAAGGGGGTGGCCATGGTAAATAAGGAGGGGGTGGCATGTGGCACCCAGATAGGGGGAGGAACAAGGATCCGCTGGGTGGAGGGGCCGGTAGAAAGGATGAGGGATATGGAAGAGGGAATGGAGGAACAGAGTGGTCAGAGTGCTCCTGTTGGGGATTCTATGATCAGGGGTATCAAATGGGATAGGAGGAGAAGCCTGGCCAGTTAGAACAAGATGCTTCCCTGACTAACGGTGCACAGAGCTAAGCATGAGGTATATCAGCTGGCAAAGGATTGTAGGGTTCCCCAGACATACTGGTCCACCTGGGTACAAATGACATTGAGGGAAATAGCGAGCTAGAGATACAGGCAAGATTCAGGAGCTCGCCAGGTCTGTCATGACATAGGATGCCAGTTTCCGTCTCAGAAATCCTGCGGTGCCAAGGGCTAGTGGGAACACAAAAAGGAAGATTAGGGAGATAAACCAGTGGCTCAGGGTGGTGTGAGGCCAGAGGGTATGGGTTGATGGGGGATTGGGGAGACCTGGGAGGATAAGGAGCTGTATGCTAGAGATAGACTACATCTCTCAATTTGGAGGGAGGAATCTTAAGTTGAAAATAGAGGGTTCATTGATGAAAAGTGGGGTTTAAACTTGTGAAGGGGGCGGGATGGGAGAAAAGGCTGTCAAGGGGTGCCGGTAAAGGAGGACTCTGTCTCCACCCCCTGGGGACCAGGAGGATTAGGAAAAGGCCGACTGGCAAGAGTGCAGACCAGGGAAAACAGAATCCCATGGGAACACGAGCAGGGAAATGGAACTATAGGGAAGGGTGGAAGGTGTCCTGCTAAATGCCAGGAGCTTGGGCAATAAAATGCCTGAGCTCCAGGCGATGCTAACTGAGGGAGCAGTGGATGTGGCAGCGGTCACTGAGACTTGGGCCACTGCAGGACATGACTGGGACCTGAACCTGGAGGGTTACACTATGTTCAGGAAGGACGGGGGAGAAGGGAGGAGGGGTAGCAATGATAGTCAAAAACTGCATTGGCATAGGGGGGTAGAGGAGGCGGAGGGAACCGTGGAGGCGATTTGGGTCACCTTGATAACAAGGGGGGGCAAGAGAGTACAAGTAGGAGTGGTGTATAGACCCCCTGCCCTGGCGGAGGAGCTGGAGGACAGTCTGGTGGCAGATGTTGGGAGACACTGCAGACTGGGCAGAGGAACGGTGGTGTTGGGGGACTTAAACATGCCAGGAACAGACTGGGAGACTATGACATCCTCTGTGACCAGGAACAGAGGTTGTTGGATGTCTTTCAAGGCGCATTCCTAACTCAGCAGGTGAGGGAACCGACCAGGAGAGCGTGGTACTGGAAGTGGTCCTGGCAGACAGTGACCAGATTGGGGGCCTGGAGGTAAGGAACCCATTGGCGGAGTGACCATGCCACGGTCTGGTTCTGCCTGGACCTAGGAGGGTAGAAGGCTGCACAAAGACAGAAGTAACTGACTTCGAGGCGGATTTTAAGGAAATGGGAAGGATCCTTAAGGAGCATTTGGATGGGATTGGGTCAGACATGGGCGCTGATAGTAGGTGGGAAATCATCAGGAGAGGGTGCAGGATGCTACCAGCACCTGTGCAAGAGTAAAAGGCAAATGTGGTGAGCCCAAAACCCTGCTGGTGGACCAGGGAGGTCCAGGAGGTGGTGCAGGGAAGAAAGCAGCCTATAAGCAATTCAAGTGCTCAAGGGTGAAAGGGATCGAGGGGTACTAGCTGATGGCTAGAAGGGCCACTAGAGTGGTGAGGGCGGCTAAGGCGAGGAAGGAGCAGAACCTGGCCAGGGAAATGAGGAGAGGGAACAAGGGGTTATTTAGATACATTGGGGAAAAACGAAGGGTGAAGGGGCAGATTAGCAGGATTAAATCAGGGGAGAGTCCGGTGGCAGATGTTGGGAGACACTGCAGACTGGGCAGAGGAACGGTGGTGGTGTCAGAAAGAACTGGAAGGGGACAGGATCAGTTGTGTTCCAGGACAGTAGCTGCTGCTGTTGTTTTCACAGGGTTCTTGTGGATTTTACTTGGTAGGTTAGTTCTTTTCTTTCTTACTTCTAAGGGGCTAGCAGGGTATTGTTTTGGGGACTGCTGGATGTTTGAAAACTGATTTGGTGGCTGTAAGTGGGGCTCATTTGTGGATGTTTCACTGTGTAACAGGCTGCGCTGGTAGAGCCTGTTTCTTCTGATTTAAAACCTATTTGGTGGGATTTGCTTGGGCCTGGTTCTTTGGCTGCTGGGCTTGAAGGGGAGACACAGGGCTGATACACTCTATCTCGAGTCAGGTGTCTGCCCAATACCCTCCCTCCCCAGAAGTCTGCGAATTTATAGGGGAACACCTGCCCTGCAATTGGAGGAAAAGGCTGCAGGTGCAGCTCATGTAGTTCTAGCCACTGGGGGTTGGATTTAAATGCTGGGAGAGAGGACCTTAGGGAGTTGTTCATTTCCCTTATAAGTTTAATGTGTTGTACAGCACCTAGTAACAGGGTTACTGGTGTACAGTGGGACTGTCTCTAAAATTAGTGGGTGACCTGACTAGGCAGTAGGGTGTATCTTGGACTAGGGGGGAACCTGGTGGCTCACCCAAGAAAACCTGTTTGGAAGGGGATGGAACCACACGTCATTAGGGCCGGCATCTTTGGGAGGGTGGTGGGGTGCACATGGTGTGGAGCAGCCACGATACTGGACTGGGCTTGGAAGTTCAGTGGTTGCCCAGTGTGCTACCAGCTAGCACAGCAGGGAGGAGGTTCCGGGATTAGGAGAAAGCTGGGGAAGGGGCTGGTATGGTTGGGGAAAGGGCTGGAATCTCCCAGGGTTGCACCAAGCACTGGGGTGGGGGCATAGGGAAAGGAGTGTGGAGAATACTCAGGGTCACATAGGGACCCTGGCAGAGGGTCCAAAAGGACACTACCAAGGAAGCAGGCAGGCAGGTAACTGGGGACCCTCACAAAGGAGGGACGGAGGGACAGCATTCTCAGGGAAGTAGGCAGATGGCCAGGGCTGGACAGAAGGAAGCAAGGCGGGGAGGTGGATCAGACCTTACACTCAATAACCGCTTCAATTCTCTTCTTCTGCTCGAGGATGAGGGGGGTGATATAGCCACGACAGGGGTGGTTAGAGATGGAAAGGGAGTGGGAGGCAGGAGGCAGGGGCCAGATAGCAGGAAGAACAGGGGGACCTGGAATGCAGGAGAATGGAGAGCAGTAAATCAGAGCAGGAGGGGCAGGTGGAAGAGGGAGAAAGCGCAGGAGAAGGACCAGTTGGAAGGAAAGGTAAAGGAGAGGACCAGAAGTACAAGGAGGATTCAGTAAAGGGGCTGAGGGTTTAGGACAGGAGCGCACGAGCAAGGAGGAACTAAATGGAGACAGAAAGGAAGGGAGGGAGGATGATCCAGGCTAGTTTAGCAGATGGAGGAGAAGGACCAGTTCTGCGAGCAGTGAGGGGAATTAGCAAGGTACAGAAGGATACTCAGGAGGAAGAGGCATAGGATTGGAGGAGGGGGTGGCCATGGTAAAATAAGGAGGCGGCATGTGGCACCCAGATAGGGGAGGAGCAAGGACCCGGCTGGGTGGAGGGGCAGTAGAAAGGATGAGGACATGGAGGGGGAATGGAGGAAAGGGTGGTCAGAGTGCTCCTGCTGGGGATTCTATGATCAGGGTATCAAATGGGATAGGGAGGAGAGGCCTGGCCAGTTAGAACAAGATGCTTCCCTGGACTAACGGTGCACAGGGCTAAGCACGGTATATCAACTGGCAAAGGATTGTGGGGTTCCCAGACATACTGGTCCACCTGGGTACAAATGACATTGAGGAAATAGCGAGCTAGAGATACAGGCAAGATTCAGGGAGCTGTGCGGGTCTGTCATGACATAGGATGCACAGTTTCCTTCTCAGAAATCCTGCGGTGCCAAGGGCTAGTGGGAACACAAAGGAAGATTAGGGAGATAAACCAGTGGCTCAGGGAGTGGTGTGAGGCCAGAGGGTATGGGTTGATGGGGATTGGGGAGACCTGGGAGGATAAGGAGCTGTATGCCAGAGATAGACTACATCTCAATTTGGAGGAGGAATCATTAAGTTGAAAATAGAGGTTCATTGGTGAAAAGTGGGGTTTAAACTTGTGAAGGGGGCGGGATGGGAGAAAAGGCTGTCAAGGGGGTGCTGATAAAGGAGGGACTCTGTCTCCACCCCCCTGGGGATCAGGAGGATTGCAGGAAAAGGCCGACTGGCAGAGTGCAGACCAGGGGAAAACAGAATCCCATGGGAACATGAGCAGGGAAATGGAACTATAGGAAAGGGTGGAAGGTAGTCCTGCTAAATGCCAGAGCTTGGGCAATAAAATGCCTGAGCTCCAGGCGATGCTAACTGAGGAGCAGTGGATGTGGCAGCGTCACTGAGACTTGGGCCACTGCAGGACATGACTGGGACCTGAACCTGGAGGGTTCGCTATGTTCAGGAAGGACAGGGGGAGGGGGAGGAGGGTAGCAATGATAGTCAAAACTGCATTGGCATAGGGGGAGTAGAGGAGGCGGAGGGGAACCGTGGAGGCGGTTTGGGTCACCTTTGATAACAAGGGGAGACAAGTGAGTAAAATAGGAGTGGTGTAAGACCCCTGCCCTGGCGGAGGAGCTGGAGGACAGTCTGGTGGCAGATGTTGGGAGGCACTGCAGACTGGACAGAGGAACAGTGGTGGTGTTGGGGGACTTAAACATGCCAGGAACAGACTGGGAGACTATGACATCCTCTGTGACCAGGGAACAGAGGTTGTTGGATGTCTTTCAAGACGCATTCCTAACTCAGCAGGTGAGGGAACCGACCTGGGAGGCGCCAGTACTGGATGTGGTCCTGGCAGACAGTGACCAGATTGGGGGCCTGGAGGTAAGGGGCCCATTGGCGGGGAGTGACCATGCCACGGTCTGGTTCTGCCTGGACCTAGGAGGGGTAGAATGCTGCACAAAGACAGAGTAACCAACTTCAGGGGTGGATTTTAAGGAAATGGGAAGGATCCTTAAGGAGCATTTGGATGGGATTGGGTCAGACATGGGCGTGATAGTAGGTGTTAAATCATCAGGAGAGGGGTGCAGGATGCTACCAGCACCTGTGCAAGTAGTAAGCAATGCGGTGAGGCCAAAAACCCTGCTGGTGGATCAGGGAGGTCAGGAGGTGGTGAGGGGAAAGAAAGCAGCCTAAAGCAATTCAAGTGCTCAAGGAGTGAAAGGGATCGAGGAGTACAGGCTGATGGCTAGAAGGGCCACTAGAGTGGTGGGGGCTAAGGCAAGGAAGGAGCAGAACCTGGCCAGGGAAATGGGAGAGGGAACAAGGGTTCTTTAGATACATTGGGGAAACAAAGGGTGAAGGGCAGATTTGCAGGATTAAATCAGGGAGAGGTGGGCACAAGACCCGGGGGAGCAGGCTGAGGCACTAAATGAGTACTTCACCCTCAGTTTTCACCAAGGAAAATGAGTGCTGCATCATACATGGGAGGAGACAGAGATACTGAGGAGGGGGACCCTTACCGATTGGCAGGTCTGGGGAGAGGGGGCATCACTGGCAGGTGGGGAGGGCTAAGCAGGAGAAGAGGCACGGAGGTGGAAATCACAGC
The DNA here is from genome assembly GCA_016271365.2 of Neoceratodus forsteri. Taxonomy (NCBI): domain Eukaryota; kingdom Metazoa; phylum Chordata; order Ceratodontiformes; family Ceratodontidae; genus Neoceratodus; species Neoceratodus forsteri. Next base: position 13,313,280 of record JADMNL010000038.1, on the reverse strand, counting down.
AGAGAGGTGAGGAAGCCTCAGCTCCCTTAAGATGGAGAAAGCACCGGGGCGGATAAATTACATCCCAGAATGCTGAAGGAACTTGCGGATGTCCTGGCGAAACCCTGTGGACTTTTCACCATCTCTCTGAGGACAGGGTGGGTGCCCAAGACTGGAAGGTGGCACATATAGTGCCTATCACAAGGGGGATCAAGGGAGGTGGCAGGGAACTACAGGTCTGTCAGCCTGACATCGTGGTGGGCAAGGTGATGGAGGGCATTGTCAAGGAGAGGCTGGGGGACCTGGATAAGTCAGGGTGCCTGGGCGATAGACAGCATGGATTCATCCAGGAAATCGTGTCAGACAAACCTGGGGAGTTCTATGACTGGGTGACTAGTGCCTTGGACCTGGGTCAGACCAGTGGATGTCCTCTTTCTAGACTTCAAGCAAGGCATTTGACTCTGTTCCTCACATGGGCCTGTTGGATAAGCTGGGAGAAATGGGGTGGGGAACCAGATGATCAGATGGACAGGCAATTGGCTCCAGGACTGGACCCAGAGGTCGTAGTTGATGGGATAGTCTCATTCCCAAGTAGGGTCATTAGTGGGGTCCCACAGGGATCAGTCCTTGGGCCCTTCTGTTCCGCGCCTCGTATCTGACATAAGGGGCAGGAATCAGGAGTGAGATGAGTCTCTTTGCAGATGACTCCGAAACTGGGGCGGTGGTGGATGGGGAGATGGGGAGGTGGCCCACAGGGGACCTGGAGGCTCTGGAAAGATGGTTTAGAAAGTGGAAGCTGAGGTTCAATGCAGGAAATGCAAGGTACTCCACCTGGGGCCAGAAACCCAGGCCAAGTGTACACCCTTGGAGATCTACAAGTCTCAATGGCTGAGAGGGACCTGGGGTGGTGGTGGATGTCAAGATGAACAACTCTGAGACTTGTAGAAGGGCAGCAGCCAAGGCCAACAGGATGCTAGGATGCATCGCTAGGGGGATCACCTCCAGAAGGAGGGAAGTGCTACTCCCTCTGTATCACTGCTTGGTGAGGCTGCACCTTGAGTACTACGTGCAGTTTTGGAGGCCACACTTAAAGAGGGACATTAACTTCCTGGAGAGGGTCCAGAGGAGGGCAACCAAAATGATTTGGGGCTTGGGGGACAGGACCTTTGAGGAGAGGCTCGAAGAGCTAAATATGTACACATTGGAAGAGAGAAGGGACGGGGGACATGATAGAGGTCTTCAGGTACATGAAGAGGGTAAATGGGGAGGAACAGTCAGGGTGCTTGAAGGAAGGAGGAGGGACCACTAGAGGGCATGGGTGGAAGCTGGAGGGGAAGATTCAGGGAGAAGGAGGAGGTGCTACTTCACTGAGGGTGGGTGGAGCCATGGAATGCATTGCCTAGGGGGCTGGTGGAGGCAGAGACAGTGGAGGGTTCAAGAGGGTTGGGACAGGTACAGGGGAAGGGTTCTGGAAGCAAAATCCAATGCAGCAAGAATATCCGGAACTGGGAAGGAGAAGCCAGAGAAGGCAGGGGACAGCAAGGTCAGCACCCAGGGGTGCAGGGCTGCCCAAACGAGCAGACATGAAAGACCATTAGGCCTATTCTGCTGGCATTTTAGTATGTTAGTAAGGAGTCGGCCCCAGCACATTTTGTAGTATCTAGTCGTAGAAGAAGGTTTTCAACTTCTTTTATGGTGGTGGGTGAAAAGAAGACCACCATGTTATTGCTACTTGGTTCTGGAGGCTGGGTGTTGATCTGAGGAAGAAGGCTACTTACCGGTGCGTTATCAAACGCCAGGCCTGTGGTGGCAAAATGATTGTTGAAAGCCTGCAGTATCTCTAATTTTTTGTTAATGATAATATTATCAGTGGTAATTTTGGAAGGAAGCGCACTTCCTGGAGAGTGGCCAGATAGTTCTTTTATGGAGGACCAGAACTTGGTAGGGCAGTTTGATGCAGAGAGTAGCTTGGTTTGATAAAAGTTGGCTTTGGCCTTTCTGACCAACTTAGTACAGCTTTCTAGCTGCCCTGAAGAGACACCAGTCTACGTTGGCATGAGATTTACAAGCCTTTTTCCAGAGGTAATCTCTCTTGAGTAAGGCAGCCTTCAGACCTGCTGAAAACCAATGACAGGTTCTGGCTTTTATTCATGCTTTAACCAGGGGAGCATGGCTGTTTAGGACACTGGATATGATTTCATGGAGAAGGTCATAGGCATCGCTCACTGACTTAGCCAGGTAGAAACTCTACCATAGCAAAGTTTTTTTTAGATCATTGAAGTATGCAAGAGGATCAAAGTTCCATCTGGATCTTTTAGTGGAAAATTTTGATGTAGATAGAGGTTTGGTAACAGTTCTTATACCACCAATAAAGCAGTGGTCATTAACGTCCGCTGAGAGGATACCAGCATGGGAAAAGGAATGGGGTTTGTTAACAAGAAGAACATCCAAGAGGGTGCTTCTCATTGGATTTTTTGTTGTTGATGCGAGTTGGCTCAGTAATAAGTTGAATGAGCCCATGAGAGTCACAGAATTGTTTCGGGGTAACAAGACCTTAGTCAGCCAATCATAGTTAAGGTCGCCTAGTATAATTGTTTCCATCGGGGTAGTGTCCAGGTGGGATGACAGATGTGTCAGAAGTTGCGGTCCTGCCGCTAGAGGTCTATAGCAGCCTATGATGCGGAACGCCACTGATGGGGAAAGCTCGACTTTAAGAGACAGGCATTCAAATCCACCAGCAACAGAGGTAGCATCTAATATAGGTACTGAGAATTTGTTTTTAACATAAATGGCTACTCCTCCACCCCTGGTCTGCCTGTCGGTTCTGAAGAGGAGGTAGTTAGGGATGTTTACCTCTTTGTCTGGGGTGGACACACAGAGCCAGGTTTCCGAGAGCACGAGTACGTCTGGTGCAGTATGAATAATCCAAGCCTGGACTGAATCGAGCTTCCTTAAAAGACTACACAAGTTAGCATGCAAGAAGCTGATTCCTTTCAAAGTTGTGAGTTCAGATGAAGATGAGAGCACTTTCGTAGGGCCAGGTTTAAGTTCGATGTCGCCTGAGCATAGGAGTAGAAAGAGCACAATTTTTCTCAGGGTAGCAAGGAGAAGTTTAAAGGCACGAGTCTTTCTACATCTGGTGTAGGTTTGAGTACAGGTGTCCAAGGACTGAATCATCTTGTTGTGCTGCCCTATGGACGCATATCCTAAGATCCATGCAGAATAATACCAAGCCATACATAGTTTGAATGGATAGGGTATAGGGCCACATAGAGGATATTGGTTAACAGTTCCACTTCGAGGAGATTCCACAAACTGAGAGGGGATCAAAGGCGTACAGTGGCAGCATAAATTTGTTCATAGTGTTGGTATATGGGGAGACTAGCAGTGTAGGGCAAGCGTCTTTGTTGGAATCCATTCTGTCAGGTTGCCTAACCACATAGTGTATTATACAAAGACTGGCGAATAAGCGTAGCCAAACAAGGCCTCCCATGGTTGTCTTTTATGTAAGTAACAGGCATACTGCAATAGCTTCTGCTAGCTAAGTTATGTAGGTCCCAGGGGTCATTGCTCCATATGCGACTATTTGGGGACGTTTAAAAAATGGAGTTACGCAAGATAAATGTATACCACCCTGGTTGTATAGCCGTCTAGTGAATTTACTTTGTCAGGCAAGTTTTACTTAGTCTGGACTTTTTGTATTGAACAAGAAAGGGGGGGGGGAGATTACCTGTAGAATGATGGGTTACAATACCACTCCACTAGAGGCGGTATTATGCAAATGTTTAGCAGAGAAGACTATCCGGAGTAGGGGAGGGCCTATAAAAGTTAAGGGCAGGGCAAGAAAGGCTATATAATAACACTCAGGCTGGGTAGGTGAAAATTTGCGGCTTTGCTGTACCTCTGATGCTGGGAGCATCCAGGGAAGTGGTCTCGGGCGGTGGCTGAGGAAGCGCCGACCGCCTGGTGGCCGCTTGTCCAGTGGCGGCTGTTCTGCAAGCCCTAGAGGGTTCTCGGCTAGAGAGGAGACAGAAGGGGGGACTATTAGTACTGGTCTCTGGCAGGGGCCGAGCAATCCAGCGAAAAGGCCGAATTTACAAGACAAAGGAGCGATTTCCTTGGCGCCCCGAGGTCTTACTGGTGTCTGCATTCCAACAAAAGAAGGGCTGTGAACACTTAAATTGCTAGGCTCTAAACAATCAGGCAAAGAGTCTAAAAATTTTTCAAAGGCTTGCAAAAGGTACAAACAGTTTAAAATAATTCTTTTCGCCCTGTGTTTAGGAGAAAACTGCTCCTTTTTTGCCTATGTTTTGAATTTCAAGAGATGTGGAAGGTGAGCCAATTGGAGCCCGCTTGAGAGAAGGCACTCGTGATCCAATAGGCTGCGACTGTGGTATGTGGTATGTGATATGATAGCTGTAGCCTCTTTCTTTGTAAACAGATTACAGACTTGCAGTTTACCCCTAGATATCTATAGCTGAAATAACTCCCATCAGAGACAGCATGAAGTATATAAAAATAACATTTCGTGCAGCAGTGCTAAAAAGCAAATTAGGAGAGTTCATAGAAGAAACCTACAATTTAAACTAGACTGGGGTAGGGGTGAAAAATCTGCACCACAAGGCAGGAGAAATGGGGGCTACCAGCTTCCCCCAAGGACAGTGCTAAAATACTGGGCATGAGGGAGAACAGAGAAGAGGGAATGATGGGGGAACCTGGTGGAAGGGCTTCTCAGCAAACGTTAGGGACTTAGGAAATAAGGTGGTGGAATTGAAGGCCGTCATGAGGGAAGAATGACTAGATATAGTAGTGTAACCCCCCTGCAAATGGGGGTTCCCAAAAGACTTCCAGGAGCTTGCTTGAATGCTCCAAGCCTGAATGGTGTTTGGCGTTTAAGCCATTTATCAGTGAGTGTTTTTAGAGCCTCTGGTACTGTCTCTTTAAGAGCTGTCTGCTTGCAGACATAGTTTGTATGGGGGGACTGTGTGCTTCTCTGTTTGAGTACCACTCGAGCTGCTGCCAATTCACTCCATTTTTGCAGTCACTAGGAGTGCAAAGGGAACCTATCTGAAAGATGTAACTGTTTGCCAGAAATCATTTACAGTAATAATGAAATTACAGTTTGTCTAACCTGCTTTCTTTGCAGTCAGAACTGTGTCTGCCTAGTTCCCATTCTGGTTTTGAACTGCTGAACTGGACCAATCAGTGTGGGGGTTAAGCTAGCTCTAAAATGGTGCCTTGGACGAATCAGAACTTGGACTCATAATCTGAGCCAGCCACAAGAGGATTGTATGGGCAGTGACTCTGGGAGATGTAGTTTAGACTTCGGCGCCTTTTGGACCAACAGCAGCAGTCTATTGTGAGTGACAGCCAATCCAGTCAAGAACTGGGAGGAACTCAAAGGAAGTGCCCGGTTTTGTCTGTTGGAGTTTCAGTTTAGCTCTGGCAGTGAAGGGGAAAGAAACCCTGTGTCCTTCAGTGCACAGTTTTAGTCAAAAACGTGTAAGGCCCAGAGTTCCGTCTGCAGCTTGTGTAACTGCTTGTTAGACTGAATCCGTCCTGTGAAAAGAATCAAAGGATCTCTGAAGAGTAGAAACCAGGCTCACCCTGTAGAAGACTGAGAAATTGTTGAATTGCACTCGGGTCTGTCAGGAACTGAATCTGCTGTGTGTTCTCCCGGTATTGGTGCAGTAATTGCGATCGATAGAGACAGCCTGCCTGGTACAGTACTTTTTACCATATAAATGTGTGAAGAGTCTCGTGGAGCTCAAGAGTAGCCCTGCTGACGCTGAAGGACCCTATCTTGTTTGGAGGTTGTGAGTACTAATTCAGGGTCGCCCCCTGTTGAATTGCCACATTAAACCAAATGGAATCACTGTACTGCTGACTGTTTAAACTAATTTTTCTTTTCACTGTGTGGAAAGGGCCCCTACCAGCTGCCACGGTTTGGACTAGCCACTAGGGCTTGGGTACCCAGGGACAGTAACTGGTAGGGATAGGCCATGCACAGAGCCATGGGTAGATAGTAAAGTGATTAGCTAATTAACCTGATTTCCCCGTCCTTGTTATATCCCCAAATAAATCAGAGCTGCTTGTTTCAGCAAAGTTATACTGCCTGAGGTATCTGTCTATGTTAAAGTACTGTACTGTGATTGTTGCACTGTATCTTATTTCACAGGAGGTCCCAGTGCCGGAACTAGTCCTGGGGTAAGTGTATACTGTGAAGGTAATTCTGATATATGTGTGGGCCACTAGTGGGAAGAAAGGGGGGTTGCAGTGTCCCAGAGGGCTGTGACCAAGTAAGTTTAACTATTGCAAACCCAGACCTCTGGGTGGAGGCACCCGCCATTGGATCCAGGCCCCTCAACCTGTTAGTGGCAAATCAGGCAGGGGTAGTAGCCCCTGGGATAGCGCCATCTAGGGGTTACAGTAGCTATAGGAGAGACCTGGTGGACAGAGCTGCACACCTGGGAAACAAGAATCCCAGGCAACAGACTGTTCAGAAGGGATAGGGAGGGTAAGAAGGGAGGATGAGTTGCTTTATACACCAGGGAAGGCATAAGTGTAACTGAAGGACAAGAGGAGGACAGGGAGATTGAGCTACTGTGTGTAGTGCTGTGCAGGAGGACGGGAGAATCCTTGCGACTGGGGGTGGTATACAGACCACCTACACAAGGGGAGGAAGGTGATCAACAGTTAATTCAGGCAGTCACAAGGCTGACCCTGAAAGGAGAGCTCCTGCTGGTAGGGAACCTAAACCACCCAGATGTAAACTGGGAAATCCCGGATACAGCATCTTCAAGGAGCAGAGAGATACTAGCTACACTTCAGGTGTATTCCTTCAACAGCCAGTCAGGGAGCCGACAGGTGTCGTCAACCTGCTGGGTGTGGTCCTGACCAACGGGGAGAGTGCGGAGGGGGTGCAGGTGGGAGACGCCTTGGGCACCAGGGACCACAGCACGCTAATGGTCAGGGCAGGGGGAGACAAGTAAACCAGTACTACAGGCATGGACTTCAGACATGCAGGCTTTGACAAGATGAGAAGGATAGTGAGGGAGACAATGGGGGGTACGGAGAACATGGGGCAGGGGAGGAGTTATGGCAAGCTATCAAGGGGGGGTACTGAAAGCTGCGGAAATGTGCATAAACGAGGTTAGGAAGAGCAAAAGGGGAGGAGACCACTTTGGTTTACAAAGGAGGTTGCGATGGCAGTCAGGGAAAGGAGGATGGCTTTCCGAAATTTTAAGATTACACTCAGCGAGGAAGATAAGGAAGTGTATAGAAAAAGAGGGGTATGGCGGAGAAGAAGATCAGATGGGCAAAAGCAGATACTGAGGAAAAAATAGCAAAAATGGCCAAAATGGAAAACCTTTTTCAAATGTGTGAGGGAGAGGAGAAGGGCAAGGCAGGGGACTACTAGGCTACGGGGGGGAGAAATAACATTGTAAAGGGACTGTGAAAAAGCAGAATTATTAAATAAGTACTTTAGCTCGATATTCATGGAGGAGGAGGACGGTAGGGGACCTGAGCTACAGTCAATGGGGAAGGAGTGCAAATGGGTGGATCTGAACCCATTCACTATGTATAGAGTTAGGACAGAGCTAGATAGAGGGTGGACAAGGCAATGGGGCCTGATGGATTACACCTCAGGGTAATCAGGGAATTGAAGGAGGAGTTTGCTGCACCCTTGACAAGGCTCTTCAGCTTGTCCCTGGATACAGGGAGAATGCCAAAGGATTGGAAGAGGGCAGGTGTAGTACCTTTGCGCAAGGGAGGTAGTAAAAAGGCGAAGGGGAACTACCAACCTGTCAGCCTCACGTCAGTGGTTGGGAAGGAAATGGAGGCATTAATCAAAGAGAGGGTGGTGCATTACCTGGAGGAGAGGGATTTATGTGATATGGGTGACAACGCAATTGTGATTGGTGGCAGGGTGAGTGTACATTGCTGAAAATCAATTCCGGCGATGTACACCCCTGGCGCACAAGAAAACAGCGCCGGGGACTTTGATTTTAAATGTTCATGGGGTGGGCTGTGCCCCCTACTAAAGGATTCTTAACTCCTGGGGGGTGCATGTTGGGGGAGGTGCAAAAGCCAGACCAAAAAAGAATTTCGGGCCAGGCACACAAAATGTAGGCACGCCCAGATTCAACCTGGAACCCTCGCTACTTTAAGCTGCCACCCACCACATTAAGGGGCCAGCTCAGCAGCAGCCCCATGCCAACCATGCCAGGCCAACCCTCCCTCCCTTCCATCACACTCGTTCCCCCCACCACTCGCATATACATACAGCGACGTCCTGTCACTGTATGCGCCCACCTCCCCATCCATCACACTCGGCTCCCCCTGTGGCATATACATGCAGCGGCGTCCTGTCACTGTGTGCGCCCCACCTCCCCATCCATCACACTCGCGCTCCCCACGGCGCATATACATACAGCGATGTCCTGTCACTGATCGCCCACCTCCCCATCCGGTTGCCCTTCCTCAGCAGTAGCCCCATGCCAACCATGCCAGGCCAACCCTCCCTCCCTTCCATTACACTCACTCCCCCCGCGCGCATATACATACAGCGACGTCCTGTCACTGTATGCGCCCACCTCCCCCATCCAGTTGCCCTTCCTCAGCAGTAGCCCCATGCCAGGCCAACCCTCCCTCACTTCCATCACACTCGCTCCCCCCCACGCATATACATACAGCAACGTCCTGTCACTGTATGCGCCCACCTCCCCCATCCAGTTGCCCTTCCTCAGCAGTAGCCCCATCGACAAGCACTGGGATTGAGTTGCCGTTATTGCAAGCTGTCAATCACCAATGCCCATGTCATGGGCTACCAAGGAGAGTGGCTTGCAGGACAGCAGACAGCATGGCTCATGAAGGGGAAATCTTGCCAGACAAACCTAATTCAGTTCTCTGGGTGACTCAGGTGATTGACTGGGGGTGCAGTGGATGTGGCTTATCTGGACTTCAGTAAGGCCTTTGACACCATTCCCCATAGGAGGCTGGTGAGCAAGATGGAAAGCCTGGGTTTGGGTGAGAAAATAAGTTGGGTGGAGGCCTGGATGTCAGGAAGAATTCAGAGGAGGTGCTTACTAGGGTCACTCTGGGATGCTGAGGGTGAAGAGTGGAGTGCCACAGGGGTCAGTTTTGGGTCCGCTTCTCCAACATATACATCAGTGATATTGCGGAGATTTTGAGGGGGAGGATGTGCCTGTTTGCTGATGATATGAAAATATGTAACAGGGTGGACACCCCGGAGGTGGTGGAGGACATGACAAAGGACTTAAAGACGCTTGAAAAATGGTCTGGGATGAGGCAGCTGAAATTTAATGCCATGAAGTGTGCTGTGATGCACTTGGGGAGTAGGAACAGACCAGCAGGGTACACCCTACGTGGGGAGGAAATTAAAGTAACAGAACGGGAGAGGGATTTGGCGATCATAGTCTCCTCATACCTTAAGGTAGGAATCCAGTGTAGCTGAGCGGTCAGAAAGGCCCATGGAATGTTGGCATATATAGGCTGGGGCATTACTAGCAGAAAGAGGGAAGTAATAATGCCCCTTTACAAAGCCATGATGAGGCCATACCTGGAGTATGGGGTTCAGTTCTGGAATCCTCATTTCTGCAAGGATATAGATGCATCGGAGAGGGTTCAGAGAAGGGCAGCCAAGATGGTGCAGGGTATGCAGGGAGAGTCGTACGAGCAAAGGTGTAAGGAGCTGGATCCATACATGCTGGAGACAAGGAGGGAAAGGGGAGACATGATTGAAACTTTTAAATAGGTAAAGGGGCTCAATAAAGTGGCAGAAGAGGTTTTACTTAAAAGGAAAGGGGTAAAAACTCATAGTTCAAATAGGCACAGCCTCAGACTGCAAAGAAAAAGATACAGGGGCAATGTGAGAGGGAATTTCTTCACAGAGAGGGTGGTGGAGCCCTGCAACAGACTGCCAGATGGAGTGGCTGGAGGCTAAATCGGTGGAAGAATTCAGGAGGGCATGGGATAAGGATATAAGGCTGGGTATCGGGGGGGCTGGCAGGAAGGGGAGGTGTAATGGGGAAAGGGCAGACTAGATGGGCTGGTATGGTCTTTTTCTGCTGTCAAGCTTCTATGGTATTTACATATGTTACAGGGCAGTACACAGTACATTTATTTATTGAAATGTTTCACCAGGAAGGCAAACTGAACAACAGGTTGCTCATTTCCTGGTGCAATCTGGGAGGTAGGGGAACATGAGAATTGAATACAGAGATTTGGTACAATAACAAGATTTACATTTGAATACATACAAATAAAAGTGAGTAGACTGTACAGCAGCAATGAAATAACGGAATGCTAACAGTTTTGAACCAAGGAGCTGGATGATAATTAACTGAGATAGATATAACAACATAAGATTAACATATGAATGCAAGCACTAAGTGACTCATAACTGTGTAGGTAGAAAATTACTGAATGGAATTCTAGTAGTTTTGGTCTAGGTCAAGCTAGTGAGGAGTAACACAGACAGTACAAGTTAGGTAAGGTATACCAGAAATGCAAATAGGCTACAAGTGCAATAGAAATTTAGGGCTAGTCATAAATAGGGCTGAGTAATGGGAGGAGGATGGAGGGTGGTAAAAAGAGGGGGCTGGGTGGGGAAGGGAGGTGAGTCATAAGAAGTTTCAACCCTTTCAGGATACTAAGAACCCTGCCAGGGTCAATTCAAAGCAAGGATGGAGGCAAGGTTGGGGAGGAGGGAGGCAGAGAGAGGGGGTTGTTGAGATTTGGGGAGGCAAAAGACTTGACCAGTTCTGACCACTTCAGGTTGCTGAGAACCTTGCCAGGGGATGGAGCAAGGGAAGGATAAAGGTGGATTTAGAGTCATGAAGTGGAGAGAAGTAGGAGGGAGGTGGAGAGGGTACTAGAGAAAGGAGAAGAGAGGTAAGGGCTTTCTAAGAACTAAAACCCTAGGGGAGTTGAGAACCCTGTCGGGGTCTGGACAGGTAGTGAAGGAGGAGGGGAAGGAAGATGGAGGAGGAGAGATTTCTGCCAGAGTCTGTCCCCTCCAGGATGCTGGGTACCGAGAAGCAGCTCAAAAGGGAAGCAGGTAGTAGGCAGGGAGAGGGAGGGGATGTTAAGGAGGAGTTTGATTAATGTAAGGAGAGAAGAAAATTAGTAGGCACGAGCAGTGGGAATAGGTACTGGTAGTAGAGGTAGTGGAGATAGAATTTGAGTAAAAGGAGGGTGGAGGGAGGATATCTAAGGTAAAGACTATTAGTACAGTGACATGTGGAATCCTATGAGATTTTAATGGTAAATGTTAAGCAACTATTTGAACATTTTGAGGAGACCCTAGCTACCAAAAAAAACTTATTGGCAGTCATGAATTTTATTGGGAGTCAAGCTGTTTTCCAGAATCCAAAATGACCACCACAAGTTGACAAAATGTTAATATGAGAGCGGTTGGACTACATTTGTTCAATAAATTTTGTGTCCAAATTTACATGAGCACATTATGCATCCGTTGGAAAATTTGTGTCAAGAAAGCAAGTGGTCCCATAAAAAGCATGTGTGAATAAGAAATGTACAGAATGGAGATCCATGCTATTTTTAGATACTTTTTTTTACTTATCATTTTTAAAAAACTGACATCGCTTTAAAACAAGTAGTCAGTTTGTCATGAGGAGTGCCAATAGATAGATACTGTAGGTGAATCATCACTCTCCGTATCAGCATCACTTTCCATATCTAAATAATCCTCACTGTGTATATTATCATCACTGTCACTGTGGTCGCTCTCGTCCCCAGTAACCGAATTTTCACATCCTACATCACCCTCATCAGAGCAGCAGCACAATCCTGTGCAGTTGAGGCCAGCTTTTCTATATGTACAGGAAGGTCATGTCAGACGAACCTAATAGATTTCTTTGACTGGGTGACCAAAGTAGTAGACCAGGGAGGGGCTGTGGACATGGCCTACCTAGACTTTAGCAAGGCATTTGACAGTCCCACACAAAAGATTAATAGTCAAATTAACCAGCCTGGGAGTGGGACCCAGGGTGATAGCCTGGGTAAAACATTGGCTGGGCAACAGGACACAGAAGGTAATTGTAAATGGAGTCCACTCTGAAGAAAGGGGGGTTACTAGTGGGGTACCGAAGGGTTCAGTATTGGGTCCAGTCCTTTTTAATGTCTTCATCAGTGACATTGCAGAGGGTCTGGAAGGAAAAGTATGCCTTTTTGCAGACGACACAAAGATCTGCAACAGAGTTGATACACAAGGAGGCGTGGAAAGGATGAAAAGGGACTTGGCAAGGTTGGAGGAATGGTCAGAAGTATGGCAGCTAGTATTCAATGCAAAGAAGTGCAAAATAATGCACCTGGGAAACAAGAACCCAGGGGAAGAATACACAATGGGTGGGGGTAGTAACAACAACAAAAAAGGAAAGGGACCTGGGGTAATCATATCAGATGACCTTAAGGTTAGCAAGCAATGTGAGAAGGCAGTAGGGAGGGCTGGGGGTATACTGGGATGTATAGGGAGAGGCATCAGCAGCAGAAAACAGGAAGTTGTTATCCCTCTGTACAGACAGTTGGTGAGACCCCATCTGGAGTACTGTGTCCAGTTCTGGAGACCCCATCTCCGCAAGGACATAGACAGGATAGAGGCAGTCCAGAGGAGGGCAACTAAAATGGTGCAGGGTCTGCAAGAGAAGCCATATGAGGAGAGACTAAAGGAGCTTAATATGTATACCCTTGAGGAAAGAAGGGAGAGGGGCGACATGATAGAAACTTTTAAGTACCTCAGTGGAATCAACAAAGTCCAAGAGGGTAGCATCTTTCAGAAAAAGAGACTTGCAAGAACAAGGGGACACAATTTAAAGAATAGAAGGAGGCGGTTCAGGGGCAATGTGAGGAAGTATTATTTCACAGAGAGGGTAGTGGATGCATGGAACAGCCTTCCTGAGGAGGTTGTGGGGCCTAAAACTGTGGGAGAATTCAAGAATGCATGGGACAGACATAAGGCAATTCTTGTGGGGGGTAGGAAGAAATAGGCTGTTGGTTAACTAGGATCTGCGGCCTATCCTGTAGGTAGGGAAATGAGCAGACTAGATGGGCCTAGCGGTCCTTATCTGCCATCAAAGTCTATGTTTCTATGTACAAAGCATTGCTGAGCACTTTGTTTTTGCACAGCTGCACTTAACTAGATGAAGCACAGCATCTGGCACTGGTGATTCTGCAGCCATAACTTCTTTCCACTGGCCTCTATCATCTTTCCAGCCATATTCATGTGGTGTGGGCAGCTCAGGTTTGGCTGCTTTCTCATTGTTACAGATAATAAACAGAATAATGAACAGCAGCATGTACACCACAAATAACAAAGGTGAAAGCACAGAGCCCTGGGGTTCCCCACATGGTAGAGGGAATGCATCAGAAGAATTAATTCCTGATGCAGCTTTCTTGAATCTACCAGTAAGGAATGAATGGAACCATCTGAGGACTATCCCTGGCAATCCACAGATAACCCACAGGTGCTCCAGAAATACGCCATGATCCACGGTGTCACATGCTGCAGAGAGATCAAGGAGGACTAAGATGGAACAAGTCCTCCGATCTCTTAGTCAGGAGATCATTGATCACCCGAACCAGGACGGTCTCGATGCTGTACCTTTTCCTAAATCCTGACTGGAGAGGACCATAGATGGTAAGGGGGTCATCCAGCTGCAGTGCAACCACCTTCTCAATAACCTTGCCCACAATCATACATTGATAGCGACCCTTCATAATTGCTTGGAGTAGAGCACTCTTTGTAGGGCAAGATTTTCAGATTATGATTGCTTCTTTTGAAAATAACCACCATCTTAGTTTTTTTCACTATAGTTATCACAGTTTTGGGGACATATAGTTGGCAGACACTTTTCCAGTCTTGCAAGAGTATCTTCTGATGGCTTTATGTAATTGCCCAGGTTCTCAAAGCCGCCGTAAGAACAGCCTTACTAGCATTCTGAAATGCCTTCCGGCAAGTTAATTTTTCCTTTCCTGTAAAAGAACCGGTACTGTCCACTCCACTTAAGGCATATAATCCTGGTAGTGCAGCTGCTTTTGTGAAGAGCCTCATAAATTGGTCTTAGCTGGATGTTCTTGTGTTTTTGTCCCGTTCCATTCACAAATACCATATCTTGGCATACGGTGGCATACAGGATAGCGTTTGATAGCATGTACAAAGACGTCCGTGTCTGGAGAGTGAATCTGAAGTTGAGTGGCACCAGAAGCTGTTGCATCTCGAGCAGTGATACTCACTCATATTAGGCTTTGGATTCACATGTGCTACTTCACTTGGCTCAGAGGCCACAACCCACATACACGGCATTCAGCAGTGCCGAAACAAAACTTGCACACAAAACGTATTAAGTTCAAAACATTTGATTGCAATTAAATAAACATAAAATCATGCATAGAACTGTTACACACATTAAATAGAATTCAGTAGCAGTCAATTGGATACATGGCACTCCTTCTTTGAAACAAGTGCTGTGAAGTCGGGCTCTGAGCTGGATACTGCAGTTCGAAGGCATTCCTTTGTGTGCTGGATCCTGAGCCTAGCTCTCTTTGTGCTTTTAATCTGAGACACAACAGAGAAGGCTGCTTCACATCTGTATGGGGATGGGAGCATTGAGATTAGCCACCGTGCAAGCTTTGAAATATGAGGTAGATGACTTACTAATTTCCAAAAAAACTGAACATCATTTTTCTTTCGAAATTCTCTGTTAAGCTCTTCAAAGCTCTTTAGTTCCACAAATTCCATGATGAGATCAGTGGAATCAGACATTCCATCAACAGTGTCTTTCATTTCAGTAACCTCTATGAAGAATGGGTTGTGCACCAGATGCAAATGTTTTTCAGATTTTTTTAAATCTAAAAATCTGTTAGCATTTTCTTTTTTTTTTTTTTTTTATCATTTAACCATTTCTCCTACCTGCAGCCACAGCCCTGCACCACATCCAGCCACCGCTTCTCTGCTTCACCCCTGACCCCAAAGCTCGCATGCCCAGCTGGCAGATGCAACTACACCTGTGAAGGGGGCCCCCCCCGTAGCCCCCACGCCCATCGAGGAACCATTACCGGCACATGCCATGCAGGCATCGTAGGTCAGTCAGCAAAACTGCGGCCATCAAGCTACCGTGGGCTTGTTCTGCCCCTTTTTCCTGTATCCCCCACTGGAAGCACGGATGTACCATGACATCAACGCACTAACATGCAGATGTCTGCCGTGCTTCTCCCATTAGGTACCCGTGCCTCTGTAGTACCTCCGGGCGTCCCCAGGGACCAACAGAACATGGTGTACACCCACCCCTTATCCCCAGGACTAGGAGAGCTGTTGTTGAACGCTCAATCCTAGTCATTCCCTGCCGACCCCCGACAACCCAGGCTCATTCTCGAACCTGGGTCTCCAGCGTGGAGTGGGGTGTGGTGTCCAGCGCCTCAATCCTCAGCGCCACCGGGCTGTTAGCATCATTTTCTGACAGCTCAGAGAGCACATTGCTGAACATTTGATGATTACAGTATCAGGATTTGTTTCTATTATTCTTTGGACATGATTACACAAGTGGTATCTTCCCTTAATAACATTGATTTGCAATACCTGCAACTTGCATGAAAATGATGCGACAGCTGAATACAAGTCATGCACTGTTTTATTGTTTCCCTGTAACCTCAGATTTAAGTCATTTAAGTGCCGAGTAATGTCACAAAGAAAGGCAAGAGACAACAACCGGTCCATATCATCAAGGAACGTGACTTGTGAAGTTTCACCACGTCCAATAATAAACTGCTTTAGTGGTTGAAACAAATCCATTACATGGGCTAGCACGCGACCATGAGATAGCCACCTGATTTCAGTATGGAGCACTAAGTCACCATAATGACTTTCAAAGTCTTCACATATAATTTTAAATTGCTGGTGGTTCCTGGCTATTGCCCTGATAAAATTAACCAATTCAATTACATCCCTTATAACATTCCAAAGTGTACTGAATTTGCAAAACAATGCCTGTTGGTGTATAATACAGTGGTAAGATATAATATCAGGCATAGTCCTTTCAGAATTAGACATCGGCTCCTCTTTCAGTAATGTAACAGCACCATTTCTCTTACCAACCATTGCAGGTGCACCATCTGTAGTTATGGCTGCAGTTTTATATGCTGGCACAACAAACTATGTTAGTACATTCATGACTTCATTTTATGTCTGCACCTGTGGTTTCTGACTGCAGTGGTATCATATCTAACAGGTCCTCAATCACAACGACAGCAGTTGTTGATCTCACAAAAATTCACAATTGTGGGATGTCATTAATATCAAGACTTTCGTTAATTGCTATGCTAAAAAATTCTGAGGCTAACAATTTCTCTTTAAGTACGCTTTCAGTATTCTTTGCAATAACGGTTGCCCGCCTAGCTACAGTAGAATCTGACAATTGTACTTTACTTGGTTCGTTTTGCAGTTCAGCCTTATCGGGGAACAATGTTGAACAAGCTATTAAAATGCAATCTTTAATCATCTAACATCCAAGTTGGTTTCATTTTTTTAATAGTTCATGAGTTATTTTATAAGAAGCCATTGTAGCTTGCTGGCTTGTGTTACACACCTTTCTAACATTGATTTTTGACTCCTATGTCTTTGTTTGAGTTTGTGCAGTTTTTGCTCCCTACATTCACTTCCAGGTGGAAAGTCACAATCAAATGTGCTATGAGTTGTGAGATTGTCTCTCTCAAGATCCGATGTCTTGAAATGAGCACAGGTTGCATCACATAACAGGCAGACTTTTACCCCCACCACTGTCCACAAAATAAAATTCTGTCTCCCATTCCTTCCTGAAACTGTATTCATCCTTGTAGTTTACTTAGTATACTTGGACAGAAGAAGGCATGCGCCCATCGTGATTGTCCCCCACACTTGTGGGGCTAAACTAACTATTGGTCATATTCAGCCGATGATCTAATCTGTCTTTAAATATATTAAATGTGTCTGGTTCAATGATTGTACTTGGTAGACTATTCCATGATTTTGCTGCCCTAATTGTAAAAAAGGAATCTCTTTTTGCCGTGTTAGCCCAATTAATGACTAGTTGTTGTCAGTGGAGTCTGGGTACGTATCGCCTATTCGAGTATTCAAGACCGGATTGTTCCATTGGGCATTTTAATTTTAATATTTTATAGGTAAGAAATAGATCACCTCTGTACCTCCCAGTCTGAAGCAAAAATAAACCAGTTTTCAAATCGGTCTTCATAATCCATGGATGATAGTTTGGGTACCAATTTAGTGGCCCTTCTCTGGGTTCTCTCCACTAGGTCTATGTTCCTTCTGTGATAGTGTAGCATTGTGGAAAAATTACAGTTAGTAAATTATCAATTACAGATACTTAGAAAGGAGACGAACAGAGATGAGGCTGATGGCGGAAGAATTTAATGATTATAACAATAATCACAGCGAGAGATTACAAGTGGTACATTCTTCATTCTTCAAAATAACAGTGTGTGCTGGCTTGCTTATATAGTGGAAGACAGCATAATCATTTCCCTATGGTTTTCTATGATTGGTTCAAAACAAGTACAAACATCAACTTACAAGGCAATACTCCTTTGGTATATGTATGAGCTCATCCTTGATCAGCACAAGTATAGATAGTGTACATTCTATTATTATATATGGCTAGTAACAGTTGTCACTACCAGTTACCAAGGTCCAGGAGGAAGAAATAAGCTTTGACTTAGGAATGTGCATACAAGCATTTTAGCCTGTCCTGATAATAATAAACACTAGAGATAGTCAGAAGGGTAATTTGAACTCTATCCTGTGTTTTTGTCTTACAAACATATACAACAACTGTTTACTATTACTTACATGGTCAGCACAAAGATCGAAAGGCACTTTAATATTGCAACTTATGGCTTAGTTTGTCTTGTGGCTTCACAAGTTTTATATGATCCAATTATAAAGGCCAACATTAGTTACACGAACACATTATGCTTTAGACCAAAATGAGGTTAGGCTGAAATATTGAGACAAACTTCTTTATCCCTTGTTACAGATAGGGATTCCAAAAGGGTGAGCCATAATCTAGGTGAGGTCTGATTTACGCTTGGTAAAGTGGGATGAAACATTCTTCTGTTTTAGTCACAAATGTGTGTTTAATTTGTTTCATTAAGTTATTTGTTACCCATGTGATTTTAACACAGTGATATGATGCAGTTAATTTATCATTGACCACTATACCCAGGTCTCTTTCAAATTTATCATTTAAATAGTATTTACTTTTTTCGTTTTTATTCCCTAAGTGAATAATGGAGCATTTATTTATATTGAACATCATATTGTTTTCTTTTGCCCATGCTTCAGTTTCTTGTAAGTTGTACTCTGATGATAAATTGCCATCTGTTAAATCGGCTCTACCCCCAAGCTTTGTATCAGTGAACTTCGATAGCGTGTTGTTACCACTTATTTTCATGTCACTTATGAATATTCCGAACAGGGTAGGCCCCAGGACAGAGCCCTGAGGCACCCACTACTGACCAGTCCGCTTTCTGACAGTATGCTATTTAGTCTGACTCTCTGTGATCTGTTAGAGAGCCACTGATTCATCCAGTTAACCAGACTTATTGCGAAGCCAAAGTTGTACAGTTTTTTTTTAACCAATATGTGATGTGACACCTTATCAAAGGCACGGATGAAGTCTTAACAAAATTACATCCATAGGGCTACCTTGGTCCAGTCCTTTATTAATATGGTTTTGAGATTGGTGGTACAAGAATAGCCACTTTTAACGCCATGTTGTAAATGATCAGTTATCCCCAGTGCTACCATTTCTTTTTCCAAATAAGTTTTAATTATCCGCTCCATCAACTTGCAGATGATAGAGGTATGACTTATTGGTCAGTAATTCTGTACTGATGTTTTCTCCCCTTTTTTATATATATAGAGATAAGTGTAGCCAGGGGTCAAAATTAACATACTCAGCCTGTTCCATGTGCAAGTGGGAACAGGCTGGTGTATGTAGTTTTTTCTCCCACATGCACTGTGGTGCAGGTAGCTCATTCATTAATTTAGGCTGCATTTACAACAAGCCACCACAAGAGGCATAGTGCTGGAGAGAAACAGACTGAATCCATTTTTTTTTCTGGCTTTTTTTTATAATTCATATTTTATTGAAGATTTAAAAATACATAAATTTAAAAATTGAAAAAGCAATTAATAATATACAGTAGCAGTCTGAAAACTATGTATTAACAATAACTGAAGAAGAAGAATAAATAAACTTATCAGTTAACGCAAAGGAAGCTGGGAAGGCAGTCAGAACAGCAAAGGCCCAAACCGAGGAAAAGATAGCCAACTCAATTAAGAAGGGGGATAAAACCTTTTATAAGTACATCAAGGAGCGAAGGAAGACCAAGGGAGGATAGTGAGACTTAATAAAGGGGAGGAGGGTGGGCAGAGGGTGACTGTGAGAAAGGAAGAGATACTAAACAAATATTTTTGCTCAGTATTTACAAACGAAGAGGGGGAGGTACCTAAAACAAACAGTAGAAACACTCTGGATACAGAAGTTGATACTAGCGCATTTATAGAAGAAAGAGTTCTGAAAGAACTCTTAAAACTGAAGGTGGACAAAGCAATGGGGCCTGATGGGATTCATCCCAGAATTCTAAAAGAACTAAGGGTGATGCAATCGCCACCAAAAGGGTGTGGTTAGCCCTCAAGGCCCTAAAGAAAGACAAATCTCCTGGGCCGGATGGCATTCATCCGAGAGTGCTATGGGAATTGGCGGACATACTGGCTGCACCCCTGGCGGAGCTCTTCAGCAGCTCACTTGAGACAGGGAGGGTACCTAGGGATTGGCGAGAGGCACATGTGGTACCAATCCATAAAGGGGTCGAGGAAGTACCAAGGAACTATAGACCCATCAGTTTGACTCGGTGGTGGGAAAATTAATGGAGAGTATACTAAAGGAACGATTGAGGGTGTACTTGGAGGAGGTGGGAGGTCTGGATAGTCGGCAACATGGGTTTGTGCCAGGTAGATCATGTCAAACCAACCTTGTGGAGTTCTATGAATGGGTAACATCAGAACTGGACAGGGGTAAGCCTGTGGATGTATTATTCTTGGACTTCAGCAGGGATTGACTCTGTCCCCACAATGGTCTCTGGTGGAGAAACTGATGGGGTTAGGAGTAGGCCCTTTGATGGTCAGATGGGTTGAAAACTGGCTAGCTGGATGCACTCAGAGAGTAGTGGTCTATGGGGAGCTCTCGAACCCTAGAGAGGTAGGTAGTGGGGTACCACAGGGCTTGGTCCTGGGTCCGATCCTGTTTAATGCATACATATCGGACATCAGGGAGGGTATAGGGTGTGAAATGAGTCTATTTTCGGATGACTCCAAGATGGGAGCAGTAGCTGAGGGAGAAGAGGGGAGGTTGGCCCTGCAAGGGGACCTGGACACCCTGGACAGCTGGGCTTACACATGGAAATTAAATTTCAATATCACCAAGTGCAAGGTGTTGCATCTTGGTGGGAAACTCTAAACACAGGTACACCCTGGGAGGGAGGCGTGGAGGCCTCAATAGGAAAAAGACCTAGGGGTCTGGTGGATACATGTATGAATAACTCTGAGCAGTGCAGAAGAGCAGCTAGCAAGGCAAACAGGATGTTGGGATGCATCGTGGAGGATCACCTCTAGGAGCAAGGAAGTGATTCTGCTGCTGTACAATGGACTGGTTAGACCACACCTTGAGTACTGTGTAAAGTACTGGAGACCACACTTGAAGAGGGAACACAGCTCCTGGAGAGGTACAGAGGAGGCAACAAAGATGATACGAGGGCTAGGGATTTGACTTATGAGGACAGACTTGAGGAGCTCTGCCTGTTTTCATTGGAGGAGGAGAGAGACAGGGGACATGATTGGGGTCTTCAAGTACCTCAAGGAATAAATAGGGTAAACATGGAGGGTCTTTAGACTAAAGCAGGAGGTATCACCAGAGGCATGATTTGAAGTTGGAAGGTGGAAGGGTGAGGGGGGAAGAGGCGGAGGTTTTTCACTGAGAGGGTGGTGGACCCTTGGAATGCACTGCCTGGGGAGCTGGTTCAGAGATCCACAGTGAAGGGCTTCAAGAGAGGGTGGGACAGACACAGAAAGTGGATGTATCAGATGATGGCCTGTCCTGGGGAGGTGGGGATGGATGATAGGAGTTTCTGGAGCACAAGGGATGGGAGGGTCTCGGCACCCAACTAAGGATCTAGGTTCGAGCAGACTCGATAGACCGTAAGGCCTAATCTGCTGGCAAATAGTATGTTAGTTTGTTAGAACTAGTGACACCACTGACTACCCTCTTTAACAAATCATGGGAGGATGGGGTGGTACCCGAGGACTGGAGGAGGGCAGATGTGATCCCTTCACAAAAGTAGGAGCAAGGCAGAAGCAGGAAACTACAGACCTGTTAGTTTAAACTCAGTGGTAGGGAAAATGATGGAATCACTTCTGAAGGAAAGAATTGTTGAGTATCTAGAGGCCAGAGGGGTACAGGACCCAAGGCAGCCAGGATTCACAGTGGGAAGGTCATGCCAGACAAATCTGATAGATTTCTTTGACTGGGTGACCAAAGTAGTTGATCAGGGAGGGGCTGTGGCCATGGCCTACCTAGACTTTAGCAAGGCATTTGACACAGTCCCACACAAAAGATTAATATACAAGTTAGCCAGCTTGGGAGTGGGTCCCAAGATGACAGCTGGGTAAAGCAGTGTCAGTGGCTCAGTAGGTAGCACACTCACCTCTGAGGCCGGGAGATCAGAGGGCCGTGGGTTCAGTTCCCACATCTGGCACTCGGGTTAATATCCCAGTACTGACACTGTAGTGCAGCAGGAGAGGGGTGCTGCACTTCTGAGGTGCTGTCTTTCAGATGAGACGTTAAACCGAAGTCCCATCTGCCTGGATTGGTGGTAGTTCAGGTGGTTGTTAAAGATCCCATGGCACTTATTGAAAAGAGTAGGGGAATTTCCCCGGTGTCCTGGCCAAATTTCCCTCATTCACTAAAAATACCACTAACAGCTTAATCTGGTTGAAGGTCAGTTGGCATTCATCTATATCCCCCTCCCCCAGGTCGTGCCTGAAAATAGGCAGGATTTGTCTAGTGCACTTACCCGGTCAACAAAAGCTAAATAAATAAATAAAGAAAGAATTGGCTGGAGAATAGGACACAGAGAGTAATAGTAAATGGAGTCCACTCTGAAAAAAGGGGGGTTAGTAGTGGGGTACCGTAGGGTTCAGTATTAGGACCGTTCCTCTTCAATGTCTTTATAAGCGACATTGCAGAGGGACTGGAAGGAAAAGTATGTCTCTTTGCAGATGACACAAAGATCTGCAACAGAGTTGATGCACAAGGTGGAGTGGAAAGGATGAGAAGGGACTTGGCAAGGTTAGAGGAATGGTCAAATGTATGGCAGCTTAGATTCAATGCTAAGTAGTGCAAGGTAATGCACCTGGGAAACAAAAACCCAAGGGAAGAGTACACAATGGGGGGTGAGATACTAACAACAACAAAAATGGAAAGGGACCTGGGGGTGAGTCATATCAGATGACCTAAAGGTGGGCAAGCAATGTGAGAGGGCAAAGGAGGGCTGGGGGATACTGGGATGCATAGGAGAGGCATCACCAGTAGAAAACAAGAAGTTATTATTCCTCTGTACAGACAGCTGGTGAGACCCACCTGGAGTACTGTGTGCAGTTCTGGAGACCCAATCTCCATGAAGACATAGACAGGATGGAAGCTGTCCAGAGGAGGGCAACTAAAATGGTGCAGGGTCTGCACCGGAGGAACTATATGAAGAGACTTAAGGAGCTTAATATGTATAGCCTCGAAGAAAGGAGGAGAGGGGGGACATGATAGAAACTTTTAAGTACCTCAAGGGAGTCAACAAAGTCCAAGAGGGTAGCATCTTTCAAAAAAAGAGGTGTGCAAGAACAAGGGGGCACAATTTGAAGATAGAAGGGGGGCGGCTCAGAGGTAATTTAAGGAAATATTTTTACACAGAGAGGGTTGTGGATGTATGGAACGGCCTTCCAGAGGAGGTTGTGGAGTCAAAAACAGTGGTGGAATTCAAGCATGCATGGGACAGTCATAAGGCAATTCTAGGGGGTGGGGGTAGGAAGAAGTAGGCTGCTCGTTAACTAGGATCTGCAGCTTATCCATCAGGTAGGGAAATGGGCAGACTGGGTGGGCCAAGCGGTCCTTATCTGCCGTCAAATTCTATGTTTCTATGTTAATTAAAAAAAAACTATTTACCAAACTAAATCTTCATGTAATATACATTACATTTCTAACTACATAATTTCTATACTAAAACATGGTGTTCCCTTGCATTTTTCAAAAAGACATACATTAAGAGATTAATTAATTGATAAAATTCAGTTAATATTATAATTCAAAGTACATTCCACATAGGGTTCCCAGATACAGTATCTAGGTATTTGTCTGTACGGTTTGTATTTACATAACCAACTCTTTCATAACTAGCTCTTGTAGATAAATCTGTCACCCATTCTTTTATTGTAGGGATTAATTGTTTATTCCAGTATCTGAGAATGACCTATTTTGCTGTAATGAAAGCTGAAATCAGCCATAATTGTTGACATTCAGATAGGTTAGTAAGTTCAGAACAGATGGCAAGAATTGCAAACTTAGCCAAACACTTAAATGTATGACCAAGAACTGTGCCCCACACTGATAGAAGTTTATCCCAAAATGTACTAATGTCAGGACAGAACCATAAAATTTGTGAAAGGGTACCCTTCCCTTTTGTACATCTTCAACATTCGTCAACAGCAACTAAACCAAGTTTAGTCATTTTTCTGGGCGTATAGTACCAGCAGTATGTTATTTTGTGTTCTGTAAGTCTGCCCTTAGCCTCTCTACAAGCCTTTAAGGTCATTCTCCACATTTTTTGTCATTCTTTGAATTAAATTTTTGCATCTAGTTCCTCTTGCCAACGATCTACAAGTGATGTGATTTGGTCAGGGAGTGAACTTTTTTTTTTCTGGCTGATGTAAAGTTGCGCGCATGCATGCGTGCTGCAGTGAGGACTTGCAGGAGTGAGCAGCGTGACGAGGAAGCGAGAACTGTTTGGGGCTGGAGTTGTAACAGAGAGCTGAAGTGCCGAAGGAGGAGCTCTGAGTGTTTATTTCAGAGGAGGCAGGATCATGTGGCTGGACATCGGGAGGAGCTACAGTCTCCAAGAAGTAGCTCAGTCGTGCTGAAGTCCCAGGCTGCAGTGGTGACGGGTAATAAAGGGACTGGGATGGGCACTGGGCTGCCTGAGACTGTGGTCACTGCCAGTCAGTGATGGGTGTTGGGAGCACGGGGGGGAGGGTACAGAGTTCAAGAGGTGTGGTGGTAATGATGACCTATCCAAAAATGGTAGTCCCACTGTTGTGAGTGGTAGTCCAATGGTTGGAAGGCCATGTTTTAAGGAAAACTTATAAAATATTATTTAGCAACAAAGTAAACGGTTGTGGCATTGTATTATTAACACTAACTGACAGAGGGGCTATATAAAACAGTAATAATTGAGATGTATTATAATTGCATGGCAATAATAATAATAATTTTATTTGTATAACGCCTTTCATAATATCAAGGCGCTGAACAAGTCCATAAATGATGCAAGGACAGTGCTCCCGTAACTTCGCAATGGTTCCACCCTTTTCACCCAGCATTACACTTGCCCCATCAAAATTTCTTGCTTTGATGCTTAGTGCTTACTTTTTTATTTCTGCATTTTGTTACCTTTTTTTCACACTACACTTTCTCACATGCCAGGCAGTCACACACCCGAGTCCCCTGTCCCAGCTAACCTGACACAGTTTTTCTTAAGGCAACACACAAAGCCCCTCCGTCACCCTGACTTTTATTTCTCAGCCTTTTATTAATGTTCATGTTAGGGCAGGCAACACACAATGCACATCACTCTTTCATTTCTCAGCTAGCTAGGCTGGGCAAGTCACACACACCCACCAGTCAGATCCTTTTCCCTTTCAATTTTTTTTGTTTTGTGATGACCTGTTGCTCTGTACTGTACTTTTATACTACTACTATTACAGTACACTAACTTTGTCAATGTGGGAGTAGTAAAGTTACTAATCAGTATACAGTACACTCACTGTACTATATACTGTATATATTTTTTTTCTCTTTCAGACTTCCCCTTTCTTTTTGGTAATGTTTTGATCTCTGGCTTGGTGTCCCCTTGATCTTCTAATGTGGCAGAAGTCCATAAGACCAACACAGTCAGTCAGGCCCAGACTCCACTCACCTACTAAACTGTCCTACCACCTTCCCAACCCCTGCTTTCATCCTCATTTTTTTTTTTTTTAAGCAAGGCACCCCCAAACCCAAACTGAAACATTTTTCCTTTCCTTTTTGGCAGTCCATTTACAGCTTCCAACTTCCACCAGTCCAGCACCCACAACAAGCTTGCTAGAACCACCCAGACCCATCTACGTCAGTGCTTTTCCATGCTCTGGTACAGATGGATCTGGGTAGGCGGGAAGCGGTCCAGACTGCTGCGGGCCAGCTCTTGCTACTCTAGCTTCTTCCTTTTTTTCTAAGGCCGCGGTGGTCCATTGCACAGTTGTGAATGGCATTCATCATGTGGGGTTCCAGACTTGCGATCATGTGACCAGCAGTGGTGCGCCATACTAAGGCATAGAACGAAGACATCTAGTGGCCAAAATCACGCACGGCAGTCAAAATTAAAAAAAAAAAAAAAAAAAAAAAGCCAGGCAACCAGCATTAAATTGATTGTCCGTGGGATAACCTTTGCCTTTGAAAGTGCTTGTCCATGATTAGTTAATGGTAGCCCAGGTCATCGGGCTATGGGATTTGTTGATTCCTGCATACTGTCTTACCCTTACTGTAACATGTGTGCTTCTTTCTGTCACCCTCCTAGTACAGTACAGTTCAGATAGGCATGCGTGTCTGTGTGAGCTATGCATTTTGGATTGAACTGCTGAAGTGAACAGTCACTTGGCTCAAAACTCTTCCGTGTGTGAAATTTGTGATCAACGTTGAAATTTGTTATACATTAAATGGTTATTGATATTTAGGGAGGGTCATCAGTCTTCTGTTTGCTACAAAAACTATATTTTGAGCAAAAGAAACTGATTATTTTGCAGAAGATAAATTAGATAAATTTGGAATTTCACCCCTTCCTTGAGGCAATTTTTTTTCCATTCAAAGTTTATTAAAGTTTTACAATACAGAGAACAGATCTACTGTACTCATGACTTAGTCAACAGATATTTAATTAAATAAAAAGGATCTATTCTCTCTCCCTTCCTCCCTCCCATCATCCCCCTCTTATACCCTGCACAGAGCTATAATCTAAAACCACATCAGTTAGAGGCAAAGGTATCACTACCAAGAGGTTGTAGGGAGTACAAGGATTGTAAGGGACCCCAAATTTTGTTAAACTTCTTAGACTTATTCTGAAGACTTGCAGTGGTCTGTTCCATCCTGAGATTTGCCAAAAGTTCTTGTAACCATTCTGTATAAGTAAACGTGTTATCTTTCCAGTGCCTCAGGACCACCTTTTTAACAGACATCGATATTAATGCCATATGATATTTTCTGTTAAGAACTGGAATAGTCAAAGTCCCCTAATAGGCATATTTCTGCAGTGAATAGGCCAGACAAACCTAAGAGGGGGTCCACCTTTTGTTCAGTAATGTCCCATAGAGGGCCACTGTTGAACAGCTCCAGAAAATATGAAGTAGGTTCCCTTCCTCCTTCTTGCACCTAGTACAAGTGGGGGAGGATATGATACCCAGCCTCGCTAACTTTTGCGGTGAATAATCAATATTGTGTAGCAATTTAAACTGCATTAATCGGAGTCTGTCTTGCTGAGGAATTTATGGCCATTCTGCCATAGGAGAGGCCAGTTCAAATTTTTGTTGAGGATCAGGGAGGACCAAAAAACTGTGGGGACGAGCTGTTAGGGCAGGTCCAGTTATAACGGGTACCATGTATTTTGGAAACCGCTTGTGGGAAGCCTGCTAATGGGCCTGTTGTGGGATGTGGCTCCTGTGGCCCTTGTCAAAAGGTGGCGTAGCTGGAAGACCCTAAAAATACTCGTGTTCGGAGTACTGAACTTAGTCATAAGCTCCGGAGAGGAGAGCCACCTCCCGACGTCTTTAACAATGTGTTTGAGTTGGAAATCTCCTAATTGCAGGAGCCAGCTCAACAGGAAGGTTTTGCCTTCTATCTGAAGGTTGCCCCTTAGTGTTTGAGATAGGTCTATTGTGTGGTTATAGTTTAGAAAGGAACACAATTGGGAATGAACCCTAATGGCCGTTACTATAGGAGAGGTGCGCAAAGGCAAGGGCAGGGATTGTAGTTTTGCATGTAGCATAGCTAATGGGGAGAGGTTCAGATCCTTTATTAAGGCTAGTTCTACCTTAAGCCAAACTGGGGTAAAAGGAGAGATGACACTGGGAGTCTTCCATGTTCACCCATCTAAGATATTTATTAGCATGGCTGGCCCAATAATAAAGCCCCATGTGTGGTAGCCATAACCCTCCCTTCAGTTTGGGGGCAGCCAACTTATGAAATGCCATTCTAGATTTTTTTGCCCACACAGATAAAATCTGTAAAGATGCTATGAATTTTTTTAAACCAAGTCAAGGGGAGCCAAATATTCGGAAGTTAAGGGGGTACAAGAGCCATTGGGGACATTTGTTTTAATTAAATTAATCCTTCCCCAAAGAGACATGGGGAGAAGGGACCACCTATTTAGGTCTTGGCTAATAGTATGAACAAGTGGATCCAGATTAAGCTGTTGAAGACGAGATATATTCCTCATGAGTACAATTCCAAGGTATCTCATAGAATCGGATTTCTAGGAAAGCCCAAAAGTGGAAATTTCATGCTTTTGTACCTTGTGGTTAAGGGGGAAGACTACTGTTTTTTCAGTGTTTAGTTTATAATTAGAGACTTTACTAAACTCCTCAATGGTTTTCAACATTGGCGGAATAGAGACCACTGGTTGAGATAATTGGAGGAGAAGATCGTCTGCATAAGCAGAAACCTTGACTATTTGGCCATGAAGGGGTATACTTTAAATCGCCTGATGTTCTGTTAAATCAGCATATGAGGGGTTCTAAGTAAATATTAAAGAGAAGTGGGGACAAGGGGCAGCTTTGTCTTGTACCTGAATTTAATGAGAATAGATCTGAAATTATCCCATTGCTAGAAATTCATGCCGTTGGAGATTTATAAAGGGAACTGATCCATTTTTAAAATTGAGAGGGGGAAAACCAGGTGCCTTCAGGGAACTTGGTAGGTAATTCCAACTTACCCTATCAAATGCCTTCTCAACATCCAGGGAGACCAGAGCCGCTGGAAACTCTGCGTCCCTGGAAGTCAAGAGGATGTGTGTAAGGGTACGCAGATGATCCACTGAGGACCTGCCTTTCATAAAACCCACCTGTTCCGGTCCTATGAGATCTGGAAGAACCTTGTTCACACGATCCACCAAAAGTTTAGACAAGATTTTAGTATCTTGGTTGAGAAGTGATATTGACCTATAGCTTGTCACTAATTCTGGGTGTTCATCAGGTTTGGGTAGGAGGACAATCAGAGCCTCAAACAGAGATTTGTCAGAGTCAGCATCAGAAAGATTATGTTGATAAAGTGGTAGGAGAGCAGGGATTAACTGTTTGGCAAATATCTTATGAAAATTAGAGGAAAAACTATCTTGTCTGAGGGAAGGTCTTTGACTACTCTAGCTAACTTGGTTTGAGAAATAACAGTTATAAGGGAAAGGTGCTGTGGTTCTGAAAGGATGGGCAAATGAGACTCTGATAGGTATGCATCCAGAACTTGCTCAGATGGGGGATTTACCATGGGACCATAAAGCTGCTTATAATAGTGACTAAATTCCGCCACAATTTCAACTGGGGACGTTTTTAAGGGGTTGTCTACTGTAGAGCGGACAGCTGCAATTAATTTAGAGAACTCCTGCTGTTTAGTTCATAGGGCAAGCATACGACCTGCTTTCTCTCCCTGGTCAGTGTAGGCTGCCTTAGTTTTAAGGATTGCGCACTTAACTTGCTCTCTTAGAAGATCTAGGTACAAATCCTTTAATTTTATTAAAGCTTGCCTGTACTCTTTAGAGGAGTGGGAGGTAAGTTTGGATTCTTTGTCCCGAGTTTGAGAAAGGAAGGACATGAATTATTTTTCTTGCTTTTTCTTCCTATGGGAGGCCAGCCCCCTCAGATTCCCTCTCAAATATGCTTTAAGTATGCACCACGCTACATCGGATTTTTCTACAGAATTTTAGTTAATTGAAATAAATTGCATAATTTGGTCCAAGATGTATTTAACCAATTCTGGGTCTTTTAAAAGTTAGTTGTTAATTTCCCATCTGTGTCCTTGTTTAGGAAGAGATGGAAAAGAGATCTGGCAGGAGACCACTGAGTGGCCTGAGGGTGGTCACGGGCAGATGGTAGAGTCCAACAGTCCAGGGATAAGAGATCGAGAGATAAGCAAGTAATCAATATGGGAGGAAGTCCTGTGTACTTGGGAAGTAAAAGTGTATTCAAACAACATGAAGTCTTGCTGTATTCTGACTATTGCAGTTAGCCCTGGCGCTCAAACTGCCCCGGAGAGTAGAGGGTTAATTTTCTGTGCAGAGCATAGAACGTTGAGCTCGAGCTCGGTTCAAACCTCTGTCTGCTGCACTTTGAAGTGCAACTGTCGGATTCTTTACTCCGCCTAACTGAACGGCTACTCCAGAGATTTCTCCTTTGCTCACGGTTCGTAAGTCGGTTAAAGTGCTCGGTTTTAGCAATTATTTTTTGCAAGTTTCGGCTCAGATCGCTGTCTGTGGTACAGTAAGTTCTAGGTAGTGAACTAGACATAGTAAGCTTGTGGAAATTGTAAAAATTGATTTTTCGACCGGTTCGGCTGAACCGGCCGTTTAGTGATTTATATATTCTTTGTTTTTACACTTAGAGTGAGGTTACCGGTCCTTATCGGTTTTAAAAGAAACTGCATTTTCTTGTGTTTTTTTCCCCGATACCCGTGACACGATTAGAAACCGATAAGGGTGCCATGCCTGGCTGCTTGCCATAAAAAGGGTAAGTTTGTGGTTAGGATGGCTATGTCTGAGAAACCCAAAAGAAAAACCGGGCCCACTGGGTTTCAACACTGCAGTGTGTGTGGGGAGGTCTTTGCTAAGGCTGATCCCCACACTACCTGTGTTTATTGTCTGGGGTTTGACCACCTCGATTCAGACTGCCAAATTTGTAAAAATTTCCCTAAGTCTACCCTGGAAAATAGATTATGTAGGCTTAGGGATAAGGAGGCCGTGAAGTCCCCTGACCCAGATGGCCAGCCCGGTTCAGTTCCCACAGAACCTGAGGGAGTGCCCTCTGACCAGGGTGATAACTTCTTCGGGCAACAGGAGAGCCGATCCTGTGGGATCGGTTCCTACAAAAAGAAAAGAAAAATCATCCGGTTCGGTCCCAGAGACCCATTTTCCGACCGCCAAAGAGATTGCCAATGTGATAAGGATTGTAGAATTGCTTCATCCAGTTCCGTCTGATCCGGCGCCTTCTGGCAGGTACTCGGTTCGGTCAGTTCCTCCGGTTTAAGATTATGCCCCTAAAGATTTCTATGAACCGGATTTGTTGGGGGATGAAGATTATGATGATGACGATGATGATAGTGTGGGAGGTCGGGTTGAGCCCACTGAACCGGACATCTCCCCAGACAGGCCTTCTGGTGTTTCCCTTCCTAGGTTTTCTGAGTCCCCTTCCCACTACATGTTTTACAGGAAAGTGGCAGAAACCCTCCAGCTCCCTGTGGAAGAAGCTGTAGAGGAACCTGATTATGTGGAGATGATGGACATCCCAGAGTCCACAAGACTGTCTATTCCCCTTCATAAGTCTTTTGGGAAACAGACACAAAAGATTTTAAAAACTCTAAATTCTGTACCTCCTGTCGACAGAAGGATGGACAAAAGGTACACCTTATCAGGTTCTGGTACAGAGTACTGGTATCAACAATGCAGCCATGTTGGGGTTGTGCAGACTGTGCAGCCTGTGGTAAGGCTAATATACCCTTGGCTTCACACACCCCAGATAAAGATTCTAGGAAGCTGGATGCCATGGCAAAGAAACAGTACATGGCATCCGCCTTGGGACTCAGGTAGGCTAATTATATGGCCTATGCAGCCAGAAGTCCAGGTGGGACACTGTACTGGCACTAGCTAAGCAGACCTCCCCCCAGCTAGCCTCGGAGCTGGAGAGGGTAGCTGCTGATGGGATTGAGGCATCTAAGGTACAGTTACATGCTGCTGTGGACTCCAATTATGTGTTCTCTAGAGTCATGGCTACATCTGTGGCTCTTCGGAGAATGGCTTGGCTCAGCTGTACTAGTCTCTCACAGGACACCCAGGCTAAGGCCATGGATTTCCCTGTGGTGGGCAATTCTCTGTTTGGGGAGCAGACAGAGAATTACATGAAAAAGATGGATGATTATAGGACCACCTATAGGAGTGCACAGGCCAAGGAAAGGCAGGCAACTCCTCAAAGGCAGCAGGCTAGGGCCAGGGGCAGGCCTTTTCATAGGCCTTTCTACCAAGCACAGGCCTCTTCTTCCTTTCCTCAGAGGGGGTTCTTCAGAAGGAGAGGCAGAAGGATGATGAGTGGGGCTGCATCCATCCCTCAACCTAAGGCTCCTGCCAAGCAGACACCCTGATGTGTCAGCCCGGGTCGACTCCCCTATTCCTGTAGGAGGCAGGCTGGCTAACTTCGTCCAGGACTGGATGTCTGTTACCTCTAACCAAACTAGTTCCAGTGACCCAGACTCTGATCCAGGCTCTCCAATGGTGGCAGGATCAGGGCAACCTCAGGCAAGGAATCCCTTTCATCACTCAGTCTCACTCTGTGGTCCTAACCACGGATGCTTCTATTGGGGTGGGGAGCCCATCTGGGGCTCTCACAGCCCAGGGACATGGTCCCTCAGGAATCCCTTCTTCATATCCATCTCTTGGAACTCAGGGCAGTCTTTCTGGCCTGGCAAGCTTCTCTCAGTCAGTGCAGAACAAGGTGGTTCAGGTCAGGACAGACAACACCACCACCATGTGGTACATTAACAAGCAGGAGGCACTCGGTCCACAGCCTTGTGCACGAAAGCCATGAAATTGTGGTCCCTAGCTTATTCTCTGCAGACCTCTCTGATAGCAGTCCACCTTCCAGGGAAGGACTATGTGCTAGCAGATGCATTAAGCAGGATCTCCCAGGGCCCTCATGAATGGTCCCTGGACCCTCTGGTGTTGAAAGTGATTTTTTCAAGGTGGAACACTCCAGAGATAGATCTCTTTGCAGCCCCAGACAATCACCAACTTCCTCTGTTTTGTTGCAGACCCCCAGTATTGGGCTCAGTCCCTCTGGATGTTTTGATTTTTAACTGGGAAGGGAAATTTCTCTATGCCTTCCCTCCCTTTCCTCTACTGTTCAAGGTTCTGGTCAAGGTAAGGTCACAACCTAGCAAAGTGATTCTGATTGCTCCAGACTGGGCCAGGCAGCCTTGGTACCCCCTGTTGCTGTCCCTAGCAGTCCATCTTCCCCTGTCTCTTCCCAGGAATTACAACCTGTTAACCTCCTCTCGGGAGGATTTGGTACCCCAATCTTCGGTTGCTCAATCTCAGGGCATGGCTCGTGAAGACTTAGAGTATGCAGATTTGCATCTTTCCCAAGGGGTTCTGGATATTCTCAAAGCCTCTCGAAAGCCTGCCACCAGGAAAACTTACAATTCCAAATGGAAAAGATTCAGCATTTGGTGTTCCAAGAAGCATATATCCCCAGACACTGCTGAATTGTCTACAGTTCTGGATTATATGGTTCATCTTAATGGCCTAGGCCTCAGACTAGCTACTCTTAAGTACATTTGTCAGCTGTTTCTGCATTTCTGTCAGCTGAAGCCTTCCTCACTGTCATCTCACCCTGTATTCTGTAAATTTTCAAGGATTGCTTCATGCCAATCCCCTTTAGGATCCTACCCTCCTTGGGATCTTAATGTCTGCATTGCTCAGCTTATGCAACTCCCTTTGAGCCTTTGTCTTCAGTAGAGCTTAGTACTTGACTTGAAAACTGTGTTCCTGGTAGTATTACCTCTGCCAGGCGTATCAGTGAATTGCAAGCTCTGTCAGTGGAGCCTGATTTATCTCATTCCACAGAGATAAGGTGGTCTTAGAACTAATGGGAGGTTTTACCTAAAGTGGTTTCAGATTTTCAACTGAACCAATCTGTGTTCTCTCCTCAGCTTCTTCACTGATCATTCTTCTTTGGGAGAAAGAAGTTTACACAGTTTGATGTTAAAAGAGCCTTAGTTACTACATTGAGCTGATTCACGGCTCTGCAGGTTTGACTCTCTTCAGTTGTTTCTTACTTATGGGGAAGTGGGTAAGGGCAGACCTGCCACTAAGAGAACTGTTGCCAGGTGGATTGTCTCTTGTATTCAATTCTGCTGTGAGAAGCTAGGCAAAATACCTCCCTCAGGCCTGAGGGCTCATTCGACTAGAGGTACAGCCGCTTCCCTGGCTGCGGCCAGGGATATTCTTTTGCTAGAGATATGTAAAGCTGCCACTTGGAAAACAATGCATACATTTACCAAGCATTACTCCCTGGACATCCAGGCTAGGAGTGATGCTCGGTTTGGTACAGCAGTACTGCAGAGTCTGTTCCCAAGGTAGGTTTGATTCCCTCCTCCATGGAGGTACTGCTTGGTAGTCTGCAATAGTTAGAATACAGCAAGACTTCATGTTGTTTGAAGAAAAAATTACACAAAATTACACAAAATTACACACCTTAGTAATTATGTTTCTGGTTTTTGGGAAGTGGGATGGCAGGTGCAGTGTTGCACTCCAGGGGTGCATTTGGGTGCTCCCTCCTTTTAGAGAGGAGGAGGGGGTTATATTATTTATTGAATAGTCTTAAGTTGTTCACTACCTGATTTTGGATTTCTTAACTTGAGTCTTTTGGGGATCCGAAATACTTGGTTGCCATTTGGATAGTAAAAATGTTAAAATTTCCACATGATAGTTAGTATTAGCTCATAAGAATCTGACAGTTGCACTTCAGAGTGCAGCAGACAGAGGTTTGAACTGAGCTCGAGCTCAACGTTCTATGCTCTGCATAGAAAATTAACCCTCTACTCTCCGGGTCAGTTTGGGCACCCAGGCTAACTGCAATAGTCAGAATACAGCAAGACTCCATTAGAAGAAACATAATTCCTAAGGTGAGTAATTTTTTTCTTCTCTCTCAGTGGAGTGGAGGATTCTCCATATGTCAGAGACCAATTTGGTCTAACAGTTCTCTAAATGCTCATTGTGCAGGAGAAAGGCCTTTGTGGGAAGTTCTGGACCAGTCAATGGCCAGGTCAAAGGTGATGTTCGTGTCCCTTCCAATAATTATTGGAATATTTAGAAATGGAGTTAAAGCATTGCTTAATTGTACAAAGAATCCAGAGGTATTGATGTTTGGGTCATATACACTACCCAATAAAATCTCCAGTGTATGTAACTTACCTTTAACTAACAAAAATCTACCCAACGGGTCACTGATGGTTTGATTTGGGTGTGAACGGTACAGATCTGTTTATCAAAATCATCACCCCCCCAACTCTGAGTATTCCCTTCTGCCGAAACGACTTGTCCTACCTGCTGCCTCCTCATTTTAACCACCTTAGAAATGAGTAAGTGAGATTCTTATACAAACATAATATCTGCTTTCATGAGATTTAGGTGTTTCAAAAGTTTGTACTGCTTGTTCTTTTGCTTGGCCCCTTTAACATTCCATGTAATAATCTGTAGATCCCCTAGCCATTAGACATAGAAACATAGAATTTGACAGCAGATAAGGACCGCTTGGCCCACCTAGTCTGCCCATTTTCCTACCTAACAGATAAGATGCAGATCCTAGTTAACCAGCAGCCTGCTTCCTCTATTATTACATCATTACAAATAGAGAAATGCCTTGATAGTCTTAAGAAATGATACGCCCAACATACCTCTGTCAATGTAGGTTCTGTGTGTCCCACCCCCCAGCAACCCTCAACCACTCGATCTGCCCCCAAAACCTATCCCTACAAGAACTAAGCACAAAAACCCCAGTGTTCCTCATTCCTGCCCTCCCAACCCCCACCCCACCCTTATTATGGCCTATGAGAAACAGTCCACAAATGTACACCCTCCACCCCAGCCACTCGACTCTCATTAATTCCTGCTAAGTTCTAGAACTATAACTCCGTTATCTAACCTAATCCAAGTTCAACATTTAAAAAAAATGTCTATAACTTTCAACAGGGTATAACATTTATATACCTTGCTAACAGGTACAATCAACTTACTATTAGTAACTGAAACCTAAAAGCCTGGAAAATACTGGTAGCACATCACAGTATCAAGAAGTTAGCATAAAAAAAGGAGATGCTTTAGCTTCTGTGGAAACAAAAACATACAAAGGAGAATCTGTCCCCGAGGAAAATAAACATTGTTCTTATTCCTGCAGCAAAGAAAAAGTTCAATGCAGTGCTCTTACTTAGGCTTCTAAGAATCTACGAGAAGAAAGCTTGCATTAGTTCCAGTGAATGGCAGGAAACTGAGAAAACATTAAAATACAATGTCGCTGGCAGTAATTTTGTAGGGGCATTAATAGAGGCAATATAAATCATAATACAAAATGCAGAAAGAGCAGTCTCTGGCTCCCTCTAGCAGCGATCAGCACTCCTTATGAAACTCAAGATTAACTGCAGTTGCATCGTAGTCCTGCATTTGCTGAAAATGTTCCGTGGATTAGGAAAAGTCTCAAAGACACTGCAGCATCCAAGGACATGGTGCTACACTTAGATGGACAATTTGAGGTAATTACCAAACACGATCAGACCTGTCCATAGAGGTGCATATATCATGATGGCTCCTATGTAGCAAATTGTATATTCACAGGCTAGGAGTGGTTCAACTCCAATCCACAAAATAGAAGTCCAAGTCAGTTCAAATGATAATTTCTCCTTAATGGAGGCATATATTTAGAGCCCCAATGAAGGTGATAAGATGTTACAGAAATCTCTTTTGGTCTTGTAACATAGAAAAGGTCAACGTAGCATTGTTGTTTTGGCTGCGGAACAATTATAAGGAAAAGCTTGCATTAATTCCAGAAAATGGCAAGAAACTAAAAGAGTATTAAAGTGGAATGCGATGTCCCTGGCAGTGATTTAGTTGTGACAAGAACGGCAGATTCTGGCTCCCACAGGTGGCTGTTTGTGCCACATTGGAAATTCGATTTAAATTACGGGTGCACTGCAATCTTGTGTTTGAGGGGTTTACTGATAACATTTCATGGGCTGGTGAAAGTTTCCAAGTCTATATAGGATCCGAGAGCATGGCACTTCACCTATATCAGAAATTCAAAGTAATTACCACCACGATCGCCTCTGTCCACAGGATTATTTTTATCAGGTGGGTTCAGATGCATGAAATAATATATTCAGATGCCAAAACGTATTCAACTTCTTCCCTTACCAAAGTAGGGGTCCATGTCAAGCCAAATGCTAATTTCTCTTTAGAGTGGAAATATTTTAGAGCCTCGATGTAAATAGTAAGGTGTTCATCGAAAGAGATGTGGGAGGGCTGTTTTCAGGCTAGCAGTTGCTGGATCGACAGCATCGTCGGCAACCCAGGAGCCTGAGAGGAGGACTTGTAGGCAGGCTGGATACCCCATTTTAAACTTGAGTCCAGCTGTCACTAGCTTGGTAATGAGTGGGTGGAAGGATCCCCATTTTTGTCGTACAAAAAGCAGGAGATCTTGGGCTACTCTGATTTTCGTTTCCTCCCATGTCAGTTCTTGCAGGTCCCGAGCCATTGATAAAAAATTATGCCATACTTGGTCATTTAAAAAATGAAAGATAAAGGTATGGGATGGTGCGCCTGGTGCTGGCATGGGGCGAAGCACACGGTGGGCTCTCTCGATTATATATTTGGGACCAAATAGAGAGGGTCTGGCGATGCGTTTTTTTTTTTCTACCAGTTTTTGTGCACATGCGATCAGATCTATGCCTTCTTCCTTCTCAGGTAAACCTACCAGCACCATGTTGTTGCAGCGGCTGTGATCCTCCCAGTCCGCAACTTTATTCTCTAATTTAGTTATGCACTGATGAATGAGTGCCATTTTGGGCTCAATTTTGTCTTGCCTGCGTTCCATGAAATAGATACGAGCCTCATTGTCTGAGGTTCTCTTGGTGACATCCTCCAGGGCTTGGGAGAAGGATTTAATTTCTCCAGCGATTTGCTGCATTTCCATTTTAAAAGGCTTGAATTCCTCCAGAAATCTCACTAATGTGAGCAGTTCTTGTTCTGGATGGAGAGCAGCCGCGTTTTGCATTTGTACAGCTAGCTGTGGAGGCCTTGGGCTTTTTTGGGGCTTTCTCTGGAGTGGCCGGCGGGGTATGTTTAAGCATAGCTTTTTTCATTTCCACTTCTATAGACCCCATCAGAACAGTAAGGCACACTCTGTAAGACAATTCTGCTGATGCAGGTCCACAAATCGAAGACAGATCGTTAAATTAGGTGAAATCAGATAGTTGGGCGGCTGGAGCTCTTGGAGGAAGCTGCTATCTGGTTCTCTGCATCACGTGACTCCTCCTCAGGGTAATTTTTTAGCAGGCTTTTCTTCGGAGAGATATACTTTTGTTCAAAAAACAAATACATTTCAGAAGGCAAATTGATCAAGTTGGGGTTTTCACTCTCCGCTAAGTAGATTTTGAGCAGACTTTACTTCAGACAGATAGAAGGGCAACTGAATAGCAGTTGCTTCGAGTACTAATTTGGTTTACTGTAAAGGCTTTGTTAGTTTGTTTTAAGAATTACAGAAAGATAGAAAATCTGTCTCAGGAACAGTGGTTATAAACTTTTACCAAAACCTATCACAACCCCACTTGATTGTTTTGAGGAAAAAAAATATATAATACCTTAACTTGCTGACTATTGTTTTTCTTTTTTTTTTATGGTGTTAATTTGCATTAAAATCTATTTTAATTCATATTAGTAGCACAGATGCCTTGCTGTGAACTTGCTCCCAGACTGCAAGAGCAGCACTCCAGCAGCAAAATACCCTAACTTGCTGACAGTTGTTTTCCTTTTTATTTTGGTGTGGGTAATTTGTATAAAAATCTAATTAAATTTCTATTAGAAGCACAGAATTCTTACTGTGACCTTGCTCCCAGTCTACAGTTAACAGAGCAGCACAAACAGTAGTTGTGTCTGAAATTAACAAGAAAAAACCCTGCACCTTAAAATCATCATTAAAATAGAAATACAACTGTGTTATAAATATCCCATGGAAAAAAAAAAAAAAAAAAATAGCCAAAGCAGTGTGAGGTTTGCTGCAGCAGTGTCTTCAGTCTGCTGCTGCAGTGCTTTTGCTGCTGTGTGTGCTTGGTCTGTGCTTATTGCCCATCCACCTCTACTGTTATAATTGTCTCTGTTGTAGATATTCCCTATGCCCTTGTATAGTTCTGTGACAGAGAAGCATCCACATGTCCCTGCCTCATTTGAAAGCACTATTTTAGATTATTATTACATTTGTTTCGTATGCATCAATTCCACAATCAGTTTATTTTTTTTCAATTTTTTATTCATTTTGTGCACCAGTGCAAGTAACCTGACTCTGGTGCACATAACCTTTGCCAACACATGCACCTTGATGCAGGTACTGAAAAAAGTTAATTTCTAGACCTGAGTGTAGCTAACAGCCAGTCTGATGGAATGGTTTTCAGCCAATGATTTATTAAATATGATAGTCAAAGGCAATGAAATGAAAGGAGCTGTACCTTTCAGAAATAAGGGATGTATGTTCTCTGGTCCAGGACTTGTATTGTTTTTTAATGTTTCAAGAGCTTTTAAAACTTCTTCCTGGGAGATGGAATACAATTTATGTAGAGTCTTCCCAGAAGGTGCATATGTTTTTTTAGTGAAAACAGAAATAAGAATTCAGAAGACCTGCTGTTTCCCTCTCTGTTTCTACTTCTTTATTATCTTTAACGAATGGTCCTGTTTTTCCCTTTGTTCATTTTTCGCCATTTTTATAGGAGTGTAATGTGTTTTTTTTATTATCACCTGAATGTACTATTGTAAACTCAGCCCACTATGCTTGTAGTATTGTTTTTTTATTTCAATTGTGCATCTTTATAAAGTTTGATATTTACTTCACAACTGTTTTGTTTTAGTTTCTTGAATAATTTTTCTTTGACTTTGATTAGTTGTTTTATTGAATTATTAAACCAAATTGGGATGTTGCCTTTGTTATTGTACTTTTTTAAATCTGGTCCATATGTCTTTTCTAACTTGTATATAATATATTTTGATGTCAACCAGGCTTTGTCATTAGTAAGCTTTTTAAAACCAGTAATCCAGTCAGTTTGTTGAAGTGTTTATTAATTTCAACAACATTGCCTTATTGTAATTTTTGTAGATTGTGTCATTTTTGTAAACAGTGGTTTCTAGAATAATTTCAAAGTGGACTGAATTACGATCACTCTTACTCAATGGGGGCTTGATTTCTAGATTTTGTATCTTGTCTTTAAAGTTGGTTAGGACCAAGTCAAGGATATTATTGCCTCTGGTAGAGCTTGTGACTAGTTGTTCCAAACCATGGCTAAGCATTTCTTTTGCAAATAAGTTTTCTAGTTCACTACTTCCTTGCATAGTCAACCAATCAATTTTAGGTAAATTAAAGTCTAATAAGAGAACCTCTCCTTTTTGGGATGTTTCAGAGATTTCTTTAATCAGTGTGTTTGTGTACATAGTATCTGCGGAAGGAGGTCTATAGCAGTTTCCCACTATCAATTTCGATTGGCCCCTTGTATTAATTTGTACCCAGATGCTTTCTGTATTGAAGTTGGTATTTATTTCCATGGAATGTAAGTCTTTATGTATAAATAGATGAACTCCTTCACCATTGCTTCCTTCTCTAAATTTTTGATAGAGATTATAATCTGTTAGTTATTTGTACCAGGCTTTGGAATCACCCCACCAAGTCTCCGTAACAACAATTATGCCATAGTTTTGTATCACTGATCTAATTTCTAGTTCAGACATCTTTTGATTTATTTAAACTTCTAGCATTTAACATTAATACACTGCCTTGACCTATATTTGTGTATATTTAGTGCCCTTGGTTAGAGAGGAAGTCACCTGTTTCCTCTCCCCCTTGTTTTCTACTTTTGATGGGTATTTATGGCTTTCTGGAACTCTTTACCAAGTAGTGTATTGCCCCTCCTACTGAGGTGCAGGCTATCCCAGCAAAACAAGGAGTGTCTATTCACAAAGTTCTCCCAGTGAGTAAGGCACATGGTGTTATGTCTAAGGCACCACTTCCCCAGCCACTCATTTACTTCCTTTATAATCTGTTTTTTTTTTCATATGAGGCTTTTGGGACAGGTAAAATTCTGAAAAACAAATATTACATCCATGTTCAGTTAGGATGTTGTTTAATGCTACATAGTCATTTATTAGAGAATAAGTGTCTGTTTCCCCAATATCATTAGTGCCAGCATGTGTGATGACCAATGGATTTACCATCGGCACCCATAAGTATGTTTTTAATCATACCTGATACATTTCTAACTTTGGCTCCTCTAAAGCTCAAACAGGTTCTGGTTGATTTGTTTGCATTACACAGTGCTGTGTTAAATCATCGAGTCCCCCAGTACGAACACACGTCTTTGTTCAGTATGTGATGGTGGACTAGTATTCATATTCAGAACAATCTGTTCTGTGCTATTAGTGTTTATTGTGCTTGCTGTCGTGCTTTTATTTATGACCTGTTCTCCTAATACTTGAACTCTCGTGCTCGTAATCGTAGTTTGCTCACATGGAGCTATGGTCGAGTTGTGTGGTCCCCCTCGTTTTTTCATGGTGTCTCCATTTGTAGAACAGGGGCTGGCTTGCTTTACAATAGTGGGTGACGCAAGGGCAGTTATGCGGGGTGGGGCGCGTGTTCAGTCCAGTTACTCGTTACTACTTATTGCCAACTCTTCTGTTAATCTAGGTTGTTCTTCAAGGGTCAGAAGTGGTGAGAAACTGTGTTTTGTAGAAATGTTAAATATATCAACCTTTCTTCCCTTTTTTCATGCCCTAAATGTTGGTATAGTTGCTCATTCTGAGTCTGACTCATCCTCTCCATCAGCCTCTCTATCACGTTTCCTAGTGCAGCTGTTATTCTGACTAGCTGCACTTGTTCTTGTAGGGGATGGGTTAATGATGCTTTGAACTTCTGCAGTTGGTGTTACAGTAGTACGTTGAGGGTCTCTTGTACTGGTCAAATCAATCAGTTCGTTTAAAGATACTGTAGCATTAGATTCACCTAACTGTCCTGCTCATCTTTTTGGTAGAATGTTTCGGCATTTTGCCATAGCCAACTGACTATTTTCAAGTTCAGTAAGTCTAGTATTGAACATATTTATTTTCTGGGTAAGTTCTAAATTAGAGATGCATTTTTTACATGTGAACATAGTATTCCCTGATGATGTAGTATGTAGTAGCTTATACATATGGCATAGTGAGCACTTAATCCCTTACTCCCCATCTAGCGTGAGTCTCGAATTCCCCTCCTGAGAGGGACTAACTTCTGGCAGGCTCAGTTTATTCTCCATTCTGTTCACGTTAGTGCCTAATAGGCTTGATTTACAACCAGTCATGATTTTACAAACAGTAGTTTAGCTTTACCCACTCAGGTCACCATTTGTGCTTATGAAACTACCCGAGTCTCTTCCTACTTCCTAGCAGGGCTCAGACAACGCAACAGCATTACC
Organism: Neoceratodus forsteri; assembly: GCA_016271365.2. Lineage (NCBI taxonomy): Eukaryota > Metazoa > Chordata > Ceratodontiformes > Ceratodontidae > Neoceratodus > Neoceratodus forsteri. The sequence goes on along the minus strand of JADMNL010000038.1, from coordinate 13,271,407 downwards.
ATTAACAACACCTGCTGGTTCTTTCAATATGTTTTGTTTTTTTACTAATAGCAAACAAGCACAGCTTAGGGCAGCTTAAATTACTGCCTCTGCGAGGAAATAACTGCAAACACTTTATTTCCTTGCAGCTGTCCATTCTATGGTATTTACTTCTGTAACAGCCTGCAACACATGAAAATTATCATGTGCATTACCATCCGTTTTACGAAATATTAAACACCACGTCGGTGTCCCCCCAAGAACCACACCAGTATGTAACACAAAATTTATAAAATAAAGAACAGAAACCACCACATAGTAGACAAGACCTAAAGGTGGGCAAGCAATGTGAGAGGGCAGCAAGGAGGGCTGGGGGTTACTGGGATGTATAGGGAGAGGCATCTCCAGTAGAAAACAGGAAGTTATTATCCCTCTGTACAGACAGCTGGTGAGACCCCATCTGGAGTACTGTGTGCAGTTCTGGAGACCCAATCTCCGCAAAGACATAGACAGGATGGAAACTGTCCAGAGGAAGGCAACTAAAATGGTGCAGGGTCTGCACCGGAAGACATATGAAGAGAGACTTAAGGAGCTTAATATGTATAGCCTCGAGGAAAGGAGGAGAGGGGTGACATGATAGAAACTTTCAAGTACCTCAAGGAATCAACAAAGTCCAAGAGGGTAGCATCTTTCAAAAAGAGGTGTGCAAGAACAAGAGGCACAATTTGAAAATGGGCGGCTCAGAGGTAATTTAAGGAAGTATTTTTCACAGAGAGGTTATGGATGCATGGAATGGCCTTCCGGAGGAGGTTGTGGAGCCAAAAACAGTGGTGGAATTCAAGCATGCATGGGACAGTCATAAGGCAATTCTGGGGGGTGGGGGTTTGAAGAAGTAGGCTGCTGGTTAACTAGGATCTGCAGCATATCCAGCAGGTAGGGAAATGGGCAGACTGGGTGGGCCAAGCGGTCCTTATCTGCCGTCAAATTCTATGTTTCTATGTAAGAACAATAATAAAAGCCATGTAATTTAACAAAATAGTAAAAACAACACCCCCCACCTTCCCAATCCACACCAAGTGAACAAGTAACTGAATCCACGCTCTGGAGCACCAAATTAATAAAATTAATGTGAAATATAAAGCACCACACCTCCTCACCAGTGACCCGCCCCCCCACACCACCACCACACAAGTTCTGACAGTGCCTGCTTCGAGATATGGCACCTTGCTGCTGAAGTGATTTGTCAGAGAAAACTGCAGAGAGCTACATAATTACAATAAGGTACATTTGTCAGACCCATATCGTAATTAAAAAAATATTGAACTTCAATTTTAAATAAAAAATAAACATTATATACCTGTAGTATAATATTGTTAGCTCTCCTTCTCCCCATGATCAGCCCATGGAATATACAGTGCAGATGAGGCAAAACGAGAGCACCACGAGAACCGCCACAGCATTGGGCATTCCACCGCGAAGGACTTAGATCTTGAGATTGGAGGGCTCTGAGAGAACCTCCAGAGCATCAGGCAGTCAACCTTGAAGAACTGAGCAACGAGATTAATGTCAGCTTAATAGGCACAAGTGAGATCTTGAACCAACTGGAGTAACTAATAAATGTGAGGTGAGCTCCTTAGTGCTGTATTTATTCTACCCCACAGCCATAGCCACGGCAGTAGCTCAGTAAATTAAATTGAAAAAGTGCATTCCTCACATTTGATCGAGCAAACACTAATCTACCACACAGCCACAACAGTTACTCATTACCGGAATTTAATTAAGATTCTGCGTGTTTGATCGTGGATGCAGGTTACGTTACTAGACTCCCTGTCAGTACCTTAATTAATAATTCAGATTCCTCGCTGTTTGGCCATGGATGCTAGGTTCCCCAACACTGCTTGTGGACAGGAATGTTAATAATGCGCTGCTCTCTCAAATTTGCACCTCATCGGTAATGCAATGAAATTAATAGCTCCCGTTTTGTGCAACTATGCTGACATTGATAGCACTAAGTGGTTTGCTGTTAATTTCATTTGATTGCGAGCAGAAGTGAAATTCTGTGCTACCAACCAGGTGGCTTGTAAAGAAATTCCACGGCTGGCTAACAGGGCACATTTATTATCCAGTCCCCTGTTCAACTACCTCCCTTGCCAGTTTCTACCCCGTTCCCAATAAGCAGATCTTCTGCTCACTCTCAAAGATACCACATGTACTCTAAGTGGCAGTTAGAGAAACTGACAGCAAACCGCACATCTTGGTTATTTTAACTTTCACGTTACCTCACTTTCTGTTTCTCTCTTTGGATCCTACTGCCACTTGTGTCCTGACTCCTTTCAAAACTGACCGCACAGACAAGCAATTGGATGTGGAGGGTTAGCACACACGGAGGAGGCAGTATGCACACAGGCAAAAATCTGAGAGACAATGAATGTAACAGTTCCCATTTAGTGCTACTGTGATGACATTGATAGCGCTAAGCAGTTTGTTGTTAATTTAATTTGATTCTGTGGTACCGATCAAGCGGCATGTAAAGACCCGCATAGTATTATGGCATTGTAGGAGCCGCTAAAGAAGTGTAAAAGAGCTGCTTGTGAACTGCGACATGAATACCGCTGATCTAGCACATGTAGAATTAACTTTGTGTCACCTTCCTCTTACTCACTTTCAAGATGACTCGCATCCTTCTGAGTTGCTTTACATTTGGTACTGCAGGTGACAACCAAATTAAATGCATTTTTCAGTCCGTAATGGAGCATCTTTTCTGCTAGGTATCTTATGATCTTGTCCTTTGTCTTTACATGTGAAAAGAGTCATTTCATAGGTACTTTAGCAATGTTGGTCCTTTCAGTGTTGTGGTAAGCTACTGGAGCATTGTCTCCTTGTCGTCTGTCATGTGTTGAGCCTTTCTGTGATTGTGTTACATCATATTTGTCTAATACCAAATGAATTTCGTCATACTTCTGTCTGCTGTACTTCTTAAATAGGTAGGATATGAAGTATCCCATCAGGTCAAAACTAATCTTCATTGCTGCTGGCTTGTCAAGGGTGTGCAGTTCAGCCATGCCATCAACGATTGCAGTTGTTAACTTATTAGCATTTATGCTGAGTTCATCTGTTTCCATGGTGTCTGCAAGTTTGCCCCAGAGCTCCTCTAGAACTGACAGGAGTTTGCTTTTAGGAGAGCCATGTATCATTCATGACGATTGGCTTGACTTTGAAAAACGGGCTTGTTGGGCATTAGGGCCAGCTTTTTTCCATCTCTAGAACATTGCCAGGATCTGTCCATTTCTAATTCCTACTGACCTAGCTACAGTTATCCATGCCTTTGTTACCAGCTGACTTGATTACTGTAATGCTGTGTACCTAGGGCTGTCTGGAAGCTTGATGTGTCACCTGCAGCTAGTACAGAGTGCTGTGGTTTGGATGTTGACTGGCACCTCTACAATGGACCATATCACTCCTGTCCTGCAGTCTCTGCAATGACTGCCTGTGAGTTTGTGCATCACCATCAAGACAGGCTTGTTAACATACAAGGCCCTACGCAGTCAGGGGCCTGACTGCTCTAAAGAGCTCCTGATTCCGTACTCTCCTATCCACCTCTTACGCTCCATCGATTCTGGCTTATTAATTGTACCTCCCTCCCATTTAAAAAGATTTGGAGATAAGGCTTTGGGGTGGCTGCTCCACTCCTGTGAAATTCTCTTCAGCCACATATTAAGGCTTCCAGCATAGTGGAGGCCTTCATAACCTCTACATTCCACTGATGCTGGTATATTAATTATAATACCCTCCCATTTAAAAAGATTGGGAGCTAGGACCTGTGGGGTGGCTGCTCCACTCCTGTGGAATTGCATGGTGAAGGCCCTCAAATCCTCTTTCAAAACCTATCTATTTGATAAGACTTTTAATCATTTCTGAATTCATTTATTTTGGGGCTGTATAACTGTATTTTAAATTGTTATTTGTAAAGTGATCTGAGCCCCTGGATAGGGTGTTTATAAAAATGTAATTTGTCTTGCCATGCCACCATTGATCCATCAGCAGTAAAAAATGCTCTGGGCACTACCATGAACTCATATTGCCCAGTGACATCCCTCAGCTTAATATCAGGCCTTGATTTGCATACAATTAGTAAACAGGGCTCTATCCTCATGCAGCTCAATAACCTTATTTCCCACTTTTACTTTCACTCTTTCCTGAGTTTTTCTAGGTCTGTAGTTTTTGCTTCTTAATGGTGGCTCACAGATTAATTTTGCATGTTGTATTACGTTTGGATACAAATGTTTCAAATAGTTGTTTGCCAGTGAGGTCCTGTTTACACAAGTCTTGAATTGCCTTTTCTGGCATAGTTACCTTTGTTACCAGACTAAACAGTTTATCACTGTCCTCTGTGAATGGATTTGTAAAAATATTCCCATGCTTCTCAGAAAAAGTTTATTTTAAGAACTTTGAGAGAAACATCAGGGAATATCTCTGGAATGGATCCCCACCCAGACTGGGTATTAACAAGTTAAGAGCATCTGAAGATAATGGAGGGCTATCCCTCCCATCGTGGGAGAAATATCATCTGGTGTTTGCATTAAAGCAGACTCTACTTCCCAGATATCAGATATTTGCCATTACGGTTGCAGATTGAACTTTCCCTGTTAGGGTCCAGTGTCTTAAGTGGCTTCTTATGCATGAGTAAGCCTCTATCATTTTCTATACATAGGCTAAAACAGGTTAATAGGGTTATTAATCCCAACAACGTGCCTCTGGAATTTATGCCCCTTTGGTCCAATCCCTTCATCGCCTATTGCATTGCATTGCATTGCATAATGATAGGTGGAAGAAAAGCCAGTATTCATAGAGTAAAAGACATTGTGAACTTGAATATGGGTACATTACTCTCCTTCACTAAGATTCACAGTAGGGTTGGGATTCACAAGTCACAATTTTATCAATACCTACAGTTGAGAGATTTACTTAATAAAATAATTCTGGCTTATGATTATCACTGGGAAAGAAACTTAGAGTGGGAACAGACAGTCAGGGTAGGCACCCTCTGTAGAAATGCAAGCATCCTCTATAAGCTCCCAACGTCTACTGCCTTCTCTTCAGCCTTCACCATCAGAGTGAAAGAAATTTGGGAAATGGAACTTGGCATCTCCATCAGTTTAGAAGAATAGGAAGATACCTGGAAACAGGCCTGTGGGAGTTGCAAAGAACCACAAGGTAGGCTAATTCAGTTTAAGGTACTGCATGGCTTTTACCATTTGCCCCTTAAACTGTATAATGTGGGACTTGCCTCAGATTCTAACTGTTGGTGCTGCAACCAATCTGATGCTGGACTCTTCCACATCTTATGGGATTGTTCAGCTATCCAGGGACTTTGGATGGCTGTCCATATGATATGTAGTAACTTAGTTGAAACCACTATCATTCTATCCCCAGCCCTTTTCCTAGGTTGCTTCCCTGATTATTGTGAACTAGGCATGTATGAACTTATTTGGGTATGTCTGGCTTCACTGACTTTAAAAGGATCCTGTTGAGGAATTCGAAGTCTCCAAAAATTCCACGTTTAAAGGAGTGGTATGATAAAGCAGTACTAACTAATAATGAGCCCACCAGTTATAGCATTATTGATACATTGGGTTTATTTAATAGAATCTGGGAACCTTTTCTAAATGAAGGACCATGAGATTTACTCTCTCGTGGTTATTGTTGTTGTGTTTTTTTTCCCAAAGGCCAAGGTATTATAATTTCATTATACAGTAGTTGTTAACAGATAGTTTTTGATAGTCTGCTTAAAAATTCTGTAAGGTACTAAAGAATGTAAGTGCTTATTTGTTTAAAGTAAAATATTTTATTTTTACTTATTTTGTAGTTACTGTACTTATTTAATTGTATAACTGTATTGTAACTACTAATGTTATATATTTTTTCTTGCTTATTATTGTTGTATTTTGGAAAAACAATAAAACTTATAATGGGAGAAAAGCTTCTGGTTGTGGTGGTGGTAAGGTCCTGGATGCTTTTGTTTTGTCACTTTTGTAAAGTATGTAATGCTGTGTGCACCTGGTGTAGAACAGTCCAACCACCTGCTTTGCTTCTTCCACAGTCTGAGCAAGGGCTGGTGATAGCAGAAAAAATCTGTTGTGAGAACTGGGCTTAAGTATAATACAAATTGATCCACCTGAAACTTTACGAACATATGAAATTGCCAGCAGAAACTGGGCTCATGGTCTACTGAATCTGCTCAAGTGTGCAGCTAGCCCCTCTTCACACAGCTGCCCCCTTCCCAGTATCCTTTCCCCTTAATGTGTTCCAACCCCTCTTGAAACTACTCACCATCTTAGAACACTATTTCGCCTGGTAAGGTGTTCCATTTTGTCCACCACCCTTTTCGTGAAAAAATATCTCCCTCTTGAATCTCCTCCTCGAGTCTTAGTCCATGCCCTCTTGTGTGTTTCCCCTTTTCATCTGAAAAATTTCTTCCGTGTTGATCTTGTTTATTCCCTTGTTTATTCCCTTGAGCTGCTTAAAGGTCTCCATCATATGACCCATCCCTCCTCTCCTCCAGTGAATACATATTCAACTCTCCAAACCTGTCCTCGTAGGACTTGCTCTAAAATCTCTGGATCATTTTTGTGGCTCTTCGCTGCCCTCCCTCCCTCCAACAATCTGATGTTCTTCTTCAGGATTGGGCACCAGTACTGCACGTAGTACTCCAGGTGGAGCCTGACCAATGAACTGTTTTCTGGCAGCATAACCTTCCTCCTTCTGGAGGAGATCCCTCTTGCAATACACCCCAGCATTTTGTTGGCTTTTGTTGCTTTCTTCCTGCACTGAGCAGAGTTGTTCATGCTCCCCACAATGATCACTCCCAGGTCTTTCTCCTCTGTGGAGCTCCTCAACTGTACCCCATTCAAGTGATACTCCATCCCCTGGTTCCTGATCCTGAAGTGCATAACCTTGCACTTCTTGGTGTTCAACCCCAGCTGCTGTGTTTCTGCCCACTCTTGCATCTTGGTCAGGTCCTCTTGCAACCCTTTCCACCCCTCCACATCATCAACCAGAGCTCCCATCTTGGAATAATCTGCGAACAGGCTGATCTTGCTCCAGATCATGTATGAGATATCTGCAATAAAAATCCCAAACAGCAATGGTCCCTGTACCGATCCCTGTGATATGCTGCTTGTCACTGCTCTCGGTGACAAAAGGTCCCCACACACCACGGCCCTTTGCTGCCTTCCCTTTAGCCAGTTTGTGATCCAATTCAACATCTTTGGTCCTGCCCCACTTATTCCAGTCCCCCCCAACCTCCCTGTGTGCACTGAATCAAAGGCATTGCTGAAGTCCAAATACAGGACATCCACTCCATGGCCCTTGTCCATTTCCTGCATCATGCAGTCATAGTACTCTACAAGGTTTGTCTGGCAGGATCTGCCCATTATAAACCTGTGCTGTTGACCATCCTGGAGACTGTTTTCCTCTAAGAAGCTCACCAGCCTCTCTTTTAGTATGGTCTCCATGAGCTTTCCCATGATCTGTGTGAGGCTCACTGGCCTATAGTTTCTTGGTTCATCCTTTGGACGACTTTTGTGGATGGGCACCACATGGGTCATTTTCCAGTCCTGTGGTAAAGGGAAGTATTGAAAAGGTCAGCCAGTGGCCCCACCAGAACCTCTTTCAATTCCCTTAGTACCTAGAGTGAATGCCATAAGGTCCAGGTGCTTTGTCTACCCTTAATTCCCTGATCCCATCTAGTACCCTGCTCTCTGTAATCCCTACATCTGCTGTCCCCTCCCCTACCCAACCACCCCCTTGCCTGGGGTATCTGCCACCCTTCTCTTGCATGAATACAGAGCAGAAGTATTTATTCAGTACCTCTGCCTGCTCTGCCACTTTCTCCACCTACCCCATCCTTTTTAATCCTCAGCAGCAGATCCTTGCTCTTTCTTCTCCCTCCGATGTAGCAGAGGATGTCTTTTTCTCCACTTTCAAAAAATTTACTATTTAAATATTTGCAGAATGTTGTGAAAATTCTAAAAAATGTTGAACTTAACTGCTCTTGCAGGCACAGGCATAATATTTGACATGCATATCCAAAGTCACTGTATCTTGGTGTCTAACACAACTGGATAAATTGGTTTAGCAGTTTTAAATTTAGAGAGGAAAAAACAATGAAAAAGTGTAGGTAACATTTTCTCAAATATTTATGGTAGCATACAGTTTTTTTTGTGGAATTTAACATTCACAATGCACATATCACCATCCCTTCATTTAATAAATGTTTAAATGTTTCAAGTCTGGTTAAATTTGGATATTTTTTTTATTTGAGGGAAATAACTGAAATTTTAATTTTGGCAAAATGTTTGGCAGGCTATAACTCAGCCCCATTTGAAGCTAGAAATCTGAAACTATGTACACATATAAATGTACTGATCATCTGAATACCTTTCAAATGTTATATGACATTTCAAAGAACATCAACAGTATACTGAAATATCTAAAATCTAAGTTTTGGCAAAATGTTTGGCTAGCTATAACTCAACCCCTTTTAAAGCTTGTTACTTAAAACATGGTGAACATACCCATACTGTAAGTTCTCTCTAAATCTTGAAACTGCTGAGAAATGTAGATATGAAATGTTAAAATTAGGTCAAAATAACTGAAAATTAAATTTTGATTGAATGTTTTGCCACCCATAACTTCAGTTCTGTTCATCCTATGATTTTAAGGTTTAGAGCTCTTGTGTAAGCCTGGACCAGTTGTCTACACACCACATTTGGTGTCAGTTGGAGGCACATTTTTAAAATTAGAGCAAACTAACTGAAATGTAAAATTCTGCAGAATTCTCTGGAATTTTCTTACAAATTTTTTCATATTCTGTGGTATCAGAATGGTAATTCTGTGTAATTTTATATTCTGCATAGCTCTAATAGGGAGAAACATGAGTTGCGGGAATATGAAAGTAAAGAGAGAACAGAGGGTGCAGAACTGTGTAACTGCAGAGAGAACAGGGGTGCAGGACTATAACTACAGAGAGAACAGAGGGTGCAGGACTATGTAACTACAGAGAGAACAGAGGGTGCAGAACTGTGTGACTACAGAGAGAACAGGGGTGCTGGACTATGTAACTACAGAGAGAACAGAGGGTGCAGGACTATGTAACTGCAGAGAGAAAAGAGGTGCAGGACTATGTAACTGCAGAGAGAACAGGGGGTGGAGGACTATGTAACTACAGAGAGAACAGAGGGTGCAGGACTATGTAACTACAGAGAGAACAGAGGGTGCAGAACTGTGTAACTACAGAGAGAACAGGGGTGCAGGACTGTGTAACCACAGAGAGAACAGGGTTGCAGGAATAGTAAGTAAGGAGAGAACAGAGGGTACAGAACTATGTAACTACAAAGAGAACAGGAGTGCAGGACTATAACTACAGAGAGAACAGAGGGTGCAGGACTGTGTAACTACAGAGAGAACAGAGGGTGCAGAACTGTGTAACTACAGAGAGAACAGGGGTGCAGGACTATATAACTACAGAGAGAACAGGGGTGTAGGACTATAACTACAGAGAGAACAGAGGGTGCAGGACTATGTAACTACAGAGAGAAAAGGGGTGCAGGACTATGTAATTACAGAGAGAACGGGGTGCAGGACTATGTAACTACAGAGAGAACTAGGGTGCAGGACTATGTAACTACAGAGAGAACAGGGGTGCAGGACTATGTAACTACAGAGAGAACAGGGGTGCAGGACTATGTAACTACAGAGAGAACAGGGGTGCAGAACTATGTCACTACAGACCGAACGGGGTGCAGGACTATGTAACTACAGAGAGAACAAGGATGTAGGACTGTGTAACTACAGAGAGAACAGAGGGCGCAGGATTATGTAACTACAAAGAACAGGGGTGCAGGGATAGTAAGTAAGGAGAGAACAAGAGGCACAGGAATATGTAAGTATGGCAAGAACAGGGGGGAGTAGGAATATGCAGGTATGCAGAGAACAGGGATTTTAAGAATAGGTAAGTATGCAGTAATCAGGGAGTGCAGGAATACGTAAGTATCGATGGAACAGGAGGTGCAGGAATTTGTAGGTAGTTAGAGAACAGGGGTTGCAGGAATATGCAAGTATGGAAAGAACATGGTGTGCAGGAATATGTGCATATGAAGAGTGCCTGAGTATGTAAGTATGGAGAGAAAAGGGAAGTGCATGAATATATCAATATGGTAGGAACACTGGGAGAAGAAATATGTAAGTACAGAGAGGGAATGGGGGTGAAGAAATATGTACGTATGGAGAGAACAGGGGTTGCAGGAATATGTAACCACTGGGAGAACAAGGCATGTGGGAAAATGTAAGAATAGAGAGAACGGGGATCAGGAATATGTAAGTATGGAGAGAACATGGAGTGCAGTAATACTATTATGTAAGAATTGAGAGAACAGAAGTGCAGAAATATGTAAATGGGGACAGAGAGAGGATCTCCTGTTTTGAAGTGGGTAGCCATCTGGGAACAAGCGACCACCAAACAGTGTGGTTCACGATAAACTTAGCTATAGAGTCAAGCCATACAAAAGTGAAGGTACTGGACTTCAGGAGGGCTGATTTTGTCAAAATGGAAGTGTGTCTCGAAAAGCACTAGCAGACAGGCAAGAAGGTGGGGTGGAGCAACAATGGGGAAACATCAACACCACCATCACAGAGGCAACAAGCCTTTGTGTGAAACAAATAAACAATTCAAAACAAAAGAAAAAGCCACTTTGGTTTTAAAAAGAAGTGGCGGGGAAGGTAAGGGAGAAAAAGATAGCATTTAGGAAGTATAAGGAAACACAGAAGGAGCAGGACAGAGAACTATACCAGTGAAAGCAGTAGAAAGCAAGGAAGGAAGTCAGAATAGCAAAGGCCCAAACTGAGGAAAAGATGGCCGACTCGGTTAAGAAGGGGGATAAGATATTTTATAGGTATGTTAGTGAGCGAAGAAAGACTAAGGCAGGGATATTGAGGCTGAATAAAGAGGAAGGTGGTTGGGCAGAGAGCGACTGTGAAAAAGCAGGGATACTGAACGAATACTTCTGCTCAGTATTCACAATTGAAAAGTAGGGAGAGATACCTCATCCAGTCAATAGAAGCTCTCTGGATAGGGGGGTTGATAGTCCTTTCACAGAAGAAAGGGTTCTGAAAGAACTCTTAAAACTGAAGGTGGATAAAGCAATAGGGTATGATGGGATTCACCCCAAAATTCTAAAAGAACTAAGGGAAGAACTAGTAACACCACTGACTACTCTTTTTAATAAATCATTGGAGGATGGTGTGGTACTCGAGGACTGGAGGAGGGCAGATGTAATTCCTTTTCACAAATGTGGGAGCAAGACAGAGGCAGGAAACTACAGACCTGTCAGTTTGACCTCAGTGGTAGGGAAAATGATGGAATCACTTCTGAAGGAAAGAATTATTGAGTACCTAGAGGCCAATGGGGCACAGGACCCAAGACAGCATGGTTTCACAACAGGAAGGTCATGTCAGACAAATCCAATTGATTTCTGTGACTGGGTGACCAAAGTAATAGACCAGGGAGGGGCAGTGGACATGGCCTACCTAGACTTTAGCAAGGCAGTGGACACAGTCCCACACAAAAGATTAATAAAGAAATTAGCCAGCCTGGGAGTGGGTCCCAGGGTGGTAGCCTGGTTAAAACGCTGGCTGGACAACAGGACACAGCAGGTAATAGTCCATGGAGTCCACAGTGAAGAAAGGAGGGTTACTAGTGGGGTACAGCAGGTTCAGTACTAGGGCCAGTCCTTTTTAGTATCTTTATAAGTGACATTGCAGAGGAACTGGAAGGGAGCGTATGTCTCTTTGCTGACGATACAAAGATCTGCAGGAGGGTTGATACGCAAGGTGGGGGTGGAAAGGATGAAAAAGGACTTGGCAAGGTTGGAGGAATGGTCAAATGTATGGCAGCTTAGATTTAACGCAAAGAAGTGCAAAGTAATGCACCTGGGAAACAAAACTCCAGGGGAAGAGTGCACAGAGGGGGTGAGATACTGACGACAACAAAAATGGTAAGGGACCTGGGGGTAGTCATAACAGACTTCCTAAAGGTGGGCCAGCAATATGAGAAGGCAGTAAGGAGGGCTGGGGGGTACTGGGATGCATAGGGAGAGGCATCACCAGTAGAAAACAGGAATTTGTTGGCCCTCTGTACAGACAGTTGGTAGGACCACATCTGGAGTGCTGCATACAGTTCTGGAGACCCCATCTCCACAAAGACATAGACAGGGTGGAGCCTGTCCAGAGGTGGGCAACCAAAATTGTGCAGAGTCTGCACCAGGAGACATATGAAGAAAGACTAAAGGAGCTTAAGATGTATAGCCTCCAGGATTGGGGGGGGGGGACATGATAGAAACTTTCAAATACCTCAAGGGAATCAGCAAAGTCCAAGAGGGTATCATCTTTCAGAAAAAGAGATGTGCAGGAACAAGGGGGCACAATTTAAAGATAGAGGGGGAACAACTCAGAGGTAATGTGAGGAAGTATTTCTTCACAGAGAGGGTTGTAGATGCATGGAACGGCCTTCTTGAGGAGGTCTTGGAGTCAAAAATAGTGAGGAAATTCAAAAATGCATGGGACAGATATAAAGCAATTCTGGTGGTGGGTAGAAGGAGGTAGGCTGTTGGTTAACTTGGATCTGCAGCTTATCCGTTAGGTAAGGAAATGGGCAGACTATGTGGGCCAAGCGGTCCTTATCTGCTATCAAATTCTATATTTCTATGTAAGTATATGTAAAATGGGGGATGGAAAACTATTAAGATAAACATTGGGTACAGGAGCATGGTGCTGTGGACAGCATAGCTAGTGCAGGAGTATGTAAGTATGGAGAGAACAGGGGTGTATTAATATGTAAGTATGGAGAACAGATGGTATAGGAATATGTACATATGCAGAGAACATGGAGTGCAGGAATAAATAAATTGAGAATAAGAGTACAGGAATTTGTAAATGAGTAGAACAGGAGCAGGAATATGTAAGTATGTGTAGAACAGGGGTGCAGGGATATATAAGTATACAGAGAATATTACGTGCTTGAATATGTAACTTTGGAGAGAATATGGGGACAACAGTGGGTGCAGGAATATGTAAGTACAGCAAGATCATGGGTTTGTAGGAATATATACACATGGAGAGAACAGGGTACAGCAATATGTAAATATGGAGAAAATGTAGGGTGCTTGAATATGGAAGTATGAAGAAAACATAGGGTCCATGACTGTAAGTATGGAGAGAACAGGGAGTGGAGTGCAGGACTATGTATGGCAAAATTGTGGGTTGAGGAATAAATAAGTCTGGAAATTAGTAATTTTGCCTCTGAGGATTACAATCTTTAGCCATAACTTTGTGATGTAAAACTGTCGTGGTTATCCATCAGTTTTCAATAATGAGTATCGTCAAGTAGAATGCAGATATTCATGAGAGGGTCTTGTTGTATAAAATGGGCACAGCTTTATTGTGGGTCCCCATTGGCCTGGACCCCATCACATGGCACTACATTAAAATAGACATACCCTTGCTGCATATCATCATTGCGGCGCACTCATTGAGAACACAACCTTTTAGGGTCAAAGTGTCACTATACTCCCAATTAAACTGCCTCTTCAGGTGTTTAGGCTGTGGTTACTGGGCCTTCCACTGCGTGGTACTAGTGCTCGTCTACAAATGCAGTCAAACCAACTGCCTCCCGGTGACATATCGTCCTACCAGCTGATGGTTGCACACACTGGTCAGCACATCAGGCAGCATGTCATCCACAACATCCCTTAACCAGTTCTTCACCAGAAGCCCCCAGCAGTATGTGAAGGATCCAGTAGCTCTCCAGAATGTTCACCACCATTCACCAGCATGACCTAAATGCTCACTTACCAACATGGTGGTGAATGCTTGAACACAGTATGATGATAACCACTCGCCACCAAGACCCAGTGGCTCCCAGCTCCTGAAAGACCTACCAAAAGAAGACGCAGTCACTCCCGACGTGATTGCAACTGCTTGGCTCCAAACCACTCCTGACACATTCTGAAAGTACACTATGAGAAAGCAGAGAGACTTCAGTGCTGTTCAGTAATGTAAATTGTTCTTCCTTCCTCTTCTCCCGGAAAGATAAATGAAGTCACAGAGACATCAGAGAGACACTCATTCCTTTAGGGGGATTATTTTAACGTACATCAGGGTGGTTGTGTGGAAGCCCTTTGGTATATGGTCTCGAACCCGCCCCTTAGTGCATTACCATAACATAATCACACCTCTGTCATGCTTTAGTCCTTACTTGTCCAACTCTGTTTACTTTGATTCTTTTACTAATATACAGGCTACAACATCCCAAAGGAACAATTATTGTTGCTTATTGAGAGGGATGAGAAAGTCCATTTTGATGATGTGAAGCTGGAAGAGACAGCACAAGAGAAGGATATCCTTGAAGATACTCCCAGCAGTAAGTAGATGGCTCGATAAATGAGTTTACCAGCTGTTGTTGGGGAAGGGGGTTATGAAGAATTGGAAAACAGTTAAGAACTGGTGGGGTATAAATTATTAGATTACAAATTAGCAGGGAGGATGACAGTTGAAGAAGGAGAAAAACAATAATTAGTGTTAAAAGAAACTGGTCGATTTTACAGTGGATGTGAGATTTACTGGGAGCTTGGAGCACATGACAGAGGTTTAAATTCATGGGGTCTTTACTCCAGCAGTGGGTGAGCAGCCAGGTATCTGCATTATAAACACTTTGTTATTAAGAGAGAAGGGACTTAGCATATCCTGAGAGGAGATACTTACCGTAGCCATGACGAGAGGAGATATAGCAGCCAGGTGTCAGCATTATAAATGCTTTGTTATTGAGAGAGTAGGGACTTCAGGGCTCGAAATATAGCAATTCTCTATTTCCATGGAAATGCGGTCAGGCTGCTGGAAATGTAAGAACTGATTCTGCATTGCTGCCTGGAAGTGCTATTGCTTGCTGTTTTCTTGAGTTTTCAGGTGGTTGGTGGCACGCAGGAGCAACTCTCTCCACAGCGTCGCTGTTGATTCCGATCTCTGGCGGGGAGGCAGGATTCCGATCTCTGGCGGGGAGGCTGGAGCGTGGAGTGTGCCATCTTAACCTCTTGGCATGGCTCCTCCAGTGAATACATATTCAACTCTCCAAATCTGTCCTCGTAGGACTTGCTCTCCAATCCCTGGATCATTTTTGTGGCTCTTCACTGCCCTCCCTCCCTCCAACAATCTGATGTTCTTCTTCAGGAATGGGCACCAGTACTGCACGTAGTACTCCAGGTGGGGCCTGACCAATGAACTGTATTGGGGCAGGATAACCTTCCTCCTTCTGGAGGAGATCCCTCTTGCAATACACCCCAGCATTTTGTTGGCTTTTGTTGCTTTCTTCCTGCACTGAGCAGAGTTGTTCATGCTCCCCATAATCATCACCCCCAGGTCTTTCTCCTCTGTGGAGCTCCCCAACTGTACCCCATTCAAGTGCTACTCCATCCCCTGGTTCCTGACCCTGAAGTGCATAACCTTGCACTTCTTGGTGTTGAACCCCAGCTGCCGTGTTTCTGCCCACTCCTGCATCTTGGTCAGGTCCTCCTGCAACCCTTACACCCCTCCACATCATCAACCACAGCTCCCATCTTGGAATAATCTGCGAACAGGCTGATCTTGCTCCAAATCACGTATGAGATATCTGCAATAAAAATCCCAAACAGCAATGATCCCAGTACTGATCCCTGTAATACGCTGCTTGTCACCGCTCTCAGTGACAAAAGGTCCCCCCACACCACCGCCCTTTACTGCCTTCCTTTTAGCCAGTTTGTGATCCAATTCAACATCTTTGGTCCTGCCCCACTTATTCCAGTCCCCCTTCAACCTCCCTGTGTGCACTGAATCAAAGGCATTGCTGAAGTCCAAATACAGGACATCCACTGCATGGCCCTTGTCCATTTCCTGCATCACACAGTCATAGTACTCTACAAGGTTTGTCTGGCAGGATCTGCCCATTATAAACCTCTGCTGTTGACCATCCTGGAGACTGTTTTCCTCTAAGAAGCTCACTAGCCTCTCTTTTAGTATGGTCTCCATGAGCTTTCCCATGATCTGTGTAAGGCTCACTGGCCTATAGTTTCTTGGTTCATCCTTTGGACGACTTTTGTGGATGGGCACCACATGGGTCATTTTCCAGTCCTGTGGTAAAGGAAAGTATTGAAAAGGTCAGCCAGTGGCCCCACCAGAACCTCTTTCAATTCCCCTAGTACCCTAGAGTGAATGCCATCAGGTCCAGGTGCTTTGTCTACCCTTAATGCCCTGATCCCATCTAGTACCCTGCTCTCTGTAATCCCTACATCTGCTGTCCCTTCCCCCTACCCAACCCCACTCCTTGCCGGGGGGTATTTGCCACCCTTCTCTTGCATGAATACAGACCAGAAGTATTTATTCAGTGCCTCTGCCTGCTCTGCCATTTTCTCCACCCACCCCCATCCTTTTTAATCCTCACCAGCTGATCCTTGCTCTTTCTTCTCCCTCCGATGTAGCAGAGGATGTCTTTTTCTCCACTTTCGAAAATTTACTATTTAAATATTTGCAGAAAGCTGTGAAAATTCTAAAAAATGTTGAACTTATCTGCTCTTGCAGGCACATGCATAATATTTGACATGCATATCCAAAGTCACTGTATCTTGGTGTCTAACACATCTGGATAAATTGGTTTAGCAGTTTTAAATTTAGAGAGGAAAAAACAATGAAAAAGTATAGGTAACATTTTCTCAAATATTTATGGTAGCATACACTTTTTCTTGTGGAATTTAACATTCACAATGCACATATCACCATCCCTTCATTTAATATATGTTTAAATGTTTCAAGTCTGGTTAAATTTGGATATTTATTTTTTTAATTTGAGGGAAATAACTGAAATTTTAATTTTGGCAAAATGTTTGGCAGGCTACAACTCAGCCCCATTTGAAGCTAGAAATCTGAAACTATGTACACGTATAAATGTATTGATTATCTGAATACCGTTCAAATGTTATATAACATCTCAAAGAACATCAACAGTATGCCGAAATAACTAAAATCTAAGTTTTGGCAAAATGTTTGGCTACCTATAACTCAGCCCCTTTTAAAGCTTGATACTTAAAACATGGTGAACATACCCATACCGTATGTTCTCTCTAAATCTTGAAACTGCTGAGAACTGTGGATAAGAATTTTTAAAATGAGGTCAAAATAACTGAAAATTAAATTTTGATTGAATGTTATGCCACCCGTAACGTAAATTCTGTTCATCCTATGATTTTAAGGTTTAGAGCTCTTGTGTAAGCCTGGACCAGCTGTCTACACACCACGTTTGGTGGCAGTTGGAGGCATAATTTTAAAATTAGAGCAAACTAACTGAAATGTAAAATTCTGCAAAATTCTCTGGAGTTTTCTTACTCATTTCTTGATATTCTATGGTATTAGAATGGTAATTCTGTGTAATTTTATGTTCTGCACAGCTCTAATAGGGAGAAACTTGAGTTGCAGAAATATAAAAGGAAAAAGAACAGAGGGTGCAGAACTGTGTAACTATAGAGAGAACAGGGGTGCAGGAATAGTAATTAAGGAGAGAACGGGGTGCAGGACTATGTAACTACAGAGAGAACAAGGGTGCAGGACTATGTTACTACAGAGTGAGAACAGAGGGCGCAGGACTGTGTAACTACAGTGAGAACAGGGGTGCAGGACTATTAACTACAGAGAGAACAGAGAGTGCAGGACTGTGTAACTACAGAGAGAACAGAGGGTGCAGAACTGTGTAACTACAGAGAGAACAGGGGTGCAGGACTATGTAACAACAGAGGGAACAGGGGCGCAGGACAATGTAACTACAGAGAGAACATGGGTGCAGGACTATAACTACAGAGAGAACAGAGGGTGCAGGACTATGTAACTACAGAGAAGACGGGTGCAGGACATGTAACTACAGAGTGAACAGAGGGTGCAGGACTATGTAACTACAGAGAGAACTGAGGTGCAGGACTATGTAACTACAGAGAGAACAGGGCTGCAGGACTATGCAACTACAGAGAGAACAGGTGTATAGGAGTGTGTAACTACCGAGAGAACAGAGGGTGCAGGACTATGTAACTACAGAGAACAGGGGTGCAGGGATAGTAAGTAAGTAGAGAACAAGAGGCCCAGGAATATATAAGTATGGCAAGTATGGCAAGAAGCGGGGGTATAGGAATATGCAGGTATGGAGAGAACGGGGAGTTTAAGAATAAGTAAGTATGCAGTTAACAGGGAGTGCAGGAATATGTAAGTATGGATGGAACAGGAGGTGCAGGAATTTGTAGGTAGTTAGAGAACAGGGGTTGCAGGAATATGCAAGTATGGAAAGAACATGGAGTGCAGGACTATAACTACAGAGAGGCAAAGAAAGTGAAAGCCAAAAAGATTGCATTCAAGCAATACAAAAAGACACAGGCAGAAGGGGATAGGGAGAAGTACCAGGAGAAGCAAAGGGAGGCAGGGAGGTCAGTAAGGGAAGCCAAAGCTCAGACAGAAGAACACATTGCAAAATCAGTGGGTAGAGGATAAAACCTTTTACAGGTACATAAGTGAAAAAGAAAGGCAAGGGGGATAGTGAGACTGAAGGGGAGGATGGGAGCCACGTGGAGGATGACAACAGTAAAGCTGACATATTGAACAGGTATTTCTGCTCAGTCTTTACTGAGGAAGAGGAGGGTAATGGGTCTGAGGGAGTACAAGGGTGAGAATGGTGCAGAAATGGACACAAGTCCCTTTACATGAGAAAGGGTCCTGAAGGAACTGGAAGTAATAAGAGTTGATAAAGCAATGGGGCCAGATGGGGTGCCCCAGGGTCCTTAAAGAACTAAGAGGTGGTGGCTGAACCTCTGGCTATCCTGTTTAGCCGATCACTGGAAACAGGGGAGGTACCCAAAGACTGGAGGACAGCAGATGTAGTCCCCTTATACAAAAGTGGGAACAAAGAGGAAGCAGGGAACTACAGACCAGTCAGCCTCACCTCGGTAGTGGGGAAGATCATGGAAGCACTACTGAAGGAGAGATTGGTGGAACATCTGGTTATCAATGGACTACAGGACCCAAGGCAGCATGGTTTCACCAGGGGGAGGTCATGTCAGACCAACCTCATTGAATTTTTTGACTGAGTGACTAGGGAGGTGGATCAGGGGAGGGCAGTGGACATGGCCTATCTGGACTTCAGCAAGGCCTTTGACACTGTGCCACATAGAAGACTATTACACAAACTGGAGAATATGGGTGTGGGCAGGAGAGTAGTGTGGTGAGTAGGTAACTGGCTGGGTGGCAGGACACAGAGGGTGTTGGTAAATGGCTGTAACTCCACAGAGGGAAGAGTGACCAGTGGGGTACCACAGGGATCAGTGCTGGGACCGGTCCTATTCAACATCTTCATCAGTGACATTGCGCAGGACCTAGAAGACAGAATTTCACTGTTCGCTGATGACACAAAGCTCTGTAACAGAGTAGACACACCAGAGGGTGTAGACAGAATGGAAGCGACCTGCAGAAACTTGAAGAATGGTCAGGGTTTGCAGTTGAAATTCAATGCAAAGAAGTGCAAGATAATGCATATGGGGCACAAAACCCTGGCACAATATATCAGTTGGGGGTGAGGATATAGCATGCACCAAGCAGGAAAGGGATCTTGGGGTTGTCATCTCTGATGACCTCAAGGTAGGGAAACAGTGTGACAAGGCAGCAGGTAAGGCAAATAGGATGCTGAGATGTATAGGCAGGGGCATCACCAGCAGGAAAAGGGAGGTCATAATTCCACTATACAAGACACTAGTGAGGCCTCACCTGGAGTACAGTGTACAGTTCTGGAGACCATACCTATGTAAGGACATAGACAGGGTAGAGAAGGTTCAGAGGAGGGCAGCAAAGATGGTGCATGGATTGCATCACAAGTCCTATGAAGACAGGTTGAAGAAACTGAACGTGTACTCCCTGGAGGAGAGGAGGGAGAGAGGGGATATGATAGAGACATACAAGTATCTTACAGGGAGGAACAGGGTGCAGGAAAATAATATTTTAAAGCAAAAAAGATGTTCCAGGACTATAGGGCATGGGATGAAGTTGGAGGGAGGACGATTCAGAGGAAACATGAGAAAGAATTTCTTCACAGAACGGGTGGTGGACAAGTGGAACACCCTGCCAGGGGAAGTGGTGGGGGCTGAAACAATCACGGGATTTAAGAATGCATGGGATAGATGTAAAGGAATTCTGGAGGTCTGGGGTAAGGGGCAACAGACTTCTAGGAAAACAAACTGAACTTACAAGCTCAAATGGGCAGACTGGGTGGGCCATAGGCCCTTATCTGCCGACACTGTCTATGTATCTATGTATCTATTGTGTGCAGGAATATGTGCATATGAAGAGTGCATGAGTATGTAAGTATGGAAAGAAAAGGGAAGTGCATGAATATATCAATATGGTAGGAACACTGGGAGAAGAAATATGTAAGTACAGAGAGAGAACAGGGGTGAAGAAATATGTACATATGGAGAGAACAGGGGTTGCAGGAATATGTAACCACTGGGAGAACAAGGCATGTGGGAAAATGTAAGAATAGAGAGAACGGGGATCAGGAATATGTAAGTATGGAGAGAACATGGAGTGCAGTAATATGTAAGAATTGAGAGAACAGAAGTGCAGGAATATGTAAATGGGGATGGAGAGAGGATCTCCTGTTTTGAAGTGGGTAGCCATCTGGGAACAAGCAGCCACCAAACAGTGTGGTTCACGATAAACTTAGCTGTAGAGTCAAGCCATACAAAAGTGAAGGTACTGGATTTCAGGAGGGCTGATTTTGTCAAAATGGAAGAGTGCCTCAGAAAAGCACTAGCAGACAGGCAAGAAGGTGGGGTGGAGCAACAATGGGAAAACATCAACACCACCACCACAGAGGCAACAAGCCTTTGTGTGAAGCAAATAAACAATTCAAAACAAAGGAAAAAGCCACTTTTCTTTAAAAAAGAAGTGGCGGGGAAGGTAAGGAAGACAAAGATAGCATTCAGGAAGTATAAGGAAACACAGAAAGAGCAGGACAGGGAATGATACCAGTTAAAGCAGAAGAAAGCGAGGAAGGCAGTCAGAATAGCAAAGGCCCAAACCAAGGAAAAGATGGCCAACTCGGTTAAGAAGGGGGATAAGATATTTTATAGGTATGTTAGGGAGCGAAGAAAGACTAAGGCAGGGATACTGAGGCTGAATAAAGAGGAAGGTGGTTGGGCAGTGAGCGACTGTGAAAAAACAGGGATACTGAATGAATACTTCTGCTCAGTATTCACAATAGAAAAGTAGGGGGAGATACCTAATCCAGTCAATAGAAGCTCTCTGGATAGGGGGGTTGATATTTGTCCTTTCGCAGAAGAAAGGGTTATGAAAGAACTCTTAAAACTGAAGGCAGATAAAGCATTAGGGTCTGATGGGATTCACCCCAGAATTCTAAAATAACTAAGGGAAGAACTAGTAACACCACTGAGTACTCTTTTTAATAAATCATGGGAGGATGGTGTGGTACTCGAGGACTGGAGGAGGGCAGATGTGATTCCTCTTCACAAAAGTGGGAGCAAGACTGAGGCAGGAAACTACAGACCTGCCAGTTTGACCTCAGTGGTAGGGAAAATGATGGAATCACTTCTGAAGGAAAGAATTATTGAGTCCTAGAGGCCAGTGGTTCACAGGACCCAAGGCAGCATGGTTTCACAGCAGGAAGGTCATGTCAGACAAATCCAGTTGATTTCTGTGACTGGGTGACCAAAGTAATAGACCAGGGAGGGGCTGTGGACATGGCCTACCTAGACTTTAGCAAGGCATTTGACACAGTCCCGCACAAATGTTTAATAAATAAATTAGCCAGCCTGGGAGTGGGTCCCAGGGTGGTAACCTGGTAAAAAGCTGGCTGGACAACAGGACACAGCAGCTAATAGTATATGGAGTCCACAGTGAAGAAAGGGGGTTACTAGTGGGGTACCGCAGGGTTCAGTACTGGGGCCAGTCCTTTTTAGTATCTTTATAAGTGACATTGCAGAGGGACTGGAAGGGAAAGTTATGTCTCTTTGCTGACGATACAAAGATCTGCAACAAGGTTGATACGCAAGGTGGGGGGTGGAAAGGATGAAAAGGGACTTGGCAAGGTTGGAGGAATGATCAAATGTATGGCAGCTTAGATTTAACGCAAAGAAGTGCAAAGTAATGCACCTGGGAAACAAAAATCCAGGGGACAAGTGCACAAAGGGGGGTGAGATACTGACAACAACAAAAATGGAAAGGGTCCTGAGGATAGTCATAGCAGACATCCTAAAGGTGGGCCAGCAATAGGAGAAGGCAGTAAGGAGGGCTGGGGGTACTGGGATGCATAGGGAGAGGCATCACCTGTAGAAAACAGGAATTAGTTGGCCCTCTGTACAGACAGTTGGTGGGACCACATCTGGAGTGCTGTATACAGTTCTGGAGACCCCATCTCCTCAAAGACATAGAAAGGGTGGAGCCTGTCCAGAGGAGGGCAACCAAAATTGTGCAGGGTCTGCACCAGAAGACATATGAAGAAAGACTAAAGGAGCTTAAGATGTATAGCTTCCAGGATAGGAGGGAGAGGGGGGGACATGATAGAAACTTTCAAATACCTCAAGAGAATCAGCAAAGTCCAAGAGGGTAGCATCTTTCAGAAAAAGAGATGTGCAGGAACAAGGGGGCACAATTTGAAGACAGAGGGGGGAACAACTCAGAGGTAATGTGAGGAAGTATTTCTTCACAGAGAGGGTTGTAGATGCATGGAACGGCCTTCTTGAGGAGGTCTTGGAGTCAAAAACAGTGGGGGAATTCAAAAATGCATGGGACAGATAAAAGGCCATTCTAGTGGTGGGTAGGAGGAAGTCGGCTGTTGGTTAAATTGGATCTGCAACTTATCCGTTAGGTAAGGAAATGGGCAGACTAGGTGGGCCAAGCGGTCCTTATTTGCTATCAAATTCTATGTTTCTTATGTAAGTATATGTAAAATGTGGGATGGAAAACTGTTGAGATAAACACTGGGTGCAGTAATATGGTGCTGTGGACAGAATAGCTAATGCAGGAGTATATGTAAGTATGGAGAGAACAGGGGTGTATTAATATGTAAGTATGGGGAACAGAGGGTATAGGAATATGTATATCTGGAGAGAACATGGAGTGCAGGAATAAATAAGTTGAGAATAAGAGTACAGGAATTTGTAAATATGAGTAGAACGGGGGCAGGAATATGTAAATATGTGTAGAACAGGGGTGCAGGAATATGTAAGTATACAGAGAATATTGGGTGCTTGAATATGTAACATTGGAGAGAATAGGGGCACTGGAATATGGGGACAACAGTGGGTGCAGGAATATGTAAGTACAGCAAGATCATGGGGTTGTAGGAATACACACACATGGAGAGAACAGGGGTACAGCAATATGTAAGTATGGAGAAAATGTAGGGTGCTTGAATGTGCAAGTATGGAGAAAACATAGGGTGCTTGACTGTAAGTATGGAGAGAACAGGGAGTGCAGGACTATGTATGGCAAGATTGTGAGTTGAGGAATAAATAAGTCTGGGAAATTAGTAGTTTTGCCTATGAGGATTACAATCTTTAGCCATAACTGTGATGTAATACTGTCGTGGTTATCCATCAGATTTCAATAATGAGCATCTTCAAGTAGAGTGCAGATATTCATGAGAGGGTCTTGTATAAAATGGGCACAGCTTTATTGTGGGTCCCCATTGGACGGGACCCCATCACATGGCACTACTTTAAAATAGACATACCCTTGCTGCATATCATCATTGCGGTGCACTCATTGAGAACACAACCTTTTAGGGTCAAAGTGTCACTATACTCCCAATTAAACTGCCTCTTCAAGTGTTTAGACTGTGGTTACTGGGCCTTCCACTGCGTGGTACTAGTGCTCGTCTACAAATGCAGTCAAACCAACTGCCTCCCGGTGACACATCGTCCTACCAGCTGATGGTTTGCACACACTGGTCAGCACATCAGGCAGCATGTCATCCACAACATCCCTTAACCAGTCCTTCACCAGAAGCCCCCAGCAGTATGCGAAGGATCCAGTAGCTCTCCAGAATGTTCACCACCATTCACCAGCATGACCTAAATGCTCACTTACCAACATGGTGGTGAATGCTTGCCAACACAGTATGATCATAACCAGTCGCCGCCAAGACCCAGTTGCTCCCAGCTCCTGAAAGACCTACCAAAAGAAGACGCAGTCACTCCTGATGTGATTGCAACTGCTTGGCTCCAGACCACTCCTGACACATTCTGAAGTACACAGTGAGAAAGCAGAGAGACTTCAGTGCTGTTCAGTAATGTAAATTGTTCTTCCTTCCTCTTCTCCCGGAAAGATAAATGAAGTCACAGAGACAGCAGAGAGACACCCATTCCTTCAGGGTGATTATTTTAACGTACATCAGGGTGGTTGTGGAAGCCCTTTGGTATATGGTCTCGAACCCGCCCCCTTAGTGCATTACCATAGCATAATCACGCTTCTGTCTTGCTTTAGTCCTTACTTGTCCAACTCTGTTTACTTTGATTCTTTTACTAATATACAGGCTACAACATCCCAAAGGAACAATTGTTGTTACATATTGAGAGGGATGAGAAAGTCCGTTTTGATGATGTGAAGCTGGAAGAGATGGCACAAGAGAAGGATATCCTTGAAGATACTCCCAGCAGTAAGTAGATGGCTCGATAAATGAGTTTACCAGCTGTTGTTGGGGGAGGGGATTATGAAGAATTGGGAAACAGTTAAGAACTGGAGGGGTAGAAATTATTAGATTACAAATTAGCAGGGAGGATGACAGTTGAAGAAGGAGAAAAAACAATAATTAGTGTTAAAAGAAACTGGTCGATTTTACAGTGGATGTGAGATTTACTGGGAGTTGGAGCACATGACAGAGGTTTAAATTCATGGGGTCTTTACTCCAGCAGTGGGTGAGCAGCCAGGTATCTGCATTATAAACACATTGTTATTAAGAGAGGAGGGACTTAGCATATCCTGAGAGGAGATACTTACTGTAGCCATGACGAGAGGAGATATAGCAGCCAGGTGTCAGCATTATAAATGCTTTGTTATTGAGAGAGTAGGGACTTCAGGGCTAAATAGCAATTCTCATTTCATGGAAATGCGGTCAGGCTACAAATGGGGCTGATTCGCATTTGCTGGTTGGTGTGCATGGGGAGCAACTCTCCACAGCGACGCTGTTGATTCCGATCTCTGGCGGGAGGCAGGATTCCGATCTCTGGCGGGGAGGCTGGAGCGTGGAGTGTGCCATCTTAACCTCTTGGCATGGCTCCTCCAGTGAATACATATTCCACTCTCCAAATCTGTCCTCGTAGGACTTGCTCTCCAATCCCTGGATCATTTTTGTGACTTTTAGCTGCCCTCCTTCCCTCCAACAATCTGATGTTCTTCTTCAGAAATGGGCACCAGTACTGCACATAGTACTCCAGGTGGGGCCTGACCAATGAACTGTATTGAGGCAGGATAACCTTCCTCCTTCTGGAGGAGATCCCTCTTGCAATACACCCCAGCATTTTGTTGGCTTTTGTTGCTTTCTTTCTGCACTGAGCAGAGTTGTTCATGCTCCCCATAATCATCACCCCCAGGTCTTTCTCCTCTGTGGAGCTCCCCAACTGTACCCCATTCAAGTGATACTCCATCCCCTGATTCCTGACCCTGAAGTGCATAACCTTGCACTTCTTGGTGTTGAACCCCAGCTGCCGTGTTTCTGCCCACTCTTGCATCTTGGTCAGGTCCTCCTGCAACCCTTACACCCCTCCACATCATTAACCAGAGCTCCCATATTGGAATAATCTGAGAACAGGCTGATCTTGCTCCAGATCACGTATGAGATATCTGCAATAAAAATCCCAAACAGCAATGATCCCAGTACCGATCCCTGTGATATGCTGCTTGTCACCGCTCTCAGTGACAAACGGTCCCCCCACACCACCGCCCTTTACTGCCTTCCTTTTAGCCAGTTTGTTATCCAGTTCAACATCTTTGGTCCTGCCCCACTTATTCCAGTCCCCTTCAACCTCCTGTGTGCACTGAATCAAAGGCATTGCTGAAGTCCAAATACAGGACATCCACTGCATGGCCCTTGTCCATTTCCTGCATCACACAGTCATAGTACTCTATAAGGTTTGCCTGGCAGGATCTGCCCATTATAATCCTGTGCTGTTGACCATCCTGGAGACTGTTTTCCTCTAAGAAGCTCACTAGCCTCTCTTTTAGTATGGTCTCCATGAGCTTTCCCATGATCTGTGTGAGGCTCGCTGGCCTACAGTTTCTTGGTTCATCCTTTGGACGACTTTTGTGGATGGGCACCACATGGGTCATTTTCCAGTCCTGTGGTAAAAGGAAGTATTGAAAAGGTCAGCCAGTGGCCCCACCAGAACCTCTTTCAATTCCCTTAGTACCCTAGAGTGAATGCCATCAGGTCCAGGTGCTTTGTCTGCCCTTAATGCCCTGATCCCATCTAGTACCCTGCTCTCTGTAAGCCCTACATCTGCTGTCCCCCCCTACCCAACCCCCCCCGCCTGGGGTATCTGCCACCCTTCTCTTGCATGAATACAGAGCAGAAGTATTTATTCAGTGCCTCTGCCTACTCTGCCACTTTCTCCACCCACCCCATCCTTTTTAATCCTCACCAGCTAATCCTTGCTCTTTCTTCTCCCTCCGATGTAGCAGAGGATGTCTTTTTCTCCACTTTCGAAAATTTGCTATTTAATTATTTGCAGAATGTTGTAAAAATTCTAAAAATTGTGGAACTTATCTGCTCTTGCAGGCACATGCATAATATTTGACATTCATATCCAAAGTCACTGTATCTTGGTGTCTAACACAACTGGATAAATTGGTTTAGCAGTTTTAAATTTAAAGAGGAAAAAACAATGAAAAAGTATAGGTAAAATTTTCTCAAATATTTATGGTAGCACACAGTTTTTTTTGCGGAATTTAACATTCACAGTGCACATATCACCACCCCTCCATTTAATAAATGTTTAAATGTTTCAAGTCTGGTTAAATTTGGATGTATTTTTATAAATTTGAGGGAAATAACTGAAATTTTAATTTTGGCAAAATGTTTGGCAGACTATAATTCAGCTCCATTTGAAGCTAGAAATCTGAAACTATGTACACATATAAATGTACTGATTATCTGAATACCTTCCAAATGTTATATAACATCTCAAAGAACATCAACAGTATACTGAAATAACTAAAATCTAAGTTTTGGCAAAATGTTTGGCTACCTATAACTCAGTCCCTTTTGAAGTTTGATTCTTAAAACATGGTGAACATATCCATACTGTATGTTGTCTCTAAATCTTTAAACTGCTGAGAAATGTGGATAAGAAATCTTAAAATTAGGTCAAAATAACTGGAAATTAAATTTTGATTAAATGTTTTGCCACCCATAACTTCTCAATTCTGTTCATCCTATGATTTTAAGATTTAGAGCTCTTGTGTGAGCCTGGACCAGCTGTCTACACACCACATTTGGTGTCAGTTGGAGGCACATTTTTAAAATTAGAGCAAACTAACTGAAATGTAAAATTCTGCAAAATTCTCTGGAATTTTCTTACAAATTTCCTTCATATTCTGTGGTATCAGAATGGTAATTCTGTGTAATTTTATATTCTGCACAGCTCTAATAGGGAGAAACATGAGTTGCACGAATATAAAAGTAAAAAGAGAACAGAGGGTGCAGAACTGTGTAACTACAGAGAGAACAGGGGTGCAGGAATAGTAATTAAGGAGAGAACGGGGTGCAGGACTATGTAACTACAGAGAGAACAGAGGGTGCAGGACTGTGTAATTACAGAGAGAACAGAGGGTGCAGGACTATGTAACTACAGAGAGAAGAGGAGTACAGGACTATATCTACAGAGAGAACAGAGGGTGCAGGACTATGTAACTACAGAGAGAACAGGGGTGCAGGACTGTGTAACTGCAGAGAGAGCGGTTGCAGGACAATGTAACTACAAAGAGAACAGAGGTGCAGGACTGTGTAATTACAGAGAGAACAGAGGGTGCAGAACAGTGTAACTACAGAGAGAACAGGGGTGCAGGACTGTGTAACTACAGAGAGAACAGTGGTGCAGGACTATGTAAGTACAGAGAGAACAGGGGTGCAGGACTGTGTAACTGCAGAGAGAACAGGTGCAGGACAATGTAACTGCAAAGAGAACAGGGGTGCAGAACTGTGTAACTACAGAGAGAACAGAGGGTGCAGGACTATGTAACTACAGAGAGAAAAGAGGGTGCAGGACTATGTAACTACAGAGAGAACAGAGGATGCAGAACTTTGTAACTACAGATAGATCAGGGGTGCAGGACTATGTAACTACAGAGAAAACAGAGGGTGCAGGAATATGTAACTAAAGAGAGAAGAGGAGTGCAGGACTATACAGAGAGAACAGAGGGTGCAGGACTATGTAACTACAGAGCGAACAGAGGGTGCAGAACTGTGTAACTACAGATAGATCAGGGGTGCAGGACTATGTAACTACAGAGAGAACGGGGTGTAGGAATATGTTACTACAGAGAGAACAGGGGTGCAGGACAATGTAACTACAGAGAGAACAGGGGTGCAGGACTATGTAACTACAGAGAGAACAGAGGATGCAGGATTATGTAACTACAGAGAGAACAGGGGTGCAGGACTATGTAACTACAGAGAGAACAGGGGTGCAGGACGATGTAATTACAGAGAGAACAGGGGTGCAGGACTATGTAACTACAGAGAGAACAGGGGGTGTAGGACTATGTAATTACAGAGAGAACAGGTGTGCAGGACTATGTAACTACAGAGAGAACAGGGGTGCAGGACTATGTAACTACTGAGAGAACAGGGGTGCAGGACTGTGTAACTACAGAGAGAACAGAGGGTGCAGGATTATGTAACTAGAGAGAATAGAGGGTGCAGGACTATGTAACTACAGAGAACAGGGGTGCAGGACTATGTAACTACAGAGAGAACAGGGGTGCAGGACTATGTAACTACAGAGAGATCAGGGGTGCAGGACTGTGTAACTACAGAGAGAACAGAGGGTGCAGGATTATGTAACTAGAGAGAACAGGGGTGCAGGAATAGTAAGTAAGAAGAGAACAAGAGGCACAGGAATATATAAGTATGGCAAGAACAGGGGGGTGTAGGAATATGCAGGTATGGAGAGAACGGGGAGTTTAAGAATAAGTATGCAGTTAACAGGGAGTGCAGGAATACGTAAGTTTGGATGCAACAGGAGGTGCAGGAATTTGTAGGTAGTGAGAGAACGGGGGTTGCAGGAATGTGCAAGTATGGAAAGAACATGGTGTGCAGGAATATGCCTTGTATGAAGAGTGCCTGAGTATGTAAGTATGGAGAGAAAAGGGAAGTGCATGAATATATCAATATGGTAGGAACACTGGGAGAAGAAATATGTAAGTACAGAGAGAGAACAGCGGTGAAGAAATATGTACGTTTGGAGAGAACAGGGGTTGCAGGAATCTGTAACCACTGGGAGAACAAGGTATGTGGGAAAATGTAAGAATAGAGAGAACGGGGATCAGGAATATGTAAGTATGGAGAGAACATGGAGTGCAGTAATATGTAAGAATTGAGAGAACAGAAGTGCAGGAATATGTAAATGGGGAACGGAGAGAGGATCTCCGATTTTGAAGTGGGTAGCATTCTGGGAACAAGCGACCACCAAACAGTGTGGTTCACGATAAACTTAGCTGTAGAGTCAAGCCATACAAAAGTGAAGGTACTGGACTTCAGGAGGGCTGATTTTGTCAAAATGGAAGCGTGCCTCAGAAAAGCACTAGCAGACAGGCAAGAAGGTGGGGTGGAGCAACAATGGGGAAACATCAACACCACCATCACAGAGGCAACAAGCCTTTGTGTGAAGCAAATAAACAAATCAAAACAAAAGAAAAAGCCACTTTTGTTTCAAAAAGAATTGCGGGGAAGGTAAGAGAGAAAAAGTTAGCATTCATGAAGTATAAGGAAACACAGAAGGAGCAGGACAGAGAACTATACCAGTTAAGGGAGAAGAAAGGAAGGAAGGCAGTCAGAATAGCAAAGGCCCAAACCAAGGAAAAGATGGCCAACTCGGTTAAGAAGAGGGATAAGATATTTTATAGGTATGTTAGAGAGCAAAGAAAGACTAAGGCAGGGATACTGAGGCTGAATAAAGAGGAAGGTGGTTGGGCAGAGAGCGACTGTGAAAAAGCAGGGATACTGAATGAATACTTCTGCTCAGCATTCACAATAGAAAAGTAGGGGGAGATACCTAATCCAGTCAATAGAAGCTCTCTGGATCGGGGGGTTGATATTAGTCCTTTCACAGAAGAAAGGGTTCTGAAAGAACTCTTAAAACTGAAGGTGGATAAAGCAATAGGGTCTGATGGGATTCACCCCAGAATTCTAAAAGAACTATAGGAAGAACTAGTAACACCACTGACTACCCGTTTTAATAAATCATGGGAGGATGGTGTGGTACCTGAGGACTGGAGGAGGGCAGATGTGATTCCTCTTCACAAAAGTGGGAGCAAGACAGAGGCAGAAAACTACAGACCTGTCAGTTTGACCTCAGTGGTAGGGAAAATGATGGAATCACTTCTGAAGGAAAGAATTATTGAGTACCTAGAGGCCAGTGGGGCACAGGACCCAAGGCAGCATGGTTTCACAGCAAGGAAGGTCATGTCAGACAAATCCAATTGATTTATGTGACTGGGTGACCAAAGTAATAGACCAGGGAGGGGCAGGCGACATGGCCTACCTAGACTTCAGCAAGGCATTTGACACAGTCCCACGCAAAAGATTAATAAAAAAGTTAGCCAGCCTGGGAGTGGGTCCCAGGGTGGTAGCCTGTGTAAAACGCTGGCTGGACAATTGGACACAGCAGGTAAAAGTACATGGAGTCCACAGTGAAGAAAGGGGGGTTACTAGTGGGGTACCGCAGGGTTCAGTACTGGGGCCAGTCCTTTTTAGTATCTTTCTAAGTGACATTGCAGAGTGAGTGGAAGGGAAAGTGTGTCTCTTTGCAGACTATACAAAGATCTGCAACAGGGTTAATACGCAAGGTGTAGGTGGAAAGGATGACAAGGGACTTGGCAAGGTTGGAGCAATGGTCAAATGTATGGCAGCTTAGATTTAACACAAAGAAGTGCAAAGTAATGCATCTGGGAAACACAAGTCCAGGGGAAGAGTGCACAAAGGGGGGTGAGATACTGACGGCATCAAAAATGGAAAGGGTCCTGGGGGTAGTCGTTACAGACATTCTAAAGGTGGGCCAGCAATATGAGAAGGCAGTAAGGAGGGCTAGGGGGGGTACTGGGATGCATAGGGAGAGGCATCACCAGTAGAAAACAGGAATTTGTTGGCCCTCTGTACAGATAGTTGGTAGGACCACATCTGTAGTGCTGTATACAGTTCTGGAGACCCCATCTCCTCAAAGACATAGACAGGGTGGAGCCTGTCCAGAGGAGGGCAACCAAAATTGTGCAGGGTCTGCACCAGAAAACATATGAAGAAAGACTAAAGGAGCTTAAGATGTATAGCCTCCAGGATAGGAGGGAGAGGGGGGGACATGATAGAAACTTTAAAATGCCTCAAGGGAATCAGCAAAGTCCAAGAGGGTAGCATCTTTCATAAAAAGAGATGTTCAGGAACAAGGGGACACAATTTGAAGATGGAGGGGGAACAATTCAAAGGTAATGTGAGGAAGTATTTCTTCACAGAGAGGGTTGTAGATGCATGGAACAGCCTTCTTGAGGAGGTCTTGGAGTCAGAAACAGTGGGGGAATTCAAAAATGCATGGGACGGATATAAGGCCATTCTAGTGGTGGGTAGGATCAAGTAGGCTGTTGGTTAACTTGGATCTGCAGCTTATCCATTAGGTAAGGAAATGGGCAGACTAGGTGGGCCAAGCGGTCCTTATCAGCTATCAAATTCTATGTTTCTATGTAAGTATATGTAAAATGGGGGATGGAAAACTATTGAGATAAACATTGGGTGCAGGAATATGGTGCTATGGACAGAATAGCTAGTGCAGGAGTATGTAAGTGTGGAGAGAACAGGGGTGTTTTAATATGTAAGTATGGAGAACAGAGGGTATAGGAATATGTACATATGGAGAGAATATGGAGTGCAGGAATAAATAAGTTGAGAATAAGAGTACAGGAATTTGTAAATATGAGTAGAACGGGGGCAAGAATATGTAAGTATGTGTAGAACAGGGGTGCAGGAATATGTAAGTATACAGAGAATACTGGGTGCTTGAATATGTAACATTGGAGAGAATGGGGCACTGGAATATAGGGACAACAGTGGGTGCAGGAATATGTAAGTACAGCAAGATCATGGGGTTGTAGGAATATACACACATGGAGAGAACAGGGGTACAGCAATATGTAAGTACGGAGAAAATGTAGGGTGCTTGAATATGCAAGTATGGAGAAAACATAGGGTGCATGACTGTAAGTATGGAGAGAACAGGGAGTGCAGGACTATGTATGGCAAGATTGTGGGTTGAGGAATAAATAAATCTGGAAATTAGTATTTTTTGCCTCTGAGGATTACAATCTTTAGCCATAAATTTGTGATGTAATACTGTAATGGTTATCCTTCAGTTTTCAATAATTAGCATCATCAAGTAGAATGCAGATATTCATGAGAGGGTCTTGTTGTACAAAATGGGCACAGCTTTATTGTGTGTCCCCATTGGCGGGGACCCCATCACATGGCACTACATTAAAATAGACGTACCCTTGCTGCATGTCATCACTGCTGTGCAATCATTGAGAACACAACCTTTTAGGGTCAAAGTGTCACTATACTTCCAATTAAACTACCTCTTCAAGTGTTTAGGCTGTGGTTACTGGGCCTTCCACTGCGTGGTACTAGTGCTTGTCTACAAATGCAGTCAAACCAACTGCCTCCCGGTGAACACATCATCCTACTAGCTGATGGTTGCACACACTGGTCAGCACGTCAGGCAGCATGTCATCCACAACATCCCTTAACCAGTCCTTCACCAGAAGCCCCCAGCAGTATGTGAAGGATCCAGTAGCTCTCCAGAATGTTCACCACCATTCTCCAGCATGACCTAAATGCTCACTTACCAACATGGTGGTGAATGCTTGCCAACACAGTATGACCATAACCACTCGCCACCAAGACCCAATTGCTCCCAGCTCCTGAAAGACCTACCAAAAGTAGACGCAGTCACTCCTGACGTGATTGCAACTGCTTGGCTCCAGACCACTCCTGACACATTCTGAAGTACACAGTGAGAAAGCAGAGAGACTTCAGTGCTTTTCAGTAATGTAAATTGCTCTTCCTTCCTCTTCTCCCGGAAAGATAAATGGAGTCACAGAGACAGCAGAGAGACACCCATTCCTTCAGGGGGATTATTTTAATGTACATCAGGGTGGTTGTGGACACCCTTTGGTATATGGTCTCGAACCTGCCCCTTAGTGCATTACCATAACATAATCCCGCCTGTGTCATGCTTTAGTCCTTACTTGTCCAACTCTGTTTACCTTGATTCTTTGACTAATATACAGGCTACAACATCCCAAAGGAACAATTGTTGCTCATTGAGAGGGATGAGAAAGTCCATTTTGATGGTGTGAAGCTGGAAGAGACAGCAAAAGAGAAGGATCTCCTTGAAGATACTCCCAGCAGTAAGTAGATGGCTCGATAAATGAGTTTACCAACTGTTGTTGGGGAAGGGGGTTATGAAGAATTGGAAAACAGTTAAGAACTGAAGGGGTAGAAATTATTAAATTACAAAATAGCAGGGAGGATGACAGTTGAAGAAGGAGAAAAACAATAATTAGTGTTAAAAGAAACAGGTCAATTTTATAGTGGATGTGAGATTTACTGGGAGTTGGAACACATGACAGAGGTTTAAATTCATGGGGTCTTTACTCCAGCAGTGGGTGAGCAGCCAGGTATCTGCATTATAAACACATTGTTATTAAGAGAGGAGGGACTTAGCATATCCTGAGAGGAGATACTTACTGTCGCCATGACGAGAGGAGATATAGCAGCCAGGTGTTAGCATTATAAATGCTTTCTTATTGAGAGAGTAGGGACTTCAGGGCTCGAAATATAGCTATTCTCTGTTTCCATGGAAATGCGGTCAGTCTGCTGGAAATGTAAGAACTGGTTCTGCATTTCTGTCTGGAAGTGCTATTGCTTGCTGTGTTCTTGAGTTTTCAGGTGGTTGGTGGCACGCAGGAGCAACTCTCTCCTCAGCGGCGCTGTTGATGCCGATCTCTGGCTGGGAGGTGGGAACGTGGAGTGTGCCATCTTAACCTCTTGGTGTGGCTGCCAGGGCTTCTTCTATGGCTCGGGGCTGACTCCTTGGCAATTTACATGCAGGTGCCTCTTGGTCAGCTGTTTTGCCATAATGCGACCCATGTGACTGACACTACTGCTGCCTTCACCAATTGACTTGTTAGGACTCAGGATCTCTTTCCGCCGCGGTGCTGACCAGGAGTTGCCTCAGTAGGCAGTTGACAGCGAGCGAGGAAGGAGCTCTCTAAGTGTATTGAAGTTACTGTTATCAGGGCAAAAGAGGAGTTGTTGTGGTTGTAAAAAAATGAACTATCTACTTCAAAAGCATCAGGGAATTCAAGAATGCATGAGACAGACATAATTAAATTCTAATGAGTGGTAGGAGGAAGTAGGCTGTTGGTTAACTTGGATAAATGCTTATCCAACAGGTAGGGAAATCGGCAGACTAGGTGGGCCAAGCAGTCCTTATCTGCTGTCAAAGTCTATGTTTCTGTGTTTCTATCTTCCAGTCAGCACAGTAGATAAGGCCATCCAAAACTGAGCTTCTTCTTCTCCACCCTCCTCCCTCCCCCGGCCTAGAGTGTTTCTCTTGGAGAACCACTTCACTACTGGTCCCAGGCTTGACTGTCCCCAGGTCTCCACTTGCATGGGCAAACAGGCTTTCTCATCTGTGGCCCCTTCCCTCTTAAATAATCTGCCCCTCTTCTGCTTAGAACCTCAGACTCACCAGGCTACTTCGACTTGCTTCTCAGGTCATACTAACCATTACCCTATGTTTCTGTTTCCCTGGCTAATTTAAGTGCTTCTTACCCCCTCCTTTTTCTTGGTCAACACTAATAAACCTGAGGTGCCTCTTGTCCCTATATCCCTCACCTGTTGTGCCTTATTTGTCCTACAACTTGCCTGTAACTCCTTGAATCTGTATTGTATTTATTTACTGTGTTGCAGTTCCTAATGTCATTTGTGTTCCTGTTTTATATATTTTTGTAACTATCCTGTGCTTTCTTTGCTTACTGATATTTCTAGAGTTAATGCGTTGTACTCCACTATTACATACTTGCTGTATTACTACACTATTCTCAGTGGCCTGGGTTGTGCCTGAAAATAGTTCTTGGATGATTGCACCTACCCGGTCATCAAATAAATAAATGAGAAATATGTACAGTAACTATGCAGAGAACAGCAGAGAACAGCGGTGCAGGAACATGTTACTATGAAGAGAACAGAAGTGCAGGAATATGTAAGTATGGAGAGTACAGGGGGGTGCACAGTATGTTAGTACGGCTAGAACTGGGGTGTAGGAATATGTTAGTATGGAGAGAAGAGGGGTGCTGGAATACATAGAGAACAGGAGTGCAGAGATATGTAAATATGGGAAGAATAGTATGCTTGGAATATGTAAGTATTGAGAAAATATGGAGTGCAGGAATATGTGAGTATGGTTTGGCTTTCTCCTTCAGCACAAAGCCAATATGTCCCTCCCCATAAGACAGGACTTACTAGTCAAAGAGATCCTCCTTGCCTTTGACTATGCTGACATAGTTTAGAGCACTGCCCCTGTCACCTCTCTTGCCAAACTGGATGTCCTATTCCATGCCTTCTGTCAGTTCGCCACCAACTCTCCCCTGCTTACACACTTCTGTGGCCTCTACTCCTCCTCCCTCTCCCTCCAGTCATCTGCACAGAGATGCTCCTCTCACTGCTCTACCTTTATTGCCAAGCATTAGTTTGGCTCTCTCCCTTCTTACCTTACCTCTGTCCTCTCTCCAGCAACTCCCTCTGCTTATAACTGTCGGTCTAGCTGTGCCCATACCTTCTCTCTCCCTTCTTACCTTGCCTCTCTCCTGCCATTTCCTCTGCTTATAACTATTGGTCTAGCTGTGCCCATAACTTCTTTCTCCCTTCTTACCTCTCTTCTCTTTCCTGCCACTCCCTCTGCTTATAACTCTAGGTCTAGCTGTACCCGTATCTTCTTTTTCCCTTCTTACCTTACCTCTCTCCTGCCACTCCCTCTGCTTATAACTTTTGGTCTAGCTGTGCCCATACCTTCTCTCTCCCTTCCTATATTATCTCTCTCCTGCCACTCCATCTGCTTATAACTTTGTCTAGCTGTGCCTGTACCTTCTCTCTCCTTCCATATTATCTCTCCTGCCACTCCCTCTGCTTATAACTCTCAGTCCAGCTGTGCCCATACCTTCTCTCTCCCTTCTTACCTTAAATCTCTCCTCTCTCCAGCCACTCCCTCTGCTTATAACTCTAGGTCTAGCTGTGCTCGTACCTTCTGTCTCCCTTCTTACCATACCTCTCTCCAGCAACTCCCTCTGCTTATAACTCTCGGTCTAGTTGTGGCCGTACCGTCTCTCTCCCTTCTTACCTCACCTCTTTCCTCTCTTCTGCCACACCCTCTGCTTATGTAACCCCCTTACAAATGGGGTTCCCAAAAAGTCTTCTTTGAGCTTGCCTAAATGCTCACTGCCAGGCTGGTGTCCTGCGTTTTAGCAGTTTAAATGTTATTCCCAGAGCCTGTATAGCCTCTGTGTACTGTCTCTTTAAGAGCTGCCTGAATTGCAGCATAAGTAATCTGAGAGGGAGGTCTGTTGAAAGATGTAATTATTTGCTGAAAATCATTTAGAGTGATAATGATAATGTAGTTTGTCTAACCTGCCTTCTTTGCAGCAAGGACTGTTTTGTTTGTCTCCACTATCTTGGTCCTGGACTTGTTGGACCAATCAGTACTGGTGGGACGTAAACTGAAGCCGGACTACAGGAGTTGTCTGGAGTCAAAATCTGAAGGAATTGTAGTTTTGGGCTTTTGGCACCTTTTTGCAACTGAAGGGGGAGCTCTTGTTGTGACTGACAGACAGATCAGCCTACCAAACCTTTTGGATTTTGGGGAAATGCCAAGCTGCTTGCAATTTTCAGTTAGATCTAAGTTGGAAGCTGAAGAAGAAAGAGGTCGAAGTGATCTTGAGCAGCAATCCTGAGTGGATTCGCATGGGAGAACTGTGAAAGGGCTGAGTTTTTGGCCTGAATGTCTGCCTGCTGCTCCTGAGAGGGAGAGAAGAGAATTATTTTGGACTAAATCCAAGTTTGTGAGAATGAAGCAAGTCACTAATTTTTTTTTACCAGGCTCATACCTGAAGAAGACCGAAGATTTTGCTGAATGCGATCAGCCTGTCAGGTTTTCCAGCTACTTTTGAATCCCTGGTTTGTGCAGAGACTTTACGATCATGACCGGAGAGCGGTTTGCGTGGTACAGTTGAATTTCGTTACATGTAAATGTGTTGTGTATGGAAAGTGGGTTGTGATTTGGTCCCCACCGTGAACTGTGTTCTGCTTGCTGAAGCTGTATCCAGCCCAAAACGGACTGTATCCGAATTTGTCTCCATTTGGCTTGGGCCTTGCCACACTGGCCAAGCCAGACTACCCGCTGTACAGAGAAAGCCATCGATGAGAGACCTGCCTAGGGATCAGCCCCCTGCTCCACGCGTGAACAGGGATAACACCTTAGTGAATCGTATGGGCCCTGCTTCTCCTGGCACTCCAGATTAACCACCTGCTGTCTCAATTTTCATCCAGCCTGTGTCCAGTCTTGTGTAGCGTGAGTAATCATCAGGGTAGCTCCCTGCAACAACAGCGTAATCTAAAAGTGTGTCATCTGATTGTCTTGTTGTTTTTCTTTTCACAAACTGAGCCGTCTGGCTCCAGATTACAAGTAGTGTGTGTTGTGCATGTTGTTTTCTTCATCACAGGGCCCCAGCCAGCTGCAACGTTGCTGGCTAGCCCACCATTCTCCAACTGGGTACCCAGAGTGTGTGACTGTTTATAGACCCTGAAGTGCATGCATAACTGTTTGATTGATACTGCCTTTAAGTAAATTCACCTGATTATGCCCCTCCCTTGTTCAAGTCCCTTAAATAAATCAGATCTAACTCTTTTTTTGCATTTACCCTGACTGTGGTTCCAGTTTGTACAAGAGTACTGTACTGCTGTTATTTGCTGTGTATAACCTTGTTTTACAGGGGTTCCCCAGGGCCAGGCCAGAGGAAAGACCTGGTGGTAAGTGCAAACAGTGTGGGTACTTGTGTGGTGTATCAGGGGTACATATAAACATAGAATTTGATGGCAGATAAGGACCGCTTGGCCCACCTAGTCTGCCCATTTCCTACCTAATGGATAAGCTGCAGATCCTAGTTAACCAACAGCCTACTTCCTCCTACATCCCACTAGGACTGCCTTATGTCTGTCCCATACATTCTTGAATTCCCCCACTATTCTTGACTCCACAACCTCCTCAGGAAGACTGTTCCATGCATCCACAACCCTCTCCATGAAAAAATACTTCCTCACATTATGTCTGTCTATATTCAAATTGTGCCCCCTTGTTCTTGCACATCTCTTTTTCTGAAAGATACTACCCTCTTGGACTTTGTTGATTCCCTTGAGGTACTTGAAAGTCTCTATCATGTCCCCCCACTCCCTTGCTTCCTCAAGGGTATACATGTTAAGCTCCTTTAGTCTTTCTTCGTGTGTCTTCTGGTGCAGACCCTGCATCATTTTGGTTGCTCTCCTCTGGACAGCTTCCACTCTGTCTCTGTCTTTGTGGAGATGGGGTCTCCAGAACTGCACACAGTACTCCTAATGGGGTCTCACCACCTGTCTGTACAGAGGGATAACAACTTCCTGTTTTCTGCTGTTGATGCCTCTCCCTATGCATCCCAGTATCCCCTCAGCCTTCCTTACTGCCTTCTCACATTGCTTGCCCACCTTTAGGTCATCGGATTTAATTTCCATTTCCATTTTTATTGTTGTCAGTATCTCACCCCCCCCCCATTGTGTACTCTTCCCCTGGGTTTTTTGTTTCCCAGGTGCATTACCTTGCACTTCTTTGCATTGAATCTAAGCTGCCATACATCTGACCATTCCTCCAACCTTGCCAAGTCCCTTCTCATCCTTTCCACACCATCTTGTATATCAACCTTGTTGCAGATCTTTATGTCGTCTGCAAAGACATACTTTTCCTTCCAGTTTCTCTGCAATGTCACTTATAAAGACATTAAAAAGGACCAGTCCCACTACTGAACCTTGCGGTACCCCACTAGTAACCCTCCTTTCTTCACTGTGGACTCCGTTTACTACTACCCTATGCGTCCTGTTGTCCAGCCAATTTTTTATCCAGGCTACCACCTTGGGACCCACTCCAAGGCTGACTAACTTGTTTATTAATCTTGTGTGGGGGACTGTATCAAATGCCTTGCTAAAATCTAGGTACGCCATGTCCACAGCCCCTCCCTGGTCTACTACTTTGGTCACCCAGTCAATGAAATCTATTAGATTCATCTGACATGACCTTCCCGCTGTGAATCCATGTTGCCTTGGGTCCTGTGCCCCACTGGCCTCTAGGTACTCAACAATTCTTTCCTTCAGAAGTGATTTCATCATTTTCCATACCACTGAGATCAAACTAACTGGTCTGTAGTTTCCTGCCTCTGCCGTGCTCCCACTTTTGTGAAGAGGAATCACATCTGCCCTCCTCCAGTCCTCAAGTACCACCCCATCCTCCCATGATTTGTTAAAGAGAGTAGTCAGTGGTGTCACTAGTTCTACCCTTAGTTATTTTAGAATTCTTGGGTGAATCCCATCAGGCCCCATTGCTTTGTCCACCTTCAATTTTACTAGTTCTTTCAGAACCCTTTCTTCTGTAAATGGACTGGTATCGATCCCCATTTCTAGAGTGTTTCTCTTGTTTGGTTTAGGTACCTCCCCCTCCTCTTCCTTTGTGCATACTGAGCAGAAATATTCGTTCAGTATCCCTGCTTTTTCACTGTCACCCTCTGCCCACATTCCCTCCCCTTTATTAAGCTTCAGTATCCCTCCCTTGGTCTTTCTTCACTCCCTAATGTAGCTATAAAAGATCTTATCCCCATTCTTAACAGAGTTGGCTATCCTTTCCTTGGTTTGTGCCTTTGCTATTCTGACTGCCTTCCCTGCCTCTTTCTGCTTTAACTGATAAAGTTCTCTGTCCTGCTCCTTCTGTGTTTCCTTATATTTCCTGAATGCTGTCCTTTTCTCCTTAACCTCCCCTGCCACCTCGTTTGAGAACCATAGCATTTTTTTCCTTGGTTGTGTTTTGTTGATTTGCTTCACACAAAGGCTTGTTGCCCCTGTGATGGCTGTTTTGATTACTCCCCATTGTTCCTCCACTCCTTCTCCTTGCCTGTTTGCTAGTGCTTTTCTGAGGCACTCTCTCATTTTCCTAAAGTCCAATACTCTTGCTTTTCTATGGCTTGACTTTGTGGCTGTGTTTATTGTGAACCACACTGTTTGGTGGTCACTTGTTCCCAGATGGCTACCCACTTCTAAATCTGAGATTCTTTCTCCATCCCGGTTTGAGAGTACCATGTCTAAGACTGCTCCCTTCCGTGTGGGTTCCAATACTAGCTGTCTGAGGCATGCCCCGTGTAGGGCATCAAGAATGTCCCTGCTCTTGGATGTGCCTGCAGCAAAGGTGCGCCTGTTAACATCTGGCATATTCAGGTCCCCCATCAACAATATCTCCCCTTTTTTTGCCATTCTAAGGATGCCTTCTATCATTTCCTTGTCCATTCCTTCCCCCTGAGATGGGGGTCTGTATACAACCCCCATGCAGATTGTGGTGCCATTTCCTGTCTCCAGGGTGACCCAGTGTACCTCCTCTGCTCCCTGTTTACTCTTTAGTTCTGTTGCTTGGATCCCTTCCCTTACATAGAGAACTACTCCGCCTCCTCTTTTACCCTCCCTGTCCCTTCTGTAGACTGTGTATCCTCTTATGTTGACATTCCAGTCATGGTTCTTTGTGTACCATGTTTCTGTGACTGCCACAATATCCAGGCATCCCTCTTCCATTAAGGCAACTAGTTCAGGGGGCTTGTTACACAGACTATGGGCATTGGTACTCATCACCCTCCAATTTTTGATGGCCTTACCCCTTTCTGCCCCATTCCTGTTCTTACTGCCTTTGCCTTTTTTTGCATTTACCTCTGTCCTGCTCCCTAATGAGTTCTCTACCTTGGTGTTTACCTCACTAATTGCCATGTTTTGTGGGGGGAAGCTGGGATTTCCCTGCTCCTTTTCAGTGCCTCCCCCCTTGGCTAGTTTAAATGCTTGCCAATGAAGCATTTAAACCTATCACCTAGGATCCTGGATCCCACCCCAGACAGATGCAGACCATCGCACCAGTATAGGCCTGCATCCCTCCAGGTGGCTCCCCAGTCACCAATGAAGCCAAATCTCTGAGCTCCACACCAGTTTTTCAACCATTCATTGAATTCCATGATGAGGAGTACCCTAGCATCACCCTTGCCATAGACAGGCAGCATCTCCCAGAAGTTTACCATATGCGCCACTTGTCTAAGGCCCCTACCCAACTCTACAAACTCCTGTTGCACTGCTCTGATCCCATTCCTAGCCAGGTTATTTGTCCCTAGGTGGACAGTGACATCCAGCTCCCTCTCCCGTGCAGCTGCTCCCACGATCCTGAGAACTCTCTTCCTGTCCCTCCAAGCCATGGCGCCAGGCTGGTACCATACGTCCCTCTCCCCTTCCTCCCCCACTTCTACCCCCCTCATGATCAAGTCCCCCACCAGGAGTTGTTTCCTTCCCCTGTGGGGTCCCGTGCCACTCTTCTGTGGGTCTCCTTTGTGGAGGTTCCCAGCATCCGCCTTGATCTCCACTGCAGGTGCCTCCATAGAGGAACCACTATCCAACAGAACAGCGTATGGATTGTGGAGAGGGACAGCTGGAAGGATGCACCTCTGTTCCACCAGCCTCTCCCTCCCTGAGCCTACCTTGGTCCAGCCGCTCCTCTTTCTTGGCAACTTCTGAGGTAGCAGCAGTGGCCCTGGTGGTCCCTGGGTGGGGAGGAGGTTTCACAAATCCTAGCCAGGTCAGCCTGGAGATGGGCAACCTCCTCCTTCTGTCCAGAGAGGTGCCTGCAAATGGGGCAGCACCGCAGCCTCCAGAATGTCTCCCGGAACACTGCCACCCC
The DNA here is from genome assembly GCA_016271365.2 of Neoceratodus forsteri. Lineage (NCBI taxonomy): Eukaryota > Metazoa > Chordata > Ceratodontiformes > Ceratodontidae > Neoceratodus > Neoceratodus forsteri. The sequence goes on along the minus strand of JADMNL010000038.1, from coordinate 13,228,988 downwards.
ACAGCCATTGCACTGCACTGCACCACTCCCATCATGTCTTAGTTTGTCTCCCCTCTCCTGTTTCTCTGTATACTTACTGTTTCCTCTCCTTACAACTCTCACCCTTCCTGTCCTGGGTCAGCAACTTCCTGTATTATTCAGTAGCCAGCTTCTTCCTTTCTCAGAGTCAGACCACCAGCAGCTGGGTGGGGGGGAGAAAGAGCTACTTTTTTTGTTTAGGGTTGACAAAACTGTTTCGCTGTGATCCTTCCCTTCCTACTGCCAAACAGGAAATTCCTGTTGTCAGTCAAATCCAGTGGCTATAAAAGTAGAACTGGCTTAGGGTGGGATGGAGGGCAATTAGTAAGAAAAATTATAGTTTTTTTTTTTTTTTCAGTTAGCTGCTTTCTGCTCTACAAACAAGATTTCTGTTTTCCAGAAGCTACCAGCAGGAAGTTGTAATTGGAGTCACCTGCTTTTATACTGCCTAAGCCACACATCCCAATTAACCTCTTTCCCCTCCTACTGATTTAGCAAAGTAAGTTGATACAGTACCCTTCCCAACACAGAAACACACACTGACTTTCTTTCTTTTCTTTTTTTTAACCCTAAATGAGACCCCCTCTACTTCTAATAAAGTATCTGTTTGCTTAATCTCAACAGACATGGACTTTTGCTGAAATAGAAGTGTTAAATTAGTAAGAACAATGGTAGTTTTTTTCAGTTAGCTGCTTTCTGCTCTACAAACAAGATTTCTGTCTTACAGAAGCTACCAGCAGCAAGGTATTGTGAATGTGATTACTGTGAATTGTTCCGACCACTAGTAAAGAAAGAGGGGGGTTACAGTGTCCCGGAGTGCTGTTCCTAGGTTAGCTTGACCACTGCCAACCCTGACCTCTGAGTGTAGGCACCCGTTTCAGAATTTAGGCCCCTTACCTGCTACTAGCCAAGCAGGCAGGGGTAGTAGCCCTTGGGATAGCGCCACCTAGGGGTTACACTTATAACTCATGGTCTAGCTGTTCCCGTACCTTCTTTCTCCCTTCTTACCTCACCTCTCTCCTCTCTCCAGGAACTCCCTCTGCTTATAACTCTAGGTCTAGCTGTTCCTGTACCTTCTCTTTTTTTTTTTCTTACCTTACCTCTCTCCAGCAACTCCCTCTGCTTATAACTCTCGGTCATGCTGTGCCCTGACCTTCTCATCCCTTTCTTACCTCACCTCTCTCCTCTCTCCAGGAACTCCCTCTACTTATAACTCTAGGTCTAGCTGTGCCTGTACCTTCTCTCTTTCTTCATACCTTACCTCTCTCCAGCAGCTCCCTCTGCTTATAACTCTCGGTCATGCTATGCCCTGACCTTCTCTCTCCTTTCTTACCCTACCTCTCTCCAGCAACTCCTTCTGCTTATAACTCTAGGTCTAGCTGTGCCCGTACCTCTCTCTTCTTCTTACCTTACTTCTCCAGCAACCTCTGCTTATAACTCCAGTTCTTGCTGTGCCCAAACGCTTTCTCTTCCTCACATCCATGCCTCAGCTGGTAAACTCTCTTCCCTACAAGTTTCCTCCTCTGGAACAGTCTTCTCTCCAACCCATCTTTCACCCTCCTTCCTCCATATCAAGTGTTTACTCAGACCAACCCCGGTCACTTCCTGCAGCTGTACCCCATCCTAACACACAACCTCAAAATGCCCAGTTTCCAGTCTGCCCTAGGACAATTCTCAGAACAAATGCTGATCCTCATTGTAGTTAACTGTATAGTTTCTCTAATGTATATATATCTATACATAGTTCCTAGTTTTCATTTATGAATTGTACATAGTCTCCTAGTTTTGTATTAATATACTTTTCCTGGCCTGTCACTTCTTCTGTCATTTGACTGCTATTGTGTTTTTATTTGCTATTTATCTGTCACCCTCCTGTTACCTCCTCCCCTTGGGTCGCACCAGGAAATGAGCCATGGCTCATGCTGCCTTCCCAGTTATTAACTTTTAAATAAATATGGGAGCATGAAGTGGACAGGGGTGCAGGAATATGGAAGTATGGGGAGAAAATGAGATGCAGGAACATTTAAGTATGGTGCGAACAGGAGTGCAGGAATATGGAAGTATGGGGAGAAAATGAGATGCAGGAACATTTAAGTATGGTGCGAACAGGGGTGCAGGAATATGGGAGTATGGGGAGAAAATGAGATGCAGGAACATTTAAGTATGGTGCAAACAGGAGTGCAGGAATATTGAAGTATGGGGAGAAAATGGAATGTAGGAACATTTAAGTATGGTGCAAACAGGGGTGCAGGAATATGGGAAGAAAATGAGATGCAGGAACATTCAAGTATGGTGCAAACAGGAGTGCAGGAATATGGAAGTATGGGGAGAAAATGGAATGTAGGAACATTTAAGTATGGTGCGAACAGGACTGTAGGAATATGTAAGTATGCAGACAACACGGAGTGCACAAATATGTAAGTATAGAGAAAACAGGATGTGCAGGAATATACTTTATTTATTTAAAAGTTTTACCAGGAAAGCATACTGAGCAGAGTACTGCTGGACTCCAGATGCATCCTGCGGTGAGGATAGGGGAGAAGTACAATGTGATACAGAACACATACAAGTACAATATGTAGTGGACCAAGAGGCAGTAGTTGTCACCTACCTTGACTTCAGCAAAGCTGTTCCACATAGAAGATTGATTAATAAGCTGGGTAGGCTCAGGATGGGTCAGAAGTTGGTCAACTGAGTGGCAAACTGGTTGACGGTCAGAAAACAGAGAGTGGTGGTAAATGGTATACAGTCAGAAGAGATGCAAGTCACAAGTGGGGTACCTCAGGGATTAGTCCTGGGGCCAGTCTTCTTCAATATCTTCATCAGTGACATTGCAGATGGACTGGAGGGTAAGGTTTGTTTGTTTCCCGATGACACCAAGATCTGCAACAGAGTAGATGGTCCAAATGGGGTGGGCAGAATAAGAAGAGATCTGGGTAAAATGGCCAAATGGTCTGATGAGTGGCAACTGGGGTTTAACGCAAAGAAGTGCAAGATCATGCACATAGAGAAGAGAAACCCTGAAGCCACCTATAGGTTGGGAGGGGAGTTGCTGGCAGACACAAAGGAAGAAAGAGACTTGGGCATCATCCTCACAGATGACCTGAAATCATCCAAGCAGACCACTAAAGCAGTAGGTAAGGCTAAGGGGATGTCTGGGTGTATTAGTAGGGGTATCACAAGTAATAAGAGGGAGGTAATAATCCCTCTTTACAAGACACTGGTTAGGCCCCATCTGGAGTACTGTGTGCAGTACTGGAGGCCACACCTGCACAAGGACATTAACAAAATGGAGGCAATCCAGAGAATGGCAACCAAAATGGCGCAGACTGCATCAGAAAACATATGAGGACACATTAATGGAGCTCAATATGTATACCCTAGAGCAAAGGAGGGAGAGAGGTGATAGATCGAAACATTCAAATATCTTAAGGGCATTAACAAGGTGAAAGAGTCTAACATGTTTCAATATAAGAAAAATAGCAGGACAAGAGGACACAGCATGAGATTAGAGGGAGGCCAATTAAGGGGTAATGTGAGGAAGTTCTTTTTCACAGAAAGGGTGGTGGATGCATGGAACGCCTACCTCATGAAGTAGTGGATATAAATTCAGTGCAGGGCTTCAAACAGGCATGGGATAGGCATAAGGGAGCACTACAGATGAGTATGTATAGATAGGACATTGACAGAGTGTGTATCTGTGGCACATTCATAAGGTAGAAAAAAAATGGGCAGACTGGATGGGCCTTGCGGTCCTTATCTGCCGTCAACATCTATGTTTCTATGTTACGGGAAGAGTGCAACAGAAAACAGAATAGATGCAAAATACAGCACAAGATTACAGAATACAGTGCAAAATACAGTGCAGTAGCAAAGTCAATTAGTCAGTCAGTTAGGCTACACACATACTACTGAGCACAATCATATCAACACTTAGTATAGTCATGTAGGAGGACCTGGCCCTGGGCTGACATGTATTTAGATGCATGTGCAGGTGAGAGGGAAGTGAGCTTTGAGGAGGGCATTGAGGTGCTGGGTGTGGGTGGCTTGCCAGACATCCATAGGGAGGGAGTTCCACAGTTTGGGCATGCAGTATTTGAAAGCTGCCTGGCCAGTAGTGGTGGACATGTGCAGTACTGATAGGGCCTGGCATCATTATTCCTCAGAGAATACACTGGAAGGGTAGGGGTGGATAATTCAGAGGTGAGATAAGTGGACAGGGACTGGGTCCAGAACTTGGCCATAAACCGGGCACAGTGGGACAGTCTTTGGTTCTGAAGGGAGGGAAGGGGAGGCCCGGGGTCTGGTAGAGAGTGCAACGGTGGATGATGGAAGATGGTCAAGGGCAAAATGACAGAAGAGTAGAAGACTGGGTCCAGTCTGGCTAGGGTGGATTTGGGTGTGTCACGGTAGACTACATCCCCATAGTCAAAGATAGGGAGGATCATTTTCTGCACAATGGCACGTTGAGCTGGCAATGGGATGCAACCACGATAACGGTATGGGGCACCCAACCCGGGGTGGAACTTATTGTGGTTGGCATCAATATGTATGGAAAATTTGAGGTGCTGGTCGAGCCAAACCCCGAGATATCTAAAGGAGGTACAGTCTTCCAGAGGTGTTTCATCCAGGGTGTGGAAAGTAGGGTTGGGGGAGCCATGAGAGTCTCTGCTTGGTGCCAAAGTCATGGAGACTGTTTTCTTGGCATTGAGGGAAAGCTGATTTGTGTGAAACCAGAGCTGAACATTTTTTAAGTCCTGCTGGAGTCTGGTTCCCACATCAGTGGTTGTTGTGGGTCCGGAAGTATACAGCACGGTGTTGTCCACATACATGTAAATGGATGTGTGAGGGCAAGCAGAGGGCAGGTCATTGAGGAAGATAGAAAACAACAGTTGTCCAAGGACAGAGCCCTGGGGCACACCAGTAGTGACAGGGTTGGAGACAGAGGTAATGTTGACAGTTTGGACCATTTGAGATCCACCCATCAGGTGGGAGTGGAACCAGTTGGTCACCTCATTGGAAAATCCTGCAAGAGATATCTTGGATAGGAGGAATGAGTGAGAGACCGTGTCGAACGCCTTAGCCAGATCAACAAAAATTGCTGAGGTGATGTGGCCTTTATCCATACCTGAATGGATTGCATCTGTTAGCATTAACAGGGAGGTGGTGATGGAGTGGGTCTACCTAAAACCAGACTGGTAAGGAGTGAAAAAGATGAAGAGTCAAGGAAGGAGGAGAGCTGCGTAGAGGACTAGTTGTTTGAGAAGCTTAGACAGAAGGAGGAGGAGGCAGTAGTTTCAAGGTGTGGATGGGTCTCCTCCCTTAGAAAGTAGGATGACAGTGGCGTGCTTCTACTCATATGGGATTGAAGCTAGTGAGAAGGAGAGATTGGAAAGCATGGCCGGGGGAAGGCTATGGCAGAAGCTGATAGGTAGCGCATTTCTGAGTCCAGGCCAGTGGGGCATTTACCTTTGGGTGGGTTTAGGGCTAACAGTGCAGTTAGTACTTCTTGCGAGGTAACATGGCGGAAAGAAGGAAGAGATGTGAGGAGGGGCTTGGTCGGGGTGGAAGGGGGTGAAGGGGGTTTGAGGACAGGCGGGATGCCGTGCAGCTTGTGAAGTAAGAGTTGAATTCAGAGGCCACTGTAAGAGGGTCGGTAGCAGTGGAGCTCCCAGTGTTTAAGGATGGCATTGGTGGCTGTGAGGGTGAGGAGAGGAGCGATTTGACTACCTTCCAAAATTTACATGGGTGTTTTAGGTTCGTGAGGAAGGCGGATTTGAAATAGTGGGCTTTTGCCTACCTGATTTGCCACGTGCAGGCATTACATAAAGCACAATACTCTAGATGATCTCTGGGTAGTCCAGAGACCTTGAAGGACTTCCATGCCTGGTCTCTTCCTCTGAGTTGGACCATGACAATGGTTGTGATCCAAGGCAGATGAACGCCTCACAAACATGTCCATCGGAGGGGAGCGTAGTGGTCCCAGACAGCATTGAACCTTGATTTTAAAGTATTCCTGGGCAGAGTCGATGGAGGTGGCTTGGAGGATGTCTGACCAATCTGTGTTGGGCAGGTCATTTAGCAGAGAGGCAAGGTCCAAGGATTTAAAGGACCTGGTCAGAAAGGTTTTGGGAGAAGGTGCCTTTGGCCTGTGGATCTTCCTTACTGAGTAGATCATGTTATGATCACTAATGGAGTCAGCTAAGAGGCCAGAGACTAGTATCCATTGTGGCTGGGTGGTGAGGGACTAGTCAATGAGAGCATGATTTAGAGATTTGGGGTTTAGCCATGTGGACTCAGTGATCACCTGGGACAGATTGAGAGCAGTCACTTGCTTGTACAGCCTAGAGCTAGCACTGAAGAGCCAGTTCCAGTTGAAATCTCTGAGGATGTAAAGCTCGGCCCGCGATGCTGGTGTTGTTTTATGTTGCTGAGGTGTACTGAGATGTTGGGTATGGTGGCATTAGGTGGGCAGTAGGAACCTTGCTATGTATATTGGTAAAGAGTGGAGGAGGGATAATTTCAGTAATATAGCATCAATGGACTGTGTGGGAGCAGGTATCAGGACATGGGTGAATTTAAGCGTGCGATGTATATGGCTACGCTACTGCTTTTTTATTTGCCCCCAGGATGGTTCTGACAAATGACAGTGTAGCCAGGAGTACTAATTTCAGCATCTTTGATGTGGAATTTTAGCCAGGTCTCTGAGATTATCAGTATGTCAGGGCTTAGGGATAGGGCAATTGGTTTTAGCGGGATTAGTTTGTGTAGAAGGTTGCAGATGTTTAGGTGGACCAGTTTAAGGCCCTTTGGGAGCATTGGGAGGTAAAGATCTTGGATGGGGTTTGGTCTGGGATTTGGCTGTGTGTTCCCAGACAGGAGGAGGAGGAGGTTTAACATGAGTTTAGTGAACGACCGGGTCCATAGAAGCTTGTGGAGAGGCAGGTGCCCTGCAGGAGTTTTTCAGCCTTCATGCCAACATGGAAGAAGGGAGGAAGAATGGATGGACCAGCAAAATGGTAGTGGAGGTGTGCCACATGAGACAGACCAGCATGGGAGGTGGCGGAGAAAGGGTCAGGAGCAGTCGGGGTGCTGGGTTCCAGCAGTCTTGTTTCTGTTTCAGGGTTTGAAGATGGTGGTGATGCCAGTGATGTTCACCAAGGGTGGTGGAGGGGGTGGTCTGGGGCGTTGGTAGGGCCTCTTCCTCAGTCTGATTGGGACTCGTTCATGCCTATCCTTCATCCTGTAAGTGTTCCTGTGCTTGGATGTGCAGAATGGCAGCTTTGCAGCTCTGGGGAGGGCTCCTTCAATCTTGGCCCTTGCGACCACTCTCGGGGGGGGGTGGCGACAAACTGTGGCTAGATGAAAGAAAGGGTTTAAAGCTAGGTAAGGAGGAGGGTTTGAGCAAGATGTTTGTGGGTGGTGATGGCTAGCAGGGAGTTTGCCTTTGGTGACACAAATGTAGCAGACTGGCGCATAAGTCATCTGGGAAGAGACTAAATTGCTTAACAGACTGAAAATAAAACAAAGAAGCTCCTGTGTAGAGGAGTCACGCTAGATTACAGTTGTTGCAGTCCCTTCCTAAAATGCAATAAATAGTAATCGGCAGCATAAGTTTATTTGAGCACACAGCAATGCTAACAGGCAGAACAGTAGAAATTAATGCAAGAACTGTTTTAGACAATGTAGCCCTAGTTGTGCAAGTTAATTCTAGATTATACAAATTAATTCTGGCAGAAACAGGGAACATTGATTGTATTGATTGTGGTTTGTTGCATAAGCAGTACACTACTTTTTGCCAGAAATGTAAGGGAGGTGGGGGAATCTGCTTATCTACAGGCTAGAGGTATGTAAAAATGTGGTTAAAGGTGTTTAGACTAAAGTACAGGCAGAAGCAGTGGGATTAATGTAAATGTTCACTGTCAAACAATAGAACTACTTTTGCCTGAAATGTGGGGTCATGCTAAGCTACAGGCTGGAAAATGGGAAATTAATATAAGTTAGTTAAACTAAATACAGGCAGAAACAGTGTGATCAAATTAGAGTGCAGTACAAAAGCAGTACGAGCTACAAATTTTTTTTTTTTTTTACTTTTTTAAGTTTGAGTCTACCCGGAATAGTACTAGTAATTATAGTACACTGCTGAAATCGGTGTAAACAGCAGATTTTAGCCAGAGATAACTTTAAATAAACTATTAGTGTTGGTCTTTCGACTGAAAAACAAGCAGTCTGGATTAGTCCATTTTCTTTAAGTTTGAAAAACTGGCGCCAAACAAATCTTCTTCGGTCCAATCAGGACTCGCTCTCACCACTCCTTTGTCCTGTAAACGTACCTGCGTTCAGATGGGCAGAACGACGGCCTTGTAGCTCTAGGGAGGGTTCCTTCAGTCTTGGCCCGGGGGGGAGAGAAACTGTGTTTGGATGGGCAGAACAGCAGCCTCGCAGCTCTAGGGAGGGCTCCTTCAAACTTGGCCATCGTGACCACCCTTTGGGGGGGGTCAGCAAAACCAGAATAGTACTAATAATTAAAGTACACTGCTGAAATCAGTGTAAACAGCAGATTTTAGCCAGAGATGACTTAAAATAAACTATCAGTACTGGTCTGTTGACTGAAAAACAGGCAGTCTGGCTTAATCTATTTTCTTAGACCTCGTACTCTCAATTGGGGACAGTGAGAGGATCTCAGATCTAGAAGTGGGTAGCCATTTGGAAACAAGTGACCACCAAACAGTGTGGTTCACGATAAACTCAGCTACATAGTCAAGCCATACAAAAGTGAGGGTTCTGGACTTCAGGAGGGCTGACTTTGGCAAGATGGGAGAGTGCCTTAGAAAAGCACTAGCAAACAGGCTAGAAGGAGGGGTGGAGCAACAATGGGGAAATATTAAAACTGCTATCACAGAGGCAACAAGCCTTTGTGTGAAGAAAATAAATAAATCAAAATGAAAGAAAAAGCCATTATGGTTCTCAAAAGAGGTGGCGGTGAAGGTTAGGGAGAAGAAGATAGCATTTAGGAAGTGTAAGGAAACACAGCAGGAGCAAGACAGAGAACTGTACCAGTTAAGGCAGAAGAAAGCAGGGAGGGTAGTCAGAATAGCAAAGGCCCAAACTGAGGAAAAGATAGCCAACTCAGTTAAGAAGGGGGATAAAAGCTTTTATAGGTATATCAGGGAGCGTAGAAAGACAAAGGGAGGGATGGTGAGGCTGAATCGAATAGATGGCGGGTGGGTAGAGAGGGCAGTGAAAAAGCAGGGATACTGAATGAATACTTCTGTTCAGTATTCACAAAAGAGGAGGTGGGGAAGGTGCCTAATCCAATTAACAGAAGCACTCTGGATAGGGGGGTCGATCCCAGTCCTTTCACAGAAGAAAGGGTTCTGAAAGAACTCCTAAAACTCAAGGTGGACAAAGCAATGGGGCCAGATGGAATTCACCCCAGAATTCTAAAAGAATTAAGCAGAGAACTGGTGACACCACTGACTACCCTTTTTAACAAATCATGGGAGGATGGTGTGGTACCGGAGGACTGGAGGACTGGAGGAAGGCAGATATGATTCCCCTTCACAAAAGTGGGAGCAAGACAGAGGCAGCAAACTACAGACCTGTCAGTTTGACCTCTGTGGTAGGGAAAGTGATGCAATCACTTCTGAAGGAAAGAATTGTTGAGTACCTAGAGGCCAGTGGGGCACAGGACCCAAGGCAGCATGGGTTCACAGCGGGAAGGTCATGTCAGATGAATCTAATTGATTTCTTTGACTGGGTGACCAAAGTAGTAGACCAGGGAGGGGCTGTAGACATGGCCTACCTAGACTTTAGCAAGGCATTTGATGCAGTCCCACACAAAAGATTAATAGTCAAGTTAACCAGCCTGGGAGTGGGTCCCAGGGTGGTAGCCTGGGTAAAACATTGGCTGGAATGTGTTAGCATTGATAGAAAAGGTGTTTAGGATGTCACAGACCCACTCCTGGGGAGGTCTGGCCCATTGAGCTCAGAGTGCCCACCCCTAAGTGCAGTCTGTCATGGGGGGAGAACAGGGGCTGCCCTCTTTGTGTCCTGTAGTGCTCGCTGACTTAACAACTGAATACTCACCACTAAGTCCCAGGGTCCTCTCTTTAATCTGGATAAGGGTGCAATAGCAGTCTTGAGTCTTGTAACCAAATTTAAACCCTTCTTTGTTTTTTGCAAAAGGGGGGGAAGGTCCAGGTGTTACACAGTCTTTGGCATAGCCATGAAACCCTGATTTTGTTCTCTCCCTCAGGACATGCAATAATCTGGTTCAAATCCCCACAGACACTTCCCTGAGACTTTTGTATTCTTCCTGTCTTTACCCAGATTTCCCTTTTTAGATCCTTGTCGATTGGTAGTTTATGGTCGCACCCCTTTTCAATAGCAGTTTGGTCACAGATTATTAATAACGTCCCAAAATCACACACTATATAAAAAAATCTCACTCAGGCAAGTTTCTTAGGAACAAATGTTTTTACTAAATACTTAAATAATTATCATACATTTACAACTAAAATATTTAGAAATGTGGTCACAGAAATAAACAGAAAAATAAATGCGGACAATGTGCAGGCAAAAATGCCTAAAACTGTTGGCTGAGTTCTCACTTGGGTATGGAGATTCCAAAGCCCAGAGAATGGCTGAAAGTTCCTATTTTCCTTTGTCCTGGCAGCTTAGTTTCTTTTAATGTATGGTAGACTGTTGTTATCCCACAAAAATCATCATTTCCCAGTGTTGTTAACCCATCAGTGTGACGTTGCATCCTTGTTAACCCATCAGTTGTATGTCACATCGATCGGTTAACAACTGGAAACAGTCTGCGTATTTACGCACATTTTTTCTCTCAGGAACCAACGGATGCACACAGCGGTGATAGAATGACCAAACGGCCGTGGCGGTGACTTATTTAAAAAGTAAGGAGCCCTCTTCCATCTTTCTTGGGACCATACACTGTAAAAAAACAATGTATGGTCCCTCTATTGGCAACCGGTTACTATTAACTGTCTTGAGGTTGCCATGGCGACGTAAACCTCCCGAGGTTTACATGGTCGTCCTGGTGACCTCTTGACAGTTAATAAACCGGTTACCAACAGAGGACCATACATTATCCTCTGTGTGTGTGTGGTCAGTCAGAAAGAATGAGTCCAAAAAGCCAAAAGCACTGGATCTCAGTTAAGAGGAGTTTTATACCCCTCTGCTGTAGTGTCATCATCAGCCCAGTTCTCAAAAAAAGAACTACTCCATCAGGCCTGGAGATGTCACTGTTTTGCTTTTTCCAAAAATCCCAATAAAATAATTACCTTCATCATTTTGGTCCTTTTCATGATTTTCTGGCACATAGAATAGTAATAATAAAAATAATAATAATGAACATGACTTCAGAGTTTATGCTTTTGAAGTCCCATCTCCCCAACACATGGCAGCTGTAGGACAGTTCGCACTAGCTTGTCACTAATACTTATTTCCCCAGTGCTGTCTTCTGAAGCATCCTGGCTTCTTCAAGTGACAGTTTTTATTACAGGTGATAGATTTAGGAACTCTGTGTTAGTTAGCCAGGAAGACTCTTTTTGAAATGCACTTTCCAGCTTCCCTGGGAAAACTTGTTTTTCTTAGTTTACAGGGAGTTTACAGACCTTTTGGGGGAAAAAAAATTAATTCCCTTGTTACATGTGACCCTTTTATCCATTTTCCTTGTGGCACGTTAAACATACTCAAAATAAAACAGAACTGAACACCATATATCTGTACATCTGAATGGCAGTGGGCATAGCTCACCACACAGGAATATACAAGTACAGAGAGAACAGGAGTGCAGGGATATGTACGTGTGTAGACAACATGGAGTGAATGAATATGTAAGTATGGAGTGAACAGGGTGCAGGAATATGTAAGTATAGAGAGAACATGGTGTGCAGGAGTATATACGTATGAAGAGAACAGAGGTTGAAGGAATATGTAAATATGAAGAGAACAGGCGTTCAGGAATATGCAAGTATGCAGAGAACAGGGTGCCAGAATATATACTGTGTGGAGAGAACAGTGGGTGCAGGAATATGTATGAAAAGAACTGGCATGCAGGACTAATTAAGTATGGAGAGAGCAAGGGGTGTAGGAATATGTAATTATAGAGAGAACAAGGGTGCAGGGATGTGTTAGTATGAAGAGAAAAGGGGTGCAGGAATGTAGGAGTACAGAGGGAACAGGAGTACATTGATGTAAGTATGGAGAAAACTGGGTGCGGGTATAAATAATCATAGAAATTAATCAATTGGCTTCAGAGGTGGCTGGATTTTATCCAGAAATTTGTGGTGAAAGGTTTCATGGTTATGGTCAATCAGTTTTCAACTATAAGCAGCAGCTGGTATAATGCATATATTATTGGAAAAGTCGCTTATTACCTTTATGTACCTCTGATTATAAATAACATTAGTATTGCACATCAACGATGGTATAAAGGCTACAGAAGTTCAGGGAAGATGGTGGGACGCTGAGGTAATGTGGGTCATTCTGGAGCCAGAGAATGGAACAGCAATACACACGGGGGGGGATCTACAGACCTCTGGCACAAAGGGAGGAAGTAGACCAGGAACTAGTGGAAAACATACATGACATGGCAGCTAAAGGTAAAATCCTGCTACTAGGGGATTTTAATATGCTGGATGTGGATTGGGCTACCCAGATGGCTGTTTCAGTCAGAAGCACAGCCATCCTTGAATCCCTGCAAGGGTTTGGACTCGGGCCACTGGTGCATGAGTCAACCAAGGACAAGTCAGTTCTGGACCTGGTGTGGACCAGTGGGAACAGAGTCAAAGAATTACAGATGGAAAGGCAGCTGGGTCCAGTGACACCACATGGTGAGATTCAGCATGGAGACATGGACTCTGTTAAGCAACACAAGGGCAAGAGTATTAGATTTCAGGAAGGTGGATTTCAGTGAAATGGGTAGATGTATACAAGCAATCCTGGGAAAGGAAAAGGTAGCAGAGGGGTTGGAAGAACAATGGGAGAAACAGAAAGGAGCCATAGTGGATATAATAACAGTGCATTAGGATAGTTGCCAAAGGGAAAAGAAGGAGGAAACCACTATGGTTCTCCAAAGAGGTGAGGGATAAAGTCAGGGCTAAAAGGCTGAGCTTCAGGAAATATAATGGGCGACAAAGGGAGGAAGACGGGGAAGTGTACCTTGAATGTGTAAGGAAATCAAGGAAGGCTGTTAGGAGGGCAAAGGTGCAGATAAAAGAGGGCTTATCACAGTCTGTGAGCAAAGAGGATAAGGCATGTTATAGGTGCATCAGTGAAAGAAGAAACCGGGGGGTTGTGAGACTCAGAGGGAGAAGGAGAGTGTAAGGAGGGGGCTCTGAACAAGGCAGAAATACTGAACAAATACTGCTCAGTATTCACTAAGGAGGGGCTCTGGATTAAGGCAGAAACACTGAACAAATACTGCTCAGTGTTCACTAAGGAGGGGGCTCTGGACAAGGCAGAAACACTGAACAAATACTGCTCAGTGTTCACTAAGGAGGGGGCTCTGGACAAGGCAGAAACACTGAACAAATACTGCTCAGTATTCACTAAGGAGGGGGCTCTGGACAAGGCAGAAACACTGAACAAATACTGCTCAGTATTCACTAAGGAGGGGGCTCTGGACAAGGCAGAAACACTGAACAAATACTGCTCAGTATTCACTAAGGAGGGGGCTCTGGACAAGGCAGAAACACTGAACAAATACTGCTCAGTGTTCACTAAGGAGGGGGCTCTGGACAAGGCAGAAACACTGAACAAATGCTGCTCAGTATTCACTAAGGAGGGGGCTCTGGACAAGGCAGAAACACTGAACAAATGCTGCTCAGTATTCGCTAAGGAGGGGCTCTGGACAAGGCAGAAACACTGAACAAATACTGCTCAGTATTCGCTAAGGAGGGGCTCTGGACAAGGCAGAAACATCGAACAAATACTGCTCAGTATTCGCTAAGGAGGGGCTCTGGACTAAGGCAGAAACACTGAACAAATACTGCTCAGTGTTCACTAAGGAGGGGCTCTGGACACAGCAGAAACACTGAGCAAATGCTGCTCAGTATTCACTAAGGAGGGGCTCTGGACAAGGCAGAAACACTGAACAAATACTGCTCAGTGTTCACTAAGGAGGGGCTCTGGACAGCAGAAACACTGAGCAAATGCTGCTCAGTATTCACTAAGGAGGGGCTCTGGACAAGGCAGAAACACTGAACAAATACTGCTCAGTATTCACTAGGAGGGGCTCTGGACAAGGCAGAAACACTGAACAAATGCTGCTCAGTATTCACTAAGGAGCGGCTCTGGACAAGGCAGAAACACTGAACAAATGCTGCTCAGTATTCACTAAGGAGGGGGCTCTGGACAAGGCAGAAACACTGAACAAATACTGCTCAGTATTCACTAAGGAGGGGGCTCTGGACAAGGCAGAAACACTGAACAAATGCTGCTCAGTATTCGCTAAGGAGGGGGCTCTGGACAAGGCAGAAACACTGAACAAATACTGCTCAGTATTCGCTAAGGAGGGGGCTCTGGACAAGGCAGAAACACTGAACAAATACTGCTCAGTATTCACTAAGGAGGGGCTCTGGACAAGGCAGAAACACTGAACAAATGCTGCTCAGTGTTCACTAAGGAGGGGGCTCTGGACAAGGCAGAAACACTGAGCAAATGCTGCTCAGTATTCACTAAGGAGGGGGCTCTGGACAAGGCAGAGAAACACTGAGCAAATGCTGCTCAGTATTCACTAAGGAGGGGTCTGGACAGGCAGAAACACTGAGCAAATGCTGCTCAGTGTTCACTAAGGAGGGGCTCTGGACAGGCAGAAACACTGAGCAAATGCTGCTCAGTATTCACTAAGGAGGGGCTCTGATGCAGAAACACTGAGCAAATGCTGCTCAGTATTCACTAAGGAGGGGCTCTGGACAAGGCAGAAACACTGAACAAATGCTGCTCAGTATTCACTAAGGAGCGGCTCTGACAAGGCAGAAACACTGAACAAATGTTGCTCAGTATTCACTAAGGAGGGGCTCTGGACAAGGCAGAAACACTGAACAAATACTGCTCAGTATTCACTAAGGAGGGGCTCTGACAAGGCAGAAACACTGAACAAATGCTGCTCAGTATTCACTAAGGAGGGGCTCTGGACAAGGCAGAAACACTGAACAAATGCTGCTCAGTATTCACTAAGGAGGGGCTCTGGACAAGGCAGAAACACTGAACAAATGCTGCTCAGTATTCACTAAGGAGGGGCTTCTGACAGGCAGAAACACTGAGCAAATGCTGCTCAGTGTTCACTAAGGAGGGGCTCTGGATAAGCAGAAACACTGAGCAAATGCTGCTCAGTATTCACTAAGGAGGCTCTGGACAGAGCAGAAACACTGAGCAAATGCTGCTCAGTATTCACTAAGGAGGGGCTCTGGACAAGGCAGAAACACTGAACAAATGCTGCTCAGTATTCACTAAGGAGCGGGCTCTGGACAAGGCAGAAACACTGAACAAATGTTGCTCAGTATTCACTAAGGAGGGGGCTCTGGACAAGGCAGAAACACTGAACAAATACTGCTCAGTATTCACTAAGGAGGGGGCTCTGGACAAGGCAGAAACACTGAACAAATGCTGCTCAGTATTCACTAGGAGGGGCTCTGGACAAGGCAGAAACACTGAACAAATGCTGCTCAGTATTCACTAAGGAGGGGGCTCTGGACAAGGCAGAAACACTGAACAAATGCTGCTCAGTATTCACTAAGGAGGGGGCTCTGGACAAGGCAGAAACACTGAACAAATGCTGCTCAGTATTCACTAAGGAGGGGGCTCTGGACAAGGCAGAAACACTGAACAAATGCTGCTCAGTATTCACTAAGGAGGGGGCTCTGGACAAGGCAGAAACACTGAACAAATGCTGCTCAGTATTCACTAAGGAGGGGGCTCTGGACAAGGCAGAAACACTGAACAAATGCTGCTCAGTATTCACTAAGGAGGGGGCTCTGGACAAGGCAGAAACACTGAACAAATGCTGCTCAGTATTCACTAAGGAGGGGGCTCTGGACAAGGCAGAAACACTGAACAAATGCTGCTCAGTATTCACTAAGGAGGGGGCTCTGGACAAGGCAGAAACACTGAACAAATGCTGCTCAGTATTCACTAAGGAGGGGGCTCTGGACAAGGCAGAAACACTGAACAAATGCTGCTCAGTATTCACTAAGGAGGGGCTCTGGACAAGGCAGAAACACTGAACAAATGCTGCTCAGTATTCACTAAGGAGGGGCTCTGGACAAGGCAGAAACACTGAACAAATACTGCTCAGTATTCACTAAGGAGGGGCTCTGGACAAGGCAGAAACACTGAACAAATACTGCTCAGTATTCACTAAGGAGGGGCTCTGGACAAGGCAGAAACACTGAACAAATACTGCTCAGTATTCACTAAGGAGGGGCTCTGGACAAGGCAGAAACACTGAACAAATACTGCTCAGTATTCACTAAGGAGGGGCTCTGGACAAGGCAGAAACACTGAACAAATACTGCTCAGTATTCACTAAGGAGGGCTCTGGACAAGGCAGAAACACTGAACAAATACTGCTCAGTATTCACTAAGGAGGGGCTCTGACAAGGCAGAAACACTGAACAAATACTGCTCAGTATTCACTAAGGAGGGGCTCTGGACAAGGCAGAAACACTGAACAAATACTGCTCAGTATTCACTAAGGAGGGCTCTGGACAAGGCAGAAACACTGAACAAATACTGCTCAGTATTCACTAAGGAGGGGCTCTGGACAAGGCAGAAACACTGAACAAATACTGCTCAGTATTCACTAAGGAGGGGCTCTGGACAAGGCAGAAACACTGAACAAATACTGCTCAGTATTCACTAAGGGGGGCTCTGGACAAGGCAGAAACACTGAACAAATACTGCTCAGTATTCACTAAGGAGGGGCTCTGGACAAGGCAGAAACACTGAACAAATACTGCTCAGTATTCACTAAGGAGGGGCTCTGGACAAGGCAGAAACACTGAACAAATACTGCTCAGTATTCACTAAGGAGGGGCTCTGGACAAGGCAGAAACACTGAACAAATACTGCTCAGTATTCACTAAGGAGGGGCTCTGACAAGGCAGAAACACTGAACAAATACTGCTCAGTATTCACTAAGGAGGGGCTCTGGACAAGGCAGAAACACTGAACAAATACTGCTCAGTATTCACTAAGGAGGGGCTCTGGACAAGGCAGAAACACTGAACAAATACTGCTCAGTATTCACTAAGGGGGCTCTGGACAAAGGCAGAAACACTGAACAAATACTGCTCAGTATTCACTAAGGAGGGGCTCTGGACAAGGCAGAAACACTGAACAAATACTGCTCAGTATTCACTAAGGAGGGGCTCTG
The DNA here is from genome assembly GCA_016271365.2 of Neoceratodus forsteri. Lineage (NCBI taxonomy): Eukaryota > Metazoa > Chordata > Ceratodontiformes > Ceratodontidae > Neoceratodus > Neoceratodus forsteri. Next base: position 13,211,566 of record JADMNL010000038.1, on the reverse strand, counting down.
GACAAGGCAGAAACACTGAACAAATACTGCTCAGTATTCACTAAGGAGGGGCTCTGGACAAGGCAGAAACACTGAACAAATGCTGCTCAGTATTCACTAAGGAGGGGCTCTGGACAAGGCAGAAACACTGAACAAATACTGCTCAGTATTCACTAAGGAGGGGCTCTGGACAAGGCAGAAACACTGAACAAATACTGCTCAGTATTCACTAAGGAGGGGCTCTGACAAGGCAGAAACACTGAACAAATACTGCTCAGTATTCACTAAGGAGGGGTCTGGACAAGGCAGAAACACTGAACAAATACTGCTCAGTATTCACTAAGGAGGGGCTCTGGACAAGGCAGAAACACTGAACAAATACTGCTCAGTATTCACTAAGGAGGGGCTCTGGACAAGGCAGAAACACTGAACAAATACTGCTCAGTATTCACTAAGGAGGGGCCTGGACAAGGCAGAAACACTGAACAAATACTGCTCAGTATTCACTAAGGAGGGGGCTTTGACAAGGCAGAAACACTGAACAAATACTGCTCAGTATTCACTAGAGGGGGCTCTGGACAAGGCAGAAACACTGAACAAATGCTGCTCAGTATTCACTAAGGAGGGGGCTCTGGACAAGGCAGAAACACTGAACAAATACTGCTCAGTATTCACTAAGGAGGGGGCTCTGGACAAGGCAGAAACACTGAACAAATACTGCTCAGTATTCACTAAGGAGGGGGCTCTGGACAAGGCAGAAACACTGAACAAATACTGCTCAGTATTCACTAAGGAGGGGGCTCTGGACAAGGCAGAAACACTGAACAAATACTGCTCAGTATTCACTAAGGAGGGGGCTCTGGACAAGGCAGAAACACTGAACAAATACTGCTCAGTATTCACTAAGGAGGGGGCTCTGGACAAGGCAGAAACACTGAACAAATACTGCTCAGTATTCACTAAGGAGGGGGCTCTGGACAAGGCAGAAACACTGAACAAATACTGCTCAGTATTCACTAAGGAGGGGGCTCTGGACAAGGCAGAAACACTGAACAAATACTGCTCAGTATTCACTAAGGAGGGGGCTCTGGACAAGGCAGAAACACTGAACAAATACTGCTCAGTATTCACTAAGGAGGGGGCTCTGGACAAGGCAGAAACACTGAACAAATACTGCTCAGTATTCACTAAGGAGGGGGCTCTGGACAAGGCAGAAACACTGAACAAATACTGCTCAGTATTCACTAAGGAGGGGGCTCTGGACAAGGCAGAAATACTGAACAAATACTGCTCAGTATTCACTAAGGAGGGGGCTCTGGACAAGGCAGAAATACTGAACAAATGCTGCTCAGTATTCACTAAGGAGGGAAGAGTCAAGGACCACAGTTGGGGTGCAGAGGTGATGGGGAGGAGGTGAACACCAGCCCATTCATAGTGGAAAGAGTTCTGGAAGAACTCACAAAGCTGAAGGTGGATAAAGCCATGGGGCCAGACAGCATCCACCTGAGGATATTAAAGGAGCTGCAAAGGGAACTAGCAGCGCCTATGGCAGCCCTGTTCATAGAGTCACTCAACATGGGTGTCGTTCCAGAGGACTGGAGGAGGGCACATGTAGTCCCATTGCACAGAAGCAGCAGTAGTGTGGAGACGGGGAACTACAGACCAGTCAGCCTCACCTCAATGGTGGGAAAGATCATGGAGACACTGCTGAAAGAAAGGATGGTGTCACAAATGGAATCCAGTGGTGCTCAGGATCTGAGGCGACATGGGTTCACAGCAGGAATGTCATGTCAAACGATTCTAATAGTTTTTTTTGATTGGATGACTAGGGAACTTAATTAGGGAGGGGCGATAGATGTCACCTACCTAGATTTCAGCAAATCCTTTGACCCCATCCCAGATAGAAACTGATTAACAATGTGAGTAGTCTGGGCATGGGAGATAAGGTGGCGAACTGGGTTAGGAGCTGATTAACAGACAGGAGACAGGTGGTGGTAAATAGGGTATAATCTGGGGGAGAGGGGGATGACCAGTGGGGTACCACAGGGATCAGTACTAGGGCCAATCCTATTCATTGTCTTCAAAAGTGACATTGCAAAGGGGCTGGAAGGAAAGGTCTGCCTGTTTGCAGATGACACCAAGATCTGCAACAGTGTGGATACTCCAGAAGGGGTGCAGAAAATGAAGAGGGACCTGGAGAAGCTTGAAAGATGGTCAGAGATCTGGCAACTGAGGTTCAGTGCAAAGAAGTGCAAAATAATGCACCAAGGTAGCGGGAACCCTAGGGAGAGCTACAGGTTGAGGGGAGGAGATGACTATCACAAAAGAGGAAAGGGACCTCAGGGTTATCATCTCTGATGACCTTAAGGTGTAAAAGCAGTGTACAAAGGTGGCAGGGAGGGCCAGTGGCATGTTGGGATGCATAGGCAGAGGTATCACTAGCAGGAGGTGGTGATATCAATTTATAAAACACTGGTAATGCCTCACCTGGTGTACTGCATGCAGTTCTGGAGACATAAATAAGGTGGAGACTATCCAGAGAAGAGCAACAGAGATGATACAGGGTTTATACTACAAAACATATGAGAAGAGACTAAGGGACCTCAATATGTACACACTGGAGTAGAAGAGTCAGCGGGGGGGGACATGATTGAAATTTTCAAGTACCTCAAGGGCATAAACAAGGTGCAGGCGGGGGGGGACCTTTTCCAATGTTGAAAAAGTACTAGAACAAGACAGTATGATATGAAATTGGAAAAGGGGAGATTAAGAGGTAATGTGAAGAAATCTTTCTACACAGAAAGGGTAATCAACACTTGGAATAGTCTGCCACAGGAGGTAGTGGGGGCAAGCACAGTGGAGAGGTTTAAGCATGCTTGGGACAGGCACAAGGAAAGCCCCTTCTTCTTGAGAAGGAGGAAGTGTTGCAAAGCCATTGATCACATAGGGTAAGTGTCCACATACAATGTATAGGGCCTATGGGTAGACTGGATGGGCCTAGTATTCCTTATCTGCCGACAATGTCTATGTTTCTATGTATTGTGATTTTTAATGTAGAGGCTACAACGTCCCAAATGAACAATTGCTATTGCTGTCTGAGAGAGATGGCAGACTCCCTCTTTTGTTGATGTGAAGGTGGAAGAGGTGGTGGGGAGCTCCCTCTTGTTGATGTAGAGGAGGATGAGAGGAATGACAAACTCCTTTTTTTTCATGTGCAGAGGGAAGAGACTGCAGAGCAGAAGGATCACTTTGAAGTTATTCCCACTAGTATGTATGGTAGATGACTAGATAATGTTTTATTTGGGATGTTTTTCAGCTATGATTGAGAGTAAATTGGAAAGAAAATGGAAAAAATGTAGAGTGGGAAGGGAATATGGAGTTACGAGTAGACTATAATGTCGGAAAGCTTGAAAAAAAGTAAAGCTAGTGAGTATTTTAGAAAGAAGCATGTCAGTGCTATAATGGATAAGAAAGTACATTGGTAGATGGTGAACATGACAGGAGATGGAGTCACATGGGGCTTGATTTTAAAATCCCCTAGGAAGCAGCAAGTCCTTTGTGTGCCAAGCAAGTGACGCTCTCGGCTTGCGGCATTCTTCTGGCCATCACAAATGCCACAAGTTAGATCAGCTTTTCCCTGGTCTAACTTGCATCATTTGGGGACCCTTTTTATGGGGCTTGTGCCAAATCTTTGGTGGAAGCTGCCATAAAACAAAGAAATATAGAAATTGTCAGCAGATAAGGACTGCTAGGACCATCTAGTCTGCCTGTAGGCAGGAGACTATTGCAGCTTAGAAAATGGGCTTTTTATTTGGAGGCATCTGATTGGCTGGCACCCATTCCTCAGGGGTACATTAACTTTCAATAGATGCCCACCAAATAAAAAGTCCCAGTGTAAACCTGCCTCATGCCAAGACAAATATCCTTGTGCCCGTCTGACTTCATCATTGGCTGAGCAACTGGGCACACAATTTGAAACTGCCGCCATTTTTTTACCAGTTTGTGAGAGAAACCGAGTACCCCCCCCCACATACACACACACACACACACACACAAACACAGAAATGGATGTACAAAAAAAACTGTCACATACACTGCACTGGCAAAGCATTTTCTTTCCTTTTTCTTTTTTTTTAGTTATTTACGAGCATTGTACATCAGGTACGCTTCTGACTGCTCACCCATACTCAAAGCCTCCTGCTTTATTGTAACACCCCCACTGCGTGCCAGTTATGAAGGTAACAAGGACCGGGAACTCAAACAAAACAAAAAGAAACCAGAAATAACTCCAGTAATTATGGCAGGCAGTGAGGATCGGAGAACTTTAAAAAATGCAGCCTAAACAACTGCCTCCCGCCCACGTTCACTCTGACTAACAGCGGTTTTCCTTCTCTGTATCACAACATTTTCTAGTCCAGTAAAAAACACTTCACTCACCTGCAGAGTTGCCATCTGAGCTAAACGGGACAGCACTGTATGTACGAGCAGTGGTATTTTCATTAGTTTCCCGGGCCGTCTGTCTGCTACACTTGTCTCTTGCTTGCTGACATGCCAATAGGCTGTAAGAGACCGCTACCTCATCTACTGGTATGGTTCACAAGGGGAGCACCACTTTCTCCATATTTTATTCCTCAAATGCATCTAAACTACGGAAATTGAAAGTAGCGCTCCTCTCAGTTATAGCTCCATCAGTGCTTCCAGCTCCTATCCCCTACTCATGATGCCCACTTCCTCCATCTAGCCATTTGCCTGCAAGCGGTGGCAACAACTGGCAATTTAAAATGATACGGTGGGGACGCAGTACCGCTCCTCTCAGCATACCCGTTCATCGCATCCACCTCCTCTGCCAGTCCTCTAGCCTTTTTATATCTCTGATTCTCTAACGGTGACCAACACAAGAGTCTCACAGGTCCTATACTGTACAACCAGCTTTTCTTTCTTTTCTTTTTTTTTTCACTGCAATATCTCCCGTAGGACAAAACTCCTTACCATTTCCCCCAAAAAATCATTCCTATGCAGGCGAAGGAACTGTTTTATTACAAAACTTAATATACTCACTTTTTTATTAATAATTTTCCATCAAACTTAGGTTTTTACAGTGCCCATTTTCTAAGTGCAATAATACCCTCAGGGTGGGTAGTATTATGTACTGACCTTCCAGGGCTAAGGCCCTCCGTCATAAGGCCGGGCCTCATTACGCCCCTGGGCAGTCTGGTATAGCACACTACCGCCCACCCTGTCGGGTATTATTGCTTACTGAGTCCAATGTACTAAAATTGGGTTCAATTGAGTAAAAGGAGTTTGGTGCAACTGCATCAAAAAATGGGTGTGATGCAAAGCTTAACACAAGCCCTGAGTCACCAATTAAAAATCAAGCCATTGGTCTTGATTCCAGGTGTTGGTGAGCAGGCAAGTGTCTGCATTATAAACATTTGGTCATTCAGAGAGGAAGGACATGAGAAATACACAGAGGAGGGAATGGATTGATTCCAGGCATGGGTGAGCAGACAAATGTCTGCATTATAAACATTTGGTAAGGGTTACTCAGAAAGAGGGACATGGACCTCAATATTCAAAGGGGTTGTACCTGGTGCAACCACAGAAATGTGCCATGAGGCTATATTCAGAAGATAGAATTGCACTGTGCAATTCCCGATGCACTGTGGCGCTAAGATAATGCATGTGGCGAATCTCCAGGGGCGTGCCTTTGCATATGTGGCACATCCCGATATTCAGCCTGGGATGTGCAGTGCATCTGTGGCACAGCCCAGAGGTGTGCCGCATACATGGACCCAAAGATAGTCAGAAAAAAAGGCTTAACTGGTAGCCACCCACAGGTGGACTGTTGTAGTGCAGGGCACAACATAGCAGCCACCAGCCATGGGTGGCAACCCCTCAGACCACCATTCACAATCTCCCATGGTATGCCCTGGTAGTCTAGTGGATCCCTCCTCCTAGTTCCATACCCCGATTCCCATTACAAACCATTTAAACCATCCCTGGTGGTCTAGTGCTTCCTCCCTCCCTGCTTGTAACCTGATCGCCCAAAATAAAGATTTCTCTACCTCCGCTGGTGATCCAGTGGTACCCACCTCCTGCTCGTAACTCTGATCACTGTACAAAATAATGTTGTAATGTCCTGGTAGTTAAGTGGCACCACCCAGGACCTGCAGCCCACACAGCTTCCCGGTCGCCGGCAGGCAGCAAACCCACCTGCATACCTCTGTGGCTGCCTGCCAAATAACAGCTCCCAGTGTCTGCTGGAAGCATTATATGGTGCACACTGTGAACCAGTTGACTTGCTGTGCATACTGTAATAGTCATTCACAACTTTATAAATGCCTGTCACAGTATGCACTGCAGGCTCACTGGCCCACAGTGCTTGCAGCAGATACTATAAGCTGTTATTCAGTGGGCAGCCCCAGAGGTATGCGAATGGGCTTGCTGCCCGACGATGAGCAGGGCGGAGCTGGGTGAGCTGGGGATCATGTGTGTGTGTGGGGGGGGTGCCACTGGACTACCAGGGAATTAAAACAGTCTTACATACGGGTCGTACCTGAAAATAGGCAGCTATGCTGTCTAGTGTACCTACCCTGTTAACAAAAACTAAATAAATAAATAAAAAATATGGTGCTCATGGTTACGGGGGGGGGGAGAGGGGGTACCACTGGACCACAGGGAAGTAATGATATCTTTATTTCAGGTGATCAGGGTTGTGGGCGGGGAAGGGGGTACCACTGGACTTCCAGTGACTGCACTGCACGCTGTGTAGGTCGCCAGGTGCATTTCTCTGGCTGTCCCTGCACAACTCATGCAAATGGCTGTATTGGCGCCTTGCATGCATTATGGCCTCATTTGCATATTTGTGTCTGAATATCGGGAATGTGCGCACAGTGTATCTCTGATGTGCTGGCGAATTTCCCATTCCTGGTATTCAGAGCTGCCTGGGGGATGCACAGCACATTGTATTTGTGCTGCAGGCATTGCTTTATATATTCAGACAAACTGCGACATGGCACATCTCTTTTGAATATATCCCTTTGTTGCTCCAGCGCAGTTCAGTTGCACAAAGCAAACACTTGTGCCACTGCCAGGCACACTTTAGAATATCTAGCTTGTGAAGTGCACAGGGGAGGGACAGGACTGATTCCAGGAGAGGGTATGCAGTCAGATGTCTGCATTATAAACATTTGGTCATTCAGAAAGGAGGGACATGAGAAGTGCACAGAGGAGGGAATGGACTGATTCCAGCCGTGAGTGAGCAGGCAAGTGTCTGCATTCTAAACATTTGGTCATTCAGAGAGGAGGGACATGAGAAGTGCACAGAGGAGGGAATGGACTGATTCCAGCCGTGAGTGAGCAGGCGAGGTTCTGTATTATAAATATTCAGCCATTCAGAAAAGAGGGAGTTAAGAAATGCACAGAGGAGGGAATAGATTGTAGTTAAGTCTTGGAAGTGATAATGACTCAAGCAATGTTTTAAAAGTGATAGTGAATCGATGAATCGCTTTATTTTAATATAGTGCATTTCCATTAAAATGTTCAAGGCACACTACAGTATTTTAAGCTACAGAAAGTTTCTTTTGAATTATTGTCAAAATGAGAGGAGAAGCCATGCAAAAAAAGGTTTCAGCTGCAGAGGAGTCTAGAAAGTGATGAGTCGAGCAGTGTTGCATAGATGGTAGGAACTCATTTAATCACCCTGCCATTTGGATCCAGAAAGTTAGGTACAGATAGAAGTAAACTTTGCAGATCTGCTCTGGGAATGCCCAGTTGGAAATGGAAGACACAGTAAAGTACCTTGCTGTCTGACTTGACCAAGAACTCACTTTTGGATACACACTGAGCATGCTCTAGAGGCTCAAACTCTACCAACTAATTTATTTGTTTGTTTACCGGGTAAGGTGTACTCATCCCATGTACTGCTTTCAGGCACAACCTGGGCCATGAAGATGGCACGTGGGAATCTGGAGAACACGGTAATTAGGAATGGTGCAGGTTATAAAGCAAACTAGAAATACAGTAGCATACATACAGATAAGGTGTAAGAATATACTGGAATGCAAGATACACAAATTGAATACAGTACAGTAATGTAAGGTGCAAGCACAATATGTATGCAGGTACAGTCCGGCAGTCTTAAGAATATCCAGCTCAGAATAACAGGACAGGTTTGGTCTAGGAGCAGGGGAAGGACTCTCATCTGTAGGATACCTGACTGAGCAAGTACATTTGGCTTCTGCCAGCAGCCAGGCTTTAAAGTGTGTTTTAAAAGTGAGGTGTGAGTCTGGAGAATGGAGGGAGGCAGGAAGTTTGTTCCAAAGCCTTGGAGCTACTAAGGACAGGGCTTTACTACCCACAGACATAGAAATCTTAGGAACCTCTAAAGGTGGGACTGAGAATTGTCAGAGGCACCTGGGAGTGGCTTTGTGTTTGAGCAGGGATAAGTAAGAAGACAGGTTACCACTTCTAATGGCATTATCTAGGATGCATCCAAGGGCATAGTTATACCTTCCTTGTAATGGGAGGCATTCTAGGGACTGACACAAGGTGCAGTGGTACGTGCAGTAGGGTGTCATAAGTACAAATCTACAGATGCTATTGTAGGAGAAGGATGCATAGGTGTAGGGAGACTTCAACATGCCAGATACAGATTGGTCAATACCAGCAGGAACATCTGCCAGAACTAGACTCATAGTGGATTCCCTGCAGGGGGAGGGCCTCAAACAACTGGTACAGCAACCCACAAGAGACAGGGCTATCCTAGATCTAGTACTGACTAACAAAGAAGGGATCACAGATCTCCAGGTAGAAGGTCACCTGGGGGCCAGTGACCATCACATGGTATGGTTCAATTTAGCTACTACATCTAAATCATCCCATTCCAAGGCAAAAATGTGGGACTTCAGAGGAGCTGACTTTGATAAGATGGCCAACAGAGTTAAGCTAGCCCTGGCAAAAAGAAACACAGGTGAGGGGGTACAGGCAAAGTGGGCAAGCATTAAGGATGCAATACTTGAACAACATCCCATTGTGTTAGACAGAAAAGGAAGTGCAAAGAAGAAGGAAACCACTTTGGTTCTCAAATACAGTAGCAGAAAAGGTCAGAGCCAAAAGGCTGGCCTTCAGGAAATATAAGGAACACAGCGGATGAAGATAGGGAGGCATACCAAACTGCCCTAAGGGAAGCAGGTAAGGCAGTAAGGCAGGCAAAGTCCCAAACTGAGGAAACACTAGCACAAACAGTAAAAGAAGGTGACAAGACTTTCTATAGATACATTAGTGAAAGGAGAAAGTCCAGAGGGGGTATTGCTAAGCTTAATGGAGAAAAGGGAGCATGTGAGGAGGAGGACCCTGTAAAGGCATCTATCCTAAATAGATACTTTTGCTCAGTATTTACTGAAGAGAAGGTAGGGCAGGGCCCACAGCTCAGCATCATGGACACAGGGGGGAGGGAGGTGAGCACTACTCCCTTCACAAAAGAAAGGGTCCTACAAGAGCTTGCTAAGCTCAGGGTGGATAAGGCAATGGGACCTGATGGCATACATCCCAGGGTACTTAAGGAGCTAAAGGAGGAACTAGCAGAGCCATTAGCAGAGTTGTTTAGTGAGTCTCTGAGCACAGGAGAGGTCCCAGAAGACTGAGAAGGGTTTATGTGATCCCGCCCACAAGAGTGGTAGCAGGGAGGAGGCGGGGAACTACAGACCAGTCAGTCTTACCTCAGTAGTGGGCAAGATTATGGAGGCACTCTTAAGGAAAGGATAGTGCAACATCTGGAATCCATAGGGGCACAGGATTGAAGACAGCATGGGTTTACAAAGGAAGGTCCTGTCAAACTAATCTCATAGATTTCTTTGACTGGGTAACCAGAGTGGTGGACCAAGGGGAGCAGTTGATGTCACCTACCTTGACTTCAGCAAAGCTTTGACACTGTTCCACATAGAAGATTGATAAATGCTTAGGTAGGCTCGGGTCGAAGTTGGTCAACTGGGTAGCAAACTGGTTGACTGGCAGAAAACAGAGAGTGGTGGTAAATGGTATACAGTCAGAAGAGATGCAAGTCACAATGGGGTACCTCAGGGATCAGTCCTGGGCCAGTCCTATTCAACATCTTCATTAGTGACCCCGAGATGGACTAGAGGGTAAGGCTTGTCTGTTTGCAGATGACACCAAGATCTGCAACAGAGTATGATCCAGATGGGGTGGGCAGAATGAGAAGAGATCTGGATAAACTAGCAGAATGGTCAGAAGAGTGGCAACTGGGATTTAATGCAAAGAAGTGCAAAATCATGCACATAGGGAAGAGAAACCCGAAGCCACTTATAGGCTGGGAGGAGTTGCTAGCAGTCACAAAGGAAGAAAGAGACTTGGGCATCATCATCACTGATGACCTAAAATCATCCAAGCAGACCTCTAAAGCGTGAGGTAAGGCTAGGGGTGTTAGGGTGTATAGTAGGGTATCACAAGTCGTAAGAGGGAGGTAATAATCCTCTGTACAAGACATTGGTTAGGCCCCATCTGGAGTACTGCGTGCAGTATTGGAGGCCACACCTTCATAAGGACATTAACCAAATTGAGGCAGTCCAGAGAAGGGCAACCAAAATGGTGCAGGGACTGCATCAGAAGACATATGAGGACAGATTAACGGAGCTCAATATGTATACCCTTGAGCAAAGGAGGGAGAGAGGTGATATGATCGAGGCATTCAAACACCTTAAGGGCATAAACAAGGTGAAAGAGTCTAACATGTTTAAATATAAGAAAATAGCAGGACAAGAGGACACAGCATGAGATTAGAGGAGGCCGATTAAGGGGTAATGTGAGGAAATTCTTTTTCACAGAAAGGGTGGTAGATGCATAGAATGGCTTACCACAAGAAGTGGTGGCTATGAATACAGTGCAGGGCTTCAAACAGGCATGGGATAGGCATAAGGGAGCAATACAAATGACTATGAATAGATAGGTCACTGACAGAGCAAAGGCCAATGGCACATTTATAAGGTAGAAAAAGAAATGGGCAGACTGGATGGGCCTTGCGGTCCTTATCTGCCGTCAACTTCTATGTTTCTATGTTTCTATGTTTCTATATATAGGGCTGCAGTAATCTAATAGGGGAAGAAGGTTACCTTGCGTTATGGCGAGGTGTGCCTATAGGGCCAGGTAGTGTTTGAGTCAAAAACTAGCCCCTAGTTTCTGTGTGATCCGCCATACAGTGATATTAATATGCTCTGAGAATGTTCGGGAGAGGTATAGTGTGACATCCAGGTATTTAAAACTAGGTACATTCAGCGTGGGTGGGGGGGCTTCAGGTGTTAGAGCTATGAAGGCAGAATTTGTTTTGGAGAGTTTTAAAGATTGTGTTTGGACCCCAGGAGCATGACTTTAGTTGTTTTCTTGTTTTTTTGTTGTTGTTGACTAGTATCCCATTGGTCAGAAACCATTTGTGGGCTGTCCCACAATTTTGGGTGAGGGTGGTGGATAGAATTTCCAAGGAGTTGTCGCTATGATACAATACTAAATCATCAGCCTATAATAGGACCTCGCTTGAGAGGCCAACTGCAGGCAGGAAATTTATGAAAAGGGAAAATAGCAGAGGACACAGGATGGGATGGAGTCCTGGGGAACTCCAGTGTATACTGCCATGGCCATGGAGGTGGCTGTCCCAATGTTAACTGATTTGGTAACTCTGAAACCACAAAGATGTACCAACCGAGCACCCAGACTTCATCAGCTTAATGTGGAGGAGGTTGTGGTTGACCAGGTCGAACACCTTTGTTAGGTCTGCAAACATGGCACCCGTGGTGTTCTCACTGTCCATGTTCCTGAGGACATGGTTGGTGAAAAGGCTCAGAGCAGATGTGGTGTTGTGGTGTTTCCTGAAGCTGTCTGGTTATGGGTAAAACAGTTTGTATTTATCTATGTGTTCAGGGAGGTGGCGGTGGACTACCTTTTCAAGGAGTTAGCTAAAATGAGGGAGTATAGAGATAGGCTTGTAGTTGTCAGGAGAAAGATCATCTGCCTTAAAGATGTGGACAGCTATGGTGTTCTTCTATATGGTGGGCATGGTTGATAAGGCCAAGGTGAGGTTAAAGATAAAAGGAGGGGGTTTGGAGATGTAGGGAGTGATGAGCTTAAGAAAGTGGGGGTAAAGTCCATTGCTATTTGGACTGCCCCTGTTTGGGTGGCTCATCAGACATTTGAAGGTATCTCGAGGCAAGATGGGATGGTGAGCTGGATGTCATTATCCACCTAGGTACTAATGATCTGGCAAACTGGAAACCTAAAGAAGTTCAGGAAGAATTTAGGAAATTGGGGAAGGGTCTCAGGCAACTAGCTACTTTTGTCACCTTTTCAAAAGTACTACCTGTGAGAGGTTATGGGAGAGCATAGGAACTTTAACTCATTGTTAAAGAACTGGCACTGTGAGGAAGGGTTTGGATTCATTAGTGACTGGGGACCCACCTGGAGGGATGGAGGCTTGTTCAAGTCTGATAGCCTGCATCTGTCCTGGAGGGGAATCCAAGCACTCAATAATAAGTTTAAATGCTACATGAACAAACATTAAAACTAGCCAAGGGGGGGGGGGTGGTAGGCCAACAAGGAGGGTACCTAACCCCCCCACAGCTAGCAGTGGAATTGGTGAATGGGAGGAGTGGATATCTCTACAAAGCAGTGTGCAAAAGATGGAGATAAGCATCCAAGAGGTGGATAGGCAGAAAGGGGACAAGATTCAGCAGAAGGGCAGACAGCAGGGAGAACTGGGTATAAAGGACAACCAGGGGAGGGGGCAGGAATAGGACACCTAAACAGTTCAGGGAGTTCAAATCATGGAAAGCCATGTGTGCTAATGCCAAGAGCATTAGCAGCAAGATAGAGGATCTGGAGGCTGTAAGGGAGCAGTCGGACCTGGATATTGTGGCCATCACAGAGATCTGGAGTAATGATAACCATGACTGGGAGATGGCCATACCTGGTTACAACATATTCAGAAGAGACAGGGCAGGCAGAAAGGGAGGAGGAGAGGCACTTTATGTGAAAGATGGCATAAAGGCCACAGAGATCCAGAAGGGACAAAATGGGGGCGAGATACCGTGGGTTAAGCTGGAAAGGAAAATAGGGTCAGCTGTTCTCACAAGGGTGGTTTAAAGACCACCATCCCAAGAGGAAGAAACAGATAGGGAGCTGATGATAGCCATTCAAGGGATGGCAGACAAGGAGGAGGTGGTGCTGGTTGGAGACTTCAGTATTCCAGACACAGACTGGAGCCTTCCAGCAGGAGCAGCAGCCAGGAGCAGATTTATCCTGGACTCCCTTCAAGTTGTCTTCTTCAAGCAACTGGTCATGACACCAACTCGACAGAAGGCAATACTGGACCTTGAGCTCACAAATGGGGACAGTGTGGTGGGAGTAACAGTGGGGAAGCACCTGGGGAACAGTGACCACCGGTCACTGTGGTTTGAAATCACAGAAGTAGCAGAACCAAGCCACACAAAAACACATATCCTGGATTTTAGGGAGGCAGACTTTAGGAAAATGGAGAGTTGCTTGAAAGAGGCATTAATGGAAATGGGGCAGGAATCAGGGGTAGAGGTATAGTGGGCAATATTTAAAACGGAGTTTAAAGGAGCAACAGAATTATGCATTAAGCAGGTTAGCAAGGTGAAAAGGAAAAGAAGGCCATTATGGTTTTCCAAGAAGGCAACGGAGAAAGTGAAAGCCCAAAATATCGCATTCAGGCAATACAAATAAACACAGGCGGATACGGAAAAGTACCAGGAGAAGCAAAGGGAGGCAGAGAGGTCACTAAGGGAAGCCTAAGATCAGACAAAAGAGTACATTGCAAAATCAGTGGGTAGCAGGGACAAAACCTTTTACAGGTATGTAAGTGAAACAAGAAAAGCAAAGGGAGGGATAGTGAGACTGATGGGACTATGGCTCTCAAAGGAGGTGGCAGGGAAGGTTAAGGAGAAAAAGGCTGCATTCAAAAAGTATAAGGAATCACAGACGGAGCACGACTGGGAACTGTATCAATTAAAGCAGAAAGAAGTGGGAAAGGCAGTCAGAAAAGCAAAGGCCCAAACCGAGGAAAGGATAGCCAACTCAGTTAAGAAGGGGGATAAAACCTTTTATAGGTACATTAGGGAACATAGAAAGGTTAAGGGAGGGATAGGGAAGATTAATAAAGGAGAGGGGAGGTGGGCAGAGGGAGACAGTGAAAAGGCAGAGATACTGAATGAATACTTTTGCTCAGTATTCACAAAAGAAGAGGAGGAGTTACCTAAACCAAACAGTAGAAGCACTCTGGATAGTGGGGTTGATACCAGTCCATTTAAAGAAGAAAGAGTACTGAAAGAACTTCTAAAACTCAAGGTGGACAAAGCAATGGGGCCTGATGGGATTCACCCTAGAATCCTAAAAGAGCTAAGGGAGGACCTAGTGACACCACTAACCACACTTTTTAACAAATCATGGGAAGATGGGGTGGTACCTGAGGACTGGAGGAGGGCAGATGTGATTCTCCTTCACAAAAGTGGGAGCAAGGCAGAAGCAGGAAACTACAGACCTGTTAGTTTGACCTCAGTGGTGGGGAAAATGATGGAATCACTTCTGAAAGAAAGAATTGTTGAGTACCTAGAGGCCAATGGGGCACTGGACCCAAAGCAGCATGGATTCACAGCAGGAAGGTCATTTCAGACAAATCTAATCAATTTCTTTGACTGGGTGACCAAAGTAATAGACCAGGGAGGGGCTGTGGATATGGCCTACCTAGACTTTAGCAAGGCATTTGACACAGTCTCGCACAAAAGATTAATAATCAAGTTAGCCAGCCTGGGAGTGGGTCCCAGGGTGGCAGCCTAGGTAGAAAACTGGCTGCACAACAGGACACAGAAGGTAATAGTGAATGGAACACATTCTGAAGAAGGGGTTACTAGTGGAGTACCTCAGGGCTCAGTACTAGGTCCAGTCCTCTTTAACGCCTTTGTAGGTGACATTGCAGAGGGTCTGGAAGGAAAGGTATGCCTCTTTACGGATGACACAAAGATCTGTAGCAGAGTTGATACACAAGGGGGTAGAAAGGATGAGAAGGGACTTGGCAAGGTTGGAGGAATGGTCAGACATATGGCAACTTAGATTCAATGCAAAGAAGTGCAAAGTAATGCACCTGGGAAATAAAAATCCAGGAGAAGAGTGCACAATAGCAGAGGAGGTACTAACAACAACAGTAATGGAAAGGGATCTAGGTGTAGTCATATCAGATCACCTAAAGGTGGGTATGCAATGTGAGAAGTCAGTAGGGAAAGCAAGGGGGATACTGGGATGCATAGGGAGGAGCATCACAAGTAGAAAAAGGGAAGTGGTTATCCCTCTATACAGACAGTTGGTGAGACCCCATCTGGAGTACTGCGTGCAGTTTTGGAGACCTCATCTACGCAAGGACATAGACAGGATGGAAGCAGTCCAGAGGAGGGCAACTAAAATGGTGCAGGGTCTACATCAGAAACCATATGAAGAGAGACTAAGAGAGCTTAATATGTATACCCAGGGTTTTAAATAATTGATTAGCAGTTTCTTTCTTGGGACAATACTAACTGTACAGAAAGTATTTACATAGGTTTTCTATAAGTATTATGTTTGTTAAACACAGTGAGGCAGGTGCTATGCATTTTCACAATGTTTTAGAACTTTTATGAGCAAAATGCTAATCAATTTTTAGAGTTAAATAAAACCCTGATGCCCTTGATGAAAGGAGGGACAGGGGGGACATGATAGAAACTTAAGTACCTCAAGGGAATCAACAAAGTCCAGGAGGGTAGCATGTTTCAGAAAAAGAGATGTGTAAGAACAAGGGGGCACAATTTAAAGTTAGAGGGGGGATGGCTCAGGGGTAATGTGAGGAAATTATTTTTCATGGAGAGAGTGGTGGACACATGGAACCACCTTCCTGGAGAGGCTGTGGGGTCTAAAACAGTGGAGGAATTCAAACATGCATGGGACAGACATAAGGCAATTATACTGGGGGGTTGCAGGAAATAGGCTGTTGGCTAACTAGAATCTGCAGCTTATCCAGTAGGTAGGGAAATGGGCAGACTGGGTGGGCCAAGTGGTCCTTATCTGCCATCAAAGTCTATGTTTCTATGACAGGATGGGGACACATGGAAGATGGCAACAGTAAAGCTGACATACTGAACATGTACTTCTGCTTGGTCTTTAATGAAGAAGAGGTGGGTAATGGGCCTAAAGGGAATACAAGGGATGGGAATGGTGCAGAAATGGACACAAGTCCCTTTACATGGGAAAGGATCCTGAAAGAACTGGAAGGAATAAGAGTTGACAAAGCAATGGCCCAGATGGGGTGCACCCCAGAGTCCTAAAGGAACTAAGGGAGGTGGTGGCTGAACCTCTGGCAACCCTGTTTAGCTGATCACTGGAAACGGGAGGTACCCAAAGACAAGGACAGGAGATGTAGTCCCCTTATACAAATGCAGGAACAAAGAGTAAGCGGGACTCTACAGACCAGTCAGCCTGACCTTGGTAGTGGGGAAAATCATGGAAGCACTACTGAAGGACAGATTTGTGGAACATCTGGTTGCTAGTGGACTACAGGACCCAAGGCAGCATGGTTTCACCAGGGGAAGTCATGTCAAACCGACCTCATTGAATTTTTTGACTGGGTGACAAGGGAGATGGATCAGGGGTGGGCAGTGGACGTGGCCTGTTTGGACTTCAGCACAGCCTTTTTTTTTTCCATCAAAGTTTTTGTTCAGGTTTTCTTTGGAGCAAACAGCATGAATGACAGCCATAACATACAAAGATTAGAGGAAGATAATACATCATTGTTGCAAGTGAGTAATGCCAGGAGGAATCTTACATTCTCGTTCATATTCAGTCTGTAATATTTCATAATTTTCTGTCTAATAACTGGGTCATGTGTCCCATTTCATCTTTCTCGTATGAGGACTATTTATTTATTATGGGATAATATCTAACCTGTGCTGCATAACCCATATAAACCACTTCCCCAAAACTGATTAAATGTCTTCTCCCTGAGGTTTACCTTGGCTGTTAACTTTTTCATGCAATATATTCTCTGTACCGTATCTTCCCAGTCTTTCTGGTTCAGAATGTTATCCGGGAGCCACCTAGTGGTGATGTTTTTTGGGGTTTTTTTTGCAGCAATCAAAAGAATGGCTAGCATCTTTCTGGTGTGAATATTTCTAATATGTAGTGGGAAATGCAGTATAGCACATTTTGAAGTTCATTCTTGCAATTCTGGGAACAGTTCTTTAACTGCTTTATGTATGTCTAACCAAAATGGTCTAAGGATCATGCTGCCATGCAGCTCCAAAAAACATGAGTATGGGCTGCCTTTTTCTCCCCAGACCTTCTCCAACATCCTATTCTATGTAAAGCATCACATTTTCCTGTAATTTGGGGTGTGCAGAAGTATCTAGATGAACACTTCCAATCATATTCCTTCCATGCATATGACATCAAGACTTCATGCTGTGCAATATATATCTCCCCACACCCCCATCCTCCACAGACTGACAGACAACAGGGTGTACCATTTATTTATTTTATTTTTTATTCAGTTTTTGTTGACCGGGTAAGTACACAAGGAAGATTCTGCCTATTTTCAGGCACGACCAAGGGGAGTGGGGATACAGATGAAATGCCAACTGACCTTGAACCAGAGTAAGCTGTTGGTGGTATTTTTAGTGAATGAGGGAAATTTGGCCAGGGCACCGGGGAAATTCCCCTACTCTTTTCGAGAAGTGCAATGGGATCTTTAACATCCACCTGAACTACCACCAGAACAGGCAGATGGGACCTCAGTTTAACATCTCATCCGAAAGACGGCATCTCAGGAGTGCAGCACCCCCCTCATGCTGCACTACAGTGTCAGTATTGGGATATTAACCCAAGTGCCTGGTGTGGGGATAGAACCCACAGCCTTCTGATCTCCCGGCCTCAGAGGCGAGTGTGCTACCTGCTTAGCCACTGGCACTGCTAGAATGCATGGGGACATGAGGCCTAACACTCACCCCATTCGCCTTTTCTGTAGCATGTCAACCTGTTACCAGATGGAATGAGGTGAGAGATGAGTCTTGCAACCCAATGGCACATCCCAGTGCCTGTCAGTCTATGGAGGGTGGGGGCATGGGGCAGTGGGGGGGGAGTCAGGGGTCAACCCTAACATCTCATTTTCCCACTTATGTTGCTTTAACCCTAACTGATGCATTAAACAAAGTTTTTTACAATGAAAAATATATATACAGTACATATATACTCCCTATACCTAGGGTTTTCTGGAGTGGAAATCCGACGCTTGCTGCTAGTGTAGAACGCGGCGGCCTGGCTTCTGACAGGATCTTCTCGGTCCTGTCATATGCTGGTGCTGCGTGAACTGCACTGGCTGCCAGTACAGTGGCAGATCACCTTTAAAGTTGGCTTGCTGACTTTCAAAGCCCTGCACGGACTGGGTCCAGACTACCTGAAAGAGCTCCTGGTCCCTTTCTGCCCTGGGCAATCACTCCGCTCAACTGGCGAAGGGTTGCAGGAGATCCCTAAGGTATGTTTGAAATCTTCAGGGGCCAGATCATTTATGTTCGTGGCTCCCACATTCTGGAATTCTCTACCTCGCCGGTTCTGGGAGTGCACGATGTGGAGGTGTTGCTGGCCCTAAAGACTTTTTGTGGCACCAGGCATAGTGGTGAATAATTAATTGATAAATGTTGTGTGATTTTATGATCGTTTTATTCAGATCTGTTCTTGATTTTAATTTGTACGGCGCCTTGGCATTTGAAAGGCACCTAAACAATAAAAAATATTATTATTATTATTTATTATATATATAAACATAGAAGCATAGAATTTGACGACAGATAAGGACCACTTGTCCCACCCAGTCTGCCCATTTCCCTACCTATTGAATAAGCTGCAGATCCTAGCTAACCAACAGCCTACTTCTACCTTCCTCCACCCCCTAGAATTGCCTTATGATGGTCCCATGTCTTCTTGAATTCCACCACTGTTTTTGGCTCCACAACCTCCTCAGGAAGGCTGTTCCATGCATGCACAACCCTCTCTCTGAAAAAAAACTTCCTCACATTACCTCTGAGCCATTCCCCCTCAAGCTTCAAATTGTGCCCCCTTGTTCTTCCACACCTGGTTTTCTGAAAGATGCTACCCTCTTGGACTTTGTTGATTCCTTTGAGGTACTTGAAAGTTTCTATCATGTCTCCCCTGTCTCTCCTTTCCTCCAGGGTATACATATTAAGCTCCTTTAGTCTCTCTTGATAAGTCTTCTGGTGCAGACCCTGCACCATTTTAGTTGCTCTCCTCTGGACTGCCTCCATCCTGTCTATGTCTTTGCGTAGATTGGGTCTCCAGAACTGCACATAGTATTCCAGTTGGGGCCTCACCAACTGTAATGAGTGATAACAACTTCCTGTTTTCTACTGGTGATGCCTCTCCCTATGCATCCCACTATCCCCACAGCCCTCCTTACTGCTCTCTCACATTGCTTACTCACCTTTAGGTCATGACTACCCTCAGGTCCTTTTCCATTTTTTTTGTTGTTAGTATCTCACCCCCATTGTGTAATCTTCCCCTGGGTTTTTGTTCTCCAGGTGCATTACTTTGCACTTCTTAGCATTGAATCTAAGCTGCCATGCATTTGACCATTCCTCCAACCTTGCCAAGTCCCTTCTCATACTTTCTACCCCACCTTGTGTATCAACTCTGTTGCAGATCTTTGTGTCATCTGCAAAGAGACATACTTTTCCTTCCAGTCCCTCTGCCATGTTGCATTTAAAGACATTAAAGAGAATCGGTCCTAGTACTGAACCCTGTGGTACCCCACTAGTAACCCCCCTTTCTTCAGAGTGGACTCCGTTTACTATTACCTTCTGTGTTCTGTTTTCCAGCCAATTCTTTACCCAGACTACCATCTTGGGACCCACTCCCAGGCTGGCCAACTTGTATTTTAATCTTTTGTGTGGGACTGTGTCAAATGCCTTGCTAAAATCTAAGTAGGCCATGTCCACAGACCCTCCCTAATCTACTACTTTTGTCACCCAATCAAAGAAATCTATTAGATTCGTCTGACATGAACTTCTCGCTGTGAATCCATGCTGCTTTGGGTCCTGTGCTCCTCTGGCCTCTAGGTACTCAGCAATGCCTTCAGAAGTGATTCCATCATGTTCCCAATCACTGAGATTAAACTAACAGGTTTGTAGTTTCCTGCTTCTGCCCTGCTCCCACTTTTGTGAAGGGGAATCACATTGGCCCTCCTCCAATCCTCAGGTACCACCCCATCCTCCCATGATTTGTTAAAGAGGGTAGTCAGTGGTGTCACTAGTTCTACCCTTAGTTCTTTTAGAATTTTGGGAGGAATCCCATCAGGCCCCATTGCTTTGTCCACCTTCAGTTTTAAGAGTTCCTTCAGAACCCTTTCTTCTGTGAAAGGGCTGGTACCAATCCCCATATCCAGCGTGTTTCTATTGTTTGGTTTAGGTACCTCCCCCTCTTATTTGTGAATACTGAGCAAAAATATTTGTTTAGTATCTCTGCCTTTTCACAGTCACCCTCTGCCCCCCCTCCTCCCTTTATTAAGCCTCACTATCCCTCTATTGGTCTTCCTTCACTCCTGATGTACCTATAAGGTTTTATCCCCTTCTTAACTGAGTGTCTATCTTTTCCTTGGTTTGGGCCTTTGCTGTTCTGACTGTCTTTCCTGCTTCTTTTGCTTTACCTGATACAATTCTCTGTCCTGCTCCTTCTGAGATTCCTTGTACTTCCTGAATGCTCTCTTTCTCCCTAACCTTCTTTGCACTCCTTTAAGAACCATAGTGGTTTTTACATCGCTTTGTTTTATTTGCTTCACATAAAGGCTTGTTACCTCTGTGATGGCAGTTTTGATTATTTCCCATTGTTCTTCCACCCCTTGCTAGTGCATTCCTTAGGTACTCACCCATTTTGGCAAAGTCAGCCCTCCTGAAGTCCAGTACCTTTGCCTTTGCATGGCTTGACTCTACTGCTGTGTTTATCGTGAACCATACTGTTCGATAGTCACTAGTTCCCAGATGGCTACCCAGTTCTAAATCTGTGATCCTCTCACCATCTCCATTTGGGAGTACCAGGTCTAAGATTGCTCCCTCTCCAGTGAGTTCCGATACTAGTTGTCTAAGAAATGCCCCCTGTAGGGCATCTAGAATGAGCTCACTCTTAGAAGTGGCTGCTGCAAATGTACTCCAGTTAACATCTGGCATATTCAGATTCCCCATTAGCAATATCTCCCCTTTTTCTGCCATTCTAAGGATACTTTCTATCATTTCCTTGTCCATTTCCTCCCCGAGATGGGGGTCTGTATACAACCCCTGTGCGGATTGTGGTGCCATTGCCTGTCTCCAAATTGACCCACAGTGCTTCCTCTCCTCCCTGTTTATCCTTTGGTTCTGTTGCTTTGATTCCATCCCTTATGTAGAGATCTACTCCTCCTTCTCCTCCTCCTCTTTTAGCCTCCCTGTCCCTCCTGTAGATAGTGTATCCTGGTATGTTTATGTCCCAGTCATGGTTCTGTGTGTACCATGTTTATGTGACAGTCACAATATCCAGATGTTCCTCCTCCATCAAGGCCACTAATTCAGGAAGCTTGTTACCCATACTACGGGCATTGGTACTCATTGCTCTCCATTTTTTGATGGCTTTACCTCTTGTAGCACCATCCCTGTCCTCATTGACTTTGCTTTCTCCATTTACCCCTGTCCTGTTCCCTACTGACCTTTCTACCTTGGTCTTTACCTCATTTAGTACCCTGTTTTGTAGGGGAGGCTGGAAATTCCCTGCTGCTTATCAGTGCCTCCCCCTTGACTAGTTTAAAAGCTTGCCAATGAAGCATTTAAACCAATCACCCAGAAGACCTGTTCCCTTTCTAGATAGATACAGACCATACTACCAATATAGGCTGGGATCCTCCAGGTGGAACCCCAGTCCCCAATGAAGCCAAACCCCTGTGCTCTGCACCATTTTTTCAACCATTCATTGAATCGCATGGTGTGAAGTACCCTTGTCTCACCCTTGCCATAGACAGGCAGCACCACTGAGAAGGATACCGTGTGTGCTACTTGCCTTAGTCCCTTCCCCAACTCCACAAGCTCCTCCTGCACTGCTCTAATCTCATGTTGAGCCACGTCCTTCATCCCTAGGTGGACAATGATGTACAGCTCAGTTTCCCATGCAGCTGTTCTCATGATCCTGAGGATGTGCTTCCTGTCCCTCCAAGCCATGGTGCCAGGCAAGCGCCTTACTTCAGTTTTCCCTGATCCCCCCCAGTTCTGTCCCCCTAATAATTGAGTCCCCCACCAGGAGCTGCTTCTTTTTCCTCTGGTGTCCCCTAAACATAGAAACATAGATTTTGATGGCAGATAAGGACCGCTTGGTCCACCCAGTCTGCCCATTTCCCTACCTAATGGATAAGCTGCAGATCCAAGTTAACCAGCAGCCTACTTCTTCCTACCCCCACCTAGAATTGCCTTATGACTGTCCCATGCATGCTTGAATTCCACTACTGTTTCTGACTCCACAACCTCTTCCGGGCGTTCCATGCATCCACAACCCTCTCTGTGAAAAATCCCTATGTACCTCTGAGCCGCCCCCTTCTATCTTCAAATTGTGCCCCTTGTTCTTGCACCTCTTTTTGAAAGATGCTTCCCTCTTGGACTTTGTTGATTCCATTGAGGTACTTGAAAGTTTCTATCATGTCCCCCCTCCCTCCTTTCCTGAGGCTATACATATTTAGCCCTAAGTCTCTTCATATGTCTTCCAGTGCAGACCCTGCACCATTTTAGTTGCCCTCCTCTGGACAGCTTCCATCCTGTCTATGTCCTTGCGGAGATTGGGTCTCCAGAACTGCACGCAGTACTCCGGATGGGGTCTCACCAACTGTCTGTACAGAGGGATAATAACTTCCTGTTTTCTACTGGTGATGCCTCTCCCTATGCATCCCAGTATCCCCCCAGCCCTCCTTGCTGCCCTCTCACATTGCTTGCCTACCTTTAGGTCATCTGATATGACTACTTCCAGGTCCCTTTCCATTTTTGTTGTTGTTAGTATCTTACCCCCATTGTGTACTCTTCCCTGGGTTTTGTTTCCAGGTGCATTACCTTGCACTTCTTAGCATTGAATCTAAGCTGCCATACATTTGACCATTCCTCTAACCTTGCCAAGTCCCTTCTCATCCTTTCCACCCCAACTTGTGCATCAACTCTGTTGCAGATCTTTGTGTCATCTGCAAAGAGACATACTTTTCCTTCCAGTCCCTCTGCAATGTCGCTTATAAAGACATTGAAGAGGACCGGTCCTAATACTGAACCCTGTGGTACCCCACTAGTAACCTCAATTTCTTCAGAGTGGACTCCATTTACTGTTACTCTCTGTGTCCTATTCTCCAGCCAATTCTTCACCCAGGCTGTCGTCTTGGGACCCACTCCCAGGCTGGCTAACTTGTATATTAATCTTTTGTGTGGGACTGTGTCAAATGCCTTGCTGAAGTCTAGGTAGGCCATGTCCACAGCCCCTCCCTGATCTACTACTTTGGTCACCCAGTCCAAGAAATCTATCAGATTTGTCTGGCATGACCTTCCCACTGTGAATCCATGCTGCCTTGGGTCCTGTGCCCCTCTGGCCTCTAGGTACTCGACAATTCTTTCCTTCAGAAGTGATTAAATCATTTTCCCTACCACTGAGGTTAAACTAACAGGTCTGTAGTTTCCTGCTTCTGCCTTGCTCCCACTTTTGTGAAGGGGAATCACATCTGCCCTCCTCCAGTCCTCGGGTACCACCCCATCCTCCCATGATTTGTTAAAGAGTGTAGTCAGTGGTGTCACTAGTTCTACCCTTAGTTCTTTTAGAATTCTGGGATGAATCCCATCAGGCCCCATTGCTTTGTCCACCTTCAGTTTTAAGAGTTCTTTCAGAACCCTTTCTTCTGTAAATGGGCTGGTATCAACTTCTGTATCCAGAGTGTTTCTGCTGTTTGTTTTAGGTACCTCACCCTCTTCCTTTGTAAATACTGAGCAAACATATTTGTTTTGTATCTCTGTCTTTTCACAGTCACCCTCTGCCCACCCTCCCTCCCCTTTATTAAGCCTCACTAACCCTCCCTTGGTCTTCCTTCACTCCCTGATGTACCTATAAAAGGTTGTATCCCCCTTCTTAACTGAGTTGGCTATCTTTTCCTCGGTTTGGGCCTTTGCTGTTCTGACTGCCTTCCCAGCATCCTTTTGCTTTAACTGATACAGTTCTCTGTCCTGCTCCTTCTGTGATTCCTTGTACTTCCTGAATGCTTTATTTTTCTCTTGAACCTTCACTGCCACTTCCTTTGAGAACCACAGTGGTTTCTTACATCATTTTGTTTTGTTTATTTGCTTCACTCAAAGGCTTGTTACCTCTGTGATGGCAGTTTTGTTATTCCCATTGTTCTTCCACCCCTTCCTACCCATTTGCTAGTGCATTCCTTAGGCACTCACCCATTTTGGCAAAGTCAGCCCTCCTAAAGTCCAGTACTTTTGCCTTTGTAAGGCTTGACTCTATTGCTGTGTTTATTGTGAACCATACTGTTCAATGGTCGCTAGTTCCCAGATGGCTACCCACTTCTACATCTGTGATCCTCTTCATCTCCATTTGAGAGAACCAGGTCTAAGATTGCTCCCTCTTGAGTGGGCTCCAATACTAGTTGTCTAAGGCATGCCCCCTGTAGGGCATCTAGAATAACCCCACTCTTCGAAGTGGCTGCTGCAACTGCACTCCAGTTAACATCTGGCATATTCAGATCACCCATCAGCAATATCTCCCCTTTTTCTGCCATTCTAAGTATTCTTTCTATCATTTCCTTGTCCATTTTCTCTGCCTGAGAAGGGGGTCTATATACAACCCCTGTGCGGATTGTGGTGCCATTGCTGGTCTCCAAATTTACCCACAAAGCTTCTTCTCCTCCCTGTTTTCCCTTTTTGTTCTGTTGCTTTGATTCCTTCCCTTATGTAAAGAGCTATTCCTCCTCCTCTTTTACCCTCCCTGTCCCTCCTGTAGATAGTGTATCCTGGTATGTTTACATCCCAGTCATGGTTTTGTCCTTCCTGTGGGGCTCCCTTGTGACAGTTGTCCGCAACCTCTTTAGTCTCCTCTACGGCTGCATCCATAGGGGAATTATGCTCCATCAGAATGGTGTATGGATTGTGGAGTGGTACAACTGACTGGGTGAGCCTCTGTTCCACCACCCTCATCCTCCCTGAGCCCACTGTGGTCCAACTGCTGTGCTTTCTTGGCAATCTCTGAGGTAGTGGTGGTGTCCCTGATGCTCCCTGGGTGGGGGAGGTTCTCTTTCTACTGTACAATTTGGTCTGAAGACAGGCAACATCCTCCTACAGGGCAGAGAGTTGCCTGCAGATAGGGTAGCATCTCAGCCTCCAGAAAGAGTTCCGGAAGACTGCTGCCCCACAGCCAGTACATTTAATGCATCAGTTAGGATTGAAGCAACAAAAGTCAGGAAATGAGACATTAGGGGTGAGCACCTATCCCCCCCACACCCCTCCTCCACAGACTGACAGATGCCAGGGTGTGCCATGGGGTCGTGTGGCCCAACTCTCACCCCATTCCATGTGTAATCAGGTTGACATGCTACAGTAAAGGAGAATGGGGTGAGAGTTAGGCCGCATGACCCAGGGCACACCCTGGTGTCTATCAGTCTGTGGAGGAGGGGTGTGGGGGGTTAGGTGCTCACCCCAATGTCTTATTTACTGATGTTTGTTGCTTCAACCCTAACTGATGCATTAAACACAGTTTGTTTGCCATAAATGTCCTTACTTTTTGGAAAAGTGTAATATAAGTAGTAAAAAACATGTATTGGTGGGAGCAAGAGGCCCGGTGGGAGCACGGGACCCTTCTGACCCCACACTCCCACCAAGTTGCCCATTACTGTGTAGGCACTCCCACTTACGCATACGCTATACAGTATCCCTATATGGCAACGAATCCTTGGAACACAAACGAATAATATCTCATGAACCGTAACCTACAAAAAAATTCCACTGCAGGCTTACTGTATGGTTTAAAATCTTTTCCCAGTGTCATATTTAAGCTGCCAGTAGCGAAAATTCTGTATCTCACTTCGCTTCTGAGATAATAGCTGGAAAGGCATGACACAGACAGCAATGTAATCCTATGGGGAAAATGTCAACTTCAACATGGAATATCTCTGCAACCAATTAATTCCCCAACACCTAAACAGCATAATTCACATCTCTAGGACATCCCCTCGACGCCCTCAAATTTCAAATAAAAAGACCAAACCGTTACTGAGATATGCAATTCTAATGTTTTTACACCTTTAAAAATGTTTTGGCCGTGAGACAGCAAATTTATCATCTGCTAAAGAAATCCTAGGCTGCGAGCTAATAAAATCTTCGTCCGCAAGTGGACATCTTGTCTTGCCAATCTGGGCTATCTGGTCGTTCCCAGGGACATCTGGTCTTCTCCAGGGATATCTGGTCATAAAAATCTGGCTATCTGGTTGTCCCTCATGAAGGAAGCGAACCTCGCTCATGGCCAAAGCTCACTTAACAAACATCGTTAGCGAGTCAGAAGAAGAATTTATAACTTTAAAAATCTATTTTTGACACAAAGCAAACCAGATGCATGGCTCGATAGAGGGTTTCCCCCTGACCAAAACCCCATGCCTCATTTGCCCCAAAAGTCACCCGTGGAGAACGCTGCAACATTTTGTTTGACGGAAAATCTAAAAACAAGATGGCGGCTCGTGAACGAAGAATGTTTCTCATGGTGGAAGATTATCTGCCACAAGCATGCAGAATCTTCGACCGTGAAACCATTCTTCTTTCGCAAAATATACATATAAATTTTTGAGTGAACTGAGCATGCTCAGAACCCAAAAATTAAAAATTTAATAACTTTGGAACGGATTAATATTGTTGGGTTGGCAGTATAGCCTAGAGATTAGAGTAACGAACTGTGAATGAGCTTAGTACATCCAGCAGACCAGACCTGGGTTTGATTCTCAAAGCCTCCACTTGCATACTATGTGACTCTGAGCAAGTCATTTAACCGACCAGTGCTCCAGGTCACCCCTGAAAACAGGCACTTGTGCCTAGTGGGCCTTACCTGGTTACCAAAGACTAAAATAAATAAATAAAAAATGCTGGATTGTTCCTTGACCCTACCTCTTTCTGCATTCCAAGTTTCAGACCAAAAGACTACACGGTGTTCGCACAGAACCACAGGCAAAAAACATGTCAACAGTGACAAAAAGTGAATTTTTTGACACTTTGCTGCGCAAAAACCATATGTCCAACTGAAACTCAACTTGGTGAATCAAGAGATCTACAATGGCAGACCGTGCATTCCAAATTTCGTCCAAATCTTTTGAACGGTTGCAAAGTTAACTTGCAAAATGTGAGGTTTAACATTAAAGTGCCTACTCAACCATAACTATAGGGGCGTGACCACACCTCTGTTTTATATATATGTATCTATATATAGATATAGATATATATATATATATCTATATCTATATATATATATATATATATATATATATATATATATATATATAGATATAGATAATATATATATTACATATTTATATAATATTTCCCTTCCATTCTTCAACTGATAGGGATATTTCCGTGTCCTCTGCATTCGTCTTATTGCATGGGATGTAACTGTTTGGATTGATTTGTAGATTTCAAGTTCAGGTTTATTGCAGGAAAAACTCCATTGAGCAAGCTCATTCACAAGGAGGTCCTGGTTCATTTACACAGACATGTGGACATTACATACAAGGTATCATTGTCAATTGAAATAAAAGTACATACAAGGTTCACAAATGACAATTCATATGATACACCCAGGTATAGCAGGGTTCTGTAGGTGAAAGTTTGATACTTTATCAGCAAATGTATGGGAAGAATTGTACACATGATACAGATAAGTGCGTTAAAAGAAAAGGTTAGTGTGCAGGGACGGCAAGGTGAGTTTAAGAAGGAAGGTAGGGAGGAAGGGTAAAAGTAAGAAGATGAGGCTAGGGGCCAGAAGAGTAAAGGGGAAAAAGATGTGATGAGGAAGTGTAGAGGTAAAGGACAGTGAAAACAGGTTATGGGAATCAAGTCTATGGCTCTTTAAAACTTAGTCTTAAACTTCCTGTGAGGTTGCCGACCTGATTTGGACAGAACAAGGGTCGGTGCACGAGTAACTAACGTAAGGGTGAGGGGGAGGTTTAGTGGCAGTGACAGCTATCTTTTATTTTAGATGAAGATAAAGCTTTGTAGAGATTAATTGAGACAATGCTGGTTAGTTTCAGTACAGATTAGAGTTGGTTCAAGAATGTAGGAAGTGTGAATGAAATGGCAGGTTGTCCAAAGGTAGTATGAGTTCTTGGGATGTCGAGCAGGATGGTTTGATTTCCTGAGTGAGTAAACACTGCGTGAGATGCAGATAAGAGACATTATGTAACTTGATAGTTTGTGAAGGAGTATCTTAAGGGTCCAGATTCCTGCATGGAGCAGGCGTCTAGTGGGGAGTGAAGTCCAATCAACAGCTGTGTATAGGTCACAGTAATGGGTTCTGTGGGGGGCACTGGTGATGAACCGTATAGCATGATGGTAGAGAACATCCAGTTTACTTAGGCTCGTGATTGCAGCGGTGGCGTAGATTAAATCTCCATAATCAAGCAGGGGAAGAAATGTGACCAATACAAGCTTGGCTCGGGTCGCAAAAGGGAAGAGAGACCTGTTTCTAAAGAAGAAGCCTAGCCGTGCTTTGAGCCTCTTGGATAGGTCCTCAATGTGGTCATTGGAGTGAGCTTGCTGTCTATGCAAAAGCAGGGTTTTAAATAATTGATTAGCAGTTTTTTTCTTGGGACAATGCTGACTGTACAGAAAGTATTTATATAGGTTTTCTACAAGTGTTGTGTTTGTTAAACACAATGAGGCAAGTGCTATGCATTTTCACAATGTTTTAGCACTTTTATGAGCAAAACGCTAATCAATTTTTGGAGTTAAATAAATCCCTGAAAAGCCAAGATATTTAAATTGAAGTGACGATAAAGTTCTTTGGCAGCAAAGGGGGGATCCAAAGGCGGAATTACGTAAGATGAGCATTGCCTTGGTTTTCTTAGCGTTCAGCAGGAGCTTAGCTTTAAAAAGGTTACTTTCATGCTGAGCAAAGTCAGCTTGCAAGACGTCCCTAACTTCCGTTAGAGTTGTGCCAGAGGTATACAATACAGTGTCGTCTGCAAAGAAGTGAATACTGGAGTTCTTTATGTAGGAGCCAAGATCATTGATGTATACAGAGAATAGGACTGGGCCTAATATGGAGCCTTGGGGGACTCCCCTAGCAATCAGAAGGGGGGCTGAGAGACAACCATCTGCTTTGACTTTCTGCATCCTACCAGAGAGATTACTGGTGAACCACTGTACGGTAGACGGAGTGGCACCTAGGTTTGAAAGGCAGTTAATTAGGAGGGCGTGGTCAACAGTATCAAATGCTTTACTAAGGTCCAGGAAGACTGCACCGGTGACCTTCGTGGAATCCACAGCAGAAATCCAGACATTAGTGACCTTAGCCAAAGCAGTGACTGTGCTGTGTTTAGACCGGAAACCTGATTGTGCAGGGTTTAGGAGAGAGTAGGATTCAATATGTTGTTTCAATTTATTATAGATCAGCTTTTCGAGAACTTTAGAGAGAATAGGCAAGATGGAGATGGGCCTGTAATTGTTTAAATCGCAGGGGTCTCATGATTTAAAAAGAGGAAGAATGTGGGCATACTTCCAGCTAGATGGAACTGTTGCAGAGATAATGGATAGGTTGAAGATAAGTAGGATAGGTGCAGTGAGATGGGTAGAGCCTGTTCTCAGGAAAATTTGGTTCAAGTCCATCATCCCCGGCACTCTTACTGAGATCTAGATTAAGGAGAGAATCTTTAGCTTCTTTATAAGTAATAGTGCGGAGCTGGAGGGGATGGGATGGACTGTAGGTAGTAGAGGTGGAGCTTTCACAATTATTTACGTGGTTAGCATAGGGTGAGGAGTCAAAAGCAAGTCCAGCGGTAACAAAATGTAAGTTGAGTTCTTCAAGAATTTGGGTGTTGTTTTCCACCACCCTGCCATTGGTAAATATCTTAGTTGGGATAGATGGAGCTGAAGGACTGCCTTCAATAGATTTAAGTGTTCTCCAGATTTTTGGGGGGTTCCCTTTGGCTTGTTCCGGGATGGAGATATAGAAGTTTGCTTTTGTAGCACGAATGCTTTTGACACAGGCATTACTCGCAGTTTTGAAGGCCTGCCAGTCTGCAGGGCTCTTAGAGTACCTAGCCTGAGCCCAAAGTTTGTCTCTGCTGGTAAGCACTGCCTTTAGGCCTAGGGTAAACCAGGGGTAGGAAATGTTACGCACCCTGACATTGATAATGGGGGCATGCTTGTTTACCAGGGTAGTAAGGTTGTCATTAAGGATGGAGACAGCTTTGTCTGCAGTTTTTGCAAGATATAAATCTTGCCATCTGATCCTGCTCAGGTCATACAGAAAGCTTGACACATTAAACTTGTGAAAAGACCTCTTAGTTCTAAATTTGGACTATTGGCATGTTTTACTTTGTGATCTTGTGCATACCACCATACCATGGTCGCTCATATCATTCTGAAATACTGCTGAATGGGCGATTTTATGAGAGTGGGTGGTTAGAATAACATCTAAGATGGGACTTCCGGTGACGTCAGCTGACAAATGGCCGCTTAATTCCACAGCTCCGTACCCGTGGCTACCTAAATCCATTAATATCACTCTGAAAAGCCATGACTTCTCCAGCTAAGGCTACGAGGATAAAAGCTGGGAAGCTCCAGAATACTCCGGTCCAAAAACTGAGGGAAATGCTGCAACAAGATCAGCAAGATAACTTGGAGACACACGACTCAGCAGAGGGCCCGCAAGCAGGGACAACTCGTGTGGCAGAAACCCAGGTGGACCTGGCCTCAACAATACTACAGATGGCTCGAACGGTCCAAAAGATCGATCGGGATCTCTCAGAACTCAGATCGGATATTAGTCGAATAGACCATAAAACGGACCAGATGGAGCTCAGTCTAACACAGACAACGGAACAGACCGACAAGCATGACCGCTTAATAGTATACTTACTGGCCAGAGACAGGGAACTAACTAAACGAATTGACGACCTAGAAGGCAGAAGTAGGCGTCAGAATATTCGCATATATGGAGTTCCGGAGGGCGCAGAAGCAAAGCACAAAGACACAGTGACCTTCCTGCAAGAAATGCTCCATGCGATGCTCTCTATTCCAAAAGATCTGGATATTACAATGGACAGGGCCCACAGGTCATTAGGCCTAGAGCCCCGCAATCCGGACACCAGGCCTAGATCTTTGATTGCTCGCCTGACCCCGTACCGCTCAAAAGAGGAGCTGTTACGCCGAGCGTGGCAGCTGGGGTCCCTACAATACAAAGGCCAAAGGATCACGATAGACAACAACCATACCTCTACAGTTCAAGAGGCAAGACGCATACTCTGGCCAATGATAAAGCAATTAAAATCCAGAGTTATAAAGGCGCAGATTCTCCACCCGGGCAGGGTGAAGGTGGAAACTGAGAAAGGAATAAAAGTGTTCCTAGACCTTCTGGCGACCTCGCAGTTTTTAGCGGAGCATGGCATTCCCTCGCCGCCACTGAACAAAGAGAAGCTAGAACAGGACCTGCTAACTTCGGCCTGGTCAATAACTCAGAAGGGGGCTACACACCCTGGCTCGTCACAGAAGCTACCTCAAACAAATCTTAGGGCTGACATAGCAACCTTGATCAGAAGATATGGAGAACCTACAGCAGTAAACAGGAAAGCGGCTCATTTGAGGGAGGATGAAGAAAGCCCCAGCCAGATAAATACTTCGGAAACCTGAAGGACTTACTATCCAGGGCTATTACTAGGTTTGATCACCTGCGTGCTGCCTGACCCCTAGGACTGTACCTGCTTGGTTGCCTTCTTCCCCCGGTGCTGGGAAATGAAGCATAATTTAACCCCCTAGGCGAACATTGCAGACTGTAAATCCCTGATTAATATCTTGGACTGGACATGTGAATGAAGGATACAATGAAGGGGTTTTATACCTCTCATTCCGCTCAATTAATAACAGATTTGATGGTAAAAGTAAGGGGGATTTCTCTTTTCCTTCTCTGAACCTAAATTGATTGGGGAGGGAAGAAAAGCGGATATGACTGGGGGTGGAGGTGGGGGGGCGGCTGCGCGGGACATGTCCCATAAGAAGGAGGGTTGGAAAATGGGAACTAAGTGAGTAAAGATTCTCATTTGGTATATGGACTGATAGTTCAATACTGGTGACTAGGTCACGTACCCCGGTGGGTGAGACCACTGAGCACTAAAACATGCGGGCGGGCCACTGAGGAGTTAAAAAGTTAAGCAGCTGCCTGTCGAATTGCACTGAACAGAACTACTATAAAGGGCAGTGAGAACTACAATGCAAAAAAGACAATAATTGCGTCAAAGACTGCAGGGAACCCTTTATGTCTAGTGAAAAGGATACAAACTTAGTGATGTTGGTCAAGTTTGATTACATAAGGCTCCGGGGGGGGGAATGAGGCCTCAAGTTCGTCCATAGATGATCCCTGCTGACATACAAGGGCTTGGCCCTTATAGGGAAATTACCTATGGGCCTCTCAGGAAACTAATGCTAACGCTGAACTTCCTGTTTCTTGTTGCTCTTGCGATGGCCCATAAGCGGGAGACCTCCCAGCTTTACCATGGAAGTCGGTGACCCACACCATTGCAAGGTAGGACGACTGGTCCTCAAGCCAGAAGACCACCTACACTTTACATTATAGCCCCTCCACTATGGAATGGGGCGCTGAGTTACAGTTATGCCCACTGTTGTGCTTCACAAGTTATAGATTTTTTGTTTCAGTTACTAAACGAGGTTATATATAGGTACATAGATAAACATAAGCAGTTTATATTTGTAAGGTTGCACAACTGGATCCATCAATGTAAAGGACTAAAAGATATAAACTTATGGACTAAAAACGGCTGGTCATAATTCTAAAATACTTTCTTATAATGTGAATGGGAGCTTGAGTCCAATAAAAAGGAAGCAGATATTAAGATATCTAGCACTGCAGAGATGTGATGTCGGGTTCTTATAGGAAACCCATTTGTCACCACAGGAGGCCCTTAAACTGAAATACAAGACCTTTCCACAGGTTTTTCACTCATCGCTGCCAACAGGTAGGAAGAGAGGGGTTGCCATTCTTGTGTCGTCTTCCTTTCCCTTCGAGGTGGAGGAGGTGGTAGAAGACCCAGGGACGAGATATGTCCTGGCTATAGGGCAAGTACAAGATATGCCAATTACCCTAGTTAATGTGTATGCCCCCCCCCGGGTTCCCTCGCATCTTTTTACTCCTCCCTCACATAACTAGTGGCGGAAAAAACAAGAGGGATACTGATTATGGGAGGAGACTGGAATCTGGTGTTCAACAGGAACTTAGACACTACCTCCAAGATCTTAAACCCAGATCATAGAAGGGCAAAGTCAGTTAAAAAGATTTTTGAACAGGTGGCTCTGTTGGATGTATGGCGGAAAAGATACCCCACAGCTAGAGATTACGCATACTACTCCCCCCGCTTCAAAATATATTTCAGGCTAGATGCTTTCTATACCTTTTCTAGAGACCTCCCGCATTTTTTATCTATGTCGATAGAGACCTCCACCCTATCAGAGCATAACCCCCTTCTTTTAGAAATAGACCTTAGTTTGTCACGGCAGAATACGCAGTGGAGGCTGAATTGTTCCCCCTTTCGGGAACATACACTGGTTGAGGATCTTAAGCAACATATAGCCACAACCATAAGAGAAAATAATACAGGAGAAGTAACCCCTCAGATCCTGTGGGATACCCTAAAGGCCACAGTTAGGGGTAAAATCATTGCTATAGCCTCAGCAAAGAAAAGACAGGCAATACAAAGACACCAGGAACTTACTACACAAATTAAAAACTTAGAAGAGGACCGAAAGGTTAGATGGGATTGGGAGAGGGACCAGAATTTAAAGAAGCTTAGGAAGGATCTACAGAACATACAACAAATGGAAATGGAGAGGGCACTCTTTTATTTAAAGCAGAAGTACTATGAGGGGGACTCGATGGGTTCTCGTCTGCTAGCCTTCCGACTAAGGCAAAATGGGCAAAAGCTACGATCACAAAAGTGATATCCCCTACTCTAAGGCGCCCTGTTAACAGGCAAACTCAGATTGCAGAGTCCTTTGTCTCTTATTACACCAACCTATATAGTGCGCATGAAGAGACAACAAGGGAGAAAAATGAAATTTCTGGCCCTTCCCATTCCAACCTCACTCCTGAGCAGGGTCAATTACTAACCCAACCAATTACAAAACAGAAATTCTACAGGTTATTAAGACCCTTAAGGAGGAAGTGCCCTGGACCTGATGGTTTCGGGGCTGAGTTCTATAAGACCTTTGGGAAGGAGGTGGCTCCCCTCCTGTCGGAGGTCTTTAAGGAGATCTGGCGAGACAGGAATCCGATGCCCCCCTCATGGCAATACGCAACCGTTACTTTAATCCCTAAGGAGAATAAAGACCCTACCAAATGCGAGTCGTATAGGCCAATCTCCTTACTTAATTCAGACTACAAAGTCTTCACTTCTATTATAACCTCCAGACTAAACGCATTCGTACCAGATTTGGTGGGCCTTGATCAAACGGGCTTCCTCCATGGTAGACAGGCTCCAGACAGCGTCCAAACAGCCCTGAATATTATAGATATCATACATCATAGATGTATACCTTCGTGCCTGATGAGTTTAGATGCCGAAAAGGCCTTTGATAAAGTATCTTGGAGCGTGTTTTCCTTTTAATCCTAGAGACTATGGCCTTCCCGCAACACTTTATAGATAGTATTAAAGTACTGTATACACTAGTCCTCAGGCATATGTTAGAGTAAACAGAGGCATCTCCTCTCTGTTCAAGCTGGGTCGAGGCACCAGGCAGGGCTGCCCTCTCTCTCCACTCCTGTTTGCCCTATACATAGAACCTCTGGCAGTGGCTATTCGCCAGTCAGAAGAGATCGGGGGGGTGGAGGTGGGGGGACTGACCAGAAAGATACTCCTATATGCAGATGACATTCTGCTTTCCCTATCGAACCCTGATGAATCAATCCCGAAGGTGTGGATGGCTCTGGAGGAATTTGGTAAACATGCGGATTATACACTTAATAAAGCAAAGACAGAGGTCCTCAGCTTTTACTATACCCCCACAGACAAAATTAAGAAAATGTTTCCCTTAAACTGGGAAGCAACTAAAATGAAGTATTTAGGCACTTACATTACTAAACATTTTTCCCAACTATTCAAAGCAAACTATAGCCCTCTAATAAATCAAATGACAAAAGATTTTGAAAGATGGACTCTAATAAACCTCCCCATGCATGCCAGGATACAATCAATTACCGTGAACATCCTTCCTAGATTCCTGTATTTGTTTCAGTGTCTTCCTCTTGTCATACCCAGAACACAATTTCAGGTCTGGCATGGGAAGATTGCGAAATTCATTTGGAACAATAAAAGGCCAAGAATTAACATGCGCATCTTATAAATGCACCGGAAAAAAGGGGGCCGTTCCATCCCAGATGTGGAAGACTACTACCTAGCAGCACATTTGAAGATGGCTCTGTGTTGGTCCACTCCAACTTATGTTTCAAATTGGAAACTAATGGAACAAGGGTAGGAGGATGGACGAGGTCCCCCACTGGAGGCCAGAACATTGGTTCCCCAGGGTGCAAGGTTGGATCCCCACCCCTCACTCAGAGTAGTAAACAATACACTGACTACCACCCGCAGACTATGGCAGAAATATAGGATGGGGAAATCCATATGGCCCCTGTGTGGACTGGTGTGGTCTCCGGACTTCGCACCAGCCTGACTTGATCACACCTTCAAGACCTGGGCTAAGCGGGGCCTAGTACATCTTGGACAGCTTTTAATGGGAGACCTGATCGTGGACTTTGAAACACTCAAAAATGCATTTGGCCTACGACAGGTGGATCATTTTAGATTTCTACAAATTAGAGCATATATTTATAAGTGTCAGGAAGCAGATCCAGATCCCACACGGGTGCAGCCTCTCCTGGAATATATGAGGGCGGCGATGGGGGGACATGTGCAGAGGGTCACATATCAACACTATACAAACTGTTGGCAGCCCTTGAAAAGGACCCCTTGAGTAAAATCAAAACAAACTGGCAAAGGGAGTCAGATGTTGAACAGAGGGAGGTGGACTGGGACAAAGCATTTTATACTACTGTCAAAACAACCAGATCTCCACTCTGGCAAGAGTTTAGTTGGAAAATAAAAGTGCGCTATTTCCTCACGCCGGCCCTTCTTCACAGGACAGACCCTACCTGCTCGCACCTTTGCTGGAGGCTCTGTGGGGGGGAAGGTGCACACCACCTACATATATTCTGGACATGCCATAGGATACGGTCTTTTTGGAATAAGGTAGCGGAGATTCTGTCTGACCTATTTACATTGGACCGACCATTGGAGTGGCCGGAGACTGTGATGGGCATTCTACCCCAACTTGTTAAAGGTGGGGATTCCCTGTACCTCTGGGCCATACTACTGATCGCGGCCCACAACTCCATCACCCGAACTTGGCTGAAACCAGAGCCACCTACTTTTGAATCTTGGATTCAGATGGTGCAGGGATCTCCAATTTAGAGGAGCTCACATACAAAATTAACCAGCAAACCCACATCTACACCTGTAGATGGGCAAGGTGGCAAATTTGGCTAGGGGTCAGGTAGCATCCGTGGGGGTGGTTCAAGCTGTCCGCCCAGCATAGAGAGCGCTGCTCAGGCGCGAGTGCCTGTATGCTGGATCCACAGAGCAGGATCCAAAGTCGTCAGGAATTCGGCTAGGGGTCGGGCGGCGTCTGTGGGGGTGGTTCAAGCTGTCTGCCCAGCATAGAGAGCACTGATCATGCGCTAGTGCCTGTATGCTGGATCCGCGGAGCAGGATCCAAAGTCAGCAGAAATTCGGCTAGGGGTCGGGTGACATCCATGGGGGCAGTTCGAGCTGTTCGCCCAGTGTAGACAGCACCGCTCAGGCATGAGTGCCTGTTTGCTTGATCCACGGAGCAGGATCCAAAGTCAGCATGAATTCAGCTAGGGATCGGGTGGCGTCCGTGGGGGCGGTTCGAGTTGTCCGCCCAGCGTAGAGAACGCTGCTCAGGCGCGAGTGCCTGTATGCTGGATCTACGGAGCAGGATCCAAATTCGGCTAGGGGTCGGGTGGTGTCCATGGGGGTGGTTCGAGCTGTCCGCCCAGCGTAGAGAGCGCTGCATAATGACATGCAAATGGCCCCATTTGCACCTTGCGTACATTATGGCCTCATTTGCATATCCAGGTCTGAATATCTGGGACTTGCACCCAGCGCAGCTACAGTTGCGCTGGAGCATTCCCAGTCGTACCTGTCTGGGAGATGCGCCAGCACATTGTATATGTGCCTTGCACATTCTGTGCTATATTCAGAGGTGATGCACCATGGGGCATCGCCTTTGAATATCTCCCTATCTTGCTATGGTGCACCTCGGTTGTGCTGCTCCACTACTTGCACCATTGCCAGGAGCAGTCTGAATATTGGCACCTAAATTTCTTTGTGCCCCCTGTTGTTTGATTGTTTGCCATAGTCGTTTCTGTCGATTTTAAGTGCTGAATTTTTCTTTTCTCCCTGGCAGTGCAAGTGTTTTTAAGCAGAGAGGGGACCGAGTGGGAAGGTTAAGCCGCCATCAGCGAGGGGAGCGGAAGCGAAGTCCTTCAGCAAGGTCTTTGACACTGTGCCACATAGAAGGTTATTAAACAAACTGGGAAATGTGGGAGTGGGCAGGACAATAGTGCGGTGGGTAGGTAATTGGCTGGGCAGCAGAACACAGAGGATGTTGGTAAATGGCTGTCTCTCCACAGAAGGAAGAGTGCCCAGTGGGTACCACAGGGATCGGTGCTGGGACTGGTCTTATTCAGCATCTTCATCAGTCACATTGCGCAGGAACTAGAAGGCAGAATTTCCCTGTTCACTGGTGACACAAAACTCTGTGACAGAGTGGACACTCCAGAGGGTGTAGACAGAATGAAGAGGGATCTGCAGAAGCTTGATGAATGTTCAAGTTTTTGGCAGTTGAAATTCAGTGCAAAGAAGTGCAAGATAATGCATATGGGGCACAAAAACCCTGAAACAACATATTAGTTGGTGGGGTGAGGATATAGCATGCACCAAGCAGGAAAGGGACCTTGGGGTTATCTCTGATGACCTCAAGGCAGGGAAACTGTGTGGCAAGACAGGAGGTAAAGCAAATAAGATACTGGGATGCATAGGCAGGGGCATCACCAACAGGAAAAGGGAGGTCATAATTCCACTATACAAGACACTAGTGAGGCCCCACCTAGAGTACAGTGTACAGTTTTGGAGACCTTACCTATGTAAGGGCATAGACAGGGAAGAGAAGATGCAGGAGGGCAACAAAGATAGTACAGGGTTGCATCACAAGTCCTATGAGGACAGGCTGAAGGACTTGAATATGTACTTCCTGGTGGAGAGAAGGGAGAGGGTGATAAAATAGAGGCATAAAAGTACCTACAGGGAGGAACAGGGTGCAGGAATACACTATTTTCCAGTGAAAAAGATGTTCCAGGACTAGAGGGCATGGGATGAAGTTGGAGGAAGGGTGGTTCACAAGAAACATGAGGAGGAATTTCTTCACAGAACTGGTAGTGGACAAGTGGAACACCCTGCCAAAGGAAGTGGTGGGGGATGAAACAATCATGGGATTTAAGAATGCCTGGGATAAACATAAGGAAATTCTGGAGGTCAGGGGTAAGAAGCAACAGACTTCTAGGAAAACATAAAGGGAACTTACAAGCTCAAATGGGCAGACTGGGTGGGCCATCGTCCCTTATCTACTGTCAGTGTCTGTGTATCTATGTAGGAGAAATATATCTTAAATAGAAGGGAGCATTGGGGTGCCATCCTGGGAGGAATGCCCAGACTGGTTTCCTGGGCTGGTTGGGTTGGGGGAAGGTAGTTTATTTAGGTAGGCAGCGAGGTCAGAGCATTTCATGTTGAAGGCATGGGCAACAGCAGAGGGGTCTGTTAAAGGCTGGAGGGGGAGCTAAGGTGTATGACAGGGTTGAGTGTATGTGGGTTTAACACTGAGCCTATGGTGGACTAGAAGTGTTTGGGTTTCTTAGATTGTCCTTCTGTAGTTTGTGGAAGTAACTCATTTTCAGGGATTTAGTGGTTTGCTTACATTGGTTACACAGTTGTCCATAATCGTTCCAAAGGGTGGGGGGATTTTGTAAGCAGCTCACTTTTTGTGTCTCTCTCTTTCATGAGTGAGAGCAGCTCTTTTGTAATGAAGCCCATTTGTCTGTTGTCGAGTGTCCTCCCTGTGCTAATGACACATAAAGAAGCATTGAATGTGGTAGCAGGAAACTGCCATTCAGCCTGTTCAGTCTGCCGAACCTTACTTAGTACTTGAGCGTTGGCCCTATTGACCATCCATCCTTTTTTTTTTCACTCTGTTTATCTCCCCTGTGACCCTCACCTACCTCTCCTTCAGGCCAACTACCACAAGGGCTCTTACTTCTCCCGTCACCGATCTCGACCCCACATCGCAGCCACCTTAGGGTAACCCGATGTAACCCTTCATCGGGTGGGTCCTCCTCTTTTGCGGAGAAATGGCCTAATGGCCTAGGCATTGGCCCTGGGTGCTGCTGCGGCTGGGTCAGCTGTCGTGGAGCTTGAGGAGGCACTGGTCTGGGTAGCCATCATCTGGTCAGAGAAGATGTCATTTCTAGTTTTTCCTCTGATTCCCACTGCCACAGCTGAGCTTCCCTTGGACTCCACCAGGGGCCACTACAGAGCGATACCGCTCCCCCAACCCACCACAGGAGAGGAGAGGAGAGCAGTCCTCCGGACGCTCAATCCTACTCCTTCCCCTGCCGACCCTCTGGCGCCCAGGTCCGTTCCCGAACCTGCGTTGACAGCGTGGTGTGAGGTGAGGCACCAGGGCCTCAGCCCCCTGCGCCACTAGGCCGGCATCCATCCTTTTTTAAATAGTATTCATATCTTCTACTGATTTTACACTGTACCTGTTCCTCCCCAGTTTGAGTCCCCCACTGTTTTCGAGCATACAACTTCTTTAGGGAATTTGTTCCATCAGTTCACCACTCTTTAGTGAAAAATTATTTTTGGACATCCTTCCTAAATTTTATTGCAACCAGCTTTATAGGATTACCCCTTGTTTATATGTTGATGTTTAAAGAGGGAATTTGGTGAGAAATGTTCAATAAACTAAAGTTACATTGAGTGTCCTTGTGTGATGTAGATGCAGATCGCAATGTTTTTTTTGTTGTTTTTTTTTTAAGTTCCTGAATCATTAAAAAAATGAAGTTTATTAGCTCCTGCATGTTCGTAGCATCTGGGAACTACTCGGTGACTCGCTGGGGTGGAAGTAACATCAACTCCAGAATGCACCTATCAGAGTGTGTTCTGGAGTGAGGGGAATATCAAGCACACGGCATTGTAGTGTATGGGGAGGTGGCTGCTACTTGCATTATTGGTGACAACAATATATTTTCTGAATTTTTTTTTTTTTTTTCAATCGTTAATGTTAATGTTACTGCTGCTTCTTGATCTCTTGCTCATGGATCCCATGACGATCCGGCTGTGAATGACAATACTGCAATTCTCAACGTTTTGAATTGCAGTGTCTGTCTTCGATCAGGTTGTTGAGCACTGCTGGTAGTGTTCCCCAATGTGGCAGAGTTATCTGTCACTTATTTATGCCACATTACTTTGACATTTAGGGATTTGCCTTTTTAGTGAGTACTGCAGTTCAGGTTCTTTGCAGTAGAGTAAGGCGATCATTTAGGGAGGTAAAATTCACTCAGTTGTGTTGTGTTTTCAGGGTGCTCCTCGATTGTTTAGTCTGTCATCTGGTTTTGTTTTTTTCCTGACTAGGCTAACCTATGGGAGCACAGTTTCAGCATGGGTCCTACATTCCTCCTCTCTGACTGATATATCAGTGTCATCGTGTGCATGTAGCTAATCTGTGTAATACACAGCACTACTTCTGTCCCTGCAGTTCTTGACATACAGTTTCAGCATGGGTCCTACATTACTCCTCGCTGACTGACATATCAGTGTCACTGTGTGCATGTACTGTAGATAGTCTGTGTAATACACAGCACTACTTCTGTCCCTGCAGTTATTGACATACAGTTTTAGCATGGGTCCTACATTCCTCCTTTCTGACTGACATGTCAGTGTCACTGTGTGCATGTAACTAGTCTGTGTAATACACAGCACTACTTCTGTCCCTGCAGTACATGACATACAGTTTCAGCATGGGTCCTACATTACTCCTCGCTGACTGATATATCAGTGTCACTGTGTGCATGTACTGTAGATAGTCTGTGTAATATACAGCACTACTTCTGTCCCTGCAGTACATGACATACAGTTTCAGCATGGGGTCCTACATTACTCCTCGCTGACTGACCTATCAGTGTCACTGTGTGCATGTAGCTAATCTGTGTAATACACAGCACTACTTCTGTCCCTTCAGTACATGACATACAGTTTCAGCATGGGTCCTACATTACCCCTCTCTGACTGATATATTAGTGTCACTGTGTGCATGTACTGTAGATAGTCTGTGTAATACACAGCACTACTTCTGTCCCTGCAGTTCTCGACATACAGTTTCAGCATAGGTCCTACATTACCCCTCTCTGACTGATATATTAGTGTCACTGTGTGCATGTTCTGTAGATAGTCTGTGTAATACACAGCACTACTTCTGTCCCTGCAGTACATGACATACAGTTTCAGCATGGGTCCTACGTTACTCCTCTCTGACTGATATATTAGTGTCACTGTGTGCATGTGCTGTAGATAGTCTGTGTAATACACAGCACTACTTCTGTCCCTGCAGTTCTTGACATATAGTTTCAGCATGGGTCCTACATTACTCCTCGCTGGCTAATATATCAGTGTCACTGTGTGCATGCAGCTAGTCTGTGTAATACACAGCACTACTTCTGTCCCTGCAGTACTTGACATACAGTTTCAGCATGGGTCCTACATTACTCCTCGCTGACTGACCTATCAGTGTCAGTGTGTGCATGTAGCTAATCTGTGTAATACACAGCACTACTTCTGTCCCTGCAGTACATGACATACAGTTTCAGCGTGGGTCCTACATTACTCCTCGCTGACTGATATATCAGTGTCACTGTGTGCATGTACTGTAGCTAGTCTGTGTAATACACAGCACTACTTCTGTCCCTGCAGTACTTGACATACAGTTTCAGCATGGGTCCTACATTACTCCTCGCTGACTGACCTATCAGTGTCAGTGTGTGCATGTAGCTAATCTGTGTAATACACAGCACTACTTCTGTCCCTGCAGTACATGACATACAGTTTCAGCGTGGGTCCTACATTACTCCTCGCTGACTGATATATCAGTGTCACTGTGTGCATGTACTGTAGCTAGTCTGTGTAATACACAGCACTACTTCTGTCCATGCACTACTTCTGTCCCTGCAGTACTTGACATACAGTTTCAGCGTGGGTCCTACATTACTCCTCGCTGACTGATATATCAGTGTCACTGTGTGCATGTACTGTAGCTAGTCTGTGTAATACACAGCACTACTTCTGTCCCTGCAGTTCTTGACATACAGTTTCAGCATGGGTCCTACATTACTCCTCGCTGACTGATATATTAGTGTCACTGTGTGCATGTACTGTAGCTAGTCTGTGTAATACACAGCTCTACTTCTCTTCCTGCAGTACCAGACATACAGTTTACTTTTTGTGTGATATCTGTGGTGTGTGCGTGCGTGCGTGTGTGTGTGTGTATTGATTTTCTTTTGCTGTCTTATATTGGCAAGGGTCTAGACATTTGTTTATTGTGCAGTCCTGCATTTCATTTTCTGTGGCAATTCATGTGCAGGTGGCTTTGATGTGAAAGTACTGTGCAGAGAGCTTTATATATAGTGGTATTGTGTGATTCCATTGTTTAATCTGCACATAACTGGTGACACCACGTGGTGCTTCTGCCAATATTGAATTTGGTCACTTATATGTATTACTGTCACTGATTTTGTGGCATTACTAAGTGTCACTCCATTGCCATTCCTGTTTGTAAACATGCCTGCTTGTTATGTGGCTGCAAAATGTGTACAGTACAAGAAGGGGAGTCACGCCTAGCACATGGCATGCTGTGACAATCTCGCAGGGAAAATGCACTGGGTAATAACAAGCAATACAATGGTTTACTGTGCACTACCTCTGAATCACACTGAACATGGCAGGACATTGTGAAGAGGGTGTTGTAAAGCAGGTGACAGGTATGTATTTTACATGCATCAGGGTGGGATGCAACCAAAATCAAACAGCCCACATCCCGTCCTGTCACACAACCACATATGAACACTGAGACCCTATGATGTGGGACATACAAGGTGTGCAGGCAGGAATCTTTCAACACTGCAGTGCCTCAGGCTAATTCTAGGGTTTACCGAGTCTGCGGAAAAGATTTTGACATGCTGGCATGGTTCAGCAGATGGTCAGAATGCAGGTCATGGGAGGCGGTGGCTAGTACACTATTGTCCTATTACTGAGGATGCAATCACTAACCAGGTAGGGACCATGAGGCAAGAACTGGGTTTGGTGCCTTGTTTACAGTACTGCACTATAAGGGAGATTAGTGGGCAGCATTCAACACCAGTCATGCTGCATTTACCAAGCGCTGTGACTTTTCAGTGCACCACAGTATTCACCTTGGGACTAGCT
The DNA here is from genome assembly GCA_016271365.2 of Neoceratodus forsteri. Classification (NCBI taxonomy): domain Eukaryota; kingdom Metazoa; phylum Chordata; order Ceratodontiformes; family Ceratodontidae; genus Neoceratodus; species Neoceratodus forsteri. The sequence goes on along the minus strand of JADMNL010000038.1, from coordinate 13,167,621 downwards.
ACAAAATGGAAACCACATCATTGCCAGTGAGTGCCCTTCAGAAGTTGTGCACTGATGGGACAATGAAACAGAGTGCAGGTAGAAAATGAACTCCGCAGACTCTGTCGCTAGTACGGGACAATTGTCCTTTAGAGTCATCGGGGGCAGGATCTGACTCACTAGACCCATCACTTGCAATGGGGTCGAGACAATGCAGGTCATCATAAAAATGATCTGTGCCCCATATACTGTCATCAAATAAATATTCTTCTTCCACAGCTGCGCTGGCATTGACAGTGCCGGTGATCACCCTGACATGCTGTCATCAGAAAGCTGAGCCCCAGAATCAGTTATTATGCCTCTTTGTAAGTCCTCCATAGCATGGAAATGCTGCCGCCATTCTGGTGATGACATAAGAACACGCCAGACAAGACTGGCAGTTTTTCAGTGGTCACCATGAAACGGGACTGAAACAGAGAAAATGATCCAGAAATAGTACTTAAAACCATTTTTGGGGAGGAAAATGAATATTGCTTTGTGTTAAGGGGACTTGAGGCTACCTAAAAATGAGAAGCAGCAGGTGTGGCCTGATTCCGTCTTTAAAGTAAACCGTTTGCTCCAATTTACCCCATTAATCCCGTGGAGCTACTTATATTTATCTATCACGTCCCTAAGTTTCCTGCTGTCGACCACTCATCAGACCTGCAGAAAAACATCACAGCTGATTCTTAACTTTATTATTTTCTGAACTTTGTTCAGTTTTTTGTCCTTTTATGTCACGGTTGAAAGAACATTTGTTTAGATTTTCTACCTCCAGTTACAAGACCTACAAGAGTGACATTCACATGGTTTGTGCTTGCCATTTGGCTTGTCTCACAGTGTGAGGACTTTTGGTATCCTTGATCTGCAGTGTACATGCTGCCCCTGGGGGGGGATCATTAGGAAGTATGATTTGAGTTTTCATTGCTATGCCAATGATACTCAGCTATATCTGTCCTTTGCCCCAGGAACATCCAACGCAGTGGATGTGCTTAATATCTGTCTGGCCGAGATTATCGACTGGATGGCCTCCAGCTGGTTGCGACTGAACCCTGACAAGACAGAGGTATTGGTAGTGGAGTCGAACAGAATTTGTGATAGGATGGCCTCTGACTCAGTAACTGGACTTGTTCTTGGAGCTGTGTCATTGAAGGCCTCCTCTTGGGTGCAAAATCTTGGGGTGATTCTGGACAGAGACTTAACCATGGAGGCTCAAATATCTTCCATGGTTCGTACCTGTTTTTTCATCTCAGAAACATTGCCAGGATTAAGCCCCTTGTTCCACCTCTGGACCTCCCTACCTTGATACATGCCTTAGTCACATCTAGGCTAGACTACTGTAATGCGCTCTATCTCTGGGTCACACAAGGATCTCTCCGCAGACTGCAGCTGGTACAAAACGCAGCTGCCCAGTTATTGACTGGGCAGCAATAATTTTGTCATATTACACCAGTATTGTGCGAATTGCACTGGCTGCCAGTTAGGTGGAGAATCCTCTTTAAGGTGGGTCTTCTCGCCTATAAGGCCCTACACGGGCAGGGCCCTGGTTATCTGTCAGACCTTCTGATACCTGCTCTCTCTATCCGCCCTCTTCGATCTTCTAGTGGTGGCTTCCTGACCATTCCCAGAACGTGGCTTAAATCAGCTGGTGATAGAGCCTTTAGTGTTGCGGCTCCTGTTCTATGGAATTCATTACCAGCTCGGGTCAGGGAGGAACCCACTGTGAATATTTTTAAGGCCCGCCTGAAGACACTCCTATTCTCCTAAGCATTTGATACTTAGATTAGAATCTATTATAGAATTCGTGATTTTATTGAGCTGTTTATTATATTTCTGTATAAAAAGTTTGTGCTTTTCTGTTTAAGTACTGTTCTAAATTTGTACAGCACCCAGAGCCTCCGGGATTGGGCATCTTTTAAATAAATTTTGCCTTGCCTTACCAGTATATGAAACAGATAGGAACAAGCATTTGTCAATGACGAATGTTGTCTCGCTGGCATTGACATTGGTAGTGCAGGAGTTACAGATGCATAATAGGAATGGCAGTGAAGTATCGAACTGACACCAACCCCACCCCCACCCTCACCCTGCAGAGACTGACAGGCGTTGGGGTGTGCCTTTAGGATGTCCACTATAACGCTCATGCCATTTTACCTCAACCTACCCTGTAGACACTGACAAGTGTTGTGGTGAGCTTTTGGGTCTTTGGGCCTTATACTTACCCCATTCCATAAGGAAATATGCTGAGACCGGTGTAGTGTAGGAGAATGGGGTGAACTTTAGGGCTGAACACTCCAAGGCACACCTCGATGCCTGTCACTGGCTGCAGGGTGGTGGTGGGGGTGGAATGGCATGAGCATTACAGTCAATGATCCCAAGTCACACTCCTGATGCCTGGCAGTCTCTTCAGGGTGGGGTGTTACAGTTGGAAATCCTAACGTCGTAAGCGTTTGTTGGCATTTTCACTCCAAATTTTCAACATAGGCTTTTTGTGACCCCACCTCATGAAGAGCGGCACAATCAGTTTTGTTAGCTGAAAGGTGGTTTCGCACAGCGGCTGTGCCATTTGGCGACACAAGGACAAAAACACAATGTGGGCAAGTTGTGAAAAATGACAACTGTATTGTTCATGAGGAGGTGTAAAAAAAATGGCAACGTTGGAAATCTCGAGTGAAAATATAAAAATTTGAAGTCATGAGCATGCATAGAAAATGCACAACACACATCCATAACCCAATTATTTTTGGGATTTTTGTAGCCACATTTTCAACATAGGCATTTTGGGACCTCCCCTCATGAACAGTGGTGCTGCAATTTTGTTAATCTGTCCCAGAAGTTGATTTCCCACAGCGACCACGCCACTGTGCGCCACAGGTGCGGAAAAACATTTTGGGCAGGCTGTGAAAAATGACAGCTGTACTGTTCCTAAGGAGGTGTGAAAAATTGCCAGTGTTGAATATCTGGCATAAAAATATTGCAAATTTGCGAAGTTACGAAGATGTGTGGAAACTGTGCAACACACGCTTGTAACACAGTCATTTTATGGGCATTTGTCACCAAATTTTCAACATAGGCATTTTAGGACCTCTGTTCATGAACAGTGTCACCGTCATTTTCTCAAACTGTCCAGAAAATTGATTTTGCACAGCGACCACGCTATTCTGCACCGGCCGTGCAGAAACACATTTCGGCCAGGATATGTAAAATGCCAGCTGTACTGTCCATAAGGAGATGTGGGAAAATGCCAATTTTGAAAATCTGGAGTGAAAATATTATAAATTCACAGTTTTTAGCTTGCGTAGAAACTGTGAAAACACACACTCAGAAATCAGCCATTTTTTTGAGTTTTCACCAAATTTTCAATATAGGCATTTTGAGAGCCCCCCTCATGAACAGTGGCATTGTCGTTTCATTAATTAGTCCCGAAAGGTGATTCCACGCAGCGACTGTGAAATCACCTTTCAGGACCGAATAATGCCATGACAGTGACTGAATTCATGAGGAGGGGTTCCAGTAACCCCATGTTGAACATTTGGTGCCAAAATTTCCAAAAATGCCTGAGATATGCACCGAAGTTGAAAAAACCCTATTTATGCCATTATACAGCTTACCAGCATTTCTTCAGTTCGCACTCGGCTTTGAAGAGTGCAGACATATTCCTGGTCCACCAAAGATCGTCACGACATGCTCTGAAGGTAAGTATGGAGTGAGGGTGTGTATGTGGGGAGGCAGGGTGCGCAGAGGGTGGGCACGGGTTAGGGGAGGGCCACCGGAGTCGACGAGGGACCGTTTCCTGCTTTGCAGGTTTAAAAACACACAAAAAAATTGCAGGACAGTTTTTCTTGTACAGGGCATTTGGCATACTGGGGTGGGCTCCCAGCATGCTACCTGAGTGTTTTGTTTGGGGGGTTCTGTAGCCGACAGAGGATTAGTGTGCCACACAACAAATGGGGGAACATTATGCCGATGGGGAGTGGGCTCCCCCATTGGTGAATTAAACTGGGAAGGGGGACATGATGCTGAGGGGTACTGGGTACCCCCTTGGCACACACCTGAAATGGGGGGGTGCATTATGTCGACAGGGAGTGGGCTCCCCATCAGCAAATAACATGGTTTGGGGCATGCAGACAGGGGAATTGGGCACCCCTAAAGTCAGCTCTCTGCGTGGCAGCAGTCAGCACTGCCATGTTAACTGAAGGACTTCACCAGGAAAGGCACATAGGGAGGGTATGTTTTGGTGGCACTTCATGACGAGCTTGGCTGTCATTGCAGTGGACCTTTTCTTAGATGTGCTTGCCACATTATGTATTCCTGGTGTGGCGCCTGCATGCTGGCTTATTGGGGAATGAGGACGACCTACTGCTGCATGCCCTGCATTCGCTAACAGTGACCGTGTCAGCCAGATTCTGCTACTAATGCAATATGTTGGCCGTGCACGCACAAGCCAACATAAAAATGAGCAGAATAGGTGGCCAAGCAGTCCTTATCTGCCATCAAATTCCATGTTTCTAAAGCATGTCCAGCATGTCCCAAAACATCAACTTTGCCTAAATATGTTGAGCTAATCTTTGGCCAGCATGAGCATTCTGAGTGATCATCTGGGAAGTGGGCTCAGTTGCATTCTTGGGGGGGATTAGTTGGGGGGCGGGGGATTTGCACAGGCCCACATTATTTGAAGCCGAGGGTCATCAGAGGATGATTTCCAGACCAGCATCTCCCAGAAATGGTAGATCATGACTTGTGGATCACTGCTCTTTAAAGGGAATGTCCACGTAAAAACAGACCCCACCTCTGTGTTTAGGCAGGGCCCAATTAGAACTTTCAATAAAATTACCTTTTTTTGTACCTCCACCATTGTTATATATTAGTAATTTATCTGGCTGAGCCTGCTTCTCTGTGTGCTCGCATTTCATAATTCAGTGCCCTGAACATGCCGCCATGCTATAACAGTGGACATATTACTCAGTCCAGTTTGTCTACAGCGAAAAAGAGCTTTTTCAGTAGCACTTTGTGAAGAGTTTGCTTTGTTGTTCTCTGACATTGTAGCCTCTATTTGGGCTAGGATCCTACCAATGGGTCTAGCTCAGTCCCTCATGGTGAAGCCTGGATGAAGCAGAGACACTCCTGTTGTCTGGGCAGAGTTTTGGCCAGTGGAGATGGCCAAGATCTCCCAGGTAATTTTGAAGCTACTGCACACTTTCTGCGAACTGGACCCTGGTCTGATGTATCTCCTAGTGAAATGCATCAAGGCCATTGGTCCAGTGTTCACCAGGATAATTTAGTGTTTGCTTTCTGAGGGGTCTTCCCAAAGTCTTGAGGGAGGCGCTGGTGAAGCCCCTTCTTAAGAAACCATCTCTTGACCCCGACATACTGGTGAATTATAGACCTGCTCCAACCTCCCATTCTTTGGGATGGTTATAGAGAATAGTGGCTTTGCAGCATAAGGGGCATCTGGAGGCTGTTGACATCTGTGATCAGTTTGAGGCACAGTACAGAGACTCACTCATGCACATAATTTGGCTACAAATTTACTGCAAAGGCAACTCTAAGGAGTACGTTAAATATACATTTATTGAAGATAAAAGCAGCATCCCCCCTTTCCAAAATGCTCAGATTTGGAATGGGGATGCTGCTTTTAACTTTCAAGAAATGTAATATTTTAACGTACCCTAAAGTTGGGTTTCCTTGTGGTGGAGTTTGTAGCCGAATTATGCGTGCTGTGTGAGTTCTGTTGTTATTTTCCTTTGGTTCCTCCTTTGGGTTATCTCAGCCACCTTGTTTGTGGTATTCTCCTACAGTGCAGAGACAGCACTAGTCTGGGTGCATAATGATCTGCTCGGGGCTCGAGATCAAGGAGAATGGTCGGTTCTCATTTGCCTCGATCTGTCATCAGCATTTCATTCCGTGGACCACAATGTGTTGTTGGATTGCTTAGAGAGTATTGTGGACTCACTGGTATTGTCATCAACTGGAATGAGCCCTTCCTTTTGGGGCAGGAGACAGAGGGGGGGGGTGGTTATGGGGAATTTATCTTCTTCTCCAATGCTCCCAACCTGTGGAGTTCCTCTGGGTTCGATCCTATCACTGATGCTGTTCGCTGTGTATATGCCATCTCTGGGCAGACTCATTAAACAGTACAACTTGAATTTGAATTTTCACTGCTATGCAGATGATACTTAGCTGTGTATGTCTTTTGCACCAGGGATAGTTGGTGCTGTCAGTGCGCTGAACAAATGCCTTGCTGAGATCCAGGGCTGGGTGAACTCTAACAGGTTGAGTCTTACCCCGGCAAGCCAGAGGTACTGGTGATGGAGCCAGGTTGCGAGTGTGATGGGGACACCTCTGGGATGACAACAGGCTTGGTTATTTGGATTGGTCCTGTTGATGGAGTCCTCTGTGCTGTGAAATCTGGGAGTTGTCCTTGACGACAAGCTGACATTTGAAGCTCTGGTATTAGCTGTTGTCATAAAGTGTTTCTTACCACTCAAGAAACACACAGATTAACCCCCTAATTCCACCCAAAGACCTGCCATCACTAGTGCATGCCTTAGTAACATCCAGGCAAGACTATTGTAATGCTCTATCTCGGGATCAGTGGAAGGAACCTCTGTCAGCTGCAGCTAGTACAGAATGCAGCAGCCAGGCTACTGACAGGGCTGTCCAGATCTTGTCATATGACCTCGGTCCTGTGGGGTTTGCACTGGCTGCCAGTCAGTTGGAGAGTTCTCTTCAAGGTAGGCTTGCTCACCTATAAGGCCCTATACAAATTGCGCCCTGGCTACCTATCTGACCTCCTTACCTCCACTGTCCTGACCCACTCCCTTTGTTCCTCCACCAAGGGCCTTATAGCAGTTCCGAGGACCAGGCCGAAAACCTTAGGTGACTCTTTATTGGGTGTGGCCAGCCCAGTCCTCTGGAACTTGCTGCCAAGATCTTTGAGGGCGGCCCCTAGGGTAGAGGCTTTCAAGAAGGGCCTAAAGACTCATCCCTTTAACGTGGTATTTCCTGCTGCTACTTTTTAAATCCCTACTGATGCTTTTACATCCCGCTTGTTGAAATGTTATCTATTTATGATGCATATCTATGGATGTAATTTATTGTTTTAGTTTCTTATTGTAGGCACCAGGAGCCTCCAGAATTGAGTGCCTAACAAATAATAAATTGATTGAACAAGACCAGATATAGACTGGTAGTGGATTGTCAGTCTATACCTGGTCTCGGTATAGCACCAAAACATGTACGCTCCAATTCAGAGCTATTAGAGGATACAGCCATACATAAATCTAATGGGCAGACCCACAGCTGATCCTTGCATCACGCATCATTCTCAGGACAGCCGCAGGTGGTTGTAAGTGTGCTGCTTGGAACGCAGAATTATTAAACGCCAGCACAGAGGGAGGCAGGCTCAACCCGATAAATTACTAATATATAACTATGGTGAAGGTTAAAAAAAGGTACTTTTTCTGAAAGTTCTAATCAGGCCGTGCCTCACACTGAGGTGGGACCCATTTTTACTGGGCATCTCCCTTTAACAGATGGGTACAAGCAGTTTCAGAGTGAGTCTCGGACGCCATTCATTGCTTTCAAGGTTCGTGGAAGGGAATGGGGAGAGTCTGTGGGAGCAGGTGTGAGCGGCTCGGGGCTGGGAGGGTTTGGTAAGCTAGGTACAAGGAGGCATTTTACATAGACTGTAGTGGGACTGGGAGGGTTTGGTAAGCTAGGTACAAGGAGGCATTTTACGTAGACTGTAGTGGGACTGGGAGGGTTTGGTAAGCTAGGTACAAGGAGGCATTTTACGTAGACTGTAGTGGGACTGGGAGGGTTTGGTAAGCTAGGTACAAGGAGGCATTTACATAGACTGTGAGTGGGGCTGGGAGGGTTTGGTAAGCTAGGTACAAGGAGGCATTTTACATAGACTGTAGTGGGGCTGGGAGGGTTTGGTAAGCTAGGTACAAGGAGGCATTTTACATAGACTGTAGTGGGACTGGGAGGGTTTGGTAAGCTAGGTACAAGGAGGCATTTTACATAGACTGTAGTGGGACTGGGAGGGTTTGGTAAGCTAGGTACAAGGAGGCATTTTACATAGACTGTAGTGGGACTGGGAGGGTTTGGTAAGCTAGGTACAAGGAGGCATTTTACATAGACTGTAGTGGGACTGGGAGGGTTTGGTAAGCTAGGTACAAGGAGGCATTTTACATAGACTGTAGTGGGACTGGGAGGGTTTGGTAAGCTAGGTACAAGGAGGCATTTTACATAGACTGTAGTGGGGCTGGGAGGGTTTGGTAAGCTAGGTACAAGGAGGCATTTTACATAGACTGTAGTGGGGCTGGGAGGGTTTGGTAAGCTAGGTACAAGGAGGCATTTTACATAGACTGTAGTGGGACTGGGAGGGTTTGGTAAGCTAGGTACAAGGAGGCATTTTACATAGACTGTAGTGGGACTGGGAGGGTTTGGTAAGCTAGGTACAAGGAGGCATTTTACATAGACTGTAGTGGGACTGGGAGGGTTTGGTAAGCTAGGTACAAGGAGGCATTTTACATAGACTGTAGTGGGACTGGGAGGTTTGGTAAGCTAGGTACAAGGAGGCATTTTACATAGACTGTGGTGGGACTGGGAGGGTTTGGTAAGCTAGGTACAAGGAGGCATTTACATAGACTGTAGTGGGACTGGGAGGGTTTGGTAAGCTAGGTACAAGGAGGCATTTTACATAGACTGTAGTGGGACTGGGAGGGTTTGGTAAGCTAGGTACAAGGAGGCATTTTACATAGACTGTAGTGGGACTGGGAGGGTTTGGGTAAGCTAGGTACAAGGAGGCATTTACATAGACTGTAGTGGGACTCAGGAGGGTTTGGTAAACTAGGTACAAGAGGCATTTACATAGACTGTGAGTGGGACTGGGAGGGTTTAGTAAGCTAGGTACAAGGAGGCATTTACATAGACTGTAGTGGGACTGGGAGGGTTTGGTAAGCTAGGTACAAGGAGGCATTTTACATAGACTGTAGTGGGACTGGGAGGGTTTGGTAAGCTAGGTACAAGGAGGCATTTACTACACAACAGTGGGGGACTGGGAGGGTTTGGTAAGCTAGGTACAAGGGCATTTTACATAGACTGTAGTGGGACTGGGAGGGTTTGGTAAGCTAGGTACAAGGAGGCATTTACATAGACTGTATGGACTGAGAGGGTTTGGTAAGCTAGGTACAAGGCATTTACATAGACTGTAAGTGGGACTAGGAGGGTTTAGTAAGCTAGGTACAAGGCATTTACAGAACTGTGGTGGGACTGGGAGGGTTTGGTAAGCTAGGTACAAGGAGGCATTTACATAGACTGTGAGTGGGACTGGGAGGGTTTGGTAGCTAGGTACAAGGCATTTTACATGACTGTGAGTGGGACTGGGAGGGTTTGGTAAGCTAGGTACAAGGAGGCATTTACATAGACTGTAGTGGGACTGGGAGGGTTTGGTAAGCTAGGTACAGGGAGGCATTTACATAGACTGTAGTGGGACTGGGAGGGTTTGGTAAGCTAGGTACAGAGGCATTTACATAGACTGTGAGTGGGACTGGGAGGGTTTGGTAAGCTAGGTACAAGGAGGCATTTACATAGACTGTAGTGGGACTGGGAGGGTTTGGTAAGCTAGGTACAAGGACATTTACATAGACTGTGGTGGGACTGGGAGGGTTTGGTAAGCTAGGATACGAGAGGCATTTCACATAGACTGTGGTGGGACTGGGAGGGTTTGGTAAGCTAGGTACAAGGAGGCATTTTACATAGACTGTGTGTGGGACTGGGAGGGTTTGGTAAGCTAGGTACAAGGAGGCATTTACATAGACTGTGGTGGGACTGGGAGGGTTTGGTAAGCTAGGTACAAGGAGGCATTTACATAGACTGTGAGTGGGACTGGGAGGGTTTGGTAAGCTAGGTACAAGAGAGGCATTACATAGACAGTAGTGGGACTGGGAGGTTTGGTAAGCTAGGGTACAAGGAGGCATTTATGACTGTGAGTGGGGCTGGGAGGGTTTGGTAAGCTGAGGTACAAGGAGGCATTTACATATGGACTGTGAGTGGGGCTGGGAGGTTTGAGTAAGCTAGGTACAAGGAGGCATTTACAGACTGTGGTGGGACTGGGAGGGTTTGGTAAGCTAGGTACAAGGAGGCATTTTACATAGACAGTAGTGGGACTGGGAGGGTTTGGTAAGCTAGGTACAAGGGCATTTTACATGAGACTGTGAGTGGACTAGGAGGGTTTGGTAAGCTAGGTACAAGAGGCATTTCACATAGACTGTAGTGGGACTGGGAGGGTTTAGTAAGCTAGGTACAGGAGGCATTTACATAGACTGTAGTGGGACTGGGAGGGTTTGGTAAACTAGGTACAAGAGGCATTTACATAGACTGAGTAGGACTGGGAGGGTTTGGTAAGCTAGGTACAGGAGGCATTTACATAGACTGTAGTGGGACTGGGAGGGTTTGGTAAGCTGGGTACAAAGGGCATTTACATAGACTGTGAGTGGGACTGGGAGGGTTTGGTAAGCTAGGTACAGAGGCATTTTACATAGACTGTAGTGGGACTGGGAGGGTTTGGTAAGCTAGGTACAAGGAGGCATTTTACATAGACTGTGAGTGGGACTGGGAGGTTTAGTAAGCTAGGTACAAGGAGGCATTTACATAGACTGTAGTGGGACTGGGAGGGTTTAGTAAGCTAGGTACAAGGAGGCATTTTACATAGACTGTAGTAGGACTGGGAGGGTTTGGTAAGCTAGGTACAAGGAGGCATTTACATAGACTGTAGTGGGACTGGGAGGGTTTGGTAAGCTAGGTACAGGAGGCATTTACATAGACTGTGAGTGGGACTGGGAGGGTTTGGTAAGCTAGGTACAAGGAGGCATTTTACATGAACTGTAGTGGGACTGGGAGGGTTTGGTAAGCTAGGTACAAGGAGGCATTTACATAGACTGTGAGTGGGACTGGGAGGGTTTAGTAAGCTAGGTACAAGAGGCATTTCACATAGACTGTAGTGGGACTGGGAGGGTTTGGTAAGCTAGGTACAAGGAGGCATTTACATAGACTGTAGTGGGACTGGGAGGGTTTGGTAAGCTAGGTACAAGGAGGCATTTTACATAGACTGTAGTGGGACTGGGAGGGTTTGGTAAGCTAGGTACAAGGAGGCATTTTACATAGACTGTAGTGGGACTGGGAGGGTTTAGTAAGCTAGGTACAGGAGGCATTTTACATGAACTGTAGTGGGACTGGGAGGGTTTGGTAAGCTAGGTACAAGTAGGCATTTACATAGACTGTAGTGGGACTGGGAGGGTTTAGTAGCTAGGTACAAGGAGGCATTTACATAGACTGTGAGTGGGACTGGGAGGGTTTGGTAAGCTAGGTACAGGAGGCATTTTACATAGACTGTAGTGGGACTAGGAGGGTTTGGTAAGCTAGGTACAAGGAGGCATTTACATAGACTGTGGTGGGACTGGGAGGGTTTGGTAAGCTAGGTACAAGGAGGCATTTTACATAGACTGTAGTGGGACTGGGAGGGTTTGGTAAGCTAGGTACAAGGGAGGCATTTACATAGACTGTAGTGGGACTGGGAGGGTTTGGTAAGCTAGGTACAAGGAGGCATTTTACATAGACTGTAGTGGGACTGGGAGGGTTTGGTAAGCTAGGTACAAGGAGGCATTTTACATAGACTGTGAGTGGGACTGGGAGGGTTTGGTAAGCTAGGTGACAGGAGGCATTTACATAGACTGTAGTGGGACTGGGAGGGTTTAGTAAGCTAGGTACAAGGAGGCATTTACATAGACTGTAGTAGGGACTGGGAGGGTTTGGTAAGCTAGGTACAAGGAGGCATTTACATAGACTGTAGTGGGACTGGGAGGGTTTGGTAAGCTAGGTACAAGAGGCATTTTACATAGACTGTAGTGGGACTGGGAGGTTTGAGTAAGCTAGGTACAAGGAGGCATTTACATAGACTGTAGTGGGACTGGGAGGGTTTGGTAAGCTAGGTACAAGGAGGCATTTACATAGACTGTAGTGGGACTGGGAGGTTTGGTAAGCTAGGTCAAGGAGGCATTTTACATAGACTGTGAGTGGGACTGGGAGGTTTGGTAAGCTAGGTACAGGAGGCATTTTACATAGACTGTAGTGGGACTGGGAGGGTTTGGTAAGCTAGGTACAAGAGGCATTTTACATGAACTGTAGTGGGACTGGGAGGTTTAGGTAAGCTTAGTACAAGGAGGCATTTACATAGACTGTGGTGGGACTGGGAGGTTTGGTAAGCTAGGTACAAGGAGGCATTTACATAGACTGTAGTGGGACTGGGAGGGTTTGGTAAGCTAGGTAAAGGAGGCATTTTACATGAGACTGTGAGTGGGACTGGGAGGGTTTGGTAAGCTAGGTACAAGGAGGCATTTACATAGACTGTAGTGGGACTGGGAGGGTTTGGTAAGCTAGGTACAAGGAGGCATTTTACATAGACTGTAGTGGGACTGGGAGGGTTTGGTAAGCTAGGTACAAGGAGGCATTTACATAGACTGTAGTGGGACTGGGAGGTTTGGTAAGCTAGGTACAAGGAGGCATAGACTGTAGTGGGACTGGGAGGGTTTGGTAAGCTAGGGTACAAGGAGGCATTTTACATAGACTGTAGTGGGACTGGGAGGGTTTGGTAGCTAGGTACAAGGCATTTACATAGACTGTAGTGGGACTGGGAGGGTTTGGTAAGCTAGGGTACAAGGAGGCATTTTACATAGACTGTGGTGGGACTGGGAGGGTTTGGTAAGCTAGGTACAAGGAGGCATTTTACATAGACTGTAGTGGGACTGGGAGGTTTGGTAAGCTAGGTACAAGGAGGCATTTTACATAGACTGTAGTGGGACTGGGAGGGTTTGGTAAGCTAGGTACAAGGAGGCATTTACATAGACTGTAGTGGGACTGGGAGGGTTTGGTAAGCTAGGTACAAGGAGGCATTTACATAGACTGTAGTGGGACTGGGAGGGTTTGGTAAGCTAGGTACAAGGAGGCATTTTACATAGACTGTAGTGGGACTGGGAGGGTTTGGTAAGCTAGGTACAAGGAGGCATTTTACATAGACTGTGGTGGGACTGGGAGGGTTGGTCAAGCTAGGTACAAGGAGGCATTTCATATAGACTGTAGTGGGACTGGGAGGTTTGGTAAGCTAGGTACAAGGAGGCATTTTACATAGACTGTAGTGGGACTGGGAGGGTTTGGTAAGCTAGGTACAAGGAGGCATTTACATAGACTGTAGTGGGACTGGGAGGGTTTGGTAAGCTGAGGTACAAGGAGGCATTTATAGACTGTAGTGGGACTGGGAGGGTTTTGTTAAGCAGGTACTAGGGCTATTTTCATAGACTGTAGTGGGACTAGGGAGGGTTGTGTGGAAGGTATTTCAGCTCTGGTGATTGAAGACTGGGCGGAAATGGCTTTAGTGAACTGTTAGGAGGTATTTGTGGTCATAAATGGGGATCAGGCTGGAGAGGGTTTATTGAGCTGGAGTGGAGGATTTTTGTTCGTGTTTTTGTCACAACCAGAGACCAGTCTTGGCTGGTTTGCTAATAAGGGAGTGTGATTTTCATTGGTTACAAACAAAGATCAGGCTGAAAGGGTTTTGAAAGCTAATAGCTTGGAGGTATCTTTCACAAATGGGAGTAACCTCTAAGGGTTTAGTGAGCTGTTTGTAGAGAGATTTTTCAGAATCGGGAATCAGGCTGGGACAGTTTGGTGAGCTGGGAAATAGTTTTCACTAATGCGGATCATCAACATGATTATAAAGGAAAGGTGTTTCCTCTTCCATACACGATGTAATATATAGGATGCCGAATAATAATCGTGATTGACTGTGATGTTTTCTGTTTCGTCTGTTGTACACCCGCGTACTGTATTACAACTGTCTCAACTATGTACCATGTCTGAAGATACCAAATCTGTACCGTGTCTTTGTAAAAACTCATAATAAAAAAGGTTAACTGCAAAACAAATGTGAATCATTCTGAGAGAGTTTAGTGAGCTGTTAGGAGGTATTTTTATTAAAAACGGGGATGAGGCTGAGAGGGTTTATTGAGCTGGAAGTGGGGATCAGGCTGAGAGGGTTTATTGAGCTGGGAGTGGGGATCAGGCTGAGAGGGGTTATTGAGCTGGGAGTGGGGATCAGGCTGAGAGGGTTTATTGAGCTGGGAGTGGGGATCAGGCTGAGAGGGTTATTGAGCTGGGAGTGGGGATCAGGCTGAGAGGGGTTATTGAGCTGGGAGTGGGGATCAGGCTGAGAGGGTTATTGAGCTGGGAGTGGGGATCAGGCTGAGAGGGGTTATTGAGCTGGGAGTGGGGATCAGGCTGAGAGGGTAATTGAGCTGGGAGTGGGGATCAGGCTGAGAGGGGTTATTTGAGCTGGGAGTGGGATCAGGCTGAGAGGGTTATTGAGCTGGGAGTGGGATCAGGCTGAGAGGGTTAATTGAGCTGGGAGTGGGGATCAGGCTGAGAGGGTTATTGAGCTGGGAGTGGGGATCAGGCTGAGAGGGGTTATTGAGCTGGGAGTGGGGATCAGGCTGAGAGGGTTTATTGAGCTGGGAGTGGGGATCAGGCTGAGAGGGTTTATTTGTGCTGGGAGTGGGGATCAGGCTGAGAGGGTTTATTGAGCTGGGAGTGGGGATCAGGCTGAGAGGGGTTATTGAGCTGGGAGTGGGGATCAGGCTGAGAGGGTTATTGAGCTGGGAGTGGGGATCAGGCTGAGAGGGGTTATTGAGCTGGGAGTGGGGATCAGGCTGAGAGGGGTTATTGAGCTGGGAGTGGGGATCAGGCTGAGAGGGTTTATTGAGCTTGGAGTGGGGATCAGGCTGAGAGGGTTTATTGAGCTGGGAGTGGGGATCAGGCTGAGAGGGGTTATTGAGCTGGGAGTGGGGATCAGGCTGAGGGGGTTATTGAGCTGGGAGTGGGGATCAGGCTGAGAGGGTTATTGAGCTGGGAGTGGGGATCAGGCTGGAGGGGTTATTGAGCTGGGAGTGGGGATCAGGCTGAGAGGGTTTATTGAGCTGGGAGTGGGGATCAGGCTGAGAGGGTTATTGAGCTGGGAGTGGGGATCAGGCTGGAGAGGGTTATTGAGCTGGGAGTGGGGATCAGGCTGAGAGGGGTTATTGAGCTGGGAGTTGGGATCAGGCTGAGAGGGTTATTGAGCTGGGAGTGGGGATCAGGCTGAGAGGGGTTATTGAGCTGGGAGTGGGATCAGGCTGAGAGGGGTTATTGAGCTGGGAGTGGGGATCAGGCTGAGAGGGGTTATTGAGCTGGGAGTGGGGATCAGGCTGAGAGGGTTATTGAGCTGGGAGTGGGGATCAGGCTGAGAGGGTTTATTGAGCTGGGAGTGGGGATCAGGCTGAGAGGGTTATTGAGCTTGGAGTGGGGATCAGGCTGAGAGGGGTTATGAGCTGGGAGTGGGGATCAGCTGCTGAGAGGTTATTGAGCTGGGAGTGGGGATCAGGCTGAGAGGGTTATTGAGCTGGGAGTGGGGATCAGGCTGAGGGGTTATTGAGCTGGGAGTGGGGATCAGGCTGAGAGGGTTATTGAGCTGGGAGTGGGGATCAGGCTGAGAGGGTTATTGAGCTGGGAGTGGGGATCAGGCTGAGAGGGGTTATTGAGCTGGAGTGGGGATCAGGCTGAGAGGGGTTATTGAGCTGGGAGTGGGGATCAGGCTGAGAGGGTTTATTGAGCTGGGAGTGGGGATCAGGCTGAGAGGGGTTATTGAGCTGGGAGTGGGGATCAGGCTGAGAGGGTTATTGAGCTGGGAGTGGGGATCAGGCTGAGAGGGGTTATTGAGCTGGGAGTGGGGATCTGGCTGAGAGGGGTTATTGAGCTGGGAGTGGGGATCAGGCTGAGAGGGGTTATTGAGCTGGGAGTGGGGATCAGGCTGAGAGGGTTATTGAGCTGGGAGTGGGGATCAGGCTGAGAGGGTTATTGAGCTGGGAGTGGGGATCAGGCTGAGAGGGTTATTGAGCTGGGAGTGGGGATCAGGCTAGAGGGGTTATTGAGCTGGGAGTGGGATCAGGCTGAGAGGGTTATTGAGCTGGGAGTGGGGATCAGGCTGAGGGGTTATTGAGCTGGGAGTGGGATCAGGCTGAGAGGGGTTATTGAGCTGGGAGTGGGATCAGGCTGAGAGGGGTTATTGAGCTGGGAGTTGGGATCAGGCTGAGAGGGTTATTGAGCTGGGAGTGGGGATCAGGCTGAGAGGGTTAATTGAGCTGGGAGTGGGATCAGGCTGAGAGGGTTTTTGAGCTGGGAGTGGGGATCAGGCTGAGAGGGTTGTTGAGCTGGGAGTGGGGATCAGGCTGAGAGGGTAATTGAGCTGGGAGGGGGATCAGGCTGAGAGGGTTGTTGAGCTGGGAGTGGGGATCAGGCTGAGAGGGTTAATTGAGCTGGGAGTGGGGATCAGGCTGAGAGGGTTTATTGAGCTGGGAGTGGGATCAGGCTGAGAGGTTCATTGAGCTGGGAGTGGGATCAGGCTGAGAGGGTTATTGAGCTGGGAGTGGGGATCAGGCTGAGAGGGTTATTGAGCTGGGAGTGGGGATCAGGCTGAGAGGGGTTATTGAGCTGGGAGTGGGGATCAGGCTGAGAGGGTTATTGAGCTGGGAGTAGGGATCAGGCTGAGAGGGTTATTGAGCTGGGAGTGGGGATCAGGCTGAGAGGTTTATTGAGCTGGGAGTGGGGATCAGGCTGAGAGAGGTTTATGGAGCTGGGAGTGGGGATCAGGCTGAGAGGGTTGTGAGCTGGGAGTGGGGAGCAGGCTGAGAGGGTTGTGGGCTGGGAGTGGGGATCAGGCTGAGAGGGTTTATTCAGCTGGGAGTGGGGATCAGGCTGAGGGGGTTATTGAGCTGGGAGTGGGGATCAGGCTGAGAGGGTTTATTGAGCTGGGGGTTTGGATCGGGCTGAGAGGGTTATTGAGCTGGGAGTGGGGATCAGGCTGAGAGGGGTTATTGAGCTGGGAGTGGGGATCAGGCTGAGAGGGTAAATTGAGCTGGGAGTGGGGATCAGGCTGAGAGGGTTATTGAGCTGGGAGTGGGGATCAGGCTGAGAGGGGTTATTGAGCTGGGAGTGGGATCAGGCTGGAGAGGGTTAATGAGCTGAGAGTGGGGATCATGCAAGGAGGTTATTGAGCTGGAGTGGGATCAGGCTGAGAAGGTTTATTGAGCTGGGAGTGGGGATCAGGCTGAGGGGGGTTATTGAGCTGGGAGTGGGGATCAGGCTGAGAGGGTTATTGAGCTGGGAGTGGGGATCAGGCTGAGAGGGGTTATTGAGCTGGAGTGGGGATCAGGCTGAGAGGGTTATTGAGCTGGGAGTGGGGATCAGGCTGGGGGGTTATTGAGCTGGGAGTGGGGATCAGGTGAGAGGGTTATTGAGCTGGGTGTGGGGATCTGGCTGTGAGGGGTTATTGAGCTGGGAGTGGGGATCAGGCTGAGAGGGTTATTGAGCTGGGAGTGGGATCAGGCTGAGGGGGTTATTGAGCTGGGGTGGGGATCAGGCTGAGAGTGGGTTAATTGAGCTGGGAGTGGGATCAGGCTGAGAGGGTTGTGGGCTGGGAGTGGGGATCAGGCTGAGAGGGTTTATTGAGCTGGGAGTGGGGATCAGGCTGAGGGTTATTGAGCTGGGAGTGGGGATCAGGCTGAGGAGTTATTGAGCTGGGAGTGGGATCAGGCTGAGAGGGGTTATTGAGCTGGGAGTGGGGATCAGGCTGAGAGGGTTATGAGCTGGTAGTGGGGATCAGGCTGAGAGGGGTTATTGAGCTAGAAGTGGGGATCTCGCTGAGAGGGTTTATTGAGCTGGGAGTGGGGATCAGGCTGAGAGGACTTATTGAGCTGGGAGTGGGGATCAGGCTGAGAAGGGTTATTGAGCTGGGAGTGGGGAGCAGGCTGAGAGGGGTTATTGAGCTGGGAGTGGGGAGCAGGCTGAGAGGGTTATTGAGCTGGGAGTGGGATCAGGCTGAAAGGGTTATTGAGCTGGGAGTGGGGATCAGGCTGAGAAGGGTTATTGGGCTGGGAGTGGGGATCAGGCTGAGAGGGGTTATTGAGCTGGGGTGGGGATCAGACTGAGAGGGGTTATTGAGCTGGGAGTGGGGATCAGACAAGAGAGTTATTGAGCTAGCGAGTGGGATCAGGCTGAGGGGTTAATAGGCTGGGAGTGGGATAATGCTGAGAAGGGTTATTGAGCTGGGAGTGGGGATCAGGCTGCAGGGGTTATTGGGCTGGGAGTGGGGATCAGGCTGAGAGGTTTATTGAGCTGGGAGTGGGGATCAGGCTGAGGGAGGGTTAGTGACTGGGAGTGGGGATCAGGCTGAGAGGGATCATTGGAGCTAGGGTGAGGATCAGGCTGGAGGGGGAAACAGCTGGGAGTGCGATCAGGCTGAGAGGGAGTTAATGAGCTGGGTGTGGGGATCAGGCTGGGAGGCTTATTGAGCTGGGAGTGGGATCAGGCGAGGGGTTTATGAAGGCTGGGAGTGGGGATCAGGCTGTGAGGCCTTGGTGAGCTGGGAGTAGGGATCAGGCTGAGGTTATTGGGCTGGGAGTGGGGATCAGGCTGAGGAGGGTTTATTGGGCTGGAGGGGGATCAGGCTGAGGAGGGTTTGTTGAGCTGGGAGTGGGGATCGGCTGGAAGGTTGTTGAGCTGGAGTGGGGATCAGGCTGAGAGGGTTATTGAGCTGGGAGTGGGGATCAGGCTGAGAGGGTTATTAGGCTGGGAGTGGGGATCATGCTGAGGAGGGGTTATGGAGCTGGAGTGGGATCAGGCTGAGGAAGGAGCTGGGAGTGTGGGATCAGGCTAAGAGGGTTATTGAGCTGGGAGTAGGGATCAGGCTGAGAGGGTTAATTGAGCGGGGAGCGGGAATCAGGCTGAGAGGGTTTATTGAGCTTGGAGTGGGGATCAGGCTGAGAGAGTCATTGAGCTGGGAGTGGGGATCAGGCTGAGATGATTAATTGAGCTGGAAGTGATTATCAGGCTGAGAAGGGTTATTGAGCTGGGAGTGGAGATCAGGCTGAGAGGGTTAATTGAGTTGGAAGTGGTTATCAGGCTGAGAGGGGTTAATGAGCTGGGAGTGGGGATCAGGCTGAGCTTGTGAGCTAGGAGTGGGATCTGGCTGGGGGGTTTGTGGGCTGGGAGTGGGGTTCAGGCTGGAGGCCTTCAGGAGGCTGGGGTGGGGATCAGGCTGAGAAGGTTGTTGAGCTGGAGTGGGGGCAGGCTGAGAGGGGTTATTGTGCTGGGAGTGGGTATCAGGCTGGGAGGGTATTGAGCTGGGAGTGGGATCAGGCTGAGAAGATTTATTGAGCTGGGAGTGAGGGATCAGGCTGAGAGGTTTGATGAGCTGGGAAGTGGGGATCAGACTGAGAAGGTTCTTGAGCTAGGAGTGGGATCAGACAGAGAGGGATTATTGAGCTGGGAGTGGGGATCACGCTGAGAGGGGTTATAGGCTGGGAGAGATCTGGCTGAGGAGTTATTGAGCTGGGAGTGGGGATCAGGCTGAGAAGGGTTGTGGAGGCTGGGAGTGGGGATCAGGCTGAGAAAGGGTTATTGAGCTGGGAGTGGGGATCAGGCTGAGAGGGGTTATTGAGCTGGGAGTGGGGATCAGGCAGAGGGATTATTGAGATAGGAGTGGGGATCAGACTGAGAGGGGTTAAACAGCTGGGAGTGTGGGTCAGGCTGAGAGGGTTTATTGAGCTGGGAGTGGGGATCAGGCTGAGAAGGTTTATTGAGCTTGGAGTGGGGATCAGGCTGAGAGGGTTTATTGAGCTGGGAGTGGGGATCAGGCTGACAGGGGTTGTGAGGACTGGGAGTGGGGATCAGGCTCAGGAGGGGTTATTGAGCTTTGGTGGGGATCAGGCAGGGTTGTTAGGCTGGGAGTTGAGATCAGGCTGAATGTGTTTACCAGATCTGGGAGTGGGATCAGGCTGGGAGGGGTTAGTTGAGCTGGGAGTGGGGATCAGGCTGAGGCGGTTATTGAGCCGGGGTGGGGATCAGGCTGAGAGGGTTATTGAGCTGGGAGTGGGGATCAGGCGGAGGGGTTATTGAACTGGGAAGGGGATCAGGCTCAGAGGGGTTATTGAGCTGGGAGTGGGGATCAGACTGAGAGTGTTTATTGAGCTGGGAGTGGGGATCAGGCTAAGAGGGATTATTGAGCTGGGAGTGGGGATCAGACTGAGAGGGGTTATTGAGCTAGGAGTGGGGATCAGACTGAGAGGGTGACCCAGGCTGGGAGTGGGGATCAGGCTGAGGTGGATTCAACAGCTGGGAGTCTGAATCATAGCTGAGAGGGTTGGGTGTTATAGTTTGGGGTGGGTGTTTCTACTTGTTCTTGCTTGGGAGGGAAATCTACAGTATGGGGGTGTTTACTGGGTTTCAGGTAATGAAGGAATTGAAGTAGATGTTGTGAGTTGGATGAAGTGTATATAGAGTAGGGAGGTAAATAAATAGAAATTAAAATATAAAGATTAGTGGTACATTCATGACGTGTTTCTAATGTACTTTTAATCTAGCCATTACTGAGTGGTTTAATATAAGTCTTTGGTTAGCAGATTGGGGGATTGTTTTTTTTTAAGTTTATTCATTTTTACAGTTTATATATTGTCTACTTGTATTGAATTTTTCCACGTTTCTGTCTTCAAATATTTCTTTTTGTTGTTTCGTTGTTGTTGATTCCTTTCTGTGAAGAAAGTTTTTATTTTGTTTAATTCATAGCTAGTTTGTATTATGTTTTATATATGTTCACTACTGAGTTTGATTGATTGTTGAGATGTTACCATTCTGATGTTTTTAAAGTAGTAAATATTTTATACTTTCCTTTTTCTATTTCTAGTTTTAAGTGAGTTTTGGTTTCTTTTCAGTTTTTCTTATAAGGTGTTCTTGCATATAATGTATGATTTTTGTGGCTACTTTTCTGTGTTGTTTAGGCAGAGTTTTGTATTGTTTAATTTGTTCTTTTCTAGTTTTCAAGTGAGTATTTTATTTTTCTTTTGTGAGGGGTTTCATTGTATACATGTATTGTTTTGGCAGTTTTTCTATGTAATTGTTTAGATAATTCTTGTATTACTAGTTCGTTCTCTACCTGATTTCTTTGAGTACTTCTGCCACTTTCAGTTTTTCTCATGAGCGCTGTTTGTATACTATGTATCAGTTTAATAGTTATTCTATGTATGGTTTCTAAATGATGTGTGTATTTCTAAAGATGAAGTTTTAAATTTTGGTGTGGGCTTTACTAGGATCTCAGAGAGACATGATCATGTTCCACTTTCTACTGGTAAATCTCTGACAATGTATTCTGTTGCCTTTAGTATGTCTCTTACTAGGGATCTGTAGAGACATGATCATGCTCCACCTCTACTGGTAAATTCTGACAATGCATTCTGCTGCCCTTTGCATATTCTTACTAGGGATCTGTAGAGAGGTATGATCATGCTCCACCTCTACTGGTAAATCTCTGACAATGCATTCTGCTGCTCTCTAATATATCTCTACTAGGATCTGTAGAGAGGTATGATCATGCTCACTTCTACTGGTAAATCTCTGACAATGCATTCTGCTGCCCCTAGCATATCTCTTACTAGGGATCTGTAGAGAGGCATGACTCATGCTCCACCCTCCTACTGGTAAATCCCTGACAATGCATTCTGCTGCCCCTAGTATGTCTCTTACTAGGGATCTGTAGAGAGGTATGATCATGCTCCACCCCTACTGGTAAACTCCTGACAATGCATTCTGCTGCCCTAGCATATCTCTTACCAGGGATCTGTAGAGAGGCATGATCATGCTCCACCCCCCTACTGGTAAATCCTGACAATGCATTCTGCTGCCCCTAGCATATCTCTTACCAGGGATCTGTAGAGAGGCATGATCATGCTCCACCCCTACTGGTAAATCCCTGACAATGCATTCTGCTGCCCCTAGCATATCTCTTACTAGGGATCTGTAGAGAGGCATGATCATGCTCCACCCCTACTGGTAAATCCCTGACAATGCATTCTGCTGCCCCTAGCATATCTCTTACCAGGGATCTGTAGAGAGGTATGATCATGCTCCACCCCCTACTGGTAAATCCCCTGACAATGCATTCTGCTGCCCCTAGCATATCTCTTACCAGGGATCTGTAGAGAGGCATGATCATGCTCCACCCCTACTGGTAAATCCCTGACAATGCATTCTGCTGCCTCTAGTATATTCTTCTAGGGATCTGTAGAGAGGTATGATTGTTGCTTACTCTACTGGTACCTTTTGATAATGTATTTTATGTTTTAGTATATTTTTGCTAGGGATTTGTAGAGAGGTATGATTATGTTTCTACTTTTATTGGTACCTTGATAATGTATTTTTGTTTTAGTATATTTTAGCTAGGGATTTGTAGAGAGGTATGATTATGTTTTTCATTGTACCTTTGATAATGTATTTTTTGTTTTAGTATATTTTGCTAGGGATTTGTAGAGAGGTATGATTATGTTTACTTTCTTGTAAATTTTGATAATGTATTTTATGTTTTAGTATATTTTTGCTAGGGATTTGTAGAGAGTATGATTATGTTTACTTTTATTGTACCTTGATAATGTATTTGTATGTTTTAGTATATTTTGCTAGGGATTTGTAGAGAGGTATGATTATGTTCTACTTTTTGTAAATTTTGATAATGTATTTTGTGTTTTAGTATATTTTTGCTAGGGATTTGTAGAGAGTTGATTATGTTTTACTTTTATTGTACCTTTGATAATGTATTTTGTGTTTTAGTATATTTTTCTAGGGATTTGTAGAGAGGTATGATTATGTTTCACTTTCATTGTAAATTTGATAATGTATTTCATGTTTTAGTATATTTTACTAGGGATTTGTAGAGAGGTATGATTATGTTTCTACTTTGTTGTAATTTTGATAATGTATTTTGTTGTTTTAGTATATTTTGGCTAGGGATTTGTAGAGATATGATTATGTTTACTTTTATTGTAATTTGATAATGTATTTTGTTGTTTTAGTATATTTTTCTAGGGATTTGTAGAGAGGTATGATTATGTTTCATTTTGGCTGGTACCTTTTGAGAATGTATTTTGTGTTTTAGCTGTAGTATAAATTTTGTTGTATTGTTGATGTTTTGAGGATATTTGCTAATAATAATTAAATATTTTATTGCTTTCCTTACTTGGTCACACTGTGATACCTCCTGTGCAGTTCTCTGTGTTGGGGTTTTTGCCATATGAATAACCTTTGCATTTTTTGCATTGAATTTGGGCACACTTTGACACTTCAGGTCCTTTTCATTGCACTAATCCCTCCTCAAGCCTACCCTGTTAATATCATTTTGTTTAATTTATGAATATGTTGATTTTTATGTGTAGGCCGCTCCCCCCCCCGTCTGACAGGTGAACATATTGAAAGTACCTGTCAAAGTACTGAACACTGTGGCACCCCACTGGTCTCCTTCTTAAACCCTGAATGAGTTCCTTTCACAACTACCCTCTGTTTTCTCTCCCTCATCCCACTTAGTAATCAATCATTTAGGCACTTTCCTCAATCCCAGGTCCCTCAGCTTCTACAGCAATCCCTTGTGCAGCACCGAGTCAAAGACACTGCTGATGTCCAGGTAGAAGACATCAACAGCCTGTCCCTTGTCCACTGCCTGCAGCACTGAGTTAGCACAGTCAATGGGGGTTTGTGTGGTACAATCTCCCCCTTAACAAGGCCATGCTGCCTTTATTATGTAGGTCATTGGCTTCAATAAATTGAACTCTCTATTCCTTGATGAGGGGCACAAGTGGCTTCACCATGACAGAGGTCAGACTAACTGACCTGTAATTCTATGGTCCCCTTGTTCTATCCCCTGTAAAAAGCGACTTCATCTGCTATTCTCCAATCTTCCAGGAGCACTTATCACCAAAGTCCAGTTAAAAAAGATTTTCTGATGCCCCTGGTAGTGCCCCTCCCCTTTTATCTCTGCACCATAGGGGGTTCAAGCCCATCTGGCCCCTGGTGCCCTGTTTGCTGTCAACCTTCTCAGACTTTTGAGTACCTGATCCCCCTCATCCTGTACCTGACCTGGCAGCCAGCCATAGTGGAGAGAGGAGGGTTGTGCTGGTAACTGGCACAGTTGCAGGCACCAGGGATGGACTGATAGCCTCTTTACAGAGGATTGAAGATAGGGAGTGGGTTCACTAGACCACTGGGGAAATAGTCACTTTTCCATACAGGAGATCAGGATAGGGAGGTTACACTTGGCACCAAGGGCACGTGTGTCTGTACTGGGTGGGGGGAGGGATGGCTAGCTAGCATAGAAACAATCTTTCTGCATCTTGAGCGAGTGAGCAGGTTGGGTGAGGGACACAACATTAACCACTGGGGGAACTGCTTCACTTTATTTCTGTGCTGAGGACAGTGATC
The DNA here is from genome assembly GCA_016271365.2 of Neoceratodus forsteri. Classification (NCBI taxonomy): domain Eukaryota; kingdom Metazoa; phylum Chordata; order Ceratodontiformes; family Ceratodontidae; genus Neoceratodus; species Neoceratodus forsteri. The sequence goes on along the minus strand of JADMNL010000038.1, from coordinate 13,143,216 downwards.
AGTGGGGGGAGGGACCACTGGCCACCAGGGTGACTTCTTTTACTTGTCTCCAACCAGTGATCGACTATTGGCAATTGGAGAGGAACCACTACCACCAGGGAACCTTCACTTGTATTTTCTGGGCTGGAGATCAAGGAAGAGGAGGGACCACTAGTCCACCAGGGGCATTTTTGGTTAGTATGGCAGGGACGTTGATCAGTGAGTGAGGACAGGGAGAGGCCACTAGATCACATGGGACATTTGTTTTATTATGAAAGGGACCACAAGACCACCAGGGAGATTTGTTTTATTATGAAAGGGACAGCTGCCAAAGAAAGGGAGGGACCACTAAGCCACCAAGGATTTTTTTTTTTATGAAAGGGACAGTGATTAGCAAGCAAGGACGGGGGGCACTAGCTACCATGGCTTGTGCATTTATTTATTTCTCGAGATGGTGATGGGGAGCACGCTAAACTCCTGCTGCAGCCTATGTAAGTAGCCCCATAAAGGGCCTGCAAATGGCCAAATAGCACCTTGCTTGCACAGTGGGCTCATTTACATGGCTGGTTTAGTGAATAGGAACTATGTGCTATTCACTAAGAGGCTATTCCACCGGCTGGATGTCAGGCAGCGCTAGTGGGGTTAGTGGTGGATTTGCAGGGTTAGTACTGCCCCACATTGGCCCTATTCAAAGTCTGATAGCTCAGCGTGCCATCTGATTGTGAATAGCAACATTTCACACTTGCGCAAAACAAAATACAGCACAAACGTCTGCGCCATGCTTTGTGATTTTTTGTTGTGAATCCGGCCCCAGATGCTGCACCCTGGGAAGTGCTAGGTGACATTTCTCGGAGGATAGGAGAAGGTGATGAGAGTAGTAAGGAGCCAGGAGATTACTCAGCTAGCTAGGAGGACCCAGACCGTATAGGGCTTTATAGGTGAGAAGACCAACCTTGAAGGAGATTCTCCACTTCACTGGCAGCCAGTGCAGGTAATGCAACACCAGGATCACATAACATGACCCTGTAAGGTAGTGTAGATATTTTAATACCAGAACCTTTTCAAGGACTCCCGAGTCAGAAACTGATGTCATGGACAGGATGGGTAAGCTGTATGTTAAGCAAGCTTAACCCTCAGTGACACTCATTTCTATCTCAAGATTCCATGAAATGGTTGCAGCCCTGGTTTTTTAATTTATGGATCAATCCCATATTGACATCTATGGACTTCTAACACCAAAAGGTAAGCTCATTACCACTTATGGAAGATCTTGTCATTGGTTTCTGAAAACAAGGGACCCAGCACATTCACCTTCTCTTTCCATTAAATTAGTCACTATGTCTTTCCAGTTGTATAAACATAACTGTGCTTTAACATCTCCCATCTCCAATCAAACCTTGCTGCACTTCAATGACGCATAGTGTTATATGATGGAAGTGGAGGGGTATGCTCAATGTACGTCACATACTGCTGCAGTTTACAGAAATCATACAAGAAATAGAAATACAGAATTTGATGGCAGATAACGACTGCTTGGTCCATCCAGTCTGTCCATTTCTCCCTACCTACACTATTACTGCAGACCGTGCCTAATCTATAGCTCTTTCTCCCTTCCCCTTCCTTTCCACTAAAGATTCCTTTGAGGTTATCTGAGGCATTCTTGAACCCCATCACGGTTTTTGTCCCAACCTCTGTTGAAGGCTGTTCCAAGAATCCACTACTCTTTTTATGAAGAAGTACTTCCTCACATCTCTACTGAGTTTACCCCCTCCAGCTTCATAGCAAGTCCCCTTGTTCTTAAGCATATTCTCATCTGAAAAATACTCCCTTCCTGTACCTTATTCACCCGCAAGAGATAGTTAAAGGTCTGTATCATACCCCCTCCTCTGTTCCAAGGTGCATATATTGAGGTCCTTTAGTCTCTCCTCATAGGGCTTTTGATGTAGACCTTGCACAATTTCCATTGCCCTCCTCTGGATCACCACTACTCTTATTTATTTTATTTTATTTATTCATTTAACAAATCAGAAAGACCCTTGAGCCCAGGGCTCTTTTACAGAAGTTCCACGTCAAGTCACAAGAATAGCAAATTACAATGGTTTCAGTAAGTAGTACAACATGAGAAAAGTAATTACATAAACAAAAGAACAACATGGCAAGGTAAATATTGTGTCAAGTGCAAGCAGTGGCCTTGTCTTTAGAGGGGTGAAAGGGATTACAAAGAGAGAATGACAGGGGATGAATTGGGAGGTGGAAGGAGCAAAATAAGAGCAAGGAGGGAGATTCCACAATGAAGCTTAAGCATGAAAGACCCACGGGGCGGGGGGGGGAAGGAGAGAACAAGGTGAGGAAACAGAGGAGAGAGAAGGCAAGTGGGAGTTGAGGGATAACAGCAGGGTGGATGAGGTAGGATGAAAAGAGGGCAGGAATGGGAAAGGGATAAGGGAGGAAGTACTGTGAGTGGAATAGCGCAGCAATAGAATAAGGCTATAAAGGGGCAAATAGTAAAAGAGGGAGGTCCCAGTGCATTTAGCTGTCAGCAGTGATTAGGTATAGCAGTCACAAGATGCTCTGGAAACTAGAAATTGATGCATCTTACACTTAAATGGTCCCAAGGCTGGAGTTGTCACAATCTCAGGAGGAAGGGAATTAAATAAATTAGCAGCTCTAACTGCAATGAATCACTGTCGGAGAGAGGTTCTACAGTGAGGGTCAGTAAAAGTTTGGCTCACAGAACTTCATGTGCTCAGAGTGCCCCGGAAAGGACTGAAAAGCTGAAGGGAACCTGGTGGTAGGAGACCAAGATCTACCTTCTTAGCCAGAAGGCAGGCTTCATATTCAATGCAAGCCTAGACTTGAACCCAGTTTGCTTGTTCGTAAAGGTCACAAGTGTGAGTATGATATGCTGTACCAGTTAGTAGACGGCATGCCTTAGTCAGAGCTGTGGCAAGTCGACATAGGGTTGTGTCTGTGGAGGAACCATAAATGACCACACCATAGTCAATAATAGACACAACTGAACTTTAGATAGCCAATCTGAGGGCTTCGGCAGTAAGGCAGTGTTTATGCCTGTGTAGAAGTCCTAGGCGAGTGCTGCCTTGGCAACATTCTCAACATGGTTGGAGTAGGACAGCGTACTATCTAGAGTAACTCCTAGGTATTTAAACGATTGAGTCTGATCAATGACAACACCCGCACAGTTTTTAATCACCAATTGTTTGGCTTTGTGCCTGCTGTGGGTACCAAAGAAGAGCATGACCTTTGTTTTTTTGCAATTAAGCACCAACTTATGAGAGATGAACCAGGACTCAGCTTCAGTAAAACTTTTCTGAAGTTGGGCCTGAAGGAGGGTAGGGTCAGAGTCTTTGAGAAAATGACCGCATCACACTGTGTAGAGGAGTACTGGCTCAGAACAGGATACCAGAAGATTATTGAGGAAGGTGCTAAATAGAAGTGGTCCCAGCATCGATCCTTGAGGCACCCCAGAGCAGACAGCAGTTTAGCAGAAAGGGCAGACCCTGTTCTCACCTGTTGTGTGCGGTTTGCTAGATAGCTGGTGAACCACTTTATGGCTTCTGAAGATATACTAAGCCCAGCAAGTTGATGTGTCAGCAAATGGTGATTGGCTGTGTCAAATGCTTTAGACAGGTCAATAAAGGTTGCACCAACAAGTTGACCCTGATCAAGAGTATGGTGAATGAAATCTGTGAATTCTAGTAGGGCCGTAGATGTGTTGTGCCCTTTCCGAAAACCATGTTGTTGGACACATCGTAGGTTGTATTTTTCCAGGTACTCCACAAACTGGTCAGCAACAATCCTTTCAAGTGTTTTAGACAACAGGGGAAGAATAGATGTAGGCCTATAATTCCCAGGTAGTAATCTGTCCCCATTTTTAAAAACTGGTGTAACCAGAGTGGATTTCAAGATCTGGGGGAATTGTGAAAGTATGAGGGAACGACTGAGAATCTTGGTGAGGGGGGATAGGACTTCATCTAGATTTAGGGTAAGAAGTTTTAGGTTGAGGAAATCACTGCTTATCCAAGTTTCTCCTAGAACTTTACAAAGGTATATCTTGGTCTAGCTTTCTGAGATAGCTTTGAAGTAGAAACATAGCTGGGTAAAAGCCTCTTCTGATTTGGTAGACATAGGGGCTGTGCTGGGCGGTTCAAAGAAATTTGGGGGCAGAGTTTGTCTAAGGTCTATGAAGGATGAATTAAATGTGTTGGCAATTAACATGGTGTCATGGGTGATAGACCCATCAACATTTAACACAGTTTGAGCCTGTTTGGATGCTTTCCCAGTGATTTCAAAGAGGTTTTCCCAGAATTGTTTCCCGTCCGCCCAGGTCTTGGCAAGGATGTCCTCATAGTAACGTGCTTTGTGGCCATGGATAGCCTTAGTACGTGCATTCCTGGCCATCTTATAGGCCTGCATGTCAGGTTGACTGCCAGAGGTCCTGGCCCTATGCCAGAGGTGGTTACAATCTTTCATTTGAGCCACAAGGTTAAAAGAGATCCGGGGATTATCAAGTCCCCTGATCCTACATGTCCTAAAAGGGGCGTGGATGTCACAGGCTTCTTTGAAATGTTCGATGAAGTATTGTAGAACTGAGTCAGTATCAGGTGCAGTTTCAATGTAAGACCAGTCTTGTTGTCTGAGGAGACACTTTAGTGGCTGCAGGTGGCCATGGAAGAGCACTCTACTTGTGACTGTTCTGGCAGGGGGCTTGATAAATTTGTTAGACTAGTAACACTTGGTAGGAGAGTGATCACTGATAGTGTCAGGCAATACTCCAGAATGGGAGATATGTGTTGGACGATTCGTTAGGACCCAGTCCAGCAGTGTGCTAGTCCCAGTCTTACAGTTTATCCTGGTTGGAGTTGTTATTAACTGGGTAAAGTTCAGGCCTGTTAACTCATCCCTATACCTTCTGGCACCTGATAAGAGCAAGTTGACATGAAAGTCACCTAACAGGATGGTTTCTATTTCTTGTTTTAGACTCAAGACGCAGTTCATTAGGGGTTTTAAGCCCTGTTCAGCAAGGTCTGGGGGACTATAGACTGAGCCAATGTTGAGGACTTTGTTGTGTGCACCGAGCATAACCTTAACAGCAAGAATCTGAATGTCCATAGCTGGTTCAGGGAGAGAAAGTGGATAGGCCAACAATGACTCCTTTAGGTATATGGAACAGTCACCTCCTCTTCTAGCTAGTCTGTCCTGTCTGAAAAATGAGTAGCCTGGTAGGTTGATGGCCGAGTCAGGGGTAGATGGTGACAGCCATGTTTCCATGACTGACAGGATGTCAGGACTGTGTACTACAACCCAAGCAGCGAAAACATCAATTTTTTTTTTAACAGACAGCAGATGTTCATACTGGCCAGGACAAGGGTACCCTGTTTTTTGTTGCCATTGACTCCGTATGAAGGAGGGCCTGAATTAAGATGTACACTCCCAGAGATAAGAAGAAGAAGAAGAATGAGGCATTTCAGGAGTTGTTTTAGTAAATAGAGTGTAATGGGATGAGATTTCCTTTTTAGACGTACTTTAACAGAGCCCAGAGGAACAGAGAGGCTTTTAAGTAACACAGGAACAGTGGGGTCGGTAGAGGACAGACAACTTCCATGTTTCATGTGCAGCCTGCTGTGGTGCAGCTTCCATGGGAAGAAAGGGGTGTAGTATGTTACATCGACACTGGTGACCATGCCAAGTACGATAGGAGATCACTCTGTGGTAGAGAGAACAGGGGTATGCGATGTGGGGTGCCATCCAAATGAGAGTGGGGCCCAAAGTGTGCAGAAAAGCACCAGAAATAGTTTCACACCTTGGACTGGATATTCAGACTGCGCCGGGCAGTGGTGCAAGCCTGGGCGCAGTGCAACTGGGCTATGCTTGGGCCAGGACCAGACGATATTCAATGGTGATGCGCCATGGCACAGCACCATTGAATATGACAGGAAGGGTGCATACACTACACATGGTGCAGTGGCACTGCGCCAGTGCAAGAGGCAGAAACGGAGCAGGGGGATGTGCCAGCAGAAGTGCAGTTGCGCTAGATGCAACATAGAAACATAGAAACATAGAAGTTGACGGCAGATAAGGACCGCAAGGCCCATCCAGTCTGCCCATTTCCTTTTCTACCTTATAAATGTGCCATCGGCCTTTGCTCTGTCAGTGACCTATCTATTCATAGTCATTTGTATTGCTCCCTTATGCCTATCCCATGCCTGTTTGAAGCCCTGCACTGTATTCATAGCCACCACTTCTTGTGGTAAGCCATTCCATGCATCCACCACCCTTTCTGTGAAAAGAATTCTCACATTCCCCTTAATCGGCCTCCCTCTAATCTCATGCTGTGTCCTCTTGTCCTGCTATTTTTCTTATATTTAAACATGTTAGACTCTTTCACCTTGTTTATGTCCTTAAGGTGTTTGAATGCCTCGATCATATCACCTCTCTCCCTGTGAACACCCGCGATATTCAGCCCGGGGCATGCAAATGAGGCCGTAATGCATGCAAGACACAAATGGGGCCATTAGCATGTAATTACGGCCCCATTTGCATGCGATGCACAGGGCAGCCCAGCAAAATGTGCCTGGCACCCTGCACAGGCTGCAGTGTGGACCAAGGGGGTCCCGGGGCATCCCATGCCCCCCAACTGTGAGTGCGGCAAGAATTAGATAACACATGCCCTGGTGGTCTAGCGGTCCCCCCCTTCCCATTAACCTGATGATGGGCAATGGTAACTGTATGATCCCTTGCAGTCTAGTGGGTCCCCCATACCTCTGATCCTGCACGCATATAAACCCTGGTGACCAGTGCCCCCCTCCCGCTTGTAACTTCGATTTCGCTGTGTGAATATCAGTCATTTCTTGGGTTCAGTGGTTTTCTCCTCACTGCATTGCATGCAGCATTAACAGCTTGGCAGTCTAGTGTATTCCCTCCTCCCTCCGCTCGATTATGGGTATCCATCAGATAACATCGGTGGTTCAGTGGAACCTTCCTCACCACCTTCTGAGGAGCTTCTGTTACCGGTTTCTCGTTATCGGCAGGCGGTTGCACTTCACTCTTACACTCCAGTCACCACTCAACGACAGCTTACAGTATGATCTGTAAGCCCATTATCCACAGTGTGGAGTGTACTGTGGCTTGCACACCATTTTGTCCACACGGGCATGAATCCGTGAATGAACCCATTCACAGCCCATGCCTGTGTATTATAGTATGGTGTGCAGTCCATTAGTCCACACTTTGACCAATGGGCTTACAGATTCATACTGTAAGCTGTCATTCGCGGCGGGCAGTATGCGGGCAGAGTGCAGCCACCTGCCGATGACTGGGGAGCCGGGTGGCAGGGGTTCTCAGGGGGTGGTGGGGAGGGGGGTTCTACTGGACCACTGGGGAGATCGTTATCTGATGGATGCCCATGATTGGGCAGAACGGGAGAGAGGGGGATACCACTAGACCACCAGGGCTGTTAATGCTCACATGTTACGAAGTTCGTGGGTACTGGTGGGGAGGGGGGGAACCACTGGACCACCAGGGAATGTGGACTGATATTCACATAGCAATCGTGGTTACGGGTGGGGAGAGGGGAACCACTGAACCAGCAGGGTTTATAAGCATACCGATGCCCAGGATCGGGGGTATGGAAGGAAGAGGGGACCCACTAGACTGCCAGGAATCGTACAGTTACCATTGCCCGCCATCCGTCTAACGAGGAAGGGGAGCCACTAGACTACCAGGGACCATTTCGGTGTTTGTGGATGGTGTTCTGGGTGGGCGGGTGGCTACCCAAGACTGGCGGCTGCTGTGTTGCACCCTGCAATACAGCAGCCCGCCTGTGGGTAGCCAGGACTTGTGCCTTGTTTTTTCTGGCACAACTTTGCACCCCCCTGTGCGGTGCAAAGCAGGGTTATGCCAGCATATGCTCCACACAGCCCGGGCTGAATAGCGGGATGTATTGTATATGCATGGGCACGCCCCCTACATTTGCACCGCATACATTACCAATGCATCCCGGCGCATCAGGAGTTGCGCATTGCAACTTGCCCCTTTGAATATCGTGCTGGGGCGCATTGGTGGGTTGCACATGGTGCATCCCTGTTGCTCCATGTGCAACCCCTTTGAATATCCAGGCCCTTGTGATGCCATTGGACAAGACAGGAACCAAGTGAGATAAAATAGGATTTAGTAGGTAGGGAGTACAAGGAAGGTATACAGCACGTAAAGCTACTGTGACTTTAAGAGGGTAGACTTTCTTAAATGAAAGAACAAGATCCCACTAGTAGCAGATCTGTATAACCTGCTAATGGAAAACTAGCCAGGGGAAAAGCCACTCGAGATGCAGCAACAGAGGGCAGTGTCCAATCAGGATGCGGCTGTCGAACCTGATGGTTAAGTCCTGTTGTATCTTTGCAGGGTAGAGGAGCTTTCTTCCAGGCAGACCAGCTGAGCAGCCTAGGTGGAGGCTTAGTTAGAGCCGACCGCACTGGGCAAGGCTTCGGGAGGCAGCAGAGACAGGATCTGTGCTGGAGGTAGCACCAAATTTGGGCCTGCACTTACGGGGAAAGAGACAAGCAGGAAATTAAATAGGAGCTAGGGAACTCTGGTTAGGGGTAGGACAACACAGCAGAGACAGAAGAACAGCAGGAGGTATGAGATGTATGGGCTGACAGATTAACTTAATAAAGGGGTAGAAATGGCCAGGGGATAAGGAATGAAAATGAATTTGCAGTTGAAAAGGTGGTCTTGTTGCCACTGAGTCTGGGAAGGGGCTGCAAGACTATACAGAATTTGATGCTAAACCTATTTACCAGCTTTAAAATTATACTATATGAAATGCTAAATGGTTTTAAAATCTTTAAGAAAACAAATGGATGAATCAGTAATTTAGCAGCATTGGCCCGGATATAGTAACATCACTAAGATCAGGAACTTAACAGCCCTTTCAAAAACAAGCATTTGTCAACGCTGAATGTAGGCTTGCTGCCATTGGGAGTGCAGGAGTTAGAGGGATGCAGCATAGGAATGGCAGTCAAGTAGTGAACTGATGCCAACCCACTCCCAACCCGCAGAGAGTGACAAGCATTAGGGTGTCCCTTTGGGTGTTTGGTAGTGCAGTGCGGGAAAACATGCTGGGCAGGATGTGAGAAATGACAGCTGCATAGTTCATAAGGAGGTGTAAAAAAATGCCAGTGTTGAAAATGTGGCATACAAATATACGAAATTTGAGGAGTTACAAGGGTGCGTGGGACATATGCAACGCACGCTTGCAACACTGCCATTTTATGGGCGTTCGGTACCAAATTTTCAACATAGGCATTTTAGCACCTCTGCTCACATACAGTGTCACTGTCATGTCCTCAAAGTGTCCGAAAAAATGATTTCGCACAGCGTCCACGCTATTCTGTGCCGGAAGTGCGAAAACACATTTTGGGTAGGGTATGTGAAACGACAGCTGTACTGTTCATCAAGAGGTATGGAAAAATGGCAATGATGAAAATCCAGAGTGAAAATATCACGAATGCATGACGGTACAAGCGTGCGTGCAATCTGCCAACGCACGTTCGTAACACAGTCATTTTATGGAGTATCAGCACCAAATTTTCAACATAAGCATTTTAGGACCTCTGCTCATGAACTGTGTCACTGTCATTTTCATAATGTGGCCCAAACACTGATTTCCCACAGCGACTGCGCTATTGTGCACCAGAAGTGTGGAAACACATTTCAGGCAGGATGTGGAAAATGACAGCTCTACTGTTCACAAGGAGGTGTACAAAAATGCCAATGTTGAAAATCCAGCGTTAAAATATTGGGAATGCGCAAAGTTATGAGTCTCTGTAGCAACTGCGCAACGCACACTCGTAAAACAGGCATTTGTTGGATTTTTCCCACCAAATTTGGAACATAGGCTTTTTGAGAGGCCACCTCATGAACACTGGCACTGTCATTTTGTTAATGGGTTCCGAAAGGTGATTTCACGCAGTGACTACGAAATCACCTTTTGAGGCCGATTAACGCCATGACAGTAATAGAATTCATGAGGAGGGGCCCCAAAAACCCCATGTTGAAAATTTGGTGCCAAAATTCCACGAAATGCCTGAGATATGCAGCAAAGTCGAAAAAACCCTATTCACTCCATTATGCAGCTTACCGGCATATCCTCAGTTCGCGGTCGGCTTTGAATAGTGCAGACGTGTTCCCGGTCCATGGAAGATCGTCGCGCCAGACTACGGAGGTAAGTATGGGGTGGGGGGTGAGGGGAGGCAGCGCAAGTGGGTGGTGTGGTGCAGGTGGGGAGGGGGCATCTAGACTGCGAGGAGTTTGCGCTTTACAGTGAAAAAGGAAACCATCACGGGACAGTTTCACATTTCAGGCATTTGGCACACTGGGGTGGGCTCCCAGCGTGCCACCTAACTGGTTTGTTTTGGGGTAGTGTCAGTAGCCGACGGGGATTGCCCCTCGCCGCACACAACACGGGGACTCATGCCGACGGGGATTGGGCACCCCCATTAGCAAACAAAGAAAGCGGAGGGAGTTTATTAGGATTGGGCACCTCAGCATTCAACAATTGGGGGTGATGTCGACGGGAAGTAGGCTCCCATCGGTTTCAAAGACAGGGAGGCCGCGAGCCGAGGATTGGGTACCCTCGGCAATTCAACATTTTGGGGGGTTATGCCGGCCAGGATTGGGCTCCCCGTCGGCACCACTAACACAGCGGGGTTACCGACAGGGGGATTGGGTACCCCCGATGTCGGCAGGCCTGAGCCGCTCGCTGACCATGCTCATAATGGCAGCGAGCACGTCAAGCAAAGGACCGCTGCGAATGACAAGCTTTGCTCAGACTGCAGCGGACCTTTGCTTAGATGTTCTTGCCCCATTATACCTGCATGGTGTGGTGCCGGCATGCAGGCTGATTGGGGAATGAGGGATGCACCTACTGATGCGTGCCCTGCAGTCGCCCAACAGCGGCCGCGCCCCCAAATCTGCACTCTCCCACGATGTTGCTTTCGCAAGCGTGCAAGCCAACATAAAAACAAACAGAAAACAGTAATTTTAAGTATAAGGAGCAACTGTGGCATCAGGAACAATTAGCCAGGGAAAAAGCCACTCGAGATGCAGCAAAAGAGGGCAGTGTCTAATCAAGATGGGGCTGTGGCTCCTGATGGCGGAGTCCTGTTATAACTTTGCAGGGTAGAGGAGCTTTCTTCCAGGCAGACCAGCTGAGCAGCACAGGTGGAGGCTTAGTTAGAGCCGACTGCACCTGGCATGGCTTCGGGAGGCAGCACCCAATTTGGGCCTGCACTTTGCAGGGTTAGAGGAGCTTTCTTCCAGGCAGACCAGCTGAGTAGCGCAGGTGGAGGTTTAGTTAGAGCCAACCGCACCAGGCAAAGCTTCGGGAGGCAGCAGAGACAGAATCCATGCTGGAGGCAGCAGCCAATTTTGGCCTTTGCAGGGTAGAGGAGCTTTCTTCCAGGTGGACCAGCTGAGCAGTGCAGGTGGAGGCTTAGTTAGAACTGACCACATCGGACAAGGCATTGGGAGACAGCAGAGATAGGATCCGTGCTGGAGGCAGCACCCAAGTTGGACCTGCACTTTGTAGGGCAGAGGAGCTTCCTTCCAGGCAGACCAGCTGAGCAGCGCAGGTGGAGGTTTAGTTAGAGCCGACCACACCGGGCAAAGCTTCAAGAGGCAGCAGAGATAGGATCCGTGCTGGAGGCAGCACCCAAGTTTCAGCCTGCACTTTGCAGGGCAGAGGAGCTTTCTTCCAGGCAGACCAGCTGAGCAGTGCAGGTGGAGGTTTAGTTAGAGCCGACTGCACCGGGGAAAGCTTTGGGAGGCAGCAGAGATAGGATCCATGCTGGAGGCAGCACCCAAGTTGGGCCTGCACTTTGCAGGGCAGAGGAGCTTTCTTCCAGGCAGACCAGCTGAGCAGCACAGGTGGAGGCTTAGTTAGAGCCGACCGCACCAGGCAAGGCTTCAGGAGGCAGCAGAGATAGGATCTGTGCAGGAGGCAGCAACCCAATTTGGGCCTGCACACTGCATTCTGTCTATACTCTCCAGATATGTGGTCTTCAGAACTGGACACAATACTCTAGGTGGGTTCTTATCAGCAGTTTATACAGCAACAACACCATTTGCATCTTTCGGCTGGTGATACCCCTCCCTACATAAACATAGAAACATAGACTTTGACGGCAGATAAGGACCGCTTGGCCCACCTAGTCTGCCCATTTCCCTACCTACAGGATAAGCTGCAGATCCTAGTTAACCAACAGCCTATTTCTTCTTACCCCCCCACAAGAATTGCCTTATGTCTGTCCCATGTATTCTTGAATTCTCCCACTGTTTTAGACCCCACAACCTCCGCAAGAAGGCTGTTCTATGCATCCACTACCCTCTCTGTGAAAAAATACTTCCTCACATTGCCCCTGAACCGCCCCCCCCCCATCTTTAAATTGTGTCCCCTTGTTCTTGCATGTTTCTTTTTCTGAATGATGCTACCCTCTTGGACTTTGTTGATTCCACTGAGGTACTTAAACGTTTCTATCATGTCCCCCCTCTCCCTCCTTTCCTCAAGGGTATACATATTAAGCTCTTTTAGTCTCTCCTCGTATGGCTTCTGTTGCAGACCCTGCACCATTTTAGTTGCCCTGCTCTGGACTACCTCCATCCAGTCTATGTCCTTAGGAGATGGGGTCTCCAGACCTGCACACAGTACTCTAAATGGGGTCTCACCAACTGTCTGTACAGAGGGATGACAACTTCCTGTTTTCTACTGGTGATGCCTCTCCCTATGCATCCCAGGATCCCTCCAGCCCTCCTTGCTGCCATCTCGCATTGTTTGCCTACCTTAAGGTCATCCAATATGACTACCCTGAGGTCCCTTTCCATTTTTGCTGTTGTCAGTACCCCCCCCCCCGTTGTGTACTCTTCCCCTGGGTTTTTGTTTCTCAGATGTACAGGGGGGAGGGAAGGGAAGGAGGGGTAGCAATGATAGTCAAAAACTGCATTGGCATAGGGGGAGTAGAGGAGGCGGAGGGAACCGTGGAGGCAATTTGGGTCACCCTGATAACAAGGGGGGCAAGACAGTAAAAATAGGAGTGGTGTATAGACCCCCTGCACTGGTGGAGGAGCTGGAGGAGAGTCTGGTGGCAGATGTTGGGAGACAGTGCAGACTGGGCAGGAGAAGGGTGGTGGTGTTGGGGGACTTAAACATGCCAGGAATGGACTGGGAGACTATGACATCCTTGGTGGCCAGGGAACAGAGGTTGCTGGATGTCTTTCAAGATGCATTCCTAACTTAGCAGGTGGGGGAACTGACCAGGAAGGCGCGGGTACTGGATGTGGTCCTGGCAGACAGTGACCAGACTGGGGTCCTGGAGGTAAGGGACCCACTGGCAGGGAGTGATCATGCCACGGTCTGGTTCTGCCTGGACCTAGAAGGGGTAGAAGGCTGCACAAAGATAGAGGTAACAGACTTCAGGGGGGCAGATTTTAAGGAAATAGGAAGGATCCTTAAGGAGCATTTGGATGGGATTGGGTCAGACATGGACGCTGATAGTAGGTGGGAAATCATCAGGAAATGGGTGCAGGATGCTACCAGCACCTGTGCAAAAGTAAGATGAAAATGCGGTAGGGCCTGAAAACCCTGCTGGTGGACCAGGGAGGTCCAGGAGGTGGTGCAGGGAAAGAAGGCAGCCTATAGGCAATTCAAGTGCTCAAGAAGTGAAAGAGATCGAGGGGAGTATGAGCTGATGGCTAGAAAGGCCACTAGGGTGGTGAGGGTGACTAAGGCAAGGAAGGAGCAGAACCTGGCCAGAGAAATTAGGAGAGTGAGCAAGGGGTTCTTTAGATACACTGGGGAAAAACGAAGGGTGAAGGGGCAGATTAGCAGGATTAAAACAGAGGAGAGATGGGCACAAGACCCGGGGGAGCAGGCTGAGCTACTAAACGAGTACTTCACCTCAGTTTTCACCAAGGAAAATGGGGGTGCTGCATCATACATGGGAGGAGACAGTGATACTGAGGAGGGGAGGACTCTTACCGATCGGCAGGTCTGAGGAGAGGGGGAGGCATCACTGGCAGGAGGGGGGAAGGCTAAGCAGGGAGAAGAGGTAGCGGAAGTGGAAATCACAGCAGACAGCGTGAGGGAAGCCCTCAGGTCCCTTAAGACGGAGAAAGCATCAGGACCGGATAAATTATATCCCAGAGTACTGAAGGAACTTGCGGATGTCCTGCCGAAACCCCTGGCGGAGCTTTTCACCATCTCTCTGAGGGCAGGGTGGGTGCCCCAGGACTGGAAGGTGGCTCATACAGTGCCTATCCACAAGGGGAGATCAAGGGAGGTGGCAGGGAACTACAGGCCTGTCAGCCTGACATCGGTGGTGGGCAAGGTGATGAAGGACATTGTCAAGGAGACGCTGGGGGGGGACCTGGAAAAGTCAGGGTACCTGGACGATAGACAGCATGGATTCCTCCCGGGGAAATCATGTCAGACAAACCTTGTGGAGTTCTATGACTGGGTGACGAGTGCCTTGGACCTGGGTAGACCAGTGGACGTCCTCTCTCTAGACTTCAGCAAGGCATCTGACTCTGTTCTTCACGTGGGCCTGTTGGATAAACTGGGAGAAATGGGGGTGGGGAACCACATGATCAAATGGATAGACAATTGGCTCCAGGACCAGACCCAGCGGGTCATAGTTGGCAGGATAGTCTCATCCCCAAGGAGGGTCATTAGTGGGGTCCCACAGGGATCAGCCCTTGGGCTCCTCCTGTTCAACGCCACGCCTCTGACATAAGGACAGGTATCAGGAGTGAGATGAGTCTCTTTATGATGACTCAAAACTGGGGCGGTGGTGGATGGGGAGGAGGGGAGGTGGCCCTACAGGGGACCTGGAGGCTCTGGAAAGATGGTCTAGAAAGTGGAAGCTGAAGTTCAATGCAGGGAAATGCAAGGTACTGCACCTGGGGGCCAGAAACCCGGCCAAGTGTACACCGGGGTGCTACAAGTCTCGATGGCTGAGAGGGACCTGGGGGTGGTGGTGGATGTCAAGATGAACAACTTGGAGACTTGTAGGAGGGCAGCAACCAAGGCCAACAGGATGCTGGGATGCATCACTAGGGGGATCACCTCCAGAAGGAGGGAAGTGATACTCCCTCTGTATAACTGCTTGGTGAGGCCGCACCTCGAGTACTGCATGCAGTTTTGGAGGCCACACTTAAAGAGGGACATTAAACTCCTGGAGAGGGTCCAGAGGAGGGCAACCAAAATGATTTGGGGCTTTAGGGAGAGGATCTATGAGGAGAGGCTCGAAGAGCTAAATATGTACACACTGGAAGAGAGAAGGGACCGGGGGTACATGATAGAGGTCTTCAGGTACATGAAGGGGGTAAATAGGGGAGGAACAGTCAGGGTGCTTCGAAGGAAGGAGGAGCGGGCCACTAGAGGGCATGGGTGGAAGCTGGAGGGGGGAAGATTCAGGGGAGAAACGAGGAGGTGCTACTTCACTGAGAGGGTGGTGGAGCCATGGAATGCACTGCCTAGGGGGCTGGTGGAGGCAGAGACGGTGGAGGGGTTGAAGAGTGGGTGGGATAGGTACAAGGGAAGGGTTCTGGAAGCAAAATCCAATGCAGTGAGAATATCCGGAACTAGGTAGGGAGAAGGCAAGTGGGACTGCAAGGTCAGTACCCAGGGTGGGGGCTGACCAAACGAGCAGATGCCAAAGACCGTTAGGCCTATTCTGCTGGCATTTTAGTATGTTAGTATGTATTACTTTGCACTTTTTTGCATTAAATCTAAGCTGGCCATACATTTGACCATTCCTCCAACCTTGCCAATCCCTTTTCGTCCTTTCCACCGCCACTTGTGTATCAACCCTATTGCAGATTTAGGTATCATCTGCAAAGAGTCATACTTTTCCTTCCAGACCCTCTGCAATGTCTCCTATAAAGATATTAAAGCGGACTGGTACCAGTACTGAACCCTCTGGTACCCCACTAGTAACCACCCTTTCTATAGAGTGTACTCCATTTACTATTACCCTCTGCATCCTGTTGGTCAGCTAATTTGCTACCCAGGCTATCACCCTGGGACCCACTCCAAGGATGGCTAACTTGTTTATTAATCTTTTGTGTGGGACTGTGTCAAATGCCTTGCTAAAGTCTAGGTAGGCCATGCCCACAGCCCCTCCCTGATCTACTACTTACAAAGCACATCTTCTTGACCTGGAAGGAGACCACTTCTTTATTCAGCTGTGAGCTGTGTGGGAAATTCTGTATTGCACTAGATATCTGCAACAATGCGCACTTTTGCTTAATTCTGTGGGAGGTGAAACTAACTACCCTTGGTAATTGCTTTTTATTTACATATTTATTTTGTGTTTAACCAAGAAGGGGCTTGCAAACTTAGCTCATGATCCCCCTCTTCTCTATCCAGCCTACGGGATCCAACTCTCAGGGCCTCGCTTACTAAAACGCATAGGCTCTCCTTGGCTGTGCCTTCACTACTAAATATCTTTAATGCTATCAAATCTGCGTCAACCTGGATTGGAAAGCTACTGATAAGCTGCATTAATCCAGCAACCCCACTGGCCCCTGGGCTAATTGAGTGGCTCCTTTTTGAGGTACCATCATGTCGGGCCCTATATGGCTCCTTTTACTGCCCCTTCTTTTGCTGATACCAGCTGCCCAGCATTGGACACCTGAACTACCATCATGTTTGGTCTACAACGGCACCTTGTGCTGTATACCACATGGCAAATTATCCTTTAATTGCCTCCGTGATTCCAAGTACCAGTACCTCGAACCTTGCTCTTGGACCACACATACCAGTAGTACTTATAACATCCCCCACCACAAGGCCCACCTCCCACCATGCAGACTTCTATCTCTCCGCCTATTGTGGTAGGGGTACTAGCTCTTGCTACAACAGATCAGCTCTTCTATGGTGGCTACTTTCCAGTCCCTAAAACATCAGATCTACTAGACGGAGAAAGGCAGGAATTACAAGCTTATAATTAGCGCCTTAGAAAATCCTACTTATCCTCCTGCTTTGTTCAGGCAACGAGAACTCAACCCTAGCCCCCAGAAGCTGTTGCTTTGCCAGCAGAACTAGCAAATTTAAAAGGAATAAGTTTTGCATATTAACGTATGTAGCCTCCTTAAAAGATAACCTTAATACAAACCTGGGTAAATCATACCTCTCCTGACATACTTGTGATTCCGAACTTGGCTTAGACTCAGCACCACTGATAGAGAAGTAAACATACCCAACTATGCCTTGTTCAGAGCTGATAGGCATGCCAGAGGAGGAGGGTAGCTATCTCGTTAAAGACAAATTTTCTGCCTCCTGCTTATCCTCGGCATCTGTCGCCATGCGAATTCAATGCCTAATTCTCAAAGTGGAAATTACACAGAGTACTGCACTCTGCGATTAGGATGCTACAGACCACCGCCTGCTGGCCTACAGCTTGTGTCATATCTAAGTGACAAGTTGGGACAGGGGCTGCCAGAAACTATTATTTTGGAAGACCCCAACTTTGACTGGCTCTCTAACACAGCTGCCCCCCTTGCATCCTTCTGTGATGAACATGGGCTGACGCAACTTATTACTGAACCAACACGCCCAAACGTGAAGAACCCCAGTAAAAGTACACTTTTGGATGTGCTAATGGTGAGCAAACCTCATCTCTTCTCCCACGCTGATGTCTTCTTCTCAGGCGCCAGCGACCATTGTTTTAATGCGGGAGTAAGATCCACCAACAACCCAGCACCCATCAGCAAGTTCTCTATGAAGAGATCCAGGCGCAACTTCAATGAACATGCCTACCTAAACGAGCTTAAGTACTCCCCTGAGTGGCAATATTTCTACCTGGCCAAAACGATTACGTCAGCTTACAATATCTTCCACAACATTCTATCAAGGGCCCTTAATAAGTATGCTCCCCTTATTAAAGTTCGAACTAGGACCAAAACCTGTAAATGGTTCACCCCTCAGATCAAGTCCTTGCTTCTAGAAAGAGATAAGCTCTGGAAAAAAGCACGCAGACTGAACACTGCAGAGGACTGGAACCAGTTCAGGAGACTACAAATTTATGTACCAAAACAATCAGAGAATCAAGGCCACCTTCTTCAAATCCGAACTCGACTCTGCCACAAAGAGCCCAATCAAGCTCTGGAACACAATCAGTGATCTGCTAGGCCACTCCCAGGAAATTCACTCCGACCAAGATTACCTCTGGCAACTTGACTATAACCGAAAAGATGGATATACTTGACGATTCAATAACCACTTTGCTACTGCAGGCATGGCATTTGATAACTCCCCTGCAAACATACTTCGCTCCCAGACTGCCAGCCAACTGCCTGAAACTCCGATAGCTTCACCGCCTTTCTCACTTCAACCTGCCACACTGAAAGAGGTAGAGGACCTCTTGCTTCAGTTGGATACTAGAAAAAGTGCTGGGGCCGACTCCCTTGACCCTTACTTCCTAAAAATTGCCTACCACGTACTAGCGATACCCGTCACCCACCTTTTTAACTTATCCCTGTCTCAGGGCACCTTACCACCTATATGGAAGACAGCACATGTCATACCACTGTTCAAATCAGGTGACCGTGGCGATCTCAATAACTACAGGCCAATTTCCCTCCTTCCGGTCCTGTCCAAGCTCCTAGAGAAAATTGTAAATGCACAGCTGAGGACTCACCTTGAGTCTAGGGAACTGCTAAATCCTATGCAGTCCAGATTCAGAGCTAAACACAGCACTATCTCAGCCCTCGCCAGTTACTAACGACTGGCAGCGTAATCTTAGAGCAAAAACTTTATTTGTGCTGTTTTCCTTGATCTAAGCAAGGCCGACATCGACCATAGTCTGCCCTCCCGCCCTTCAAACCATGGGTGTGACCCTCCTCTGCGTTGGTTCACTGACTATCTTATAGGGCGCCTTCAACAAGTTAAAGCAAGGAGGCCTGTCCCCTTAAAAACTCTGCAAAAGAGGGGTACCTCATGTTCTATATTAGGGCCCTTACTTTTGCAATCTACATTAATAACATCGACTACTGTATAAAAGAAGCCAACATCCATCTGTTTGCAGATGATACAGTTCTCTACGTGAGTCGCCCAACACCTGAAGCTGCCTGCAATGACCTACAGTCAGAATTCAACCTTTGCAAAGCCAACTCCTCCAAAAAAGCTACTCCTTAATGCCAAAAACTAAAGCGATGGTCCTCTCCTTTTATCCGCATAGCTAACCCTGTGTCCAGGGACAGTTCCCCAAATTACCACAGTTCTAGGTGAAAAACTAGAATTTGTTACAAAAGTCAAGTATCTGGGAGTTTGGATAGACCAAAGACTCTCCTTCATTGAACATATCAAGGACTTGCTAAAACGACTTCGGCAAAGGCTTGGACTGTTTTTTAGAATCAGCCAATTTCTCACCAGAGATGCCAAGAAACAACTGGTCCAATCCATTTTCCTATCATTGGTTGATTACGCTGACTTCCTCTACAGCCAATGCCCCAACTCTTACATGGCTAAACTGGACACACTCTACCATTGAGCACTGAGGTTTATAACGGACTCCCTTCGACACACATCACTGCACCCTATATGCGGCAGTGGGATGGACATCACTAAAGTTCAGGCGCCACAGAAACGCCGCTCTCTGGACCTATAGAGCCATCTCTAATAAGCTGCGTTATTATATCTCCTGCTGTCTTCCCCTGAGTATAATTGGGAAATACGCGTTAAGAAGTTACTCAGCTATTACACTTAAAGTACCCAAAGCAAAATCCCGCTTCGGCAGGGCAGCCATAAGCTTCGTGCTACCTACCTTATGGAACGATCTACAAAAAAACCTCAAATTAAGCACTCTAATCAGTATAAATGTTTTCAAGATGCTTTATTTCCGTACAATCAGAGAAGTATGTAACTGCTTCACCCATTCAGACCCAGTACTGGTATATAGCCACGCCTAGACCCAATTTTAAGTACTGACCCCCCCAGCTTGCTCCTCACCAGCCTAATTGTTCTCTCTCATCCCCCTGTCTTATCAACACTAGGCCCATCTATCCCCTTATTCTTTCTTTCCCAACCTCGGGTAGGAGCTCACCACCCTGGGTTGTGACATCCTACCATGCCCTGTACTTTATAGCATTCAACCGGCCTCACATACTGCTTTCTCCATCCACCTTCTCTACATCCAGCTTTACCAACTCCTTTCTGTGCACCGTGCCTCCTAGCCTTTCTCCCTCATTTCCCTCCTTCCCCTACCTTCACCTCTACCTGGCGATATTTTTATTTTATGTTTTTCTTCCATTACTTCCTCCTGCAACCTTAGATAACCTGCTTTATCTTCCTATAGACACTTCTGTGATGTAAATACCTGTAATCTGTACAATATCTGTATAATTCTATGTACATATGAACTTCCTTTTCTTCCTCTCTGTAAAGAGTATTATCTGTATTGCCTTGTAAATACCTGTGTTGACCTGTATATACAATTGTTCATGCTCCACCCAGGTCCATCTTGCAAATGAGCTTCTGCTCAATGATGAACGCCTGGTTAAATAAAGACTTGATTGATTGATTGAAACTCTGTTTATCTTGCGAGTAACTTCAGAAGGATTTAAATACTGCATTTGGGTAGACCATTAGAGGTAGCTAGATTGTCTACTAGGATTTTCTGACAGTTAAACTATTTTTAAATAAATTACAGGTGGCTGAGGAGTTGAATAAGGAGCTTGCAAACTCTGCTTATCTTGGAAGTAACTTCATCAGGGTTCGAATACTGCATTTTGGTTGTCCCTAGAGGGTAACTGGATTGACTACTAGGATTTTAGGACAGAAACTATTTTTAAATAATTTACTGGTGCATAGGATTTTGTGCTAAACTATTTTTAAATAAGTTACTGGAGGTTAGTTAAATTATTATAAAGGGCAGTACTCACCAGTGTGGTGGAGCAGTGGTGTATTTGATTATTTCTAACAGGCACCTGTGGTTGTGGACAATCCACCCACCCTTCCCCCCCCAAGGCGTGACATTTCCTTTATAGCCAAAGTTCTGACATCACTTCCTCAACAGGTTATGGGGCAGAACTGTCATATTCTTAATAACCTAGCACAGTGCATAAAGAGGAAGTAAACACCACAAAAAAAAAATGTATATATTACATATTGTATTTCATAAGGGAGAGGGACATGTGGGGAATGGTGCAATGCACTGGCTGTGGGGCAGCAGTTTTCTGGGAGACATTCTGGAAACTGCGTTGCTGTCCTATTTTCAGGCAACTGTCAGCTCTGAGGGAGGAGGTTGCCCACCTCCAGGATGAACTGGCAAGGACTAAGGAGGCCTCCCCCACCCAAAGAGCACCACTGCCACAACCACTGCCTCAGAGGTTGCCAAGTATGAAGAGCAGTTGGACCACAGTGGGTTTTGTGCCCCCTAGTTGTATCTCTACACAAATCATACACCAGTCTGGCAGAGCAAGGTTCCTCTGTGATGGCACCCTCAGTGGAGACTAAGAAGAATGCTGAGGACATCCACAAGGGAGACCCACAAAAGGGTGGCAAGGGACACCACAGGGGAAGGAAACAGCTTCTGATAGGGGACTCAATTGTTAGGGGGGTAGAACTGGGGAAGGGAGAGGGAACTAAGGTGCCTGCCTGGTGCCATGGCTTGGAGGGACAAGAAGCGAATCCTAAGGATTGCAGAAGCAGCATCACAGGAGAGGGAACTAACTATCATTGTCCACCGTGGGACAAATGACCTAGCTAGGCATGGAATCAGTGCAGTGCAGGATGAATTTGTGGAGTTAGAGAGGGGCCTCCAAGAGGTAGCAAGCACGGTTACTTTCTCAGAGGTGCTGCCAGTCCATGGCAGGGGTGAAGCTAGGGTACTGCACACCATGCAGTTTAATGAATGGTTGCAAAACTGGTGCAGAGCACAAGGCTTTGGCTTCATTGGGGACTGGGAGTACACCTGGAGAGATGAAGGTCTATACTGGCACGATGGTCTGCATCTGTCCACGAAGGGAACCAAGCTCCTAAGTGACAGGTTTAAATGCTTCCTTGGCATGCTTTTAAACTAGCCATGGGGGAGGTACTGATAAGAGGCAGGAAATTTCAAGCCTCCCTCCACAAAACATGGCAGGTAGTAAGGTAAACACTGAGGTACCGAGCTCAACAGAGGACAGGACGGGGTAAATGGAAAAATAGACAAGGGCAATAAGAACAGGGATGGGGGGGAAAGGATAAAGCCAACATTAAATGGCGGGCAATGAGTACCAATGCCCGTAGTCTGGGAAACAAGCTTCCTGAGCTAGTAGCCCTGATGGAAGATGAAAAATTGGATATTGTGGCAGTCACAGAAACATGGCACACAGAGAACCATGACTGGGATGTCAACATACCGGGGTACACAGTATACAGAAGGGACAGGGAGGGTAAAAGAGGAGGTAGAGTAGCTCTGTACATAAGGGAAGGGATCAAAGCTACAAAACTAAAAAGTAAAGGGGGAGAACAAGAGGCACTCTGGGTCACCTTGGAGACAGGGAATGGTATCACAATCCGCACAGGGGTTGTATACAGACCCCTGCCTCAAGGGGAGGAAATGGACAAGAAAATGATAGAAGGCATTCTCAAAATGGCTGAAAAAGGGGAGATACTATTGATGGGGGACCTGGATATGCCAGATGTTAACTGGATGACATGTACTGCAGCCACATCCAAGAGCAGGGTCATTCTCGGTGCCCTGCAGGGGGCATGCCTTAGACAGCTAGTGCTGGAACCCACTCAGGAGGGAGCAATACTAGAATTGGTACTCTCAGATCACAAATTTAGAAGTCAGTAGACATCTGGGAACAAGTGATCACTGCACAGTGTGCGTCACAATAAGCACAACCATGGAGACAAGCCATACAAAAACAAGGATACTGGACTTTAGAAGGGCTGACTTTGGCAAAATGGGTGAATACCTGAGGAATGCACTAGCAAATGGCCAAAAAGGAGGGGTGGAAGAACAATGGAGAAAAATCAAAGCTGCCATCATAGAGGCAACAAGCCTTTGTGTGAAACAAATAAAGAAACCAAAGCGGAGTAAAAAAAACTATGGTTCTCAAAAGAGGTGGCAGGGAAGGTTAAGGAGAAAAAGGCTGCATTCAAAAAGTATAAGGCATCTCAGAAGGAGCACGACAGGGAACTGTATCAATTAAAGCAGAAAGAAGTGGGGAAGGCAGTCAGAATAGCAAAGGCCCAAACCGAGGGAAAAATAGCCAACTCAGTTAAGAAGGGGGATAAAACCTTTTATAGGTATATTAGGGAGCATAGAAAGGTTAAGGGAGGAATAGTGAAGATTAATAAAGGAGAGGGGAGGTGGGCAGAGGGAGACAGTGAAAAGGCAGAGATACTGAATGAATACTTTTACTCAGTATTCACAAAAGAAGATGAGGAAGAGTTACCTAAACCAGACAATAGAAGCACTCTGGGTAGGGGGGGTTGACACCAGTCCATTTACAGAAGAAAGAGTCCTGAAAGAACTCCTAAAACATAAGGTGGACAAAGCAATGGGGCCTGACGGGATTCACCCCAGAATCCTAAAAGAACTAAGGGGAGGACCTAGTGACACCACTGACCACACTATTTAACAAATCATGGGAGGATGGGGTGGTACCTGAGGACTGGAGGACGGCAGATGTGATTCTCCTTCACAAAAGTGGGAGCAAGGCAGAAGAAGGAAACTACAGACCTGTAAGTTTACCCTCAGTGGTAAGGAAAATGATATAATGTATGGCAACTGCCTTTTAACCACCATAATCAGCAGTTACACAGCTTTGTTATGCACTGTTTAGAATTTTAAAAGTTGTTAACCACACTTCAGAACTTCCAAACAAACAGTGGCATAACAAAAACGAATGCACCAGAATTCCATAATTCTCACTCATAGAATGCAAACAGTGTTTTTTTTTTTTGACCATACACTATAACAGATGATGGCTGGGGATCGGGTGACAGCCACTCTGAAAATCACCTCTCATGGTTGCAAGGGCTACAGTAAACCTCTCAAGCTGCGCTCTCGAGGTTTACCATGTTGCCCTAGCAACCACTCGAGGAGATTACAGCGTGGTTATCACCTGATCCCAGCCATTATCCTCTATGGAATCACTTCTGAAAGAAAGAATTGTTGAGTACCTAGAGGCCAGCAGGGCACAGGACCCAAAGCAGCATGGATTCACAGCAGGAAGGTCATGTCAGACAAATCTAATTGATTTCTTCGACTGGGTGACCAAAGTAATAGACCAGGGAGGGGCTGTGGATATGGCCTACCTAGACTTTAGCAAGGCATTTGACACAGTCCCGCACAAAAGATTAATAATCTAGTTAGCCAGCCTGGGAGGGGGTTCCAGGGTAGCAAACTGGCTGCACAACAGGACACAGAAGGCAATAGTGAATGGAACACATTCTGAAGAAAGGGGGGTTACTAGTGGAGTACCTCAGGGCTCAGTACTGGGTCCAGTCCTCTTTAACATCTTTATAGGTGACATTGCAGGGGATTTAGAGGGAAAGGTATGCCTCTTTGCAGATGACACAAAGATCTGTAACAGAGTTGATACACGGGGGGGTTAGAAAGGATGAAAAGGGACTTGGCAAGGTTGGAGGAATGGTCAGACATATGGCAACTTAGAGTCAATGCAAAGAAGTGCAAAGTAATGCACCTGGGAAACAAAAACCCAGGAGAAGTGTACACAATAGCAGGAGAGGTACTAACAACAACAAAAATGGAAAGGGACTTGGGGGTAGTCATATCAGATGACCTAAAGGTGGGTAAGCAATGCGAGAATTCAGTAAGGAGAGCCAGGGGGATACTGGGATGCATAGGAAGGGGCATCACAAGTAGAACAAGCATTTGCCAATGCCGAACGTTCACTTGCAGGTATTTGCAGTGGTATTTGGCACTCGGACATGGCTTAAAAAAATCAGTGACAAAGAAGTACAAGCATTTGTCAGTGCCAAATGTTGCTTGCTTCTATGTGCTGCTTAGGTATTTGGAAGTCATTGGAGTGCAAATATTGAAAAATAGTGAACTTACGGTAAGCGCAGCAGACGAATATAATGCGCCATTGTAAACAGTAATTTTTAAGAATTTTTTCACCAAATTTTCAACATAGCCACTTTAAGAGCTCTGCTAATGAACAGTGTCACTGTGATTTTCTTAATGTGTCCCATACATTGATTTCGCACACCGACTGTGCCATTGTGCGCTACATGGGTGGAAACACGTTTTGGGCAGGATGTGAAAAATGACAGCTGTACTGCTCATAAAGAGGTGTGGTAAAATGGCAATGTTGAAAATCTGGAGTGAAAATATTGAAAATTCGCAAACTTAGAGCGTGTGTAGGAACTGCGTAACGCACACTCGTAAAACAGTCATTTTTAGGAATTTTTTCACCAAATTTTCAACATAGCCATTTGAAGGCCTCTGCTAATGAACAGTGTCACTGTGATTTTCTTAATGTGTCCCATACATTGATTTCGCACACCGACTGCGCCATTGTGCGCTACATGGGCGGAAACACATTTTGGGCAGGATGTGAAAAATGACAGCTGTACTGCTCATAAGGAGGTGTGGTAAAATGGCAATGTTGAAAATCTGGAGTGAAAATATTGAAAATTCGCAAACTTACGAGCATGCGTAGGAACTGCGAAACGCAGCTCGTAAAACAGTCATTTTTGAATTTTTGCATCAGATTTTCAACATGGGGTTTGACCCTTCATGAGTGATAATCACTGTCATGGCATTATTCAGGCCCAAAGAGTGATTTTGCGCAGTGACTGCAAAATCACCCTCTGGGCCCAAATAACGCCATGACAGTGGCATCATTCATGAGAAGGGGTCCCAAAAACCCCATGTTGAAAATTTGGTGCAAAAATTCCAAAAAATGCCTGAGATATGCAATAAAGTTGAAAAAACCCTATCTAGCCCATTATTCAGCTTACCGGCATTTCCTCAGTTCACGGTCGGCTTTGAAGAGTGCAGATGTGTTCCCGGTCCACCGATGACTGCCGCGCCGAGCTCCAGAGGTAAGTATGGGGTGAGGGGGTGTGAGAAGGCAGGGTACAGAGGGTGGGTGCGGGTTGTGGGAGGGGGGCGGTAGACTGGTGGGACGGTTTTAATTTACAGGTTTTTTTTTTTTTTTTTCAATTGACGACGAGGATGTTTGCCATGCTGGGTGGGCTCCAGCATGGCAGAAGATGGCTGGGGCCATGGAGCCGACGGGGATTGGGCACCCGCCGGCAGACAACACGGGACGCTTGCCACGCTGGGGTACCCAGCGCGGTAGAAGGATGGCTGGGGGGGCCGTGGAGCCGACGGGTCGTTGGCAGACGATGCGGGATGTTTACCATGCTGGGGTGGGCTCCCAGTGTGGCAGCAAAGATTTGAGGGGGGTGGCGTGACGCAGTGCTGTGTATGACAGTGGTGGTTTTCTTTGAAGAGAAGACCACCGCTGTCATCCACAGCACCACGTCCGATTGGTGCAGGACTGCCACGCCTGCTCAATTGAGCAGGGCATTGCAGGGGAGGGGCACACCTCCAAAGTGTCACATTCTCCCAAGATGTTCCTTGTGCATGCGTGCAAGCGAACGTAAAAAGGGAAGTGGTTATCCCTCTGTACAGACAGTTGGTGAGACCCCATCTGGAATACTGTATGCAGTTTTGGAGACCCCATCTACGCAAGGACATAGACAGGATGGAAGCAGTCCGGAGGAGGGCAACTAAAATGGTGCAGGGTCTGCATCAGAAACCATATGAAGAGAGACTGAGAGAGAGCTTAATATGTATACCCTTGATGAAAGGAGGGACGGGGGACATGAAGAAACTTTCAAGTACCTCAAGGGAATCAACAAAGTTCAGGAGGATAGCATCTTTCAGAAAAAGAGATGTGTAAGAACAAGGGGGCACAATTTAAAGAAAGACGGGGGTTGGAACAGGGATAATGTGAGGACATTTTTTTTCCACGGAGAGAGTGGTGGATGCATGGAACGGCCTTCCGGAGGAAGTTGTGGAGTCAAAAACAGTGGTGGGATTCTAGCATGCATGGGACAGTCATAAGGCAATTCTAGGGGGTTGGGGTAGGAAGAAGTAGGCTGCTGGTTAACTGGGATCTGCAGCTTATCCATTAGGTAGGGAAATGGGCAGACTGGGTGGGCCAAGTGGTCCTTATCTGCCGTCAAATTCTATGTTTCTATGTTTTACACAGTGGGGAGTGAAGGTAAGCTCCTCATTTTTTTTATAGAAGTAGGGAAGCTGACCTCGATGAGCATAGGACAGCCTCTCCAAAAGAACCAGATGAGCCATAAACTGCAAGCCACATAGTCATAGTTGGATTATTTATCTGTCTCCAGTGCGTTAGTATGAGCCTCTTAGCTTCTAATAACCCTAGCATATTTATTTATTATTATTTATTTTATTTAGTTTTTGTTGACCGGGTAAGTGCACTAGACAAATCCTGCCTATTTTCAGGCACGACCCGGGGTATGGGATACAGATGAATGCCAACTGACCTTGAACCAGATTAAGCTGTTGGTGGTATTTTTAGTGAATGAGGGAAATTTGGCCAGGACACCGGGGAAATTCCCCAACTCTTTTCGAGAAGTACCATGGGATCTTTAACATCCACCTGAACTACCATCAATCCAGGCAGAAAGGACCTCGGTTTAACGTCCCATCCGAAAGACGGCACCTCACAAGTGCGGCACCCCTCTCATGCTGCACTACAGTGTCATAATCCAATCCCTGTGTATCCTGGGTAGAGGACTTAGACCAGATGAGTCCCCCAAGAGCAGTGCAGTATCTAAGGATATTTCTGTAATATTAAGGACATTTGTGCATTCGTGAGCAACATTGGTCCAGAAAGGGACTATTTGAGGGCAAGTCCATAGTATATGGAGGAGATGGGCACCTGGTTGTTGGCATATTCAGCAGTTGGAGGGAGGTAGAATACCCATGGAGTGTAAGAGGGCTGGGGTTCTGTACCAACGCAAAAGAATTCTGAGTTGTAAAAAGCGGTTCTTAGAGTCTCTATATCCATTATGTGCATCCACAAGACAGCGTGACCGGGTGTCATCAGAGATAGCTATACCCACGTCAAGTTCCCTTTTCACCTTACAGTGCTTAGTGGGATCTGCCTGGGCATTTTTATTTATTTTTATTTAGCTTTTGTTGACCGGGTAAGTGCACTAGACAATTTCTGACTATTTTCAGGCACGACCCGGGGGAAGGGGGATACAGATGAATGCCAACTGACCTTGAACCAGATTAAGCTGTTGGTGGTATTTTTAGTGAATGAGGGAAATTTGGCCAGGACACCGGGAAATTCCTCACTCTTTTCGATAAGTGCCATGGGATCTTTAACATCCCCCTGAACTACCACCAATCCAGGCAGATGGGACCTCGGTTTAACGTCTCATCCGAAAGACGGCACCTCAACAGTGCAGCACCCCTCTCATGCTGCACTGCAGTGTCAGTACTGGGATATTAACCCAAGTGCCAGATGTGGGAACTGAACCCACAGCCCTCTGATCTCCCGGCCTCAGAGGCGAGTGTGCTACCTACTGAGCCACTGACACTGCAACTGGCATCTCGCCAGGTAGCATAGAATTTACCTATTTGGCCTTTTGAGGAGGGGGATTTGTGCAAGGAGCCAAGCCAAGCCCATTTATTATCTGATTTACATTGGGTTGAGAGGTCATTAATGATATTACACATTTGGAGGAATCGCCAGATGTTTTAATTAGGAAGATGGAAGCACTGTTTTAGCTGAGTGAAGGATAAAGTGTCGGATTCAGGTAGCATCAGATCTTGGACATATCTTTTTCCTTGGGCTTTCCATTCTGGCCATTTAATAGGTTTCCCATAAACAGTAAAAAGAGTGTCATGCCATAACTCAGCATATTTCAAAGGCGGATGCCAGGCTACTTTGGGAGTATGAGATAAAGCCATACAAAGGTGCCAGGCATAGCGGGATTCAGTCATAACAGGAGATAGTTCCTTATTAGGTGGGCCACCCGGGCCCAACAAGGATCTGAGTAGAGTTGGAGCTAGCATACTGGATTCGACCATAACCCACAATGGTTGGGGCATAGCTATGGGCGTAAACCATTTTGTGGCTTGTGTGACCACACTCGCCAGGTGGTAACCTTGAAACCAGGTAACTCCCAGTTCTCCCTTAGTCAAGTGTGCTCTTAACTTATATTTTCCCCATCTATGAGTCTCCTCTTCCCACAGAATGAAGGACACCAATTTCTCAAGAGAAGAAAATCTATTGGGAGAAAGGTGTATCACAAGATTATTAAACAGGTATGTAACTTTGGGAAGAAGGAGCATACGTATGGCTGCCACTTTGCTAGGAAGAGAGAGGTGCAGCTTACGCCAGCACTCCACTTCTGTGCGTAGTTGCTTCAAGAGGGGGCTGAAATTGGAGGATTTAAAATCCATCCAATTTGTAGGAATAAAGATCCCCAGGTAAGTGAAGCCTTGAAGTGCCCAGCTCAAATCTGTGCCCTGGAGACAATCCTGGGTACAGAGTGAGTTAAGTGGGGCTAGGGTAGTTTTCTGCTGGTTGACTTGCAGTCCAGAAAGTCAAGCAAATTCTTGAAGGATGGAAAGAGCTACCAGGAAAGACTGCTGGGGATAAGACAGAGTAAGGAGGAGGTCATATACATATGCCGCCACTACATATGACTTACCCCGAGTTGAGATGCCTGTAACACCATCTGCACTGGCTAGGGCCCTGATCAGTGGGTCTAGGGCAACCAAGAATAGGAGAGGAGACAGAGGACAGCCTTGGCGAGTGCCTCTATACAATGGAAAGGATGGGGAATAATAACATTTATTTGTTAAGTGCCTTTCAAACATCCTAGGCACTGTACAGTTCAAATAAAACAATTAAACAATAAATACAAGATAAAATCAAGAAAATACCGAAAAAACTTTCCCCCAAAGAAAAGTCTTAAGTGCCCGCTTAAAACTCCCCACCGTCCTGCACTCCCGAAGCTGATGGGGCAGAGAATTCCAGAGGGTCAGTGCCACAAATCCAAAAGCACGCACACCAGATGACTTTAAATTGACCCTCGGAATCTCCAGCAACCCCTCATCAGCCGAGCGTAGCTGTCGCAGAGGGGTGTAAGGAAAGTACAGTTACGTAAGAACTTACCGTAACAGTAGATCTTCGAGAACAGCTCTTGCAGCAGGTAACACCATTAGGACTGAAGCTGGCAGGCGTCAGGACCCCACGGAAATCTTCTAGCTAGCAGTCTTCAGCAGGGACCGCCTCAGACATCGGTCCCGCCCCCGACGTCAGACGTAGTACATAAGGAGGCGGTCCCGCCAGATTCCCCAGTTCTCCCGCCGGAGACTCCCAGCTGCAGGATGACATCAGAAGGAGAGACTGAGGATCCGCCATCAGAAGAAAAGAGCTTAAGCTCCTGCCCAAGACCTGGTAGGCCATACCTCCTCCAAGGGGGAATGGTGGGTGGGAAGGTACCTGCTGCAAGAGCTGTTCTCGAAGATCTACTGTTACGGTAAGTTCTTACATAACTGTACTATCTTACTTCGAGATACAGCTCTTGCAGCAGGTAACACCATTAGGACTGATTCCCAAGCAATAGCGCCTGTAAGCATTCTGGGAGGAGGAAATTAGGAGAGATCTTGAACAAGTCCTGACTCTAGGACAGGAGACCCTGCAGAATGGCCAGGTCGAAACCGGCTCTCCGCCGTGAAGCAATATCCAGGCTATAGTGCCTAATGAACGTGTGTACAGAGCTCCAAGTAGCTGCGGCACAGATGGCCGAGGTGGAGACATTACCCAGTGCTGCAAAGGAGGTAGCCAGCCCCCTTGTCGAGTGGCCCCGGACTGTGCCCGGGAGGGGTTTCTGTTTGCTGTTGTAGCAAAATGAAATACACTGAACAAGCCAGCGAGAAAGGGTCTACTTTGAGACTGGTTGGCCCAGCATTCTCTCAGCGAAGGAAACGAATAGTTGCTCCGACTTGCCAAGCTGTTTAGTTCTGTTCAGGTAGTACCTTAAGAAGCGGTGAACATCCAGGGTGTGAAGCAACGCCTCTCCTCTATTAGAGTACTTGGGAAAATATACAGGCAGATCGATGTCCTGGTTGAGAGTGAGGGCAGAGACCACCTTAGGCAGGAATTTAGGATTCGTCCTGAGAGACACACTGTCCTGGTGGAAAATTAAATAAGGCTCCTTGCACATGAGAGCGTAGAGCTCAGAAACTCTCATTGTTGACATGACAGCAACTAAAAACAACGTTTTCCACGACAGGAAACGCAGCTCGCAATCCACGGTGGGTTCAAAGGGGGGAAGCGTGAGTTGTTCCAGGATGAAAAGTAAGTCCCAAGGAGGAACGGGATCCCTGATGGGTGGCCTAAGGTGTAACACCCCTCTCAAGATGTCTCGAGAGACATCAAGCTGTGCCACTGAGCGCTATCCCACCGGGAAGTGGTATGCCGAAATCGCGCAGAGGTGCACTTTAATAGAGGACTAGGCGAGACCTGAATGGAATAGGGAAAGCAGGTATTCCAGCACCACTTTCCCCGGGCATCCTAAAGGGGAAAGGTCGCATGCCTGCGACCATAAGCAAAAACAGCACCATTTCATGGCGTATGTCGCATGCGTTGCCGGCTTTCTGGCCGTGGAAAGGACTTCCGCCACCTCTTGCGAGACCCCGTGTCGCATAATGGCTATGTCTCTAGGAGCCATGCATGCAGGTTCAGTGAGCGTAAGTCCGGGTGGACTAGTGAACCCTCCTCCTGAGACAACAGATGGGAGCTGAAAGGCAACGGAACTGGAGGTTCCCGGGACAGCTGCGTCAGCATGGGGAACCAGATCTGTCTGGGCCAGAAAGGCACTACCAGGATCATTGTTGCGTGCTCCCTGTGCAGTTTGAGAAGAACTCTCTGGATCAACGGGAAGGGAGGGAAAGCGTAGAGGAATCTGTCCGCCCAGGAGAGGGACTATGCGTCTCGCCAGAAAACACCAGGCCCTGGATCTAGCGAGTAAAAATTGGGCAGTTTTGCGTTGGATGGGGAAGCGAATAAGTCCAGCTCTGGAATGCACCATCAAAGAAACAGATTCTCTGCTGCCTCCTGAAGAATTTCCCACTCGTAGACTCTGGCCTGGGAACAACTTAGGCTGTCTGCGATTGTGTTGTCCACTCTGGGAACGTGAACTGCAATCAGGCTCGCTCCGTGTCGGATTACCCAATCCCACACTCTCATAGCTTCCCTGCAAAGGGGGTAAGAGTGTGCGCCTCCTTGTTTGTTGAGGTAATACATCACCGCCGTATTGTCTGTTTGAAGAAGGAGAGTACCCGACAGGATTTCTGACTGAAAGGCCTGCAGGGCATACAGGACCACCCTCATCTCCAGAATGTTGATATGGAGGTGAGCTTCTTGAGGGGTCCACGTTCCCTGGGACCTCACCCCATTCAGGTGTGCTCCCCACCCCAGCCCTGAGGCATCTGTGGAAAGGATCACCTCCGGGGATGGCGCTGCAAGCGGAACACCTACAGAGAGCGTCCCTGGGTCTAGCCATCATTGCCAGTCCCGAATCACAGCGTTCATGATTCTGACCGGCTGCTGCATGTGGTCTTGCCTTTGGTCCCACTGCACCTTGAGCA
The DNA here is from genome assembly GCA_016271365.2 of Neoceratodus forsteri. Classification (NCBI taxonomy): domain Eukaryota; kingdom Metazoa; phylum Chordata; order Ceratodontiformes; family Ceratodontidae; genus Neoceratodus; species Neoceratodus forsteri. The sequence continues at coordinate 13,110,541 of JADMNL010000038.1, read as the reverse complement.
TCCACTGAGTCACCCGCATGTGGAGCCTTGCCAAAGGGACGGTTGGAATGGCCGCTGCCATGTGTCCAAGCAAGCGAAGGACCAGCCTGGCGGGGACAGTCCTCTTCGTCGAGAGATCCCTGATGAGGGATCTGATGTGTTCCGCTCTTTCATCGGGAAGAAATGCTTTCCCTTGAACGGTGTCCAGAACTGCGCCTATGAACTGCAGCTTCTGGGACGGTACGAGGAGAGACTTCTCATAGTTGATAAGGATGCCCAGAGACTGGAACAGATCCTGGGTGCTCTGAATAGCCAGCAGCAGCACCTCTTTGGAGGCCATGAGAAGCCAGTCGTCCAGGTACGGGAATACGTAGTGGCCCTGTCTCCTTAAAAATGCTGCCACAACTGCCATGCACTTGGTAAAGACCCTGGGGGCCAAAGACAGTCCGAACAGAAGAGCCCGTAACTTAAAGTGGTGGCCGAGAAACTCGAAGCGCAGGAACCTCCTGTGCGCTTGAGCTACTGGGATGAGCAGGTAGGTGTCCTGCATGTCCAGGGATGCTAAGAAGGTGTCCTTCTTCAGCATGGGGATGAGTCCTTGGAGGGTCACCATACGAAAACGTTTGTAGGCGACAGACATGTTGAGGTCGCTGAGGTCCAAGATTGGATGGAGATCCCCTGTTTTCTTCGGAACCAGAAAGAAATGGGAATAGTATCCAGATCCTATCTGGTTCTCTGGAACATACTCCACCGCTCCCTCTTGCAGGAGCGTGAGTACCTCTTGCCTGATAAGCAATCTGTGCTGACCCGAGTAATGGAAGAGCAGAGGAGGCCTTGTGGGTGACTTGTCCACGAATTCTATAAAGTGACCTCTTTCGATCAACTGAAGGACCCACCTGTCGGTGGTTATGGACTGCCACCCTGGCAGGTGGTCCACAATGCGACCCCCGATCTTGGTGTCCCGTTGATCCTGAGGGGCAGGGGCCAGGAAGGAGTCATGCTGTGGCGGCTGAGGGACCAGCGGGCTGGGCCGACTTAGCTGGTCGTTGGCTTCGGCCCACGGACGACTTTCCCTGGGTCCTACGAGAGAAGGAGCCCCTCTGTTGCAGACTGGCGCGGGGCTGCTGTCTCTGCGTCCGGCCATGAAAACGACTTTGGTTCCTATGAAAGGAACTAAGCTTGGGTCTGTACACTGCCTGGACAGACCTCACTGCCTTCCCGGCCTCTTGAAGTTTGGTGAGAACCTTCTCTGAGGGTTCACCAAAAAGAACTTCTCCATCAAAAGAGGCATCCAGGATGTTCTTCTGGACGTCCGGGTTGAATCCGGAGACATGGAGCCATGAGTGCCTCCGGAGGCATACGCCTGAAGCTGCCGCTCTGGCCGAGGAGTCCACGGAATTGTACGCGGCTCACAGCACCTGGGTTCCCACGTCCAAACCTGTACGAAGGGGTTGCAGCATCTCCTCCTTCTGCTCACCTTCTGGCATCTTTTCTGCCAGATCCAGTCCCTGCTCCCACAAGGCGTTTTGGAACTATACCATGTGGGTTAAGTAGTTGAGGACTCTGATGGTGCAAGTAGTGGAAGCATACGTGCGCCTGCCCATAGCGTCCAGCTGTTTGGACTCCGGGTCCGGTGGCAGGGTGCTCAAATGTTGCGGTCTCTGGGACCGGTCATGAGAGGCTGTAATGACCAGAGAATCATCCAGAGGGTGTAAAGCCAAGTACTGGTCCTCCTTAGGGGCCTTGTACAGGTGGTCAGCTTTCTTCGGCATCGCCGGGAGCGAGTGTAGACATTTCCACGCTGCCTTGGTGATGTCCACGAAAGTGTCCACCAAGGGTGGCACCACCACAGGCTTAGGGTCTTTCTGCTGAAGATACCTGGTGAGACGCAACCTCTCAGGGTCGAGATCTTGAGCATCCCAGCCCATGTTCTCCTGGATATGCCTCATGATCTCTGAGAATGATGGGTCATCCGTAGGAGACCTTGATTGGAGAGGGGGATCTGGATTCATCCGAGAAGTCCAATCCCGTGTCCTCCGTCGAGGGTGAATGATGACGTCTTCTGGGTCTCTTGGGGCTGGGTGACCCTGAAGAAGATCTGGACGGAGGTCTCCGTCTTTCTGGTCTGCCCCTAGGAGAATCCGTAGGCTCCTGGGGGGAAGGTACTCAGCCCGCAACCCTGGGTGGAGTGGGGGGTGCGGGAACCAACGGAATCGCAGGTGGAGGAGGAGATGTGGGAACCATATCCCTTTTTATGGTATCCCACCAGTACGTAAACAACTCCTTGACCTCGGATATGCTGAGGCCTGACGACGGACCGGGCACCGATGGTCGGTCGTCAGGTTCCGGCGTCGGCTCCCCAGGGGCCTCAGGTTCCGGCGAGGGTTCTCTGGGGGCCGGGGCAACAGGACCGAGTTCGCCCCTCTGGGTCAGCTCCTCTTCCGTAATCGTCTCCTGACCGACGTCGGTGGGAGGCGTCGGGTCCTCTTCTCGGTGGATACGGATGTCGGTCCCCCGGCCGGCATCCAAGAAGGCGAAGGCCTAACCGGCGATGGGTGTCTGGCGGTTCCTGGGACCGGTAGTGCTTAGCCGACATCAGGAGAGCTGGCATCAGGTCCGACGATCTCTTCAGGGAGGTCAGTTCTTTGGTCTTCCACTGGGGAGGAGGAGGCAAAAAGACAGACCTGGTGTCGGGTTCCAAATGGCGGGAACCAGACTTGTGATGGTGATGGCAGTCCCCCGACCTCGACAGGGCCTTAGAAGCTGAGGACGAAGAAGGTCTGGAAGTCTTGGCCTGAGAGACAGAAGAGGAACCCAAAGGGGTCTTCACCGCTGCGGGGGGAGGCTGAGAACGGGCCCGGGAAGGGGAGCGGTCGGACCGGGAGCCAGAGCTACGGGAGTCAGATGCCCTAGACGAGGACCTGGATCTCACTCTCTCCCTATGCTTCTGGAGATGTCTCCGGGCCTTGTCTTAAGATTCCCCCTTGGAGGCTGGGTCCATGGCTTTTATCTTCTCCTCGAGCAAGAATGCCTGAAGGGCCTTCTGGCGACGGATCCGGGTCCGGCTGTTGAACCCCTGGCAGAAGGAGCAGGCCCGGGTGTCGTGGTCTGGGCCTAGGCACCGGACGCAGGCCGAATGCGGATCTTTGAACGGGATTTGCTTCCCACAGGCACACTTCGAAGGATGGCCTTCAACGGAGGTAGGAGAGGACATCAGACAGCAACTGAGCCGAAGAAATTTTTTCCTAAAGGAAGAACTTAACCGGGCGTCACGTGCTAGAAACGAGCCAAAGGGTCGAGACATGCAAGTTGACGGTGGGAAAGAACTGGGGAATCTGGCGGGACCACCTCCTTATGTACTACGTCTGACGTCGGGGGCTGGACCGAAGTCGGAGGCGGTCCCTGCTGAAGACTGCTAGCTAGAAGATTTCCGTGGGGTCCTGACGCCTGCTGGCTTCAGTCCTAATGATGTTACCTGCTGCAAGAGCTGCATCTCGAAGTAAGATCCAGGAGTTCTTTCAAGTAATCAGGACCCAAGCCGTGTAAGGCTTAGTAAGTCAAAAGACCTACCTTAAAGGTGATCCGCCACTGAATAGGCAGCCAGTACAGATCATGCAACACAGGGGTAATATGAGATGTTCTAGATACCCCTGACAACAAACGTGCTGCCGCGTTCTGCAGTAGCTGCAAGCGGTGGATTTCAACCCCAGAAAGCCCTAGATAAAGGGAGTTGCAGTAATCAAGGCGGGATGTCACAAAGGCGTGGACCAAAACAGGTAGGTCACTGGATGGAACAAGGTGGTTAATCCTAGAAATGTTCCTAAGATGGTAAAAGGCCAGCTTGATGACGGCCGAAACCTGATGACAAAGAGACAGACCATCATCAAGCACCACCCCGGGTTACGTGCCCATTCCGAGGTGAGAATCTGGGCCTCCCCCAGGACTAAACCAGAAGGGAGCCCAGTCCTCAATCCCTCTGCCCTATGACCGAGTCCACAACCAAAACCTCAGTCTTCCCTTGGTTCAACTTTAGACCGCTGGTGTTCATCCAACCTTGGATTTCTATGAGGCAGCTATTCAGTACTGAGACTTCACTAACCTGGTCTGGAGCAAAAGACAGGTAGAGCTGGGTATCATCAGCATAGCAGTGAAACCATCAGTTCATACCATCTTACAATGTCTCTGATGGGCAGCATATATACTGTGAACAACATTGGAGACAGCACCGAACCCTGAGGAACCCCGCACTGCAGAGAGCAAGCTGCGGAAGAAGATAAACCCGAGACAACTCTCTGCATTCTACCAGCGAGGAAGGATGAAAACCATCTGAGAACTGTGCCAGACAGCCCACAGACGAACCTCAGACATTCGAGCAAAATCCCATGGTCCACAGTATCAAAGGCTGATGATAAATCTAGGAGAACCAAGATGGAACGGTGTCTCCGATCTCTTGCCATCAGGAGATCATTGAGCACCCAAACCAGACCGGTCTCAGTACTACGCCTCTTACGAAAACTCAATTGGAGAGGTTCATATAAATTATGGATGGTTAAACGGTTGTCCAATTGAGCAGCCACAACTTTCTCAATAACCTCCCCCACAAAAGGGAGGTTAGTGATAGGCCTGTAGTTTGCTAGGTTCTCCGGGTCTAAGGAAGCTTTCTTCAGAAAGGGGTCACCACCCCCTCCTTCAGGGAGCTAGGGAACTCACCCGAATCCAGAGAGCACCGGACAATCCGAGCTAAGACCAGGCCAATACTATTACTACAACCCAGAATCAAGGAAGTAAGGCCTGGGTCTAAACTACAGCATGTGGGATGCATCTCCTGGACAATCTGCATAATGTCTATGAAATCTGGCAGATCAAATGTACTCCAGGAAATTCTGGGCATCGTGACAAACCTTGTAGAGTCAGGACTCAGATTCTTCACCACCCAGGTGCTGGATCTCCGAATGAGAATAGCACTCCTTGGATTTACAACTGCATGAGCTAGCATGAACTGCCACAACCCAGGATTTTTGAGCCAGGCACTTGACTGACTGAGAAGGGTGTTTTTGTAGCAGGCTTACATCTGTATGGACAGAATGAAGGTACTGAATAACCTAGTGCATTTAATGGGGTAGGTTGAGCCTTTAACATTCCACGATACAAGACGTAGTCCTTGGGCTTGGGGGGGTAGCCATATTATTATGCAGATTGAATACCAAGATACTTAACCAGCCAAAAACAGAAGACTAGGAAGTCCCAAAAAGGGATGAGGTTCAGAACTGCAAACCTGATATGTGATCTCCTTGGAATATGGGTAGATACCAGGAGGGTAGGACTGCACTGCTCAAGGGAAACTGCTTAGAAATGTACTAACACCAAGAACAATCAAATGAAATCTGTAAGAAGTAAGAAGAGAGTTTGTAAACAGTGACACTGTCAGTGATAGTCACAATATAGTTAAGAATTTAACAGCAACTGACTAAATGGAATTACAATAACAATTCTAACAAGCGTTCCTATGCTAGGAGTGATAGAAGCTTAAGCGAAAGAAGGTACTGAACAAAGGGTAGTACCCTCAGCTACACTAGCTTCAATGCTCAAAACTAGGGGAGGAAGAAGGCAACCAAGAGAAACTCACTTCTCCTTTTCCTATGGTAACAATCCTCGGGTGCAAGGCACGACTCCAGGATGGGGGGGTGACAGGTGGGAAAGGGGGCTTTGGGCAACCACCCCAACCAAGCACTATAAGGAACAGGGTGTCAACAGCTGATCTTGTGCCCAATAATGTAATAACTATACTTGCACTAGGGGTCAGATTCAAGTAGAGTTATTCAGTTGCTCCATGGGGGAGAGATGGTATAAATTGGATCCCATAAGGCATTATCAATTGAAAACCAATAGAGGAGATATGCAACTGATCAATATATTAATACAGCATATGTGTGTATTAGTGCAGTCACATAAAGTCCACTAGGAGGAAATTCAGTACATACAGGCTGATTAAGTAATGGTAAAACACTTTACATACTTGACAGTTCAGCTAATAAGGTTTAGAGAGCAGCTGGAGGTCAGCTTAGATTATTTAAGGGTCCTCAATGGCTGTTATAGAGTTTGAGAGCGGTGTTAGAACAGCCACAGTGTATGATTTTTCCCCAGGTTTGAGCATTCCAGAAAGATCTACTGCTTCAACTAGAGAAGAGTCAGGTATATCTGCCCAGTCCATGCGACGGTCGGTGGTTGTGGAAGATAAGTCTGGATGTGGAGAATGGCTGTCTATTGGAGTGGAGGGGAATTTGACCCTCGCTATTTTAGCAGGTGGCGCTACACCTTGTTGATCCGAAGATGGTTTATGTCCGCTCCTTGAATGCTGTCATTGACGAGAAAGAGCTCCAGTAGGTCTGGGAGGCAGGAGTGGCTGCTCGAAAGTATGTACAGGGCTAGATGAGGCTAGTGGCACTGTGCGAGCTAGATTCTCTGGCCTGGGGACATTATCAAGATAAGGACCAGGTCCCTGTGTAAAGCGGTCCTCTGGGGACTGCCTGCCCAAATTCAGGTTCCTAGGTGAGGTAGCTGAACGATATGGGTCCCAAAGCCTTCTGGGAGATGTAGGCTGAAGAGGAAGGTTAGGCCAAAGCTTGGATATCCAATGCTTCACCTGGGCGATTCTGCAAGAATCTCTCCCCTCTTTAGACACCAGAAGTTTGGTGAGTCCTCTGAATCTATATTGAAAATTGTGAGTAGCCAAGAATTTTTTCAGGGGACCATAGGCATGCCTTCTACTAGCTGTTTCTTGTGCAAAGTCTCTATAAATTGAAATAAATAGCCCTGTCACTTGATTTCCCTATGTCTCAAAGAGTAGTCCCTCAATATACGCCTTCATTGAGTATCTGAGCAGATAGGCCATTAGGTCTCGAAGATTGTGTACTCCTATCTCTCCTCGCTGTGATGCGGTAAGCCCTTCAACTTCCACTGTCCTCTCCAGCGCTCTCTAGTATTGTAGGGAGTTGTTCATTGAAAACCTCTCCATAGAGCTGCCTTCAGCTCCTCTGGGACACATATGAATCTGAGTTATTGCAGTGCCTCTGTTTTCTTGATCCTCCACTCTGGCTATTAGTATCTCTAGTTTGTCATTTTGCCTCGGTATTTTATGTTGGAGCTTAACTTGTTGTTGCGCTTAATGTGTCTACTGTTGTCTGCTACGTTGAGTCGATTCTTGGAGCTGGTGCACATCGGTTGTGGTACTGTGAGAGTAACATTTATATCATCCACATGGGACAATACTGCCTCCAGCATACGAGTGAAGTAGCTCAATGAGTCTCCCACTGATGTGGCTTGTGGAGCTGTATCTGGCCATGCATTGGGGAGCCCCACTGAATCCATCTCTGAGAGCGTAGTGGGTACAAAAAATAACACAGCGAGAGTCCCATATAGGTGGGTATCCAGCAGTTTTTAGCACTTTAATGTCGCGGCCTCTGTGGCCTATCCACCCAAGCAACTCGTGAGAACCGTCGCCTGACACAGCAATAATGCACCATGGAAACCACAAACTAGTCATACCAGATGGTTGAGAATGGCTACCTGATCATTTTTAGATGTTAAATTTTGTGTTACATCCTAGGATTAGGCTGGTCAGTTGCGGATTGTCACCACACTCAGAAGAGCTCAAGATTTAGGCTGCCATTTTCCCGGTGGCTAGTCCACGCCCGAACTCAGGACTCTTTCTTCTGTGAACGGACAATGATCAACCCCCCCTGTCCAGAGTGCTTCTATTGCTTGGTTTAGGTACCTCCCCCCTTCTTCTTTTGTGAATACTGAGCAAAAGTACTCGTTCAGTATCTCTGCTTTTCCACTGTCATCCTCTGCCCACCTCCCCTTCCCTTTATTAAGTCTCACTACCCCTTCCTTGGTCTTCCTTCGCGTCCTGATATACCTATAAAAGGTTTCATCCCCCTTCTTGACAGAGTTAGCTATCTTTTCCTCGGTTTGGGCCTTCGCTATTCTGACTGCCTTCCCTGCTTCCTTCTGCTTTGACTGATTCAGTTCTCTGTCCTGCTCATTCTGTGATTCCTTATACTTCCTGAATGCCATCTTTTTCACCCGAACCTTTCCCGCCACCACTTTTGAGAACTATAGTGTTTTTTTTACTTTGGTTTGTTTATTTAGACTTGTTGCCTCTGTGATGGCAGTTTTGATTTTCTTCCATTGTTCTTCTACCCCCCTTCCTGCCTATTTGCAAGTGCATTCCTTAAGCACTCACCCATTTTGCCAAAATCAGCCTTCCTAAAGTCCAGTACTTTTGTCTTTGTATGGCTTAACTCTACAGTTGTGTATATCATGAATCACACCATTCGGTGGTTGCTAGTTCCCAGATGGCTACCCACTTCTAAATCTGTGATTCTCTCACCAACTATGGTTCTCAAAAGAGGTGGCAGGAAGGTTAAGGAGAAAAAGATAGCATTAAGGAAGTATAAGGAAACACAGATGGAGCAGGACAGAAAACTGTTCCAGTACCAGCAGAAGGAAGCAGGGAAGGCAGTCAAAATAGCAGAAGCCCAAACCGAGGAAAATATAGCCAACTCAGTTAAGACGGGGGATAAAACCTTTTATAGGTACATTATGGAGTGAAGAAAAACCAAGAGAGAGATAGTGAGGCTTAATAAAGGGAAGTGAGGGTGGGCAGAGGGTGACAGTGAAACAGCAGGGATACTGAATGAATACTTCTGCTCAGTATTCACAAAAGAAGAGATGGGGGAGGTATCTAAATCAAAGGACAGAACACTCTGGATAAGGTGGTCAATACCAGTCCATTCACAGAAGAAAGGGTTCTGAAAGAACTCTTAAAACTGAAAGTGGACAAAGCAATGAGTGGCTTGGCAGGATTCAGCCAAGAATTCTAAAAGAACTAAGCGTAAAACTAGTGACACCACTGATGACGAAAGGGGGATTACTAGTGGGGTACCACAGGGTTCAGTACTGGGACCAGTCCTCTTTAATGTCTCTATAAGTGACATTGCAGAGAGACTGGAAGGAAAAGTATGTCTCTTTGCAGATGACACAAAGATCTGCAACAGAGTTGATGCACAATGTGGGTGGAAAGGATGCAGAGGGACTTGGCAAGGTTAGAGGAATGGTCAAAGGTAGGCCAGCTTAGATTCAATACAAGGTAGCACCAAGTAATGCACCTGGGAAACAAAACCCAAGGGAAGAGTACACAGTAGGGGGTGAGATACTAAGAACAACAAAATGGAAAGGGACCTGGGGGGTAGTCATATCAGATGACCTTAAGGTGGGCAAGCAATGTGAGAAGGCAGTAAGGAGGGCTGGTGGGATACTGGGATACATAGGGAAAAGCATCACCAGTAGAAAACAAGCAGCTGTCATCCTAGTGTACAGACAGTTGGTGAGACCCCATCTGGAGTACTGCATCCAGTTCTGGAGACCCATTCTCCGCAAAGACATAGACGGGATGGAGGCTGTTCAGAGAAGGGTAACTAAAATGGTGCAGGGTCTGCACAAGAAGACATATGAAGAGAGATTAAAGGAGCTTAATATGTATACCCTCAAGGAGAGGAGGGATGGGGGGACATGATAGAAACTTTCAAGTACATCAAGGGAATCAATAGAGTCCAAGAAGGTAGCATCTTTCAGAAAAAGAGATGTGCAAGAACAAGTATTTTTTTCACAGAGATGGATGTGGATACATCGAACAGCCTTCCTCAGGAGGTAGTGGAGTCAAAAACAGTAGGGGAATTCAGGAATGCATGGGACAGACATAAGGCAATTCTAGTGGGGATAGGGGGAAGTAAGCTGTTGGGTAACTAGGATCTGCAGCTTATCTATTAGGTAGGGAAATGGGCAGACTAGGTGGGCCAAGTGGTCCTCATCTGCTGTCAATTTCTATGTTTCTATTTGAGAGTAGCAGGTCTAAGACTGATCCCTCCCAAGTGGGTTCCAACACTAGCTGTCTGTGGCATGCCCCCTGCAGGGCATCGAGAATGACCCCGCTCTTGGATGTGGCTGCAGCACATGTGCTCCAGTTAACATCTGGCAGATTCAGGTCCCCCATAAACAAATTCTCCCCTTTTTCTGCTATTCTAAGGACACCTTCTAACATTTCTTTGTCCATTTCCTCTCCCTGTGATGGGGGTCTGTATACAACCGCCGTTAGAATCGTGGTGCCATTACCTGTGTCCAAGGTAACCCCATGCCTCCTCTCTTCTCCACTTACACTTTAGTTCTGTTGCCTTGATCCCTTCACTTACGTAGAAAGCTACTCCTTCTCCCCTTTTACCCTCCCTGTCCCTCCTGAAGATTGCATACCTTGGTATGTTTACATCCCAGTCACGGTTCTCTGTGTACCATTTTCCTGTGACTGCCACAATATCCAGGTGTCCCTCTTCCATCACAGTCACTAAATCAGAAAGCTCGTTACCCAAACTACGGGGATTAGTGCTCATCAACCTCAATTTTGTTATGGTCTTAACTCTTTTAGCCTCAACCCTGCCCTTTCTGTCTTTGGCTGTTTCTCCATTTACCCCTGCCCTGCTCCCTATCGACTTCTCTACCTTGGTGCTTACCTCGTTGTTGACTCTGTTTTGTGGGGAGAGGCTGGGAATTGCCTGCTTCTCATCTGTGCCTCCCCCACCTTGGCTAGTTTAAAAGCTTGCCAATGAAGCATTTAAACCTATCACCTAGGAGCCTGCTTCCTCTCCTGGACAGATGCAGACCATCTTGCCCGTATAAGCATGCATCCCTCCAGGTGGAGCCCCAGTCCCCAATGAAACCAAAATCCTGAGCTCTGCATAAGTTTTTCAACCAGTCATTGAATCCTGTAGTGTGGAGTACCCTAGCCTCACCTATGCCATAGACAGGCAGCACCTCCGAGAAGGTTACTGTGTGTGCTACTTCCCTCCCCAACCACAAACTCCTCCTGCACTGCTCTGATCCCATGTCCAGCTAAGTCATTTGTACCTAGGTGGACAATGATGTCCAGCTCCCTCTCCTGTGCAGATGCACTTGCAATCCTGAGGATTCGCTTCCCATCCCTCCAAGCCTTGGTTCCGGTCAGGCACCTTATCTCCCTCTCCACTTTTTTCCCCCAGTTCTATCCCCCAAATAGTTGAGTCCTCCACAAGGAGCTGCTTCCTTCCCCTGTGGTGTCCTGTGCCACCCTGCTGTGGTGTCCCGTGCCACCATCCTGTGGGCCTTCTTTGTGGTGGTTCCCAGCAACCTCCATGGTTTCCAGTATGGGTGCCTCCATAGGGGTACTATGCTCCACCAGTACAGCATTAGGACTGTGGAGAGGTGCAACTGGAAGGATTCACCTCTGTTCTACCACCCTCACCCTCCCTGAGCCCACCATGGTCCAACTGCTCCTCTTTCTTGGCAACCTCTGAGGCAGTGGTGGTGGCCCTGGTGTTCCCTGGGTGGGGGTTTCCCTACTCCAGTCCAGTTCAGTCTGGAGATGGGTAACCTGCTCCCTCAGAGCAGAGAGTTGACTGCAAATAGGTTCAAGATCGCAGCCTCCAGAATGTCTCCTGGAAGACTGCTGCCCCACAACTATTGCACTGCACCAAACCCCACATATTTGTCTTTCGTCCTATTTATTTATTTTATTTGTTTTGATAGTGTGTGAGTGCACATACCCTCAATGCAGTGTGCTGGATTGATAAGGCTATGACAGTTGTATGCTCCTGTGCCCTTTTGGGAAAGTGATGTCAGAACCCCTATTATAAAAGAAATGACACCCTGGGAGGGTGAGGTGAGGAGGGTTGTGCCCAAGCTCGTTCCCACTGGAAGCAATCAGCTGCAAACTCTGACCCACCACTCTGGTGACTGTCGACCTTTCTTTCAGCAAGACAACCTCCACAACAATCCACCAGAGAATATACCTAGCAAAAAACAATTACAGTCAGAGAAACACCAAGCAGTTGGGCCCAATACCTATAATGTAAGCCTCCCTAGACCCAATACAACCTGACGTTCTGTGCTCTGAAGACAATCAGAGGAACCAGTTTCTATAGTCTAAGGCCCTGTCTAGGCTGAATACACAAACTGCAGGGTTCACAAAGAAAAACATCCTCTGCCACTAGTAAATAGTTCACTGTACAAACAAATAGTTTGATGCAACCTGTTACAAAATACTAGTAGCTAAATAATCCAGCTAAATACAAGGGGAAAAATAGTTATGCAGTATTTCAATCTTTCTGAAGTTAAACTCACAAAATTAGCAATTCTGCAAATTCCTGCTCGATTCAAAAAGGAGAGAGAAAAAAAAAAGACAAAACACACAGCAATACCAAGTTTAAAATTCAGAGTTAAGCAAGGTAGACCTCCCTTCAATTGGAGCATGAGTGCACTTTCTTGCAAATTGCCAGTTTCTTCCCATAGCTCCCAGTTGTTTCAAAATAGCTTGTTTCACCTTTGAGATGATGGGCTTCAGTCAGATTCACTGGACAAGACCGCCTCCTGTGAAAGCATGCGACCTTGGGTCTTGCGACCAACTGGAATTAAGATATTCCACAATCCATTCCTTCCATAAGGATTCCATTAACTTTTCCAATGAAGCAAGGCTGACTGACCTACAGTATATAATTGCCAGCCTCTTCCCTGCTACAACTTTTGTGTAATGGGACTACATCCGCCCTCCTCCAGTCCTCAGGAAACACTTCTGTTTCCAGTCAAGCTGTTAAACAGAACTATCAGAGATGCAACCAGTATCTTTGTGCTCTCTCAGTACCATTGGATGCACCACATCTGCCCCAATTCATTTGTCCATCTTCAAACTTGCAAGTACCTTCTGGACTCTTGTCTCCAAAAAACGAACTAATGTCCACCTCTCTCCTTCCAAAGTTTTGTTACTTTGTTGTGGCCTCTCCCCTTCTCCTTCCTCTGTGAACACTGAATAGAACTATTTGTTCAGGATGCCTGCCTTTTCCTGCCCCCCCCCGCACAGTCCCCCCTTCCCTTTTTAACCTTACAATCCCACCCCTGACCTTCCTCTTTTTCCTTAAATGCCTAAAAAATGTATTGTACCCTTTCATTACCTTCTGAGCTATCCTTTTTTCAGTTTGTGCCTTTTTGTGCTCTTTACTGCTTTCCCTGCATCCCTCTGTTTCCCAATACACCTCTCTATCTTCCTGCCTCTGCATTTCCTTACCTTTTCAGCCACCACTTTCGAGAACCATAGCTGTCTCTTTTCCCTCTTGCTTTTGCTCAGTTGTTTGAAGCAGAGATCTGTTGCCTTTACTAAGCTCCCTTTTATCTTCCCCCACTGTCCCTCCACTCCATCTGGGTCATTCTCCCACTAGGACATTTTTTTTACATTTATTGCAAAAATCAGAATTATAACCTTTGAGCCAAAAGCTTTTACAAAGGTCATCCCTGAGGCATTCACCTACCTTTTCAAAATCTGCCTTCCTGAAGTCCAGAACCAACACCCTTGTGTGGTTCAATTCTGCAGATGTTCTTATATTGAATCACACTGTACAGTAATCACTGGCCTCCCAACTTGATGTTTGCAACACTGTCCCCGTTATGGATGTCAGGTCCAGTATTGCCCCATCACGAGTGGGTTCACTGACTATGTGCCTGAAGAACACCCCCTGAAGAGAGTTCATGATGTCCCTGTTTCTAGCTGAAGCTGCTGCTGTGAGACTCCAATCCATACTTGGCAGGATGAAATCCCTTACCACCACCTTCCCCTTTTCTGCCGTCCTGCCAATGACTTCTGCCAGTACCTTATCCAATTCCTATCTCTGTGCTTCTGGTCTGTAGATCACTCCAGTCTGAATAGTAGCTTTATTCCCCAACTTCAGGGTGACCCATAGAACTTTGGCCTCCTCCTATATTCTCTGTGTCTCCGTGGCTTCTATGCTTTCCTGCACATAAAGCACCACCACTCCCCTTCCTTCCTACCTGGTCCATCCTGAACAGAGTATAGAGCAGTATGGCCATGTTCCAGTCACGGTTTTCAGTGCACTATGACTCAGTAATGACCACAATATTCAGCTTGGCCTCTGCAATGATGGCTTCTAGGTCCAGAATCTTATTTACTAGACCTCTAGCATTCACACACATGGCCTTCCAGATTTTTTTTCCACTCTGCTGGTTGTCCCCTTTTTTCCTTTCTGCCCTCTCACCTTCCCAAAATGCCCCCATTCCTTCCACCCCTTTATCTCTACATCCTGCTTCCTTTATTGATGTGCACCCTGGAAGATTCCTCTACCCTCAGGTTGTTTTTAATCTCTGACTCCTTGATTTCTTTTGCCACCCCCCTTTGCTAGTTTAAATAATGTTCATCAAAGTAATATTTATGCCATCCACTGAGGATTGTGATTCTCCTTCCAGATGGATGCAGGCCATCACCCCGGTATAGGCCCTTATCATCCCAGGTGGGTCCTTAGCCCCAGTGTAGCTAAAACTTCCTTTCTGCATCATTCCATCAGTCAGGAGTTGAAGCTCATGGTGTGGAGATACCTCTCATATTGCCTGTCACAGGCAGGAAGCACCTCAGTGAATGCCACTCAGTGAGCAACCTGTCAAAGTCCCCTCCCCAGTTCCCTAAACTCCCCCTGCATTATCCCAACCCTGTCCCAAGCGAGGTAATTAGTCTCTAAGTAGACAATGACATCCAGCTCTCCCTCCTGTACTGCTCTACTTATCTGCCATCAGATTCTATGTTTCTATGTCCTGCTGTCCTACCAATCTGCAGGATCTGCTTCCCATCCCTCTGAACTTTGGGATTATCATATCTAATGACCTCAAAGAGGCAGTGCAGTGTGACAAATCAGTGGGTAGGACCAGTGGGATGCTAAGATGCACAGGGAGATGTGTCTCCAGCTGGAGGAGGGAGTTGGTGTTTCCTCTGTAGCACTCTTTTATAAAGCCCTACTTAAGTATTGTTTGCAGTTCTGGAGTCTGAACCCTATAAACAGAGTGGATGTTGCCCAGAGAAGGGCAACTAAGATGGTACAAGGGTTGCATCATAAGCCCTATGAAATGAGACTGAGGGATCATAGCATGTGTAGCCTGGAAGACAGGAAAGCAAGAGGTGCATGACAGAGACTTACAAGTACCTCATAGTAGTGAAAGGGGAGCATGAGGGAAGTGCCTTTCACATGAAAAAGAACACCAAGACCATAGGAAATGTGATGTACTGGAGGAGAGGAAGTTTCAGAGAGATGTGAGGAAGTATTACTTTACTAAAACAATGATGTGGTACAGGTGAAAACAATTGGTGGTTTCAAGCATGCATGAGATACAGTACACATGGGGGAATGCTAGTAAAGAGGACATGAGGAGGGAGGGTCACTGGAGACTAGTTAGGGTCTGTGGAGACAAACTAGGCAGGGACCATGTGGGCAGACTGTGTGGGCTAAGCAGTCCTTTTTTGCTGATGAATTCTATGTTTCTATTTTTCTCAGCTTGGCATTTTAAAAATAAGACCACCCCACTCAGAATAAAGGTCCCACTTCCTGGACTGTGATTTATCCTTACCTACTGAAACCATGGTTTCATAATTCTGCACCATCACTTCCCTGTGAAGCTCTTTCTCTTTTTTGCTTAACATCTTCCACTCCTCGTCTGAAAAAGTGATAGCAACATCTTCAAAGGTTTCTGGTACCTGAAAGGACAGGAGACATGTTTAATTGATCTTGATTTCACTATTTCACTACACACATTGAGAAATCGGTAACTTTTCAACAAGAAGGGAACAGGTGAGATTATGATTTGCAACCCAAAGTAGCAGCATGAAGTGGTTATCTATTCACCAAGCATAAATCAATTCTTCCTTTCACCCAAGAGGGTCACGGTTTGAAGAAGAGTTCAATTATCAGAGAGGTGTACTAACAGGCAAGACAGAAGCTCCTTATTTTTAGAAGCACTGATACAACAGGAACAATGACTTGGCACTACAGGGCTTTTTAACTTTATTTATGTAGCAAACCACTTCTAATAACAGGGGGAGGAGGTTGTTAGCATATGTGTCCAAAAGGGGAATGGTACCCTGACATCATCCTCTGTGGATGAAGTTGATGTGGGAGGAGCTACAGTGAGTATGTCGATAGGATGCATTCAAGGGAAGGGGAATGGTGCCCTGACATCATCCTCTGTGGGTGAAGCTGATGTGGGAGGAGCTACAGTGAGTATACAGATAGGATGCACTCAAGGGAAGGGGGATGGTGCCCTGACATCATCCTCTGTGGGTGAAGCTGATGGGGGAGGAGCTACAGTGAGTATATGGATAGGGTGCACTCAAGGGAAGGGGAATGGTGCCCTGACATCATCCTCTGTGGGTGAAGCTGATGTGGGAGGAGCTACAGTGAGTATATAGATAGGGTGCACTCAAGGGAAGGGGAATGGTGCCCTGACATCATCCTCTGTGTGTGAGGCTGATGTGGGAGGAGCTACAGTGAGTATATAGATAGGGTGCACTCTAGGAAGGGAATGGTGCCCTGACATCATCCTCTGTGGGTGAAGCTGATGTGGGAGGAGCTACAGTGAGTATATAGATAGGGTGCACTCAAGGGAAGGGGAATGGTGCCCTGACATCATCCTCTGTGGGTGAAGCTGATGTGGGAGGAGCTACAGTGAGGTATATGGATAGGGTGCACTCAAGGGAGGAATGGTGCCCTGACATCATCCTCTGTGGGTGAAGCTGATGTGGGAGGAGCTACAGTGAGTATATAGATAGGGTGCACTCAAGGGAAGGGGAATGGTGCCCTGACATCATCCTCTGTGGGTGAAGCTGATGTGGGAGGAGCTACAGTGAGTATATAGATAGGGTGCACTCAAGGGAAGGGGAACTGTGCCCTGACATCATCCTCTGTGGGTGAAACTACATTGCATATATAGATGCTGTAGGGTGCCTGCATTCTTGAGGTTATATAGATACACAGACACTGTCAAAAGATAAGGGCCTATGACCCACACAGTCTGCCATTTGAGCTTGTAACTTCTCCTTACATTTTTCTAGAAATCTGTCGTCCCTTGCCTGTGACCTCCAGAATTCCCTTATGTCTATCCCATGAAGTCTTAAATCCCATGATTGTTTCAACCCCCACCACTTCCTCTGGCAGGGTATTCTACTTGTCCACCACTCTTTCTGTGAAGAAATCCTTCTTCACGTTTCCCCTGAATCACCCTCCCTCCAGCTTTATCCCATGCCTTCTAGTCCTGGAATATCTTTTTCACTACAAAATAGTGTATTCCTGCACATTGTTCCTCCCTGTAAGGTACTTGTATGTCTCTATCATATCCCCTCTCTCCCTCCTCTGCTCCAGGGAGTATGTATTCAAGTCCTTCCACCTGTCCTCATAGGTCCTGTGATGCAATCCCTGTACCATCTTTTTTTCCCTCCTGTGAACCTTCTCTACCCTGTCCATGTCCTTATGTTGCTTCGGTATCCAGAACTGTACAATGCACTATGGGTGGGGCCTCACTAGTGTCTTATATGGTGGAATTATGACCTCCCTTTTCCTGCTGAATTCTGTGTTTCTGGGGCTAGGAGTTAGTGTTCTTGGGTGGGAGTGAAGAATCAGCTAGGTGCCAGAGTGGCGGTACAGAGCGGACACTACAAATGTCTGGTTCTGGTGATGGATCAGCTGTGACACTCAAGGTATAGGTGCCAGCTGAAAGCTGTAACCAGGCACTGCCATTATGGTGCTGGGGCATCAAGGATACTGCAGTGTGCCTGGCTGGGGGGGCACACAATGCAATGAGACTGGCTGAAGGACTTGGGAAGGGGGCATAGTTCAGTTCAGTGTATGCTGCTATCTGAAAGTCTGATCCTGAGAGTGGCAGGAGGTCCTAGACACCTTGCCACAGTAATGGCACTGGTGTAGCATTAAGTAGGACCCTGAATGGATCTCAGGTACCTGGGATATATCCCATATCACTGGGACTGGTTGGTATGGACTTGGAGCTTTGCCCTAAGTTTGGGAGTCCTGAGTGCCCACCAAGAGGGTGCAGGAATCCAAAGGGTGTTTCTTCAAGGCACATCTCCTGAGGACCTTCAGGCCTAAGGCAGGTTCCCATAAAGTTAACTGTGACCATCCTAGTGGAGGGGGGGGGCAAGACTTCTGTCCTGATATCATCATCAAGAACCTGAGAAACAGATGAAGCAGGTACTGCATGTAGACAGCAGAAGCCAGATAAAAGACTCATCTCCATAACTTATGTGAGGAGGGTGAGGTTACCAAACAGTATCAGGGTATCCTATGGCCCATGTCATCAGAATGCCATCCTGGTAGAGGGGGTTGTAGGATCCCCTGTGTATGCACCAAGAGAGTGGTGTTGCTTATGTCCATTAGGTCTAGAGACCTGATGAGGGAAGTGCTAGCATGATATGTTCCTTAGGCTAAGAGATCAATCTGACAGCCAGCCTAGTGGCACGGAAGGTTGAAGCACTGGATGCGCACTGCCTACCCACGTTCAGTTGCTGGGGGTTGACCAGGGAGATAGAAGACTGAGCATCCAGGGGACAGCCTTCTTCTGCCAGTGAGAGGGGAAATGGTGCCCAGCTCAAGCCTTGCCCCTAGTGGCGACTGGGAGGGAGGAGGCAGCCACGACCAATACTAGGGGGTCAGCGTAATGGTGATGGCAGACATCCTGCACAAGGGAGTGGGTGAAGGGCCATCTTTGGCAGTTTTGCATGCCTGCTTTCCCAAGAGGAGAAAAACAATGAAGCAGTGGTTGTTTCCAGTTTGGCTGGCCATCCCAGCCACATACAGTTCCTGCAACCACTGAGCACCTGGACCACGCTGTTGGATGCATGTCCGCAAGTCCTGGTGGAAAGCCAGGATAATGGGTTTGGAAGCATTTAACCATTCGGGAGTACTGGGGCAAGTAATTAACTGCAAAAAGATTTAATCCTGATATTATTGGTTACTTGGCAGCATGCTGTGTTTTGTAACAAGTAATGGGCCATGTGTGCAGGTAGCGCCACTAGAAGAGCAGAGAAGCCAGGTTTTAGTATAGAAGGGGAATAGGAAATCCCCAGACACCCTGTTAAATAAGAATGGAAAGGCAGTACAAAGGAGCCTTGTATATCGAACCAAGAAGGATAGAGTGCCAGAGACCATGTTTTACGGGTGAACTGCTGGGGGCAATGAATGGATATAATGCCCCAAAGCAGGTGTCTGCTAAGCCACTAGCAAGCCTTATATTCAGATAATAGTTAAAATGGCTACCCAGTAGAACAGAGTTACTGTAATAAATGGTGTAGGAGGTGAAGGTAACCGTACACTGTCAGGTGATCGTGCCTTTGCTGTTTGTGCTCCTAGATTCTGGAATACCCTATCTGCAACAATCAGATGTACCCCTACCCATCCCTTCTTCAAGAGCTCCCTCTGGTTGCCCTGAAGTCTGCCTCAGCCTATAACTGTTCCACAGCTGCTTGCTATCCCCTGCCCTTGCTTGGACCCTGTTGTGAACCATCCACTTCCCTAGTTCTGCTACCCCCCTCCGAGCTCTAGTAAGAGGAATTATCTACCTTGCATGCCATTCACCTCAGCACTTACCATCCTCAAAATTGGATAAATTGCACTTGTATTATTTCCATGAAATGTAACTCACAAGAGACTGGGCTATCCTAGATCTAGTAATGACTAACGGGGAAAGGATCACAGAACTCCAGGTAGAAGGTCACCTGGGGGCCAGAGACAATCACACAGTATGGTTCAATTTAGCCACTAGAACTAAATCATCTCATTCCAATGCAAAAATATTGGAGTTCAGAGGAGCTGACCTTGATAAGATGTCCAACAGAGTTAAGCTAGGCCTGGCAAGAAGAAATACAGGGGAGAAGCATAGAAACATAGAACATAGAAGTTGACGGCAGATAAGGACCGCAAGGCCCATCCAGTCTGCCCATTTCTTTTTCTACCTTATAAATGTGCCATTGGCCTTTGCTCTGTCAGTGACCTATCTATTCATAGTCATTTGTATTGCTCCCTTATGCCTATCCCATGCCTGTTTGAAGCCCTGCACTGTATTCATAGCCACCACTTCTTGTGGTAAGCCATTCCATGCATCTACCACCCTTTCTGTAAAAGCTAATTTCCTCACATTCCCCCTTAATCGGCCTCCCTCTAATCTCATGCTGTGTCCTCTTGTCCTGCTATTTTTCTTATATTTAAACATGTTAGACTCTTTCACCTTGTTTATGCCCTTAAGGTGTTTGAATGCTTCGATCATATCACCTCTCTCCCTCCTTTGCTCAAGGGTATACATATTGAGCTCCATTAATCTGTCCTCATATGTCTTCTGATGCAGTCCCCGCACCATTTTGGTTGCCCTTCTCTGGACTGCCTCAATCTGGTTAATGTCCTTGTGAAGGTGTGGCCTCCAATACTGCATGCAGTACTCCAGATGGGGCCTAACCAATGTCTTGTACAGAGGGATTATTACCTCCCTCTTACGACTTGTGATACCTACTACACCCTAACACCCCCTAGCCTTACCTACTGCTTTAGAGGTCTGCTTGGATGATTTTAGGTCATCAGTGATGATGATGCCCAAGTCTCTTTCTTCCTTTGGACTGCTAGCAACTCCCCTCCCAGCCTATAAGCGGCTTCAGGGTTTCTCTTCCCTATGTGCATGATTTTGCACTTCTTTGCATTAAACCCCATTTGCCACTCTTCTGACCATTCTGCTAGTTTATCCAGATCTCTTCTCATTCTGCCCACCCCATCTGGATCATCTACTCTGTTGCAGATCTTGGTGTCATCTGCAAACAGACAAGCCTTACCCTCTAGTCCATCTGCGAGGTCACTAATGAAGATGTTGAATAGGACTGGCCCCAGGACTGATCCTGAGGTACCCCACTTGTGACTTGCATCTCTTCTGACTGTATACCATTTACCACCACTCTCTGTTTTCTGCCAGTCAACCAGTTTGCTACCCAGTTGACCAACTTCTGACCACCCGAGGCCTACCTAGCTTATTTATCAATCTTCTATGTGGAACAGTGTCAAAAGCTTTGCTGAAGTCAAGGTAGGCGACATCAACTGCTCCCCTTGGTCCACCACTCTGGTTACCCAGTCAAAGAAATCTATGAGATTAGTTTGACAGGACCTTCCTTTGTAAACCCATGCTGTCTTGGATCCTGTGCCCTATGGATTCCAGGTGTTGCACTATCCTTTCCTTAGAGTGCCTCCATAATCTTGCCCACTACTGAGGTAAGACTGACCGGTCTGTAGTTCCCGCCTCCTCCCTGCTACCACTCTTGTGGAGCGGGATCACATGAGCCCTTCCAGTCTTCTGGGACCTCTCCTGTGCTCAGAGACTCACTAAACAATTCTGCTAATGGCTCTGCTAGTTCCTCCTTTAGCTCCTTAAGTAGCCTGGGATGTATGCCATCAGGTCCCTTTGCCTTATCCACCCTGACCTTAGCAAGCTCTTGTAGGACCCTTTCTTTTGTGAAGGGAGTAGTGCTCACCTCCCTCCCCCCTGTGTCCATGATGCTGAGCTGTGGGCCCTGCCCTACCTTCTCTTCAGTAAATACTGAGCAAAAGTATCTATTTAGGATAGATGCCTTTACAGGGTCCTCCTCCTCACATGCTCCCTTTTCTCCATTAAGCTTAGCAATACCCCCTCTGGACTTTCTCCTTTCACTAATGTATCTATAGAAAGTCTTGTCACCTTCTTTTACTGTTCTGCTAGTGTTTCCTCAGTTTGGGACTTTGCCTGCCTTACTGCCTTACCTGCTTCCCTTAGGGCAGTTTGGTATGCCTCCCTATCTTCATCCCGCTGTGTTCCCTTATATTTCCTGAAGGCCAGCCTTTTGGCTCTGACCTTTTCTGCTACTGTATTTGAGAACCAAAGTGGTTTCCTTCTTCTTTGCACTTCCTTTTCTGTCTAACACAATGGGATGTTGCTTCAAGTGTTGCATCCTTAATGCTTGCCCACTTTGCCTGTACCCCTCACCTGTGTTTCTTTTTGCCAGGGCTAGCTTAACTCTGTTGGCCATCTTATCAAAGTCAGCTCCTCTGAAGTCCCATATTTTTGCCTTGGAATGGGATGATTTAGATGTAGTAGCCAATTGAACCATACCATGTGATGGTCACTGGCCCCAGGTGACCCTCTACCTGGAGATCTGTGATCCCTTCTTTGTTAGTCAGTACTAGATCTAGGATAGCCCTGTCTCTTGTGGGTTGCTGTACCAGTTGTTTGAGGCCCTCCCCTGCAGGAATCCACTATGAGTCTAGTTCTGGCAGATGTTCCTGCTGGTATTGACCAATCTGTATCTGGCATGTTGAAGTCTCCCATTATCAGAACCTCCCCTTTAGCTGTCATGTTTTGTATATCTTCTAACAGTAGTGTGTCTGTGTCCTCCCCCTGGTCTAGGGGCCTGTAGACAACCCCAGTTCTTATGGCTGTCCCATTTCCTGTTTCCAGGGTGACCCACAGTTCTTCTGGCTCCTTATGTGTATTCTGAATTTCTGTAGCTTTGATATTTTCATTAACATACAGGGCCACTCCTCCCCCCCTTTTGGCACCTCGGTCTCTTCTGAACAATACATAGCCAGGTACTGAAGTCTCCCAAGTGTGGTTACTGGTAAACCACGTCTCACTAATTGCTACTATGTCCAGTTTAGCCTCTGACATTATGGCCTGCAGGTCTGGGATCTTATTTCCCAGGCTGTGAGCATTTATGTACATGATTTTCCATTGGACAGATTTTGGTGTGTTTAGTTGTTGGGTGAAGTTTGGCATTACCCCTGTGCATCGTGGGGAGACAAACCTTTTTCTTACCTAGTGATGCAAATGGACAGCAAACCGCTGAATTCCTGTTTGACCACTAGCTGAGGGGAGGGTGTTCTTCCCATTCGCACGTATGGGGTGCTGCACCTCTCTCCCATTTGCTAGTTTAAATATTCTGCAAAGGCGTCAAACTTCTGCCCCAATGCACTGACTCCCTCTTTAGTCAGATGCAGTCCATCAAATTTAAGAACTTTCGCTCCCAGAATTGTTGCCAGTTCCCTACAAATCTGTGTCCTTTTTCCTGGCACCAGTCCTTGAGCCACGTGTTTAGCTCCCTTATCTCCCCTTTCTCTGACCTTCCGTCCATCTGCTCCCTTCTCCCCAGACTGGCAGGATCTCAGAGAAGGAGATGCCGGACAGAAATAAGATGATAGTTTGTCACCCAGCCTAGTCAGGTGTTCCTTGGTCTCCTGGCTGCCGGACTGGCGAGATCGTAGTCCCTATGTGTACTAGGACATCAATGTTTTCTCCTGCTTTGTGAACAATTTTAGCAATGCGGTCAGTGTCTCTCCATGCTGATGTACCTGGGAGACATCTGACCATCACCCTTGGCTGGAGATGGGTATCAACTCCCCGAATCATGGAGTCTCCTATGATCAGAAGTTTTTTGTATTTCCTTTGTGCTTGTTTAGTTTTGGTTCCTGATTTGGGTGAGTTTTGTTGTGCTAGCTCCTGTGCCGCAGTGTCCTGCTCTGCAGTGTCTTCTGCCTCTTTATTTGATTTCAGAGATAGAGGCAGATACCTGTTTGTAGTGTTTATATGGTTTTGGAGGTAATGTGTTGGAGAGCAGAGAGTGATGGGGCACCTGATTTGCTCCTCCTAACCACCTGCCAACCTCCTGGACTAACTACCCTCTGCGGTCGAGGTTTTTCTGTTGGATGCTGGGGAAATGGCGGGTGGTTCTTATAATGTATTTCCTCTTCAATATGAAATTTGAGGCATGCAATCTCTGCCCATGCTGCCCGGAGCTGAGATCTAAGATCTCCAAAGGCCCAACATGTAGGACAGTGTCCTAAATCCTGTAAGACTGTCCTTCTGAAAATTGTTCCACAGTACCTGCATTTAATGAAATCCATTCCAAATAAGTTGCTGGGTTTGTAACCTAGTCAGAGTAATTAGAAGGAAAAAAAGGAAAAAATGCAAGTAATGGTTTAATTGTGCTTTGTTTAACTTGTTATAACAAGTTAAATTACTAGTGCCCCTGTAAATGAGATCACCTTGTGGAGGCCCCACTGATCCGCCCTTTCCTGCTCTGCCACAGGAAATGTCACAACTGTGGTACCCTATAAAAGGAGTGTAGCGTGGGGTGGCTGGGCCCTTCCCCTGCCTAAAAAGAAGAACCACGGACGAAAGAACAAGGAGGTAAGAGCAGAAACAATCAGTCAACAACAAATGCAGTAACCCTGAAAGCTTATCCTAATGTTAGATAAAACTGTAAAACCTGTAAAGCACCACCTGTAATAATTTCAGAGAAGATATACCCTGTAAGAAACACTTTGCTCCAGAGAAAAATAAAGCAGTAACAGAAGATATACCTTGCAAAAGACAATTTGAATCAGAAGATTACAGCAGTAATCTGTTAGCACACACCTGTAGGCACACCTTGTAATAATGCAGAAGAATGTATACCAACAACAACAATTTGAATCAGAGACAAAATAAAGCAATGAAATGTTAGCAACAAACAGTAGCAATCCCTGTGAGTAAAAATTAAAAACACAATCACACAGTAAATCTGCTTAGCCAAACTAAGTCTTAATCCTTCTCCCTTGCTCTGGTAAGTTTCTCTACTCTGCCTTTCAAGCAGCCTTAGAAGGAAAGAGCTCAGGTGAAGCTAGGTGCCTTGGCCAGCAAACCAAGTCTTCCTGGTACAGGAAAAATGGGCAAACATTATAGATGCAATACCTGAAGCAACATCCCACTTATGTTAGGGAGAAAAGTAAGAGCTAAAAAAGGGAAAACCACTTTGGTTCTCAAAAACAGTAGCAGAAAAGGTCATAGTCAAAAGGCTGGCCTTCAGGAAATACAAGGAAATGCAGTGAGATGAAGATAGGGAGGCATACCAAACTTCCCTAAGGGAAGGCAGTAAAGCAGGCAAAGGCCCAAACCTGGGAAACACTAGCACAAACAGTAAAAGAATGGGACAAGACTTTCTATAGCTACATTATTGAAAGATGAAAGTTTAGAGGGGGTATTGCTAAGATCAAAGGGGATAAGGGGAAGTGTGTGGAGGAGGACCAAGGAAAAGCATCTATCCTAAATAGATACCTCTGGTCAGTATTTACTGAGTAGAAGGTAGGGCAAGGCCCACAGCTCAGCACCACGGACACAGGGGGAGGGAGTATGCACAAGTCCCTTCACAAAAGAAAGGGTCCTACAAGAGCTCACTAAGCTCAGGGTGGACAAGGCAATGGGACCGGATAGCATACATCCCAGGGTACTAAATGAGCTAAGGCTGGAACTAGCAGAGCCATTATCAGAACTGTTTAGTGACTCTATGAGCACAGGAGATATCCCAGAGGACTGGAAAAGGGCTCATGTGATCCCACTCCACAAGAGTGGTAGCAGGGAGGAGGCAGGGAACTATAGACCGGAATATCAAAATACTAGAACTGCTGCACTCCAACCACTCAAAAACAAAAGTATAAACAACCAAATGGTTGTATTTAAAGTCCACCTTGTGAAAGCCCCTAGCACCTCAGCTTAGTGCCTTCAAGGGGGTGTTTTACATCCTGGTTAGCAGTACACATTTAAATACATAGAAAGAAGTATGGACATATAAGATCTGATACTTTGTTGTTAAAGTTTTTTCTACACATATGTTTTTTATATATTGGTGATTGGCTATTTAATAAGGATGTCACAGCTTTCTATGTATTTAAATGTGTACTGCTTACCAGGATGTAAAACGCCCCCTTGAAGGCACTAAGCCGAGGTGCTAGGGGCTCTCACAAGGTGGACTTTAAATACAACTATTGGGTTGGTTATACTGCTGTTTTTGTGTGGTTGGAGTGCAGCAGTTCTAGTATTTTGATGTTTATGCTTGAGGTAGCTGCCCCTCTGCTGTGAACCCCTCGCACATCGAGCACAGTCTTTCTTTTTTTTCATTTGTACCGGCATTTGCTTTTCGACTGCGACCTGTTGAGCGTCTGCTCTAGAGGATTCACCTCAGCTTTGTATGGAACCACAAACCACCTATTTTGTGAGGCCTTAGTTTTACATGACTCTCGATGAATATCTCCTGAGGATTTGGAATTTGCTGACTAGCGTATTTCCAGTTAAAAATAAATAAATGACAAAGTGCCAAAGCAGACTTACGAGTATGAAGGAAAAAAAATAGTGTTTGTTTTGACTTTTGACAAGAAGCAGCTTCCGTGTTTACTCGGCAGTGGCCTAGTTATGTCTGAAGTACAACCCGGAACTAGCAGCACACAGGGAGAAGACGAGAGCTTTTGTCTGGAGAGCATAGCACCGTTACTAGCATGCAAACAAGAGCTTCGCAGTAATTTGGAAGGCGGAACAGATTCAGGAGCAACCACAAAGGTATTGAATACTGAAGGTAACATTAAAACCTGCTTTCTCAAGCTAGAACGTTTGTTGGTAAAAGAAATTAACATCAGTTGTAACATAACATCTTTGGAAAAATACCAAGAAAAAAATCAAGTACCACAGGGTCTGAAGGTAACGAAAACACCCTTGTGTGGATTAGATCATTTCAAAAGGAAGGATGCCTGGCTAAAGATTTCAGAAACAGCCTCTTTTGTGTACACACAGTTGATAACAGATGAAGACACTGGCCCAGATATTCAAAAGGGTTGCGCATGGCGCAACAGTGTCGCGCCATGCACAACCCACTGATACGCCCTGGTGCGATATTTAAAAGGGAAAAGTGCGTCTGCACAAATCCCGATGCGCCAGGGAGCATCATTAATGTATGCAGGCACAGGTGTTGGGGCATGCCCATGCATAAACTGCACAGCCCGATATTCAGCCCAGGCCGTGCAGAGTTATGCAGGCGCAACCCCTACCTGCGTCTGCATAAAGGATGAAACCCGGAAAAAAAGGATCAAGTCGAGGCCACCCACAGGTGAGCTGCCGCATTGCAGGAGCAACACAGCAGCTGCCACCTGTGGGTGGCCCTCGACTAATCCACGCTACCTGGCAGGCCCCATACCCCGATGAGTGGGCTGAAGTCCCCAAGTAGCCCAATTGCGGGCATTACTGAAACGTCCCCCACCCCACCCCGAGTAGCCCGATCGCGGGCATCAGACCTCCCACCAAGTCAATATCCCTGGTGGTCCAGTGTACTACTGCGAGTAGTATGATCGCAGGCGGCATCCTCATCGCCCCATGTCTGAACTCCCTGGTGATCTAGTGGCCCCCACCCCACCGCCCACTGAGCCCCACCACCCTGCTCCCCCGTCGCGGCGGTGGCAGCACCACCCGCCTGCCACCCGTGCCCACCGACTGACAGCTCGGTGGGCTGCGCGCCCATGAGTTCAGAACACTGAGCCAATGGGCATGCAGCCCGTACCGCATCATTCACTGTGGCAGTGCAGATCATGTACTGTAGGTCACCCACAGTGAGGTGCTGATGCATATATTGCGGATCCCCAGGTGTGTAGTGCAGATTCATGCTGTGGGTCACCACAGTATGAAGTGCTACTGCATGTACCTGAGTCCCCACATCTAGTGGTGCTGATGCATGTACCATGGGTCACTCACAGTGTGGTGGTGCTGATGCATGTACTGTGGATCACTCACACTGTGAGTAGTGCTGATGCATGTTCTCTGGGTCACTCACAGTCGTTGTGGTACTATCGCACGTCGTATGCATCACCCACAGTGAGGTAGGATGCTGATGCATGCACTGTGAGTCACTCTCAGTGTGGTAGTGCTGACAGATGCATGTTCAATCACTCACAGCGTGGTAGCATAGATACATATACTGAGGATTACTCACCGCATGGTGGTACTGATGCATGATACTCTGCATCATTCACAGTGCTGTACTGCTGAGTGCATTGCGTGAGTGATGCACAGAATGGTAACCTGATGCATGAACTGGGACACCACACAGCCGTTAGTGCTGAGGGATGAATTCTGGGTCACTCACAGTGTGGTGGTTCAGATGCGTGTACAACCTGGTCACCCACAAGATGGAGGCGCTGATATGTGTACTGCGGTCACCACAGCATCGTGGTGCTGATGCACATACTTCGCCTCATTCACAGTTCAGTAGTGCTGATGCATGTACAGTGGGTAACTCACAGTAACGGTAGTTCAGATGCATGTACTGTGGGTCACTCACAGTGTGGGACTACTGCTGCATGTACTGAGGTCACTCACAGTGTGGTGTTGCTGATGCTTGCACTGTGCATCATTCATGTGTGGTAGTGCAGATGCATGTACTGTAGGTCACTCACAGTGAGGTAGTGCTGATGCATATATTGTGGATCACCCAGAGTGTCAGTGCAGATTCATGCTGGGTCACACACACGGTGTGAAGTGTTGCTGCATGTACTATGAGTCCCCACAGTCTGGTGGTGCTGATGGATACCAGGGTCACTCACAGTGCGGTGGTGCTGATGCATGTACTGTGGATCACTCACACTGTGATGAGCTGATGCATGTTCTCTGGGTCACTCTACAGTGTTGTGGTACTAATGCGTGTCGTTGCATCACCCACAGTGAGGTAGTGCTGATGTATGCACAGTGGGTCCTCTCAGTGCCATAGTGCTGATGCAACTGCAGTGAGTCACTCTCAGTGCGTAGTGCTGATGCATGTGCTCTGGGTCAACACCTGCGTGGCATAGATACATATACTGAGGATTACCAACATGAGTGGTACTGATGCACGTACTCTGCATCATTCACAGTGCTGTACCGCTGATGCAGTACTGTGAGTGATGCACAGAATGGTAGTTCTGATCGCATGAACTGTGGGACACTCACAGAGCGTTAGTGCTGAGGATGAATTCTGGTCACTCACAGTGTGGTGGTTCTGATGCGCGTACAGCGGTCACCCACAAGATGGAGAGTGCTGATACGTGCACCGCGGCCACCACAGCATGGCGGTGCTGATGCATGTGCCTTGCCTCATTCACAGTGCAGTAGTGCTGATGCATGTACAGTGGGTAACTCACAGTATGGCAGTGCTGATGCATGTACTGTGGGTCATCACAGTGTGGTGTTGCTGATGCATGCACTGCATCATTCACTGTGTGGTAGTGCAGATGCATGTACTGTAGGTCACCCACAGTGAGGTAGTGCTGATGCACATATTGTGGGTCACTCAGAGTGTAGTGCAGATCCATGTGCTGTGGGTCACTCACAGTGTGGAAGTGCTGCTGCATGTAATATGAGTCCCTCACAGTCTGGTGGTGCTGATGCATGTACTGTGGGTCACTCACACTGTAGCAGTGCTGATGCATGTACTGTGGGTCAGTCACAGTGTGTTAGTGCTGATGCATGTTCTGGCGGTCAGTCGAGGTGCGGTCGTCCAGACGCATGTACTGTGTGTCACTCACAGTTTGGTAGTGCTGATGCAAGCACTGTGGGTCACTTGCAGTGTGTAGTGCTGATGCATGTGGCTTGGACCACTCCACAGTGTGCCAGTACTGAGGCATCTACTGTGACACTCACAGTGTGGTCAGTGCTGAGGCATGTACTGTAAATCACTCACGTGTGGCAGTGCTGATGCATGTACGTTCAGTCACCAAAGCGCAGTGGATCAGATGCATGTACTGTGGTCACTCACGGTATGGTAGTACTGATGCATGTACCGTAGGTCATCACAGTATGGTGGTGCTGATGCATATACTGTGGGGCATTCTACACCGTAGTAGTGTTGATGCCTGTACAATGGGCCACTCAGTGTGGTAGTACTAATGCATATACTGGGGTCATCACAGTGTGGTAGTACTAATGCATATACTGAGTCACACAGTGCGCGTGGCTGAGCATGTCCCGTGGGTCACTTATGCGTGATGGTGCAGATGCATTGCTGTGGTTGACCCACAGTGTGGAGGTGCTATCGTGTACTGTGGGTCTCTCACAATATGTGGTGGATCTGATGCATGTCCAATGGGCGACCAACAGTGTGGTGGTGCTGATGCATGAACTGTGGGTCACCCACAGTGTTGTGGTGCTGATGCATGCACTGTGGGTCACTGACAATGGTGGTGCTGACGCATATCCCAGGGTGATCCACAGTGTGGCAGTGCATATGCATGTACCGTGGGTCACCCAGTATGGTGGTGCTGATGACTGTGTAAATCACCCACAGTGAGGTAGTGTTGATGCATGTGCCTTGGGTTACTTACAATGTGGTGGGCCATGTACTGTCGTGGCCACCCACAGTGGTGGTGCTGATGCATGTACTGTGGGTCACCACAAATGTGGTGGTTCTGATGCATGTACTGTGGGCCACCACAGGGTGGGGGAGCTGATGATCTACTGTGGTGACTCACAGTGTGGTAGTGCTAATGCATGCACTGTGGGTCACCATCGTGTGGTAGTGCAAATGCATGTACTGCAGGTCATTCACAGAGTGGTTATGCTGATGCATGTACTGTGAGTCACTCACTGTGTGGGAGTACTGATTCATCTACTGTGGTCACTCACAGTGTGGGAGTACTGATGCATGTACTGTGTGTCACTCACAGTGCTGTAGTGCTGATGCATGTACAGTGTGTCACTCACAGGGCAGTGGAGGAGATGCATGTACTGTGAGTCACTCACAGTATGGTAGTGCTGATGCATGTACTGTGGGTTACTCACAGTACTGTGCTGCTGATGCATGTAATGTGGGGCATTCAAACAGCAGTAGTGTTGATGCATGTACTGTGGGTCACTCACAGTGTGGGTGCATATTCTGGGGGTCACTCACAGTGCGGTAGTGCTGATACATGTAGTGTGGGTCACCTTCAGTGTGGTAGTGCTGATGCATGTACTGTGAGTCACTCGCAGTGCGGTAGTGCTGATGCATGTACTGTGCGTCACTCACTGTGTGGTAGTGCTGATGCATGTACTGTGAGTCACTCACTGTGTGGTAGTGCTGATGCATGTACTGCAGGTCACTCACAGTGTGGGAGTACTGATGCATGTACTGGGTGTCACTCACAGTGCAGTAGTGCTGATGCATGTACAGTGTGTCACTCACAGGGCAGTGGAGGAGATGCATTTCTGTGAGTCACTCACAGTGTGGGTAGTGCTCATGCATGTACTGTGGGTTACTCATAGTATTGTCTGCTGATGCATATAATGTGGGGCATTCAAACAGCAGCAGTGTTGATGCATGTACTGTGGGTCACTCACAAGGGTGGCTGCATATTCTGGGGGTCACTCACAGCGCGGTAGTGCTGATACATGTAGCTGTGGGTCACCCTCAGTGTGGTAGTAGCAGGATGCTTGTACTGTGGACACACACACTGTGGAAGTGCTGATGCATGCACTGTGCATTACTCACAGCATGGTGGCGCTGATGCATGTATTCTGCATCATTCACAGAATAGAAACATAGAAACATAGAAGCTGACAGCAGATAAGGAACCACAGGGCCATCCAGTCTACCCATTTCTTTTCTACCTTATAAATGTACCATCGGCTTTGCTCTGTCAGTGGCCTATCTATTCATAGTCATTTGTATTGCTCCCTTATGCCTATCCCATGCCTGTTTGAAGCCCTGCACTGTATTCATAGCCACCACTTCTTATGGTAAGCCATTCCATGCATCCACCACCCTTTCTGTGAAAAAGAATTTCCTCACATTCCTTAATCGGCCTCCTCTAATCTCATGCTGTGTCCTCTTGTCCTGCTGTTTTCTTATATTTAAACATGTTAGACTCTTTCACCTTGTTTATGCCCTTCAGGTGTTTGAATACTGATCATATCACCTCTCTCCCTCCTTTGCTCAAGGGTACATATTCAGTCTGCTACTCTGTCCTCATATGTCTTCTGATACAGTCCCTGCACCATTTTGCTGCCCTTCTCTGGACTGCCTCAATTTGTTAATGTCCTTGTGAAGGTGTGCCTCCAATACTGCACGCAGTACTCCAGATGGGGCCTAACCAGTGTCTTGTACAGAGGAATTATCACTCCTCTTACGACTTAGTGATACCCCTACATACGACCCCTAACACCCCTAGCCTTACCTACTGCTTTAGAGGTCTGCTTGGATGATTTTAGGTCATCAGTGATGATGATGCCCAAGTCTTTTCTTCCTTTGTGACTGCTAGCAACTCCTCAGCCTATAGGTGGCTTCAGGGTTTCTTCTTCCCTATGTGCATGATTTTGCACTTTTTGCATTAAATCCCAGTTGCCACTCTTCTGACCACTCTGCTAGTTTATCCAGATCTCTTCTCATTCTGCCCACCCCATCTGGATCATCTACTCTGTTGCAGATCTTGGTGTCATCTGCAAACAGACAAGCCTTACCTCTAGTCCATCTGCAAGGTCACTAATGAAGATGTTGAAGAGGACTGGCCCCAGGACTGATCCCTGAGGTACCCCACTTGTGACTTGCATCTCTTCTGACTGTATGCATTTACCACCACTCTCTGTTTTCTGCCCATCAACCAGTTTGCCACCCAGTTGACCAACTTCTGACACACCCAAGCCTACCCAGCTTATTTATCAATCTTCTATGTGGAACAGTGTAAAAGCTTTGCTGAAGTCAAGGTAGGCAACATCAACTGCTCCCCTTGGTCCACCACTCTGGTTACCAGTCAAAGAAATCTATGAGATTAGTTTGACAGGACCTTCTTTATAAACCCATGCTGTCTTGGATCCTGTGCCCCTATGGATTCCAGGTGTTGCACTATCCTTTCCTTAAAGAGCCTCCATAATCTTGCCCACTACTGAGGTAAGACCTGACTGTCTGTAGTTCCCCGCCTCCCTGCTACCACTCTTGTGGAGCGGGATCACATGAGCCTCTTCTCCAGTCTTCTGGGACCTCTCCTGTGCTCAGAGACTCACTAAACAATTCTGCTAATGGCTCTGCTAGTTCCTCCTTTACCTCCTTAAGTACCCTGGGATGTATGCCATCAGGTCCCATTGCCTTATCCACCCTGAGCTTAGCAAGCTCTTGTAGGACCCTTTCTTTGTGAAGGGTAGTAGCTTCACCTCCCTCCCCTGTGTCCATGATGCTGAGCTGTGGGCCCTGCCCTACCTTCTCTTCAGTAAATACTGAGCAAAAGTATCTATTTGGGATAGATGCCTTCATGGTCCTCCTCCCTCACATGTCCTTTCTCCATTAAACATCAATACCCCTCTGGACTTTCTCCTTTCACTAATGTATCTATAGAAAGTCTTGTCACCTTCTTTTACTGTTACGTGCTAGTGTTTCCTCAGTTTGGGACTTTGCCTGCCTTACTGCCTTACCTGCTTCCCTTAGGGCAGTTGGTATGCCTCCCTATCTTCATCCCGCTGTGTTCCTTATATTTCCTGAAGGCCAGCCTTTGGCTCTGACCTTTCTGCTACTGTATTTGAGAACCAAAGTGGTTCTTCTTCTTGCACTTCCTTTCTGTCTAACACAATGGGATGTTGTTTCAAGTATTGCATCCTTAATGCTTGCCCCACTTTGCCCGTACCCCTCACCTGTGTTTCTTTTGCCAGGGCTAGCTTAACTCTTTTGGCCATCTTATCAAAGTCAGCTCCTCTGAAGTCCCATATTTTTACCTTGAATGGGATGATTTAGATGTAGTAGCCAAATTGAACCATACCATGTGATGGTCACTGGCCCCAGGTGACCTTCTACCTGGAGATCTGTGATCCCTTCTTTGTTAGTCAGTACTAGATCTAGGACAGCCCTTGTCCCTTGTGGGTTGCTGTACCAGTTGTTTGAGGCCCCCTGCAGGGAATCCACTATGAGTCTAGTTCTGGCAGATGTTCCTGCTGGTATTGACAATCCTGTCAAGCATGTTGAAGTCTCCATTATCAGAACCTCCTTTAGCTGTCATGTTTTGTATATCTTCTAACAGTAATGTGTCTATGTCCTCCCTCTGGTCTGGGGGCCTGTAGACAACCCCAGTTCTTATGGCTCATTTCCTGTTTCAGGGTGACCCACAGTTCTTCTGGCTCCTTATGTGTATTCTGAATTTCTGTAGCTTTGATATTTTCATTAATATACAGGGCCACCCTCCCCCTTTTGCACATTGGTCTCTTCTGAACAATGCATAGCCAGGTACTGAAGTCTCCATGCGTGGTTACTGGTAAACCACGTCTCACTAATTGCTACTATGTCCAGTTTAGCCTCTGACATTATTGCCTGCAGGTCTGGGATCTTATTTCAGGCTGTGAGCATTTGTGTACATGATTTTCCATTGGCCAGATTTTGGTGTGTTAGTTGTTGGGTGAAGTTTGGCATTACCCTGCGTCGGGGATGGGAGACAACCTTTCTTCCTTACCTGGTGATGCAAATGAACGCAAACATGCTGAATTCCTGTTTGACCACTAGCTGTGGGGAGGGGTGTCTTCCTATTCGACGATGTAGTGCTGCACCCTCTCCCATTTGCTAGTTTAAATATTCTGCAAAGACGTCAAACTTCTGCCCCAATGCACTGACTCCCTCTTTAGTCAGATGCAGTCCATCAAATTTAAAGAACTTTCGCTCCCAGAAATGTTGCCAGTTCCCTACAAATCTGTGTCCTTTTTTCTGGCACCAGTCCTTCAGCCACGTGTTTAGCTCCCCTATCTCCCCTTCTCTGACCTTCCGTCCATCTGCTCCCCTCTCCCAGACTGGCAGGATCTCAAAGAAGGAGTGCTGGTGCGTATACTGTGGGTCTCTCACAGTGTGGCACTGCTGGATGCATTTACTTTGGGACACTACAGTGTAGGAGTGTTGATGCATGTATTTATGGGACACTCACTGTGTGGTAATACTGCTGCATGTACTATGAGTCACTCTCAGGATTGGGCTGCTGATGCATGTACTGTGGGATGCTAAAAGCAAGGTGGTGCTCAAACATGTAGTCTGCGTCATTCACAGTGCAGTACTGCTAATGCATGTACTGTGGGTAACTCACAGTATGGTAGTGCTGATCCATGTACTATGGGTCACTCACAGTGTGGTAGTGCTGATGCATGTATTGTGGGTCAAGCACAGTTTGGTGATGTTGATACATGTACTCTGCATCATTCACAGTGTGGTAGTCCCGATGCATGTACTGTGGGTCACGCACAGTGTGGGAGTCCTGATGCATGTACTGTGGATTGCTCACGGCGTGGTGGTGCTGGACGCATGTATTGTGGGTCAAGCACAGTTTGGTGATGCTGATATACGTACTCTGCATCATTCACAGTGTGGTAGTCCCGATGCATGTACTGTGGGTCACGCACAGTGTGGGAGTCCTGATGCATGTACTGTGGATTATTCACAGCATGGTGGGCTGATGCATGTACTGTGGGTAACTCACAGTGTGGAGTGCTGCTGCATGTACTATGGGGCACTCTCGAGTGTGGGGTGCTGATGCATGTGCTGTGGGATGCTAACAGCATGGTGGTGCTGATGATGTACTGTGGGTAACTCACAGTGCATGGTAGTGCTGATGCATGAGTGTTGGGTCACTCACAAAGTGGT
The DNA here is from genome assembly GCA_016271365.2 of Neoceratodus forsteri. NCBI lineage: Eukaryota > Metazoa > Chordata > Ceratodontiformes > Ceratodontidae > Neoceratodus > Neoceratodus forsteri. The sequence continues at coordinate 13,075,227 of JADMNL010000038.1, read as the reverse complement.
AGTGCTGATGCATGTAGTGGGTCACGCACAGTGAGGTGATGCTGATACATGTACTCTGCATCATTGACACTGTGATAGTCCTGATGCATGTACTGTGGGTCACCTCAGTGTGGGAGTCTTGATGCATGTACTGGGGGTCACTCACCGTGGTGGTGGTGCTGCCGTACCGTCAGAGTAACTCACAGTGTGGTGGTGCTGATGCATGTACTATGGATCACTCACAGTGTGGTGTTGATGCATGTACTGCGGATTACTCCTGCGTGGTAGTGCTGATGCATGTATTGTGGGTCACCAACAGTGTGGTGGTGCTGATACATGCACTGTGGTCACTGAGAGGGTGGTGTTGCTGATGCATGTACTGTGGATCACTCACACTGTGATAGTGCTGATGCATGTTCTCTATGGTCACCACAGTGTTGTGGTACTAACGCATGTCGAGCATCACCCACAGTGAGGTAGTGCTGATGCATGTACACGTGGGTCACTCTCAGTGCGGTAGTACTGATGCATGTACACAGTGAGTCACTCTCAGTGCTGGTAGTGCTGATGCATGCGTCTGCGCACACTCACAGTGTGGTAGCATAGATACATATACTGAGGATTACCTCACCGCATGGTGGTACTGATGCATGTACTCTGCATCATTCACAGTGCTGTACTGCTGATGCATGTACCTGTGAGTGATGCACAGAATGGTAGTTCCTGATGCATGAACTGTGGGACCACTCCGCTGCCAAGTTAGTGCTGAGAGATGAATTCTAGGTCACTCACAGTGTGGTGGTTCTGATGCATCTCCTGTGGGTCACTCACAAGATGGAGGTGTCTGATATGTACTAACGGGTCACTCACAGCATGGTGGTGCTGATGCACGTACTTGTGCCTCATTCACACTGCAGTGTCTTGATGCATACAGTGGGTAACCTACAGTATGGTAGTGCTGATGCATGTACTGTGGGTCACTCACAGTGAGACCACTGCTGCATGTACTGAGGGTCAATCACTGTGTGATGTTGCTGATGCATGCACTGTACATCAGTCACTCGTGTGGTAAGTGCAGATGCTGTACTGCAGGTCACTCACAGTGAGGTGTGCTGATGCATATTATTGGGTCACTCAAGTGTGTAGTGCAGATTCATGTGCTGTGGGTCACTCACAGTGTGGAAGTGCTGCTGCATGTACCATGAGTCCTCACAGTCTGGTGGTGCTGATGCTGTACTGTGGGTCACTACACTGTAGTAGTGCTGATGCATGTACTGTGAGTCAGTCACAGTGTGTTAGTGCTGATGCATGTACAGGCGGCCACTGTGAAAGCGGTAGTCCAGACGCATGTACTGTGAGTCACCCACAGCTTGCCAGAAAAGATGCAAGTACTGTGGGTCACCTGCGTGGTAGTACTAGCGCATATACTGGGAGTCACACAGTGCGGTAGCGCTGATGCATGTCCGTGGGTCACTTACAGTGTGGTGATGCAGATGCAGTACTGCTGGTTGACCCACAGTGTGGAGGTGCTAATGCATGTACCGCGGGTCTCTCACAATGTGGTGTATCTGATGCACGTCCAATGGGTGACCAACAGTGTGGTGGTGCTGATGCATGTATGTGGGTCACCCACAGTGTTGTGGTGCTGATGCATGCACCGTGGGTCACTGACAACGTGGTGGTTCTTGATGCATATCCCAGGGGTGATCCATACAGTGCGGCAGCATGCATGTAGCTTGGACTGCCCGCGCAGTGTGAGCACTGAGGCATCACCGTGACACTCACAGTGTGGTTGTGTTGAGGCATGTACTGTGAGTCACTCACAGTGTGGCAGTGCTGATGCATGCACTGTGTGTCACCACAGGTGCAGTGGAGCAGATGCATGTACTGTGGGTCACCTACAGTATGGTAGTGGGATGCATGTCACTGCAGATCACCACAGTATGGTGGTGCTTCATGCATACTGTGGGGCATTCACACCGTGGTAGAGTTGATGCTGTACTGTGGGCCACCAGGTGTGGTAGTACTAATGGCCTATACTGGGGTCACTCACAGTGTGGTAGTACTAATGCATATACTGGGAGTCACACAGAGTGCAGTAGTGCTGATGCATGTCCCATGGGTCACTTACAGTGTGGTGGTGCAGATACATGTACTGTGGCTGACCCACAGTGTGGAGGTGCTAACGCGTACTGTGTCTCTCACAATGTGGTGGATCTGATGCATGTCCAATGGGCGACCAACAGTGTGGTGGTGCTGATGCATACTGTGGGTCACCCACAGTGTTGTGGTGCTGATGCGTGCATCGGGGTCACTGACAATGTGATGGTTCTGATGGTCCCAGGGTGATCCCTAGTGTGGCAGTGCATATGCACGTACTGTGGGTCACCTGCAGTATGGTGGTGCTGATGCATGTTGTGCATCACCCACAGAGGTAGTGTTGATGCATGTGCTGTGGGTTACTTACAATGTGGTGGTGCAGATACACGTTCTGGGGCCACCCACAGTGTGGTGGTGCTGATGCATGTACTGGGTCCTCCTGACAATGTGGGTGGTTCTGATGCATGTACTGTGGGTCACTCACAATGTGGGGGAGCTGATGTATGTATTGTGGTGACTCACAGGCGTGTGTGAGGGGTCACACATGTGGTAGTGCAAATGCATGTACTGCAGGTCATTCACAGGGTGGTTGTGCTGATGCATGCTACTGAGAGTCCACTTGTCAGTGATAGTGCTGCGCATGTGTGTGTGAGTCACTCACTGTGTGGTAGTGCCAGATGCATGCCTGCAGGTCACTCACAGTGTGGGAGTGCTGATTCATGTACTGTGATCACTCACAGTGGGGTGAGTGATGATGCATGTACCGTGTGTCACCTCACAGTGCAGTAGTGCTGATGCATGTACAGTGTGTCACCACAGGGGCAGTGGAGGAGATGCACGTACCGTGAGTCACTCACAGTATGGTGATGCTGATGCATGTGCTGTGGGTTACTCTCAGTGTACTGCTGATACGCATACAGCGGGTCACTCACAGTGTGGGTGCATATTCTGGGGAGACCACTCACAGTCACCCGGTAGTGCTGATACATGTAGTGTAGGTCACCCACAGTGTGGTAGTGCTGATGCATGTACTGTGGGACACACACACTGTGGAAGTGCTGGATGCATGGCAGTGCATTACTCACAGCATGGTGGTGCTGATGGACGTATTCTGCATCATTCACAGAATGGTAGTGTTGATGCGCAGGTACCGTGGGTCTCTCACAGTGTGGCACTGCTGATGCATGTACTCTGGGACACTCACAGTGTAGTAGTGCCGATGCATGTATTTATGGGACACTCACTGTGTGGTAATACTGCTGCATGTACTATGGGTCACTCCCAGGATTGGGCTGCTGATGCATGTACTGTGGGATGCTAACAGCAGGTGGTACTCATACATGTAGTCTGTGTCATTACACAGTGCAGTACTGCTAATGCATGTACTGTGGGTAACTGCAGTATGGTAGTGCTGATCCATGTACTATGGTCCTCCACATATGGTAGTGCTGATGCATGTATTTGTGGGTCAAGCACAGTTTGGTGATGCTGATACATGTACTCTGCGTCATTCACCTGTGTGGTAGTACCGATGCATGTACTGTGGATTATTCACAGCATGGTGGTGCTGATGCATGTACTGTGGGTAACTCACAGTGTGGTGAGTACTGCTGCATGTACTATGGGGCACTCTCAGTGTGGGGTGCTGATGCATGTGCTGTGGGATGCTAACAGCATGGTGGTGCTGATGCAGTACTGTGGGTAACTCACAGTATGGTAGTGCTGATGCATGTATTGGGTCCTCACAGTGAGGTGATGCTGATACGTACACTCAGTTCACAGTGTGGTGGGCCTGGATGCATGTACTGGGGTCACTCACTGTGTGGTGGTGCTGATGCATGTACTGTGGGTAACTCACAGCGTGGTGGTGCTGATGCATGTACTATGGATCACCACAGTGTGGTAGTGCTGATGCATGTACTGTGGATTACTCACAGTGTGGTAGTGCTGATGCCTGATGTTATGGGTCACCTCACACTGTGGTGGTGCTGATGCATGTACTGTGGGTCACTGAGAGGGTGGTGTTGCTGATGCGTATGTACTGTGGATCACTCACACTGTGATAGTGCTGATGCATGTTCTCTGGGTCACTCACAGTGTTGTGGTACTAATGCATGTCGTATGCATCACCCACAGTGAGGTAGTGCTGTTGCATGTACCGTGAGTCACTCTCAGTGCGGTAGTGCTGATGCATGTGCTCTGGGTCACTCACAGTGTGGTACCATAGATACATATACTGAGGATTACTCACTGCATGGTGGTACTGATGCATGTACTCTGCATCATTCACAGTGCTGTACTGCGGATGCATGTACTGTGAGTGATGCACAGAATGGTAGTTCTGATGCATGAACTGTGGGACACTCACAGCACGTTAGTGCTGAGGGATGAATTCGGTCACTCTCACAGTGTGGTGGTTCTGATCGTACAGCGGGTCACTCCCAAGATGGAGGTGCTGATATGTGTACTGCGGGTCACCACAGCATGGTGGTGCTGATGGCATGTACTTGCCTAGTCTACAGTGCAGTAGTGCTGATGCATGTACAGTGGGTAACTCACACTAATGGTAGTGCGGATGATTGTACTGTAGGTCACTCACAGTATGGTGGTGCTGATGCATATACTGTGGGGCATTCACACCGTGGTAGTGTTGATGCAGTACTGTGTGGGCCACTCAGTGTGGTAGTACTAATGCATATTCTGGGGGTCACTCACAGTGTGGTGGTACTAATACTTATACCAGGGTCACACACAGTGCAGTAGTGCTGATTGCATGTCCCGTGGGTCACTTACAGTGTGGTGGTGCGAGATGCATGTAGTGTGGTTGACCCACAGCGTGGAGGTGCTAATGCACTACTATGGGTCTCTCACAATGGTGGATCTGATGCATGTCCAATGGGCGACCAATAGTGTGGTGGTGCTGATCATGTACTGTGGGTCACCCACAGTGTTGTGGTGCTGATGCATGCACTGCGTGGTTCACTGACAATGTGGTGGTTCTGATGCATATCCCGGGGTGATCCACAGTGTGGCAGTGCATATGCATGTACTGTGGGTCACCTCGCCAGTATGGTGGTGCTGATGCATGTTGTGTGCATCACCCACAGTGAGGTAGTGTTGATGCATGTACAGTGGTTGACTTACAATGTGTGGTGGGTGCAGATACATGTACTGTGGGCCACTCACAGTGTGGGGAGCTGATGTAAGTACTGAGGTGACTCACAGTGTGGTGGAGTACTAATGCATGTACTGTGGGTCACTCATGTGTAGTAGTCAAATACATGGTACTGTGGTCATTCACAGGTGGTTGTGTGATGCATGCCAGTCCTTTACACGCGGTGTGGTAGTGCTGACGCATGTACTGTGAGTCACTCACTGTGTGGTAGTGCTGAAGCATGTACTGCAGGTCACTCACAGTGTGGGAGTACTGATTCATCTACTGTGGTCACTCACAGTGGGGTAGTGTTGATACATGTACCGTGTTTCACCACAGTGCAGTAGTGCTGATGACATGTACAGGTCTCATTCACAAGGCAGTGGAGGAGATGCCTGTACCTGAGTCACTCACAGTATGGTAGTGCTGATACATGTATTTGGATTACTCATATTGTGCTGCTGATGCATGTACTGTGGGGCATTCACAGCAGTAGTGTTGATGCATGTACTGTGGGTCACTCACAGTGTGGGTGCATATTCGGGGGTCACCACAGTGCGGTAGTGCTGATACAGGTGGGTCACCCACAGTGGTAGTGCTGATGCATGTACTGTGGGACACACACACTGTGGAAGTGCTGATGACTGCACATGCATTACACACAGCATGGTGGTGCTGATGCATGTATTCTGCATCATTCACAGAATGGTAGTGCTGATGCATGTACTGTGGGTCTCTCACAGTGTGGCACTGGCTGATGCATGTACTTGGGACACCTCAGTGTAGGAGTGTTGATGCATGTTTATGGGACACTCACCTGTGGAAATACTGCTGCATGTACTATGGGTCACCTCAGTATGGGGTGCTGATGCATGTACTGTGGGATGCTAACAGCAAGGTGGTACTGATGCATGTAGTCTGCGCTATTCACAGTGCAGTACTGCTGATGCATGTACTGTGGGTAACTCACAGTATGGTAGTGCTGGATCCATGTACTATGGGTCACTCACAGTGTGGTAGTGCTGATGCATGTGTTGTAGATCAAGCACAGGTTGGTGATGCTGATACATGCTACTACGTCATTCACAGTGTGGTAGTACCGATGCATGTACTGTGGGTCACTCACAGTGTGGGAGTCCTGATGCATGTACTGTGGATTACTCATGGCACAGTGGTGCTGATGCATGTACTGTGGGTCACTTACAGTGTGGTGGTGCTGATGCATGTACTGTGGGTCACTCACAGTGTGGTAGTTCTGATGCATGTCCCATGGGTCATTCACAGTGTGTGGGTGCTGATGCATGTACTGTGGGTCACTCACAGTGTGGTAGTGCTGATGCATGTACTGTGGGTCACTTACAATGTGGTGGAGCAGATTCATGTACTTTGGGTCACCCACATTGTGGTGGTGCTGATGCATGTACTCCGCGTCACCCACAATGTGGTGGTGCTGATGCATATCCCGTGGGTGACCGACAGTGTAGGAGTACTGATGCATGTACTGTGGGTCAGTCACAGTATGATGGTGCTGATGCATGTAGTGTGGGTCACCCAAGGTGTGGTGGAGATGATGCATGTACTGTGCGTCACTCACAATGCAGTAGTGCTGGTTATGGCGTACTGTGGGTCACATTAATGTGGTGGTGCAGATGCCTGTACTATGGTCCCTCACAGTGTGGCCGGTGCTGATGCACGAGGTGTGGGTGACCCACAGTGTGGGAGTGCTGATGCTAGTACTGTGGGTCACTCTCATTATGGTGGCGCTAATACATCTTGTGTGGGTCACCCACAGTGTGGTAGTGCAGATGCATGTACTCTGGGACACTCACACTGTGAAAGTGCTGATGCATGCAATGTGGATTACTCACAGCATGGGCTGGTGCTGATGCATGTGTTCTGCATCATTCACAGCATATGAAGTGCTGTTGCATGTACTGTGGGTCTCTCACAGTGTGGTACTGCTGATGCATGTACTGTGGGATACTTACAGCGCCGGATTGCTGATGCACATATTGTAGGGTCACTCACTAGTGTGGTGATACTGCTGCATCTACTATGGTCACTCTCAGTGTTGGGGTGCTGATGCATGTGCTGTGGGATGCTAACAGCATGGTGGTGCTGATGCATGTATCTGTGGGTAGCTCAGTGATGGTAGTGCTGATCCATGTGCTTTGGGTCACTCACAGAGTGGTAGTGCTGATGCATGTATTGTGGGTCATGACAGTGAACTGATGCTGATACATGTACTGTGGGTCACTCACAGTGTTGGAGTCCTTATGCTGCATGTACTGTGGGTCACTCACGAGTGGGAGTCCTGATGCATGTACTGTGGGTCACTCACAGTGTGGGAGTCCTGATGCATGTACTGTGGATTACTCACGGCATAGCGTGATGATGCATACTGTGGGTCACTCACAGTGTGGTGTTGCTGATGCATGTACTGTGGGTCACTTACAATGTGGTGGAGCAGATGCATACTGCTGGGTCACCCACAGTGTGGTGCAGTTGCATGTACTGTGGGTCACCCACATTGTGGTGGTGCTCGTGCATGTTGTCTGGGTCACCCACAATGTGGTGGTGCTGATGCATGTCCTGTGGGTGACCGACAGTGTGGGAGTGCTGATGCATGTACTGTGAGCCACTCACAGTATGATGGTGCTGATGCATGTAGTGTGGGTCACCCACTGTGTGGTGATGCTGATGCATGTTCTGTGGGTCACTCACAGTATGACTGTGCTGATGCATGTAGTGTAGGTCACCCACGTGGTGATGCTGATGCATACTGTGGGTCACTCTCAGTGTGCGGTGCTGATGCACGGTGTGGGTCACCCATAGTGTGGTAGTGCTGATGCATGTACTGTGCATCACTCAGATCTGCGGTGAGTGCTGATTCATGTACTGTGCGTCACGTCACAATGTGGTGGTGCAGATGCATGCACAGTGAGTCACTCAGTCCTGGTGAGTACTGAAACATGTTGTGGGTTACTCTATAGCATGGTGATCCAGAAGCATGTACTGTGGGTCATTCACAGTGCAAGTAGTGCTGATGCATATACTATGGATCACTCACAGTATGCTATTGCTGGTGCATGTACCATGGGTCACTTACAGTGTGGTGGTGCTGATGCATGTGTTGTGGTCACACACAGTGTGGGTGGGTACTCATGCATGTACTGCAGGTCAGTCAGAGCGGGGAGTGCTAATGCCATGTTACTGTGGGTCATTCCCAGTGTGGTAGTGCTGATGCATGTACTGTGAATCACTCACATGTGTGATGGAGCTGAGAGAAAGTTCTGTGGTTCACTTACAGTGCAGTGGAGCTAATGAATGGACTGGTGGCCACTCGACAGTGTGGAAGTGCTGATGCATGTACTGTGTGAGAACTTATAGTATGGTGATCCTGTGGCATGTACTGTGGGTCATTCACAGTGAAGTAGTGCTGATGCATGTATTGTGGGTCACTCACAGTATGGTGGTGCTGATGCCTGTACAGTGGGGCATTCACAGTGTTGGTACTGTTAATGCATGTATTGTGGTCACTCACAGTGTAGAAGTGCTGATGCATGCATTGGCAGGGTTACTCACAGTGTGCTAGTGTTGATGCATGTACTGTGGGTCACGTACAGTGAGTAGTGCTGATGCATGTATTGTGGGGTAACTCCACTGTATGGTGGTGCTGATGCATGTACAGTGGGGCATTCACGGTGTGGTAGTGTTAATGCATGTACAGTGGGGCATTCACGGTGTGGTGAGTGTTAATGCATGTACTGTGGGTCACTCACAGTAATGGAAGTGCTAATGCATGTACTGTGGGTTACTCACAGTGTGTTGGTGTAGATGCATGTACAGTGGGTCACTCACAGTATGGTAGTGCTGATGCATGTATTGTGGGTCATGCACAGTGTGGTGATGGATACATGCACTGCATCATTCACAGTGTGGCAGTGCCGATGCATGTACTGTGGGCACTCACAGTGTGGAAGTGCTGATGCATGTCCTGTGGATTACTCACATCATGGTGGTGCTGATGCATGTACTCTGGGTCATTCACAGTGCAGTACTGATGAGGCCTGTACTGTGGGTAACTCACTGTATGGTAGTGCTGATGCATGCACTGTGGGACACTCACAAAATGGGGTGCTGATGCATGTACCTTGGGTCACCCACAATGTGGTAGTGCTGATGCATGTCCGTGGGTGACCGACATTGTGGGGTACTAATCCATGGACTGTGGGTCACTCACCCATAGGACAGTGCTGATACATGTACTGTGGAGTCGACTGATAGCAATGCATGATGGTGCAGATGCATTTACTGTGAGTCACTCACAGTGTGATAGTGCTGATGCACTGTACTGTGAGTCACTCACAGTGTGGTGAGTGCTGATGCATGAACTGTGGGACACTCTCATATTGGGAAGTGCTGATGCATGCACTGTGGATTACTCACAGCATAGTGGTGCTGATGCATTTATTCTGCATCGCTCACAGCATGGTAGTGCTGATGCAAGTGTGTGATTCTCTCACAGTGTGGCACTATTGATGCATGTACTGTGGAATACTCACAGCGCTGGAGTGCTGATTCATGTATGGTAAGTCACTCACAGTGTGGTGGTGCTGATGCATATACTGCGGGTCACTCACGAGTGGTGGTGCTGATGCATGTAGTGTGGATTACTCACAGCAAGGTGGTGCTGGTGCATATGCTCTGCATCATTCTACAGTGCAGTACTGCTGAGGCCTTCACTGTGGGTACCTCACTATGAGATGGTCACAAGATGGTGGTGCTGATGCATGTACTGTGGGTCAATCACAGTGCGAGTAGTGCTGATGCATATACTGTGGGTCACTTGCAATGAGATGGGCAGATGCGAGTACTGTGGGTCACCCACATTGTGGTGGTGCTGACGCATGTACTGTGGGTCACCCACAATGTGGTGGAGCTGATGCATGTCCCGTGGTTGAATGACAGTGTGGTGGTGCTGATGCATGTACTGTGATTACTTACAGCATGGTGGTGGTGATGCTTGTACTCTGCATCATTCACAGTGCTATCCGCTGATGCATGTACTGTGGGACACTCTCAGCGTGTTAGTGCTGAGGTATATGTTCTGGGTCACTCACAGTGTGGTAGTTCTGTGCGTGTACTGCAGGTCCTCACAGGATGAAAGTGCTGATGCATGTACTGTGGATTACTGCACAGTATGGTGGTGCTGATGCATGTACTCTGCGTCATTCACAGTCGTGATCAGTGCTGATGCATGTACTGTGGGTCTCTCACAGTGTGGTAGTGCTGATGCATGCACTGTGGGACACTCACGGTGTGTTACTGCTGAGGCAAGTATTCTGGGTCACTCACAGTGTGGTGGTTCTGTCGCGTACTTTGGGTCACTCACAGGCATGGTGGGGTGCTGATGCGTGTACTCTGCGTCATTCACAGTGCGGTGGTGCTGATGCATGCAAGTGGGTAACTCACAGTATGGCAGTGCTTGATGCATGTACTGTGGGTCACTCACAGTGTGGGACTACTGCTGCATGCACTCAGGGTCACTCACAGTGTGGTGTTGCCGATGCATGCACTGTGCATCATTCACAGTGTGGTAGTGCAGATGCATGTACTGTGGGTCACTCACAGTGAGGTAGTGCTGATGCATGCACTGTGGGTCACTCACAGTGTGGGAGTGCTGATGTATGCACTGTGGATTACTCACAGCATGGTGGTGCTGATGGCATGTATTCTTGCATCATTCACAGCATGGTAGTGCTGATTTACACACTGTGGGTCTCTCACAATGTGGAACTGCTGATGCATGTGACTGCGGCACTCACAGTGTGGTAGTGCAGATGCATGTACTGTGGGTCATCACAGTGTGGGACTACTGCTGCATGCACTCAGGGTCACTCACAGTGTGGTGTTGCCGATGTGCATGCACTGTGTCATTCACAGTGTGGTAGTGCAGATGCATGTACTGTGGTCACTCACAGTGAGGTAGTGCTGATGCATGCACTGTGGGTCACTCACAGTGTGGGAGTGCTGATGTTGCGACCGTGGATTCTCACAGCATGGTGGTGCTGATGCATGTATTCAACATCATCTCAGCATGGTAGTGCTGATGCATGTACCGTGGGTCTCTCCCAATGCGTGGAACTGCTGATGGCATGTACTGTGCAGCACTCACAGTGCGGTAGTGCAGATGCATGTACTGTGGGTCACTCACAGTGCGGTAGTACTGATGCATGTGCTGTGGGTCACTCACACTGCGGTAGTGCTGAGGCATGTACTGTGGGTCACTCACAGTATGGTAGTGCTGATGCATGCATGCACTGTGGGACACTCACAGTGTGTTAGTGCTGAGGCAAGTATTCTGGGTCACTCACAGTGTGGTGGTTCTGTGCGTGTACTGCGGGTCATTCACAGTGCGTTACTGCTGATGCATGTACTGTGGGTAAGTCACAGTATGGTAGAGCTGATGCATGTATTGTGGGCATCTCACATTGTAGTACTTTCCATGCATGTACTGTGGAACACTCACAGCATAGGAGTGCTGATGCATGTACTATGGGACACTCACAGCGTAGGAGTGCTGATGCATGTACTGTGGGTCACTCACAGTGTGAGTATGCTGATTCATGTACTGTGGGTCACTCACAGCGTAGGAGTGCTGATGCATGTACTGTGGGTCACTCACAGTGTGGTGATGCTGATGCATGTACTGTGGGTCACTCTCAGTTTGGGAGGGCTGATGCATGTACTGTGGGATGCTAACAGCATGGTGGTGATGATGCATGCAGTCAGCATCATTCACAGTGCAGTACTGCTGATGCTTGTACCGTGGGTCACTCACAGTGTGGTGGTGCTGATTCATGTACTGTGGGTCACTCACAGTGTAGTAGTGCTGATGCATGTACTCTGCATCATTCACAGTGTGGTAGTGCTGATGCATGTTTTGTGGGTCACGCACAGTGTGATAATGCTGATACAAGTACTCTACGTCATTCACAGTGTGGTAGTACCGGTGCATGTACTGTGGGTCACTCACAGTGTGGGAGTCCTGATGCATGTACTGTGGGTAACTCACAGTGTTTTAGTGTAGATGCATGTACTGTGGGTCACTCACAGTGTGGGAGTGCTGATGCATGTACTGTGGATTACTCACAGCATGGTGGTGCTATGCACGAACTCTGCATCATTCACAGTGCAGTATTGCTGATGCATGTACTGTGGGTAACTTACAGAATGGTAGTGCTGAAGCATGCACTGAGGGAGTCTCATGACGTGTTAGTGCTGAGGCATGTATTCTGAATCACTCACAATGTGGTGGATCTGTGCGTGTACTGCAGGTTGCTCACATGGTGAAGGTGCTGCTGCTTGCACTGTGGGTCACTCACAGTATGGTACTGCTGATGCATTTACTGTGGGTCACTCACAGTGTGGTACTGCTGATGCATGTCCTGTGGGTCAGTCACAGTTGGGTAGTGCTGATGCATGCACTGTAGGACACTCATGCCGTGTTAGTGCTGAGGCATGTATTCTGGGTCACTTACAGCATGGTGGTGCTGATGCATGTACTGTGGGTCACCCACACAGTGTGGGACTACTGCTGCATGTACTGTGGGTCACTCACAGTGTGGTGTTTCCGATGCATGCACTGTGCATCATTCACAGTGTGCTAGTGCAGATGCATGTACTGTGGATCACTTAGAGTGAGGTAGTGCTGATCCATGTACTGTGGGTCTCTCACAGTGTGGGAGTGCTAATGCATGTACTGTGGGTCACTCAGAGGGTGGTGTTGCTGATGCATGTACTGTGGGTCACTCACAGTGTGGTAGTGCTGATGCATGCACAGTGCATTACTCACAGCATGGTGGTGTTGATGCATGCACTCTGTGTCATTCACAGTGTAGTTCTACTGATGCATGTACTGTGGGGAACTCACAGTATGGTAGTGCTGTTGCATGCACTGTGGGACACTCACAGAGTGTTAGTGCTAAGGCATGTATTCTGGGTCACTCACAGTGTGGTGGTTCTGATGCGTGTACTACGGGTCACTCACAGGGTGGTGGTTCTGATGCGTAGACTTTGGGTCTCTCACAGCATGGTTGTGCTAATGCATGTGCTCTGTGTCATTCACAGTGCGGTAGTGCTGATGCATGTACTGTTGGTAACTCACAGTATAGTACTGCTGATGCATGTGCTGTGGGTCACTCACAGTGTGGGACTACTGCTGCATGTACTGAGGGTCAGTCACAGTGTGGTGTTGCTGATGCATGCACTGTGCATCATTCACAGTGTGGTAGTGCAGATGCATGTACTGTGGGCCACTCACAGTGAGGTAGTGCTGATGCATGTACTGTGGGTCACTCGGAGTGTGGTTGTGCTGATGCATGTATTGTGGATCACTCACAGTGTGCGAGTGCTGATGCATGTATTGTGGGTCACTCACATTGTGGTGGTGCTGATTCATGTACTGTGGGTCACTCACAGTGTGCTGGTGCTGATGCATGTACTGTGGGTCACTCACAGTGTGGTAGTGCTGATGCATGTACTGTGGGTCACTCACAGTGTGGTAGTGCTGATGCATGTACTGTGGGTCACTCTCAGTGTGCTGGTGCTGATGCATGTACTGTGGGTCACTCACATTGTGGTGGTGCTGATTCATGTACTCGTGAGTAACTCACAGTTTGGGGTGCTGATGCATGTATTCTGGGTCACTCACAGTGTGGTGGTGCTGATGCATGTGTTGTGGGTACACACAGTGGGTGGTACTCAGGCATGTATTTCAGGTCAGTCAGGCATAGGAGTGCTGATGCATGTACTGTGGGTCATTCACAGTGGGGTAGTGCTGATGCATGTACTGTGGGTCACTCACAGTGTGATGGTGCTGAAGAAAGTTCTTTGGGTCTCTCACATTGCGGTGGAGCTGATGATTGTACTGGAGGTCACTGACTGTGTGGAAGTGCTGATGCGATGTACCGTGTGTAACTTATAGCTACGGTGGTCCTGGAAGCATGCACTGTGGGTCATTCTACAGTGTGGTGGTGCTGATTCATGTACTGTGGGTAACTCACAGTTTGGGAGTGCTGATGCATGTTTCTGGGTCACTCACAGTGTGGTGGTGCTGATGCATGTACCATGCATTAATCATGGCATTGGTGGTACGTTGATGCATGTCTTCTTTGCCATTCACTGCATGGTAGTTTGATGCATGCTATGGGACACTCACAGTGTGGAAGTGCTGATGCATGTATTGTGGATCACTCAGTGTCGCGAGTGCTGATGCATGTATTGTGGGTCACTCACAGTGTGGTGGTGATGATGCATGTACTGTGGGACACTCACGAGTGTGGAAGTGCCGATGCATGTGTTGTGGGTCTGCGCGGTGTGATGGTACTCATGCATGTACTGCAGGTCAGTCAGAGCATAGGAGTACACTGATGCACTTACTGTGGGTCATTCACAGTGTGATAGTGCTGATAACAAGTACTGTGGGTCACTCACAGTGTGGTAGTGCTGAAAGAAAGTTCTTTTGGGTGTCTCACGAGTATGGTGGAGCTGATGAATGTACTGGGGTCACTGACTGTGGAAGTGCTGATGCATGTACTGTGTGTGTAACCTGTACGGTGGTCCTGGAAGCATGCACTGTGGGTCATTCACAGTCGGGTAGTGCTGATGTATGTATTGTGGGTCACTCACAGTACGGTGGTGCTCATGCTTGTACAGTGCGGCATTCACAGTGCAGTAGTTTTAGTGCATGTTCTGTGGATCACTCACAGTGTGGTGGTGCTGATGCATGCACTGTAGGACACTCACGGTGTGTTAGTGCTGAGGCATGTATTCTGGGTCACTCACAGTGTAGTGTATCTGTGTGTGTACTGCAGGTTACTAACAGGGTGAAGGTGCTGATGCGTGTACTGTGGATCACTCACAGCATGGTGGTGCTGATGCATGTACTCTGCATCATTCACAGTGCAGTAGTGCTGATGTCTGTGGTGTAGGTAACTCACAGTGCGGTAGTGCTAATGCATGTACTGTGGGTAACTCACAGTATGGTAGTGCTGATGCATGTACTGTGGGTAACTCACAGTATAGTAGTGCTGATACATGTACTGTGGGTCACTCACAGTGCTGTAGTGCTGATGCATGTACTGTGGGTAACTCACAGTATGGCAGTGCTAATGTATGTACTGTGGGTCACTCACAGTGTGGGGCTACTGCTGCATGTACTGACGGTCATTCACAGTGTGGAGGTGCTGATGCAAACACTGTGTATCATTCCTGATGTGGTAGTGCAGATGCATGTACTGTGGATCCTCACAGTGTGGGAGTGCTGATCCATGTACTGTGGGTCACTCAGAAGGTGGTGTTGCTGATCCATGTACTGTAGGTCACTCACTCTGTGGTAGTGCTGATGCATGTACTCTGGGTCACTCACAGAGTGGTGGGGCTGATGCATGTTCTGTGGGTCACTCACAATGTGGTAGTGTTGATGCATGTAATGTGGGTCACTCACAGTGTGGTAGTGCTGATGCATGTACTCTGGGACATTCACAGAGTGGTAGTGTTGTTGCATGTACTGTAGGTCACTCACAGTGTGGTAGTACTAATGCATATACTGGGGTCATTCACAGTGCGGTAGTGCTGATGCATGTACTGTAAGTCACTCACAGTATGGTAATGCTGATGCATGGACTGTGGATCATTCACAGTCTGGAGGTAATGATGCATGTACTGTGGGTCACTCACAGTGTGGTGGAACTGATGCATGCCCGTGGGTCACTTTCACAGTGTGAGAGCACTGATGCATGTACTGTGGGTCACTCACAGTGCGGAAGTCCTGAAGCATGTACTGTGGGTTTACTTAAATGTGGTGGAGCAGATTCATATACTGTGGATCACCCAGAGTGTGGTGGTGCTGATGCATGTACTGTGGACTCTCATAGTATGGTACTGATGATGCATATTCTGTGGGACACTCACTGCATGGGAATGCTGATTTAGCTAACCATTGTGGGTCCGCACAATGTCAGGTAGTGCTGATGCACAACTGAGGGTCACTCACAAAGTGGCAGTGCTGATGCATATATTGTGGGTCACTCATAGTGTGGTAGTGCTGATGCATGCTACTGTGGATTACTCAGTGCATGGTGGTGCTGATGCATGTACTCTGTGTCATTCACAGTGCGATAGTGCTGCTGCATGCACTGTGGGTTGCTCACAGTATGGTAGTGCTGATGCATGCTGTGGCACACTCACAGTGTGGGAGTGCTGATGCATGTATTGTGGTCACTCCCAGTATGGTGGTACTGATGCATGTGCTGTCAGTCACTCACACTGTGGGACTGCTGATTGCATGTACTGAGGGGCACTCACAGTGTGGTGGTGTTGATGCATGTACTGTGGGTCATTCTCGGAGTGGAACTACTGCTGCATGTGCTGAGGGTCATTCACAGTGGGATGGTGCTGATGCATGCACAGTGTGGCAGTGGAGATCAATGTACTGTGGGTCACTCAGAGTGTGGTAGTGCTGATGCATGTACTGTGGGTCACTCACAGGGTGCGGCTGATGATGCATGTACAGTGGGTCACTCACAGTGTCGTAGTGCTAATACATGTACTGTGATTTTCTCACTGCATGGTGGTGCTGATGCATGTACTCTGTGTCATTCACAGTGCAGTAGTGCTGATGCAAGTAGTGTGGATAACTCACAGTATAGTAGTGCTGATTCATGTACTGTTGGACACTCACAGAGTGGGAGTGCTGATGCATGTACTGTGGGTCACTCACAGTGCGGTAGTCCTGGTGCATGTACTGTGGGTCACTCACAGTGTGGTAGTGCTGATGCATGTACTATGCATCACTCACAGTGCAGTGTAGTGGAGCTGATGGATGTACTGTGGGTCATTTGCAGTGTGGTAATGCTGGTGCATGTACTGTCGGTCACTCACAGTGTTGGAGTACTGATGCATGAACTGTGGGTCACTCACAGTGCGGTAGTGCTGATGCATGTACTGTGCATCACTCACAGTGCAGTGGAGCTGATTTATGTACTGTGGGTCACTCGCAGTATGGTAGTGCTGATGCATGTACTGTTGGACACTTAGTGTGGGAGTACTGATGCATGTACTATGGGTAACTCACAGTGTGTAGTGGTGCTGAAGCATGGACTGCTGGAGTGCCTCAGGTGTAGTAGCAGCTGGCCATGTGAGTGTGGGTCACTCACAGGGTGGTAGTGCTGATGTATGTACTGCTAGGTCACTCAGATTGAGGTAGTGCTGATGTGTGTACTGTGGGTCACTCACAGTGTGGTTTTGCTGATTTATGTATGGTCGTTCACTCACGGTGTGGTTTTGCTGATGCATGTACTGTGGGTCCTCACAGTGCATTAGTGTGATGCATGTACTGTGAGTAACTCACGAATGTGGAAATGCTGATGCATGTTCTGTGGGTCACTCACAGGGTGGTGGTGCTGATGAATGTGCTGTGGGTCACTCACAGCGTGAAGTCTTGATCCATGTACTGAGGGTCACTCACAGAGTGTTAGTGCTGATGCATGTACTGAGGTATCTCAGAGTGTGGTAGTGCTGTTGCATGTACTGTGGGTCACTCACAGTGTGGGGCTACTGCTGCATGTACTGAGGGTCACTCACAGTGGGGTGGTGCTGATGCATGCACTGTGCATCATTCACAATGTGGTAGTGCAGATGCATGTACTGCCGGTCACTCACAGTGAGGTAGTGCAGATGCATGTACTGTTTGTCACTCACAGTGTGGTAGTGCTGACATATGTACTGTGGGTCACTCACAGTGTGGTAGTGCTTATGCATGTACTGTGGGTCACTCACAGTGTGGGAGTGCTGATGCATGTACTGCGGGTCACTCACAGTCTGGTGGTGTGGATGCATGTTCTGTGGGTCACTCACAGTGTGGCAGTGCTGACATATGCACTGTGGGTCAGTCACAGGGTGGTAGTGCTGATGCTTTTACTGTGAGTCACTCATAGTGTGGTGATGCTGATGTATGTTATGTTGGTCACTCACACTGTGGTAGTGCTGATGCATGTACTGTGGGTCACTCACAATGCGGTGATGCTGATATATGTACTGTGGGTCACTCACAGTGCGGTGGTGCTGATGAATGCACTGGGGGTCAGTGACAGTGTGGTAATGCTGATGCATGTACTATGGGTAACCCATAGCATGGTGGTCCTGAAGCATGTACTGTGGGTCATTCACACTGCAGTAGTGCTGATGCATGTACTATGGGTCACTCACAGTATGGTAGTGCTGATGTATGTACTCTGGGTCACTCACGGTGCGGTAGTGTTGCTGCATGTACCGTGGGTCACTCACTGTGCAGTAGCTCTGGTGCATGTACCGTGGGTCACTCACAGTGTGGTGGTGCTAGTGCATGTACTGCGGGTCACTAAGAGCAAAGGAGTCCTTATACATGTACTGTGGGTCACTCACAGTGTAGTGGTGCTGAAGAAACTTCTGTAGATGTCACTCACAGTGCTGTGGTGCTTATGAATGCACTGGGGGACACCGACAGTGTGGTAATGCTGATGCATGTACTATGGGTAACCCATAGCATGGTGGTCCTGAAGCATGTACTGTGGGTCATTCACACTGTGGTAGTGCTGATGCATGTACTGTGGGTCACTCACAGTATGGTGGTGCTGATGCATATACTGTGGGTCACTCACTGTGTGGTAGTGTTGATGCATGTACTGTAGGTCACTCACAGTGTGGTACTACTAATGCTTATACTGGGGGTCATTCACAGTGCGGTAGTGCTGATGCATGTACTGTGAGTCACTCACAGTATGGTAATGCTGACGCATGGACTGTGGCTCACTCATAGTCTGCAGGTAGCAATGCATGTACTGTGGGTCACTCCCAGTATGGTGGTGCTGATGCATGTCCCATGGGTCACTCACAGTCTGGAGGTAATGATGCATGTACTGTGGGTCACTTAAAGTGTGGTGGTGCTGATGCATGTCCCATGGGTCACTCACAGTGTGAGAGTGCTGATGCATGTACTGTGGGTCACTCACAGTGTGGTAGTGCTGATGCATGTACTGTGGGTCACTTATAATGTGGTGGTGCAGATGCATGTACTGTGGGTCACTCACAGTGTGGTAGTGCTGATGCAAGTACTGTTGGTCACTTACAATGTGGTGGCAAGTGCATGTACTGTGGGTCACCCACAGGGTGGTGGTGCTGATGCATGTACTGTGGGTCACTCACAATGTGGTGGTTCTGATGCACGTCCATGGGTGACCCACAGTGTGGGAGTCCTGATGCGTGTACTCTGGGTCACTCACACTATGGTGGTGCAGATGCATGTCGTGTTGATCACCCACAGTGTGATAGTGCTGATAGATATACTGTGGGACATTCACACTGTGGAAGTGCCGATGCATGCACTGTGGATTACTCACAGCATGGTGGTGCTGATGCATGTATTCTGCATCATTCACAGCATGGTATGCTGATGCTTGTACTGTGGGTCTCTCACAGAGTGGTACTGCTGATGCATGTACTGATGGACTCTCACAGCATGGGAGTGCTGATGCATGTATAGTGGGTCACTCACAGTGTGGTGATCCTGATGCATGTACTGTGGGATGCTAACAGCATGGTGGTGCTGATGCATGTATTCTGCGTCATTCACAGTGCAGTAATACTGATGCATCTACTGTGGGTAACACACAGTATGGTAGTGCTGATCCATGTACTATGGGTCACTCACAGTGTGGAAGTGCTGATGTATGTGCTGAGGTCACTCACGTGGTAGTGCTGATGCATGTACTGTGGATTACTCTCAGTATGGTGGTGCTGATGCATGCACTCTGCGTCATTCACAGTGCAGTACTGCTGAGGCAGGTACTGTGGGTAACTCAATGTATGATAGTGCTGATGCATGGACTGTGAGACATTCATAGCATGGTAGTGCTGATGCATGTATTTTTGGTCACTCACAGTGTGGTGGTTCTGATGCATGAACTGCGGGTCACTCACAGGGTGCAGGTGCTGATGCATGTACAGTGGGTCACTCCCAGTGTGGTAGTGCTGATGCATGTTCTGTGGGTTACTCACTGCATCATGGTGCTGATGCATGTACTCTGCGTCATTCACAGTGCGGTAGTGCTGATGCATGTACTGTGGGTAACTCACAGTATGGTAGTGCTGATGCATGCACTGTGCATCATTCACAGTGAGTAGTGTTAAAGCAGGTACTATGGGTTACTCAAGCGCATACTGGTGCTGATGCATGTACTCTGCATCATTCAGTGTGATAGTGCTGATGCATGTACTGTGGTCACTGATACTGTGATATTGCTGATGCATGTACCGTGGGTCACTCTCAGAGGAGTACTACTGCTGCATGTACTGAGGTCATTCACAGTGTGTTGGTGCTGATGCAGGTACTGTGGGTCACACTCAGTGTGGTAGTGCTGCATGATGTTGTGTGGGTCACTAACAGAGTGGCAGTGCTGCTGCATGTACTGTGGGTCACTCACAGTGTAGGGGTACTGATGTATGTACTGAGGGGCTCTCACAGTGTGGTGCTGCTGATGCATGTACTGTGGGTCACTCACAAAATGGTGGTGCTGATGCATGTACTGTGGGTAACTCACAGTATGGTAGTGCTGATGCATGTGCTGTGGGTCACTCACAGTGTGGGAGTGCTGATGCATGCACTGTAGGCCACTCTCAGAGTGGGACTAATGCTGCATGTACTGAGGGTCACTCACAGTCTGGTGGTGCTGATGCATGCACTGTGCATCATTCACAGTCAGGTAGTGTTGAAGCATATACTGTGGGTTACTCACAGCATGGTGGTGCTAATGCATGTACTCTGCATCATTCACAGTGTGATAGTGCTGATGCATGTACTGTGATCACCGATACTGTGATACTGCTGATGCATGTACCGTGGGTCACTCTCAAGTGGTACTACTGCATGTACTGAGGGTCATTCACAGTGTGGTGGTACTGATACATGTACTGTGGGTCACTCACAGTCCGGTGATGCTGATGCAGGTACTGTGGGTCACACTCAGTGTGGGAGTGCTGATGCATGTACTGTTTTCCTCACAGTGTGGTAGTGCTGCATGATGTTGTGTGGGTCACTAACAGAGGGCAGTGCTGCTGCATGTACAGTGGGTCACTTATAGTGTGGTAGTGCTGATGCATGTACTGTGGGTCACTCACAGTGTGGTGGTGCTGATGCATCTACTGTGGGTCACTCACAGTGTGGTAGTGCTGATGCATGTACTATGGGCCACTTACAGTGTGGGAGTGTTGATGCATGTACTGTAGGCCACTCTCTTAAGGGGACTACTGCTACATGTTCTACGGGTCGCTCACAGCATGGTGGTGCTGATGCATGTACTCTGCATCATTCACACTGTGGTAGTGCTGATGCATGTACTGTGGGTCACTCTCACAGTGTGGCAATTCTGGTGCATGTACTGTGGGTCACTCACATTGTGGTGTTCTGGTGCATGTACTGTGGGTCACTCACACTGTGGGACTACTGATTCATGTACTGATGGGCACTCACTGTGTGGTGGTGCTGATACATGTACTGTGGGACACTCACAGTGTTGGAGTACTGATGCATGTACTGAAGGGGTCTCACAGTGTGGTGCTGCTGATGTATGTACTGTGGGTCACTGTCAGTGTGGGAGTGCTGCTGCATGTACTGTGGGTCACTCACAGTGTAGTAGTGCTGATGCATGTGCTGTTGGTCACTCACTGTGTGGAAGTGCTGCTGCATGTTCTGTTGGTCACTCACAGTGTAATAGTGCTGATGCGTACTGTGGGTCACTCACAGTGCGGTAGTGCTGCTGCATGTACTGTGGGTCACCACAGTTTGGTAGTTCTGGTGCTTGTACAGGGTCACCACACTGTGGTACTACTGATGCATGTACTGAGGGGCACTCACATTGTGGTGGTGCTGATGTATGTACTGTGGGCCACTCATAGTGCGGTAGTTCTGTTGCATGTACTGCGGGCCACTCACAGTGTAGTAGTGCTGATGCATGTACTGTGGGTCACTCATGGTGTGGGGGTGCTGCTGCATGTACTGTTGGTCACTAACAGTGAGATGGTGCTGATCCATGTACTGTATGACACTCACAGTGTGGTGGTGCTGATGCATATACTGTGGGTCACTGGCAGTGTGGTAGTGTTGATGCATGTATTGTGGGGTCACTCATGTGTTCTATTGCTAATGAATGTACTGTGGATCACTCACAGTGTGGAGTGCTGATGCATGTACTGTTGGTCATTCACAGTGTAGTAATGCTGATGCATGTACTGTGGGTCACTCACAGTGTGGTAGTTCTGGTGCATGTACCGTGAGTCACTCATATTGTGGTAGTTCTGGTGCATGTACTGTGGGTCACTCACACTGTGGGACTACTGATACATGTACTGAGGGGCACTCACAGTGTGGTGATGTTGATATATGTACTGTGGTCCACTCACAGTGTGGGAGTGCTGATGCATGTGCTGTGGGTCACTCACAGTGCGGTAGTTCTGGTGCATGAACTGTGGGTCACTCGACAGTGTGGTAGTGCTGGTGCATGTACTGTGGGTCACTCACATTGTGGGACTACTGATACATGTACTGAGGGGCACTCACAGTGTGGTGGTGCTGATGTATGTACTGTGGGCCACTCACAGTGCTGTAATGCTAATGTATGTACTGTGGTTCACTCACAGTGTGGTAGTGCTGATGCATGTACTGTGGTTCACTCACAGTGTGGGAGTGCTGATGCATGTACCGTGGGTCACTCACAGTGTGGTAGTGCTGCTGCATGTTCTGTGAGTCACTCACAGTGTGGTAGTGCTGATGCATGTTCTGTGAGTTACTCACAGTGTGGTAGTGCTGATGCATGTACTGGGGGTCTCTCTCAGTGTGGGAGTGCTGATGCATATTCAGTGCATCATTCAGTCTGGTGGTGCTGATGCATGTACTGTGGGGCACTCACAGTGTGGTGCTAATGCATGTACTAGGGGTCACTCACAGTGCGGTTGTGCTTATGCATGTACTGTGGGTCTCTCACAGAGGTGGTAGTGCTGATGCATGTACTGTGGGTCACTCACAGTGTGGTGGTGCTGATGCGTGTACTGTGGGTCACTCACAGTGTGGGACTGCTGATGTATGTACTGTGGCATCACTCTCAGTGTGATAGTGCTTTTGCAGGTACTGTGGCATCACTCACAGTGTGGTAGTGCTGCTGCATGTACTGTGGGTCACTCACAGTGCAGTTATGCTGATGCATGTACTCTGGTCACTCACAGTGTGGTAGTGCTAATGCATGTTCTTATGGTCACTCACAGTGTGGTAGTGCTGATGCATGTACTTTGGGTTACTCATAGTGTGGTAGTGCTGATGCATGTTCTGTGAGTCACTCACAGTGTAGTAGTGCTGATGCATGTACTGTGGTTCACTCACAGTGTGGTGGTTCTGGTGCATGTCTGTGGGTCACTCACAGTGTGGTAGTGCTGATGCATGTATTTTGGGTCACTCACTGTGTGGTGGTGCTGATGCATGTACTGTGAGCCACTTACTGTGTGGTGGTGCTGATGGCATGTACTGTGGTCCACCACCGTGCGGTGGTGCTGATGCATGTTCTGTGGGTCACTCTCAGTGTGGTAGTGCTGATGCATGTACTGTGGGTCACTCATATTGTGGTAGTGCTGATGCATGTACTGTGGTCCCTCACCGTGTGATGGTGCTGATGCTTGTACTTTGGGTCACTCACAGTGTGGTGGTGCTGATGCATGTTCTGTGTGTCACTCACAGTGTGGTAGTGCTGATGCATGTTCTGTGAATCACTCAGTGTGGTAGTGCTGATGTATGTACTGTGGTCTCTCACTGTGTGATGGTGCTGATGCTCGTACTTTGGGTCACTCACAGTGTGGTAGTGCTGAGGCATGTTCTGTGAATCACTCACAGTGTGGTAGTGCTGATGCATGTACTGTGGGTCACTCACAGTGTAGTGGTGCTGATGCATGTACTGTGCGTCACTCACAGTGTGGGAGTATTGATGCATGTACTGTGGGTTACTCACTGTGTGGTAGTGCTGATGAATGTACTGTGGGTCACTCACAGTGTGGTGGTGCAGTGTGGTAGTGTTGATGCATGTTTTGTGGGTCACTCACAGTGTGGTAGTGCTGATGCATGTACTGTGGCTCACTCACAGTGTGGTGGTGCAGTGTGGTAGTGTTGATTCATGTTTTGTGGGTCACTCACAGTGTGGTAGTGCTGATGCATGTACTGCGCATCACTCACAGTGTGGTGGTGCAGTGTGGTACTGTTGATTCATGTTTTGTGGGTCACTCACAGTGTGGTAGTGCTGATGCATGTACTGTGGGTCACTCACAGTGTGGTAGTGCCAGTGCATGTACTGTTGGTCACTCACAGTGTGGTAGTGCTGATGCATGTACTGTGGCTCACTCACAGTGTGGTGGTGCTGATGCATGTACTGTGGGTCACTCACAGTGTGGTGGCACTGATGCATGTACTGTGAGTCACTTTACTGAACTTGAAAAATGTCTGGTGTTTAAAATTGAGACCTCTAGATACACCCTGCTTGTTATGTTTACCTTAGTCGAGTCCTGAGGATGCTAGGCACATGTTTGGGGAATTAAACCCTCTAGAAATGCATTTTAAAATATTTTGAAATATAGATTCAAAATGCTTCTGTAAATGTTAATGTTTTGTGCTTTTTATTTATGAAACATTCATGATTTGCAAAAGTATTTTACTAAAGTAAGTCCAAATAACTGCACATCTTTGTCACCCTCCTGCACCTTAATGATTGAGGACTTCTGACTGCAATTTGCATGGTAGCTGGCCCTGGTCCCACAGGTGTGCCTTTTGGTGGTTTAGTACCAAAATAGTCAAGGGGCTCAATGTCACAGTGTTCTGAAGTTGAACAATTTCCCATAGGATAATACTGCAGCACCCGTCATGCCTTTTGGTACCCGTATCTTGAAAACGAAGTGAGCGACAGAGTTTTTGCTATTTTCAGCTTGGTCCACCTGCTGAAACAAGTTTGTAAATAGTAGATGACACCTGAAGTTGAGTTTTTTCCTACTCTTACAGGTTACAGTAATATTGATAAAACATATTCCAAGGGTTCAAAGGGTGCCTTCCTACTTCATTTGGTGCCCGTTCTTCAGAAGCAGTGCGAGATATGGGTTAGTCGTTCATTGTTGCATCATCTGCTCACTGTCATGATTACAACCACATTTTTTTCTACCTGCTACAGTTCCTGGCATATATTTATTTATTTATTTGAGGTATTCAGAAAGACCTTTGAGTCAAAGATTTATTTTACAAAGGTTCTGCATTAAACATATAGAGAAACAGGGTAACATTGAGACAGTTTTAGGACATTACATAACATCATAGTGCATGTT
This sequence comes from Neoceratodus forsteri, assembly GCA_016271365.2. Taxonomy (NCBI): domain Eukaryota; kingdom Metazoa; phylum Chordata; order Ceratodontiformes; family Ceratodontidae; genus Neoceratodus; species Neoceratodus forsteri. The sequence goes on along the minus strand of JADMNL010000038.1, from coordinate 13,049,549 downwards.
GCCAACTTTGTGCTACAAACGCCCTTGCCTTATATAACTGCTGTATAGTCTCCATACTTATGTAACTGGGAGTGCAGGGCCCAGAGAGCTCACCTCCCACAGCCACAGATTATTATAAAGAAATGGACAGCATGGTGGGAGCACAGGGGCCCAAACCAACACATACAATTTACTACTTATATTACACTTTTCAAAGAAGGAAATTCATGGAAAACAACTCAGTTAATGAATCAGTTAGGGTTGTTTCCACAGTGACAAGTGTGGAAATGTGGTGTTGGTTACCACCCACCACCAAACCTTCATTCTCAAAACCTAACTCTGCATCCCCCATGCAAGACTGTAAGATACTATACAAATCACATCTGTAAGCACAATAATTACAACACTGTACTCATTTCACATAACACTATGTAATGAAAACACAAATACAGTATGAGCAACTCTATACTGCCGGTACAGTAGTGGCCTATCTCCCGTAGTTGCCCAGCATGCATGTGTACCCCCAAGACACACTGACGGCAGCAGAACCCATACAGTTGCTGGACCATGATGATGGATGTGTCTTGTCATATGTTAAGAGACTTCTATGTTACTTCTGTTATGTGATGCTGGTTGTCTCAAATTGGCTGTGTTGCATTGGCCCATCTCTTGCCTTGCATAGGTGTGTGGGGGGGATGGGAGTGGGTGGATGCAGAGTTAGGTTTTTGAGGATGGGGCATGGAGGTGGGGTGGTATGGTGGTAACCCCTAACACCGCATTTCCACACTTTTGTCACTATGGAAACAACCCTAACTGATGCATTAACAGAGTTTTTTGTCATGAATATATATCTGTATATAGATATATAGTTATAGAGGATACATGATGGGCAGGAGTGTGATATGAAAAATATTTTCATTCTTGCAGAATGAGCTCCAGATACTAATAAGTGAGAGTACCCAGAAATCATGATGCAGGAGTGAAAATATTTTTCCATAGCACATGACTGCACACCATGTTTCTGATTTCTACAATAGGGGTTTCCAGAACATTTTATTTTTTTGTTCATTTTATCTTGTGGAATAAAGCAAATCACAGGACAAAAAAAGAGAAGCTTCTACTAAATAAGCTGAAACACTAATTTGCCATTTAGGATGAAGCAGGCTGTATTCATTGGTAGTTGAGGTATTCATGGATGTGGAAGGCTTTGTTCTTTTTTGGCTTTTTGTCAGTAGGAAGCTGGCTGCTGTTAGCTTGCGTTGGTTCTCTGCAGGAACACAATGTGCTTTTCTAGGGCTAGCAGGTGAGTTGCAGGTGGAACTGATATACTGATTTGTTTCCTAGGCTGCTGAGGGTTTGGTGGTCTTCCTTCCTGATTTCTGTGTTACGGAAACCTGCACAGTGATGATATCTTCTTCAGCAGAGTCCAGTTGAGTTTTCTGATTGGTCAGGATGAAATTAAGAAAGCAGGATAGTGACTGTTTTAGGCAAGGTTTCAGTGTGACATCAGCACAGTGATAATATCAGCCTGTGTGGTAAGCACAAGGGGCTGGATATTCAAACTACGTCATTCATAGGCGCAAGCCCTTGCACTGCACAAAATAGTTGTGCAGGGTGTGTTCGCCGATATTCAAAGGAGTTGCGCTATTGAGCAACTCCTTTGGAATATCACCCCCAGCTAATAGTTACCGTGCATGGCGCAGTGGAACTTGCGCCACCGCAAGTTGACAAAGTGGGAGCATTCAACTTGGCGGTGGTGAGCACCATTGCGCCATGCGCAAAACTCGATATTCAAAGGTGACATGCAGATGGGGCTATAATTCATGCGAAGGTGCGGGGGGCCATTTGCATCTGATTATGGCCCCATTTGCATGCCATTAGCATGCAGGTGTGCCAATCCCACGAGGACTTTGTGCTGGCACCCTGCCAGGCAACAGCTCATCGGGAAAGGACACCCCTGCAGCCCAATCATGGGCAAAAGAGCATAAAACCCCACCACCACCCCACTGGCCTGATTGCGGCATAGCCTAAATATCCCCACCTCACCAGCCCAATCACGGGCAGCAATGTGTCTCCCCAACACAGCCCTGGTGGTCCAGTGAACCAATAAGCCTGATCGCAGGCTGAAGTAATTAAACACCCCCACCTCCTGATCATATCCCTGGTGTTCCAGTGGACCGATAAGCCTGATCACGGGCTGGAGTATTCAAACACCCCACCTCCGATCATATTCCTGGTGGTCCAGTGGACCAAAAATCCTGATTGCGGGATGTAGTTGTCACCCCGGACACATCCCTGGTGACCTAGTGACCCCCACCCCACCCACCCACAAAGCCCCACCACCGCTCACCTCCGCGGTCAGCGGGCTGACATCCACCCACCTGCCGCCCGCCGCCCACTGGCTGACTGCCCAGTAGGGCTGCACACCCATTGGTGCAGAGCAAGAGCCAATGGGCATGCAGCCCATACATTGCGACAGTATCCAGTTTTGTGAATGAATTTCATTCACAAACTTCATTCACAAAACTGAACTGTCTTGTACGGCATGGGCTGCATGCCCATTGGCTCTTGCTCATTGGTTCTTTTGTATGTATGTTATTATTTGGAAACTCAATAAAAAACTGTTATGAAACAAAATGATGTTAGTAGGTATGAATGTAGCCCACAATCAAAATAGGGTCACATGAAATTGCTATTGTGTTTAAACATAACAAAGCCAACTGTAGAGCAAACAAAACTCACAGTCAGAACCAAATTAGCAATAATATCACACAAAGAAAAGATTATAAATGTATAAAAATGTTTTATTTGCTTGCAATATTATTAAAAGCTGGTTAATACCTAAACACACTCTCACAACCCATTACTGAGACACCCAATAGTGTTTCATGCCACTACACTGCACTTTGTCAAGGGTAATTGATAACACAAATTGTGCTGTTTAAACATCCTTCCTCATTGTCACATAATCAAACATATTTAAATATAAAGCTCCAATGGACTCGCTAATTTATATAGCTACATATTAAAAAATGAAATAAACACATAGCAAATTATCCATAGCATATCTACTATTAACAGCCTTGGCAATATCCATAGAGGCAGTGTATTATAATTCCAGTATAATAAATCGGTCATGGCAGTGGTGGGATTCAAACAAAAATATCATTTTAACTCAAAAGTCCCATCTTCAAGATTCAAGCATATACCAACACGGTCCCATCATAATACATTTAACAATGATGGCGTCCAAACATATTTATTTGGGTAGCACATCAATTCAGCGATGCAATTTGAGCGAATACATTTGCGTGATTACAATTGGAGCAATCAACAGAGTACAGCAACCATACAAACTGAGGGATCCTAGAATAACAGCGATCCCCAGAGGCAAAGTGTGATAAGGATGTTAGACTCTAATAGACAGGAGGTTTTAGGGTGGCATAGCGGGTGCAGGAGCTGGAGACCACTGCAAAAACATTATGGCTGAGATATTCAAAAGGGTTGTGCCATGCGCAACAGGGATGCCCTAGCGCAAGTACGGAAATGAGCCATTGTGCGATATTCAGGGGGAGATGGCTGCACAGCACAATAAGCAATGCACCAGAGTGCAATAGTAATGAATTCATGTGCAACCGTAGGGGGCAGAACCATGAATAGCATGCACAGTGCGATATTCAACAGCATGCACTGTGTGCAATAAGTGAGCTACCGGAAGTTGCGCAACAGCGAAAATGATCCAAAATAAAAGGGAGCAAGAGAGGGGTGCAAGAACACAAAAGGGAAGCCACAGGTGGGAGCGTGGTGACAGACACAAGGGCAGTACAGAGGGAAGCAGTGAAGAGGACTGGGCAGGAGCAGGACAGGGACCACCAGAACTGAGCCAGAAACAGGGTAGGAATGGGGAGCCTGTGCCACTGTGCAGCAAAGTCAGTGTAGTGCCACTTTGGACTGAGGGCAGTGGCAGAAGGCAGGACAGCCACAGCCAAAGGCTGGTGGTGTACCCAGTGCAGGGGAGCATCAGAAATAGACAGCAGAGGGCAGGAGAACAGCCACCGGGAGGTAACACCAGCCAGGAACATGGTCAGCAACACCTTCCAGATGGAGGTAGTAATGAGGGGTGTGAGAGGCAGGCAGCGGGGGCACTGGCCATGGAAGGACCCATTGGCAGTATGCCCAGAACAGGCAGTACTGAGCCCACACCAGCTTTGAACAGTACTCTGACACAGAGATTTTGGGCTGGTACCACCTGAACCGGGTGATCCTGAGGCAGCTTTATGAGCTGTGCAGTGATGAGATGCAGGCACCCACATGATGGAGTCATGCTCTGTCATTGGAGACGAAGGTGACAGCCGTCATATGCTTGCTTGCCCTGGCACCTTCCAGAGACCAACAGGGGACATGACAGGCATAACCCAGTTGGCCACATCGCGCCTACTCACACAATTCCTCAGCGCACAGCTGCCACATGCTGTGGAGTACATCCATTTTCCCAGCACACAGGCGGAGCACACAGCACACATACAAGAGTTCCACAGAGTAGTACGGTTGCCTGGCGTGCTCGGGGCCATTGACTGCACCCATGTGGTAATCCACATGCCACCTGGCCCAGATGGAGTGTCATACATCAATCGGAAGGGGTATGCAAGCATCAACTGCCAGGTGGTGTGCGATGCCAGGGGGTGCATTACCAGTTCTGTGCCATACACCCTGGGGGAGCACACAATGCCTTCATCTGGCACCAGTTCACACTGTGTCACAGGTTTGAAAGTGGGGACATCCCCATTGGCCAGCTAGTGGGTGATGCATGTATCATGAAGGATGACATGAGCAGACATGGGGGGTGCATTGTCAGAGGTGCCATGGGTACGGCCATGATGGCCCATGGCAAGCGACGCAGACCACCATACCTAATGTCCACCTCTACACACAGGTGACAGTGGCTACCCACTATGTCCCTGGCTGCTCACACATACCAGCGCCCCACAACCCCATCGCAGCTATGGTACAATGAGGTGCATGCCACAACACAGAATGTCATCGAGCGGGTGTTCGGGATGCTGAAGGCACATTTCTGGTGCCTGGACACATCTGGCGGTGCCCTACAGTACATCCTCTCAAAGGTCTATGGGCTGTTCCTGGCCTGCTGTATCCTGCACAACATGGCCAATGACTGTGGGATAGCCGTTGAGGTCGAAGAGGGGGACAGCGGTGGGGACGATGAGGACACCAGTCCAGCCAGTGATGGGCAGCCACTCCTGGTGGAAGAGAACCCTGCCTGATCTGGATGTCACAGCTGCACTGGGACACCATTACAGAAGAGCACTTTGGTCAACACAGGTAGGTCACGGGGTCATGCGCAACCACCAATGGCAAAGGCACAGCCCACAGACAGGCAGGGAAGAACACCAGTGGCAGACGGTGATAAGAGAATGGGTCTGAATGTGGCACCGCACACGGCGTCAGGGATAGGCAGGGTTGAACACGACACGTGCACACACACACACACACACACACCATAAGACATGCACAAGGGGTAGATGGCACGCTAACACCAATTGCCACCCCTACCCCCACACAGGTCCACACACGACCACACCCAGTGGCCATCACTGTGTGTGTCTCAGACACTGGGCACCATTGCACACTGGTGGACAGTGCAACGCAGGCATCATCATGCACACGCCACAGTGGCCAGCAGCTGGGAGGGTGTGCACAGGGACCATGTGTGTGCAGGGCCGGGTACCCCACCTGCGCGTCTCACGATGCACACCACACGTAAGGCAGTGGCAGACAGTGGCCATGGTAGGAGACAGGTCAGTCATGCGGCACAGTGCCACAGCTGCCACGGATGTGTGGGCAGCCCCACTGAGATCTGCCAGCCATGCCAGGCTGACCATTGGTCTCATGGGGTGGCACTGATGGTCCCTTCAGGGTGACGCTGCATGAACGAAACCATGTTTGCACAGGGTCTGTAGCCCACTGAATATGCCCGCGCCAGGCATGCTCAGTATGCCCACAGCCGAACCCGTGTCGACATAGCAGGTGTCGACGCGTGCTGAGAACGGGGTGGACGACACTGCGCTGGTGTTCGCAGATGGCACTGAACTGGGTGCCCAATGTGACCATGACAGCTGTGAATGCATTGGTCTGCCTGTCAATGGCAGCGGTCACATCTGCCCACTGCTGGGCCATCTCTGCCAGAAGCAGACGAGTGGTCTCTGCTATGCCTCCTCTGCCTGGCGCAGAACTGCACTGAGTGCACCTACCATAGTCACAAGCCACATCAACTGATCTACTAAAGCCTGGAGCAGATGGCTGTGCTCATCAATGAGATCATCCGCCGGTCTGGCATGCTGTCCCTCGTGGTGATCCTGGCCCTGCTGGCCAGCACCCATTGACAATGGGCACTGCACACCAGAGCCATGCTGGGGCACATCCACACATGGTGCACTGCCACCGCCCCAACACTGTCCCCCCATCACCATTGGCTGACTGCTGGCACTGCCCCTCCCAGGTCTCACGGTGCTGCTGCAGCAGCGCACTGCCCCACTGCCCTGGATGCACACCAGTGCTACCCCACTGGGAATACAGGCACAGGCTGGGACTGTGTTGTTACACAGGCCTCCATGGCAGCACCACTCATGGCAACACCTGTGCCGTTGCCTGCTGTGGGACCATCCTGCATACCACACATATCACTGTCCAGGACATGTGGTCCATCATCATCGTTGCTGGATCCAGCACCAATCCATGTCCCAGCACACTGGAGACCATTGATGCTGTCATGCTGGGACACAGGCAGGGCCTCATCCACACCCGTACCACTCTCTTCAGTCCAGACAGACATACAGGTATGCACTGGTCCAGTCCCTCAGACACATGTGGAGGTGGATGGGTGATCCTCCATGTCCAGGGCTTAACCTTAGTGGACACAGCCACCACCGCTGACCCATGTAGATGCTCAGGAGCTGTAAGGGAACACATTAGCATTAGTGGCTACTCTGTGCCATGTGGCATTCCCCCCACCACCAACACAGTGACAGCATAGGACCTACCATGCAGTGATGGGCTGCCACCCATCTGGAAGCCACCACCAGGAATGCCCTCGATGGCACAATGCTGCATGCTGCCGGCCACCCACTCCTCCTGTGGCATCTGGCGTGACACATCTGGCTGGCCCCCACTGGTGGCAGCATGTGCAGCCCTGATGGCATCCACTTTATCCTGGATCCTCCTCCTGTCCATGCTGAACTTCTTCTTACCCTCCTGCATGGACTGCTGGTGGCTGCCATGCTGGTTCATGGCACATGCCACCTCACCCCACACCGCAGCACAGGCCTGTTGCATTCCCCGCTGTCCACTGAGCAGCAGTTCCCTGTGGGAGAGATGCCTTGAACAGGCATCTGATGCAGCCCGGGTGAAGTTGGGCCTCCTCCTTCTCCCCCATCCCTGTTCCTCCTCTTCCTCACGGTCGGTCATGCTCGAGCCTGTGGGAATGACAGGTGTTACCTTGGACTGTGCAGTCCCATTCAACCCTCACAAACCACAGTCCCCACATCCCAACAGCATGTGACCCACCACAATAGCGTGCAATACCAAACTATGTCCTCTGCAGCCCCCATGTCACATTCATTCAGCGCAACGCATGCAAATGAGGTGAGGCACAAATATAAGTAGATGCTAATGCAGTGGTTGCGCCATGGAATGGCTGATGAGCTGATTTGCATATGCTGGCTGAATAGCACACTGTTACACCTTGTGCAATGTTGTTGAGCATGCGCAGGCATGGCACAGCTCTGTGACATGCACAGTTGGCACTGCACGGCACATGCCGGGGTGTTGATGCGATGCATGCAGTGCTGCTGATGTGCTGTGCATAGGAGGCAGTACAGGGCATGGATACCACTGTGAATGTGGCACTAGGTGCACTGTTCACCTGTGTGGCACTCATCCTCTGGTGTGCCATAGGCATCATGGAGCCACAGCGCAGTAGGCCATTGCAGTGCATCACACACAGACACCCTACCGTGCTACACGCAGGGCATCCCAATAGCGCTGTGGTGCTCTGTGCATGGACAGACCCTAGACCCTGTGGTCAACCTTTTCCCCTAGGTGTCATGTGTCCGCATGGGTGCACCCCTATCGCGCCCAGTTCGGTGACAGTCGATGGGTACTGGCCTTGTACCACGCTGCCTCTGAACTCGGGCACATGTAACACCATTTTGATAGCGATACACACTGCAGGATGGCATGGAGAGCACAGCAGTGGAGTGCTATAGAGCTGGCCAACCTGGTGGCCATTGTTGAGCCCCATGATGGGGCCGTTTGGCCAGGAGCCCCTGGACAGGCCACACAGTGCTGTGTGGGAGGAGGTGGCTGAAGGCATGGAGGAGGCCACCAGGATCGCTAGTTCTGCTGAGCAGTATCACCACAGGTATGGCGACCTATAGCGAGGGATTGCCATGGCCAGGTAGGTGCTCCATCCATACACTGGTAGCGTCCGTCTGTCTGGGTATCGCGGTGTGCATGTGTCCACCCTGAAGGGGGGTGGGGTCCATCTAGTGGGGTGCATCATGGCTGGCTGTGCAGGCACGCACACACTGGGGCGGGCTTTGCTATTGGTTTGTACTGATGTTTCCCTCTCACGCTTGCACCCTAGGCCTGGAGGGGTGCTATCACGGTGAGGTAGACCCATTCACAGCAGGAGCAGGACAGGGTGGGTGCACTGCAGATGCAGCAGGGATGTGGTGGAGGGGCCATTGGCCGCAGTGCCCAGCTGGCCTGGATGCAGGTGAGTGCCATTTTCCTCCTTACATCTGTGCATACTGTGTTGCAGGGGTGGCGGCGTGGTATGGCCACCAGCACTTGGCCCCACTGCCGTGTACACTACATGGTGCACTCAGCACTGTCCTGTGGCACTGCATGTGTGGGTGGGCATCGCAGGTGGTCTGTGCATGCACTGAGTACATGGCTGTGCTACTGCCTTCACACCACATAGCCATGTAACTGTACGGCCACGGTGGTGCTGTATGGGACGTGGGCAGTGTGTGTATGTGCAGCATTCCGTATGGCTATGGGTGCCTGGGTAGGTGGGTCATGTGGGTGCAGTCACTGTGGGTGGTCACATGCCTTCACAGGGGCATGGCCCATGGCTGTATGCCGTGCACAATCAATGGGTTATAGGGGTCTGACCAGTCATGTGTAATGACTCTGCTCCCTTGTCCTAGGTGGAAAATGCTGGACAGCACTTGAAAGGAATGTGCAGGAGCTGCTGCAGCTCGTGAGGGCCACCCTTGAGCTCCTGCAGAGACTGGATCAGGGTGGAGGACGGCGGCACTGGAGAAGGCACAGGGACAAAAGTGGGGAGAGGGGTTGGTGCTAGGCCTACTATACCCCCGTTTTGCATTCCCCCCTGGACTAACCCTCACACCCCTATATCCCTCTCCCAGTTCTTCACTCTTGCCCCATGCCCACCTCCACCTGGTTTGTGGCCCTTCCCCCCATTGTAAATAGTTGTGTATATATATTTTGTATTTCTCACACCTTTATTATATACATTTTGTTATGACAACTGAGGTGGTCTCTGATTTGCAGTGGGCTAATGGTGCTTGGCTGCAGTGGTGTGCATGGCATCGAGGGTGGTGCAGGCCTGGGCATGTGTGTGTCCAGCAGGGACCCACCTATGTTGTGGGTGGGGGACTCGATCCCTATATGTGGTATGTGTGTTGTTCCCTGTGCACTGGATGCCTGTGTGCAGTGGTCCCTGGTGCTTGCACTGTGTCCATGGCACCCCCTGTCAGTATGTCCAAGGCCCATGCAGCTGATACCCTTGCATGTCTGTGGTATGCACAGTCTGCTGGCATGTCAGTAGTGGCTGTCCATGCTGGCCACCCTCTGGCCACAGCACAATCGTAGCTTGCCTCTTGTCACCAGTATGGTGCATGTCTGCCTCGGGTGGCACCGTGGCCTATGCTGTTGTTGTCCCCCCCTCCATGCTGCATGCTGTTGCTGGTGTCTGTTGCAGGGTCTGTGCTCTGATGTCTGTTATTTGTGCTCCAGTCGCATGCTGGTGGCAGATGCCTTCATGGTGCATGCGTAGGATGGCTGGTACACCTGTGCCATGGTGAGGTGCTGGCCGTGGGTACACAGCATCAGTGGTCACACCCCCAGTGGAATTTGTTGCCCTGCTATTGTATCCCTGTGCTGGGGTGCCCTTGGGTCTGGGTGGGTGTTTGTCCATGCCCTGTGTTGCATCTTGTGTGGCGCATGCCTCCATGCACCACTGTGTGTGTCTGTGCTGGCTGTTGGGGCCAGTGCTGGGACAGGGTGTGTGCTTCTGGTGGGTGTGCAGGGTGCTGTCCTGCTGGTGATGGGGTCCAGGGCAGGCTCTGTCACATGCGAGGGTCCCTCAGGTACCGACACAGGGTCGACCTCTTTGCTGTACCATGGGGGGGCCGTGCAGGGTGGCACTGTGTCTGCAGTTGTTGCATCAATGGCTGGTGCCACCAACTGTGGGATGCTCATGGTGGGCCTGCCATGCATGGCTCCATAGTGCACAGGGTTGCATTGTCACAGTGGGGGTGGTGGCATGCATTCAGTGCCATGCACTGTTGGGCATTGCTCCTGGGCAGGGTGTCTGGGATTGCTGTGCAGGATGTGCTCTGCATTGGTGGGATGGGTGGCAGTGGGGTGGCCAGCCCTCCTTGTGTTGCCGTCATTGCTTGCCAGGGGTGTGCTGGGGCACTGTGCCCCAGCTGTGGTTTTAGTGCTGTTGTTCATGGGCTGGTGGTTCATCCAGCTCACCACAGGTTGTGCATTTCATGAGGTGCGGGGGCGCTGTCTGGTCTGCTGCGTGCTCCTGTGCCCATGTCTTCCATGGGTGATGCACGCTGCATCTTGTCCCTGCACACCCCTCATTGTGCTACTGCACTACTACCCTGCTCCACTGCGCATCTCTGGTTGTGCTACCTGCGCATCAGCCCTGCACCATTGTGCATCCCTTGTTGCACCATGGCAGTTGACATGATATTCAGTTGTGTTGTGCAAGCACACCTTGGCCTGCGCTTGTGTTTGAATATCGTGTGTTGCATATGGGCACACTGCACTTGTGCCTGCTCCTGCTGTTGTGCTACTTTGTGGAGCAATTTGAAAATCCAGGCCTCTGAGTTTAATTGCCTGGCTTGCAGGAAGGTGATAAAATGGGTAAGGAGTTATCTGGGACCATGACTTCACTGATCAACTGGCACAGGTTATGTTGGAGTATACAGTAGGTAACCACATTAATTATATATGCAGTTTAGTATATAATTGCCAGCTATAGGTTTCAATATGTAGCTGTAATGTGCTTCGATGTGATGTAGCGGTGCTGAAAATATAGTCACTCATATATTTGCTGAAATTGCAGTTGTTCATATATGATTTGCTCAAATGACAAGAAACAATTTATTTGCAGCTTGCTCAAAATACCACCCTCAAAGGTACAAATGGAGATATAAATTTTTCCACTTAACACATTCAACATATATGATGCCTCTTCAGGAAACATGGCGATGAATTATTTGTGCAATGAAACCAGGATCCTATAAACTACAAAATCTTCAGTATATATGGAATAGCTACAATTATACTGCACCCTTATTTTATTTACATATCTATCTTTATTAACAATGTTATATATACATATATATATATATATATATATATATACACACACACACACAAAATGGGGTGAAGTGATATGCTATGAAGTAAATGGTGTTATTTTCACAGCCGTTGTATAACATGCTGCTGATGTGCACATTGTTGTATATGGCTAGAAATAAACAGTGACTATGTCAGCAGGTGATATACAACTAGTAGGTACATCACTTAACCCCAGTGAGAATTACAGATCACAGAACTTTTTCAATTCATTTAAAAGTCATTAAACGCACCTTTAAAACAATCCATGAAAATCCCTAAAACCTGATGCTAGCCGCTATAGGAGACACCGATAGCTGCAGACATTGAACATTCATTACCGCACAGATCCTAAAATCAAAGAAGAGAGTTAGAATCAGAAATAAAAATACAACTCGATGCGACTACAAAATGGAACATACAAGTTACAAATCTGACGGCCAGAAAATCTATGGATAAACAAAATGACACTAAAAAAAACAACTGCAATTAATATTAGTGAAGAAATTGAACTAAGCTGTTCACAATTTCAAATGGACTGGGAGCTGTTAGAAGATCAGATGCTGAAACCAGATATGAATGTAAAAGCAAATAGTAAACTACCAGAAAATATAGCAAACTTTGACAAAGATGTTATAAATAAATTCATAATGAGTGCAAAGAATGAAAACACTCAAGAAAAATGGAACATGATGTAAATAATTTCCAAATCTATTTAAAAGAAACACATCATATCACTGAACTATTTCATTATATGACTCCTGACAAACTTGACCCACTATTAAGTCAATCATTTATGTCCATGCATAGCAGTGATGGAACGGAATATGAGCCTTTAACAGTTTGCTTCAAATTTCAGACTCTGGAGAGATATCTTAAAGAAATGGAATATCCACATTCTATTTCTACATTGAATCTCTTTCTAAAAATGAAGCAAATCGTGGTATCAAAACAGAAAGTTCTAAAAGAGCAAGGCAAGGGAAATCGCCCAAAAGCAACTGATGAACTAACAGACTGCACAACTGTATGAAGAACAACTTCTTGGACCCAAAACACCCCAATCATTGCTTAATATGATGTGGCGTATAGTAACCATGCATTTTGGACTCAGAGGAACAACAGAGACCAGAAATTTGCAATGAGGAGACATTAAATTGGGAAAAGCTGAACAAGGCATACTTTATATAGAATACATTCGAGAATGGCAAATGAAAACCAGAACCCGGAGTAATCCTAGAGAAGTAAGACAAATAAAACCAAAAGCTTATCAAACCACAGACAAACAAAAATGCCCAGTAAATAATTACTTGATATTTAAAAGCAAACGACCACCAAAATGCAATGAAGAAAACTCATCATTTTTCTTAACAGTAAACCAATCAAACAAATCACTGTACCCAACCTGGTGGTATAAAAATCAGCCCCTAGGCATTAGTACACTAGGTAAAATAATAAAAAACATGATGGAAGCATCTGACATTCACACGGAGAAATGATTAACTAATCATTCAATTAGACACTTAGTGCAAAAGTTAACTGATTCCAACGTACACCCAATGAAATTATACCAATCTCAGGACATAAAAAATTCAATCAGTGAATACCTATTCAATAATAAACAAACAGAAACAAAAGACTATTTCAAATATCCTGAGCAACACTTCTGAAAGTAAACCTTCAACATCATATGACAATATGCATGTGAAAACCGAAGCAAGCACCAGCCATGCACATGTAAACACCTATCCAAGCACCAGTTACTCATCTCTGTCCGAGAAGCACAATAAAAAACCTTTTTGCCCAAAAGAAAATGTTGTTACTTGCTCCACAGATGTATTCTGTGGAAAGAATTGTATGGGTTTTGTTCAGGGACATGCCCTCTACAAAATCATGTGTTTGGTTTCTATCTTTATGTTAGGAAACAGCCTTTTTTATTTGAAAATACCCATTGGAGACTTGCTTTTGATCCCCATTCAAGCTTTGATCCCCGCTCACATGCTGTCAAATTCCTGTTCATAAGATGAGGACCAGATTGCCACACCATGAAACAGAGCAAGATGGTGGCCACGCTGGTATAGCCACTTTGAACTGCTCTGCACTGCTCTGTTTTGTTTCATTTGTTTCACTTTGCCCATTTTATTATTTGCTGTAATTTTTCACTGCTCTTTTAAATGTGCTGCAGCGTTATTTTATTGTTGTTACTACTTGTTTTCTTTGCCCGCCTTGCTTTTTCGTCAATATACTCCGTTCATCTACATTTTTTCTCCCGTTTTGATTTGGCCCATTTTTTGTCCTGCTTTACGGGCTGGGACCTTGTCTGTAGTTGGATCGTTGGAAACTTGGGATGAGCCGTGGTGTTTCAGCGCTGAGGATTCAGAGAGACCTGGTGTGTTCAGTGTTTTAATGCGTGAACAACATGAGCTGGGAATTAATTTAGTGAGATACTGGACTATTTGGCATCTGGGAAGAGGCATGATGCTCCAAGGGTGAAGATTTGGAGACTAGTGTTTCGGAGAGTTTTGAAGAGTCCTGGTGTCACCTAGTGAAGTGTCCTGGAGACGCCGTTTATTTCCTTTAAAGGGCTCGGACCGTGTCCTCGTGAGTGGTCTAAATTATTTATTCGTCCTATGAGAGGACTGACTGATTTGTGGCTATTTAGCTGAACTTAAGCTGTATTCTGAATCAACACCCTGGATATGTGGATTTTATCCATGTGGCTGTGCTCCTTGATTATTTCTGGATTTACTCTCGGTCAGTTGGATCATGGGGATAAGTAATTTGGCGGAGCTGTCTTGAAGAGCATGGAAGATAAGTTATTCTGAAACTTTTAGTGACATTTCTGACTGTCTGAATGCTACTTTGAGAAACTGACCTTTCTCGGCCTATTATTTGGGCTTGCAGTGTTCTGTGGGGCCCTGGGTCAGTGTCACACACAGAGGTGGGGAGTGGGAGTAGGCTGGAGGCCTGTCCTTAATCTCCCCTTCCTCTACCTCCTGGGTGGCGGCGGGGGCTGTCTCTCTTGGAGTGAAATAGTAGGCCACTGATCTTTTGGGCTGGCTGGATCCTGTGGCCTGCTGGTGGCCTTTCTTCAATCCAAACTGGTATGGATTTTGAAGCCTTGTATTTTCAAAGACTGAACTATATTGTTTGTTGTTGTTATTGACGTTGGGCGGGTCACATTATATTTATATCTGCTGCATACAGATAGGATGTTCATTGTTAGTAATTATATTTTGTTTTGTAATTATAGTTTGTTTGAGGGAACAATTTGGGCAATGAGAGTGCTATATAACATCTTTATTCCACCTGTATTCGGTTCAGTGAGAGAGTCCTGGAGGGTGATTTTTAAATGATTTCCTCTGTTTACTATTCTATTATTATTATTATGATTTAATTGTTATTAATTTTGTTTATTTTTGTGAGAGTGTTTAATTGTTTCAAGTACCAGGTAGTGAGAGGACCTGGGAATAATTTAGAATTGTTTTGGTTAATTTTTGGTTGACCCCCAGGCTGTGAGAGGGCTTGCGGATAAATCAGTTAATTAGGTTTTGTGTTAGAGAGTCGGTTAAGTTTAAATTTTATTTTAGTTAGTTTTTTTAGTTGCAGGAAGATTGCGGGTAGTTTTATTATATTTATTGTTTTAATTTTGAGCAGCTTGATGTGTCTGCCTACCCCTCCTGTCTTAAGCTATTCGGCCTCCGCTCTCCATGCCTTCCGCCCCTTCTCTTTGGCCCCCCCACCTGCTCATATCTATCATTGGTGT
The DNA here is from genome assembly GCA_016271365.2 of Neoceratodus forsteri. Classification (NCBI taxonomy): domain Eukaryota; kingdom Metazoa; phylum Chordata; order Ceratodontiformes; family Ceratodontidae; genus Neoceratodus; species Neoceratodus forsteri. Next base: position 13,034,125 of record JADMNL010000038.1, on the reverse strand, counting down.
CGGGCGCTAGGGATTGCTCAAAGGGGGAGGAGGAATTGGGGGGTCGAGGTTGTGGACAGCGGAGTGAGCGGTGCTTTCCCATAGGGGTGACTAGGCCTAGACTGGGGCGAAATGGCGTCTTGAATGTGGTAATCCCATTCCAGTTCCCATATCCAAGGGCACCTCCAGTTTTGGAGGGCAAGTGGTTGGGACAACTTGCCAACCTCATCCAACTCGGGCATTGTTGTGCAATGCCAGATCTGTCTGCAACAACACTGTTCTTGTTGCAGATTTTGCTGCAAGGGCAGCTCTGGCTTGCATTACCGAGACCTGGTTGGACAGGAATGTGGCCCCCTTTTTAGAGGCCGCTGTTCCCACCAGGTACTTGGTTATACATCACCTGAGATTGGATCATGGGGGGGAGACAGTCTGTTTCAAGACTGAATTGGGCCTAACTGGTGTACCAGTTGAGGAGGCCAGGTCATTTAAGTGTACTGTGGTAGCTGGTGTAGGGTGCAGGATTGCTCTCATTTATCATCCACCAGGTGATGAGAAGCTTTTTTTGCAGAAAATAGCAGATTTTGCTGCCGACATGAGCCTTGGAGTCGCCTAGATTGATGGTTCTGGGCACTTCAGTGCTTGGGTCAACGATGAATCTTCACATTTTGATCAACATTTCCTCCAGGAGATGAAATCTCTGGGTTTTACACAGCTTGTTTCTGCAGCTACACACACAAGGGAGGTCACCCTCTTGACCTGGTCTTCCTCCTGGGTATCAGGGCTTTCAATTTGGTGGTGGAACCAGTCAGTTGATCAATCACTACTCAGTTGGGTTCAATTTTGAGGCCCCCCTGGGTAGGTCGGCCCCTGTGGAGTTGGTCAGGTACCGCCCATTGTGGGATGTTGTCCCTGAAGACCTGATGGCAGTTATTGACTTTCGTTGTTTGACGAGTCTTGCACTGATCCTGAGCAGCTGGTAGTGGCCTATAATAGGGCCATATCAGTGGCACTCAATCAGATTGCACCAGTCCGTGTTCACCCCCTTCCGTGTCATCCCATTGCCCCATGGTTTGATGGGGCTTTGAGAGGGCTGCGGAGGTTGAGGTGTAGGTTGGAGCATCGTTGGAAGAAGACTACCTCTGATGCTGACCATCTTATTTTGCTAGAGCATTATAAACTCTACCAAACAGCAATTTCCCATAAGAAGGCAGAATTCCTGTCCAGGGAAATTTCTGTCACACAGAATTGACCGGCTCAGCTCTTTAGAACTGTTGACAGACTGTGCAACCCAGCCTGTCAACAGATCCATCGAGCCTTTACGCAAACTGATTTTGAGGAGATTGCTCGATTCTTTGCGAATAAGGTTGAAGGCATCAGGAGAGAGTGCCTCCAACCTCATTCCAAGGCTGTTGCAGTTTATCAGTGTCCTGTCGCAGAGCCCAGAATTTCCTGGAGTACCTTTGACCTGCGGATTTCGTAGACACTATGAGGATTGTCCATGAGATGCATCCAACATGCTGTAGTTTGGACCCTGGCCCTAATTCCCCGATTATGGGTTGTAGTGAGATCATCGGCCTGGTTTTAGCTCAGATTATCTGGTGTTCTTTAGATATGGGAGTTTTTCCTAGCTCTCTGAAAGAAGGGGTGGTGGCCCCCCTTCTAAAGAAAGCTTCTTTAGACCTGGATGACCTAGCAAACTACAGGCCAATCTCTAACCTTCCTTTTGTGGGGAAGGTTATTGAGAAAATTGTGGCAGCCCAACTGGCTAACCATTTGACCAGCCATAGTTTATACGAACCTCTCCAGTCTGGTTTTCGTAAGAGGCATAGTACCGAGACTGCAGAGGTCGATACCAGTCCATTTACAGAAGAAAGGGTTCTGAAAGAACTAATAAAATTGAAGGTGGACAAAGCAATGGGGCCTGATGGGATTCACCCACAATTTTAAAAGAACTAAGGGTAGAACTAGTGACACCACCGACTACCTCTTTAACAAATCATGGGAGGATGGGTGCTACCGAGGACTGGAGGAGGGCAGATGTGATTCCTCTTCACAAAAGTGGGAGCAGGACAGAGGCAGGAAACTACAGACCAGTTAGTTTGACCTCAGTGGTAGGGAAAATGATGGAATCACTTCTGAAGGAAAGAATTGTTGAGTACCTTGAGGCCAGTGGGGCACAGGACCCAAGGCAGCATGGATTCATGATGGGAAGGTCGTGTCAGATGAATCTAATAGATTTCTTTGACTGGGTGACCAAAGTAGTAGATCAGGGAGGGGCTGTGGACATGGCCTACCTAGATTTTAGCAAGGCATTTGATACAGTCCCACACAAAAGATTAATACACAAGATAGCCAGCCTTGGAATGGGTCCCAAGGTGGTAGCCTGGATAAAATTGGCTAGACAACAGGACGCAAAGGGTAGTAGTAAATGGAGTACAAGTGAAGAAAGGAGGGTTACTAGCGGGTACCACAGGGTTCAGTACTGGGACCGGTCCTTTTTAATGTCTTTATAAGTGACATTGCAGAGGAACTGGAAGGAAAAGTATGTCTCTTTGCAGATGACACAAAGATCTGCAACAGGGTTGATACACAAGATGGAGTGGAAAGGATGAGAAGGGACTTGGCAAGGTTGGAGGAATGGTCAAATGTATGGCAGCTCAGATTCAATGCAAAGAAGTGCAAGGTAATGCACATGGGAAACAAAAACCCAGGGGAAGCATACACAATGGGGGATGAGATACTGACAACAGTAAAAATAGAAAGGGACCTGGGGGTAATTATATCAGATGACCTAAAGGTGGGCAAGCAATGTGAGAAGGCAGTAAGGAAGGCTGGGGGGATACTGGGATGCATAGGAAGAGGCATCAATAGTAGAAAACAGGAAGTTGTTACCCTCTGTCACAGACAGTTGGTGAGACCCCATCTGAGTACTGTGTGCAGTTCTGAGACCCCATCTCCAAAGAAAGACAGAGAGGAGGCTGTCCAGAGGAGGGCAACCAAAATGGTGCAGGGTCTGCACCAGAAGACATACTGAAGAAAGACTAAAGGAGCTTAATATGTATACCCTTGAGGAAAGAAGGGAAAGAGGGGACATGATAGAAACTTTCAAGTACCTCAAGGGAATTAACAAAGTCCAAGAGGGTAGCATCTTCCAGAAAAAGAGATGTGCAAGAACAAGGGGGCACAATTTGAAGATAGAGGGGGGATGGCTCAGGGGTAATGTGAGGAAGTATTTTTTCACTGAGAGGGTTATGGATGCATGGAACAGCCTCCCTGAGGAGGTTGTGGAGTCAAGAACAGTGGGAGACTTCAAGAATGCATGGGACAGGCATAAGGCAGTCCTAGGGGCAGGTAAGAGGAAGTAAGCTGTTGGTTAACTAGGATCTGCAGCTTATCTGTTAGGTAGGAAAATGGGCAGACTAGGTGGGCCAAGCGGTCCTTATCTGCCGTCAAATTCTATGTTTCTATGTTTCTACTGCTCTGGTTCAGGTGCTCAATGATCTCCTGATGGTGAGAGATTGGAGACATCGCTCTATTTTGGTTCTCCTTGATCTATCATTACCTTTTGATACTGCGGATCATGGGGTCTTGCTTGAATGCCTGAGGTCCATTTGTGGACTATCGAGTATGGTCCTCAGATGGTTTTCATCTTTCCTCAAAGAAAGAACGCAGAGAGTGGTCTCAGGTTTGTATTCATCCAGGGCCTTCTCTCTGCCTTGTGGGGTACCCCAGGGCTCGATGCTTCCCCCATGTTATTCGCAGTATATATGCTACCCCTCGGAGACATTGTAAGATGGTATGAGCTGAGGTTTCACTGCTATGCAGATGATACTCAGCTCTACCTGTCTTTTGCACCTGACCAGCTTAGTGCTATCTCGGTACTGAACAACTGCCTCGCTGATATCCAAGACTGGATGAACTCCAGTAGTCTAAAGTTGAACCCAGGAAAGACTGAGGTTATGGTGGTGAACCCGGGTCACAGGGTAGAGGGTTCAAGGACTGGGCTCCCCTCTGGATTAATCCTGGGGTGGACCAGATCCTCACCTCTGAAGCAGGTGCGTAACCTGGGAGTGGAGCTTGACACTGGTCTGACCCTCCATTATCAGGGGTCTGCAGTTGTCAAGTTGGCATTTTTCACTTAGGAACATTGCCATGATTAGGCACCTTGTTCCACCTAGCGACCTGCCGTTTTGGTCCATGCCTTTGTGACATCTCACCTTGATTACTGTAACTCCCTTTACCTAGGACTTCCTGGGGTTGATATCTGCTGCTTGCAGCTAGTGCAGAATGCAGCAGCACGTGCTTGTTGACTGGAGCATCCAGAAGTTCCTATATTACCCTGTGCTGTGCACTCTGCACTGACTACCAATGCAGTGGTGGATCACCTTTAAAGTGGGTCTTTTGACCTACAAAGCCCAACACAGTCTAGGTCCCACTACTTGAAAGAGCTCCTGGTGCCCTACACTCCTCTGATACAGCTCCGCTCGGCTGATGAGGGGTTGCTGGAGATTCCGAGGGTAAATTTGAAGTCATCTGCTGCGCGTGCATTTGGATTCGCTGCACCTACCCTCTGGAATTCTCTGCCCCATCAGCTCTGGGAGAGCAGGACGGTGGGGATCTTTAAGCAGGCACTAAAGACTTTTTTATGGGAGACGGCGTTTTCTTCTGTGTTTTAACTTTATATTGTAGTATTGTAATATTTGTTTAGAGCTGTTTTATTGTATGTATTGAATATGTTTGTGTTTTTCTTGATGTACAGTGCTTTGAAAACTTTGAAAGGCGCCTAATCAAATAAATTCTATTGTTATTATTATTATTCTATCACAGAAATGGGGATCAGCTGATGAATGTGAATTTTGACACCTCACTAACGGGGATTCAACTGATGAATGGGGATTATACAAACAAAATCCCCATTCATGAGATGAAGACCAGATGGTGAGATATGGCCATCTAGTGATATGAAAACCAGATGGCCAGATAGGGCCATCTGGTCCTTATTCCACCTCACAAATGGGAATCAGCTGAAGAATGAGGATCCACAATGGTGGATTCCCCTAGAAGAAAATGCCCCAGCACTTACTCTTTAAGTGCCGACATCAGGGTGCCCAAACTCTATGTCAGCATGTATCTTATCCCTAATATGGCACACTGGGATTCATTTCAGTCTGTCAAATATATATGTTTTTATTTATTTTTATTTTAATGTTTCTGACACTGGGATGCCCACTCCGGTGCTGGATGATGCCCCACCAAAGGCAGTAGTCTTCAACAGCCAACACAGGGTGCCCAATCTCTGTGTTGGCATGTATCCCCCACTAATATGGTAGACTGGGAGCCCACCCCTGTGTGCCCAAATATATATAAATATGTTAAAAGACCTGTAAATAAAGAAAACCAAGCCAGCATCTTTTATTAATTTTTAATCTGTAAAAAAGAAGAGTCCCTCATTATCTCCCCAGTCCCCCTTCCCCTAGCTCCACCCCCCTCCTGAGCACCCACCTCCCTCCACCCCCTTACCCATACTTACCTCTGGAGGTTGGGAGTAGCAATCTTCTCTGAACCAGAACACATCTGCACTCTTCAAAGCCAAACCGCAAACTGAAGAATCAAAGGTAAGTGCCACTGCCGTATGATGGCAAAGTAAGTTTCAACATAGGTTTATATCTCAGCCATTTTTAGTAATTGTGGCCCAGATCTTTTTACATGAGGTTCTTGGGAATACTGGCAATGTCATTTCCTTACTCTGTCCTGAAAGGTGATTTTGTGATCACTGCATGGAATCATCTTTCGGGACCGAGTAACAAAACAACAGTGCCATTGTTCATGAGGGGGAGACCAAAAAGCGTGTTTTGCAAATCTGGTGGAAAAAGTTCCAAAAAATGACTGTTATTAGAGTGTATTGCACAGTTTTTAGGCATGCTCCCAATGTTACCAATTTTTAATATTTTCACTCTAGATTTTCAACATTGCCATATTTTTCCACATCTCCTTATGAACAGTAGAGCTGTCATTTTTCACATCCTGCCCAAAATGTGTTTTTGTACTTGTGGGGCATAATGGCATGGTCACTGTGCGAAATCAAATTTTGGAATGGATCAACAAAGCCACAGTGCCACTGTTGGTGAGGGGAGGTCTCAAAAACACAGTGTTGACTTTTGGGTGAAATTGTTTCAACAAATAACCATGTTACGAGTGTGCATTGCACAGTTTCTACACATGCTCATAACTACTAATTTTCACGTTTCACTTCAGATTTTCAACATTACCATTTTGTCATACAATCTCATGAACAGTACAGCTGTAATTATTATAATCCTGCCCAAAACATTTTCTACACCTTGGCTAAAACAGCATACTAGTTGTTCAGAACTACATTTTGGCAGAGATTTGAGTGTAGTCTGTACTGGGTACAAGTGGTAAGGTGATACAAAGTTATATTGAACATTTGGAATGGAAATTATTTAGGATGGAACAGTTATGACTATTAGTTGCAATTTATTTATTCAAGTCTAGGATTACAACCCTTGAGCTAGAAGCTCATTTACAAAGGTTCCACATCAGTAGTGCCACCATACAAGTTTACATTAAGCTGAGTAGTAGGTTCAGAGTTAGGTCAAGAACTGATTTAAAAGAACAGATACATTTTAATCATACAGTCAAGTAAGCATATGTTAGGTTGACAAGTCAAGGTACAGCAAAGAGATGCTACTAATTTCAGTTAGAGGGATAACAATACTGAGACAATAAAATTAGATAGCTTAGAGATGAGAGGGGAAAGCAGGGGGGCTGGAATTCAGGGCTGAAGGCCAGAAGGACAGGGGGCCCTTTGTCAGTATAGGTCCTGGCAGGGAGTCAGATAACTTTAGATTCCCATTGTCAGCATGAGGGTGCGAGGAAGAGGGGGGAGGTGCTAGTGTGAGGAAGCTGACAAGTGGAAGTATGAGGGGAGCAGAGGGAAGTGGGTTGGAGGAGGGTGGGTGCAAGAGAGGAGGGGAGAAAGTAGGTGAAGGAAGGGTTTGGTAGGGTGAGAGCGATGGGAGCAGAGGGGTGAGGGGAGAAGGAAGGTGGGTACAGGAGATGGGAGAGAATAGTACAGATGGATGATAGGATAGGGAAGCAGGCATGGGACAAAGTGATGGAAGTTAGATATAGTGGCCTATTCCCAAGGATAGCTTGTCAAAAGAGCATGAGTAGATCGTGGCACTAGTGAGGAGGGAATGAAGTTTTGTCTTGAAAGGCCCAAGTTTAGGTTCTCTGAGGAGGTCGCTGGGAGTGCATTAAACCACTTTGGAGCATGGTATAAAAAGAACCTTTGACCTTGGGTCGCTCAGTGGAAAGGGACTTTGTATTATATATTAAGGATCTTCTTATTGGACGAGTGGGCATGGATTGGTAAAGCAAGGAGCTTACACCTGAGGGTAAGACCGAGTGAGGCTTTCTTGCCTAGGAGACAGATTTGGTATTGTATGATGGTCAAGTTTCAGCCAACCTGTCAGTGAGTAGAGGTCACACGTGTGGGGTTAGCAGTGGACACTGAGGACTAGGTAGCAAGTCTTGTTTAAGGTGGCCACAATTCTTTTCAGGGTTGACTCCATAGCAGAGCCATATACTATGAGGTCATAGTCAATTGTGGACAGCACTGAGGAGGTGATTGCAAGTTAAGAGCAGGAAGCAGTGTCTGTGCTTATACAGCTGCCCAATTTTTCTATTCACAGTTTTGGAGACATAGTCAACATGTGTGTAGGATAAGGTGTTATCCAGTAGAACTTCCAGGTATTTGAAGTTGTGTACCATCTCTAGGGTATCGTTTTGTTTGTTGCAGATGGTTAGATGGGCAGATTTGTCTCTGTGGTGATGTGAGGTTAAAAGCAATGTTTTTGTTTTCTTACAATTGAGAAGTAGTTGAGCATTAGTGAACCAGCCTTTAACCTGGTTAAAATCATACTGGAGGCTTTGTACAAGGGAAGCGAGGTTTGGGGTGACTAGAATAGAGACAGCATCATCTCAGTACAATAGAATCTTGTCATGGCAAACTTTGGGGAGGTTGTTCAAGAAGAGGCTGAACAGCAAGGGCCCAATATGGACCTTGGGTGACACCTGTGCTTACATTCAGTCCATTAGAGAGAGTTTTATTTTAACATGTTGCTTCCGGCCAGTAAGATAGCTACGAAATGAGCTCAGGGTGGTGGTGGACACGGTGGCCTCCCATAGTAGTTCTAGTAGGAGTTCATGATTTACTGTATCAATGGCATTGGTGAGGTCAATAAAGCTAGCCCCTACCAAGTGCTATTGATCCAGTGCATCATGTACATATCCTGTGAACTCTACCAAGGTGGTTGTCGTGCTGTGAAATTTATGAAATCCATGCTGGTCCTTGCACTGGATTTGGTACTTACCAAGGTTTTCTATTTATTGGTCATAGACTATTCATTCCAAAACTTTGGAGAGTGGAGAAAGAATTGAGATTGGATGGTAGTTTGTATGGGCTGTCTTATCCCCACTTTTGTAGACTGGTGTTACAACTGCTGATTTCCATTATTTGGGGAACTGTCCAGAACTAAGGGAGGTGTTGAGAATTGTTGTTAATGGGGCTAGGACCTCATTTATGGAGAGAGTTAGCAGTTTTAAGTCTAGTTCATCGCTACTCTGCCTAGATTTGCGGATAGCTTGCAGTAGATATTTTTTAGCTTTGTTAGGTTTGATAACTCTAAGATAGAAAGGTGGGGCTTGGGTGTCCTGATTTGAGGTAGAGGGAACTGCCTTAGTGTTTTGGGTATTGGAGACCAGATTAAGGTAGCTGTGGGGGAGTACATTTTTGAGGTAAGTGAAAGCCATGTTAAAGATGTTTGCAATGCTTATTGGATCCTGGGTTATGTTCCCATTCAAGTTTAGCATGTCAGAAGGGGCTAGATTAGGGTTCCTAGTTAGAGATTTTATGCTAGACCAGAATTTGTGGCTGTCACCCCAGGAATTGTCCAATTCAGACTTGTAATACTGTGATTTAGTCTGCCGAATAGCCTGGGTACATTTGTTGTGTGCTGAGTGGTAGTTTTAGAGGTCTGCCAGGGTGCCAATACTTTTGGCTATGTGCCAGAGGTTGTCTCTTGCATTCATAAGATCTAGGAGTGAGGGGGTTATCCAGGTCTTGTGGGTACCTCGGATCTTTCTTGTGGCAAGAGGTGCATAGATATCGCAAGCAGAGTTAAAAGTCTCGATGAAATATTCTAGTGTCAGGTGCACATTGTCTGATGAGAAGATGGGGGACCAATCTTGTAGTGAGAGGTGGTGTTTTAAGGGACCTAGGTGACCTTTATGCAAGATTCAGGTAGTTATCTATTTGGCTGGTAGCTTTGGAGACTTATAGACCAAGTGCAGAGGATGGTGGAGTGGTCACTTATGGTGTCAGGGAGGACAACTACACTGGTAATAATTCTGGGTGGTTCGTTAGGCACCAGTTAAGAAGTGTACTGGTTCCAGAGAGGTAAGTAATGTATGTGGGGTCTCTATTAGCTGGGAGATATTTAAGAGTTGATGGCATCTCTGTAAGATGCAGCATCTGGGGACAGCCAGTTTATATTGAGGTCCCCTACTATGATTATCTCTGTGGTTTGGTGATGGTCAGTGAGGTATACTATGAGCACATTAAATCCTTCAACTTTCTGCTTGGGTAGGAAGGTATGTGGCAATTATTGTAGAGGTTCTTAAAATTTGTCCCAAGGATTAATTTGACTGGTAAAATTTGGATGTTCCTACTTGATTGTATAGGGGGGAGGGCATGGCCTTGCAGGTGTTCTTTAATATAACCTGCACAGCTCCTCATTTACCAACTCTGTCAAGCCTAAAGAGTTTGTAGCCATCAACTCTGATATCAGAGTCTAGGGTTCTGGAGGTAAGCCATGTTTGCAACCACAGCTAAAATGTCAGAGTTGTGTTGGGTTACCCACACTTGGAGAGAATCTAGTTTGGTAGGCAGACTGCATATGTTAACTAAAGGCAGTTCTAAGGTCATTTTGCTTCAGGATCACTGGGTTTCATCCCTTTGGGGCCGGGGTTAAGGTGCATGTTCCCTGATACAAAAGTGAAGGTACTGGAGTACCTCAGAAAAGCACTAGCAAACATGCAAGAAGGTGGAATGGAGAAACAATGTGGAAACATCAGAATCACCATCACAGAGGCAACAAGCCTTTGTGTGAAGCAAATAAACCAAAATGAAAGAAAAAAACACTACGGTTCTCAAAAGAAGTGGCGGGGAAGGTAAGGGAGAAAAAGATAGCATTCAGGAAGTATAAGGAAACACAGAAGGAGCAGGACAGAGAACTGTACCGGTTAAAGCAGAAGGAAGTGGGGAAGGCAGTCAGAATAGCAAAGACCCAAACTGAGGAAAAGTCAGCCAACTCAGTTAAAAAGGGGGATAAAACCTTTTATAGGTACATTAGAGAGCAATGAAAGGCTAAGGCAGGGACACTGAGGCTGAATAAAGAGGAAGGTGGTTGGGCAGAGAGTGACAGTGAAAAAGCAGGGATACTGAATGAATACTTCTGCTCAGTATTCACAATGGAAGAGCAGGGGGAGATACCTAATCCAGTCAATAGAAGCACTCTGGATAGGGGGGTTGATATTAGTCCATTCACAGAAGAAACAGTTCTGAAATAACTCTTAAAACTGAAGGTGGAAAAGCAATGGAGCCTGATGGATTCACCCCAGAATTGTAAAGAACTAAGGGAAGAACAAGTAATACCACTGACTACCCTTTTAACAAGTCATAGGAGGATGGTGTGGTACCTGCAGACTGGAGAAGGGTGGATGTGATTCTCCTTCACAAAAGTGGAAGCAAGATAGAGGCAGAAAACTACAGACCTGTCAGTTTGACCTTAGTGGTAGGGAAAATGATGGAATCACTTCTGAAGGAAAGAATATTGAGCTGGTAGTGGGGATCAGGCGTGGGGTTGTTAGGCTGGGGTGGGGATAAGGCTGAGGGGTTATTGCTGGGAGGGGATCAGGCTGAGAGGGTTATTGAGCTGGAGGTAGGATCAGGCTGTGAGGGTTGTGGGCCCGGTGGGGATCAGGCTGAGAGGGTTTACTGAGCTGGGTGGGAATCAGACTAAGGTTTATGGGCTGGGGTAGGGCTCAGGCTGGAGGTTGTGAGTTGGGAGTGTGGATCAGGCTGAGAGGGTTATTAAGCTGGGAGTGGGATCAGGCTGAGGCAGTTGATTGAGCTAGGAGTGAGATCAGGCTGAGATGGTTTGTTGAGCTGAGGTGAGGATCTGCAGGGATTGGGGATCAGGCTGAGGTTGTTATTGAGCTGGGAGTGAGAGATCTGGCTGAGTTGGGTTATTGAGCTGGGAGTGGGGATCAGACTGGGAGGGGTTATTGAGCGCTGGGAGTAAGGATCAGGCTGAGGAGGGGTAGAGCTGGGAGTGGGGATCTCGCTGAGAATGGGTTGTGGAGCTCGGGAGTGGGTATCAGGCTGGGAGGAGTTATTGAGCTGGGGTAGGGATCTGGCTGAGAGGAGTTATTGAGCTGGGGTGGGATCTGGCTGAGAGGTTATTGAGCTGGTAGTGGGGATCAGGCTGAGAGGGTTATTGAGCTGGGAGTGGGATCAGGCTGAGAGGGGTCATTGTGCTGGGAGTAGGGATCAGGCTGAGAGGTTATTGAGCTGGGGTGAGGATCAGGCTGTGAGGGGTTGTGGGCTTGGGTGGGGATCAGGCTGAGATGGTTTACCCAGCTGGGTAGAATCAGACTAAAAGGTTTCATTGAGCTGGGGTGGGGATCAGGCTGAGAGGTTATTGAGTTGGAGTGTGGATCAGGCTGAGAGGGGTTGTTAAGCTATGAGTGGGGATCAGGCTGGGGGTTGTTGAGCTAGGAGTGGGGATCAGGCTGAGATGGTTTATTGAGCTGGGAGTAGGGGATCTGACTCAGATTGGGGATCAGGCTGAGGTTGTTATTGAGCTGGGAGTAGGATCTGGCTGAGTTGGGTTATTGAGCTGGGAGTGGGGATCAGACTGAGAGGGGTTATTGAGCTGGGAGTAAGGATCAGGCTGAGAGAGGTTATTGAGCTGGGAGTGGGGATCTGGCTGAAATGGGTTATTGAGCTCGGAGTGGGTATCAGGCTGAGAGGAGTTATTGAGCTGGGAGTAGGGATCTGGCTGAGAGGAGTTATTGAGCTGGGAGTGGGGATCTGGCTGAGAGGGGTTATTGAGCTGGGAGTGGGGATCAGGCTGAGAGGGGTTGATGGAGCTGGGAGTAGGGATCAGGCTGAGAGGGTTCATTTGCTGGGAGTTTGATCAGGCTGAGAGGGTTGATTGAGCTGTGAGTTGGGATCAGGCTGAGAGGGTTGAGTGAGCTGGGAGGGATCAGGCTGAGAGGTTGTTGGGCTGGGAGTTGGGATCCAGGCTGAGGAGGTTCAATTGAAATGGGGTGGGTATCGGGCTGAGAGGGTTAATTGAGCTGGGAGTGGGGATCAGGCTGAGATATTTTATTGAGCTGGGAGTGGGGATCTGGCTGAGGGGTTTATTGAGCTGGAAGTGGAGACCTGGCTGAGGTGGTTAATTGAGCTGGGAGTGTGGATCAGGCTGAGAAGGTTCATTGAGCTTGGAGTGGGACCAGGCTGAGAGAGTTTATTGAGCTGGGAGTGGGGATCAGGCTGAGAGGGGTTATTGAGCTGGGAGTTGGGATCAGGCTGTGAGGAGATATTGAGCTGGGAGTGGGGATCAGGCTGAGAGGGGTTATTGAGCTGGGAGTGGGGATCAGACTGAGAGGGTTATTGAGCTGGGAGTGGGGATCAGGCTGAGAGGTTGTTGAGCTGGGAGTGGGGATCAGGCTGAGAGGTTATTGAGCTATAGGGTGGGGATCAGGCTGAGGAGAGTTATTGAGCTGGGGTAGGGATCGGGCTGGGAGGTTATTGGGCTGGGAGTGGGATCAGACTGGGCGGTTAGTGAGCTGGTAGGGAGATCAGACTGAGGAGGGTTATTGAGCTGGGAGTGGGGATCAGGCTAAAGGGTTATTGAGCTGGGAGTGAGGGATCAGGCTGAGAGGGTTAATTGTGCTGGGAGTGGGATCAGGCTGAGAGGGTTGTCCAGACTGGGAGTGGGGATCAGACTGAGAGCGGTTATTGAGCTGGGAGTGGGGATCAACTGAGAGGGTTATTGAGCTGTGAGTGGGGTTCAGGCTGAGACGGTTATTGAGCTGGGAGTGGGGATCAGGCTGTGAGGAGTTATTGAGCTGGGAGTGGGGATCAGGCTGAGATGGTTTATTGAGCTGGGAGTGGGGATCTGGCTGAGAGGGTTTATTGAGCTGGGAGTGGGGATCAGGCTGAGAGTTGTTATTGAGCTGGGAGTGGGGATCTGGCTGAGTGGGTTTATTGAGCTGGGAGTGTGGATCAGGCTGAGAGGCGTTATTGAGCTGGGAGTAAGGATCAGGCTGAGAGGGGTTATTGAGCTGGAGTGGGGACCAAGCTGAAATGGGTTATTGAGCTAGGAGTGGGGATCTGGCTGAGAGGGTTATTGAGCAGGGTGGGGATCTGGCTGAGAGGGGTTTTGAGATGGGAGTGGGGATCAGGCTGAGAGGAGTTAATTGAGGCTGGGAGTGGGGATCGGGCGAGAGGTTCATTTAACTGGGAAGGGATCAGTCTGAAGTGGTTAGCCCAGGCTGGGAAGTTGGGATCAGGCTGAGAGGTTGGTGAGATGGTTTGGGGATCAGGCTGAGAGGAATTAGTGGGCTGGGAGTGGGGATCTGGCTGAGAGGGGTTATTGAGGCTGGGAGTGGGATCAGGCTGAGAGGGTTAGTGAGGCTGGGAGTGGGGATCAGGCTGAGGAGGGTTCATTTAGCTGGGAGTGGGATCAGGCTGAGAGGGTTATTTGGAGGCTGTGAGTTGGGATCAGGCAGAGAGGGTTAAATGAGATGGGAGGGGACCAGGCTGAGGAGGGTTGGCCCAGGCTGGGAGTTGGGATCAGGCTGAGAGGGTTAATTGAGATGGGGGTGGATATCAGTCTGAGAGGGTTAATTGAGCTGGGAGTGGGGATCAGGCTGAGATGGTTTATTGAGCTGGGAGTGGGGATCTGGCTGAAGGGGTTATTGAGCTGGAAGTGGAGACCTGGCTGAGGGGGTTAATTGAGCTGGGAGTGTGGATCAGGCTGAAAGGTTCATTGAGCTTGGAGTGGGACCAGGCTGAGGAGTTTATTGAGCTGGGAGTGGGGATCAGGCTGAGAGGGGTTATTGAGCTGGGAGTTGGGATCAGGCTGTGAGGAGTTATTGAGCTGGGAGTGGGGATCAGGCTGAGAGGGGTTATTGAGCTGGGAGTGGGGATCAGACTGAGAGGGTTATTGAGCTGGGAGTGGGGATCAGGCTGAGAGGGTTATTGAGCTGGGAGTGGGGATCAGGCTGAGTGGGTTATTGAGCTGGGAGTGGGGATCAGGCTGAGAGGTTATTGAGCTGGGAGTGGGGATCAAGCTGAGAGGGGTTATTGAGCTGGAAGTGGGGATCAGGCTGTGAGGGGTTATTGGGCTGGTGGGGATCGGAGGCTGGGAGGGTTTACTGAGCTGGGTGGGAATCAGGACACTAAAGGGTTTAATGAGCCTGGAGTGGGGATCAGGCTGAGAGGAGTTATTGAGTTGGGAGTGTGGATCAGGCTGAGAGGGTTATTAAGCTGGGAGTGGGGGATCGAGGCTGAGACGGTTATTGAGCTAGGAGTGGGGATCGAGGCTGAGATGGCTTATTGAGCTGGGAGTGGGGATCTGGCTGGGATTGGGGATCAGGCTGAGAGTTGTTATTGAGCTGGGAGTGGGGATCTGGCTGAGTTGGGTTATTGAGCTGGGGTGAGGGATCCAGACTGGGAGGTTATTGAGCTGGGAGTAAGGATCAGGCTGAGAGGGTTGTGTGAGCTGGGAGTGGGATCTCTGCTGAAATGGGTTGTGGGCTCGGGAGTGGGTGATCAGGCTGAGAGGAGTTATTGAGCTGGAGTAGGGATCTGGCTGAGAGGGAGTTATTGGGCTGGGAGTGGGATCTGGCTGAGAGGGTTATTGAGCTGGTGATGGGGATCAGGCTGAGAGGTTGTGAGCTGGGAGTGGGGGATCCAGGCTGAGAGGTGGTTATTGCTGGGAGTGGGGATCAGGCTGAGAGGGGTTATTGAGCTGGGAGTGGGGATCAGGCTGTGAGGGGTTATTGGGCTTGGAGTGGGGATCAGGCTGAGATGGTTTACCCAGCTGGAGTGGGAATCAGACTAAAAGGGTTTATTGAGCTGGGAGTGGGGATCAGGCTGAGAGGAGTTATTGAGTTGGGAGTGTGGATCAGGCTGAGAGGGGTTATTAAGCTATGAGTGGGGATCAGGCTGAGGGGGTTATTGAGCTAGGAGTGGGGATCAGGCTGAGATGGTTTATTGAGCTGGGAGTGGGGATCTGGCTGGGATTGGGGATCAGGCTGAGAGTTGTTATTGAGCTGGGAGTGGGGATCTGGCTGAGTTGGGTTATTGAGCTGGGAGTGGGGATCAGACTGCGAGGGGTTATTGAGCTGGGAGTAAGGATCAGGCTGAGAGGGGTTATTGAGGCTGGGGTGGGGATCTGGCTGAAATGGGTTATTGAGCTGGGTGGGTATCAGGCTGAGAGGAGTTATTGAGCTGGGAGTAGGGATCTGGCTGAGAGGAGTTATTGGGCTGGGAGTGGGATCTGGCTGGAGGGTGCTATTGAGCTGGGGAGTGGGGATCAGGCTGAGAGGGGTTAATTGAGCTGGGAGTGGGGATCAGGCTGAGAGGGTTCATTTAGCTGGGAGTGGGATCAGGCTGAGAGGGGTTATTTGAGCTGTGAGTTGGGATCAGGCTGAGAGGGTTAATTGAGCTGGGAGGGGGGATCAGGCTGAGAGGGGTTATTTGAGCTGGGAGTTGGGATCAGGCTGAGAGGGTTAATTGAAATGGGGGTGGGTATCAGGCTGAGAGGGTTAATTGAGCTGGGAGTGGGGATCAGGCTGAGATGGTTTATTGAGCTGGGAGTGGGGATCTGGCTGAGGGGTTTATTGAGCTGGAAGTGGAGACCTGGCTGAGGTGGTTAATTGAGCTGGGAGTGTGGATCAGGCTGAGAAGGTTCATTGAGCTTGGAGTGGGACCAGGCTGAGAGAGTTTATTGAGCTGGGAGTGGGGATCAGGCTGAGAGGGTTATTTCAGCTGGGAGTTGGGATCAGGCTGTGAGGAGATATTGAGCTGGGAGTGGGGATCAGGCTGAGAGGGGTTATTGAGCTGGGAGTGGGGATCAGACTGAGAGGGTTATTGAGCTGGGAGTGGGGATCAGGCTGAGAGGGTTATTGAGCTGGGAGTGGGATCAGGCTGAGAGGGTTATTGAGCTAGGAGTGGGGATCAGGCTGAGAGAGTTATTGAGCTGGGAGTGGGGATCAGGCTGAGAGGGGTTATTGAGCTGGGAGTGGGGATCAGACTGAGAGCGGTTATTGAGCTGGTAGTGGGGATCAGACTGAGAGGGTTATTGAGCTGGGAGTGGGGATCAGGCTAAAAGGGTTATTGAGCTGGGAGTGGGGATCAGGCTGAGAGGGGTTATTGTGCTGGGAGTGGGGATCAGGCTGAGAGGGGTTATTGAGCTGGGAGTGGGGATCAGACTGAGAGCGGTTATTGAGCTGGGAGTGGGGATCAACTGAGAGGGTTATTGAGCTGTGAGTGGGGTTCAGGCTGAGAGGGTTATTGAGCTGGGAGTGGGGATCAGGCTGTGAGGAGTTATTGAGCTGGGAGTGGGGATCAGGCTGAGATGGTTTATTGAGCTGGGAGTGGGGATCTGGCTGAGAGGGTTTATTGAGCTGGGAGTGGGGATCAGGCTGAGAGTTGTTATTGAGCTGGGAGTGAGGATCTGGCTGAGTGGGTTTATTGAGCTGGGAGTGTGGATCAGGCTGAGAGGCGTTATTGAGCTGGGAGTAAGGATCAGGCTGAGAGGGGTTATTGAGCTGGGAGTGGGGATCTGGCTGAAATGGGTTATTGAGCTCGGAGTGGGGATCTGGCTGAGAGGAGTTATTGAGCAGGGAGTGGGGATCTGGCTGAGAGGGGTTTTTGAGATGGGAGTGGGGATCAGGCTGAGAGGGGTTAATTGAGCTGGGAGTGGGGATCGGGCTGAGAGGGTTCATTTAACTGGGAGAGGGATCAGTCTGAGAGTGGTTATTTGAGCTGGGAGTTGGGATCAGGCTGAGAGGGTTAATTGAGATGGTTTGGGGATCAGGCTGAGAGGGTTAATTGAGCTGGGAGTGGGGATCTGGCTGAGAGGGGTTATTGAGCTGGGAGTGGGGATCAGGCTGAGAGGGGTTAATTGAGCTGGGAGTGGGGATCAGGCTGAGAGGGTTCATTTAGCTGGGAGTGGGATCAGGCTGAGAGGGGTTATTTGAGCTGTGAGTTGGGATCAGGCTGAGAGGGTTAATTGAGCTGGGAGGGGGGATCAGGCTGAGAGGGGTTATTTGAGCTGGGAGTTGGGATCAGGCTGAGAGGGTTAGTTGAGATGGGGGTGGATATCAGTCTGAGAGGGTTAATTGAGCTGGGAGTGGGGATCAGGCTGAGATGGTTTATTGAGCTGGGAGTGGGGATCTGGCTGAAGGGGTTATTGAGCTGGAAGTGGAGACCTGGCTGAGGGGGTTAATTGAGCTGGGAGTGTGGATCAGGCTGAAAAGGTTCATTGAGCTTGGAGTGGGACCAGGCTGAGAGTTTATTGAGCTGGGAGTGGGGATCAGGCTGAGAGGGGTTATTGAGCTGGGAGTTGGGATCAGGCTGTGAGGAGTTATTGAGCTGGGAGTGGGGATCAGGCTGAGAGGGGTTATTGAGCTGGGAGTGGGGATCAGACTGAAGGGTTATTGAGCTGGGAGTGGGGATCAGGCTGAGAGGTTATTGAGCTGGGAGTAGGATCAGGCTGAGTGGGTTATTGAGCTAGGAGTGAGATCAGGCCAGAGGTTATTGAGCTGGGAGGGGATCAGGCTGGGAGAGGTTAGTGAGCTGGAAGTGGGGATCAGGCTGTGAGGGGTTATTGGGCTTCAGTGGGGATCAGGCTGAGGAGGGTTTACTGAGCTGGGTGGAATCAGACTAAAAGGGTTTATTGAGCTGGGAGTGGGGATCAGGCTGAGAGGGTTATTGAGTTGGGGTGTGGATCAGGCTGAGAGGGTTGTTAAGCTGGGAGTGGGGATCAGGCTGGGGCAGGTTATGAGCTAGGGAGTGGGGATCAGGCTGAGATGGTTTGTTGGGCTGGGAGTGGGGATCTGGCTGGGATGGGGATCAGGCTGAGATTGTTATTGAGCTGGGAGTAGGGATCTGGCTGAGTTGGGTTATTGAGCTGGGAGTGGGGATCAGACTGGGAGGGTTATTGAGCTGGGAGTAAGGATCAGGCTGAGAGGTTATTGAGCTGGGAGTGAGGGATCTCAGCTAAAATGGGTTATTGAGCTCGGGTGGGTATCAGGCTGAGAGGAGTTATTGAGCTGGGAGGTAGGAGTCTGGCTGAGGAGGTTATTGAGCTGGGAGTGGGGATCTGGCTGAGAGGGGTTATTGAGCTGGTAGTGGGGATCAGGCTGAGAGGGTTATTGAGCTGGGAGTGGGGATCAGGCTGAGAGGGGTTATTGTGCTGGGAGTGGGGATCAGGCTGAGAGGGGTTATTGAGCTGGGAGTGGGGATCAGGCTGTGAGGGGTTATTGGGCTTGGAGTGGGGATCAGGCTGAGATGGTTTACCCAGCTGGAGTGGGAATCAGACTAAAAGGGTTTATTGAGCTGGGAGTGGGGATCAGGCTGAGAGGAGTTATTGAGTTGGGAGTGTGGATCAGGCTGAGAGGGGTTATTAAGCTGTGAGTGGGGATCAGGCTGAGGGGGTTATTGAGCTAGGAGTGGGGATCAGGCTGAGATGGTTTATTGAGCTGGGAGTGGGGATCTGGCTGGGATTGGGGATCAGGCTGAGAGTTGTTATTGAGCTGGGAGTGGGGATCTGGCTGAGTTGGGTTATTGAGCTGGGAGTGGGGATCAGACTGGGAGGGGTTATTGAGCTGGGAGTAAGGATCAGGCTGAGAGGGGTTATTGAGCTGGGAGTGGGGATCTGGCTGAAATGGGTTATTGAGCTCGGAGTGGGTATCAGGCTGAGAGGAGTTATTGAGCTGGGAGTAGGGATCTGGCTGAGAGGAGTTATTGAGCTGGGAGTGGGGATCTGGCTGAGAGGGGTTATTGAGCTGGGAGTGGGGATCAGGCTGAGAGGGGTTAATTGAGCTGGGAGTGGGGATCAGGCTGAGAGGGTTCATTTAGCTGGGAGTGGGATCAGGCTGAGATGGGTTATTTGAGCTGGGAGTTGGGATCAGACTGAGAGAGTTAATTGAGCCGGGAGGGGGGGGGATCAGGCTGAGAGGGGTTATTTGAGCTGGGAGTTGGGATCAGGCTGAGAGGGTTAATTGAAATGGGGTGGGTATCAGGCTGAGAGGGTTAATTGAGCTGGGAGTGGGGATCAGGCTGAGATGGTTTATTGAGCTGGGAGTGGGGATCTGGCTGAGGGGTTTATTGAGCTGGAAGTGGAGACCTGGCTGAGGTGGTTAATTGAGCTGGGAGTGTGGATCAGGCTGAGAAGGTTCATTGAGCTTGGAGTGGGACCAGGCTGAGAGAGTTTATTGAGCTGGGAGTGGGGATCAGGCTGAGAGGGGTTATTGAGCTGGGAGTTGGGATCAGGCTGTGAGGAGATATTGAGCTGGGAGTGGGGATCAGGCTGAGAGGGGTTATTGAGCTGGGAGTGGGGATCAGACTGAGAGGGTTATTGAGCTGGTGGTGGGGATCAGGCTGAGAGGGTTATTGAGCTGGGAGTGGGGATCAGGCTGAGAGGGTTATTGAGCTAGGAGTGGGGATCAGGCTGAGAGAGTTATTGAGCTGGGAGTGGGGATCAGGCTGAGAGGGGTTATTGAGCTGGGAGTGGGGATCAGACTGGGAAGCGGTTATTGAGCTGGTAGTGGGATCAGACTGAGAGGTTATTGAGCTGGGAGTGGGGATCAGGCTAAAGGGTTATTGGGCTGGGGTGGGGATCGAGGCTGGAGGGGTTATTGTGCTGGGAGTGGGGATCAGGCTGAGAGAGGTTATTGAGGCTGGGAGTGGGGATCAGACTGAGAGGTTATTGAGCTGGGAGTGAGGATCAACTGAGAGGGTTGTTGAGGCTGTGAGTGGGGTTCAGGCTGAGAGGGTTATTGAGCTGGGAGGAGTGGGGATCAGGCTCATGCGAGAGTTGATGAGCTGGGAGTGAGGGATCAGGCTGGATGGTTTATTGAGCTGGGAGTAGAGGATCTGGCTGAGAGGTTTATTGAGGCTGGGAGTGGGGATCAGGCTGAGGTTGTTATTGAGCTGGGGTGGGATCTGGCTGAGTGGGTTTATTGAGCTGGGGTGTGGATCAGGCTGGGGCGTTAGTGAGCTGGGAGTGAGATCAGGCTGAGAGGGGTTATTGAGCTGGGAGTGGGGATCTGGCTGAAATGGGTTATTGAGCTCGGGTGGGGATCTGGCTGAGAGGTTATTGAGCAGGAGTGGGGATCTGGCTGAGAGGGTTTGAGATGGGAGTGGGGATCCAGGGAGAGGGGTTAATTGAGCTGGGAGTGGGGATCGGGCTGAGAGGGTTCATTTAACTGGGAGGGATCAGTCTGAGGTGGTTATTTGAGCTGGGAGTTGGGATCAGGCTGAGAGGTTGGTGAGATGGTTTGGGGATCAGGCTGAGAGGGTTGAATGAGCTGGGAGTAGGATCTGGCTGGAGGGTTATTGAGCTGGGGTAGGGGATCAGGCTGAGAGGGTTAATTGAGGCTGGGAGTGGGGATCAGGCTGAGAGGTTCATTTGGCTGGGATGGGATCAGGCTGAGGGGTTATTTGAGCTGTGAGTTGGGATCAGGCTGAGAGGTTGAATGGGCTGGGGAGGGATCAGGCTGAGAGGGGTTATTTGAGCTGGGAGTTGGGATCAGGCTGAGAGGGTTGGTGAGATGGGGTGGATATCAGTCTGAGAGGGTTAATTGAGCTGGGAGTGGGGATCAGGCTGAGATGGTTTATTGAGCTGGGAGTTGGGATCTGGCTGAAGGGTTATTGGGCTGGAGTGGAGACCTGGCTGAGGGGGTTAATTGAGCTGGGAGTGTGGATCAGGCTGAAAGGTTCATTGAGCTTGGGTGGGACCAGGCTGAGAGGGTTTATTGAGCTGGGAGTGGGGATCAGGCTGAGAGGGGTTATTGAGCTGGGAGTTGGGATCAGGCTGTGAGGAGTTATTGAGCTGGGAGTGGGGATCAGGCTGAGAGGGGTTATTGAGCTGGGAGTGGGGATCAGACTGAGAGGGTTATTGAGCTGGGAGTGGGGATCAGGCTGAGAGGGTTATTGAGCTGGGAGTGGGGATCAGGCTGAGTGGGTTATTGAGCTGGGAGTGGGGATCAGGCTGAGAGAGTTATTGAGCTGGGAGTGGGGATCAGGCTGAGAGGGGTTATTGAGCTGGGAGTGGGGATCAGACTGAGAGCGGTTATTGAGCTGGGAGTGGGGATCAGACTGGAGAGGTTATTGAGCTGGGAGTGGGGATCAGGCTGAGAGGGTTATTGAGCTGGGAGTGGGGATCAGGCTGAGAGGGGTTATTGTGCTGGGAGTGGGGATCAGGCTGAGAGGGGTTATTGAGCTGGGAGTGGGGATCAGACTGAGAGCGGTTATTGAGCTGGGAGTGGGGATCAACTGAGAGGGTTATTGAGCTGTGAGTGGGGTTCAGGCTGAGAGGGTTATTGAGCTGGGAGTGGGGATCAGGCTGTGAGGAGTTATTGAGCTGGGAGTGGGGATCAGGATGAGATGGTTTATTGAGCTGGGAGTGGGGATCTGGCTGAGAGGGTTTATTGAGCTGGGAGTGGGGATCAGGCTGAGAGTTTTTTGAGCTGGGAGTGGGGATCTGGCTGAGTGGGTTTATTGAGCTGGGAGTGTGGATCAGGCTGAGAGGCGTTATTGAGCTGGGAGTAAGGATCAGGCTGAGAGGGGTTATTGAGCTGGGAGTGGGGATCTGGCTGAAATGGGTTATTGAGCTCGGAGTGGGGATCTGGCTGAGAGGAGTTATTGCACCAGGGGTGGGGATCTGGCTGAGAGGGGTTTTTGAGCTGGGAGTGGGGATCAGGCTGAGAGGGGTTAATTGAGCTGGGAGTGGGGATCGGGCTGAGAGGTTTCATTTAACTGGGAGAGGGATCAGGCTGAGAGGGGTTAGTTGAGCTGGGAGTTGGGATCAGACTGAGAGAGTTAATTGAGCCGGGAGTGGGGATCAGGCTGAGAGGGGTTATTTGAGCTGGGAGTTGGGATCAGGCTGAGTGGGTTAATTGAGATGGGGTGGGGATCAGGCTGAGAGGGTTAATTGAGCTGGGAGTGGGGATCAGGCTGAGATGGTTTATTGAGCTGGGAGGTGGGATCTGGCTGAGAGGGGTTATTGAGCTGGGAGTGGGGACCTGGCTGAGGGGGTTAATTGAGCTGGGAGTGTGGATCAGGCTGAGAAGGTTCATTTAGCTGGGAGTTGGGATCAGGCTGTGAGGAGTTATTGAGCTGGGAGTGGGGATCAGGCTGAGAGGGGTTATTGAGCTGGGAGTGGGGATCTGGCTGAGAGGGGTTATTGAGCTGGGAGTGGGGATCAGGCTGAGAGGGTTATTGAGCTGTGAGTAGGGATCAGGCTGAGAGGGGTTTTTGAGCTGGGAGTGGGGATCAGGCTGAGAGGGGTTATTGAACTAGGAGTGGGGATCAGGCTGAGAGGGGTTTATTGAGCTGGGAGTGGGGATCAAACTAAGAGGGTTATTGAGCTGGGAGTGGGGATCAAGCTGTGATGGGTTATTGAGCTGGGAGTGGGGATCTGGCTAAGAGGGTTATTGAACTGAGAGTGGGGATCAGGCTGAGAGGGGTTATTGAGCTGGGAGTGGGGATCAGGCTGAAATGGGTTATTGAGCTGGGAGTGGGGATCAGGCTGAGAGGTGTTATTGAGCTGGGAGTGGGAATAAGGTTGAAAGGGTTTATTGAGCTGGGAGTGGGGATCTGGCTGAGGGGTTTACTGAGCTGGGAGTGGGGATCAGGCTGAGAGGGGTTGATTGAGCTGGAAGTGGGGATCAGGCAGAGAGGGGTTATTGAGCTGGGAGTGGGGATCAGGCTGAGAGGGTTTATTGAGCTGGTAGAGGTGAGTCAGAATGAGAGGGTTTTTGAGCTGGAAGTGTGGATCTGGCTGAGAGGGGTTTATTTGAGGTGGGAGTTGGGATCAGGCTGAGAGGGTTTGTGAGCTTGGAGTGGGGATCAGGCTGAGGGGTTAGTGAGCTGGGAGTGGCGACCTGGCTGAGGGTTAAGTGAGGCTGGGGTAGGGATCAGGCTGGGAGGGTTCATTGGGCTGGGGTGGGATCAGTCTGAGGAGGTTTATTGAGCTGGGAGTTGGGATCAGGCTGAGAGGGTTTATTGAGCTGGGAGTGGGGATCAGTCTGAGAAGGGTTTTTGAGCTGGGAATGGGGATCAGGCTGAGTGGTTTTATTTGAGCTGGGAGTGGGGATCAGGCTAAGAGGGTTTATTGAACTGGGAGTGGGGATCAGGCTGAGAAGGTTTATTGAGCTGGGATTGTGGATCTGGCTGAGGGTAGTTATTGAGCCTCGAGTGGGAATCAGGCTGGGAGAGGTGATTGAGCTGGGAATGGGGATCAGGCTGAGAGGGGATAGTGAGCTGGGCGTGGGGATCAGGCTGAGAGGGGTTATTGAGCTGGGAGTGGGGATCAGGCTGAGAGGAGTTATTGAGCTGTGAGTGGGGATCAGGCTGAGTGGGGTTATTGAGCTGGGAGTGGGGATCAGGCTCAGAGGGGTTTCTTGAGCTGTGAGTGGGGATCAGGCTGAGAGGGGTTGTTGAGCTGGCAGTGGGGATCAGGCTGAGAGGGGTTATTGAGCTGGGAGTGGGGATCAAGCTGATAGAGGTTGTTTGAGCTGTGAGTTGGGATCAGGCTGAGAGGGTTCATTGACCTGGGAATGGTGATCAGGTTGAGAGGGGTTATTTGAGCTGGGAGTTGGGATCAGGCTGAGAGGGTTAATCGACCTGGGAGTGGGGATCAGGCTGGGAGGGTTAATTGAGCTGGGAGTGTGGATCAGGCTGAGAGGGGTTATTAATCTGGGAGTGGGGATCAGGCTAAGAGGGTTAATTGAGCTGGGAGTGGGGATCAGGCTAAGAGGGTTAATTGTGCTGGCAGTGGGGATCAGGCTGAGAGGGGTTATTGAGCTTGGAGTGGGGATCAGGCTGAGAGGGGTTATTGAGCTGGGAGTGGGGATCAGGCTGAGAGGGGTTATTGAGCGGGGAATGGTGATCAGGCTAAGAGGGGTTATTGAGCTAGGAGTGGGGATCAGGCAGAGGGGTTATTGAGCTGGGAGTGGGGATCAGGCTGAGAGGGGTTATTGAGCTGGGAGTGGGGATCAGGCTGAGAGGGGTTATTGACCTGGGAGTGGGGATCAGGCTGAGAGAGGTTATTGAGCTGGGAGTGGATATCAGGCTGAGAGGGGTTATTGTGCTGGAGTGAGGATCAGGCTGAGTGGGGTTATTGAGCTGGGAGTGGGGATCAGGCTGAGAGGGGTTATTGAGCTGGGAGTGGGGATCTGGCTGAGAGGGTTATTGAGCTGGGAGTGGGGATCTGGCTGAGAGGGGTTATTGAGCTGGGAGTGGGGATCAGGCTGAGAGGGGTTAATTGAGCTGGGAGTGGGGATCAGGCTGAGAGGGGTTATTGAGCTGGGAGTGGAGATCAGGCTGAGAGGAGTTATTGAGCTGGTAGTGGGGATCAGGCTGAGGGGTTATTGAGCTGGGAGTGGGGATCAGGCTGAGAGGGGTTATTGAGCTGGGATGTGGGGATTAGGCTGAGAGGGGTTATTGAGCTGGGTGTAGGGATCAGGCTGAGAGGGTTATAGAGCTGGGATGTGGGGATCAGGCTGAGAGGGGTCATTGAGCTGGGAGTGGGGATCAGGCTGAGAGGGGTTATTGAGCTGGGAGTGGGGATCAGGCTGTGAGGGGTTATTGAGCTGGGAGTGGGGATCAGGCTGAGAGGGTTTACTGAGCTGGGAGTGGCAATCAGACTAAAGGGTTTATTGAGCTGGGAGTGGGGATCAGGCTGTGAGGAGTTATTGAGCTGGGAGTGTGGATCAGGCTGAGAGGGGTTATTCAGCTGGGAGTGGGGATCAGGCTGAGGGGGTTATTGAGCTGGGAGTGGGAATCAGGCTGTTATGGTTTATTGAGCTGGGAGTGGGGATCTGGCTGAGATGGTTTATTGAGCTGGGAGTGGGGATCAGGCTGAGAGGGGTTATTGAGCTGGGAGTGGGGATCTGGCTGAGTGGGTTTATTGAGCTGGGAGTGTGGATCAGGCTGAGAGGTTTTATTGAGCTGGGAGTGGTGATCAGGCTGAGGGGGTTATTGAGCTGGGAGTGAGGATCATGCTGTGAGGGTTTATTGAGCTGGGAGTGGGGATCAGGCTAAGAGGGTTTATTGAGCTGGGAGTGGGGGATCAGTCTGAGAGGGGTTATTGAGCTGGGAGTGGGGATCTGGCTGATAGGGGTTATTGATCTGGGAGTGGGAATCATTCTGAGGGGTTATTGAGCTGGGAGTGGGGATCAGGCTGAGAGGGGTTATTGAACCGGGAGTGGGGATCAGGCTGAGAGGGGTTTATTGAGCTGGGAGTGGGGATCAGGCTGAGAGGGTTATTGAGCTGGGAGTGGGGATCAGGCTGTGAGGGGTTATTGAGCTGGGAGTGGGGATCAGGCTGAGAGGGTTATTGAACTGAGAGTGGGGATCAGGCTGAGAGGGGTTATTGAGCTGGGATTGGGGATCAGGCTGAAATGGGTTATTGAGCTGGGAGTGTTGATCAGGCTGAGAGGGGTTATTGAGCTGGGAGTGGGGATCCCGTTGAGAGGGGTTATTGTGCTGGGAGTGGGGATCAGGCTGAAATGGTTTATTGAGCTGGGTGTCGGGATCTGGCTGAGGGGGTTTATTGAGCTGGGAGTGGGGATCAGGCTGAGAGGGGTTGATTGAGCTGGAAGTGGGGATCAGGCAGAGGGGTTATTGAGCTGGGAGTGGGGATCAGGCTGAGAGGTTTTATTGAGCTGGTAGAGGTGATCAGAATGAGAGGGTTATTTGAGCTGGAAGTTTGGATCTGGCTGAGAGGGTTTATTTGAGCTGGGAGTTGGGATCAGGCTGAGAGGGTTTATTGAGCTTGGAGTGGGGATCAGGCTGAGAGGGGTTATTGAGCTGGGAGTGGCGACCTGGCTGAGGGGGTTAATTGAGCTGGGAGTGGGGATCAGGCTGGGAGGGTTCATTGAGCTGGGAGTGGGATCAGTCTGAGAGAGTTTATTGAGCTGGGAGTTGGGATCAGGCTGAGAGGGGTTATTGAGCTGGGAGTGGGGATCAGTCTGAGAAGGGTTTTTGAGCTGGGAGTGGGGATCAGGCTGAGAGGTTTTATTTGAGCTGGGAGTGGGGATCAGGCTAAGAGGTTTATTGAACTGGGAGTGGGGATCAGGCTGAGAAGGTTTATTGAGCTGGGATTGGGGATCTGGCTGAGGGTAGTTATTGAGCTGGGAATGGGGATCAGGCTGGGAGAGGTTATTGAGCTGGGAGTGGCGACCTGGCTGACGGTGTTAATTGAGCTGGGAGTGGGGATCAGACTGAGAGGGTTTATTGAGCTGGGAGTGGGGATCAGGCTGGGAGGGGTTATTGAGCTGGGAGTGGGGATCAGCCTGAGAGGGGTTATTGAGCTGGGAGTGGGGATCAGGCTGAGAGGGTTAATTGAGCTGGGAGTTGGGATCAGGCTGAGAGGGTTCATTGAGCTGGGAGTGGGGTCAGGCTGAGAGAGTTTACTGAGTTGTGAGTTGGGATCAGGCTGAAATGGGTTGTTGAGTTGGGAGTGGGGATCAGGTTGAGAGGGGTTACTGAGCTGCGAGTGAGGATCAGGCTGAGAGGGGTTATTGAGCTGGGAGTGGAGATCAGGCTGAGAGGGGTTATTGAGCGGGGAGTGGTGATCAGGCTGAGAGGGGTTATTGAGCTAGGAGTGGGGATCAGGCAGAGGGGTTATTGAGCTAGGAGTGGGGATCAGGCTGAGAGGGGTTATTGAGCTGGGAGTGGGGATCAGGCTGAGAGGGGTTATTGAGCTGGGAGTGGGAATCAGGCTGAGAGGGGTTATTGAGCTGGGAGTCGGGATCAGGCTGAGAGGGGTTATTGTGCTGGAGTGAGGATCAGGCTGAGTGGGGTTATTGAGCTGGGAGTGGGGATCAGGCTGAGAGGGGTTATTGAGCTGGGAGTTGGGATCTGGCTGAGTTCAGTTATTGAGCTGGGAGTGGGGATCTGGCTGAGAGGTTATTGAGCTGGGAGTGGGGATCAGGCTGAGAGGGGTTTATTGAGCTGGGAGTGGGGATCTGGCTGAGTGGAGTTATTGAGCTGGGATTGGGGATCTGGCTGAGAGGGGTTATTGAGCTCTGTGTGGGGATCAGGCTGAGAGGGGTTATTGAGCTGGGAGTGGGGATCAGGTTGAGAGGGGTTATTGAGCTGAGAGTGGGGATCAGGCTGAGAGGGGGTATTGAGCTGGGATTTGGGGATCAGGCTGAGAGGGGTTATTGAGCTGGGTTGAGGGGATCAGGCTGAGAGGAGTTATTGAGCTGGGTGTGGGGATCAGGCTGAGAGGGTTATTGAGCTGTGAGTGGGGATCAGGCTGAGAGGGTTTACTGAGGTGAGAGTGGGAATCAGTCTAAAAAAAAGGTTTATTGAGCTGGGATTGGGGATCAGGCTGAGGGGGGTTATTGAGCTGGGAGTTGGGATCAGGCTGAGATTGTTTATTGAGCTGGGAGTGGGGATCAGGCTGATAGGGGTTATTGAGCTGGGAGTGGGGATCTGGCTGAGTGGGTTTATTGAGCTGGGAGTGGATCAGGCTGAGAGGGTTATTGAGCTGGGAGTGGGGATCTGGCTAAAATGGGTTATTGAGCTGGGAGTGGGGATCTGGCTGAGTGGGTTTATTGAGCTGGGAGTGGGGATCAGGCTGAGTGGGGTTATTGAGCTGGGAGTGGGGATCAGGCTTTGAGGGGTTATTGAGCTGGGTGTGGGGATCAGGCTGAGAGGGGTTATTGAGCTAGGATTGGGTATCAGGCTGAGAGTGGTTATTGAGCTGGGAGTGAGGATCAGGCTGAGAGGGGTTATTGAGCTGGGTGTGGGGATCAGGCTGAGGGGGGTTATTGATCTGGGAGTGGGTATCAGGCTGAGAGGGGTTATTGAGCTGGGAGTCGGGATCTGGCTGAGTGGGTTTATTGAACTAGGAGTGGGGATGAGGCTGAGAGGGGTTATTGAGCTGGGAGTGGGGATCAGGCTGAGGGGGTTTATTGAGCTAGGAGTGGGGATCTGACTGAGTGGGTTTATTGAGCTGGGAGTAGGGATCAGGCTGAGAGGGGTTATTGAGCTGGGAGTGGGGATCAGGCTGAGAGGGGTTATTGAGCTGTGAGTGGGGATCAGGCTGAGGGGTTTATTGAGCTGGGAGTGGGGATCATGCTGAGATGGTTTATTGAGCTTTGAGTGGGGTTCAGGCTGTGAAGGTTTATTGAGCTGGGAGGGTTTTTTTGTTTAATTTTTTGTGACAACCGGAGATCAGGCTTGGAGGATTTGGTAAGAAGGGAGGGTGATGTTCTTTGATCACAAACAGAGATGAGGCTTGAAGGTTTTTGAAAGCAGATAGTTGTGAGGTATTTTTCACAGTTGAGGAGCCGTGTTGAAGGGTTTGGTGAGCTGTTAGAAGAGAGATATTTTTTCAGAATTGGAGATCAGGCTGGGAGGGTTTGGTGTGCTGGGAGCACTAGGTCTGGATATCCAGTTTTGCCTTGGACATGCAGTCCAGCATTTTGATGCCCTCAGGCCTAGTCCTTTATTGAGGGCTGTGCCCAAGGCATCCTTTCCACCCTACAGGAGTCAGGGTGGGCCCTCAAGTCAGTCCATTCACTCTGTCTCACTCAGTCTAGGGCAAACCTACATCAGTCCTTTCATCCATCTTCACATAACCAGCCTGCCAAAGGCCAGCACATGCATGAAGCCACAGTAGCCCCTGCCGCTACTGCCACCAGATCCCCATGGGTACCTGTGGTCAACCTGCCAGCACCTGCCTCTATCTCCTGACTCCTTAGTGGCCCCCCTGTCCAAGCAAGGATCTGGGGGAGGTGGTTGGGGGTCAGTTCTTCCCCTCACCCAGATGGGTGGGGAGGGAAGACCACAGACTAATGGGTGCTTCAGATCATAGAACACTGTCAAATGCTGGGGTTTCTGGAGTGGCCTCAGGAGAATCCCCCGGTAAACTCCAGTTATCATCCCCCTTACCTGTCCCTAGTCTGGGAAGAAATTCAGGTACTTCTCCAAAAAAGAGACATAGATCCATTCCGTGCATCTCAATGGGGAAAGGGATCTTACTCTCACTTCTTCCTCATCCCCAAAAAGATCAGGGATCTTCAGTCAGTCATCGACCACAACCATCAGAATCCGTACATTGAGTAAAAACATTTCTGGATGGCCACTCTCCTGTGACTGTTGCCCCTTTTGCATCAGGAGGATTACCTCTGCTCTCTGGATATGCAGGATGACTGCCTGTACATCTAAATCTTTCCTGCCCATCGTCACTTCGTCGGCTTCAACTTTCAGGGAGTCCATTTCCGATTCAGGGCATTCCCTTTTGCCCCCCCCCCCGGTGTTTACAATTGTCTAGTAGTAGTAGTGGCTTCTTTGAGGAGGCAGAGTTGTCTACATTTTCAAGAAAAAATATAGGAACTGTTGGGGGGGCCCTTTGAAGTAAAAACTCTTTGCTCAAGTTATTGTTCTTCACTCTTTCTTTTTATTTCTCTTCCCCCTATGTTTCGCTCGACTTGGAGCTTGTTCATGGGGTTTATTCTTTGTTACACATCTTTAAATACATTTATTTTATGTCATTGATCAGCATTTTTTTAATATGGTATTGTTACATTTTTAATTCTTTGGTGTATACACATACCATTCAATAAAGATTATTGCTTGTGCACCATTGTATATATTGTTAATTTTTCACAGGGTTAATTGATTTGTACTTGTTTAGATCTCAAGTTGCATCCTAAAAGACACACACAGTATGTTTAGTGAACACAGCGCTACAACAACTTCTGAACAAGGTTTAACTACTGCCTGTAAGGCTTGTTCCCCATATTTCTTGGTTTGCAGCATACCTTATATATTACTTAAAGCCTCTTGTCTTTCTTGTAAAGAATAATTTTGTGACTGTAATGACATAAACATAATTTTTTTGTAAAGCTTTGCTGTTACTACGTTGTTTAATATTACAATGTGGCCACACTGTGGCTTCTATTTACTTATTTTGTTGACAGCATACCTTAAAGGAGGCTGTGAGCTTCTTAGAGTGGTATTAGTGATCTTAATAGTCTGTAAAAACATAATCATAGTATTTCCCTGTTGGTCTCATAGCCATCATTTCATTTTCATAATTAAAAGTTCAAATACCAACTTCTAAATGTTATTTAATACTTTAGCTGCTTACCCTCACTCCTTCTAGCTCGTTTCCCCTTTTTATGTTGCTTGCATGCATGTGCAAGAAACATAGTGCCATCATCCAAGTTTTCGGAGGTGTGGCAGCTCTCTTCCAATTCAGTCAGTGTGTTTGCAGGCACAGGCCCAGTTCCACAATCACCACTGCAGCTGTCTATGACAGCAGTTGAAAATGCAGTGGCATACAGTTGAAAGGGAGAGCTCTGCTTCAGTGGGCAGAACTCTCCCCCCACACACACGCAAGCACGCATATTGCATGCCGATGCGCTCCCTCCCCCCCACACACACACTGTATGGCCGACGGGGGTGCTTAATCTCCATTGGCTCCACCTCCCCCCCACAAAGCTGTCCAGGTGCCACACTGGGAGCCCACCCCAGCGCAAAACTGTCATAGCTGACGGGGTGCCCGATCCCCCATCGGCTCCACGGGCTGCTTGCCCCAAAGCTTTCCGGGTGCTATGCTGGGAGCCCACCCCCGTGTGGTAAAGCTTGTTATGGCCGGGGGTGCCCAATCCCCCGTCAGCTCCAGCACCCCAAACAGTCTTTCCAGCTGCCACGCTGGGAACCCACCACAGCATGGCAAACGTCCCGCGTCGTCTTTTAAAACAAAAAACATCAACCCGTAAACAAAAAAAGGTCCCTCTGAGGTCTCCCTGCTCCCCCACAACCCTCACCCACCCACTGCGCACCCTGCCTCCCCACACCCCCCTCACCCCATACTTACCTCCGGAGCTTGGCGACGATCATCGGAGGACCGGGAAGACGCCTGCACTCTTCAAAATGACCGCGAACTGAAGAAGATGCCGGTAAGCTGTATAATGGAATAAATAGGGTTTTTCAACTTTGTTGCATATCTCAGGCATTTTGGGAATTTTGGCAGAATTTTCAACATGGGGTTTTGGGACCCTCCTCATGAATTCTTGCACTGTCATGGCGTTACTCGGGCCGAAGGGTGATTTTGTGGTCACTGCATGAAATCACCTTTCGGGACTGATTAATGAAACGACACTGCCAGTGTTCATAAGGTGGGCTCTCAAAAAGCCTATGTTGAAAATTTGGTGAAAATATTCCTAAAAATGACTGTTTTACGAGCATGCGTTGTGCAGTTCCTATGCACGCACGTAAGTTCACACATTTTCAATATTTTCACTCCAGATTTTCAACATTGCCATTTTACCACACCTCCTTATGAGCAGTATAGCTGTCATTTTTCACATCTCGCCCAAAACGTGTTTCCGCCCATGTAGCGCACAATGACGCAGTCGGTGTGCGAAATCAATGTATGGGACACATTTAGAAAATCACAGTGACGCTGTTCATGAGCAGAGGTCTTAAAATGCTAATGTTGAAAATTTGGTGAAAAATTCCTAAACTGACTGTTTACAGGCGTGCGTTGCGTTCTCATGCATCGTAAATTATAATTTTCAATATTTTCACTCCAGATCTTCAACATTGCCATTTTACCGCACCTCCTTATGAGCAGTACAGCTGTCATTTTTCACATCTTGCCAACGTGTTTCCGCCCATGTAGCGCACAATGGCGCAGTCGGTGTGCGAAATCAATTTTTGGGACACATTAAGAAAATCTCAGTGACACTGTTCATGAGCAGAGGTCTTAAAACGGCTATGTTGAAAATTTGGTGAAAAAATTCCTTAAAATGACTGTTTTACGAGTGTGCGTTGCGCAGTTCCTACACACGCTTGTAAGGTCGCGAATTTTCAATATTTGCACTCCAATGACTTCCAAATACCTTAACAGCACATACAAGCAAGCAGCATTTGGCATTGACAAATGCTTGTTGGTTAAGTTCCTCTGCATGTAAGCACTGAAGCACAACAAGTTTTAATGGAAGCTACTTCCTGATTACCTCTCACCCGTTTTTGTGAGATCCCATGGTGTGACTAACCATGTTGTCACACCCAGTTGATTGCACCTGTGCGATCTCGGTTGCTAAGCAACCAAACACTACTGCACTAATCAGTGCAGTTGGGTGCTCACAAAAAACGGGCTATTTGTTCCTAGTTGCTGCAGCTCTGTGTTAGTTTACTTTTTAATTTTTTAACTTTCTTGTGAGGTTATTAAAATGAAAATACATTGTTCTCATACCATGTTTTCTTTTCACAGGGTGACACGAGAGTAAAGAGGATTTTTTGCTAATATCAACAGTTCTCTTGCCTTGATTAAAAATGCTGCAAGTAAATTCCAGGTTTCTCAGAAGTATTATTTGTTGTTATATCACCTTACATCACTGCTTTCTGCAACCCAAACTGTGAAATTCAAAATGTAATACAAACAGTCATGATTGTTTATTTGCTGAGGGGTCAGTTGCAATTTGACCTTCCTATTCATTAAATACTTGCTGCATCAATCACTCAGTGGCTTAAAATTGTCTTCACAGATCAGTTCTCTAGCTCACATAATAGCAAACGTGATAAACACCATAATATTGTTTAAACAATCATTATTCAGATAACACTGGGGGCAATTGCAACTTAACCCCCCTGTCCATTATTTTGCTGAGGGGGTCAGTTGCTATTTGGCCTCCCCCTTCATTAAATACTTTGCACTCACTCTATGGTTTAAGACTATCTTCACAGATAATTTCTCTAGCTTATAATAAAATACAAACATTTATTATTTTCTGAAGGGTCAGTTGTAATTTTACCTTCCCCTTCCTTAGGTACTTGTCAATCACTCTACGACTTAAAATTATCTTCACAGATCGATTCTCTAGCTCACATTCTACCAAACTTGTAAATACCGTAGTACTGTTTAAACAATAAGTATTTAGATACCACTGGGGTCAAATGCAATTTGACTTCCCTATTAAAAACACTGAACTTGCTGCTTATTTATTATGCTGAGGTGTCAGTTGCTATTTGACCTTCTCTTTCATTTGATATTTGACAATCACTCCATGGTTTAAAATTGTCTTCATAGATCGATTTTCTAGCTCACATCAAACCAAACTTTTAAACACCATAATACTGTTTAAAACAATCAAATAAGACAGGGGTTAAGTGCAGCTCGACCTCTCTGTTGTCAATACTGTAAGTTGTCCTGGAGGTAAAACATCATCTTTACCCTACATAGTAATTGTACTGTTATTTAGAATATCCATGTGTCTTGACGACTTCTCTTAGTACACTTACTACAACAATGCTATTTTTATCACCTTTGGGTCAATTGCTACTTGACCTCCCTGTTGTAAGTGTTACAAGTTGTTCTATAAGTTAAATCTCTACTCCATTTAGAATATCCCTGTAATGTTAGCTTCTCATAGCTTACTTTATATAGTGACATTATTATGATCATACTGGGGTCAATTGCTATCTCACCTCCCTATTGTGAATGTCAAAAGTTATTTCTACTGGTTGAATCTCTACTTTACTAGTTTACTAATTGATTTCTGTGTAATGTTTATTTATTTTCACATGTTATATCTACCCTTTCAGTTCTATGCAATCTAAATGCATGCATGCCAGTTTGTTTCTACATTCATCCCAATCCTGTTGTCTAATGTGTTCATGTGAAATATCCACCTCATTTTAGCTCTTAAAAGATAATCCCGGTTATTACATCCTCTTTCTGGTGTCTGTACTTTTCAAGTCCCTAAAACCTTAAAGAGCTCCATTATGGCCTGCTTGTTCAAAATGTGTAGCTACTGGGGATGTCTCTTCTTTTCTTCTTATATCTCCCTTATGTTCTTATATGCGGGTTTTGAGCATCCTGCTAGTTTGTCCACTATACAGCTTATCACAAGGGCATTGTATTACATATATTACCCCTTCTGTCATGCAGTTAATATGCTGTCTAATAGGATGGCCATGCCCTGTATGTGGATGTATGAATGTTTGTTTTTTTGATGTATGACTACATCCTGAGCACTTGCCACAAGGGACCATGCCTGGTGCTAATGGCCCCAACAGTAGTTGTGCTTCCTTGTTTTCTGGTAATTTAAATTGAGATTTTACTAATTGATCCTTAAGATTCTGTACTCTTTTTGCAGCTATTATGGGCTTATTTAAAAGTTATGGTATTTGTTCACTCTCCATTCCAACTAAAGGCCAATGTTTGTTCATTATTTGTCTAATTACTTTTAACTTATGATTGTATTTAGTAGCAAATATAATTCTTTGTGGCTTTGTTTTGGGTCCTTTACTTTTTAATAGGTCCTCTTGTGTCTTATTTTTTATTTTTTTCTTCTGCTTATTTCAATGTTTTAGGCTTATATCCTCTGTCTATGAACCTATTTAACATGATTTCTGATTCTTTCTGTGCTTCTTGTATTGCTGTACAGTTTAGTTTCACTCGAGTTAACTGAGAATATGGAATACTCTGTTTAAGCTTGGTTTCATGGAAACTATTACCATGTAACATGGTGTTTCTATCTGTTTCCTTCCTATAAAGTGCTGTTTCTATCTTGTTGTTTACCTTTTTTATCTTGAGGTCTAGATATGGTACTTCTTTTTTTATTAAAATTCATCACAAACTTAAGATTTTATCTTTGTTGTTCAGTTCCGCATGGAATTTAATAAGTTCTTCCTGTGTTCCTTTCCATAACATAAAAATATTGTCAATAAAATGAAGCCAAGTGTGTATTTTGCTGTTATTTTCTAAAAAAAGTGTTTTTTCAAAATTGTCCATATATGCATTGGCATATGCTGATGCCATTGTGGAACCCATTGCTGTCCCCTTAGTCTGTTGATAGAATGTCCCGTCAAACTCAAAATAATTCCTTTTTAATATCATATCTGCCATTTCTTGCAGTATTCTGGTTTTAGGTGAGCTGATCCTGCCATTAGTATCTAGTATGTACCCCAGACATTGAATCCCTTCCTGATATGGGATAGATGTGTATAAATCTGCTACATCTAATGTCACCAAGATGGTTTCTTCACTTAAATCTTGTTCTGTGATTTCTTGTAATTTCAAGATCATGTCTGTAGTATCCTTAACGTAAGATTTTGTTTTTTCTCTCAGTGGTTGTAGGTGAAAGTTTATATATTTTGAAATTGGTTCAAAGATAGATTCAATGCCTGAGACTATTGGTCGGCCAGGTGGCTTAGTTGCATGTTTGTGAATTTTAGGTATAGAATAAAAAGCTGGTATTCTCGGGAAATCTTTGGATAATAATTCAGCTTCCCATGGTTCTATCCATTGCATGGCTTCATATTCATTAAGCATAGCATCAATTTCCTGTTTTATTTTTTTAGTTGGGTCTTGTTGTAAAACCTCATATTTCTCTCTGTTCATAAGTAAGTTCATGCACATTTCCTTATACTGCATCTTGTCTTGGACAACTATACCTCCTCCTTAATCTGCAGTCTTAATTATGAGTGTTTGATCTTGCTTGCTTTAAATTCTCTAATGCTTCTTTCTTTTTTAGTTAAATTATTCCATTCTGGGTTTGTACTTTCTTTGGTTTTAAATAGTCCCATTATTTCTTTTTCTATAATTTTACAAAATTATTCTATGCCGTGATTTTTTCCAGTAGGTGGATTATATTTTGATCTAATTTGCATATTCTCTTTAAGTCTTTGTATGTATCAACTGTGGTGTCACTTCCACCAAATTGAATTTTTAGGTGTAGATTCCTGTAAAATTTTTGCAGGTCTACCTCCAGGTCAAACAGATTAACCGGCTGGGTAGGGGCAAAACATAATCCTAAACTTAGAACTTTTATTTCTTCCATTGTTAGTGTTCTTTTGCTCAAATTGAATATAGGTACAATGTCTTCATTTGTATTTTTTTGCCTCTGCCTCTCATTTGTCTTGTTTGCCTTCCACCTATTCCTCCTCCCCTCCCCCCTCTGAATCCTTCCCCCTGTCTATAAATGTCTCTTTGGTTTCTAAGGTCATATATATTTTCTCTGTACTATTTATATTTGATGGTCTTTACAAGTGTCTAGTAGTAGTGGTGGCTTCTTTGAGTCTAGTAGTAGTGGTGGCTTCTTTGAAGAATCAGAGTTGTCTACATTTTCCCCTACCTGGATGACTGGCTGCTAGCAGCCTCCTCCAGGGGCCCTCTGGTCCAGACTTTGAAATTTACTTTCTGCCTGTTTCAGGCTCTGGGAGTCACTATCTATCTGCCTAAGTCCTGCCTCCCTCCTTTTAGTGCCTTCAGTACAGAGAGGCAATCCTGGGCGCCCGCCAGGGTAAGGCCTTTTTGCTCATAGACAGGGCAGAGCAACTGATGGAGCAGACCCATCTGTTTTTCTCCAGTTGTCAAGTCCACACCAGAGTTTTCCTGTGCCTTCTTTTTCATATGATAGCAGCTATTGTCACTGTTCCCTTGGCCTGCCTTCATATGCTGGTTCCTTAGTGGGCCCTGTAGGTCCAGTGGGCCCAATGCTTGGACAAACTGGGCCAGTGGGTCATGGTCTCTGACCAGTATGGAGAGTCCTATCATGGTGGAGGGATCCAGCCAACCTCCTTCAGAGTGGGGTCTGATTTCAACTCTCGACCCCCGTCAGATTTTCACAGTGGATTCATCACTCCTTGATTGAGGTGCTCATCTGTCCAGTCAGCAAACCCAGGGTTCCTGGACAAACATGGAACAGGGTCTCCATATCAACATCCTAGAGGTGTGAGCAATCATTTACTCTGTGCAGGCCTTCCAGACTCATCTGCTCCCTGGTCCACTGCTGGTGCAGATGGACAACATGAGAGTAGTGTATTACATCAACAAATGGGGAACTCACTCTTGCCTCCTGTTCCAGGAAGCAATGAGAGTCTGAGACTGGGCCATCAAACACATAGAAACATAGACTTCGATGGCAGATAAGGACTGCTTGGCCCACCTAGTCTGCCCATTTCCCTAACTACAGGATAAGCTGCAGATCCTAGTTAACCAACAGCCTATTTTTTCCTACCCCCTAAAAGAATTGCCTTATATCTGTCCCATGCATTCTTGAATTCTCCCACAGTTTTAGACCCCACAACCTCCTCAGGAAGGCTGTTCCACATGGCCACCACCCTCTCTGTGAAAAAATACTTCTTCACATTGCCCCTGAGCCCCCCATCTTCAAATTGTGTTCCCTTGTTCTTGCACATCTATTTTTCTGAAAGATGCTACCCTCTTGGACTTTGTTGATTCCACTAAGGTACTTAAAAGTTTCTATCACGTCCTCCCTCTCCCTCAATGGTATACATATTAAGCTCCTTTAGTCTCTCCTCATATGGCCTCTCTTGCAGACGCTGCACCATTTTAGTTGCCCTCCTTTGGACTGCCTCCATTCTATCTATGTCCTTGTGGAGATGGGGTCTCCTGAACTGGACACAGTACTCCAGATGGGGTCTCGCCAACTGTCTGTACAGAGGGATAACAACTTCCTGTTTTCTGGTGATGCCTCTCCCATATATCCCAGTATCCCCAGCCCTCCCTACTGCCTTCTCACATTGCTTGCCCACCTTTAGATCATCTGATATGATTACCCCAGGTCCCTTTCCATTTTTGTTGTTGTTACTACCTCCCCCTCCCCATTGTGTAATCTTCCCCTTGGTTTTTGTTTCCCAGGTGCATTATTTTGCACTTCTTTGCATTGAATCCAAGGTACCATACTTCTGACCATTCCTCCAACCTTGTCAAATCCATTCTATTCAAGAATGTATGGGACAGACGTAAGGCAATTTTTGTGGGGGAGGGGTAGGAAGAAATAGGCTGCTGGTTAAATAGGATCTGCAGCTTATGCTTTAGGTAGGAAATGGCTAGACTAGGTGCTGCTGTCCTTATGTGCCATCAAAGTCTATGTTTCTCATTCATTCCATGCCTCCTTGTGTATCAACCCCTTTGTGTCATCTGCAAAGATGCATACTTTTCCTTCCAGTCCCTCTGCAATGTCACTTATAAAGACATTAAAAAGGACTGAACCCTGCGGTATCCCACTAGTAACCCCCCATTTCTTCAGAGTGGACTCCGTTTTCAGTTACCTTCTGTGTCCTGTTGTCCAGCCAATGTTTTACCCAGGTTGCCACCCTAGGACCCACTCCCAGGCTGATTAATTTGTTTATTAATCTTTTGTGTGGGACTGTGTCAAATGCCTTGCTAAAGTCTAGGAATGCCATGCCCACAGCCCCTCCCTGGTCTACTACTTTGGTCACCCAGTCAAAGAAATCAATTAGATTCCTCTGACATGACCTTCCTCCTGTGAACCCATGCTGCCTTGGGTCCTGTGCCACACTGGCCTCTAGGTACTCAACAATTCTTTCCTTCAGAAGCAATTCCATCATTTTCCCTATCACAGAAGTCACACTGACAGGTCTGTAGTTTCCTGCCTCTGCCTTGCTCCCACTTTTGTGAAGGGGAATCACAACCACCTTCCTCCAGTCCTCAGGTACCACACTGTCCTCCCATGATTTGTTAAATAGGGTAGCCAGTGGTGCCACTAGTTATCCCTTTAATTCTTTTAGAATTCTGGGGTGAATCCCATCAGGCCCCATTGCTTTGTCCACCTTCAGTTTTAGGAGTTCTTTCAGAACCCTTTCTTCTGTGAAAGGACTGGGATCTTCTAATATAAAAATATTGTCTATAAAATTACAAAAAAACTTGGATATAATGCAAATAAATGTTCTCCTCACAGAATACATAATTGTTTTCAAAATTGTTCATATACAAATTAATGTAAGGTGGGGCCATGCTTCACCCCACAGCTGTGCCCTGTATTTGTAAAAAGAATTCTTTCTCAAATTTAAAGAAATTTTGATGTAATACTAGCTTCGCCATTTTTACTAATAGAGTATTAAGTGGTTTGTCTTCTGTTCTTTAACGATCTAGTATGTCTGCTAATACCTGACATCCTTCTTGATGAGGGATGGATATGTACAAGTCTTTAAGATCCCACATCACCAGAATACATTCCTTTATTTGTAAGTCGGACTCATTTTCATTATTAATAAATCTTATAATGTCTGTAGAGTCTTTAGTATATGTTCTGATCTGTTCTACTAATGGTCTGATAAAGTAGTCAATATAAATAGAAAGAAGTTCCAACAGTGAATTTATACCCAATACAATGGGTCTGCCAGGGGGATTATGTGGATCTTCGTGGATCTTTGAAGTATATAAAAATGAGAACTGAAGGTGAATTTTTAAATAAAGCATTGCGTTCCCATTCTGTTTTCCAATTATTATCATATACCCTTGTTAGTAAAGCCTGAACTATATCTTTGACTTGTTGTGTAGGACCCTGTGATGAACTTAAATAATTGTGTTGGTCGTTTAGCAGTTTTAGACAAATATCCTTATACTGGCAATAATCAATAACTACCCCCCGTCAGCACTTTTAATGACAATTTCTGAGTCATTCTCCAAATGTCTTAATGCTCCAAACTGAGCTGCAGTTAAATTAAATCTAGTTCTTCTATTCATATTTGTATTCCTGTTTGATTATTTTTTCCACATGCCTATTAACTAGTGAGGTATAAGTCTTTATGTTATGTAGGTTAAACATAGATTTCAGATTTAACCTCGTACTCAATTCCATTCTCTTAGTTTGTGTTGCCATATCCCTATTTATTGGTTCCATCAAAGAGTCAAAATGGTATCAAAGTTTCAATTTTCTAAAAAAACTCTCTGTAAATCTAATTTTAGTTCAGAATCATTCAGTGGACTATGAGGGCAACAACATACCCTTAGACAAGACCTCTACCTCCCTCTTTGTAAGAGTTCTCTTCGATATATTCTGTACTATTTGGTCTGGTGAGTTTGGGATCGCAGTGTTTTGTTGTCCGTTTGTCCAACTGGATGTCTTTTTTCC
Source organism: Neoceratodus forsteri (assembly GCA_016271365.2). Taxonomy (NCBI): domain Eukaryota; kingdom Metazoa; phylum Chordata; order Ceratodontiformes; family Ceratodontidae; genus Neoceratodus; species Neoceratodus forsteri. The sequence goes on along the minus strand of JADMNL010000038.1, from coordinate 12,993,877 downwards.
TTTCCTTTTGTCTTCTGCGTCTGTATGCCAGCCTGTTTCTGTCTCCGGATGTGCTTGCCATTGCCTTGTCTTCCCAGTATTGTTCTGTTATATTGTGGGTATACTGATACCCCCTGCTGCAGTACTTTGGCAAGGTCGGGATGTTTTAGCATGCTCCCTTTGAACACCTGTGTAAAATCCCTGATGGGAGCACAGTGTATAAAAGTAGCCAGTTAGATACATTAGCCATTGAGGCATTGGAAAGTTAGGGACTGAATCAAGGGTCCCTGCTGAGACTGAGACAGAGAGAGTGAGAAAGCAGCCACAGCTTCCTTGAATCAAGGAGGTTATTTTCTAGACTACACTGGACTGAATTATTACTTTTTGGACCTGTGTAAGTAACTAGTATTGATTCTGTTTTGGGGCGGACTTTTCTTAGTTTTAACTTTAATTTGCCAGGGAGGAACTGTAGCTGAGAGATATTTACAGTCATTTGTGACTAGACCTGTTATTTAGCCTTTGTGAAATAGGTGTCTGAAAGGAAGGAAGGCGCACTCCCAGGGGTGGAGGGTAAGAGTTGTAGGTGACTGTTTCTGGATGTCATAGGTTTACTCCCAGCAACCCTTCCCTCACCCCACCCACCCAAGCACATAACTTCCTTTATAGCAGGGTTCTGACATCACATCCCCAAACTGCTAACAGCATACACCTGTTCATATCCTTAAAGGTACAGCACACTGAATAGGGGGTAGAGACACTCACAAGCTTGCACACACTAAAACAAGAACAAAAAAACCAAAAAGCATCTGCAACTGGAAGGGACACAGACATGTGGGGAGTGGTGCAATGCACTGGCTGTGGAACAGCAGTCTTCTGGGATACATTCTGGAGACTGTGTTGCTGCCCTATTTGCAGGCACCTCTCTGGTCTGAGGGAGGAGGTTGTTCGTCTCCATGCTGACCTGGCAAGGATTCGGGAAACCTGCTCCCCCACCCAGGGACCACCCAGGCCACTGCCACTACCTCAGAGGCTGCCAAGAAAGAGGAGTGGTTGGACCACAGTGGGCTCAGGGAAGGTGAGAGTGGTGGAACAGTGGTGCCTCCCTCCAGTTGTGCCTCTCCACCATTCATTTGCCAGTCTGGTGAAGCATGGTTCCTCTATGGAGGCACCTGCAGTGGAGACCAAGGAGGATGCTGGGAACCTCCACAATGGAGACCCACAGGAGGGTGGCCCAGGACCCCAAAGGGGAAAGAAACAGCTCCTGGTGGAGGACTCAATTGTTAGGGTGGTAGAACTGGGGGAGAGAGGGGAAAGGGAGGTAAGGTGCCTGCTTGGAGGGACAGGAAATGAATCCTTAGGATCGTGGGAGTAGTGTCAAGGGGGAAGGAGCTGGATGTCGTTATTCACCTAGGGACAAATGATCTGGCTGAGAATGGGATCACAGCAGTGCAACAGGAGTTTGTGGAGTTGGGGAGGGGCCTTAGACAAGTAACACACACGATAACTTTCTCAGAAGTGCTACCTGTCTATGGCATGGATGAGACTAGGGTACGCTTTATCTTTATTATTTTTATTTATCCAGGCAGGCACCATTGAGCAAGCTCATTTACAAGGTGGACCTGCGGTCCTACAGTAATAATACAGAAAGACAAGTTACAATAGTACAAACAGTAAAAATAGCTGCTATTATAGTAAAATGCACATTTACAGGTAGTATACATTGAACACAGAACTACAAGGATGTCATGGATAATGAACTTGTGCTGGATCCAAATGCAAAACTGTGCATTTTGTAGTGGGAAAATGTTAGGGAGAGGTAGGCATCACCAGATAGAAGATATCAAGCATATAATGTAGGGAGAGGTGGGGAATAGGGGCACAAGAGAAGAGGACCCAATTGTTAGAGCAGAGTGAGGGATTGGGAGGGCGGAGGACCATACAAAAGGCGATGAAGCGATTTTTGCCCCATAATGTGGCGACATATGGAGGAGAAAAGCTGCCGTTGTACTAAGTGCAAAAGGAGGAATATAGTAGCAGGGGCATAACTGGGAGGGTCCTGGAGGTTGGGGCAGAGGGAGGTGTTGGGTGGACGAGGGACCGAATATTTTTTTGGGCGAAAGACGATAATTGTCCCCAATTGCGGTAGCATGTGCTAGAATCAGGCTGCAGCTGTTCAGAGCATCAAAGAATAAGATATGGAAGTTCAGCAATAAATCCTGTGGATCTGTTGGCGGGCATGCTAGAGGCAGAGGCACATATTTCAGCTGGGGGGGCTGCCGATTAAGGGAGGGAGTTTAGTTAGTGTCTAGTAAAGCAGTTGCAAATTTCCATAATGCCATCACGGTAAAGCCTTTTGAACAAAAGAGTACTTGCTGGGGTTTTCAGCTTAAGTATTTTGGGAGTTTTATTCCATATTGATAGGAGTGAGAATCCAAAGGTGGCTCTCCAGACTCGTGTGAGTGCCCTGGGTATATTTAGCAGGAGTTGAGAGCAGCTTCTAAGGGAATAATTCCTGGGCACAATCGGAGACAGACAGTCGACGATGTATTGAGGGAGTTTGCCACTGAGTGCTCTAAGTGTCCAGAGTGCTGCATTAAAGTTGCACCTATAGTGAAGTGAGGTCCAGCCCATGGCGGCATATAGTGCGCAATGATGGGTAGAGAAGGGGAGGTCAGTGATGAAGCGTATAGCTCTGTGGTAGAGCATATCCAATTTTCCAAGATAGGAAGCCACACAGCTACTGTATATATGAAGTCTGCATAGTCACTTAAGGACAGGAACATGGCTTGGACTAGTCATTTCTTTGCATCTGCTGTAAGAAGTCTTCTTATTCTGTAAAAAAGGCCAAGTCTTTGCCTTAATTTTTTTCAGCAAGTCTTCCAGGTGGTCAGTAAAGGAGAGTTTACAGTCGATCCAGACCCCAAGATATCTGAATTTCTGAACGTACTCTAAGCACTCTTCCAGCATCGTGGTTATTGGGGGGAGGGAGTCAGTAGCGCTTGTGTAGTTTGCAGGGGGAAATAACATGGCTTTAGTTTTCTTAGCATTTAATAGCAGTTTTTTATTGATTAGTTGGAGTTGCAGGAGGTTGAAATCTTTTTGTAGGTCAGTACAAGCTTCTTTTGGTGTGGGACGACTCAGGTACAGCACTGTGTCATCCGCGAATAAGTGGATACTTGCATCCTTGATTTCTTCATCAATGTTGTTGATATACATTGTGAAGAGGAGGGGAGGGGAAGGGACCTAATATGGATCCCTGAGGGACACCTCTTTGTAAGAGTTTTAGGGCAGATACAGTAGTTCACCATCCGCTTTCACCTGATAGTATCTGTCTGTCAGATATTCAGAGAACCAGTTTAGAGAAGTAGCATCCAGTCCTAGTGCTTTTAGTGAGTCGAGGAGCAGGTCATGGTCGACTGTGTCGAATGCTTTGCTGAGGTCAAGAAACACAGCATATACTGACTTTTTATGCTCCAACTCCAGTTGCCAGTCGTTGGTTACTTTAGTTAATGCCGAGACTGTACTGTGGTGGGCTCTGAATCCGGATTGAAGGGGGTTTAGTAATTTTTATCTGTCGATGAAGGATCTTAGTTGGCCATTTACTATTTTTTCCAGTAGCTTCGAGAGTGTGGGTAGGAGAGAAATTGGCCTATAGTTATTAAGGTCACAAGGGTCTCCAGATTTAAACAGCAGGATAACGTGTGTGATCTTCCATATTTGAGGGAGGGTACCTTGTGTTAGGGACAGGTTGAATAAATGAGTAATAGGCACTGCCAATACGTGGCATGCTATTTTTAGGAAGTATGGTTCAAGTGCATCCGCGCCAGCACTTTTCTTAGTATCCAGGTGGAGAATCAAGTCTTCCACTTCCTTGAGGGAAACCGATGAGAATGAGAAATGTTGACTAATGGAGCCAACATCTGGTGTGGTCATGCCAAATTGGGTGCGCAGGTTACATGCAGGTGAGTTATCGAAGGCTAAGCCTTCTGTGGTGAAGTGCGTGTTGAATGCCTGCAGTATCTCTTTTTTGTCATTGATTACTGTATTGTCAGAGGTAATTTTTGTAGGGAGCATATTTTGTGACGTGGCTCCCGCCAGTTCTTTGATTGTGGCCCAGAATTTGAAGGGACAATCGGCTGCAGTATCTAGTTCTACTTGGTAATAGGAGGCTTTAGCTTCCCTAATCAGTTTGGTGCAGCGATTTCTGGCTGTTCTAAAGAGGTGCCAATCTTCCTCTTTTTGGGATTTGCAGGCAGTTTTCCAGAGTTTATCCCTGGACAGTAGTGCAGCCTTGAGATCTTGAGTGAACCAATGGCATTTCCTAGCCTTTTTGCGTATTTTTGACAGAGGCGCATGTAGATTAATGGCGTAGGTAATGATTTCATGTAGTATAGAATATGCAGTTTCCACTGTTTTAGCAAGGTAAAAACTGTGCCACGAGGGGGAGTTTTTTAGGTCAAGTAGGTATGCCTTTGGGTCGAATGACCTGGTTGACCTTTTGGTGGAGAATTTGGCCATAGGTGGCACTTTGTTGGCTTCCCAAACTCCAGCTATTAGGCAATGGTCACTAATATCCACGTCAAAGGTTCCAACATGGGAGAAGGAATGGGGTTTATTCACAAGCAGGACATCCAGAAGGGTACTTTTGGCTGTATTCTTTTTGTTGATATGGGTGGGATCTTCGTTGAGTAGGGTGAAACCAAGGGAGTCGCAGAAAGATTTAAGCGGGTGACCAGCTTCCGACAGCCAATCGTAGGTTAGATCCCCGAGGATAATTGTTTCCAGGGGGCTAGTGTCCAAGATGGTTGTAAGATAGGACAAGAGCTGAGTACCGGCAGATGGTGGTCTATAGCATCCTACGACTCAGAGTGCTAACGATGGGGATAGGTCAATTTTTATGTCCAGGCACTCAGATCCCGCTACCAGTGAGTTAGAATTAAGTGTTGATGCCACAAATCTATCTTCCACCTCCTCTGGATTGCCTATCGCATCTGAAGATCTGGTAGTTAGGTATATTAATCACGCTATTTGGCGTAGAGGGCCATAGCCAGGATTCTGAGATAACAAGCACATCTGGCATTGTATGGGCAGTCCAAGCCTGGATAAGGGTGAATTTTTTCTGCAGGCTGCACACATTAATGTGCTTAAAACTAATACCTTTAAGAGATAGTGACTCAGAAGGGGAGTTAAGTTTATTTATGGGCCCTGGATTAAGCTCAACATTGCCAGAGCAGAGTAAGAGGAGGAGTAGCAATTTTTTCAGGGATTCAAGTGAAAGGCAGTGAGCTCGAAGCTTTTTCCGGCTTGGCATGGAGGAGGAATCAGGGTGCCAAGCTTTGTTTTTTAATTTATGCAAGCCTAAGGACACTGAGGCTAATACTCTGGCTGTGTAACGCCAGTGGGAGTAACTCAAATTAATTAGAGATAAGGCAGGAGGCGTAGACAAACCTGCAATAGTTGCTCTTCGAGGAAGGTAGTCCACCTGGATCAGTTGGCAAGGAGCCTTGGCATAACATGTGATGTGTAGAGTCAGATTGGGCGAGCAGTCTTCAGAATGAGGATGTGGTGTACCCCCAGTCTAAAATTTTTCAGATAATAAGCCAGTAAGGGGTATGATACACAGTGCAGTCAGGAGGAGGAATTGCCACGAGGCTGCCATAATAGCAGTTGTTGGGTAAATGAGGAAATTTTGATAACAAGGGTGGCTCACCGGCTATTGGTTGCAGGATTCCCCTGGTGAAACCCTGGCAGTAACAAATTGTTTTAGTAAGAAAGAGAAGGCAGGAGATTCGTCAGGGTTTGGAGTGGGCGGTGCTAAAGGGTCTATATAGGCTTTGCCACTGGACCAGTCTCCTGGTGCTCTAGCTATCTCTCAGCCCGCTCTCAATGTGTGAAAGTTAGTGGAACTCTCTCTCCAGCACCTGCCCTATTCGCTCTGGAGTCCCCCAGGGCTCTATTCTTGGACCCCTACTCTTCTCCCTCTTCCTCAACTCGCTACCCAGCAAATGTGTGGGTAAGATCCTGCTCTACGCTAATGATGCAGTACTTATTGCCTCTGATAGTAACCCTACGTTGCTTCAGAGTTCTCTCCAACTTGCCTATGATTCTGCTAAAACCTGGTTCACTGAGCACCGACTCATAATCAACCTAAAGAAAACAAAAACAATGCTCTTCTCCCACTCCCAAAATAAGTTCAGCAAATTTCCCCTCACTGTCCACTCCACCCTCAATATCCCCACCGAACCTGTGCAGTCCTATAAATATCTTGGAATAATCTTTGACCCTGCCCTCTCCTTCCATGGCCATATCTCCAGCTTGAACTCTGCCACCAACTCGCGGCTGGGCATTCTCTACCGGCACAAAAAATGCCTCCCTTCGGATGCCTCCGCCTGGCTGTCACCTCTTCGGTCATATCTCTCATCGACTACGGCCTTCCGGTCTATGGGTCAGCAGATCAGACAGCCCTGAGCAAAGTTCGCCTTACACTTAAAGCCTGCAGACTTATAACCAGTGCACCCAGACTTACACACACATGTCTGCTGTACTCCTTGGCTGCCCTACTCAGCCTGGATGAGCGGCTCATGTATCAAACCTGCCAGCTCACCTTTAAAGCCCTACATGGCCTATCTCCCACTGACCTATCTGACTCAATCCACCGAGCTACGCTGACTGTGAACACCTGCAGCTCATCCAAAGCAACTCTGGTCATACCAAGAGCTAGGACTTCACAAGGCCAAAGGGCGTTCCCTTACAGAGCACCTACCTGGTATAACTCCCTCCCTGCCTGTATCTCTGACTCCCCCCATTAGCAAGCTTTAAACTCAGCCTCAGGAACCACCTGCTCATCTCACGCAAATGCCGCTGCCGCTAACAACAACAAAAAAATCTCCTCTGACAATGCTCTCCTCCCTTTACCCACCCTTCATCCCTGGCCTTTCCCTCTTCTTCTGCTCCCCAGTCCTTCTCCCCTCTTACCTCCATCCTCTCCTACTTACACCCTCCCTACCCTCATTTTTTACTTACTTACTTTCATATGTATTGGAACCTACTGTAACCCTGAATGGTAACTATTTTGAACCTGTATTATCTGTTGTCTCTTGTGCTGCTGTCTGTTGTCCTCTATGTGACGAGGTACCTTTGTAAATGAGCCCCTGGCTCAAAGGTTGTTAAACTGATGTTTAAATCAATAAATCAATATAATAGCACACAGAAACATAAACTTTGACAGCAGATAAGGACCGCTTGGCCCATCTAGTCTGCCCATTTCCATACCTACAGCATAGGCCCAGATCCTAGTTAACCAACAGCCTAGTTCTTCCTACCCCCCCTAACAAGAATTGCCTTATGTCTGTCCCATGCATTCTTGAATTCTCCCACAGTTTTAGACCCCACAACCTCCTCAGGAAGGCTGTTCCATGCATCCAGTACCCTCTCTGTGAAAAAATACTTCCTCACATTGCCCCTGAACCACCTCCCCCTCTATCTTTAAATAGTGTCCTCTTGTTCTTGCATGTCTCTTTTTTTGAAAGATGCTACCCTCTTGGACTTTGATTCCACTGAGGTACTTAAAAGTTTCTATCATGCCCCCCCTTCTTTCCTCAAGGGTATACATATTAAGCTCTTTTAGTCTCTCCTCGCCTGCACCATTTTAGTTGCCCTCCTCTGGACTGCCTCTATCCTTGTGGAGATGGGGTCTCACCAACTGTCTGTACAGAGGAATAACAACTTCCTGTTTTCTGCTGGTGATGCCTGTCATTATGCATCCCAGTATACCCCCAGCTCTCCCTACTGCCTTTTCACATTGCATGCTAACCTTAAGGTCATCTGATATGATTACCACCAGGTCCCTTTCCTTTTTTTTTTGTCCCCCCCATTGTGTAATCTTCCCCTGGGTTTTTGTTTCCCAGGTGCATTATTTTGCATTGAATCCTAGCTGCCATACTTCCGACCATTCCTCCAACCTTGCCAAGTCCCTTCTCATCCTTTCACGCCTCCTTATGTATCAACCCTGTTGCAGATCTTGTGTCATCTGCAAAGAGGCATACTTTTCCTTCCAGTCCTCTGCAATGTCACTTATAAAGATATTAAAAGGACTGGACCCAGTACTGAACCTCCCAGTACCCCAGTAGTAACCCTCTTTCTTCAGAGTGGACTCCATTTTACAATTACCTTCTGTGTACTGTTGTCCAGCCAATGTTTTACCCAGGCTACCACCCAGGACCCATTCCCAGGCTGGTTAATTTGACTATTAATCTTTTGTGTGAGACTGTGTCAAATGCCTTGCTAAAGTCTAGGTAGGCCATGTCCACAGCCCCTTCCTGGTCTACAATTTGGTCACCCAGTCAAAGAAATCTATTAGATTCGTCTGACATGACCTTCCCGCTGTGAACCCATTCTGCCTTGGGTCCTGTGCCCTACTGGCCTTTAGGTACTCAACAGTTCTTTCCTTCAGAAGTGACTCCATCACTTTCCCTACCACAGAGGTCAAACTGACAGGTCTATCATTTCCTGCCTCTGTCTTGGTCCCACTTTTGTGAAGGGGAATCACATCCACCTTCCTCCAGTCCTCTGGTACCACACCATCCTCCCATGATTTATTAAAAAGAGTAGCCAGTGGTTTCACTAGTTCCCCCCTTAATTATTTTAGAATTCTGGGGTGAATTCCATCAGGCCCCATTGCTTTGTCCACCTTAAGTTTTAGGAGTTCTTGCAGAACCCTTTCTTCTGTGAAAGGACTGGGATCGACCCCCCCATCAAGAATGCTTCTGTTAATTGGATTAGGCACTTCCCCCTCCTCTTCTTTAAATACTGAGCAGAAATATTCATTCAGTGTCCCTGCTTTTTCACTGTCCCCCTCTGCCCACCCACTGTTCATTCTATTCAGTCTCACTATCCGTCCCTTTGTCTTTCTACTCTCTCTGATGTACCTATAAAAGGTTTTATCCCCCTTCTTAATTGAGTTGGCTATCTTTTCCTCAGTTTGGGCCTTTGCTATTCTGACTTCCCTCCCAGCTTCCTTCTGCCTTAACTGGTACAGCTCTCTGTCCTGCTCCTTCTGTGTTTCTTTATACTTCCTGAATGCTATATTTTTCTCCCTGACTTTCCCAGCCACCTCTTTTGAGAACTATAGTGGCTTTTTCTTTCATTTTGATTTATTTGCTTCACACACAAAGGCTTGATGCCTCTGATGGCAGTTTTGATAATTCCCCATTGTTGCTCCACCCCTCCTTCTAGCCTGTTTGCTAGTGCTTTTCTGAGGCACTCTCCCATCTTGCCAAAAGTCAGCCCTCCTGAAGTCCAGTACCCTCACTTTTATATGGCTTGACTCTGTAGCTGAGTTTAACGTGAACCACACTGTTTGATGGTCACTTGTTCCCAGATGGCAACCCACTTCTAGATCTGAGATCCTCTCACTGCCCCCATTTGAGAGTATGAGGTCTAAGATTGCTCCCTCATGAGTGAGTTCCGAAACTAGCTGTCTGAGGCCTGCCACCTGTAGGGCATCGAGAATGGCCCTGCTCTTGGATGTGGCTGCAGCAAATATGCTCCAGTTAACATCTGGCATATTCAGGTCTCCCATCACCAGTATCTCCCCTTTATCTGCCATCCTCAGAATGCCTTCTAGCATATCCTTGTCCATTCCCTCCCCCTGACATGGGGGTCTGTACACAACCCCTGTGCAGATTGTGGTGCCCTTTCCAGTCTCTAAGGTGACCCACAGTGCCTCCTTTCTTCCCTGTTTACTCTTTTGTTCTGTTGCTTTTATCCCTTCCTTTACATAGAGAGCTACTCCGCCCCCTCTTCTCCCCTGCCTGTCTCTCCTATAGGTTATGTACCCTGGTATGTTAACATCCCAGTCATGGTTCTCTGTGTACCATGTTTCTGTGACTGTTACGATATCCAGGCATCCCTCTTCCATCAAGGCCACCGGCTCAGGGAGCTTGTTGCCCAGACTACAGGCATTGGTACTCATTACCCTCCATTTCCTGATGGCCTTATTCCTTTTTGCCCCATCCCTGTCCTTCTTGCCTTTGTCACTTTCCCCATTTACCTGCCCTTCTCCTATCGACAACTCTATGTTGGTATTTACCGCCACCTACCCCGTGATTTTTTTGGGGGGGCTAGGATTTCCCTTCTCCTTTAAAGTGCCTTCTCCCTTGGCTAGTTTAAATGCTTGCCAATGAAGCATTTAAACCTATCACCTAGGATCCTGGTTCCCCTCCTGTACAGATGCAGCCCATCATGCCAGTATAGGCTTGCATCACCCCAAGTGGACCCCCAGTCCCCAGTGAAGCCAAATCTCTGAGCTCTGCACCAGTTTTTCAACCACTGATTCAATACCATGGTGCGGAACACCCTAGCCTCTCCTACGCCATAGACGGGCAGCACCTCCGAGAAGGTTACCATGTGTGCTACTTGTCTAAGGCCCCTCCCCAATTCCACAAACTTTTCCTGCACTGCTCTAATCCCTTTCTTAGCCAGGTCATTTGTCCCTAGGTGGACAGTGACTTCCAGCTCCCTCCCCTGTGCAGCTGCTCCAGCAATCCTGAGGATTCACTCCCTGTCCCTCCAAGCCATGGTGCCAGGCAGGCACCTTACCTGCAGGAGGGGGGATGGGCAGGTGGGTGAAAAATTGAGGCTTTGCCATACCTCTCAAGCGGTGGAGTCCGATGAGGAGGTCTTGGGCAGAGGGTGTCCGAGCTGGGATCCCTAGCAGATTCTCAGCTAGAGAAAGGAGAGAGGAGCTCGAATTAATAGTGTGGCAACACAAAGGCTAGCAGTCTGAGCAAAAACAGCTCAATTAGCAACTGAAAAGCCAGCGATTTCCTTGGCACCTTGCAGTCTGGAGAGAGCTACAAAGTCACGAAGGGGCTGTAACACTTGGTTGATGGGGGTGTCTAAACAGAGACACACAAAGAGAGCTGAGCACCAACTTGAAAGACAAGTCAGGGGGTGATCTCAGACAGAGGCAAGGTGCCGGCTAACTTGGGAATCCAAAACATTCACAAAAGAACAGACTGATGGGGGAGGGCAGGAGGGAAAAGAACAGAGACAGAGGAGGACAGGGGGACAAAGGATGATGATTAAGAATGAAAGTCAAGGGCAGGAGCCTTAGGCTCAAGACAGAGGCTACACAGATTTTACAATTCACTGAATTTTCTGAGTCCATAGCAGTAAGCATATAAACCCAGTACAGTCTTAAATAGGATTAAAAAAATATATTAACAAAGCCAGTAAAACTTTTTTACAAACTCCGTTCAAGGCAGTGTACAGAGTGAAAGCTTAATTGGGGAAAAATCAAGGGGAAGTTTGCAGAGCTAGCACTGAATCAGTGCACATACAGTTGGAGAGAAACTACAGCGGGGGGGGAATGGTAAGTTACTTTACACAGGCCGAGCAGAACAGGCTAAATTAAAGTATATAAATTAGAAGCCAAGTACAGGGCTGCAGGCTTACATTAAAGCCACACGTCTCAGGTGCTCCTGTCTCAGGTGAGTGAGACCAGCCAATCAGGGAGCTCTACACAGGTGTGGAGCCAATAGTGCAGAAGGCGCCAAATTGAAAACAACAAATTGCAAGTGATGATCCAGTTCAGCGTCCTCACCAGCCCAGAGAAATCGTGGCAATTTTTCAAGCGCCATACCTTATCTATCTCTTTGGGGGTAGGTGGATCAGGCTTCTTGCACTGTAGAGGTGCTATGGCTGGATCGTGACCGCTGCCCGTGGGGGCAAGTGGCACCTTATCTATTTCTTTGGGGGGTAGGTGGATCAGGCTTCTTGCACCATACAGGTGCTATGGCTGGATCGTGACTGCTGCCCATGGGGGCAAGTGGCACCTTATCTATCTCTTTGGGGGGGTAGGTGGATCAGGCTCCTTGCACCGTACAGGTGCTATGGCTGGATCGTGACCACTGCCCATGGGGGCAAGTGGCACCTTATCTATCTCTTTGGGGGTAGGTGGATCAGGCTCCTTGCACCATAGAGGTGCTATGGCTGGATTGTGACTGCTGCCCATGGGGGCAAGTGGCACCTTATCTATCTCTTTGGGGGGTAGGTAGATCAGGCTCCTTGCACCGTAGAGGTGCTATGGCTGGATTGTGACCGCTGCCCGTGGGGGCAAGTGGCACATTAAGCTACATGTCTCGGGTGCTCCTGTCACAGGTGAGTGAGACCAGCCAGTCAGGAAGCTCTATACAGGCGTGGCACCAATAGCGCTACCCTGAGAAGGTGCTGAAATTGAAAACAGCAAATTGCAAGTGAGGATCCAGTTCAGCGTTCACACAACCCAGAGAAATCATGGCAATTTCTCAAGTGTCGTACCTTATCTATCTCTTTGGGGGTAGGTTGATCTGGCTTCTTGCACTGTAGAGGTGCTATGGCTGGATCGTGACTGCTGCCCATGGGGGCAAGTGACACCTTATCTATCTCTTTGTGGGGGTAGGTGGATCAGGCTTCTTGCACCGTAGAGGTGCTATGGCTGGATCGTGACTGCTGCCCGTTGGGACAGGTGGCACCTTATCTATCTCTTTGGGGGTAGGTGGATCAGGCTCCTTGCACCGTAGAGGTGCTATGGCTGGATCATAACTGCTACCCGTGGGGGCAAGTGGCACCTTATCTATCTGTTTGGGGGTAGGTGGATCTGGCTTCTTGCACTGTAGAGGTGCTATGGCTGGATCATGACTGCTGCCTCTGAGGGCAAGTGGCACCTTATCTATCTCTTTGGGGGTAGGTAGATCAGGCTCCTTGCACCGTAGAGGTGCTATGGCTGGATCATGACTGCTGCCCGTTGGGGCAGGTGGCACCTTATCTATCTCTTTGGGGGTAGGTGGATCAGGCTCCTTGCACTGTAGAGGTGCTATGGCTGGATCGTGACTGCTGCCTGTGGGGGCAAGTGGCACATTATGTATCTCTTTGGGGGGGTAGGTGGGCTATCCTAGATCTAGTACTGACTAACAAAGAAGGGATCACAGATCTCCAGGTAGAAGGTCACCTGGGGGCCAGTGACCATCACATGGTATGGTTCAATTTGGCTACTACATCTAAATCATCCCATTCCAAGGCAAAAATATGGGACTTCAGAGGAGCTGACTTTGATAAGATGGCCAACAGAGTTAAGCTAGCCCTGGCAAAAAGAAACACAGGTGAGGAGGTACAGGCAAAGTGGGCAAGCATTAAGGATACAATACTTGAAGCAACATCCCATTGTGTTAGACAGAAAAGGAAGTGCAAAAGAAGAAGGAAACCACTTTGGTTCTCAAATATAGTAGCAGAAAAGGTCAGAGCCAAAAGGGCTGCGCCTCAGAAAATATAAGGGAACACAGCGGATGAAGATAGGGAGGCATACCAAACTGCCCTAAGGGAAGCAGGTAAGGCAGTAAGGCAGGCAAAGTCCCAAACTGAGGAAACACTAGCACGAACAGTAAAAAGGTGACAAGACTTTCTATAGATACATTAGTGAAAGGAGAAAGTCCAGAGGGGGTATTGCTAAGCTTAATGGAGAAAAGGGAGCATGTGAGGAGGAGGACCCTGTAAAGGCATCTATCCTAAATAGATACTTTTGCTCAGTATTTACTGAAGAGAAGGTAGGGCAGGGCCCACAGCTCAGCATCATGGACACAGGGGGGAGGGAGGTGAGCACTACTCTCTTCACAAAAGAAAGGGTCCTACAAGAGCTTGCTAAGCTCAGGGTGGATAAGGCAATGGGACCTGATGGCATACATCCCAGGGTACTTAAGGAGCTAAAGGAGGAACTAGCAGAGCCATTAGCAGAATTGTTTAGTGAGTCTCTGAGCACAGGAGAGGTCCCAGAGACTGGAGAAAGGCTCATGTGATCCCACTCCACAAGAGTGGTAGCAGGAGGAGGCGGGAACTACAGACCGGTCAGTCTTACCTCAGTAGTGGCAAGATTATGGAGGCACTCTTAAGGAAAGGATAGTGCAACACCTGGAATCCATAGGGCACAGGATCCAAGACAGCATGGGTTTACAAAGGAAGGTCCTGTCAAACTAATCTCATAGATTTCTTTGACTGGGTAACCAGAGTGGTGGACCAAGGGGGAGCAGTTGATGTCGCTACCTTGACTTCAGCAAAGCTTTTGACACTGTTCCACATAGAAGATTGATAAATAAGCTTAGGTAGGCTCGGGTGTTGTCAGAAGTTGGTCAACTGGGTGGCAAACTGGTTGACTGGCAGAAAACAGAGAGTGGTGGTAAATGGTATACAGTCAGAAGAGATGCAAGTCACAAGTGGGTACCTCAGGGATCAGTCCTGGGGCCAGTCCTATTCAACATCTTCATTAGTGACCTCGCAGATGGACTAGAGGGTAAGGCTTGTCTGTTTGCAGATGACACCAAGATCTGCAACAGAGTAGATGATCCAGATGGGGTGGGCAGAATGAGAAGAGATCTGGATAAACTAGCAGGAATGGTCAGAAGAGTGGCAACTGGGATTTAATGCAAAGAAGTGCAAAATCATGCACATAGGGAAGAGAAACCCGAAGCCACTTATAGGCTGGGAGGAGTTGCTAGCAGTCACAAAGGAAGAAAGAGACTTGGGCATATCATCACTGATGACCTAAAATCATCCAAGCAGACCTCTAAAAAGCAGGTAAGGCTAGGGGTGTTAGGGTGTATTAGTAGGGTATCACAAGTCGTAAGAGGGAGGTAATAATCCCTCTGTACAAGACATTGGTTAGCTCTCATCTGGAGTACAGTACTGGAGGCCACACCTTCACAAGGACATTAACCAAATTGAGGCAGCCCAGAGAAGCAACCAAAATGGTGCAGGGACTGCATCAGAAGACATATAAGGACAGATTAACGGAGCTCAATATGTATACCCTTGAGCAAAGGAGGGAGAGAGGTGATATGATCGTGACATTTAAACACCTTAAGGGCATAAACAAGGTGAAAGAGTCTAACATGTTTAAATATAAGAAAATAGCAGGACAAGAGGACACAGCATGAGATTAGAGGGAGGCCGATTAAGGGGGAATGAGGAAATTCTTTTCACAGAAAGGGTGGTAGATGCATGGAATGGCTTACCACAAGAAGTGGTGGCTATGAATACAGTGCAGGGCTTCAAACAGGCATGGGATAGGCATAAGGAGCAATACAAATGACTATGAATAGATAGGTCACTGACAGAGCAAAGGCCGATGGCACATTTATAAGGTAGAAAAAGAAATGGGCAGACTGGATGGGCCTTGCGGTCCTTATCTGCCGTCAACTTCTATGTTTCTATGTTTCTATCAGGCTCCTTGCACCGTAGAAGTGCTATGGCTGGATTGTGACCACTGCCGGTGGGGGCAAGTGGCACCTTATCTATCTCTTTGGGGGGTAGGTGGATCAGGCTCCTTGCACCGTGCAGGTGCTATGGCTGGATCATGACCATTGCCCGTGGGGGCAAGTGGCACCTTATCTATCTCTTTGGGGGTAGGTGGATCAGCCTTCTTGCACCGTAGAGGTGCTATGGCTGGATTGTGACCACTGCCCCTTGGGGCAAGTGGCACTCTGCACCATGGGATTTAATGACTGGTTGAAAAGCTGGTGCAGAGCTCAATGATTTGGCTTCATTGGGGACTGGGGCTCCACCTGGAGGGATGCAGGCCTATACAGGCACGATGGTCTGCATCTATCCGGGAGGGGAACCAGGATCCTAGGTGATAGGTTTAAATGCTTCAATGGCAAGCATTTAAACTAGCCAAGGGGGGAGGCACTGAAAAGTAGAAGGAAAATCCTAGCTCCCTCAAAAAATCAGGGTAATTAGTGAGGTAAACACCAAGATAGAGTAGTCGATCGGGAGAAGGCCAGGGGTAAATGGAGAAAAAGGCAGTAGGGACAGGGATGGGGCAAAAAGAAATAAAGCCATAAAAAAATGGAAGGCAATGAGTACCAATGCCCGTAGTCTAGGTAAAAAGCTCCCCGAAATGGTGGCCTTGATGGAAGAGGGATGCCTGAATATTGTGGCAGTCACAGAAACATGGTACACAGAGAACCATGACTGGGATGTCACATACCAGGGTATACAATCTACAGGAGGGACAGGGAGGGAAGAAGAGGAGGAGGAGGAGTAGCTCTCTATGTAAGGGAAGGGATCAAAGCAACAGAACTAAAGGGTAAACAAGGAGGAGAGGAGGCACTGTGGGTCACCCTCGAGACTGGAATTGGCTCCACAGTCCACACAGGGGTTGTATACAGGCCCCTATCTCAGGGGAAGGAAATGGACAAGGAAATGATAGAAGGCATCCTTGGGATGGCAGAGAAAGGGGAGATATTGCTGATGGGGGACCTGAATATGCCAGATGTTGACTGGAGCACCTTTGCCACAGCCACATCCAAGAGCAGGGCCATTCTCGATGCCCTACAGGGGGCATGCCTCAGACAGCTAGTTTTGGAACCCACTCGAGAGAGAGCAATCTTAGACCTGGTACTCTTAAATGGGGATGGAGAGAGGATCTCTGATCTTGAAATGGGTAGCCATCTGGGAACAAGCGACCACCAAACAGTGTGGTTCACGATGAACTTAGCTGTAGAGTCAAGCCACACAAAAGGGAAGGTACTGGACTTCAGGAGGGCTGATTTTTGTCAAAATGGGAGAGTGACTCAGAAAAGCACTAGCAAACAGGCAAGAAGTTGGGGTGGAGCAACAGTGGGGAAACATCGAAACTGCCATCACAGAGGCAGTAAGCCTTTGTGTGAAGCAAATAAACAAATCAAAACGAAAGAAAAAAACACTGTGGTTCTCAAAAGAAGTGGCGGGGAAGGTAAGGGAGAAAAAGATAGCATTCAGGAAATATAAGGAAACACAGAAGGAGCAGGACAGAGAACTGTACCAGTTGAAGCAGAACCTCTGTCCTTCTGCTGTGAGACACCTCTAGAAGATGTGAGACAGACCTGGCAGAGTGCACCGGCCATTCTCGAGCACTTGATTATTTGTGCTGTTGTTTTTTACCGAGGGGAAGTGTGCCACGTAAAGAACTGAGGGGTTGTGACTAAATACTCTTTTATTGGGAGCTAGCTAGTGCTGCTAATCAGCAGTGTAGTTTTAATTTGTAGCCTAGCAACCCTCATATAATGGCCAGCTGATCCCTGCTGCCTTTTGGGATCCTCCACGGCATAAGAGCGCCTCCATGTGAGCAGGTGAGCATGCGCGATGCGGAGACGCATCAAGACACAACGCATCTAAGCACGTGTTTGGCATGTTCAGAGTGTAAGGGGTGTATTGGTGGCAGTTAAGGTAATACTTGATATTCGGATATTAATCGTAGATAAATAAGAGTGCCAAATAAGGGGGAAACAATAATGACGTTGGAAGGGAATATTGGCACGCAATGCGGTTCATGCAAAATGTATGAAATGTTTCCATCAGCCTTGCCTCCCAATCCTTTAAATGTATAAAGTGTGTTTAAAATGATAAATTGCAGCATGAGATTTTAGAATTTAATTAAAGATTAAATAAACTAGAAGCGAGTCAGAAAGGTATGCAAGAAAGATTAAATGGGGACTTATTACAGGCTAATCTGACGGAACATATTACCAACAATGATTTGTTCCAGAATTTAGTTAATGTGTTTTCCCCGAATAAGCAAACAGCTCCTCTGGAACCCTTGTTATGTACAAATACAGTAGAGGTTACTGTGCATTCTGAGACTCAAGGAGTTAAAAAAAGAAAGGGGAAATTAATTTGTATGTCGTGAGGATGAGGAATGGTATGTAGTTCAAGGTAATAAAAAAAATTAAAAGAGGTCGGAGAGCTGAAGTCTTTGAGCTTCCATTAACAAATCAGTATACACTGCTTAGCGATTGGATGGGTAGTGTACCAACGCCCAGCATGAACGAACAAACGCAGTTACCTCCCATTCAAAGTTTATCTTCCGATTTTCAAGCTGACAGTGCAGAACTGCAAATAAATAACTGTGGGCAGATTATGGATTCTATAAAGGAGAGTGCACTCCCTGAAACAAGTGTTGATATAGTTCAGCCAATTGAAACTCATCTATCAAATGCTCATTGTGCCCAGACTTAAAAAAATAGGACTGGTTTGACCCAGGAGGAACAGGTAGTTAATGAAAACCTCGGACAATCATCAACTCTGGTTGCTTCAGATTCTGAGGAAGAAATCTACATCTTAGGGGACTCTATTATTAAATATATTAATCGATATTCTACCAGGGGTAAAAAACATTATGTGACAAGTTGTAGTTACAGGGGAGCCACTTTAAAAGATGTAGAAAAAATGCTTCCAAACATGGTGCAAGCAAAGGACCCACCTAAGACCATTTTATTTGCATTTTGGAACAAATGATATTAATAAAGAAGAAATTGAGGAAGTAATGACAGATATGAGAAGAGTTGTAGATTTAATGGAGAGTTCTGGTGTAAAACCGATGCTGTCAGAAATTTTACCTGTGCAACGTGCTTCAAGCAAGAGAATAGTTAAAATAAGAACTTACAACAGTTGGGTCAGGAAATGGAGTCTAGAAAATAACAT
The DNA here is from genome assembly GCA_016271365.2 of Neoceratodus forsteri. Classification (NCBI taxonomy): domain Eukaryota; kingdom Metazoa; phylum Chordata; order Ceratodontiformes; family Ceratodontidae; genus Neoceratodus; species Neoceratodus forsteri. The sequence continues at coordinate 12,975,406 of JADMNL010000038.1, read as the reverse complement.
TACTTGCTTAAAGACATGGGAAAGTTTTGTAAATAGAAATGAACTTTTCAGTGTTGATGGGCTATATTTATCTAGACGGAGCTAGATTGTTGGGTAATATTTTTAATCAAACTATCTCTAAGGGCAGGGACAAACAAAAAAATTAGTAAAAGGGGGGGCTATTGTGAACAAGTCACACAGTGAATATTGAAATTAGCAATGAGGAAAAAAGGGGGTACATATGGATTCTAATATTAATTACGTCCACAGGGGTGAGCTTAAATTTTTAACTACAAATGCCAGGAGCTTACATTACATCAAGAAGGAAGAATTAGAATTCTTATAAATCACTAAAAAAATTGATGTTGCAGCTGTAACTGAAACATGGTGGGGTGAGAGTTCTGCTTGGTGTAGGTCCATACATGGATATAAGCTAGTACAATAGGAATAGATTAAATAGAAGGGGGGATCTGTTTTTATACAAAAAATTATTTAGATTATTGTGAGTTGTATAACTCACCCAACAATGGGCTTAAATGTTTATGTTTAGAAATTAAGAGGAAGGAAAGACAAAAGAATTTGATTGTGGGTACATGTTATCGACCACCAGACTCTAATTTGGAAGATCATAGGAAATTGTTGCTAAATATGGAAGCTAATCTGAATAATAAGGATGTGTTATTATTGGGGGACTTTAATATGCCTGGCATAATTTGGTCCACCTGAACAGCAGAAACAAATAGCGAACAATCCTTTTTAGATTTATGTATAGCTAATGGTCTTCAACAACTGGTTAGTATACCCACAAGAGGTAACAACATACTTGATTTGGTGATTACAGATATTCCTGATAAAGTCTCTAATTTAAGTATAGATGAATCATTATTAAATAGTGACCATAATGTTAGCTTCTCCTTAAATATTAATATGGATAGAATAGTTTGAATAACTAAGTATAAGGATTTCAGAAAAGCTGTTTTTCCATCCCTTTTAAAGGAATTGTATGAATGGGATTGGAAGAAGAAAATTGAATCACCAAACCAATTTTGGATGTTGATTAAAAATAAAATCAATGAACTTAGTGACAAATATATTCCATCCCGCAAAAAATATAATAATATTGGGAAAACTCCATTATGGTTCACTGAATCTATTAGAAAATTGATTAAAAAAAAAGAGATGTTGTTATAGAGTACTGAGAAGAGATAACTCTTATAATAAAGCCAGGTATAGGGAAGCTGTTAAGAAATGTAAATCTCACATAAGAAAAGAAAAAAGTAAATTAGAGTTCAGATTAGCCCATATTAAGAATGGTAGTAAGAGTTTTTATGCATATCTCAATAATAAATTCAACCAATCAGTGAACATTGGCTCTATTAAGTGCAATTCTGAATTAATTTCTGATCCAAAATAAATTTCTAATTCTTTTAATACATATTTCTGTTCCATATTTAATTTGAAACAAGTTAGGGATACTACTAGTCAGGCGGTAGTTGAATCTAAATTAAATCTAAGAAATGAGATAACAAGAGAGGAGATAATAGTTAAACTAAACAAAATTAAGGCTAGTTCATCTGCCGGGCCAGATGATTTACATCCTAGAATCCTGAAGAAAATAGAGCACTGGTTGATTGAGCCTTTATATGTTTTGTTTAACCTTTTATTGGATGGGGGGAGGTGCCCATAGATTGGCTCCAGACTATAGTGGTTCCAATCTATAAAAAAGGGGATACCAGTCAAGTTTCCAGTTATCGACCGGTGAGCTTGACCTGTATTTTGGGAAAAGTAATGGAAGGAGTAATTAAGGATAGGCTCCAAGAGGAACTTGATGTGAAAACCTGACGGATGTCACTCAACACGGTTTCAAAACTGGGAGGTCATGTTCGACGGCCAATTTAGTGTTCTGTGAGAGGGTAAGTGCTATGTTGGCTAATCATAAATCCATGGACATTGTTTACTGGGACTTGTGTAAGACATTTGATAAGGTGCCACACGGTGTAATGTTAGATGCCTTGCATAAGTTAGGGTTGGGTCATAAGCTTATTAGATGGATAAATGCTTGGTTGAGTGACAGATATCAGGTAGTTCGGATCAGGGGATTTCTTTCTGATACTGGGACAGTGACCAGTAGGGTGCCTCAGGGGTCTGTCCTGGGGCTTATTTTGTTTTCTATTTTCGTCTCAGACCTGAACGCAAATTTAAATAGTTATACTATTAAATTTGCTGAAGATACCAAATTGGCGGCAGATGTTAGTCATCTGACTGGCAAACTTAAATTGGAGGAGGATTTTAAAAAACTGGAACATGGGTTAAAACACATGGGATGTCTTTTAATATTGGAAAGTGTGTGGTTATGCATTTGGATAAAAATAATCCCTTTTCCAGTTATTTAATAATAAATGGACAGAGTTTGAGGCCTGTCACTAGTGAGAGTGATTTGGGGGTGCTTGTTAGCAGTGACCTTAAATTTAGTGACCGTTGTAATAAAATAGTTAATAAATCCCATAGGATTATTCATTGTATAAAAAAAATCGATTACAAATAGAAATAGGGCCTGTCTCCTCTCTATTTATCAGGCTTATGTATGGCCCACATTGGATTACTGTGCTCCGTTCTGGAGTCCCTGTTTAAGGAGGGATATTGGTCGCGTGGCGGAGATGCAAAGGAGATTCACCAAAATGATTGATGGTATGAATGGGTTGAGTTATGAGGATAGATTAAAAATTTTAGATCTTTATTCCCTGGAGCTTAGATGACTTAGAGATGATTTACTCCTGATGTATAAGATCAGGGATGATAAAACTCTTTGTCTGGATCTAGGGCTCGTCACTAATAATAGAGAAGTTAGATTGAGAAGTCATCAGTATCAACTAATGCTTAGTCATCCTAAGGAGTAGCTTTTTCACCCAACGAATTGTGTCATGTTGGAATGGTTTACCTAGTTCAGTGGTTCATGAAAGGTCTCTTGATTTATTCAAGAAGGGACTAGATAACTATTTATTAAATCACTTTGTGAATTATGGGGATAAATAACCCATTCTATGGGAGGAGTACATTATGGGCTATCTAGCCTTCTGTATTTCCTATGACATTTCTAGTATGATTTCTTGGAAGCAGGTAAGGCAGTCAGAATAGCAAAGGCCCAAGCCGAGGAAAAGATAGTCAAATCGGTTAAGAAAGGGGGATAAAACCTTTTATAGGTACATTAGGGAGCAAAAAAAGACTAAGGCAGGGATACTGAGGCTGAACAAAGAGGAAGGTGGTTGGACAGAGAGCGACACTGAAAAAGCAGGGATACTGAACGAATACTTCTGCTCAGTATTCACAATGGAAAAGCAGGGGGAAGTACCAAATCCAGTCAGTAGAAGCTCTGGATAGGGGGGGTTGATATTAGTCCTTTCACAGAAGAAAGGGTTGAACTCTTAAAACTGAAGGTGGATAAAGCAATGGGGCCTGATGGGATTCACCCCAGAATTCTAAAAGAACTAAGGGAAGAACTAGTAACACCACTGACTACCCTTTTTAATAAATCATGGGAGAATGGTGTGGTACCCAAGGACTGGAGGAGGGCGAATATGATTCCCCTTCACAAAAGTGGGAGCAAGACAGAGGCAGGAAACTATAGACCTGTCAGTTTGACCCCAGTGGTAGGGAAAATGATGGAATCACTTCTGAAGGTAAGAATTGTTGAGTACCTACAGGCCAGTGGTTCACAGGACCCAAGGCAGCATGGATTCATAGTGGGAAGATCATGTCAGACAAATCTAATTGATTTCTTTGACTGGGTGACCAAATTGTAGACCAGGGAGGGGCTGTGGACATGGCCTACCTAGACTTTAGCAAGGCATTTGACACAGTCCCGCACAAAAGATTAATAAACAAATTAGCCAGCCTGGGAATAGGTCCCAGGGTGGTAGCCTGGGTAAAACACTGGTTGGACAACAGGACATAGCGGGTAATAGTAAATGGAGTCCACAGTGAAGAAAGGATGGTTACTAGTGGGGTACCGCAGGGTTTAGTACTGGGACCGGTCCTTTTTAATGTCTTTATACGTGACATTGCAGAGGGACTGGGAGGGAAAGTATGTCTCTTTGCAGATGACACAAAGATCTGCAACAGGGTTGATACGCAAGGTGGGGTGAAAAGGATGAAAAAGGACTTGGCAAGGTTGGAGGAATGGTCAAATGTATGGCAGCTTAGATTCAATGCAAAGAAGTACAAAGTAATGCACCTGGGAAACAAAAACCCAGGAGAAGAGTACACAATGGGGGGTGAGATACTGACAACAAAAATGGAAAGGGAACTGGGGGTAGTAATATCAGATGACCTAATGGTGTGCCAGCAATGTGAGAAGGCAGTATGGAGGGCTGGGGGGATACTGGGATGCATAGGGAGAGGCACCACCAGTAGAAAACAGGAAGTTGTTGGCCCTCTGTACAGACAGTTGGCAAGACCACATCTGGAGTACTGTGTACAGTTCTGGAGACTCCATCTCCGCAAAGACATAGACAGGGTGGAGGCTGTCCAGAGGAGGACAACCAAAATAATGCAGGGTCTGCATCAGAAGAATATGAAGAAAGACTAAAGGAACTTAAGATGTATAGCCTCGAGGAAAGGAGGGAGAGGGGGGAAATGATAGAAACTTTCAAATACCTCAAGGAAATCAACAAAGTCCAAGAGGGTAGCATCTTTCAGAAAAAGAGATGTGCAAGAACAAGGGGGCACAATTTGAAGATAGAGGGGGATGGCTCAGAGGTAATGTGAGGAAGTATTTCTTGACAGAGAGGGTTGTGGATACATGGAACAGCCTTTCTGAGGAGGTCGTAGAGTCAAAAACAGTGGGGGAATTCAAGAATGCATGGGACAGACATAAAGCAATTCTAGTGGGGGGTAGGAGGAAATAGGCTGTTGGTTAACTAGGATCTGCAGCTTATCCGTTAGGGAAATGGGCAGACTAGGTAGGCCAAGTGGTCCTTATCTGCCGTCAGATTCTATGTTTCTATGTCCCACCATGATGATGGTGAGTTAACTTACTCTTACTGGAATTCCAGTCTGAAACCAAGAGGACTCACTCCTCACATGGAGCACAAAGTAAATTTAACCTTTTTGACAGTGGAAAGTTTAAATATGCTATGGTGTGTGTGTGGGGGTGCACTGGTATTTTTGGATTGTCTGTTGTATGCCACAACCCGGTAGCACCCCTTAGAGAAAAAATGTGAATTCTAGGATCGTGGATATGTTGTTTATCCACACTTGTTGACATGTCCCCTTCTGCTTTAAAACTCACTGGAAGTCTTCATACTGGCTCCTCCCACCCACCTGGGTGGTATAATCCTCGGCTCTGCCTTATGGTGCCAAATCTTCCTTTCCGCTGGAAGATACAGGTAGCTTCTCTTGTGCTCTCGCATATGGTTAGGCCCTGGCTTCTAAACCTTCAGTTATTCTGAAACTTCGTCTAGTTCGCATTTGCAATCGCGACTGCTTATTCTCAAGCATGGATGGTAAGTCTTTCCCCAGATTTCATCGGTGCCCTTGCGGCCAGAAGATGTTGCGCATCAATCCCCACACCATGTGCGTGTACTGTCTTGGTGTCGACCATGACACCTCGAAGTGCGATCTTTTCCTCACCTTACATCCCAGCGTCCTCGATGACCATCTCTCATGTCTGAAATTGAGGAGGTCGGAGAAGCGAAACCCTCCAGTGAAATCCAAGGAGGCTCGATGGGCTGTTTCCAAGGCCACAGAATCCGCTGAGCAATTGGAACGCATGCAAGCCTTTGAAGAGGAAGCGGCTCGAGCTGCAGACACCACTCGGAGCTTTTTCGTTCCAATCAATCTGGGCTCCACCTTCTCGGGTTCTTTCCGAGAGTTGTGCCAATCTCTCCTGACTAAGGGGGAAGAGTCCTACGGGCACGCACTCCTCTCAGTCCCGTAAGTGGGAGAAGGACCCGGGACCATCTTCATCCTGAAGGAGACGCTCTTGGGATCGGGAGAGATCTCGGTCCCAGGAACCGGCAGTCTCGACCTGTCGAGATTGCCTCTTCGGCCGCTGGCTTTTCGGACTTGCCGTCAGGCCAGTCAACTGAGGGTTTGGTTGATGACGTGGAAATCATCATTGATTCTATCGACCCTTTGTCGCCGACTCTTTGGAGATGACTCTGGTCCTCGTTTCCCCCAATGAGGAGACCCAGCCTGCTGGAGTTCCCATCGATGAAGTGGTCCCAGACCCTGGGAAGTCACCGGCCCCACCGGTATCTCCCAAGTGACCAAGTCGGCCTGCCCGATCTCAATCAAGGTCCAGGACCTCCTTGACCAGCAGGCTGAGGAAGAGCCATAAGTGCTCTAAAAAGATGTGACACCATTGGTTGTCATGTGGCAACAGCTGATTCTGTCCGGGCACAAGCCGAGTACGTCTTCTACCGCAGCCATTACTTGGCTGTCACCTTCCAGGCAGAAGCTGGTTCCTTTGGAGCTGTTCAAATAGATTCCCCCACCTGTGGAACCGGTGAAACCTTCAGGTCATCCAAAGCTGATCTCTCCACAGATAGTGGTGGAACCACTGGTCAAGCAGCCTGTGGGAGGGGCTCCCTTGAAGGAGAATAGGCCAGACACTGGGCTCCCTGGGTGGTCGACTGTTATACCCAGATTCTTCGGATTCTAATGTGACTGGCCTGCATTCCCATCTTGCAGATGACGAATTGGCCGGTGGGATTGAGACGGAAGAAGGTCCTTTGTCTTTTCAGGGCATTCTCCACCTCTTCTCTGAGTCCACAAGGATGTCCCTGGAACTTTGACAGAAAAAGGCAGATTACCCTCTCACGGACATCCTAAAGAGAGGGGAAGCCCCAACGGAGGCCTTTCCAGTGGCTGAGGCTATTGTTGACCCAGCCTTAGAACTCTGTCAGCATCCTAGTTCTTGTCCAGCACCATCTGCCCGCATGGCCTGCAAGTATGCAGTGCCCATGGGATCCCTTGCAGGGTTCACAGAGCACCCCTCGGCCGAGAGCCTGGTGACTGCCTCTGTGTTCAGGTGTACTGCCAGTTCTGCCGACACTGACCGGCCTCCCAAGGGTCCAAGCTTATGGACCATTCGGCCAGGAAGGTCTGTGCATCTTCGTCCTTGGGCCTTTGTCAGGCAAGTTCGGCCATCATCACGGCACACTTCTCCCATGCCCTCTTGGGGTCTTTGGATGAAGTCCTCCCACATCTCCCCATGGACATGCAGACCACGGTCAAGCAGGTCCAGGACCAGGGCATCCCTCTCGCCAAGCAGCAACTTCAGACTGCCCTGGACATTGGGGACGCTTGTGCCCATTTGATGGCAGCCACAGTTGCCTCTCACTGCAGGGTCTGGCAGAGGCTCTCCTCCTTCCCAGCAGATACTCAGCATAAACTGTCTGACGTGCCTTTCCTAGGGACAGACCTGTTCAGCCCAGGAGTAGCTGGTCACCTCCAGCACATTGTGCAGTTTAATGCCACCTTGGATGCTACTTCTACCAAAGGTTCCTCGGGCAACAACCAGCAGAAGAAAAAGAAGAAGCCCTTTCAACACTCTTCTCCTGCAGTGCAGCAGCAGTCTTCCTTTCAGGTAGACAGCAGCAACAACAGCAGCAGGCTCAAGCTTGGTGCCCCAGCCCAAGCCCGGCCCTGTAGGGAGGCTGAGGATCAGGTTCTGGATCATCCTCCTCCAAGCCTTCTCAGTGACTGGGTGGGCTGCCTCTCCTCTCCGTCATGCCAGCTCTGGGTCCACCCATGGGGGCTGGCTCCCCATTTCTTTTCCGCCTGGTCCAGTGTTACCATGGACAGGTGGGTTCTCAAAGTGGTTGGCCAGGGACTGCCTCTGGAATTCGGGCAGTGTCCTCCAAGCCGAGCCTGCATCCCTCGGGAGGAATGAGTGTCCACCCAGACCAAGTTGGCTCTTTGAGACTACATTGCTCAGCTTCTCCTCAAGGAGGCAGTGGTGGATCCTCCGGCAGACCCAGGCTTTGTCTCCAGGTACTTATTGGTGCAGGGTTTTAAATAATTGATTAGCAGTTTTTTTCTTGGGAGAATGCTAACTGTACAGAAAGTATTTATATAGGTTTTGTAGAAGTGCTATGTTTGTTAAACACAGTGAGGCAGATGATATGCATTTTCACAATGTTTTAGCACTTTTATGAGCAAAACGCTAATCATTTTTTGGAGTTAAATAAATCCCTGTGGTGCCCAAGTGGATGGGGGGCTGGTGCCCCGTTCTAGATCTCCACGACTTGAATAAGTATCTCAGGTCACGCACCTTCTGGATGGTCACTGTGTCCCACATCATACCATCCTTGGAGTGAAACATATGGTTTTGTTCACTGGATCTGCAGGACATGTTCTTTCACTTCCCAATCCATCCATCTCATCAGCGGTTCCTCCACTTCAGAGCCAAAGGGACCCTGTACAAGTTCAAAACCATGCCTTCGGCCTATCATCGGCCCCAAGGGTCTTCACCATATGCATTGGAGTCCATCTCGGCATTGGGGAGTCAGAATATACCCTACCTCGATGATTAGTTCCTAGCAGGTACCACCCAACAGGAGGTAGAGAGGTCCAGGGCCCTCCAGACCTGCTCCTGACTCAACCTCCTCATCAGCGAGGCTAAATCAGAACTCGTGCCTTCCCAGGTGATGTGCTTCAACAGGGCAGATTCTCATCAAGCCAGCGGACAGGGCGGAGGCTCTCTCCTCCTTTGCCCAATAATTTCTGGTTGGGAAATTGCACCCTGCCCTGGACTTTCTGCACCTTCTGGGTTACATGGCGGCGTACACCTCAGTGGTCCATTGAGCCCAATTGCACATGCGCTCCCTCCAATGGGAGCTGGCCACCCAGTGGACTTAGCGCCATGGTCACCTCGACCAGCTGATCACTGTAACCCAGAAGATGTGGCATGCTCTCCAGTGGTGGACTGCCCCAGACCAGTTTATTTATTGAAATGTTTCACCAGGAAAGGCACACTGTGCTGGAAGCTTATCTCCCGGTGCGACCTGGGGGAAGGGGGAACAGTGGGAGGATAACACGCAGGTTATCAATTGATCATTACATTTAAAACAATTAACAGTGGTATGAGATAATATATTATTCAGGTTACCGATGAGATAATACTTTGGTTGCAGTTAGGTACAAAGCATATGGATACATGTCATAAGCACACAGCATATGTATTACGTGTCACTGAGGCAGATTAGAACAACTAAGTAACAGGTGCAGCTTAGGAAAGAACAATGGGAGCACAAGACAAGTAAGTGCCATAGCTGGTAAAAATAATAAGCCAGCATCTGTAGCGTAAGCTAGGTACTACTGGTCAGGCAGACGAAGGGATCCGCAGGAAGGGATCCCGCTTGTCCGCCGGACAGCCATCCTTACGACTGATACCTCTCTCATAGGTTGGGGTGCCCACATGGGGACAACAGAGCACACGAGTTCGGACAACTGAGGAGTCCTGATACCACACCAACCTGTTGGAGCTCAGAGCAGTCAGACTGGCACTGTCATCTATCGCCTCAGCTCCGGGGTCAAGTGGCTCAAGTCCAGATGGACAATACCACGACCATATACTACCTCAACAAACAGGGTGGCATGCACTCCATCTGCTTTGCAGAGAGTCGATCCACATCTAGACACTCGTGAGCCATCTGTAGGCAGATCTCCTAGACATCCATGTGGCAGGAGCCTCAATCCATCTGGCACATGCTCTCATCCGCTTAGGCGAAACATCCACGAGTGGTCTCTCCTTCCAGAGGTAGCTTATAGCCTGTTCTCCCATTGGGGCAAACCGTTGGTGGACCTGTTTGCTTTCAGGTAAACACCAAGCTGAGGTTGTTTCATGCCTGCCTCAGCAGGGCTCACTGCAGCGGATGACTTCTCAAAGCTGTGGAGCCCAGGCCTTCCTCTTGCCTTTCCCTATTCCCTTGATTCACAAGGTGTTACTCAAGGTGAGGAGGGACAAGGCGAAGGTGATCTTGGTAGGCACAGACTGGCGAGTAGTTCTGGTATCCAGACCTCCTCAGCCTCAGTGGCTTTGCACATGCCTGGACCGGATTTCCATCAATCAGGGAACATATTCCATCCAGACCTTCAATCCCTGCACCTCACAACTTGGTAACTGAGCGACTAGATTTCCAGGCTTTGGGTCTTTCAAGGATGTACTCACACCGTGGAGGCATCCAAGAGATCGAACAGGAAATGTTATGCCTTCAAATGAAAAAGGTTTTTCATTTGGTGTCAGGGCAAGGGCCTGAACCTCTACCCTGTCTGGTGGCTAACATTCTCAACTACCTTGGTCTCTCTCAAAGTGGGTCTCCAGTCATCGACCTTAGGGTGCACCTGGCAACCATCTCTGCTTGCCAGGCACAGGCTGGTCAGCCGGACGGTGGTGCAGGAGACAGTGGTCGGGTGCTTTTCAAAGGCCTGACCACATATCCTCTGGTATATGAACCTCCACCTCTGTGGGATCTACTGCTGGTACTGGCAAAGCTCATGGGCAAGCGATTCAAACCCATGCACAAGTGTGAACTGTCACACTTGTCATGGAAAATGGCCTTCCTGGTGGCTATCACATCTGCCAGAAGGACAGGGAGCTTCAGGTGCTGACTCCTTATCTGGTTTTCCACAGGGACATGGTTGTCCTACGCCCCACCCGCATTTCTTCAGAAGGTGGTGTCAGAGTTTCACCTTAACCAGGTATTAACCTGCTGGTGTACTACCCCAACTACACCTCAGAGGCCAAGGACAGGCTCCATACTTTGACCTGAGATATGCTCTCTCCTACTATAAGGAGAGGATGGTGGAAATTCAAGGAGAGACTCGCCAGCTGTTTGTAACCTATGCTGAAGCCACATCTGGCAGACCTGCAGCAAAAAGACTATTGCAAGGTGGATTACATCATGCATTAGTCTCTGCTATGAGTTGGCGGGCAAGAAGTCTCCCAGAGGCATAAGAGCTCACTCCACCCGCTATACCGCTGCATCGGTGGCTGCTTCCAGGTACATCCCTATCCAGGAAATCTGCCGGGCTCCTACCTGGAAGTCAGCAAACACCTTCATCACCCATTACCACATCGACCTCTCGAGTCTCATGGGATGCTGGTTTTGGGGCCTCCGCTTCCAATCTCTGTTCCCAAGTAGGGTGTGCGCCTTGCCTCCCTCCTCCAAGAAAACTGCTAGAGTCTGCCAACAAGTGTGAATGAACAACATATCCACGATCCTAGAAGAACAGGTTACTCACCTGTAACAGTAGTTCTAGGAGTGGTATAAGTTGTTCATCCACACGGACCCACCTGACCTCCCCTGCTGTGGATGCACAACAACAACACCTGGCTTCCAACGGGCTAAGATCTGGCATCACAGGGCAGAGCTGAGGATTATACCACCCGTGTGGGTGGGAGGAGCCAGCTTGAAACATTCCGGTGAGATTTAAAGCAGAAGGGGACTTGCCAGCAAGTGTGGATGAACAACATATACCACTCCTGGAACTACTGTTACAGGTGAGTAACCTGTTTTTTTTGTTTAACCAGGAGAGACACACTAAGTTGAAGCTTGTTTACAGGTGTGACCTGGGAGCACAAGGAAGTTGTGACTTGCTCAGTGTCACACATTATGGAAATGGTGGCTGTGGGATTCAAACCCAGGTCTCCAGATTTGCAGCTCAGAGCCTTAAGCCACTGCACTATACTGCCTCCTTATATATACCTATACCCATTCTTCTAGTGTGTGAAGCAACTTAAAAGGTTTGAGCATACTATTTTGGATTTCTTTACGAGTAATACCTTAGGTTTTTACTTCCACCTAGACACCCTCCAGAATGCATAGAAGGAACCTTGGTTTAATGTCTCATCTGAAGGATGGCATACTACAGCACCCCCAATACTGCACTCCAGTACCAGTGTTTTAGGTGCAAGTCCAATACTGGTGTAGGACAAGAACCCATGACCTTCTGGTCCAGATGTGCTACCAACTGAGCCATGCTGACATGTTATAGTATGTTCCTACATAACTGTATTTTTTGCAGTGGCATGACATTCTGAGGAGGCAGGGCATGGTTTTGTAGCTGAACTTATCTTTGTTGGTATAAAGAAAATAATTGCAACCCTGGAGAGGAGATAATATAAAGAGAAACTGCTTGCTACGGGAATATTGCTGGATAAATGAACTCCAAGCAGTCACACCAAAGGGACAAAATGATGACTTGGTGCTTTCTTGTTTACTTTAAAACTTAAAATGACAATTTTTCTCCACTGATAAGTCTGATATATCAGTATGATGTGATTCCATCTCTAACACTTTTTCATCCTTATAGGAATTGTTATCTGGGTCGCAGTGATTTATGTTTGCATGTAATTAAGTATGATTGTGCAGTACGTGGCTTCTATGTTGGCGATGTGTATTATTGTCTTTCCTGCAGGTGATGGTTGTTTTTATGGTTTAGAGAGCTCCCGTTGTAGTTTTTCTGTTATGGCATGCAAGGGTGGCTGTAAGTTCTTTAATTATTCTGTATGAGTGTTGTTTTTTTTATTTGCTGAGTTGTTCAAACCATTACAGAGTTCATAGTGCAATATACAATAAAATAGACCTGACTATATTGACAATACATAGAATCTGGGACCTTGTAAGTATTAAATGAAAACATTCCAGGTAAAATTAGCATAGCTTAAATTTAATAAACAATAAAGGCTTAATTGTATAAGCAATACATGATGGCAAAAACTATGAATATTAATGGGTGGACATCAGCAATACTATAAAAAATGTTCTAACCATTGTCATACTGTACTGCCAAACCTAGGTGGTCTAACCAGCAATAGGGCAACTGTGAACATTATCCCCAGATATCCAGGTCTGGGCCTCCACCAAACCTGCTTTGTGTTACCATGCACATACTGTTCCACTATTCAGGTTGTTCTAATAAATACCCTGCACAGTGCACCATTGTGTTTCCAGGGACTCTTACTATGTCTTAGATCCTTCTATGTATTGCTGAAGTATTATTCTATAAATCCACTCTACAACCCCTTCCAGCCATCTGCACTGGGCCTAAGTGTGTCCATTATTAGGGGCCAAAATTCAAAATTTGCCTCCCTTCCCTGAGGTAAAAGAATTACATAGTACACATTGATGTAGCTTCAAGAGATTTTCTTCATTTGCTACAACATGTCAACCCTAATAATCCACAGGGTCAATTCATAAGCTGCTCTTTTTCCCAGGTTTCCAGCATTCCTGGTTTCCAGCATTTTAAAATCACCTTTAATTTAACTGGTATTTAAAATCATCAATATCAAACCACTGGAGAGGATCTTTCACTTATAAGCAGTACCATTTGCACTTAGATATTAGATTTATACTTTTACCAATTAGTGGGATCATTATCAGCTTTTCTGCTCTTACCCAGTCTCCTACTTCTGAGTCCATTATATTATTCAGAGCTTGTCTTCATACTACTGTTCTGCAGGCTCCTTTCTTAGCAGTCTTTCTCCCCTTCTCTTGGTCAACATTACCTGTTGAGTCAAAAAGAGGAATAAATGCTCCACGGAGCGTAGTAACTGTGGGGTTAGAAAATTAGTTCCCAACCCTGAGGCAACAATAGCATACCTTTACAAAGGTAAAGCAGGCCTATCAGCACCAAAAGTGCCACCGTAGTCCTCCCTGTCTCTCAAGGGCTAGCCTCGATTTTGCCTCAGTCAGTGCTTTCCATTCTTCATGTCCAGCAAAACCCTGATGCACAGGCTTCCAAAACAGCCCTGGGAGAAAGCTATAAAAAAACAGGCTGTTAGTTGAGTCGAATGATACCCAAGGCAGTCGCCCCAAACACTGCAGCTTCCCAAGGTCTGAAATATTCGTACTCAAAAAAGAATCATGCAGTAAAGACTAAAATAGCAGGGTTTCATTCAGGTAGCTTGTGATTTCATGAAACAATTTTGAAAAATCACACAGCACTTAACAAATGCAGGGCACAGCAGTGGGGAGCAGAGCCAGGTCATGGCATCTCGCTGCCCCCACTCTGGTCACATCAAGCCAGATGAGAAGGGTGAAAGTTTGGTAGCAAAAACCTAATTTACGAACTGTCTACCATATATGTGAATGTAAGTGGTGCCATCGATTGTATGAATAGCATGAGAATGAGGATATAGCACTGTCAGGTACACAATCAAAAGTTCAAGGTGAAGTGCCGTGATGCACACAGTGTTATTCAGTGTGCGGTACATGTACAATACTAGAGTACAGTGCCATCATGCTCACAGTGTTACTCAGTATGCTATACATGTACAATACTAGGAGTATAATGCCATCATGCACACAGTGTTATTCAGTATGCTGTACATGTACAATACTAGGAGTACAATGCCGTCATGCACACAGTGTTATTCAGTATGCTGTACATGTACAATACTAGGCGTACAATGCCGTCATGCACACAGTGTTATTCAGTATGCTGTACATGTACAATACTAGGCGTACAATGCCATAATGCACACAGTGTTATTCAGTATGCTGTACATGTACAATACTAGGCGTACAATGCCATAATGCACACAGTGTTATTCAGTATGCATACATGTACAATATGGTACATGACATACTAGGAGTACAGTGCTGTCATGCACACAGTGTTATTCAGTATGCTGTACATGTACAATACTAGGAGTACAGTCCCATCATGCACACAGTGTTACTCAGTATGCAATACATGTACAATACTAGGAGTACAATTTCATAATGCACATAGTGTTATTCAGTATGCTATACATTTACAATACTAGGAGTACAGTGCCGTCATGCACACAGTGTTATTCAGTATGCTATACATGTACAATACTAGGAGACAGTGCCGTCATGCACACAGTGTTATTCAGTATGCTGTACATGTACAATACTAGGAGTACAGTCCCATCATGCATACAGTGTTACTCAGTATGCAATACATGTACAATACTAGGAGTACAGTGCTGTCATGCACACAGTGTTATTCAGTATGCTGTACATGTACAATACTAGGAGTACAGTCCCATCATGCACACAGTGTTACTCAGTATGCAATACATGTACAATACTAGGAGTACAATGTCATAATGCACATAGTGTTATTCAGTATGCTATACATTTACAATACTAGGAGTACAGTGCCGTCATGCACACAGTGTTACTCAGTATGCAATACATGTACAATACT
This sequence comes from Neoceratodus forsteri, assembly GCA_016271365.2. Taxonomy (NCBI): domain Eukaryota; kingdom Metazoa; phylum Chordata; order Ceratodontiformes; family Ceratodontidae; genus Neoceratodus; species Neoceratodus forsteri. The sequence continues at coordinate 12,960,241 of JADMNL010000038.1, read as the reverse complement.
AGGAGTACAATGCCATCATGCACACAGTGTTATTCAGTATGCTATACATGTACAATACTAGGAGTACAATGCCGTCATGCCCACAGTGTTATTCAGTGTGCGGTACATGTACAATACTAGGAGTACAGTGCCGTAATGCACACAGTGTTATTCAGTATGCTGTGCATGTACAATACTAGGAGTACAGTGCTGTCATGCACACAGTGTTATTCAGTATGCTGTACATGTACAATACTAGGAGTACAGTCCCATCATGCACACAGTGTTACTCAGTATGCAATACATGTACAATACTAGGAGTACAATTTCATAATGCACATAGTGTTATTCAGTATGCTATACATTTGCAATACTAGGAGTACAGTGCCGTCATGCACACAGTGTTATTCAGTATGCTATACATGTACAATACTAGGAGACAGTGCCGTCATGCACACAGTGTTATTCAGTATGCTGTACATGTACAATACTAGGAGTACAGTCCCATCGTGCATACAGTGTTACTCAGTATGCAATACATGTACAATACTAGGAGTACAGTGCTGTCATGCACACAGTGTTATTCAGTATGCTGTACATGTACAATACTAGGAGTACAGTCCCATCATGCTCACAGTGTTACTCAGTATGCAATACATGTACAGTACTAGGAGTACAATGTCATAATGCACATAGTGTTATTCAGTATGCTATACATTTACAATACTAGGAGTACAGTCGTCATGCACACAGTGTTACTCAGTATGCAATACATGTACAATACTAGGAGTACAATGCCATCATGCACACAGTGTTATTCAGTATGCTATACATGTACAATACTAGAGTACAATGTCATCATGCCCACAGTGTTATTCAGTATGCTATACATGTACAATACTAGGAGTACAGTCCTTCATGCACACAGTGTTATTCAGTATGCTATACATTTACAATACTAGGAGTACAATGCTGTCATGCACATAGTGTTATTCAGTATGCTATACATGTACAATACTAGGAGTACAGTGCCGTCATGCACACAGTGTTATTCAGTATGCTATACATGTACAATACTAGGAGTACAGTGCCGTCATGCACACACTGTTATTCAGTATGCTATACATGTACAATACTAGGAGTACAATGCACAATACTAGGAGTACAATGCCGTCATGCACACAGTGTTATTCAGTATGCTATACATGTACAATACTAGGAGTACAGTTCCATCATGCACACAGTGTTATTCAGTATGCTATACATGTACAATACTAGGAGTACAATGCACAATACTAGGAGTACAATGCCGTCATGCACACAGTGTTATTCAGTATGCTATACATGTACAATACTAGGAGTACAGTCACTTCATGCGCACAGTGTTATTCAGTATGCTATACGTTTACAATACTAGGAGTACAATGCTGTCATGCACATAGTGTTATTCAGTATGCTATACATGTACAATACTAGGAGTACAGTGCCGTCATGCACACACTGTTATTCAGTATGCTATACATGTACAATACTAGGAGTACAATGCACAATACTAGGAGTACAATGCTGTCATGCACACAGTGTTATTCAGTATGCTATACATGTACAATACTAGGAGTACAATACCATAATGCACACAGTGTTATTCAGTATGATGTACATGTACAAAACTAGGAGTACAGTCCCGTCATGTACACAGTGTTATTCAATATGCTATACATGTACAACACTAGGAGTACAATGCCGTCATGCGCACAGTGTTATTCAGTATGCTATACATGTACAATACTAGGAGTACAATGTCGTCATGTGCACAGTGTTATTCAGTATGCTGTACATGTACAATACTAGGAGTACAGTGCCGTCATGCTCACAGTGTTATTCAGTATAATGTACTTGTACAATACTAGGAGTACAGTGCCGTCATGCTCACAGTGATATTCAGTATGCTGTACATTTACAATACTAGGGTACGATGCCATCATGCACACAGTGTTATTCAGTATGCTGTACATGTACAATACTAGGAGTACAGTGTCATGTGCACACAGTGTTATTCAGTATGCTGTACATGTAGAATACTAGGAGTACAGTGCCATCATGCAAACAGTGTTATTCAGTATGCTGTACATGTACAATACTAGGAGTACAATGCCGTCATGCACACAGTGTTATTCAGTATGCTGTACATGTACAATACTAGGAGTACAGTCCTGTCACGTACACAGTGTTATTCAGTATGCTATACATATACAATACTAGGAGTACAATGCCATCATGCACACAGTGTTATTCAGTATGCTATACATGTACAATACTAGGAGTACAATGCCATCATGCGCACAGCGTTATTCAGTATGCTATACATGTACAATACTAGTACAGTCCCGTCATGTACACAGTGTTATTCAATATGCTATACATGTACAATACTAGGAGTACAATGCCGTCATGCGCACAGTGTTATTCAGTATGCTATACATGTACAATACTAGGAGTACAATGTCGTCATGTGCACAGTGTTATTCAGTATGCTGTACATGTACAATACTAGGAGTACAGTACCATAATGCACAAAGTGTTATTCAGTATGCTGTACATGTACAGTACTAGGAGTACAGTGCCATCATGCACACAGTGTTATTCAGTATGCTCTACATGTACAATACTAGGAGTACAATGCCATTAAGCACACAGTGTTATTCAGTATGCTTTACGTGTACAATACTAGGAGTACAATGCCATCAAGCACACAGTGTTATTCAATATGCTGTACATTTACAATACTAGGAGTACAGTGCCGTCATGCACACAGTGTTATTCAGTGTGTGTTATTCAGTATGCTGTACATGTACAATACTAGGAGTACAATGTCCATGCACACAGTGTTATTCAGTATGCTGTACATGTACAATACTAGGAGTACAATGCCATCACGTACACAGTGTTATTCAGTATGCTATACATGTACAATACTAGGAGTACAATGCCATCAAGCACAATATAATGTTTTGATTGACAGTGATGCTGTGCACTCACAAGAGGAGACTGGGACTAGATTGCTGTCAAGGTACTAGATAAGTACTCACTAGAGACCAGAAGGAAGAAGGGAGATACAGTAGAGACCTTCAAGTTCCTCACAGGAATTAGCAAGGTGAACTATGAGGAGCTATGTAGCCTGAATTCCAATTCATGGTCATGTGGGCATAAATGAAAAGAAACAGGAGGTAGGTTCTGGAAAGATACGAGGATGTAGTACTTTACAGAAGGGTGGTGGAACTTTGGAACAGTATGTTGGCTGAAGTAGTGGGTGCAGAAACAGGGTTTAAGCAGGGCTGGGACATAATAAAGGGAACAGTGGTTATAGGGGCAATAAGACCAAGAAGATTAGAGAGAGGACGGGGAGAGTTAATATCTTTGTGGGACAGTAGGTTCCAGGGATTATAGGGATCTTCGACAGACTGGATGGACCTCTGGTCTTTTTCTGTGGTTGTTGTGTATGTTTTTGTACCCATTGATAATACACACTGTGATTAAGTTCTGAAAAATAAAAAGACAGAATTGTTCAGACCAATTTCATAACTATTATCACTAGAAACGAGACATTGAAACATTACTGAAAGAAATATTTTGAAAATGGGAATGGGACATTAATATTAATTGGTTGGGAAGTACACAAACGACAGCCCTGACCAAACTACAGTGCATAAACATGCACCAGCTTATCTCCTTACCCACTAGAACTCCTCCTCAATCTAATAGCAGCACCCTGCTGGACTGGGCTATGATGAACCACCCTGAGAATATTGTCAATACAGGCATCCTACCTGATGCCATCACTGACGACTCCCCACTTTCTCTATCTGGGGCAAAGGCAGGCCTGAACCTGTGAAGCCCTGCTTCATTACTTTCCATAATTATGCAAACTTTGACTCACAGGCTTTCTTGATTGACATCGTTTGCACTGACTGGTCCTCTTTTTATAGCTCATCAGATATGTAGACTGCTCTAAATCGCTTTTTTTACTAAATTCCTAGCACTACAAGATAACCACTGTCATCTTGTTGCCAGGCGGGTAAGAATTAGGCAGACCCATTGGCTAAAGTCTGACCTGCTCTCTGAAATATGTCATAGGGACGAAAGCTGGCTTTGTTACAAGAAATCTGGTTTTCTGGAAGATTTTAATACCTACAGAGCACAGAGAAAGTCCTGTAAGAAAGAAATCAAACAAGTAAAAAGCTGTTATTGCAAGGATCTATTAATAGACTCCCAGGGAGACCCTAAAAAAATTCTGCTCCCATATTACATTCTTCCTGGGATACAACCGGTCCTCTACACCTAATGACATGTCTCTAAAGGGCATCAATTTCAACAACCCCCACACTATTGCAAATGTCTTTGACGTGCAATTTGCTGACATAACTTAGTACCCCTCCACTTTCCCTACCCCATCAAATCCTGTCGCTCCCGTTAACTCCACTGGGCCCACTTTCCACTTCAAGTCAGTCTCAAAAGGTGAGGTTCTCAGACTGCTATGAAACATCTCAGAGTATGCAGCCATGAGATCTGATAATTTGGAACCCAGGCTCCTAAAATTATCTGCCCCTCACATTGCTGCTCCCCTTGCCAAGATTTTTGCTCCCTCTCTCTGTCAAAGCACTGTCCCAGATATCTGGGAGATGGCCAGAATTACCCCTGTATTTAAAAAAGGTGACCCGCTTGACCCATCAAACTACAAACCTATTGCCATCATATCTGTTCTCAGTAAAATTTTTGAGAAACTAGTTGCCACCCAAACAACTGACTTTCTTCTGAAACACAACCTCTTAACTGATGCTCAATATGGTTTCTGCAAGGGGCATAGTACCACTACTGCCCTACTCAAACTCCCATCCAACACCCTAATGGCCATGGACTCTGGCAGGCTCGCTGGGGCCATTTTCATTTACATGACTAAGGCATTTGATCTTGTTGATCATTCCATCCTCACTACCACCCTAAACTCTCTAGGTTTCTCGCCAGATGTTGTGAACTCTTTTGATAGCTATCTGACGGATAGGTCTCAATACGTGAAATATAACTCCACGCTCTCTGACAAGATCATTATCAACATTGGTGTACCACAAGGGTCAATCTTAGGGCCTCTACTCTTTTCAATTTTCATCAATAACACCACCTCAAACCTCCTTAGTACTTCCTCCCTATTATATGCAGATGACATTTTACTGTATACCAGTTCCAATAGTATTGAGGACATTAACCTTCGGCTCTCAAATGACTGTCAGCTTATTCAGCAGTGGCTCTCCAATCACAGATTTGTTCTAAATAAATCTAAGACCCTAGCAATGTTATTTGTCTCCAGTCTCAAACTCAAACATTCCCAGATACACTGTAACGTCTCCTCCCTTGATGGCACATCTGTTGGGGTGGTAAACTCCTTCAAATATCTGGGTGTCACACTTGTCTCATCTCTGATCTTTGATCTCCACATCCAAATTACCTGTAAGCAGGTAAACTTTAAACTTGGCATCGCCTACCGTACTAGTTATGCTCGCCCCTTCAGCTAGGCTTGCCATTGCCCGAGGGATATTACTTCCCTCCCTTACCTATAGGGTTGCTACGTATGTTTCTGCCTGCAATTCGAGTCTGCGAAAGTGGGATGTTACCTATAACAACATCTGCCGCTTTGCATCCTGCTCCCCTGGCTGAAACATCACTGTCTTTTCCACGGAGGTCTAGGATGGCTTCTGCCCCAAGAATTAAGTTCTTACACACTCAGATCCATTACTGGTAACATTATCAGATCCAGTATACCTAAACCCCTGGCCTGTCTCTTTCTATACCAGACAACCAGCTATGACCTACGCTCTATGGACAATGTCCCTGTACACATCCCAAGACACTGCACCACAAAAAGTGGTAGTGCCTTTGCCTGCCATGCACCCAATTTCTGGAACTCACTCCCACCAACCCTATGCCAAACTGCATTCCACATCTCTTTTAAGAGAGATCTATGCCATTATCTCTTCTTCTCCTACAAATGGTTCTGTTTCAAACCACCCTAGCCCTTTACTCTCTAACATCACCCTTCCCTCTGTGGTTTCCTGGATACCTGGGGTCCACTCCAACATGCAGCACTTCCTTTAAATTTCACTTCCTAACATCTAGCTTTCATCTACCATTTCCTACTGCACCTTTCTGTGTAACTTGTATGCATTCTCTTAATCTACACAGCTTTCATTTTCCATCCCTTGCTGTTCCCTACTGTGTTACTTGTATTTATTATCTACCTAATCTGCACCCCCCACCTCTTGCCTTCCAACTCCCTCCACTTTCTCTCTCTTGTTCCCCCTTTACCTATTTCTGACTGGCTGCTGTTGCTCTCACAGCACTTCATCCCTCGTTGGTTGAACATTGCTTAGTCACTTTATATTTGCCCTAAATGTATTGTCACATGCAAATTTTAAATGTGTTATTGTTCTTACTACCTCAATCTTTGTCATTTTACTGCTGTAAATTGCTTTAAACATCTACATGTAACTTGTATTTTGTACCACAGTGTTCTTGGAAGTTTGTCTCTGTACTCTCCCAGGTTGTGCCTGAATATAGTCAGTTTTTTTGGCTAGTGCACCTACACGGTAAACAAAAACTAAATAAAAAACAAACATTCATGTAGCTAAATCTATATGAAGTTATTGTACCTCAGAGAAATATTAAGGAAAAATATCTGACGTGTTTGTTTCCTTGCTTTTATAAAATACTAATAAATCTTTCTATAGTCCGCAGGAGCACTGAGTACAATGAGAATAGGAACCAACAGTCATCGCTTGTGAAACACCAGCTGTGTCACACAACAGAGAAGCAGCAGCCTCAGTATCCTGAGTGTGTGAAGAGTTTCCATGATCTTCATCTCATTTCTGGACAAGAGAGTCATGAAGGAAAAAGGAAATATAAATGTTCTGAATGTGACAGGAGTTTTACAGCACAGCGACACCTCATCATACACCAGCAAATTCACACAAGACAATATAAATCTGCTGAATGCAACAAGAGGTTTACCCAGAAACGGAGTCTAATAACAGATCAGTCGGTTCATACAGGGCAGAATCTGTTTAAATGTACTGAATGCAACAAACGTTTTGCCCAGAAACGGTATCTAATAACACATCAGCGGGTTCACACAGAGCAGAAACCATATAAATGTGCTGAATGCAATGAAGGATTTTCCCAGAAACATAATCTAATAAAACATCAGCGGGTGCACACAGGGCAGAAACCATATAAATGTGCTGAATGCAATGAAGGATTTTCCCAGAAACATAATCTAATAAAACATCAGCGGGTGCACACAGGGCAGAAACCATATAAATGTGCTGAATGCAATAAAGGATTTTCCCAGAAACAGAATCTAATAACACATCAATGGGTTCACACAGGGCAGAAACCACATAAATGTACTGAATGCAACCAAGGATTTGCTGGAAAACAAAGTCTGATTATTCATCAGAGGGTTCATACAGGGCAGAAACCATATCAATGTGCAGAATGCAACAAGAGGTTTACCCACAAGCAGGCTCTAATAACACATCAGTGGGTTCACACAGGGCAGAAACCATATGAGTGTAATGAATGCAACAAGAAGTTTATCTCAAAACAGAGTCTAATAACCCATCAGTGGGTTCATACAGGGCAGAAACCATATAAATGTGCAGAATGCAACAAGAGGTTTACCCAGAAGCAGACTCTAATAGCACATCAGCGGGTTCACACAGGGCAGAAACCATATGAATGTAATGAATGCAACAAGAAGTTTATCTCGAAAAAGAGTCTAATAACCCATCAGTGGGTTCATACAGGGCAGAATCTGTTTAAATGTACTGAATGCAACAAATGTTTTTACCAGAAACAGTATTTAATAACACATCAGTGGGTTCACACAGGGCAGAAACCATATGAATGTAATGAATGCAACAAAAGGTTTAGCTGGAAACAGAGTCTAATAAAACATCAATGGGTTCATACAGGGCAGAATCTGTTTAAATGTACTGAGTGCAACAAATGTTTTGCCCAGAAACAGCATCTAATAACACATCAGCGGGTTCACACAGGGCAGAATCTGTTTAAATGTACTGAATGCAACAAATGTTTTGCCCAGAAACAGCATCTAATAACACATCAGCGGGTTCACACAGGGCAGAATCTGTTTAAATGTACTGAATGCAACAAATGTTTTGCCCAGAAACAGTATCTAATAACACATCAGCAGGTTCACACAGGGCAGAAACCATATAAATGTGCTGAATGCAATAAAGGATTTGCCTGGAAACAGAATCTAATAACACATCAGTGGGTTCACACAGGGCAGAAACCATATGAATGTAATGAATGCAAGAAGAGGTTTACCCGGAAACAGAGTCTAATAACACATCAGCGGGTTCATACAGGGCAGAATCTGTTTAAATGTACTGAATGTAACAAACATTTTGTCCAGAAAAAATGTCTAATAGCACATCAGTGGGTTCACACAGGGCAGAAACCATATGAATGTAATGAATGCAACAAGAGGTTTACCCGGAAACAGAGTCTAACAACACATCAGTGGGCTCACACAGGGCAGAACCATATTAATGTACCAAATGCAACAAAGGATTTGCCCAGAAACAGAATCGAATAATACATCAGTGGGTTCACACAGGGCAGAAAGATGGTTCACAAAATCCATAGAAAAAACAGGAGAAACAGACAAGTGCAGGTTCTGTAGTACAGAATTAGAAACAGTTGCACATCTCGTGGCTGGATGCGAAGTACTCATGGCAGAAGGCCTGTATACTGAAAGACACAACAATGTAGCAAGACTGATCCACTGGAAACTGTGCAAACACTATAACATACAGGTAGCAGAGAGACACTGGAAACATGAACCACAAAGAATCACAGAGAATGAAGAAGTAATGATCACATGGGATCACCCAATACCAACAGCCAAGAAAGTGGAAGCAAGAAAACCTGATATTGTAATACAAGAAAAGAGAACAAGGTAGCATTACTGATTGAAATAGCCACCCCTAGTGACTACAGTGTACTGCGTACAGAGACACAAAATCATGAAATAACAAGATATGCAGTCAGAAATCAAACTGATGTGGAATAAGGACACACAAATTGTTCCAGTAGTGCTTGGAGCAATGGGACTAATCAAAAGAACTTTCAGGCACATTTAAATATGCTACCAATACTTGTGACACCTCACGAACTTCAAAGGAAGCCATTTTGGGACGCTACGTCTGCTGAGAAGAGCGCTCTCTGCAAACATCAAAGATTAATACAGTACTAATTTCTTGAGTTTTGAATATGCCCTGGCTAAAGAATGGGGTCCATTCTTGCCACGGTATAAGAAATCCCTAAACATTTGGGACACTGAACCCGGCAGAAACCATATAAATGTGCTAAATGTAACAAGAGGTTTGCCCAGAAACCGTATCTAATAACACATCAGCAGGTTCACATATAAATGTACTGAATGCAACAAGACATTTACCTGGAAATATCATATAATGACACATCAAGCGAGTTCACACGGGCAAGAACCCATATAAAAATACAGAGTGCAACAAGAGGTTTGCTAGTAAGGCAGTCTGATTAATCACCGGCAGGTTCGCCATGGAGGGAAACAAACGCAAAATCTCTGCTCAAGCCACGAAACACAGGAGAGAGGTAGAAAGGAACAAAGAAAAAAAACATAAAACAGATGGTTTAGAGAAGACCCAAAGACATTTTATAGTATCTGGGAAAGAAAACAAAGTACAAATACCACCAGTAAAAAAAGAAATTTTGGAGAAGCATCTATGAAGACCTAGTTGAACATAATAGGGATGCAAAGTGGATACAGGGAGTAGAAGACAATGTAGGAAATTGCACTACCAGGGATAAGGACTGGCCTGATGTAACAGCTATTGAGATAGAAGCAAAGATAAAGAAGGCCCCCAAATGGAAAACCTCAGGTCCAGATGCAGTACCCAGCTTCTGGCTAAAAGTACTAAAATCCCTACAACATGGTTTAGCCACCTGTAAAAACTATTTATACGCACATGCCAAGTTGACACCCATCTGGCTAACAACAGGAAATACCACACTTGTTATCAAATTTGAGTCTGTCATTCTCCCCAAGAATTAGAGCCCGTTAACCTGTTTGCCAACAACATGTCAACTATACACTGGAATTGATGTAGCGTCTTCAATCATTTAGATTGCAATTAGCTCATGGCATTGGAACAAAGAGGCAATAAAAGATAAGCATAATGTACAAAGGACTAGTCTCCTGCTGAACAAAGACATAATGGAGAGCTGCAAAAAATGATGAAGCCTTAGTGTAGCATGGATTGACTACAAAAAAGCATTTGACAGCATCCCGTACTCCTGGATCACTGTGTGTTTACAGATCTACAGGATACATCCCACACTCCTGGATCACTGCATGTTTCCAGAGCTACAGGATACATCCCACACTCCTGGATCACTGCGTGTTTCCAGATCTACAGGATACATCCCACACTCCTGGATCACTGCGTGTTTACAGATCTACAGGATACAGTTGCATGAAAAAGTATTTGCCCCCTTCCTGATTTTCCCTATTATTGCATATTTGTCACACTGGATGTTTTCAGGTCTTTAGACAAAATGTAATATTAGATAAAGGGAACCTGAGTGAACAAATAACACTTGTTTGTTTTTACTTATTTCATTTATTTAATGAAAAAAGTTAACCAACACTAACTGGCACTGTGTGAAAAGTAATTGCCCCCTAATTAAATCAACCCAATTAAAGGGATAATTAGAGTCAGCTGATTGAACACAGCCAGGCTTGATTACAGCCAGCCCTGCTCAATATAAACCTCACTTATTTTGACCCTTACCATCAGAGTCACGCTGCAGCACAAAGATTCAACAAGCACATTATGCCACGATCAAAGGAAGTTCCTGAAAAGATCAGAAAAAGTTGTTGCTATCTATCACTCTGGAAAGGGTTACAGAGCTATTTCTAAGGCTCTGGGACTCCATCGAACCACAGTGAGACATAATCCCAAATAGAGAACATTTGGAACAGTAGTGAATCTTCCCAGGAGTGGGCGGCCCGCTAAAATTACTCCAAGGGTGCAGCGTAAATCATCCAGGAAGTCTCAAAGGATCCTAAAACAACATCCAAAGAACTGCAGGCTTCTCTTGCCTCAGCTAAGGTCAGTGTTCATGACTCCACAATCAGAAAGAGACTTGGCAAAAATGGGCTTCATGGGAAAGTAGCAAGGTGGAAACCACTGCTAACCAAGAAGAACATAAATGCTCATCTCTCATTTGCCAAGAAGCACCTGGATGATCCACAAGCCTTTGGGAAAATGTTCTATGGACAGATGAGTCCAAAGTGGAACTTTTGGATGACATGGATCCCATAATGTCTGTGTAAAGCATACACAGCATTCCACAGTAAGAACATCATACCAACAGTCAAACATGGTGGTGGTAGTGATGGTGGTGGATGCTTTGCTGTCTCAGGACCTGGACGACTTGCCATAATTGTAGGAACCATGAATTCTGCTCTGTACCAGAAAATTCTTAAGGAGAATGTCCGGTCATCCGTCCGTCAGCTGAAGCTGAAGCGTAGTTGGGTCATGCAGCAAGACAATGATCCAAAACAGAAAAGCAAGTCCACATCAGAATGGCTGAAAAGAAGTAAAATTAAAGTTTTGGAGTGGCCTAGTCAAAGTCCAGACCTAAACCCAATAGAGGTGCGGTGGCAGGACCTGAAACAAGCAGTTCATGCTCAAAAACCTACCAATGTTACTGAATTAAAGCAGTTCTGCGAGGAAGAGTGGGCTACAATTCCCCACAGCGATGTGAAAGACTGATATTGAATTATAGGAAGCGTTTGGTTGCAGTCATTGCAGCTAAAGGTATGTAACCAGTTATTAAGTGTAAGGGGCAATTACTTTTTCACACAGTGCCAGTTGATGTTGGTTAACTTTTTTCATTAAATAAATGAAATAAGTAAAAAAAAACAAGTGTTATTTGTTCACTCAGGTTCCCTTTATCTAATATAACATTTTGTCTAAAGACCTGAAAACATCCAGTATGCCAAATATGCAATAACAGAGAAAATCAGGAAGGGGGCAAATACTTTTTCACGCCACTGTACATCCCATTCTCCTGGATCACTGCATGCTTACAGATCTACAGGATACATCCCACACTCCTGGATCACTGCGTGTTTACAGATCTACCAGATACATCCCACACCAATAAACCTGATCGCTATAAGAAAGTGGCAAACTACCACGCAATTAAACCACGAACAAAGTCAAATCACCATCCCAAGTATAAGCTTCTGATGGATATTTCAAGGCAACTCCCTGTCACCACTTCTGTTTTGCCTTGCCTTGCCCACAATTCTTTAAGTAGCCTAATCAATAACCTAGCCTATATTCTTTGGCCAACAACAAGGCCCTGGGCCCTGATGCCATTCCAAGTGAGATCTGTAAGGCCCATTTGAATTACTGGGTTCCCTTCTTTTTTATTGTTTTTCAACAACTGTTTGAAAGAATCTTGTGTTCCCTCCTCCTGGTTTAACAATATCATAATACCTGTACATAACAACGGCTCCTTTCAGCTGCCCTCTAATGACAGGTCGATAAGCCTATTGGATATTAGTGGAAAAATCTTTGCTAGAATCTTATTGGTTAAGCTCCAAACATGAATCGGTGACTGCTCTCCAGTATCCATCTTTCAAGCTGAATTCTGTCATGGTTTTTCAACCACAGATAATGTTTACATCTTAGCTCACTTGATTGGAAAATAAAGGATGCATCACCAGATTAAATTATATGCCCTTTTATAGATTTCTCTGCCACATTCAATTATGTGTCTAGACAGACTCTATGGGAAATATTGCTCTCAAGAGGCCTCCCTATTAATTTGTTGCTTCCTATATACTTACTTCATTCAAATACAGCTATGGCAGTGAGGTATGACATTCATGGGAATCTCTCTCTGAATTTTGCAGCTCAACACAAGGAGCAAGATATTCAGAATGCGCCAGGCAATGGCGCAAGTGGAGGCACAGCACAGTCGAGATGCACCGGGGCACAGACTGGGGGATATTCAAAGGTGATGCACTATGGTGCATCACCTTTGAAAATAGCACAGAATGTGCATGGTATATATACAGTACACAGGCACATTCCCCAGACAGGCAGGTCTGGGAATGCTCCAGCGCAACTGTAGTTGCCCTTGGGCACATACCCGAGATATTCAGACTTGGGCATGCAAATGGGGCTATAATGAATGCAAGATGCAAATGGAGCCATTTGCATGTCATTATGGTCTCATTTGCATGAGATGTGCAGGACAGCCAGACTAAATGCGCCTGGTACCCTGCACAGAATGACGTGCGGACCAAGGGGGGTCTTGGGACACTCCCACCCCATAACCATGATTGTGATAAAAAAGAATATATGCCAACCCCTGGTAACATAGTGATCCCCCTTCCCATATACCCGATCACGGGCATTATAAATACCAATAAACCCCCTTGTAGTCTAGTAGTCCCCATCTCGATCCTCTGATCGCCACTGTAGTCCATAGTGCAATATCACTGGTGGTCTAGTGGATCGCCCTCTTCACCTGAATCCCCAATCACAGATGATGTAGTAAATGACATATCCCTGGTGATCTAGTGGTAACCCCCACTCTCCACCCAAACAGGACCCCAGCCCACCCAGCTCCTCCCATCATTGGCAGGTGGCTGAAACTCACCCACATACCGCCCTACAAATGACAGCTTACAGTATGAGCTGTAGGCCTATAGGTCCACAGTGTGGACCAATGGGCTTGCAGGCCATACTGTACTAGACAGGCATGGATATATGAATAGGTGGGGAGGGGGGATCCACTGGACCACCAGGGATATTGCACTATTGACTACGGCAGCGATCAAAGGGTCAGAGAGGGGGAACCACTAGACTACTAGGGCAGTTGATGGGATTTGACTCATACAATCGGAGCTATGGTCAAGGAGGGGGGATTACCACTAGACCATCAGGGATTATATTATAATCACTAGTACCCAGGATCAGGGTATGGGAAGGAGGGGGGACCACTAGACTATCAGGGGGTTTATCGGTATTCATAATATCTGTGATCGGGCATACTGGAGGGAGAAGGGGACCACTAGACTACCAGGGTCTGTGAGGGTGCTTGTGGATGGTGTTCTGGGTGGGTGGCCACCCATGGCTGGCAGTTGCTGTGTTGCGCCTTGCAATACAACCACCCACCTGTGAGTCACCAGCATTTGAGCCCTTTAGCTCAGCTTTGTGCATCAATGTGCAGTGCATCTCAGGGTTGTGTCGGCAGATGCGGGTTGTGCTGCATAGGCATGGGCACACCCTATGCAGATGTGCTGCATACATTAATAGTGCACCCTGGTGCATCGGGACTTGTGCTGCGCAAGTCCCCCTTTTGAATGTTGCACTGGGGCACACTGCAAGGTTTCGCCAGCACAACCCCTTTGAATATCTAGCCCAAGGTGTGAAACAAAGATTTTTTTTTTTAGCCCCACTGTTATTTAGTTTATATATTGATTCTTTATTAAGTTTTGACTCATTTCTACCTCTTGATTCTCCTAAAATTGGGAATCAGAATGTTCATATTTTGGCATACACTGATGCTCTCCTTCTTTCTCTTTCGGTAGTCAGTCTTCAGCATAACCTAACTATTTTTAAAACAAAAATGGACTCATCGGTTCTAAAGGTTAACTTATCCAAAACTAAAATTATATTTGGACCATTGTTTCCCTGTGTTTCTTTTTTTTTTTTTTTTTATTCTTTTCCTGGTAGGTCCTCCGTCTGCATTCTGCCCTGGTCACGGCTCCCGGGCTTCCACCAACCATCAATTGCCAGCTGGTCTCCCGGTCACCCCTGGCTTTCCCCCTGGTGGGTGGGGACACAGCACTGGTTCCCTTAATTCCAGTGTCACAGAACCAGTATTTAGTTGGGAGTACTGCTGGTGACGGTGGCTAATTGAAGCCCTGGGAGGGCTTCATTTGGATGGAGGACCCACCCTTTCCTTTTCAGTTTTCCTCTGGGAGGTGAGAAAATGCAGTGACGTCCAGCATCCGCCCCGCCTCCAGTACATGCAAGCACCAGTGGCTGTGTGACTCCTGACCTTCACCAGGGGTCTGTCTATCACCAGACACTTTCCTCCCCTCCCCCTGGAGAAGGAGAGCAGTTCATGGGATGCTCTATCCTTCTTCCCCTGGCTGGCCCTCCAGAGACCTGGGTCCATTCACGAACCCTGGTCGCCGGCATCGCAAGCGGAAATCCAACCGCTGTGCCGATGGGCCGGGTTTCCCTGCGTTTCTAAGCCTAAAATGTATTTTAAAGATAAATTAATTGAAGTAATTCCATCTTATTTTATTTATTTAGTTTTTGTTGACCGGGTAAGTGCACTAGACAACTCCTGCCTATTTTCGGGCATGACCCAGGGGAGGAGGAGACAGATGAATGCCAGCCGACCTTGAACCAGATTAAGTTGTTGGTGGTATTTTCATGAATGGAGGAAATTTGGCCAGGGCACCAGGGAAATTTCCCTGCTCTTTTCGAGAAGTGCCATGGGATCTTTAACATCCACCTGAACTACCACCAGAACAGGCAGATTGGACCTTGGTTTAATGTCTCATCCGAAAGATGGCACCTCAGGCGTGCAGCACCCCACTCATGCTGCACTACAGTGTCAGTATTGGGATATTAACCCAAGTGCCTGGCATGGGGATAGAACCCACAGCCTACTGATCTCCCGGCTTCAGCGGTGTGTGTGCTACCTGCTGAGCTACTGACAATTATATTGTACATACCTTGAGATCAAATTTTCTTCTAACTGTCAGTGGACAATTCATTTAAAAGAACAGACCTCCAAGGCAAAACTTGCTGCAAAGGCTTTATTATGGTTTAATTAAAAATATGGGGAACATACTCCCATTCCAGCACTGATGGCAGGTGATGCCAAGATAACTCCGATTATACTCCATGGTTCTGAGGTATGGGGCAGTAATCCCTCTGAGAGCATTGAGCAACCATTATTATTTTATTTTAAAGCCCTTCTTCAAGTCCCCCTTTCAACTGCTTATGCAGTAGAACAGAATTAGGTAGACTTCCCATAATACCTTTTGCTAACATAAGATTAGCTCTTACTGGCTGAAATTAATTAACAGTCGGTGTAACAGCCTGCCAGATCTCTGTCTTAAAGAAAAATGTAGCTGGGGTGAGAAGGGTTTTCTGTCCCCCTGGCTGAAACTACTTCAAATAATACTGAGCGCAGCCGGCTGCAGGGTGCTCCCCAGCCTGCCCTCCAGAGCAAGATTCCAGGATTCCCTGAGGGGGATTCCGTCTTCTGCACTAGTGGTCTGGTGCCAAGCGCAGCCGGCTGCAGGGTGCTCCCCAGCCTGCCCTCAAGAGCAAGATTCCAGGATTCCCTGAGGGGGATTCCGCCTTTGCACTAGTGGTCTGGTGCCAAGTGCAGCCGGCTGCAGGGTGCTCCCCAGCCTGCCCTCAAGAGCAAGATTCCAGGATTCCCTGAGGGGGATTCCGTCTTCTGCACTAGTGGTCTGGTGCCAAGTGCAGCCGGCTGCAGGGTGCTCCCCATCCTGCCCTCAAGAGCAAGATTCCAGGATTCCCTGAGGGGGATTCCGTCTTCTGCACTAGTGGTCTGGTGCCAAGCGAAGCCGGCTGCAGGGTGCTCCCCAGCCTGCCCTCAAGAGCAAGATTCCTGGTACACTTCGGGAAAGCAGCTCCAGTCAAGCTTGCTAGCCATGAACTCAGTGGATGGTGCCTGAAATTCGGTCTACTATAGGCAGATTCAGCACTCTGTCTCTCCCTGACTGGCTTCAGCTCCTGGAGATTTGAACTGTCTGGCACAGTGCCCTGGAGCTCATCTTTCTGCTGACTAAATTTATTTTTTCCTAACCTCTGCAACTAAATCAGTGATGTGCCTTTGTGCCCACTGCTGAATTTGAATTGTTAGTGTAGGGAACTACAACCCTTTTTAATCTGTTAAGAGTAGAAAACTATACATTTTTGGTGTGTTTCAACTGCCTTAAGCTATTTAAGTATTAACAAAAGTTTGAAGTAAAAAGCTACTTTGTCTAACTGCTGAATTGCTGTTTCTCCCATCTGCCCCCCAAACCCCACTTGCCTTTTCCTCTGTATACTGATGATGCTGCTGGTGCTTAATACCAGCCCCTCCCACAGCCATTCTCTCCCTCTCTGGCTAACTTAGCACCCTTAATTTCTCACCTTGTTACAGAATTCTTTTGTCTCCTTACTTACCCTGCCTTCCAAACTCTGAAGCCTTTGTTCTGTTGGTACATATAAGCTGATTTCTCCATTCTCTTCTTTTCTCTTCAGGATTCCCTGTGGGGGAATCCATCTTCTGTGGTCTGGTGCTGAGTGTAGCTGGCCACAGGGTGCTCCCCAGCCTGCCCTCAAGAGCAAGATTCCAGGTACACTTCGGGAAAGCAGCTCCAGTCCAGTTTGCTAGCCATGAACTCAGTTGGTGAATGGTGCATAAAATTGGGTCTACTATAGGCAGATTCAGCACTCCATCTCTCCCTGACTGGCTTCAGCTCCTGGAGATTTGAACTGTCTGGCACAGTGCCCTGGAGCTCATCTCTCTGCTGACTAATTTTTTTTTTCTCTGCTGACTTTTCCTTTAGCAGATTATATCCTTTAGCCACTAGAGGGCCCAATTATTAGCACACTTACCCAATCCAATCCATCAGTCTTTGCCCCCTTTCTCTTCTACTTCTGTTAAGGCTTGTGCTTTAGGATCACTCCCTGTTGCCTAACACTTAGCCCTGTTCTACTCCCCTCCACCACCCTAACTTCATAAGCTCTGCACTCTCCTTACCTTCTGCTTTGGACACCTTTGCCTCTTTTTGCTTTGTCCATAAACACCTTTTTAATGCTGCCTCTACTTTTGTTTTTCATATCCCTGAACTCCACTAGTACCGGCACCCCACTCATTTACCAGCATCGCCACTCTATGTTGGGATATATCCCTTGGTGTACCCTACTGCCATCCAAAACACACTACTGTGCTCCCATGCTAGCCTCCCTCAATAATAACCAAGATAATCTCTTCCCCATCCCTGAGTACCCCTTCTCCTTCAGTTACTCATGCCCAGCAGTAACACACCAGCTAAAAAATCCATCAGAAGTAGATGGCATTCGTCTCACAAGCTCCTTGCTCACTATCTTGCTAGGATTGCACTTCTCCTGCTCCTAGCTGGGAACATACATCCAAACCCCAGTCTGCCCACCCTGGCATATGAACAACACAAGAGACAAGGCTCCATCAAGCTGGTGACTCTTAACATCTTCAGCCTGCCAGCTAAGCTCAATGCACTCCAAGTCTGGGTGTTACAACATAGGCCGGATGTTATAGCCCTTAACGAAACTTGACTCTCTCCTAAGGTCCCAGACAATGCTGTATCCTTTCCAGGCTATGCCCTGTTCCGACTTGACAGAATTGCCAAGAGAGGGGGTGGCTGTGCCATTTATTTAAGGGAAACTCTTAAAGGGCTAGTCATCCCATTCTCACAAATCCTAGCAGTTAAAATAATCCTGAGCCAGCAGGGAAAATCCCTCACAGTTGCATCAGTATACATCCCCCCACACGAACATGTTATAGGCTTCCAAATTATCACAGACTTCATGGACGACAGCACCTCCCATGGTGAGACAATTGTAATAGGTGACCTAAATGTAAATTGGCTAGCTCCAGAAGCTGACCCATATAAGGATGCCATTGCTGCCCTAGACATTACTCAAATGGTCACCTCTCCCACTAGGTTTCATTATAAGTCTGGTAGTAGCTCCTTACTTGACCTGATCCTCACCTCTCATCCCAGCAGAATCACTAACATGGAAGTTTTCCCAGATGCCCTCAGTGATCACGCCCCAGTTATTTGCCACTGGTCAAACAAGGCACCTAAACTGAAGTCCTCTATTTCCTATAAAAAAAATCTTAACAAAAGGAAAGCTTCCACAATTCCTTGCTGCCCTGTCAATGGTTGATTGGACACCCCTTGACTCCTTGAGCAGTGTTGACCAAGCACTTGACTTCTTCATTGCCCAGTTTAACAAAGTTTGTAACAGTTCCCCCCCATGTAAATGCAAAACACAGTCTACCACTAATCACTGGATTAACTCTGAACTCATCTCCATGATGTGAAACCAAGATTACCTCTTACATCTGAGCCATGGACTCAGGGAAACCACATGATATGCAGCTCTATAAGGCAGCTAGGAACCAGTGCACAATAGCTATATGCAGAGCCAAGCAAGTCTTCTGCAATCAGGAACTTACTAACTCCTGGAGAAATAGCAAACCCTTCTGGGAGAACATCAAGAGCCTCACGGGTAAACCAAACAAATCCTCCCCTACTATGAGGTTAACTGCTCCACTTTACAGGACCCCAAAGAAATAGCAGACTCCTTTAATCGCGCATTCACTGATCTTAGCAGTGTCCTTCCCCTCAACTTCTTTAACGCTGCCTGGCACTGCCTCAATAATAAAATCAATCTCCACAGTAATACCCCCCCATTCAACTTTAAGAGGGTATCCATGTCTGAAGCTAAAAGATACCTTAACAAAGTGCTAAGCAAAGCCAGTTTCAGCAGCGATACCCTTGACCTCAAACTCCTCTCTCTCTCCCTTGACGTTGTCCTACAACCTCTCACTAAACTTCTGAATATCTCACTCTCTCAAAAACAATTCTCCCCCAGCTCTGGAAATCAGCAGTGGTCACACCCATTCATAAAAGCTGTGCTAGGTCTCATCTCTCCAACTACCGCCCTATCTCTATCCTCTCACCACTCTCCAAGGTGTTGGAATGAATTGTAGCTGACCAGTTGTCTGAACACCTCAACAAATATAACTTACTCTGCCCACAACATGGCTTTAGAAAAGCCCATAGTACTACCACTGCCCTGCTTGACTTCACCAGCCATATTCATAAGGCAATTGACACTGGCCACCTACTGGGTGCAGTGTTCATTGATTTGACCAAGGCATTTGACACTGTGAACCACCAGCTCCTGCTTCACTCATTCTCCTCCCTTGGACTATCTAATGATGTAACCAAATGGTTTGAAAGCTACCTCTTGACAAAGAGCCAAAAAGTCAAAATCGTTGACTCTCTCTCAACTGCCCTTCCTGTCTGCTCTGGTGTGCCCCAGGGTTCCATCCTTGGCCCTCTACTTTTCAGCCTTTTCATCAATACTCTTCCTGCAGCTTGTAATAATAACTTAATACTCTATGCCGATGATGCAGTCCTCTATTCTTCCCATACTAACCCCGTCTCACTCGCCATGGTGCTACAGATGAACTTCAGCCTAGTTGAAACCTGCCTTCTCCAACATAAGCTGTTGAATTACAAAAAAACAAAGTCCATGCTGTCCCATAGCTCTCACAGCAAATACAGATTCATAAACTTCACTGTACATAATGAACTTGAACAGCCATTTGAGAAAGTGCAGGAGTTTAAATACCTTGGTATTACCATTGATTGCACAATGTCTTTCAGCTCACATGTTCAACACATCTTAAAATCAGTCAACTCAAGAATTGAGGTCCTCTACCGCCACCGTTGCTGTCTTACCAA
Source organism: Neoceratodus forsteri (assembly GCA_016271365.2). Lineage (NCBI taxonomy): Eukaryota > Metazoa > Chordata > Ceratodontiformes > Ceratodontidae > Neoceratodus > Neoceratodus forsteri. Next base: position 12,939,555 of record JADMNL010000038.1, on the reverse strand, counting down.
AGAAGCTATTCACGCAACGATAACTGCCTCAATCCTACCCATCATTACTTGGTATTTTGGGGCATAAGTAGGCTAATTGCCCATCGAGAATGCCCCCCACAATTTTGTGGGACATCAAGAGTTAAATAACATTTAGCCAGAGGTCAAAATTTGTTTTAAATATTTCAAAGTTCTTACTGTTCACAATATAATCTGGTAATTTGTTCCAGATTCATGGTACCCTTATTGTGAAAAAATGTCATCTCTTGCTAATTTTTGCTTTTTATATTTCCATTTGTCTAGAATGCAATCTCGGTACAAGTTTTCTATCTGCATGGTGAATCCCACATTGCTCCATTAGGGCAGGATTTTTAAGAATGTTATAGAGGAACAAGAGATCTCTGTTGTACCTTCTTGTTTCTAAGGAATGTAGTTCTAGCTTCTTTAGCCTGTCAGTATAACGTAGTTGTGCCAAATGGGGAACCATCCTTGTTGCCCTCCTCTGAATACCCTCAACCCTCTCTATGTCCCCCTTGAGATAGGGGTTCCAGAACGGTGACCTGTAATCTGTCTGTGGCCTAATATAGGTTCTGTAAAGGGGAATGATGCAATGTTCTGATTTAGCTACAAAGGTTTGGTCAATTTTTCTAAGGAGTCCATTGGAGTGCTTAGCCAGTTTTTTCCAATGATCAGTGGAGGAAAGTTTATTATTAACTCTAATCCCAAGGTCTATTTCATTACTTGCAATTTTTAATATAATATTATTTAGTTTGTAGGACTGAAGCGGGTTATTTTTGCCGAAGTGCAATACAGCACATTTTTCAATATTAATTCCATTTCATTAGTTTCTGCCCAAGCCTCAGTTTCCGATAGGTCTTTAAGTAATTGATTACTGTTATCTATTGAGTCCACTTTCCCTCCCAGTTTGGTATCATCAGCAGATTTAGGTAAAAAGTGTTAGAGCTGACGTACATGTCTGAAATTAATAAATTAAATAAGATTGGACCAATGACAGAGCCCTGTGGGACCCCACTTGTTAGCCTGTCAATATCTGATAGGGTTCCATTAATTTTTACCTGCTGTATTCTGTTTATTAACCAGTGGTCTATCCATTTAATTAGATGTACAGAAATCCCTAGATGTAGAAGTTTAGTAATCAACTTCTCATGAGTTACTCGATCAAGGGCTTTGCTATAGTCTAAGAGAAGAACGTCCATGGGAGTATTAGTGTCTATGTCCTGGTTAATATGATTATAAAAAGCTATGATGTTGGAAGTGGTTGAGTGGCTCTGTTTAAATCCATGCTGAGTTGGGTCATTAAAATTTGAGTTTTGAAGTTTTATTTCTATTATGTTTTTTTATGATTCTTTCTAATATTTTACAAGGTACAGAAGTTAAGCTAATAGGGCGATAATTTTCTGGGGTTGATCGACTCCCTTTTTTAAAAATAGGTGTTACATGGGCTAACAACCAGTCAGCTGGCACTGTAGAATCCTCAAGAGATTTGTTAAAAATAATAGGGGGATACAGATTGTATCAACTGTTTCTGACAAAAACCTGGGACTGATTCCATCCGGTCCTGGACTTCCTTTTTTATTAAGTGTTTTTAAAATGTCCTTTGTTTGATTAATTGTTATACAGTAGTTGTATTTATTAGCTATTTTTACTGTTTGGAATGGATACATACTGGCCTGGATATTCAAACTGCGCTCAAAACTGGCGCAACAGCAGGAGCAAGCGCAAACCAGTTGCGCAAATGCGCAACAGGTGCGATATTCAAACATGGAGCAGAGCAAATTGTGCAAGCAACCAATGTCTGAATATCGCACATACTGCACCATCGCGCAACCAGGAAGGAGAAGCTGAGCCAAAATGTTGCACTATGGCGCAACCATGGAAGCTTAGCTGAGCATTCCAGAGCTGCCATAGCGCAAGCACAGCCCCCAGAGCAATGGAACTGCACATCCAGGGAGGCAGGCTGGGGCCCCGCCAGCCATGCCACACATGGGCACAGGAACACACTGCAGAACCCACACCACACGCACCCCCAAGCACAGCATCACTGGGGTGGGACGGATGATCCACGTGCCCATGGGGACAAGCCAACAAAGCATAGCAGAGCCCTGACACCCCAGCACAACCACTGGCAGGCGGAGAGTGCCACACAGGGGTTGACAACCACAGTGCACATCAGCCCCCGTGATGCCAGCAGCGACCCTGCACTGTGACCCCAAGACACCACCATGTGCAGTGGACTGGCACTGCAGGAAACCATGCAGACCCCAGCACACGCCAGCCCCATGCAACACAGAAGCCTACAAGCCAGACACACTTGTGCACCCAGCAGTGGGTGGCAGCAGATGGCAAGACCAACCGAAAGTCACTGCCATGCTGGAGATACTCCCCATGCACACACATGCACACACACACACACACACACACACACACACATACCAGCCCAGATGGTATGTACACACCTGCAACTGAGCACCCATAGCCAGCTGCAAATCAGAGACCAACACAGTATTCATATATCAAAATAGAAATGTATATTAAACATAGTGCAACAAGAACAATAAAACTATTTACAAGGGGACGGGTACAAGGAAGGGGTGTTCAAGAGGGAAGGATTAAAAACTTGGAGAGGGAAGGCAGGGTGGTAGGGATGGAAGAAGTGGGAAGGGTAATGCGGGCTACGGCCCAGCCGGCTCCTGGTCCTCCCCCTGCTGGCGCCCCATTCCAGTCTGCCCCTGATGGCGTCCATGCCTCCGTATCGCTCGCAGGATCCTGTGGCTTGCCACGCTGACCTCTGTGAGGCGACAGACATCCCGCTGCATCCTCCTTAGAACCTCGAGGCCTAGGAAAATGGGAACACAGTCAATGGCTGTGACTGACCACAGCCCTGAACACCACCCAACCTGCAAGCCATATAGCCCAATGTCCCGCACCTGTGATGGCATGCACCCACCCACAGTGAACATGCACATGGCCATCACAAACAGGTGGCACCAGCTATGCGCACCACCGCCCACACACACTGCCCACGTCAATCACAGTACAAACTAGGCTGGCAAGTGATGTGGCAACGTGGTGCGATGCCAGTTACACAGCTATGTGCCCAGTGCATGCCTGGACCACCAGTGACGCATACACAGACGTGCCGTGATACTGCACTGTGATGCAGGTCACCTGTGTCATGCCTACATACATGGATACATAGACAGTGTCGGCAGATAAGGGCCTATGGGACCCAGTCTGTCCATTTGACCTTGTAAGTTCACTCTTTGTCCTATAAGTCTGTTGCCCTTACCCTGACCTCCAGAATTCCTTTATGACTAACCCATGCATTCATAAATCCCATGACCAAGTCAGCCCCCACCACTTCCTCTGGCAGGGTGTTCCACTTGTCCACCACCTGTTCTGTGAAGAAATTCTTTCTCATGTTTCCTCTGAATCGTCCCCCCTCCAACTTCATCCCATGCCCTCTAGTCCTGGAACATCCTTTACACTTAAAAATACTGTTTTCCTGCACTCTGTTCCCCCCTGTAAGATACTTGTATGTCCCCATCATATCCCCACACCCTCCTCCCCTCCAGGGAGTACATGTTCAGTTCCGTCAACCTGTCTGCATAGGACTTGTGATGCAATCCATGCACCATCCGTGTCACCCTCCTCTGAACCCTCTCCACCCAGTCCATGTCCATACGTAGGTATGGTCTCCGGAACTGTACACTGTACTCCAGTGTGGGGACTCACTAGTGTTTTGTATAGTGGAATTATGACCTCCCCTTTGGTTGTGTCCCGCATGGCTGGTGGTCTTGCCCCCCCAGCATGCAATAGTATCCATGAAGTAATGATACTTACACTCCTCCAGCAGCTGGGTCTGACGCTGCTGCTGCTGTTGGGGCACAACACCCCCCGGCACCGGGGCCCTGGCACGGTGGCCCTGTGTCCTCACAATCCGGCCTGTGGAAGACATATGTTGAGACAAACATCAGTGTGACTCAAAAGCAGAGTGCCCCCTGCCCCAGTGAGAGTGCCTGCCCACACAGCCATAACCATCCATCGCACAGCTGCACACACTGACACAGCCCACCGTGTCCGAGCCGGCACCTATGCACAGCCACCCAAGCACACACACACCCACAGAGAATATGGGTGCATAGATGGTACACTCACCTGGCTAGGCACCACGCCCGCCTGGCACATGAGCGCAGCGTCGCGAGATTTCGGCTCCCTCCGGGAGGTCACTGTACCGTGCCGGCACTGCTCAGCAGACCGCCCCGCCAGTGACCTCCACCAGGTCAGTGGCCACTTGCTGCCACACTGGGTCCTAGGCATGGTGAGGGGCCTCACCATACAGTGCCTCACAGTGGGGCTCCACCAGGGCCTGGGTTGGCCACTTCAAGCTGGCTCCAGGACACCGCCCTCCTCCTAGCCATGGCACCAACTTTACAGCAGGCAATTTGGCGCCCTGCGCCCATAACCCGCGTGGAGTTGTTGCGCAATGAACCACCACAGGCTCCAATCGCTGTTCGAACAGGCGCCCGTCCTTCCATGCGCTGTCACCAGACAAGCGCAATGAGGACGTACACATGGCATGCCAACAGCGCCAGGGGTCAGGAGGGCATACACAGGTCACGGCAATGACACAAGGCTCACGCACAGCGCCATAGGATGTAGGCATCCTCGCGCGACTGCCAGCTGAGCACCAGTGCCACAGTGGACTATCGCGCAGTAGTGCCACAGTGCCATATAGTGCCCAGTGCTGTAGCACCACTGGCACAATGGTGGCCATGGTCTGAATCGCCTATCGCGCTCAGCAGGTCTGCAGCACGATAGACGCATGCATAAGCTGTCTGGGCATGCGCAATGCAGTGTGGCACACAGCCACAAACCTGCGCCATTGGCTCAGCCGGACCTTCCGTATTGCGCAAAGCGCAAATACGTGATATTCAGCCGACATATGCAAATCATGCGATCAGCCATTCAAAGGTGCAGTGGCGCGATTAGCATGTCATTAAAGTTGCGCCACACCTCATTTGCATGTGTTGCGCTATAAAAATGTGACAGTGGGTTGTGCTGGCCAGATTTGGTTACTGCAGGTGAGAGGTGAGTTACATGCTGTGTGATGCTCAGGACAATGCTCATGGGCGGAGGATGATAAAGGCTGAGGGGGCTGAGCATGAAAAGGGCACTAGAAAGGGACAAAGGCACCCTTCGATCAGTATCTGCCATGCGGAGTGGAAGCGTGAGGGCTTCCGCCCCGGGCCGGCAGCTATGCTCATGGGGAAATGCTGTCGACTGCACAGTGACAGGTGTCCACTTCCACCCATACAGATCACCATGACTGACCAGAGCCAAGCTGAGGGTGTGGATGGCGGGCGTGGGAGGCCGAACTTCACGCGGCAGAGGCGGAGCCCCTTCCAGGCCTACCTGGAGGATGAGCCACTAGTGAGTGGACGGAGGGCACCCTCAGGAACGTGCAGCTGCATGGGAGGGGTAGCTCGGCCGTCAACCTGCACGGAAGCCACCAGCACTCTGTGCAGGAATGCAAGAAGAAGATGGGACTGACCCAGGAGGCTGAAGGAGAAGGTGGCAGCCTTCGGGCGGCAGCTGGCACTGGTGGGGCCCACCAGTGGTGTTGCAGCTGACCCCACAGAGGAGACACTGGTTGCGCCATGCAGCCGAGTGCCATTGCGGGCGATCAGGTGGAGGATTCCAGACAGGTGGAAGCTCATCACTGCACGGTATGACATGGTGGTTTTGTTGGGGGGCTGTTGTTCCATGCACTCATGTACTCTCTTTCTGTTACAGATCCTGTTCGTCTTCAGGAGACGGTGGTGGTGGTGGGTCCAGACAGTGATGCAGACCTGCTGGACGTGGAGGAGGGACCATCCACCTCCGCCACCAGCCTGCAGGCACTGCAGCAGCATGCACGCTGGGCCAACAACTCCGGTGTCAGTGATACGGGTGCAGGGGGTGCACAGCAGTCTGGCATGCAGGTGTGCCAGCATACTGTGCCTATGGCAGTGGCACGCACCTGCACCATTGATGATAGCAGGCCTGCAATGGGCAGTGATAGGTGTGTGTCCCATGACGGACACATGGCAGGCCAGCACGTGCCCCTGGGCCTTCCTGGTTCACACCTGTGTACCAGCATGCTGGCACAGTCCCAGGCTGTGCCTGTCAGCACCGGTGGGGCAGCACCGGTGGCTGTGCAGGTGTCTGGCACTGTTGTCAGCATGGAGGTGGAACAGGTGGACCTGGGGGCTCAGCAGTTGGAGGGGCGGCAGCAGCAGTCGCACACCAGGTCTGGGGTACAGTGTCAAGCAGTGGCACATGTCCACTGCCCTTTGATCCGCCCATACCTGGTCCTGGCGAACAGCGCCCACCCTCAAGGGGTGCTGTGCACCAGGACTGTCCACACCCTGGGGGTCACGATGCCATTGGGGCACAGTACCCATTGGACGCGCACATCCGCCTGCTGCAGGACTCGGTACAGCTGCAGGGGCGGGTTGCAAGGTCCGTGGAGGCACTGTCTGTGTCCGTGGAGCGGCATAGCAGGGAGTGTGCTCAGGACCGAGCCGAGCTGGTCCTTATGCGGATGGATGTGACCACTGCCATTGACAGGCTGACCCAGGCAGTGGTCTCTGTCACGGACGCAATGGCCACACTGTCAGGTGCCCCTGTACCCACACACCCCACACAGTCGCTCTCCACTCCCTGTTCCGGCGTCATGCGACACCAGGCCTGTCGATGCCGTGTTCTGCTGTGGGCATCCCGGCACCCCTGGTGCAAGTTTGTTTAGCAGGATGCAGACCCCTGTGTGGGCAAGGTCGCTGTCATGCGCAGTGGGACCCTGGTGGTGCACCAGCGCCACCCGATGTGGCCCTGCTCAGCCTGCCAGTGCTGCTGGGCACGCGGGCCGCCCACGCATCCGTGGTGGCCGTGGGACAGTGCTACCTGACTGAGCTGTCTCCCAGTGCAGGCCCTGTCTGGTGCTGCCCTGTGTGCAATGTGTGTCATGGTGGGCAGTGCACTGCTGGGTGCTCTGCTCACCAAGCTGACTCCGGACCACCTGCACACTCTCCCAACTGCTGTCCACAGGTGCGTGTGCATGATGATGCCTGCATTGCACTGTACACCAAGGTGCAGGTGCCCAGGTCCTGACACGTCACGGGACAGTCCAGGTGGTGGGGGTGGTTGGTGGTGCTGTGTGTTGACAATGTCATTTCCGCAGTGCTGTGCTGCTGCCCATGTATGCTGCCTGGTGTGTGTGTGTCCATATGAGTGCTCACCCTCTCTGATGGTGTGTTGGTATGCCTGGAACCTTCAACTCCCTGACCTTCATGCACGTGTGTTCCCTGTGTGCCTGTGGTTTGCGCATGGACAGTGTTGCCTGCACATGTCCCCTTGACTTACCTGTGTTGGGCGTAGTGCTCTTCTGCAATGGTGTCCTGATGCAGCTAGGCCTGTCGGGTCAGTCGGGGGTCCCTCCGTCCTGGGGGGGCTGCTCATCACTAACATCACCGGCGCCACTGGCGTCCCCATCGCTGTCCCCCTCTTGGACCTGTACGGCTATCCCATGGTCTTCGGCCATGTTGTGCAGGATGCAACAGGCCAGGAATATCCCACAGGCCTTTTGGGGGCTGTACTGTAGGGCTCCGCCGGAGGTGTCCAGGCATCGGAAGCGTGCCTTGAGCATCCCAAACACCCGCTCTATGATGTTACATGTTGCGGCATGTGCCTCATTGAAGCATAGCTGCGCTGGGGTCGTGGGGCCTGGTGCGGTGTGAGCAGCCAGGGACGGAGTGGGTATCCCAGTCACCTGTGTGGAGATAGTGGAGATCAGTGTCATGTCAGGTCCATATTGCCCATATCCTTGTGTGCCACTACCATGGCACCTGTGTCATTCCACCCTTGCCCAGGTTTGCATTCCATACATGTGTACTCACCCACTAGATGACCCGTGGGGATGTCCCCACTCTCGAATCGATGGCACAGTGCAGACTGGTGCCATATAGACATCATGTGCTCCGCCAGGTGTGGCACAGACATTGATAATCGCCCAGTGGCATCACACACCACCTGGCAGTTGACACTGGAAAACCCTTTCTGTTCCGATGCCTGGCGTTGGGGCCAGGTGGCATCTGAATAGCCATCGTGGTGCAGTCTATGGCCCCTAGCACGCCAGGCATACGTGTTACCCTGTGGAACTCCTGCATGTTTGTTTATGCGGCTCTGCGCGATTGCTGGAGAAATGGATGTACTCCGCAGCATGAGGCAGCAGTGCGCTGAGGAATTGGGTGAGGATGCGTGACGTGGCCGACTGTGTAATGCCTGTGTGTCCCTGTTGGCCTCTGGAAGGTGCCCGTGGCAAGCAGGCACATGCAGGCTGTCACCTTGGTCTCCACGGACAGGCGTGACTCTGTCGTGAGGTGCCTGCATCACATCACTGCACAGCTCACAGAGCCGTCTCAGTATTGCCCTGTTCAGGTGGTACCAGCCCACAATCTCGGCGTCTGTGTACAGCTCAAGCTGATGCGGCACGATACCGCTTGTCGAGCATACCGCAACGGGCTCCTCTGCCACGCCCCTGCAGCATGGTGTCTCACCTCTCATTACAGCTTCCATGTGGAAGCTGGCACTGTCCATCTCCTGGCTTCTGCCCCCTGGCTGCTGTTCCTGTGTTACCCCGCTGCCCCCACTGCTGCTTCCACTGCACCGGGCAACCCCACTGGCCTCTCTGTCCTCCTGGACCCACTGTCCCTCTCTGCCCTTCCAGCTCCTGTCTCTCTCTCTGTCTCTCTCCCCCAGTTTGCTGCCTGCTAGGGTTCTTGCACCACTTCCTTGAGCCTTTTTATTTTGGCTCAATTCCGATACTGCGCAACTTCCGGCTGAGCCACTCTTGCGCATTGCGCAAGTGTTCGATTATCGCATTGTGCACTTTATGCATGGACCCGCCCCCTTCAGTTGCGCATGCCTTCATTTCCATTGCGCTGTTGCTCAGCATGTTTTTGGTGGCGCAACTGGCCCCTTCTGAATATCGCAGAATGGCGCATTTTTGGAGTTGCGCACGTGCAACCCTGTTGCGCATGGCGCAACCCTTTTGAATATCTGGGCCACTCTGTTTTGAAAATACAGAACAGAAATAGTTATTCAGTTTGTCAGCTGTTTCTTTATCTGATGTTATTGGCTTTTCCTCTACTATTAGTGGTCCTACTTGCCTAGTATTCCCTTTTTTTTGGTTTAAGTAGGAAAACAAAGATTTGTGTCCATCTTTCTTATGTGCTATCCTAAATTCAAGATTTTGTTTAGTTTTGAATATTGCTGTTTTACATTTTTTTACAGAAGCTCTATAAAATAGTCAATTTTTGTATTATTTGGGCTTTTTGTGAGTTTGGAAAAAAATCTTTTTTTTTTTTTGCTTAATTAGTTTCTTTATGTTATTGTTTAACCATGTTGGGATTTTTTGTTGTATTTCTTTTTTGTTGGAACAAATTTAGCTTCTAGGTCAGAGATGATTTTTTAAAGCTGATCCAGGCTTGTTCTAAAGTAAGGGGTAGTAATATATTTTCCCATTGCATATTTTTTAGGTAATTATTTATTAACTTAAAATCAGTTTTATCGTAATTTCTTAATAATATGTTATTTCTTGAATATTGTTGATGATATAATAGGGTAAATTGTATGGATTTATGGTCACTATTTCCCAGGGGGGTCAGACACACAGAGGTTAGAGATATTGTCAGCGGTGGTCAGCAGGAGGTCTAGTGTGTTGTTTCCTCTGGTATTTTCAACAATTAACTGTTTTAATCCCAGATCTATTACATCAGAAATACAGTTTCTTTTCAGCTTCTGACCTTCCGGTTAAAATTTTCCAGTTGATACTTGGAAAATGAATGTCCCCTAGTATTATTACATTTCCCTTGCTTGCAAGTTACTTGATTTCTCTAAGTAGTAGATTTGTGTATTCTGATTTTGCATTAGGTGGTCTGTAACATGTCCCTAGTAGTATTTGTGGTTGTCCTTTGAATTCGATTGTGACCCATTGGCTCTCAGTAATGGTTTACATTTTATTTTCAAAGGAAGGGATATCATTTCTCACATACATACAAACTCCTCCTCCTTTTCTATCTATTCTATCCTTGTGGTAAAGTTTGAAACCTGGTATGTTTTTTGACCACTCAGAATTGGTATCCCACCAAGTTTCGGTTACTGAGATAATGCCTATATCTAGAGTATTAATTTTTACTTCTAATTCTGCTATTTTGATATCATTCAGTGACCTTGCATTTATGGACAGTACATTAAATAATTTCTGATGGTTCATCCTGTTGTTTAGAGATGTGGGGATAAGTCCATTCTCCCCCCTTGGTTATTAGTTTAAATGTTTATGAATGAATGAGGCAATTTTCTTGAGTTCAGTTAATAATGTCTTGTTAATATTGTTGGTTCCTACATAGATTATTGCTAATGATTTGTTGGTTTTATCTTTAAATATAGTACTGGCCATTTTAGTAATGTCAGATATTCTAGTCCCCCTGTAGCTAGAGCATGTATGATTATTTTTGTCTGGATTACATATTAATCTATCTATATATTTAATAATGGAATTATCCAGGACAAAACTTGGTTTAGGGGCCTGGGTAGTATTGTTAAATTCTGTGCTACCCTGCCTGTTAATCCATGGAGATTGTAATGTGCTGTGTTCAGAAGCTGTTACAACTGATGTTTTATTGGGACTATTGGTATGAGATGTAATTGGGGTATCAACGTGGACTGGTTCTATATCCTGGACTATGGGGTCTTCATCTAGTTTTAATGATTCAAATCTATTATTTAAAGAGCTTGTCTTCTACGGGGCTGCCATTGATACCACCCTAAAACGGGTCAAAACAGCCCTTAACAAATGCTGTAGACTTCTCATTCGTGCAGGGAAGCATATACATACCTGTGATCTCTACAAGCAATCCAACTGGCTCAATCTAAATGGTAGACTTGCCTACCAGACCTGCCTGCTGGCTAAGGAAATTTGTCTTAACCTCACACCCCCTGCAACTCATGCCTTAATGTTGCCCGCAGTCACTGTACATTTTACATGCAGTTCCCTCAAACCAACATTTATCGTTCCATTCTGCCGTACCAACCAGGCTCAACATGCTTTCCCCACCACAGCCCCCCTGCTGCTAAACAACCTTTCCCCTGAAATTGCAGCTGAAAAACAAGCTTGGCCCATTCAAATGTAAACTCCAACAGCACCTCACTGACCTCAGCAGCTATGACTGCTCCTCCTAGGCTTACAGCTTGGTTTCACCTCTCCTTCCTCCTGCCCTGCTACCCTTCCAACTTCTCTCTGCCCCTCCATCCCCTGCTACTCTCCATCTCTCTCCCACCCCACCTACCATTCTACCCCCTCTCACCACACACCTACCATTCCACCCCTCTCCCGCTCCTCTCCTCCTGTCTCCCCCTCTATATCACCCTATCTCTTGTTGCTCCACCCCAGACTACCTAGCACTTATCTTTCTGTTCTTGCATTTACAACAATGTCAAATCCTTGACTGCCTACCTCCCTTTTTCCCCACCCCTTCCCCTCTTGTCCCCCACCCCTTGCTCCACTTATGTCACCCCAGGATGGTTTTCATTTGTATCTATGTTTTGTTATATTTACGCCCGTATTGTTAATTGTGCATTATTTGCCACTGACCATTTTCTACTGTGCTAGTCTATACACATGTACTGTTTTTTGCTACTAAGTTAACCTCCTGACCTGTATTGTATCTTACCTCTGCTTACTTCTGTGTTAACTTCCTGACCTTGTATTGTATCTTACCACTGTTTTGCTTGCACACATTGCTGACGCAGAACCTTTGTAAAAGAACCCTTGGTTCAAAGGTATTTGTAATCCTAGTAATAAATAAATAAAAAAAAATAAAAAAATTATCGAAAGCATCCTTGTCTCATTTGTGGGAGGACTCACTGAAAGGGATAAAAATATCTCCTCTTTTCAAATCCATATTGAAACAAAGGCTCTCTCAGTAAGCTCGGAACCATCAAATGTCCTTAATTAGTTTACAGAAATGAGCTACATGGTATTAAACAAACAAGACTGACCCCTTTATCGAAGAATATTTGTTACTACTTTGGGTTAGGAAATTAATTACCTGGGCAAGACTAGGCATTTTAGTCTCTAGACATCCTTTTCTCAATAGATCATTTTTGACTGGTTCTTCTGATTTAAGTAGATGTAATAAAGGTTTCCAGGAAACCCTTTATCATATGATAATTAAATGTCCCCTCTATAATTATGCACAAGAACTACTACTAAAATCATTCTGCAGTCATTCAATCATTTTCCGTGGCTCAGCAGGTAGCACACTCACCTCTAAGTTCAGGAGATCAGAAGGCTGTGGGTTCTAGCCCCACATGAGGCACTTGGGTTAATATCCCAGTACTGACACTGCAGTGCAACATGAGGGGGGTGCTGCACTCCGGAGGTGCCATCTTTCAGATGAGACATTAAACTGAGGTCCCATCTGCCTTTTCTGGTGGTAGCTCAGGTGGATAAAGAAGATCCCATGGCACTTCTTGAAAAGAGTAGGGGAATTATTATTTATAAAATCAAAAGACAATCCAAATACAGGAATAATACTACAAATCATTTCACAAAACTTCCAAACTTAAAAGATACCTGAACAACATTCTGACAACAAACTATTCAAAAATCTGACTCGGTAGGTGACTAAAGGAAAGGCTGCTGTATTCAATAATGCTAAAACTACATTTACATAATTTACCTAAATGTGGTTCCAGAGCATTTGAAAATGGTAAAATCAGCCTTCCAATTTAGAAAAAAACTGTCTTGCCAGCCTCCTAAAATGGCCACCAAATGTGATGTGATGTCATCTGAGCCACAGTCAGAGCGATATACGGCTCTCTGTAGTGTTAACTAGTTCTTTTTTCCCTTTGTATAGAAGTGTTCCACCCAAATGGTCAAAACCATGCGCATTATTTTGTATAATGCACGTGTTAGGCTATGGTTCTGTTCATTTTGTTTACCTAAACATGCTGAAAATGTGTTTAAATCCAACCGATTTTCTCTGTGGCAAACCACAGTGCAATACAAATCTTGAATAACCTGGTGGTCTAGTGGTTATAGTGGATCCAGGATGCTATAATGGGGGTGCTGGGGTTGTGTGCATGCTTAATATGCACTTTTTAACATTTTTATTAAACCTTTATATTTTCTGCTATTATTCTTTTCTAGTATGTTTTGACAGAATCTACAAATGTAATCCTTAGTTTGAATGTAAACATTTGTACAATCAATAAATCAGACTTCTTCAACAAAGTGAAATGCAGCAGCAGCTGCAAGCAAGTACATTACTATGTGGGGGGGGTTGTAGCCACACCCTTCACCACCCCTTAGAGCCACCACTTTTTTGTAGCAACATTCTTGTGCAGTCCAATGTTACAGTTCACACTTTCTCGAAACTTAAATATATGTATGTCTTGTCCTCTTTGTTATAGAGTGGTTTTATACACACTGTATGCCAAAGTGCTTTACGAGCAATACTAGACTGATATTGAAGTGACTGAACGTGTAGTGGCAGCTGTTCCATACATTAATGTCCACACACAGCCTTGGACAGTTGCATGCACTGGTTTTATAGGAAGGGGAATGTTGGCCAGGACAATGGGGTCAGGTAGTGATCAAGGTGGTGGCAGCCGCACATCTTATTTCTCATAGTAATCTGCTCATATTTCTCTCCTTCTGTCTTCCCCTTCCCTGAATATAGCAGTACCTTGTGAGTGGCCTTCTCAGTCCCCCTCTGGTATTCAGTCTTCACTATTTCTCCTCACTCTGAAAACTGGTGAGCTCATCACCTTTCTGCATAATGAATGCAAGTAGTACAGTTCCCATTTTATTTTGACATATTAAATATAAAAATATCTTTCCAGTAAGTCAGGCTGATATCAGCAGGGAACAAGGGGAATGATGGGCTTTCCTATCATTAAAAGATCTAAGTTACCTTTGATTAGGCACTATTACATGGCAGGTGTGTACATCATTATGCACATCATTTAATAGTGCCTTATCATAGGTGGCTTAGATCTTATAAGAGTAGGAAAGCCTATTTTTCCACTTGTGTCATGCTGCTATCAGCCTGGCTTACCAGAAAATCATGTTTATTATTAATATGTAACTATAACACGGGAGACTGTACTAACCACGTTCATGATGTGGACGGGTAGTGAACTCACCAGTTTGTGGTGTGGGGAGCAGGTGAGAAGGATGAATGCCAGAGAGGAACTGAAGAGGCCATTCCAGCAGGTTACAGCTACATTCAGGTTAGCTGAAGACATGAAGGAGGACGCTGAGCAGATAACTGAGATCTGAAATGTGGGTCTGCCAGCATTGTGCTCACTACCTGACTGTGGATGAGAGTAGCCAACAATGACAAATACTCAGAGTGGCAGGGCTGCACCTAAACTGTTAACTTGAATTCAGTGTAGGGAGATTATGGGGGGCGGATATTGACATTTGTCAGGACAGTAGTGAGGGAGCTGTGTATAGCTCATTCAGGATTTGGAAGGGTGGTAGCCAGCCAACACACATTGTGGAGTAGAGCACAGAAAAGTACTGGAGAAGAATGGCTGGGAAGGTGAGAAAAAAACACAACAGGGAGCTGTACATACTACCATCACTGTGCAGAAGGGTGGTGATCCACTTAATATTTACTGTGGGAGCAGAAGTCAGACATTGAGAATGTGAACTGGAGAGAGATTTGAGAGCCATTTTTTAACAGTGCCAGCTTATGATGTGTATCAGTATAGGTGTGCACAACCCTCTGAGGTACAAGATTACAATCTGAGATGTGATAATTCTCTTCATGAGACCGCTAGCTCATATGCCTCCCCAGGCAGCACTAAGGACAGGGTATGGATGGTGGGATGTTCAACAGAAGGCAGGCTAGGTGCAGGGGGTTCACATGGAAAAAGAAAGCCTTATTTGTGGATTAACAAGAGAGCATGAGCTTTGGAACTGAACAAGATCTCTACTTTGCTGTGTGACCCTGAGCAAGTCAATAAACTTCATTGTGCTCCCAGGTCATACCTGTAAACAAGCTTTCAGCTTAGTATGTCTTTCCTGGTTAAGAAAAAACAAAATTCAGTGCATCATATAACCACTAGATCATCAGGTATTTGAAGTGTTGTACTGTAATGCAGTCTGCCAAAGAAAAAATCAGCTGGATTGCAAGACATGTTCGGCAAGTTAAAGTAAACAAAATGAACAAAATCATAGCCTAACATGTACTGATCAAAATAATCCATTAGGTAATACATGGCGTTGATCATTCTGGTACAACAATTCAAAATAAAGAGGGAAAGAAGAACTAGTTAGCACTATAGAAATATATGCGGAACTCTGTCTGTGGCTCAGATGATGTCATCATGACTCATCACCTAACACACTTGGCAGACATCTTAGGGAGAAGCCAAGGCTGTTTTTTGAATGTGAAAGGCTGATGTTTACATTTTTCAAAAGCTATGAAACTGCATTTATGTTATTTACATAAGTGCAGTTTTAGCATACATGTAAACAGCAGCCTTTCTTTACCTCCACATGAAGCCTGATTTTGAGTTTGCAGTTTTAAAAACTGCTTGTTTAGGTACCCTTTAAACCAAATAATATTTCATACTGGGCTCTTACACAGAATGAAGCAAAAAAACTCCCTCCCCCACTTAGGCATGGGGAAATTTTAAGATGAAAAATAAATCATAACCCAATCCAAAGTGCTGCACATACTAATAAAAACTCCAAAACAAAGGAAAAAAGGTCAGAAATCCAAACAAAATATCAAATAAAGTCCAGCTTAGTCCAATACAGTCGAAAAGTTTCATAATCCAATGTCAGTAAAAATCCTGAATAAAGGAACAGTGAAAATACAAATGATCCATTGTCTCCACTTGTGTTATACATAAGGGTCATAAGCAAAACAATCAGTTACCATCTTGTGTTTATGATTCCCCTAGTACTTATTCTATAATGGCACCCAACCAGGCTATATCCCACATTTTCTGTGGAATGCGTTTTTCTCCAAGTCTCCGAAGGACCGGTTTCTGTTCCACAGCTGACATATGTGAAAACGGTACCTGCCCCATAATAACATTGTACATACTTTTCCGAGATAGCTGCGCTACTTGCCCCATACCAATATGCCATTTCTTTATATAATCAAAAACCACCACCCCCGGTTCCTCAATAAATGGTATCTGCTTTTATTTTTATGGATAAATACCCCTTCTTCCCATTCTTGTAAAGTATCTTTCAACTCCCCACTAGCCCAAATATCCCTTGGCTTCCTCATCTGCCTTATCAATACTGCCAAATTTGAATAAACACCGTAAAAAAAAAAACACTAAAGGATTGAGCATACCCACCCTTTCATCCTTAATGGGCAAGTATAAAAAATTCCATTTAATCAGATTTAACCTACTCCCCCAAAACAGAAAAAAGAACCATGCCATCAGTTTAGTTTCTAAGCTTCTGGGTATTAAATAAACATGACTAAGAAATAGAAACATAGGGACAAGAAAGGTATTTATAAGGAACACCTCTTCCGCTTACTCATCTTCCACGTATTCCATTGACTAACCCACTCTCTTCCTTTATTTAAACAGTACTCCCAGTTATACATAGCCATATCTCCAACCCCAAAATAAATTCATAAAGTTTACAGGGACCACTAGTAACCAAGATATCCATGATCTTAGTACCCTCCACTGTCTGGTTCTGTAACCTAAGACAAATACTTTTGTCCACATTTAATTTAGCACCAATCACCAATAATAATTGATTAAGTACCCGATTCGCCAGTCCCTCTGTTTCTCTATCTTGTATCAGGAAACATAAAACACCAGCCGTTCTCAATTCCGGACTGTCACACAACCGCACACCAGATAAATGAGGGGACATATTTAAAATTCTAATGATAGGATCAAGCATAAACACATAAAGCAATGGACTGAGCAGACAGCTCTGTTGTAACCCCCAAAAACAAACCACATTTACAACTCAACCATCCATTTTCACATGGTCTCACATATGCTAATGCACAGCACATAAATATCCAATTACAATACATCAGGAATCCCAAATGACTGTATACGAACCATAAGTAAATTATATGAAACACTGTTGAATGCTTGAGACTGATCAAGACTTAAAATAAATCCTGATACCATATTAGCCATTCCTTTATCCACTAATTATCAAACCATAATTAATGCATCCACTATATTTCTACCAGGAATAGAACCAAATTGAGAAAAATGCATCAAAGATCCAGCCACTTTTGCCAGTCGATTTGCCAACAACTTTGAAAAACTTTTATAATCTACATTTAGTAATGTGATTGGGTGCTAATTTTGTAATTTGGTTATATCTCCCTTTTATAGAGAAAAAGCATATAACCTTCATACATACTGGAAGGTCATTAGCTTACCTTCACAAAAGAAAGTGGACACTCACACTCCGTGCTGAAGATGTGAAGGCTAGGTCGAGGAAGAATAGCATTTGAATATTTGGCATCCCAGAGAGGGTGGAACAGGAAGACATGCCTGGTTATGTGGAGTGAGGCTCAGAACAGAGTTGAATCTGGGAGAAGATCTCAAGCTGGATATTGAAAGAGCTCACAGGGCTATTGCTCTGAAACCTAAACCAGGAGCACCCCCACAAGCAATTCTGATTAAATTCCTGAAGTATCCTATTAAAGAGAAAATATTACGGATAGCACGGACAAAAAAAGACTTAAACTTCGATGGTATCCGTGTTTTGTGGATCAGGATTTTCCCCAGTAATGATGGCCAAGCGGAAAAAGGTGTATGTAGTTAAACAGCTTCGGGAGAAGGAATGGGGCAACTTGTTACCCTGCCAGGCTGTGGGTCGAATCAAAAGAAGGACCAAAGATTTTCAACAGTCTCCTGTTGGCTAGCCCTTTCCTGGAGGTTGAGAGAAAGAGGAGAAGCCAAAGGCAAAATGGAGGAGCTGCTGTGGTCTTTAGCCCCTGGGAATCACCTGGCTACAAGATCAAGATCAGAGGCATTCTTCCTATTGCATTCTGCCATGGCCATATGGATTGTGCCCTGAAATAATTCCTGAAATCCCCATGTTAGTTGGCAACAACTATGTGGGGTGTAGCCACACCCTTCACCACCCCTTAGAGCCACCACTTTTTTGTAGCAACATTCTTGTGCAGT
The DNA here is from genome assembly GCA_016271365.2 of Neoceratodus forsteri. Taxonomy (NCBI): domain Eukaryota; kingdom Metazoa; phylum Chordata; order Ceratodontiformes; family Ceratodontidae; genus Neoceratodus; species Neoceratodus forsteri. Next base: position 12,921,306 of record JADMNL010000038.1, on the reverse strand, counting down.
CCAATGTTACAGTTCACACTTTCTCAAAACTTAAATATATGTATGTCTTGTCCTCTTTGTTATAGAGTGGTTTTATACACACTGTATACCAAAGTGCTTTACGAGCAATACTAGACTGATATTGAAGTGACTGAACGTGTAGTGGCAGCTGTTCCATACATTAATGTCCACACACAGCCTTGGACAGTTGCATGCACTGGTTTTATAGGAAGGGGAATGTTGGCCAGGACAATGGGGTCAGGTAGTGATCAAGGTGGTGGCAGCCGCACATCTTATTTCTCATAGTAATCTGCTCATATTTCTCTCCTTCTGTCTTCCCCTTCCCTGAATATAGCAGTACCTTGTAAGAGTGGCCTTCTCAGTCCCCCTCTGGTATTCAGTCTTCACTATTTCTCCTCACACTGAAAACTGATGAGCTCATCACCCTTCTGTATAATGAATGCAAGTAGTACAGTTCCCATTTTATTTTGACATATTAAATATAAAATATCTTTCCAGTAAGTCAGGCTGATATCAGCAGGGAACAAGGGGAATGATGGGCTTTCCTATCATTAAAGATCTAAGTTACCTTTGATTAGGCACTATTACATGGCAGGTGTGTACATCATTATGCACATCATTTAATAGTGCCTTATCATAGGTGGCTTAGATCTTATAAGAGTAGGAAAGCCTATTTTTCCACTTGTGTCATGCTGCTATCAGCCTGGCTTACCAGAAGATCATGTTTATTATTAATATGTAACTATAACACGGGAGACTGTACTAACCATGTTCATGATGTGGACGGGTAGTGAACTCACCAGTTTGTGGTGTGGGGAGCAGGTGAGAAGGATGAATGCCAGAGAGGAACTGAAGAGGCCATTCCAGCAGGTTACAGCTACATTCAGGTTAGCTGAAGACATGAAGGAGGACGCTGAGCAGATAACTGAGATCTGAAATGTGGGTCTGCCAGCATTGTGCTCACTACCTGACTGTGGATGAGTAGCCAACAATGACAAATACTCAGAGTGGCAGGGCTGCACCTAAACTGTTAACTTGAATTCAGTGTAGGGAGATTATGGGGCGGATATTGACATTTGTCAGGACAGTATTGAGGGAGCTGTGTATAGCTCATTCAGGATTTGGAAGGGTGGTAGCCAGCCAACACACATTGTGGAGTAGAGCACAGAAAAGTACTGGAGAAGAGTGGCTGGGAAGGTGAGAAAAAAACACAACAGGGAGCTGTACATACTACCATCACTGTGCAGAAGGGTGGTGATCCACTTAATATTTACTGTGGGAGCAGAAGTCAGACATTGAGAATGTGAACTGGAGAGAGATTTGAGAGCCATTTTTTAACAGTGCCAGCTTATGATGTGTATCAGTATAGGTGTGCACAACCCTCTGAGGTACAAGATTACAATCTGAGGTGTGATAATTCTCTTCATGAGACCGCAAGCTCATATGCCTCCCCAGGCAGCACTAAGGACAGGGTATGGATGGTGGGATGTTCAACAGAAGGCAGGCTAGGTGCAGGGGGTTCACATGGAAAAAGAAAGCCTTATTTGTGGATTAACAGAGCATGAGCTTTGGAACTGAACAAGATCTCTACTTTGCTGTGTGACCCTGAGCAAGTCAATAAACTTCATTGTGCTCCCAGGTCATACCTGTAAACAAGCTTTCAGCTTAGTGTGTCTTTCCTGGTTAAGAAAAAACAAAATTCAGTGCATCATATAACCACTAGATCATCAGGTATTTGAAGTGTTGTACTGTAATGCAGTCTGCCAAAGAAAAAATCAGCTGGATTGCAAGACATGTTCGGCAAGTTAAAGTAAACAAAATGAACAAAATCATAGCCTAACATGTACTGATCAAAATAATCCATTAGGTAATACATGGCGTTGATCATTCTGGTACAACAATTCAAAATAAAGAGGGAAAGAAGAACTAGTTAGCACTATAGAAATATATGCGGAACTCTGTCTGTGGCTCAGATGATGTCATCATGACTCATCACCTAACACACTTGGCAGACATCTTAGGGAGAAGCCAAGGCTGTTTTTTGAATGTGAAAGGCTGATGTTTACATTTTTCAAAAGCTATGAAACTGCATTTATGTTATTTACATAAGTGCAGTTTTAGCATACATGTAAACAGCAGCCTTTACTTTACCTCCACATGAAGCCTGATTTTGGAGTTTGCAGTTTTAAAAAACTGCTTGTTTAGGTACCCTTTAAACCAAATAATATTTCATACTGGGCTCTTACACAGAATGAAGCAAAAAAAAAAAAACTCCCCCTCCCCCCACTTAGGCATGGGGGAAATTTTAAGATGAAAAAATAAATCATAACCCAATCCAAAGTGCTGCACACATACTAATAAAAAAACTCCAAAACAAAGGAAAAAAAAGGTCAGAAATCAAAACAAAATATCAAATAAAGTCCAGCTTAGTCCAATACAGTCGAAAAGTTTCATAATCCAATGTCAGTAAAAAATCCTGAATAAAGGAACAGTGAAAATACAAATGATCCATTGTCTCCACTTGTGTTATACATAAGGGTCATAAGCAAAAACAATCAGTTACCATCTTGTGTTTATGATTCCCCTAGTACTTATTCTATAATGGGCACCCAACCAGGCTATATCCCACATTTTCTGTGGAATGCGTTTTTCTCCAAGTCTCCGAAGGACCGGTTTCTGTTCCACAGCTGACATATGTGAAAACGGTACCTGCCCCATAATAACATTGTACATACTTTTCCGAGATAGCTGCGCTACTTGCCCCATACCAATATGCCATTTCTTTATATAATCAAAAACCACCACCCCCGGTTCCTCAATAAATGGTATCTGCTTTTATTTTTATGGATAAATACCCTTCTTCCCATTCTTGTAAAGTATCTTTCAACTCCCACTAGCCCAAATATCCCTTGGCTTCCTCATCTGCCTTATCAATACTGCCAAATTTGAATAAACACGTAAAAAAAAACACTAAAGGATTGAGCATACCCACCCTTTCATCCTTAATGGGCAAGTATAAAAATTCCGTTTAATCAGATTTAACCTACTCCCCCAAAACAGAAAAAAGAACCATGCCATCAGTTTAGTTTCTAAGCTTCTGGGTATTAAATAAACATGACTAAGAAATAGAAACATAGGGACAAGAAAGGTATTTATAAGGAACACCTTTCTCCGCTTACTCATCTTCCACGTATTCCATTGACTAACCCACTCTCTTCCTTTATTTAAACAGTACTCCCAGTTATACATAGCCATATCTCCAACCCCAAAATAAATTCATAAAGTTTACAGGGACCACTAGTAACCAAGATATCCATGATCTTAGTACCCTCCACTGTCTGGTTCTGTAAACTAAGACAAATACTTTTTTTCCACATTTAATTTAGCACCAATCACCAATAATAATTGATTAAGTACCCATTCAGTCCCTCTGTTTCTCTATCTTGTATCAGGAAACATAAAACACCAGCCGTTCTCAATTCCGGACTGTCACACAACCGCACACCAGATAAACGAGGGGACATATTTAAAATTCTAATGATAGGATCAAGCATAAACACATAAAGCAATGGACTGAGCAGACAGCTCTGTTGTAACCCCCAAAAACAAACCACATTTACAACTCAACCATCCATTTTCACATGGTCTCACATATGCTAATGCACAGCACATAAATATCCAATTACGAAATACATCAGGAATCCCAAATGACTGTAATACGAACCATAAGTAAATTATATGAAACACTGTTGAATGCTTGAGACTGATCAAGACTTAAAATAAATCCTGATACCATATTAGCCATTCCTTTATCCACTAATTATCAAACCATAATTAATGCATCCACTATATTTCTACCAGGAATAGAACCAAATTGAGAAAAATGCATCAAAGATCCAGCCACTTTTGCCAGTCGATTTGCCAACAACTTTGAAAAACTTTTATAATCTACATTTAGTAATGTGATTGGGTGCTAATTTTGTAATTTGGTTATATCTCCCTTTTATAGAGAAAAAGCATATAACATTCATACATACTGGAAGGTCATTAGCTTACCTTCACAAAAGAAAGCGGACACTCACACTCCGTGCTGAAGATGTGAAGGCTAGGTCGAGGAAGAATAGCATTTGAATATTTGGCATCCCAGAGAGGGTGGAACAGGAAGACATGCCCGGTTATGTGGAGTGAGGCTCAGAACAGAGTTGAATCTGGGAGAAGATCTCAAGCTGGATATTGAAAGAGCTCACAGGGCTATTGCTCTGAAACCTAAACCAGGAGCACCCCCACAAGCAATTCTGATTAAATTCCTGAAGTATCCTATTAAAGAGAAAATATTACGGATAGCACGGACAAAAAAAGACTTAAACTTCGATGGTATCCGTGTTTATGTGGATCAGGATTTTCCCCCAGTAATGATGGCCAAGCGGAAAAAGGTGTATGTAGTTAAACAGCTTCGGGAGAAGGGAATGGGGGCACAACTTCATTATCCTGCCAGGCTGTGGGTCGAATCAAAAGAAGGACCAAAGATTTTCAACAGTCTCCTGTTGGCTAGCCCTTTCCTGGAGGTCGAGAGAAAGAGGAGAAGCCAAAGGCAAAATGGAGGAGCTGCTGTGGTCTTTAGCCCCTGGGAATCACCTGGCTACAAGATCAAGATCAGAGGCATTGTTCCTATTGCATTCTGCCATGGCCATATGGATTGTGCCCTGATATAATTCCTGAAATCCCCATGTTAGTTGGCAACATTTGTTTTCTCTTTTGCAGTCTCTGGGCCTCTGCCAGCGTTTGAGGGCCAGGTGAGGATGTTGTGGGGTTACTGTGCCTAACCTTAGCTGGAAAGAACATGCTTGTGAGCAGAGATGATAATGATTTCCCTCCTTACCTATTCGTGGGCTGGCAAAATGAAGGAGAGACCTGGTGGCATTGATGATAAGCGGGGCCGGGGGATCCTTTCTGGCTGGGTTTTTTGTTCTTGGGTCTGACTTCCCATGGTGCTGGACTGGTTTGGTGCCATCTCCATTAGATTCCCCTGGGGCAACTCCTCTGGAACTTTCCCTGCACCACGTCATGGTTCTGATTATGGGCCACCGGACTTGTCTTTCATTGAGAACTCCTTCTTTTCACCTCGTACCAGCCGCAAAGCATAAGTAAGAGAATCAACTAAGTGTTGCAGGGCCCAAAGGTGGTTTCTTTTAGCCCATTTAACTTCCATTTGATATTAAAAGTTATGGACAGCCTCTCTTGACTCCATCGTGCCCTCCACCTTGAGGCATTCCAGAGGTTAACTAGTTTGATTTATAATGCTGATGGACGGCATGTAAATCTGGGCACAGGGTAGGTCCCAAGCTTGTCTTTTTTCCCCATTTCCAAGGATAACATCTTCGGGATAGACAGGCCTTGGGCAGCAGAGGTCTTTCTTGGAGGTACATCCCCTCATATGATTACATACTTATAGGAATTACAAGCCTTCCATATTGTTTGGACTGGGGACCTGGTTTCATATTCATTCTGGTGGGGCCTCTCTGTTGTGGGCATGGCGGGTGGGGGAGGGATGATACAACACATAAGGATATAATGCATATGGTTGAAATGTGCATTGCCACAGTATTCTCTCTATAAACCCCCAGGTTGTCCATTTGGGATGTGAGCTGGAGGGGGGTAGTTGCCCGTTGGAAGGAATATTATTCATGGTTACCCTGCCTGAAAGTGATCTTTTAAGTTTTCATTTTTACTTAAGAGTTACCTTTTTATGGTACAGTTCTGAGTAGGCTACGAAGTCTTGCAGCATGCCTAACTTAATTTAAAGTATTTGACATAGGTGCTCAGGGCCTGTACGCTAGGCCCAGTTCTCACCAGAAACATCTAAAGTGGGCACTGGTCAAAAGGCTCAAGCTGATAGCTGGGCCCTAGACCCCTTACCCAGTATTCAAGGGTATAGTTCCCTCGGGGAATTTTTCCCTCACTCTGCCCACTGAAGGAGAGTAACAGCTCCTCTGGCAGGCAGCACTGGTAGTATCTTTGTGTACTGCCTGTTCAGGTCAGTTATTGACTTCCTCCATCTACACCAGGGGGATAGATTCGATCTGAATCACCCACTGTGATGTTATTTATTATAGCGTTCTCTGGTTTGTTGTGAATGTTTCTTCCTATTCTATTACTCTTTCTTTTCTATCTTACATGCTACGATGGGGTGGGAGTAGGACTATACATGTGGTTATTGGACAGAAATTTACAAAAGTTATTCTGTTGACCATTTTGCCATGGCCGAGTTAAAAGTTTGTTCTCTGAATGTTAAGGGCATTAATAACGTCATTAAGAGTTCTAAAATCCTATCAAAATTGAAAAGAGAAAATTGTGACAGCCTGTTTGCAGAAAACCAGGCTTTCTGCCTAGGAACATCTAAAGCTTCGTAGAGCATGGGTGGTGGCAGTTTGTTCAGATGACCATCCTCAATTCAAAAAGGTAGGAGTGGTGGTGCTAGTCCAAAGAGGACTCCCATTACAGGTTGAAAAGGTAACTAAGGCTGGCACTGGCCACACAGTGGTACCTTCTGGGATATATAGTGGCCATCCTATCCACATTCTGGCAGTGTATGCCCTCAGTCCCCCCATAGGGAAATTCTTTTGATCCCTTTTCCACATGATGGCTGGCCTACCCCAGACCAGATTATCTATGCAGGGGATTGGAATTATGTGGAGGATGCAAGCTGGGATAGGAGTCCCCCAGGAGGGTCCTCAAACAGGGCATGTTCCCATTTACTTAAAAACGTATGCATTGAATCTGGGTTGGCAGACCCCTGGAGGCACCTGAATCCCTCATCCAGGGATTATACTTTCTATTCATCTGCAACCAATTCATACTCAAGCCTGGATAGATTTTACACTCAAAAAGGGCTATTGCATACTTTCCATGATATCCGCGTTCTCCCAGTAGCAGTTTCAGACCATGCTATGATATGTGCGCATATCCGATGGGGAGCACAAACCCATAGTGGGGGTGGAGATTTGACCCAGGGCTAATTAATGGTAAACAATACATAGAATCCACTAAAAATGTTATTCAAAACTACTTTACTGAGAATACAGAAGTAGATTCCCCCCAAATTCATCTGGGATGCACTTAAAGCAGTAGTTCGTGGCCACACTGTCACTTACACTTCTCATAAAAACAAACAGCATCTGGCCCATCTTAGAGAAACCACCGATAAGATTAGGGAGTTAGAAGTGGAGCACAAATGTACTAGGATAGCATCCACTTTGGCTGCCCTACAAGAGGCACTCTCTACATAAGACATGCTCATTTTGAAGTGCACTGAAAACTCACTGAGGTATACTACGCAATGTATTATAAGCGGTGAGAGAGGGCTGGCAAACTGTTGGCCCAGAGACCAAGAAAACAGGAAGCAGATAGATATATTCCTATAATTTGCCCTGAGAACCCAGACCTACCTCCCTATACCCAACTCATACACATAGCCGGGGAATTCCTTGACTTCTACAAAAATCTCTACTCTGAAGAAAGGGGGACCTAAGCATACCCCAAAAATGCAGGAATTTCTCAATCAAACCAATGTACTTACGCTGTCTGATACCCCAAAACGGATGTTGGAATCCCCTTTCTTGAAGGGGGAGTTGGCCAGAGTGATTGTCACTCAAATCTGGAACGGCTCCTAGCCCTGACAGACTTACTTCCAAATTTTATAAATGTTTTGCTGGGGAGGTGTCCCACTTACTTGCCTGGATTTGTAACTTAGCAAAGGAACCTGGATTGGTTCCAGATACATGGGGTGAAGCCCTTATTTCGGTATTACCTAAACCCGGGAAGGATCTGTCTCTTTGTTCAAGTTACAGACCCATTTCCCTATTAAACCAGGATGCAAAATGTTTTGCTAAAGCTATTGGTGTGCATCTCCAAAATATTTCTGACCTGGTACACCCAGATCAGACGGACTTCATCCCAGGTAGACATATCCAAGATAATGTTCACCTTCTCCTGAATGTTCTCTCTGCGGCTAGTACTCCCCTTGGGGGACCTCTTCAGGTGGTGGTCTTTCTCAGTGCAGAAAAGGTGTTTGACCACTTTGACTGGGTTTACTTAGACCTTACCCTGGGCAGATTTGGCTTCAGGGACAAGTTCAGGAGTTGGATTAGGAACATCTATAAGGACCCAAGTGCACAGATCTGGGTGGACGAGGTTTCCTCCTCTGCCTTTAGGATCTGGAGGGGCACCAGACAGGGCTGTCCTCTCTCTCTTCTCTCCTGCTTGCCCTCAGCTTAGAGCCTCTCGTGGCCCACATCAGGCAAACCAAAGTGTTCCAGGGAATCAGAGTACAGGACACAGAGGTCAAGGTGTCATAATCAGACAACACTCTTCTATATGTAACTGATCCTTTACACACCCTCCCAGAGATTTTCAGACTTCTAACAGATGTTGGAGAATTCTCCAGATATAAAGTCAATCAAGCCAAAATGGAGATAATCCCAGCCGGTGCACCCCAAGGTGATCACTTCCTTATTTAGGTCAAATCAAGTGGTCGAAACTCAGCTTCAGATACCTTGGGATCTGGATCCCTAGAGAGCTGAGGAAGCTATACCAATCAAATTATCTGAGACAGCTCCAGGAGATACAGGTGGACTGCAACCGCTGGAAAGAACTGCCCTTTTCCTTTTCTGGTAGCATAGAATGTATACAAATTAATATTCTACCATGATTCGTATTTGTTTTCATATCACTCACACTCAAACCACCCAAATCATTCTGGATAAATGCACAGGCCATGCTGTCTAGATTTGTTTGGCTTGGGAGGAAACCCCAAGTTAAGTGGGAGGTGCTAACAGCTCCCAAAGAGAAGGGTGGACTTGGACTCCCAGACCTCCAGAAGTATTTTTGGGCAGTCCAATTGCAGGCCATGGTACCACTGATGAGGTATCCTCCCCTCATTGGGCAGAAATGGAACTAGGCCCCCTTTCTTTGCCATGTGTAGAAGATATTATTTTTGGACACCACTAGACTAAGATTAGTTTAATTTGATAATCCCTAGATGCAGGTGTTAAATCAGGCATGATGGGAAGTTTGCCACAAATTGAGCCTGCCACTTGGACTCTGCCCTCATACAGTGATTCTTAGTTGCTTGAACTTTTTACCCTTAAGTGGGACTTGACTTTTTGCTGCTGGGCGAGGATGGGTCTCTGGACCTTGGGTCAGTGTTATACCAAGAAGAACCTGAAAACTTTTCAACAACTGAAGGTAGAATTTGGACTACCACAGACAGATTTTTATCACTACCCGCAGCTTAGGCAGTATTTACTCATGGAGTATAAAGATCTCCCCCCTCACACATACCCCAACCTTTTACAAGAATGTATTTGTTCTTTGATCCTCTCTATAGACTTGAAGGGACAAGTGTCCAAAATTGCACAGTGTTTATCTGTGGTAGAGTCCGACCACTTGCTCCATGTTAAAGAACAATGGTTGTCCAAAGCTAAAATTGCTTTAACCGAGTCAGATTGACAGAAAGTTTGGCGGGGCATCCATACCATTTCAGCTTCATTATTTTGGAGGGAATTTAGATGGGGTCTGGTTATCGGGTAATTCTGCCCCTCTGTGGTAACTAAACACTATGGGAAACACCCTTCTGACCATTGTTGGAGATGTTACCAAGCTAGAGACACATATTTTGGGAATGCAGAGAACTGGTGGGATACTGTGAGGCACTATGTGAAGCGGTGGGGAACGAGTTTGACCTTACCTTCCCCTCAGATGCCCAACATTGGTTGTTCAGACTCCCTCCAGAATTTCTGAGATCTAGATCACTTTGCTATTTATTTTATATAGTGGTAGCAGTGGCCCTTAAAGCTTTCACTCTCTGCTAGCTCGCTCCTAAGAAACCTTCATTAAACTCCTGGTATGACATCTGCCTTGGTATATTGGAAATGGAATGCCTTACTGCCAAACTGAGGTTCAGTATGGATAAGTTTAGGAGCAGATGGCTTCCGTTCTTTCATTATATGGCTTCTGAAGAACAGAAACATAGTTTGGAAATTATAGCAGAGCAGATCTAATGGGTGGACTCCTGCTCCCTTGCGTCACACCCCCCCCATACTAATAAATTGACTCAGGCAATCTCTCACTCTTGGTAGTGAAAATAAGGAGTTCAGTCCAAATTAATGATTATTAACTTTAAGAATTTGTCCCCCCCCCCACATACTCTGTCTTCTTCAATCTCTTTGCGTCCATCTTTTTTCATAACATTCCTTATCTTTCATCCTTTCCCCTTCCCTCCTTTTTCTCTAAAACTTTCTGGCTCTCCTTTTCATCTAGTTCTCCCTGGTATTTATTTGCTTTAAAGGTTTGACGTTCATTCAATATTCCAAGGCAACACTTAATGGACTGTTACACAGATTTCACTGATTGTTTGTGATTGATCAAATGGAGACATAGTGGAATGTACTTTGTAATATATTTGTAAGACTGTCTATGTGTCACTGTTTGTAATTGAAAAATCTTGAATAAATTATTATTTCAAAAAAAAAAAGAAAACTGCCTCATGCTCAACAATTAACATACAAAACCCAGTGCATGCCAAGATTATACATCCCAAAGTCAGACGGAGGCATGGGCCTCCTTGAGATTGATTACACATATTGTCCACAATGTGCCTTAGATGTACCATGAGAAGAAGAAATGCTCGAGATCAAAGAGGGAATGTTAATTAAGGAGTCATACTGGGAAATGAGTTTTTGTTGATGTCACCTTATTTAATATACCTCCTGATAGGACATCCTTTGTGTATTTTTTTTTAATTCAACAAGGAGGAGCTAGATGACATCATAGAAGGGGTGGAAACACAGCGTTTTAAACTGTATTCTGTGTTTCAGCTCAGAGACATTCCTTTTTGGACTCCTGAGAAACAAGATCTCAGATATAACTAAGGCACTGGTAGAGGTATACATTAGATAGAAAAAGTCTAACTGTATGTTGTTGTTGTTTTTTAACCAGGTATAGCACACTAAGCTGAAAGCTTTTTTACAGGAGCGACCTGGGAGCACAAGGAGGTTAAGTGACTTGCTCAGGGTCACACAGTATGCAAGTGGAAGCTGTGGGATTCAAACCCAGGTCTGGTCTGCTGGATGTCACCAGATTTGCAGCTCAGAGCCTTAGACCACTGTGCTATACTGCCTCCATGTTGGTAGGAGTTTGAACTTTTCCTTGTTTTCTTTTAAATGATTGTATGCGTTGTGATATAGTGTTCTGTGTTTACATTTTACATATTTTTATCCATTTAAGTAAACCTTTTATTCCAAATACTGCCTGGGTCTTCCAAGTTTTTTCTTTTGCATGTGATATATTGAGGGTTAAGATTTGACAAAACTGTTCAGAAGCTTGAATGGTGTTGCCAAACTGAGAAAAGGTAAGAATATACCTGAGGTCTTTTTTAGAGTTTTAAGGGTTCATTTTGGAGACCTGGTTAGGTGTCCTTAGGTGAAAGATATCTGGCATCCCCCGAAGAGCAAATTATCTGAGTCTATACATTTGGATACACTAGCATAATGTTCACAGTTTGAATCCCCTTGAATTTGAGACTAAAGGTGATTCGGACCCACAAGCAGACAGGAGGGTTACCCTGTCTGTTACCTGTTCACAATACTGCACTTGGAGGTTGGCACTGTGGGAGCAGTGGACCTGACCTGCTGAGTGTGGTTTGTGATAGATTGGTTGGCAGCAGTGCAGAGACATTTGGTAACACAAGCGTTAATTGTTCAGTGTGTCAGCTTGATACTGTACAGCTCACTTGCAAAATAAGGCAGTGATTTATTTTTAAAAAGGAAACAGAACTATATCATTTTGCTTAGAGTCAAGTTCCTACCTGTTTTAGTTTTTTGTTTCTAAAGTGCAAGTTAGAGTAGCCATAGTTAGGGAAGAAAATGGCTTCCAACTACAGCAGGTACACTGCAGACTACTTAAGGCAGTTGTGCCACAACAGCGGAGTCCTGTATGAGGTGAGAGCCCCCAAGCAGAACCTCATGGATGCTCTGATGGCAGCAGATGCCCAGAACATCGAGTCGCAGACTGTGACTGTAAAAGACTAATCCTTGAGCTTAGAGGGGCCAGCAGCCAGTGCAGTGTCCAGATCTGGTGAGGATGGCAGCAGGACCAGTGCCAGCGAAGAGCCACAGCAGCAGGGGAAGATCAACAGCATTCTGGAGCCAGAAGTACTCAGGCTGCAGATTGTGTTGCACAGAATGGAGCTGGAGTTCCAGGAGAAGAGGGACCATGAACAGCAATAGGCTGACCGTGAAGAGCGTGAGCACCGGCGAGCTGCAGAGGAGAAGAGGGAGCGTCAACAGTATAAAGTATAAGGCAGACCGTGAAGAGCGCAAGCACCAGAGGCGACATGAACTGGAGAAGTTACGACTCCAACCACCAGCACCAGAGCAGGTAAGTGGCTTGGCTTTAACTGGAACTGCAGGACTGGGTTACGAATTGAATTCCAAATTGATAGCTGAATTTAAAGAGGGGGAGGATATGGTGCCTTTTTAAATTCCTTTGAAAAAAGTTTGTATTTAGGCTAAAATTCCTAGAGGTTCCTGGAGCTTCCAGCTATCCCCGCTACTTACCGGGAAAGCTCAGGATGCATTGGGTCAAATGGACAATGAGGACAGTAATGATTAATGCAAACTTAAAGCTGCACTGTTAAAAAAGTTTGATTTAATGGCTGAAGCATACAGAGCTAAATTCCGTAAGCTCAGAAGAAGCCCTGATATCAGCTATGAGGAGCTAGCCATGAAACAACGTCAGTTTTTAAAACGTTGGTGGATAGGAATTGAAGTAGATAAATCTGTAGATAAAATTGAAAATGCTACTTTGTTAGAACAGTTTTTTTGGGCATGCCCAGCAGAACTTAAAACCTGGTTGGAGGACTGAGATCCCAAAACAGAGCAAGAGGCTGCTGAAATCTCAGACTGCTATGCCAAGAACAGACCTGCTCTGAGAGTGAATGGGGTGGATGGGGCAGTGCAGAAAGGGAAAGGCATGCCTTCAGGGCAGCTAAAACCCTCACTGCCTCCACTGAAACCAGTTAGCCCCAGGTTTCAGAGAAAAGATGTCTCTGAGAAAAGAAATGAATGTTGGGTTTGTAAAGAAACTGGCATATTGCCAGACAGTGTCCCAAAAGGATGAGCAATACGCAAGGTGGCGCTAGGAAAGAAGTGGGCTGTTTGTGTGTCCCTGGAAGCATGCCTGTGAACATGAGGGAACACAAGCACCAGGTCATGGTGAACGGTGTACAGAAACAATGGTTAAGGGACACAGGGGCATCCTGACATTGGTAAAAGGGGATCTCATAGAGCCTGGCCAGCTTATACCCAATAAATATGTCATTGTACAAAACTTTACTGGTGAGGAGAAAACATTGCCCCTCGCTAGTGTACTCCTAGACTGGGGTGAAACAGGGGGAACTGTGCAACAGGTGGCTGTAGCCAAAACATTAGCAGTTGATGTCATCCTTAGCAACAATCTCCAATGGGATGGTGTGTGCAGTTACCCGTAGCCAAGTGGGAAGGGAAAATTGTAGTTCCCTGGACCCCACAGAAGCCAGTGTAGAAGTCACTGGGAGGCTGATTCCCCAGCCTGTGTCTCCTGATATGGAAAATAATGAAAAGGGGGTAGAAATTTCCCTAGTAGCATTTAACCACACAGCTATGGAGGGGTTACTACAAACAAGGACAAGCTAATGTTCTTCAGGTGAAGCTATCTCTGGCTGGAAGCTGCAATACTGAACTTAGGATCTGCAAGAAAGCAAGTTGTGCTCACAACAGAGGGAGGTGAACCTTACAATTTACAATTGTCTTTGGTTTGTAGCAGTTCATCAGAAAAGCTAATATTCTTCAGGTGGAGGCTACTTCTAACTGAAAGGTGAAATAAGGAACTTAGAATTATCAGGAAAGACAGTCTTTCAATCAACAGAGGGAGGTGGACCTTGCTTTACTTTTGTTACAATTGTTAATATTTTCAGTGCAGGAAGAGTTTATACCCAGAGGGACTGAATACTTTTATTGTGCCTGTCCTTGTGCACAGCTGACTTGATTGGAATTATTGACTGACTTTTTGCATTGCAATATTTGTAATACTGTGAGTTATTCACTGGGCTAAGAATTTGTCATAAGTCCTGAAGTGAGTGCAGGTTACAGGCTGTGTATTTGACCCAGACAGTGCCCCAGGGGGTGGAAACTGTTTTTTTGTGTTTATCTTTATGTGCCTTAAAAGGCCAGGCCAGACTGTGTCAGGAAGTGCTTACATCACAGCTACTTATCAGCCAATAGCTTTGGAAGAGTCTTACATACCTGACAACAGTACTATAAGCAAGTGGTTTATGGCAGATTCATCAGACAAGCTAATATTCTTCAGGTGAAGCTACCTCTGGCTGGAAGCTGCAATACTAAACTTAGGATCTGCAAGAAAGCGAGTTGTGCTCACAACAGAGGGAGGTGAACCTTACAATTTACAATTGTCTTTGGTTTGTAGCAGTTCATCAGAAAAGCAAATATTCTTCAGGTGGCGGCTACTTCTAACTGAAAGGTGAAATAAGGAACTTAGAATTATCAGGAAAGACAGTCTTTCAATCAACAGAGGGAGGTGGACCTTGCTTTAATTTTGTTACAATTGTTAATATTTTCAGTGAAGGAAGAGTTTATACCCAGAGGGACTGAATACTTTTAATGTGTCTGTCCTTGTGCACAGCTGACTTGATTGGAATTATTGATTGACTGTTTGCATTGCAATATTTGTAATACTGTGAGTTGTTCACTGGGCTAAGAATTTGTCATAAGTCCTGAAGTGAGTGCAGGTTACAGGCTGTGTATTTGACACAGACAGTGCCCCAGGGGGTGGAAACTGTTTTTTGTGTTTATCTCTGTGTGCCTTAAAAGGCAGTTTTGGGACTGACTGCTTTCAGAGCAAAAATCACCAGGCTGTTTTGGGGCTGTGGAGGTTTACCTGTGTCTGACTTGGATGTTTGGATTTTTCTCTGTTTGATTAGCATGGTATTTTCTTTGTCAAATTGCCGTGTAGGGCATCTTGCTGACAGGAAGGCAGTCATCGCATCGGAGGGTCAGAGCTTTTAGCTGATTGTTTCATGAGGGCACAGTTTAGGCCTAAACCCTACCCACCCCTCACCTCACCCCACCCCTGGAAATAGTTCCTTTATACCTGGGGTTCTGACATCATTTCCTCAAGAGGGCAAGGTGCATATCACTGTCATATCCTTTCTAGCACACTGCACTGACAATATAAGCATATACATTGTATACTATATATTTCTGTATAACAAACTAATCTCACACACACAAAAAAAAATTATAAACAGGATAAACAAGAAGGTAGTCAGACACGTGGGGAGTAGTGCAATGTAATGGCTGTGTGGCAGCAGTCTTCCAGGAGTCTTGCTGGAGGCTGAGATGCTGCCCTATTTGCAGAGAACTCTCTGCCCTGAGGGAGGAAGTTGCCCATCTTTAGGCCACACTGGACAGTAGTAAGGGAACCTTCCCCCAGGCCATGCTGGACAGTAGTAAGGGACCACCCCATCCAGGGAGCACCAAAGCTACCACCACTACCTCAGAGGTTGCGAAGAAAGCACAGCAGTTGGACCACAGTGGGCTCAGGGAGGGTGAGGGTGGTGGAACAGATGCACACCCAGTCAGTTGTTCCACTCCATAATCCATACACCATTCTGGGGGACCGTAGTTCCTCTATGGATGCACCTGCAGAGGAGACTAAGGAGGCTGAGGACACCTGTCACAAGGGAGGCCCACAGGAAGGAGGCAGAGGACACCACAAGGAAAGGAAGCAGCTCCTGGTGGGGGACTCAATTATTAGGGGGATAGAGCTGGGGGGAGCAGGGAAAACTGAAGTAAGGTGCCTGCCTGGTGCCATGGCTTGGAGGGACAGGAAGAGCACCCTCAGGATCACGAGAACAGCTGCACAGGAGTCTGAGCTGGATGTCATTGTCCACCTAGGGACAAATGACTTAGCTCATCATGAGATTAGAGCAGTGCAGAAGGACTTTGTAGAGTTGGGGAAGGGCCTAAGACAAGTAGCACACACAGTATCCTTCTCAGAGGTGCTGCCTGTCTATGGCATGGGTGAGGCGAGGGTACTTTGCAAATAGCAATTTAATGAATGGTTGAAGAAATGGTGTGGAGCACAGGGATTTGGCTTCATTGGGGACTGGGGTTCCACCTGGAGGGACACCAGCCTATACTGGCAGGATGATCTGCATCTGTGCAGGAAGGGAACAAGTCTTTTGGGCAATCGGTTTAAATGCTTCATTGACAAGCTTTTAAACTAGTCAAGGGGGGAGGCACTGATAAGCAGCAGGAAATTCCCAGCCTCCCCCTACAAAAGAGGGTACTAAATAAGAAAAAGACCAAGGTAGAAAGGACAGTGGGAGGTGCTGCTACAAAAGGTAAAGCCATCAAAAAATGGAGAGCAATGAGTACCAATGCCCATAGTCTGGGTAACAAGCTTCCTGAATTAGTGGCCTTGATGGAGGAGGAACATTTGGATATCGTGGCAGTCACAGAAACATGGTACACACAGAACCATGCCTGGGACATAAACATACCAGGATACACTATCTACAGGAAGGACAGGGAGGGTAAAAGAGGAGGAGTAGCTCTATACATAAGGGAAGGAATCAAAGCAACAGAACAAAAGGGTAAACAGGGAGGAGAAGAAGCACTGTGGGTCAACTTGGAGACAGGCAATGGCACCACAATCCACACAGGGGTTGTACACAGACCACCCCCGGGGGAGGAAATGGACAAGGAAATCATAGAAAGTATACTTAGAATGGTAGAAAAAGGGGAGATATTGCTGATGGGTGATCTGAATATGCCAGATGTTAACTGGAGTGCAGTTGCAGCAGCCACTTCTAAGAATGGGGTTATTCTAGATGCCCTACAGGGGGCATGCCTTAGACAATTAGTATTGGAACCCACTCAAGGGGAGCAATCTTAGACCTGGTTCTCTTAAATGGAGATGGAGAGAGGATCACAGATGTAGAAGTGGGTAGCCATCTGGGAACTAGCGACGATCGAACAGTATGGTTCACAATAAACACAGCTGTAGAGTCAAGCCATACAAAGGCAAAAGTACTGGACTTTAGGATGGCTGACTTTGCAAATGGGTGAGTGCATAAGGAATGCACTAGCAAATGGGCAGGAAGGAGGGGTGGAAGAACAATGGTGAATAATAAAAACTGCCATCACAGAGGTAACAAGCCTTTGTGTGAAGCAAATAAACAAAACAAAATGATGTAAGAAACCACTATGGTTCTCAAAGGAAGTGGCAGTGAAGGTTCAAGAGAAAAAGAAAGCATTCAGGAAGTACAAGGAATCACAGAAGGAGCAAGACAGAGAATTGTATTAGTTAAAGCAAAAGGAAGCTGGGAATGCAGTCAGAACAGCAAAGGCCCAAACCGAGGAAAAGATGGCCAACTCAGTTAAGAAGGCGGATAAAACCTTTTATAGGTACATCAGGGAGCATAGGAAGACCAAGGGAGGGATAGTGAGGCTTAATAAATGGGAGGGGTGGGCAGAGGGTGACGGTGAAAAGGCAAAGATACTAAACAAATATTTTTGCTCAATATTTACAAATGAAGAGGGAGGTACCTAAACCAAACAATAGAAGCACTCTGGATACAGAAATTGATACCAGCCCATTTACAGAAGAAAGGGTTCTGAAATAACTCTAAAACTGAAGGTGGACAAAGCAATGGGGCCTGATGGGATTCATCCCAGAATTCTAAAAGAACTAAGGATAGAACTAGTGACACCACTGACTACCTTCTTTAACAAATCATGAGAGGATGGGGTGGTACCTGAGGACTGGAGGAGGGCAGATGTGATTCCACTTCACAAAAGTGGGAGCAGGGTAGAAGCGGGAAACTACAGACCTGTTAGTTTAACCTCAGTGATAGGGAAAATGATAGAATCACTTCTGAAGGAAAGAATTGTCAAGTACCTTGAGGTCAGAGGGGCACAGGACCCAAGGCAGCATGGATTCACAGTGGGAAGGTCATGCCAGACGAATCTAATAGATTTCTTTGACTGGGTGACCAAAGTAGTAGATCAGGGAGGGGCTGTGGAAATGGCCTACCTAGACTTTAGCAAGGCATTTGACAAAGTCCCACACAAAAGGTTAATATACAAGTTAACCAGCCTGAGACTGGGTCCCAAGATGATAGCCTGGGTAAAGAATTGGCTGGAGAATAGGACACAGAGGGTAATAGTAAATGGAGTCCACTCTGAAGAAAGGGAGGTTACTAGTGGGGCACTGCAGGATTCAGTATTAGGACCGGTCCTCTTCAGTGTCTTTATAAGCGACATTGCAGAGGGACTGGAAGGAAAAGTATGTCTCTTTGCAGATGACACAAAGAGCTGCAACAGAGTTGATGCACAAGGTGGGGTGGAAAGGATGAGAAGGGACTTGGCAAGATTAGAGGAATGGTCGTATGTATGGCAGCTTAGATTCAATGCTAAGAAGTGCAAAGTAATGCACCTGGGAAACAAAAACCCAGGGGAAGAGTACACAATGGGGGTGAGATACTAACAACAGCAAAATGGAAAGGGACCTGGGGTAGTCATATCAGATGACCTAAAGGTGGGCAAGCAATGTGAGAGGGCAGTAAGGAGGGCTGGGGGATACTGGGATGCATAGGGAGAGGCATCACCAGTAGAAAACAGGAAGTTGTTATCCCTCTGTACAGACAGCTGGTGAGACCCCCATCTGGAGTACTGTGTGCAGTTCTGGAGACCCAATCTCAGCAAAGACATAGACAGGATGGAGGCTGTCCAGAGGAGGACAACTAAAATGGTGCAGGGTCTGCACCGGAAGACATATGAAGAAATACTTAAGAAGCTTAATATGTATAGCCTCGAGGAAAAGAGGGAGAGGGGGGGACATGATAGAAACTTTCAAGTACCTCAAGGGATTCAACAAAGTCCAAGAGGGTAGCATCTTTCAGAAAAAGACGTGTGCAAGAACAAGGGGGCACAATTTGAAGATGGGGGGCAGCTCAGAGGTGATGTAAGGAAGTATTTTTTCACAGAGAGGGTTGTGGATGCATGGAACGGCCTTCCGGAGGAGGTTGTGGAGTCAAAAACAGTGGTGGAATTCAAGCATGCATGGAACAGTCATAAGGCAATTCTAGGGGGTGAGGGTAGGAAAAAGTAGGCTGCTGGTTAACTAGGATCTGCAGCTTATCCATTAGGTAGGGAAATGGGCAGACTGGATGGGCCAAGTGGTCCTTATCTGCCGTCAAATTCTATGTTTCTATGTAAGGAGGGGTGACCCATTGTCAGAGGGTTAGGGATGACAATGACCCTGAGTGCCTTGATGCTAGTGCTAGGGACCCTAGTTTAGAGACTGAAGGGGACCTGTCCCATACTTTGGAAATGTTAAGGAGTTTGCAGCTGCTCAGAGAAGTGACCCTTGTGTAGAGAAGCTGAGGGCTTGGGCAGACTGTGATGGTGCACAGGGAGGTGATAAACATAAGGTTTATTGGGAAAATGGAGTGATGTATATTCAGGCTGTGCAGACAGAGGGAGGTGTGATAGGCAGTTTGTCATTCCCCAGAGGTATCATGAGCAGTTGCTCAAGATTGCACATGATATTCCCTTGTCTGGTCATCTGGGAATCATGCAGACTATGCAGCGGTTGGCCCTGAATTTCTATTGGCCCAACTTCACCCAGCAGGTTAAGGAGTATTGTAGGTCTTGCCACTGGTGCCAAGAAATATGGAAGGCAGGTAAGAAAACACAAACCACCCTAATTCCATTGCCCATAGTGGAGTAGTCATTCCAGAGGGTGGGAATGGATATTGGGGGGGCCTTTAAATACCCCCAGCTCCTCCGGGAAGAGGTTCATCCTGACTGTGGTGGGTTATGCCACACAGTACCCCGAGGCAGTCGCCCTATCCTCACTGAGGACAGACAAAGTGGCAGATGCCTTACTTGGGATTTTCTCCCATGTTGGGTTTCCGCATGAGGTTATCACTGATTGAGGGGGTTCCTTCATGTCAGACCTGATGAAATGTTTATGGGAGAATTGTGGGGTGGTGCAGAGGCACATGACACCTTATCACCCACAAGCCAGTGGGCTTGTGGAAAGATTTAATGGTACCCTGAAGTCAGTGCTCCAAGCGTTTTCTGAACAGCATGGGAGGGACTGGGAGAAATATCTTCCCCACCTGTTGTTTGCATACAGGAAGGTGCCCCAAGAGTTTTCCCCCTTCGAACTTTTATTTGGACCCCAGCAATGTGGGTCCCTAGATTTGATCTGGGAGGACTGGGAAGGCAAGCACGCCACCCATGGAACACCCCTAGGGGATTACATCCTTAGGTTTAGTAGAAAGGCTGAAGGAGCTTATGAGGACCACCCAGAGCAACCTGGCAGCTGCCCAACAGAAACAAAAAGTGTGGTATGACTGCAGAGCCAGAGCTCGCTCATACATGGTGGATCAGGAAGTCATGGTCCTTATTCCGGTCTAGAAAGACAAATTGCAGGCTGAGTGGGCAGGACCGTGCAAAGTAGTTAGGAAGGTAAATGACGTGAACTATATCATAGAGTTACCTGCCAGAAGACAGACAGAAAGAATGTACCATGTCAACATGATGAAGCTATAAGCTAATAGGCTGACATGGTGTTTGCAGTATGTAGTCCTGGGGAGGGGAAAGACAAAGGAGACCCCCTTCTGGACTTGCTGGAAGAAAGCAAGCCGGAGTCCTCTGTGGAGGCAGTAAAATTGTCTCCCCAGCTGGCCCCAGACAAGATCCAGGAAGTAAGGGAGGTTTTAGAAGACTTTGCTCCCCTGTTTAGAACCAAACCTGGACTAACCCCCTTAATGACACATGATGTGGAGACAGGGACACAGACACCCATGTGGCGGACAGCATATCGGGTGTTGGAGGCTGTCCAAAAGGACATTAGGAGAGAGGTGGAGGAAAAGCTGGATTTAGGCATAATCCAGAGATCCCACAGCCCCTGGGCCTCACCCGTAGTTCTTGTGCCCAAACCAGATGGCTGTACTCATTTCTGTGTGGACTATTGTGGACTGAATGCAGTCAAGAAGTCAGACGCCCACCCGATGTCCTGGACGGATGAACTCCTGGACAAGTTGGGAGGGGCGACCTACCTTATGACTGTTCACCTGATAAAGGGGTATTGGCAGGTCGAGTTAACTGACAGAGCTTGGGAGAGGTTGGCCTTCATCACTCCAGTAGGCTTATTTGAATTTAAAGTAATGCCTTTCGGAATGAAGAACACCCTGGCCACTTTCCAAAGGTTAGTAAACTGGGTGTTAAATGGTACTGAGGAGTACACTGTGGCATACCTGGATAACATTTCCATCTTTAGTGCCAGCTGGGAGGAACATCTGTCCCATATTAGGGAAGTGCTGGGCAGGATACAGAGGGCCTGGCTCACTGTCAAAGCTGGGATGTGCCAGGTGGCCATGGCTAAGTGGCATACCTCCGGCATGTTGTAGGCCGGGGACAGCTCCGTCCTAACCAAGCAAAAATAGAGGTGATCAAGGCATGGCCCAGGCCAGAAATGCAGAAGCTGGTCAGGAGTTTTCTAGGGACAGCAGGGTACTATAGGATATTTGTACCCAGCTACAGTGCCCTGGCTGCTCCCCTATCTGACCTGGTAAAGAAAAGGATGCCTAAGAAAATTACCTGGGAACCAGCCTGTGAAAAAGCCTTTACCAGACTGAAGGAGGCACTGTGCAGTGCTCCTGTATTGACAAGTGCTGACTATAGCAGACCCTTTATAGTTCAGATTGATGCCTCAGACATGGGTATTGGGGCAGTACTGAGTCAGACATCTAACCAAGGGAAAAATCACCCGGTAGTGTACCTGAGTAAAACATTACTTCCCAGGGAGCAGACATACTCTACTGCGGAAAAAGAGTGGCTTGCCATAGTGTGGGCCCTAAAGAAGTTAGAGCTGTACTTATGTGGGCAGCATTTTGTGGTACAAACTGACTGCAACCCCCTGGTTTGGCTGACACAAATGGGAAAAACAAATGGTAGACTGTTAAGATGGAGTCTTGCCTTACAAGGGTATGACATTACAATCTTACATAGTGCTGGAGCAAAGAGTCAGAACAGTGTTGGCCTTTTATTTATTTATTTTTATTAATTGTAAATCAGTTTACAACCTTTGAGCCAGAGGCTCATTTCCAAAGGTACCTTGTCACATTGAGGACAAACATTACAAAGTTTAGGTTACAGAATACCAGTAGCTGAAATGAGCGTTACACATATTGATTTCATACATTTGCAATTTTGTTGTAATTCATGTCTTTATGAGGTGTGAACTGATTTGGGAAGCTCATCCAATGTAGGGAATAGAGTCCCCAAATTCAGTCTAGGTGGGGAGGATTGTGACGCTTGGCCAGCTGGTTATGATTGTTCTTTGATATTTGTAATATAAAAAAATGTAGTGTGTGGTTTGTCTCCATAAGGCAGCTGTGCCATGGGTCAGGTTTTAGTGGAAATAACAGGACATATTAACCTGAAACCAGGAGGTAATTAAAAAGACTAGAGAGCCTTAATCAAATGTCTCCTGTTTATCTGACTTAATTGGAGCTGACCAGCTGCCAGGATATAACGATCGTGAACTTATTTGATATTTTAGAGGAAAAAACATTTTAATACCATGGTGTGAAAAGTCATAAAAATCCTTAGATGTACCATGGGAAGAAGGAATGCTCGAGATCAAAGAGGAAATGTTAATTAATGAGTCATATTGGGAAATTAGTTTTTGCTGATGTCACCTTATTTAATAAACCTTCTGATAGGACATCATGTTTGTATATTTCTTTGTATTCAACAAGGAGGAGCTAGACGACATCATAGAAGGGGTGGAAACAGAGCATTTTAAACTGTATTCTGTGTTTCAGTGCAGACAGATTCCTTTTTGGACTCCTAAGAAACAAGATCTCAGATCTAACTTAGGCACTGGTAGAGGTATACATTAGATAGAAAAAGTCTAACTGTATGTTGGTAGGAGTTTGAACTTTTCCTTGTTTTCTTTTAAATGATTGTATGTGTTGTGATATAGTGTTCTGTGTTTACATTTTACATATTTTTATCCATTTAAGTAAGCCTTTTATTCCAAATACTGCCTAGGTCTTCCAAGTTCTTTTTTTTGCATGTGATGTATTGAGGGTTAAGATTTGACAAAACTGTTCAGAAGCTTAAATGGTGTTGCCAAACTGAGAAAAGGTAAGAATATACCTGAGGTCTTTTCTAGAGTTTTAAGGGTTCATTTTAAATACCTGGTTAGTGCCCTTAGGTGAAAGATATCTGGCATCCCCCGAAGAGCAAATTATGTGAGCCTGTACATTTTGGTACACTAGCATAAGGTTCACAGTTTGAATCCCCCCAGAACTTGAGACTAAAGGTGATTAGACCCACAAGCAGACAGGAGGGTTACCCTGTCTGTTACCTGTTCACAATACTGCACTCAGAGGTTGGCACTGTGGGAGCAGAGGGCCTGACCTGCTGAGTGCGGTTTGTGACAACGATCACATGGGATCACTCAATACCAATTGCTAAGAAAAGTGGAAGCAAGAAAACCAGATATTGTAATACAAGAAAAAAGAACAAAGATAGCAGTACTGTCGAAACAGTTGCCCATAGTGACTTCAGTGTCCTGCGTACAGAGAGACACAAAATCATGAAATACCAAGATATGCAATCAGAAACTAAACTGATGTGGAATAAGGACACACAGATTGTTCCAATAGTGCTTGGAGCAATGGGACTAATCAAAAAGAACTTTCAGACACATTTAAATATGCTACCAGTATTTGTGACACCTTCTGAACTTCAAAAGGAAGTCATTTTGGAGACATTGCATGTGCTGAGAAGAGTGCTGTCGGCAAACATGAAATATTAATACAGTACTGATTTCCTGAGGTTTGAATATGCCCTGGCTTAAGAATGGGGTCCATTCTCATCATGGTAATAGAAATAGAAACATAGAAACATAGAAGTTGATGGCAGATAAGGACCACAAGGCCCATCCAGTCTGCCCATTTCTTTTCTACCTTATAAATGTGCCATTGGCTTTTGCTCTGTCAGTGGCCTATCCATAGTCATTTGTATTGCTCCCTTATGCCTATCCCATGCCTGTTTGAAGCCCTGCACTGTATTCATAGCCACCATTTCTTGTGGTAAGCCACTCCATGCATCCACCACCCTTTCTGTGAAAAAGTATTTCCTCACATTCCCCCTTAATCGGCCTCCCTCTAATCTCATGCTGTGTCCTCTTGTTCTGCTATTTTTCTTATATTTAAACATGTTAGACTCTTTCACCTTGTTTATGCCCTTAAGGTGTTTGAATGCTTCGATCATATCACCTCTCTCCCTCCTTTGCTCAAGAGTATATATATTGAGCTCTGTTAATCTGTCCTCATATGTCTTCTGATGCAGTCCCTGCACCATTTTGGTTGCCCTTCTCTGGACTGCCTCAATTTGGTTAATGTCCTTGTGAAGGTGTGGCCTCCAATACTGCACGCAGTACTCCAGCTGGGGCCTAACCAGTGTCTTGTAAAGAGGGATTATTACCTCCCTCTTACGACTTGTGATACCCCTACTAATACACCCTAACACCCCCCTAGCCTTACCTACTGCTTTAGAGGTCTGCTTGGATGATTTTAGGTCATCGGTGATGATGATGCCCAAGTCTCTTTTTTCCTTTGTGACTGCTAGCAACTCCCCTCCCAGCCTATAGGTGGCTTCAGGGTTTCTCTTCCCTATGTGCATGATTTTGCACTTTTTGCATTAAATCCCAGTTGCCACCTCTTCTGACCATTCTGCTAGTTTATCCAGATCTCTTCTCATTCTGCCCACCCCATCTGGATCATCTACTCTGTTGCAGATCTTGGTGTCATCTGCAAACAGACAAGCCTTACCCTCTAGTCCATCTGCAGGGTCAGTAATGAAGATGTTGAAGAGGACTGGCCCCAGGACTGATCCCTGAGGTACCCACTTGTGACTTGCATCTCTTCTGACTGTATACCATTTACCACCACTTATTTTCTGCCCACAACCAGTTTGCCACCCAGTTGACCAACTTCTGACCCACCCCTGAGCCTACCCAGCTTATTTATCAATCTTCTATGTGGAACTATGTCAAAGCTTTGCTGAAGTCAAGGTAGGCGACATCAACTGCTCCCCTTGGTCCACCACTCTGGTTACCCAGTCAAAGAAATCTATGAGATTAGTTTGACAGGCTCTTCCTTTTGTAAACCCATGCTGTCTTGGATCCTGTTCCCCTATGGATTCCAGGTGTTGCACTATCCTTTCCTTAAGGAGTGCCTCCATAATCTTGCCCACTACTGAGGTAAGACTGACTGGTCTGTAGTTCCCCGCCTCCTCCCTGCTACCACTCTTGTGGAGCGGGATCACATGAGCCCTTCTCCAGTCTTCTGGGATCTCTCCCATGCTCAGAGACTCACTAAACAATTCTGCTAATGGCTCTGCTAGTTCCTCCTTTAGCTCCTTAAGTACCCTGGGATGTATGCCATCAGGTCCCATTGCCTTATCCACCCTGAGCTTAGCAAGCTCTTGTAGGACCCTTTCTTTTGTGAAGGGAGTAGTGCTCACCTCCCTCCCCCCTGTGCCCATGATGCTGAGCTGTGGGCCCTGTCCTACCTTCTCTTCAGTAAATACTGAGCAAAACTATCTATTTAGGATAGATGCCTTTACAGGGTCCTTCTCCTCACATGGTCCCTTTTCTCCATTAAGCTTAGCAATACCCCCTCTAGACTTTCTCCTTTCACTAATGTATCTATAGAAAGTCTTGTCACCTTCTTTTACTGTTCGTGCTAGTGTTTCCTCAGTTTGGGACTTTGCCTGCCTTACCTGCTTCCCTTAGGGCAGTTTGGTATGCCTCCCTATCTTCATCCCGCTGTGTTCTCTTATATTTCCTGAAGGCCAGCCTTTTGGCTCTTTCCTTTTCTGCTACTGTATTTGAGAACCAAAGTAGTTTCCTTCTTCTTTTGCACTTCCTTTTCTGTCTAACACAATGGGATGTTGCTTCAAGTATTGCATCCTTAATGCTTGCCCACTTTGCCTGTACCCCCTCACCTGTGTTTCTTTTGCCAGGGCTAGCTTAACTCTGTTGGCCATCTTATCAAAGTCAGCCCTCTGAAGTCCCATATTTCTGCCTTGGAATGGGATGATTTAGATGTAGTAGCCAAATTGAACCATACCATGTGATGGTCACTGGCCCCCAGGTGACCTTCTACCTGGAGATCTGTGATCCCTTCCTTGTTAGTCAGTACTAGATCTAGGATAGCCCTGTCTCTTGTGGGTTGCTGTACCAGTTGTTTGAGGACCTCCCCTGCAGGAATCCACTATGTGTCTAGTTCTGGCAGATGTTCCTGCTGGTATTGACCAATCTGTATCCAGCATGTTGAAGTCTCCCATTATCAGAACCTCCCTTTACCTGTCATGTTTTGTATATCTTCTAACAGTAATGTGTCTATGTCTCCCCTGGTCTGGGGCCTGTAGACAACCCCAGTTCTTATGGCTGTCCCATTTCCTGTTTCCAGGGTGACCCACAGTTCTTCTGGCTCCTTATGTGTATTCTGAATTTCTGTAGCTTTGATATTTTCATTGACATACAAGGCCACTCCTCCCCCCCTTTTTGCACCTCGGTCTCTTCTGAACAATACATAGCCAGGTACTGAAGTCTCCCAAGTGTGGTTTCTGGTAAACCACATCTCACTAATTGCTACTATATCCAGTTTAGCCTCTGACATTATTGCCTGCAGGTCTGGGATCTTATTTCCCAGGCTGTGAGTATTTGTGTACATGATTTTCCATTTGCCAGATTTTGGTGTGTTAGTTGTTGGGTGAGGTTTGGCATTACCCCTGTGCGTCGTATGGGGAGACAAACCTTTCCCTAAACATTGGCAGACACTAATCCCGGGAAAATCTAAGAGAGAGAAACTGTAGAAATTCGTGGACTGTAACAAGAATTTGGCTGCACAGACTGGCCTTATAACATTGGAGAAATCACACACAGGAGAAACCATTTAAATGCACTTAATGTAGCAAGAATTTCACTGCACAGACTGGCCCCATAACAT
Source organism: Neoceratodus forsteri (assembly GCA_016271365.2). Taxonomy (NCBI): domain Eukaryota; kingdom Metazoa; phylum Chordata; order Ceratodontiformes; family Ceratodontidae; genus Neoceratodus; species Neoceratodus forsteri. The sequence continues at coordinate 12,894,143 of JADMNL010000038.1, read as the reverse complement.
CGGAGAAATCACACACAGGGGAAACCATTTAAATGCACTGAATATAGCAAGAATTTCACTGCACAGACTGGCCCCATAACATCGGAGAAATCACACACAGGGGAATTTTGTTTCACAGACTTGCCTCATAACATCGGAAAAGTCACACATGGGAGAAGCCATTTAAATGCACTGAAACAAGAATTTTGCCACACAGATTGGCCTCATAACATCAGAGAAATCACACACAGGAGAAGCCATTTAAATGCACTGAATGTAGTAAGAATTTTGCTGCACAGATGGGCCTCATAACATCGGAGAAGTCGCACATGGTAGAAGCCATTTAAATGCACTGAATGTAACAAGAATGTTTCTGCACAGAATATTCTCATGAGACATCAGGAAGCTCACTTGAGGGAGAATCCATATAAATGCACTGAAGGGCATAAGTGTTGCACATCACAGAATAGCCCCATGAAACTTCCTGATTTTTTGAATATACCCTGGCTTAAGAATGGGGATCATTCTTATCACAGCACTAGAAATCCTTGGGCATTGGAGACACTAACCCTGACAGACAGAGAGATACAGACAGAGAGACAGTATAAATCTGATGAATGTAAGGGGAGATTTGCCAAACTGATTAACCTAATAGTACATCACTTAGCTTACACAGGGAATGTCAATCCACAAGTAGATAAGGAATTGTCAGCAACTGAAAATGCAAAGAATCAGAAAAAGGAGTATAAGGATAAAGACCAAAAGAAAAGAAAAAACAATTGGAAAGCCCATAATTATAGTGGAAAATACAGGGAGCTACTGGAGCAACCACAGGTCGATCAAGCCGTTACTCATAAGTGGTTAAAAAGAGGTGAATTTAGGCCACGAGATGAGAGACTAATAATGGCAGCCCAAGATAGTGGGCTACACACAAGATGGTTCACAAAATCCATAGAAAAAACAGGAGAAACAGACAAGTACAGGTTCTGTAGTACAGAATTAGAAACAGTTGCGCATCTCGTGGCTGGATGGGAAGTACTCATGGCAGAAGGCCTGTATACTGAAAGACACAACAATGTAGCAAGATTGATCCACTGGAAACTGTGCAAACACTATAACATACTGGTAGCAGAGAGACATGAACCACAAAGAATCACAGAGAATGAAGAAGTAATGATCACATGGGATCATCCAATACCAACAGCCAAGAAAGTGGAAGCAAGAAAACCTGATACTGTAAAACAAGAAAAGAGAACAAAAGTAGCATTACTGATTGAAATAGCCACCCCTAGTGACTACAGTGTGCTGCGTACAGAGAGACATAAAATCATGAAATACCAAGATATGCAGTCAGAAACCAAACTGATGTGGAATAAGGACACACAAATTGTTCCAGTAGTGCTTGGAGCGATGGGACTAATCAAAAAGAACTTTCAGGCACATTTAAACATGCTACCAATACTTGTGACACCTTATGAACTTCAAAAGGAAGCCATTTTGGGGACGTTGTGTGTGCTGAGAAGAGCGCTCTCAGCAAACATCAAAGATTAATACAGTACTAATTTCTTGAGTTTTGAATATGCCTTGGCTAAAGAATTGGGTCCATTCTTGCCACGGTATTAGAAATCCCTAAACATTTGGAGACACTAACCCCGGGAATATCAAAGACTAATACAGTACTGCTTTCCTGATATATATACCCTGGCTTATGAGTGGAGTCCATTCTTGTCCCATTACTACAAATCTCTGAAAAATTGGTGATGCCAACCCCAAGAGAGACATTGTACATGTGACGAATGCAACAGGAAGTTTGCCCAGAAACAGCACACAATTAGACATCAGTGGGTTCAGATGGGGTAGGATAATAAATATGCCGAATGGAACATGAATTTTACATCACAGAATCTCTGCATGAGAACGCAGGTGAACACAAGGGAAAAACCATAGAAATTTGTTGAATGTAAAAACAGCTTGCATAATAGAATAGCTTCATGAAATATCAGCAGGTCTACAGTGCTAGGGCCTGTCTTAAGAATGGGGCCCATTCTCATCACGGAACTAGTCATGCTTGAACATTTGGAGCTGCCATAGAAGAAACCATATTAATGAGGTAAATGTAACAGAGTTGTGCATCACAAAAAAAACTTATAAAAAGTTTGCAGGTTCGTACAGGGGACAGACCATGTAAGTGTGCAAAACATAATGAGATTTGACCAGAAGAGTAGCAAGTCCTGCCGACATGGCCACCTGTAATGTTTGTTTCTTGTTTTATAATTATGCAATTAGAATAGTTTGGTTAGCTTTTATAATATCTGTGGGTCAGGGATCTTCTCTGGGATCAATAGAAAGTACAGCTATAGGGCATGACTGCTAGCATTAGTAGACTCGATGCTTTCTCTGCTGGCAAATAGAAGTCAGTGTTTAAGAATAATGTGAACTTTAATGTCATGTTTTCCCCACTTTGTGCACAAACATATGTTACTGTTGTCCCTGCTTTTTGCACATATGTGTACTACCATTGTTCCCACTTTGTGCACATACATATACTACTGTTGTGACCACTTTGTGCACATACATACGCTACTGTTGTGACCACTTTGTGCACATACCTATATTACTGTTCTGACCACTTTGTGCACATACATACGCTACTGTTGTGACCACTTTGTGCACATACCTATATTACTGTTCTGACCACTTTGTGCACATACATATACTACTGTTGTGACCACTTTGTGCACATACCCTTACTACTGTTGTGACCACTTTGTGCACATACATACATATACTGCTACTGTTACCACTTTATGCACATACCTATACTATTGTTGTGACCACTTTGTGCACATACATATGTTGCCATTGTGACCACTTTGTGCACATGGTAGTAATAATAAAAACTTTATTTTTTATACTTCAGGTATACTTTAGTCTTTAGGTCTGCAGACCTAGTTTTCAAGACAGTCCTGTCACTATAAGTTGCCGATGCACTTATAATAACCAGCAATGTACAAACATATAAAATACAAAATGTTAATGCAATAAACTCAGTCCCATCCCTCTCTCATAATTAACAAATAGTACTTAATGTTACAGACAAACATGAAAAATCACATCATATCCCATCAACATACATCTACATAGTTCTCTCATTCATGTCATTTATAACAGGAGCAGTTAAATTAATTTGTTTTCACAAGTTCTTGATAAAACAGTCTATAAACTGGAAATATACAGTACGTGCAGAAAAGTGCAAGATGTTCCAGTGTTTGGCAGCCTGGTAACACAATGTTTGTTCACTATACTTATTTTTAATAATTGGGATAGGAATTTTATTCATTTGACTAAGTCTCTTTGATCTAGACTCTTCACTGTTACCTTTCCCAAACAAATGTGTATTTGTTAGTGCTCCGGAATTTCTTTATGACATTTATAAATTGTTTTTTTGCCAAGTCATGGCACACCTTGAATTTAATGGCAGGCAATGTAAAGAAATTATTGTCGCAGTGATGTGTCTTTATATTGCATTTTAATACATATCTTGCAATTCTGTTATAAGTTGTGTCAAGTTTATTTAATAACCTTTTGTTCGCTACACGATAGAGGAGATCTCCATACGTTAAGACCGGGTATTAACTGTTCCGCAACCCTTTTCCTACTGTTTTTAGTTAGACATCTTGTCGTCCTGTGTAAGGCTCCCACTCTTTTGTTTATCCTCTCAATTAATTCACCTACAGTATGTGCACCCTCAAATCCATACCTTCGTTAAAGGAGGCTCCCAAATAAGTGTAATGCGACACCTGTTCCAAAATGGAATTGTTATCCACTTTAACTTTTGCTTTTTTGCTTTCTTTGGCTGAGATATTCAGAGCAGCTGCCCATGGCACAACTGAGTTGTGCCAGCGTAACCACTGGGTTGTGCTACTGAGCGATATTCAAAGACAGTGGCTGTGCAGCGCAAATCTCATTGTGCCATGGCACAAATATAATGTATGCAGCACAGGTGTAGGGGGCATTCCCATGAATATGCAGCACAACTGGATATTCAACCAGAAATCATGGCGCAAGTCTGGAGCAAACCCCAAGATGCACTGGACAGACTTGAGCCTATAAATTCTGGCTCAATTATACAGACAGTAGATAGGCAACACTGTGCCCAGAGAGACAGACATAGAGAGCCAGAGGGGGACATCACAGAGAGCCATGGAAAGTACACCATTCCTAATGGAAGCAGTAATGAGGGGTGTGAGGAGGCAGGAGGAACACCAATGTGAGTGACGAAGGGTCCAATGGTGGTATGCCCAACACAGGTGGTACTATGCCCATATCACATATGAGAACTACAATGACACAGAAATAGTGGTCCGGTACCACCTGAACAGGGCAATTCTGAGGCAGCTCTGTGAGCTGTGTAGTGAGGAGATGCAGGCACCCACCGGGCATAGTCATGCCATGACAGTGGAGACTAAGGTGACCACTGTGATGTGCTTGCTCGCCACGGGCACTTTCCAAAGACCAACGGGGAAAACATGGGCATCACCCAGTTGGCCACGTCCTGCCTTCTCTCACAGTTTCTCAAAGCTCTGCTGCCACATGCTTCGGAGTTCATACATTTCCCCTGCACACAGGCAAGTCGTACAGCAAACATGCAGGACTTCCAAAGGGTTGCACATCTGCCAGGCATGATTGGGTCCATAGATTGCACCCATGTGGGCATCCACACACCACTTGGCCCAGAGGGCCCTGTATACATCAACAGGAAGGGCTACCCATCCATAAACTGCCAGGTGGTGTGCAGTACCACTGGGTGCATCATCAATGTCTGTGCCACACACCCCAGGAGTACACAAGATGCCTTCATCTGGCACAGCTCTGCTCTTTGCCATAGGTTTGAATGTGGGAACATCCCCACAGGCCATCTTGTGGGTGAGTAGGGCATGCACCAGGGTGCCTGGGAGGCACCACCCTGGGGGTGAGGGAGGGCAGACAATACGGGTGTGGAAGAATGGGCAGTGGGTGACAGGGAGCAGGAGGCAGCACAGCACAGGGATAACCATGTCTTTCCCCAAACAGGTGACAGTGCACATCTCCTGAGGCCATGGCTGCTCACCCCCTACCAGCGACCATCATCCCCCACAGAGGAGAGATACAATGAGGCATATGCCAGCATGCGCAATATCATCAAGTATGTCTTTGGCATGCTGAAGATGAAATTCTGTTGCCTAGACAGGTCAGGCGGTGCCCTACAATATAGCCCATCGAAAGCCTGTGGCATATTCCTGGCCTGCTGCATCTTGCACAACATGGCCATTGACCATGGGATAGCTGTCCAGGTGGATGAGGGCAACAGCAGTGGGGACGATGGTGGTAATCTTCTGGAAGGGGGTGGTGGGCAGCTGCCACCAGCAAGGAGGGATCCCCGCCTGGTGCAGAAGGCAAAGAGGCAAAGGGATACCATAGTAGAGGAGCATTATGGAGAACGAAGGTAAGACCACTGGCACACATGCATGGGTCACACAGACCAGCGCACCACACACTGGCACGCACGTGCACAGAGGGACGCATGTAGGGAAAGGGGTGCACAGCAGTCACAGCGAAGGCACTGGATCACTGGTGCACACACACACATGCACACACATGCTGAGGAACATCACACTCATGCCACATGTCCCAGAAGCATGGTCAGCACACACAGGAAGAATGTGGCACAACACACATGCGCACCACCACATGCATGCTGCACCACCACCAATCACATATGCATGGGGCAGCAGCAGTGGACAGCAGGCCAGGGCAGCATCAGTTGCTTTTATCCCTTCCCTTACATAGACAGCTACTCCTCCCCCTCCCTGTTCTCCCCTGCCTGTCTCTCCTGTAGGTTGTGTACCCTGGTATGTTAACATCTCAGTCCTGGTTCTGTGTACCATGTTTCTGTGACTGCCACGATATCCAGGCAGCCCTCTTCCATCAAGGCCACCAGTTCAGGGAGCTTGTTGCACAGACTACAGGCATTGGTACTCATTACCCTTCATTTCTTCATAGCCTTATCTTTTTTTGCCCCATCCCTGGCCTTACTGCCTTTGTCGTTATCTCCATTTACCCCTGCCCTTCTCCCTATCAACGTCTCTATCTTGGTGTTTACCTCACTAACTACCCTGATATTTTGGGGGGGCTAGGATCTCCCTGCTCCTTTCCAGTTCCTCCCCCCTTGGCTAGTTTAAATGCTTGACAATGAAGCAACTAAACCTTTCAGCTAGGATTCTGGTTCCCCTCCTGGACAGATGCAGACCATCACACCAGTATAGGCCTGCATCATTCCAGGTAGACACCCAGTCCCCAGTGAAGCCAAACCCCTGAGCTCTGTGCCAGTTTTTCAACCATTGATTGAGTCCTGTGGTGTGGATCACCTTAGCTTCACCCATGCCATAGACAGGCAGCACCTTCAAGAAGGTTACCATGTGTGCTACTTGCCTAAGGCCCCTCCCCAATTCCACAAACTCCTCCTGTACTGTTCTGATCCCTTTTCCAGGCAGGCCATTTGTCCTTAGGTGGACAATGACATCCAGCTCCCTCCCCTGTGCAGCTGCTCCTGCAATCCTGAGGATTTGCTCCTTGTCCCTTCAAGCCATGGTGCCTGGCAGGCACCTTACCTCCCTCTCCCCTCCCTCCCCCAGTTCTACCCTCCTAACAATGGAGTCCCACACCAGGAGTTGTTTCCTTCCCCTGTGGGGTCCCATGCCACGCTTCTGTGGATTTTCTTTGTGGAGGTTCCCAACATCCTCCTTGATCTCCACTGTGAGTGCCTCTATGGAGGAACCACACTCTGCCAGAGTGGCATATGAATTGTGGAGAGATGCAACTGGAGAGATGTGCCTCTGTTCCACCACCCTCACCCTCCATGAGCCCACTGTGGTCCAACCACTCTTTTTTCTTGGCAACCTCTGAGGCAGTGGTGGTAGCCCTGGTGGTCCCGGGTGGGAGAGGAGGCGCCCCAAATCCTGGCCAACTCAGCCTGGAGATGACCAACCTCCACCCTCATCCCAGAGTGGTGCCTGCTGATGGGACAACACTGCATCCTCCAGAATATCTCCTGGCAGACTGCTGCTTCACAGCCACTACACTGCACCACTCCGATCATGTGTTATTTCTGGTCCCCTGACTGTTGTTTTGAATACTTACTCTTTCCTCTGTTTATATATTTTTTTTTCCCAACTTATCTACTGCATCCATGCCCTTAAAGCTCCTGATCTTCCTGTTCTGAGACAGGAAGTTCCTGTATTTCTCAGTAGTCTCCTTACTTGCTCAGAGTTAGACCTCCAGCAGCTGGGGGGGTTGAGAGCTACTCTTTTCTTTCTAGGATGGTGAGTCCTTTGTGGCTCTGTGATCACTCCCTTCCTGCTCTCTAACAGGACGTTCTTGTTGTTAGTCAAATCCTGTGTCTATAAAAGTAGAACTGGCTAAGGATGTGGGGGGGAGGGCAATATAGTCCCAGTAGAGAAGTATAGTTCTAGCAGCAACTCTTCCTCTTGCTGTTCTCTGCCTAAAGCTATCTAGGGCAGTTTTTAAATCCTAAACACCTGGCTTCCTTTTGGTTAAGCCACTCCCCCTAATTTACAGCGCTTTCTACACCTAGATAACTGCACATATAACAGTTCACTTCAGCCAACTCAAACCTAGATAACTGCTCAGATAACAATTCACTCCAGCCAACCCAGACAAACCCACTAACTCTTTTTGTTTTGTTCGTTTTTACCCTAAATTGAAGGTCCCAGTAGTACAGTTCTAGTTCTTTAGTCCCAGTAGAGACTAAAGCAGAGAAGTGTAGTTCTACAGCACCACCTTCCTCTTGCTGTTCTCTGCCTTTTCTTGGGAGAGTTTTCCCCATTGATAGATACATATTGAATACATCCTCGAGGTATGATCTTAACCAACTCCTGGGGCCATCAGTAATTCCCACTTTTTCAATAGTTTGTAATAAAAGGGCGTGGTCACCAGGTCAAAGGCCTTAGATAGATCCACAAAAATAGCTGCTATTTCCTGCCCCTATGTAATGCAGAATTATTTATTTATTTGTTTGTTTTTGTTAACCGGGTAGGGCACACTAGACAGCCATGTGCCTATTTTCAGGTGCGACCCGGGAGGGTTACAAAGGTAGAGGCATACATACAGCAGTGATGAAGTCAGGTTACATACAGATAATGCAAGAAGGCTTAACAGGAGTTGTATAGGCAGCTGAAATTACAGGTCAAGTTTACAACAACAGGAAAACACATTAGTCAAATTGTTCAGTGCTAATAAAGCAGTATAGTAGAATGCCCTGTACGGGAACCTGGTTGATATGGTGTTATCAATTTATTGATATGGTGTTATCAATTTATATTTGTCTGAGTATCCCATCTTCTGGGAATGTACATGTCTCTCTAGACATTTAGCCAGGACAGACAGTAGTGCTATAGGCCTGTAGTTGTTTAATTCCATTGATTGCACCCCAAACACCGGAATAATTTTATTCACCCTCCATGCTTGTGGAAAATAATTCTCCTTTAGACTCCTATTAAATATATATGTAACTATAGAGGCTCTTTGTTTTGCAGCCATTTTTAAGAACCTCCCTTCAATTATATCAGGGCCTATGGATTTGTGAATATGTATGTTCACTAAACCCTTATATACTTCAGACGTACTTAAGATTCTAAATCTAAAAGGCAGATTGGGTCCATTGAATCTGCACATACCCTGCTGTTTTTGCTTCTCTGTGCTCAGTATCATTATGTTAAATCAAGGCAAGTCTACAAAAAAGTTACTTAATGATGTTGCTACTTCTTGAGTGTCTTCAATTAATGTAACATTCATTTTAAGGGCATAGTTTGGTTTTTTACTTTAACCTGGTTTTATGAGATGATTTATATTTTTCCAGAACTTTCTGGGATCTTTTTCATTGTTCAGTTTAGCCTTGTAATAGTTGATTTCTGCTTTTTTAATTTTGTGATTACATCTATTTCTTACCTTTTTAAACTTAGTCCAGTCACTTTCCTGCTTTGTTTTCCTCACCTTTCTCCAACACCTATTTTTAACACTAATGTTTTCTGGGGTTTTATTATTTATCCACAGTAATCTTACTGTCCTCCAGGGTGTATTTCCACCAGCAACGCTGTAACCTTTGTCCTAGTCACTGCAACTTCCCCAAGTTTCCATCAGACCAAGGGGACTCGGGGCAAAGGGAGAGAGGATGAACACAGACAGGAGCGATAGAATCCAGGGCTGTGGCAATAACCTTTTTATTGGCCCAAACCAAAGCCTTTGGGTTCCCACTTGCCACAGGAAACTCCAATAGGTTAGGCACCGCCGCTAGGCCTTCAAGGCTCACATCCTGTAAATGGTGGTACCTGACCATCTCTACAAGGATAGGCCTATGAAGGGGGGTGCAAAAATTGAATCTCATGGTGTAATGATTGGACCACCTGACAGGTTCCACCCCCACATTGGAGGCTTCAATCACCAGGAAGAAAACCAGGTCAAAGGAGTGGCCGTGTTTATGAGTAGCAGAGGTAACAATCTGTGTAAGGCCCAGTGATGCCATCAACTAGAGAAAGTGTTGTCCAAATTGCAAGAGTTCATCATCAGTCCAGGCACTGAAGTCACCCAGGACCATCCACCTGGGTGACTCAAACACCATATCGATCACAGAGTCTGCTGCTTCCTGAAGGAAGCACTTCTGGTCACCGGGTAGATGATAGAAGAGGGCTATCCTACATCCTACACCTGCTACTGTGGTACACTTGAATGAACCGGCATCCTCAACTGGTGCACTCATGAGGCCCAATTCAGTCTTGAAATAGACTGTAACCCCCTCTCCCCTGTGGTCCAATCTTGAGCAGTGTGTCCCAGAGTACCCATCCGGAATCACAGTCTCAAGCATGGGGCCAGCATTTTCATCTAGCCAGGTCTAGTGATGCATGCCAGATCTCCTGTCCCAACAAGATCTGCAATAATTGCAGTCTTGTTTTTAATAGATCTGGTGTTGCATAACACCACTCAGGTTGGACAGGTCTCCTGGGCTGCCCTGACTACCTGCCCACCAGTAATGGTGGTGCCCTTGGGTATGGAGACCAGGCATGGTGGACCACATTCCAGAATCCATTTCACCCCAGAGCATCTTCTAGACTTAACTACCCCAATTTGAGAGCCCCGCTCATCCATCTTCCACTGTTCACACCCCTCTTTGAGCAATGCCCAGCACTCTACAGTGCTGATAGGTAGAAAATAATAAAGGGGGGGGAATGGAGGGTGCAAAGAGTGGAGGATGAAAAGTGCATGACCTTTTATTTTATTAATCAAAATGTATTGCAATTGTATTTACCCGTATAGTACAGGAATGTACATGTTGCCTTATTTAATCATATGTGTATTCAGCTCTGGTCTGTAGTGAAGTCTGGTGACCTAATGTTTCATTTTTATCTATGTACTCAATTTTTCCTGCACAATAAAATACATTAAATTTAAAAAAAAAAGAAAAGTGCATGACCTAGGGGGTAGGCCCACAACACATACCACAGGCTCAAATTCGCACCAAGCAAAAGAAAGAAAAATACCCTACAAAGCAAAACCCAAAATATAAATACTGCACACTGCTCCCACAGCTCTCACTCTGAGGGAGCAGTAAACACAAAACACAAAACAACAGAAAACCCCAATATAAAACAAATTAACACCCCCCTTTATTTCTGAAACTCCCCGCTCTCTCTCACCATGAGGAGAGATTCAGAAAAAAATAGATAAATAAAACTAAGCACCCTCCCCACCCAAACAAAACTATACTACAATAAACTCACTAAATTAAGATTATAAAACACTGGTCCAAGCTCCAGAGTCTCTAAATAAGTGGTGTGGATGATGGTCTGGGGAGAAAGGTGATATATCGCCATAAGGAATCCACTTCTAACTAAGCACCCTCCCCACCCAAACAAAACTATACTATAATAAACTCACTAAATTAAGATTATAAAACACCAGTCCAAGCTCCAGAGTCTCTAAATAAGTGGCGTGGATGATGGTCCAGGGGAGAAAGGTGATATATCACCATAAGGAATCCACTTCAAGGAGTCCAAGTCACAGAGTAGAAAAACTGAAAAACAATGTAGCTGAAACTAAAACCAGAAATAATGAAATAAAGCTTATGTACCACCTCTTCTCACTGAGGTGTACAGATTAACATAAAATAAACAGTATCAGATGCAGTTCTGATCCCCAGGCTGTCTCACTGCCTGGGAGTATGATATAAACCGGCCACTCTCGCTGTCCAGAACAGAGATTGGAAAGAAAATAAAGTTTGAATTCTGACCATAAGACCATTGATCTCCCAGAGGTAGTCTCCCTATAGAGACAGCCTCTGATTTAATCCAGATCTTATTTGGATTCAAAATACCTGATATCAGTCCAGATATTACTAGAATCCATGCCAGATACCCTAAAACCCTACTTATGAGGGCTGCCATCAGAAATATCTGCCCCAACACCTCAGCACCTCGTCTGCACCATCCCAGCGGCTGGCCAGCGAAGGGCCTTGGAGAAACCTTGGGCCCGCCGGCTGGCTTCTTGGACAATCCAGGCCTGGTCCTCCTTGACAGAAGCAGACTCCAGCAGCTAGCCTCCCACAACTACAGGGTCTTGCTGTCCCAATCTGGCAGAACTCCTCGTCGAGCTTGGGACCAATTTCAGAACAGTCACCTCAACAGTAGATCAAGTTCAATTCAACGAGCCCGGACCCAGAATAAAATTCATTCAGCCCTCTGCACCGCATCGCAGGGTAATGAGAACTCTTCCAGGAGCTTTCTTTTGGGAACTCACATCACTCACCATGCTCTCCTCTGAGCATTCTCTCAACTGTATGCCACGCTACAGCCTCTTCCATGCGCTGTTGACTCCAGATCAAAGGGCAACAACTGTTGATCAAACGCACAGTGAGAGACTCCTCTATGATGGCTAACTTTCCTCAGACATTTGGGTGGCAGCGGGCCTGGTCGAAACAGCCCAGTGTACACTCCGTGGCCAGTTGAGTGACTCCAACAATTCTTGAAATGGGTAAGTCTAACTTAAAATAAATTTGCTTTAACTGTTAAACTGTGCAATTTAACTATTCAAATTGGGCAGAGCTGAGGGCCTAAAACAACACAAATAAAATGGCAGAAGACCAAAATCTAGCTAAAAAAACTAGCTATCCACAAATGGAGCTGCTTCAGTGTGCCCAGTGTGATGGCCATGTCAGTATGCAAGTGGAGGGAGGATTTGAAAATCATACCTAGGTTTGGTCTGCTGGATGTACCAAGCTCATTCACAATGTGTTACTCTAACCTCTAGGCTATACTGCCAGCCCAATTGTGATGGGCTTACATGCATGTCATGGCCTGATGGTGTTACGTATTATATATTTATTCAGTTTTGATAACCGGGGTAGGCCTGCTGATCCCCGAAGGTCCCTTTTTCAGGGGCAACCCAGAATCAGTTTCACAGTAAATCATTTCACTTACAGAGAGACTACATAGCAAATAGGTGTGTTAATCATTTCAGGTTACAATCTGGTCAGAACAGTGCAGAGTTCAAGTCATAGTACACAGTAGGATTTAGACATTCCTACATTAGCAATAAATAAAACTTGTACAGGGATTGGAATTAGTGCAAACAGACAATGGACAGTATACTTGACTCCCCCAGATTGAGGTTTGTTCTGGACTGGCCAGGGCCAGTATAGGCTGGGGACTAATATCTATAATTCAGAGTTCTTGCGCTTGTTCATGTACTGTTTTTTAGGTGGTGTGCCTGTAGCCCAGATTGGAAAATTCCCAAGGAGGTTGCATCCTGCAGTTGTGGTGGGAGTTTATTCCAAAGCACCAGAGCTGGATGGGCAAAGGATCTGGTGCCTGTAGTGGTGTGTACCCTGGGTTCTTCAAGGAGATTTCTCCCTGTGGTTCGGAGCTACCTACCTGCTATCTTTGAGACCAGCAGCCCAGCCAGGCTGTCAGGTGGGCTGTTGAACTTAAATGTGTTGCTTAATAATTGGTACTGCAGGTGGCTGCCAAGCGATGGCCAGTTAAGTGAGGCCAGTGCTTCACAGTGGTGTCTCCTCTTGTGAGACAATGTGGCAAAGTGGGCAACCTTGTTGTAAAGTACTTGCATTCTGTCGTATTCCTGCTTTCCCATACCCTGCATAACAGAGGCAGCATAGGTAAAGGTTGGGAGCAGGTTGCTATTTGCTATTGTGAACCTGAACTCCAGGACCAGCTGGGCATTCAGGTGGTATAGCAGACCAAGTTTTTGGTGCAGCATTTTGATTACCTGAGTAACATGAGGCTTCAGTGTGAGACCTTGTTCCAACTTCAGTGTGAGACCGTGTTCCAATGTCAGACCCAGATATTTTAAGGATTTCACAACCTCTGTAGTGGTGCCTGTGACACGTGGACAGTCAAATCTGAGTACTCTTTGATTTTGAAAAATTAAAATGTGTTATTGACAGTCTCTCATGAGAGATGCTGAGACAACATGTGAGATGACACACACACACAGGTTTTAGATACAAGATGTTACCTGGAAGACCGGGAGATAATTATAGACTAGAACAGGTCTTAATTGGGGATCTCCTGTTTAGCTAGCTGTATTGTAGCTTGCCAGCTGCTAGGTTAGAATCATAAACTTTTATAACGTTTAGAGGAAGAAGAGTGGATTATGACACCTTAGTGCGAAGTTGTAAATGTTCCTTTGATGCCTGTGTGAGAGAGGATGCAGCTAAAGATGAAAGGAGGATCTTGAAAATTTACAACCTTGCTTGGGAAGTCACGTGGGAAAAGGAGCTTCTGCCGACATAACCTTAATTAAGTTACCTTCAAAAAAATGACAAAATATCCTGAGTGTATTATTTTTAATAAACAGAGGAGGAGCTAGGTGACCTCAAGCAAAAGGGGTTGGCAAAGACAGTTGTTTAAATAGTATTCTGTTTATCTTCAGTGACGCACAAATGTTTGGACTCTGAAAAGAAACATCTACAGCACTGTGAGATAATACCTTAGAACATACAATTCTAAGAGTACTGTGGTAGGAGATTTGGTCTGCACTTTTAAACCTGTTTTGTTTAAGTGATTTGTATGTTTCGTGATATATGGTTCTGTATTTACATTTTACATTTTTATCTATTTTTAAGTAAGCATCTAAATTTTGAGACTATTTGGTGTGCCTTTCAAATGAAGCATATATGGTTAAAGCTGACACTGGGCATAGCACACTGGTTTACCAAACTGGAAAAGGTAAGAGTTTATTCTTGGGTCTTTCATAGAGTTTTTAAGGGTTCATTTTTGTATACCTGGTTAGGTGCCAGTAGGCAAAGATATCTGGCCCCCCCCAAAGACAGAATTATCTGAGCCTGTATATTTGGTACGCTAGCAAGAGGTTCACAGTTTGAATCCCTCCAGAAACTTGAGACCAAAGTTTGATTCGAACCCACAAAATGGACAGGAGGGTTACCCTGTTCTGTTAACTGTCCACAAGACTGTGCTCGGAGGTTGACACTGTGGGAGCAGAGGGTGCTGGGTGGGTTTGTGACAGATTGGTTGGCAGCGGTGCGAAAAATTTTGGTATTACAAGCTTTTATTGTTCAGTGTGTTAGCTTGAGACCATCAGCTCACTTGCAAAGAAAGAAAAAGACAGTGATTTATTTTTAAAAAAGGAGACAGAACTACATCACTTGGTGTACACTTGGTGTACAGTCAAATTCCTACCCATTTAATATTTTTTTCTAAAGTGCAAGTCAGAGTAGCCATAATTAGGGAAGAAGATGGCTTCCAACTACAGCAGGCACACTGTAGACTACTTAAAGCAGTTGTGCAGGGACAGAGGAGTGCAGTTCGAGGTGAAAACCACCAAGCAGAACCTTGTAGATGCCCTGGTGGTAGCAGATACACAGAGCAGCGAGTCACAAACAGTGACTGAAAAGGACCAAACCTTGAGTGTGGCAGGGCTAGCAGCCAGTGCAGTGTCTAGATCCGATGAGGAGGACAGTAGGGCCACTGTCAGCGAAGGGCCACAGTAGCAGGGGAAGGTCACCAGTATCCTGGATCCAGAAGTACTCAGGCTGCAAACTGAGTGGCGCAGAATGGAGCTGGAGTTCCAGAGGGAGAGGGACCATAAACAGCGGGAGGTGAACCGTGAGGCAGAGCGAGAATGCCGAGAGGCAGAGTGAGAACACTGGGAGGCAGACCAAGAGGAGCAAGAGCACCAGAAACAACATGAACTGGAGAAGCTACGCCTCCAACCAGCAGCACCAGAGCAGGTAAGTGGCTTGGGTTTAACTGGGACTGCAGGACTGGGTTACAAATTGAATTCCAAATTAATAACCGAATTTAAAGAGGGTAGGAAATGGATGCCTTTTTAAATTCTTTTGAAAAAGTTTGTATTCAGGCTAAAATTCCTAGAGAGTCCTGGAGCTTCCAGCTATCCCCGCTACTTACCGGGAAAGCTCGGTATGTATTGGGGCAAATGGACAATGAGGACAGTGATGATTACAGCAAACTTAAAGCTGCACTGTTAAAAAAAGTTTGAATTAACTGCTGAATCATACAGAGCTAAATTCTGTAAGCTCAGGAGAAGCCCTGATATGAGCTATAAGGAGCTAGCCACAAAACAACGTCAGTTTTTAAAATGTTGGTAGGAAGGAATTGAGCAAACTCTGTCGATAAAACTGAAAATGTGATTTTGTTAGAACAGTTTTATTGGGCATGCCAAGCAGAGCTAAAAACCTGGTTAGAGGGCTGAGATCCCAAAACAGTGCAAGAGGCTGCGGAACTCTGGGATCACTATGCCAACAATAGACCTGCTCTGAGAGCGAATGGGGCAGGCATGGCAGAGCAGAAAGGGAAAAGTGCACCTTCAGCACAGCTAAAACCCTTGCTGCCTCCACTGAAACCAGTTAACCCCAGGTTTCAGACAAAAGATTTCTCTGAGAAAAAGAATGAATGTTGGTTGTGTAAAGAAACTGGACATATTGCCAGACAGTGTCCCAAAAGGGCAAGGAATAATACGCAGAATGGTACTAGGAAAGAAGTGGGTTGTTTGTGTGTCCCTGGAAGCATGCCAGTGAACATGAGGGAACACATGCACCCAGTCATGGTGAATGGTGTACAGACACAAAGGTTAAGGGACACAGGGGCATTCCTGACATTGATGAAAGGGGATCTAGTACAGCCTGGTCAGCTTATACCCAATAAATACATCACTGTATAGGACTTTGTGGGTGGGGAGGAAACATTGCCTCTCGCTAGTGTTCTCCTGGACTGGGGTGAAACAGGGGGAACTGTGCAACAGGTGGCTGTAGCCAAAACATTAGCAGTGAATGTGATCCTGGGTAACAATCCCCAACAGGGGATGGTATGTGCAGTTACCCATAACCAAGAAGCAAGGGAAAATTGTAGTTCCCTGAACCCCACAGAAGCCATTGTGGAAACCACTGGGAGGCTGGTTCCCTAGCCTGTGTCTCCTGATATGCAGACTGATAAAAAGGGGGTAGAAATTCCCCCAGTAGCAAGTAACCACACAGCTATGAAGGGTTGCTCTGAGGAGGGAAGGGTGACCCATCGTCAGAGGGTTGGGATTGACAGTGATCCTCAGTGCCCTGACGCTAGTGCTAGAGACCCCAGTTTAGCGACTGAAGACCTGTCACATGCCTTGGGAATGTGTGAGGGGTTTGCAGCTGCTCAGAGGAGTGACCCTAGTTTAGAGAAGCTGAAGGCTTGGGCAGACTCTGATGGAGCACAGGGAGGTGAAGGCAGACATAAGGTTTATTGGAAAAAGGAACTTATATACTCAGGCTGTGCAGACAGAGGGAGGGATGCTAGGCAGGCAGCTTGTCGTTCCCCAAGGGTATCGTGAGCAGTTGCTTAAGATTGCCCATGATATTCCCTTGTCTGATCATCTGGGAATCGTGCATGCTATGCAGCAGTTGGCCCAGAATTTCTATTGGCCTAACTTCACTCAGCAAGTGAAGGAGTATTGCAGGTCTTGTCACTGGTGCCAAGAAATAGGGAAGGCGGGCAAGAAAACCCAAGCCACCCTAATTCCATTGCCCTTAGTGGAGGAGCCATTCCAGAGGGTGGGAATGGATATTGTGGGGCCTTTAAATACCCCCAGCTCCTCAGGGAAGAGATTCATCCTGACTGTGGTGGATTATGCCACCTGGTACCCAGAGGCAGTCGCCCTATTCTCACTGAGGACAGACAAAGTGGCAGATGCCTTACTTGGGATTTTCTCCTGTGTTGGGTTTCTGCAGGAGGTAATCACCAATCGAGGGGGTTCCTTCATGTCGGACCTGATGGAATGTTTATGGGAGAAGTGTGGGGTGGTGCAGAGTTGCATGACACCATATCACCCACAAGCCAATGGGCTTGTGGAAAGGTTCAATGGTACCCTGAAGTCAATGCTCCAGGTGTTTGCTGAACAGCATGGGAGAAACTCAGAGAAATACCTTCCCCACCTTTTTTTGCATACAAGGAGGTGCCCCAACAGTCAACAGGATTTTCCCCCTTCAAACTCTTATATGGACGCTGTGTACGTGGTCCCCTAGACTTGATCTGGGAGGATTGGGAAGGCAGGCACGCTACTCAGGGGACTCCCATTGTGGATTATTTCCTTAGGTTTAGGGAAAGGCTGAAGGCGCTTATGGGGACAGCCCAGAGGAACCTGGCAACTGCCTAACAGAAACAAAAAGTGTGGTACGACCGCAGAGCCAGAGCTCGATCATACATGATGGGTCAGGAAGTCATGGTCCTTATTCCAGTCCAGAAAGACATGCTGCAGGCTGAGTGGGCAGGACCATACAAAGTGGTAAGGAAGGTAAATTATGTGAACTATATTGTAGAGTTACCTGACCGAAGACAGACAGGAAGTACCTTGTCAACATGATGAAGCCATATGCAAATAGGGCAGACATGGTGTTTGCAGTGTGTAGTCTTGGGGAGGGGAAGGATGAAGGAGACCCCCTTCTGGACTTGCTGGAGGAAAGTAATAGGGAGTTCTCTGTGGAGGCAGTTAAATTGTCTCTCCAGCTAACCCCGGACCAGATCCAGAAAGTAAGGGAGGTTTTAACAGACTTTGCCCCATTGTTTAGCACCAAGCCTGGCCTAACCCCCTTAGCAATGCACAAGGTGGAGACAGGGACACAGACACCCATACGGCGGACAGCATATCGAGTGTCAGAGGCTGTCCAAAAGGACATTAGGAGGTAAGTGGAGGAGATGCTGGATTATGGGGTAATCCAGAGATCCCACCGCCCCTGGGCCTCACCCATAGTCCTTGTGCCCATGCCATATGGCTCAACTCATTTCTGTGTGGACTATTGTGGACTGAATGCAGTCACGAAGTCAGACGCCCACCTGATGCCCCGGATGGATGAATGCCTGGACAAGCTGGGAGGGGCGACCTACCTCACGACCATTGACCTGACAAAGGGGCATTGGCAGGTAGAGTTGATGGACAGAGTGAGGGAGAGCTCAGCCTTCATCACTCTGATAGGCTTATTTGAATTTAAAGTAATGCCTTTTGGAATGAAGAACGCCCTGGCCACTTTCCAAAGGTTGGTGAACCAGGTGTTAAATGGTTCTGAGGAGTACGCTGTGGCATACCTAGATGACATTGGCATCTTTAGTACCAGCTGGGAGGAAGACCTTTTCCACCTTAGCGAAGTGCCGGGCAAGATACAGAGGGCCGGGCTCACTGTCAAACCCGGGAAGTGCCAGGTGGCCATGGAAGAGGTGGCATACCTTGGGCATGTGGTAGGCTGGGGACAGCTCCGTCCTAACCAAATAAAAATAGAGGTAATCCAGGTGTGGCCCCAACCAGAAATGCAGAAGCAGGTCAGGAGTTTTCTAGGGACAGCAGGGTACTGCAGAACGTTTGTACACAATTACAGTGCCCTGGCTGCACCCCTATCTGACCTGACAAAGAAAAAGATGCCAAAGAAAATTACCTGGAACCCAGCCTGTGAGAAAGCCTTTACCAGACTGAAGGAGGCACTGTGCAGTGCTCCTGTTTTGACATGTCCTGACTATAGCAAAACCTTTATAGTTCAGACTGACACCTCAGACATGGGTATTGGGGCAGTACTGAGTCAGACATCCAGCCAAGGGAGAAATCACCCAGTAGTGTACCTGAATAGGAAGTTACTTCCCAGGGAGCAGGCATACTCTACGGTGGAAAAAGAATGTCTTGCCATAGCGTGGACCCTTAAGAAGTTGGAGCCATACTTGTATGAGCAGCATTTTGTGGTGCAGACTGACCACAACTCCCTGGTTTGGCTGATACAGATGGGGAAAAGCAATAGCAGATTGCTAAGATGGAGTCTTGCTTTGCAAGGGTATAATCTGACAATTGTACATAGAGATGGAACCAGACACCAGAACTCAGATGGTCTGTCTCACATGTATGTGGGGTGAACTGATTTGGGACGCTCATCCCATGCAGGGGATAGAGCCCCCAAATTCCATCTAGAGGAGGAGGATTGTGACATGTGGACAGCCAGTTCTGAGTACTCTATGATTTTGAAATATAAAAATTTGTTATTGACTGTCTCTCATGAGAGATGCTGAGACAGCATGTGAGATGATACAGACACACCCCCTGGTTTTAGATACAAGATGTTACCTGGAAGGCCAGGAGATAATTACAGACTACAACAGGCCTTAATTGGGGATCTCCTGTTTATCTAGCTGTATTGTAGCTTGCCAGCTACTAGGCTAGAATCATAAATGTTTATAACGTTTAGAGGAAGAAGAGAAGGTTATGACGCCTTAGTGCAAAGTTGTAAATGTTCCTTTGATGCCTGTGTGAGAGAGGATGCGGCTAAAGATGAAAGGAGGATCTTGAAAATTTACAACCTTGCTTGGGAAGTCACATGGGGAAAGGAATTTCTGCACACATAACCTTAATTAACTTACCTTCAAAAAAATGACAAAATATCCTGAGTGTATTATTTTTAATAAACAGAGGAGGAGCTAGGTGACCTCATACAAAAGGGGTTGGCAAATACAGTTGTTTAAACAGTATTATGTTTACCTTCAGTGACACACAAATGTTTGGACTCTGAAAAAGAAACATCTACAGCACTGTGAGATAAGAATACCTTACAATAGACAATTCTAAGAGTACCGTGGTAGGAGATTTGGTCTGCACTTTTAAACCCGTTTTAAGTGATTTGTATGTTTCGAGATATATGGTTCTGTATTTACATTTTACATTTTTATCTATTTTTAAGTAAACATCTCAATTTTGAGGCTACTTGGTATGCCTTTGAAATTCTTTTCTTTGCAAAGTGAAACATATATGGTTAAAGCTGACACTGGGCATAGCTTACTGGTTTACCAAAGTGGAAAAGGTAAGAGTTTATTTTTGGGTCTTTCATAGAGTTTTTAAGGGTTCATTTTTGTATACCTGGTTAGGTGCCCATAGGCAAAGATATATGGGTCCCCAAAGACAGAATTATCTGAGCGTGTACATTGGGTACGCTAGCAGGAGGTTCACAGTTTGAATCCCTCCAGAAACTTGAGACCAAAGTTTGATTCGAACCCACAAAACAGACAGGAGGGTTACCCTGTTCTGTTAATTGTCCACAAGACTGTGCTCGGAGGTTGACACTGTGGGAGCAGAGGGTCTGACCTGCTGAGTAGGTTTGTGACAGTGCCCAGAGAGGAGACTATAGGGAGTAGTGAGCTTCTGTCCTGACCAAGAGTTCTAGGATTGAATACCATGGCCTTTGTTTTTGTGGCATTTAGGACTGGCCTGTCTTCTACCAGCCAGGGTTCAAGCATTTCAAAGTCTGATTGAAGGTGGGCCCCCATGTCTGCGCCCTTTATGTCCAACAAAGGACTTAAATAGCTGTCCCAAACAGAGCTCTGCCAAGCTCTCTCTCTCTCTCTCTCTCTCTCCTGCGACTCCTGGTGCTTCAGGCAGCTCATTTGCACTGGACTCCCTGCCTGAAGTTTGCACCTTTTATGTCCGACAAAGGATTTAAATAGCTGTCTCCAACAGCTCTCCACTGTGCTCTCTATCTCTCTCTCTCTCTCTTGTGACTCCCGGCACTTCAGGCAGCTCATTTGCATTGGGTTCCCTGCCTGAATTTGGTGCCTTTTATGTCCAACAAAGGAATGAAATAGGTGTCCCAAACAGAACTCTGCCGAGCTCTCTCTGACTTCCTGTCTCTCTCCTGTGACTCCCAGAACTACAGACTCCCCGTTTGCATTGGGCTCCCTACCTGAATTTGGTGCCTTTTTTGTCTGACAAAGGAATTAAATAGATGTCCCGAAAAGAGCTCTACCGGGGCTCTCCTTCTCTCCTTCTCTCTCCTTCGACTCCCAAAGCTTCAGGCTGCCAATTTGCATTGGGCACCCTGCCTGATTTGGCACCTTTTATATCCTACAAAGGATTTAAATAGCTGTACTGAGTAGAGCTCCACTGAGCTCTCTCTCTCTCTCTCTCTCTCTCTCTCTCTCTGTGTCTCCTGTGACTCCTGGCACTTTAGGCTGCCCATTTGCACTGGGCTCTCTGCCTGAATTTATCTCCTTTTTTGTCCAACAAAGGATTAAATAGCTGTCCCAGAGCTCCGTGGAGTTCCCCCCTCTCTCTCTCCTGTACCTCACAGCATTTCAGGCTGCCTGTTTGCACTGGGCTCCCTGCCTGAATTTGATGCCTTTTATGTCCGACAAGGGACTTCAGTAGCTGTCCCAAACAGAGCTCTGCCAAGCTCTGTATCTCTCTGTCCTGCGACTTCCGGTGCTTCAGGCTGCCCATTTGCACTGGGCTCCCTACCTGAATTTGGCACCTTTTAAGTCCGGCAAAGGATTTAAATAACTGTCCCGAACAGAGATCCGCCAATCTCTCCCTCTTTCTCCTGTGACTCCCGGCACATCAGTCTGCTGGTTTGCACTTGGTTCCCTGCCTGAATTTAGTGCCTTTTGTGTCCGATGAAGGATTTAAATAGCTGTCCCAATCAGAGCTTCACCAAGCTCTTTCTCCATGACTGGGTTTGGGGGGGTGCAGGTCAGGGGTACACTGTGACCAGCCCAGAAGGAGCGTGAAAGGCTATGCTGACAACCGATCCGATACAGAGTTATGAGTGAGTGATGAATGGGGTGAGGGGTGTGCAGGTCAGGAGTGCACTGTGACCACTCAGGAGGTGAGAGAAGAGATGTGCTGACAACCAATCTGATACAGAGTTTGGGATGAGTGATGATTGGGGTGAGGGGGGTGCAGGTCAGGGGGTGCACTGTGACCAGCCCAGGAGGTGAGTGAAGGGCGGTGCTGACAACCATTCTGATACAGAGTTTGGGATGAATGATGACTAGGGTGATGGGGGTGCAGGTCAGCAGTGCGCTGTGACCAGCCCAAGAGGTGAGAGAAAGGCTGTGCAGACAACCTATCTGATATATAGAGTTTTGGGTGTGTGGTGACTGGGGTGAGGGGGTGCAGGTCAGGGGTGCACTGTGGCAAGCCCAGGAGGTTATTGATGGGCGGTGGTGGAAACCAATCTGATAAAGAGTTTGGGGTGCTTGATGACTGGGGTGCAGATCAGGGATGCACTATGACCAGCCCAGGAGGTGAGTGAAGGCCTGTGCTGACAACCTATCTGATACAAATGTAACCCCCCTGCAAATGGGGGTTCCCAAAAGTCTTCCAGGAGCTTGCTTGAATGCTCCAAGCCTAGATGGTGTTCGGCATCTAAGCCGTTTATCTGTGAGTGCTTTTAGAGCCTCTGGTACTGTCTCTTTAAGAGCTGTCTGCCTGCAGGCATAATTAATTTGGATGGGGGTCTGGGTGTTTCCCTGCTTGAGTCCCACTTGAGCTGCTGCCAAATCTCTCTGTTTCTGCCATCACTAAGTGGGCAGAGTGAGCACTTTTCAAAGATGTATTGCAACTGTTTGCCAGACATCATTTAGAGTAAAAACGAAAATACAGTTTGTCTAACTTGCTTTTCTTTGCAGTCAGATCTGTGTTTGCCTAGTCCCCATTCTAGTTTTGAACTGCTGAACTGGACCAATCAGTGTGGGGGGACCTTTGAAATGGAGCCTGCTGCTGGCAAATCAGAACTTGGACTCTCATTGTGGAGCCAGCCACCTTGTACTGTATGGCCAATGCTTCTGGGAATTGTATTTTGGATTTCGGCGCCTTTTTTCCACCAACAGGGGGAGTTTACTGTGAGTGACAGCCAAACCAGCCAACTGAACTGGGAAGAACTCAAAGGAAATGCCCGGCTCTGTCTACTGGAAAGATCAGATTAGTTTGGGCTGTGAAGAGACAGGGAGCTGTGTGCTTCTTCGGTGTGTAGTTTTAGCGCGGGGATCTCGTGTAAGGCCCTAAGTTTTAGTCTGCAGTTTGTGCAAGCGCCTGTTTGGACTGAAACTGACCTGTGAAGAGAATCAAAGAGATCTGAAGAGTAGAAACCAGGTTCACCCTGTAGAAGACTGGAGAAATTGCTGAAGCGAGCTCGGTCTGTCAGGAACTGAATCTGCTGTGTGTTCTTCCAGGTATTGTGCAGTAATTGTGATTGGGATAGAGAAGCAGCCTGCCTGGTATAGTACTTTCCTTTTACATATAAATGTGTAGTGCTTGTGGGGAATCGCATTTCAAATCCCCTGTACAGTGAATAGAGCGCATGAAGCTGGAAGTAAACCCCAGCTTAGTCCAGACTACATCCATTTGCTCTGAGCTGCATTGGGGTCCAGTCACAAGGACCTTGTCCACAGGGTCTGCTCCTCCTGGCAATCCAGGACAATCTGCCTTCCATCCAGTTCCCAGCATTGAGTTTGTGAGTACAAAACAGGGTAGCTCCCTGCCATCTGTTTATCGAATTGCAAGTGTGTCATCTAATTGCAGGTTTTTTTTCATTTCTTCACGAACTGAGCCAACCGGCTCCGGATTACAATTTGGGTATTGTGCCAGTGTTTTTTCCATCACAGGGCCCCAACCAGCTGCAACTGATCCTGGCTACCCCCATTCTGGGTATCCAGTGAAAGTGACAATTTGGGACTCTGAATATGCGCACAGGACTGTGATTATTAATGTGTTTAACCTAATTTACCTGCTTTCCCCCTTCCTTGTTACAGCTCCTTAAATAAATCAGATCTGTTGGTTTCAGCAAAGTTACACTGGCTGAGGTATTCATTTATGTTAAAGTATTGTACTGTGGTTTTTGCACTGTGTCATCTTGTTTTGCAGGGGGTTCCCGGGGTCCAGTCGACGGAGCCAGTCCTGGGGGTAAGTGTACATTATGAAGATATTCCTGATGCATTGTGTGGGCCACTAGTGGGAAGAAAGGGGGTTACAGTGTCCCAGAGGGCTGTGACCAAGTTAGTTTAACTACTGCAGACCCTGACCTCTGGGTGGAGGCACCCGCCACTGGACCTAGGCCCCTCAACCTGTTAGTAGTTAAGCAGGCAGGGGTAGTAGCCCTTGGGATAGCGCCACCTAGGGGTTACACGAAGTTTTGGGTGAGTGATGACTGGGGTGATGGGATGCAGGTCAAGGGCCTGCTAATTTGAAATCATATTTGCACATAGATTTGCTGTCCTTGTTGCTAAGAAGAAAGGTTGCCTGGACTAGAACTGCCATTTATTTTAAACTGTGGTTGTTGCTAAGAAGAAAGGTCGTTTGGCCTAGAACTGCCATTTATTTTAAACTGTGTCCGAATTTATGGATGACTGCTGCCTGTATTCATTAGACTGCTGCTGTTATCTGCTGCTGTAGATATGTTCTCTTGGGCCCACAAAGTGCTTTACTCTTTAAGCTGCCTCTGTTATTACTCTGTGTTCTGTTGCCCCTAGTAACCATGACTTGTTCCGTGGTGTGCTGGTTATTTTAACTACATCCAGCTGTAACCTGTTTGCATCCCCCATCCTCTACTTCCCGTTGGTAGCAGCTTCGGGAGGAGGAGGAGGGGATATTCGCTATTAAAAGGCGTTGAAACAGTAGATGTGCGAGCGTCTGCATGGTGGCAGCAAAGTGGGGGCAGCAAAGTGGGATCAAAGGAGTCTGACCAGAGTCAGACAGGTAAGACCGGGGTAATGGATATAGACAAGCTGTATATGGCTGTGTAAGGGACGTTCAGACAACACCTAACAGTTTGTTTTGAAGTTTGTGCTGTAATAGGGAGGCAAAGTATTGTAATTAGTGGACTATTCTTATTGTTCTTAATTAGAGGTGATTTATTCACTGTTTTGTTTTTTATTATTAAGTTTTAATTTTGTGGTTTTGAGTGTATGTTATTTGATTTGTTGTAGTTTTTAGGTTGTTATTTAAAAGTGTTCTTGTTTTTATGTTTGGTTTTGTTATTACAAAGAAACATAGACTTTGACGGCAGATAAAGACTGCTTGGCCTATCTAGTCTGCCCATTTCCCTACCTACAGGATAGGCCGCAGATCCTAGTTAACCAACAGCCTATTTCTTCCTACCCCCCACAAGAATTGCCTTATGCCTGTCCCATGCATTCTTGAATTCTCCTGCAGTTTTAGACTCCACAACCTCCTCAGGAAGGCTGTTCCATGCATACACTACCCTCTCTGTGAAAAAATACTTCCTCACATTGCCCCTGAACTGCCCCCGCTATCCTTAAATTGTGTCCCCTTGTTCTTCCACGTCTCTTTTTCTGAAAGATGCTACCCTCTTGGACTTTGTTGATTCTACTGAGGTACTTAAAAGTTTCTATCATGTTCCCCCTCTCCCTTCTTTCCTCAAGGGTATACATGTTAAGCTCCTTTAGTCTCTCATCGTACGGCTTCTCTTGCAGACCCTGCACCATTTTGGTTGCCCTCCTCTGGACTGCCTCTATCCTGTCTATGTCCTTGTGAAGATGGGGTCTCCAGAACTGGATGCAGTACTCCAGATGGGGTCTCACCAACTGTCTGTGCAGAGGGATAACAACTTCCTGTTTTCTGCTGGTGATGCCTCTCCCTATGCATCCCAGTATACCCCCAGCCCTCCCTACTGCCTTCTCACATTACTTGCTAACCTTAAGGTCATCTGATATGATTACCCCCAGGTCCCTTTCCTTTTTTGTTGTTGTTACTACCTCCCCCATTGTGTAATCTTCCCCTGGGTTCTTGTTTCCCAGGTGCATTATTTTGCACTTCTTTGCATTGAATCCTAGTTGCCATACTTCTGACCATTCCTCCAACCTTGCCAAGTCCCTTCTCATCCTTTCCACGCCTCCTTGTGTATCAACCCTGTTGCAGATCTTTGTGTCATCTGCGAAGAGGCATACTTTTCTTTCCAGTCCCTCTGCAATGTCACTTATAAAGACATTAAAAAGGACTGGACCCAGTACTGAACCCTGCGGTACCCCACTAGTCACCCCTCTTTCTTCACAGTGGACTCCATTTACAATTACCTTCTGTGTCCTGTTGTCCAGCCAATGTTTTACCCAGGCTACCACCCTGGGACCCACTCCCAGGCTGGTTAATTTGACTATTAATCTTTTGTGTGGGACTGTGTCCAATGCCTTGCTAAAGTCTAGGTAGGCCATGTCCACAGCCCCTCCCTGGTCTACTACTTTGGTCACCCAGTCAAAGAAATCTATTAGATTCTTCTGACATGACCTTCCGCTGTGAACCCATGCTGCCTTGGGTCCTGTGCCCCACTGGCCTCTAGGTACTCAACAATTCTTTCCTTCAGAAGTGACTCCATCACTTTCCCTACCACAGAGGTCAAACTGACAGGTCTGTAGTTTCCTGCCTCTGTCTTGGTCCCACTTTTGTGAAGGGGAATCACATCAGCCTTCCTCCAGTCCTCAGGTACCACACCATCCTCCCATGATTTATTAAAAATAGTAGCTAGTGGTTTCACTAGTTCCCCCTTTAATTCTTTTAGAATTCTGGGGTGAATTTCATCAGGCCCCATTGCTTTGTCCACCTTCAGTTTTAGGAGTTCTTGCAGAACCCTTTCTTCCGTGAAAGGACTGGGATCGACCCCCCTATCAAGAGTGCTTCTGTTAATTGGATTAGTCACTTCCCCCTCCTCTTTTGGAATACTGAGCAGAAGTAGTCATTCAGTATCCCTGCTTTTTCACTGTCCCCCTCTGCCCACCCACCGTTCATTCAATTCAGCCTCACTATCCCTCCCTTTGTCTTTCTACGCTCTCTGATGTACCTATAAAAGGTTTTGTCCCCCTTCTTAACCGAATTGGCTCTCTTTTCCTCAGTTTGGGCCTTTGCTATTCTGACTTCCCTCCCTGCTTCCTTCTGCCTTAACGGGCATAGCTCTCTGTCCTGCTCCTTCTGTGTTTCCTTATACTTCCGGAATGCTATCTTTTTCTCCCTGACTTTTCCCGCCACCTCTTTTGAGAACCATAATGGCTTTTTCTTTCATTTTAATTTGTTTATTTGCTTCACACAAAGGCTTGTTGCCTCTGTGATGGCAGTTTTGATGATTCCCCATTGTTGCTCCACCCCTCCTTCTAGCCTGTTTGCTAGTGCTTTTCTGAGGCACTCTCCCATCTTGCCAAAATCAGCCCTTCTGAAGTCCAGTACCCTCACTTTTGTATGGCTTGACTCTGTAGCTGAGTTTAAAGTGATCCACACTGTTTGATGGTCACTTGTTCCCAGATGGCAACCCACTTCTAGATCTGAGATCCTCTCACTGCCCCCATTTGAGAGTACAAGGTCTAAGATTGCTCCCTCATGAGTGGGTTCCAAAACTAGCTGTCTGAGGCCTGCCACCTGTAGGGCATCGAGAATGGCCCTGCTTTTGGATGTGGCTGCAGCAAATGTGTTCCAGTTAACATCTGGCATATTCAGGTCTCATCAACAGTATCTTCCCTTTCTCTGCCATCCTAAGAATGCCTTCTATCATATCCTTGTCCATTCCCTCCCCGTGACATGGGGGTCTGTACACAACCCCTGTGCGGATTGTGGTGCCCTTTCCAGTCTCCAAGGTGACCCACAGTGCCTCCTCTCCTCCCTGTTTACTCTTTTGTTCAGTTGCTTTTATCCCTTCCTTAACATAGAGAGCTACTCCTCCCCCTCTTCTCCCCTGCCTGTCTCTCCTGTAGGTTATGTACCCTGGTATGTTAACATCCCAGTCATGGTTCTCTGTGTACCATGTTTCTGTGACTGCTACAATATCCAGGCATCCCTCTTCCATCAAGGCCACCAGCTCAGGGAGCTTGTTGCCCAGACTACGGGCATTGGTACTCATTACCCTCCATTTCCTGATGGCCTTACTCCTTTTTTCACCATCCCTGTCCTTCTTGCTTTTGTCACTTTCCCCATTTACCCCTGCCCTTCGCCCTATCGACACATCTATGTTGGTGTTTACCGCACTTACTACAATGATTTTTTTTGGGGGGGGGGCTAGGATTTCCCTTCTCCTTTCCAGTGCCTCCCCCTTGGCTAGTTTAAATGCTTGCCAATGAAGCATTTAAACCTATCACCTAGGATCCTGGTTCCCCTCCTGGACAGATGCAGCCCATCATGCCAGTATAGGCTTGTATCACTCCAGGTGGACCCCCAGTCCCCAGTGAAGCCAAATGCCTAAGCTCCGCACCAGTTTTTCAACCACTGATTGAATCCCATGGTGCGGAACTCCCTAGCCTCTCCTATGCCATAGATGGGCAGCACCTCTGAGAAGGTTACCATGCATGCTACTTGTCTAAGGCCCCTCCCCAATTCCACAAACTCTTCCTGCACTTCTCTAATCCCTTTCTTAGCCAGGTCATTTGTCCCTAGGTGGACAAAGACATCCAGTTCCCTTCCCTGTGCAGCTGCTCCGGCAATCCTGAGGATTCGTTCCCTGTCCCTCCAAGCCATGGTGCCAGGCAGGCACCTTACCTCCTCTCCCTTCCTCCCCCAGTTCTACCTTCCTAACATTGGAGTCCCCCACTAGGATTTGTTTCCCTTCCCTGTGAGGTCCCCTGCCACCCTCCTGTGGGTCTCCTTTGTGGAAGTTCCCAGCATCCTCCTTGGTCTCCACTGTGGGTGCCTCCATAGAGGAACCACACTTTGCCAGAATGGCATAGGAATTGTGGAGAGGTACAACTGTACGGATGCGCCTCTATTCCACCACCCACACCCTCCTTGAGCCCCAACCGCTCCTCTTTCTTGGCAACCTCTGAGGCAACGGCAGTGGCACTGGTGGTCCCTGGATGGAAGATGAGGTCCCACAAATCCTGGCCAACTCAGCCTGGAGATGAGCAACCTCCTCCCTCAGCCCAGAGAGGTGCCTGTAGATGGGACAACACTGCATCCTCCAGAATGTCTCCCAAAAGACTGCTGCTTCACAGCCACTGCACTGTACCACTCCCATCATGTCTTATTTCTGGCCCCATAACTGTTTGGAATCCTTACTCTTACCTCTGTTTTTTTCCTCCTCTTCTCTCTCTACTTACTTACTTTCTGCCTGTGTGCTCTTTGAGCTCCCGATTGTCCTGTTCTGAGACAAGAATATCCTATATTTCTCAGTAGACCCCTTACTTGCTCAGAGGCAGACCCCCAGCAGCTAGAGGGGGCCGGAGAGCTACTCTTGCCCTTCTAGGATGGTGGGTCTTTGGTGGCTCGGTGATCACTCACTTCCTGCTCCCAAACAGGAAGTTCCAGTTTTCAGTCAAATCCTGTGCCTATAAAAGTAGAACTAGCTTTGGGTGGGAGGGTGGAGGGGAGGGAAGGAGGGCAAAATAGTCCCAGTAGAGAAGTCCAGTCATACAGCAGTCCTTCCTCCTGGTGTCTTCTGCCAAGCTACTAGCAGAATCTTTCTAAGGCAGTCTTTTGATTTAGCTTCCTTCTAGCTAAGCCACTCCCCCTACTTACTAGATCTTTCTACAAGTAATTTAAACTGCACAGCAATCAAGTCCTTTCAGTCACCTGAGATTTACACCTAGATAACTGTTCACATAACCATTCAGTTCAGTTAACTCAGACAAACACACACTTTTTTGTTTTGTTTGTTAGTTAGTTTTTTTTTACCCTAAATTAAAGGTCCAAGTACAAGAGTTCTACTTCTTTAGTCCCAGTAGAGAAGCCCAGTCACACAGCAATCCTTCCTCCTGGTGTCTTCTGCCAAGCTACTAGCAGAATCTTTCTAAGGCAGTCTTTAAATTTAGCTTCCTTCTAGCTAAGCCACTCCTTCTACTTACTAGATCTTTCTACAAGTAATTTAAACTGCACAGCAATCAAGACCTTTCAATCACCTGAGCTTTACACCTAGATAACTGATCACATAACCATTCAGTTCAGTTAACTCAGAGAAACGCACATTTTTAATTTTTTTGTTTTGTTTGTTAGTTAGTTTTTTTTACCCTAAATTAAAGGTCCAAGTACAAGAGTTCTACTTCTTTAGTCCCAGTAGAGAAGCCCAGTCACACAGCAATCCTTTCTCCTGGTGTCTTCTGCCAAGCTACTAGCAGAATCTTTCTGAGGCAGTCTTTAAATGTAGCTTCCTTCTAGCTAAGCCACTCCTTCTACTTACTAGATCTTTCTACAAGTAATTTAAACTGCACAGCAATCAAGTCCTTTCAATCACCGGAGATTTACACCTAGATAACTGTTCACATAACCATTCAGTTTAGTTAACTCAGAAAAACACACACTTTTTTTTTTTGTTTTGTTTAATTAGTTTTTTTTACCCTAAATTAAAGGTCCAAGTACAAGAGTTCTACTACTTTAGTCCAAGTAGAGAAGCCCAGTCACACAGCAATCCTTCCTCCTGGTGTCTTCTGCCAAGCTACTAGCAGAATCTTTCTAAGGCAGTCTTTAAATTTAGCTTCCTTCTAGCTAAGCCACTCCTTCTACTTACTAGATCTTTCTACAAGTAATTTAAACTGCACAGCAATCAAGACCTTTCAATCACCTGAGCTTTACACCTAGATAACTGATCACATAACCATTCAGTTCAGTTAACTCAGAGAAACGCACATTTTTATTTTTTTTGTTTTGTTTGTTAGTTAGTTTTTTTTACCCTAAATTAAAGGTCCAAGTACAAGAGTTCTACTTCTTTAGTCCCAGTAGAGAAGCCCAGTCACACAGCAATCCTTTCTCCTGGTGTCTTCTGCCAAGCTACTAGCAGAATCTTTCTGAGGCAGTCTTTAAATGTAGCTTCCTTCTAGCTAAGCCACTCCCCCTACTTACTAGATCTTTCTACAAGTAATTTAAACTGCACAGCAATCAAGTCCTTTCAATCACCGGAGATTTACACCTAGATAACTGTTCACATAACCATTCAGTTCAGTTAACTCAGAAAAACACACACTTTTTTTTTTTGTTTTGTTTAATTAGTTTTTTTTTTACCCTAAATTAAAGGTCCAAGTACAAGAGTTCTACTTCTTTAGTCCAAGTAGAGAAGCCCAGTCACACAGCAGTCCTTCCTCCTGGTGTCTTCTGCCAAGCTACTTGTTATTGTTTGTTGTTTAGTTTAAGGAACAGTGTTGTTGCTGTGTTTTCAATTTTGTTTAGCTTTATTAATTTTTAATAATGACATTATGGGAGAAAAGCTAGAGGTGGAATTTGTATGTGATTTGTGGGTTATTGTTTTGTAAGTATATTAGTGTGTACATAGTTTTGCCTAATTTGGATGGACAAAGTGATTTCTGATTTTTCATTTTCTAATTCTGTGTTGAATAATCCAAATACTGTGGTTTCTTTGGGTTTGCTTTTTAATCACAAAGAAACTTTGCATAATTGTGTTTTTTTTTCTTATGTTTTCTACTAGACATAATGTTAAAAATAGTCTGGGGATTCTTTGCTGTTTTGTTAGATGTTTCATGCTATTCTATGGCACTTATTGGCTATGTCAGGTGATATTGAGTTGAATCCTGGGTCTACTGTTTCTGATTCTTTTACTAGGTCTGATAGTAGGCCCTGGTATACTGCTCATGGTATGAAGATTATTCATCTGAGTGTAAGAAGCGTTGCTCCAAAAGTAGCTGAGATTGAACACTTATCTTCTACATACAAGCCTGATATAATAGTTTTGACTAAATCATGGTTAAAAAACTCAAATACCTGATAGAATTTGTTCAATTTCTGGCTATTGTATGTACAGAGCTGATAGGTCTGGCAAGAAAAAAGTGGTGGGGGGTGGTTGTCTTTTATAGTGAATCGCTTGAAGTTAATGTTGTTTGTAGTAGTTCTGGGTTTGAGGATATAAATGATTGGTTACTTCTTAAAATAATTTTGGGAGGTAAAAAGCATATATTGCTTGGGTGTCTTTATAATCCACCTCAAATTGAGCTTGGGGGTTACATGGTGTTCTTGAGAAATGGTCTTCTTACTTATCTGCTTATGATTTTGTGTTTTTGGGTGATATAAATTTAAATTGGTTACTTGGAGCATTCAGATGGTTTCTGAACCAACTAGATTGAATGTGAAATCGGACAAGCATTCCATTTTGTACTGGATTATAATTAATGGGCTTCCCTTTTTCCCCATCGGGAAACTATGGCGTAATCTGCTATAATAAAGGAGCGTTTATTACGGCAAACATGCACATGATTTCCCTCACACTATGCATGCGCCCATCGGCATTTTTCCCCTTTCCGACCCGGCGATCGCTCGACGCTTCCTACCACTGCTACAGTCAACCATCACAGGAACTTGGCAGTAAGTTATTTAAACCAAAGAAGCACTATTTTACATCACACAGGGCAAAATAATCTTTAAAAAATTCAGAAATGGAAATTACAACCAGTGGCCGAAAACGAAACCGAACCGCTGCTGCAATGGAACCTATTATATTTTATATACTGTTATTGCTGAGGCAAAAAAGGCAAACCCAACAATTATATAAAATAAAATATGGGTCGAGTGTGTAAACTTGAAGTTTTATATCCTGAGGGGTTAGATGTTATTATAAACCCCGAGCTTCGCCTCAGGGTTTATGTAGCATCTAACCCCTCAGATGTGTGTAAACTTCTTATTACACACCCTGACCCATACTTTATTCTGTTTGTTACAAATCATCCTCAGATGGTATCTTTTTCTGGAGTTTTGCCTGATTACACAGGTGATCATCAAGCCACATGCTGTGTTTTGAATTTTCAATGTCCAAAGATTCCTCCCCATTGTCTTTATTCACAAAACTGTAAGAATTTTGACATAAATTTTATCTCTGAGAAACTTTTACAGATTGACTGGTCATATCTTGATTCTATTCCTGATTCTGATTGTGCATTGGAATTTTTTCTCAGAGAGTTAATACCCATTCAAAATATTTTTTTTCCCTTACAGAAGTTCCTAGTTAGAGGGAGGGTTAATGGATAGTGTTCCCATGAAATTAGGGATTGGATAATGGCGAGGAATCTTGCTTGGCATAATTATAAATCATCTCCTTCTTTTTTCCTTATGAATAGATATTTATGTAATAAAGTTAGTATACTAGTTAAGAATGCTAAGAATATGTTCTATAAGATACAGCTTGATGATAATTTAGCTAATCCAAAATGCTTCTGGGCTTCGATTAATTCTTTGATATCTTCTGGTAAATCTTCTTTTAAGAAGCTATTAACTGTTGATCAGATTGTTTCAGATCCAGTTGAAATTTTGAATCTTTAGGGAAAAAAGTTCTCTGACTATACCATGTACCAATCTAGTAATCAATCTTTGGGTAGTTTACCATTGTTGGAATTTGCTAGTAATGAAAGGCCATTGTTTTATTTTCAAAAAGCACACCCAAATTAAGTTTTTGAAATTGCTTTTTAACATCCCTGTTAGATTTAGTGACTCTGGTGATGGTTTGGATGGGCGTTTTCTTAGAATTATTGCCTCTTTGAAGGATCACGTGATGACTAGTTGAAAGGAAGCAGCTTGTTTCACCTACTCCCGACCCCCCTTGCAAATAACTAGTTTAAAAAATCATACCTGGGGCTTTTTATCTCACCAAAGTTAGTGATAGTGTCTCAAGAGATTCAACGGTCTTTGTTTTGGGACTCAGAACATGGACATCAAGATGAAAAAAGTGCTCCCATTCCATTCCCCTCCTACAACTCCAGGGAAGGATAAGACCGTGAAGAAGTCAAATCAACAGGCCGCAAATGTTACCCGAACTTTGCCAATGGCTACAGCCCTTACTGTGGAGCATTTTCTAGAAATAATGCAGCCACTGCAGGAGACCATTTCCGGCATCTCCATGGATCTCCAGCAGCTCCGCACGTCAGTGGACATCCTCGCAATGTGAGCCAACGACTCCGAAGCCCAAATCTCCTCCATAGAAAAATGGCAAGGGAGGGCAGAGCATGACTCTAATACCATGTAGCGCAGACTCAAAAAATTGGAAGAAAAAGTGGAGGATTTAGAGGGGAGCAGTAGGTGCAATAATCTTCTCATTCTTTGTCTGCCGGAGAACGAAGAAAGCTCTAACCCCATAACTTTCCTTCAAAGATTTTGTAACAAAATCGTACGCCCATCTCCAAATGGAAATGAGTACATCATTGAAAGGGCACACCACTCATTGCGCCCCCCCTTCCCCAGCCGGTGTGCCTCCTCGACCCCTCATTTTCAAATTTCTGAACTTTCAAGATAAGCAGCACATCATCATGAATACAAAGGAAATACAGAGTTTGCTTTGGAAGGGCCATAAGATTTGAATAGCGCAAGATTTTCCCCAGTCGGTGAGAACCAGAAGACAGGAGCTTCATCCCCTGGTCTCCAAACTGATAGCGGCGGGCAAGCCATTCAGTACCCAGTGATACTACAGGTCAAACATCAGGAAAAGTGTGGGGGCCTTTTGATTCTACTGAGCAGGTGGCAACAGAGCTCCAGTCTCTTTTCCCTGATCTCTTTAAATGAAGAGCTGCAGTGAATTTCAGTAAATTGTCTCCATTACCATGTGAACGCAGCGGTTGTACGTGAAATCGGCTGATGCGATTAAATCATTCGTGCTAGCACCATTCTTTGTTTTTCCACGGTCGGATAGAGGGTCTTGCAGACAGAAATTAACCCTGCTATTGGACTCGAGACAACTGAATTTTATTGTATTACCGAGTTGTTTTGTGAGTAATGCTTAAGCTAATTATAACCTTGCACCTTAAGTAGGACCAGGAAAACCTACTAAATCCCTTTTATTTTTCCAGGTTTAAAAGACAGTAAATACAAGAAATACAACTGGTCTAGCAATTGAATTAGCAGTTCACTGATTGACAGCCAGATTTTTATTTAAGTCACTCAAATGGGTATACTATTATCATTCTCTTTAGGGCAGGGTATCTTATAATTCCAAAGTAGTCTATAGACTTAATGATAATCTTATTATGCACCCGGCAGGTCTCTTGTTTACAGTTATGAGCCCACAGTAAAATTATTTTGTGAATCCTGTTTATTTAAATCGAAGATTAATGCTGTTAAGACTACTTTTCTCTTTAACTTAGGTATGAGTTATTGTAATTGCCTGACTCACTAAGTGTACTGCACAATTTTTTGAAGTTTAGTAAGGCAACCTGTTTTGCGAGTGGGGGGGGTCTTTGTGGCTGGTTTTTCTCTGGTTAGTTTAAGAAACGTCACCTGATGGTAAGCATTTGGTGAGGCAGTTGGAAAGAACTGGGGGTGAGATAGGTTAGTGTTATGCGTTTAGTAAAATATTATTTGTATGGGGTTCTATTGAGGGTAAAGGGGCCAGGGGGTTGGGTACAAAGTGTTATGATACAATAATAAATCATTGTATATTACACATATGGGGAGGGAGGGAGGGCAGGAGTGTGCCACTACTGGTTTCTCTCTCAGTATAGGATTAGGATTAGGGTTAGGGTTAGGGTTAGAGTTAGGGGAGGGAGGGAGGAAGGAGTGTGCCACACTACTGGTTTCTCTCAGTATAGGATTAGGATTAGGATTAGGTTAGGTTAGGGTTAGGGTTAGAGTTAGGGGAGGGAGGGAGGGAGGGAGGGCAGGAGTGTGCCACACTACTGGTTTCTCTCAGTATAGGATTAGGGTTAGGTTGGGGTTAGAGTTAGGGGAGGGAGGACAGGAGTGTGCCACACTACTGGTTCTCTCTCAGTATAGGATTAGGGTTAGGGTTAGAGTTAGGGAGGGAGGGAGGGAGGGAGGGCAGGAGTGTGCCACACTACTGGTTTCTCTCTCAGTATAGGGGCTAATAAAAGAGGCTACGAGGAAGCCTTTTGCTTACATTATACATCCAACCAAAACATTGGTTAGATGGTAGGTCCCTATACCTTTATCAGCTGGAATATAAAAGGAACCCAGAATAAAAGTAAGAGGCAAATGATACTCTGTCATCTTCAACTTCTTAAAACCAGTATAGTGTGCTTACAGGAGACACACCTTTGTAGGGAAGACATAATGTTCTTCCGAAGGAATTGGGTGGGACAGGTTTTCGGCTCTGGATCTTCCTTGCAGAGAAGAGGTGTTGCAATTCTTGTCACCAGAGCTGTTCCCTTCACTTTGGTACAGGAATGCCATGACCCAGAAGGGCGATACATTATCCTTCATGGCAAATTAGAATCCCAATCTATCCTATTAGGTTCGATATATGGACCAAACATAGACTCCCCTCATTTTTTCTCTCAGCTATTATCAATACTTATTTCAGATCCTCCCAAACTGACAATTTTTGGGGGAGATTGGAACCTTGTGCCCCAAACCAACCTAGATAGATCAGATAGTAAAAGATTAACGTTAACCCCTGCCCAGCGAGCCCTGCGAGACCTCATGATGGGTACAGGTACAATAGATGTCTGACGAGTCCTACATCCTACAGAAAGGCAGTACACCTACTACTCTCCCACACACCATACACTCTCCCGAATCGACTACTTCCTTGTTAGCTCATTTGGTCTTCCTGGAGTATTAGATACTACAATACAAGCCAGGGTGTTATCTGACCACTCTCCTATTAGCTGCTCCTACTTATTAGGATCTGGGATTAAACATGACTCCATCTGGTGGCTGAACAACCAGCTTCTCAAATCCCCCCAATACTTACTCATATTCAAGACATTACTCCTGCTTTTCTAGAACGAAACAGGGGCACTGTGGACAAGCTTGATATAGTCTGGGTAGCCCTCAAATTCTCACTGCGAGGCAATTTTAT
Source organism: Neoceratodus forsteri (assembly GCA_016271365.2). NCBI lineage: Eukaryota > Metazoa > Chordata > Ceratodontiformes > Ceratodontidae > Neoceratodus > Neoceratodus forsteri. The sequence continues at coordinate 12,857,116 of JADMNL010000038.1, read as the reverse complement.
CTGTTTGGCAGTGATGAGATCCCAAAGAGCCCGTGATCACCTCTCATCCCTGCTCTCCGAAATTGCCCACTTGGAGCATTCTCTTAGTCGCTCATCTAATAACTCAGCCTAGTCCAAATTACATTCACTCCAATCCCAATATTTTGAACTCATGGCCCAAAAATTAGAGTTAGCTCTACGTAATACTTAACTTAAATATTTAGAGTCTGGGGAACGGGCAGGCAAACTCTTAGCTACTAGATCATGACAGCTGGAAGTGAGTAGATTTATATGTGCTCTCTCGCCTTCACAAGCTGGGGCAGTACTCAAGAACTCCAGGGCAATTGTTGCAGCGTTCAAGACTTTTTTCTGGGTCTTTTACTCGACACAAGCTGAATCATGTCCATCCCCCCAAACAATAACTGCTTACCTAGAGTCTGCTAACCTCCTTAAATTATCGAATACCTCTACTGTTGCCTTGGGGGCTTGTATCTCATTACATAAGGTGCAGCAGGCAATTAAACAGCTACCCCGTGACAAAGCCCCTGGCCCAGGCGATTTTTCAGATAATTTATATAAGTCATGCTGTGCCCAGTGGGCTCCTTTTCTTGTAGAAGTTTTCAACTTCTGGTTCGATGAAGGAATGACAGACCCTACCTTTTTGGAAGTCCTGATTACTCTTCTCCCAAAGCCAGGGAAGGACCCTCAATCACCTGAAAATTATCATTCCATCTCATTACTTAACACAGACATAAAAATCTTAGCTAAAATCCTGGCAAACCGTCTTTCTCCAGTCTTGGGAGAAATCATTGGTCCGGAGCAGATGGGCTTTATGGCAGGATGTTCATCCAGTGACCATATGAGAAAGTTGCTCCACCTTATCTCGACAACCAAGAACTCCGATAAACCTGTGGCATTGATTTCATTAGATGCCGAGAAGGCATTTGATCGTGTCTCTTGGGTATTTCTATTTGAGTCCCTCCACCAATCTGGCTTCCCCTCTGATTTTATTAAATGGATCCAAATTCTATACACTTCCCCTACAGCACGTATATGGTGCAACGGTTGTCTGTCAGACTCTTTCCCCCTCCAGCATGGCACCCGACAAGGATGTCCACTCTCACCTTTGCTATTTAATATTTACTTAGAACCTCTCATTCATAGACTAATTAATTCGCCTACCTTAATAGGTATCCAAGCGGCAGACAAGCGTTACACCCTCTCAGCCAATCCAGATGATTTACTACTGCACTTGGAAAACCCACATCTTACTGTCCCCATCCTCCTTAAAGAAATACAAGAATACTCAATAGTTTCGTACTATAAACTTAACCTTTCTAAATCTAAGGCTTTCCCTCTAAATGTTCACACGGTTCGAGCTAGTGTTAGTAATACAGGTCTAACTTGGGAATCTACCACATTAACGTACTTGGGTATCAAGATGGCAAGAAACCTTTCAGTCATGCTTAAAGAGAATTTCACCACATTAATCCATACCATAGAACAAGATCTGAAGAGGTGGGAGGTTATTCCTATCTCCTTATGGGGAAGAATCAGTATCATAAAGATGAATATACTTCCCCGACTCCTATATCCTATGAACATGCTAGGTTTCCACTTCCCCAAAGTGTGGTTTACCCACCTCCAGAGTACCCTTAATGCATTTATGTGGAAGAAAAAGGGAGTCCATAGAGCCTATGTAAAACTTACTGCCCTGAAATCTAAAGGTGGTATGGCGCTCCCTTCCTTTTTCCTTTACAACGGAGCCCATCATATTAGCAGACTTGCATTATGGATAAGTCGGTCAGTAGCTCGAGGAACTAAGAAGTATACCCATCTGTGGTTAGATATAGAAAGGACTCTGGCCAGGAAGACTCAGTGATCCCTTATGTCACTGGCTTACTTATCTCCCTCACAAGTCCCGAGGAGTCTAAGAACTTCCCCCATGGCCGGCCCGGTGGCACAGTGGGTTGAGGCGCTGGATGCCATACCTCGAACCATGCCAGCAACCCAGGTTCAGAAACAGACTCGGGGCACCGGGAGCTCACAGGGGAAAGAGAGGATTGAGCATCTGGAGGACTGCTCTCCTCTCCTGGGGTGGATTAGGGGATAGTCCCACTCTGTAGCAGCCCCTGGTGGAGACCAGGGGCACTACAAACAGCGGCACAGGAGGGACTCAAGAAAACCGGAAAACAGCTCTGGAACACACTGGATGATGGCTTCCACCCTCCACACCATTGGGACCTCTGGGAGTATCCTCCTCAACAGCGGTGCCCCCAGGCCGTGAAAAAGTAATAGTGTGCTGGGTTTCCCTTTCCCCCGTACCTTCCCCCTCGAAGGAGGGGGACCCGCCTAGCAATAGGATATGCCAGGACCAACTCAGGGGTTGGCTGCAATCTGTGGATGGGGGAGCTCCTGAAGAGGATCGCCGGGGTCAGTGGGGCACTAGGAGGCCTGAAGGAGAGGTGGACTCTGGAGTATCGGTGGAGTAAAAAGAATATCAAAAAAAAAAAAAAGAACTTCCCCAATTGGGTGGTCAATAAAAGCCTTTTCTCAAATCTAGAGGCACTTCTCAAGAAACTGGCACAGGTCAGGTGAACAGCCTATTTTAAACAACCCCCATTTCCAGATAAATAACCGACCTATTCCAGCTTATTTCTGGCCCCCCTTGAGGAATTGTACATTGTCTACATTCCTGGAGGGTGATGCCATAGTCTCCTTCCGTTAACTTCAAGTCCTACTTAATCTCCCAAATAAGGACATGTTTAAATTCTTACAAATTAGACGGACCATAAATTCATTCATGGGTAAGAAACCATGGCCCCCTTCCCCTACGGAAACAGTCTCTTCTTTGTTTGAGGCAGCTGACCAACCACATGTGGTCTCTAGGATTTACAAAATTCTCCAATCCCTGGACCCCCATCTTCCTCAGAGCATATGTTCCTTTTGGGTACAAGCTCTGTCTCTCCCTACTGAGGAGAAGGACTGGGAGAGAACCTGGGACTCAGTATATCGATTTATTAAGCAAGATAGACTTAGGCTTGTCCAATTTAATATTATGCACAATTTATATTGCACACCTACTAAACTATATAAGATGGGTTGACTCCCTTCCCCCTCTTGCTTCCGATGTGGTGAGACCAATGGCACGCTGTTTCATCTATTGTGGCATTGCCCAAAGACCCAAGATTTTTGGACTGCAATTAAATGGGCGCTAGATCCCTTGTTGGGCCTTGAATCACTATTTACCCCTGAGAGCTGTTTAATAAATATCTTTCCTCATGGTACCCCTAGAATAAGGAAAGCACATCTGGCCCTGATATCAGCCACAGCAAAATTAATCATGTTGAGACACCGGAAAGATGCCTCACTTCCGACTGTTCAGGAATGGCACCATGAAATGTTGCTGGCTATCCAACTGGAAAAGCACATACAGTAGCACACATGTACAATAGACCCCAAGTTTACAAGAAGACATGGGAATCCTTCTTCACACTTCTATCTTTATGGAGGCCATAAAGAAACACTTTCTTCCTCATATTCTTTTATATCCCTCCTATACACATAATAACTTTCTAGTGTTGGTACAGGGATAACGGGGAGGGTGGATGAGAGGGGGGCGCAGAGGGGAGGTGAGGGAGGGAAGGGATGGAATGGGGGGTAGAATGAAATGGTTAGATTATCTTGTCTATGTTTTGGTTTATTTCAATATCCTTGTCATGATACCAAGGTCTATATCCCTTATATGTTTCTAGTTAAAAAAATTATTAAATCATATTAAATAAAAAAAAGAATTATAACCTCTTTCATTGCTTCCCCATTATGCTCTATCTTTAATTTATGTTTGGTAAGTGGCTCTTTTCACTCTTCTTGGAAATGTGCTCATATAGTGCCAATTCCTAAGGTTTCACATGCTGTAAGTTTGGATGACTTTAGACCTGTATCTATTTTGAACCCTTTAAGCAAAATACTTGAAAAAATTGTTTCTCTTCAAGTAACTATTTGGAGAAGTATAATACTTTGAGTGTTGAACAACATGGCTTTCGGAGAAACCATGTAACTGAGACTGCCTTGGTCGGGTTAACGGATGCCGCTCTCAATGGTTTTGATGATGGACTCTTGCTGGGTGTGATTTTCGTGGACCTGACCAAGGCATTTGATCACATTGATCATTCCTTGTTGATTTTGAAACTTTCTGAAATAGGTTTTGCTGAAATGTAGTTCCTTGGTTTCAGGACTACTTGTCTAAGAGGTCTCAGTTTGCTACCACTGGGTCCTCTTCTTCAGTTTTTTCTATTACATCTAGTGTCCTACAAGGATCTGTGCTGGGCCCCCTCTTGTTTTCTCTTTTTATAAATAAGCTATCTTCTCTTTGTAAAACTTGTAATTGTTTACTTTATGCTGATGACAAGTCTGTGTTCTCAAGCCATTATTATTTCAAATTTGACGCTACATTTACAAACTGGCTTTGTTGAAATCTGTAATTAATTTAAAAATAATTGTTTGATTCTAAATCTTAAAAAGACTAAAGCTATATTATTTTGTTCTGCTGGTAATCTGAAGGAAAATTTTACTTTGAATATTTATGATGATGCGGGTTCATTACTTGAGCAAGTTTATAAATTTACATATTTGGGAGTCCTGCTTGATCCTTATTTGAGCTTTTTAGATTCAAGTTAAGTCAGTCTGTAGAACTGTGAACCAAAAATTGGGTTTATTATATAAATTGAAGAATTGTTTTTCCTTGAAAACTAAACATGCAATAACAAATGGGATTTTATTACCCCATTTTGACTATGCTTCAGGGTTATATTACCAGTTGTCAGTTTAAGAAACAAATGCACTAATTGTTTTGTATAATAACATTTGTCATTTTGTTTTGGGTTCTTCTTTGAATTCTCACCATTGTTTTTTGTATTCACAGTTGGGATGGTTATCTCCCATATCACGTCTTTAGTATTGTTTTGGGGGTTTAATTTATAAGTCTTTGTACTCAAAGGGTGGGATATTCAAAAGGGTTGTGCCATGTGCAACTCACCAATGCACCCAGGCATGAAATTCAAAGGGGAGGGTTGCACTGCGCAACCCCTGATGCGGGGGGGCACCAGTAATGTATGGGGTGAAAGTGCAGGGGGCGTGCCCATGCATATGCTGCACATCCTGATATTCAGCCCAGGATGTGCGGTGCATATGCAGGCACAACCCTGTCTTGTGCCATTCTGGGGGGTGCAGAGTTGTGCCAGTAAAAACAGGGAACAAGTCAGGGACACCCACAGGCGGGCTGCTGTACTGCAGGGCACAACACAGCAGCTGCCTGCTGTGGGTGGCTAACTGACCTCCCAAAACACTGCCCAAGCCCCCTGCCCAGGGAGCATCATGCCCTCCACTCCCATAGCCTGATTGCAGGCATAAGTAAAGGATCCCCCTGGTGGTCCTGTGGACCACCCTCCATCGCCCGATTGTGGGCAGCTGAATAAATATCCCTGGTGGTCCAGTGGAATCCCCGACCCCCCATTGCCTGATCACGGGTGGATATAGCAGCTGATGCCCTAGTGGTCCAGTGGATCCCCCTCACCACCTACTGAGGTCCCCACCACCCAGCACCCCCTGTCGGTGGTGGGTGGCAGCACCCTGCCCGCATGCCTCCTGGCTGCCGCTGACTGACAGATACAGCAGGGTCTGTGCGCCTATTGGTCTGACTATGTGGACCAATGGGCATGCATCCACATTGTATCACACAGACCCAAGTCATGAATGAACCCATTCATGATTCGGTTCGTAGTATAGCATGGGCTGCGACACCCATTGGTCCATGCGGACCAATAGCATACAGACTCCTACTGTATGCTGTCAGTCAGCAGGAGGCCAGGAGGCATGCGGGTGGGGTGCTGGGTGGTGGGGATCTCAATGGGCAGGTGGGGAGGGGTCCACTGGACCACCAGGGCTTCAGCTATGTCCACCCACGATTGGGTGATGGGGGATTCCACTGGACCACCAGGGATGGATATTACATTTATGCCCATGATCAGGTGAAGGGGACCATCCACAGGACCACCAGGGAGATGTTAATCTTATGCCCACAATCGGGCAATGGGATTCAGTCCACTGGACCTCCAGGGAGATGTTAATCTTATGCCTGCAATCGGGTGATGGGGATCAGTCCACTGGGCCACCAGGGTTTAACTTTACACATGCTTGCGATCAGGCAAATGGGAGCGGAGCCTGTTGAAGGTCAGGAGGGCATTGGTCCCTGATGGCTGCAGCCTGGCAGGTCGCCAGGTGCAAGTCGCTGGAGAATGGTGCACCACATGCAAATGGGACCATAATGACATGCAAATGGCCTCATTTGTGCCTTGCATGCATAATGGACTCATTTGCATGCCCAGTGCTAAATGTCATGGTTGATGCACCTAGTGCACCCGCACTTGCGCTGGCGCATCCCCCGGCTCCCCTCCTGCCACATGCGCTGGTGCAGTGCCACTGCACCATGTGCTGTGTATGTGCCCTCAGTGCCATATTCCAGTAGTGCTGAGCCATGGCATAGCACCATTGAATAATGTCTGGTCCCTGCCCTGGCGCAGCCCAGTTGCGCTGTGCCGAGGCTTGCGCCCCTGCGTGGTACAGTCTGAATATCCCACCCTAAGACTCTTTTTCCATTAAGCAGTTTTTTTGTCAATATGCGCAACATCTTTAAACTTACGATCCTTTAAAGGGATCCTTCTCACTTCTCGATTTTCAAATTCTAAAGCAGGCTCACTCTCATTTTTGCATGCTGCTCCATGGTTTTGAAACTCACTTCCTCAAACTGTAAGGTCTGCATCTTCACTGTTTCTCCTTAAAGCTAAACTAAAATGTTTTTTATTGGAATGTGATGTTTGTTCTGGTATGTAATGTTCTACTACTGTATGTTTGATTATGTTCAGTTATTTGTTCGGATGGTGCCAGAAAATTGACTTGTTCCAGTGCTCCTTCTGGGTTAACAAAATAAAAGTGAAATGAAAATGAAAGGGTGCACTGTGACCAGCCCAGGAGGTAAGTGAAGGGCTGTGCTGCTAACCAGTCTGATACAAAGTTCAGGGTGAGTGATGACTTGGGTAAAGGGGGTGCAGGTCAGGGGTGCACTGTGACCAGCCTAGGAGGAGAGTGAAGGGCTGTGCTGGCAACCAATCCAATACAGAGTTTGGGGTGAGTGGTGACTTGGGTGATGTGGTGCAGGTCAGGAGTGCACAGTGACCTTACCAGGAGGTGAGTTAAGGGCTGTGCTGACAACCAATCTGATACAGAGTTTTGGGTGAGCAGTGATTGGGTGCAGGTCAGGGGTGCACTGTGACCAGCCCAGGAGCTGAGTGAAGGGTTGTACTGACAAGCAGTCTGGTACAGAGTTTTGGGTGAGCGATGACTGGGGTGATGGGGGTAAAGGTCAGTGGTGCACTTTGACCTGCCCAGGAGATGAGTGAAGGGCTGTGCTGACAACCAATCTGATACAGAGTTTGGGGTGAGTGATGACTGGGGTGATGGGGGTGCAGGTCAGGGGTGCACTGTTACCAGCCCATGAAGTGAGTGAAGGGCTGTGCTGGCAACCAATCTGATACAGCATTTTGTGTGAGCGGTGACTGGGGTGAGAGGGTGCAGGTCAGAGGTGCACTGCGACCAGCCGAGGAGGTGAGTGAAGGGCTGTGCTGACAACTAATCTGAAACAGAGTTGTGGGTGAGTGATGACTGGGGTGAGGGGGGTGTAGGTCAGGGGTGCACTGTGACAAGCCCAGGAGCTAAATGAAGGGATGTACTGACAACCAATCTGATTCAGGGTTTTGGTGTGAGCAATGACTGAAGTGAGGGGGTGCTGTTTAGGGGTGCACTTTGGGGGGGTGGCACTTACATGGATGGGTCAGTGGCACTGAGTGTAGGGGGCATGCTATCCTACCAGAGATCTTAGCTGCACATATGACCAGGGGCAATTGTAGACTGCTAGAGAGAATGGAGATATACATAAATGGTGGTAACAGAGGAGGAGATCCACTAGACAGCCAAGGAACATCTGCTGCTGTCCTGCAATGGTGTTAGGGGTCTGTTGCACCTATTCAAATGAGCCCATAATAGGCAGGCGGATGGTCCCTTAATGCCTTGCATTACCAATGAGCTAATTTGCAGGCCTGGGATAAATTTGGTCCAAGGAGTCTTGGTGCTATCCCATTTCAGATATGTATTCTCCTGTAGGCCATATGCAAGCTTGAGCAGTGTTGGCACAAACTGTATCACTATCCTCCCAATTTTCTCCATGCTCGATGGTTTCCTGCTTGAGGTTGTCTCATACTTCAAGTATTTTCATGTGTGGTTAGATAGCAGAATCAACATTTCGGCTCATGTCAATGCTGCCCATGCCAAGCTCTGTCTCAAACTCTGTGACCAGCAAAACAACAAGGAATGCCTCTCTTTGCTGGACCACCAAGAGATAGTCATCAAATTGATTCTCCTGGTCTTTGACTATGCTGATTTAGTCTATGGTACTGCCCTGTAAACTTCCATGACCAGAAAGAACACCCTCTGCAATGCCTTCTGCTTGCTGCAAACTAATATTCACACACCCCCCCACTGCTGCCTTTACTCCTTCCTATCCATTCTGCCACTCTCTGGGTGCAGCCAGGTCCATTGTGCTTACCTCATCTCTAAACACTGATTTGCATCAGTGCCCTCCTATCTACTGGTTTGGATCACATCACTGGTGGTACACAAAAAACTCCAGCACCACTCACTGCAGCGAAAAAAACAAATAAGACCCAGAATGAAAATCACTCAAAAGGCAAATTGCATGTTGAAAAATAGTTTTAATATAGAAATTCAGTACTTACACACATTGATGCTGTGAAGCGAAACTGGTAGGAGGCTTAAGGGTCCCATCTGAGCCCCTCTTTTTAGATTGCATATTGTGTGTCGCTTTGACTATTTTTAATGTGTGTAAGTATTGAATTTCTATATTAAAAACTATTTTTCAACATGTAATTTGCCTGTTGAGTGATTTTCATTCTGGGTCTTATTTGTTTGTTTTTTTTCACTGCAGTGAGTGGTGCTGGAGTTTTAGGTGTACCATTGGTGATTTGCTCTCACTAGCACACTCAGCTGGGTGGGGCGTCTTTTTTGTTTTTGGTTGGATCACATCCCTCCAATCCATCCCATCTTCTCTCCCCAGCCCCTCCTCATCCTACTGCTTGTACTCCAGAGACCAGCACACTTTCTCCTTTCTTCATCCTCTCTCAGCAGCTAGGAAATTTGCTTTTTCATATTGTCTCCCCTTCCTCTGAAATCAATTTCTCTCCACCATTGGTTTCTCTCCCTCCATTCCTTACCTCAGACATCCTCCTTTCCCTTGTTTCTGCCAACACTCTCCATGAACCCTTCCTTATCCCTCCCAGCCTCACCTCTCAGCACTGGTTTCAGCAGCCCATTATACAGGTTCCCTGCATTTTTTGATTTCTACCTAATTTGGCACCTTTGCGTTTGATTTTTGTTCTCTATTTATTTGGCACCCTGTTGCTATAAATTTATTTTATTTGAATTTTGATGACTGGGTGAGCCCACTGAGACAAACATGTCCCTTTTTTAGGGGTAACCTGGGGAATAAGAGGCATTCCAAGTATACAGAGTGAAAATAGCACATTACAAAAGGAAAACATGAACAGCTCCATGAAGCGCAATAGTGATAGTCCAGTGAGGACATGGAAACAAATCAGCATTTCAGAAACACAGTATATATTGTTGTACATTGTAGATCAATGTAATACAACATATTTAAATAAATACCATATATTGCAATATATTACATAGGCATGGACAGAGAGGAGCAAAAAGATGAGGGTCAGTGGAGGGGGGGAGAAAAGGAGAGGATAGAGTAGGGGAGGAGTGGTTAGGATCGAGTATCAGGTAGGGCAGGGTGAAAGGAGAGGGGGAATAAGAGGAGACACCACTCGAAACAGGCAGGTTAAGAGCAGTAACAGAGGAAGGAGGAACGAAGATTTCTTGAAATAGTTCTTGAACTGGGGAAGAGATAGAGGTGAAAGAAGATTATAAGGGAGGTTGTTTGATTTTTGCAGAGCTGCTGAAATGAAAAGTCTTCTTCCAATGGCTTGTTGGGTTTTGGGTATAGTTAGGATAGGTAGGTGAGAGGATGGGATGGTCCTAGGGGAAGGATTCAGCTTGAGGCGATCAGAGAAGATGGGAGGTGATGGAAGGTGGATGAGTTTGAAGACGATGCATAGCACAAGGAAGTCTAATTTGGCCTCAAAGACAAGCCAACCTAGGGTATTGAGCACACCGCAGAGCTGGGTTCATGCAGGAGGCTCAGCAGCTCCGCGTGCGACCCTATGACAGCTATGTTTGAGTTGGGCCAGAATAGAAGCCTTAACAGACTGAGTTATGGGTGCCCCGTAGAATAAGCCTGGGAGAAGGGTAGCCGAGGCAGTAGTCTTCCTTGCATGAAGTGTGAGGTAGGGGGCAGTGTGATATAAGAGGATGAGTTTTTGATTCATTGCCTTAATAACATTAGTTCACTGTGCTATGCAGCCAGTATAGTGTTATGCTTGTGCAACTGTGTTAGTTTGGTTTTGGCTGTTTGCACTCTCTATTCCAGAGGAATTACCACCCTGTAGGCATATGAAAGAGTGCCACAGGATGATTCCTGTGGCTAAAGGTACCTTAGGAATCCTCAAAAGAAATGTAGTACAATCATATCCCAAAGAAGGAGGCAACACGAAGCATATGAGCAAGCAGTAACTGTAATGTAGTAGCAGTAACTGTGACGTAGTAGTAGAGAAGCATAGACAGTTTGATAACGTAATGAGATGCTCAGTTTGATAACGTAATAAAATGCCCAGGTTCGCATAGCATGATACTAATGGTTTGCATTGAGATTAGGGGATCCTCTAAGGAAAGAGGGAATGGCAGGGCATCCTCCACCTCCATCCAACAGTGGAATCTACCTAAAGAAACTAGAGGACAATACTTATGCTCACTAATAGTTATGACCTGAGGAAACGGAGGAGAGAAAGACACCCCTATGAGGAGGACATCTCTGGGGATCCAAGGCCTAGGTTACCTTCCCTCCAGGCTTGGGATAGTTTATTAGTGACAGCTCAGCAGCTGCAGTTTGGAAAACCCAATTAAAGGGAGGTGGAAAATATTCCAATTTGGAGGAAGGCTCTCACTCAAACCCTCTAGCGGGAACTCTGTGAAAGGTTGCAAGAAAACTGCAACAATATGTGCAGCCAAGGCACAGGAGGAGAGCAATGACTGCTGAGACACTCACCTGGCCTACCTGCCATAAACTCAAACCAAGTAAACTTGAGGCAGTCATAGCAAGAATGCAGTGAAGGTACCAGTTCAGACCTGATGGAGAAGGCACTGCTGCTGGTCTCTATATTATTGCGTCATCTGCATAGAGCTGTACCAGTGCCCTCCACAGTTCAATGGCAGGGCATTTATGAAAATTGAGAATAATATTACTGTCTGTACTGTACTCATTACAATGCACTTGATCTTGTAACTTCATACCAACCTGGTTTGTATTTTTTGCAACTGCACTTTCCACTTCCATCCCCCCCCCCCCCGAGTCACACCTGGAAATGAGCATTGGTTCAGTGTACAGTCCGTAGACAATGTACTGGTGATTGATGGAGAGCCAGCTAATGGTGACAGACACATATTTCTAAACAATGAACAAATCCAAGATTAGCAGTTCTACCTACACACTTTCACAAACTCCAAATTGCTTGTCTCGTTGGGCTGCTGCCAGTTATGACAGACATACGTTAACCCAAAAGACTATGGCCCAGATATTCAAAGAGTTGTGCATGGGCGCAACAGTGTTGCCTCATCACGCAGCCGCACAATCTTGGCCCACCTACGATATTCATAAGTGAAAAGTGCGCTGGACAAATCCTGATTTAACGGAGGCATCAGTAATGTATGTAGGCACAGGTGGGAGCGTACCATGCATAACCTACACAGCCCGATATTCAGCCCGGGTTGTGCAGAGCCATGCATGTGCAACCCCTACTTGTGCCAGCACAAAGTTAAGCCAAAAAAAAGGAACAACTGATAGCCACCCACAGGTGAGCTGCCGTAGTGGCACTCTTATGTAGAGGGGCCACGTTCACTCTCCTACAGTCCTTTGGAATCATGTCTGATTCAGTGAGCTGTTTAATTAGGCCACCAGAGGTCAGCCAGCATCCCTCTGAGTTCTTTTAGTATAGCCTTTTTCTCCTTCAGACCTGCAAGCCACCTTGGGACTTTCTTCTCTGAAAGTGGACTCATATCCGTCTCTCACCCCATTCCTGCTACTCCCTGGTGATCACACCCAGCATTTATTTAGGAAACAAAAGTTTGGGGTAATGGACATCTTGAATGAACCACATGGGGGTGCAGGCCACGCTGGAGCTCTTGCTGTTCATAAAGTTGGATAGTGCTACCCAGTGAGTCCCATTGCCATGGTGGGGTTAGACACGATGCCACGCTTGGGTTGGTGCCATGTTTTATAACCTAAAGTCATTGAGTGGGCATGGATTAACTTGAATAAGGACATGTATAACTTTATATGCTGGACAGGCGGCACAACCATGGCACACAAGGGAAATCTGACAGCATGTTTGATGCCTTACCAGAGGAACAGAGACCACCTGTCAGACATCAGATGCAACATATCTCATCTCTTAATATATAACATGCTAGAATCTATTATGGATTGAAATGTCTGCAGCTAGTTTTGAGACTGACAAGGAGATTTTGTTGGTGGGACAGATCACAGACAAGAGTTTTTTGTGCTTCCCCTGTGGTGGGTAGGAGTGCTTCGGGGAGACTGGCTAAAATATCAGAGCTACTTGCTCTTTTCTCTGACCTTTGTCACTGCCTTGTCATGACTTTAGGTCTCTCTCTGTTGTTGACTCCACTCTTTTGCCGTACCCAACCCTTCCTCCTTCACTCCCATCCCCACATCTACACTTTATATCCACTTTATATCCTCTTACCCATGACTTTCAAGCCCTTTGGTTGTCTGTTTGTTTTGTTTTTTTACAATCTTTTGTACCATTTTACTTGCATTTTTACTGCCTTTGCCTAATTATTGTACACATAACTGACATTGTATGTTGATCTCACCTAAATTGTAATTTGTTGTACACAATACTTAAAATCGTATGTTGTTCTTACCTATATTGTATTACCTATTGTTTGTCCCAGTCCACCTTGAAAATGAGCTTGCTCAACGGTGTCTGCCTGGTTAAATAAAGATTTTGATTGATTGATTGATTGATTGATTGATTGAATATATGCCTCATCCCCATGTAGGGCCAAAGCTGTGGAGCTGAGGGTTGGAAAGAGGGAGGGAGGGGTGGATTCCCACTCAGTTAGTGGTGGTGGTGGGGAAGGGTGCAGCTGGAGGGAGCACGCATAATCTTTGCAGGTGGTGGAAGAGAGAGGGCCCCTCCAGAGTTGGTGACTACCCCCTGGTTTGTTTGTTTATTTATTTGGATTTGTTCTTACCCAGTAGGGTATACTAGGCAAATAAATGTCTGTTTACAGGTATGAGCTAGGAGAGTATAGTAGGCAAAAACAAGCCAATACATGAAACAATGGGAGTAACAGACAAGCAATGCAACAGGGTCACACTCGTATCAGTATACAGAGCAAAAACAAGCCAATACATGAAACAATGGGAGTAACAGACAAGCAATGCAACAGGATCACACTCGTATCAGTACACAGAGCAAAAACAAGACAATGCATGAAACAAATAGGAGTAACAGACAAGCAATGCAACAGGATCACACTCGTAACAGTATACAGAGCAAAAACAAGCCAATACATGAAACAATGGGAGTAACAGACAAGCAATGCAACAGGGTCACACACATATCAGTATACAGAGCAAAAACAAGACAATGCATGAAACAAATAGGAGTAACAGACAAGCAATGCAACAGTATCACACTCGTATCAGTATACAGAGCAAAAACAAGCCAATACATGAAACAATAGGAGTAACAGACAAGCAATGCAACAGGGTCACACTCGTATCAGTATACAGAGCAAAAACAAGCCAATACATGAAACAATGGAAGTAACAGACAAGCAATGCAACAGGGTCACACTCGTATCAGCACAGAGAGCAAAAACATAGCAAAACCACAGGGTTTAAAATAGTTATACACACAAAGAAGAAAAATCTCCCAACAGAGCACAACAGTATTACATAAATAAGGTATTCATCCAAGGGGGGGGGGAGATAAACAGGACAAACGCAAGTGTGTAAAGGTATAGAATACAAAATACAGAATAATAGCGCATTTTTGGGGGGTGGACTGACACAAAGGTGAAACAGTCTCTGAGGTTCCCCTGCCATTGGGTTGGATTTCCAATGAATTATAGTAAAAATAGCAGCTATGAAAATAATCTGCTGTGTGTGTAATTGTGTGGATGGACTTCTGAATAAAATTGTTCTGTAGGTTTTTGAATGCAAACATTGGTGGGTGTCTTTCCACAGATTCTTTTGAACAAAAATGTTGGCATCTTTCTTTTTACAAAGGGGCAGACTTCGCAAGGGCGTTCTGGAATCCTCCATAACCAAAGAGGTATAACCACCAACACTGTAGTGCTGTCCTGCCATTTTAAGGGATTACCATGTGTTGGAACCCCTTTTCTGGCCCCTCCCCTGCTGCAGCACACTATTAATATTAATGAGGTGGTATGAATGGGAGGTACATATCCTGGAGGCAGTCAGGAAGTGCAGTTTAGTTTCCAAGGGGGCAGCTAGAGACAGGAGTACAAAAGGAGCTGCGCAGGGAATTTTTTTTTAATAGTAATTATTTTCCGAGTCCAAGGGCTTTGAAACACGGAAGAATTATATCTGCTCACATTTCTAAACATTGTGGTTGTTTCATATTGTGAGGAGGAGGTGGAGGTGTTGGAAACAGAAACAGAGGATCATGAAGCTAGAGCTAAGAAGTTACTGTATACGATTGTGCTTAAAAGTACGACAGACTGGACACATGGGGTTAGAACATTATTTCATATCAAATGGAATTAATTTATATAGAGAAACAGTGGCATTTTATAGGTGTTGGTTATATTTCAAATGTTTAACTATGTTTTTATTTCTGTGTCCTCTCTTGATTGACCTTGTATCTTTTGAGTCTGTATCTTTTCATGTTTCTTAGTACTCCATACCAAAGCATATTTATTTATTTCATTTTTGTTTACTGGGTAGATGCGCTAGCCATAAAGATAGCCTTCCTGAGGAGGTTGTGGGGGGTCTAAAACTGTGGGAGAATTCAAGAATACATAGGACAGACATAAGGCAATTCTTGTGGGGGGTAAGAAGAAATAGGCTGTTGGTTAACTAGGATCTGCAGCTTATCCTGTAGGTAGGGAAATGGGCAGACTAGGTGGGCCAAGCGGTCCTTTTCTGCCATCAAAGTCTATGTGTCTATGTTTCTATTTTCAGGCATGACCTAGGAGGTTACAGGACCACAGAATGAAATGGTACAAGATCAGGAAGTATAATACAAACAGTACAAAATCGGAAGGAGATACCAGCAGTGCAAAAACCAGATGTAGACATATCAGAAGCTTCACAATAAACTGTACACAAGGGGCCAGATATTCAGAAATGCACCAAATGCTGGCACAACCCCAGTGCAGCACAAGTCAATTGCGTAATGGCACAGTGACTGCAATATTCAATGGTTGTGCACTGCAACATGTGCGATCGCAACACAGCTAAATATCACAGCTACTGAGCCATGGCACAGTGAGAGTTGCACCAGGGAGCAACCAGAAATGCACCATAGTGCAACCAGGGATGCGCAAGGGGCAGAGGAAGATGCACCAAGGTGCAGCAGGAACAGCCACAGGCACAGCAAGGAGCCAGGCATCGGTGAAGGGGGGAGGGCATTGCGGGAGGCGGGGGAACCAGGCCAGGAACACTGGCAGGGACACACAGCCGTCACACAGGTGATCACTGCCCATGGAGTGCAGGCATGCAGCTGCCCCCCCGGTTGGTGGACACATGGTACAGGCAGCACCAATGTCCAGGGGTGAGCTCACACTGTCCACCACCTGCTGGATGGCACGCGGCCACCCGGACAACAGCAATCTACACCCTGGCACATGACACCCAACACACATGCCACACAATCCATACAGTCAGCCCATGGCTACTCCAAGGCACAGCCATTGACCAAGGGGCATGCAACCACCATGCACGGTCCACACAATGACACAGGTGCACCACACAGCCACCCACCACACCACCGCAGCATGGAGCCATTTGCCAGCTGCAAAGCAGACATGGACACAGAAGGGTAAATAAGTAACAAATGTAATGTAACAATAACAAAACCACAGGAACATACAGTCAACAACAAGGGGGAAGGTATGTGAGGGAGGGAAGGGAACAGGGGACAGGGCTGTATAGTTGGATGGGGAAGGTAGGGAAATGGAGGACAGAGGAGGGAAGGGAGCTGCTGAACTTCAAGGCATGCCATGGCCTGCCGTCGCCTGTCGCTTCCTGCTGCACTGGTCCCGGCGCAGGATCCTCCTTATCTGATCAGCAATCTCCATCGTATGGCAAGTGATCAGTATGATCTGCCACAGCAGATGACAGTACAAAGGCAGGCGCGAATCCCTCTGGACACCTATGGCAGAGGAAGGGACAGGTGATCAGTGTGTATCCATAGCACCCTAGCCCCCCACTGTGTGCAGCAGACAGTGGGAACACACTCCCCTTGAGTGGCACCCTGGCCACCCACAGTGGGTGGGCCTATGCCTGCCACCAACCCGACAAACCATAGCAGTGCACAGCACTGGACACCGCCAACTAAGGGCCACCCGACAGCACAGTGGCAAGCAGGTGGCATGGTGCCACAGCGGAACCACAGTGACACTAGTGGCAGCAGGATGCACACCCAGCCCACCAGCAGCTGCCACATATGTGCAATGGCCACCCCATGGCACCACACATACTGCTTCGTGTGCTGAACACAGCTGCCATGGCACAAGGCACAGGAGACCAAGGCCGTACCCTCACCGACCACCCAACACAACAATGTGGGAATGCACAGTGCCTATCTGCCTGCTGAGGCACTGTATGCACCAGTCCCACCACTGCACCGCTGCTCGGTCCCGCACCACCAGCTAAAGGGCCCACAGTGGCCTGCCAGGTGCCCCTTCTGCCCTGGCTCTTCTCCGGTCTTCAGGTCCTAGGACAGGAATGCAGACAGGCACACATCAGAACACAGCCACAGCATGAGCCCACCACCCCCCAACCCCAAGCACAGAGTGCACCCCAGCTGGGCAAGCCCACAGGGCAGTAATGCAGTGCACCCAGTGACTGACAATGCCATGCCACAGGGCACACGACAGGCCCCCCTCCCTGGCATGCAGCCCTGCCAGCCCCATGGAACAGTGGTCATGCACAGACACAGTTTGAGCCCACTTACCTGGCTATGGCATGGTTCCCCTGCAGACACACACCTGCAGTGCCCTCAGCCTCTCCGGGGCCCTCCTGACCAAGTCCTCATACTGGTGGCGGCACTGCTCCCTGGCGCACTGCACACCAGTGGGCTGGACCAGTCTGTCTGCAATCTCCTGCCACACCTCCATCTAGGGACACTGTAGGGGCCGCTGCCTGAACAGGCTGGCAGCATGGGGCTCCACCTGGGCCACCAGGTTTACCAGCTCCACCTGGCTCTAGTTCCACGATCGAGGAATAGCGCGGCACGCCACAGTGCCAAAGCAAAGAAGCAGGACAAAATGGTGCCCAATAGCACATGTGCTTGAGATGTGCGCCTTGCAAGAAGATGCGCTGCCTGTGGCAATCACGCATCTCCAGAGATGTGTGGCATGGGCATGGCCACACTGGCAAGTGGAGCAGGGATCCCAAGAGGGCATAGGGTGGGGTGGGGGGTCAGGGGTCAGCATGCATAATGGGTGCCATAAGGCCCATGATGCATGGTGCACAATAGAGCCATGAAGGCACCATGCCCCATGGGCCCAGTAGAGGCCCAAGCACCATAGGCCTAATGGTGCCCAAGCGCCATAGGCCCAATGACGCCCAAGCACCATAGACCCAATGGCACCCAAGCACCATAGGCCCAATGGCACCTGAGCGCCACAGGCCCAATAGCACCCCAGTGTCATAGGCCCAATAGTGCCCCAGCACCATAGGCCCACTAGCACCCTAGCACCATAGGGTCCATGGCGCACAGGATACAATGGCCCCCATAGCACTCCTAGTGCACACTGCGCAATAGGCAGCAGTACTTACCATAGCGCATGCGTGTTGTCGAGGGCACACTGCGCATTTCACGGCATTGCACCATGACATGCGCCGGAGCAAATCCATTGCACCATGTGCAAGAGGGTGATATTCAGCTGTCATATGCAGATTAGCTCATCGGCCTATCCATGGTGCAATGGGGGCATTTGCATGTCATTTCTGTTGCGCATCATCCCATTTGCATGTGATGCACTGTAAAGCGCCACACAACAGCACAGGCCATGGACCGGTATTGCAACCATCAGAGGAAAGTTGCACCTGCCGAGGGGATGGCCAGCACAGTGGGCTGGATGGCTGGGGTGGGCTGCTGCAGCCACTAACCACATGTCCACAGGTAGCATCATGTTCAAGCACAAGGAGGGTGAGGAGCGTGGGCCTGCCAGCAAGTGCAGACCCAACTTTAAAAAAGTGGAGGCAGATGCCCTGTTCGAGGCATACCAAGATAGGGAGCCTTTGCTAAGTGGCACCACTGGCTCACCCCAGGCCAGGGCCACAGCCTGGGAACAGGCTGCCGGGGCCATGAACCAGCAGGGCAGCCTCCAGCAGTCTGCACAGGAGTGCAAGAAAAAGGTGGGCACCAACAAGCGTCGGATTAAGGAGAAGGTGGTGGCCATACGTGCTGCCAGGTCAGCCACAGGTGGAGGCCAGGGTGCCGTGCCACAGCTCACATCACAGGAGGAGCTGGTGGCAGCCACCATGCAGTGCAGCGCAGTCGAGGGTTACCTGACTGGAGGGAGCCCATCAATCATGGTAGGTATGGTGGCCTGGGGGGGCCGGGGCCTGTTGATTTAGCAGCACTAACACATCTGTGTTCCCTTATAGCACCAACTCACCAGCATGTGGTGGCAGGGGTGCCTGCAGCTGCCATGGGAGCATGCCAAGCCCCAGAGGACCAGCCATCCACCTCCATGGGCATCCGGGGGCCCGATTGACTGTAGCATGCCACCGCCATCCAGCCGGATGTCCAGGGCATGGTGGTGGATGAGGCCCTGGCTGTGTTCCAGTGGGATGTCAGCCATGGCATGCTCTGGGTGGAGACACAGATCGGGGCAGGGTCTGACACTAATGATGATATGACCATAGTCCTGGATGGTGGGGGTCTTGTCGTGGGGGAGACACCCATACCATCCACCATCACTGGCAGCATGGCTAGTGGCCTGTTGGCAGTAGAATAATAATAATAATTTTATTTATATAGCACCTTTCACTATATCAAGGCACTGAACAGATCAATAAAAACATCAACACACAATACAAACCACAAAACCATAAAAATTATAAAATATGTTCTAGAAGCATAATAAATTACAATAAAATTTCACACACTAAACAGTGCATTTAACTTTCCGAGAAGGCCATTCTCCAGAGATAGGTTTTCAGTTCCTTCTTAAAAATCTCCATGGAGGAGCATTCCCATAACTGGCATGGTAGAGAATTCCAAAAAGTGGGTGCGGCATGAAAAAATGCTCTACTGCCGAAGGATTTCAAACTCACTCTTGGAATCTCTAACAACCCCATGTCAGTCGAGCGGAGTGATCGGCTAGGACAGTAAGGAACCAGAAGGTCTTTCAGATAGGATGGACCCTGATCGTGAAGGGCTTTGAAAGTCAATAAAATGACCTTAAAGGTGATCCTCCACCGTATTGGGAGACAGTGCAGCTCGCGCAGCACCGGGGTAATGTGACAGGACCTACTTGTCCCAGTCAAAACCCGGGCTGCTGTGTTCTGCATGAGCTGTAGGTGGCAGATTTCAACCCCAGAAAGCCCAAAGTAGAGGGCATTGCAGTAGTCAAGGTGAGAGGACACAAAAGCGTGGACCAAAGTTGGCACAGAGTCAGACGGAACAAGGTGCTTAACCTGCTCAATATTCCTAAGATGGTAAAAGGAAGTCTTGACGACAGCTGACACCTGAGATTGAAAAGAATGGCTGCCCACCACTGCCCCCAGCACCGCTGTGTGTGCAGGCACAGCGGTGCAGCGTGGTGGTGCAACCACTCAGGCACTGACCAGTGCACAGGGGCCGGAGGGGCGGCAGCAGCAGCCGGCTAGAGACGTTGGGCGGCTGAGCACAGCATCCGCTGCTGGAGTGCCTGTCGTTGCCCAACCCCATGAGAACCCCGCTGTGTAGCACCCACCTCAGTGGTGGGGCCATGCAGCGTGGTTGTATGCCACTGGTGGGTCAGCGCCACACCCATGCACCCCTGGGCACCGATCCCTTGGCCGAGTGTAATAGGGTGGGATAAACAGACACACAGACAAGAGGAATTCAATGCATAAAATAAACGCATGTTGTGTTTGTAATTTTTGTTTCAACTAGATCAAAACTTATTCAGAAATCAAAAGAAATTTGGTGTTACAGCACACCTAAAATAATAAACAAACTCTAAATTGCAGCTTCACTTTCTTTATAGTGAAAATTATCTTACTGCTGGTGTGAAGAACCTACACACCTTCCCTCTCTCCTTCCACCAGAATACTACTGGCGTATGTGTCTACTGTGGAGTTCTGGAGTTTTTTATTCCCTTCCCGTCATGACATCAGAGACATGTGACCCTTAATTATAGTATATTTCCTTTTTTATATACTCACAGTAGCTTTATTTAAATGTTTGAATAACCACAATAATATATACTTATCTGTGGTTTCTATTATCAGGTCCATTTCAAAACATAGTCTTAGAATACCATATTTTAACCTTCATTAAGGGAAAGGGACAGGGTTTGAAGTTTAAACTCCACCTCCTTTTATGACCTCATACATCAAGTTTTCTATAAAGGTGACCATTTTGTGGGCTGCCAGCCCCATAGGAAGGTCTTCCCCACGTAGACTTCTTCAGGTACTCAGCATTTTATTCTTTTTAAAAATACGAGAAGAAATTAACAGGTTGGCAGAAATATACATGTGTGAGTAATCCTTATTTCACCAAACACAACCATTTTTGTCCTTATCTACTTGTTATTTGTTTAAGCTGCCCCAGTCCTTCTTTAATTCCCTTAACAGCCTTTCCATATCTTTCACTCAATTCACTCAGTTAATATTTCTCACTGACAGTAATTTTAAACCTAAAACCATAACTCCAACCTCCTGATTCCTGCCTCACACACCCGTACCCTCAGGTCTTCCTCTGTCCCCATGCTCTCCACTAGACCTTCCATGACAAAAATGAGTGAACAGGCATTTGCCCATTTTGCTCCCAAATTCTGGAACTCACTCCCCCTTATGGTGAAAACTTCAGCCTCCCATCGAGAATTCAAAAACTCGCTGTTCACCCACCTCCTAGCCTCTGGCCAATGCAAATGCTCTTAATTTGCTTTGTCCCACTGTAGGCTGTCGGGTCTGACCCTGAGTACTACACTAATGTTCTCCCATGCAATACGCTTGTCTAGGTGGCTATGAACCTTGATGTCTTTACTGTCCTCAGCTGTCTTATGGTTACCCTAATTGCTTTATTTTACATCCTTATTATGATCTATGCCTAAAATGTACTGTTATGTAACTGTTACTGTGCTACCCAATGTATATCTTGTTTTGCTCCTGTACACCTATATTATGTCTGTGCATTTCTGCATATTGTAACCAATGTCCTGTGCTCTCCTGGGTTGTGCCTGAAAATAGGCAGGCCTGTTGCCTAGCGCACTTACCTGATTACCAAAAGCTAATAAATAAATAAATAAATAACTGTCATTATCAAATGGGGAAAGGATTTCAAGCAATCTGATTGGTTGTTAGCCATGCATTAGATGTGTCTAATGCACAGCTAAAACTAGAACCCCCATTTAGAATACACAGGCCCAATTTATAAGTGCAATAAGCCTCTCTGGGGATGTGCATTAGACAGTCCTAATGCACGGCTAAGGAACTGGATGCACTCGGTCTGTGGCCTCGTGCCTCACTACGTCCCCCTAGCCGTGCATTAGAACTGTCTAATGCACACCCCATCCTGTCTTATTGCTTACATATGACTTTCCATAAAGCCTCAACATAACTCAGTATAGCACAGGCTTTCAACTTTTTTTTTCTTCCGTTTTTCTGATGGCTGAAATTTTCAGCCGACAGCTACCTGCTTTAAGCTTGGAGCCAGCTTCCTGAATTAGCAAGTCTTCTAACCTGAAAACCCACTGCTGGTCTTATTTTATTATGCCTTTCCTTTTAGTCTTGAGGCCAAACAGTCCTTTTCTTTTCATAAATCCTTGTCGCTAGACTGCTTCCAGACATTGGAGCTATTTATACACTACGGGGAAAACCACCACCATTTGCTGACACTTTTCTCTCAGCAGCGAGTTGTTTTCTGCCTTTTAAGGCTGTCCCTTGGTTTTCTCTCAATTTGCAAAGAGCAGCTTTGCAAGACGCTCACTCAGAGACTTTCTTTATGGGCATAATTCCTGCTCAGATATTGTGCCTTTGATGTTTATGATAAATAGCGTCTGGAGATGGTGAATTAATGCACGCACATCACCGCCGCTACCACTCGCTAAGCATTTGCCTCTTGAGGTTTTTTTTTTTAGCTAAGGAGTATAGTTTTTATTTTACAAGCATAAATACATACCTTTTGGTGACTACAGAATAATAGTATTAATTCAGCACTGGGCATTGTCTCCAGCTAAACATTATCTTTTAAAACAGGACTTGTGGTTTATTTTACAGGAAACAGAGATAGTAAAGAAACAAGAGAATTTTGCAAGGTTGGCCACCCTGACATAGAAAAATAAGGATAGAAACAGAATAAGTATTAGGATATAGGACAGAGTGAAAGGAAAGTAGTTTTATTTTTTATTACAGTCCAAATTATACAGGGAGGAACAACTTTAATATTTAACAGGATACCTGTTACACCGAGCACACCCGATTGATGTGGGCCTCCATGGAGTAGCAGGTGCTGCTCGAAGCTGGGGTGTGGGCACTCCATGCAGAGGTGCGCTAGGCAGCCAAGCAGCATGACAGGGGCACCGCGCAAGTTGTGGAACATATACAGCGCCTGTGGGGGGACACGACCGCAGCCCTGGACTGCATTGCCAATGTGATCTCGGTTGGCCTTGCCCCACTGGCTGCCTCAGGGCATGGCCGGCTGCCACAGACACCATACAGCGCAATGGCCACCCCACAGCCCCGGGGTCGGGCGACCCCATCAGTGTTGATGTTGGGCTCCACTGTGGGCATCCCAGGCATGCCTGGTGTGGGCCTATTTAGGAGTCTGCAGACCCCTGCAAGGACCTGGTCATGGTCTTGCAGACACCCCTGTGGCCGTTGCACAGCCTGAGTCTGTTGGGTGGCCACGGTGCAGCCATGTGTCTGCGCAGCGGACCTGATGTGCACGCCACCCTGTCTGCTGTCTGCAGCCACTGCCTTGTGTGCACATGGGCATTTTGTGTGTGTGTGTGTGTGTGTGTGCATGATACAGTCATGGCAGCAGTGTGTTTTACCACATGCTGCCTGTGTCCGCACCTGCCCAGCCGCTGGACCGTGTGGCGTGTGCAGAATGATGCCATCACTACACTGGTTGTGCATGTACACTTGTGCTCTGCATCTGATCCATGCCATGTGCTAGCGCCTGGGCGTGTGACTGCGGGTGCCAGTGTGTGGGAGGGTGTGTGTGTGTGTGTGTGTGTTTGTTGGTCGCTGTGCCATGCTGCGTGGTGTTGAGTGTGGTCATGTGACACTGCCCCCCGCCCCTGCCCCATGTTTGTGTGTGCGTGCCCATGGCCATGCCCACACATGGCTGTGTGTTTGTCTGCCTACCTGCATGCACCATAGTGCTCCTGTGCCATTGTGTCCTAATGCTGGCGTGCCATCCTCATAATCCCTCCACCCAGGGGGGGCTGCCCACCACCACCCAGCCCATCACCCACTGCTGTTCCCCTCTTCGGCTTCGACAGCTATCACACTGTCAGGGGCCATGTTGGGCAGCATACAGCAGGCCAGAAATAGGCTGCACGCCTTAGAGGGGCTGTACTGTAGGGCACTGCCGGACCTGTCCAGGCAACGGAACTGTGCCTTTAGCATACCAAACACATACTGAGTGATGTTCCATGTGCTGGCATGTGCCTCATTGTACTACTCCTCCACTGGAGACGACAGGCACCGGTAGGGGGTGAGCAGCCAGGTCCTGAGTGGGTAGGCACTGTCACGTGTGTATAGAAAGAGAGAGTTAGTTCACCTGATGACCCCTGTCATTGTGCCCCATGCCCTTCCTGGGCATACTTGGTGGCCCCCCTGCCCTGGCCACCCCTTCCATGCCTGCTGTACCCAGCTGCCCGTGATCTTGCCATACTCACACACTAGGTGACCTGTGGGGATGCCCCCACTTTTGAACCTATGGCACAGTGCTGAGCTGTGCCAGATGAAGGCCTCATGTGCTCCCCCAGGATGTGCGGCACAGACATTGGTTAAGTGCCCTTTGGCATCGCACACCACCTGGCAGTTGATACTGGGGTAGCCCTTTCTGTTGTCAATATTGTGGGAACAAGAACATGACCAGAGGGTGGCATCATTCTGGAACTCCCTGACACTCGATATTGTGGGAACAAGAACATGACCAGAGGGTGACATCATTTTGGAACTCCCTGACACTCGATATTGTGGGAACAAGAACATGACCAGAGGGTGGCATCATTCTGGAACTCCCTGACACTCGATATTGTGGGAACAAGAACATGACCAGAGGGTGGCATCATTATGGAACTCCCTGGCACTTGATATTGTGGGAACAAGAACATGACCTGAGAGTGGCATCATTCTGGAACTCCTTGACACTCAATATTGTGGGAACAAGAACATGACCAGAGGGTGGCATCATTCTGGAACTCCCGGACACTCGATATTGTGGGAAAGGGAACATGACCAGAGGTTGGCATCATTCTGGAACTCCCGGACACTCGACATTGTGGGAACAAGAACATGACCAGAAGGTGACATCATTCTGGAACTCCCGGACACTCGATATTGTGGGAACAAGAACATGACCAGAAGGTGACATCATTCTGGAACTCCCGGACACTCGATATTGTGGGAACAAGAACATGACCAGAGGATGGCATCATTCTGGAACTCCCTGACACTCGATATTGTGGGAACAAGAACATGACCAGAGGGTGGCATCATTCTGGAACTCCCTGACACTCAATGTTGTGGGAACAAGAACATGACCAGAGGGTGGCATCATTCTGGAACTCCCTGACACTCGATGTTGTGGGAACAAGAACATGACCAGAGGGTGGCATCATTCTGGAACTCCCTGACACTCGATATTGTGGGAACAAGAACATGACCAGAGGGTGGCATCATTATGGAACTCCCTGACACTCGATATTGTGGGAACAAGAACATGACCAGAGGGTGGCATCATTATGGGACTCCCTGACACTCGATATTGTGGGAACAAGAACATGACCAGAGGGTGGCATCATTCTGGGACTCCCTGACACTCGATATTGTGGGAACAAGAACATGACCAGAGGGTGGCACCATTCTGGAACTCCCTGACACTCGATATTGTGGGAACAAGAACATGACCAGAGGGTGGCACCATTCTGGAACTCCCTGACACTCGATATTGTGGGAACAAGAACATGACCAGGAGGTGACATCATTCTGGAACTCCCTGACACTTGATATTGTGGGAACAAGAACATGACCAGAGGGTGGTATCATTCTGGAACTCCCTGACACTCGACATTGTGGGAACAAGAACATGACCAGAGGGTGGCATCATTCTGGAACTGCCTGACACTCGACATTGTGGGAACAAGAACATGACCAGAGGGTGGCATCATTCTGGAACTGCCTGACACTCGATATTGAGGGGAACAAGAACATGACCAGAAGGTGACATCATTCTGGAACTTCCTGACACTCGATATTGTGGGAACAAGAACATGACCAGAAGGTGACATCATTCTCGAACTCCCAGACACTCGATATTGTGGGAACAAGAACATAACCAGAAGGTGATCTCATTCTGGAACTCCCTGACACTCGATATTGTGGGAACAAGAACATGACCAGAGTGTGGCATCATTCTGGGACTCCCTGACACTTGATATTGAGGGAACAAGAACATGACCAGAGGGTGGCATCATTCTGGAACTCCCTGATACTCGATATTGTGGGAACAAGAACATGACCAGAGGGTGGCATCATTCTGGAACTCCCTGACACTTGATGTTGTGGGAACAAGAACATGACTAGAGGGTGACATCATTCTGGAACTCCCTGACACTCGATGTTGTGGGAACAAGAACATGACCAGAGGGTGGCATCATTCTGGAACTCCCTGACACTCGATATTGTGGGAACAAGAACATGACCAGAGGGTGGCATCATTCTGGAACTCCCTGACACTCGATATTGTGGGAACAAGAACATGACCAGAGGGTGGCATCATTCTGGAACTCCCTGACACTCGATATTGTGGTAACAAGAACATGACCAGAGGGTGGCATCATTCTGGAACTCCCTGACACTCGATGTTGTGGGAACAAGAACATGACCAGAGGGTGGCATCATTCTGGAACTCCCTGACACTCGATATTGTGGGAACAAGAAAATGACCACAGGGTGGCATCATTCTGGAACTCCCTGACACTCGATAATGTGGGAACAAGCACATGACCACAGGGTGGCATCATTCTGTAACTCCCAGACACTCGACATTGTGGGAACAAGAACATGACCAGAGGGTGGCACCATTCTGGAACTCCCTGACACTTGATATTGTGGGAACAAGAACATGACCAGAGGGTGGCATCATTCTGGAACTCCCTGACACTCGATATTGTGGGAACAAGAACATGACCAGAGGGTGACATCATTCTGGAACTCCCTGACACTCGATATTGTGGGAACAAGAATATGACTGATTTCAAAAACAGATTTGATAGATTTTGCTCATCCCATGGTATTCAGGGATATCAGATATAACATTATTGGGCCAGCAGAAAATAGCCTTACTAAGCTTGTAACCACCTGTATGATATCTATGACACTTTGCAGGAGATGGGAGATGTTAAAGCACATTTATGTTTGTAAAACTGTACAAATATAGTGGTTAATGTAGTTGAAAGAGCAGGTAAATGTGTCGGGTCCCTTGCATTTGGAAACCAATGAGGAGACCTTCCATGAGAGGTAAAGAGCTTTTCTTTTGGTGTTAGAAGTGCACAGGTATCAGTATGTAAAGTATCCATACATTAAATCAAGGCTGCAGCCATTTCCTGGAATCATGAGATAGAAATGGGTGTCACTGCGGGGCAAGTTTGCATAACAACATACAGCTTGCCCATCCTGTCCATAGCATCAGTTTCTGAGTCAGGAGTCCTTGAAATAGTTATGGTATTAAAATATCTGTACTACCTTACACGGTCATGGCATGTGACACTGGTGTAGCGTAACCTGCACTGGCAGCCGGTGAAGCGGAGAATCTCCTTCAAGGTTAGTCTTCTCCTCTATAAAGCACTACACAGTCTCGGTCCTAGCTATCTGAGCAATCTTCTGACTTTCTTCTACACTCATCGCCCTCCCCGATCTTCTGAGAAAAGCCTCCTAGCAATCCCCAGGACCCAGCCAGAACCTCCTGGGCCAGATTCACAAAAACAAATTGCAAAGCACAACACAAATGTTTGCGCTGCATTTTGCGGTTGTGCAGGTATGCAATCTTGCTGTTCACAGTTGGATAGTGCACCATGGTGTCCTGTGTACAGGGAGACCATGACTGAGCACTTTCAAACAGGGCGACTCAGTCATGGCATCTGTGCAGGGCTACCTGGCAGGATACGCACCGGATGGGGGTAGGTGAATATAGGGATGGTATGTCACTATGTATACATGCACATGGGGGGAAGACCATACCATGCGATGGACTGAAGGGGATGGAGGGTTTGTGGGGTGTAGTATGTTGGTGGATTGCCAAGCTAGCCATGTGGCGTGGTGGGTAGGTGGCAGGCTGGGGTTGGGATGGTGCTGGGTTTGGTTCTGGGCACAACTGTGGTTTGCAACAGGTCTGGGTTATTTTTTCCAGGTTTTACACCCCCCCAACATGCACCCCCTGTAACTGAGAATCCTTTAGTAGGGAGGGTGCGGCCGCCCTCTTGTTCACCATGAGTGTATATCACCGAAATTCATGTTCAGTGATTTACACTCGCCCAAACAGCGATCGCTATTCTGCTATCGCTGTAATCACATGGAACCGTGCACCATGCTATCCAAATGTGAATAGGGCCAGAGTGGTGCAGGGCTAATCCTCTAAATCCACCGCTAACCCACTAGCACTACCTGGACATCCAGCCAGTAGAATGGTCCAGCAATGACTAATGCAGGCGTACTACTTACTGTTCAACAGAGCAGCCATGTAAATGAGCCCGTTGGGCATGCAAGGCACTATGTGGTCATTTGCATGCCCATGATGGACCCATTTACATAGGTTGTGGCAGGAGTTTAGCATACGCCCCTGTGGTGGGGAAAGGTGTATGGCAGAAGAACTTCAATGGAGGCTCTCTTCTTGTTCAGCTTCAAACAATTTATTTGTAGAATTTCCAACCAGAGTTACAAAATAAAAATAAAGCGGGTTTGTTTCGACCAAAATGAATAGGCAAAACCATAAAAGGCATAAAGGCAAACATGAATAGCAGCCCTTCATATTTAACTAGAGCACTAGTACAGAAGCGTTCACTTCACCATCCTGACTGCTACTGACTTTCAGCTTGAACTGCTGGCAATATATACCCTAGACTGATTTCTCATTGGCTGGTTCAGTCATCAATCAAGTGTAATACAAGTAATTTCATATAACTCAATTATTTATGTCTTTCAGATATACAAAAGTGCACTATAATCTTATTCAAACATATATACAGGTTGTGCTAGCATTATTATTCTATTTAGACCCTTTAGAGTCAGGTCCACACTGTTAGTCCTTCCCCACACTGTATAAAAGGACCAACACAATGGCCGGCGAGCCCTTTAGAAAGAAGGCTTACACCACTCAAGAGAGCCTCCTGTATGCTTCAGTATCCACCAGGTAGATAATGTTTTAATATTCTCTAACATTCAGTTACTTTACTTAATTTAAATGCCTACTGCAGTCTCTAAGTTTGGGAGATAGAAGAAACTACCTCAGTAACTTTGCAAAGGGGTTTTAAACAACACTCTATTGCTGTCTGCAGTACCCCTTAGTCGTTTGCTCTGGGAAAGGGATTCAATATCTGGCTATCTGTTGCACCTAGTCAGAGAGGCAGCGCTTATTTGCCACATATATCAGTGCTGCAGCCTGTCTGACACATTTTAAGCGCTATAAGCTTCTTTTATTTTCACTCAGGCGTTTACGCGAGCTGCCGAAGGTGCGCTGTTGATGTCAGCAGCATGCAGCGTCGTCATCGGCCACAACTTAAGCGAAACGAATATTAAGACTTGACTTAAGGAACATGTTGGAAACATCGTTATTTTGGCATTAAACAGTAGTTTTATGCAGAAAAGAAGGTTTTAAGCAGTATCTGAATCCATTATGGCTTCTTAAAGGGCCCTCTTTAAATATACAGCCTAATGCTATAATATGGCAAACAAGATGTTGGTCAGCCAGAAAGACATGACAACGAGCATTAAACACAAACAAAGATTATTTGTATAGGTGGCCAGTCTATGCTAGACAGAAACAGACAAAGACAATACAGAGACATTGGGGGGGGGGGGTTCTGGCTATCAACACAATGTCTGTCCACAAAAAATTAAGGGCAGATAAAGCACCCTTTGACAGCCCCCATTGCTGATTTGCTGACCAGGTAAAAAATGTTTAAGCTTCCCTGATGGTAGTAGTCCTCCTGGTCACCATCCTTTCATAATAAAACAAATGACTGTGCTGGTTTAGCGGTCAATCCCTGTCCGTGCTCAACAATCGGCATCTTTTTCATAATAAAAAGAATCTCTCTGGTGGTTTAGTGACCCCTCTCCTTCCCCGATTGTCATTCCTTTCATAATAAAACAGATGTCCCAGGTAGTCTAGTGGTCCCTCCCTGTCCCAGCTTGCCAATCCCAGTCCTTTTCATAATAAGAAAAAATTCCCCTGGTGGTCTAGTGGTCCCTCCCGTTCTGCAATTGCCAGTCCTGGAAATACAAATGAAGGTGCCTGGTGGTAGTGCTTCCCCATCATCAGTTGCCAGTCTGAGTCAAGTGACAGGAGTCACCCTGGTGGCCAGTGGTACTCCTCCCCACTAATTGCCACCCCAACACAGAAATAATATGAAGCAGTTCCCCCTGATGGCTAGCATCTCATTCCCCTTCCCACCTGTTTACCCACCTAATATGGACAGATGTGTCCCTGGTACCCAGCTTAACCATCCCAGTCCCCTTTATGGGAAAGTGACCATTTCCCTGGTGGTCTAGAGAGCTCCCTACCTATCCCCAGTCCCCTATAAAGAGATGATCTACCTGTCCCAGGTGGTCTAGTAGATCCCCCACCATGGCAGGTGGTGTCCCACCACTGCGCTACCCCCCATCCCACACCTGAGCCAGTGACTAGCACAGCCCTCGTCTCTCCACTGTGGCTGGCAGCTGATTGAGTTCTCAATAAGTAGGTGCTTACAGTGTGCGCTGCTTGAGAGCTCAGACATCAACCAGCTGTGGTGGAGAGAGAGAGAGAGAGAGAGAGAGAAGGACTGTGCTGGCTGCCAGCTCAGGTGCAGAAAGGGGAGAGAGGGACATCACCTGCCAGGCTGGGGGGTCCACTAGACCAACAGGGATAAGTTAATAGTCTCTTTATAGGGTATTGGGGATAGGGAGGGGTCTGCTAGACCACCAGGAAAATGCAGAATCACACATGCCCACACAATGCAAAGCATCATGGGCTGCATATGCAAATCACCACAGAATGTTATGCTGGTTCAACGTTAAGCAGAATTGCATGGTGCCAAAAGACCTCTCACACAGTTTGCAAAGGGTGCTAACAGATGACATAGACACGTGTTTCATCCTACCAGGACTCATCAGTATGCCTCATCTGTTAGACACCCCAGTGGAATGAGCCAGCTACCCTAAGACAGTGTGTCTTGGGAAATGATCACTTTCTAATACAGGGGATTAGGATGGGGAGGTAACACTGGGCACCAGGGACAATTTTTTCTATATTGAGTGGGTGATTGGGTGGAGGGAGGGATACCTAGCCATTACAGAAACAATCTTTTTATGTCTTGCCTGGGTGGGCAAGTGGGCGAAGGGACGCTAGCTGTCAGGGGAGAACTGCTTCACTTTATTTCTGTGTGGAACACCGATCAGAAGGGGAGGGACCACTGGCCACCAGAGTGCTTCTGTTATTTGACTTGAACCGATGATTGGGGGGACTACTGCCAGCATGGAACCTTCACTTGTATTTGCTGGGCTGGTGATCGGGGAAGGGGAGGGACCACTAGACCACCATAGAGATTTTTTTTTTTAAATGGATGGGAATTGATGAGCAGTGATAGGGAGGGACCACTAGATCACAAGTGACTTTTGTTTTATTGTGAAAAGGATGGTGACTGGAGATTGAGAAATGGGAGGGACCCCTAGACCACAAGGGAAATTTGTTTTATTATGAAAGGAATGGCGATCGGTGATCAGAGACAGGGAAGGACCACTAGACAATCAGGGAGATTTGTTTTCTTATAAAAGGGACAGCAATCAGTGATGAAAGGGGAGGGGCCACTACCACCAGGGAAATGTAATATTTTTTTTGCTAGGCCTATGATGGGTGAAGGGGGGATATAGTACCTCCACCAACCACTAGGGCTATGCAGACTTACCGACAGGGCTGGCTCCGTGATATTTTCTCCATACAGAAGAAATCTGCAAAAGGCCATTGTGTGGAGAGAATGGTTTGTAAATGGGACTGTGCCAGTACATACGTCCCCGCTCCCTCATTTGCATTGCAGCCTCCTCCACACTTTGTCCAGGTGCAAACCCGGTTTATGCTCACAAACGGGGCCTTTGTGAATCCCATTTCCACAAAAAACTCAGCTTGTGTCAGGGCAAAGTTTTATAAATCTGGACCCTGGGGATTGTGTATTTGTGGTGGCTGTGCCAGTCCTGTTGAATTCACCTCCAATGTCTTTGATGGAGGCCTTTATGGAGAGACTGAAAGCACATCTCTTCAGGGAAGGCTTTGGGATCTAATTCACACTGGTTTTACATGTTTTAACTCTTGCTATTTTGTTTTAATAGTGTTGCCATTCATTTGGTAATTATGTTTCTTTTTAATATGAATTTAACACACTGTTCGCTGTCTGTATATTGTATTTAACCCACTGTTCGCTGTCTGTATATTGTATTTGACCCACTGTTCACTGTCTGTATATTGTATTTAACCCACTGTTTGCTGTCTGTATTGTAATGTGCCTTAAGCCTCTGTGACGTGGTGCTCTATAAATATAAATTTACTTACCCATCAATTGAATTATGTGCTATTATAAATCACTACTGTGATTTCAGCCAATCAGCATGTAGAGCCACTGTACCTATTATTCTGTATTCATTGGGCTGGATATTCAGAGGAGTTGTGCTGGTGCAACCCCAGAAATGCACTCTGGGGCTATACTAAAAAGGAAGAATTGTGCTGCGCAAATCTGATGCATCTTGGTGCAAAGATAATGTTTGCGGTGTAACTCCAGGGGGTGTGCCACTGCATATGTGGTACATCCTGATATTCAGCCCAGGATGTCTGCCAGCACATCCCAGACAAGTGCCGCACACATGGGCACAAAGTTGAGCCCATAAAAGGAGGCTCAACTGGTAACCACCCACAGGCAAGCCACTCTAGTGCAGGATGGAACATGGTAGCCACCAGCCGTGGGTATCAACCCTCTCCCAAACACCATGCACAAACTCCCATCATAAGCTCTGGTAGTCTAGTGGATCCCCCCTTCCCGTTCCATACCTTGATCGCTGTGCAAATGCAATGTTTCAGTCCCTGGATGTCTAGTGGTACCCCCCTTCCAGCCCATAACCCCGACTGCTGTAATAAAGTAAGTTTTAAAATCCCTGGTGGTCCAGATGGTACCCTTGTCCCCCCAGTCATTGACTGGCATCAAACCCACCCACATACCTCTGTGGCTGCCTGCCAAATGAGAGCTTACAGTATCAGCTGCAAACACATTGGTCCACACTGTGGATCAATGGGCTTGCAGTGCATACTGTAATAGTCATTCACAACTTTATCAGTGAAGGACTTCATTCACAAAGTTACATAGATACATAGATACATAGACAGTGTCGGCAGATAAGGGCCTATGGCCCACCTAGTCTGCCCATTTGAGCTTGTAAGTTCAGTTTGTTTTCCTAGAAGTCTATTTCCCCTTACCCCTGACCTCTAGAATTCCTTTATGTCTATCCCATGCATTCTTAAATCCGTGATTGTTTCAGCCCCCACCACTTCCTCTGGCAGGGTGTTCCACTTGTCCACCACCCGTTCTGTGAAGAAATTCTTTCTCATGTTTCCTCTGAATCGTCCTCCTCCAACTTCATCCCATGCCCTCTAGTCCTGAAACATCTTTTCGCTTAAAAATAGTGTTTTCCTGCACCCTGTTCCTCCCTGTAAGATACTTGTATGTCTCTATCATATCCCTCCCTCCTCTCCTCCAGGAGTACATGTTCAGTTCCTTCAACCTGTCTTCATAGGACTTGTGATGCAACCCATGCACCATCTTTGTTGCCCTCCTCTGAACCTTCTACCCTGTCTATGTCCTTACATAGGTATGGTCTCCAGAACTGTACACTGTACTCCAGGTGGGGCCTCACTAGTGTCTTGTATAGCGGAATTATGACCTGCCTTTTCCTGCTGGTGATGCCCTGCCTATACATCCCAGCATCCTATTTGCTTCACCTGATGCCTTGTCACCTGTTTCCCTACCTTGAGGTCATCAGAGATGACAACCCCAAGATCCCTTTCCTGCTTGGTGCATGCTATATCCTCACCCCCCAACTGATATATTGTGCCAGGTTTTGTGCCCCATATGCATTATCTTGCACTTTTGTTTCAACTGCCAAATCCTTGACCATTCTTCAAGTTTCTGCAGGTCCCTTCTCATTCTGTCTACACCCTCTGGTGTGTCTACTCTATTACAGAGCTTTGTGTCATCAGCGAACAGTGAAATTCTGCCTTCTATATCCTGTGCAATGTCACTGATGAAGATGTTGAATAGGACCGGTCCCAGCACTGATCCCTGTGGTACCCACTGGTCACTCTTCCCTCTGTGGAGTGACAGCCATTTACCACCACCCTCTGTGTCCTGCCACCCAGCCAGTTACCTACCCACCACACTACTGTCCTGCCCACACCCATATTCCCCAGTTTGTGTAATAGTCTTCTATGTGGCACAGTGTCAAAGGCCTTGCTGAAGTCCAGATAGGCCATGTCCACTGCCCTCCCTGATCCACCTCCCTAGTCACCCGGTCAAAAAATTCAATGAGGTTGGTCTGACATGACCTCCCCCTGGTGAAACCATGCTGCCTTGGGTCCTGTAGTCCATTGACAACCAGATGTTCCACCAATCTCTCCTTCAGTAGTGCTTCCATGATCTTTCCCACTACTGAGGTGAGGCTGACTGGTCTGTAGTTCCCTGCTTCCTCTTTGTTCCCACTTTTGTATAAGGGGACTACATCTGCTGTCCTCCAGTCTTTGGGTACCTCCCTGTTTCCAGTGATTGGCTGAACAGGATGGCCAGAGGTTCAGCCACCACCTCTCTTAGTTCTTAAGGACCTGGGGTGCACCCATCTGGTCCCATTGCTTTATCAGCTCTTATTACTTCCAGTTCCTTCAGGACCCTTTCTCGTGTAAAGGACTTGTGTCCATTTCTGCACCATTCTCACCCTTGTACTCCCTTCAGACCCATTACCCCCTCTTCCTTAGTAAAGACTGAGCAGAAATACCTGTTCAATATGTCAGCTTACTGTTGTCATCCTCCACGCTGCTCTCATCCTCCCCTTCAGTCTCACTATCCCTCCTTTGTCCTTCTTTTTTCACTTATGTACCTGTAAAAGGTTTTGTCCTTTAACCACTGATTTTGCAATGTGTTCTTCTGTCTGAGCTTTGGCTTCCTCACTGACTTCCTGCCTCCCTTTGTTTCTCCTGGTACTCTCCTATCCCCTTCTGCCTGTGTCTTTTGTATTGCCTGAATGCAATCTTTTTGGCTTTCACTTTCTTTGCTACCTCTTTGGAAAACCATAATGGTCTCCTCTTTCTTTCCTCTTGCTAACCTGCTTAATGCATAATTCTGTTGTTCTTATAATCCCCATTTTAAATACTCCCACTGTTCCTCAATCCCTGATTCCTGTCCCATTCCCCTTAATGCCTCTTTCAAGCATCTCCCCATTTTCCCAAAGTCTGCCCCCCTAAAATACAGGATACGTGTTTTTGTGTGGTTTGGTTCTGCTCTTTCTGTGATTTCAAACCACAATGACTGGTGGTCACTGTTAGCCAGGTGCTCCCCCACTGTTACCCCCATCACACTGTCCCTGTTTGTGAGCACAAGGTCCAGTATTGCCTTCTGCCGAGTTGGTTCCATGACCAGTTGCTTGAGGAAGGCACCCTGAAGGGAGTCCAGGATAAATCTGCTCCTAGTTGATGCTGCTGCTGGGATGCTCCAGTCCACGTCTGGTATATTGAAGTCTCCAACCAGTACTACCTCACCCTTGTCTGCCATCCTTTGGATGGCTAGCATCAACTCCCTATCTGTTTCTTCCTCCTGGGCTGGTGGTCTATAGACCACACCTGTCGGATGGCTGGCCCATTTTCCTTTCCAGCTTAACCCACAGTATCTCTCCCCCATTTGTTCCTCCTGGATCTGTGTGGCCCTTATGTCATTTTTCACATACAGTGCCACCTCCTCCCTTCCTGCCTGCTCTGTCTCTTTTGAATATGTTGTAGCCAGGTAGCCCATCTCCCAGTCATGGTTATCATTACACGCAGGTTTCAGTATTAGCCCACCTTTTAATGTCCAGTCTGACTGTACCGCAGCAGCCTCCAGATCTTCCATCTTGTTGCTATAAGGCTCCTGGCATTTGCACATGGCTTTCCATGATTTGACCTCCCTAGACTGCTTCACTGTTCTACTCCAGCCCCTTCCTTGGCTGTCATTTATCCCTGGTTCTCCTTGCTGTCTGCCCTTCTGCTGAATTTTGCCCTTTCTGCTTATCCACCTTTTGGACACTAATCTCCATCTTTTGCACACTGCTTTGCAGAGATAGCCACTCCTCTGGTTCACTGGTTCCATTACTAGCTGTGGGGGTGAGCAAGTAGGTACCATCCTTGCTGGCCTGCCACCCCTTTGCTAGTTTAAATGCTTGTCAATGTAGCATTTAAACTTATCATTGAGTGCTTGGATTCCCCTCCAGGATGGATGCAGGCCGTCAGGCTTAACAAACCTCCATCCCTCCAGATGGGTCCCCAGTCACCAATGAATCCAAACCCTTCCTCACAGCACCAGTTCTTCAACCATGAGTTAAAGTTCCTGGTGCATGCACTCCTATGCTCTCCCTTGCCTCTCACAGGTAGTACTTCTGAGAAAGTGACAGAAGTAGCTACTTGCTTGAGACCCCTTCCCAGTTTCCTAAACTCTTCCTGAACTTCCTTTGGCTCCCCATTTGCCAAGTCATTAGTACCTAGGTGGATAATGACATCCAGCTCACCCTCCGTCTTGCCTTCCCAGTGATCCCCAGTATCTTCCTTCCATCCCTCCATGCTGTGGCACCTGGTGGCACCTCACCTCCCTGTCCTCCCCTCCTGTGTTCCTAGCTGGATCCCTCTTATGATGGAGTCCCCACCAGGATTCGCTTCCTCCTCCTCTGGGGTCCACTGCTTTCCCCACTGAGGTCACCTCCTTGCCTAACCTCCACATCCTTTCCTTCCACTTCCCTGGGTACCTCTATTTGGTTGTTCTCATTTGCCAGTGTGGCATATGAGTTCTTGAGAGGAATAGGATCTGGGATGTGCCTCTGCCTGACTGCTCTAACCCTCCCTGAGCCCACTGTCATCCAAGTGCTCCTCGTTCTCGGCATCCTTTGAGGCAGCTGCATTGGACTGGGTGGTCCCTGGATAGGGGTGATGGTACTCCTGACCCAGTTTACTTCCGCTCTGAGTCTGGCTACCTCATCCCGCGGTCCGAGAGATGCATGCAGATGGGCAGCACCTCAGTGTCCAGAAGGTCTGCCTGAATATGGCTGCCCACAGCCACTGCATTGCACCACTCCACACATTATACTGCAATTCCTACTTATCTGCTACTGAAGCTCTCTTAGTTCTCTTTTATTTATTTACAGTACTAAAAATCCTGTAACTGATCCTCAGATATATATTTTTTTAAGGAAAAAGAAACCAATAAATAAATAAATGAGTCAAAACACTTGTCTTGCTGAGGGTGGTCTTCTTCCCCCTTATGCCCCTCCTACTTCACACCTCTTACTATACCCTGTGTTTAGCAGTTGTGAATGACTATTACAGCATGCACTGCAAGTCCATTGGTTCACAGTGTGAACTAATGTGCTTGCAGCAGATACTGTAAGCTGTCATACAGCGGTCAGCTGCAGAGGTACGTGGGTGGGTTTCCTCTCTGCCGATGACCAGGGGGGAAGCTGGGTGGGCTGGGGGGTCCTGTGTAGATGGGGGGTGGAGGTATCACTGGACCACCAGGATTTTAAAACTTACTTTATTATGGTGATCGGGGTTATGGGCAGGGAAGGGAACCACTGGACCTCCACTGACAGCACCGCATGCTGTGCAGAGAGCCAGGTGCATTTTGCTGGCCAGCTCTGCACAAGTCATGCAAGTGGGGCAAAAATGACATGCAAATGACCCCATTTGCACCTTGTATGCATTATGGGCCCATTTCCATATTTGTGTCTGAATATCAGGAATTTGTGCACAGCGTATCTCTGATGTGCTGGCACATTTCCCATTCCTGGTATTCAGACTTGTCTGGGTGATGCGTTGGCACACTGTATGTGCGCCGCAGGCATTTTTCGATATGTTCAGACCAACCATTCAACCAAACTTTATTTTTTCAATGCTATTTCACCATATATCATAGTGTTTTACAAAGGTTTAAAGACAAAATATAATCAACATGTTAAACAGTTTTAAAAGATACAGCAGAATTCTGTTTTTTAAAAGAAAGCAGGCATCTAAATCCCAGCATATGGTAACTCAAATAAATGAGTTTTCAAGGCAGATTTGAAGCTTTCAATAGATGGGCAATCCCTTATCCAGTGAGGTAGAGAATTCCACAGGGTCGGAGCCATAAAAGAAAATGACCTAGCTCCTGATGTTATCAGACAGACCCTGGGAATCTCCAGCAATCCTTCATCAGTGGAGCAGAGAAGATGAAGGGGGCAGTAGGGGCAAAGGAGCTCTTGTAGGTACCCCGGTCCCAGTTCATGTAGAACCTTATAGGTCAGTAATCTGACCTCGAAGGTGATCTTCCACTGCACCAGGAGCCAGTGCAGAGCGCAGAGCATGTGAGTGACATGGTCAGATCAACGTAAACCTGTCAATAACCTAATAGTTGCATTCTGCACTAGCTGTAGGTGATGGAGATCCACCCCCGGCAGCCCTAGGGATAAGGCATTTCAGGAATCAAGGCATGAGATCACCAAGTCATGGACCAATGTTGGAAGGTCATCAGGTGGTACCAGGTGTTTTGTCTGGGGAACATTTCTCAGATGATAAAAAGAGGACTTAAAAATGGCTGACACCTCAGTCTTAAGTGTCATCAGTCTGCTATCAAGCATGACATCCAGATTTCGCACCCAGTCAGAGGTCCTCAGCTGGCTGTCCCTCAACCAAAGCCCAGCTGGCTGACCCTCCAAAGATCCCTTCACCCAATGACCTGGGTCCACAACCAACACCTCAGTCTTATCTGAATTCAGCCTGAGTCAGCTGGCACTCATCCACTCCTGCAATTCAGCGAGACAGTTGTAAAATACTGTAACAGCATCGTATTGTTTGGGTACAAAGGACAGGTACAGTTAAGTATCATCTGCATAACACTGAAAACTCAACCCATACTGCCTAATAATGTCTACAATGGAAGTATATATCACAAACAACATGGGGAAGCAGAGAGCCCTGTGGTTCC
This sequence comes from Neoceratodus forsteri, assembly GCA_016271365.2. NCBI lineage: Eukaryota > Metazoa > Chordata > Ceratodontiformes > Ceratodontidae > Neoceratodus > Neoceratodus forsteri. The sequence goes on along the minus strand of JADMNL010000038.1, from coordinate 12,817,729 downwards.
ACATGGCAGGAAGACAGGAGCTGAGGAAAACACCCAGGACTCCACTCTCTGTGTCCTCCGAGTGAGGAATGAATGGAACCATCTAAGGACTGTGCCACTCAGTCCGCAGAAAAGCCACAGGTGCTCCAGCAGCACCACATGATCCACAGTATCAGATGCTGCACAGAGATTAATGAGGACCAAGATGGTAAGGTCCTTCTAGCCCTTGCTATCAGGAGCTCATTAAGTACCCAGACCAATGCTGTTTCAGTATTATGTCTCTTCCTGAAACCAAACTGAAGAGGATCGTAGATGTCATGGGTGGTTAGATGGTCCTTGAGCTGCAACACAACTATCTTCTCAATAACCTTACCTACAAAAGGCAGGTTAGAGACTGGCCTGTAGTTTGTGAGACAGTCTGGGTCCAGAGAAGATTTTTTCAGGAGGGGTGAACCACTGCCTCATTCAGGGTGACTGGAAGCACCCCTGTTTCTAAAGAACACCTAACTATCTCAGCTAGGACCAGTCCTGTTGCCTCCATGCACTCCACAAGGAGATGTGTCAGACCTGGATCCAAACTACAGTAAATCTGTCACAAGCCCTAGACCAACTTCACGACATCCTCGATTGCCAACCAGGCAAAGTCCAACCAGACAAACCGGGTGCTAGTGCTCCCACACACTGATCACAGTTCTGCCCATTTCAGTGAACTATGCTGATCTCAGACCTGATGGTTACAATCTTATCTGTGAAAAATCAAGCAAACTCTTCACACTTCTCTTGTGTAAAGGCTCTCTGATTCTGAAGACAGGCTGGATTGCACAACTTGTCCACAGTACGGAAGAGCTGGGCTGGTCAATTTCGTGCAGCTGCAATCTCCCTGACAGGAATTCTGCCTTCTTGCAAGAGATCACAGATTACTAGACCTTATAATGGGATATCAATAGCCACGGCACATCTCTTTTGAATATATCCCTTTGTTGTGCAAGTGTACAACTCAGTTGCATAGAGCAACCACTTGCACCATTATCAGATGCACTTTTGAAGACCTAGCCCTTTGTGTTCTTGTGCAGCAGCAGCTTTCACAGAGACTGCTTCACTTCAGTGCTAGGGAAATTTAAGAAGACTCCAATGTTATAAATCCTCAGGCTAAATTCCAATAATTTATAATGGGAAATATTACCTCTGAGGTGTGATCTCTTATGGTATGGGGCTCCTCTCATGAGGTTTGGACTGACAGAGCCACTCAGAGTTGGAGTCCTCATTTTGAGTGAGTAGGAGGAACTGTTGCTGGAAGGTAAGTCTTTAAAATTGGCCGAGGTTTGTACCTTAACTGCAGGTATCACATTTCAACAGGGTATTAGTGAAAGTTGAAATTCAAGTGTGTGCCTAACAGACCATCAGTTGGAGTCCCCATTTTGAGTGAGTAGGAGAAACTGTTTGCTGGTATGGTGAACTAGAGCTGTGTTTTTGCCCTGTAGTTTCGGAAATATGTCTTTTTTTTACCTAATTGTTTTTGTAGACACCGTGTACCAGACGAACTGCCCCCACCCCATTACTCAGCCACCCCCAGGTGCACTGCCTTTATAGTGGAAGGCCACGCCACACTTAAAGAGGCAGGAACAGTTGGGCAGCACAAGCAATAGCCTAGCTGACATATAGGCTGAATTACAAAGGGTAGCCAATAACTAGGGTCCAAACCGTGCATGTACCAAAGGAGGGAGAGAAGCTGTAAGTCCCGCAGAAGGAGAGAGAGTTAGAGTTTTGGGGCAGTGCTGCAGGCTTACAGCCCTATAGGCACACAGAGTCAATTGTAATGAGCTGGGGAATATTTGGAGACTAAGACGGGGGGATGTGGAGGCCAGGGCAAGGAGGCAGGTGTGGGAATGGAGGGGTGGAGTGGAGAGGTTGGGATGACTGGGGTTGGGGGCACATGGAGGCAGGGAGAGTTGTGAGCTGCAATGGGTATGGGGCAGCACTGTTTCTGGGAACCTGGTGGAAGGTGGGGGGTTGTCCAGTATGCAAGATGTTCAGACAACTTACCCTGGAGATAGTGAGATTGAGACAGGAACTGGTGGGAGGGGACAGGCATGAGGGGTTGAGGAGAAGAAGGGGCACAGGGGCAGGGAGGGTTCCATTGCAAGATAAACCAGGCTGTCACAGGTTGGAAGGGGGCACTTGGTCGGTGGGCCAAGTCCGCAGGGTCCCAGGAGCACCAAAAGGGGTAGTTGGCAGGATGTAGGGAACATGAGTAGATGGAGAAGAAGTAGGAAAGAGGTTCAGGATAAGCAGAGGCAGGAAGGGATTTCAGGGGAGGGCAGGGGCAGGAGGTTGTAGACAACAAACAGTACGCAATACTGGTTGACGAAACAGAGCAGGATGTTGGGGAAGCCACCGTATAGTGGCGGCTCTACACCAGGGCCCACCAAGGCATGTGCCCTGTTAAAAAAATGCTGTGCCCATATGCTGCAGAGCTTCCCCCATAGTAACAATATATCTGTGCCCTGGCTGCCATCTGTTGTGCCCCAGCTGTGCCCTGGTAACCATTTGTGACTAGACCCGCTACTGCCACCATAGAACAAGAGTCAAGTGATCAGGAGGGAAGGGGAGAATATACAGTACAAGGAGAGAGAGAATACGGTGGTGTAAAAGTGGGGAGGGACAGGGAAGTAGGTCAAGTTGGCACGAACACACTAAACAAAGGGGGAGGAAGGCCAGAACTTGGGAGGGTGGAGGAGGTGGCACAATGCAAGGAGCAGTGAGAGGATGTAAAAGTAGTGGAGGGGTGGTTGGGGAAGAAGTGGGCACAGAAAGGATGGAGGAGGAGGACAGAAGGTGGAGGCACAATTGGAGGAGAAAGGACAGGGAAAGGGCAGGGAATGACAGCAGAGGTCACTGAGTGAAAGGGGTTCATAGGAGGGCAAACCATGGGGGCAGTGCAAGGGATGGGGAGCAGATACATGTATTAATGGATTCTATGCTCAAGGGTAGTGAGATAGGGAGATAAGGAGCAAGGAAGAGCCAAATCTGGGTGGAGTGTATGCCTGGTATGACAGAGGGAAAGTAGCAGGTGCATTCAGAAATGTGTGGAGAAAGTGGGGGAAAGTCTCATAATATTGTACACCTTGGAACAAATGACTTGGAGGGCGTACAGTGGAAGAAGTGCAGGAGGCGTTCAGGGGTGGGGGTATCTGTAGTCAGATGGGAAGCACAGTGATGTCCGAGATACTCCTCGTACTTAGGGCAAGCATAGCGAGAAAGCTAATACAGGAGTTTAATGGGTGGCTGAAGGGTTGGTGTGCAGAAATGGGGTATGGGGTAGTAGGGGGTGGGGCAAGACATGGAACAATAAGGGGCTTTATGCCAAGGATAGGATGCATCTGAACATCAAGGGTACCAGAACATTCACACAGGAGCTGGAGAAGTACATCAAAAACAATATAGATTAAAACTGAGAAGGGGGAGGGGCTGAGATAGATAGCAGGGAGGAGGCACCTTCCAAGGGAGATCAGAAGGTCTCATCCCCCTGAGGAGGAGAATGAGGAGAAGTTAACAAGACAAAATTGGAAGGGGAGGGATGGGAAGAGGAGAAGCAAAGTGGAGTGTAGTATCCTTGAATGCAAGGAGCTTAGCAAACAAGGTGGCAGAGTTCCAGCAATGATGGCAGAGGGGAAGATAGATATTGCCACCATCTCAGAGACTTGGGCCACCCAATACCATGACTGGGATATCATGATCCCGGGATACAAGGTGTTCCACAGGGACCGGGAGGGGGAGAGTAGAGTAGAGGTGGCTATGTATGTCAGAGTGGGGATACTGTGTACCAGGAAGGAAGAGGACAAGGGGAGGCCTGAAGCCATATGGGTACTGCTCCAAAGCCCTAAAGGTAAGAAACTCAGGATGGGGGTGGTGTACAGGCCACCCTCACAGAACAAGGAGATAGATGGGGAGCTGGGGGAGCAAATCAGGAAGGTCAGTAGCAAAGGAAATACAGTTATAGTGGGAGACTTCAACCTACCTGGGGATGACTGACAGACAGTAACTACAGTACGCGCCGGGGAACAGGTGCTGTTGGAGGCTATCCAAGACAGTTACCTAGTGCAAGGGGTGATGGATCCTACTAGGGAAGGGAACATACTGGACTTGGTGCTAATAAATGGGGACCAAGTCCAGGATGTGGTAGTACAGGATCATCTGGCAGCAAGTGACCACCACTCAGTGTGGTTCCTCCTCAACACAAGGAGAGAGTTTGCTAAGACCAGGACAAGAGTGTTGGATTTCAGGAAGGCAGATTTTGCCAGAATGGGCTGCATCCTAGAGGGGTATTCAGCTGAAATTAACCCAGGGATGGATGCTGAACAGAAGTGGACAGTCATTAGGAATGGGCTAGATTAAGTCATGAACACATGTGCAAAATCTCAGAGTATGCAGTCCAGATAAAAAAAAAAAACTAGCTGGCTCAGCAAAGAGGTGGTGGGGAAGGTGAGGGAAAAAAAGAATGGCCTTCATTAATTTCAAAAAATCTGGGTGTGAGGAGGATAGAGAAGTGTTCTCAAAGGCATCTAGGGAGGTGACCAGGTCAGTCAGGGCAGCCAAGGCAGCAAAGGAGCTGAAGTTGGCTCGGGGGATCAGAGAGGGGGGAAAGGGTTTCTTTAAATACATAAGGGAGAAGAGTAGTTGTAGGGATACCATTGTTAGAATCAAGAGAGAGGGAGGATGGGTGGAACAAGGGGAAGATCAAGCAAAGGCACTCAATGAGTATTTCTGCTTGATGTTCACAAAAGAAAGGGATGGCCAATACTGCAGGGGAAAGGGGGCAAGGGTGGATGGGGGGCAGAGATAACAGACAATGTCATCCAAGACGATAGAGTTCTGAAGGGCCTAAAAGGCTTGCAGGTGGATAAGGCACCAGGACCAGATGGTGTACACCCAAGGATCCTGAAGGAACTGACAGAGTTGTTGGCAGGCCCTCTGACAGGCTTGTTCAATACCTCCTTGGAGATGGGGAATGTACCCAGGGACTGGAGGATGGCTCATGTGATGCCCCTTCACAAGAGTGGGCCCCAAGGACCAACCGGGTAACTACAGACCGGTGAGGGTGACTGCCATAATGGGGGAAGTTGATGGAAACCATTCTGAAGGAGAGGTTTATAACCTTTCTTGATAGCAATGGCTTGCAGGATGAGAGACAACATGGGTTTGTCAAGGTAAGGTTTTATCAAACTAACCTGATCAACTTCTTTGACTGGGTCACTAGAGTGGTTAATGAAGGAAATGCTGTGGATGTACTGTACCTGGACTTTAGCAAGGCTTTCAACTCTGTGCTGCACAGGAGGTTAATAAGTGACCTGAGGGACATTGGGGGGGGGGGGGACTGGTGGGGTGGGTTGAAAGCTGGCTGCAGGGAGACAACAAAGGGTAGTTATAAGGGGGAGACATCCAAGCTACAGCCTGTAATGAGTGGAGTACCACAGGGATCAATGCAGGGCCCCATTTTCTTCAATGTCTTCACTGGAGACATTTCAGAGGAGGTCAAGAGTAAGATCTGCCTGTTCACAGATGACACTAATATTTGTGCAAAAGTGGACAAAGAGGAAGAGAGGAAGGCACTCAGAGAGAATCTAGCTAAACTTGAACACTGGTCTAGGGAGTCGCAGTTGGGGTTTAACACTAAGAAGTGCAAGGTCATGCACCTTGGAGCCAGAAATCCCAAGAACAGCTACTGGCTGGGGGAGTGCAGGTAATGGCTTCTGAGGAGGAAAGGGGCTTGGGGGTAATAGTCACAGGGGACATGAAGGTACCTGCACAGTGTAGGAGAGCTACATCAAAGGCAAATAGGATACTGGGATGTATTGCCAGAGGGATCACTTCTCGAAAGGGAGAGGTCATCCTGCCACTATATAGATCACTGGTGAGTACCCATACCTCAAAAAGGATGTGAGATTACTGGAGGGAGTGCAGCGTATGGCTACAAAAATGATCATGGGACTAGGGGAGTTGCCATACGAGGAAAGGTTGAAATAGCTCAACATGTACTCGCTGGAAGACAGAAGGGTAAGAGGGACATGATAGAGACCTTTAAGTACTTGAAAGGCATAAACAGTCAGGAGGGAGGATTGTTCCACTTAAAGGGAGAGGGTCATTAGTGGGCACAGTCTGAAGTTGGAAGGGAAGAATTATTAGAGATGAGGAGACACTACTTCACAGACAGAATGGTGACAGGTTGGAACACACACTGTGGAGGTTAATCACTCAAGGACAGTGGATACTTTAAGTGGGGTTGGGATAGAGTCAAGGGCAGGGGTAGTACAGACAAAAACACAAAGGGAGAAGGACTGGAAAAGAGGAGGAAGGGAAGGGTTTGGGTGGGAGTGGGGCAGCTGTAGTGATAGGAAACTAAGAGCTGCACAATCGGGCAGACTTGATAGACCTGTGGGCCTTTATCTGCTGGCAATTTAGTATGTTTGCATGTTCAGCTTTGCTTCATGGTTTTCTTGCCCAAACCTCAGGTTCAGAGCATCTTATACCATACAAGATAACTTTCAGAGGCCCCGTCAATGTATGACTCATGGCACCAACAAGTGAGCCCCATTCCTTAGTTGAATGATTTTTTTTCATGAGCTATCAGAACTTTAGAGACACATTTACTATTGGTGTATAACTCACTGGTGTATTATGGCTACTGTGCTTGTTCGCATGTAGTTCACTATTGGAAGCCATTACAAAGAGGGATACCAATAGGGCACTGGGGATATTTGGGCATGCCTAAAAGTGCCAAATGTAATTGTCCTCACGAGGACCAATGACTTGACCAACTATGAGGCAGTGGAGGTGAGGGTTAGCTTCTGGATGTTAATGGGCAATTGGAGAGTTGTAGTGGTGTCCATGGCCTATTTAGAGATCCTGCTGGTGTGGCATATTGGGAATAAGAGGCTTCTGAAGTAGATAAGTTCAACTTATGGCTGAGGGAGTCATGCAGAGATGAGGGGTTCAGATATGTAGGGAACCAGAGTCACGTATGAGATAGAAGGCTCTTTAGAAGAGATGGCATTCATCCTACTGAAGGGGGGTAGATGCACTGGGGCAGATTGTTTGATTCCTTTACTGCTAGATATTTCTGAGGGAACTCTGCTATGAACTGGCACCAGTCCTTACAATAATATTCAATAAATCACTGAATAAAGACATGATCCCAATGGGTTGGAGCCAGTCCTGAGAATGATATACAATAAATCACTGAATGAAGGCAAGGTCCAACTGGACTGGCGGCAGTCCCAACAATGATATACAATAATGCACTGCATGAAGACATGGTCCCACTGGATTGGCACCAGTCCTGACAATATACACAATAAATCACTAAATGAAGGCATGGTCTCACTGGACTGGAGCCAGACCTGACATTAATATACAATAAATTACTGAATTAAGTATGGTCCCACTACACTGGCACCAGTCCTAACAATAATATGCAATACACTGAATGGAGGCATGGTCCCACTTGCTTGGCACCAGTCCTGACAATAATAAACAATAAGTAACTTTATGAAGGCATGACCCCACAGGATTGGAAGCAGTCCTGACATTAATATACAATAAATAACTGAATGGAAGCTTGGCCCTCACAGGATTGACAGCAGTCCTGACATTAATATACAATAAATTACTGAATGAAGGCATGGTCCCACTACACTGGCACCAGTCCTGACAATAGTATACAATATATCACTGAATGATGGAATGGTCCCACTGGATTGGCACCAGTCCTGACAATAATATACAATAAATCATTCTACACACCCAGCATGTGATTGTTAGCCTCAGTACAGTATTCAAATAACATTCCAGTTGTCTCAGTTTACTGTTACTGAGTCTAGCAATCTCTGTGTCTGATATAAATTTTAACTCTGGTGCTATTTTGGCCCACTGTCATTCAGTCTGTGTATGCTAATAAATTGTTTCCTACACAATCATGTGGCTATAGTGCACATTCATTAATAAGATAAATGTGTTGTCACATAGTAACATGGTGCCTGCAAACGGAAATGTCAATGGGAATGGTAGACACAAATGGCAAAAATAACAGAAACACAACCAAAAATGAAAACGCCAAGGATAACACACACTGTGGCGCAAACGTCAATGGTAAGTGAAATGGGTACGGAACCGCAAGCAGAAAGAGCAACAGTAACAGTAATGTAAGCGCACAGGCTGGTTTTACCCAAAACCTGCATAGAGAAAGACAGTGAGTACAAATAATGTATGCATAATACTGAGTATCGGAGCAGAAAATGAGAACTTGGAATACTAAATAGGTTATATCTCAGGAACCGTACGACGTAGAAAAAAAAATTAAAAGTCATACTATTTACAACTGTCCTGGCTAATTTTGTACTTAGCCTCACTAGAGGGCTAAGAAATTTTCTGACGAAAAGTCCGTATCTCGCACCGTTTCCGAGACACGGACCCTGAAAGGCGCGGCGAACGCCATAATGTTATCCTATGGGAAAAAAAGAGAAGTTCTGAGTGCCATAACTTTGCCTCCCTGTAATATTTTTTCACCAAACCACTGAAAGGCACATCTATGGGCTGTTGGCTGTCTTCCCTCCAAATTTCAGAAAAAAAGACCAAACTGCTATTTTGCAGCAGGAATCCAAAGGATTTCTGTAATGCGTCGGGCGCCGTAATGTTATCCTATGGGAAAAACGGTAAACTTTGGACTGCTGTAACTTTGCCGCCATGTAATATTTTTTAATACAGCACTGAAAGGTACATCTGTGAGATGTCGGCTCCGTTTCTTCCAAATTTCAGCCCAAAACTCCCAACCGTTCTTTTGCAGCGCAGTGTCAAAGATCAGCTGTCCTTTCCACAGACTAGAAAATTACTATTGCAATTTGTGAGAGTTTCGCAAAAAAGTTTTGACACTTTAGTAAACCTGAAAGTAATTTGAAAGTATTTTTCCAGAAATTTGAAAACATATTTCTGGGGTGTTTACCACAAAATAAAGACATGGCAAGCATCCTCAGGGTCCGACTAGGTGAATACAAAAGAATTAGGTTGCTAGAGGGTCCCAAATTTAAATGCCAACCATTTTCTGATCACCAACTGAAAACAAAATGGCCGATTGCGAAAGTAACAGGCCCATTTGTGAAAGTAAAAATGCATTGCGACACTATCGAACTTTTGTTAACTTTCCATTGACTTATAATGGGAAACTGTTTTTGAATAACTTTTGAACCGTTTAATATTTTTCATGAAATCTTCAAAGGCACATCGGGGACTCAGCCGCATGTTCCTGAAGATTTTGGGCTGATACGTACAAACTGTACGACCTGTAGGCGCGACCGTAGAATTCCAGAAAAAGCGTAAACGCGCGCACAGATCACGCTTAATAACTCCACAGCCGTATATCCGACCAGTACAAAACTTGGCATATCCCAAGGCCTATGGTTCTTGATCATGTATGCCAAATTTCAGCCAAATCTGTGAAACAGTTGCAAAGTTATTAAGGTGCAAAGTTTTGGGGTTTAACATAGAAATGGCTCCTCAACCCTAACTATGGTAGCACTACCGTGCTACCGTAATATATATATATATATATATATATACAGTATATATATTTCTATATTAGAGGCAAAAAACTCCATTTAATGCATCAGTTAGGGTTATTCCACAGTGACAAAAGTGAGGAAATTCGGTGTTATGGTTGAAAGCCTCCCTTGGACCCCCCCAGCCGACCCACCCCAACTGGCATCGGGGTGCACATTGGGGTCATCGGTCCTAACTCTATGGTATGGAAATGCAAACCGTAACGTGCATGGTCACGGAACTGCAATTGTAAATGCAAGTGGTAATGGTAACAGCAACAATAACACCAAAGGAAAAGAAAATGAAATGCAAATGCAAGCGAGTACAGAAATGCAAACTGTTATGCGCATGGTCATGGTACCACAATTGTAAATCCAAATGGTAACAGTAACAGCAACAATAATGCCAAAGGAAACAGAAATGCAAGTGAGTACAAGAATGCAAAGTGTAATGCACAGGCACAGAACTGGAATTGCAAATGCAACTGGTAATGGTAACAGCAAATAATAATGCCAAACGACACAGAAACACAAATGCAAGCGCAAGCAAAAATGCAAACTGTAACGCACATGGTGGCATAGACAGGAATGGTGCCACGAACGGTAATGGAAATGCAAGTGGAAACGCTAAGTGGCACAGTAACGAAAGGGCACACCCTTTTTTTTCCCCAAAACTGCATTGAGAAACACAGTGAAAACAAAGAATGTATACATAACAATGAGCCTCGGAGGAGAAAATGAGAACTTGGAATACTAAATTGCTTATATTTCAGGAACCATACGACGTTTCAATTTCAATTATGACTTTCGTAACTAGTTTTGTACTTAGCTCCTGACTGGGGGGGCTAAGCATTTTTGCGATGAAAAGTCCGTATCTCGCTGAAAGGAGCGACGGATGCCGTAATGTTATCTAATGGGAAAACGCGTCAACTTTGGAGTGCCGTCACTGTGCCACCCTGTAATATTTTTTCAGCAAACCACCAAAAGGCACATCAATGGGATGTTGGCTTTCGTCTCTCCAAATTTCAGTCCAAAAAAACCAAATGGTATTTTGCAGCAGTGTGGCAAAGAATTCCTGTAATGTGGCGGACACCATAATGTTATCCTATGGGAAAAAGTGTCAATTTTGGAGTGCTGTAACTTTGAAGCCCTCCAATAAATTTTCACCAAACCACCAAAAGACACATCTGTAGCATGTTGGCTGTCTTTCCTCCAAATTTCAGCCCAATAGACTAAACCGTTCTTTTGCAGCAGGGTGGCAAAGAAGTGCTGTAATTGTGGCCATAGTCTGAAAAGTACTTTCGTGAGTGCGACACTACTTTTGCATCACTACTTTTTCCAAAACTTGAAAAACATATTTCTAGGTGTTTAACCTCAAAATAAAGACATACCTAACATCCTCAGGATCCAACTAGGTAAACACAAAAAGAATTGTGTTGCTAGAGGGTCCCAAATTTAAATGCCAAGCATTTTTCTGATCACCAACTGAAAACAAAATGGTGGATTTGTGAAAGTAAAAGGGCCATTTGTAAAAGTAAAAACCGCATTTGTGACACTTTTGAACTTTTTAACTTTTCCCATTGACTTATAATGGGAACTTGTTTTTTGAATAACTTTTGAACCGTTTAATATTTTTTCATGAAATCTTTGAAAGTCACATCGGGGACCCTGGCCGCTTGTTCCCTGAAGTTTTTATACCAGTTGTGCAAACCATGCGACCTGTAGGCACGAGCAAAGAATTCACCAGAAAGCGTAAATGCGCACACAGATCACGTTTAATAACTCCACAGCTGTATATCTGACCAGTACAAAAGTTGGCAGATCCCAAGATGTATGGTTCTTGATCACACTTTCCAAATTTCAGGCAAATCCGTTGAACAGTGGCAAAGTTATTAAGGTGCAAAATTTGACCCTTTAACCTTACAAGGGCTACTCAGCCCTAATTATGGTAGCACTATTGTGCTACCATAACATATATATATATATTCCATTCAAAAAAACTTAATTAATGCATCATTTAAGGTTACAACACAAAAAGTAAGGAAATGAAATGTTTAGGGTTGCCCCCTCCCCCCAAGGGGTGTCATTGGGGTTGTGAGGCCTAAATCTAACCCCATTCCCTGTGTAATCATATTCATAAGCCACAGTAAAGAAGAATGGAGTGAGATTTAGACCTCACAACCCCAATGACACACCCCATTAGCTGTCAGTCTCAGGATGGTGGGCAGGTCCAGGGAGGAGGGGGCAACCCTTAACATTCATTTCCTTACTTTTTGTGTTGTAACCCTAAATTATGCATTAACAACATTTTTTGCTTAGAATTTCGTTACTTTTTGAGAAAGAATATAAAAGTAAAAAGTCACGTAAGTTGGTGGGAGCATGGGCCCTTCAGGCCCCGCCCTCTTATCAACTTGAAATTTCTGCAGAATTCTGCATCTGTTTACATTTTATGCACCTAACAACTGAAAACTACATCCATGGCAGTAAGGATAGCTACCATATAAATTTGAAGCCAGTACCACAATGGAAAACGCTGTCTGCAAAACATAAACTGTGCCACGCAATATCTCTGCAAACAATATACTGCATGGTAGGTAAACACCATAATTGACATCTACAGGACATCCCGTCAACACCCTCCAAATTTCAAGTAAAAAGAGCAAACGGTTTCCAAGATATTTAATTTAATAAATTATTAAAATTGGGCTATCTGGTCCCTCCAAATCTGGCCATCTAGTCTCTCCCTCGCGATCAAAGGATCTTGTGATCAAAGAATTTGCAGGCTCGCAATCAAAGAATGAAAAATGGTGAAACTCAATTTTTACACAAAATTAAATGAAATCACAGCCATGCCTCAACAGAACAAAGCCCCCTGAGCAAAAACCCACCCTCTTTTGGCTTAATAACCCACCCCTGAGGAGAGAAATTTGCTTTTTTCAACTGGCCAGCTTGTCCCTCCTTTGCGATCAAAGATTGTGGTCAAAGAATCTCGCAATCAAATAATTTTCAGGCTCACGATCAAAGAATAAAAATGTTTAAAACTCTATGTTTTTAATATTTTGAAACAAGCTATGCCCATGGATCGATAGAGCAAAGCCCCCTGAGTAAAATCCATCCAAGTTTTACTTCAGGAGTGACCACTGAGCCGAGATATTTGAATTTTTCAGATGGCAAAATAAAAACAAGATGGTGGCTATCGTGATCAAAGAATTCTTTGATCATGAGCCTGCAAATTATTTGATCGTGAGGAGGGACTAGATGGCTAAAACCCCATTCTTCTTTTGCAAATTAACCATATAAATTTTCCCATTGACTTACAATGGGAACTTAAAAGTTTAATAACTTTTGAATGGATTAATATTTTTCACCAAATGAAAAGTGGTACATTCCTTGACCCAAGCTCCTTCAGACTTGCCAAGTCACAAAGCAGCACACCACACAACAGCCACGCAGTGCCACAGATAAAAGCCAAAAAACTGCCCATATAACTGGCAAAAAGTGCATTTTTCAGTGTTTTGGTGTGCAACAACAGTAAGTCTGACAAAAATGAGATCTATCATGCCCCACCGTGCATACCAAATTTTATGCAAATCCATTGAACAGGTCCAAAGTTATTAACGTACAAAATTTCGAGTTTAACATAGAAGTGCCTACTGGCCCTATATTATACATATATATATATATATATATATATATCTATATATATATATATATATATATATATATATATATATGTCCTGTAATATTTTATAACATTTTTGAATACTATAAAATAACAGAAATCTAAATGTTGGCAAACTTTGGCTACCTATAATTCCATACATTTGAAGCCCGAGACTTAAAATGTGATGTGCTTACTCATGTTGTAAGTTTATCTAAATCCTGAAATTTTGGAGAAATTTGGATCAGTAATTTTAAAATTAGATTGAAATATCCTAAATTCTGATTAAATGTTTGGCCTCCCATAACTCTGCCCTCTTTCAGCCTATGACCCTGAAATGTGGTACACCTATGTAAGCTGTTGCTATCTATGTACCAAATATGTCAACTGACTGCATATTTTTAAAATTAGAGCAAAATAACTAAAATAAAAGATTTAGTGAAACTCAACAGAATCAGAATGGTAATTCTGCAGGCATTCTGTAGATGGAATTTTATATTCTGTACAGCTCTGCAATTCACATAAAGCATTTACAAATTCCAGTTTCAGACAGGTGGGTATGTAGCCTAGATTTCAATAATGAAACAGAGTCACAATCTCGCGTAGTGTTAGCAAGGTCATTCTAGTACTTGGCAAATCAGTATGAGGAGTTCTGACCCAATGTAGTTCTCCTCCTAGGAAGCAACAACATGTGGTTTGCCATACCTCTAGTAGCATACCTACTGTCAATGAGAGTGGTCAGAGACTACAGGCCTAGGCAGAGCAGGCGTTGCGGTGCTTTGTAGCCTACAACAAGGGTGTAGTGCTGGAACCTCTGGTTGAGATTTTAACAGGTTTAGTTTGGAATGCAGGTCACATGTATGTGTATCAGTTCAAATGTTAAGTGCAAAGCGGCAGGCCCTATTAAGTAGTCCCCTTACCCGGTTTAGCAACCCCTCATTAGCAGACCCATAGACCACAGTGCCATAGGCAATACTGCTAATGACAAACTTTGAACAAGGAGGGTTTTGTTACCTCTCGTATGAGTTTGCTCCTGTATCTGTATAGGAATCTGGATTCTTGCATTGACTGTCCTCACTAAGGGCTCTACCTGGCCAGACAATGTCATAGCACTGTCCAGAATCAGGCAATGGTATCTGAAAGTTCACACTTGCTCAGTAATAGCACCAGTGTTGGTTGAGATTGAAAGACCAGAGAATAGGTCTGCCTTGCTATGATGGTGAAACAACATGCATTTGTTTTTTTAGTATTCAAGACTAGCAGGTTTGTGGTATACCAGGCCTGGACTGAATTAAAGTCATCCTATAGCCCCTGCATATGGTATTCAAGGTTTCTGTCTTTAAAAAGATAAGTGCATCGTCTGTGTAAAGGATTATATGGGAGGATTTGGAGACAGAGGGTAGATCATTAATGAATAGGCTGAATAACAAAAGCCCAAGTATTGATCCCTGCAGAATGTCAATATTGTCTGGTCTGATATTTGATGTGGCAGCCCTACATTTAACCGACTGGGTTCTACTTGCCAAATAGTCCATGAACCAGCCAACCATCTCCATCACAAGGCCATGAACTGACTCCATTAATTCCAACAGGGCAGTCATAGTGCTGAAGTTTTTCCTGCTGCTGATTGGCCAGGAGTTCTTTCTGACTAAGGATCTCTACTAGTTTTGTCATTAACAATTCTCTTGAGTGATTTGGATAAAGGTGAGAGGATGGAGATGGGGGTGATAATTGACAGGAAGATTAGGACTGCCACTCTTAAGTACCTGGATCACATATGCCTTTTTCCAAATGCCTGGAACTTTACCAGTGGCTAGTAATAGGTTAAAAATTTGTTGAAGGAGTAGGTGACTTCCTTCAGGAGATTCACGTCAGTGCTGTTGGGACCCACTCCAGTCTTAACTTTCATTCTAGATGAGTTGTGATATACCTCCTGTGACAGAAATGGAGATGAAGTAGTTAATTGCGTGGATTTACTAAAACCAATTTTCTGGTCTTCTGAATCTCGTCAGAAGGTTTTCATGGGCTTGCTAACAACAAAGGGAAAACCATTGGGATTTTATGTCACTTGCAGGCCATCATGCTGGGCAATCAATGTAATAGGTAATAATTCTCAGGAGACCAAAGGCGGTGGACATCTCCACACACAGATCTTGGACAGGATTTGACCATTCAAATACAGATTGGGTTTTAAATGGATCTCATTGGACATCTATAGGTTTTTAATCTGATTGGAAGCAATAGAACTCAAATCTGTACAGAAGTTAAAATAGTTGGTTAATTCAAAGCAATTACCTAATCACAGAGTTTAAGATGTGGGCTATAAATTTAAAGCATTCCTTTCTAGTGAGGCTTTTGCCTAATACCATCTGTGAAGATAAGCAGGGCCTGCCTTCAGCTAAGGTTTGTGTAGGGGGACAGATAGCTTAGGTTTCAGTTTCTCTGTCAACTTAGGAGGGCAAGTACCTTTTAAGAGTAAAGCAGTCTGCAGTGTTTTCTGCTCTCACTCCTTGTATTTTAGAACCATTTGTTTATTTTCCTGTAGAAGTGTTTTCCTCTAATTTGTATTATTTATATCCTGGAGTTGCAGCTTGACTCCTAAAGTAAAATAATTTAATTTACCTGCAGTTGTGACTGTGCCTTAGTTATTAAGGTAGTTGATTTACTTTCTCTGGCTAAGGGAACACTAAAAGCCTAAAACTACACTACAATACTCCTACCCCATCCTGTCCCATGCCATTTGCCCCCAGGTGGACAGTGACATATAGTTCCCACTTGTGAACTGCTGGCTTAGCAGTCCACTGAATACACTCACCACCCTGTTGAGCCAAAGTGCCAGGAGGCACCTTACTTCTCTCTAGTCTTCCGCTCCCTCTCCCATGTCTATCTCCTTAACAATACAATTTCTCACCAGCAACTACTTCTTTCCTGGCTGGGTGCCTCTTTCTTCTACCTTGTGCCCTTCCCTTCTGTGGACCCCCATATCCTCCCTTGACACTACCTTGGGTGCCTCCTCCAAGCTGTTCCATCACACCAGTGTAGAACATAGAAACATAGAATTTGACAGCAGATAAGGACCGCTTGGCCCACCCAGTCTGACCATTTCCCTACCTAATGGATAAGCTGCAGATCCTAGTTAAAGAAGGGATTTTGTAGTGGCACAGGTGAGGAGTGTGTACCCTACCAGCCACCCCCACCCTTACAGGGCCTACAATGGACCAGCCACTATGCCTCTGCTTGGGCATCATTTGATGTAGTGGCAGCATCCATGGTGGCCTTTGAGTGGGACAAAAGGTTCCTCTGCATCCTTGTCAGCTTGTCTCATAGTCTAGCAACCTCTGCCCTCAACTCAGAGGAGTGAGTGCAAATAGAGCAGCACTTCAGCCTCCAGAAGGTGTTCCAAAAGACTGTGGCTCTACATCTGTTACCCTGCACCACTCCCATAGCTTTGTCTGCTTATCCTGTTTTCTACTAAAGCTACCTTGTACCCTTCTGCCTTTTATTTATGCTTATTAACCTACTTCCCCTTCCTTAGAGTACTTGAAATGTATTTATTACCTTACCCTAGATGGGTGTTTCCTATTTTCCCTTCCAGCAGTATTCTTGGCACATCCAAAACTAGCATGCTGTAACCTTTGTATTGCTCACAAAATGTAATTCACACTTCTGCTGAGGGGTGTTACTGGTGTGTGATATATAACAAACAAAAACAAAAACCCAGTGCACAACCCTCCTCCCCCCAAACATGGCACATATTAGAATTTAAACATTTTAACTGCCCGATGGCTTTTCTTACTTTAAACTCCATGAAAAAAGGAGGTCCTTTTAGTTTTCAGATTGGAATTCCAATGTGAGCAGGCTAAACCACCACATCAAGCTGGGACCCACGATTTGGTCACTACACTAGCTTTTCAGCTCTGAAATGTCTGCAGTGGCTACTTATAAATATAGAGTGCATTGCACAATTGGCTCCTTTGAACAAAGTGCTTCCACTGAGGAAATTTCACAGGTGATCAAAGGGAGCATGCTAAAAGGAGCACCACCACTCCCTGCACTCTAAGCACATCCAAAACTAGCAAGCTCTAACCTTTGTATTGCTCACAAAGTGTAATTCACATTTCTGCTGAGGGGTGCTACTGGTGTGTGGTATATAAAAAACAAAAACAAAATCCCAGTGCACAATCTCCCCCCCCCAAAAAAATGGCACATATTAGAATTAAATAATTTAACTGCCCAATTGGTTTTCTTAGTTTAAAAACCATGAAAAAAGGGTGTCCTCTTAGTTTTCAGATTGGAATTCCAATGTGAGCAAGTCAAAACACCACGTCACGGTGGAACACACTATTTGGTCCCTACACTAGCTTTTCAGCTCTGAAATGCCTGCTTGAAGCAATTTCCATAAATAATGAATAAAAATGTGATTTTGTTTTTACTCTGACTTTGATAACTGTCTGCATTTAAGTGTGATTTTGTTGTTTACTTAGTGGAATTACATCATTATAATACAAATAGTCACCAGAGCCAGCCAGTCAGAAAACAGTGGTATTCTTTTGTGACTAGCTCTGGTAACTTTTTGTGTTATAAAAATGTGATTTTTTTTTGTACCTGGAGGAATCACATTTGTGTAATGCAGACAGTCACCCAAGCCACTGAGAATATATTTTTAAGAGTCAAGATTTTTATTTAGAACAGGGAAGATGTATCAACACCAATTGTACTTGTATTCACTTAAAATGGCTTTCAGATAATAGTACAAACAAAAAAAACTCACAAGTTGATACATAATAAAGTAGACATACACAGATACACAGAAATGTGACAGCAGAGAAAGGCCCCATGGCCCATGTAGTCTGCCCAACACCCTACATGATAAATACAAATATTTATGACAAAATGTGTCAGAAATAACACCACCAAAATCTGAACTACAGTAGAACCTCAAGATGACTGCTAGCAAGAGTTACAACAGACCAAGTAGTTATCTTTAAACTGGTTTTCTTTATACGTTACAGTATATTAAATGGCCTGACAGGGATATAAGTATACCATTACAGAATTCCAGTACTTTGAACCATTATATGTACATTATGTACATTAACTACAAAAGAACCCCAGAGCAAATGTCCTAAGGCATGGGTTATCCTGGAGGGTATTGGCCCTACAACCAAATTATAAAGAAATCACAATTGCACATGCCCCAATAAGCAGTGCATCATGGGAAACATATGCAAATTCCCATGAGAGAGTTTGAACTGCCTCAACTTTAAGCAGAATTGCATGGCACCATTAGGCCTCACAGTGCAATCAGCAAAAGCTAAGAACAGCAGACACATACACATTTCATCCTTATTTGGACTCATCAGTGTACTATAACTGGGTCTTATCCCAGGGAGAATGCAAAACAGCCACCCCTTAAGGGGGATGTTATTTGTTTGGGCCATGGGGATCCCATAATAGAGAAGAAAAAGAACTACAAAAGAACCCCAGAGCAAATGCTGTGAGGCATGAGTTATCCAAGAGGATATAGGACTTGCAGCCAAATTTTAAAGAAAACACAATTGCACATACACCAATAATGCAAAGCATCATGGAAAACATATGCAAATCCAAAGGGGATTAGGAAGAATTATGTACATTATATTTGCATTGTATGGTGACTATCTCTAATTCAAAAATGTGATTTTTGCTTTTTTACTTAGGGGAGGAGATAGCTGCAGTTGTATTATAGTCTGCATCTGATTTTGGTGACTGCTTGCATTTAAAAAACTTGGTTTTGTTCTTTTATTTTACTCAAGGAGTGGATTGCTGTAGTTTGATATTTTACTCAGTTTTACTGTGACTGTGGTTACTGTGTTTTTGAAAATTACATTTTTTTCTCAACTAAAAATTGACAATGTGGTTCTGCAGGATTCAGGAAGATGATCAGAATGAGGGAATTAAAAAGGGATAGAAGGCAAGTGAGAAAGGGACATGAAGGAAGGACTTGTTAGGCTTGAGAAAGAGGAGGAGTGGATGGAGGATAATTGGGAAAAATAGAGATATTAAATGAATACTTCTGTTCCATCTTCACCAGGGAGAAGGAATTATCAGCGCCTTTGAAGGAGGGGGCAGGGGAACATAGACATAGTGACAGAGGAGGATAGAGTCAGGGGAAAGCTGCTAGCATTGAAGGTGGACAAATCACCAGGCCCAGACAAAGTACATCCAAGAGTACTAAGGAAACTGGCTGATGAACTGGCAGGGCTATTTAATTGTTCAGTGAGTCAGGCATCATACCACAGGACTGGAGGACAGCACATGTGGTATCCCTCCAGACACATGGTCCCAAGAATGACCCAGGGAATTACAAACCAGTCGGACCTCAACCATGTACATGTTCTTGGAGACCATACTTAAGGAAAGGTTGGTAGATTATCTAGAGAAGCATGGTCTCCAGGATGTGAGGCAGCATGGCTTCATATTCATAGTTGGGAGATTGTGTCATATGAATCTGATTGACTTCTTTAACTAGATACTAAGACAGTAGACAGGGGCCAAGTGGTAGACATCCTCTATCTAGATTTAAGCAAGGCCTTTGACTCTGTTCCCTACAAAAGTTTGATCAGGAAGTTTGTGGATCTTGAGGTTAGGGAGAAGATGACCAGATGGGTGGAAAACTAGCTAAGGGACAAAATCCAGAGGGTAGTTGTGGGGGGAGAGTTATCTGGCAGCAAAGAGGTCACAAGTGGGGTCCCATAAGGCTTGGTGTTGTTCATTGTTTTCATCAACGACATTGGGGATGGCATTAAGGGTAGAATGTGCCTATCTGTGGATAACACCAGGCTTTGCAGAAGAGTGGACACAGCTGAAGGGATACAAGTCCTACAGGATGATCTGGAAAAGCTGGGGAGGTTGTTTGGTATCTTCATCTTGGCTTCAATGCAAAGTTATGTAAAGTTATGCACACTGGAGCCAAGAATCCCAGGATAGAGCACTGCCTGGGTGGAGTCAAGGCATCTGCATCAAAGGAGGAGGAGGAGGACCTGGGAGTGATGATCACTACTGAGCTGAAGCACTCCATGCAATGCAAGAAAGCAGCAGCAAGGTCGAACAAGTTGATGGGATGCATAGTTAGGGGGAATCAGTAGTAGGAGAGAAGAGGTTATGCTGCCTTTGTACAGGTCACTGATGAGGCCAAATTTAGAGTATTGAGTTCAGTACCAGTGGCCACACTTTAAAAAGGACAATGACCTGCTGGAGATGGTCCAGAAGAGGGCTACAAAAATAATAGAGGGTCAGTAGGGTAGGGCATATGAGGAGAGGTTAAGGGGAATGATAATATACTCCCTGGAGGAAAGGAAAGAGAGTGAGGACATGAGTGAGACATTCAAGTACTTGAAAAGAACAAACAAGGTGGATAAAGATGGTCTCTTTTTAAGCTAGCTGGCAACCATACCATGAGAGGACACAGTGTTTAGCTGGAGGGGGTGGGTTTATGTGGAAAGTCAAGAAGCACTTCTTCATGGAGAGGGTGTTGGATGTTTGGAATGTGCTGCTGGAAGATGTGGTCTTGTTAAAGATGGTGGGCAGCTTCAAGAGAGGCTGGAATAGGCATAAGGGAAGGCAAGGATCATGGGTAGGGAGGATGGAAAAGATGGGAGGAGTGGGGAGGGTGGCATGGTCAGTAGCTCAAGCTGTGGCCCCACAATACAACCAGACTAGATAGACCAAATGGACTTCTTCTGCTGGCTTCTTATGTTTATATGTTTGTGATTTGCTTTGTATGATCATATGTTCATGATTTGTGTAATTATCTTTTGTTCTATTTCATTACTGTTTTTCATTGGCATACCCTCCTGCCATGACAGGCTAGAAGGAGGTGTGGAGCAACAATGGGGAATTATCAAAACTGCCATCACAGAGGCAACAAGCATTTGTGTGAAGCAAATAAACAAATCAAAATGAAAGAAAAAGCCACTATGGTTCTCAAAAGAGGTGGCTGTGAAAGTCAGGAAGAAAAAGATAGCATTCCGGAAGTATAAGGAAGCACAGAAGGAGCAGGACAGAGAGCTGTACCAGTTGAGGCAGAAGGAAGCAGGGAGGGAAGTCAGAATAGCAAAGGCCCAAACTGAGGAAAAGATAGCCAACTCAGTTAAGAAGGGGGATAAAACCTTTTTATAGGTACATCAGTGAGCGTAGAAAGACAAAGGGAGCATAGTGAAGCTGAATAGAATGAACGGTGGGTGGGCAGAGGGGGACAGTGAAAAAGCAGGAATACTGAACGAATATTTCTGCTCAGTATTCACAAAAGAGGAGGGGGAAGTGCCTAATCCAATTAACAGAAGCACTCTTGATAGGGGAATCGATCCCAGTCCTTTCACAGAAGAAAGGGTTCTGCAAGAACTCCTAAAACTGAAGGTGGACAAAGCAATGGGTGCTGATGGAATTCACCCCAGAATTCTAAAAGAATTAAGGGAGGAACTAGTGAAACCACTGGCTACTCTTTTTAATAAATCATGGGAGGATAGTGTGGTACCCGAGGACTGGAGGAAGGCAGATGTCATTCCCCTTCACAAAAGTGGGAACAAGACAGAGGCAGGAAACTACAGACCTGTCAGTCTGACCTCTGTGGTAGGGAAAGTGATGGAGTCACTTCTGAAGGAAAGAATAGTCGAGTACCTAGAGGTCAGTGGAGCACAGGACTGAAGGCAGCATGGATTCACAGCGGGAAGGTCATGTCAGATGAATCTAATAGATTTCTTTGACTTGGTGACCAAAGTAGTAGACCAGGAAGGGGCTGTGACATGGCCTACCTAGACTTTAGCAAGGCATTTGACACAGTCCCACACAAAGATTAATAGTCAAATTAACCAGCCTGGGAGTGGGACCCAGGGTGGTAGCCTCGATAAAACATTGGCTGGACAACAGGACACAGAAGGTAATTGTAAGTGGAGTCCACTCTGAAGAAAGGGGGTTACTAGTGGGGTACCGAGGGTTCCATATTGGGTCCAGTCCTTTTAATGTCTTCATCAGTGACATTGCAGAGGGACTGGAAGGAAAAGTATGCCTTTTGCAGATGACACAAGATCTGCAACAGGGTTGATACACAAGGAGGTGTGGAAAGGATGAAAAGGACTTGGCAAGGTTGGAGGAATAGTCAGAAGTATGGCAGCTAGATTCAATGCAAAGAAGTGAAAAATAAGCACCTGGGAAACAAGAACCCAGAGGAAGAATACACAATGGGTGGAGAGGTAGTAACAACAACAAAAAAGGAAAGGGACCTGGGGGTAATCATATCAGATGACCTTAAGGTTAGCAAGCAATGTGAGAAGGCAGTAGGGAGGGCTAGGGGTATACTGGGATGTAAGGGAGAGGCATCATCAGCAGAAAACAGGAAGTTGTTATCCCTCTGTACAGACAGTTAGTGAGACCCCATCTGGAGTACTGTGTCCAGTTCTGGAGACCCCATCTCCATGAGGACATAGACAAGATAGAGGCAGTCCAGAGGAGGGCAACTAAATTTTGCAGGGTCTGCAAGAGAAGCTGTATGAGGAGAGACTAAAGGAGCTTAATATGTATACCCTTGAGGAAAGAAGGAGAGGGGACATGATAGAAACTTTTAGTACCTCAGTGGAATCAACAAAGTCCAAGAGGGTAGCATCTTTCAGAAAAAGAGACTTGCAAGAACAAGAGAACACAATTTAAAGATAGAAGGGGCGTCAGGGCAATGAGAGAAGTATTATTTCACAGAGAGGGTAGTGGATGCATGGAACAGCCTTCCTGAGGAGGTTGTGGGGTCTAAAACTGTGGGAGAATTCAAGAATGCATGGGACAGACATAAGGCAATTCTTGTGGGGGGTAAGAAGAAACAGGCTGTTGGTTAACTAGAATCTGCGGCCTATCCTGTAGGTAGGGAAATGGGCAGACTAGATGGGCCTAGCGGTCCTTATCTGCTGTCAAAGTCTATGTTTCTATGTTTCTATGATTTATTACCTGTTAACATTCTCCTTTGTGACGAGGATTTGACCAAAGAGAAGTCAGAATTGGTCAGACCCATTTTTGAAAATTATCAATAAAAACAATAAACTTGAAATGTCAAAAAGAATAGTTTAATCCAAATTGTTTTTAAATAGGAATGTTTGAAAAATACATTTCTGAGGTTAAATCTCAGGAAAATGGTTTGAGCGCTTGGAAATTTAAAGAAAAACAACTAACATTTGTTTGCTTATTGTAAAAAAATACTAATTAAATATCCATTTTTAGTCAGCAGGAAGTTTGAGTGCAATGAAGCTTGGAGCCCACAGTCATCATTTCAGTATTGCCAGCTGAGCCAAACAACAGAAAAATCCTATCAACATCCTCAGTGTAGGAAGGGTTTCCATGACCCACATCTCATCACTGTGCAACAACAGATTCATGAAGAAGAGGGTCAGTTGAAATGTACCAAATATCAGAGGAGTTTAAGCAAGCACAACATAGTTAAATGTACTGACAAGAGTTGTACTGTGCAGCATAAAACTATAATACACCAAAGTCACAAGAAACCATATAATTGTGCTTAGTGTGACAAGAATTTTACAGTACAGAGCCCCTTCATGAGACATCAGAGAATTCATATGAGGGAGAGAACATATAAATGTGTTGAATGTGACATGATTTTTGGCCTGAAGGGTATCATGATAAAACACTGCCGAATTTACTCTCAAAAAAGAAGATATAAATGTGTTGAATGTGACAAAGGTAGTGGCCTGATAATACATCAGCGAGTTCACTATGGAAAAAGCAGATAGAAGGATAGAAGGGACAATTATGGAACTAAGATCAGAAGTATCACTGCTGGAGGAGTTTAGAAAAAGTAATAGATCAATGAAAGTCATCAGGAAAGTGGATGAAATCAAACAAAAATGCTGTATTAAAACAGATCAGGACCTAAATTTTACCATCTCAAATAACAAGCTTAAGATCTCTGCTCAAGCCGAGAAGCTCAGGAGATACGTAGAAAGGAACAATGAAAAAAATGCAAAATAGATGGTTTAGAGAAGACCCAGAGAAATTCTATAGGGAGCTGGGAAAGAAAACAGCCAACATAAAAACTCCACCAGTAAAGAAAGAAATTGAGGAATTCTGGAGAAGTATTTATGAAGATCCAGTTGAACATAATAGGGATGCAAAGTGGATACAGGAAATAAGACAGCATTAGAAATGGTACTACTAGAGATATGGAGTGGCCTGACGTAACAGGTAAGGAGATAGAAATGAAGATAAGGAAGGCCTCCAACTAGAAAACCCCGGGTCCAGATGCAGTACCCAACATCTGGTTGAAAGTACTAAAATCTTCGCACCAAGATTTAGCTACCTCAAAAAACTATTTATACGCACATCCTGAATTAACACCTATCTGGTTAACGACAGGGAATACCACACTTCTTATTAAATCTGAACCTGCCAGTCTCCCCAAGAACTATCGCCCAATAACCTGTTTACCAACAACATATAAACTATATACTGGAATCGATGCAGATAGAGTCTACAATCATTTAGACTGCAATAAACTCATGGCAATAGAACAAAAAGGTAATAAAAGAAAATCATATTGCACAAAGGACCATCTCTTGTTGAACAAAACCATTATGGAGAGCTGCAAAAAATGCTGAAATCTTGTTGTAGCATGGATCGACTACAAAAAAGCACTTGACAGTATCCCACACTCCTGGATCACTGAGTGCTTACGGATCTACAGGATACACCCTACACTGATAAACTTCATCACAACAACAATGACAAAGTGGCAAACCACCCTGCAATTAAATCATGAGAAAGGTCAAATCACCATCCCAAATATAAGTATCCAATGAGGGATATTGCAGGGTGACTCTTTGTCACCACTTCTGTTTTGCCTTGCCCTCAATCCCTTGAGTAACCTAATCAATAACCTAGGCTATGGATACAGCTTGACCCCCAGAAACAAAAATAATCAACAGCTAACATCTCACCTTCTATTTGTAGATGACCTAAAACTTTACAGTTCATCTGACAAACATTTGAAAGAACAACTACAAATTGTTAAGACCTTTTCTGATGACATACGGATGACATTTGGCCTAGAAAAATGTGCCAAAGCAACATTTGTAGCAGGAAAGTTAACTCGTAAAGAAAACGTGAATCTGGCAGAGGTTTGTGACATAAAAGAACTTCAGCAAGAGGGAGTGTATAAATACCTGGGAATAGATGAAGGAGCAACAGCACAACAAGAACAAATGAGAGTAAAAGTAAGCAAGGAATATTTTAGACGGTTAAAGCTAATTTTGAAAACTGCTTTGACAATACGAAATAAAGTGCAAGCTATAAATCAACTCTGCCCTTCCAGTGATATCATACAGCTTTGGTGTGATAGACTGGCCACAGAAAGTGTTGAACCAGCTAGATATAAAAGAAGAAAAATGTTTCATGCTCACCAATTATTATACAAAAATCAGTGCATGCCAAGATTATACATCCCAATGGGCAGGAGGCATGGGCCTCATTGAGATTGATTACACATATAGATCCACAATAGTGGGGCTACATACATACTACTGACATCCTTGGACCCAAATATAGCCAAGGTCTTGCATCATGAAGAAAATAAGCCTAAAATGACTTCACTCGTCAAATTAGGAGAAGCCTTCAGAAGGGTAGCAGAGATTGATGTCAATCCAAAAGTAGATAAGGAATTGTCAGCAACAGAAAACGCAAAGAATCAGAAAAAGGAGTATAAGGATAAATACCAACAGAAAAGAAAAAACTATTGGAAAGTCCATAATTATAGTGGAAAATACAGGGAGCTACTGGAGCAACCACAGGTCGATCAAGCCCTGACCCATGAGTGGTTAAAAAGAGGTGAATTTAGGCCATGAGATGAGAGACTAATAATGGCAGCCCAAGATAGTGGTCTACGCGCAAGATGGTTCACAAAATCCATAGAAAAAACAGGAGAAACAGACAAGTGCAGGTTCTGTAGTACAGAACTAGAAACAGTTGCGCATCGCGTGGTTGGACGTGAAGTACTCATGGCAGAAGGCCTGTATACTGAAAGACACAACAATGTAGCAAGATTGAGCCACTGGAAACTGTGCAAACACTATAACATACAGGTAGCAGAGAGACACTGAAAACATGAACCACAAAGAATCACAGAGAATGAAGAAGTGATGATCACATGGGGTCACCCAATACCAACAGCCAAGAAAGTGGAAGCAAGAAAACCTGATATTGTAATACAAGAAAAGAGAACAAAGGTAGCATTACTGATTGAAATAGCCACCCTAGTGATTACAGTTGCTGTACAGAGAGACACAAAATCATGAAATACCAAGATATGCAGTCAGAAACTAAACTGATGTGGAATAAGGACACACAGATTGTTCCAGTAGTGCTTGGAGCAATGGGACTAATCAAAAAGAACTTTCAGGCACATTTAAATGTGCTACCAATACTTGTGACACCTTATGAACTTCAAAAGGAAGCTATTTTGGGGACATTGCGTGTGCTGAGAAGAGCGCTCTCAGCAAACATCAAAGATTAATACAGTACTAATTTCTTGAGTTTTGAATATGCCCTAGCTAAAGAATGGGGTCCTTTCTTGCCACGGTATTAGAAATCCCTAAACATTTGGATACACTAACCCTGGGAGAGAGAACTGGAACAACCACAGATCACTCGAGCCCTGACCCATAAGTGGTTAAAAAGAGGTGAGTTTAGGTCACGAGATGAGAGACTGATAATGGCAGCCCAAAATAGTGGGCTACGCACAAGATGGTTTGCAAAATCAATAGAAAAAAATTGGAGGAAACAGACAAATGCAGGTTCTGTAGCACATAATTAGAAACAGTTGTTCATCTCGTGGCTGGATGTGAAGAACTCATGGCAGAAGGCCTGTATAGCAAAAGACACAACAATGTAGCAAGACTGATCCACTGGAAACTGTGTAAACACTATTATATACAGGTAGCAGAGGGACACTGGAAACATGAACAACAAAGAATCAGAGAATGAAGAAGTAATGATCACCCAATACCAACAGCCAAGAAAGTGGAAGCAAGAAAACCCGATATTGTAATACAAGAAAAGAGAACAAAGGTAGCATTGCTGATTGAAATAGCCACCCTTAGTAACTACAGTGTTCTGCGGACAGAGAGACACAAAGTCATGAAATACCAAGATATGCAGTTAGAAACCAAACTGATGTGAAATAAGGACACTCAGTTTGTTCCAGTAGTGCTTGGAGCAACTGGACTAATCAAGAAGAACTTTCAGGCACACTTAAATATGGTACCAATACCTGTGACACCTTATGAACTTCAAAAGGAAGCCATCTTAGGGACGTTGCGTGTGCTGAGAAGAGTGCTATCAACAAACATCAAAGATTAATACAATGCTAATTTCTTGAGTTTTGAACATGCCCTGGCTGAAGAATGGGGTCCATTCTTGCCACGCTGTCAGAACTCCCTAAACATTTGGAGACACTAACCTAAGAGAGACTATATAAATGTGGTAGAAGTTTTGATAGTAAGAGTAACCTAATAAAACATCAGCAATTTCACTCAGGTTGCTGAATGAAATAACCACACCTAGTGACTACAATGTCCTGCTTACAGAGACACACAGATTGCAATTACATTTACTTTATCACTGATTAACACAGCTACCTTAGGTTTCAGGTTGGCAAAACCATGTGCATGTAAACATGAGATGTATAGTAAATGTAATTTTGCACATAGATGTGTAGAAGAAAGAATAGGAGTAGTTTCTGAACAGTTACTGTGGTACAAAATAGGACAGCAGTGTATGTCACAAGTTGTGTGTCTACTCCTCTGACTGATGAAAATTCTCATAGTTGTTCAAAATCAGTACATAAGCATTTTTTAAGTGGTGTGGTAGCAGCTGCTTAACATTGCTAGTGGAGTCATTGCATTCAACCCACCCAGTTCTGTACCTCAACAAAGTAATGTAATGTCCTGAATGTACAGACTGTCCTTGGTGGTAGATCACAGCACGAGTGTCAAACACTGTTTGATTAAGTGTCACTCTACCAGCTGTACAATATGTGATAGGTGTGTCATCTCTGAGCCCGTGAGAGTCCAACCTATGCAGGACAAGCATAAGATATTGAGATGAAGTCCTGAGCTGTATAGATTGAGTACATTTCTGCATACATAAACAGCTTTCAGAATTTTACAGTTTAACAGTGAGAAACATACAAAGAAATCCAAAGCATGTTTTCAGTGGTTTCTCTCTGTGAATGGCCGCATGACACACATTCATATCTGGTAACATAGGAGGCAGTAAAGTACTGTCTCATTGGAATGCCCTCTTCA
The DNA here is from genome assembly GCA_016271365.2 of Neoceratodus forsteri. NCBI lineage: Eukaryota > Metazoa > Chordata > Ceratodontiformes > Ceratodontidae > Neoceratodus > Neoceratodus forsteri. The sequence goes on along the minus strand of JADMNL010000038.1, from coordinate 12,789,167 downwards.
TCCATAGTGTTTATGATGGCCATCATAAACTCAGTGACATCCTGTTGCGGGTTACCTGCAAATCTACTCTGTCCATCATATGTACCTAGAACCTGCTGGAGAGGTGTCAAAGAGTGTGCATTGCATAGCTGCTCAGAAGTGACATTCACTAGTTTCAATGATTTAGATAAGGCACTTTCTTCACAAGCTGATATAGCCTGCACAAAGTGTGGCATGTGGAGAAATGCTTGCATAGCAGTTAACTCCAGTACTGTTATCAAATGCTGGGACAACAATCATACCAAGTGACTTCTTGTGAGCAGGTGATGTTGCATCCATATTTAACATTGTGACCTTGTTGGTACTCTGTGTAGGTAATTCAGTAGTGATTGCTCATTTCCTCTTCTTGCCAGCTGAAGCTCCGACTGTGGCATTTGATCCAACCACTTACATAAGTAGTGGTATGAGAAGCATCTGTGGCTGGTATACAGTGCATAATCTGTTGTACTCAACAGTACACTGCTTGTCAGCACATATCTTCTATGGTGCTAGTGTGATGATGTGTAACCCAGACAGACCACAAACACGTGAAAGTGTGACATAAGTCATGCCATCCTTGAAAATGTCAGTGCCTATGTCCACCATCACTGAATCCAAACTCAAGCCCTGTGACTTGTGTATGTAAACAGCATATGCAGCACATATAGGGAACTGTTTCCTGTTGACATATATATCCTTGAAGACCTGGAACTTAACACAAGTCCAATCTATCTCCACAGACTATTGCATGTTGTGAAAACCCATTTATGGTGTCATGTGTTTTTAAACACCAATTAGGATGATCCTCAGACTGTTTTTATTTTGTTGTCAACTGATTTTACTATTGTCTTATCCCATTTTATTTCATTTAATTGTATCTTGTTGCAAAGTGCCTTGATGTTTTGAAGGGCGCTTATGCAAAATAGTTATTATTATTAAGTGCCTCAATAAATGTCTTCTGAAGATTGTACTGAAAGTCTATGAGGCAACCCATTGCACCATTTACCATGCCATGTTTAACATCCAGATTTTGATGTAGCATGACACGTGCATTCTTACAAATGGTATGAACAACTTCTAGTCCAGCTGTACATGATACATCTGACTTAAGTTCAGACAGGCACTCAGTCATCTTTGCAACCAGCTTACAGCTTAAAATAACACCGTCAACTGTATCAACAGCATGCAGTGTGACCATTTCTTGATTCTTTTCCTGCAACATAACACTGTTGAAGTCAGGACATTTCTTAAGTCATGGCATAAGACAGACAATTTGTGTGCCATTGGAGCAGACATCACTGAAAACATCACATACTGCATGTATGGATGTTGTATCTGTAGTGATTCTTCAGCTATTCAGCATCCAAACATGTGTTGGTGATAATGTACCTGTACGAGCTTGATCCAGCAGTGCCTTGTAAGCTAGATCACCACTCTGCCACATGTTCTCACACAACTTAACATACATGAATAACTCCCACAGGTTACAACCTCCAATGCAGCCCAGTGTATTATTTGCCTGCTTGATAGACAGAATTGCAAAGATATGCTCTGCATTAACTGGTGCAAGTTGTAAAAGATCTTCAAATATAATGATGTTTTTACCACTAAATGCATCTCCATAGTCAGTGGCCAAAATCTCCTGTAGACAAAGGTGTATACAGGCAAGCATCACATTAGATACCATGCTGATCTCATCAATGATCAGTAGCTTCATTTTAGTAAACACAGAATGAAGTTGAGATGCAACCTCAAATGATACTCTCCTGTTTTACCATGCTCCACTGGCAACATGGACAGATGGTGTAGGGTTACTCCACCAATGTTGCATGTAGTCAGTCCAATGGGAGTAGTAACAGCAACAGACATTGGTGAGTCTGTCAGTGTCCTTATTTCAGCTGCAATAGCCTCTGTAAGGAAACTCTTACCTGTACCTACTGAGCCACTGACAAACATTAGTAGTGGCTTATGCTCATGACTCTTACATTTCTTCTGTTCGTGTAGTATATCATATTGAACAGCATCTGTGACAGCAGAGTGACCCACACATTGCTGCTCTTTGAGTCTCTCTTTCAGTTCCACTGGACCAATAATGCAGTGTGTGCCATGCTCCATAGCACTTTCCACTTCTGACATGAGTACTTCTGTGGCATTGAGAGGCAGTGGCACTCCAAATGTAACTTGTCCTTCCAGATCAAGGATATCCTGTGAACTAACTGGAGTATCCTCCTCAAGTTGTTTATGTGCATTTTTCAACTTGTTCCTTCTCAGCATCTAGCCTCTGTATGTGTGTCTCAGAGTATTCAGTTTTGAATGTCTCATAACTGTGATTAAATTGTTCCTCAAATGTGTCACAGTCACCTTTCAATTCAACTTTTGCCCTCCAGGGTTTGAATAAGAACAGTAGAGCAAAGTAATAATGCTGTCTGCTCTCAGATGTGCCTAGATGTAACTTGCAGTGGTCAATGAGCCAAGGCTTCGGTCTCTTATAAGACAACCGTACACTCCTGTGACCTTGTAACTGTTTTGTGTACAATCAGGTAAGACATCAGTCTTGAAGTCATACCACTTAGCTACCTCAAATAGATGCATATTGTCCATGTCACTGTGTCTTCTGGGGTAGTACATGTCAATTAGATTATTCTTCAATATCTGCTTAGAAGAAGGTCTGTTTATGGCTAGTTCCTCAATCTGTGTGAGGTATTAATACGTTTACACTTCTCTTTGTAGTTAACACTGAGAAAGTGCACAGCATCTGATTTCCTGTATAATTGTGTACTGATCAGTTGATCACTGGCCTCATATGCACCACATTTTCTGTGTGACAGAGTCTTCAACCCAAGTGACCACAACTGAGATGTCAGTGACTTGCCTGAATTGGCAATATTTTCCCAAAGATATTGCAAGCTAGTCTGTTCTTATTTAGTGATGTACAAAGTGACGTACTGAACAAGAGCCAATGAGTTGTCAGCTACAAACTGAAGATCTATGTTAGCTTGTGCGGGGTTGTAATCATTGATGCACACCTCCTTCTCCTCTCTGGGTAACTCTTATACCCTCTTGGTTGATTTTGCCTTCAAGTGATGTAACATTGCTGAAAGGAGTTAATTCATGTGACCATTCTGACACGTCTAGGAAATCCAAAGCGATATCTCGCGTACCAATCAGATTTATTTTCCACTGTACAATGGCAGTATTTGACACAGATATGTCATTGGAACTTTTGCAGCAACTTCAACAGTGTAGGACTATCATACTTGTCTGGTATGTGGCAAGTAATGTAACGCTTTATGAACACTAGCAGTTCTGCTGCTTCATGTTCACCTATGCATGGGACATCCTTGATCCATAGTAGCATATGAATATGAGGAGCACCTTGTGCTTGACACTCCATTCTCCAGAAGTAATGTTAAACAATACCAAGAGGTGGATTGTCCTTAGATAAAATGAAAGTCAGAATATCATGGAATCACTTGTGAAAATGCCTGCTCACAGACACTGGGTCAAGTGAGCACATCTGTCTGAGAGTCACTGATGAAATGCCCTCGACATCAGAATTTTCCCACTTTAAGAGTTCAGTCAACTCATCCCAGGTATATTCAGCACAGCTGAGTGTCACAAACCATGTTGCTGCACCACACTCGTGCAGCATGGTCATCACCTCAGAGTGTCTGCGATACCAGTATATATTGGTCAGAAATGGGCAGACTAGATGGGCCTAGCGGTCCTTATCTGCCATCAAAGTCCATGTTTCTATGTTTCATTGGTGCCTCATAGACTTCACAGTATGGATGACAAATTGACCTGTACAGTTTCATCCTTTTCTGTTAGTTTCTGCAAAAACTGTACAGCAGTGATTCCACCAAGTGGAGTCATGAGCCATATAGTATGTGCAATTGGTGCAGAGTGTATGCTAAGCTCACTCTTCCATAGTAGGTGAAACAAGTACTATATATTGCATCTGAATTTGCCATCCTTACAGGAGCACCAGGCTGATTAGGGTATTCTGCACCTTGTACATGTACTTCTCTATCATCTAAACACTTCACCCTGACCCTTTTGGAAATAAATCTGGAGAGCAGCACACTTCCAAGTTGCTTCTCAAATGCAAGCGGTTGCCTTCCACCTGTTTCATCTGATACAAATCCAGTGTTTTCTCCGACTGGATCTCTGCTATGTAGCGGATGTATATTGTTCATACATTGTCAGTTGTTTGTACGTTGACCTTCTCAATGATTGGTTTACTGTTCTCCAACACACCATACTGAGCAGACACATTACTCATGCAATCAATGTCAAGGTCTACATAGAAGGGATTGTTGCTTTTCAAGAAAGTGAGAGCCTGCTTCACCTTCTGTACATTGACAGCATCCTACTAGATGACATTTGACTTCATTGGAAGACCATTTACAAGAATCACCAAACTGTTCTCACTGGAGATTGCCTCCACATTCTCCTGCAAAGGAAGTGGAAGATACATAACGGAACCCTTAAGAGACTTAATTAGCTCTTTTTGTGGAATATTCTGTTGCCTAGTATTTAAGTGTAGAATAGTTTGAAATGGTTATATAGTCTGAATAAGAATCCATTCAAACATATTTAATGCGGTAATCTCAGCAGATGTAACATCTGCCTCCATATTGTTCAACGCTGACCTTGGTGGCAGACTGTTATTTTTCACTTGCAAAAACAGTGTTCACACATCACAATGACTGACTGCAACAGAAAGTCACTCCTGAATAGCAGCTATGCCAAGAGTCTAAGCCTCATGTCATTGTACGATGACAAGGTTTCCAGACTAACTCTGACAGTGTCTTGTAACACAGCCTATCATACAACACACATACAGAGTCAAATTTCTCTGTCTTTGCCAATGCAAATTTGGCAATGGATTTCATAAACACTTTCAGAATGTCTGTTTCCAAGACAGAGAATGAATTGTCAGTAACACTTGATACCTGATCAAGAACCGTATCAGTGACAGTCCTGTCACATTGTGTATCTTTTTATAAATGCCATGGCATCATGCATGTCACCAGACTACAACAACTCATTAAGATGACTGTACTGAGCAACAACTTGGTGCACATCATACACCCTATAGACAAAGTTACACATAGCAGAATGGTGCACTGCTAGCATGCACATGTGGTGAAAGATACTGTCACAAACGTCATGATCTAAGCATGCTAGTGAATGACCCATAAGTCCAGTATGTGGATGGATCTCACAAAGATATATAGTCTCAGTGTATGTCTGTCCTCCTGATCTGTAATGACAGATTAATAAAGTACTCAACTTTATCAAATGATGATTGCCTTTGATTGCATGTCTCATCACATGTCCAAGCAAGAGAGTGAAGCCTATGAGGCTGAAAAGTTGACTGAGATTCATCATCTGAGTCAGTTGCTCTGTCATGACAGACTGTCAGTACATTACATAGTTTTTCATTCTCATCAACACAGAACTTGCTGTCCTTCTTCTGTGTGTTATATGATACCTCCCAGAAATATGTCTCTGAGTGCTGTGTATGTAGCCAGTTACCTGTGAAAATGTCACAGAAGTTGTGTTGGTTCAAAATGGGGTAGTGTTGTAACTTCATCTTTATACCATAGACAACTTTCCTAAATTGATCCAGTACATCTGCCATTTTCCACCACAAGCGTTGAAGAGCAAATATTGCTCTATTGACAAATGTGCGAACTCTGAGACACAATTTCATCAATGACAGATGACCCTTACGTTTTCTGTGTTCATGTCTCATCACAGCTGCAGTAAGTCTATCAACCTTACCTATAGACACCAGTGATCAGTAATACTTTTGCTTCCTCAGGTGACTAGCAAAAGTCAGACTTTGTTGCTGTTGCTGAGTGCATCTTTTAATGCTTGACTTTGCAACAGATTTCTTGCATCTAAAATATTTCTTAACCTGCTGCTCACCTGTACATTGTTTTCTTGCAGTTGAGCAAGTCTGTAAAATGTCTGCGGAAGGTGTAACCACTCAAACTAACCCTATGTAGAGACCGAGTACTCTGCACATGTTTCAATGTAGCATCTGTGCAATTGTAGTTACTGTTATACAACACTGTACTACTATTATACCTCTTTCGTCTCTGCATAGCAGTGCATCTCTGTTTAAATGGCATTTTCTTCTGTCCAATTTCAAAATAGTCTTGTGAAATATAATGTTAGACTCAACACCTGTATAAAAAAACAGAGAAAAAGACACACTCAGTGTCAAGTAATAATTAAGTAACATTGCATAATTATATACACTGTATATATTTTATAGAACATAAATAAACATGTAGAAGAAAGTGCCACAACACAATATCTGTGGTAGTAGAACAGTACTTGACAGGGAACTTAACACTTAAACCTGTTCCACAATTGAAACAGCATAACAACAAAGAATATGTACTACTATGCCACCAAGACATAGCTGCATCTTAAATAGTTGTATGAAACACTACCAGTTACAGATAACACAAATGCAAACACAAAACCCACCAAGAATCATAACATTACCATAAACACAGTGATGGAACATAAAAACAGAAACAGGAATGGGAATATAAATGCAATCAGAAATGCAGACAGAAACAGTAGTGGAAACATTAAATTATCAAAAATGTCCACTGGACAGCCTCTCCCTCCCCCAGACCCATTCCATCCCTACTAGGTCTAAACAGGGATGTAACCCACTGTCTTCTCTGAAGACCTACTATATCCATGAGTGTAACTCACAATTTTGTAACATTATGTAACCTAAGTAACATACAAACTACTACATTATGTAACCTAAGTGTATCTATGTTAAATATTCCTTTTACTGCACCTGTAATATTATCCTCTGTTTTAATCTGCACTGTAATAACGGTCTTGATGTCTGCTCCCCCCCTGCAATGAGGTGCCTTTGTAAATGAGTCTCTGACTCAAAGGTTGTAAACCCAATTTATAATGAATGAATAAAGAATAAACAATAAAAATAATTTGTATCCAAAGACAAACAGAAAGAGCAACATCCACAGTAACATAAACAGAAACAGTAACAAAACATTAATGTAAATACAAGTGTTAAGTAAACACAAATGATACAAAATAACTGTAAGTCATATTAAAAAAACAAAGTGAACCATTAATGATAACAGTAAAATTCAGACCAAGAAAACTGCAACGCACATGATTACGTAAAATACAATCAAGAAACGCAAATGCACACATAATTGGTAACAGTAACAGTGACACAAAGACAAACAGTTATGTAAATGGTGAAAAAGTTGAGCAGAAACACAAACACAAATGATAAGAGTAACTGTAAGATTATGATTCATGAAAATACAAAGTGAAATGGTAACAGTAACACTACCAAAGATGTTAACAGAACTGGAAACACAAATAGTTATATATACACAAGCAGAAACACAAACAGTAACAGTAAAGATGACATAAACAGAAACAGTAACATAAATAGAAAGCCAGCCACAAACATAAACACAACTAGTAATGGCAGTACAAAAAGAAACAGTGACACAAACAGCAGCAATACCACAAAGTGAAATACTAACAAAGAAGTGTAAGCAACACAAACAGTTGTTGAATCATAATAGAAATGCAAATGTAAATGCTAACAGTAACAATGACAGAGAAATGGAAATGGCAACAGAAACCGCAGTGGAACCAGAAACACAAATATAAATGCAAAAAGTAATTTTAACTGAAACTATAATTTGTAGTTATGACATCAGAAAAAGTCACATAATAAAAACATGTTTCTAAAAGTTTCTGATTTTCTTTTAAAAGCACAGTTTAATTGGCAACATTTTTGCAAAGTACTGTGGAATACAGGGCACAGGACCCAAAGCAGCATGGATTCACAGCAGGAAGGTCAGGTGTCAGACTAATCTAGTTGATTTCTTTGACTGGGTGACCAAAGTAATAGACCAGGGAGGGGCTGTGGATATGGCCTACCTAGACTTTATCAAGGCATTTGACACAGTCCCGCACAAAAGATTAATAATCAAGTTAGCCAGCCTGGGAGTGTGTCCCAGGGTGGTAGCTCAGCAAACTGGCTGCACAACAGGACACAGAAGGTAATAGTGAATGGAATACATTGAAGAAAGAGGGGTTATGTGGAGTACCTCAGGCTCAGTACTGGGTCCAGTCCCCTTACACGTCTTTATAGGTGACATTGCAGAGGTCTGAAGGAAGGTGTGCCTCTTTGCAGATGACACAAAGATCTGTAACAGAGTTGATACACAAGGGGGTAGAAAGGATGAGAAGGGACTTGGCAAGGTTGGAGGCATGGTCTGACATATGGCAACTTAGATTCAATGCAAAAGTGCAAAGTAATGCACCTGGGAAATAAAAATCCAGGAGAAGAGTACACAACAGCAGGGGAGGTACTAACGACAACAAAAATGGAAAGGATCTGGGTGTAGTCATATCAGATGACCTAAAGGTGGGGTAAGCAATGTGAGTAAGTCAAGTAGAGCCAGGGGATAGTGGGATGCATAGGAGGGGCTCCACAGTAGAAAAAGGGAGTGGTTATCCCTCTATACAGACAGTTGGTGAGACCTCATCTGGAGTACTGCATGCAGTTTTGAGACCATCTACTCATGGACATCAAACAGGATGGAAGCAGTCCAGAGCAGGGCAACTAAAATGGTGCAGGGTCTACATCAGGAAACCATATGAAGAGACTGAGAGCTTTGATATGTATCATTTTGAAAGGAGGGACAGGTGACATGATAGAAACTTTTTACACTCTCTGCGGAATCAACAAAGTCCAGGAGGTAGCATCTTTCAGAAAAAGAGATGGTGTAAGAACGAGGGGCACAATTTAAAGTTAGAGGGGGGACTGCTCAGGGTGATGTGGGAGGAAATCTTTTCATGGAGAGAGTGGTAGACGATGGAACCGCTTTCCTGGAGAGTTGTGGGGTCTAAAAACAGTGGGGGAATTTAAACATGCATGGGACAGACATAAGGCAATTATAGTGGGGGTTGCAGGAAGTAGGCTGTTGGTTAACTAGAATCTGCAGCTTATCCAATAGGTAGGGAAATGAGCAGACTCGGTGGGCCAAGTGGTCCTTATCTGCCATCAAAGTCTATGTTTCTATGTTACATGAAACTCAATCAATCAATCAAAATCTTTATTTATCCAGGCGAACATCATTGAGCAAGTTCATTTACAAGATGGACCCGCTTAGCTCCAGGTCAAATGGTACAATGCATACAGAGATATTTACAATAGAGCCAAATAACACAAGTAAAAAACAATTAATGCAATTAATGCAAGTAAGTTTGTCAAATAACACTATCGAAAAGTAATGTTGAATATGCGAAAAGTGTCGAATAGTACTTTCGCAAAGTAGTGTCGAAAGTGTTGAATTGTGCTTTTGCAAATTTTGATACTTTTACAAAGTAGTGTCAAATGCACAAAAGTGTCGAATATGCATGTTGGATAAAACATCCTAAATAAAGGAAAGCTAATGAGAAACAGTATTACATTTGACTGACAGACACACAAAGGCCAATGGCAGAACACATTTATCTGTTGATCTCAAGCAGCGAATAAGAAGCACTGAATTTTGAGAAGACAAAGAGTTATCTTAGACCACACTACAGGACCTTGTTAATTGTTGTGTAAGTACTTTACCATTTTGTACATTTTACTAAATTATTAAATCTGATAATTGCACCAAAAGAACACAAAACTAAAACTATTTTAACTCTAGCTATTGTAGTAGAAAGTATCTGTCATTCTGTGGCAAGAAGTTATAGCAGTTTAAAATAAAGCTGTTAGTGAGTACTTATAAGCCCAGATGACAGCTTCAAATAGAGGCAGTAAGCAGGCAGCGTGTGTATCATGAAATGACAGGGAGACAGTCATTGCAAGTTATTTACTTGTAATTGTTTAACAGTCTATTAAAATGTAATATTTTCCCTCCTAGAAAGTTTGCAACATATCTGTTTGACAGCAGCTGTAACCATTCACTGTAATTGTAATACATGCAGACACTATCTTGGTTAACTGTGAAAATGGTCTAAACCGAAAGTTTTTTTTTATTCTATGCATTTGTCCAGCCCACGAAAGCAGTATTGTAGTACAGAGAGACATCTCAGTTTCATAATGAGTAATGACTAGACACTGCAGCAAACAGTATGATCTCTGTCCACTTAGCAGTTTAAAAGCTTAGAATGGCAGAAAACAACAAAGGCACTGTTTAATTAGTTGAGCTTCTGACTATGCTCTGACAGGTGAATTTGGCAAGGACCTGCAGTTTCCAAATTGTTCTGTCAAGTGGTTTGGTGGGGGGGGGTAGAAGGTGGGAGCATCTCACACCAACTGTGACTGGACTATTGAGCACTAAGCTCCTCCAGACACTACGCCGGATTCATGTGTTGAGGCGATGATTTAGGCAGCAAACAATGGGTAGATTTAGTATCATGAGCAAATTGGACCTTGCTTCTATTATGAGTATGCTACCTGCCTGTAAGATAATATTTTCAGATATTACAGAGCGTAGGATCTGGCAAGCAGAACAGCACATGTACCTGCTTGACAGGGCACAAAGAAAGGTAAACATACAAATTTCTGGATATCTGCACATGTCTGGCATGCACACCGTGTGTCACCCTGAAATTAAGTATTCTAAGGATTGGCTTTATCTACCAGACGATGTGCACTTCTCACATGTTGGCAATTGCCTTTTTTTGGAAGACCTTCAAGATGTAATCCTCACAGTACTCTAAAAATATCAGACTGTTTAAATGTACTCTTTAAAAAAATGATTCTTTTAAGAGCCAAAAAACCTTGGTCAAAAATAGAAAAGCTGCACGTATATAAACACATCACATACACATATAATCTGCTATGCTGTCTTAACACATGGCATTGAACAAGTTCAACTGGTACAGCTAACAGTTTTCGTGTGGTTGCACAATTGCGGGCTGCAATATCTGTTCTTACATGGTCAGGCCATTGCCTGGGAGACTACATGCAGACCCTCACTGTCCTCACTTGTCAGTGCAGGTATTTTCAGCAACATATTACGAATGTTTGTGGGGTTTAGTTTAGATGTGGCTATACATCAGGATACTATACCAGGTATTTTTTGGGGGGCATAGCCTACATGCTGTCATTCAGCTGTTTAGTGCCCTGCATTGTCTGCAACTGTTTCATGCAGCTATAGTAACGAATGACTGTGTCTTGCATTGTACTCTGACTGTGGAGTCAGTATACAATACTTGTTGTTGGAAGCTGTATACACTACCTGCTCTGAATATTCACCTCCCCTGTGATCCTAACTTGTGTGCAGCTTTTGCCAGGTACAAATAATATTAATGTTTATGGCTGTAGTTGGCTTATGCATATGGACTGCAGATCAAACCTGCTATGGGGAGGGGGGAGAGGGTATTGATTGTCTGATGCCATGTAACTCTAACTGTTGTAAGTTGTGTACAGCTGGTACTAGACATATAATGTTAATGACCATGGCTGTTCTTTGACCCCTCTTCTTTGTGCAGTCACGATGGCAAATAGTAGGCCTTGTCCAGTGAGTGGGGGTGGTAAGAGCCTGCCTTTATGGCATATACAGTAACTGCTCAGTGTCCTAGCATATTGCCACCTACTGTTAGAGAACTGCAAGATTCTATATGTGTAGGGTCACTTGTACTGTGAGACTCAGAAGTGCGTATTAAATACAGTGTCAGCAGTGTTATATCATTTGCTAGGTAATGGTATACATCTCAGCGCACTTAATGTTCTGTACCTGGCACAAATGAGGAATAATGTACCATAAGAGTGTAAAATCTGCTTTGCATATACATAGCTTAAACCTTTCTATTCCTGAATGAAGCTAGCCTTAGTATAACAGTCAGCCACATATACTATGTTTCTATGGTATCTCTATTTATTTCAGCTTCAAAAAACTTTGAAAATGAGGATCTGGACCTTGAGGGAGGTGGATGTCTGGGTTGAGGCGGTGCAGACAAAGGAACTCCTCGTGGTGCTCATGGAGAGCACGAACAGAGGCTGGACGCCATGTGGTGGTAGAGAATATACATCTGAGCCACCGCCACGCATGGAACAAGACGGCTCAGATGTGAAAAATGCAAGTGGAAACTGCTGCACCAGCATTTCTACCAGCTTAAAAATAGGGAGGAAATACCAGATAATGACGTGGGCTGATACTACCTCGCCCGTGAAATGTGGAAAACCGCGGGCAAGCCTGATGTTGGGGAGCACCTATCACGTCGTAAGTATACAAGCAATATTCTACTCATCATAATATGTATGAGAGATTCAATAATTATACACAATAAAAGTTGCTAGCACTATGAGTTATTGTATATTATATTAATAGCACAAGAGATAAATGTACAGAAGGTATACCTGTAGTGCTTTGCCTTTCAAAAGTTGTCAACAGCAATAATAAGCATTTGTTTATGAATATGTTACCAAAGTGTGATCATCACTATTTGTAATAGAATTATTCCTCTGCATGCTGTTAACATTGTATGTGTCTTACAGTACAGTGTCTTGTATTGTAAAATATTAAAATCGTTTTACTGCATAGTGTAGCATATTACGTAACTGAAGATACCCAAGTATCCTGTTGCAGGTAAAACATAGGGTAGGGTGTAGGTAGCCAGTAAGTGACAGAATAATAAAGACATGAAATTTCTTAATCAGCAGAAAATATAGTCAATAATTAAACCACTATCTTCTGATGTTGTGGGATAACATAAATGCCAATTTAAATATGTATGGATTTCCTTTTCACCAATCTTGGGGGCAAGATGGCGGCAGTGCTGTGCCGCGATCTCTGACCGTGTTATGCTGCTCTCAAAAAACTTTGTTTTTTAGTATTTTAACTTTGTTGTGTAGTTCTATTAGTTACATTTGACTGTGTGTTTGTAGTTATTTCATTTTTTTTTTTTAATATTTTCTGAATTCATTTCTCCGGGCAGTGGAGAGTTCATCCGCGGTTGTAGTTTTTTGCCGTTCTGGTTTCCTCAATTCTGTCAAGTGCTGGCAGTCACTTGAAATAGCGTTGGTCCTTTTGTGGCTTGAAGAGGACTAACTTTCCAGATTAAGGGACTAGTTTTATTGTGCAGCGGAGCGGAGGATTGGAATCGAGGAGTATGATCGCACCTGAGGACTGTGGAGCTGTTTTGTCTGGAGGCTTTGCCACCTCCCAGATCTACCTACTTGAGTAGGGACTTGCCCTATCGGTGTCTGGATTTGTGTTGCGCTTCCCCGCTTTTGGAGAAGAAGAGAGCTTGGGCCAGTAAGCTTCTGGCCTTTTTGCAGGGTTCCTGTCTGTATCTGGTGGGCTGCGCTTCGGACACCTGTCCTCTTGAAGGTGGTGGGCCGGGAGGCTGCGTCTATTTGGCAGCAGGCCTCCTGGCACTTATGATCTGCACTGGAACAGCTGGAGAGCTGACCAGGAGGTGGTAAGGTCCAAGGTGAGGCGGGTTGATCCTGGGTCAAATCCCTGGCATCGGCAGTGGTTCCCTTTGGTCCTTTTCCTCCATGGATTTAATCTTGGAAAGTCTACACTAAAGTAAGATCTTTGCTTTTTTAAGCTGCTGCTGCCTAATCTGTCTAGAGGTGGAGTTGATTCTAGTGGGGTTTTTCAAAAGATACAGTTTGAGATGTAATTTGTTGTGGTGGTGAGAGCCCATGAAGGATTGTTAATAGCACTGTACTCTCATTAACTCTCCAGGATCTGCCGACCTTAGCATGCTATTTTGGATGATTTTCTGCATGTACTGATTCCACCTGGGTGGTGAGAGTTCCTTGGGGGCTCTGAATTGGGGGAGCCTCTTTGGGATTTTTGTTTTAATTTTAACTTCTGCTTTCCTGGTTATTGGAAGCATGGAGTGAGAGTCTGTGGTCCTACATCTGGACATTTTTTGCAGTGGAAGGTGGGAGCTCCACTGTCTCAAAACGACTTTTTAAAATTCATTTGAACTGGTTATTATTAATTAAATATTGTTGTTACCGTTTGTTTATTTAGGTTTTTTGATTGTATAGTCTAATTTATGTTAAGTAGATTTGTGTTTTCAAGCTTTTAGTATTTTATTTTTTTATAGGAAGTTTAAAGATCATTGTTACTGGCCTGATGCCTGTGGATGATGATAGATATTGTTATTCCACCCCTCCGTCATGCACTATTCATCCGCCGCTCTTCATGCCCTCCGCCCTTTCTTTGCCCTCCTTTGCATTTCCCATTTACTGTGCTGTAGGGCTTTAGGGAATTGCTTTGTGGGGGGTTTCGGAGGGGCAGGGGGCATGAACAGAGGGGGATGGATGAGGGGGGTGCTCGCATCCGAGTGGTTAAGTCCAGAAGACGCCCTGGGGTGAAATGGAGTGCTGAACGTGGACCTTCTTGTTTGGTCCCCATATCCAAGGGCACCACTTTTGTAAATGGTGGGCAGGTGGTCGGGGCTTCCCAGGAGTCCTATCCAACTCGGGCGGTATTGTGCAATGCCAGGTCCGTTGTGAACAAGACTGCCATTGTAGCAGACTTGGCAAGCACAGCGGACCTGACCTGCATCACCAAAACCTGGCTGGATAGTAATGCTGGCCCAGTACTTGAGGCAACAGTTCCAGCTGGGTATTCAGTGATACACTGCCTGAGATTGGACTGCGGGGGGGGGGTTGTGATCTGTTTCAAGACTGAATTGGACCTCGCTAGTGTTCCAGTGGAGGAGACTAGATCCTTTGAATGTGTCATAGTGGCAGGTGGGGGCTATAGAATAGCGCTTGTCTATCGTCCACCCGGTGACGTGAAGCTATTCCTAAAGGAAGTGGCAGACTTCGTCATCGACCTGGTACTTGAATCGCCCAGGTTGATGGTGCTGGCTGATTTTAATGCCTGGATTGACGATGAACTCTCGCAATTTGATCAGCACTTCCTCCAATTGATGTGTTCATTGGGCCTCTCACAGGTGGTTACCTCTGCCACTCATAAACATGGCCATTCACTGGATCTGGTCTCCTGCTGGGGTTGAGGCTCCGGTCGTGGGGTGGGAACCAGTCAGACGGCTCTGACCACCACACTGTGAGATTCATCTTGCACCCTCTGCGAGGGGCCTACCCCAGTGGAGATGGTCAAGTACTGCCCTTACAGGATGTTACTCCCATGGCCTAAATGCAGTTCTTGACCTATCAGAATTTCCTGTTGAGCTCAACTCAAGTGATGGTGCAAGCTTATAATAAGGCTGTCACCTCTGCTTTGGATTTAATTGCTCCCACCCGTGTGCGTCCTCTCTCCCTTTGCCCTCGATCCCTCTGGTTTGATCAGGATCTGAGGAAGTTGCGGTGATTAGGTCACAGGTTGAAGAGATGCTGGTGAAAGTCCGGCTTAGATGCCAACCATCTTAGACTCCTAGAGCATTATAAACTCTATCAGTCAGCAATCACTCATAAGAAGGCAGTGTTCCTGTCCGGAGAAATTGCTGCTGCTCAGAATCGACCAGCCCAGCTCTTTCAAACTGTAGACAGGCTGTGTAATCCAGCCTGTCTGCAGGTCCGTCGAGCCTTTTCACAGATGCAGTATGTGGAGCTTGCTCGATTCTCTGCAGATAAGGTGGCCGACATCAGGGCCGAGATTTGCGCTGCACCCTCCATGGGAGTTGTGGCGGTCCAGCCTGCAGTCGCATGCACACCGTTCGCCTGGAGTTCCTTCAAAAGGCCAGAAATCAAGGATGTTATGAGGATTGTCCAGGGTATGCGTACCACAAGTTGCAGTTTAGACCCGGGTCCCACCGGCCTGATCATGGGCTGTGGGGAGGTCATCTTCCCGGTTCTAGCTAGGATAGTCTGGTGCTCCTTGACTCTGGTGATATCCCGCCTCCCTGAAGGAAGCGGTGGTGACACCAGTGTTGAAAAAGCATCTTTGGACCCACGACTCTCATCTAACTATCAGACCTATCTCGAACCTCCCCTTTGTTGGGAAGGTAATCGAGAAAGTGGTGGCAGCCCATTTGGACAACCATTTAGCCATCCATAACATCTACAATCCTCTTCAATCAGGTTTTCAAAAGAGGCACAGCACTGAGACTGCGCTGATTCGGGTCCTCAATGATCTCCTGATGGCGAGAGACCAGAAAAAACGGTCCATTTTGGTCCTTCTGGATTTGTCAGCAGCATTTGACACCGTAGACCATAGGGTGTTGCTTGAGCACCTGAGATGCATCTGTTGGTTATCGGGTTTGGTGCACAGATGGTTTACCTCCTTCCTCACAGGTAGAACTCAGAGGGTGGTATCAGGGATATTTTCCTCTGATCCTACCGCTCTGACCTGTGGGGTGTCTCAGGGCTCTGTGCTGTCCCCCATGTTGTTTGCGGTGTATATGCTTCCCCTTGGAGACATTGTAAGACGATATGGGCTGGAGTTTCATTGTTATGCTGATGATACCCAGCTCTATCTGTCTTTTACTCCTGACCAGAATAGAGCACTCTCAGTGTTAAACACCTGTCTCAGCGAGATCCAGGATTGGATGAGGTCCAGCTGGTTGAAGTTGAATTCTGGGAAGACGGAGGTGATGATTGTGGATCCCGGCTGCCGGATTGAGGGGTTGGGGGCACTTCAAACCTCTGGTTTATTCCTGGGGGATGTGGAGCTCCTGACCTCTGAATGGATGCGAGACCTGGGGGTGATCCTTGATGATCAGCTGACATTGCGTGCGCAAGTGTCGGTGGTTGTTAAGGTATCCTTTTACCACCTTAGGAACATCACCAGGATCAAGCACCTTGTTCCGTCCGGCCACCTACCCACACTGATCCATGCCTTGTGACCTCGCTTGACTATTGCAACTCCTCTACTTTGGGCTTCCTGGTTGATATCCCGCTTGCAGCTAGTGCAGAACCAGCGGCTCGGGTTGTTAATGGGGACCTCACGCTCTCTCATATTACACCGTGCTCCGGGATCTGCACTGGCTACGGTTCAGTGGCGGATCACCTTTAAAGTCGGATTACTGACATATAAAGCCCTACACGGTCTGGGCCCTGATTATCTGAAAGATCTTCTGGTGCCTTACCTTCCGACGTGACCACTCCGCTCAGCCAACGAGGGGTTGCTAGAGATCCCGAGGGTAGCTTTAAAATCTTCCGGCGCCCAAGCTTTTATGTTCGTGGCACCGACCCTCTGGAATTCTCTACCACATTGGATTAGAGAGTGCATGACAGTGGAGGGTTTTAAAAAGGGCCTAAAATCTTTTTTTATGGAGTAAGGCATTTGGAGGTGATTTGGATGCCGATTAACGCTCTGTATTTAATTTGGTTTTTAATCTGTTTTATTATGTTTTTATGTCCGTATTTTATTGTAATGCACCTTGATTTTAAGAAAGGTGCAAAGAAATAAAGCTTATTATTATTATTCATTAAGAGGACATTGTAGGTGCTCCCCACCAGAGGCAGAGATGGCACCAGCCCAGGCTGAGACTGTGGAGGGTACTGAGTCTGACTCCGAAAGCATGATCATCATCGAGTCAAAAGATAAGAGAAATATATAACAACGATAAGAATAACTGATTACCTGGTGTATGGGGGGCATTGCCTGGCTGAGGCCGTTGAACTCGTCAGTGTGCTAACTTGTGTGCAGCTGGTATCAGAGAGGTATACCGTTCATGTCTATGGCTTTATTTGGGCTGTAGCTCCACAGCCAGTATCCAGTACATGGTCTGCGGGGGTGGGGGATTGAGATGCAGAGGCCATCCTAGTCCATGGCTTTACTAGGCCTGTAACTGTACATTCAGTACTTGGTGTATGGCGGGGGGACATTGTCTGGCTGAGACAGTGCAACTCCTCTGTGTCCTAACTTCTGTACAGCTGGTATCAGGAAGGTATACCATTGATGTCCATGGCTTTAGTTGGGCTCTGGCTCTGCACTGAGGATCCAATACCTGATCTGTGGGGATGGGGGCATTGCCTGGCTGAGATTATGAAGCTCCACAGTGTCCTAACCAGTGTGCAGCTAGTAGGGGAAAAGTATACTCTTGAAGTCCATGGCTTTACTTGGGGTGTGGCTGTGCACTCAGGATCCAATACCTGCTGTGTGGGGGGTGGGGGCATTGTCTGGCTGAGGCCATGCAATTCCTCAGTGTCCTAACTTGTGCAGCTGGTATTAGGGAAATATATCGTTCATGTCCATGGCTTTAGTTGGGCTCTGGCTCTTCACTGAGGATCTAGTACCTGGTCTGTGGGGGGGTATTGCCTGGCTGATGCTGTGTGACTCCTTAGTGTCCTAAGTTGTGTGCAGCTGCTGTCAGGGAGGTATACCATTGTTAGCTATCACTTTAATTGGCTGTAGCTCTACAGTCAGGATACAATACCTGGTGTAAGAGGGGCGAGGGCATAGCATGACTGAGGCTGTGCAACTGTTCAGTGTACTAACTCATGCACCTGGTATCAGGGAGGATTACCATTGATGTCTATAGCTTTAGTTTGACTGTCTCTGTACTCAGGATCCAATACCTGATCTGTGGGGGGGCATTCCCTGGCTGAGGCCGTGCAACTCCTCACTGTCCTAACTTGTGTGCAGCTTGTATCAGGGAGGTATACCGTTGATGTCTATAGCTTTACTTGGGCTGTAGCTCTGCACTCAGGATCCAATACCTGGTCTGTGGGGGGTTGGGGGCATTGCCTAGCTGAGACAGTGCAACTGCTCACTGTCCTAACTTGTGTGTAGCTGGTATCAGGGATACCCACAGAGAACTGTTGTAAACATATGTAACTGCCAAAATTCATTAACATTTTTCTATGACAATGTTAATCTTTACACTTCATACTATTATGTCATAGTAACATGGCAACACAGATTAAAGGCAATGCCAGTTCAGATTTACATTGACATAGAAATACCATCTGTATTCTGAAATGTATATATTTTCTTTCTAGGGGTCGGGGAGACTGAGGAACATTGGCCATTGCATGCGGTGAAGCAGGAGACTGACAGCAGTGCTGAACGTAAGTGTTGTAATCAGGGCTCTAGATAAGATTTTTTGGGATGAGTACCTGTACTCCTCATTTTGAAAGTGAGGTGAGTAAAAACAAAATTCAGATGTGTACAAATGTCTTGCTAGAGTGGACTGAGGAGTACATTTATTAAACAAATGTAGTTTTTTACTAGATAAGAGTTTCAGGTGCCAACAATGCTCCAAATAATGTTGGCAGGTAGGAATTTACTCACCAGTTTTAAAACAGTGAGTAAAACAAAAGTGGGATGCACACTAGTGCCGTAAATCTGGCAAAAAAATGTTCCTTTTGAATCACCAGTTATGTTATGAAGCACTATTCTTTGGCGTGTGGAGTATTTACAAATGTTGGATGAGTACTGGTACACATTAAAAAAATTTCTGAAGAGTATTTCTTAAATGAGGTGAGTAAAATAGGCCGGTACACACCTTATCTGGAGCCCTGGTTGAAATATAGTGCACACAGTTGTGGCAAACTTAAAAACATAGTGCTTATACATCTTCTTTTCTATTTGGTGGTTAAATGGTGTCTAATACCTTATATTCAGCTGATATCAATGGAGAGATAACATCTCTTGATGTTTAACATCGTTAGAGACAATGATTTGATGATACAATTAGGAATGTCCTTCAGTATGAGAGAATGTAGTCTTAGGAGCCATGGGTTTCAATTACATAGATACATAGACAGTGTTGGCAGATAAGGGCCTATGGCCCACCCAGTCTGCCCATATGAGCTTGTAAGTTCAGTTTATGTTTTCCTAGAAGTCTGTTGCCCCTTACCCCTGACCTCCAGAATTCCTTTATGTCTATCCCATGCATTCTTAAATCCCGTGATTGTTTCAGCCCCCACCACTACCTCTGGCAGGGTGTTCCATTGTCCACCACCTGTTCTGTGAAGAAATTCTTCCTCATGTTTCCTCTGAATCGTCCTCCTTCAACTTCATCCCATGCCCTAGTCCTGGAACATCTTTTGCTTAAAATAGTGTGTATTCCTGCACCCTGTTCCTCCCTGTAAGATACTTGTATGTCTCTATCATATCCCCTCTCTCCTCCTCTCCTCCAGAGAGTACATTTCAGTTCCTTCAACCTGTCTTCATAGGACTTGTGATGCAATCCATGCACCATCTTTGCTGCCTCCTCTGAACCTTTCTACCCTGTCTATGTCCTTACATAGGTATGGTCTCCAGAACTGTACACTGTGCTCCAGGTGGGGCCTCACTAGTGTCTTGTATAGCAGAATTATGACTCTCCTTTTCCTGCTGGTGATGCCCTGCCTATACATCCCAGCATCCTATTTGTTTTACCTGCTTCCTTGTCACACTGTTTCCTACCTTGAGGTCATCAGAGATGATAACCCCAAGATCCCTTTCCTGCTTGGTGCATGCTATATCCTTACCCCCAACTGATATATTGTGCCAGGTTTTGTGCCCCATATGCATTATCTTGCACTTCTTTGCATTGAATTTCAACTGCCAAACCCTGACCATTCTTCAAGTTTCTGCAGGTCCTTTCTCATTCTGTCTACACCCTCTGGTGTGTCTACTGTGTTACAGAGCTTTGTGTCATCAGCGAACAGTGAAATTCTGCCTTCTAGGTCCTGCGCAATGTCACTGATGAAGATGTTGAATAGGACCGGTCCCAGCACTGATCCCTGTGGTATCCCACTGCTCACTCTTCCCTCTGTGGAGCGACAGCCATTTACCACCACCCTCTGTGTCCTGCCACCCAGCTAGTTACCTACCCACCACACTACTGCCCTGCCCACACCCATATTCCCCAGTTTGTGTAATTAGCACCAACTTATCCCAAAGTAAACACTAGACATTCTTTTTTTACACAATGAACTATATCAAAATGGAATAAATTACCCAGATATTTGTTGGAAACAGATAATGTGGAAACTTTTAAAGGTAAACGTAACCTTGATAAATTTTTATTAAACAAGGTATAAGGTTATCCAGATACTGGAGATGTACTTTTATGGGCTAAAAGCCTTCTGTACATCTAACACTCTTAGTAGTATGCCTTTACTTGGGATATGCCTCTGCACTCAGGCTCCAATACCTGGTCTAGAAGGTGTGGGGACATTGCCTGGCTGATGCCGTGCAGCTCCTCAGTGTCCTAAGTTGTGGTCAGCTGGTATCAGGGAGGTGCAACATTAATGTTTACAGCTCCTATCAGGTGAACATTGCTTCAATGTTTGTCGCTGTAGTATGAATGTGACTCTGCACTCAGGATCCTGTACCTGATCTTGGCGGGTGCGGCACTGTGGCGGACAGCATGCAAGTACTCAGTGTCCAAACTACTGTTCACCTGCTGTCAGGGGGATATTACATCAGTATTTATACCGTTACTTGCTATGTCGATCTGCACTCAGAATCCCGTACCTGATCTTTTTTGGGGGGGAGCACTCTCCGGCTGAGGCATGCAAGTAGTCAGTGTACTAACTTCTAATCAGCTGCTGTCACAGGGATACTGTATTCTATCAATGTTTATGCCTTTACTTGTGATGTGCCTCTTCAGTCAGCATCCTATACCTAATGTTGTGGGGTGGGGGGGCACTCTCTGGCTGATGCCATACAACTAACATACTCAGTATCCTAACTTTTTTCACCTGTTATTAGGTGGATATAACATCAGTGTTCATGTCTTTACTTGGCGTATGCCTCTCCGGTCAGGCTCCAATACGTGCTCTAGGGGGAGTGGGGACATTGCCAGGCTGAGGCCGTGCAGCTCCTCAATGACCTAACTTGCATTCACCTGGTATCAGGGAGGTGTAACGTTAATGTTTATGGCGTCCATATTAATGTAGTTCTGCACTCAGGATCCTGTACTTGATCCTGGGGGGGTACTGCCTGCTCAGGCTGTGCAAGTACTGAGTGTCCTAACTTCCATTCATGTGGTATAAAGGATACAATATAAATGTTTCTGCCTTTTCTTGGGATGTGGCTCTGCAGTCGGTGTCCTGCACATTATCTTGTGGGTTGGGGCGCTGTTTGACTCAAGCCATGCAAGCACTCAGTGTACTAACTTTTGTTTAGCTGGTATCAGGGGGATATAAATGAATGTTTATGCCTTTACTTGTACTATGGCTCTGCACTCAGGATCTTGTACCTGATCTTGGGGGGGGTGCTGACTGTCTGGCCGATGGCATGCAAGTACTCAGTGCAGGGGTCGATCTTAACATTGTTTTACTAGTCCAAACACTAGTGCAGATTGACCAAGGCTAGTGCAGATAACTCTCTACTTGCCCATCTTGACTAGTGCAGGTTTTCATGGCTGTTAATGAAATTAAAGTCTCTACTTTAGCAGGCTCTATTTCTCATGCTAATCTCTCTCAATGTTCCAGATGGCCTGGTGTGATTAACAGCTCATTAAGATCTGCAATTACCTGGCAGTTCTAAAGGGGGTCCCACAAAAGGCTCAATGTGAGTCATTATCACTCCAGTGTTAGGACTTTCAGCTAGTGTCCAGGGTGTGATCAAGAGTAGAGTGCTGTTAAGTCACTAGCTTCCAGTTTTCTGAATGTGTCTCTGTCTACCAATTTATCCCACATTTTTAAGACAAGTACCCCTTATTTCTCTACATTTTGAGTGTCTGTTTCCAACATTTCAGTGACAAAATGTGAAGAGGTATACAGAGTCGGCCCTGCAGGTGGTGGGTTTTATCCCAGCCTCAACATAACTTCCCTCTCCCCTCCAAATCTCTCAACTCTGTTCTTTCCCTAGACACCACTGCAGACCAGACTCTGAAATGACCATTCACAGATCCACAGCTGCCATTACTGGCAAGTATAGGGGATCCCCAGCTCTTTTAAATGGACCATGCCAGCCAACACTATCCATATGTCCCACCCTTACCCCACCCAGCATGTCCTATCATCCTAAAAACAAAGCTTTGGAACATGTATGGTATAAAAAAAAAAACCTTAATAAAATACATCATTTGAAAGCTTAAAATAGGCATTCCCGGGGTGCACACAGATCATCCAATATAAAAACAGAGATAGTACAGCACCATGCCTGTATGCTGTTTCCTCTGAGCTGATGAAAGGTCAGTGTTAAAGAAAAAATTGGTCATTGTTGGCAGCACAGTATATTGAAATCAATGCTTTTAAAAATAAAAATGTAATAGTTTTCTATTTCCCAAGCCTCTTAGGTTTGTGTAGCTCCCACTCCAAAGAAATCTTAGATGTGCTTCTGGCTCACTTGAGACTGTACAAACACTTTCAGAAGTGCAGGTCTTCAGTTGACTATAGGGTGGGGGCTGAGAGTGTCTTTCTCTGCCTGACTTTGTTCATTGCCCTGTGTGTGGTGGTGAAAGTGTGGTGAGGTGCAATGTTGATGTCAGCTATTGTGTGTGCAGAGCCAGGACTGCTTGATTGAACATTTACTGTTGTGATGTCCTCTTGTTTGGTTTTGGTGGTGGTGGTGGTGGGGGAGGCAGGAGCAGAATGAAGAAGAGAGGAGGCCATTGTACAAAACAATGGGGAGGGGGTTTACTGTGTGTGATAGCACTGCAGTCTTTTCTTTCTGCTGGGGAGCGGGAAGCAATGTGGGAGGAGGATAAATGTGCAATGTGCAATAATCGGAGTATTTCTTGGTTTGCTTTGTTTCCTGTATAAGTGATAAAAATGTGCCATTATAATTAAGGGCTAGTGCAACTATCTGAGGGCTAGTGCAGTTGTGAATCAACTTGCTCTGCTGGCTAGTGCAAAAAAAGGTTAAGGTTGACCCCTGTGTTCAGCAACCCCACTGAAGGTAGAGGTAGTTCTGGAGGACTGGAGGAGGGCTGATGTTGTCTCTCTGCACAAGAGTGGCAGCAGGGAGGAGGCTAGTAACTACAGGCCAGTCAGTCTCGCATCAGTGCTGGGGAAATTAATTCAGACCCTGCTGAAGGAGAGACTGACGGTGCACCAGGGGGCATACAGGCTGCAGAACTACCACCAGCATGGATCCACAGGGGGGCGATCATGCCAAACAAATCTCATAGATTTTTTGACTGGGTGACTAGGGAACTGGATCAGGGGAGGGCAATGGATGTGGCCTACCTGGACTTAGACATAGACATAGACTTCAGAAAGGCCTTTGACACAGTGCTGCACAGGAGGCTAGTAAAGAAACTATGCAGCCTGGGGACTTGGGGGAGAGAGGGAAGAAGAGTATTAAATTAGTTGAAGGCAGGGAGGCAGAGGGTGGTGGTAAATGGCAGACACTCTGGGGATGACAGACCAACTAGTGAGGTACGACTACAGGGATCAGCACTGGGACAGATCCTCTTCAATCAATCAACCAAACTTTATTTAACCAGGCAGTTACCAGGCTCTTCAGTGTCTTCATACGTGACATTTCTGAGGAATTGGGGGAAGGAGTCTCTCTTTGTGATGGCACAGAAATCTGCAACAAGCTAGATACTCAGAAAGAGGTGGAGAGAATACAAGGGGATCTGGGTAACCTAGAGAATGATCTATGGAGTGTCCACTAGGTTTCAGTGCCAGAACAGGCAAAGTCATTCACTGTGGGCAGGGAAACCCAAGAACTGTGTATAAGATGGGGGGAAGTACTGATCATCACACAAGAAAGAAACCTCATGGTACTCCTCTCCAATGATCCAAAAGTGGCAGGTCAGAGTGACAAGGGAGTAGGCAAGGCTAGTGGGATGCTAGGGTGCACAGGGGAAGGGACTTTCAGCAGGAGAAGGGAGGCAGTGTTGCCACTGTATCACTCACTAGAGAGACCCAATCTAGAGTACTGTACTGTATCCAGTTCTGGAGGCTGCACCTCTGAAAGGACACGGAGATGGTAGAAGCAGTCAAGAGGTCAAGAGAAAGGCTACCAGAACCGAGGAGGGGTTGCACAAAAATCCATATCAGGAGAGGTTGCAGGATTTCAACATGTACTCCCTGGCAGAGGGGAGAATGCGAGGGGATATAACTGAGCTACGTATTTCACAGGGGTGAAGAATGTGCAGATGGAGAGTCTCTTTCAGAGGAGAAAAGGTACCAGAAGGGGGGGCATTTAAGAGGGATGTGAGGGGACTTCCAGTGACATCATGCACTAGGCAACAGCTCGGGTCGTGAGGCTCCCCTCGGTACCAAGTATATACCTCACCTTTTAAAGCCTAAAAAAAACAACAGAGGCAATTAATTATACACCCGACGTAGCAAAATGGCTAAAAAAGGGGGTGACTCCGTCCGTGGTTCGCCAAGATGTCAGAATGAAGAGAGATCCCAGGAAGAAGATTCGGAGAGCGGGGACTCGCGGGCATCTTCGGCCTCCCGCCAAGGCAAAGCGCAGGCCGATCAGGTCCCGCTCTCTATACTGCAGAGGCAAATGACCCAAATGCTGGCAGAGATCCGAGATTTTCAGAAAGAAATGTGGGCGACGGTTTCCGCCCTTCGAACTGATATGAGTAAGCTTGAGAAACGGCAAGATGAGCAGGAAGAACAGCTAACTGCCACAGACAAGAGAGTTGGGGAGACGGAGTTGTGCAATTGTCCAGCTGCATACACAATTGAGAGGCCTCCAGAAATGGGCGGAAGACGCAGAGAGTCGGAGCCGCCGAAATAATATCAGGCTGTCGGGGCTCCCAGAGGGAACGGAAGGCACTGAAATAATTCCTTTTGTGCAGAAACTGCTGAGAGAAACCCTAAAGTTTCCCGAGGAGATCTCGCTGGAAATGGAAAGAGTGCATCGCACGCTCGGCCCTAAACCGGCAGCAGGTGCACGGCCCCGCACACTGTTGATAAGATTCCTCAGACATCAAGAAAAGGAAAAAGTACTACACACTGCTTGGAGACAGGGATCAGTCTGGTATGAGTCGGACAGATTATTTTTTGAAAACGACTTTGCTCCCGAGGTAATGGCGCGTAGAAGGGCCTATATACCAGTCATGAGGGCGCTTAAAACGGCGGGAGTGCGTTTCAGGACACTATACCCCTCGTGAATCATGATCCACTTTAAGGAGGGGCCCCACACGTTTGATAATGCAGCCGCGGCAGTCAATGAGCTTAAATCAAGGAAAATAGAGATCCCTCAACAGCGATCGGGGACTGCAGCCACCCCTGCCTCTAAGTTGGCCCAGAAAATGTGGAATGCGGGCCAGCGGGATTCCAGACATCGCCAGAGCCTTGAGGCCATACAATCAATTGTAAACACTCTGAAATCCAGACCCAGTGGTTCATCAGAGAAAGCAATGCCAGGGCCAAGCACTTGAACTGTCTGCAAGTATCAACCTGGACTTTGCCAACTCAAAAATGCTGTTATAATAGATAGACTAGCCACAGATAAAGATTTAATTTGACTGCTGTTAAGTTTTGATGTGGGTAGGATATGAGGGGGGTGAAAAAGTGCGGAGTGGGTTCTTTTTTTCTTTCTTTCTGGGACATGTGGATAGGTTTCAGTATGAGAGAGGGGGGTGCTGGGGAGCTTGGGGGCAGCCGGGTCGAGAGCAATCTAGGTGGAAGCGGGTGTTGGGCTTTCCGTGGAAATTCGGAGCAGCGAGGTGTAAATCAAAGTGTCAGCAGCCACGCACATTCTCGAGCAGCCGCACTCCATGGCAAGGTTGTTGGGGGGGGCTGCAGCTTCGGCTGGGCTTGTGTGTGCTGTGGGACAAGGTGTTGTACTGGGGGTTCCGATGTGAGGGGGAATGGAGAGGGGGCTCAACTTGGCGGATGGGGGAAGGGAGGGATCTCGGGAATGATTACACTTGTGTCCCAGTGGATTGGGTGGTGCATTGTCAGCTCGGGGCCTGAGCTGGAGAGACGGCCGACTTGGCAGAGGTGCTGGAAGGAGAGGCCTTGAGGCCGATGCGAGTGGCATCCAATGCGATAGTCGCTCGCATTGGCTGGACTGGACTGGTTTGAGTAGGCCTTTTGACGCCAGCAACTAAGCTTCCACCAATCAGCACGAAGAGCGGGTCGGAGACTGGCCGCACCACAACTAGCCGAGAATGCAAGAGGAGGTTGGGGGGGTGCTCATGCTCGAGAACTGAGGGATGGCACGTCATGGGATGTGGGGCTTAACGGAAGTTGGGTCCAGGTGTGTGGAGGAGGGATGTGGACGTTTAGTGATGAAGTGGGTAACGTGCCACTCCTTCGCCTGACCTCATGAGCTCTACACACTCTGAACTCCAGTACCAGCTGGGTTGTCGCCATAAATGTTAAAACTACTGCTTTTATACTCGCGGAGGAAAGCCCACATGTGCAGTCAAAGGGAATGGGAGGGAGATTTGGGGGGAAGGGGAAATATGCTACTCACCCAGGTAAATGTAGGTTATATAACCTGGAGTGAGCAACTAATTATGGGAAGGGGGAAGGGAGGGAAACTAACCAGATGGAGGATGGAAGATATGCCAGACAAGAGCGAAGGAAACTATGGGGCTGGGAGGGAATACATACATAAGAGCACTGATGAAAAGGTTAAACAGAGTCGGGTAGGGGGTAATCTGTTATATGGTGCACAAAATCATGTGCGGGGGAGGAGGGGGGACTACCTATTGGTTAAGGCTGGATCAAATTAAACAGCTCACACTGGTTGGGTATCAACGGGACGTGGACTGTGGCCCTAATCCTCGGGCCGTGGAGGTGACGCTCTTCCCCCTAGAGGCTCTGAATATGCGGTGGGGGAGCTCTCCCCTGGATGGCCATGACGTAATGGATGTGGGGTTGGCCCTCGGGAGGGCAGAGCAGGGGATCACTCCGAAACCGGGACTAACAACCTCAGCAGAGGGTTCCACGATAGAGATACTGGGCCATATGTCTGCGGAGTTCCCTGAGATTGATACCGGTGTGAGGGCATGGGAACGCATCCCCACAGATGGGGATTCTATCAACCCAGGGGGGCTCTGGGACAGGATGGCAAAGGCCGGGTCACAAGTTGGGATAAACCCAACTGGATGGGTGAAGGGTGTTCTTTATTCCGTCTCCACGGCGGAGACCCCTCTATGTCCACTAAAGCCTACGGGGGGAGCCTATGGCCCTGTCGTGACTGTCACCTACTACCCTTTACCTTTTTCCCATTGGTACCTTAGTACCTTAGGCCCTGAATAAACAAGGGCTGTTTAGGTAGGGTTATACACCCACCTTTGGATCGGGGCTCAGCCCAGATTGGTGGAAGTGCCAGTAGTAGATTAGCTGACCAGGTTGGTCAATAGGGGGTTTACTATGTACCTGTTACTTGTTGGTTTATGTTTCTTGCTTTGTTGGTATTGTTGTGACTGTTTAGGAGTCACCGAATATGTACAGTGCAGAATACAGTCACAAGCTCTGAATGGTTATGGGGGAGCCTCATGGGGACTAGGAAGCCTGGCATTGCTTACATAAGGATTTCATACAATGTGCAGGCCCACACGCTGAAGCTGTTGTCCCTTAATATCAAGGGCCTTGCCTCACCCATTAAGAGATCTAGGGCTTTAGCCTATATTAGAAAGTCAAAGGCTGATGTAGCTTTCCTCCAAGAAACGCATATGAACCCCGCTGAGCATAATAAATTAGCTAAACTGAGTAGGGGACAAGTGTTCCATTCATCCTGTAGAGATGGCAGAAAAAGAGGGGTAGCTATCATTATATTACCGCATACTCCACTTCAGGTGGAGACCACCTGGTCCGACCCAGAAGGCCGACTGGTAATTGCCCAGGGGAAAATTAATGG
The DNA here is from genome assembly GCA_016271365.2 of Neoceratodus forsteri. NCBI lineage: Eukaryota > Metazoa > Chordata > Ceratodontiformes > Ceratodontidae > Neoceratodus > Neoceratodus forsteri. The sequence goes on along the minus strand of JADMNL010000038.1, from coordinate 12,760,506 downwards.
TGTAGAGGTAACACTGGTGAATGTGTACCTTCCGCCAGGCACAACGGTGTCAAGGCTGAGACCCTTATTGGACAAGATAATTCAGAAGACCAGAGGTATCCTCATGATGGCGGGTGATTTTAATCTCACTATGGTCCCTCGGGATGATTCCACCAGCCAGAGACCTCAAAAGCAAACGCCCACTCAAAAGTTTTTTAGCAAGTTTATATCGGAGATGGGCTGGTGGATGTGTGGGAAATTACACCCAACTGCAAAAATTACTCTTATTATTCACCGGTGCATCACACCTATTCACGAATAGATCATGCATACACTCAAATAGAAAATTTAAGCATCGTGCTGGATGCCCAATTGGGAGATATATCTATTTCAGATCATGCTCCCTTGACAACTCATTGGGACTTAGGTCTTCGGCCGAGAAACACGAAGTGGCGACTGAACCCATTCCACTTGCGATCAAAACAATTTCAGGAATTTCCGTCAGATAAAATTACAGAAATTATAAAAGACAATCCGCCTCAGGATTCTGCACCCTCAGTACACTGGGATACAATTAAAGCAGTCCTTAGAGGACATATAATTAAATATACGACCGAATTAGGGAGGCAGCGGACGGAATGTAGGACTAAACTAGAAGACACTCTGCACTTCCTTCAAATGGCACACCAGCAGGGGGATAAGTCAGTCCTACCCCAGTTACAACAAGTCAGACGAGAGTTAGATGTGTTAGTTCAGCAACAAACTGAAATTGCTTTAACCTTCCTGAGGCAAAGATTTTATGAAGTAGGCCCGCGAGCTACGCGTTTGCTCGCATATCAAGTGCGTAAACAGAAGAAGGGTGCAACTATTGCATCCATTAGGCATCCCATTGGGGTCAGCTGTTATCCCAATTACATGACATTGTGGATGCTTTTACAGCATACTACAAAGCCTCTATACCCGGAGAATACCGCAGACAGCAGTTGATGGAACACTTAGACTCGATATCCCTCCCGACACTCTCTGAGACACATAGGGAGGACCTGATGAGACCCATCACGGAATCAGAGGTGGCTCAGGCCATAACCAAGGTGAAATCCTTGAAGGCCCCAGGGCCAGACGGTTACGGCTCAGAGTTCTATAAGGCGGTTAACATCCAGTCTGCTCCTCTGCTACTCTGAGTCTTCAATTTGGTTCTGAAGGGGCAACTCCCACCTCAATCGTGGTCCTATGCCACAATCTTAGTAATACCCAAGCCGGGTAAGAACCCCCTAGCCTGTGCATCTTATAGGCTGATATCTGTGCTCAACCAGGATTATAAAATATTTATGAACATACTGGCACACCGTATAGATAGGATACTTCCCCTCCTAATACACAAAGACCAGACGGGTTTTGTTAAGTCCCGCACCACAACGGATAGTATCAAACGATCTCTATATTTAGTACACCAGATGCAAGAGACCAGAGAACCGACAGTATTAATAAGCCTTGATGTGTAAAAGGCCTTTGATAGGGTCGCCTGGCCTATCTATATTTAACCTTAAACAAATTTGGTTTCCCCCCCTTATTCGTCCAGATGCTTCAGAACATATACTCAACCCCCAAAGCCTGTGTGAAGGTGAATGGGCACCACTCTGACTTCTTCCAGCTTCAGAGAGGCACCCGTCAGGGTTGCCCCTTATCACCCCTACTATTCGCCATAGTTATTGAACCTTTGGCTCAACAAATTCGGGAATCCCAGAGAATCCGAGGGATTGAGATAGGAGACACTGAACACCGTGTGGCTCTATACGCGGATGACATACTCCTATACCTTCAGAATCCTGACCTTGCGGTCCCAGCAGTGAGGCAGATTTTAGACTCTTATGGCGCAGTATCAGGATATAAACTTAACTTTACCAAAACGGAAATCCTTACCTTTAACTATGCTCCTGCGCAGAAAACCCGAGATACTTTACCGGGCAGATGGGACCTCCAGAAATTGAAATACCTAGGTATATACATCCCTAAAGATCCCACACAATATTATAAGCAAAACTATACGCCATTTGTCTTACAACTAAAACAGGACCTGCAGGCTTGGGCCACCCTGCCTCTTAACCTATCCAGGAGAGTAGACCTAATCAGAATGATAACCTTACCGAGAGCCCTATATCTATTTCAGAATATTCTCTTATACATTCCACTAAAAACGTTTAATGAAATAAACCATCTAATAAGGAAGTTTATATGGGCCTCCCAAAAACCTCGTATCCGCTTAAAGATACTTTCCCTCTCACGCCAGGATGGAGGTATAGCTCTGCCTGATTTAATGCTTTACCAACAGGTGACCACCCTTACACATATAATGACCCGACAGATTGGAACTAACACGCCGAACTGGCTTGATATTGAAAAGACCTTTATTAGTGATCAGGCATTCCTTAGGGCTCTATACCGACAGGAACCGGGAGGAAGAGCCCAACAAAGCCCTAATCTCTGGCTAGCAGCTCAATTTAAAAATTAGTACATACTTAAAAAATCTCAACGGTTGGCACCCTATCAGGCACTTATCTGCCCGATTTCATGCCTAACAGACTTCCCCCCTAATAGCACGGATGACAGGTTTATTCAGTGGGAGAGGCGGGGATTAAAATACCTCTCACAAATAATGTCACAGGGCAATGTCTGGTCGTATGCGGAGATCCAAAGAAAATTTCACCTATCACACAGAGATTTTTTCCGCTATCTCCAGCTGCGTCACTATATAGAGGGCCTCCCACGGGCGCTATGGAATCCTGAGGGATACCCTGCGCTAATTCAGTGCCAAACACAGCTAAACAGCGCAAGGACGTGTGAACATTTGATTTCACGGTATTACCAGGCTCTTAACTCACAAAGAGCCGCTCTCACTGAAGACATCCGTACACAATGGTTGCAAGAGACGGGACATCAGCTCTCTCTGGGGGAATGGAGACAGGCTTGCAGTTGGTCAGCCTGAGTTACTGGTTCGCATCAATGGCGAGAATTCACCTGGAAAGTTCTGGTCCGATACTTCCACTCCCCGGTGGTTACACGGCATTATACTCCGAACAATACAGTGGATTGTTGGAGGCAATGTGGGGAGCCACAGGCTAACCTATCTCATGTTTTGTGGCTGTGTCCGGCTCTCCGAGGATTCCTCACACAACTTGAGGCTCAGCTACAAGAACTGATTGACCCACAACTCCGGCTGTCCCTGGAGATGTTCCTGTTTCTAAATTTTCTCAGAGCCCTTAGAGGCCCAAACACCAGATACCTGCTTACTCTGCTCCTGACAGCTGCAAAGAAGGCAATCACTAGACAATGGTTAACAACAAAAATCCCTTCAGTCCAGGACTGGTGGGATATCACGAAACAAATTTATAATATGGAGAAAAGAACACATAACATAAATGAACAGGAAGAGAAATTCAAGGCCAGATGGACACGCTGGCAGATATACTATATGCTGAAAGACCCTGCCTTTACACCTTAGGAAATCTTCATTTAGGAACCTGTAGGGAATTATCGATGGAGAGGTTGATGGATGGTGTCCGGTTGCCCCGGCCTGTCTTCCCTGGTCCCTCGAGGGGTAGATGCCCACGCATTAAAATAGTTTGTGGGAGTTGGCCCGGACTAGTAGGGGCCCTAGGGCGGCTGAGTTGAAGGGGAAAAGGAATCAATTGTATAGTCAAATGATTGATATAGCTAGACTGTAACCCGAAATGGGAGATGGAGCAGGCAAAAGACAGGTGGTGCTCCCCCAGTCCCTCCCTATGGCGAGGAGGAGTCTGTCTGGATGCAGGTCTTGGATGCTAGGGCATCTGGGAAAAGCAGCCCATTACAACAGTGAGCTCACGCCTCTCGGGGGCTGATGCCCATATGCTTGATACCACCTGCAGAGGGATGTGTCTGAGAGTTACTTTGGGTCCTTAAGCTTGAAATAGCTCCTAGTATTAACCTTCCAGTCCCTGAAACTGAAAGTATAACCCAATAGTAGTAGTCGGTTGTTGTATCAAAGCAGACTAAGCAAATAACTGTACAATCGGACAATTAGCTACACAGGGGATGAATTTCATAGCATCACTGTTATTTGACTGTATATTATGAACTCTATGAAGGCTTATGTTATTATCTAAATATCGGTGACTTATATGTATGTATATAAGTTGAAATCTTAATAAAAAGAAGAATTATAAAAAAAAGAGGGATGTGAGGAAACATTTCTTCACAGAAGGGGTGGTGGACACCTGGAACAGCCTGCAAGCAGGTGCAGTGGGAGAAACCCAATGTTTATGTGCTAGTAATCCAACCCTGGTAAGAAACAAATCTCTCACAATTAATCATTTGTAGTTTCCAGTTGAACACCTTCCTGTAACTGATTTTCTGCACACATTTATACATGCTACCCAATCCCTTTTGTCTTTTTAAAGTTTTCCTTTGGTTGGTTTACACAGCAGCTCAGTGTTCCTTAACTCCAACTTCATGATCCACTGTTTCAGTCTCCAACACCACAGACTGCACTGTTCAGAAACACAAGCAGTTACTGCTGCTCTTCAGAGTTTGGGACTAGAAGAACAAAGGATATCTATCCACAGAAAACCAGTTCCCGCTGCAGCTCCCTGTGTGCTCAGCATTCCTTGTCTCCAGTTTCATGATCCACCGTTTCAGTCTTCAAAACCACAAACTGCACTGTTCAGAAACACAAGCTTCTGCTGCTCTTCAGAGTTTGGGACAGAAAAACAAAGGATGTCAATCCACAAAAAAAAACCAAATACCTCTGTGCTCCTTTCTCCAACAGTTTTCAGAGGCTAAGGTTTACTTCCTGCCTCCCGCTGTTATGTATCCCTTCCCAAACACCCACCCACCACTCAAAACAACTCATCAATATTCATAATGTGCAGCAGCAAGTGAAGCGAGAGGAATGGGTTGCTAAATATTTACAGTTACATGCTAGCAGATGCTGTTTTGACTTGTCACTGTTAGAGACAGTACTTTTATTTGTATTCAGATTCTGGTGGCTGCAAGGTACATTGAGATAAACAAAGCTTATTTCCAGAGATATCCTGGTGCTTTAAACTAGGAGATGAAAGTCAACAGTGTCAGTCCTTTTAAAACAGCTGATGACTTAAAAAATATTAGCATATACAATCTTTACATTTAATTCAGATTATATCACCTTTTCTTGCAGTTTACTGTTTTTAGTGATCAACTCTCAGACTATCTCACTATAAACTAGGAGATGCAGGTCAGCAGTGTCAGTCCATTTATAGCCAGCTGATGTCTTAAAAAAATAATTAGAAGATACAGTCTTTACTCTCAAGTATATCACATTTTCTTATAGTAGTTTACTGGTTCTCAGTATTTACTGGCCTGTTAATGGTTGAAGTTGCATGGTGTGGAACACATTTCAGAGTCGGACAGGAAATGACATCACACTGACAGCAGCTACAAGGGTGCAGTAGATTGAACCGTGGATATCATTTGTTCTCCAGACCAAAGGATTCTGAGTGCTGAAGAACTGAGGCTACTCAAAACTTCTGTATGGTTTTGAAACATTACCAGGAGGTGGTGTGTTGGAGACTGAAACACGGGATCATGAAGTTGGAGATAATTACTGACTGCAAGGATTACTGTGTCAGAGTGTGTTTTCTATTTTATTTTAACATCAGTTTAAAAACCTTTGAGCCAGGGGCTCATTTACAAAGGTACCTCGTCACATAGAAGACAAAGACAGAAGTACAGGAGACAACAATAGATCAGCAATACAGTTCAACAGTAGGTGTCAGTCAAGGTTACAAGTACTGCGGGACATAATACTATTATCAGCTAGTAAGCCTTGTTTAAAAAGGCAAGGCAGAAACTGGGCAACATGGGATCAGATTGCAATGTTTCAAATCAAAATAATTGAATTTCTACAGAAACAGATAGTATTGCAAGGCTTGCTGACAAACTGCTTTCTTTGTTTTGTTTTTACCTTCTCTGACCGGTGTATTACAGCTGCATTTGCGATCCTTATTCTCACTCTGCCATCAGTGGTAACCTATAGACTGCAAACAGGGGCGCTGCAGAGGGACCTTGTTTTCTGAGGACACGGTACCCATTAACGTACTGACATATAGACAGCAAACAGGGGAGCCGCAGAGGGACCTTGTTTTCTCTGGACACGGTACCCATTAACATACCGAAATACCGACAGCAAACAGGGGAGCTGCAGTGGGACCTTGTTTTCTGATGACATGGTACCCATTGTTCTCCTGAATCCAAAGGATCCCTAATGATTCTGAATAGTGCAGTTTTTAACTATCAGGAGGTGGAGTTAGAGGCTGACTGAAGATCATGAAGTTGGAGATGAGAAGAAAATCTGTTTACCTGTGCTGAAAACAAAAGGCAAAGCAGAAACTGTGCAGAGTAGGGTTATTTTATACTTACAAGCAGGCAGTGTTATTTCAAAGGCTTTTTGTTCTTTGCCAGACTATTTTGTTTATTTATTATACTTTCTTTGGGCTCAAGATTCTGGCTACATTTGCCATTACCCTCACTAACCTCCACCTACTAAAGGTAACCTTTACTTTTGTGTAGGTGGTGGAGGTGGGCCCGGGCTCTCCCAGCATGTCTAGGGTGTATCACTAGGGTTACTGTCACCTAGGAGGAGTCCTCCGTTAAGAAGCAAAGTACATTTACTTGGAGCCGACTCCATGGTGCCAGGCGAAGGCATTCACCTGGCCCACTGGTGACTTGGGTTCACTCCCGATCCGGGACATCAGGAGCGGAAGCCAGCAGGAAGAGATCCAGAGCATCCTTTGGACGCTCTCCTCCCATGGGGGTGGGTTGGAGCGCATCGCTATCTGGCTGTTCCTTGTGGCCATGTTCGGCCAAGACATGCTTTGTGCATGGATGACCACGTGCCACATGCACACCTATGCACGGACGCCACAGCATGCACTTGAGGTGGGTCAACAGAACAAGGAAAAAGCCACACAGCTACCTAGATGATGGCAACTCGCCCTCCTCACTTCTGCGTAGCCGGTTAGCCCTGATGCTGTACCCACCCCAGTAAATTTGGAAGCTGGTGTCATTGGGCACCGAGCGAGCCTCCCCACCTGGCCCCCTGCATAGGGGAGCTCCCCCCAGTGATTGGATACACCAGGACAACCGGGGTTAGGATAGCAGCAGCTGGGAGGTCGGAGCGGTGGAAAAAGGGCTTAGCTGCCTGAAGGAGTGTGTGGCTGGGCTGCACATCAGGGCCATAAATAGATGGGGAAAAACTAAAGTAAATTTACTTGACCTCCCAAGCATTGTGGTGACCTCAAGGCATCCACAAACACATGGCAGGGCTGCCTAGACTGCGGATTTAAGGGGGCTAACATAACTTGGAAAAAAACAAATGAAATGTCCAAACAGGAATTATTTGAGAAAACACAAAGGATCTTTTCTTTTCTTGAGCTCAGATGCAGTTATCCTTTTTCCAGCTGACACAGTTCATTTGTCGGTTACTGTAAGGTGGTATTTTACTGACACTTCTGGGTTGGAAACAACCCTGATGGGGTACTTTATTCACATCTTTCTGGCCTTGAGGAGGCACATTTACTCCTGGGGATCCCCACTCCTCAGATTGAGTGACAACCTAAACAGACTTTTGGTAGCCTATTTTCTTAGACATGAGCCACTGGGCTAATTCAGTCTCTCAGCTGTCAACATTTTGGTGCCAATTGATCCAGTGAGGGGTTTTTGGGGATCTACTCTGTCCTTCACAAAGCACATCCTTTCCTGATCCTCTTTTCCACTTTTTTATTTTACTTCTCAGTCACAGACTCCAAGCCCGATTGGGCATAGCTGAGGGGCCTACTGCGCACAGCACATCTTCATTATGGGCAGAATGGCCCACCCAAACATTTTCTGAGGTACCACTCCACTGCTGACTGGAACTGGCACCCTGTCAGGGATGAGTGTGGGCACTGCTGAGTACCACCCAAACCTGTACATCCAGTAAAGATTAAATATCACCTCAGATCTTTATCCCACAGCACTCTCTGATACGCTGTTCCTGAGTGCCACCCAAACCTGTACATCCAGTAAAGATTAAATAGCACCTCAGATCTTTATCCCACAGCACTCTCTGATACACTGTTCCTGAGTGTTACCCAAACCTGTACATTAAGTAAAGATTAAATATCACCTCAGATCTTTATCCCACAGCACTCTCTGATACGCTGTTCCTGAGTGCCACCCAAACCTGTACATCCAGTAAAGATTAAATAGCACCTCAGATCTTTATCCCACAGCACCCTCTGATACACTGTTCCTGAGTGTTACCCAAACCTGTACATTGAGTAAAGATTAACTATCACATTTAGATCTTTAGCCCACAGCACTCTCTGGCACACTTTCCCTCACAGACAGACCTCTGAACCGTTTTACAAAATGGATTTTTCTCCTTCTGCAGAGGGGCACTCCTCCAGGTCTTTGTTTGATGGCAGCTGCCAAAAATGAGCACATTTTCATGATGACAGCCTCTACTGAGAAACTTACAGATAATGGGTGCTATCACTATGTGTCAGGCACTAGCCTCCCACACACTGGTGCAGCAGAATCCATGCCTTCCGGCACAGAACACTGACTCCTCCCCTTTTGGAATGCCAGGGCAGATCAGCTGATCTTGTCCTTCATGGGTATAGAAACTGGCATCACACTAGAGGCTGAGAGACACTCTTAAAGGGATCTTCACATAACCCCGAAGGGGGTACATTTGCTTTGGACATTCTTCCCCTTACCCCATACCCTTAACCTCCTCCTGGTGGGCACTGCATTTCTTGACCAGGATACAGACCTCCTTCCCTCACTAAGTAGATTCATAGAATAGATTCATAGATCCATAGAAGTGTGATGGCTGAAAAGGACCGACAGGCCCACCCAGTCTGCCCATTTGTCTAGCTATCTGCTAGGACATGCTCCCCCCAACCCTCAACACTCCCCTGTGACTGTCCCATGCCTTTTTGAAGCCTTCCAGTGTTGCTTCTCCAACCATCCCATCCGGGACCCTATTCTAGTTATCCACCACCCTCTCTGTGAAATAGTACTTCCTAAAGTTATCCTTGAACTGCCCCCTGTCCACCTGAAAGCAATGCCCTCTTGTCCTCTGATTTCTATTCAGCTGGAAGATGCTTTCCACTGGCACCCGGTTTATACCCTTAAGATACCTGAAGGTCTCAGTCATGTCCCCCCTTCCTCCTCTGTTCCAGGGAGTACATGTTTAAATCTCTCAGCCGTTCTTCATAGGACAGGTGGCTGAGCCCCTTTCCCATCTTCGTTGCTCTCTTCTGTACTCGCTCTAGCCTCCTTACATCCTTTTTGAGGTATGGCCTCCAGAACTGGACTCCATATCCCAAATGCAGTCTAGCCAGATGGGTGTACAAGGGTACTGTGACCTCCCTTTTTCTACTGGTGATCCCCCTTTTGATGCATCCCAATATTCTGCTGTCCCTAGCTACTGCACTCCCAGCAGTGCCTTTCCACCTTCAGGTCCTCCGATATCATGATGCCTAGGTCCCTTTCTTGTTCCGATACATCCAGATCTGTGCCCCCCATGCTGTACCCTGCCCTCTGATTCCTGTAACCAAGATGCATGATTTGACACTTTTCTGTGTTGAATGAAAGCTGCCACCTCTTTGACTATGCCTCGATCCTCTCAAATCTCTCCTCATTCTTTCTACCCCTTCCTGAGTGTCTACCCTATTGCATATTTTAATATTGTCTGCAAACAGACTCACACCCTCAAGGCCCTACACACATGTCTCCTACAAATAGATTAAACAGTAGGGGCCCCAGCACCGATCCCTGAGGGACCCCGCTTCTGACCATGCCCTTTCTGGATGCCACCTCATTTATAATGACCCTCTGCCTCTTGTCCCCCAGCCAGCTTCCCACCCATTTAACCACCCTCTGCCCCAGCGCCAGGCATGACATTTTATACAGCAGTCTCCTGTGGGGCATGGAGTCAGTTGCCTTATTGAAATCCAGATAAGCAACATCTACTGCCCTCCCCTGATCTAGTTCTTTGGTGACCGTGTCAAAAAACTCAATCCGATTTGTTTGACAGGATCTGCCCCTTGTAAAACCATGTTGACGTGGATCCATCAGACCTCTTTCCTCCAGGAAGTTGGTGATCCTGACTTTCATTAGTTTCTCCATGACCTTGCCTACCACTGATGTCAAGCTCACGGGCCTGTAATTTCCCACCTTCTCCGTCCCTTCCCCCTCATGCAACAGGACCACATATGCCTGCCTCCAGTCTTCCGGTACCACCCCAGACTCCAGGGACTTATTGAAGAGTGCAGTCAGTGGTATTGCCAGTATCTCCTTTAGATCCCTTAACACCCTCGGGTGCATCCCCTCTGGCCCCATTGCCTTGTCAGCCTTCATGCAGCCTAGTTCTCCCAAAATTTTCTCCACCCGGAATGGACTCGTATCCACTTCTCCTGCCTTAGCTTTTCCTGCTCTACTGCCTACGCCTTCTTCTTCTTCCCAAGTGAACACAGAGCAAAAATAGTTGTTTAGTAGTTCTGCTTTTTCCCTGTCCCTTTGTATCAGCTCTCCTTCTTTTGTTTTTAACTGTAGTATTCCCTGTCTAGTCTTCCTCCTTTCACTGACATATCAAAAAATGTCTTATTCCCTTTTTTGACCCCTCTAGCCATGCGCTCCTTTGTCTGTGCCTTTGCCCTCCTTACCTCCACCCCGGCTTCTCTCTGGCTCACCTGGTGTCTTCCCCAGTCCACTTCTGCCTGCATTTCCTTGAACTTCCTGAAGGCCTTTCTCTTTGCCTTTGCCTTTTTTGCTACATCCCTGGTTTACCAAGAGGTTTCTTCCTCTTATTTTTGCTTGCTGCCTTGGCGCATAGGTTAGTGGCCTCCACAATAGCTTCTTTTATCCTCCCCCACATTTCCTCCACATCTGACAACTCCATACAGGTACCATACATTCCTTTGTCTTTCCTGCACTCTACCTTTCTGAGCTGAGTTAATCCTGCCCTGACTTTATAACCACTCTCCCCACACTGTTTTTTTTACTTTGTGGTAATATCTGTTATATTGGGGTATCCATATTTTTTTTTATATGTTTAGATCAATCTGTTGCAACAGCATGTCTTTTATTTTAATTTGTTAAGACATTATGTATTTAGGTACACTGCCCCTTTAAGGTATATGTGTAGACTTGCCATCTATGCATATATCGGTGTAATGTACTAAAATACATAAAGTTTATGTGTTGCCCTGATAAAATTAATTTATTTCCACCTTTCTTACCCTCCAGCCTCTCCAGCCTCTTTGGGAACTGTTTAAAATATAAAGTAGAAGCAGTGCTCGTTTTGTTTTTACCTTGGGTTTGCTATGCTGCTGAAGCGAGCAGCTAGAGATTTCTTCTGGAGACACTATTCCTGCTGGGGATAACTCCAGATACTTATGTTTTCTTTCTTCCCTTTCCACAGAAGGAAGCTGGAATTACTTGCATACAAGTGGTGAAAGCCCTAAATAAAAACTGGTGGAAGCTCTAAATAAAAACTGTTTAAAACGTTAAATAAAAACTGTTGAATGCCCTAAATTACATAAGGAGGATTTAATAATTTTGTTTGATGAAAGCTATAATGCCAGATTATAGAAGGTTGTTGTAAAAAATATAACAGTGTTGTAAACTCTATCTAGTAAAACTGAATTCTATGATTCTGAAACTTAAAGCTGATACAACTAAAGGGTCTAAAAACACAGACATATATATTCTACAATTATGTTTATTTCTTCTGCTTTCTTCTTGTGTATGTCTTCATTAAAAAGAAAGGCATACTTGATAACATTAAGTTAAATTAAGTTTTAAAAGAAAAGCTAAGTTTAAAAGTGCTTGCCAAACCCAGGGTGTAGGTCTAGGGGAAGCTGTGTTTGTTTTGCCTTTCTTCCTATAGAGCCAGACGGCCTTTCTGTTTCATTATTTATAGTTTGTAAATAAGGGGGAAGGTCTAGATAGTTATGTAATGTTACTATAACTCTAGGCAGGATTTTATTTTGTGTGATTACCAGGATATTATATTATCCAAGCCTAAAAGGGGATTTATGTTGTAAAAAACAAATATAATGGTTATTTGGCTGTGTTTAAGAGTTAGGTTCTAGAAAAGGGGTGGAGCTTCCAAATATCATATGGCCTGTATATATAAGGGAAAGGGGAAATTGTTTAACCAGGAAAGGCACACTAAGCCGAAGCTTGTTTCCAGGTGCGACCTGGGAGCACAAGGAAGTTAAGTGACTTGCTCAGGGTCACACAGTATGCAAGTGGAAGCTGTGGGATTCAAACCCAAGTCTGGTCTGCTGGATGTTAAAAGGAGTCATTTCTCATTCTGTGATCAGATCTCGAAGGGACTAGTGCTCTGCTATTCCATTGATGGAATTACATTAGCTGTTTTCTAGTGTGTTATTTTGTCATTTGGAATTTTTTTTTTTTTTATTGGTCATTCAGTTTGCTTCTTATGTTTGTAAATAAAGACTTATTGCTGGACTTATTCTAGACTCCAGTGTCATTTTTATACTCACACCTTCACATACTTGCTGTTGTTACCTGCATTTCTTTGTCATTTCCATTTCCTTCCATCCTGGTAGTAGTCAGCTTAGAGGAAACAGCCCTCTCCTGTGGGTAACAGAGGCACACCCTATCTAGCTGAGCAGGTAAAAGGGTCTCTTTGCTGCTCTCACCAAAACACCAGTTGTTGCTACCTCCATGGGAACAGCAAGGCACATCAGGTGAGATCCTTGCCAGTTCGTCCAGGGTGAGTATCCCTCCAGGCAACCGAGGGCCATTTCTGTTGGTGTCAGTAGTTAGCAACGTGTTTTTCTATTGGTTGTAAACTTTTCTTCAGATTAGTAGCAGAGGCTGTCATTTAGCTCATGGGGAACATTGCCAGGTACTCTCTGCACCTGCAAGCAGAGACATTGTGTTTCCCTGTAGGGCCAAATCATGTAAGTCATCTCTGTTTTTTCATTTTGGCCTGCCACAGGGCAGAGGTCTGGTCATGCATGGCCTTGTTGGAAAGTAGGTTCTCCAGTGGTAGTTGTTTAGTCCCACTCTAATGAAAGCAGCCAGTGATGTAGCAGAAGGCACCAAGCCTTGTGGTCACAAGGGCCTTGGTTGTGGACTCTGTGTGGCTGAGATGGTGACATCATGTGCTAGCTCATTTTGTCACTATATACTAAGAGGCATTTAGACAGTAGTAAAAAGAGCAAGACAAGTTACCTTGGGGGAGAGGTGTTTTCCTGCCACTGATTCATCAATTAGGCTTTCTTCTTATTCATGCAAGAGAAGCCACACATGATGGCACTTATGGGGATGGAGGAGGGGCAGACATGATCCACACATGATGGCACTTATGGAACAGAGGAGGGGGCAGACCTGATCCACACATGATGGCACTTATGGGATGGAGGAGGGGCAGGCATGACCCACACATGATGGCACTTATGGGATGGAGGAGGGGCAGACATGATCCACACATGATGGCAGTTATGGGATGGAGGAGGGGCAGACATGATCCACACATGATGGCACTTATGGGATGGAGGAGGGGCAGGTGTGATCCACACATGATGGCACTTATGGGATGGAGGAGGGGCAGACATGATCCACACATGATGGCACTTATGGGATGGAGGAGGGGCAGATGTGATCCACACATGATGGCACTTATGGGACTCAGGAGTTGGCAGACATGATCCACACATGATGGCAATTATGGGATGGTGGAGGGGGCAGATGTGAGCCACACATGATGGTACTTATGGGATGGAGATGGGGCAGACATGATCCTCACATGATGGCACTTATGGGACGGGGAGGTGGCAGACATGATCCACACATGATGACACTTATGGGACAGGGATGGGGCAGTCATGATCCACACATGATGGTACTCATGGGATGCAGGAGGGGCAGACATGATGGGAAGAAGGTGAGCTCTCCACTGTAAAGCCTTCTACCTCATCTGAGAGACCAATGACCACAGAAAGGCATCAGGTCTTTTAGAGAGCTAGGCAAGTTGTATGAAGAGGACACTTCACTACATGAGCTGTGATTCCTCTGTGCTTCTGAAGAAGCTAAATGAGAATCACTGTGTTTCTCAAGGTTACTGGCTATGTCTCCAGGACAGGGAGAGTGTTGCTGAAATAGCTCCCCTCCTTGCCCTGTTTATATATTTATTTCAAAAGTTTCACCAGGAAAGACATACTGAGCCAATAAATGTTTGTTTCTAGATGGGCCGGGGGGGTTCAAAGAGGGACATATGGCAAGTTATAGACAAATATATGTACAAGTGGAGATGCATCAATACAAGATATAACAGACCATTTATATAAGTATTATATACAATTGGAATGAGAAATTGCAGAGAAAAACATCCAGGTGTCTAGCAATAGGGTTCCATTAAGGAAGGTCGGGGCAGAAGAAGGGATGAGGTATATGAAGGAAGTGTAAGAGTGGAACAGAGGTGGGATAAGATGCAGTTGCAGGAGTGGGGCAAGAAATTTAGGAGGAACAAGGAAAGGGAGTGTAGAGGCAGAGCAGATAGGAAGTGGAAGACAATATCAAAGTTTGGGGAAATGACAGGAGAAGAAAGCCTGTCCAGCAGAGCATGGCCTACACAGGAGTGCCAGGGAATGGAAGCCAGAGCTGTGAAGGGGTTAATGAGAAGGAAGGGGGAAGGAAAGAGGTGGATATGAAGGGAGAGAGCCTAGCCAGTATTTGCCTACAAAGGAGGAACAGTGAGTGAGGCACCTAACTTTTTTTTGGGGGGGGAGGAAATAGTGAGAGATATAAAGGGAGCAATGGTGGGTGCTGGGTGGGGCAGTTTAGAGCAAAATGACAGAAGAAGTGTAACAGAGAATCCAGTCTGGTCAGAGTGGACTTATTTAGTTGTTTAACCAGGAATAGCACACTAAGCTGAAAGCTTTTTTACAGAAGCAACCTGGGAGCACAGGGAAGTTAATTGACTTGCTCAGGGTCACACAGTATGCAAGTGGAAGCTGTGATTCAAACCCAGGTCTGGTCTGCTGGATGTCACCAGATTTGCAGCTCAGAGCCTTAAACCACTGTGCTATACTGCCTCCCAGGGTGGCTTAGAGTTGCACTGTAGACAATGTCTCCATAGTCAGAAACTGGGGAATAATTTTTCGATGATGGCTCTACAAGCCTGCAGGAGATGCAACCACGGTTCCTGTATGGGGTCCCTGGCTAGGTGCAAAGTTGAGGTGTGGTTGAGCCAGACCCGAGTTACTTAAAGGACGGCTCTTTGTCAAGCAGTGTCCCATCAAGGGTGTGGAAGGATGGGAGAGCAGCAATCCAGAAGAGCTCCTTCTCGCCAAAGGTCACTGAGACCAATGTTTTGTTGTTGTTGAAGGACAGATGATTTGAATGGAACCAGTGTTGGTCATTACTATAGTCTGTCTGGAACCTGACCATCAGATCAGAGGGGTGGAACCAGAGGTAAAAGAACTATATCATCTGCATACATATGCATGGATACAGCCAGCAGGGAGGTCATTCAGGAAAGTACAGAAGAGTATAGGGGCAAAGAGGAATCGGTGGACACCAATACTGATGGGGAGAGGAGGGGATATGGAATCACCAATTCTAACTGATTGAGTCCTACCCTCAAGGCAGTAGTGGAACTGGTTGGTAGTGGAGCTAGAAAGCACCGCTGCTTTAAGTTTGTTGAATAGTAGAGGGTAGGCAACCATGTTGAAGACTTTGGCAAGTCAACAAATATGGTAGAGGTAATAAGGCCCTAATCCATTCCAGAGAGAATGGAGTCAGTAAGCCTGAGGAGGGAGGAAATGGTGAAATGGGATTTAGGGAACCAGAGGGAGGGTTTCAGTTCATGACACTCACCTGATGCCTATCGTTGGTTGGGGGGTGACACAGGCTGTGACTGCATGCATTGGAGGAGGGAGGGCTTCAGTTCCTGACACAAATCCTGGCCCCTAGTGTTGGCTGTGGATGAGACGAGCTGTGTCAGTGGCTCGGTAGGTAGCACACTCGCCTCTGAGGCCAGGAGATCAGAGGGCTGTGGGTTCAGTTCCCACATCTGGCACTTGGGTTAATATCCCAGTACGGACACTGTAGTGCAGCATGAGAGGGGTGCTGCACTTCTGAGGTGCCGTCTTTTGGATGAGACATTAAACCGAGGTCCCATCTGCCTGGATTGGTGGTAGTTCAGATGAATGTTAAAGATCCCATGGCACTTATCGAAAAGAGTAGGAAAATTTTTTATTCAAAAACTGAAAACAAAATATACAGAAATGTATTGCTTCATACATAAACCATAAAGAGAAAAAACAAAAAGAGGAATAACATCATACTTGAAACTACAAACAAAAATAAGCTGTTACTGTACACAACCCGTCTCATCCCCACTAAAAAGTAGGGGAGCTCAATAAGGAAAAGAAAACATACAAGAACATGTTACATCATGCAATTCATAATAAAGGAAAATCAAAACATAAAAAAGTATTACAGCATACAGTAACCGCAAACAGAAAATATCTACATTAGGAGATAAAACCATCCCTGACTCCCAACCCAGTCCAAATGAAAAGGCAGAGGAACATCACAATACAAAGAAAAATAAACTCAGGAAAAAATCCAGGAGCAGAAATCCTCAGTAGCATTGGAAAACCCCAGATGGTAATGAGGTCTGCTTGGAGCTATAGAAAATACACAAACCCTGCAAAATTTGGGTTACTATTTGAGTGGGAGTACACACCTTTTGTTGCAGCAAAACTGCACATCTGGCCTGCCATAAATAGTAGCGGCAAAAGGCAAAAATCAAACGCAATGTACTGGGGTGATAGCAACTCAGACCAGAAGGATAGATGCCATAAATTAAAATATCATAGGTGAGAGTAGAAACAGTCTTGTCTTTCCTCTTGTGAAGGGTCCAAACAGGTCACGCAGAGTGGCAATCAATAAAAAAAATGAAACATGGTTTCAGGAATAGAAGGGCACGAGTCATGAGAACAGGTTCTTTCCTCCTGAGATTTATGTTTCAGGTTATCCTGAACACCTAGCCTGCTGTGACATGAAAGCCAGGTCACATTCCAAACCCGCTGTGGAATGCGGGGATCAGTCAATTGGCGAAAGACACAAGAAGAGTCCAGAACAGAGCCAAAAGGGTTCTGCAACACTGGGAGGTCCAGAAATGAAGATCCCAGAATAGACTGATATAGTTGCTTCCTGGATGAAGAAAGAAGCACCGTAGGAGTCAAAAACCATTGACAAATCTTTAAAAAAGTGAGGATAATAAAACAAGGGGGATTATATTTCCGAAAATTCCAGGGAATCTCCGTTGGTGGAAGACGCCATGCCGCACACAACAGAGCGGCACGATGATGGAGAAGGGAAAACCAAAAAACCATCTGGGCTTGCAATAAGGAAGGAAAAGTGGTCTTAAGAAACAAACAGTGAAAGAACACCAAAGGGTTCAACATCCGAACACCGCCATGGCTAAAATCAAGATACGTGTAATTCCTTTTCACCGGGTTCAAGTGACTACCCCAGAAGCCCTGAAAGAAAACATTATACAAATGAGCTTCCAAAGAAAAGGGAACCAGAAAAACAGAAGCCAAGTGAAGAAATAAAGGAAGGACAAAAGTTTTCAACAGCAAAACTCGTTTCCGTTTAGAAATAGTATGACCCTTCCAGGAAGCAACAGTGTGAAAAGCCTTGTCCAAAACAACAGTCCAGTTGGCGAGGGCATCATCTGGTGCACCAAAGGACAGCCCTAAAATCTTGATGGGGTATAGCAGACCGGTACCCCAGCAATACGATGAGTAGAAGTAGGAGAACTAGGGAGAGGCAACAATGGGAGGTATACAGCGGAGGTTTTACTGAAATTCAACCTACAGCCAGATACTCACTCAAAGTCCAAGAGGAGATGGAGTAAGGCCGTCTCTTGAAGTTGTGGTGTGGTGAGAATACATAGATCATCTGCATAAGCTAACACCGGAGGTACAGGGGGTGCAGAAAAAAAGAGAGATGAGGAATAGAAGGATGATGCAAAATCCTGCGAAGTAAGGGATCAATATGAAAAGCGTAGAGAAGAGGACTCAATGGGCAACCTTGGCGAACTCCAGTCCTACTCAAGAATG
This sequence comes from Neoceratodus forsteri, assembly GCA_016271365.2. Lineage (NCBI taxonomy): Eukaryota > Metazoa > Chordata > Ceratodontiformes > Ceratodontidae > Neoceratodus > Neoceratodus forsteri. The sequence continues at coordinate 12,742,348 of JADMNL010000038.1, read as the reverse complement.
AGGGACAAGGGATGCCATTCACATAAGGCTGGATCCATGCAGTAGAATAAAGCAATCTGAGCCACTGGATGAAACGACATGGAACACCACAGCGAGAAAGGACATGGAAAAGATAATCATGGTTCACCCTGTCGAACGCCTTCTCCTGATCTAGAGAAAGAAGAAGTGAGGGAGAAGAAAAAAAGCTGAAAGCAGAGACATCCCGTAGAAGAGAACGATTCGAAACGATGGAGTGATGTGGAATAGCACAAGTCTGAACTTCAGAGATAACATGTGATGCAACAGGAAGAAGTCGATGGAGCAAAACAGAGGCAAAAATCTTGTAGTCTACGTTCAAAAGACTCAGTGGTCTTCAATTCCGAATATCTGCCCTATCCCCCTTCTTATACAAAAGAAACATGATGGCGTCCAAGAAGTGTAGGGGGAGAGAATGAGAAGAAATAATAGCATTAAAAAGGACGGTAAGGAAAGGAGAAAAAATATCAGTAAATGTGTGGTAAAGCTCCGCTGTTAGACCATCTGATCCTGGATAAGTGCATTGTTTTTGCTTTTTGATGGCAGTCTGGACCTCCAACAAGGATATCTGGGCAATCAACCTGGTACAGAGATCTAGAGGGGGAGAAGGGAGTGGAAAATCAAGAAAAGAAAAATCCAGAGGTGAAGTCACTGTAGGGGTACCAAAGGCACTTTCCAGATGTGAAAAAAACCTTACCCTGAAGGGAGGTAATAGTATCGTAAACAGATGCAGAGTCAGGGTCTACAAGACGGTCAATATGCGTGTCCAACACTCTGCCAGAACAACGCTTATAGATGTCAAATGAAGCTTTGGAAGACCCAGTGCCACAAGAGGCCTCTAGACGCAAGGTGCGGACTCTGTCATACTGGTACGCTTCCATCTGGGTCTTCAGGGAAGCAATAAGAGGGGAGAGATCAAAACCGGACTCAGATGCTCTCAAGATAGTATCCTGTAAATGTCATCATAAAAGTAGGTACCGATGATAAGAGAAGGCTGATTTCCTTCTAGTGTGCTGAAGAAAGAAAGGCTTGAGATCCAGATCGGAGTCTTCCCACCACGGAAGTGGGGAGGTATAAGCACCTAGCACCGAGGCTCGGGCCAACAAAAAATCCTGACAATCCTGAACGAGACTAGCATCAGACAACAAGGAGCTATTCAATTTCCAATGTGATGAAACGATCAGAGGGTGAGAAGTAGTAGAAAGAGAGCAGAGCATGGAAATGGCCATGTGATCCGAGGTTTCGCAGGGAACAACTTTAGCGTGGTGAACCTTGACATTCTGTGACAGAAATAAAAAATCAATATGAGTGGCCAGAAGTCCTCTGTGATAGGTTTTAGCTCCGTGGGGTGTACCTCACAGTAGCCATCCTTAAGAGAGGCAGTCTGAAGAATGGTACATAGAGCATAGAGTTGCCAAAAAGTTTCTGATTGGAACCCCCTCTATCCGCCAGGGAAAGACCACAATTGAAATACCCCCCCATGTAAAGATGACGGGAGGTATGTAAGTAAGGTTGTAAAGATCTGAACATGTCAGAGTGTGTAGTGATACTTTGGGGTGCATAAACATTCAGACTTCGGAGCCGTAGGCGATGGAAATTGCAGTCAAGCATAAGGGCTTTACCAGGAACAATGTCAACCAGTCGGGTAACGGTGCAATCAAAACCAGAAAATAAAATGCCTAGACCATCACAGGAATCCACTCCCGAGGACCAATAAGAAGGGCTCCTGGTCCAACCCATAGAAGCCCGAGACAATTCATAATGGGTCTTTAATCTGGTATCCTGGAGCAAATAAAAATCATGAGGGAGCTCCAAAAGGGATTGTAAAGAGGTGAGGAGTTTCCTATGGGATTTCATGCTGCATACATTAAGCATAAAACAGCGGAGGCTCAAACACCCTGACATAGGAAAAGAGCAGAAAATGAAAAACTAGGGAAAAAAACCACAAGGGCAAACTAGGAAAATCAAGTAACCGCAGATCGCTGTCCAGTGTCGGGTCTGGTGGGGCAGGGATCTCGCTGGGAATCAGAGGAGTAATCCATGTGGATAGAAGAAGCTTGAGAGGACTCCGAATCATTTTCTTCTTCCATTATGTCACTCCACTGTTTCTGTTTCGTCATGGCCTGGTACCAGTTTCTAGTCAGAATGGACTGCCTAGGAGGGGGATCAGGAGCCTTACGCTTGCCTTTAGACTTGCCCCGCTTACCCTGGGAAACCTCCTCGAAGGGAACCTGGTCTGGAGGGGGAGGAAGGGGCATAGGGTCAGATGGGGTAACAATTTTTAGATCCAAATCTGAACCAGGTGGGACTTGGTGCCGTGGCAAAGGATCGGCCGTACAAACCAGAGGAGGGGAATTGGAGTTAATGACAGCAGGGGGGCACTTCATCCCGGTGCTCCTCCGCACGCTGATGAAGGATCTGAGATTGGGATTCAGAAATAAGGGCCACCTGGTCCTGAGGAGTATGATCCAGCCTGTGGTCCACCCAAGGGCACAGGAGGTAGGTATGTCCAGACTCATCACAGAGGTTACATTTCTGTGGATCTGGACAGCCAAGGCTGACATGACCATAGGCCAGACAGAGAGAGCAGTGGGGTTTATCGCAGGTGTGGCTGAGGTGTGTACAAGCCCCGCATTAATGGCAGGTACGAGGCTGGCCTGGGTAAAAACATAAACCCCTGTCCCGACCAGTGTAGAAGCTGCCTGGCAAGTGGGTAATACCCCGGTCTGTTTGTCTTAATTGTACTTTAACCTTCCAACCCCCAGTCCAAATGAGGTCCTCGTCCAAGATAGGTCGAGGAGCCTGAAGGATATCGCAGCGCTGCTTAAGCCAGTACTGGACATCCGCTATGCTCACTCCCTCATTATGAAACAGAAGAGTAATAAGTTTAATAGTAGGTTTAGTAAGGGGAATGAGCATAAAGGGGGTCCATAAAGGCTGAGATCTCACCAGTTCATATTTAGTCCAAAATCTTTCTAAGGTGTACACATTTTTAAAACTAATGTCATATATAGATTCCCCCTTAACATGTATAAAAGCAAACAATTCACTAGCAGAGATGCCCAAAGAGTCCCTTAGCATTGAGTGTAAGACAGTTTTATGATCTGGAGCATCAGAAAGGTCACCAAAAAATTTCAGGCGAACAGCGTTCCTACGCTGAGCTGGGGCACCCAAGTTCTGAAAAAGACCGCTAAGGTGAAAGGAGCGATCTTGCAGTGTCTCACCAGCAGGCAGAGGAGGCTGAGTTATGTCATTCTGCCAAGTTGGAACTTGTCGTCTGAGGTAGAAAGTACAGAAGCAAGGAGCTGAGGAGCAGAACCCTGGTCCTGAGCTGGCATAGCGGTCGTTAAAGGAAGAGGTGGTTGGCCAACATTGGAGTCCTGTTTGGGAACTGAAAAATCCCTGTGTGTTAGCAACTGAGGAGGCGTGGATGGTAGAGAAACAGTTGAAGTGGAAGAAATAGGAATCGAGGTGCTGTGAATAATGTCCTGTGTGCTAACTGCATGAGGCAAAGACCACGGTGCACCAGGAAGTGGTTGCATCCAGCCCGCAGCCCGTAAAGCAGAAGCTGGGGACCAGGCTAAGTCTGAAGAGGCATTAATTCCATGGACGAGAGCAGGAGAAAGGAACCTTGATGTGTCTCGACAGAGTAGGTAGGATTCGCAGTATGAGTAGGTGACAGAGTAGAAGGTAGTGTAGTAGAGAGCCCAGTAGGAGTGGAAATCAGCAGTGGGGCTAGATGAGAGGCATCATCTTCATGCACAAAACGCTGCAGGAGAGAGCGATGCTGTTGGTAGAGAAGGCGTAGATGCGCAGGGGACAAGGAAGCAGTACTAGGCTCAGGAATGGGTGCTGTAGAGGGGTTCACAGGAGACTGTGTAACATCTGCAGTAATAGCAGCAGTGGAAGACTGAAGCACCACAGTTGAGGCATCGACAGGAGGCACAGAGTCTAAGAGACCATTTCTGTAATCCATAGCAGGAGAAGTAGGCTGAAGAGCAGGAGCTGGAACCTGGGGACAGAGAGCAGCATTTCCACCACCCCCACCAGGATCTGGAGCAGCAGCCATCTTGGAGTCACTGGCAAAACGGTCCCCCCCACTCACAGGAAGCAGAGCAGGGGAACTTCCCCAGTGTCCTGGCCACGTTTCCCTCACTCACTAAAAATACCACCAACAGCTTATTCTGCTTCAAGGTCAATTGGCATTCATCTGTATCCCCCTCCCCCGGGTCGTGCCTGAAAATAGGCAGGATTTGTCTGGTGCACTTACCCGGTTAACAAAAACTAAAATAAAATAGAAAAGGCTGAGACTGCATGCATTGGGGGAGGAAGGGTTTCAATGCCTAGCACTCACCTGGCCCCTAGTGTTGACTGGGGGTGAGGCAGGCTGAGACTGCATGCATTGGGGAGGGAGAGAGGTTTCAGTTCCAAGCACTTGCCTGACCCCTAGCATCGGCTATGTTTAAGGCAGGCGTAGACTGCATGCATTGAGGGGGGTTCCAGTTCCAGCATTTGCCTGTCCCCTAGTATTGGCTGAGGGTGAGGCAGGCTGAGACTGCATACATTTGGGGAGGGAGGGTTTCAGTTCCCAGCACTTGCCTGGCCACTAGTGTTGGCTGGGGGTGAGGCAGGCTGAGTCTGCATGCATTGCTGGAGGAAGAGTTTCAGTTCCTGGCATTTGTGAGACCCCTAGCATTGGCTGGGGTGAAGCAGGCTGGCACTGCTTTCATTGGTGGAAGGTTTCAGTTCCCAGCATTTTCCAGGCACCTAGCACTGGCTGTGGGTGAGGCAGGCTGAGACTATATGCATTGGTGGAGGGAGGAACGAGGGAGGGTGGGTTTCAGTTCCCAACACTTGCCTGGCCACTAGCACTGGCTAGGGGTGAGGCAGGCTGAGACTGCATGCATTGGAGAAGGAAGGGAGGGTGGGTTTCAGTTCCCAATACTTGCCTGGCCCCTAGCATTAGCGGGGGGTTAGGCAGGTTGGGACTGCATGCACTGGGGAGGGAGGATTTCTGTTCCTGGCACTTGCCTGGCCCCTGGCATTGCTGGGGGTGAGGCAGGCTGAAACTGCATTCATTGGAGGGAGGGTTTCAGTTCTCGGCACTCACCTGGCCCATAGCATTGGCTGAGGGTGAGGCAGACTGAGATGGCATACATTGGGAGAGGGAGGATTTCAGTTCTTGGCTCTCACTTGGTCCCTCTTATTGGCTGAAGGTGAAGCATGCTGGGAATGCATTCATTGGGGGAGGGAGGGTTTCAGTTTCAGGGACTCACCTGGCCCTTAGCACTTGTTGTGGTGAGGCAGGCTGAGACTGCATGCATTGAGGGAGGGGGTTTCAGTTCCCGGCACTCACCTGGCCCATAGCATTGGCTGGGGTGAGTCAGGCTAAGACTGCATACATTGGGGAAGGTGAATTCAATTCCCCAGTATTCACCTGGCCCCTAGCATCAGCTGGGGTGAGGCAGCTGAGACTGCATGCATTGGGAGAAGGTGGTTTTCAGGTCCCTGCACTTGCCTGGCCCCTAGCATTGGCTGGGGGTGAAGCAGGCTGAGGCTGCATTTATTGGGGAGGGAGGGTTTCAGTTCCTGGCACTCACCTGGCCCCTAGTGTTGACTTTGGTGACATGGGCTGAGACTGCGTGCATTGGGAGAGGGAGGGTTTCAGTTTACAGCACTCACCTGACCCTTAGTGTTTTCTGGGGGTGAGGCAGGCTGACTGCATGCATGTGGGAGGGAGGGTTTCAGTTTCTGGCCCCTAGCATTTGCTGGGATTGAGGCAGGCTGAGACTGCATGCATTGGGAGAGGGAGGGTTTCAGTTCACAGCACTCACCTGACCCTTAATGTTGGCTGGGGGTGAGGCAGGCTGACTGCATGCATGTGGGAGGGAGGGTTTCATTTCCTGCACTTGCCTGGCCCCTAGCATTTGCTGGGATTGAGGCAGGCTGAGACTGCATGCATTGGGGAAGGGAGGGTTTCAGTTCCCAGCACTTGCCTGGCCCCTAGCATTGGCTGTGTGGCAGGCAGAGACTGCATGTATTGGGAGGGAGATGGTTTCAGTTCCCAGCACTTGCCTGGCCCCTAGCATTAGCTGTGTTTAAGGCAGGCTGAGACTGCATGCATTGCTGTAGGGAGCGTTTCAGTTCCCGGCATTTGTGAGATCCCTAGCATTGGCTGGGGGTGAGGCAGGCTGGGACTGCATTCATTGGTGGAATGTTTCAGTTCCCAGCATTTTCCAGGCATCTAGCACTGGCTGTGGGTGAGGCAGGCTGAGACTGCATGTATTGGAGAAGGGAGGGAGGGTCGGTTTCAGTTCCTGGCACTTGCCTGGCCCCTAGCGTTAGCTGGGGGTAAGGCAGGTTAGGACTGCATGCATTGAGGGAGGGAGGATTTCAGTTTCTAGCACACACCTGGCCCCTGGCATTGGCTAGGGGTGAGTCAGGCTGAGAATATATGCAGTGGTGGAGGGAGGATGGAAGGGAACGAGGGAGGGTGGGTTTCAGTTCCCAACACTTGCCTGGCTCCTAGCACTGGCTGGGGGTGAGGCAGGCTGAGATTGCATGCATTGGAGAAGGGAGGGAGGGTTGGTTTCAGTTCCTGGCACTTGCTTGGCCCCTATCATTAGATGGAGGTTAGGTAGGTTGTGACTGCATGCATTAGAGGGAGGGTTTCAGTTCTCAGCACTCAACTGGCCCCTAGCATTGGTTGAGAGTGAGGCAGACTGAGATGGTATACATTGGGGAGGGAGGGGGAGGAGGGTTTCAGTTCTTGGCTCTCACTTGGCCCCTCTTATTGGCTAAAGGTGAAGCATGCTGAGAATGCATTCAGTGGGGGAGGGAGGGTTTCAGATCTCAGCACTCACCTGGCCCCAGCGTTGACTGGATGTAAGACAGGCTGAAACTGTATTCACTGTGGGAGAGAGGGTTTCAGTTTCTGGCACTTGCCTGGCCCCTAGCATTGGCTGGGGTTGAGGTAGTTTCAGACTTCATGCATTGGTGGAGAGAGGGTTTTAGTTTCTAGCTCTCACTTGGCCCCTAGCTTTGGCTGGAGGTGAGGCAGGCTGAGACTGCATGCATTAGTGGAGTGAGAATTTCAGTTCTCGGCACTCGCCTGACTCCTAGCATTGACTGAAGGTGAGGTAGGCTGAGACTGCATGTATTGGGGGAGGGATGGTTTCAGTTCCTGTCACTCACCTGGCCCCTAGCATTGGCTGGTTATGAGCAGGGGCACTGGAAAATTGCGGAGAAATGTGGACAAACTTGCAGAACTTTTGGGGTCAAAATTGCAGAAAGTTGCAGAGCATTCACAGTGCCATTTATGTTAGTCAAATAGTTAAGATTTTGATATACAAAAAGCCACACATTATTTTAAAAGCACACACACTTTATTCTTTACAAACAATACATTTTACAAAATTACTGCACTAATAGTCTTAAAGGACCTTTGTTAGTGACATAAAATATTTACATTCACTTCCAACCCCCCCATTCCAGACAATATATATTCAGCTCTGTTCCTCGCCCAAATCCACCCACCATAAAACTGAAAAAAAAATTAGAAACTCCATCCCAAATGCATAACCCCAGCCAAACACATAAAAATGAACATGTTTACACATGCACAAAAAGTTACATAATTTGTTCCCCAATTTTCGCTGTCACCGAGGTCCCCCTATCTTGAACCAGCAGAAAACAGTTACTAAAAAATACATATTGGGCTGTCTGTATAGCTCCGAGTGTAGTATATTTGGCTGACATGGATTGGATTCCCACAATCCCCACTATTATACTGTGTCAATCTGGGCTGCCCCCTTAACCTCCTTCTAAACCCCATCTTCTGCTTGGTTTGCCAACCAACTGAAATGATGCAAGCATAATATTCCGCAATATTTAAAAATGTTTGTTGCATTTTAGCATTAACACCAATTTTACATTATTTTCTTTTAGAGTTCTTCTATTGTCCTTCAGAAGGTCTGTGTAAACAGAAAATGTTCTTTCTATGTCGGCAGTGCTGACAGGTATCCAAATGTAACGTTTTGCCAAGGCTGCCAGTTTGCCCAGCGATGGTGACAGAGACTCCCACCAGGCTGCAGTTTCAAAGTCTGGTGGTACTGACTTGGCAGCATTAGTATAAGCATGCCACTCAAAGGGTGAAATGTCTGCAAGCCCCGGTGTGCCAGTGATATAGCTGTCTTTTTGTTTGTCCAGCATAGGAAGTTGTAGCGGATCAAAGACACGGGCTGCCTGGAAAACATGCATTGAGGGTGTCCTTTGATGACATTGTCCAGTTTTTGACTGCTCTCCAACATCACTTGTTGGAACAGATAGACACTGGCAGCTCTCTCGCCCTCTTGGCACACTGAGAGTTTTTCCACAGTCTTAGGCTTGTATTCGTCTATGCCAGCTGTGACACAGAAATCCAAAAATAGGTGGGGGTGATTCAGCTGGGGGAAAAATGTGCCCTTGGGGTACCGTTGTTGCTTGCAGCTCTTCGATGAGTTGCACAAGCTCACTGGAGTGTTCCGACGCAAATGTGGCTTGTGCTACAAGCACATCAAGCCTACTTGACAACAGCATTTTGAGCTTTTTAAATGAAGCTGCATCTGATGAAGTACTGTTTATGAAGTCTGCCATGAGAGGCAGATAGTCAGCCAGATAATTGACTGCCTTTACCCAGGAGCATCAGCGGGTCAGCACAGCATATACAGGCATCTTTGGAACAATGCCATCCTTTGCCTCTAGAAATTGTAAATATTGATGGCACCACATGGGGCTCTGGCAGAAAACCTTTTTGATCAAGCTGACCACAGTATTAAGGTCTTCCAATACTGTGGACCAGAGTTTCAGAACCAAATTTAGCAAATGTGCAATGCAAGTTGCATGCACAGCGTTAGGGAATATGCCAGAAAGAATAGTTTAAAATGCTTTCTGCATATAGCTGGCACTGTCTGTGGCAATTGCAAACACCTTGTCAAAATTTATGCCATTCTCATTTAAAATACGAAGCGCAGCTTGGGAGACATTGGTGTGATTCACACGATCCAAAAACTCAAGTCCTATCAACACCGACTGTTCATTGACTCTCGTCAGAGGCTGTGCCAGAACTCGAAAAACATATGTCCACAGGCATCCGTAGTTTTGTCCAATATTAAGTAGAGGTCAGTGTCTTCAACTAGCTTTCTTACATAGTCCTCATGCTTGGGGCGAAGCTCCTGAATGTATGTAGTGCATAGCTGTGCAGATCCAGGAAGACTTCCACCATGTTTTGTGTATTTGCAGAGGAATTGTTCGAAGGCTGGAGTTTTTTTCTAGAGGAATGTCTGCATGTGTCAGGCATCTTACGAAGTCCAGGACAAATTCTTTACGGTCCTCAGTGGCTGATGTTGCTCTCGATAAACAAGACGCCAGTGACTGCTGTCGTTGTATGTTACTGCCTGTAAAGTGAAAAAAAAAAAAAGAGTAATCTAAAAAAGTGATAGACCTGAACCCCCCACCCACACACACACCTTCACTCATCCACCCACCCTCCTCACCCTCACACCCCATACACACACCCACACCCACAGTCACCCTCATCTACCCTCCCACACGCACAGGGAGATAAATGTGACACTTGTATATAAATACTGTATACATAACATCTTGTTTTCTCTTCATTGCTGCAGCTTTCCGAGCCACATGTTTTTTGTGTTGTCATGTGCAGGTCGATTGCATGCTTGAGCAGATAATCCACGGCTTGACAGCAGAAGTTGCAGAACACCTGGCCCCCATCCTCATACAGATCGCCAGGGTACAGAGAAACCTGATCAATGGCACACACAGTGTAGGAAAGATGGAGCTGTTTGCCTCCTCGCAGACAGATGCGGACGCTTGGCATTTGGCTGAGATATGTTGATGTTGATGGATTCTTGCAAGCACTGTTACAATTAAATAAAATTGATGATTGATTCTTGCAAGCACTGTTACAATTAAATCAAATTGATGATTGATTCTTGATTCTTGCAAGCACTGTAACACTGTTACAATTAAATAAAACTGATGATTGATTCTTTTTTTTTTATCCATCCATCCATCCATCCTCTTTATGCACCCTGGAGGACAAGGAATCCTTCCAGGGTATTCACTGGGTGAAGGCCTCTCACTCCCTGCCTGAACCCCCATGACTGGATCTCCCCACCTGCACTGCTCTAAGCCAGACCCATGTCATGACTGAGATCCATGCAGCCTACGGATTGGCACCCAGGGAGATCACGGCGAGCTGGGCCAGCAGTGGGATGTGGGCCATGCTGCAGGAGTGCCCATCATCTCCACTGTCCTCCGGAGGGGTGGGTTCTTCCCTTGTTCCTCTCCTCCCAAGCGCGACGTGCAGTGACATCATGATCGCATGGCAACCCTGCCAACATCGTCACACTTGCCTCATGTTACAGGCCGGTCATCCTGCAATACCCCTGATCTCTATCGGGGGCCACTGGGTCACCCCATGCCCACCATCACCCGAGGCCAGAACAATTTTTTTTTCAGCATGTGTACCGAGTCTGCCAGGCCCGACCCTCCACCGACCATCAGCAAGTGACAGAAGCTTGACGGACCTGGCGGACTGGTATACATGCAGGAAAAAATTGTTCTGGGCCAGTCTGCACGTCCGCCCCATGCCCATTATCACCCAGGCCAGAACAATTTTTCAGCATGTGTATCGAGTCTGCCAGGCCCGACCCTCCACCGACTATTAACAACAAGTGACAGGAGTTGACACGGACCTGGCGGACTGGTACATGCAGGAAAAATTGTTCTGGGCCAGCCTGCACATCTGCCCCATGCCCACCATCACCAGAGGCCAGAACAATTTTTTTCAGCATGTGTACCGAGTCTGCCAGGCCCGACCCTCCACTGACCATCAACAACAAGCGACAGGAGCTCGGCACAGACCTGGCGGACTGGTATACATGCAGGAAAAAATTCTTCTGGGCCAGCCTGCACGTCCACCCCATGCCCACCATCACCCGAGGCCAGAACAAGTTTTTTCAGCATGTGTACCGAGTCTGCCAGGCCCGACCCTGCACCGACCATTAACAACAAGCGACAGGAGCTTGGCGCAGACCTGGCGGACTGGTATACATGCAGAAAAAAATTGTTCTGGGCCAGTCTGCACGTCCACCCCATGCCCATTATCACCCGAGGCCAGAACAATTTTTTTCAGCATGTGTACAGAGTCTGCCAGACCCGACCCTCCACTGACCATTGACAAGTGACAGGAGCTTGGCACAGACCTGGCGGACTGGTATGCATGCAGGAAAAAATTGTTCTGGGCCAGCCTGCACGTCCGCCCCATGCCCATTATCACCCGAGGCCAGAACAATTTTTTTCAGCATGTGTACCAAGTCTGCTAGGCCTGACCCTCCACCAACCATCAACAACAAGCAACAGGAGCTTGGCGTGGACTGGTATACATGCAGGAAAAAATTGTTCTGGGCCAGCCTGCATGTCTGCCCCATGCCCACCATCACCTGAAGCCAGATCAATTTTTTTCAGCATGTGTACCGAGTCTGCCAGGCCCGACCCTCCACCAACCATCAATAACAAGTGACAGGAGCTTGGAGCAGACCTGGCGGACTGGTATACATGCAGGAGAAAATTGTTCTGGGCCAGCCTGCACGTCCGCCCCATGCCCACCATCACCCGAGGCCAGAACAATTTTTTTCAGCATGTGTACTGAGTCTGCCAGGCCTGAACCTCCACCAACCATCAACAACAAGTGACAGGAGCTTGGCATGGACCTGGTGGACTGGCATACATGCAGGAAAAACTTGTTCTGGGCCAGCCTGCACGTCCGCCCCATGTCCATTATCACCCGAGGCCAGAACAATTTTTTTCAGCATGTGTACCAAGTCTGCCAGGCCCGACCCTCCACCGACCATCAACAACAAGTGACAGGAGCTCGGCACGGACCTGGCGGACTGGTATACATGCAGGAAAAAATTGTTCTGGGCCAGTCTGCACGTCCACCCCATGCCCATTATCACCCGAGGCCAGAACAATTTTTTTCAGCATGTGTACCGAGTCTGCCAGGCCCGACCCTCCACCGACCATCGACAACAAGTGACAGGAGCTTGGCACAGACCTAGCGGACTGGTATACATGCAGGAAAAAATTGTTCTGGGCCAGTCTGCACGTCCGCCCCATGCCCACCATCACCCGAGGCCAGAACAATTTTTTTCAGCATGTGTACCGAGTCTGCCAGGCCTGACTTCCACCGACCATCAACAACAAGTGACAGGAGCTTGGCACGGACCTGGCGGACTGGTATTCTTGGAAAAAATGTTCTGTGCCAGCATGTCAGTCCGCCACATGCCCACCTTCACCATTCCATCTATGCAGAGGCCATAAAAACATTTTAATGCTCCATGCCACTCCTCCTAGCCCCCTACTCATATACCCCTTGCTTGACTCCCCCACTAAAGATACTGTACTTACCACAGGAACAGGCACCCAAACACTGCAATCCTCCAGCAGACACTACCACAACAAAAGGGATACAGCCCTTTGTTGTTTCGTGGCAGGATGGGTCAGTAACTCAAGTGCGGTGATTCAGGTCATCAGCAGTGGTGGTTCCTCATCATAGACAGTGGCGGAACCTTGTCAGCAAGTCCTACTCTCAAGCCGCAAGCAAATAGTAATTGACAGGCTTGTGGCTTGCTGTTCGGTACGTTGGGTCGGGAAGCTCCTCGTTGAAGTAACAAAGCGGCACAGTTCAAACTAGGAAGCTCTCACACAGTTCAAACTCCTCAGGACGCTCCTCGTCAGTGATGCAGGTTGCTTGTATAGTTCCCAACTCAGCAGGTTAAATCCAGGTGTATCGTCCCCCTTTTCACTCCATGCAGCATATATATGCCACTTAGGCAGACCTGAGGGGGGACTCGATGAAAGACAGTGGCACCAATTTTTAAACAAAAAGAAAGCGCAATCCCAATCAGATAGACTGCCTGTTAGGACATGCCACGTCACATCTGACTTTGCAGGGTTGGAAAATTCAGTGCCCTGGATGTGTTTCTTTGTCCCAAATGCTGAAAACACATGGTGAAGGACAAAGAAATGTGAAAGTGTGTGAGGAGATACAAAATATGTAAAAAATCATGGAGGAATTGTGGGGCAAGGCAAAAATCATGGAAATAGCGTGAAAATCGCGCCCACGATTTTCCAGTGCCCCTGGATATGACTAAATCTGGAATGGCCAGTCAACACCCATGCTGCTGCATTCTGCAACAGCTGCCGGTACTGCAGCACACCACCTCTGACCACAGGGTAGAGGGTGTTGCAGTAGTCGAGTCTTGGAAGTCATGAAAGTATGGACCAGTGTTGCCTGGTCTTAGGGTGAGACAAAGGGCTTCATTCTGATGATGTTCCAGAGATGGTAAAATCCAGTCAGGACAACAACCGACACCTGAGCATTAAATGTCACCTTGCTGTCAAACAAAACTCCCAAATTCTTCACCCTTGATTAAGCTTCCAGTTCTGTTGGGCCTATACAAAGGCCCAGCCTATCACCAGAGGTTCCAAGCCCAACCCTCCAACCCAGCTCTACCACCAGTACCTGAGTCTTCCCAGGGTTTGGTCCTAGCCAGTTTGACGCTGTCCAAGCCTGGACCTCAGCCAAATATTTATTCAGCATATTGACAGTGTGAGGTCTATGAGGTGTGAAAAACAGGTAGAGCTGAGTATCAGCATAACAATGAAAACTCAGCCCATACCATCTTATGACCTCACCCAGAGGCAGCATATACATTGAGAACAACATGGGGGACAGGACAGAACCTTGGGGAACTCCACAGGGCAGGTTTCTCAGGTTTGAGAAACAAGTTCCCATCATTACTCTCTGAGATGTGCCCCAAAGAAAGGATTCAAACTGGCTGATGACCTTGCTGGTGTGTCCCACATACTCCCTCAGCCTGTCCAACAACACTCCATGGTCTGCAGTGTCAAACACTGAAGAGAGATTGAGGAGGAAAAGAACTGTACACTCTACCCAATCCCTCACCCTGAGCAGGTCATTCAACACCCTGACCATCGCCATCTCTGTGCCATGCAAGGCCCTAAACCCAGACTGGAAAGGTTCATAAATTTGGAAGTCGATGAGATGGCCATCTAGCTGTCCTGCTACCGCATTCTCAAGAACCTTCCCCAAAAAGGAAAGGTTCGAGATAGGCCAATAATTTGTCAGGCTGTCAGGAGTCCAGTGATGGTTTTCTTCAGCAGGGGCTTAACCAGAGTCTGTTTTAAAGACTCCGGAAAACCCCCCGCTAACAAGGAACTCTGACTATCCTGGCAAAGACCAGGCCCAGGGCTTCGATGCAGCCAACTTGTAGCCATGTAGGGCTCAGGTTCAGGTCACAGAATGTTGGTTTCAACCCGAGGATTATCCGACAGATCTCCTGCATTGTCACCAGCCTGAACTCACCCCAGGATGGCCGAGTGCAATCGCCCACATGAGAATCACCACTGCTGGCGGATTTAATTCTGCTTGAAGCAATCCTGGATCTCACAGAGAACACTCTGTCTGAGAAGAATCGAGTGAACTCCTCACATTTGTGGGTTGAGAACGCTCTAACAGGTTCCAGACAGGCCAGATGTAATAGCCTGTCTACAACCCAGTAGAGCTTAGCAGGTCAGTTCCTCTCAGCTGCAATCATCCTAGACATAAAAGCTACCTTTTTCTGGATGATTGCATTCTGATACTCATCATAGTGAATCATCAGAACCAGCTTGTCCTCTCAAGACCCGGTCTTCCTCCAACACCTCTCCAACCTATCCCCCCCTTGTCTTCAATTTCCTTAGCTCCCCATCAAACCAAGGGGAGCCAAGGTGTGGGACAAGGGGGCATACATGGATCAGTGCCAGATGGTCCAGGAGCCCAGCAATGGTAGGCCATCACTGCTTCTCCCGGACTGCTACTGCAAGCCTCCAACATAGATGAAATGTCCAGTTCCGCTATCAGTCCTTCTGGTTGAATACCCCTCAAAGGGAGAACTGGACCATTTCCACATGGGATAGAACATTCAAGGGGGTTTTAAAGCTGAAACCAATGGTGCAATGATCAGACCAAGTGACCTGATCAATCTTGAAGGTGTCAGTTTCAAACCCCAGAGAGAGTACTAGATCAAGCACATGGCCAGACTGGTGGGTTCTGGATGTGGAATGCAGGATCAGACCCAGAACCTCCACACTTAGCAAGAGGTTTCTGGCCCCAGTTGACACCATATCATCAACTCAGGTGTTGAAGTTGCCAAGAATAATCCATCTTGGTGACTCCAACACCCTCTCGGTGACAAAGGACATCTCCTCCTGCAAGAGGTCTCAGTACCACCCGGGTGGACGGCAGACCAAAAACACTCTAAACTCCAAGCCAGAAACCCCTTCCCTGCACAGCCACATGCTCAAAAGCACTGGTGTTCCCAACTGGGTGCACCGTCAGGCCCAGCTCTGATCTAAAACAGATCGCAACCCCCCTTGCGGTCCTTCCTCAGGCAGTGGACAACAGAGTACCCGGCCGGGACAGATGCCTCTAGCAAAGGGCCAGAGGTATCTCCCAGCCAGGTCTCCATAATGAAAGCCAGATCGATGGCCCCAACAAGGCCAGCCATTATAGCGGTCATATTAGTAATCAATCTGGCACTGCAGAGCACCACCCAAAGAGGACAAAAGGTTGGGGCTGGTTCATCAGCTACCTGTCCTCTCGGTCCAGAGGATACCCTAGGTATAGAGACAAGGCACGGGGACCTTGCTCCAACTGTCTCCTTAACCCAGGGCATCTTCTGGTCAACACTAGAAACATAGAAACATAGAATCTGATGGCAGACAAGGACTGCTTGTCCCACCTAGTCTGCCCATTTCCCTACCTAATGGATAAGTTGCAGATCCTAGTTAACCAACAGCCTACTTCCTCCTACCCCCGACTAGAATTGCCTTATGTCTATCCCATGCATTCTTGAATTCCCCCACTGTTTCTGATTTATGATCTCCTCAGGAAGGCTGTTCCATGCATCCACAACCCTCTCTGTGAAGAAATACTTCCTCACATTACCTCTGAGTCGTCCTTCCCCTAGCTTCAAATTGCGCCCCCTTGTTCTTCCACATCTCATTTTCTGAAAGATGCTACCCTCTTGGACTTTGTTGATTCCCTTGAGGTATTTGAAAGTTTCAATCATGTCCCCCCTCTCCCTCCTTTCCTCAAGGCTCTACATCTTAAGCTCCTTTAGTCTTTCTTCATATGTCTTCTGGTGCAGACCCTGCACCATTTTGGTTGCCCTCCTCTGGACAGCCTCCACCCTGTCTATGTCTTTGCAGAGATGGGGTCTCCAGAACTGTACATAGTATTCCAGATGTGGTCTTACCAACTGTCTATACAGAGGGCCAACAACTTCCTGTTTTCTACTGGTGATGCCTCTCCCTATGCATCCCAGTATCCTCCCAGCCCTCCTTACTGCCTTCTCACATTGCTGGCCCACCTTTAGGTTGTCTGATGTGATTACCCGCAGGTCTCTTTCCATTTTTATTGTTGTCAGTATCTCACCCCCCATTGTGTACTCTTACCTTGGGTTTTTGTTTCCCAAGTGCATTACTTTGCACTTATTTGCGTTGAATCTAAGCTGCCATACATTTTACCATTCCTCCAACCTTGTCAAGTCCCTTTTCATCCTCTCCATCCCACCTTGCATATCAACCCTGTTGCAGATCTTTGTGTCATCTGCAAAGAGACATACTTTACCTTCCAATCCCTCTGCAATGTCTCATAAAGATATTAAAAAGGACCAGCCCCAGTACTGAACCCTGCGGTACCCCACTAGTAACCCTCCTTTCTTCACTGTGGACTCCATTTACTATTACCTGCTGTGTCCTGTTGTCCAGCCAGTGTTTTATCCAGGCTACCACCCTGGGACCCACTCCCAGGCTGGCTAATTTGTTTATTAATCTTTTGTGCGGGACTGTATCAAATGCCTTGCTAAAGTCTAAGTAGGCCATATCCAAGCCCCTCCCTGGTCTACTACTTTGGTCACCCAGTCAAAGAAATTAATTAGATTTGTCTGACATGACCTTCTCGCTGTGAATCCACGCTGCCTTTGGGTCCTGTGCCCCACTGGCCTCTAGGTACTCAACAGTTCTTTCCTTCAGAAGTGATTCCATCATTTTCCCTACCACTGAGATCAAACTGACAGGTCTGTAGTTTCCTGCCTCTGTCTTGCTCCCACTTTTGTGAAGGGGAATCACATCCACCCTTCTCTAGTCCTCAGGTACCGCACCATCCTCCCATGATTTATTAGAAGGGGTAGTCAGTGGTGTTGTTAGTTCTTCCCTTAGTTCTTTTAGAATTCTGGGCTGAATCCCACCAGACCCCATTGCTTTATCCTCCTTCAGTTTTAAGAGTTCTTTCAGAACCCTTTCTTCTGTGAAAGAACTAATATCAACCCCCTATCCAGAGTGCTTCTATTGACTGGATTAGGTATCTCCCCCTGCTTTTCCACTGTGAAAACTGAGCAGAAGTATTCATTCAGTATCCCTGCTTTTTCACTGTCGCTCTCTGCCCAACCACCTTCCTCTTTATTCAGCCTCAGTATCCCTGCCTTAGTTTTTCTTTGCTCCCTAATGTACCTATAAAATGTTTTATCCCCCTTCTTAACTGAGTTGGCTATCTTTTCCTACCCAAGTTAGGCCAAGATAAGGGCAGAACAGTTGGACAAAATGGCCTTCCTTTGCTTTCAAGTTCTATATTGTCATCTCCTGTGAAGTCCTTCTCTCTGATAACACAGACTGTCCCAAAATGAAGGCCCGAAGCTTTGCCCACTGTGGTGTGGTTCAATAATGCATGGGATAGACATAAGGAAATCTTGTGGGAAGGTGAGGTGAATGGGCCAGAGATCAAGTAAGCTCTGCAGTGATATTATAGGCAGGGAGAATTGGAAAGACTGGGTGGACCAGCCGGTCTTTATTTGTCAGCAAATTCTATATTTCTGTCTGTCAATGTACTTCACATACGGAATTTTTCAAAAAGGTACAGGAATGTTATAATGGAGCCCTTAAGCCATGGTTTTCATCCTTTTTCTCAACATGCCATCAGACATGAAGTTGCTAAAAGTAAGCCCATCCTCCTTAGACTAAAGATCCCTCCTGTGAGACTAGGCTGATCCTTACCTACTGAAACCATGGTTTTCATAGTTTGCACCATCACTTCCCTGTACAGCTCCTTCTCCTGTTTGCTTAACATCTTCCATTCCTCTTCAGAAAAATCAACAGCAACGTCTTCAAAGGTTTCTGGTACCTGAAAGGACATGAGCCATGTTTAATTGCTCTTGGTTTCACAACACACATTGAGAAATCTGCAACTTTTAAACAGGATGGGGATCGGCAGAGATTGCAATGTAGGGCAGACAAGGGGGAAAGCAGGGATGGAATAAGGATATTAGGAAGGAAGGTGGTGGAATCAGTCAAATGAGGGGAGTGATACCTAGCTAGTAGAAGAAGGCAGCCTGTCTGAACATCAGGCATCTTGGGAATAAAATGGGGGATCTACAGGCACTAGTGATGGAAGCCCAGCTGGACATAGTCATCAGCATCATGGAAATGTAGGTGACGCAACATCCCAGATTGGGCTTCACTATCCCAATATGTCCCCTATTTTGAAGGGACATGAAAAGGGGCAAGAGAAGGGGTTATAGTATACACTGAGACTGTATAAAGCAATAGAAGATAAGAATCTTGGGGAGTGGGGGTAGAATGAATATGGGTTCAGCTGATAAAATAGGAAAAAACCTTGGAGTGTTGACGGTGATCACCTAAAGATCACCAGATAAGTTTGAGGAGGGCTGCAGGGCACTAGAGGACCACATCAGAAGGGCAACCAAAATGGAAACATAGTCATGATGAAGGGGATATGTCGGGGGGTTTAGGGCTGCCAGGGACCAAGCTCTTGTAGATTCAAGGTAGGATGGATTCCTTGTACAATGGGTGACAGAACTAACCAGAGATGGAGCCATCCTTGACTTGGTACTGTCAAATCAGGATATACTATGAGAGGCTAGAGTAAAAGAGCCCCTGGGGATGAGTGATCATAACTCAGTGTGGTACAGTAATAGCCCTAGAAACCCAGCACCCCAAGTCAAAGACAATGGTGTTAGAGCTCATGGCAGTGGTTTTTGAAGACATGGGGGAGATCCTCCATGACAAACTGAGGGAGTGGGAGTGTGAGAGAGAGAGAGAGAGAGAGAGAGAGAGAGAGACAGACATCAAAGTGAGTCTGACAGAGGACACCAAAGATTGTCTGAAGCAGAAAGAGAAAAAACAAAATAAATAAATCCAACTTGGTGTACAAGAGAAGCAGTAAGAGCAAAAAGGGTAGCATGGATCAATCTGAGGGCAATAGGGAGGTATAACTAGGAAAGCTAACGTCGACCAAGAACTTAATTTATTTAGTTCAAAGAAGTTTCACCAGATGAGACATACTGAACTGAGAAGAGCTTGTTTCCAGATGTGTCCTGGTGGAGAGGGTTGAAGGAAAAATCGACATGTGCAAATTAGTACAAAAGTTTTACACATGCATTAACAGTGCAAAAATTATATGGGGTAGCATAAAACACAAGTGAATTACACCAAAAAGGAACATCAAGGTATGCACTGAAAGGTACAGGGCAATTACAAAGTGTTACATACAGGTCGATGCATAATCAGACATGCAGAAGCCTTCAAGAATGGGGTAGAGGAGGGCATGGTAGCAAGAAGGACTAACCCACCATGGCGGAGAACAATCAGAGGGGAGGAGGAAGGAGGAGGTAAAGGGGGAGAGGCAGGGGGACAGGAGGATGGGAGAAGTGGGGAGGAAGAAGCAGAGGGCAGGTGGGGAGGAGGTTAAGGGGGTTGTAAGATCAGAAATTGGGGAGGGGGGGAGGAGGAGAAAAGGGAAGAGGTCAGGGACAGGGGCAGTGTGAGCACAAAGAAGTCTGGTGAAAGAGGGAAAAGAGGTGGCAGAGCAGACGGGGAGTGAGAGAGAATTCCAGAGCTTGGGAAGATGATAGGAGAAAGCAGCTTGATCAGCTAAGGACCTTCTAGAGGTGAGAGCTAGTGCATTGACTAGAGCTACAGAGGAACTAGGTAGTGTTAGAAGCAGTGGAGAGAAGAGAAAAGAAGTAAGATGGGAGGGAGCTCAGCCAGTGTTTAGTAATAAGTACAGAGCCATGAGCCAGCCATCTGGCTTCCAGAGAAGGGAGGGGAGAGAGAGAGATGTAAAGGTGGCAGTGGTGGGTCCAGGAGGTTGGCAATCCAGAGCAAACCTGCAGAAGAAGTGAAGAAGGTGTCCAGTCTGGCCAGGGTAGACTTCGGAGCACTGTCATAGATATTGTCACCATAGTTGAAGAGGGGAGGATCATTCTCTGAACCATGGCTCTGCGGGCCAACAAAGGAATAGAACTATGGTTCCTTTACTAAGCACCAAGTTTAGGGTGGAGCTTTTTGTGCAAGGAGTCCACATGCACAGAGAAGTCTAGGTGACGATCTAGCCATAACCCAAGATACTTGAAGGAAGTGACATCTTCAAGGTGAGTACTGTCCAGAGTGTGGAAGATGGGCAGGGCTGAAAGGCCAGACATTATCATCATCAACTTTATTTGTTAGCGCAATTCCAAAATTGATCAGAGCACTGTACATCAAAACACAAAAATTCATAAAATCATGATGAATAAGACTTAAAATTCAAGATTTAAAACAAATTCATAAATATGGCTGAAGATGGTACACTAAAGTTCATCTGGAAAAGCTAGCCAAAATAAATGGATTTTTAGAGTGGTTTTAAAGCTCTCGATGGTCAGGCATTCTCTAATCTGATGAGGTAGAGAATTCCACAGGGTAGGGGCCACAGAAGCAAAAGAACAGGACCCAGGAGTCTTTACTAACCCTGGGAACCTCTAGCAATCTCTCATCAGAGGAACGGAGTGAGCAGATGGGGCAGTAGGGACAGAGAAGATCTTGCAAGTAGCCAGGTGCCTGTACATACAGGGCTTTATAGGTCAGCAACCCGACTTTGAAGGTGATTTGCCAATGTACAGGCAGCCAGTGCAGGCCACAGAGCCCAGGAGTGATGTGGTAAAATCTCGTAAGCCAGTCAACAACCTGGCCGCTGCATTCTACTCTAACTGCAATTGGCAAATATCAACCCCAGTAGCCATAGGTATAGGGCATTGCAGTAATCAAAGCATGAGGCTACATAGGCATGAACCAACTTTGGAAGATCAACAGGCAGGACCAAGCTCTTAATCCAGGCAATGTTCCTCAGATGGTAAAAAGAGGTCTTAACTACAGCAGATACCTGAGATTTTAATGTCAGGCTGCTATCAAACATAACGTCCGATTTCACACTTGATCAGAGGTAGGCAGCTACCTGTAGTCGTTCCCGAGCCAAAAAAGCTGAGACGGTTGACCTGCTGACAACCCCATATCTTGGCAACCTGGTTCCACCAGCAGCACCTCTGTTTTGTTCAAGTTCAGCTTCAGCCAACTGGCACTCATCCAGCCCTGGATCTGAAGAGGCAGCTGTTATAAACTGAGACAGTACCCGCCCCCCCGCTCTGGCACAAAGGACATGTAGAGCTGAGAATCATCTGCATAGCAGTGAAAATGCAGCCCATACTGCCTCATAATGTCTCCCAACGGCATCATGTACACTGCAAACAACTTGGGGGACAGTATGGAGCCCTGTGGAACCCCACATTACAGGGGGAGAAAAGCTATGGAATATATCCCTGACTCCAATCTCTGAGTCCTGCTAGTGAGGAATGATCAAAACCACCTGAGGACTATACCAGACAATCCACAGAGTGTCCACAGGTGCTCCAACAGCATCCCATGGTCTACAGTATCAAATTCTGCAGAGAGATCAAGAAGAACCAAAATGGAATGGCTTCTCCAATCCCTCACTATCAGGAGATCATTAAGGCAAAGGCAAATTTATTTAAAAGACGCCCAATCCCAGAGGCTCTGGGCGCCGCACAAATTTTACAACATTTCATACCACATGAATGTTTAAAATAAGATAATACATACAAAGTAATCAACATTAAACTCCAAACGCTTGCAGAAATAAGAAAGTCTTCAGGCGGGCTTTAAAGGTAGTTATAGTGGGGCCTCCCGACTACAGTTGGAAAAGAGTTCCAAAGAGCGGGAGCGGCAACACTAAAAGCTTGGTCACCTGCAGATTTTAGCCTCGCTCTTGGAACAGTCAGGAAGCCACCGCTAGAAGAGCGGAGATGGCAGGTAGAGGAAGAAGGTACCAGGAGTACTGACAGGTAACCAGGGCCCTGCCCGTGTAGGGCCTTATAGGTGAGAAGACGCTCTATGAAAAGTATTCTCCACCTGACAGGCAGTGTGTGCAATTCATGCAATATAGGTGTAATATGACAAAATTTGCAGAGGGGAGGCTATTTAGAAAGATGGAGAAGAGGATGGGTCCAAGCACTGAGCCTTGGGAGATGCCAATGTGGACAGTGTGACAGAGAGCTCCTGCCATTCTTGAGGACTGACCTTTCCTTAAATCTGTTGCAACAGTTCTTCTATTTCTTAGCCTAATCTATCCTTTACAATTTCTAGTCCATAAGGTTGGCCACTTGTGGGCACTCCCTTCCCTTTCTTGACTATGCTATAGTGTCCTCTTCAATTTCCTTTTCCCTCTCAGGTCCTCGTACAGGGAGGTTATTGTGGTGACCTCCAAGCGTATGTAAAACAGGTTGTATTTTTCGTTGTAATTAGTATGTAATGGTACTATGTCATAAAGTACCTTGATGTATATACCTTATGTTTATGAAACCTGTAAATGTTGAAAATATCATGGTACTAGATGTTTTTGATAATGGTAAAAAGTTACTAGGTGACTAATAGAAATTAAGTTAGTTGTGCTATTTAAAATGCATGTAAATTGCTGTAAACTGAAGAAGTCTGAAATGTCATGGTGATTTGCATATATCCCATGATGCATTGCATTATGGAAGTATGTACAATGGTGTATTTCTTTGAAACTTGATTTGTTGCCAGTGCCCTTTGGGGTAACATTTTTTCAGTGATTCTGCATTGAGGTTCTTTGTCTATAGCTTGTTTTGTTTTTGTTTTTTCATTTTGAGCCCCCCACTACCCAAGCAAACAAGACCCACAAAGGGATGAAGGGTTTTCACTAAAAATGTTTAGATCAGAGATCAATGTCAGTAAGTGCTGGCTAAGTGCAGAGAAAGGACATTCATAGTCTGTTGCTGCAAACTGATGTACTGAAGAAGGAATATGCCACTGCTGAAGGTTATTTCTTGTATTTTGAAGAAACATCACTCAGAGAATGTGTATTGAACTTGAAGTTCAGTGTCTGGTACCTCTGTTATCCCACAACCCCTCAACAGACTTGGTGTCAGAAGTAGGATAACTTTCTGGAAGCATCTGGACTGGCCAAAGTGGGATGTTTTCTGGTGAATCTCGCCCAGATATCTCAGGTGGACCAATGCAGCAGGAGTTGCCAGAGTAGAAACCCAGAGAAGAGAGTCCATGGAGTTTTGACCAGAACCATGGCCAACAGGTGGAGATAAGCTGCTGCCTGGACTGGACCTGGGAGATTGGAAGAAGACCACACCTGAAGACAATGAAGAGATGGAGGTTGAGGTAGACTGGTGGTGTGAGAGACAAGACCCCGGAGGTGGAGACCCTGATGAGGATAATCCGCTGGATGAGTGCGCAATGGCTGGAGGCAGACTGACTACACAAAGAGGTTTAATCAGATGTTAAAGAGAATGTTGAGGAAATATGTAAAAAAGGAAAGTAAAGACTGGGATAGATACCTCCCCTATTTACTTTTCGCTTACAGAGAAATCCCTCAAGCACCCACTGATTTCTCGCCTTTTTCATTATTGTATGGGAGGAACCTAAGGGAGTCACTGGATGTGGTTAAAGAACACTGGGAAGAAGGGAAGGAGGTGAGACAGTTTAATGTCATAGAGTACATGACTCAGTTATGCAAACGCCTGATGAGGTATATCAACTTGGCACACAAGAGCTTAGAACAGAAGCAAAACTTGCAGAAAGAAAGATACGACCAGGGTTTGAAGACTAAAACATTTCAGTCAGGGGACAAAGTGTTGTTACTCCTTCTCTCCACAGAAGAACAAATTATTCATGAAATGGCAGGGCCCCTTCACCATTTTGAGGCAAACAGGAGCAGTGAACTATGAGATTAGCATGCCCTGAAAAAGATCCACCCAGAAAATGTACCATGTGAACCTCCTTAGGAAATGGTGTGAGAAGCCTAACCCCTCCCTTTATATCCATCCTGAAGTTAGGGAGTCAGAGCTGGAGGTTGCCTATAAAAGACTAGAGCAGTCCAGACCACTGGAGGAGAGTCAGATAAACCCTGAATTGGAGCCTCAACAACAGAAAGATTTGCAGGGGGGTATTACAAGAATTTAGCTCATATTCACAAACGTCCTGGGGTGAGCCAAAGGAATTGTGCACACCATAACTGCCATGCAAGACAAGCCCATACACCAAAAGTCCTACAGACTGCCCATGAAAGTGAGGGATGAGGTGATTCAGGAAGTCAAAAAAATGGAGCAGTTCAGTATAATTGTGCGCTAAAGAGTGCATGGTCTTCACCCATGGTTAAGGATGTAAGTTTGTCATGGATGAGGTTTTAATAACTCATTGGTTGATCATGAAATCATTAGTAAACTTTGTGGCACTGTCATCATTGCTACGTTTTGATGGCAACAGTGAAAGTCATGAAAGTCCTGAATAAAGACCAAACGTCATGGAATTCATGAGGTGTATGACTGCCATGACAAATTAACATCCCTACCCATGGTTATAGCGGACAAGAAAGAGGGTGGGCTACGTCTATGCCTAGATTTTAGAAAGCTTAACAATGTGTCACTATTTGATGGCTACCCAATGCCCCAAATAGATGACATCATTGACAGGCTAGGCAATGCACAGAATAGCTCCACCCTGGACCTTACTAAGGGATATTAGTAAATCCCCTTGTCACCTGATTTGCAAGATAAAACCGTATTTTGCACCCCAGTCAGTTTATACCAGTTTGTCACAATGCCATTTGAACTACATGGGACCCCAGCCACTTTTCAGCATTTTATGGACCACAATCTAAGACCACACAGTGAGTACTGTGCAGCTTATTTGGACAATGTGATCATATTCAGTTCTGACTGAGAAACCCATGTTAGCCCCTTGTCCCAGGTATTGCAAGCAATAAAGGAGTCAGGAGTGACCATTAACCCTGCTAAGTGTGCCCTATCAAAGACCGAGACAAGATACCTAGGGTTCATTTTAGGACACGGACAAGTGAAGCCCGAGGTAGAGAAGGTTACAGCAGTAGCAAATAGCCCAATACCTACCACGAAAAGCATGGGAGCTCTTTACTAGGCTTGGCTGGTTATTACCAGATATTTATTCCCAATTTCTCAGCCATTGCAGGTCCTTTAACCAATCTCACTAAAAAGAGGTGCCCTAATAAGGTTCAGTGGACCCCTATTTGTGAAGAGGCATTTAGGAATATCAGGGCAATTCTATGCACAGCTCCTGTATTGAAAAGCCCTGACTTCAACCAAGTATTCAAGTTCAAACCGATGCATCAGAGAATGGTATTGGGGCAATCTTCTCTCAGAAAATAGATGGGTAAGATCATCCGATCATGTATATCTGCAGGGAGTTACATGAGAGGGAAAGAAGATATGCTACTATAGAGAAAGAATGCTTAGCTACTAAGTGGGCTATTGAGTCTCTGAAATACTACCGTACTTGTGGGAGGCTCAATTTAAGGTTGTAACTGATCACAACCCCTTCTACTGGTTGCACCAAAAGAGAGAAAAAAATCCCTGTACAATGCGGTGGTACTTAGCTCTTCAGCCTTATCGATTTACTGTGTCCCATAGGGCAGGGACAAAACATGTAAATTTTATTTATTCATTGTAATTCATATATCGGATTTACAACCTTTGAGTCAAAGACTCATTTACAAAGGCACCTCATCGCAGGGAGGGGAACAATCAACTTGTGAGACAAGATAGTGGAGAACAGTACAGGTGAAATACATACAGCATACAAAACAGAATTTTCAAAGTGCCAAATAGACATAGGCAGTTTTCAGAAGAGCACACAACAATAAGTTATTGGGGTCCCAGAGGGTCATGCAGGATACAGCATGTGGTATACAGATTGAAGACAGGCTAAACGAGAGAACTGTTATATACGTAATCCTGTAGGAGCTGGTCAGTTTGAAAGGCACTCACGATAGGCCCTATAATAGGCACACACATCTCCGGGTGCTAACAAGGTGTTTGTGAAGGGCGGTTTTGAATTGGCCAATTTTAGAGGTGTTTGTGATGTGCGTGGGGAGGGAGTTATACTAGGACGGTGCTCTGTGATGAAAGGATCTTTGGGTGAGTGAGGTCCTGGCTCTAGGCACCTGGAAGGTGGCTTTGGTAGTCCTACGGGTGGCGACCGAGTGGGAGCCCCGTAGAAGCGATGCAGTGACACCGTGGGGACATAGCCCAAGTAGAGCCTTTTTAGCTAGCATGCAGGTGTGATATTGCAGTCGTTTTTCGAGATTGAGTATGTTAGTGGTGGAGTAGAGTTGGCACATGTGAGTTCTACTTGGGGCACCAGCCAAGAGCCTGCAGGCTTTGTTGATAGAGGTCTGGATTTTGGTGAGGGCAGTGGGGTCAGTGATTGCATAGGTGGGGAGTCCATAGTCAACCAATGACAGGATGGAGGAAGTGATTGCCAGCTGTAGGGCAAATTCGGGGAGGCAGTCTTTGTGGCGATAGAGGAGCCCAATTCGGGCATTCATGGCCGAGAATAAGGCATGGGTATGGGCATGGAAGGAGAACACCGAGTCGAGGGTGATGCCCAGGTATTTGTATGTGGATACTTGTTCAAGGGGATGAAGGGTACTGGGAAGGATGCAAAGGGGAGCATTTTTGGAGTTACTTTGTCGGTTTTGGAGACCTCATCTATGCAAGGACATAGACAGGATGGAAGCAGTCCAGAGGAGGGCAACTAAAATGGTGCAGGGTCTACATCAGAAACCATATGAAGAGAGACTGAGAGAGCTTAATATGTATACCCTTGATGAAAGGAGGGACAGGGGGGACATGATACAAACTTTTAAGTACCTCAAGGGAATCAACAAAGTCCAGGAGGGTAGCATCTTTCAGAAATAGAGATGCGTAAGAACAAGGGGGCACAATTTAAAGTTAGAGGGGGGACGGCTCAAGGGTAGTGTGAGGAAATTGTTTTTCACGGAAAGAGTGGTGGACGCATGGAACCGCCTTCCTGGAGAGGTTGTGGGGTCTAAAACAGTGGGGGAATTCAAACATGCATGGGACAGACATAAGGCAATTATAGTGGGGGGGGTTGCAGGAAGTAGGCTGTTGGTTAACTAGAATCTGCAGCTTATCCAATAGGTAGGGAAATGGGCAGACTGGGTGGGCCAAGTGGTCCTTATCTGCTGTCAAAGTCTATGTTTCTAAGTTTCTATCTTCTGACACCTTCCACCTCTGTCCACTCCTTCTGTTCCTCAACCAGGGCCTCCTGGAAGATCCCAGGACTAGGTTAAGAGTTTCTGGCGACCGGGCTTTCAGTGTCGCCTGACTGGTCCTATGGAGCGAGTTGCCAGCTAATACCAGGGAGGCCCCATCGATAGAAGGGTTCAAGAGGGGCCTAAAACTCATCTTTTTCCCCTCTGGCCTTCCCAGGGACAAGAGCTGATCTACCAAAAAATTCTGAATAAAATCTGCTGTTTATGATATGACTGTTTCAATATTTTGATATTGCTGCTGTTGTACTGTTTATTTTATATATATATGACATTTTATCAGATACCCTGCTTATTGTTTGTTTTATCTGATACCCTGCTTATTGTTTATATGATATCCTGCTTATTGTTTGTTTTATCTGATATTCTGCTTATTGTTCGTTTTATCGGATACCCTGCTTATTGTTTGTTTTATCCGATACCCATCTTACTGTTTGTTTTATTGGATGCCCTGTTTATTGTTTGTTTTATCTGATACCCTGTTTACTGTTTGTTTTATCTGATACCCTGCTTATTGTTTGTTTTATCTGATACCCTACTTATTGTTTGTTTTATCTGATACCCTGCTTATTGTTTATATGATACCCTGATTATTGTTTGTTTTATCTGATACTCTGCTTATTGTTCGTTTTATCGGATACCCTGCTTATTGTTTGTTTTATCCGATGCCCAGCTTACTGTTTGTTTTTATCGGATACCCTGTTTACTGTTTGTTTTATCTGATACCCTGTTTACTGTTTGTTTTATCTGATACCCTGCTTATTGTTTGTTTTATCTGATACCCTGCTTATTGTTTATATGATACCCTGATTATTGTTTGTTTTATCTGATACTCTGCTTATTGTTCGTTTTATCGGATACCCTGCTTATTGTTTGTTTTATCCGATGCCCAGCTTACTGTTTGTTTTTATCGGATACCCTGTTTACTGTTTGTTTTATCTGATACCCTGTTTACTGTTTGTTTTATCCAATGCCCAGCTTACTGTTTGTTTTTATCTGATACCCTGTTTACTGTTTGTTTTATCTGATACCCTGTTTATTGTTTGTTTTATCTGATACCCTGCTTATTGTTTGTTTTATCTGATACCCTGCTTATTGTTTGTTTTATCTGATACCCTGCTTATTAATAATAATAATCTTTTTTATTGATTACAGCTATGGATCAGCTACTAAAAACAACTCTTCGCTGCATCATAGCTGCACTCAACAAAGCATGCCTGCTCCTTACCGGCTCAGCCCGTCGGTCCCATACCTGCGACATGTACTGTACGCTCAGGCTAACTGGCTCCAATTCAAAGGCAGACTCATGTATCAAACATGTTTATTATCCAAAAAAGTAAGCTTAGGCAAAATGCCCCAGGAGTGCAGAAGCTTATTACCCCACTCATCAACTGTTGTTGCACCAGAAGCTCTGCTAGCCAGATTTTTAATATACCCCACTGTCGAACTTCTCTGGAACAAAGGTCCTTTGCCTACTGTGCCCCTCTATGTGCCCTGCTATGGATGAACTCGCTGCACCATGACATCACTTCTGCATCCACCTTGGGCTCCTTCAATGTTAAACTTAAGCAACTGCTAGTTGCTGATGCCAGTTGTGACTGCTTTCAATAACCTTCCTTCTTGTGACCAGCACTTATTCTAACCTTATGCTATCCTGACCTTATGCATAACTGTTTTCAGCATGTACATAACTGTTCTCAGTTGCTAATCATTCTCCTTCACATTTCCTCTTGATCCCTTCCATGCTTTCCCCTCACCCATCTATGGATTCCCCCATCCCCCCCGTTATATCTCCTGAGCTCCCTTGCTCACTTTAAAATGCTTTGTCCCATACCTTCTCACCTCTGATGAGGCCCCTGGGCTGATGCCATCCCTTATCTTGTTGATTATTAGCAAGGCCCCTGAAATTCTGCGGTTGCGGAATTTGCCGCAGAATTTGCATCATGCCGCAGAATATATACAGTGCTGCAGAATTCATTGTTTTTGGTGAATTTTCATATAAATATGCTATTTTTCCATAGTGTCAGGCTTTCTTTCCCACCTCGTTTATCCTGAAGCTCCTCCTCTGTGCTCAGCATATGATGACATCGGTGACATCACATCATATTTAGCCAATGTCAGGACTGCATTCTGCCAGAGAAATGAATAAATCATGCCACACAAATCAGAAAATTCTGCCGCGGAACACCAGGGGCCCTGATTATTAAATATTAGGCTGAGTCTGTTCTCATTTTCCTACAAAGGGACATTTCATAAGACCCAACCCCCTCTAATATGACCCTTTGAATTCCAGGTTTTAATGAAATATGCACCATGGCATACATTGTACAATGCCACATGTATTGGAACTTCTCTAGTTAGACACTCTTGTAATGTCTTGTATAATGCCTTGTTTTGTTTCCTCCGTTTCATACTTTCCCAAAATGTATTGTTCATCTGATGTGGAACCTATGAAATGAGCTTGTTCTCAATGGTGTTATCCGAAATTTCAATAAATAAATAAATAAAATATTATTTGTTTTATCTGATACCCTGCTTACTGTTTGTTTTAAGTACAGCACCCAGAATCTCTGGGACTGGACACCTTAGAAATAAACTTTGCCTTGCCTCAATGAATACCTTAGAGGCGACTGCCAGGAGGTGAGTGGAGTCCCAATGAAAAAATATTGAAGAGGGAATAGCTAAGGCAACAGCATGGTGTTTGAAGGAAGTAAGCAAGGAAAAGAGGATGAGGAGGCTGCTTTGGTTCTCAGAAGAGGTGGTGAAGGTGGTGAATGAGAAAAAAACTACATTCAGGAAGTACAAGGATACCCAGATGGATGTGGACAGGGAGATATATCTGGAAAAACAAAGAGTGGCAGGAGGGAGGGTGAGGGCAGTTAAGGCACAAACATAGGAGAGGATTGCCAAGGAGGTCAAAAAAGGGGATAAGCTTTTCCTCAGATACATGAGGGACAAGAGGAATGAAAGGGGCGGGATAGTGAGAATTAGGAGGGTGGGACTGCTCTTCACAGTAGGGGGATGGACTAACATGTATCAGCAGGCACTGGAGGGAGTGGATACAAGTCCATTTGAAGGAGAGTTCAGAACGGACTGGAAGCACTAATGGAGTACAAGAAGACAGGACTGGATGGGATTCATCAAGGGTTCTAAAAGAACTGAACATAGTGCAAGCCACCCCTTTGGCAACACTGTTCAGCACCCCCATTGATGATGGAGGTAGTTCTGGAGTAATGGAGGAGGGCTGATGTGGTACCTCTGCACTAGAGCAGTAGGAGGGAGGAGGCTAGTAACTATAGGGCAGTCAGTCTCGTATCAGTGGTGGGGAAATTAATTCAGACCCTGCTGAAGGAGAGATTGATGGAGTACCTGGGGGCATACAGGCTGTAGAACCACCAACAGCATGGTTCCACGGGGGGAGGTCATACCAAACAAATATCATAGATTGTTTAACTAGGTGACTAAGGAGGTGGATCAGTGGAGGGCAATGGATGTCGCCTACCAGGACTTCAATAAGGCCTTCGACACAGTGCAGCACAGGAGGCTAGTAAACACACTAAGCAGCCTGGGGATTGGGGATAAAGTGGTAAATGGAGTAGTAAATTGGTTGTAGGCTAGGAGGCAGAGGGTGGTGGCAAATGGCAGACACTAGGGGGATGAGAGACCAACTAGCGAGATGCTACAGGGATCGGTGCTGGGACAAATCCTATTCAATGTCTTCACAAGTGACATTGCTGAGGAACTGGGGGGAAGGTGCATCTCTTTCTGATGGCACAAAAATCTGCAACAAGCTGGATACTCAGGAAGGGGTGGAGAGAATACAATGGGATCTGGGGAATCCAGAGAATGATCTATGGAGTGGCAGTGAGGTTTCAATGCCAGAACATGCAAAGTCTTGCACCGGGGGCAGGGAAACCCAAGAGCTGTGTATAAGATAGGGGGAGGTATTGACGGTCATCACACAAGAAAGAGACCTCATGGTACTCATCTCTGATGATCCCAAGGTGGCAGGGCAGGGTGACAAGGCAGCAGGCAAGGCTAGTGGGATGCTAGGGAGCACAGAGAAGGGTATTTCCAGCAGGAGAAGGGAGGCAGTGTTGCCACTGTATCACTCACTGCAGAGACCCAACCTTGAGTACTGTACTGTATCCAGGTCTGGAGGCTGCACCTTTAAAAGGACATAGATAGGGTGGAAGCAGTCCAGAGAAAGGCTACCAGAACTGATGAGGGGTTGCACAAAAAGCCACATGAGGAGAGGTTGCAGGATCTCAACATATACTCCCTGGCAAAGGGGAGAGTGTGAGGGGACGTTTGAGATACGTACTTCACAGGGTGAAGAAAGTGCAGATGGGGTGTCTCTTTCAGAGGAGAAAAAGTACCAGAATGGGGGGCATGCAATGAAGCTGCAGGGGAAGAGTTTAAGAGGGATGCAAGGAAACATTTCTTCACAGAAGGGTGGTGGACACCTGGAACAGCCTGCAAGCAGATGTGGTGGAAAAAAACAATCTGTAGGTGCAAATGAACCTACCCTGGTAAGAAATAAATCTGTCACAATGATTCATTTGTAGTTTTCAGTCCGACATGTTTCTAGAATTAATTTTCTGCACACTTTTATAAATACTACCTGACCCCTTTTGTCTTTTTAAAGTTTTCCTTTGGTTGGTTTACACAGCAGCTCAGTGTTCCTGCATGATCCTCTGTTTCAGTCTCCAACACCACAGATTGCACTGTTTAGAAACACAAGCAGCTGCTGCTCTTCAGAGTTTGGGACTGGAAGAACAAAGGATATCTATCCACAGAAAACCAGTTCCCACTGCAGCTCCCCATGTGTTCAGCATTCCTTACCTCCAGCTTCATGATCCTCTGTTTCAGTCTCCAACACCACAAACTGTGCTGTTCAGAAACACAAGCAGCTGCTGCTCTTCAGAGTTTGGGACTAGAAGAACAAAGAATCTCTATTCACTGAAAAACAGTTCCCTCTAGAGCTCCCCCAGTGCTTAGTATTGCTTACCTAGATACATACATAGATACATAGACAGTGTTGGCAGATAAGGGCCTATGGCCCACCCAGTCTACCCATTTGAGCTTGTAAGTTCAGTTTGTTTTCCTAGAAGTCTGTTTCCCCTTACCCCTGACCTCTAGAATTCCTTTATGTCTATCCCTTGCATTCTTAAATCCTGTGATTGTTTCAGCCCCCACCACTTCCTCTGGCAGGGTGTTCCACTTGTCCACCACCCATTCTGTGAAGAAATTCTTTCTCATGTTTCCTCTGAATCGTCCTCCTTCCAACTTCATCCCATGCCCTCTAGTCCTGGAACATCTTTTTCACTTAAAAATAGTGCTTTCCTGCACCCTGTTCCTCCCTGTAAGATACTTGTATGTCTCTATCATATCCCCTCTCTCTCTCTCCTCTCCTCCAGGGAGTACATGTTCAGTTCCTTCAACCTGTCTTCATAGGACTTGTGATGCAATCCATGCACCATCTTTGTTGCCCTCCTCTGAACCTTCTCTACCCTATGTCCTTATGTAGGTATGGTCTCCAGAACCGTAACACTGTATTCCAGGTGGGGCCTCACTAGTGTCTTGTATAGCGGAATTATGACCTCCCTTTTCCTGCTGGTGATGCCCCTGCCTACATCCCAGCATCCTATTTGCTTTACCTGCTGCCTTGTCACACTGTTTCTCTACCTTGAGGTCATCAGAGATGACAACCCCAAGATCCCTTTCCTGCTTGGTGCATGCTATATCCTCACCCCCAACTGATATATTGTGAGGGTTTTGTGCCCATATGCATTATCTTGCACTTTGCATTGAATTTCAACTGCCAAACTCTGACCATTCTTCAAGTTTCTGCAGGTCGCTTCTCATTCTGTCTACACCCTCTGGTGTGTCTACTCTGTTACAGAGCTTTGTGTCATCAGCGAACAGTGAAATTCTGCCTTCTAGATCCTGCGCAATGTCACTGATGAAGATGTTGAATAGGACCGGTCCCAGCACTGATCCCTGTGGTACCCCACTGGTCACTCTTCCCTCTGTGGAGTGACAGCCATTTACCACCACCCTCTGTGTCCTGCCACCCAGCCAGTTACCTATCCACCACACTACTGTCCTGCCCACACCCATATTCCCCAATTTGTGTAACAGTCTTCTATGTGGCACAGTGTCAAAGGCCTTGCTGAAGTCCAGATAGGCCATGTCCACTGCCCTCCCCTGATCCACCTCCCTAGTCACCCAGTCAAAAAATTCAACGAGGTTGGTCTGACATGACCTCCCCCTGGTGAAGCCATGCTGCCTTGGGTCCTGTAGTCCATTGACAACCAGATGTTCCACCAATCTCTCCTTCAGTAGTTCTTCCATGATCTTCCCCACTACCAAGGTAAGGTTGACTGGTCTGTAGTTCCCTGCTTCCTTTGTTCCCACTTTTGTATAAGGGGACTACATCTGCTGTCCTCAGTCTTTGGGTACCTCCCTGTTTCCAGTGATCGGCTAAACAGGATGGCCAGAGGTTCAGCCACCACTTCTCTTAGTTCTTTAAGGACCCTGGGGTGCACCCGCCTGGCCCCATTGCTTTATCAACTCTTATTACTTCCAGTTCCTTCAGGACCCTTTCTCATGTAAAGGACTTGTGTCCATTTCTGCACCATTCTCACCCCTTGTACTCCCTTCAGACCCATTACCCCCCTCTTCCTCAGTAAAGACTGAGCAGAAATACCTGTTCAATATGTCAGCTTTACTGTTGTCATCCTCCACACGGCTCCCATCCTCCCCCTTCAGTCTCACTATCCCTCCCTTTGGCTTTCTTTTTTCACTTATGTACCTATAAAAGGTTTTGTCCCCTTTACCCCTGATTTTGCAATGTGTTCTTCTGTCTGAGCTTTGGCTTCCCTTACTGACTTCCCTGCCTCCTTTGCTTCTCCTGGTACTTCTCCCTATCCCTTTCTGCCTGTGTCTTTTTGTATTGCCTGAATGCAATCTTTTTTAGCTTTCACTTTCTTTGCTACCTCTTTGGAAAACCATAATGGTCTCTCTTTCCTTTTCCTCTTTAACCTGCTTAATACATACTCTGTTCTTCTTATAATCCCCATTTTAAATACTGTCCACTATTCCTCAACCCCCGATTCCTGTCCCATTCCCTTAATACCTCTTTCAAGTATCTCCCATTTTCCCAAAGTCTGCCCTCCTAAAATCCAGTATATGTGTTTTTGTGTGGTTTGGTTCTGCTCTTTCTATGATTTCAAACCATAATGACTGGTGGTCACTGTTACCCAGGTGCTCCCCACTGTTACCTCCCATCACACTGTCCCTGTTTGTGAGCACAAGGTCCAGTATTGCCTTCTGCCGGTTGGTTCCATGACCCGTTGCTTGAGAGAGCGCCCTGAGAGGTCAGGATAAATCTGCTCTAGTTGATACTGCTGCGATGCTCCAGTCCACATCTGGAATATTGAAGTCTCCAACCAGTACTACCTCACCCTTGTCTGCCATCCTTTGGATGGCTAGCATCAACTCTATCTGTTTCTTCCTCCTGGGCTGGTGGTCTGTAGACCACACCTGTGCGGATGGCTGTTTCCATTTTCTTTCCAGCTTAACCCACAGTATCTCTCCCCATTTTTTCCTCCTGGATCTCCGTGGCCCTTATGTCATTTTTTTCATACAGTGCCTCCTCCTCCTTCCTGCCTGCTCTGTCTCTTCTGAATATGTTGTAGCCAGGTAAGGCCATCTCCCAGTCATGGTTATCATTACACCAGGTTTCAGTGATGGCTACAATGTCCAGGTCTGACTGTGCCCATGACAGCCTCCAGATCTTCCATCTTGTTGCTAAGGCTCCTGGCATTTGCACACATGGCTTTCCATGATTTGACCTCCCTAGACTTCTGCTTCACTGTTTACTCCAGCCCCTTCCTTGGTTGTCATTTATCCCTGGTTCTCATGCTGCTCTGCCCTTCTGCTGAATTTTTGCCCTTTTGCTGTATCCACCTCTTGGGCACTAATCTCCATCTTTTGCACACTGCCTTGCAGAGATAGCCACTCCTCTGGTTCACTGGTTCCACTGCTAGCTGTGGGGGTGAGCAAGTAGGTACCCTCCTTGCTGGCCTGCCCACCTCTTTGCTAGTTTAAATGCTTGTCAATGTAGCATTTAAACTTATCATTGAGTGCTTGGATTCCCCTCCAGGATGGATGCAGGCCGTCCAGGATTGAACAAACCTCCATCCTCAGGTGGGTCCCCAGTCACCAATGAATCCAAACCTTCCTCACAGCACCAGTTCTTCAACCATGAGTTAAAGTTCCTGGTGCATGCACTCTATGTTCTCCTTGCCTCTCACAGGTAGTACTTGAGAAAGTGACAGAAGTAGCTACTTGCTTGAGACCCCTCCCAGTTTCCTAAACTCTTCCTGAACTTCCTTTGGCTTCCCATTTGCCAAGTCATTAGTACCTAGGTGGATAATGACATCCAGCTCACCCTTCCAGTGTTGCCTTCCCAGTGATCCCCAGGATCTTCCTTCCATCCCTCCATGCCGTGGCACCTGGTAGGCACCTCACCTCCCTGTCCTCCCTCCTGTATTCCTAGCTGGATCCCTCTTATGATGGAGTCCCCCACCAAGATTCGCTTCCTCCTCCTCCTCTGAGGTCCACTGCTTTCCCCACTGAGGTCATCTCCTTGGCTAACCTCCACATCCTTTCCTTCCACTTCTCTGGGTACCTCTATTTGGTTGTCCTCACTTACCAGTATGGCATATGAGTTCTTGAGTGGAATAGGATCTGGGATGTGCCTCTGCGTGACTGCTCTAACCCTCCCTGAGCCCACTGTCATCCAAGTGCTCCTTGTTCTTGGCATCCTTTGAGGCAGCTGCATTGGATTGGGTGGTCCCTGGATAGGGGTGATGGTACTCCTGACCCAGTTTACTTCCGCTCTGAGTCTGGCTACCTCATCCCACAGTCCAGAGAGATGCATGCAGATAGGGCAGCACCTCAGTGTCCAGAAGGTCTGCCTGAATATGGCTGCCCCACAGCCACTGCCACATTATACTGCGATTCCCATCATTTGTCTGCTACTGAAGCTCTCCAGTTCTCTTTTATTAATTTACTGTACTAAAATCCTGTCACTGATCCTCAGATAATTTTTTTTTTAAGGAAAAAGAAACCAATAAATAAATAAATGAGTCAAACATTTGTCGGTTGAGGGTGGGCTTTTCCCTTATGCCCCAAACACTTGTCGCTGAGGGTGGGCTTCTTCCCTTATGCCCTCCTACTTCACACCTCTAACTATACCCTGTGTTTAGCTCCTGTCAATACCTCCAGCTTTGTGGTCCTTTGTTTCAGACCCAAAACTACAAACTGCACTATTCAGAAACACAAGCTACTGCTGCTCTTCAGAGTTTGGGACTAGAAGAACAAAGGATGTCTATCCACACAAAAAAATAGTTACTCATCCTCTGTACTCCTTTCTCCAGCAGTTTTCATAGCCTAAGGTTTACTTCCTGTCTTCCTCTGTTATGTGTCCCTCCCCCCCACACTCCATTCAAAACAACTCAATATTCATAGTATGCAGCAGCAAGGAGAGCGAGAGGAAAGGGTTGCTAAATATTTACAGTTACATGCTAGCAGATCCTGTTTTGACTTGTCACTGTTAGGAGAAAGTACTTTTATTTTTATTTAGAATTTGGTGGCTGCAAGGTACACTGAGCCAAACAAAGCATTATTTCCAGGAGTGTCCTGGAGCTTAAACTAGAGATGCAAGTCAGCAGTGTCAGTCCTTTTAAAACAGCTGATGGCTTAAAAAATCTTAGAAGATGCAATCTTACGTTCAATTCAGATTATATCACATTTTCTTGTAGTTTACTGATTATAGTGTCAGATCAACTCGGACTATCTCACTATAAACTAGGAGATGCAAGTCAGCAGTGACAGTCCATTTGTAGCCAGCTGATGCCTCAAAAATCTTAGAAGATACAATCTTTACACTCAGTTATATCATATGTTCTTATAGTTTACTGTTTCTCAGTAGTTACCAGCCCATTAATGGCCAGAGTTGCATGGTGTAGGACACATCTCAGAGTCGGACAGGAAATGACTTCAGACTGAGAGCAGCTACAGACAGGAGGTTTGTCTCCTTGATCCACACTCTAGCACAGTAGGTGGCAGTATGCACCTTTCAGTTGGTTTGTAACCCGCCAATAATCCCAAAGAAGAAGAAGTTCAGCCAGGAGCACACAGGGAGCTGCAGAGAGAATTGTGGATATCATTTGTTCTCCTAGTCCAAAGGCTTCCAAGTGCTGCAGAACTGAAGCTACTCACACTTCTGTGTGGTTTTGAAACATTATTAGGAGGTGGTGTGTTGGAGACTGAAACACGGGATCATGAAGTTGGAGGTAATTACTGATTGCAGGGATTACTGTGTCAGAGTGTGTTTAAAAAGGCAAGGGAGAAACTGGGCAACATGGGATCAGTTTGCAACACTTTTCAAATCATAATACTTGAATTTGTACAGAAACAGACAGTGTTATTGCAAGGCTTGATGACAGACTGCTTTATTTATTTTGTTTTTTACCTTCTCTGCCCGGTGTATTCGGCTGAATTTGTCATTACCGTCACTCTACCACCAGTGGTAACCTACAGACAGCAAACAGGGGAGCTGCAGAGGGACCCTGTTTTCTCTGGACATGGTACCAATTGTTCTCCTGAATCCAAAGGATCCCTAATGATTCTGAACAGTACAGTTTTGAATTGTCAGGAGGTGGTGTTAGAGACTGACTGAGGATCACGAAGTTGGAGATGAGAAGTAAATATGTTTACCTGTGCTGAAAACAAAAGGCAAAGCAGAAACTGTGCAGAGTAGGTTACTTTGTACATGCAAGCACAGGGATTTATTTAACTCTAAAAATTGATTAGTGTTTTGCTCATAAAAGTGTTAAATCTTTGTGAAAATGCATAGCTCTTGCCTCACTGTGTTTAACAAACACAGCACTTCTAGAAAATCTATATAAATACTTTCTGTACAGTTAGTATAGTCCCAAGAAAAAAACTGCTAATCAATTATTTAAAACCCTGAAGCAGGCAGTGTTATTTAAAGGCTTTTTGTTCTTTCCCAAACTGTTTTATTTATTTATTTTATAGTTTCGATGGGCTCAAGAGTCTGGCTACATTTGCCATTACCTTCACTAACCTCCACCTACAGAAGGTAACCTTTACTTTCATGTAGGGTGGGCCGTGGACCCTCCCAGCATGTCTAGGGGTATCACCGGGGTTATGGTCACCTGGGAGGGGTTTTATATCAAGAAACAAAGTCCATTTACTTGGCATTGGGTGAAGGTGTTCACCTGGCACGTTGGTGACCTCAGTTCGCTCCCGAACCTGGGATGTCAGGAGCAGAGGCTGGCAGGGAGGGATCCAGAGCATCCCGGCCAGAGCGCATCACTATCTGGCGGCTCCTTGTGGCTGAATTCAGCCAAGACATGCTTTGTGGTGTGGGTGACCATGCACCACATGCATGCCTACGTAAGGATGCCACAACATGCGCTCAAGGTGAGGCAGCAGAACAGGGAAAAGGCTGCCCAGCCACCTAGATGATGTACCCGCCCCGGTAAAGATGGAATATGGTGTCGTTGAGCACAGAGTGAGTCTCCCTGCCTGCCCTCCCTGCTGCCATGAAGCTGGTTAGCCCTGATGCTGTACCTGCCCCGATAAAGATGGAACCTGGTGTCGTTGGGCACCGAGCGAGTCTCCCTGCCTGCCCTCCCCACTGCTGCAAAGCTGGTTAGCCCTGATGCTGTACCCACCCCAGTAAAGATGGAATCTGGTGTCATTGGGCACCGAGCAAATCTCCCTGCCTGGGTTAGCGTAGCAGCACATGGCTTCTGGGAGGTCGGAGCAGTGGAAAAATAGCTTACCCGCTTAAAGTAGTGTGTGGCTGGGCTGCACATCAGCATCATAAATAGATTTTTTTTAAAGTC
Source organism: Neoceratodus forsteri (assembly GCA_016271365.2). Classification (NCBI taxonomy): domain Eukaryota; kingdom Metazoa; phylum Chordata; order Ceratodontiformes; family Ceratodontidae; genus Neoceratodus; species Neoceratodus forsteri. The sequence continues at coordinate 12,702,769 of JADMNL010000038.1, read as the reverse complement.
AATTTATTTGATCTCCCAAGGACTGTGGTGATCTCAGAGCATCCACAGACACATGGCAAGGCTGGTATTTTACTGACTCTTCTGGGTTGAAAACAACCCTGGTGTGGCGTACTTTATTTACATCTTTCTGGCCTTGAGGAAGCACATTTACTCCTGGGGTTCCCCACTCCTGAGCCTGAGTGACAACCTAAACAGACTTTTGGTAGCCTATTTTCTTAGACACTAGCCACTGGGCTAAATCACAGTCTCTCAGCTGGCAACATTTTGGTGCTAATTGATCCAGTGAGGGTTTCTAGGGATCCACTCTGTTCTTCACAAAGCACATCCTTTGCTGATCCTATTTTTACACTTTTCTATGTTATCACAATCACAAACTCAAGCCCATCTGGGCATAGCTGAGGTGCTTACTGGACACAGTACATCTTCACTATGGGCAGAATGGCCTGCACCACACATTTTCTGAGGTACCACTCTACTGCTGACTGAAACAGGCATCCTGTCAGCAACGATCCCACTTTTTGAGCAGTGTGGGCAGTGCTGAGTGCCACCCAAACCTGTACATCAAGTAAAGATTAAATCTCACCTCAGATCTTTGGTCCACAGTACTCTCTGGTACACTTTTCCTCACAGACAGACTTCTGAAACTATTTTTAAAAATGGATTTTTCTCCTTCTGGAGAGGGCCCCCAGGTCCTTGTTTGATGGTAGCTGCCACAGATGAACACTTTTTTTCATGGTCCAGCCTCTGCTGAGAAACTTAAAGACAATGGGAGCTAGCACTATGTGTCAGGTGCTAGTCTCCCACACTCTTGCTCAGCAAAATCTCTGCCCTCCAGCAGACAACACTGACTCCTCCCCTTTTGGAAAGCCAGCACAGATTAGCTGACCCTGTCCTTCCAGAGTATAGGAACTGGCATTGCACTAGAGGCTTACAGACACTCTTAAAGGGATATTCACATAACTCCTAAGGAGTTGCATTTGCTTTGGGCATCCCCCATACACTTAGCCTCCTCCTGGAGGACACTGCATTTCTTGACCTGGATACAGACCTTCTTCCATCACCAAGTACCATACTTTCCTTTGTTTTCCCTGCACTCTACCTTTTGAGCTAGTTAATCCTGTCCTGACTTTATAATTGCTCTCCCAAATAAACTGTTTTGTACTTGCTGTTACCTGCATTTCCTTGTCATTTCCATATCCTTCCATCCCGGTAGTAGTCAGCTTGGAGGAAAGAGCCCCCTCCTGTGAGTAATGGGGGCACACTCTATATAGCTGAGCAGGTAAGAGGGTCTCTCCTATGACATGAAAGCCTGCTGCTCCCACCAAAACACCAGTTGTTACTACATCTATGGAAACAGCAAGGCACATCAGGTGAGATCCTTGCCAGTTCATCTTGGGTGAGTATTCTTTGAGGCATGCGATGGCCATTTCTGTTGGAGTCAGTAGTTAGCAATGTGTTTTTCTATTGGTGGTAAACTTTTCTTCAGATTAGTAGCAGAGGCTGTCACTCAGCTCATGGGGAACATTGCCAGGCACTCTCTGCACCTACAAGCAGAAACATTGTGTTTCCCTGTAGGGCTGGGTCATGTAAGTTATCTCTGTTTTTTCATTTTGGCCTGCTACAGGGCAGAGGTCTGACCATGCATAGCCTGCCACAGGGCAGCGGTCTGGTCATGTGTGGCCTTGTTGGAAAGTAGCCTGGTGCAGTTGTTTAGTCCCACTCTAATGATAGCAGGAGGCACCAAGCCTCATGGTCACAAAGGCCTTGGTTGTGGACTCTGATTGTGTGGCTGAGGTAGTGATGTCATGTGCTGGCTCATTTTGTCACTAATACTAAGAGGCATTTAGACAGCAGTAAAAAGAGCAAGACAAGTTACCGTGGGGGAGAAGTGTTTTCCTGCCATTGAGTCATCAGTCAGGCTTTCTTGTTATTTATGCAAGAGAAGCCACACATGATGGCACTTATGGGATGGAGGAGGGGCAGACATGATGGGAAGAGGGTGAGCTCTTCACTGTATAAACCCTTCTACTGTCTGAGAGACCGATGACCACAGAAAGGCATCAGGTTTCTTAGAGAGTTGTGCAAGTTGTATGAAGGGGACATTTTACTGAGAGTGAGCTGTGATTCCTTGCTGGCAGGTCTCTTTGTGCTTCTGAAGAAGCTGAATGAGAATCAATGTGTTTCACAGTCTTTCTCAAAGTTACTGTCTGTCTGTCTCTCCAGGGCAGGGGGAGGGTTGCTAAAATGTCTCACCTTCTCACCTGTTTATATATTTGTTTCAAATGTTTCACCAGGAAAGACATACTGAGCCAATAGACGCTCATTTCTAGATAGGCCGGGGAGTTAAAGAGGGACATATAGCAAGTTTTAGACAAAATATGTACAAGTGAAGAAGCATCAATACAAGATATAACAGACAGTCTATATAATTATATACAATTTGAATGAAATATTGCAGAGAAAACATCCTGGAGTGTGGCAATAGGGTTCAGTTAAGGTGCCGTGTGCATTAAATGTTTGGAAGTGAAGGGGAGACAGGAGAAGGATGAGGTACAGGAAGGAAGTGTAAGAGTGGAACAGAGGTGGGATAAGATGCAGTTGCAGTGTGGGACAATAAATTTAAGAGGAGCAAAGAAAGGGAGCAAGAGGCAGAGCAGATAGGAAGTGGAAGAGAATATCAAAGTTTGGGAAATGATAGAGAAGGCAGCCTGTGCAGCAGAGCGTGACATAGACAGGAGTGCCAGGGATGGAAGCCAGAGCTATGAAGGGGTAATGAGAAGGGAGGGGAAGGAAGAGGTGGATATGAAGGAGAGAGCCTAGCCAGTATTTGGCTACAAAGGAGGAACAGTGAGTGAGTCACCTAACTCAGGGGAGGGGGGAGGAAAGAGTGAGAGATATAAAGGGTGCAATGGTGGGTGCTGGGCGGGCAGTACAGAGCAAAATGGCAGGAGGCACATTGTTGGGTGGTGTCCCATCAAGGACATGGAAGGATTGGAGGCAGCAAGCTGGGAGAGCTTCTCTAGCCAAAGGTCACTGAGACTGATTTTATGGTGTTGAGGGACAGATGATTTGAATGGAACTAATGTTGGATGTTACCAAAGTCTGGCTGGAACTTGGCCAGCAGATCAGAGGGGGTGGAACCAGAGGTAAAAACAACTGTATAATCTGCATACATATAAATGGATACAGAGGTACAGGCAGCAGGGAGGTCATTCAGGATAGTGGAGTATAGGGTCAGGGAGGGAGCCTTGGTGGACACCAGTACTGATGGGAGAGGAAATTATATGGAATCACCAGTTCTAACTGATTGAGTCCTACCCTGAAGGTAGCAGCAGAACTGGTTGGAAGTGGAGATGGAATGCCCCGCTGCTTTAAGTTTGTTGAATAATAGAGGGTAGGCAACCACATTGAAGGCTTTGGCAAGTTGATAAAGATGGTAGAGGTGATAAGGCCCTGACCCATTCCTGGAAAAATGGAGTCAGTAAGCCTGAGGAGAGGAAATGGTGAAATGGGATTTAGGGAACCCAGAGTGGAAACAGATGAAAAAGGAGGTTGAGTCAATGAAGGGGGAAGCTGAGGAAGTACAATGTGCTCCTGCATTTTAGCAAGGGTGGGAGGTAGGGAGAGAGGGCATTAATTGCAAGTGCAGGAGGGGTCACCACCTTTGGGAAGAGGAACAACAAGAGGAACAACAATAGCATGTTTTCAAGTGTCAAGGACAGAGGCCAGGGAGAAGGAAAGATTGAGGAGAGAAGTGATTAGTAGAGCTATGGCTGAGGAACAGTTTTAGTTCCTGGCATTGGCCTGGGCTCTAGTGTTGGCTGAGACTGCATTATTGGGGAAGGGAGGGTTCAATTCCTGACACTCACCTGTTGCCTTGCTTTAGCAGAGGGTGATGCAGGCTGTGCCAGCATGCATTAGGAAAGGAGGGTTTCAGTTCCTGATACTCTCCTGGCACCTAGCATTGGATGGGAGTGAGGCAGGCTGAGACTTTATGCATTTGGGAGGGAGGGTTTCAGTTCTTGACACTCACCTGGTGCCTAGCATTGGCTAATGGTGACGCAGGCTGTGACTGCATCCATTGGGGGAAGGAGGGTTTCAGTTCCCAGCACTTTCCTGACCCTTGGCATTAGCTGGAGGTTAGGCAGGTTGGGACTGCATGCATTGGGGGAGGAGGATTTCAGTTCTGGCACTCACCTGGCCCCTAGCATTGGCTGGGGTGAGGTAGGCTGAGACTGTATGCATTGGGGAGGGAGGGTTTCAGTTTTGGCCTCACCTGGCCCATATTACTGACTGAAGGTAAAGCATGCTGAGAATGCATTCATTGGGGAGGGAGGGTTTCAGTTCCTAGCACTTGTTTGGACCCTAGCATTAGCTGGAGGTTAGGCAGGTTGGGACTCATGCATTGAGGAGAGTTTCAGATCTCTGCACTCACCTGGCCCTTAGCATTGACTGGAGGCAGGTGAGACAGGCTGCACTGTACGCATTGTGTGAGAGGGTTTCAGTTCCTCACACTTGCCTGGCCCCTAGCATTGGCTGGAGGTGATGAAGGCTGAGACTGCATGCATTGGTGGAGGGAGGAGTTCAATTCTTGGCACCATCTGGCTCCTAGCATTGACTGAAGGTGAGGCAGGCTGTGACTGTATTCACTGGGGAGGAGTGGTGGCTGCTGACACTCACCTGGCTCCTGGCATTGGCTGGGTGAAGCCTGCTCTGAGACTGTATTCACTGGGAGGGAGTGGTGGCTGCTGACACTCACCTGGCTCCTGGCATTGGCTGAGGGTGAACCCTGCTGAGACTGTATTCACTGGGGAAGGAGTGGTGGCTGCTGACTCTCCCCTGGCTCCTGGCGTTGGCTGAGGGTGAAGCCTGCTGAGACTGTATTCACTGAGGAGGGAGTGGTGGCTGCTGACACTCCACGCACAGACGCATGCATTGAAGCATCCAGGTGGCATTGCACACTGCTCCTCAAGGGAGAACACCAGAAAAATCTATAGCTTACTGAGCTGCTGCTAACCCTGACTACCCTCTGCACCCTATCGGGCACCCAGGTCACATTGTCTCACTGTGAACCTAAGTCCTAGGTGAAAGTGGAGTGGGGAGTAGGTGTCTGCAGGGTGGCTTGGACACTGTGAGAAAAACTTGACCGACTGCAAGAAAAATGCTGGATGTGGGTAAATTCGGGAGAGATATGAGGAAGTACTTCTTCACAGTAAGGGTGGTGGATGCCTGGAATAGTCTTCATGCATAGGACGGTGGGTGCAAAAATAGTGGGCATCTCAGAGGAAAATGTGTGGGGGCAGATATCAAGTAGGGCCTGTAATGACACTATAGGCAGGAGGAAGAAATGGGCACATTGCATGGGCCAAGTGGTCCTATCTGCTATTAAATTTTATATTTCTGTGTTTACTAAGGAGACTCTGGAAGGTTTAATACCTTTTATTTGATCGACAAATGTCTTGTACAAAGATGGAATTGTGCACAGACTTTCAGGGCCTCAACAGGTCCTTGTTCAGGTGAATAACACAACTGAGCAACATAAACAGTATTTTAATATGCTGTGAAGCAAAGTATAAAAAATAATTGAAGCGAATCACATGAAGGGTAGAATGGAAGGCAGTGTGAAGCTCGAAGGAAGAAAGGAGTATAGAGCAATAAAGTCCTGAGATAAGTCTGTATAAGCTACAAAGTAATAAAAATAGAATGTGTGAGAAGGACTAAGCGGGAGGGGTAGCAATTAATAGGAAGATGTCAAGATGAAGGGATGCTAGGAAGAGGTAACAAGAAGGTGACCAGACAGGAACACAAATAAGAACGCTTGAGGTACAAGGTGTTTACAGTAGCCAGGAAGGGTAGATAGCTAGGAGGTGATAAGAAATTAATGGAAGCTTTGAAGAAATGAAGGAACAGAAAACAACAAAGGTCTAGGGGGCCCTGTATTCAGAGCCAGCCAGATGGCACGCAGAACGATGCACCACTCAAATAAATTGGGTCAGCTGGCTCTGAATCCATATTCAAACAGATTGTGCAATCTGAACAGATCATGCTATCTGTTTTGAACATTGGACCCTGGATGCACTGAGCATAGTGGGGTGCCAAGTCCCACACAGTGCATCCAGGGTGCAGGGCTGAGAAATGCCCATAGCGGAATGTGTGGCGCTTCCTGTATGTGCCGCAGCCCCATAGGCGATATTCAGCCCAAACTTGCAAATAAGCCTGCTAGATGCATGATGCAAGCAGGCCATTTGCATGCCCATTATGGGCTATTTGTGTGCTTGTGCCTGGCAGAATGCACCGGCAAGCCCTCCAGCCCCGATCACTGTAGAAAAGTAGAATCCTGCAGTCTGCTTTCAAGTGTAGGGACCCCTTCCCAGCCTTGATCGGGCGAACATAAAATCCCCTCCCTGATCACCCTGTTAGTCTAGTGTGACCCCCCCATAAACATCCACCCCAGTTGCTTGGTGGTGAAGTGACGCCCTTTCCTCAGCCCCAGTCATCATAAAATAAAACATCTGCCTGATCTCTAGGTGGAAAGGTGTCCTCCTGCCCCTGTCGTACATGTAAAAAAAAAAAAAACACTCCCCATTCCCTAGTAGTGAAGTGGCCCCCCACCCCTCCACTCCCATTAGGCAGTGACCCATCACTGCACCCCTCAACCCGACCAGAACTGGTGATCAGACAGCTCACTCACACTGCACTAGCCAGCCATTGACTGAACTGTGTGGCAGTGCTGTACAGTATATGATACACCCTAGTGTTTGACCCATCACCAGTGGGTGTATACTATATACAGCACAGCACTCCTGTATGGTTCAGTCGGTGGTCTGGCAGGTGCAGTGTGAGGTTTATTTTTATTTATTTGTTTGTTTGTTTAAATGTTTCACCGTGAAGGCACACTAAACAACAAGTTGTTTGTCTCCCGGTGCGACCGGAAGGGGGGTACAATTGGATGAAGAATCAGACATACAGTTTAACATTTTACATATTTGAGAAATTAAACATTCAGTTACATAGAAACATAGAATTTGACGGCAGATAAGGACCGCTTGGCTCACCTAGTCTGCCCATTTTCCTACCTAATGGATAAGCTGCAGATCCTAGTTAACCAGCAGCCTACTTCTTCCTACCCCCTTCCCCTAGAATTGGCTTATGTCTGTCCCATGCATTCTTGAATTCCTCCACTGTTCTTCCCATGCATCCACAACCCTCTCCATGAAAAAATACTTCCTCACATTACCTCTGAGCCGTCCCCCCTCTATCTTCAAATTGTGCCCCCTTGTTCTTGCACATCTCTTTTTCTGAAAGATACTACCCTCTTGGACTTTGTTGATTCCCTTGAGGTACTTGAAGGTTTCTATCATGTCCCCCCCTCCCTTCTTTCCTCAAGGGTATACATATTAAACTCCTTTAGTCTTTCTTCGTATGTCTTCTGGTGCAGACCCTGCATCATTTTGGTTGCCCTCCTCTGGACAACCTCCACTCTGTCTATGTCTTTGTGGAGATGGGGTCTCCAGAACTACACACAGTAGTCCAGATGAGGTCTCACCAACTGTTTGTACAGAGGGATAACAACTTCCTGTTTTCTACTGTTGATGCCTCTCCCTATGCATCCCAGTATCCCCCCAGCCTTCCTTACTGCCTTCTCACGTTGCTTGCCCACCTTTAGGTCATCTGATATAATTACCCCCAGGTCTCTTTCCATTGTTACTGTTGTCAGTATCTCACCCCCCATTGTGTACTCTTCCCCTGGGTTTTTATTTCCTAGGTGCATTACCTTGCACTTCTTTGTGTTGAATCTAAGCTGTCATACATTTGACCATTCCTCCAACCTTGCCAAGTCCTTCTCATCCTTTTCACTCCATCTTGTCTATCAACCCTGTTGCAGATCTTTGTGTTGTCTGTAGAGACACACTTTTCCTTCTTTCGCTCTCTGCAATGTCACTTATAAAGACATTAAAAAGGACCGGTCCCAGTACTGAACCCTGCTGTACCCCCTAGTAACCCTCCTTTCTTCACTGTGGACTCCATTTACTACTACCCTTTGTGTTCTGTTGTCCAGACAATTTTTATCCAGACTACCACCTTGGGACCCACTCCAAGGCTGGCTAACTAGTATTATTTTCTTTTGTGTGGGACTGTATCAAATGCCTTGATTAAAATCTAGGTAGGCCATGTCCACAGCCCTCCCTGGTCCACTACTTTGGTCACCCAGTCAAATAAATTTATTAGATTTCGTCTGACATGAGCTTCCACTGTGAGTCCATGTAGCCTTGGGTCCTGTGCCCCACTGACCTCTAGGTACTCAACAATTATTTCCTTCAGAAGTGATTCCATCATTTTCCCTACCACTGAGTTCAAACTAACTGGTCTGTAGTTTCCTGCCTGAACCCTGCTACCACTTTTGTGAAGAGGAATCATATCCACCCTCCTTCAGTCCTCAGGTACCACCCCATCCTCCCATGATTTGTTAAAGAGAGTTGTCAGCGGTGTCACTAGTTCTAACCTTAGTTCTTTTAGAATTCTTGGGTGAATCCCATCAAGCCCCATTGCTTTGTCCACCTTCAATTTTATTTACATGTGTAACAAGACATACAGTTGAGAAATATCATAAATAATCATACAACCGCATTTGTGACATAACATGCAGTTAAATATATCATACCTGTGGAATATGCATTTAATTACAAGTGGCATATCTGAGGAACATAGTGCAGACATTTAATGTAGCCTTGGAGCCAACTCCTTGCAGGAATGGATCACGGTTAACAGGCAGATTATTCAGCAGTTATTGAATGAAGGAGGTCCAGTGCAGGGACAACAAGGAGAGTAGAGGAGTAGACAGGGGAAACCAGCTGGGGGAAGGAGAGGATAAAAATTGGGAGAACATTGCCAGAGCAAAGTGAACAAAAAATCAGTTGTGAGGGGCAAGTTAACACAGGGCTAGTGCAGTCTGGGAGCACCTCAGACAGAACAAAAAGTGCTAGTTATTAGCTCACGTGAACTAGTTCCCAGAGGGTGAGAGGAGGGCAGGAGAGAGGTGGGGGGTAGAGATAGGGCAGAGTAGGGAAGGATGAGTCATACCTGGAACTGGCCCTTCAGGTGAAGTGATCGCTGCCACTGGTGGAATGAGGTGAGGACTTATTTACATTCTGCAATGTAGCTTTCACATCAGTGGCTCTTTAAGTATTCATCTTCACTCAGCATCTCTAATAATTTGGTGAAGGGTTTTAGCATAGGGCTAAGTGACAGCTAGGTGTGTGATCAGTTTAATGTTTTTGCCTGTATTGCAGCAGATTTTCTCATGGTATTTGTATGGCCCATTCAATTTCTAACATACTAACATGCCAGCAGAATAGGCCTAATGGTCTTTCTTGTCTGCTCTTCTTGGTCAGCCCCACCCTGGGTGCTGACCTTGCTGTCCCCTCACCTTCTCTGGCTTCTCCTTCCCAGTTCGGATATTCTTGCTGCATTGGATTTTACTCGGAACCTTCCCTGTACCTGTCCCACCCCTCTTGAACCCCTCCACTGTCTCTGCCTCCACCAGCCCCTCAGGTAGTGTCATTCCATGGCTCCACCACCCTCCTAGTGAAGTAGCACCTCCTCCTTTCTCCCTGAATCTTCCCCTCCAGCTTCCACCCATGCCCTCTAGTGGCCCCTTCCTCCTTCCTTCAAGCACCCTGACTGTTCCTCCCCTATTTACCCTCTTCGTGTACCTGAAGACCTCTATCATGTCCCCAAGTCCCTTCTCTCTTCCAATGTGTACATATTTAGCTCTTTGGAGCCTCCTCATAGGTCCTGTCCCCAAGCCCCAAATCATTTTGGTTGCCCTCCTCTGACCCTCTCCAGGAGTTTAATGTCCCTCTTTAAGTGTGGCCTCCAAACTGCATGCAGTACTCAGGTGCGGCCTCACCAAGCAGTTATACAGAGGAGTATCACTTCCCTCCTTCTGGAGGTGATTCCCCTAGCGATGCATCCCAGCATCCTGTTGGCCTTAGCTGCTGCCTCCTACAAGTCTCAAATTGTTCATCTTGACATCCACCACCACCCCCAGGTCCCTCTTAGCCATCGAGACTTGTAGCATTTCCCCCAGGGTGTGCCACTTGGCCTGGGTTTCTGGCCCCAGGTGGAGTACCTTGCATTTCCTGCATTGAACCTCAGCTTCCACTTTCTAGACCATCTTTCCAGAGCCTCCAGGTCCCCTGCAGGGCCACCCTCCCTCCTCCCCATCCACCACTGCCCCAGTTTCAGTCATCTGCAAAGATACTCATCTCACTCCTGATTCCTGTCCTTATGTCAGATACGTAGGCGTTGAACAGAAGGGGCCCAAGGACTGATCCCTGTGGGATCCCACTAATGACCCTCCTTGGGGATGAGACTATCCCACCAACTACAACACTCTGGGTCCGGTCCTGGAGCCAATTGCCTATCCATCTGATCATCTGGTTTCCCACCCCCATTTCTCCCAGCTTAACCAACAGGCCCACGTGAGGAACAGAGTCAAATGCCTTGCTGAAATCTAGAAAGAGGACATCCACTGGTCTACCCAGGTCCAAGGCACTTGTCACCCAGTCATAGAACTCCACCAGGTTTGTCTGACACGATTTCCCAGGATGAATCCATGCTGTCTCATCGCCCAGGCACCCTGACTTATCCAGGTCCCCCCCTAGCCTCTCCTTGACAATGCCCTCCATCACCTTGCCCACCACCGATGTCAGGCTGACAGGCCTGTAGTTCCCTGCCACCTCCCTTGATCCCCCCCTTGTGGATAGGCACTATATGCGCCACATTTCTCTATCAATTTGTCATGGGGTGTGGCCCTGCTGAATTAGAGAATTCTGAAGTAAGGAGAGCTGACTGTCTCTTGTTCTCTCATCAGATTAGATTTGATGGTGTAGAACTGCCTTGACTGTTGATTAAAGATTTTTGCATGTCTAGGATGGAAGCTGGAATTATGCAGGTAGCGGTGTCTGTCAGTGAGTTTTCTGTGTTTTATGTTTACTAAGCTGAGTTTACAAGTGAATGAAATCTTGCTCAAATTATGTGATTTGAAAGGCATACTGGTAAGATGCAGGCATGGTTTCACTTGTGCCTTGTTTACACAATTTTCTCGATATCTCTATTATAATACTATAAGAAAATGGATAGGTAAGTGTGTGTTACATACTAACATACTAAAATGCCAGCAGAATAGGCCTAACGGTCTTTCGTGTCTGCTCGTTTGGTCAGCCCCCACCCTGGGTGCTGACTTTGCTGCCCCCCTCTCCTTCTCTGGCTTCTCCCTTCCCAGTTCCAGATATTCTTGCTGCATTGGATTTTGCTTCCAGAACCCTTCCCCTGTACCTGTCCCACCCGCTCTTGAACCCCTCCACCATCTCTGCCTCCATCAGCCCCCTAGGCAGTGCATTCCATGGCTCCACCATCCTCTCAGTGAAGTAGCACCTCCTTCTTTCACCCCTGAATCTTTCCCCTCCAGCTTCCACCCATGCCCTCTAGTGGCCCCCTCCTCCTTCCTTCAAAGCACCCTGACTGTTCCTCCCCTATTTACCCTCTTCATGTACCTGAAGACCTCTATCATGTCCCCAAGTCCCTTCTGTCTTCCAATGTGTACATATTTAGCTCTTCGAGCCTCTCCTCATAGGTTCTGTCCCAGCCCCAAATCATTTTGGTTGCCCTCCTCTGGACCCTCTCCAGGAGTTTAATGTCTCTCTTTAAGTGTGGCCTCCAAAACTGCACGCAGTACTCCAGGTGCGGCCTCACCAAGCAGTTATACAGAGGGAGTATCACTTCCCTCCTTTTGGAGGTGATCCCCCTAGCGATGCATCCCAGCATCCTGTTGGCCTTGGCTGCTGCCCTTCTACAAGTCTCAGAGTTGATCATCTTGACATCCACCACCACCCCCAGGTCCCTCTCAGCCATCGAGACTTGTAGCATTCCCTCCCCAGGGTATTCACTTGGCCTGGGTTTCTGGCCCCCAGGTGGAGTACCTTGCATTTCCCTGCATTGAACCTCAGCTTTCACTTTCTAGACCATCTTTCCAGAGCCTCCATGTCCCCCTGTAGGGCCACCCTCCCCTCCTCTCCATCCACCACTGCCCCCAGTTTTGAGTCATCTGCAAAGAGACTCATCTCACTCCTGATTCCTGTCCTTATGTCAGAGACATAGGCATTGAACAGGAGGGGCCCAAGGACTGATCCCTGTGGGACCCCACTAATGACCCTCCTTGGGGATGAGACTATCCCGCCAACTATGACCCTCTGGGTCCAGTCCTGGAGCCAGTTGCCTATCCATCTGATCATCTGGTTCCCCACCCCCATTTCTCCCAGCTTATCCAACAGGCCCATGTGAGGAACAAGTCAAATGCCTTGCTGAAGTCTGAAAAGAGGACATCTACTGGTCTACCCGGGTCCAAGGCACTCGTCACCCAGTCATAGAACTCCACAAGATTTGTCTGACACGATTTCCCCAGGATGAATCCATGCTGTCTATCATCCAGACTCCCTGACTTTTCCAGGTCCCCCCCAACCTCTCCTTGACAATGCCCTCCATCACCTTGCCCACTACCGATGACAAGCTGACAGGCCTGTAGTTCCCTGCCACCTCCCTTGATCCCCCTTTGTGGATAGGCACTATATGCGCCACCTTCCAGTCCTGGGGCACCCACCCTGTCCTCAGAGAGCTGGTGAAAAGCTCTGCCAGGGGTTTCGCCAGGACATCTGCAAGTTCCTTCAGTTATAAATATTTTTTTCACACCCGGGGCATCTGATGACCCATAAACCTCGAGAGCGAAGCTCAAGAGGTTTATGTGGTCATCATACACCGAGGGTGTGAAAAGAATATTCATAGGCACACACTTTCCTATCTGTTATTTTTTTATAAATACTGGTGCACGGACTTTGTATATTAAAGTACTTGAGAGAGAGAGAGAGCTGTCTGAGCGTTGTTCGTTTCAGTAAATGATATGCCCCAAATCCACAAAAGAGAAGTGCCTTGTATAAGAAACATTTATTTTTCTAGTTTTGAGATAGAAGCCGCCTGGAGACCGGAGAGCGAGTGACTCGGCAGCTTCAGAGGGGAGATTCAAGCATGAACGAGTGTTGCTATAGTAACACTCAGTCATGCTTGAATCTCACCTTCTGAAGCCGCCGATTCACTTGCTTTGATCAGTTTACACTCTGCGGCTTCTGTATCTCAAAACTAAGACAAAATTAGCGTAGCACCTACAGGTGACACTTTTTTTTTTTTTTTTACAAGGCACTTCTCTTTGTGTGGATTTTGGGACATATAATTTAACGAAACAAACACTGCTCCGCCACGCTACCATGTCAGAGAAAAGTGAATGTGATCATCACGGACAGTGTAAGTGAGAAGTGACTTGAGCTACTCAAACGCTGAAATAACCTGATTTCAGGTTATTACGGCATTTGAAGGGTATCTGAAATCAGGTTGCTAAAGGGGGTCACCAATAATTAAAATAAGTTTAACTGTCCAACTACAGGGGTTACAGAAGTGAAGTAGTTTACCTACATGATATGCATGCCGGTCTCCCTTCATGAACGGGTTTAGCTGTCTAACTACAGGGGGTTACAGAAGTGAAGTAATGCACCTACGTGATATAGACGCCAGTCTCCCTTCATGAATGGGTTTAGCTGTCTAACTACAGGGGGTTACAGAAGTGAAGTAATGCACCTACGTGATATGCACATCGGTCTCCCTTCATGAATGGGTTTAGCTGTCTAACTACAGGGGGTTACAGAAGTGAAGTAATGCACCTATATGATATGCACATCGGTCTCCCTTCATAAATGGCAGGAACGTTTCTTATCTTGTAGACAGCAACAGAACGTAAAAGACACTCTCTTGCAGTTTTACATGCTTATCTTTTCCATAAATATTATACACACGAGTAATAATTTGTAAAATCTGAGCGTGGGAACTTTGATATCAGTATTTGTGAAATGATATTGTAGAAAAAACTCTGAACCATGGAAATGTAGATTTTGGAATAACTAACCATTACTAAAGGAACTAAATCTGTGGTGTTGTGGGATCCAAATAACCAGTGAGCCTGTGACTGTTTTCAAATTTCTGTAATGAGAGATGTTTGACATAAAGGGATACCTCTGTAAAAAGATGCAAATTGGCCCTCCAGCATAGCAATAAAACACCATAATAAGGGTCAGTAGCAGTGCAAGAGTTTTTAATAGTGTATGACATTGTCAATATTGAAAGACAAACAAACCCTTTCTATGTTTATATGTTTCTGTGTTTCAGGAAATGGAAGGGAAGTAAACATCTTTAACAGACAACAGTGAACATGGCAACAACAGAAGAGCTAGAACTACTGAAAAATGAATTGATGTGTCCCATTTGTATGGATTATTTTAATGATCCTGTCATTCTAGATTGTGGGCACAACTTTTGCAGAGCCTGTATCACAAAGTACTGGGAGTACGTAGATGGAAATGTCTCCTGTGGTGAATGCTATGATGTGTTAGAGCAGAAGGTGCTCAGAGCAAACAGGAAACTTGCAGTGATAGTGGAAATTGTAAAACATCTTACTGGAAATAAAGAGGAGCCTGAAAAGAGCAACACCTGTGACCAGCAGCAACAGCTACGGGGACGGGTTTGTGAGGAATCAGACAAACATAAATCTGTCCGTGCAGCCTGTGAAAAGTCTTCCACGCATGAGTGCTACAGTACTGTTCCCAAGCTGAAGGCCCTAAAGGTAGGTAGAGGAAGAAAATAATTAACTTTTGAATCAAGTGCTTTCTATCTAGTTTATGAAATGTAGTAATCTTAACTTCAGCAGCACATATTTAAGTAATAATGCTCAGTTTGCTGCGGTATACAGAAATACCCAGGTGGTGAAGGGGGGGCTTGTGACTGAAAGGCTAAGGCATGCAACTCCACTTGTAAAACAGGTAGGAAAAATGCTGCAAGCTGATTGGCCCACAGTCATGCATGATACGACCACTACCAACAGTAGAAAACTAACTGCTTCCCATAATATTACTACAAGAGTTGGTTTATCGGTAATGCCATCAGCAGCAGGCCACATCCATCTAATTGTACTGATAAAAGGTTTACTGTGACTTTAAATTATATGACTACTTAAGTGTTGTAGTAAAAGCTAAGATCCAGGGCACCTCTAGAAGTGTGTTGAGGTGGTGATCTGCCTCCTGGTGCTGTACAGTTTGTTGTTTTTAAGCTGGTTCACATGGGTGTTTGCTATAGTGCAGCCCGACAAGTCATTTCATCAGCCGGTTCAGAACTGCTGAATGACCACTGTTCAGATGGCACCATTGTGCACATTGTACACCGATGTTGAAGGTCCACATTCAAGTTCCAACATGGTCACTGTTGTTCAGAAATGCTGAATGACCACTGTTCAGATGTCATCATTGTGCACATTGTACACCGATGTTGAAGGTCCACATTCAAGTTCCAGCGTGGTCACTGTCGTTCAGAATTGCTGAATGACCACTGTTCAGATGGCACCATTGTGCACATTGTACACAGATGTTGAAGGTCCACATTCAAGTTCCAGCATAGTCACTGTTGTTCAGAAATGCTGAATGACCACTGTTCAGATGGCACCATTGTGCACATTGTACACAGATGTTGAAGGTCCACATTCAAGTTCCAGCATAGTCACTGTTGTTCAGAAATTCTGAATGACCACTGTTCAGATGGTACCATTGTGCACATTGTACACCGATGTTGAAGGTCCACATTCGAGTTCCAGCATGGTCACTGTTGTTCCAGTTGAAAACCAGGGTGGAGGGTGGTGGCGGAGGGAAGTCTGTGTATGTTGCATCCTGTCAAGGTGTAAACAAGTAGGTGATTTAAACTTTATTCACTGTTGTTTCATGGTGCTTGCCCACATTTGTTTGCCGTCTGTTCAACCTGAAATAGTAACCCCAACCCTCTGGTATTGCCCAATCAGTGTTCGCTCAGTGGTGTGTCATTCACCTTTTTCAGATTGTTTACCACCAAAATCGCAGAATAAGAAGAATTCATTCTTGTGACCACCTGATTTCCTTCTGAAAGAAACAAACCCTCTGCCGCACCCTCCAACCATCACAGCAGTTAAGAACTTACATTTCAATAGTCCGATCCTCGCTAAGAGCCAATTTGGATACATATCAGTGTCAGTGCTGTTAGTACTGTCCAGGGATGTGCACTTCTACCAACAGCATGCACCTGGGTGCACCTCATATACACAGTATCGATGGGTACCTCTACCAACAGCATGCATCTGGGTGCACCTCATATACACAGTATCGATGGGTACCTCTACCAACAGCACGCACCTGGGTGCACCTCATATACACAGTATCGATGGGTACCTCTACCAACAGCACTCACCTGGGTGCACCTCATATACACAGTATTGATGGGTACCTCTACCAACAGCATGTACCTGGGTGCACCTCATATGCACAGTATCGATGGGTACCTCTACCAACAGCATGCACCTGGGTGCATCTCATATACACAGTATCGATGGGAACCTCTACCAACAGCATGCATCTGGGTGCACCTCATATACACAGTATCGATGGGTACCTCTACCAACAGCATGTATCTGGGTGCATCTCATATGCACAGCATCGATGGGTACCTCTACCAACAGCATGCACCTGGGTGCATCTCATATACACAGTATCGATGGGAACCTCTACCAACAGCACGCACCTGGGTACGCTTCATATACACAGTATCGATGGGCACCTCTACCAACAGCATGCATCTGGGTGCATCTCATATACACAGTATCGATGGGAACCTCTACCAACAGCATGTATCTGGGTGCATCTCATACGCACAGTATCGATGGGTACCTCTACCAACAGCATGTATCTGGGTGCAACTCATATGCACAGTATCGATGGGTACCTCTACCAACAGCACGCACCTGGGTGCACCTCATATACACAGTATCGATGGGTACCTCTACCAACAGCATGCACCTGGGTGCATCTCATATACACAGTATTGATGGGTACCTCTACCAACAGCACGCACCTGGGTACGCCTCATATGCACAGCATCGGGGCACAGTAAGGAAGCAGTGCTGCATTTGTGTACCTTTAAATCTGGATGCACGGTATGTGTGTTTTGATGCGAGCTGTCAGCATCTCTGTACCATTATTTATTGGGCATCTCTCCTTTCACTTTAGCAGCGATCAGCTGTAATATATGCTTTTTCTCAGGATGGCTAGCTACTCTATCATATGCCAAGTACATACTCAGGATGCCTTTCGGCTGCTCAGTGTTCTCCTTAAAGTTGTAATATATGCAATTGCCAATGCGCAGTCCTGGACCACAGTCATTTTATTCTCCCACGTGTGACTGGCTTGTATTGCTGCACAATTGTGGGTATTCTAACATGGCTGCCAACTCCCCACCCCCAACCCATTCCAAACGGAGATGGAATACTGTGGTGCTGCAAGTATGGGCATTCCATATTCACAATTTCCTGCTGCTACTGCACTCCCCCAAAACACAGTATGAACTAAACAGTGTACAATTTGTATGCCCATGGATGCTGATGGTGACCTACCCATATGATGCCACTTTTGTTAGTTGGCTGCTGTGGCAGTATATCGGGTCACTAGTCCAAGTCGATTAAAATAAGACCCATGAGCAGGGCCACTGGATTATTGCAGGAAAGGTTACTAAAATTTGTAGAGCATTTGGCAAAAATTGTGGGAAGTTGCGGGGGTTCTCCTACACACCCAGAGTGCTTTACAATAAATCTTTTAATGTTTTCTGCAGCATGTATTAGTCAGTATAAATTGCTAAGTGAATACACTGACACCTGAATATGTTTAAAACATAAAAGTTTATGTTTCTAAAAAGAATACTAAACTGATAAGCTATCATAAGCATTGCCTATCTTCCAAAATTTAAAAGCATCTGCCTCATGCAGTGCTAAATAGATTCTATAAAGTGAGCCACAGCAAATCAATATTAAATAAAGCCAGAAGAACATTTTTTTTGTTGTTTCTGGCTGTGGGATAATGAAGCATAATCAAAAGCTGTTTACAGATCTTTGCCAGCTATTCACACACTTTGGTACCAGAAAAAATAAGCAGATAGAGTGGTGAATAACTGAGTTTTAGTAAAATAGTGTTAAAGTGTTTAATGTTGATAATTTACACTGTAGGTACTGTACACTGTTTTTGAAATCACATATTTAAACATTAAATCTGGGGTTATTGGGGCTGGCAGTATAATCTAGAGGTTAGAGTAACAAACTGTGAATGAGCGGACTACATCTACCAGACCTGTGTTTGATTCCCACAACCTCAACTTGCATACTGTGTGATTCTAAGCAAGTCACTTAACCTCCTCAGTGCTCCTGGATAGTACCTGAAAACAGGCACTTGTGCCTAGCGGGTCTTATGTGGTTACCAAAAAATGTAAAAACAAAAAAAAATACCAATATATTTTTACTGCATCATACAGTAGTCAGTGTACCCTGTAATTTACCTTTGTTTTACTCTAGCTGCAATGATTTTGTTTAGTTAAAGATAAATCTTCAGATACATTTTGTGTTTTTATAAGCTTATTTTTAGACTTTAGGCAGTTTTTATTTTAGTCTTTGCGTGTGAGCATCTAGGGGTAGCTGCTAAGTGTGAGATCACTTTTAGCAACTAGCTTATTCAAGTTTAAAATCAGCAGGGCCATTCAAAAATCCTCAGCTGTTTGAATCAAAACTAGTCTGAATGAAAGTATGCTCCCAAGGAAAAACTTGCTCTGCCACTTACAAAAAGGCTTCATAGTTAGCACTCCATTTAAGTGAATGGGATCATTTGCACCTTTTCTCCCATCTTTTGTTTCAGTCTGTGTGGCAACAAAAGTTTTCTGATGGACTTCTTCAACACAAAACAAATGTTAAGGGTCTAAGTGTCCTTATGCTTGGCCAGTGGATCTTGAAATCAAATAAGACAAGGATTCAAAAATCAGTGTCACATAAAACCTTGCCTTACCTTGCACTGCACTGTTTCAGCCAAAACCAAGTCTGCATGCAAAACTGTCAATATATTTGAGAGTATTTTATTGAAAATGTTAATACTTTTTACACAGTTCAATATAAAAACTCAAATGGAAACATTTATGGAACATGTCAGTTTTTGCGGAGGATGGTGAAAATTGTGGATTCTGCAAAAAAATTGCTGGTGCAATTTCCCAGTGGCCCTGCACATGAGCAATGCTAGGCAGGCACCTA
Source organism: Neoceratodus forsteri (assembly GCA_016271365.2). Taxonomy (NCBI): domain Eukaryota; kingdom Metazoa; phylum Chordata; order Ceratodontiformes; family Ceratodontidae; genus Neoceratodus; species Neoceratodus forsteri. The sequence continues at coordinate 12,683,532 of JADMNL010000038.1, read as the reverse complement.
ATGGCTCGCCTGGTGGAGTGATTACAATCAACTTCAGGTCTTTTATTTTACACACTAGTGCAGATTGTACTTTCTTGTCTAGCCACTTGCTCAGTATATATGTATGGAAGAGGATGTGTAAAGGGGAGCAGAGTGGTGAAGAAGCAAGGCTTGACTTTGGTCACCAAACAGGTTGGAAACCCTGAATTTAATGTTGGGTGATGGTGATCTGACACTTGGCTAGCCTTTACCTGTGCATTTTCTAGCCAGTGTTTCTTAATGTTTTGATCGAGTCACGATGGTGGAGGGCATTGCCAGTATTGTAACTCTCTGGCAAAGGACTCCACTCCATGCTCAATGCATACGTTACCCACTGAAGAAGATGTTAAACAACTGTCCAGTGCCATTTCTGAGTTTTATCTTACAAGGGAAGCACCCAAGAATAAACATCCCGAGACTGCAGAGTGGCATCTCACGGTGAGGGAGTGCCAAATTCCAATACCAAACATATGAGCATACAAAATGTGCCAGCAGATACAGGGTATATGGTCTAATGAGTCTGCTCGAGTGTGCAACTATCAAATAGTACTCTGTGGCTGCCCTTTCCCCCCGTATCATAGTGTCCCTCCCTGACCTTGTTCCATCAATGCCATTCTTGGAACCCACACTGCTACTGCACCAACAGTGCTGATGGATACTTCCTGTGTCCTCAGCCGGGCCGCTGAAGACGATCACAGTGATAACAAGTTGAGGGGTCAATCAGACACTGAAGAAAACCCAACTCCAGCAAGCCCTGATCCAGGTCACTCTACAGGTATCATTGTCCATGGAGGTTGAGTAAATGTACCAGTGCCCCAGTGTCAAGATACTCGACCTGCACTTAGCATGCACCGTGATCGCAAACATTGTGCTGATTCTGTTGTTTCAGCGATGTTGGAACACTTTTAGGACAATATATGGCCCAGTCTGGTGCAAAGTATTTTGACATGAAGAGGCAGCGCATGCAGTTTATCATGGAAATGGAGCAGTGACGCATCAAGCACAGTGAGTGTATGGAACGATTTTGCATAGATCATGAGTACACAGTGCTGTAGCTCCTGACTGAATGGGATTGGCAACCACTACTACAAGCACCAACGATGTACACCTCATCAACTCCCCACATTCATGCATTTCCAACTATCCAACCATGGAATCCTGACGGCAACACATGGGACCCAGCGACAACAATTCTGGCTTTCCCAGCAGACATTCTTCTCTCTGTCTCTTAGCAATTGCCTAAATGGATGGTAAATGCAAAGGGACTGCACACAGTGCTGGTGCGCTATGTGCCAACTTCCACTATCCCTGTCTGTTTAGCAGCATGTTTGCTTAATGTATCAGAGTGGTGGGAACATATATAGAAATGATAAGTGAAGTGACAGAGTTTTGATTTTGGTGGTGGGACATGCCAGAACAGGGGTTGCATTACCACTGAATGATGGACTGGTATCACGGTGTTTTACAAGGTACTGCTATACTGTGGAATTGTGTGCAGTATATTTTTCTAAGTGTGAAGTGTGTTTTTATGTTCTGTGTTTGTCACTGTGTTTCCATATTAAATACATTACTGTGCTCAATCTCTGCCATGCAGTCTGTTATTAGTTCATTGCAGTTCTTGATTTCAAACTCCATTTCCTGGCTGAAAAAGTTTCTGTCCAGTACTGTGGCTTATTCATGTACTGTGCTTTTCTCGATGTTCATTTTATTTATTTATTTATTTGGTAATTTGGTAAACAACCTTTGGTAAGGACTCATTTACAAAGGTTCCACATCATACAATGGAGAGGAATACAGACAAACTAATACAGGACAATAATACAAGCAGTTTCAAAGTACAACTACAAAAAACAACATAGTAATGCTTTAGATGAAATTAAAAGAACATTGTGTGGCCAAAGAGGCCTTGTCATTACTGCAGCCCAAATGGAACTTTGTCTAGATATCTGTGGTTGGTGTGCAATAAGGTGGTGTCTGGAGGGTAGTTTGAGAGCAATTAGCAGGTAGAGGTGGGGAGCAGAAATAGACAAAGGGGGGAATACAGACAGTGGACAGGTCAAGATACGAGGGGTGGGGGGGAGAGTTGGGAGAGAGGCAGCAGAGAAGAGTGAGTAGTGGCACCCTGCCACCATCTTTATTCACTGCTTAGTGCCCATTGTGGAGCCCGTGATTGACTGAGTGGCACCCCCTGGCTCCCAGTTGCTCCCAAATCTGGCTCCGCCACTGGGAGGTGAGTGAGGGAAAATGAGGAGGGGGAGAGAGAGAGAGAGTGTGAGTGGAAAGCAAAAGCAATGATTGGTATTGCTACATAAGGAGAGTCTATCACAGTGGTGGGGGGGCTGACAACGTGAGAATAGCAGAGGGAGCTGCAGATGCTAGGTGAGTGATTCCTCACACCACATTGTGCATATGTTCAATAGTGTGCACCTTCCCATGCAATACAGCTTGCTATGCCTCAATGCACCAGTGTCCTGATGGGATCCATACTCGACTCAAGAACGGCAAATCCAAGCATGTGCAATGGCAAGGGCTCCAATAATGACTTGTTCCATGAACCAAAACCATTAATGATTAGGATTCATGTCAATACATGCCCTGTGGTGGTACACTGAAAGGTGGTCACACACATGAACATACGAATGTGCCAGCAGAAACAGACCACCTGGTCTATCTTTGTCTTCTCAAGTGTGTAGCTAGTACTCCTAGTTTGCAGCTGCCCCACACCGCCCTTTGTCATCCCACGTCCGTCCCCCACCTCCCTCACCCTCACTCTCCCCTGCTTCCTTTCTCATGCCCTTTTAAAACTGTTCACGGATTTACATAATACCACCCATTCTGGTAGAGCATTCCATTTTGCTACCACCCTCTCCGTGAAACAGTGTCTCCTCACTTCCTTCCTAAATCTTTCCCCCTCTATTCTTAACCCATGCCCGCTGGTGTCCCTTCCCCCTCTTAGCTTAGAGACCCTGTCTGCCCAATCCTTATTAATTCCTCTCAGATACTTGAATGTCTCTGTCATGTCCCCCCATCTCTTCTATCCTCCATGGTGTACATTTTCAGGTCTTCCAGTTTGGTCTCATAGTATCTCCCCTCCATTCCACATATCAACTTTGTTGCCCTCCTCTGCACCCTTCCAGTAGCCTGATATTATGCTTTAGGTATGGCCTCCAAAACTGCACACAATACTCCAAGTGCAGCCTTACCAGCAACCTGTAGAGGCGCAAGATCACCTCTCTTTGCCTTTACAAAACCCCCCTCGCTATGTACTCCAGCATTTTATTCACTTTTGCAGCTGCTCTCCTGCACTGGACAGTATTGTTCATGGTCCCAGTTACCATTATTCCTAGGTCCTTCTCCTCCTCAGAGATCCCCAGCTTACTCCCCCCAGCCAGTATTCTGGCCTTAGGTTCTTCGACCTGAAGTGCATAACCTTACATTTCTTTGCTTTGAACCTCAGCTGCCACCTCTCTGACCCCTTCTCTATCTTGCTTAGGTCCTCCTGCACCTGCTTCCATCCCTCCTCACAATCCACCACTGCTTCCATTTTGGTGTCGTCTGCGAACAGACTTACCTTGTCCACCACCCCATGCACAATGTCTGATATGAAGAGCCCAAATAATATTGGTCCCAGCACAGAGCCCTGCGGCACCCCACTCATCAACGGCTTAGGAGTTAAGAGCTCCACTCCCACCACAACCTGTTGCAGCCTCTCATTCAGCCAGCTTGTAATCCAGTTCATCATTTTTCCCCTACCCTTATACCAGTTAGCTTCTCCCCAAGCCACCCATGAGGCACTGAATCAAAGACCTTGCTGAAGTCCAAGTAAAGAACATCCACCGCATGACCCTTATCCAGCTCACCTGTTGCCCAGTCATAATATTGTATCAGGCTGGTTTGACAGGACTTCCCTGAAATATACCCATGCTGCCTCACATCCTGGAGGCCATTGTCCTCTAGGTATGACACCAGTCTTTCCTTTAGTATCGTTTCCATGAGTTTGCACACTATGGAGGTGAGACTTACAGGACAATAATTACCTGGTTCATCCCTTGGTCCACTCTTGTGTAATGGCACTCATTGTCAGTGTCAGTGGCTCAGCAGGTAGCACACTTGCCTCTGAGGCTAGGAGCTCAGAAGGCTGTGGGTTCTATCCCCACACTAGACATTTGAGTTAATATCCCAATACTGACACTGTAGTGCAGCATGAGGGGGGTGCTGCACTCCTGAGGTGCCGTTTTTCAAATGAGATGTTAAACCGAGGTTCCATCTGCCTGTTCTGGTGGTTGTTCAGGTGGACATTAAAGATCCCATGGCACTTCTCGAAAAGAGTAGGGGAATTTCCCCAGCATCCTACCAAATTTCTTCCATTCACTAGAAATACCACCAACAGCTTAATCTGGTTCAATTTCAGTTAGTTACCATCTGTATTCCCACCCCCGGGTCGCCCCTGAAAAAGGGACTTCCAGTTTCAGTGGGCCTACCGGGTCAACAAAATTCACTAAATAAATAAATGTGCCATCCTCCAGTCCAGTGACACACATCCCGACTCCAGTGAGGTGCTGTATAGATCTACCAGTGGCTCCGCCAACACCTCTGCCATCTCCCTCAGCACCCTGGGTGGATACTATCAGGCCCTGGTGCCTTGTCTCCCTCAGTGCCCTCAGCCCCTTTAGGACTTTACCTGCCTCAGTCCTTCCATCTGCCAGATCCTCTCCCCATGCCCACCCTCCCATGGTGGTGGTTCCCCTTTCCTTCTAGATACTGAGCAGAAGTATTCATTCAGTGCTTCTGCTTGCTCCTCCCCTTTTCTGTCCACTCTCCACCCTTTTTATCCTCACTATTGTCTGTTTGCATTTCCTTTTCTTTCTGATATATCTGAAAAGTCTCCCCGTTAATTCCTGCGCTAATCTCAGCTCCTCTGGGCTTTGGCTTTCTCACTTTTCTTATCACCTCCCTGGACCATCTTGCATACTTCTCCCTGTCCCTTTCCTACCCCGTCCCCCTATACCTCTGGTGCACCTCTTGTTTTGACTGCACCACCTCCACTACCTCTCTGTTCAGCCAGCATGGTTTCCTTGCCAAATTTACTTTAGTATAGTTCATAGAACTTAGCTTACACCTATTAGATTATATAAGATAGATAACACTATTTCACAATTCTGCCAAAGATGTCAGAATGAAAGGGGGTCATTATCCCATATCTTGTTTCCAATGCTGGAGTATTACCTTGCCAGCCATTAATATACCAATATTCCAAAGGATCCTTTGTGTTCCCCGTGGGTCCCTAACTTGGCTCAAATCATGTATTCTACTGTTTTCTGTTCCCCTGGTCGCCCCTGAAAAAGGGATCTTCGGGGGCCAGTGGGCCAACCCAGTCATCAAAATTCAATAAATAATTGTTTAAGTGTGTCAAACTTATAACACTTTGGAAATATAAATGGTCTTTACTGGGGAGACCATTGGGTCTGTTGTTCCCCGTTGATCCTGGAATTGCAATATTTGGCTATACAATTGATTTGAGCCAAGTTAGGGACCCACAGGGAACACAAAGGATCCTTTGGAATATTGGTATATTAATGGCTGGCAAGGTAATACTCCAGCACTGGAAACAAGTGGAAGCTCCTTCTAAGGAAGAATGGAGGGAAAAAATGCTGGAGTTTGTTAGGCTAGACAGCGCTGTGTGTACATCTGAAAATGCGATAGAGACGCACAATCTAATATGGTCTCCCTTTAAGCAAAATTTGTTTAATTTGGTTTAAAATTAACTTGAAAAATGATATGGTGGTGATATCGCATGAAGTCTTCAAGAAATTTCAAAAGATTGAAGCACCCACACTCTGAGTCATATCATTTAAATACAAAAACAAACAAAAAAAAGCCTGGTTTCCTTGCTCTGCTCCTCTCCCTCTGTGTCTCGGTGCAGGCTTCCTTCATCTCAGTTATCCCCCTGTTTAATAATATCCCATGGTTTGCTCCATGTCCCTCTCCTGTCTTATGCCCTCCAGTTTCCCTTTCAGTACTTCCTGTATCCTCTCACACTGGATGGCTGCGTGCAGCCAGCTTGTCTAGTGATATAGTGGTGATGATGCCTGGTTTTCTTGCTCTGCTCCTCTTCCTCTGTGTCTTGGTGGAGGCTTCCTTCATCTTTGTAATCCCCATTTATTAATATCCCATGTTTGCTCTGTGTCCATCTCCTGTCTTATGCCCTCCAGTTTCCCTTTCAGTACTTCCTGCATCCTCCCAAAGTCCACCCCCTGAAGTTTACCATCCAGGTTACTCAGTTCTCTGGTTCCCTATACATCATGATATTAAACCACACCATTTGGTGATTGTTGTCAGCTAGCGGATCCTCCACCCTTATTTCTCTTACTGCCTCCCCATTCGACAATACCAGATCTAAAGTGTTCTTTAGCCTAGTAGGCCCACTAACCAACTGCATCAGGAGACCCTCCTGGATCGCATCCAGGAGCACTTGCTCCCTAGCACTGAGGGTGACTGGAATGCTCCGGTCAGCCCCCAGCAAGTTGAAATCCCCCACGATGACCACCTTCCCTTTTCTGCATACCTTTCTAATTTGTCCCACTAATTCCCTGTCAAGCTCCTCAGACTTGGATGGTGGCCTGTATACCCCCCCAAACCTCAGTTTCCTACCTCTAGAGTGTATGAGCTGCAGCCAGATTGCCTCTGTTCTTCTTTCCTCCCTCTCGTCCCTTGTGCATTTGATCCCATCCCTCACATAGACTGCCACCCCCCCTCCTCATGATCCTTCCTGTATGATTTGTACCCTGGGATTGCCAGATTCCAGTCCTGGTGCTCAGTTGCCCAAATTTCTATGATAGCCGCAATATCCACCCTCCACACTGCCAAGAGTGCCTGTAGCTCAGTGGATTTGTTGTCTAAGCTTCTCACATTTAGTGAGACCACCCTCCATCCTGCTCCCCTCTCTTCATCCCCCTCCATCTCCTCCCTTTTACTCCCTCCCTTTTCGGTCACACTGACTCCTTCCCTGCTAGCCTGGGGGGTAGGCTGCGACTCCCCTCTATAAGATCCCTGCCTACTTGCTGTCCACTTGCCACCCCCTAACTTGTTTAAATCCACTCTTGTTGCAGTATACCTCCCCAGTTCTTGCTCCCCACTCAGGTACAGCCTATTCTTTGCAAACAGATTATTATCCCAGGTACTGACCCAGCCGCCCACAACCCCATACCCCTTAGTTCAACACCATTCTGCTAACCATGTGTTCAACTCCTCAATCCTCTTCTTTCTCACTGTGCTTGTGCAGTGTACTGGGAGCAGCTCCAATAAGGCTACAGACTCCCCATTCTCCTCGCACAACTTTTCCACTTCCTGTAACCTCTCCCTTTCTATCTCTACTGCTTCCCCTCCTAGGCCATTTGTTCCCACATGTACCACAATGTGCATATTCCTCCTACCCCTCCTTACACACCTCAGAATTGCCTGTCCTGCTTTGTCTGCCTTTAATCCCAGTATGGACTCACCCATATCTGACTGTGCCTGTCCTCCTACCTTGTGCCCTTATCTGATCCCTTTGAGTATGGAGTCCCCCAACGCCGGTACACCCCCCTCCTCTTTCCTCATGCCCGTTGCCACCCCCCATCCAGGTTATCATTCCCAGGGCTGCTCAAAATGGTGCTTTTACCATTTGCCCCAGTGTTTTCCTCCACCCTCTCAATTCAGACCCCTCACCCTCCTCCTGTTTGACTACCACCTCCCCTCCTCACCTCTCCCAGTCTTATCCTCCCTCTGCCACATCATGCTCAATCTTTCCACTAGAGTTCTGTGATAAAGTTGAGCCTAAAGGTGGTCACTGTTGTGCACAGTCAGAATGTGACAATTTTAGTCACTCTGGCGACCCGCCTTGCCAGGACAGTGATGCCTGGACATGTATTTTAATGCTCCACCCCTGCACCTCCCTACTAAAGGATTCTCAACTCCAGGGGGTGCATTTCGAGGAGGTGAATGCATTAAAAAAATAAAGGTTCGAGCCGGGCGCAGAATCGCATCAGTGCCCGGACCCGATCCCAGTACCTCACCCACCCCAACCACTAACCAACCCCTGATGCCAGGATGCAGCTCGGTAGTCCACCACAGTGCCACCCCCTACAGCTCCTCTGCCCCATCCAACCCACACTCCCGTGCTTGCCCCCCCATACGTACACATAGTGACATCCTGTTGCCCAGTTCACCCACCCCCTCTTCCGGTCACCCTACTCTCCCATCGCCATGAGGGATTCAGCTGGGAAGGAGTCGTTGTTATGGACGGCACCCTTCCCCATGCGCCCACCTCACAGGATACCCTCCACTAGTAATGCCCCTCACTCTCTCCTCTTCATGAATACTATCCCTGCACTAGCATGTTGGTGTCAATGGCAGGAGGACTGAACTTTGGCTTCGCTCCACCATAAACTATACTAAGAAATGATAAGTGACTTCCCTTGGAACCCAACTGAATCGAATAGCAGGAGGATGTCAGCACTGGGTGCATTCTGTGAGACAATAATGGCATGCTTGGCACGCATAGCAACGAAAATTGCACATCCATCCACCAACACCAGGATGACAACTTTCATACTATACGTGTTAAGTGTAACCACCTCTGTGAGACTTGCAGATATGCAAGAACCACGTCATGCACTGAATGGCTGCGTGCAGCCAGCTTGCCTAGTGACTCCATACTTGCTTGTCAGGCCACACATGTGATCTTTTTTAGACACATAGCAAGGACATTGCAGTAATGAAACATGGAAAACAGCTGGTGTGGTGTACCTTCACAGTTCTCTTTATTGCCCAATGTATGTACATGACACAAATTACCCTAGTCATTGTACTGTCGGCTGAGATGTTGAGCAACAGCATTTCTGATTTGTCTTGCCTGATCCCCAGCTGTGCCCCTTTGCATGTGTTGCATTTCAGTGCCTGATGGCTTTTGCAAGTCCTCACCATCAGCCTCCCTAATCCATTCCAAATTAAAAACATCCCCTTTTACTCACAAATGTTGTGTAGAATGCAGCATGCAAGCACCATGGATGGAACTAAGGAAATGTGTGTATCAAGTCTTTTCTGCAGGCATCACCATCTTCCCTTTAGCCAACCAAAGGCATTCAACTACCATACCACCACTTGACAGACAGTGGTTAAAGTGTTTCTGCTCAATTGTGAGGTTTCCTGTGTCAGGGTATGGCTTCATCAGCCATGACATCAATGGGTAGACTGGGTCACCAGATAAATGAATGGGCACCTGTACCCCACATATTTCATGTGTCACATTGGGAGAAAGAAGCCCATCCATAGACTTTGCATACAGTCCACTGCTTGCAAGAATACGGGCACCGTAAACTTTACCGGGCCATCCAATGTTAACATCCTGAAAGCAGTACTGGTGGTCCAGCACTGCCTACATCGCTATAGAATGCCAGCCTTTATGGTTGAAGAAGTTTGCTGCATCTTTTGCTGGTGCCTAAACTGGTATGTGTGTGCCATCTATTGCACTGGCTGTCTGTGATAAACTAAATCTTTCCTCAAAGCCATCCAAGATGTCTTGTAGCTGTTTGCCTGTAGGGATTGTTATTATGTGCATGCAGGTGTCCATGACAGCATTGCAAACCTCACACACAACAGAGCAGACCACCACCCTAGACACACCAAACAAGTGTCCAATGGACTGATACTTGTTTGTGTCCTATCTCCAAATTGCAATAGCCAGTCTTACTTCAGATGTAATAGCTTGATGCATATTGGTATTCTGTCTTCCTTTTATATGCTGTATTTTGCTCCGTTTAAAGTAAAAGGTTCCATGACTCATGCAAAAATTTTTATTTCATTCACATTGATTAAATGTTGTTGTCATTAATTCCAAAACAGCAAAGAATGTTCCCATGTCTATAATATTCTCTTGCCAGCTGCTGAGTGCCACAGTCATTAGCAGCATATAATACTTTTCATCAACATTGCAAAGGTCTATGCAGATGGTTGCAGAAGGGCCTCATCTATGTCTGATAGTGGTGGCAGGGCTGCAGTCTATCTTGCATGTGCAAAATACTGCCACATTCAAAGCCCATGTTAATGCCCTACAGCAAAACAGGAAAATGGAACATTAGGGCTTTGTGTGACAGCGCATTGACTCATGGTACCATAGTTGTATTCCTTTGTTTGCCTGCAGAGCCATTGTTCGAGAATGATCCTTCCTTCTTGACTACGGTGGCGTTATTTATGGAAGTGCTCCTAAGTTCTACCCTGGGCAGACTGGACACCCTGTTCCACTCCTTCTGCAGGTTTGCCCTGGATTGCCACCCTTCCAGACACATCACTGCCACCTTTACACCTCTCTCTCTCTCTCATTCTCTGTCTCTCCTTCTCAAAAGCCAAAGCTCATAACTCTGCCCTTATTGCTAAACACTGGCTGAACTCCATCCCATCTTACCTCTCTTCTCTCCATTGCTTCTAACTCTGCCTATTCCCTCCATCACACTAGTCAACACACTCTAGCTTTCCCTTCTAGAAGGTCCTCAACTGATTAAGCTGCTTTCTCCTACCATCTCCCAAACTTTGGAAATCTCTCCCACTACACCGCCCCTCCTGCACCTGCCCTGACCTCTTCCCTGTTCTTCTCCTCCCCTCCCCCTCCTTATTTTCTGATCTTACAACCCTCTTAACCTCCTATCCCACCTGCCCTCTACTTCTTCCTCCCCACTCTTCCTGTCCTCCTCCAGTCACATGCCTCTTCCTCTTCAACTCCTCCTCTCTAATTATTCTCCACCGTGGCCAGTTAGCACTTCTAGCTACCATGCCCTCCTCTACCCCATTCTTGAGGGCTGCTTTATGTCCAATTATGCACTGACCAGTATGTAACACTTCGTAATCGCTCTGTACCTCTCAGTGCGCACCTTGATGTTTATTTGTGGTATAATGCTGCGTTTGTGTTTTATGCTACCCTGTGTAATTTTGCTCTCTTAATGCACATGTTAAATGTTTGTACCGATTTGCACATGTCTATTTTCCTTCTACCCTCTACCCCAGGATATATCTGGAAATGAGCTCTCAGTACTTCTCCTGGTGAAACTTTTCAAATTAATAAATTAAATTATTGGTCTCTTTTAGCTTTCCTAGGTATACCTCCCTGTTTCCTCAGACTGATCCTCCTTGTACATTTTTCATGCCACCCTTTTTGCTCTTACTGCTTCTCTAACTTCTCTTGTATACCAAATTGGATTTATTCATTTTGTGTTTTTTTTTTCCCCTTCCTGCTTCAGACAAGCTTTGGTGACCTCTGTCATACTCATTTTGATGTCCCCTCTCCCCGTCCCTGCCACTCCCTCACTTTGTCATGGAGGACCTTCCTATGTCTTCAGTAACCGCTGCCCTGATATCCAACACCATTGTCCTTGACTTGAGGCACTGGCTCTAGGGCTAATGCTGTGCCACCTGAGTAATTATCACTCATCCCCAGGGTCTCTTTTACTCTGGTCTGTCCTACTATGTCCTGCTTTGACAGTACCAAGTCAAGGATGGCTCCATCTCTGGTTAGCTCCATCACCCATTGTACAAGGAAGCCATCCTGCTTGAATCTACAACTTGGTTCTTGGCACTTAACCCAACACTTCCCAATCTGGTAGGAGATCTCCATCAAGATTGTGTTTCCTAGTGGTTGCCCTTCTGATGTGGTCCTGCTGATGCCCTGCAGCCCTCCCTGAACTGATTTGGTGATCTTTACGCCACCGTCACCAGCACTCTGAGGTTCTTACATACTTTAACTATCAGTTGGACCCATATTCATTCTATCCCTCCCAAGCATTCTTCTCCTCTATTGCTTTTTTACAGTCTCAATGTATAGTGTGACCCCTTCTCCTGCCCTTTTTCATATCCCTTCAAAATACAGTAGGACACATATTGGGATAGCCAGGTCTCAGATGGGATTTTGTGTCACCTACATTTTCATGATGACAACTATGTCCAGCCTGGCTTCCATCACCATTGTCTGTAGGTCCCCCATTTTAGTCCCAAGATGCCTGATGTTCAGACAGGCTGCCTTCTTCTACTAGCTAGGTATCTCTCCCTCACTTGACTGACTCCACCTAGCCCCTTCCTAATATCCTTATTCCATCTCTGCTCCCTCCTTGTCTGCCCTACATTGCAATCTCTGTCTGTCTTCACTTGCTATGGGAGTGCCAGCAAAGCCTCGTAGTCTTGTAGACTGTGGATCTTAACCTTGCCTATCCCCATCCTGTTTAAAAGTTGCTGATTTTTCAGTGTGTCATGTACACACAGTGTGTACTGTGAAACCAAACGTAATTAAGCATGTCTCATGTTCTTTCAGGTACCAGAAACCTTTGAAGATGTTGCTGTTGATTTTTCTGAAGAGGAATGGAAGATGTTAAGCAAACAGGAGAAGGAGCTTCACATGGAAGTGATGGTGCAGAACTATGAAACCATGGTTTCAGTAGGTAAGGATCAACCAAGGCTCAGAGGAGGAATCTTTATTCTGAGGGGGATGGGCTTACTTTTAGCAACTTCAAGACTGATAACATGTTGGGAGAAAGGATGAAAAGAGTGGCTATGGGGCTCCGTTATAACACTCCTGTACATTTTTTGAAAAATGCAATATGTAAAGTACATTGACACTTAGAAACATAGGGCCAGATATTCAAAAGAATTGAGCCATGCACAATAGGGTTGCGCCTGCACAAGTCCGAAATGCGCCATTCTGCGATATTCATCAGGAGGCAGTTGCGCCCCCCAAATCATGCTGAGCAACAGCACAATGCTAATGAAGGCATGCGCAACCGAAGGGGGAGGAACCATGCATAAACTGCACAGCCTGATATTCAGCCGGGCCGTGCAGAGTTATGCAGGTGCAACCCCCTACTTGCGCCTGCACAACTTTAAGCCAAAAAAAAAGGATCAAGTCGAGGGCCACCCACAGGTGAGCTGCCACATTGCAGGGCACAACACAGCAGCTGCCACCTGTGGGTGGCCCTCCACTCGCTCTCAAGCAGCTCTATGCCCCAATCATAGGCTGAAGTGTACCCCATTAGCTCGATCGTGGGCTTAACATTATTCTCCCTCATTAGCCCGATCGCGGGCAGAACGTTATTTCCACCCCCCCCATTAGCCCGATCGCGGGCATAACATTATTCCCCCCCATCAACCCGATCGCAGGCAGAACATTATTTCCACCCCCCTGAGCAGCCCGATCGTGGGCAGAACGTTATGTCCCCAGCAGCCCGATCGCAGGCATTAGATGTCCCTCCCCCAGAGTCCAATATCCCTGGTGGTCCAGTGGACCGCTAACTCGATCGCAGGCATAATGTCAACCCCCAAAGTCCAATATCCCTGTGGTCCAGTGGACCGTGAAGCCCGATCGGGCATAACGTCAAACCCACCCCCAAAGTCCAATATCCCTGGTGATCTGGTGGCCCCCCACCCTACCCACCATGGAGCCCCACCACCCGCTCCCCCCCATCAGCCAGTGGGCAGCAGCACCCCACCCGCCTGCCGGCCACTGACTGACAGCTTGGTAGGGCTGCATGCCCATTGGTTCAGAGCAAGAGCCAATGGGCGTGCAGCCCATACCATACAAGGCAGTCCTGTCAACGCTACATCTGATTTTGTACATGCTGGTGGTAAAGACACCAGAGCCACTTCCCCACCTCTCTCTTTGCTCTTTTTCCCTTTATTCTGTATGTATTTGCTAGACAGCTTTTTCCAGACCATCCTGTAGAAATCCCAATTGTAAAATGTATCTTTTTAGGCTCAAGATTGGTAGCTGCCATGTGTTTCCCAACATAAATATCTTCCGTCTGTTGCAGCTGCTCTTCAGCATTTAACTTGGAAGAACAGCCTTACTGCACAACTTCTTCCTTTCTACTTTCTTGCCCCCACTCCCATCTGATTTTGTGCCACCCACATACTGGAGTACCTTAGTAATTGGAGAGCCATCCTGGGGGTTCTCCATATCTTCTTCCTCGGTAGCTCCCATATTCATTCCTCTCTCATCCATCCAAATGTCAATATGTGCATCAGTGTAATTCTCTCATTCTGTGCAGTCCATCTCTCCACTCATCCCATCCTTCTGCAATTTCTTCTCAAGTTCTGTTTTACTTCTTAGAAATCTCCTTCTTCTGCATCAATAAGCTTGCAGACTTCCTTCAATTTTGACCCACACTGCCATCTTCTGGGATTCTGTTCTCCAATCCAGGTTAGTTACCTCTTCTTCGGCCAGAATAAATAACTCCTCATTCAAATTCTCCTGTTCCTTGTTGGCCTCACGTAGTTCGATGACCAGGGAGGAGACCTGCTTCCTGCTCCCAGACACATCCATCCTCCATGACTCTCCAGGCAGACTAGCCATCGCAGCACCAGTCACAGCGCCCCCTTCCAGGAAGAGTAGGGGAATTTCCCAGTGTTCTGGCCATACTCTCCCCACCTCAATTCACTAAAATACCATCAACAGTTAATTTAGTTCAGGTCAGTTGGCATTCATCTGTATCCCTCCCCAGATCATGCTTGAAAAGAGGCAGAATTCGTCTAGTGCACTTACCTGGTCAACAAAAACTAAAATAAATAAACAGGAGTCAAAAGATTTAAGAGAATGGGCAGAAGGTGGGAGGATGGATAGTGAGGAAGTAAGATGGGGAAGCATGCCAAACCAAAATTTAGACACTAATTTGGAACAGTGGAGGTGGTGTTGATTTTCTAATGAGGGAAAAGCCAGGGATTGGTAAAGGCTACAGTCATGACTGGGGGGGTGTCCAGAGTGAAATAGCAGAAAGAATTAAAAATGGTGTCCAATCTGGATAAGGAGGACTTGAGAGTAGCACTGTAGACTATATCACATTAATTGAAGATAGGTAGGATCATCTTCTGGAAAAGTTCATGTCAGGCCGGTAGCAGAAGGCAGCTACGGTTCCTGAATAATGCACCAAGCTTGGGGTGCAGCTTTTTCAGGATGGCATCCACATGACCAGAGAAGATGAGGTGTTGGTCAAGCCACATCTCAAAGTACCTAAAGGATGAAGTGTCCTCAAGGACTGTGCAGTTAGTGGTATGGAAGGAGGGCAGGGAGAGGAGCATAGAGAGCCTCTGCCTAGTGCCAAAGGTCATTGAGACTGTCTTCTTTGGCATTGAGGAGAGTTGATGGGAGCAAAACCAGTGCTGAACTTTATCAAAGTCATGCTGGAGTCTGGTTGCTACTTCATCAGGAGACTGGCCAGAGGTGAAGAGGACCATGTCATTGGCATACATGTGGATAGAGGTGGATGAGCAGGCTGAGGGAAGGTCATTGGAAGTATGGAGAATAAGATAAGGCACAACATGTACCCCTGTGGGATGCCAATATAAGTGGGGAGAAGAGGGAAGTGGTGTCAGCTATTCTGATAGATTAGGTCCTGCCTACTAGGTAGGCTGTGAACCAGTTGGTGACAGAGTTGGATCAGCCTCCCACAAAGAGGGTGTTTAGTAGACAGGTGTGGGAGATGGTGTTGAAAGCCTTTGCAAGGTTGACAAAACACAGAAATGATTTGCCACAGTCCATCCCTGACAGGATGGAGTCAGTAAGCCTAATCAGGAAGATAGTAGTGGAATGGTTCTTCCAGAACCCAGATTGGAATGGAGTGAAGAGGTTAGAGTCACAGGAAAGGTTGAGAAGATCAGATAGAGGAGCTGAGATAGCAGGAGCTGATAGATATAGCAGTTTAGGTTTCAGTCCATCAAGTGAGTTGCCCTTGAAAGGATTAAGAGCATATAATGCATCGATGGTATCTGAGGGTGGAATTTTAGAGAAGGAGATGTTCGACAGGAAGGGTAGGCTGAAAGAGGAGGGGATTCAGCAGGAAGATGGTAGTGAGGATAGGAGGGCAGAGGCACAGGAGGTGAAATAGGAATTAAATTCAGTGGCAACACTAAGGTGATCAGAAACATAAGTGTTGTTTATTGTAAGAAGTGGGATAGGTGGTGTGAACGGGGGCAGTGAAGAGGGAGTGTATGACTTTCCAGAATTTGGATGGTTTATTTATGTCAAATATAAGGTAGCACAGAAGTAATCAACTTTAGCAAAGCAAGTAGCTTTTGTTGACTTGTGTAGAGTGCAGTATGGGCACAATAAGAACTAGGGACTTCTTATTGTTACTACAAGGTGCAGGACTGTGCCAACTTGTTAAAACCCCAAAGAGGAGATGCCATTCTTGGTCTTGTCCTCACAAACTCAGAAAGGATCAAGGACATCAACGTGGATGTGATATGGGAAGCAGCAACCATTGCAGCTAGAAAGGTAGGCCCCAATCTTCATTCTTCCTTCAACTCCCAGGGAGTAACCAACAACAACCCTCACTGTCTTTCAGCATCTTATTATACCCTCTTGAGAATAGATGATTCTTATTCCCTTTGAATGAACTATTTACCATGTATGTATTTAATAGTCCAATCAAATGGCACACCTGTCAGTGTCCATTAATATTCATTCTTAACCATGGGTTTATATTTGAATGATCCAATCCATTTAAACTGTACGTCTATGTGTGGACATGTCCACTCAGATTTATGACCTGGCTCTTATCTAGCAGCTGGGGAGGACAGTGAGAATTCCAGCTTGGGGAAATTCAGCTTGTGTTTTTTTCCAGACTGCTAAAAAAAAAAATAAGCCACCTACAGAATCCACCATTAACTCCTTCCTTCCCATTTCTGTCACATCCCCCCCAACAGGTGATGAAGGTGGCCTTGGGCCACCCTAGGTGATGCTGCCATTCATGTAACTGCCGGGAAGTATCTAGCCATGCCATTAGCCCTGTCTAGATAGCCCATCTGTATTTGCATTTTGTTTGCCACCACGATGCTGGATGGTCATATTGTATGCCTGCAGCACAAACTCCAACGTAGTAGATTTCCATTTTGCCCACTTAACCTATGAAGCCATATCTGGGGATTATGATCCATGACCACAGTAAATTCTCTCCCATATAGGTAAGGCTGCAGTTTCTGAAGGGCCCACACTATTCCCAAGCATGCCTTCTCAATTGTGGCGTATGTCTCCTTTCTAGGCAAAAGCCTCTGGCTGAGGTACACAACCGGATGCTCCTCCCCCTGCTGGGTAACCTGGCTCACACAGCTCCCAGCCCATGATCTAAGGCATCCACATGGGCTATAAACTTTAGACTGTAATTGGGACTGGCCAATACAGCTGGGTCGCTTAAGGCCTTCTTTAGCTCCTGAAATGTGACCTCATAGCCTTCTGACCACTGCACCTTACCTGACTTTCCCTTCTTGGTTAGGTCTGTCAGGGGCTTAGCCAGATCACTATAGCAAGAAACAAACCTCATGTAGTACCCACCTGTCCCCAGAAATGCCTTTACCTGTTTCTTGGTGGTAGGAGTAGGCCAGGCCAGAATGGCATCAGCCTTGGGAAGCTCCGGGCAGATGTGTCCGCTACCCACTCCGTGCCCAAGGTAAGACACTTCTGCCATACCTGTCTGGTACTTTTCCACCTTGACTGTCAGACCTGCATTCTTCAGCCTGTGGAACACATCCTGTACATTCCTGATGTGCTCATCCCAGATCTGGCTGTATATGGCTAAATCACCCATATATACCAAAGCAAACCTCACGATTCCCAGACAGAATGCGATCCACAAGCCGTTAAAGGTTGCAGGTGCATTCTTAATTCCAAATGGCATTACCTTGAATTCATTACTACTAACTGTTTTGACCTATGCTATTGTTATTTCATTGTACTCATGCTATGTACCTGTCTGTGATTGTTGTTCTCTCGGGTCATGCCTGAAAATAGTAATTTCATGGCTAGTGCATCTTCCCGTTAACAAAAACTAACTAAATAAATAAATATAAACCAAATGTAGTGGCAAAAGCTGATCTCTCCCTGGCTCAGATCAGGGGCTGGCAGGGTCAGAGGTACCAGTAGCCCTTGTTAGATCTGTTGTGGTCAGATATTTGCCCCTCAGTTGCTCCAGGGTCTCATCTGTTCTGGGCATGGGATAGGCATCAGATGCCATGCAGTATTAAGTCTAGAGTAGTCAACGAGAATCATGTGGTGCCATCCCTTTGGGGATCAGTACCACGGGTGATGCCCAGGGGCTACTAGATTCCTGGATTACTCTAAGTTCCAGCATCTCTTTGAGCTCCTCTTCACAGTCTGCTTAATGTGCTCAGTTACCCTGTAGGAGACTGTTTCTGGGAACCTGTGTCCCTGTATCCACATGGTGCCTTTGTCATCATGGTGTACGCTGGTTTCCTGTGAACATATCCACAAATTCTCACAGCACACCCCAAATTTTTTGCATCTGGGCTGGTGTCAGCTGTTCAGAGAGGGTAAGGTTGTCCACAGAGGATGCAACCCAGGCCTCCCCAAGCAGGTCCACCAGTGGATCCATCTCAGTTTCCTCCTCTGGGGCACTACATACAGCAAGGACCAATTCCTCCCTGTCATAGTAGGGTTTCAGCATGTTAACATGATACACCTTTTGCCTGCATCTCCTGTCCAGTAGCTCTATCATGTAATTGACATCACTAACCTTTTGGACAATGGAGAATGTCCCCTCCCATGCTGCCTGTAATTTATTGTGTCGGACAGGGATGAGTGCCATCACTCGCTGTCCCACCTTATATTTTCTGGCTTGGGCCATGCGGTCATACCAGACTTTCTTTTTTTTTTTTTTGAAATTAAGCTTTATTAAGTTTATGGAATACACAAAATCACAGGCATTACATCTGTACTGTCATTGAATCACATGACAGACCTCATTATACACCAGAATCATTGAGTGTGAAATGTAGTAGGATAAAGAAAACACCCCAGTACCACCTTAACCCTCCCCCCCAAAACCCCTACCATCCCAGAGTGTACATACTTGAGTCAGTATATGGGTCTTGTCATATAACAACGGAGGAATAAAGTTTAGTGGTGTAAATAAGGAGGCAAAGTGCAACAGAGACATAACCAAGATAGACACTAATGTAGGTACAAAGTGTATAATTTACCCCATTTTGTGAAAAGAGTCAATGCGATTACGAGAGCTAGCAACAAGTCTCTCAATATTAAAGCAAGCTGATAAGTTCAGCCACTCAGCATATGTTATGGTTAGTTGGTCCATCCAATGTTTGAACACCAACCTTTTGACCACCATAGAAATTAGCGCCATATGGAATCTGTGTTCATGGCTTTTAACATTAGAGTAGATACCTAAAATACATATTTCACGGTGAACAACTCTTCCAGTCCCAATAGTGGATCTAAATTGAACTGAATGGATCACCACAAGGGGCCACTTTCCTAATGCCAGAAAATGTGTAGCAGATTCCTCTGAATTGGGAGCATCTAGAGCAGAGAGGGAGAGAAGCCTCACTAATCTAGCTAATTTGACCAGTGTATAGTACATGTTATTTAGTATATGGTATTGAATGAGTCTGAACTTGTCCTGGGTGTGGTATCTATATAGGTCTTTCCAGATTTGTGCCCAGTTAGGGTGATGTCTGGCAGAAGAGAGGACCAAATATTGGAGCCCGAGAGGGTGTCTGGATATTTGAGACCCAGCAAGTAGGAATATATTGATGAAATCCCGTGGGGTTTAGTAGCTAGTCCTTGGAGTTGAGAGAGAAAGGGACTGATTTGAGAAACACGGAATTCAGTACCAAAATGAGTGCTAATGAAGTGTCTTAACTGAAACACTTTAAAAATGTTATTATTGGGAACATTAAGCCTAGCTATGATATCAGGAGAAGAGAGAAGGGAATCCTGAAAATATAAATTCTCTACCAAGACCTCGCATAGTTGAGAAAGCCAGTCTGAGGTGATCATTGAACCTCCTAAGCGAATATTGGGGTTTAATATAAGAGGCTGCACCATATCCCTCTTTGGGGAAATCCTGAGATAGTGCAGACATTGAGAGAGAACTTTGAGGGAGGTGTTGATGGTCGAATTTAGTATTGAGGTTAGAAGTGCTGAACTGGGAAGGAAAAAGATGGTTGGAGAGCAAAGGTTAGCTTTTTCAAGTGTTCGTCTTTCAATTTGAAGTTAGATCGGAGAAGGTTCCTCTGCCCTGCTTGGGAGCCATCTTCCCAGCTTGAAGAGGTGAGTAGCCCAGTAATAAAATATTAGGTTAGGAGGCAGAGTTTAGAGAAAGACCATCTGGGATATTTGCCTACAAATAAATTGGAAGAGAGTGGAATGTAGATTCTGTAAATAAGATAAGGGAAGCTAGAGATTCAGTAAATTAAGAGGGTAGAAAACTCGGGGTAGAACGTTCATCTTAATGATGTTGATTCTACCCCATAGGGAAATGGGACGTTTGGACCATCTTTGGAGGTCCAGATGAATATTGGCCATTAGGTCATCCAGATTGAGTTTCCTGAGTAGAAGTGGGTCATTGGTAAGGTGTATTCCCAAGTATTTAATTGAGTGTGGGGACCATTTCATCCCAAATCTTGTGAAGCTAGCTTTATGTGTGAAAGCATTTAAAGGGAATATCTCTGACTTAGCTAGATTCAGCTTATAGTGGGATAGAATGCCAAATTGTGAAATGACCTGTAGGGCATGAGTTAATGATACTTCGGGGTGGGCAATATGGAGGAGGATATCATCCACGTAGACAGAGAGAGTCAATGTTTGTTGTAGCACTGAGCAACCCTGGATATGTGGGGATCTCTTAATATTATGAAGGAGAGGTTCTAGGTATAAATTAAACAAAAAAGGAGAAAGGGGGCATCCCTGTCTAGTACCAGTGAAGAGAGAACAGCGAGGAGAAAGCACCATTACAGTAGATCTTAGCCGAGGGAGATCTATACACCATCTGGATCCATCGAATGAAGGAGGCTGAAAGTCCATTGTGGCGAGCGGCCAGAGGAAGTCCCAGTTGACTCTGTCAAATGCTTTTCAGCATCTAATGAAATTAGAGCCATCGGGATATACGATGTTTGGGCAGCATGAGAAATATGAGAGAGGGTTCTAAGGTGATCAGCAGGGGAGCGGTTTTGCACAAACACCACCTGCTCCGGACTCAGGAGGTGAATCCAAATCTTTTTAATCCTCTCAGCTAAGACCTTTGTTAGTATCTTAATATCGCAATTTAAAAGAGAGATGGGGTGGTAACTTGCAGGGTCTTTTGGTGGTTTATCTGGCTTGAGGATTAGCATGATTGTAGCCTCTAATAGTGTGGGGTCTAAAGTATCAGCCTTGAACATATAATCATAGAGCCTTAGGAGGAGGTGGGCTAGTTCCTTGCTAAAAGTTTTGTAGAAGTTGGATAGGTAGCCATCGGGACCGGGTGACTTATCAGGAGCTAAAGAGGCAATCGCCGCCTCCACCTCGAGCAGAGTAATGGGAGAGGTAAGGGTCGCTTTATGGTGTGGTTGTAGGCAAGGGATTGAGATCTTCTAAGTAGGTTGAGATGTCCGATAGGGGTGTTGGGGAAGGTGTTTACTATAAATCTTGCTGTAGAACTCCTCAAAGATCTGGGTAATATCCCTGGGTGTCATTTTAATAACGCCATCCGGTGTTTGTAGCATTGGGATCAGTCTCGAACTTTCTGTTTTTTGTAATCTAAGAGCCAACATTCTACCGGCCTTTTCTCCTTGGTCAATATATTTAGATTGGATTTTTAAAATAGCATATTCTGCTTTTTCTTTTAGCAGGTCTGCATATTCGTTCTTTAGTTTTAACAGAGGTTCTAGCGAGTTAGGGGTGGAGGATAGGGGTAGTGAGTGCTCTAGTTCTTTAATTTTTGTTAGCAGTGAGGCTGCTTGCGCCTCTCTATGGTTCTTCTTCATTGAGGTATGTTTGATTAGCTCTCCCTGAAGGTAGCATTTCAGGGAACACCATATTGAGTCTTCTTTCGGGGTGGAATCTTTATTAAATTCCATAAAGTTAAAGATTAGGTCTTTAATGTGGGAGACGGTTTGTTTATCTTTGAGAAGCTGGGTATTTAATTTCAGACAGTGTCCCTCTGAAAATTAGGATCAGGAGAGATCCTCGACCAGACTATTGAGTGTCCGATAGAACTATCGACTCCATACCAGACTGGAGGAAGCCAGGAGAAGGAGGTGCTGATCAGGATGTAGTCTATTCTAGACCGTGAGTTATGTACCTGAGAGAAGAAGAGAAAGACTGGAGTGAAGGATTAGTAAGCACCAGGATCACATAATCCCAAAAGCTGCGTGAAATCTAATAAAGCTTTTTGGCTGGGGTTGTGGGTTTTAGTGGTAGGTAGGTTCTATCAAGAGCCAGAGTTGGTGGGATGTTCCAGTCCTCTCCTAATATTAACTGCGAAGGTAGAAGATTGCCTAACTTGTGTGCCAGAGTCATGAGGAAATCTGGATCTCTCCCACCGGCCATAAATAGAGCCTAGCATGATATTGCAGTTGTTGAGACAACCCTTGACAAGTATGAACCTGCCTTCTGGGTCCGTTAGGTTCTCTTCTGCCAGAAATGAGACGTGTTTTAATTAAGATGGCAACCTTTACTTGTCGCCATTCCACTAGCAGAAAATACTTGAGAGAAACCAGACCTATGTAACCAGATTGATTCAGTATTTGACAAATGGGTTTCCTGAAGAAGGAAAACATCAGCTTTAAGTAAATCGCAGTGTTTAAAAACTTGGTGTCTCTTAGTTTTGTCTCTGAGCCCACTATATTCCAAATAGCTATCTTAATCAACACCATAAGCATTCATGAGCAGTTAAGTTGAGAGAATGAGAACTATTATATATCCAAGATGAGAAGTTAATAAGCACACCCAGAGCCCCTTTGTCCCATCCCACCCTATGCAGAAAAATTTCAAACCCCTGACAAACAAATACTGCCAGGATAGTGGTAGTAATTCTAAACAGCAAGTGAGAAGCTAGGTCCTGGATCCAGAAACATCCCCATCCACCCCTCAAAAGAAGAAAACCCAACCATGTACAAAATAGTCCAAGCATAGTCGAGTGCAGCCCAGGTAAGCCAGCAACAGACACTTGGAGTCATGATCCTTTTGGCAGATCCCAGGAGTTTTATAGACTGAAACCATCCTAGTGGGGTACAATTATGAGAACTGGAGTGTAGTCTACTAAGCTGTGTGACCCAACATCCTGCAAGGCTAACCCCCATCAGAATCCCCTGAGGATCGCCGTGTCCCCCCCATTAGCTCGTGAAGCAGCTTCCAACGAGCGTGTCCCACCCCTGGGCCCCCGCCTCTCTTTCCCGAGCCAGCCTGAGGTCTGTTCCCTATAATGGCCAAGGAAAGTGGCCTTATACATTGTAAAGTTCCGAGGCAGCATTCAGTGTAAGCTTAGGGGTTAAACTCCCTCACTGTCGTTGAGCCTTTTAAAGAAGACTGCTTACCATACCATACGGATATTAACCATTGCAGCGAGTCTTCTCCCTAGTTGTGAGTGGGGAAAATATTCTATTAAACCACCGTCAGGCTGAGAGGTCATGTATCCCGTCACTGGCGGAATACGCAGGGGAACGCGATTTGTTGTAGGACCAGAGTCGGTCCACAGCGAAATCAGCAAGCTGCAGCTGAGACTCAGCACAGACGTTCTGGGACAATCCACGGGAGTATTGGTGTATTTGTGGCCCTCAGGAAAAGGGATAAGTGAGCCCTCAATCAGCCACTAGGCCATGCTGCCAACACCCCAACAACGAGAACAAGACAGGTAACAAAGATGAACTTAGCTAAACATTAACAATAAGGCAACAGTCCATATGTGGTTCTTTGTCAGTAAGACTCATTTTCAACTGTCTTTGAACAAATTGGGGAGCCTAGAGGTTAACTCCTTGGTAGCTTGCTCAGGAGATTCAAAGGTGAATGATGAACCGTCGATTGTAATTCTTAATTCAAATTGGCTGGATATAGCATTCTAAACCGGATTCCTGCAGAATTAGCTTATGGATGATTGGGTGAAGACCGCTCGTTTCTGTCTGGTTTCAATAGGAAGATCTTGTGCAATTCTGATTTTGGATGATCTCCAGGTTATGGACTGTAACTCTTTTGCTTTAGTGAGGACGTGTTGCTTTTCTATGAAACTAAGGAACTTGACGATAATAGGGCGAGAAGGGGAATCCGGTTGGGGCTTCGGTCTCAGGGAGTGATGGGCTCTTTCAATGTGGTACTGAGGGTTTAGTGGTGAAGGCCCCACCACTTTGTGAAGGAACTTCTGCAAGAAGGTAATAGCATTGGAGCCCTCTTCTGCCTCAGGTAGCCCGATAATCAAGAGGTTATTCCTCCTGCTTCGCCCTTCTAAATCTTCAGTTTTGAGCTGGAGCTTCCAAATCTGCTGCTTCAAAAGGGTAATTTCTGGTCGAGTTTATCTTTCCACCTCTTGAGATGCGATTCTGGCCTCCGAAACCATTATTCTACCTTTTAGAGTGGTGAGGTCTCCTTTAATTGATTTGAGCTCTGCAGTTATATTTCTAGTGCGCCCCGAATGGTGATAGTTTTGCAAAATCGCCTCAGAAAGAGGGACTACTGGGGGGTTGGAGCTGCTCACCGTAATAAGGCTCCCGGTGCCCTGATTTCTCGTTTTCTTAGATAATTTTTCAGGCGTAGTCGGTGGGATGTGCCTGATCGTGGCCTGCTTCATCTCTGCCTCCATTGCCGCGATAAAGCTTTGTGATGCAAAAGTGAGTGGATAGATTCAATAGGCAGATGATAAAAGACCTCCGGTTGCCACTATTGTACCTTCTAGAGGGTTAAAATGATATTTTAAAAGGTTTGTAGAAGGCGGTTGGTAGGAGCCCAGGGCAGGTGCAGCTATCCGGCAGCTTGCATCACGTGACTCCCATACCAGACTTTCTGATACTGCTGTGCAGTGGCCAAGTGCTCCTGAGCAAGCTCCATGAGCTCCTAAAGGTGGATCCTGAGGTGCAGGACATACTCCACAACAGACTCCCCTTGGGAGGCACAGTCACCCACATATTCATCCCTAATCAAATCTAAGGGACCCCGGACCCTATGACCAAACAGGAGCTCAAAAGGTGAGAACCCTGTGGACTCCTGTGGGACTTCCTGGCATGCAAATAGGAGATGAGGAAAATATTTGTCCCAGTCCCTCTTATGCTGGTCTGCAAAAGTCCTCAGCATGGTCTTAAGGGTTGAATTAAACCACTCCACCAGACCATAAGCTGGGGATGGTATGTGGAGGTTCTGAGCTGCTTTACCCCACACTTCTCCCACAAACTACTCATTAACCCTGACATGAAATTGGCACCCTGATCTGACAGTATCTTCTGGGGAAAGCCACCTGGCTAAATATTCCCAACAGTGCATCTGCCACTGGTTCCACCTCAGAAGATGATAAGGCCACTGCCTCTGGATATCTTGTGGTATAGCCAACAACTACCAGGATATATCACTTGTCAGTGTGACTTGGGGTGCTTAATGGCCCCACTATGTCCACAGCTACCTTCTTGAAGGGTTCATCAGTAATGGGCAGGGGTACCAAAGCTGCCTTGGCCTTATCCCCCATTTTCCCACCTGCTGACACTGTGGACAAGTCCTGCAATAATTTGCCATATCCTTGCCAATACAAGACCAGAAGAAATTGTTGGTCAGATGCTTTTCATGTGCCTCACCCCAAGTAGCCTGAAAATGGGATATCATGGGCAAGGGCCAAAAGCTGCTGATGGTGAACCTTAGGGACTACCATGCTGGAGCACCTCACCATCTAGCCCTTCCTCTGTTGTACATTTACTGTACAGCAGCCCATTGTCCCAGTAAACTGTCTTTACCCCCTGAGGACCCTCAGCCCTATTAGCTATTTCCCTCAGTTTTTGCAAGGTAGGGTCAGTTTGCTGTGCAGCGCCAGCTGCCCTCATCTGACGCTTCCAGCACCCTTCTGTAGGAAGTCCTGTGGGCTCCTTTATTTGTGATTGGGGTTCAGGACTGCTGCTTCTAGCCAGCCCCTCCCCTGTGCTAGCCACTTCCTCAGCTGCTGAGGGAGAGGCTGGACCACCTTGAGTCACCCCCTCTTCCCCCTCAGAAGCTTGCCCTTTTGCCTGACTATGAGTTGCAACACACACCAGTTATTCCCTGTGGTCAAAATCATTCCCCATGATCACATTTATAAGGAGGTCCTCTATGACCCCCACCTCGTTTTCTTCATGGACCCCCTCCCGGCTTAGGAATACCCTAGCCATTTTTATTTGGACTGCTGGCCCTGTGGCTCTCCAGATCCTGGAGTATTTTCCAGGCAACATCTGCTCTGCCTGGATGAGATGCAGCCTCACCAGGGAGATGTAAGCACCTGGGTCCCTCAGTCCCTGTGCCACTGTTCCATTAACTACAATGGGCTACAGATTTTCATCAGAGGAAAGTAGTTCTTCAGGCTGAACACACCCCACAAACACACCAGTGCTATTTTGATCACCCTCCCCCATGCTTTTGCCCTTAACCATTTTCTGAGGGCAGTTATGTCTCGTGCCCCACTTGATTGCAAATATGACATTTCTTGGATCCTGTCTCTTGAGTCCCTTTACAAACAGAGGGTTCTGCTTTTGGCTCAGGTGCAGGCTGGTTTCTGGGCTGCCCCCATAGGCTCCCTTATAACCATGTGCTACCCCACCATGAGAGTTGCACTGTGCATATGGCCAACCAGACATGTACATGTCAATGCTTGCTGCCACCTCCTTTAATGAGGTGCATGCCCTGTCTAGGAGCCATACGACATATCCTCAGGTACAATTTTAAGAAATTGTTCCTCATAAACAAATCTTTGGTTAGTTCCACAGTGTCTGCTTTATCCCCCTCCTCCCACCTATCAAGGTAAGTACACAGTTGAACCTGCAGTTCTACATAACTGTCTTCTGGGCTTTTCTTTAACTCCTTAAATTTCCTTCTATAAGCCTCAGGAGTTAATTCAAAACATTTCAACAACATTGTTTTAACCGTATTATAATCAGCATAGACTTCATTACTCATGTTAGAAAATACATGCAAAGCCCTCCCTGTAAGTAAGGGTGTAAGATAAGTTGACCACAAAGCCTTAGTCAATTGGAATTGCTCACATACCTTCTCAAATTACCTTAAAACTAGATCAAGATCATCTCCCTCTCTAAAATTCCAGAGGAATATTACTTCCTGCCCTCACCTGTGGCATTCCGACCTTTGCTGCCACACACAAAACCATCCTTCATAAGTGGGATGTCACTTATAATAATATCTGTCGATTCGCCTCCTCGTCACCAAGGCTTAAGCACCACTGCCAACTGTACAGGGACCTGGGCTGGTTATCCTCCTCAGCTTGCCATCAATACTCTCTTGGCTCCCTGATTGACTCTGTACTCAGAAACCAGACCCTTTCAGCACTCGCAACATTGCTGGTACCTCAAATCTCCTCCTATAGATTGCATCAGTAGATAAATCCCTGTTCAATGCACCTGATGTAAAACATCAAAAGGCTCTGTTGCCTTCAATCACTCTGCTCCTAAGCTTTGGAACTGTCTTCCCCAAGCACTTCGAATATTTGGATCCCATGACAGCTTCAAAAAGGAGCTGTGCTTTCAGCTATCCCTTGCTGATCTCTGCACTTGTTTTAATCCTCCTAATCCACTCAGCCACCAGATGCTGCTTGGCCTAACTTTAACCTCCCTACCTTATAGCCCCTCTTGCCCTTACTATCTCCTTGAGAGCTAATCTACCCTAACACCGCCCCCACACATGAGTCTTGTTTCAGAGGCCATGATAATGCATCCTGCCCAGTCAGGAATTTGCCCTTGCCTTGTTTCACTGCCTATTTGAATCTTCATTGTTGTGACTAATTTGAACAATTTTTGCTGCTCTGTTGTGGTATCTCTTCCTAGACTGTGTAGGTTTTCTATGCCTAAAAATTCTATGTGAATTTCATTGATTGTTATTGTCCTGGTTGCATGTATTCACTACTACTAACTGTTTTGATCTGTGCTATTGTAATTTACATAGATACATAGATACATAGACAGTGTCAGCAGATAAGGGCCTATGGCCCACCCAGTCTGCCGATTTGAGCTTGTAAGTTCAGTTTGTTTTCCTAGAAGTCTGTTTCCTTACCCTGACCTCTAGAATTCCTTTATGTCTATCCCATACATTCTTAAATCCCGTGATTGTTTCAGCCCCCACCACTTCCTCTGGCAGGGTGTTCCACTTGTCCACCACCCGCTTCCGTGAAGAAATTCTTTCTCATGTTTCCTCTGAATCATCCTCCTCCAACTTCATCCCATGCCCTCTAGTCCTGGAACATCTTTTCACTTAAAAATAGTGTTTTCCTGCACCCTGTTCCTCCCTGTAAGATACTTGTATGTCTCTATCATATCCCTCTCCTCCTCTCCTCCAGGGAGTACATGTTCAGTTCCTTCAACCTGTCTCCATAGGACTTGTGATGCAATCCATGCACCATCTTTGTTGCCCTCCTCTGAATCTTCTCTACCCTGTCTATGTCCTTACATAGGCATGGTCTCCAGAACTGTACACTGTACTCCAGGTGGGGCCTCACTAGTGTCTTGTATAGCGGAATTATGACCTCCTTTTCCTGCTGGTGATGCCCTGCCTATATATCCCAGCATCCTATTTGCTTTACCTGCTGCTTGTCACACTGTTTCCCTACCTTGAGGTCATCAGAGATGACAACCCCAAGATCCCTTTCCTGCTTGGTGCATGCTATATCCTCATCCCCAACTGATATATCGTGTCAGGGTTTTGTGCCCATATGCATTATCTTGCACTTCTTTGCATTGAATTTCAACTGCCAAATCACTGACCATTCTTCAAGTTTCTGCAGGTTGCTTCTCATTCTGTCTACACCCTCTGGTGTGTCTACTCTGTTACAGAGCTTTGTGTCATCAGCAAACAGTGAATTTCATTGTACTCATGATATGTACCTGTCTTGATTATTGTACTCACGGGTCATGCTTGAAAATTTTAATTTCATGGCTAGTGCATCTACCCATTTAACAAAATGAAATAAATATTTAAAATTAATTTTGGCTTCATGAGGAGAACTCACCCACTCTACTCATGGTTTGCTGGCTGCACAGGGTCATCATCTCCTCCTCATGCTGTTGTCTATGGAGTTCATCCTGTCATTCCTTCTCTCTGTCTTGGTGTTCTTTCTCTTTCTTCACATTCTTTTTCTCTGTCTTGGTGTTTTTTCTCTCTGTCTGCCAGTCTCTTTTCTTCCAGCTCTTTCTCTGCTTCCTGTCTTTTTGTTTCAGCTTGGGTACTCCATGGTAAATTGAGAAGTCAGTTTTTATTTGGTTTGGAAATTTGGGGATTAGAAAATGTTGCAGGGTTAGAATCCATTCTGAATACATTTTATAGACAAGTCTTGGGAGTCCCTAATGGTGCTTTCTCATGCTTACTAAGACTAGAATTAGGTCAAACACCATTAAATGTAGTGTTGAGCAAAGACTCTGCCTTTACTAGATTAAGGTATGGCATGATAATAGACTTCCACATATATGCTTTGAGGAGATGTTATATAACAGACAAAGGGGAATATTCTAACCAAGCATTCAGGCACTCAAGGGAATTATCAAGCCATATGGTTTACTTTATTGTATCACAGAGAGTATGTATTCTCATTTTGAAGAAATTAAAGCAACTGTGAAAACTAGAAGTGAAGATATTTATACTCAACAAGATAGAGAATCAGCAAAAAAATTGTAAAAAATGGCTGTCTGATAACATCAGTAGAATTTTTGAAATTCAGGATTATCTGGTAAAAATAAAAAAATCCCAAGATTAGAAAAGCTTACACTAAGGTAAGATGTGGCTACGTGGACAGCTAAAATGTAGGAAAAACATATGGCTGGATATCCAGTAGTAGATGTGCCTGTGGGTTGGATGATGTCACACCCTTACATTTATTATTACGCTGCCCCCTGTACTCATCTGAAAGAAACAGACTTTCGAGTAGTATCCTACAGAATCTGGATATGGAAATAAAATATCAGTTTAATTATTTGATGAAAATAAAAACCTACTACAAGTGGCAAAGATTGCTAGTATGTGTGGTAATAGTAACTAAAAACATATTATTCAAACAATACATGGGGAAAAGTGATAAAATAATAGGATAACTGTGTATCTATATCATAATAATAACAGATGACTGTAAAAGATAAAGAAGCTAGGACAGAACCATGTAAAGAGAGATGATAGATTTTAAAAAGATCAGCTGTTTTGTCCTAAATAGGTAATAATTTATGCATTGTACAAGATATATATTGCATTTATTTTAAATTATATTATTATTCTAACATGACTCTTTTTGTAATGACAGTAACATTTTGATGATGATGAATATGACAAATATATTAAACAACTAACAGATAAAGTAGCATATTATGATGTACAGCTTAAGAAGGCAAAGCAGAAAAAATGCAAACGTGATGAGGAAGATTATAGACTAGGTTGTGTATTTGACTGGAGCAGAGAATATAACTGCTACATCAGTACAGCCCACAGTTGATAACCAAGGGCAAATCGATTCTAAGAAGTACTGTCTCAGCAGATGATGGTACTGTTATAAATTATATATCAGGCCCCAGTGAGATGGACAGTAATCCAAAGGTTTTTCTGGAATTACGGAATTATTACCACTTCAGTACCAACAATAGAAGCAACATCGATACTCCTCTCCCAACCCAGATTCAGCAACTGGAAAACCAGATTCCAAGAACCATTCTTTCAGGAAAGAGAATGAGGAGGGGTTGGAAGGCGTGGAAGAGGTTGAGAGGGTAACAGATATTTTAATTTATCTGACCACAACTAGACTGTTGATGAAGAGTCTGTGTTAAACAATGGACTTTCTTTTTCACTTATTGTGGCCCTTAATCAGTTTCAAACTGTAATTGATTTACATCGCTTTGCTCGCAAAGTAACCTTAAAAACCATTTATGGGTCTTATGATGATGAACAAACAGCACAAGATGATGGTATGTCTGCACATTTTTTTTTCAAGATCTAAATCCAGCTACTGTCTGATGCTGAGTACTGCTATGTCCATATTTGTAAAATAAATATAAGCACGACATTTCTGATCTGATGGGTATTACTCAATCTAGATGTTTCAATAACTGTACAAGGAATGAGCTAATCAGAATATTGTAATAGAGTGTTGACAAGGTAGGAGCCACTGTTATCATGGACAAAGTAAAATACATTGCAGAAATTGAGTGTCAGCTGTCTGATATTTCTCTCTATCAAAAGCTACCAGGGAATAGTACCTGGGATTTGAAGAGAAAAACTGATTGTGTTTTGGAGGAAGGCTTAAATGGTGGATACATATCAGAAGCTCAATACAGAGCTCTAGTTATTACATATCCAGCAGTGCCCATGATTTATTGCTTACCCAAAATACACAAAGACCCTTTGAGTCCTCTGGGTAGACTTATAATTTCTGGGGGAGGGTGGCCTACTGAGCCCCTCTCTAGATTTACTGATGCACATTTGCAGCCTTTTGTTCAGAATCTACCATCATATTTGAAAGATTCACCCATATCATAAATATATTGGAATCTTTGGAAACTAAAGAGAACTATTTGTTTGCCACACTTAATGTGAATGCATTATATACAAATGTTCCACACAGTGGTGGATTGGATGCTCTGGAGTACTATCTCAACCAGCATTCTTATCCTCATGAGGTTCCCAAGTCATATTTGCTACAATTGGCAGAATTGGTGTTAAGTTCAAGTATTTTTCTGTTTCAAGGAAGTTACTATAAACAAGTGAAGGGAACTGTGATGGGGGCCACTGTGGCCCCCAGTTATGCCAGCCTTGTTGTAGGAAAGTGGGAACAGGATTGGGTCATGAGTGACACCACAAATCCATACTGGATTTGTGGTGTTGCTTTATTGATGATATAATCATCATCTGGAAGAGCCCACATAATTTGTTCTCTGAACTTGTAAAATGGCTACATACTACAAATGAGCATTTGTGTTTTAAGCCAGTAGTAAATGTACAGGAGATACATTTATTAGACCTCAGGATTTTTTAAAATGGAGGGGGGATGAGAAATTGGCACATCTTTATACACCAAACCCACAGATTGGAACAGCGTCCTCCTCATTAGCAGTTTTTACCTCCAAATATACCTAAAGGACAATTAATAAGAACTTTATGAAACTGTACTAGAAAGGATGATTTTGATAAACACAATGTTTTGCAGATTCAGATGTTCAGGGAGTGTGGATATGGGCAGGCCATGACCCAGAAATCTGTGCAAGCAGTAGATGGGATACCAACAGCCACAACTGTTATACAAAAGTGCCTTAAACAGAGAGAATGTAATCAGTACCAAGAAACCAGTTTAGTGACACAGTATAGTACAAGAAGTACAGAACTCCGAGATATTTTGATAGACAATTGGGGGATTCTTAAAACAGATGAAAAAATTAAGAAACATAGTAGTGACGGTCCTAGATTGATTTTAAGACATGCATAAACAGTTAAAAATAGAGTAGTGAGATCTTATTTACCTTTGGAAATAAAAGAAAAACTATGGGTAGTTTCACCTCTTTGTGGTGCAAAGAGGTATGGCAACTGCAAGTTTTGTCTCTTTGTTACAGTCACAAACTTTAAGAATCCAATCACACAGCAAGATTACAGATCTCATTTTGTGTTACACTACAGCTGTGGTATATCTGCTGCAGTGCTCGTGTGGGTTCTACTAAATAGGCAGGACAACCAGAGAATTTAAAGTTAGAACTGGAGAACATATAAGGGCAATGGAAAAGAAGGATATGACCTATGCCATAGTCCAATATATGGCATGCTGCAGGGACCAAATATAAAACATGACATCATGTTTACAGGATTGGAAAGGGTATCTGTGGGCCCCCGGGGTGGCAATTTGAAACAAAAAAATAGGACAAAGGGAAAGTTTCTGGATCTTTGTACTTGGATCTATAGAAGGTTTAGACCTCAATGACAACATTTATCTGGCAGCTTTTTTGTAAAAGTGGTGGATTGTTACTTGTAAACAATGAAATGTAAATATTACTGTGTATACAGAAGTATGCAAATCACCATGTGTACATATATTTTTATTAATGGCTCATATATAGTTGTGAATATCAACTCTAATAATAAAACTGAATAAATATTGAGATGCAGTGTTGGCCCAATACTACATGTTTAGTAGCAGCTGGCTGTAAGGAGGGAATTACATCCCCTCGTTCTCCTTTGAATCTGATTAATAAATAATTGACATTTGACCTAAATGTAAAAGCTAAATGAGCAATGAAATTAATAGGATGACTGGAAAACAATTTAACTCTCACCTTATTGTACTGGGACTCTGTTATGATATAACAAAAGAAATTAAATTTGTTGTTTGTTAACATGGTAACTGTGGAATGGTTGTGGGATAACAAATGGACCAGACACCAAACTTCAAGTTCAACACACAATCTCTGTGTGATGTTTATTCAAAATACAAAAATAACCTTCACAAAAGTGGGAGCAGGACAGAGGCAGGAAACTACAGACCAGTTAGTTTGACCTCAGTGGTAGGGAAAATGATGGAATCACTTGAAGGAAAGAATTGTTGAGTACCTAGAGGCCAGTAGGGTACAGGACCCAAGGCAGCATGGATTCATGATGGGAAGGTTGTGTCAGATGAATCTAATAGATTTCTTTGACTGGGTGACCAAAGTAGTAGACCAGGCAGGGGCTGTGGACATGGCCTATTTAGATTTAGCAAGACATTTGATACAGTCCCACACAAAGATTAATACACAAGTTAGCGAGCCTTGGAGTGGGTCCCAAGGTGGTAGCCTGGATAAAAAATTGGCTAGGCAACAGGATGCAAACAGTAGTAGTGAATGGAGTACACAGTGAAGAAAGGAGGGTTACTAGTGGTGTACTGCAGGGTTCAGTACTGAGACCAGTCCTTTTTAATGTCTTTATACGTGACATTGCAGAGGAACTGGAAGGAAAAGTATGTCTCTGCAGACGACACAAAGATCTGCAACAGGGTTGATACACAAGATAGAGTGGAAAGGATGAGAAGAGATTTGGCAAGGTTGGAGGAATGGTCAAATGTATGGCAGCTCAGATTCAATGCAAGAAGTGCAAGGTAATGCACATGGGAAACAAAAACCCAGGGAAGCATACACATTGGGGGTGAGATACTGACAACAGTAAAATGGAAAGGGACCTGGGGTAATTATATCAGATGACCTAAAGGTGGGCAAGCAATGTGAGAGGCAGTAAGGAAGGCTGGGGATACTGGGATGCATAGAAGAGGCATCAATAGTAGAAAACAGGAAGTTGTTATCCATCTGTACAGACAGTTGGTGAGACCCCATCTGAGTACTGTGTGCAGTTCTGGAGACCCCATCTCTGCAAAGACATAGACAGAGTGGAGGCTGTCCAGAGGAGGGTAACCAAATGGTGCAGGGTCTGCACCAGAAGACATATGAAGAAAGACTAAAGGAGCTTAATATGTATACCCTTGAGGAAAGAAGGAGAGAGGGACATGATAGAAACTTTCAAGTACCTCAAGGGAATCAACAAAGTCCAAGAGGGTAGCATCTTTCAGAAAAGAGATTGCAAGAACAAGGGGCACAATTTGAAGATAGAGGGGACGGCCCAGAGGTAATGTGAGGAAGTATTTTTTACAGAGAGGGTTGTGGATGCATGGAACAGCCTTCCTGAGGAGGTCATGGAGTCAAGAACAGTGGGGGAATTCAAGAATGCATGGGACAGATATATGGCAGTCCTAGTGGGGGGTAGGAGGAAGTAAGCTGTTGGTTAACTAGGATCTGCACCTTATCAGTTAGGTAGGAAAATGGGCAGACAAGGTGAGCCAAGCGGTCCTTATCTGCCATCAAATTCTATGTTTCTATGTTTCTAACCATCAGCAATAGCATATTCCTTCTTCAGTACAGCAGTTTGAAGCAGCAGACTATGTATGTCCTTTCTCAGCACTTAGTCAGCACCTACCGACATTGATCTCTGATCTAACAACTTTTTAGTGAAAACCCTTCATCCCCATGTGCGCCTTGTTTGCTTGGGTAGTGGGGGCTCAAAAAAAAAAACAACCAATAGATAAAGAACCTCAATGCAGAATCACTATAAAAAGAGTAACCCTAAAGGGCATTGGCAACAAATCAGATTTCAAAGAAATACAACATCTTACATACTTCCGTAATGCAAGGCAT
This sequence comes from Neoceratodus forsteri, assembly GCA_016271365.2. NCBI lineage: Eukaryota > Metazoa > Chordata > Ceratodontiformes > Ceratodontidae > Neoceratodus > Neoceratodus forsteri. The sequence continues at coordinate 12,648,366 of JADMNL010000038.1, read as the reverse complement.
CATGGGATATATGCAAATCACCATGCAGTTTCAGACTTTTTCAACTTACCACAATTTACATGTATTTTAAATAGCACAACTAACTTAATTTCTACAATAGTCACCTAGTACTTTTTAACTTTATCAAAAACACCTAGTGCCATGGTATTCTCAACATTTACAGGTTTCATAAACATAAGGTATATACATCAGGGTATTTTATGACATAATGCTATTACATACTAAATCCAACAATGATAAACACAACCTGGTTTACATATGCTTGGAGGTCACCACAATAACCTCCCTGTATGAGAACCTGAGAGAGAAAAGGAAAATTAAAGAGGACACTATAGCACAGGCAAGAAAGGGAAGGGGGTGCCCATAGGTGGTCAGCTTTATGGACTAGAAATTGCAAAGGCTAGATTAGGCTAAAAAATAGAAGAAATGTAGCAACAGATTTAAGAAAAACTTGGTCCTCCAGAGTGGCAGGAGCTCCCTGTCACAGTACCCATTAATACTATCATTCTCTGCAGAGAATATAGGCAGCTGCTGCTATAGGAACCAAATTGATGTTGTTTGAATTAAGTAGAAGCACTTCAGTCATAACACATAAGCACGTGTGTTTTACACTAGTTTAAGGTGTTGGTGTTATTGCCACAGATCTCTGATGAAGCTTGGTGGTCAGCTGAGTGAAAGCTAAGATTGTTTATGCAGCCTGCTCGCTTTTTGACACTGTCAGTGAGCCAGAACATTTTGCACTGTTGCACTTTGTTAAAAAAAAGCACTTTAAAATGATCTGATGGGTGCTGACTTTTTACTGTTCATTTGTAGTCAACAGCACCAGTCCCCCTGTAACGGAGGTAAAAAATTCCCCATTATAAAATTATCCATTGCTTATGCTTAGAAAGGAGATGCACGGAGATGGTGCTGATGGCGGAAGAATTTAATAATTATAACATAATAATCATAGTGAGAGATTACAAGTGGTGCATCTTTCATTCTTCATTCTTAATTAATTCTTAATTTTCAATTCTTCATTTCAATTCTTCAAACTAACAGTGTATAGTGGCTTGCTTATATAGTGGAAGACAGTACTGTGGTTATGTATGATTGGTACAGACAAATATAAACATTAACTTACAAGGCAATGCTCTTTCTTTTAGTTCTTACATGACAAGGCAATTTTCTTTTTAGTTCTTTACATGACCTAATCCTTACTTAGCACAAATGTATTGATAGTGTAAATTATACTACTATATAAGGATAGCAATAGTAGTCATTACCAATTATTAAGATCTAGGAAGAAATAGACTTGCACTTTAAGAATGTGCACTCAAGCTTTTTAGTCTGTCCTGTCCTCCTGATAATAATAGTCAAAAGGGTAACTTGAACACTATCCCTGTATTTCTGTCTTGCAGACACTTAAAACACCTGTTTTCTATTACTCATATGATTAGACACTTGAATATTACAACTTGTGGTCTTAGTTAAACCTGTAACTTCACAAATTTTGATATGATTTAGCTTCATATATCAATATTTGTCACACAAACACCTTATGTTTTAGACCAAAATGAAGTTTGCCTGCAATGTTGGGACACATTTTTTATCCCCTATTACACCCCCTCACTGTGACTTACTATGGTGATTTATATGATCAGATTTGTAGGATTTTATGAGGGGCCTTAATCCTACGATAAAGGTCATGTGGTGGTCACTGAGGGCATCTGGTAGTAAGCCAGATTTAATAACCCTATTGAGATGGGATGTGAGGGCCTAGTTGATTAGGGAATGGTTACTGGTTTTATGGTCATACAGGCTGGCTGAAGAATGAATTTGCGCTAAATTATGGGCAATGATATCCTTACATGCTTTATTAAAAGATGGGGATAATCCATTTTGGTTGAAATCTATATAGCAAAACTCCATATAATGCATCAGTTAGGTTTCTTCACAGTGACACAAGTGAGGAAATTCATTGTTAGGGTTGAAAACCCCTTGCCCTCAGCCCGCTACCCAACTGCATTGGGGTGTGCATTAGGGTCATCGGTCCTAACACTTACCCCATCACAAGCGTGAACAAGGTGAGGCATAGTAGAATGGGGTGAGAGTTAGGACCGATGACCCCAATGCACACCTCAATGCTGGTTGGGTGGGGTGGACTGAGGGGGTGCAAGGGGGGGGTTTCAACCCTAACACCGAATTTCCTCACTTTTGTCATTGTGGAACAACCCTAACTGATGCATTAAACTGAGCTTTTTGCCTCTAATTTCCCTTCTTTTTGAGAATGAGGACTATAAATAGTGAGTGGAATGTGGTGGTGGAAGCGCGGGGCTTTTTTGTGACATAGTAATGGTAACAGTAATGCAAATGCAAGCAGTAACGGTTACGCACATGGCAACGCAAACGTAAATTGTAAAGCAAGCATTAATAGAAACACATGTGCAAAGTACGAACAGCGAAATGTGACACAAACGAGATACAAGCACATATGGAAATGCAACTGGTAACGCACACGGTCACGGTACCACTACTGTAAATACATATAATGACTGTGGCAGCAACAATAACGAGAAAGGAAATAGAAACGGAATGCAAATGGACACAATATGGAAACACAAACCATAATGTGCACGGTGACAGTACTGCAATTGTAAACACAAATGGTAATGGTAACAGCAACAATAATGCCAAAGAAAACAGAAACGAAAACACGTGTAGTATGGAAACGCAAACCATAATGGGCACGGGAACGCAATTGAAATGCCAATGGTAATGGTAAGAACAATGATGATGCAAAACTAAAGACAAACGGAAATGGAAATCAAGGGCGCCACCAACAGAAATGGTAATGCACACGGATGCTAAGCAAAACACAAACAGAAACAGTAGTGGAGACAGAAATGGTAACAGTAATGCAAAAGCAAGTGGAAATGGAAACGCAAAAGGTAACACACATGGTAGCGTACATGGGAACGCTAACACAAACGGGCACAGAAACACAAGTGTAAAGCCTACATGTAACAGTAACTGGAGCACACACCATATTTTTCTCCAAAAGCTCCATTGAGAAACACAGTGAAAACAAGAATGTATGCATAATAATGGGCCTCGGAGCAAAAAACGAGCAGTTATAATACTAAAATGGTAATATCTCAGTAACCGTATGACATAGGAAAAAAAAATTAAAATTTCACATGATTCATGAGTTACCTGGCTAGGTTTTCACTAAATGCATAGCCCATCGAGCTACGCATTGTCATGACAAAAATTCCGTATCTCGCACCATTTCCAAGATACGAACCCTGAAAGGCACAGTGGACGTCACCATGTTAGTCTATGGGGAAAAAAGTCAACTTCGGAGTACCATAACTTTGCATCTGTGCAATATTTTGTCGCAAACTACCAAAGAGCACATCTGTGAGATATTGGCTGCATTCCCTCCAAATTTCAGCCCAAAAGACCAAACCATTTTTTTGCAGCAGGGTGGCAAAGAATTCCTGTCATTTTGGCCATAGCTTAGAAAAGTAGTGTTGTGATTTGCAACATCTTTCACTAAAATTTGCCAAAGTGTTGCAAGTGCGACACTACTTTTCCCAGAAATTTGAAAAACATATGTCTGGGGTGTTTAACCCCAAAATAAAGACATGACTAGCATCCTCAGGGCTTGAATAGGTAAACACAAAAATAATGATGTCCCTAGTTGGTCCCAATTTTAAATGCCAGGCATTTCTGTGATCAGTAACTGAAAACAAAATGGCAGATTTGTGACACTACTAGGGCCATTTGAGACACTAAAAAGTGCATTTGCCAAAGTGTCAAACTTTTTGTTAACTTTTCCCATTGACTTATAATGGGAACTTGTTTTTTTGAATAACTTTTGAACCGTTTAATATTTTTTCACAAAATATTTAAAAGGCACATCAGAGACCCTGGACACATGTTCCCTGAAGTTTTTGTACCAGTTGCATAAACTGTGCGACCTGTAGGCACAAGCAAAGAATGCGCAAAAAAACATAATTGCATGCAAGAATGTTGCTTAATAACTCTGCAGCTGTATAACTGACCAGTATAAAAGTTGTCAGATCCCAAGATCTATGGTTCCATCCTGTGCCTGCCAAATTTCAGGCAAATCCATTGAACAGTGGCAAAGTTATTAAGGTGCAAAGTTTCATCATTTAACCTTAAAAGGGTACTAACCCTAACTATGGCAGCACTATCGATTTAACTATAATATATTTATATACATATATCTGTATATACTGTATATTTTTTCACCTGAAGGGTGTGGAGACTATGGTACTGATTAGATCAGTGATAATAGAGGAGGAGACCTGGGCAACAGTAGGTACCAGCAACATATATGGAAATGGAGAATGGAGAGATAGTTTAGTTATTAGTGCCTTGTAGACTTAATGGACTGATGTGGAAAGGATGGAGGTCAACTGAATGGTTGAAAAGACATACATTGCCACCCCTCCAACCCTAACAGTTCAATCTTGCCATGAAATGTGTAACCAGGGATGGAGAGAGTGTCCATATTTTAAGCAGTCATTTGTAAGTCAAGTTTCAGTAAGGATGATAATATCTGGGGCAAGGGAAGCAACTAGTGGCTAGAGTAAGCCTAACTTTGGGAGCAGACTATGTATGTTTAGGTATAAAACTTTTAAACCACAGGGGAGGGCAAGGGGGTTGTTATTGGATGGGCCAGCAGTTACAAATGCTGTTATTGGGCTGCCCAGAGGGCATGGCCCTGGGTTTGGGTTGATGTCACCAGAAGATAACAGTAGGAGTGCGATGATCAAGAAGTGAATTTTCGAATTCTTATACCGGGGCAGAGATCTAGTTAGACATATAATTGGGGGGGTGAGGTTGAAATTTTAATAAGTGAATTGGGGTGAAATTCACTAAAAATACCACCAACAATTTAATCTGGTTCATTTTCAGTTGCTTTCCATCTGTATCCCCCTCTCCGGTCGCCCCTGAAAAAGGGACTTCTAGGCCCAGTGGGTTTACTGGGTCAACAAAATTCACTAAATAAATAAGTAGGTTATTATGGGTAACAGAGATGCACTAGGACAGAAGGGTAGTGCATCCATGTAACATGGATGAGAGAGTGAATCCCAGCAAGGTTGTACTGTGGACTCTGGGGGTGAAGCGTAATGAGGCTGGTGGGGGGGAGGCAGTTTGGGAGAGGGAACCAGAGTGAGAGTAATGGGGGAGGCAGAGTGCAAGGAGGAGAACAATAATCAGTCTGTGAGAGGACAGAGACATAACAAGCAGTGAATATAGCAGAGAGGCTAAAGACATATTGGGAGTTTAATGCAGCAGGGAGGAGGTAAAGTGTTGAAAAGAGGGGTTGAAGGAAGAAAGAAGCAGCAGTAAAATAAGGTGAGTACAGCCACTAGTATTAATCAACTGACAGAGCTACTAAATCAATTGGCAGCAGCCACTATATGAGGTGGTACAGGCAGAGTAATTGTAATTTGACTTTTGGTGGAGGATACTGCTGAGTTTCAATTGGACAAGCTGCACTGCTGAGTGCAACCCAAAGTACATCTAGTGGATTTAAAGAGTGATGGGGGAGGGTGAAAATTTGGAGTTAGAAAAGATGGCTGAAAAGCTTAAAACCATGTTGGGAATATAGCCAACAGCAAAGTCCTTTAGGCATGCTCTAGGAGCCAATCCAGAGGAGTTCACCATGAAAATGGCCAGTACACAAGCAGTAGCTAGTAAGCAACAAATCATTTAAAGCCTCCAATGCTCCTAAGAGGGGGACCATACCTGAGAGTCCTTGCAGCTAGCGGAGGGTGAGGTGGACAACGGCGGTAGTGAAAGCCATAGTGGGAGCATGCCTGGACAGAGGTCTCAGGTCTGTGGGAGAAAGAGCAGAAGGTTAAATTAGCTAGGGTAACATTGGGGGGGCAGGAAGTAGTCAGAGACACAAGAGATACACACAATAAAGTGGCAGGGGGCTCAAGGCATCAGGGGAAGGATTCATTTAATTGGGGGGGCAGGGTTAGCAGAACAGGTGGAGACACAAGTTGGTGGCAGGACGGGGTCAGCACCCAGCTCCAAGGGTGTATTAAAGAAGGAGAAAGCAGCAGATGAGAGGGAAGGAAGAGCAAATGAAATTATATCTAGGCAGAAAACAGCTAAAATACAGGCACACTACAGTAAATCACAGCTGCAGAGGGCATCAATGTATAAAGTAAAACAGCACAGAAAAAATCAGAGGCTCTGCAGCAACACTGATGTTCACAGTTCAATACAGTTGAATTAAATTTCTTACTAGATTGCTCAGAATACAAACAGTTTAAATACAGCAGTAACCTTTGGAGTAGAAAAAGAGCGAAAAGCTTAAAAGCAGGCTGGGAATATAGCTAACAGCAAAGTCCTTTAGGCATGCTCTAGGAGCCAATCAGGAGGTGTTCACCACAAAAGTAGCCAATCGCCAAGCTGTAGCTAGTGAGCACCAGAACATTTAAAGCCTCCGGTGCTCATAGGAGGGGACTGTACCTGTGAGTCCTTGCAGCTAATGGAGGGTGAGGCAGGCAACAGCGGTGGTGGTGAAAGCTGCACCACAAGGGGAGCACACCTGGTCAGGGGGCTCAGATCTGTGGGAGCAGAAAAGAGCAGGAGGTTAAATTAGCTAGGGTAAACATTGGGGGGGCTGGGAGTAGTCAGAGACACAAACAGTAAAGCGGCAGGGGGCCTGAGGCATCAGGGGAAGGATTAGCTTTATTATGGGCAGGGAAGGTCATCGCCGAGCTCCTAGGGTGGGTTAGAGAAGGGGAAGCAGAAGATGAAAGGGAGGGAATTAAATTTTATCTAGGCAGGAAACAGCTAAAATAAGAGCACACTACAGTAAATCACAGCTGCAGAGTGCTTCAGTGTATAAAGTAAAATAATACACAGAAAATTGCAGAGGCTCTGCAGCTACATTGATATTCACAGTTCAATACAGCTGGGGTACATTTCTTACTAGGTTGGTCAACAAACTGCTAGTTTAAATACAGTAGTAAAATTTGGATTAAAAAAAAAAAGAACATCCGAAAAGCTTAAGAACAGGCAGGGAATATAGCTAATAACAAAGTTCTTTAGGAATGCTTAGCAGCCAATCAGGAGGAGTTCACCACAAAAGCAGACATTCACCAAGCATTAGCTAGTGAGCACCAAAACTGAAAGCCTCCAGTGCTCCTAGGAGGGACTGTATCTGAGATTCCTTTCAGTTAGTAGAGGTGAGGCAAGGATGGTGGTAGTGAAAGCTGCACCACAGGGGAGCATGCCCGGTCAGGGGCTGTGGTCAGAGATTCCACACAGCTAACAGAGAGTGAGGCCAGCGCGTGGTAGTGAAAGATGCACTGTAGGGGAGTGCACTCAGTTAGAGGGCTGGATCTGAGATTCCTTACAGCTAACAGAGGGTAATGCAGGCAGTGGTAGTGAGAGCTGCACAGCAGAGACACGTCTGATCAGGGGCATAGGTCTGAGATTCCCTGCAGCTAGCAGAAGGTGAGGCAAGTGGCAGCGGTAGTGAAAGCTGCACTGAAGGGTGCACCCGGTCAGGGGATCAGGTCTGAGATTCCTTGCAGCTAGCAAAGGGTGAGACAGGTGGCATTGGAAGAAAGCCACATGACAGGTGAGCATGCCCAGTTAGGGGCTCAGGTCTGTTCATGTAAGTGTGAGAGAACAGGGTGCAGGGATATGTAGTCTGGATAGAACAAGGAGTGCAGGAACTTAGAAACATAGACTTTGACATCAGATAAGAACCACTTGGCCCACCAGTCTGTTCATTTCCCTACCTGTTGGATAAGCTACAGGTCCTAGTTAACCAACAGCCTATATAACTGAATATGTTAGTATGAGGCAACCATGAAAGTACGGAGAGAACGGGGTACTGGATTATGTGTATGAGAGAAACAGGGGTGCAGGAATATGTGAGTATGGAGAGAATAGGAGTACAGGAATATGTCAGGATGGAGAGAACAGGGTGCAGGAACATGTAATGAAGGAGAGAACAGTACAAAACAGAACAGAAGCAGAACATAGAGTGTCAGTGGCTCAGTAGGTAGCACACTCACCTCTGAGGCTTGAGATCTGAGGGCTGTGGGTTCAGTTCTCACATCTAGCACTTGGGTTAATATCCCAATACTGGCACTGTAGTGCAGCATAGGGAGGGAATGCTGCACTTCAGAGGTGCTGTCTTCAGAGGAGGTGTTAAACCGAGGTCCTATCTTCCTGGATTTGTGGTAGTTCAGGTGGATGATAAAGATCCCATGGCACTTTTGAAAAAGTTGAGAATTTTTATTATAACTTTCAACAACAAATAATAACAAAACAGTGTTGACTTCACACAACATTATATACAAATTATAAGACAAGGGAACTCAAATATGTATTACATTCATACACAGTCAGCTTTTCTTTCGACTAAATTGTAGAACCCAAAATTAAATCATGAAACTAACCCTCCCCCCCACCAAAAGAGTAGGATCATTTTTTTTATTACAGCTTAAACAATCAAAAAAATACAAAACAGTGTTAACTACATGAAAATAATATGCAACTCCTAAGAGAAATCAATTATAACATTCATACATTTTCTAGTTTACTTTCAAATAAAATGAAGAACCCACAATTAAATCATAATAGTAAAAAGACCCCCCCACACACACACATACACTAAAAAAGTAGGGAAATTTGTATTATAATAACATCAAAAACAAATAATTATAGACAGTGTTAAGTCACCCAAAACAGTATGCAAATCATATGGTAAGAGAAATCCAAATAAATATAAAAGTGTTAATTTACACAAAAATATATGCAAATTATAAAAAAAGTATTATATTCATATATTTTCTAACCAACTTCCTACACCTTTTAATATTTTTATATATACAAAACAACAAAGTAACTCGTCTAATAGTGTATCCAAAAATGAAAAAACCTAAGAGGGTATTATATTCATACCACCCATGGTCGTTACTAAACATGCTTTAAAACCTTTAAAGTGGGAACATTTTATACAAAGAAATACAATTATAACCAATACATTACTTCTTCAACCCATATGTAAATACAGGTTAACGACAATTTAAAGGAGAAAACAAAGATTTTAGGAAGCTTATTCCAAAAGGTTTGAAAAGTAGTTCTAGAGGTTTGAGAGAGTTTGTAATCTTTGAATTTTTGAATATCTTCTGAAAATATACTCATTAATTGATCAGGAAATGCATATTGTTGTTGCACGGAAAATTTGCAACGACTTTGCCAGATCCAATATTTAATAAACCCAAATAAGACATATAAACTATGTCTATTAAAATGGGACCAGTGACTGGACAACAGTCCTAATATAAAAGTATCATAATTTAAATATTGAAAGGCCAGGCAACTCCAGGTTGCACTAGTTATTTTCCACCTATCTATATCATAGGGACATTCAAAATACAAATGAGGAATTGTCTCTAAAGTTGTACCACATCCTGGTCTGGGACAATGATGTTCTGCTATTTCTTTATGTTTCAGATTATTCTTTATGTTCAGCTTACCTTGAGCTCTTAGCCAAACTATGTCCCATAATTTAGTGGGAAAGGTTTTGTGATGGCATTTGGCAAATCCTGAGTTTCTCCTGTGAGTTCCTGTCTTCAAAAGGAACTACTAAAAAATATGTATCGACAATACGGTGGTATAATTCTTCCTTGTACAAGTAAGAGGAAAGGATTTCTTGATTTGCCACTGTTTAAGTTTATCAATACTAAGTTTGACATAAATTACTAAATTATGCATCTTCAACTGCTTGGGAAGAACTGTCATTATCCCATCGAGAAAATATTTAATGCAAATGAGAGTTTAACCATAATGACCACCCTACAGGGCTTTTTTTAAATAAGGGAACACAATTAGTAAAAAAGAAGATACTAAAATTAAAACTGATGGGGCTGGTTATACCTAGACCACCTTTTGAGACAGGAAGATAAGTTGTGCCTCATTTGCCAGGGTTGAGGCGGCTGCCCCAAATCACTTGGAAAAAAAAAACAACCCAAAGGGCTAAGATATTCAAAACTTTGCTTGGTCTAAATTAGCACTGCCTGGTGGGCAAACTTAACCTGGAGCACAAAGCAAGCCATATTCAATAGGAATAGCCTGGTGCTAAACCTGCTGAATATAGCAGTCTAAGGAAGCCAGGCAAACCGGTCTGGGAGTGCAGAGCATAGCCCGGAATAAGACAGCACTGAATATAGCAACAGGGGTGCAAACTGAAACTGCAGCTCATTAGACTGTAGCAAGCCAGTGTTTCAGGTGGAGAACATGGTGTGTGATTGCACAGATATGTCTCCACTACTGCAAAGTATTGGAAACAACAATGTAAGTCACACACTTCAGAACTGTGCTATGCTGAAGTGAGGTTTGCTTCGGGCTAACCTGATTGCACAGCGCAAAACTGGTTAGCCTGGGGCAAATGGGAGCTATATTCAAAGCCCCATGCAAATGAGCCTACTTAGGTAATCCATGGGCAAACAGGTGCATTTGTGTCTCATTAAGTGCTGCTTAGCATACATTACTATGCAGTTTGCCGGTGCTACTGCATGAGACACAAAAGCTCTCCTTTTGGTCAGAATGGAAGTACAGGCTGGAAGCAGCAGGAACTGTGTGCTGCCAGGCACAGTTGGTACATACACCACAACCCCTTGCCTTCTGAATCAGGGAGAAGGCTTAAACAAATCAGGGACAAAGGACCAAAGTCAGGGACACATCTTCAAAAGTAGAGATATGCACCCAGACAGCTGGTACAATATGGGGCTTAGTACAAAATGCATTTGCTAAAGAAGAACAAGTCTGTAACTGTAATGCTTGACATTATTCTGTGCTTACAATTGCCACTGTATAGCCACAGAACCACAACTGTGAGGAGGGACAGAGTAATACATTGAGGCAGATTCAGGGATGTCCCTGAAAATCAGGGACAGTTGAAAGGTATGCTCCTGACCCATGCACAATAGAATGAATAGTAATCCCCTGGTAGTTTAGTGGTCCCCCCTCCCCCCTGCATGAATCCTGACCTGTTTGCTTTAAATTTCTGAGTAATTTTCCTGGTAGTCTAGTGGTCCCCCATGAATCCCGACCTGTTTGCTCTTAAAATATAGTAATTTCCTGGCAGTCTAGTGGTCCCCCACCCCAGCATGTATCGACCCCGTTTGAAATAAAATAGATCCACTTTCCTGGTAGTCTAGTGGTCCCCACCCCCCAGCATGTATCCTGACTCCTGTTTCTTATCACAAGAAATAATTTCCTGGTAGTCTAGTGGCACCCCACCTGGCAGTGACACCTGACCATCAAATTGCTTCCCAGAACCAGCAACCGTCTTAGCCCTCCTCTCACCACCACGTCTGGCTGCCGACCGAGATAGGAAGGAGCACTCCTTCCTACCTTAATCAGCGGCTGGCTGTGGTGGTGAGATAGAGGGCTGAGCCAGTAACCAGCTCCATTCTGGGAAGCAATTTGGATGGTCGGGGTGTCACTGCCTGGTGGGGGGCACTAGACTACCAGGGAAATGATGTCTTGTGATAGGAAATGGGGGTTAGGATATGCACTGGGGAGGTGGGGGACCACCAGACTATCAAGGAAATGGATCTTTTTTTAAACGGTGGTCTGATACATGCTGGGGTGGGGACCACTAGACTACCAGGAAACAGACTTTTTTTTATTCAAAAGGGCCGGATATGTGCTGGGGTGGGGGACCACTTAGTCTACCAGGGAAATGGTTCTATTTTATTTCAAATGGGGTCAGGATACATGTTGGGGTGGGGGACCACAAGACTACCGAGAAATGGACTTTTTAATTTCAGACAGGGGTCAGGATATGTGATTGGGGTGGGGGACCACTAGACTACCAGGAAATTGGTCTATTTTATTTTAAATGGGAGTCAGGATACATGCTGGGGTGGGGTAGGAGGGCAATGAGTACCAATGCCCGTAGTCTGGGAAACAAGCTTCCAGAGCTAGTAGCCCTGTTGGAAGTGGAACACTTGGATATTGTGGCAGTCACAGAAACATGGTACCTGGAGAATCATGACTGGGATGTCAACATACCAGGGTACACAATCTACAGAAGGGACAGGGAGGATAAAAGAGGAGGTGGAGTAGCTCTCTACATAAGGGAAGGGATCAAAGTAACAGAACTAAAAAGTAAAGGGAGAGGACAAGAGGAACTCTGGGTCACATTGGAGACAGGGAATGGCATCACAGTCTGCACAGGGGTTGTATACAGACCCCCGTCTCAAGGGGAGGAAATGGACAAGAAAATGATAGAGGGCATTCTCAAAATGGCTGAAAAAGGGGAGATACTGTTGATGGGGGACCTGAATATGCTAGATGTTAACTGGGCAACATGGACGGCAGCCACATCCAAGAGCAGGGTCATTCTCGATGCCCTACAGGGAGCATGCCTTAGACAGCTAGTGGTGGAACCCACTTGGGAGGGAGCAATATTAGACCTGGTACTCTCAAATGGAGAGAGGATCACAAACTTAGAAGTCAGTAGACACCTGGGAACAAGCGACCACTGCACAGTGTGCTTCACAATAAACACAACCATGGAGACAAGCCATACAAATACAAGGATACTGGACTTTAGAAGGGCTGACTTTGGCATAATGGGTGAATACCTGAGGAATGCATTAGCAAATGGCCAGAAAGGAGGGTGGAAGAACAATGGAGAAAAATCAAAACTGCCATCATGGAGGCAACAAGCCTTTGTGTGAAACAAATAAAGAAAACAAAGCGGAATAAAAAACCACTATGGCTCTCAAAAGAAGTGTCAGGGAAGGTTAAGGAGAAAAAGGCTGCATTCAAAAAGTATAAGAAATCACAGACGGAACACGACAGGGAACTGTATCAATTAAAGCAGAAAGAAGTGGGGAAGGCAGTCAGAAAAGCAAAGGCCCAAACTGAGGAAAGGATAGCTAACTCAGTTAAGAAGGGGGATAAAACCTTTTATAGGTACATTAGGAACATAGAAAGGTTAAGGGAGGAAGATTAATAAAGGAGAGGGAGGTGGGCAGAGGGAAACAGTGAAAAGGCAGAGATAATGAATGAATATTTTTGCTCAGTATTCACAAAAGAAGAAGAGGAGGAGTTACCTAAACCAAACAGTAGAAGCACTCTAGATAGTGGGGTTGATACCAGTCCATTTAAAGAAGAAAGAGTACTGAAAGAACGTCTAAAACTCAAGGTGGACAAAGCAATGGGGCCTGACGGGATTAACTCTAGAATCCTAAAAGAGCTTAGGGAGGACCTAGTGACACCACTAACCACACTTTTTAACAAATCATGGGAAGATGGGGTGGTACCTGTGGACTGGAAGAGGGCAGATGTGATTCCTCTTCACAACAGTGGGAGCAAGGCAGAGGCAGGAAACTACAGACCTATTAGTTTGACCTCAGTGGTGGGGAAAATGATGGAATCACTTCTGAAAGAAAGATTGTTGAGTACCTAGAGGCCAGAGGGGCACTGGACCCAAAGCAGCATAGATTCACAGCAGGAAGGTCATGTCAGACAAATCTAATTGATTTCTTTGACTGGGTGACCAAAGTAATAGACCAGAGAGGGGCTGTGGATATGGCCTACCTAGACTTTAGCAAGGCATTTGACACAGTCTCGCACAAAAGATCAATAATCAAGTTAGCCAGCCAGGAGTGGGTCCCAGGGTGGTAGCCTGGATAGAAAACTGGCTGCACAACAGGACACAGAAGGTAATAGTGAATGGAACACATTCTGAAGAAAGGGGGTTACTAGTGGAGTACCTCAGGGCTCAGTACTGGGTCCAGTCCTCTTTAACGTCTTTATAGGTGACATTGCAGAGGGTCTGAAGGAAAGGTATGCCTCTTTGCAGATGACACAAAGATCTGTAACAGAGTTGATACACAGGGGGTAGAAAGGATGAGAAGGTACTTGACAAGGTTGGAGGAATGGTCAGACATATGGCAACTTAGATTCAATGCAAAAAGTGCAAAGTAATGCACCTGGGAAATAAAATCCAGGAGAAGAGTACACAACAGCAGGGAGATACTAACAACAACAATAATGGAAAGGATCTGGGTGAGTCATATCAGATGACCTAAAGGTGGGTATACAATGTAGAAGTCAGTAGGGAAAGCCAGGGGATACTGGGATGTATAGGGAGGGCATCACAAGTAGAAAAAGGAAGTGGTTATCCCTTATACAGACAGTTGGCGAGACCCCATATGGAGTACTGCGTGCAGTTTTGAGACCTCATCTACGCAAGGACATAGACAGGATGGAAGCAGTCCAGAGGAGGGCAACTAAAATGGTGCAGGGTCTACATCAGAAACCATATGAAGAGAGACTGAGAGAGCTTAATATGTATACCTGATGAAATGAGGGACAGGGGGACATGATAGAAACTTAAGTACCTCAAGGAATCAACAAAATCCAGGAGGTAGCATCTTTCAGAAAAGAGATGTAGGGACAAGGGCACAATTTAAAGTTAGAGGGGGACGGCTCAGGTAATGAGGAAATTCTTTTCATGAGAGAGTGGTGGATGCATGGAACCGCCTTCCTGGAGAGGTTGTGGGGTCTAAAACAGTGGAGGAATTCAAACATGCATGGGACAGACATAAGACAATTACAGTGGGGGTTGCAGGAAATAGGCTGTTGGTTAACTAGAATCTGCAGCTTATCCAGTAGGTAGGAAAATAAGCAGACTGGGTGGGCCAAGTGGTCCTTATCTGCCGACAAAGTCTATGTAAACCACCATAGTTCTCTGAGTTATTGGTGCCACCGGGTGTCAGGGATCATGACGAGGGGTTGACACACATCATTACTGCCAGTTTTTGCCAGTGGTATTTAGCACCGCACTACAGGTCATGCTAATGCCTGTAGCATGGCACTGTACTTTGAAATATGCCAGTGTGCCAGCATTCAGGGCCCCTCCCTTGCATACATTATAATTTAGCGTAGGCGCTGGCACTATATGTCCTTTTCAGTATAGCAGTTGGGCGCAAATTTGGTGCTATTCCCGCACAAAGGATTTGCACCACGTGCTAACCTTTGAATATCTGTCCCTAAGAGTTTGCTTTCTAATTGCTTTGGTATAGGGAAAATATGGCTGATATATATATATATATATTAAAAAGGGGGTAAGATAAGTGTTTACCATAAAGATACATTTGAGTTTACTCATTTTCCATTTATTCCATAATAAAATCTGAGGGTTTACTTGTTCCGTTTTTAGATTCCAGTTAAACTTGGCCATATTTTCGGAACCAAAAAAACACACCTTAAATCTTCTGTGGAGTTTTAGCAATGGGGATTTCTCCTGCTATGAACTCTTCATCTGTAATTAAATAAATTGGTTTAGTCTAAAAATAGTTGGAGTATGGAACAACTTACCGACCAAAATTGTTAATAGTCCCACAATGAATGAGTTTAAAAATGGGGTTGATTTGTATTTTGGAGATAGTAAATTCCTTTTTTAAACTATAGTAAAAGATGGCGAGCCTAATAGGGTAGACTTATCTACCTCGGCCCGTATAAACCTATGAATTACTCCTATAATTAAGCAAAACCTTTAGTAGAACTTATTTCTGCTCCTGTTAGTTTAGAGAAGGCACTAATATAACAAGCTTACAGTCTGATTGGCTGGAGGCAGTAACTACTAAATCATCGGCATACATGCACACTTTTGTAGGAGGAATCATTGGGGTAGAAATCCCATGTTATTCGAGGATACCAAAGTTCTTATTACTGGGTCCAGGGTTAATATATGTAATACATGGCTTAAAGGGCACCCTTGTCTTACTCCTCATAGAACTTCTTTATTTTTTCCTAACCAACCACGCAACAAGGGGGTTACTGAGCTGTTCTGTAGTATTTTTGTACCCAAAAGATGCATTTTGTAGGTATCCCATAAACTTTAAGGTACAGTCATACAAAATCATGAGACACCTTGTCAAAGGCTTGAGCCTGATCGAGACTAAAACTATATGTGGGGGTCTGAGAAGTTTGGCTATAAGGAGTTATTTCTCTAAGGAGAAGAAGATTGTCAACAATCTTTCGTCCTGGGATTGTGCTTGTTTGGGAAGGGTGAATAACTTCACTCAGTGCAGTGTTTAATCTTGAATTAAGAATTTTTGCTGAAATCTTCAGGTCTACATTCAAAAGGGTTATGGGTCTCCAGTTTGCTAGGAGAGTCATATCTCCCTTTTTAAACAGAAAGAATAATATACCAGTATTTCGTCTACGTGGAATATCAAGGTTATGTTGGATTCGATTAAAAGACTTGTATTAATTCAGTGGAAAAATGGGGCCATAACCATTTGTAAAATTCTGGGGCAACCCATCTGCACCTGGGGCAGTATTATTTTCAAGGATAAAATAGCATTTTCTAATTCTAATTCTAATTTAGAAATGGGCTGTATTAATAATGCCTTATGGGAAGAAATTTTAGGAAGGGATAAGAAGTGAGCCAGTCTAGTGTTTTGGCTGAGGTAAACATTTTGTGCCAAATTTAGACTGGATATATTGGTCGATGATATTTAAACGTCCTAATTTAGAAGAAACATTATTACCAGTTGTAGATGTTAATTGTGTAATATGTGTATTTTGTCTTCTGAACATACAGTTTTTATAGGGGTTTGTTATAAATGATTTCTGTGTACAAATTTTTGTTCCACTTCTAGAGATTGGAACCTATTGAACTGCAGCTTTTGCATTTCTTTTTTAATCTGATCAATTTGTTGACTGGCGGTGTTAACAGATTGTATTTTTTCTTGAAGAAACTGTAAACGGCTAAAATATGGATGTAAATATACTGTTTATTATAGTGTTATTTCCTAGAGATATTTCTGAAATAATTTATAAGGTCCTGTTGTGAGTCTAACCACCATGACTCTATATTATAGTAAAGGGGGAAAAAAAGATTTTCTAACCGTTAGAAGTTCTGTTAGCAGGTCATGGGGGGTGCTGTAGGAGGCAGTATTCAGTCTCCACAACCCTTTCCCATAAGCTGCTTCTGAAACATCACCTAACTTAATACTAATAAGACAGTGATCTGATGTGGCACATGATTGGGTTATGGAGGCTTGAACTGAAATCGTGGTTGATATAAAAAAAAAATCAATTCAGGATGAAAGCATTCCCTTATAAAAGGTATGAGGTGGGCATGGAAAAAGACCCTTGGGCATCTTTTAGATCTGCTTGGGAAATAATACCTTTAAAGTCATCGCATCACAACAGTTTTTTTCAGTTTTATGAACATACGACCATACGAATGTGCCAGCAGAAACAGACACCCAGTCTATCTAAGTCTGCTCCAGAGTGCAGCCAACACCCCTAGTTTGCAGCTGCCCCAACCCCCTCCCATTTGTCATCCCTGCCACCCCCACCTCCTCTCTCCTGTTCCTGTCCCATTCCTTTATGAAACTGTTCACAGATTTACATGATACCACCCATTCTGGTAGGGCGTTCCATTTTGCTACCACGCTGTCTGTGAAATAGTGTCTTCTCATTTCCTTCCTAAATCTTCCTCCCTCCATTCTTAGCCCTGCCCCTGGTGACCCTCCCTCCTTAACGTAAAGACCCCATCTGCCCCATCCTTATTGATTCCCTCAGATACTTGAATGTCTCTATCATATCTCCCTGTCCCTTCTGTCCTCCAGGGTGTACATATTGAGGTCTCCCAGCCTGCTGTCATAGTCTTTCTCCATTCTACATAGCATCTTTGTTGCCCTCCTCTGCACCCCCTCCAGCAGCCTGATATCATGCTTTAGGTATAGCCTCCAAAACTGCGCACAATACTCTAAGTGCAGCCTTACCAGTGATCTGTAGAGGGGCAAGATCACCTCACTTTGCCTGGATGAAAACCCCCTCGCTATGCACCCCAGCATTTTGTTCACTTTTGCAGCCACTCTCCTGCACTGGGCAGTGTTGTTCATGGCCCCCGTTATCATTATCCCAAGGTCTTTCTCCTCCTCAGTGATCCTCAGCTTAACCCCACCCAGCCAGTATTCTCTCCTTGGGTTCTTCACCCCAAAGTGCATAACCTTACACTTCTTTGCGTTGAACCCCAGCTGCCACCTCTCTGACCACTCCTCTAGCTTGCTTAGGTCCCCCTGCAGCTGCTTCCACCCCTCCTCTCCATCCACCACTGCTCCGATTTTGGTGTCGTCAGCAAACAGACTTAGCTTGCTCATCACCCCATGATGTCCACTGTCTGATATTGTTTATTGTTTATTGATAAATATCAGATAACACCTTTGAGTCGGTGAAGGAGACCAATACGTGTATTGACGGCGGTGCTGAGCATCCGGATATGGTTGTGGAAAGTGAGACCAGTGTCTAGGGTGATGCCAAGGTATTTGAAAGTGGTAACCTGCTCAAGGGGGTCTTTCAATGAGTTCAGAATGATCAAGGGTTGTCCTAGGTTCTTATTTTGGGGGTGTGCAAACATCATGGATTTAGGTTTTTGTAATTTAGTACTAACCTATGCTGAATGAACCAGGATTCAGCTTCAGAGAGGATTTCTGGAGTGCTGAGTGGAGGGCTCATGGACCAGTGTGTGAGTTGTAGAGGACAGCATCGTCTGCATGCAATAGAATTTTTCCTGAGCAGGCATTGGGCAGGATGTTGAGGAATAGTGAGAAGAGAAGGGCCAAGAATAGAGCATTGAGGGACCCCAGACCTGACTTGGTGGGGATGACGAGGAGTGGGCAATCCAGACTGTCTGGGTATCTCAGACAGATAGCTGGCAAACCAGTCAATGTTCTCTTAGGAGAGGCCTATCTGAGTGAGGGAGTCCAGGAGAAGCGAGTGGTGCACAGTATCAAATGCCTTTGAGAGGTCTATAAAGACAGCGCCAGCAGTGTAGCTGGTGTCCAGGGATGTATGGAGGTTGTTAGTAAATTCCAAGAGGGCAGTGGTAGTGCTATGGTTCTGGCGGAAGCCATGTTGTTCAGGACTCAGGATTCTATATTTAGTGAGGTAGTCTGTTAGTTGGGTGGCCACGATTTTCTCCACAGTTTTAGTGAGGGGAAGTAGGATTGATATTGGGCGGTAGTTCCCAGGCAGGGTGCGGTCACTACTTTTAATGATAGGAGTGATGAGGGCAGATTTCTATTTGGTGGGGAACTGGCCCAGCGAAAGGGAGTGGTTCAAAAGCATGGTAAGGAGGAGAACCTCATTGAATGTGAGTCTACAGTTTCAGTTCCAGTGTATCACTGCTGAAACGAGATTTACTGAGGGCTTTGAGTAGGAGAGGCGGCTTCATGCTAGGAAACTGCTTTAAAGTGGAAAAGGGGGTTGGGGAGGGGGCAGTGTGGTGTAGGGTGGGTGGGGAAGAAAAAGTTTGGGGGGAGAACACCAGTGAGGTCAGAGAAGGCATCATTTTATGTTTCTGTGATAAGGGCTGGATCTGAGGTGATAGATCCGTTGGCTCTGATATGGGTAGGCGGGGCAGTGGAGGCTTTGCCACTTAGCGTTTTGAGTGAGTCCCAAAACTTGCGAACTGAGCCCCATGTGTTGGTGAGCAAGGTTTTATAGTACTCAGAAGAGCCCAAACAATACTGGCCCCAACACAGAGCCCTGTGGCACCCCATTCATCACCGGCCTTGGAGTTGAGAGCTCCTCTCTCACCACCACCCGTTGCAGCCTCCCACTCAGCCAGCTTGTAATCCAGTTCATAATTTTTGCCGCTACTTCTATACCAGTTAGTTTCCCCTCAAGCCGCCCATGAGATACTGAATCAAAGGCCTTGCTGAAGTCCAAGTAAAGAACATCCACTGCATGACCCTTATCCAGTTCACCTGTCACCCAGTCATAATACTGTATCAGGTTGGTTTGACAAGACTTCCCTGAAACAAACCCATGCTGCCAGACATCTGGGAGGCCATTGTCCTCCAGGTACAACAACAGTCTTTCCTTTAGTATCATTTCCATGAGTTTGCACACTATGGATGTGAGACTTACCGGATGATAATTACCCAGTTCATCCCTTGGCCCGCTCTTGTGTAATGGCAGTACATGTCTCATCCTCCAGTCCAGTGGCACACATCCTGACTCCAGTGAGGTGCTGTACAGATCTGCCAGTGGCTCTGCCAACACCTCCACCATCTCCCTCAGCACCCTGGGGTGGATACCAACCGGCCCTGGTGCCTTGTCTACCTTCAGTGCCCTAAGTCCCTCTAGGACTCTACTTGCCTCAATTCTTCCATCTGTTGCCTCCTCTCCTTCTGTCCCCACCTCCCAGCCCATGCTGATAGTGGTCCCCTTTTCTTCTGTGAACATGGAACAAAAGTATTCATTCAGTGATTCTGCCTGCTCCTCCCCTTTCCATCCTATCCTCACTATTGTCTCCTTCCACTTTCTTTTCTCCCTGATGTACTGTATCTGAAGAAGTCTTTCTCCTCCATTAATTCCCTGTGCTAATCTCAGCTCCCTTTGGGCCTTGGCTTCTCTCACTTTCTGATCACCTCCCTGAACCATCTTGCATATTCCTCCCTGTCCACTTCCTTCCCTGCCCTCCTAAACCTCTGGTAAACCACTCGTTTTGCCCTTACCACCTCCACAATCTTGCTGTTCAACCAGCATGGTTTTCTTGCACTGCTTCTCTTACTCTGTGCCTTGGTGCAGGCTTCTGTTGCCTCTGTAACCCCCCATTTAATAATATCCCATTTCAGCTCCACGTCCATCTCACACCTGGCTCCCCACACATCATGATATTAAACCCTACCATTTGGTGATCACTGTCGGATAGTGGGTCCTCTACCTTTATTTCCCTCACTGCCTCCCCATTCGACAATACCAGATCTAAAATGTTCTTTAACCTAGTAGGTACAGTAACCAACTGTGTCAAGAGACCCTTCTGGATCGCATCCAGGAGCACTTGCTCCCTAGCACTGGAGGTGACCAGAATGCTTCAGTCAACACCCGGCAAGTTGAAATCCCCCACGATGACCACCTTTCCTTTTCTACATACCTTTTTGATTTGTCCCACTAGCTCCCTGTCAAGCTCCTCAAACTGGGATGGAGGCCTGTATACCACCCCAAACCTTAGTTTCCTACCCCTTGAGTCTAGGCGCTGCAGCCAGATTGCCTCTGTTCTCCTTTCTTCTCCCTTGTCCCTTGTGCATTTGATCCCGTCCCTCACATAGACTGCCACCCCCCCTCCTCATGATCCTTCCTGTATAATTTGTACCCTGGGATTGCCAGATCCCAGTCCTGATGCTCAGTTGCCCACGTTTCTGTGACAGCTGCAATATCCACCCTCCACACTGCTACGAGTACCTGTAGCTCCGTTTTACCACTCCTGTCAGACCGTAACTCGCCCACAGTTATAGTCGGTAAGGATTATTGCTTTGGCAGTGAAAAGATACAGTTGAATTTCTTTCCAAATAGATATATGATCTGATTTTTTCAGAGGGGTGTAACAAGTAATAAGACAAAATAAATTGTTTTTAATTACAATATCTAGGAGAAGAGTTCTGCCTTGGTGTAATTCTACTAACTTAATTGTATGGTCAAAAAAGGCAATGCCTACACCACAACCACTACATGATTCTAACCCCAGTGACCAGTAGCTAGGTCCCTACTTCCAATCTGCAAATGCCCTAAGGGATTTGGAGTATTGGTATATTCTGGTGTCTTGAAAGAAAATAACATCATATTGGCCAGAATCAAACATTGCAAAAATTATTTTCCAGCGCTTTTCATTTTTCAGACTATTAGTGTTGAGGGAAGCACCAGAAAATTCAGACATAGTTTATTGTGAATAGATTTCACCTTCCTTTCTTTTTCTTTAAGGGGGTTGATATGAAACTATCTTTGCTTTTGATCTGGTGCTCCAGCACTTTTTCTTTCCTTTAGATGGTACTTTAGCAGGGGTTTCATTTTCTGAGAATACATCTAAAATGGAGGAAGTATCTGAAAGATTTCCCATTTCTGTATCACCCCACCGCAAGGCCTCATACTGATCTTGAAGGGGGGCGTATCACTGGTGGGGTGGGTCTGTTTCCCTTTCCCATGGGTAATGAGTTGAAAGGCATTCAAATTGTGAGGGGCATATCCAGATCATCTTTGAAATTACTTTATTTAGTTTGAGGCATGGGCTGGGAAGTTAGGATAGACGCCTCTGCAGTAGGGGGAGTAGAGGGGTCTTGAGACACAGTTAAAGAGGTTTCAGATGTAACTTGATTTGCTGGGAGGTACTGGCCTTTGAAACAGTTTCTAACATAGTGACTTGTATGGGTTGATACATAGTTGCAGTAGCTCAAGGTGGCAAGGGTTTACGTTGTCATGACAATTTCTATGGATGGTAGAATTAATGTACAAGGTGTGTTCTGCAAAGTCTGCATCAGGTGTATTCTGTGAGGCCGTGGACAGCTTAGTGAACGTGTTGCCTTCTGTGTCACACAGACTACATTTCGTGTGAAGGTACAGTGGGCTCCAGCATGATCCAACATCCCACACATGCTGCATCTGATTTTATCACAACTACTGCTGACATATCTGGGGGATCTCCACTTAAAACACATTCAGGGCATTCCAGGGTAAAAAAGGATGCCCCAATCCCTTCCCCCCAAAAAACTACTGGGAATATGATTTACTCCAGTGCCTGTGCATTGTAGTTGAACTTTAAATTGCCACCCTCCCATCCAAAAACCTTCCTCATCTATGATGGGGTTGGTTAATCCTTGAACTTTGCAGTGCTGCTCTAACCGGTATCCCATTAAAATAGTGACTATACAATGGCGACTGACAAATAAGCAAATGGAAAATAGCGATCTATACAATGGCGACCAGACATAATCGCTCATTAGCCAGTACAGCGACTACCACTGCCATATTTGCTACCAAATTGCGGAGTGCAGAATGACGACAAACAACAGCTCGCTACTTCGAATTAGCGTAAAAACAGTAAGATTTAGTGCTCACTCATGCTATAGCAACTGATACCTCCTAATACCTCCTTTCAGCATTTAAATTTTTAAAAAGACTAACATACCTCCTTATTCCTGACTCAGGAGACAACTTGTGCAACTCGTCGCAGCGTAAAGCATCATAACTTGGCTCCGCCTGAGCAACCAGCAAACCATGGTAACCAGCTCAATCCTAGCAACCTTATAAAGCCTAGCAACCATATCGCAGCCATGACAACCCTAGCAAGATGTCAAAACAGCGACTTTTTGCTTTGCTGCTATTCAGTGCTGTTCAGCACTTAATCCTTTATTGAAATCCAGTGTTGTACGTTGTATTTCTAAACTTGGAACTGGAAATTGTATGCTAGTCTTTGAAGATACTCGTACCTACTCCTGTGTGAGTATTCATTTACGGTTGGGCATACCTCTCATTCATGTCCTTGTACTTTTTTTGGGACACAGTTGTAACCCCTGACACTGTTTGCTCTATTTTCATCTCAGTTAGACACTGTTCTTCTTTGAGGCACTGGATCAGTTTCCATATACTGGGGTGACTAGTGCCAATTCGACAGTTAAATCCTCTGTGCCACCCCTCAACAGCATTGTTAGTTCTGGGAAGCCCCCTCACTGTGGAATCATAACAATTCCATTGTTCTGGTGGGAATACTGCAGTTCGTCTTCCAGACCTTTCCCTGTGTTTTCCAACCCACGTGGACTCATAGTAGTCAATCAGTGGTTTCAGTAGCTCTGCATAGTTACAAAGAACTCCCACTCAAGCATTGCAATGAAGGTAACAACAACATCTACAGTGGGGACAAATGCCAGTGATAGCAACATACACAGTGCATGGAGAAATCAGGTCTGAGCAATAACTCTTTGAACTACAGGGTATTTTTGAATATTGTGCCAGATTGCTTGGGCAAAATGAAAGAAGCAGCCCGAACATCACTATCTGGGAAAGCTGAGCAAAATGCATGCCATGAGGACTTTTAAAGTCCATTAATGTTGTTTCTGGTCTTAAAGTGGGGCATAATTCTGTCAGCTGTCTAAACAACCGGTTGTATGCTGCAGTTGTTCTGCTGCACATCAGCACGTACACTGCAGTCAGAACTTGCCCTGCTTTAATGCAATGCACAGTGTACAACTGTTCAAAAGTAAGGGACATGATTTAAAGCACCATCAAGTAGCCAGTCGCTACTGTCCTGCAACGTTTTTAAATTATCAGGGTAGTAAAGACTACAAGTCTGTCCTTTTCCTTTCCACTGTCAAACAAAAGGAATGGCTGTCCTGCCAATGTAGTTTTGAATTCTTCTGGTATGTCTAGCACCTCAGCGGATGCAGGGTGGCTGGACAACCATGCTCAGTCTGCCTTATCCATTGAATGGTCCATTTCATCAGTGGCACAGCAGGAGATGCCCAGTGACAGCCTCGGGTGCATAGTGCACTGCACAAGTACCTGCGTGGTGGACTCTGCACTGGATCTTGCTCTTTCTCTTACATCAGCCATCACCTTGCGTGCTCCCACATCACCAGCATCAGGAACATGTGTATGTTCCTTTACTTGAGCAATCACCTGGTTCCCAGCAGTATGCATTTTGGCAAGGCAGCTAAACTTATGAGATTCTGCACAACGCCAGTATACCTTCTCCCCTTTCCTTATGTTTTATGTAGGTGTATCCACAGTACAGTGCTAAGGGCGTACCTTTCTGACTGGTAACCAGTGAACTCCATGATTATGCTGTGCTGGATGTTATCTGAAGTGTGGGTTTCAATGATCATTAGGCTAGGGTGGGGATAAGGAACAATACATTTTGGGTACCAGGAAGTAATTTCAAAGAAAACATATACGAGGAACAATACGAGGAAAAAGATGATTCTACACTGTTTCAACAGCCTTCTCTTCAGGGTAAGTCAGTGCTAAGTACCGCCTGGTGCTATTTTGACACTTTAGCTAAATTTGAATTGCTATTATGCACTATCGCTAACTTGCCAGTCGCTGTTTTGCAATCGCTGTTTTTTTCTGCCATTTTGTGTTGCGATTTTAACATGGAACCCTCTAACCAGTATAATATATATTTAACATTTATTCCTTAATTACGGAATAAAACAGTTACCATTTTTACAGTAGATTTAGTTAAGGGTATAACATAAAAATGAGACCAGATATCTGTACTTTTTACAGAAGCATACATTTGTCAAAACTTATCAAGTAATGCAGAGGAGTGAAAACTAATATCAAAACTGTGCTCGCCAGGAGCGTGGATAAAGGCGAACACCTCAGAGGGAGAAAATTGTAAAGATTGTTTTATTAATGTGTTCCCCACAAAACCTCTATTTGGGGGTTCATCTAAGCCCCCAGTATATCTAATCTGGACTGCGTGTCTGCATTTAGCATTTAGCATTTACTGGGGAGAGTGAAATAAGCTAGAAAAGCTAGGTTTCTGACCCAAGTTTTGTTCACTGGTACTGTCAGTATTTTGCTGGGGCGGTTGTTGTCTTCCTCTTTGTAGTAACATTTGTGAGTCCGTAATTTGGGAGATTCTAATTGTAGAGCTTCCTCCGTTGTCGTAGTGTTATCTGGGAAAGAAGGTGTTTGTCCAATGTTTTTGGCTCCAGAATTAGCTCCGGTATACTACAATCCAGGGTATCATCAGGGTATCCATTTTGATTCTCTGTTGAGAGTTCTGACATCGGTGGGACCATCATTTTTGTAGAAGAACTAGTCCCTGGCAACAGAATTTCAGGGTCTAGTAGCCATCTACCTGATTCTGTTTGTATCCATCCTGTGTGGTGCAAAACTAGATCTGGAGACCAGTCTGAAGAGTTTACATCATTCGGTGTTTCTTGAGCAAGAACAGTGTCCAGAGCTGTAGGGCCATAGTGGAAAACCTCCGTAGGTGATTTTTTTCTCTGCATTACTTTCATGACTAGACGTAAGGCATTTCCTTTTATTCTTCTCTTCTTCTAATTTCTGGCATTGATCTGCATAGTGATTTTCACCTGTAGATAGCAACTCAGATAAGCAATGTTTTTCCTCTGTAAGATTCATCTGCAATTTTTTCAGCCAAATCTAAATCATCACATCTGGATTCTGCTCAGAATTTTCATATTACATATCTGGTTCCACTGAAGATACCTCCATTGCTGGACCTGCAGCAGTGGAGATCTGTTCTCCTGCAAGTACACCAGCCACCTCTGCACTCTGGCTGCTAACATTTTCCCAGTAGAAATGAAACTTTCCTCCATAGCAGAAGTTGATTTCTTATGCAAATTTCCAACAACTCCACCACCAACCACCCTGTTGTCTGCCATCTTGGTACCACAGACAAAGGGGTCCCCACTGCTCACAGTAAGCAAGGCACCCTGCATGTAGAGCAGGGGAATTTCCCTGGTGTCCTGGCCAAATGTCCCCCATTCACTGGAAATACCATGAAACAGCTTAATCTGGTTAAGTCTCAGTTGGCATTCATCTGTGTGGGATTGTGAAGGGGCGGGGCAGCTGCAAAGCGGAGTGTTAGCTGCCCACTTGAGTAGAGACTTGATAGACCATGTGGTCTGTATCTGCTGGCAAGTAAGTAAGAACATTTTTTTCGGGGGTGAGTGGGTTTGTATGTATCCAATTTCTGCATAATAACTATGGGCAGGATTCACAAAGGGATTCGACAAGCACATCTGAGAAGCGCCAGTGTATCCCTGACTTGTACTGTGATGTTTAAACCATTTTCCATCATTGGTTAGTTTTAGACCAAGATATGTATATTGTTTAGTTGGATTTAGTTTACTTGCCCTAGATACCATGACTCTTAACAGAATTTGAAACCAAAAGTCAAAACCTGATTTTTTTTTTTATCATTTATCTTGAAATGATATCTTTTGGCATATTTTTCCGCACAGTCAGTTTTGTTGAAGTCCAGATTGAGTTACGGATATTAGTACCAAATCATCGGGCAAGCCAGCACAGCATACTGTTTGCCTAGTACCTTGGGAGACTCTGTCTGAGAATAAATTCACTTTTCCAAGAGTTTGTCAACATATATGCAAAACGTAGAGGTGCAAGAACACAGCCTTGCCTAACCCTCTGTTGGAAAATTGTAGATAACTGACTGGAAGTCCCTTTTTTGACCTGTGCCCATGTGTTGAAATATAGTTATCTGATGATTGCTATAATCTCATGTGAAAACCCTTTTCTTTCATAAGGATCCATAGTTCATTCCTAGAAATAGTGTCAAACACTGTACTAAAATCGATAAAGGCTAAATAGACATTTTGCTTGCATAAGACTACACACTTTTCATAATTGTGTCTAATTATAAAGCAATTATCTGTAGTACAATAGCTAACTCTAAAGCTCATGAGGCATGTGAGAGTTCACCCAAATGGCTAAGTTGGTATTTTAGTTTCTTGAGTACTATTTTTCAAAGATTTTCCCAAGTTGTCAAATAGGGAAATAGATCTACACATAGTTGGATGAATATATGTATGTAAATGTATACCCACTGTATGGAGAGAATGATAGTGCAGGAATATGTAAGCATGTCTAGAACTGGGGTATTGAGACAACATTGGATACAGGAATATATGTGTAAGCATTAAGCCACAATGAAGGTGGCATCTAACGGGGAATTAATGTATGGTTGGGGGTGGGGGGTTTCGGCCGAGTGTCTACAACAACCCAACCATGCATTAATTCCCCATTAGATGACACCTTCGGAGTGGCTTAATGCTCTCGTAACACGGTTTTGCTCAAGTATGGGTTGCTACAAGTCTTCTTTTGATAATGCGAATGAAATAAAGGACAGATATTTTGTTCTGCTTTTAGATGTTTACTGCACTTTCTGCCAATTACACTTTTATTTATATGCTGATGTTGTAAAAACAATATGAAACATAATTAAAGAGGAACTGTTTTTTAACATCAATTCTGACAAGACAGCATCGGTTCATAGCGGGAAGGTCATGTCAGATGAATCTAATTGATTTCTTTGACTGGGTGACCAAAGTAGTAGACCAGGGACAGGCTGTCAACATAGCCTAACTAGACTTTAGCAAAGCACTTGACACTGTCCCACACAAAAGATTAATAATCAAATTAACCAGTCTAGGAGTGGGTCCCAGCGTGGTAGCCTGGGTAAAACATTGGCTGGACAACAGGACACAGAAGATAACTGTAAATGGAGTCCACACTGAAGAAAGAAGGGTTACTAGTGTTTACTGCAGGGTTCAGTACTGGGTCCAGTCCTTTTTAATGTCTTTATAAGTGACATTGCAGAGGGACTGGAAGGAAAAGTATGCCTTTTTGCAGATGGCACAAATATCTGCATCAGGTGGTACACAAGAAGGGGAGGAAAGGATGAGAAGGGACTTGGCAAGGTTGGAGGAAGGGTCAGATGTTTGGCAGCTTGGATTCAATGCAAAGAAGTGCAAAATAATGCACCTGGGAAACAAAACCACAGGAGAAGATTACACAGTGGGGGGGGTGGAGGTAGTAACAACAACAAAAATGGAAAGGGACCGGGGGGTAATCATATCAGATGACCTTAAGGTTAGCAAGCAATGTGAGAAGACGGTGGGGAGGGGCTGGGGATACTGGGATGTATAGGGAGATGCATCACCAGCAGAAAATGAGAAGTTGTTATCCCTCTGTACAGATAGTTGGTGAGACCGCATCTGGAGTACTGTGTCCAGTTCTGTAGACCCCATCTCCACAAGGACATAGACAGGATGGAGGCATCCAGAGGAGGGCAACTAAAATGGTGCAGGGTCTGCAAGAGAAGCCATATGAGGAAAGACTAAAGGAGCTGAATTTGTTTACCCTTGAGGAAAGGAGGGAGATGGGCGACATAATAGAAACTTTTAAGAACCTCAGTGGAATCAACAAAGTCCAAGAGGTTAGCATCTTTCAGAAAAAGAGATGTGCAAGAAGAAAGGGACACAATTTGTAGATAGAGGGAGAGGGGACGGCTCTGGGGCAATGTGAGAAAGTATTTTTTCACAAAGAGGGTGGTGGACACATGGAACAGCCTTCCTGAGGAGGTTGGGGTAAAAACTGTGGGAGAATTCAGGAATGCATGGGACAGGCAAAAGGCAGTTCTTGTGGGGGTAGGAAGAAATAGGCTGTTGGTTAACTAGGATCTGCAGCTTATCCTGTAGGTAGGGAAATGGGCAGACTAAGTATAAATAAATAAGTATAAATAAGTAATAAATAAATGTTCTAACACTCTACGAGACTGGCCATAGCTAGAGGTATTCTGCCCCTCGCTTATCTATGGCGCAGTAATTTATCTCAATGCGCCAAAGGCTGGAATGTACTCTGTATGGTTGTTGCCTAAGTTGTATTGTTTGCTTCCATGTGTTATGCTGTATTGTACTCTCCCGGGTCGTGCCTGAAAATAGTCACCTGTTGGCTAGCGCACTTACCCGGTTAACAAAAGCTAAATAAATAAAGTAGGCCAAGCTGTCCTTATCTGCCATCAAAGTCTATGATTCTAAGTTATATGAATCTGCGCAGCTATTATTTTCATAACCTGCATAGGAGGCTCACAATGCACTGATCTATCACTTCCGCTATCTGGCATTGTAACTATTTTGTATGTTGCCTGAACTTTGCTTTGTGTGTACCATGTCTCTCTGATGTTCTTCACTGCAATGTTTCTCACGCTATGCTCAGTGCTCGTTGGTATCACCGTGAACAAATCTGTGGTCATTTTCACTATTTCGGCTGTTGGGACTCTGTCTAGCACTGCAGTAATGGACATTTTCAGTGCCATGCACTGTGAAGAACTGCAAATGAAACCAGAAACACATTTCCGGCTGTGTGTGTGTGCACTGATGCCTTGTGCTCCAGAACTGGTTCTGCTGCCTCCACTGTTGTTCTGCGCTTGAGTGGTCATTGTGGCTGTGGGCTCCTTACATTTTATGTGCCTGCTTGTGATATTCTGACCTTCGATATTTCACTTTTCAAGCTCCGTAATACTTATTTTGTTCTGGTGCTGCACATTCTGTTTTATAAGGATAGTCACGGGCATTTGGGTTGATGGGTAGGAAAGACGGGCACTGTTTGCTCATAGCAAAGAACAGTTTACTGCTGCTTTTTCTACTGTGTGGATCACTACAGTACTTCACTTTGCGGATGGTATTATTGCAGAATTAATGCATTCTCCAAAGTATAACGTGATCATTTTGGTCCAATGAGTACTCTTACTTTACTGTCCTGCATCTTTGCCATGTTATAAATGTAAATGTATACCCACTTTATGGAGAGGATGGCAGTGCAGGAATATGTAAGCATGTGTAGAACTGGGGCGCAGCAATATGTAATTATTATGACAACACTGAGTGCAAGAATATATGTATGTAGTATGCTTGCATGTACTGATTGATTTTTAAAACATGGTAACCAGGAATAACACACTGAGCTGAGGCTCATTTCTAGGTGTGATCCATGGGGTGGGAATGATACAATCATTGGGAATACAAAGGTCATAATAGCAGAACAAATACAATACAGTGAGAATAAAAAAAGGAATTTAAATTACATCAAAAAGTACAGTAAGCATGAGTTACAATAATCCAAATGAATCAATCTAAATTATTGGTCAAACAGAAGGGTTTGGGATGGGAAGTGGGGGCGGAGACAGAGGAGGAGGAGGGACATGAGCAAGAGTAAGCAGGAAGGAGTTGGAGATGTTTGAGGGCAGGAAATGAGTGAGAATTCTGAAGGTCCTGGGAGAGCTGATTCCATCAGCGAGGGAGACAGTAGGAGAAAGCAGACTGACTGACCGTAGAGTGAGGATATATGAGAGAGAGGGAGCGGGCGGTCATGGAGCACAAAAAGTACAAGGAAGGGATTACAGGGGATAGGCAAGAGTTAGAGATAAGACGGAAGAGTCCCAAACCAGTATTTGGCAGTGAATGACAAGGAGTGGACTAGCCTTTTGTGATATAGAGGGATGAGAGAAAGAGAGGACTAGAGAGAGCAATGATGAGTATGGGGAGGGAAGTTGATAGCAAAGCGGCAAAAGGAGTTTAGAAGGTTGTCAATTGTGGAGAGCGTTATGGCAGGGGCAATGCCATATACTGTGCTTACATAGTCAAAGATAGGAAGCATTGTCATGATAAGCTCCCAACCAACAGGAAAAGAGAGGCTGTCCTTATTTCGATAGAGAATGCCATGTTTAGGGCAGATTTTACAGCATATGGCATCAGTATGGATGGAGAATTTGAGGTGGCTGTCTAGTCAGACACTCAAGTGGGATGGAGAACACTGGAGGAGTCTGGAGTCTAGCTAGCTTCTGACTAGAGCAGAAGGTCATAGTAACTGTGTGCTTAGTGTTTACTGTAGTCTTATTTGGTTTGTGTGAAACCAATTTAGGACTGTTAAAATATTGTTGGAGTGGGGCTTGCACTTCTATGGTGGATGTTCCTCGGTTATCCCCTCCGACAGTGACATTTTGGCGGCAAGGTCCCCCACAGCGACTACAGTGCCATCCCACTGTGGGAAACCTGCTGGAACCGGGCGCTGCCTGTCGGGGTCCTGCACCCCTCAGTCATTCGACTTGGAGTTGATAACTCATGGGGGGGTACATAAGTAGCCTCTGTGTGGGGGGAATTGTGTCAAAAAGCCCCTTTAGAAAACAAGGACGGACAGTGTAAACTGGCAGCCGACTGCAGAATGAGGTCTACCTGCCGGTGTCGCTGATGGGGTGTTCAACAAAAATTTTGTTGAGCTCCCATCGTGGATCCGATGTTCCTGAAGTATAGATTACAGTGTTGTCTGCAGACATGTGACTGTGTGAGTTACAGCAGACAGAGGGGAGATCATTTATGAACACAGACAAAAGAATAGGGCCGAGGATGGACTCTTGAGCAATACCAGCGTGGATGGTGGCGGGGCAAGGAGTTACCATGGAGGAGGAGGAGGAGGCATTTATATAGCGCTTTTCATACACAGTATCCCAAAGCACTTTACAAGCAATGCTAGACTGGTAGTGAAGTGACTGAATGTGTGGTGGCAGCCATATCGCATCATCACTCACACACAGCCTGGATAATTGCATGAACCGGTTTATGGAAGGGAATGTTGGCCAGGACACCGGAATGTTCTCTGCTTTTCTGAAGAGTACCCTGGGTTCTTTTACTTCCACATGGACACCCACCAGGACAACACCAGGATGGGCAGAAGGGACCTCGGTTTAACGTCTCATCCGAAGGACGGCACACCCCAGCAGTACAGCACCCCCCAATACTGCACTCAGATGCCAGCGATTTTTAGGTGCAAGTCTATCCCGATGTGGGACTAGAACCCACAACCTTCTGGTCCAGAGGCGGATGTGCTACCAACTGAGCCACACTGACACCCAAGATGGATGGCTACCTTCCAAGGAGGTAGAAGCTGAACCAGTTAATATTAGGAGCTGCTAGACTGACTGAGTGAAGCTTTTTTAGCAGGACTGGATGGAAAACAGAATCAAAAGCTTTAGCCATATCTGTGAAAACAGCTGAAGTTTTATTACCCTTGTCCATAGCTGAGAGTATAAAGTTAATGACTCGCAGCAGGGACAGATAGAAGAATAATGTTTCCTGAAACCTGACATAAAGGGAGAAAGACCTCCAGTAAAGGATGGGATGTATGAAAGCCCTGAGTAGACAAGGGACTCTTGTAGTTTTGTGAGTGAGGGAAGGAGAGTTAGGTCAGAAACTGCTGGAAAAGATGTATCCACCTTTGTGAAGGGACAACACTTTGGCAACCTTCCAGGCCTGTGGAGCAGTGCATCTGGAGAAGGAGAGGTCTAAGAGGGGTGTGAGAGGGATTGGTACAGCTGGAGCAGAAATGCAGAGGAGCTTTGGGTTGAGTCCATCTGGGCTGTTTTTTTTAGGAATAAGTGACTTACTTTAGTGCCTGGAAGACTTCTGGGGGGGAAACCGGGGGAAGCAATAGCCACCAGAAGAAGGAGGATGGAGAGGGCCAGGAGAGGCAGAAAGGGGATAGTCGAGGCAGTGCACAGATGGCGAAAAACTTATTTAAGACCTCTGCAATAGAGGAGGGGTCAGAGACATGTGAACTATTTAACCTGAGGACAGGAGTGGCAGATTGTGATGGAGGGTCAATGAGGTAGTGGATAACATTCCAGAAGGAGGCAGGCTTAATGAGATTATTGTGAAAGCATGTCTTGAAATATCTGGCATTTGCTGAGCCTGCACCAAAGATACCTTGGTGCAGGTGTTCCTCAGAGATTTGTACAAGTGCAGGTTTGATGGGGACCAGGAGGATTTATAAAGATAACAATCCCGAGATTTGCACATAGTTAGAAGGTCTGATGTTATCCAGGGTGATGTTCTTTTATTGTTGGGGGGGCATGAAGATCTCAGATCCAGGTGTGGGTGGTTGTAAGTGGTAATGGGCAGAGCTGACATCAGGGGCTAAGAAACCTGGGGGCCAGTCTGCATCAGCTAGGTCACCAGTGTCCAGAGCACAGAGCGGGTGATACCTGATATATTTAGGGGCAGGGTGGGGGATATGCACCCTCCTTGTGCAATAGGTTATGCAGTGATTACCAAGGGCATCAGGAAGGATGCCAGCAGCAGTTCTGTGGTATGGGTGAGAAGGAGGCACCCAGTCTAAGAAGGAATGATTCAGGGAATGAAGATTGTAGCAGGTGGGTTTAGAGCAAACTGGGGAGAGTTGAATGACTCAGTCTTGGGAAGGTGGGCTTGTAGGTGGGGAGAGCCAGTCCAGGCTGAAATCTCCTAGAAGGAGAAGCTTGCTGTCAGTCTCATGAGAAGTGATCGAGGACATACAAGAATGGAGAGAATAGCTGAGGCAGGAATATGCAAACTTGGAGGGAACAGTGGGTGCTAGAATAGGTAAGTTCAAAGAGAACATGGAGTGTAGGAATATGTAAGTATGGAGAGAACAGGATTGTAGGGATATGCAACTATAGAGGGAACAGGGGTGCAGGAATATGGAAGTATGGAGAGAGTAAGGCAGGGTGTAAGTATGTCTAGAACAGGGAATGCAGGAATGTGGATGGATGGATGGATGGATGGATGGAGGATCATCGGTGGAGGAAAATAAAAGTGTGGAAATTAGTCAA
Source organism: Neoceratodus forsteri (assembly GCA_016271365.2). NCBI lineage: Eukaryota > Metazoa > Chordata > Ceratodontiformes > Ceratodontidae > Neoceratodus > Neoceratodus forsteri. Next base: position 12,614,357 of record JADMNL010000038.1, on the reverse strand, counting down.
TTTTCCTAGGAGAATTCAAATCTTTACCCATAATGTTGTGATGTAATACTGTTGTGGTTATCCATCAGCTTTCAATAATGAGCAGCAAGTAGAATGCAGATATTCTTGAGAGGTCTTTTATATAAAATGGGCAGTGCTTTATTTTGGGTCCCCACTGGTCCAGACCCCATCACATGGCACCACATTAAAACAGCACATATCCCTGCCACATTACATCATTGGGGTGCATTAATTGAGGCCACGATATTTCATGGTCAGAATGTCACTATACTCCAAATTAAACTGCCTCCTCAAGCCTTCAGATCAGGGTTACTTTGCCTTCCACTGCAAGCTATTAATGCTCATCTACCAGTGCAGCCAAACCTACTGCATGGGACAGGGAACAGGGGAGAGTGAGGGTGGCAGTGGGATGACAAATGGGGGAGCAGCTGCAAACTAGAGGTGCTAGCTGCACACTCTAGCAGGCTTAGATAGACCAGGTGGTCTGTTTCTGCAGGCACATTCCTATGTTTGTATGTTCGTATCTAACTGCCTCCCTGTGCGGCATCGTTATACCAGCCAAAGGTAGCACAGCACACACCCTGAACCAGTCCTCCCCCAGAATCCCTCAGCAGTACATGAAAGATGTGATTGCTCTCCAAAATGTTTGACTCCACTCATCGGCATGACCTAGACACTCATCAACGTAGTAAATACTTGCCAGCACAATATGACCACAACCACTCACCAGCAAGAACTACTTGCTCCCAACACCTGGAAACTGACCAAATGCTAGAAGTTGCAGTCACTTCCACAATGACTGCAACTACTTACCAACTGACTGTCCCCTGCACAGCCTTAAGTACCCTTTGAGAAAGCAGAGAGACTTCAATGCTGTTAAGTAATGTAAATTGCTCTCCCTTCCTCTTCTCCCAGAAAGACACATGAAGTCTCAGAGAAAGCAGAGAGACACCCATACCTTTGTAAGGATTATTCTAGCTAATGTACCTCGAGGTGGATGAAGACCTTCAAACTGGGACTCAACCCACCCCTTGATACATTACCATAGCATAATCCATCTCTGTCATGCTTTATTCCTTACTTGTCTAGTCCTGATTATAAATGATGTCTGTATTACCTTGGTACAGTACAATACCATAGCATAATCCCCCTCTGTCATGCCTTATTCCTTACTTGTCTAGCTCTGATTATAAATGATGTCTGTATTACCTCAGTACAGTACATTACCATAGTATAACTCCATCTCTGTCATGCCTAATTCCTTTCTTGTGTAGCTCTGATTTATAAATGATGTCTGTATTACCTCGGTAAAGTACGTTACCCTAGCGTAATCACACCTCTGTCATGCCCCATTCTTTAATTGTCTAGCTCTGATTATAAATAATGTCTGTATTACCTTGGTACAAAACATTACCAAAGCATAATCCCACCTTTGTCATGCCTTATTCCTTACTTGTCTACCGCTGATTATAAATGATGTCTGTATTACTTTGGCACAGTACTTTACCATAGCATAATCATACCTCTGCCATGCCTCATTCCTTGATTGTCTAGCTCGGATTATAAATGACGTCTTTGTTACCTTGGTACAGTGCATTACCATAGCATAATCCCACCTCTGTCATGCCTAATTCCTTACTTGTCTAGCTCTGATTATAAATGATGTCTGTATTACCTTGGTACAGTACAATACCATAACATAATGCCACCTCTGTCATGCCTTATTTATTACTTGTCTAGCTCTGATTATTTAAGATATATGTGTTACCTTGGTACAGTACATTACCATAGCATATTCTCGTCTCTGTCGTGCCTTATTCTTTACTTGTCTAACTCCAATTATGCATAATGTCTGTATTACCTTTGTACAGTACATTAGCATAGCATACTCCCCCCTCTGTCATGCCTTATTCCTTACTTGTTTAACTCTAATTATAAATGTCTGTATTACCTTGGTACAGTACATTATTACAGCATAATCTCATCTCTGTCATGCCTTATTCCTCACTTGTCTAGCTCTGATTATAAATGGTGTCTGTATTACCTTGGTACAGTACATTAGCAGTGCATAATCCCACCTCTGTCATGCCTTATTACTTACTTGTCTAACTCTGATTATAAATGATGTATGTATGGTGGATAATGACTGGAGAACTGCAGGAGGGCAGATGTGATTCCCCTTCACAAATGTGGGAGAATGAAAGAGGCAGGAAACTACAGACTTGTCAGTTTGACCTCTGTGGTAGGGAAAATGATTAAATCACTTCTGAAGGAAAGAATTGTTGAGTACCTAGAGGCCAGTGGGGCACAGGATGCAAGGCAGCATGGATTCACATTGGGAAGGGCATGTCATATGGATCTAATCGATTTCTTTGACTGGGTGACCAAAGTAGTAGACTAGGGAGGGGTTGTGAACATGATCTACTTAGGCTTTAGCAAGGCATTTGACACATTCCCACACAAAAGATTAATAAACAAATTAGCCAGCCTGGGAATGGGTCCCAAGGTGGTAGCCTGGGTAAAACATTGGCTGGACAACAGGACACAGAGGGTAATAGTAAATGCAGTCCACTCTGAAGAAAGGGGGTTTACTAGTGGGGAATCTCAAGGTTCACTACTGGGTCCAGTCTTTTTTACTGTCCTTATAAGTGACATTGCAGAGGGACTGGAAGGAAAAGTATGCCTCCTTGCAGATGGCACAAGATCTGCAACAGGATTGATACACAAGGGGGGGTGGAAAGGATGAAAAGGGACTTAAGCAAGGTTGGAGGAATGGTCAGAAGTATGGCAGCTTGGATTCAGTGCAAAGAAGTGCAAAATAATGCACCTGAGAAACAGAAACCCAGGCGAATGGTACATAATGAGTGGGGGGAAGTAAAAACCAAAATGGAAAGGGACCTGGGGGTAATCATATCAGATGACCTTAAGGTTACAAAGCAATGTGAGAAGGAAGTCAGGAGGGCTGGGGGGATACTGGGATGTATAGGGAGAGGCACCACCAGCAGAAAACAGGAAGTTGTTATCCCTCTGTAAAGACAGTTGGAGAGACCCCATCTGGAGTACTACGTCCAGTTCTGTAGACCCCATCTCCACAAGAACATAGACAGAATGGAGGCAGTCCAGAGGAGGGCAACTAAAATGGTGCAGGGTCTGCAAGATAAGTCATATGAGGAGAAACTAAAGGAGTTTAAAATGTATACCCTTGAGGAAAGGAGGGAGACGGGGTAGATGATTGAAACTTTCAAGTACTTCAGGGGAATCTACAAATTCCAAGAGGGTATCATCTTTCAGAAAAAGAGATGTGCAAGAACAAAGGGACACAATTTGAAGGCAGAGGGGGGACGACTTGGGGCAATGTGAGGAGGTATTGTTTCACAGAGAGGGCGGTGGACACATGTAACCTCCTTCCTGAGGGGGTTGTGGTGTATAAAACTGTAGAAGAATTCAGGAATGCATGGTACAGACATAAGGCAGTTCTTGTGGGGGGGTAGGAAGAAATAGGCTGTTGGTTAACTAGGATCTGCAGCTTATCCAGTAGGTCGGGAAATGGGCAGACTAGGTGGGCTAAGCGGTCCTTATCTGCCACCAAAGTCTGTGTTTCTATGTTTCCATGTACTTGCCTAGCTCTGATTATAAATGATGCCTGTGTTGCCTTGATATGGTACATTACCATAGTATAATCCCACCTCTGTCTTGCCTCATTCCTTACTTGTCTAGCTCTGATTATAAATGACATCTGTATTACCTTGGTGCAGTACGTTACTGATGCTAACTCTCTGGCATTCCTCATTCTTTACTTGTCTAGCTCTGATTATAAATGTCTCTATTACCTTGGTACAGTACCGTACCATTCCATGATATAATCTCTGTCATGCCTCATTCCTTATTGGTCTGTCATTATAAATAATGTCTGTATTACTTCGGTACGGTACGTTACCATAGCATTATCCCACCTCTGTCATGCCTTATTCCTTACTTGTCTAGCTCTGATTTTAAATGATGTCTGTATTTCCTTGGTACAGTACTTTACCACAGCATAACCCCACCTCTGTGATGCCTTACTCCTTACTTGTCTAGCTCTGATTATAAATAATGTCTCTAGTACCTTGGTATAGTACAGTACATTACCATAGCATATTCAGATCTCTGTCATGCCTTATTCTTTATTTGTCGAACTCCAATTATACATAATGTCTGTATTACCTTAGTACAGTACATTAGCATAGCACCCTCCACCATGTCTTATTCCTTTCTTGTCAATCTCTAATTATAAATGTCTGTATTACCTTGCTACAGTACATTACCATAGCATAATCCCACCTCTGTCATGCCTTATTTACTTGTCTAGCTCTGATTATAAATGATGTCTGTGTGGTGGATAATGACTGGAGTACTGCAGGAGGGTGGATGTGATTCCCCTTCACAAAAGTTGGAGCAAGACAGAGGCAGGAAACTTCAGACCTGCCAGATCGACCTTTGTGGAAGGGAAAATGATTAAATCACTTCTGAAGGAAATAATTGTTGAGTACCTAGAGGGCAGTGGGGCACAGGACCCAAGGCAGCATGGATTCACATTGGGAAGGTCATGTAAGGTGAATTTAATCAATTTCTTTGACTGGGTGACCAAAGTAGCAGACTAGGGAGGAGCTGTGGACATGCCTTACCTAGACTTTAGTAAGGCATTTGACACAGTCCACACAAAAGATTAATAAACAAATTAGCCAGCCTAAGAGAGGGTCCCAAGGTGGTAGCCTGGGAAAACATTGGCTGGACAACAGGACACAGAGGGTAATAGTAAATGGAGCCCACTCTGAAGAAAAGGGGTTACTAGTTGGGAACTGCAGGGTTCAGTACTGGGTCGAGTCCTTTTAATGTCCATAAGGTTACATTACAGAGGCACTAGAAGGAAAAGTATGCCTCCTTGCAGATGACACAATATCTGCAACAGGACTGATACTCAAGGGGTGGAAAGGATGAGAAGGGACTTGGCATGGTTGGAGGAATGGCCAGAAATATGGCAGCTTGGATTCAATTCAAGAAGTGCAAAATAATGCACCTGGGAAACAAGAACCCAGGGGAAGGGTACATAATGGGGGAGGTAGTAACAACAACAAAAATGGAAAGGGACCTGGGTGTAATCATATCAGATGACCTTAAGGTTAGCAAGCAATGTGAAAAGGATGCTGGGAGGGCTGGGGGGATGCTGGGATGTATAGGGAGAGGCATCACTAGCAGAAAACAGGAAGTTGTTATTCCTCTGTACAGACAGTTGGTGAGACCCCATCTGGAGTACTGTGTCCAGTTCTGTAGACCCCATCTTGGAAAGGACATAGACAGGATGAGAGCAGTCCAGAGGAGGGCAACTAAAATGGTGCAGAGTCTACAAGAGAAGTCATATGAGGAGAAACTAAAGGAGTTTAAAATGTATATCCATGAGGAAAGGAGGGAGAGGGGGGACATGATTGAAACTTTTAAGTACCTCAGGGGAATCAGCAAAGTCCAAGAGGGTGGCATCTTTCAGAAAAAGAGATGTGCAAGAACAAGGGGAAACAATTTGAAGATAGAGGGGCTACGGTTCAAGGGTAATGTGAGGAGGAATTTTTTCACAGAGTGGGCGGTGGACACATGGAACCTCCTTCCTGAAGGGGTTGTGGGGTCCAAAACTGTAGGAGAATTCAAGAATGCATGGGATAGACATAAGGCAAATCTTCTGGGGGTGAAGTAAGAAATAGGCTGTTGGTAACTAGGATCTGCAGTTTATCGAGTAGGTAGGGAAAATTGGCAGACTAGGTGGGCCAAGCAGTCCTTACCTGCCACCAAAGTCTGTGTTTCTATGTTTCCATGTATTTGTCTAGCTCTGATTATAAATGATATCTGTATTACCTTGGTACAGTACATTATCATAGCATAATTCCACCTCTGTCATGCATCATTCCTTTCTTGTCTAGCTGTGATTATAAATGACGTCTGTATTACCTTGGTGCAGTACATTAGCATAACATTATCCCACCACTGTCATGCCTTTTTTCTTACTTGTCTAGCCCTGATTATAAATGATGTCTGTATTACCTTGGTACAGTACATTACCGTAGCCTAATCCCACCTCAGTCATGCCTTATTCCTTACTTGTCTAGCTTATAAATGATGTCTGCATTACCTTGGTACAGTGCATTACCATAGCATAATCACACCTCTGTCATGCCACATTCCTTACTTGTCTAGCTCTGATTATAAATTATGTCTGTGTTACCTTGGTAAAGCACATTACGTAAGCAATAATACCGACAGGTGGGTGGTATAGTTATACCAGACCGCCCAGGGGCTAAGAGGCGGAGAGCCTTATAGCCCCTGGAAGGTCTGGTAGAACACAGTACCACCCACCCTGGATGGTATTATTGCACTTAGAAAATGGGCACAGTAAAAAAACATAAATGTAATAAAAGAAATTGTAATTAAATAATTATTCTAATATGAGTTTTGTACTAAAATAGTTCCTCTACATGGCTTTCCAGTAGAGGATACTGTACTCTTGTATGCCCAGTGTTTTTTTTCTGTAGTGTTTTAAAGTCTGCTTTTTTCTTTATTATTTTACTGTTCTCTGCTGTCTTGCAGCTGGTCCAGGCTCCAAATTGATCACTGAAGTTTGTTTGTGTGTGTGTGTGTGTGTGTGTGTGTGTGTGTGTGTGTGTGTGTGTGTGTCGGGTCATGTGCTTGGATGTCATAGTTTATAGGGAGTTCCAGTAAGAAAATGGAGCAGATTGCAAAGGAAGAGCAGACATGGAGGTTGAAGGAAGGTTAGGTAACTGGCTATCTTTTTACAAAAAAGAAATAAAAGAAAAAATGTTGTTCCATGGTGTTTCTGTGTTTTGCTTCAGTGGGAGTTTAGTCAACATAAGGAGGTCAGACTAGCACTAAGAGGCATGATATGCTGCAGTGCTCCTGCTTTCCTTGTAAAAGTCATTTTTGTTTGTTTTAGAGGAAAGGGCTGCAAGTGTTTTTAGAAAAAATCAGTGGCACATATCTGGTCAGGAGATCCCCCTCCTGCATTTCGCCTGCCCGCAGATGAAAAGATTTATGCTGACTCCCTGTTTCAGTTCTCGGGGTGCAGTATGAAAATGAGAGTTTTGTTCTTAAAAATCAGTGGCACATTTCTCATCCGGGAGATCCCCCTCCTGCATCTCACCTGCTGGCAGATTAAACGCTTTACACCAGCTGTCCATTTCGGTTCTTGGGATGTAGTATTAAAAAGAAAATGACTGTTATGTTCTTGGGTCGAACAGGGCTGCAGCCAAGGCAAGCTGGGAAGCTGACGGTAGCGCTGAGCACGCAACATGTTAGCGCTACACTTTTGAACAAAAGAAAGCTGCTTTTTTTTTTTTTAATGAAAACAAGCTTTGAAAAATGTGTAGCATTCTATACTATGTCCGCTTATACTGTATGTGTCAGCGGAGAGCAAGTGCCACACAGACCGGTCATGGTACGACTGGATGACTGAGCACCAGGACTTTCAGTTTCTGGGAAATAAACAGAAGAAAGGGCTGTGTGACATGTTAAATGAAATATGAAGCGTGATAAGTGCTGAGAGTGTCCATGTGTCTGGTGACAGTTTTTTTTTTGGGGGGGGCGCTGTCGCTTGCTTGTTATTCGAGAAGAAAAACATGGGGAATTTGCTTTGAAAATTGACACCTTGATACTGGCAATCAGGTTGATTGGGCTGGCACTTTTTTTAACCAGGGCTCTATTGTCTGATAGATGCCCACCTTGCCAGGGCTATCAGCCAATCAGAGCTCAGAGATTTCTTAGCCCATTTTCTAACATGGCATAATCCCCCCTCTGTCATGCCTCATTCTTTACTTGTCTAGCTCTGATTATAAATTATGTCTGCATTCCCTTGGTACAGGACATTACCATAGTATAATCCCACCTCTGTCATTCTTCATTCCTTACTTGTCCAGCTCTGATTATGAATAGTGTCTGTGTTACCTTGGTACAGTGCATTACCATAGCATAATCCAGTCCCTGTCATGCCTCATTCCTTACTTGTCTAGCTCTGATTATAAAAGGCGTCTGCATTACTTTGGTACAGTACATTACCATAACATAATCCCACCTCTGTCATGTCTTATTCATTACTTGTCTAGCTCTTATTATAAATGATGTCTATGTTACCTTGGTACAGTACGGTGTAGTTAGCCCTCAAAGCCCTAAAGAAAGACAAATCTCCAATGGATGGCATTCATCCGAGAGTACTATGGGAATTGGTGGACATACTGGCTGCACCCCTGGCGGAGCTCTTTAACAGGTCACTTGAGACAGGGAGGGTACCTAGGGATTGGAGATAGGCACATGTGGTGCCAATCCATAAAGGGGAGTTGAGGGAAGTACCAGGTAACTATAGACCCATCAGTTTGACCTCAGTGGTGGGAAAATTAATTGAGAGTATACTGAAGGAATGATTGGGGGTGTATTTGGAGGAGGTGGGAGGTCTGGATAGTCGGCAACATGGGTTTGTGCCAGGTAGATCATGTCAAACAAATCTTGTGGAGTTCTATGAATGGGTAACATCAGAACTGAACAGGGGAAAGCCTGTGGATGTATTATTCTTGGACTTCAGCAAGGCGTTTGACTCTGTCCCCCACAATGGTCTGGTGGAGAAACTGATGGGGTTGGGAGTAGGCCCTTTGATGGTCAGATGGATTGAAAACTGGCTAACTGGATCCACCCAGAGAGTAGTGGTCTGTGGGGAGCTCTCAAACCCTAGAGAGGTTGGTAGTGGGGTACCGCAGGGCTCGGTTCTGGGTCCGATCCTGTTTAATGCGTACATATTGTACATCAGGAGGGTATAGTGTGACATGAATCTCTCGCTGATGACTCCAAGATGGGAGCAGTAGTGGGAGAAGAGGGAGGTTGGCCCTGCAGGGGGACCTGGACACCCTGGAAAGCTGGGATCACACATGGAAATTAAATTTCAATATCACCAGTGCAAGGTGTTACATCTTGGGGAACCCTAAACACAGGTACATCCTGGGAGGGAGGCACTGGAGGCCTCAATAGGGAAAAGACCTAGGGGTCATGGTGGATGCATGTATGAATAACTCTGAGCAGTGCAGGACAGAGTGCAAGGCAAATAGGATGTTGGGATGCATCGAAGGGGGATCACCTCTAGGAGTAAAGAAGGATTCTGTCGCTGTACAATGGACTGGTTAGACTACACTCTGAGTACTGTGTACAGTACTGGAGCCCACACTTGAAGAGGAACATAGAGCGATTGAGAGAGGGTACAGAGGAGTGCAACTAAGATGATACGAGGGCTAGGGACTTGACGATGAGGACAGACTTGAAGAGCTCTGCCTGTTTTCATTGGAGGAGAGGAGAGACTGGGGACATGATTGAGGTCTTCAAGCACCTCAAGGAATAAATAGGGTAAACATGGAGGAATCTTTAGACTAAAGCAGGAGGTATCACCAGAGGGCATGGTTTGAAGTTGGAAGGTGGGGGGAAGAGAGGAGGTTTTTCACTGAGAGGGTGGTGGACCCTTGGAATGCACTGCCTGGTGAGCTGGTTCAGAGATCCACAGTGGAGGGCTTCAAGAGAGGGTGGGAAAGACACAGAAAGTGGATGTACCAGATGATGGCCTGTCCCAGGGGGGTGGGGATGGATGATAGGGGTTTCTGGAACACAAGGGGGAGCCTCGGCACCCAACTAGGGATCTGAGGTTCGAGCAGACTCGATAGACTGTAAGGCCTAATCTGCTGGCAAATAGTATGTTAGTATGTTACTATGACATAATCCCACCTCTGTCATGCCTTATTCCTTACTTGTCTAGCTCTGATAATAAATGACATCTGTATTACCTTGGTGCAGTACATTAACGTACCATTATTCCACCTCTGTCATGCCTCATTCCTTACCTGTCTAGCTCTGATTATAAATGATGTCTGTGTTACCTCGGTACAGTACATTACCATGGCATAATCCCCCCTCTGTCATTCCTCATTCTTTACTTGTCTAGTGCTGATTATAAATGTCTGTATTACCTTGGTACAGTACAGTACCAAAGCATGATCAGATCTCTGCCATGCCTCATTCCTTATTTGTCTAACTGTCATTATAAATAATACCTGTATTATCTTGGTACAATACATTACCATGGCATAATCCCCCCTCTGTCATGCCTCATTCTTTACTTGTCTAGCTCTAATTATAGATGATGTCTGTATTACCTTGGTACAGTATATTACCATGCATGATCCCATCTCTGTCATGCCTTATTCCTTACCTGTCTAGCTCTGATTATAAATGACATCTTTATTGCCTTGGCTGTTTTTTACTGTACAGGCTACAACATCCCAAAGGAACAATTGCTATTGCTTGTTGAGAGGGAGGAGAAAGTCCATTATGTTGGTATGAACTTGGAAGAGATGGCACAAGAAGAGGATCACCTTGAAGACACTCCCAGCAGTAAGTAGATGTCTAGATAATGAGTCTCTAGGGGAAATCGCCAACATTTGTTGAGGGGGTTAGAAAGAATTGGGATACAGTTAAAACTGGAGGGGTAGACATATAAATATCAATTAGCGTTGTGGATGACAACTGGATAAGAAGGAGAAAATCAAAACTGTTAAAAGAAACGGTTCAGTATTATAGTGAATGTGGGACTGGCTGGGCGTAGGAGTACATGAATGAGGTTTGAATTCATGAGATCTTACTGTGAGTTGGAGCTCTTGCAGCAGGCTAGAAAATAAGGACTATACTGGCAGGCACTAGGACCCCATGGAAAAAATTCTAGCTAGTAGTACTCAGCAGAGAACGCCCCCTGACGTCAGACTGCCTCCAACATCAGCCAGTGGTATAAAAGGGTTCATCCCCAGCCCCCATTTCAGCTCTTTTCCCACTGTTGACTCGTGCACTTCGGCTCCAAGGACACCTTTTGCTACCAGTCGATTGTCATCTTTACTGCAATTCTGTGTTTCTTATTTCTTTCTTTATTTTGCAGTATTTCGTGCATGTCATCACTGCCTTCTGCACTGGAGCAGTGGAAATCAAAGTGCGCTTGCAGGAAACAAATTCTGGGAAAAGATGGCCATTCAGCCTGTCTCACTTGTTTAGACCTTAACCACGACTTGGAGGCCTTCCCACAGTGTTGTAGTTTTAGCCGCCGCACCCGCTGCTTGAAGAACTTACAGAGTTGTTTCATTGAACAACAGCTTGCCACTTTGCAGCAAATCCCTGCAGGACCCTCTTCTTCCTTGACCCCAGGTCTCCATCTTCCAACAGGGACAAAAAGACCAATGGGATACACCACCACAGGGAGACAGAGAAGCACAGATCTGATTCCCATTCAAAGTCTCCTCACTGCAAAGTGAGTTCCTTGAGTCTCTGCTTCTGTGGGAGAGTGGATTCTGCTCTTCTGGAAGCCCTGTCCTCTTGTAGGCTACTGTTGATGAAGCCCCTGACCCATATCCAGACATCAGGTGGAGGGACTGTGGGGCAAGGGCCTGTGGGCCATCCTCTGAGTCTTAGGCCCTTCCACACACCACTGGGTCTAGGTTCAGAGAAGCAGTCAGCTCTTCATTGAACTGCAGGAGGTCTCCTGTCGCCCACTTGACTGGGACATCTTTGTTGGGCTGTTCTTCTAAGCTTAACGTTGGCAAGAAGCATCTGGAGCAGATCCGCCTGGTCTGGAGTTCACTCACTTAAGCAGAGGATGCCAGACACTCAACACCAGTCCCTGATGTCCTCTACTTTGACCTCTCTGAGGTCTCTGCAGGCAACACTTCCTCCAGTGCATGTTCCCACACCACTAGTGGTGACTCTGTCATCTGAGGCTCATCCACCAGCCAAGCCGGCGCCACTACCTCCACCTGCTTAAACCATTCAGCAGCTAAACTGGTGACCCCTCCGATGCCAGGTCAGCTGCCATCAGACATCACAATGCCACCTGATCAGATGGATGATCTGGCACCACCAGATCTGACCACAGATAACCTGACACCAGGTATATCCGAGGCTCCAGACGTGACACCAGGGCCCAGTCACTGTGCAGGCCCAACAGCAGGCCTCTCTGATGTACCTAGACCAGAACCAGAGACTCTGAAGACCGGTCTGGTTTCCTTAGTGGATGCCAGCTCATTATTTAAAGGAAAGCTGTCCTAATAAAGAGATGAAATATAGAAACATAGACTTTGACTGCAGATAAGGACTGCTTGGCCAACCTAGTCTGCCCATTTCCCTACCTACAGGATAAGCTGCAGTTCCTAGTTAACCAACAACCTATTTCTTCCTACCCCCACAAGAACTGCCTTATGTCTGTTCCATGCATTCTTTTATTTTTTTGTAAACCATCTTTATTCATTTTCAATTAACAGACAAACAAACACATACCTGGCATAGCCAGGGTACACAACCCCAAACTGGCTGTGCGAACTATATACATCCCCCTATGTACAAACACAGTAGAAAACCGCCCTACAGTGTGATCAGGCTCCAAGATCAGTAATGCCTTGATGTGATAAGCTAACCGGTATAAATACACTCCCCTCCCTTCGTCAACCCAAATCCCCCTTTAGTTACCCACTTATAAGCATATTCTAATCTGCGGACCCCGGAAGGAGCCTAACTCTTACCGGGCGGTTTCCTGATGTGTCCCCTGGAAAGAGAGAGAGAGTCCCCCAACCCCTTAAGACCATGCAGACCATTACCATCCCACCATTATCCTGGTAAAGGGCCAAATACAACCCCACTACCACTACCTGGAAAATTATTTAAGACCAACTAATACCAAGAATAATAAAAAAAAAAAAAAGAAGAAAAAGCACGAAAGAATATAAACAATTGAACATTCCAGCATACTTTCCTTTGCTATACACAATCTGACAGACAGGCCTGTATTCAGATGCTCGTAACCTGCTGGGAGTAGATCACATCTAGTACTGCCCATCTTTTAACATATACCCCTTTTCTCCCCTCAGAGTATAGGTGCCTCTTTATCCTGCCCAAAACCTCTAGTAGTTCTCTCACCCACTGATCGTAGACATAGGCCTGGTCATCCTTCCAATGCTTTACTAAAAAGCCTTAACTACCAACCATTAAAGAGAGGTGGTATTTGGGTGCAACCCCTACAATTTGAGAGAAGTCACCCAAAACACATACTTCTGGTATTATAAATTCTGAGTAATCCAGCATTGGGTCCATGCCCGTTTAATCTCTCTCCATAAGGGTAAAATTTTACTACATCCCACATTACATACAAAGGTCACCCTCCTTCTCACATCTAAAACACAGGTCTGTCTGTCTCAAGCTGCTACCATATAGTTTCACAGGGGTATAGTAAATGTTAGAAACAACAAAAAATTGCATATTTCTATACTTGGGTATCACATTATATTTACTGCTTTTCCAAATATTTTCCCAAGTAAGGTTTCTGGGGGTCATCACTTTGTCCCAATATGGAATTCTTATAGGAGAACTTGGGCCAAGAAAGTCCAAGAGAATTTTATAAATTTGTGAGAGGGGGTTAGCTCTCTGGTTGATTTCCCTTAATCTCCCCCACGAGAAGGAGTTGTCCATAGAATCCCCAACCCTTCATAAAACCCTGCCAACATTTGTTTAAATTGTATCCTTTGAAAGAAAGACAGTCCGTCACATTGTGGTGGAAGGGCTCACTATCACCTGCATTACATCCTCAATCTTAGGTCCCGTAACTGATTAGCCCACGGTATCTAATTACCTGACCCCCAATTACCAAGTTAGGGTTACCCAATATAGGCTGATCTCTGGCCTTCATTTGATTCTGTTTTTGTATCGGAGTAAGAAATGACCACCAGGCTTCCACAGTTTTCATAATTGGGTTCCCATACCCTATTGTAAAAAAACTTTTTCTTAATTTAGCATACAACAATGATTCTGGAGTGAGGCCAGAGCTTGTTAACATTCGTTTCTCTATTTGCACCCAGGTTGGTATATAACTTTCTCCCTCAACATTCTCTGCCCATCGGACCATAAGGCCCAACTGACCCACCACATAGTAAATATGGAGATCAGGCAACCTGATGCCACCCTCTACGTCTGACAGCGCAAACATTATGTTTTATCCTAGGTGGTTTCTCATTCCACAGGAATCCCGAAATTAGCCTCCTGATTATACTAAACCATTTATTAGGAATACTGTATGGGGCTAAATAGACCGGATATAACAATCTCGGTAATACATTCATCTTAATAAGGCCCAGTCGTGCTGTATAATTCAAAGGTAGCTTGTTCCACCTTAGTATATCCCCCTTGACTGCTGATATGACCTCCCCCCAAATTTACTTCAGCCCCCATCTCCAAATTTGCTGTAATCCATATGCCTAGATACCTAATTTTATCTGTTCTCCATTGCACTCCAAGGGATGCAAAGTCTGCCCTATAAACATATGGTGTCAAAGGGAGAATTTGTGTCTTTGTCAAATTCAACTTGTAATTAGAAACCTTAGAAAAACAACCTATTAGTTCTCTTATTCTCTCGAAGCTGGATGCTGGGTCTTGTAAATGGAGAAGTATATCATCTGCAAAAACTGAGAATTTTAACTCTAGTCCCCCTATCCTAATCCCCTTAACATTTACATCCCTATTGATAGATCTCAGGAGGGGCTCTAGATAGATGTTAAATAGTATCGGTGAAAGAGGGCATCCTTGACGGGTCCCGTTGTCTAACTGAAATTCCCGCGAAATATAACCGTTGCATAATATTCATTATTCATCATATTCATATATATATAATAGGGTCCAGTTAGCTAACATAGATAAACTGCAAGATGGATTAATGGAAGGCATGAAAAAAACTTTGGTTATACTGAATGTAGGAACGAATGATGTGGGGGAGATGCAAGGTATCATCCATTCAAGAAGACTATCATAAAATAGTAAAAAGGGTCGGCATCCTCCCAGTGTATGGGAGATACAGACAGAAGCAGGTGGCTATAGCCAGAATGAATATATGGTTATGCTCCTTCTGCAAGTTAAACAACATTAGATTCATGGAAAATTCAACCAGCTTTAGTAATAAACTGGTATATAAGCAGGATGGACTGCACTTAAATAAAGCTGGTGTCAGAATGCTGGCCAAAAAATGAATGCGTCATTGCATTTCATTTGAACTGGCAAAATGGGGGGGGGGGGCAGTTAACAGGAAAAGATATAAAGCCCTAGAAGACAATCAGTGCCCATCAGACAGGATGATGAGGCATCCTAACAACTGCCTGGAGCATGGTAAATAAATTTGAAGAATTTCAACAATTATTAGATACCCATGACTTTCATATTACATTAATAACAGAAACCTGGTGGGAAAAGGACGGTATGTGGGGAAAAAGCATTGAGGAATGCAACCTATGCTGTAAGTCTAGGGTACATAGGAGAGGAGATGGTATAGCCATATATACAGAGGAATCACTAAATGCGAGGAGGTTATAGTCCATCTTCTTGAGAGTGTATACAAGCTACTTTTAAACAACTGGAAACTGTGGGGAGACACTAGCAAACTGCAAGAAAGCTGACTCCTGCTCACATTTGAGGGAAGTCTACCTTATTTAACTTTGAATTTTTAAACTTGGTATTGCTTTGTGTTTTGTCTTTTTATGTTGCTTGCACGCATGTGCAAGAAACATAGTGCCATCATCTGAGTTTTTGGAGGTGTGGCACCTATCTTCCAATGCAGTCAGTGTGTTTGCAGACACAGCCCATTCCCCAATCACTACTGCAGCTGTCTATGACAGCAGTTGAAAATGCAGTGGTCGTACAGTTGAAGGGTGAACTCCACTTTGAGTGAGTGGCGCTCCCCTCACACACACACGCGCATACTGCATGCTCATCGCCTTCCCCTCCCCACACTGTACGGCCGATGGGGTGCACAATCCCTGTCTGCTTCACACCCCCAAGCATCCAGGTGCCATGCGGGAGCCCACCCAGTGTGGCAAATGATGTTATGGCCGACGGGTGCACAATCCCCTGGCTCCAGCCCCCAACAGCTTCCAGCTGCCATGCTGGGAGCCCACCCCAGCGTGGCAAACGCCCCCATAGTCTTATTAAAAACCTGTAAATAACAAAAACTGTCCCTCGGCGCTTCTCCCTGGCCCCCTCCCACAACTTGCACCCACCCACTGCACAATCTGCCTCCCCACACTCCCCTCACCTCATACTTACCTCTGGACCTTGGCGCGGCGATCTTCGGTGGACCGGGAACACGTCTGCACTCTTCAAAGCCAACCGAAAACTGAGGAAATGCCGGTAAGCTGTATAATGGGATAGATAGGGTTTTTTCAACTTTGCCGCATATCTCAGGCATTTTTTGGAGTTTTGACACCAAATTTTCAACATGGGGTTTTTGGGACCCCTCCTCATGAATTCTGTCACTGTCATGGCGTTAATCGGACCCGAAGGATGATTTCATGGTCACTGCACAAAATCACCTTTCGGGACCGATTAACAAAACAACAGTGCCAGTGTTCATAAGGTGGGCTCTCTAAAGGCCTATGTTGCAAATTTGGTGAAAAAATTCCTAAAAATGACTGTTTTATGAGCGTGTATTGCACAGTTCCTACGCACGCTTGTAAGTTCGTGAATTTTCAATATTTTCACTCCAGATTTTCAACATTGTCATTTTACCACACCTCCTTATGAGCAGTACAGCTGCCATTTTTTGCATGTCGCCCAAAATGTGTTTCCGTTCAGGTAGCGCACAATGGCGCATTCAGTGTGCGCAATCAATGTTTGGGACAGATTAAGAAAATCACAGTGACACTGTTCATAAGCAGAGGTCTTAAAATGGCTATGTTGAAAATTTGGTGAAAAAATTCCCTTCGGATGTTCTATAATGTTACTAATGAAGACATTGAACAGGACTGGCCCCGATCCCTGCATCACCCCACTGGTCACCCCCTCTCCCTAGACTGCACCACATTTACCACCACTCTCTGCCTCCTGTCTGTTAGCCAATTTCTAACCCAGTTTACCACCCTTTCCCCCCATGTCCAGCCTACCCAGCAAGTTTATCAGCCTCCTATGTGGAATGGTGTCAAAGGCTTTGCTGAAATCAAGGTAAGCGTTGTCCACTGCCCCACCCTGATTCACTTCCTTTGTCACCCAGTCAAACAAATCAACCAGATTTGTCTGACATGATGTCCCCACTGTGAATCCATGTTGTCTATGGTCCTGAGCTCTGATGGCTTCTAGATACCCCACTATCCTTTCTTTAAGCAATGTCTCCATGATCTTACCCACTGCTGAGGTGAGGCTGAACGGCCCATTGTTCCCTGCCTCCTCCCTGCTGCCAGATTTGTGTAGAGAGACCACATGTGCCCTCCTCCAATTCACTTGTGTTGAATGACTCGGTGAACATGGCTGCCAGAGGTACTGCTATCTCCCCTTTGCAGTTCTCTTAATATCCTTGGGCGTATGCCATCTGGTTCCATCGCTTTGTCCACCTTTAATTTAGTGAACTCCTGCTGGATTCTTTTGCCTTTGAATGGACTATTGTCCACCTCTTCACCCGCTTGGCAACTGCTGTACTGTTGTGGCCCTTGCCCCTCCCACTCTTCTGTGAATACTGAACGGAAAGACACAGTGGATGTCTTGGGAGGAAAGCATGGAACTATCACTTCCAAATACCTAAACAGCACATACAAGCAAGCAACATTCGGCATTGACAAATGCTTGTTTTTTTTCTCCTTTGAATCAATAAAGAAATTTGCAGAACTGCAAATCTTGTGAGTTTAACTACAGAAGGATTGAAATACTGCTAAACTGGTTTCCCCTTGTGTTCTAGCTGGATTATACATCTACTAACATTTTGTGACAGGTTGCATCAAACTTGTTTGGTTACAGAGAACTATTTACTGGTGGCAGAGGATTTTTAATTTGTGAACCCTGCAGTCTGCGTATTCAGCCCAGACAGGGCCTCAGGTTGTAGAGATTGGTTCATCTCCTTATCTTCAGAGAACAGAACACAAAGCTTGTAGTGGGTCAGGGGAGGATACATCAAAGGTATTGGGCCCAACTGCTTGATTTTTCTCTAATTATGTCTTGCTGGGTATATTCTGGTAGATTGTTGTGTAGGTTGTCTTGCTGAAAGGAAGGTCAACACTCACCACAGTGGTGGGTCAGAGCTGGTAGATGATTGTTTCAGGAGGGCACAGGCTTGGGCCCACCCCTCAGGGCAAGTTCCTTTATACCAGGGTGTCTGACATCACTTCCCCAAGAGGGCAGAGGGCATACAGCTGTCATATCCTTTACCAGTCCAGCACACTGCATTGAGGGTAAGTGCATGCACACACACTAACAAAAAAAAAAATTAAAATAAACAGGAAGAAGACAGTTATGTGGGAATAGTGCAATGCAATGGCTATGGGGCAGCAGTCTTCCAGGAGACATTCTAGAGGCTTCATCGTTGCCCTATTAGCTGTCAGCTCTTTGTTTTGAGGGAGGAGGTTGCCTGTCTCCAGGCCAGATTGGACAGGAGTAGGGTAACCTCCCCCACCCAGGGAACAATGGGGCCACCACCACTGCCTCAGAGGTTGCCAAAAAGAGGAGCAGCTGGACCATAGTGGGCTCGGGGGGGTTGAGAGATGGAGAACAGAGGTGCATCCCTACAGTTGCACCTTCCACAATCCTTATGGTGTTCTGGTGGTGCATAGTTCAACTATGGAGGGACCCATGAGTGGAGACCAAGGAGGTTGCCAGGCACCACGACAAGGAAGGCTCACAGGAGAGTGGCAGGACACCACAAGAGAAGGAAGCAGCTCCTGTGGGGACTCAGTCATTAGGGATAGAACTAGGGAAAATGTGGAGAGGAGATAAGGCCTGCCTGGCTCTATAGCTCAGAGGCAGGGAAGCAAATCCTCAGTATTGCAAGAACATCTGCATAAGAGAGGGAGCTGGACATCATTGTCCACCTAGGGACATATAACTTAGCTGAGCATGGAATCAGAGCAGTGCAGGAGAGGTTTAGTGGAGTTGGGGAGGGGCCTTAGTTAAGTAGCACTCATGGTAACCTTCTCAGAGGTGCTCCCTGTTCATGGCACGGGTGAAGCTAGGGTATGATGCACCCTGCAGTTCAATAAATGATTGAAAAACTGGTGTGGAGCACAGAGTTTTGGCTTCATTGGGGACTGGAGCTCCACCTGGAGGGATACACACCTATACTGGCAAGCATCTGTTCAGAAGGGGAAGCAGGCTTCTAAGTGATAGGTTTAAATGCTTCATTGGCAGGCTTTTAAACTAGCCAAGGGGGAGGCACTGATGAGAAGCAGGGGATTTCCAGCATCCCTCCACAAAACAGGGCCATCAGCAAGGTAAACACCAAGGTAGAGAGGTTGATAGGGAGCAGGACAGGGGTAAATGGGGAAAAAGCCAAAGAAGGTAAGGGCAGGGATGGGGCTGAAAGAGGAAAGACCATAAAAAATTGAGGGTGATGAGTACCAATGCCCATAGTCTGGGTAACAATCTCCCTGGTTTAGTGGTCTTGATGGAAGGGGGCACCTTGATAGTGTGGCAGTCACAGAAACATGGTACACAAAGAACAATGACTGGGTATGCAATCTACAGGTGGGACAGGGAGGGTAAAAGAGGTGGAGGAGTAGCTCTCTATGTAAGGGGAAGGGATCAAAGCAACAAAACTGAAGGGTAAATAGGGAAGAGAGAAGTCACTGTGGGTCACCTTGGAGACACGTAATGGCACTGCAGTCCACATGGGGAGGTTTATATAGACCCCCATTCCAGGGGGAGAAAATGGACAAAGAAATGTTAGAAGGCATCCTCGGAATGGCAAAAAAAGGGGAGATTTTGTTGATGGGGGACCAGAATATGCCAGATTTTGATTGGAGCACATGTGCTGCAGCCACATCCAAAGATGTGGTAATTCACAATGCCCTGCAGGGACATGCCTCAGACATCTAGTGTTGGAATCCACTTGGGAGGGAGCAATTTTAGACATGGTGCTCTCAAATGGAGATAGTGAGAGAGGATCGTAGATTTAGAAGTGGATAGCCATCTGGGAACTAGTGACCACCAGTGTGGTTCATGATAAACACATCAATAGAGTCAAACCATACAAAGAAAAAGTACTGGACTTTAGGAGGGCTGACTTTGGAAAAATAGGTGCATGCCTAAGGAATGCACTAACAAAGGGCAGGAAGGAGGGTAGAAGAACAATGGAAGAAAATCAAAACTGCTTCACACGGCAACAGGTCGTGTGTGAAGGAAATAAATAAAACAAAACAAAATAAAACACTATAGTTCTCGAAACAGGTGGCACTAAAGGTTAGGAGAACAAGATAGCATTCAGGAAGTATAAAGAATCACAGAATGAGCTGGACAGAGAACTGTATCAGTTAAGGCAGAAGGAAGCAGGAAAGCAGTCAGAATAGTGAAGGCCCAAACCGAGGAAAGATAGCCAACTCTGTTAAGAGGGGCTAAACCTTTCATAGGTACATCAGGAGTGAAGGAAGACCAAGGGAGGGATTGCGAGGCTTAATAAAGGGGAGAGGAGGTGGGCAGAGGATGACAGTGGAAAAGCAGAGATACTGATAAATACTTTTGCTCAGTATTCACAAAAGGCTAGAGAGGAGAGTTACTTAACTAAGCAATAGAACCAATCTGGATGGGGGAATCAATAACAGTCCATCCACAGCAGAAAGGGTCCACAGAGAACTCCAAAAACTCAGGGTAAAGAAAGCAATAGGGACTGATGGGATTAACCCCAGAATTCTAAAAGAAGTAAGGGGAGACCTAGTGACACCGTGGACTACCCTTTTAAACAAATCATTGGAGGATGTTGTGGCACCTTAGGATTGGAGGAGGGCAGACATAATTCTTCTTCACAAAAGTGGCAGCAAGGCAGAGACAGGGAAAATACAGACCTGTTAGTTTAACCTCAGTGGTAGGGAAAATGATGGAATCACTACTGAAAGAAAGAATTGTTGAGTACCTGGAGGCCAGTGGGGCGCTGGACCCATGGCAGCATGGATTCACAGCAGGAAGGTCATGTCAGATGAATCTAGTAGATTTCTTTGACTGGGTGAGCAAAGTAGTAAACCATGGAGGGGCTGTAGATATGGCCTACCTTGACTTTAGCAAAGTATTTGACACAGTCCCACACAAAAGATTAATAAACAAGTTAACTATCCTGTACCAGTTGTTTGAGGCCCTCCCCCTGCAGGGAATCCACCATGTGTCTAGTTCTGGCAGATGTCCCTGTTGGCCCTGTTGGTATTGACCAATCTGTATCTGGCATGTTGAAGTCTCCCATTATCAGAACCCCCCCTTTAGCTGTCATGTTTTGTATATCTAACACACCGAAATCTGACCAATGGAAAATCATGTACACAAATGCTCGCAGTCTGGGAAATAAGATCCCAGACCTGCAGGGCAATAGTGACAGAGGCTAAACTGGACATAGTAGCCATTAACGAGACATGGTTTACCAGTAACCACACTTGGGAGACTTCAGTACCTGGCTATGTACTGTCCAGAAAAGACCGAAGTGCAAAAAAGGGGGGTGGGTGGGGTGGAGTGGCCCTTTATGTCAATGAAAATATCAAAGCTACAGAAATTCAGAATATACATAAGGAGCCAGAAGAACTGTGGGTCACCCTGGAAACAGGAAATGGGACAGCCATAAGAAATGGGATTGTGTACAGGCCTCCAGACCAGGGGGAGGACATAGACACGTTATTGTTAGAAGATATACAAAACATGACAGCTAAATGGGAGGTTCTGATAATGGGAGACTTCAACATGCCAGATACAGATTGGTCAATACCAGCAGAGACATCTCCCAGAACTAGACACATGGTGGATTCCTGAAGGAGAGGGCCTCAAACAACTGGTACAACAACCAACAAGAGACGGGCTATCCTAGATCTAGTACTGACTAACAGGAAAGGATCACAGATCTCCAGGTAGAAGGTCACCTGGGGACCAGTGACCATCACATGTATGGTTCAATTTGGCCACTAGAACAAATCATCCCATCCCATTCCAAGCAAAAATATGGGACTTCAGAGTAGCTGAATTTGATAAGATGGCCAACAGAGTTAAGCTAGCCTTGGCAAAAAGAAATACAGGTGAGGGGTACAGGCAAAATGGGCAAGCAATAAAGATGCAATACTTGAAGCAACATCCCATTGTGTTAGTGAGAAAAGGAAGTGCAAAAGAAGAAGGAAACCACTTTGGTTCTCAAACAGAGTAGCAGAAAAGGTCAGAGCCAAAAGGCTGGCATTCAGGAAATATAAGGGAATGCAGCAGGATGAAGATAGGGAGGCATACCAAAGTTCCCTAAGGGAAGCAGGGAAGGCAGTTAGGCAGGCAAAGGCCCAAACAGAGGAAACACTAGCATGAACAGTAAAAGAAGGTGACAAGACTTTCTATAGATATATTAGTGAAAGGAGAAAGTCCAGAGGGGTATTGCTAAGATCAAAGGGGATAAGGGTGTGTGTGAGGAGGAGGACCATGTAAAAGCATCTATCCTAAATAGATACTTCTGCTCTGTATTTACTGAAGAGAAGGTAGGGCTGGGCCCACAGCTCTGCACCATGAACACAAGGGGGAGGGAGGTTTGCACTAGTCCTTTCACAAAAGAAAGGGTCCTACAAGAGCTCAATAAGCTCAGGGTGGACAAGGCAATGGGACCGGATGGCATACATCCCAGGGTACTAAATGAGCTAAGGGTGGAACTAGCAGAGCCATTATCAGAACTGTTTAGTGAGTCTCTGAGCACAGGAGAGGTCCCAGAAGACAGGAGAAGGGTTTATGTGATCCTGCTCCACAAGAGTGATAGCAGGAGGAGGCAGGGAACTACAGATCAGTCAGTCTTACCTCAGTAGCGGCAAGATTATGGAGACACTCCTTAAGGAAAGGATAGTGCAACACCTGGAATCCTTAGGAGCACAGGATCCAAGACAAGTATGGGGTTTACAAAAGGAAGGTCCTGTTAAATGAATCTCATAGATTTCTTTGACTGGGTAACCAGAGTGGTGGACCAAGGGGAGCAGTTGATGTTGCCTACCTTGACTTCAGCAAAGCTTTCGATACTGTTCCACATAGAAGATTGATTAATAAACTGGGTAGGCTCAGGGTTGGTCAAAAGTTGGTCAACTGGGTGGCAAACTGGTTGACGGGCAGAAAACAGAGAGTAGTGGTAAACGGTATACAGTCAGAAGAGATGCAAGTCACAAGTGGGGTACCTGAGGGATCAGTCCTGGGGCCAGTCCTCTTCAATATCTTCATCAGTGGCATTGCAGATGGACTGGAGGGTAAGGTTTGTCTGTTTGCAGATGACACCAAGATCTGCAACGGAGTAGATAATCCAGATGGGGTGGGCAGAATGAGAAGAAATCTGGATAAACTAGCAAAATGGTCAGAAGAGTGGCAACTGGGGTTTAATGCAAATAAGTGCAAGATCATGCACATAGGGAAGAGAAACCCTGCAGCCACCTATAGGCTGGGAGGGGAGTTGCTGTCAGTCACAAGGGAAGAAAGAGACTTAGATGTCATCATCACCGATGACCTGAAATCATCCAAGCAGACCTCTAAATCAAAGTAAGTCTAGAGGATTAGGTGTTTTAGTAGGAGTATCACAAGTCGGAAGAGGAGATAATAATCCTCTTTACAAGACACTGGTTAGGCTCCATCTGGAGTACTTGTGCAGTACTGGTGGCCACACCTTCACAAGGACATTAACCTAATTGAGGCAGTCCAGAAGGGCAACCAAAATGGTGCAGAGACTGCATCAGAAAACTATGAGGACAGAGTAACTGAACTCAGTATGTATACCCTAGAGCAAAGGAGAGAGAGAGAGGTGATATGATTGAAACACCTTAAGGGCATTAACAAGGTGAAAGAGTCTAACATGTTTCAGTATAAGAAAAATAGCAGGACAAGAGGACACAGCATGAGATTAGAGGGAGGCTGATTAAGGGGTAATATGAGGAAGTTCTTTTTCACAGAAAGGGTGGTGGATGCATGGAACGGCCTACCTCAGGAAGTGGTGGATATGAGTACAGTGCAGGGCTTCAAACAGGCATGGGATAGGCATAAGGGAGCAATACAGATGCCTATGAATAGATAGGCTATTGACAGAGCAAAGGCCTATGAAACATTTATAAGGTAGAAAAAGAAATGGGCAGACTGGATGGGTCTTGCAGTCCTTATCTGCCGTCAACTTCTATGTTTCTATGAGTGAGTCCCAGGGTGATAGCCTGGGTAACACATTGGCTGACTAACAAGATGCAAAGGGTTATAGTAAATGGAGTACACTCTGAAGAAAGGGATGTTGCTAGTGGGGTACCACAGGGTTCAGTACTGGGACTGGTCCTCTTAATGTCTTTATAGGATTCATTGCAGAGGGGCTAGAAGGAAAGTTTGCCTCTTTGAGATGATACAAAAATCTGCAACAGGGCCAATGCACAAGGGGGGGTGGAAAGGATGAAAAGGGACTTGGCAAGGTTGGAGGAATGGTCAAACATACGACAGCTTAGATTCAGTGCTAAAAAGTGCAAAGTAATGCACCTGGGAAGCAAAAACCCAGGGGAAGAGTACACAATGGAGTGGAGGTGGGAGGTACTAACAAACAATAACAATAATGGGAAGGGACCTGGCGTTAGTCATATCAGATGACTTTAAGGTAGGCAGGCAATGTGAGAAGGCAGTAAGAAGGGCTAGAGGGATACTGGGATGCATAGCGAGAGGCATCACCAGTAGAAACAGGAAGTTATCCCTCTGTACAGACAGTTGGTGAGACCCCATTTGGAATACTTTGTACAGTTCTGGTGACCCCATCTCCAGAAGGACATAGTCAGGATGGAGGCGGTCCAGAGGAGGGCAACTAAAATGGTGCAGGGTCTACAACAGAAGCCACATGAACAGAGACTTAAGGAGCTTAATATGTGCACCCTTGAGGAAAGGAGGGCGAGGGGGGACATGATAGAAACTTTTAAGTACCTCAAAGGAATTATCAAAGTCCAAGATGGGAGCATCTTTGAGAGAAAAAGATGTGCAAGAACAAGGGGGCACAGTTTGGAGATAGAGGGGAGACAGCTCAGGGGCAACAAAAACTAACTAAACTAAGCTAAACATTAGAAGTGTTTTTCCCCAGAGAGGGTAGTGAATGCATGGAACTGTCTTCCTGAGGAGGTTGGGGTCAAAACAATGGGGAATTCAAGATTGCATGGGACAGACATAAGCCAATTATAGTGAAGGGTAGGAGAAGTAGACTGTTGGTTAACTAGGATCTAGAGCTTATCCATCAGGTAGGGAAATGGGCAGACTAGGTGGGCCAAGCGTCTTTATCTGCCATCAAGTCTATGTTTCTATGTGGACATGGACAATTTAGAGTTGTTATGGTTGAAATTAGCACCTCATGCATCAGCAAAAATAAAGCTAGGACAACTGTATAGGCCCCCTTGATACCTGCAGAGAATGACGTATTGTTACTAAACCTCATAGCAAACATAGACCCATCAGAAAGAATAATATTTATGAGAGATTTCAACCTTCCTGTAATTGACTTGGGGAAAACCTGATGGGCATTTCAAACACTGAGAAACAGTTCATGAATGTTTTTGATCAGGTTTGCTTAGATCAGAGAGTGCATGACAAAACAAAGGCGAGTAATACCCTGGATATTATATTAACAAACATGGGGGCACAATAAAGGAGGTAGTGGTAGACAGACAGTCCACTTGGAAGTAGCAACCACCAGTGTTCTTTAAAATTGAGGAGATACAAAATGAAGTAAAGAGTGGCACACCAAGTGTGTTCAATTTCAGTAGGGCGGATTTCACATCCATGACAGCTAGTATTGCTGTATGGAAATGGACAAAACACTGACAAAAAAATCAGTAAATGAAATGTAGGGGATTAATGATAGGGAAAATAAGAAAAGAAAAACTAACTCATATACCTAGAAAATGAAATAAAGCAAAAATAAAACAGTGCCAGGGTGGCTAAATTCAAGTTTAAAGAGATTGATAAGACAAAAGAATACATTTTATAAAGATGCCAAAGGCAGGCATCATATTGATGGAATAAAGAAGTATAGAGACATGGTCAAAAATGTAAAAAGAGGGAAATAAGAAAAGCAAAATTTGAGGATGAGATCAAGTTGGCAGCAAAGGTAAAATATAAGTATAAAAAAGGTCTGAGAAATGGAGCTTTCCGATTGGTTGTAAACATTCTATCAGCCCTATGTTAATCTTTGATTAACATACATGTACCGCCTAATCATATGCTCAACAAGGTTTAACACTATTTAAAACACATTTTTATTATAATAGCAATAAGGCACTCCTAGGGGTTATGTTAATGGTCAGTTAATCACCCTCTAGGGGCATGTACCACTCGGCTATGCCTCGTGCCACATTACACCCCTAGAAGAAGATTAACAGACCATTAACATAACCTCTGATCATGCCTTATTGCTTAATTATAAAACTGTTTTACATAAACAACAAAAAAAAGGTCCAAACAATGTTGGTCCCTTTACATGTAAGGAGTTGGATTCTACAGACAATAAAAAAGAGGCAGATATCCAGAACAAGTATTTTTGCTCAGTCTTCAATAGGAACATGACGGAACATAAAACGGGGCACAGAACCTGATGAGATAAAAAGAAATTAAAATTATTTACTGAATAGACTAAAAAAGTCAGTATAAATAAATCACTAGGGCTGGATGAAATACATCCTAGGGTCCTCCGTGAGCTTTCAGACTAACTAGCTCCACCACTTACTCATATTTTTCAGGCCTCTCTGGATTGGGGGGGGGTGGTACAGGGATGGAGGGAAGCTACAGTAGTGCCCATTTTGAAAAAAGGATCTAAAACCAAACCTGAAAACTTCAAACCAGTAAGTCTGACATCCATGATAGGTAAAATTTTAAAGGGCATACTGACAGAGAAACATAGAAGTTGATGGCAGATAAGGACTGCAAGGTCCAGTCTGCCCATGTTTTCTACTTTATGAATGTGCCATAGGCCTGTACTCTGTCAATGGCCTATTCATACTCATCTGTATTGCTCCCTTATGCCTATCCAAAGCCCTGCACTGTATTCATAGAAACATAGAAGTTGACGGCAGATAAGGACCGCAAGGCCCATCCAGTCTGCCCATTTATTTTTCTACCTTATAAATGTGCCTTTGTGCTGTCAATGGCTTATCTATTCATACTCATCTGTATTGCTCCCTTATGCCTATCCCATGTCTGTTTGAAGCCCTGCACTGTATTCATATCCACCACTTCCTGAGGTAGGCCGTTCCATGCATCCACCACCCTTTCTGTGAAAAAGAACTTCTTCACATTACCCCTTAATCGGCCTCCCTCTAATCTCATGCTGTGTCCTCTTGTCCTGCCATTTTTCTTATATTGAAACATGTAAGACTCTTTCACCTTGTTAATGCCCTTAAGGTGTTTGAATGTTTTGATCATATCACCTCACTCCCTCCTTTGCTCCAGGGTATACATATTGAGCGTCGTTAATCTGTCCTCATATGTTTTCTGATGCAGTCCCTGCACCATTTTGGTTGCCCTTCTCTGGACTGCCTCAATTAAGTTAATGTCCTTGTGAAGGTGTGGCCTCCAGTACTGCACGCAGTACTCCAGATGGGGCCTAACCAGTGTCTTTTAAAGAGAGATTATTACCTACCTCTTCTGACTTGTGATATCCCTACTAATACTCCTTAACATCCCCCTAGCCTTACCTACTGCTTTAGTGGTCTGCTTGGATGATTTCAGGTCATCAGTAATGATGATGCCCAAGTCTCTTTCTTCCCTTGTGACTGCCAGCAACTCCCCTCCCAGCCTATTGGTTTCTCTTCCCTATGTGCATGATCTTGTACTTCTTTCAATTAAACCCCAGTTGCCACTTTTCTGACCATTTTGCCAGTTTATCCAGATCTGTTCTCATTCTGCCCACCCCATCTGGATCATCCACTCTGTTGCAGATCTTGGTGTCATCTGCAAACAGACAAACCTTACCCTTATGTCTATCTGCAATTTCACTAATGAAGATATTGAAGAGGACTGGCCCCAGTACTGATCCCTGAGGTACCCCACTTGTGACTTGTGTAACCCCCACAGGTATGCCATTTCTATCTGGTAGCTCTGTCTGGTGGGCTGGGTTTGGGGAGGAATATGTCACTCGGAGTATTGGCTAGGTTTGGCTACCCTGCACAGGGGCACACAAGTAACTCCCGACAAAGGAAGCAATAACTATAATGTCCAATACCAGAAGTGGGATTCTAAAGTGTGGCTTTTATTCATACAACAGAATAAACAAAGCATAGACGGACCCCCACGGGTCTACACTCCTAGTAATGCAGATTTAAGGAGACCAATACACATCCTCATCACTTTATCCCTCAGGCTCTGAAACACACTGGGCACACAGCCCGAACTTGTACGCTGCTCTGGGTTTTCCTGGCTGCCTCCTTGCCAGCCACTTGGACACTTTCCATATAACATGGAAACATTTACTGGTGGCTCCCTAAACCACCTTTGAGCAATTCTGCTCCATCAGGGAATCTTCCTCATCAATCCCACATCTGGATACTTTCCTCAGGCACTGGCCAAGTACCTGCAAGTAAGCAACAGGTGTCCGGGAGCAAATCCATAGAGGTGAAACTGGTTACTACTGATGGGGGTCTCCCACCTCTCGCTCCCATAATTCATACCCGGCCATTTCTCTGGACTGTAACACCTCATCCTCTAAAACCTTTGCTGGGTAGATTCTTTTTAAGTGTATTTCACATTCAATCTACTGTCTTTGAATCCCATTTGTGCTGAACTTGAACATACTTAATAAGTGGCTTTATCCATTACTGTAGACCCCCCACAAAGTTAAACAGTCCAATCCCCACATCTTCCAAACTGTACTTGGCTGTCTTTTCCTGACCCCAGTGTAACAGTCCCTTTAGTTTCATCATGATTCAGGTGAAAACACATGGCCCTTTAGCAGAGTGAACTCACCCTTCAGTTGCAGGTGCCTCACAGGCGTTTTCTCCTCAAGGAACTCTTTCAGAGCTTCTGGTGCCTCAGCACGAACTTAAACCAGGCAGCTTCTTTTCTCTAGCCAGACCAGGGGGATTGCTCCTGGAAGCAGGCTGATTCCTTCCCCCCATCCCCGCAGGGATGGGGCCCTGAACCACTGAAAGTGGTCTCCACCTCTTCAAAAGTGCTGTTACTGTGTTCCTCTTCAGGTGAGAACACACACCTACAAAACAAAAGGTAGCTCTTTGACAGAGCTTAGAGCTCTGAGGGCCTGCTCTCAGCAGAGCACCTCTTTCAGCCTGCACACACTCTTCTGAACTCTACAGACTCCCTTCAAAAAATCCCCAATGTTCTACTGTAACCTCCAACTGCAACATTCCAGTGTGGCTTATGCAGCTGCAACAGTTCTAAATTATGTCATCCCTCAGTCTCAGCTGAGACAGAGTGAGACAGTGTGAAATCCATTTAACTGGAGTTTCACAAGCTGCCTTCCCTGCCTACCACGAGGTCTTACTGGGATTCTAGTAACCCTGGGAACAGGGGGGTTACACTCACCCTGGGCCAGGAAAATGACTGTCCGCAGTCATTAGTCACCCGACCTAGGCCATCCTACCCTATGTGTTACCTACGGAGAGGGGTGATCAGGCACCCTCCTACCATGTGCTAGGTACAGGCAGAAAACACTAAGGGCCTAGAGGCCTTCGGCTGACGTTTCAGCCTCTACTCTACCCGCTGACTATGGGTACCTAGTGGATCCGGTAGAATTGTCCAGAGCATAGCCCTAATAGATCAGTACTGCAACCCCTACTGCAGGTCAGGGCCACAGCCTGTCTATCCCCCCCAGCTCTTTAGGGAAAATCTGTCTTCCTCTAACTTAGAATTCCCAAAACAGAACAAACAGTGGACCTCCTGACCCTGGACACCATGCAGCACACACCAGGAGTTAATACCATACACTGTGCATCACTCCCACACTCCTCCACAACCATACCTGTGGAAGGAAATGTTACGAAGAGTAACAACAACAACAACAACAGTACTTTAAACACTACACTCTGAAGTACTACTGAGGAACTCCACTGAGTCCCTCCTCCTCTTCTTGTCTTCTCTTCTATCTTCTTCAGGAACACCTGCAAGAAAAAGAAAGACAACACACACTCTTAATCTGCATAAATAGTCTATCTAAACCCCTACCATCAAAACACTGGAGATTTTTTTTAGAAAAGTAGAAAAAAAAAGTATAAACATTAGGAAACAGTAGAAAACAATGACATTATTTACAATACACAATATTTGGGGGGTGGAGTGCCCTAAAAGTCCCATCTAGTGACCACAGTGCCTGAAGGCAAGTCCATTAAAGAGTCTTTCCTGGGCCGGAGCCCAGTGAAGCACAGTTCTAGCCGGCCAAAGTCCAGAAGGGAGAGTCTTTGAGGACAGTTCAAACATCTGAGTCTGGCCGGCCAGCTGGCAGCAGCAGTGGATTTCCGCTGCAGCCTGGCGACCTGGGTTCAGGAATGGACCCAGTCATGGAGGGCTGGCAGGGGAGAAGGATTGGCGTCCTATGAATGCTCTCCTTCTCCGGGGGAGAGGTCGAGGCAGCAGCGGGCGATGGGGACCCTGGCGGAGGCTGGGGGGCACACGCTGCAACATCAGGAGGAGGTGGGGTGACGCTGGCGCTATTGCATCCCCGCCTCCGGGAGGGAGGAAAACTGAGGAGGAAAAAGAGAGGGGAGGTCCTCCGTCTAGGTGAAGCCTCCCAGAGGCTTCAATGCACCTCGCCCTGCTCCCAGCCAGATATTGGTTCCTGACACTGGAGTTGAGGGGTCTGGTGTGGTGGCCCCGCCCTCGAGGCCGGGGGTGACCGGGAGGGACGGCAAATGGGCAGGTGGTGGAAGCTCCGGGGGCCGTGACCAGGCTGAAGGAGGACAGAGGACCCCCACAAAAAAAAAAAATCTGGAGTCTGCTAGTGTAGGGTGTGTACTGCAATGTCATAAGAATAGAAAAGTCTTGACTTACTAGTCCCTTGTAGAATGAAAATGGCACCACACCTGGTCCTCAGCCGAAGACTCCCTGGCAGCATTCTTTCGATACAGCTGGGTGGACATCTTCTGGGAAATGACAGGAGAGCACATCTGGAAACTGCTGGGCTAATGTCATCTCTGGAGATGGAACCTTGGAACAGGAACAAAAAGGAAAACAGCTGGTCTGAAGTCATCCAATACCCAGGCAATGAATCAGGATACAGCTGGGCTGGTGTTCTCTCTGGATCTGAAGTCATCTGGTGGGCCAGTCAATGGAATCTGGAAAGTCAGTACACTGTAGAACTGATGAATGTGGGGCACCTGAGTCCTGGACGTCCAGACTGGTGGAACAACACAGGTACGGCAACAGCTGGAGTGATAGCACTGGCTACCAGTGCTCTGCTTTCCATTTAGTAGGCATGGGCACATTTGCAGGAAGGTCTTTGCATTGTGGCCAATAGCACAACGGGTCAGGCGCTTGAATTATTACCCTATCTGGGTGCTCATAATTCACACTGTGAAAGGTTTCATGTCCCCTCCATCCACAATTTGAACAGTGTACATAAACAGTGTCCTTACTCTTTTCCACTGGCTGTATTTTTTGTGAAACATTCTGTTCTTGACATGCTTGTTTGCACCAGAATGCACATATTTCATTGCTTCTTCCCTAATCTAGGATTTCCTGCTTTTTTCAATCTCCTCCCAGACTCTCCGAGGAAAGGTAGTAAAGGACATCTCATAGATTTCATTTGCCTTCCTACGAACCAGTCTTTCCTCTTTACTAGCTTTGGTCAACCTGAGACCTCTGGCCTGGCTTGGGGGCGGCCAGTCCTGGTTCTGCCAGCTACGCATTCTTAACGACACAAAAAATGGATCCCTGGCTTCTTCTTGCACAGCCAGGGCAGTGGAATCACCATTCTCTTCTATGCGTTCCTCTGAGGCAAGAGCTTGAGGCTGTGTACCAGTTCCTTTTTCACAAGGCCACATAGGTTCCCACTCTTCTTCTTCCTCACTGAGAATCTGTGCCCAGGAGTGAGCAGTCATCCTCACTCCTGAGACTGTCCACTTTTCACTGGGTGCGGAGGTCAAAACCTCCCATTCAAAGGCCTCCCTCATCTCGTCTTCACCTATGAGACTTGGGCTAGGCCCCTCTCTCCAAGGGTCTACTGATGCTCTTCCTGAAATGTATCTTTGTGACTCAGACTCTGAAACATCAGCACATTGTTCTGTCTGTAAATCTGCACCCTCTTGCTTTGTGCCACACACTGAGGGGCCTTCTCCAACAGGCTCTGCCTGGTGCTGTGTGCTGCCAACTGCAGATTCTTGTTCTTTTGTCCATGTGGGAGCCAAATGAATCTTGGGCGGTTTAAACAAACCATATTTTTCTAGGCACCCAGAACAGTGAGGTACCATGAAGATGTCCCTTCCAGCATTTAAGCACATCACACATACTCGGACTGGATATCTAGGGAATGCCACATGAAGAGGCAGTTGTCCCCTGTAGTAACATCTCTCAATGTCCCTTAACGTGCTTACTGCTATCACAACCGGGCATGATCCGGTGGCGGGCTGGTCCTGAAGCCATGGCTGCAGAGACAAAACAAATGATGTTCACTGTTATTTCAAGTCCCACATCACTGAAAACTTTCTTTCTCTTTCAAAATGGCTCCTCTGCGCTGTGTTTACATTACTACCCCACCCTGAAATGGCGGCAGCACTCCCTACGCATCAGCATTCTGTAATTGGGTCAAGCCACTGCGCATCCGATTTACACACTCTACTGATAACTTTGCTCAAACTACACAAACTTGCACTGTTCTTTTTCCTGGCACATTTATATGCTTTACCACAGACTTTTTACTCGCTGAAGACATTGCTGTAGCTTACAGTCCCTTAAAGCCTCAGTATTTCATAGCACAGGATTGCCTGTATTTCTTGCTGCATATCTGATACAACTCACAGTCTCTCACATGGCTTTGAAAATTATACTGATGCTGAACCTATAATTATGCTCGCAGTCGATTGCTTAGAATGCTTACTTTTGCTGGTAAAACTTAACACAGTCCTTCTTTGCAAAGCGATTACACTGCTACACACAGATTCAGCTAGCTTTTGGCTGAAATTACACAGTTTGAGCAATTATTTCTGTTGGTACTCACTGTTATCAGTAGCTGTTTGCTGCGACGGAAAAACTGCCTGCAGCCAGTCTTGGAGGCCTCTGGAAAGAAGCGGGTTGGCAGTCCTGCCGATCGTCCCTCTGAACACCACACTCACAGTCCAGTCGATCGAAATGCGGGTTGAGCCTGAATTTAAACAGAAATGTCAGTTTTTAAACTTTTTACAGTGCTTTCAGTCACCGTGACGCTCCTCCTGGTAAGCCAGTTCACACACTCCACTCACTCTCTCTCTTGAATGCTGTGCAGTCGCTCTAGAGCTGGCTTGGGGGCGGGACTGATTGCAGTCTACCAATCACTCGACGCCATGCAAATGAGCCTCTTTTCCTCTCGCGCCCTTCTCCTCACAGCGATTGTCGAGCAGGCAAATTTAAACTGCAAAACCACACTTTTTTTTTTTATTTATTTTTTTTACTCGAGTCCACGGCGGGAGCCCATTTCAACCATTTTTCATGGCCATTAAGCAAAACTAGTCTCTCAGTTCACACAGAAAGCATTTCCAACATCTAGGGCACAATTTTCCTTTTGCTACCCACAGTTTTCCACACTTTTCTTTGTCACAAACAGTTTTAAAAGCTGGCAAACACTGTAGTTTGATGCAGGACAAGGGCATACACTCTCAGGCTTTACTGCTCCTTGGTAAACAGTTGGCATTTTAATAGCAGCACATGGATAACAGCACACAGCGGCACATTAGTTAACATTGCTTCAGCTTTTTGGGCTACCCATTGCCAGATAATCAAAATGCAAGCCATTGTCCGAGCGACCTTTCTTACATTCCTCCCTAAATTCCAAACCCAAATCTTCAGCGGTGCCTCCATTTTTGTAACACCCACCCAGGTATGCCATTTCTATCTGGCAGCTCTACCTGGTGGGCTGAGTTCGGGGAGGAATATGTCACTCAGCACATTGGCTAGCTTTGGTTATTCTGCACAGGGGCACCCAAGTAACTCCGGACAAAGGAAGCAATAACTATAATGTCCAATACCAGAAGTGGGATTGTAAAGTGTGGCTTTTATTCACATACAACAGAATAAACAAAGCATGGATGGACCCCCACGGGTCTACACACCTGGTAATGCAGATTTAAGGAGACCAATACACATCCTCATCACTTTAGCCCTCAGGTTCTGAAACACACTGGGCACACAGCCTGAACTTGTACGCTGCTCTGGGTTTTCCTGGCTTGGCTCCCTTGCCAGCCACTTGGACACTTTCCATATAGCATGGAAACATTTACTGGTGGCTCCCTAAACCACCTTTGAGCAATTCTGCTCAGTCAGGGCATCTTCCTCATCAATCCTACATCTGGGTACTTTCCTCAGGCACTGGCCAAGTACCTGAGAGAAAGCAACAGGTGTCCGAGAACAAATCTGTAGAGGTGAAATTGGTTACTACTGATGGGGGGGTCTCCCACCTCTCGCTCCCATAATTCATACCCGGCCATTTCTCTGGACTGTAACACCTCATCCTTTAAAACCTTTGCTAGGTAGATTCTTTTTAAATGTATTTCACATTCAGTCTTCTGTCTTTGCATCCCATTTGTGCTGAACTTGAACATAATTAATAAGTGGCTTTGTCCATTACACTAGACCCCCCCCACAAAGTTAAGCAGTCCAATCCCCACATCTTCCAAACTGTACTTGGCTGTCTTTTCCTGACCCCACAGTAACAGTCCCTTTAGTTTCATCTTGATTCAGGTGAAAACACATGGCCCTTTAGCAGAGTGAACTCACCCTCGGTTGCAGGTGCCCCACAGGCGCTTCCTCCTCAATGAACTCTTTCAGAGCTTCTGGTGCCTTAGCATGAACTTAAACCAGGCAGCTTCTTTTCCTAGCCAGACCAGGGATTGCCCTGGAAGCAGGCTGATTCCTTGAACCACTGAAAGTGGTCTCCACCACTTCAAAAGTGCTCTTACTGTGTTCCTCTTCAGGTGAGAACACACACCTACAAAACCAAAGGTAGATATTTGACAGAGTTTAGAGCTCTGAGGGCCTGCTCTCAGCAGAACACCTCTTTCAGCCTGCCCACACTCTGCTGAACTCTACAGACTCCCTTCAAAACATCCCCAGCGTTCTACTCTAACCTCCAACTATAACATTCCAGTGTGGCTTATGCTGCTGCAACAGTTCTAAATGATGTCATCCCTCAGTCTCAGCTGAGACTGAGAACAGAGTGAGACAGTGTGAAATCCATTTAACTGGAGTTTCATAAGCTGCCTTCCCTGCCTACCACTAGGTCTTACTGGGATTCTAGAAACCCTGGAAACAGGGGGGTTACACTTGCATCTCTTCTGCCTGTATACCGTTTACCACCACTCTCTGTTTTTTGCCCGTCAACCAGTTTGCCACCCAGTTGACCAACTTCTGACCCACCCCAAGCCTACCCAGCTTATTAATCAATCTTCTATGTGGAACAGTATCGAAAGCTTTGCTGAAGTCAAGGTAGTCAACATCAGCTGCTCCCCCTTGGTCCACCACTCTGGTTACCCAGTCAAAGAAATCTATAAGATTAGCTTGACAGGATCTTCCTTTTGTAAACCCATGCTGTCTTGGATTCTGTGCACCTATGGATTCCAGGTGTTGCACAATCCTTTCCTTAAGGAGTGCCTCCATAATCTTGCCCACTACTGAGGTAAGACTGACTGGTCTGTAGTTCCCTGCCTCCTCCCTTCTACCACTCTTGTGGAGCGGAACCACATGAGCCCTTCTCCAGTCTTCTGGGACCTCTCCTGTGCACAGTGACTCACTAAACAGTTCTGACAATGGTGCTGCTAGTTCCACCCTTAGCTCCTTTAGTATCCTGGGATGTATGCCATCAGGTCCCATTGCCTTGTCCACCCTGAGCTTATTGAGCTCTTATAGGACCCATTATTTTGTGAAGGGACTAGTGCTCACCTCCCTCCCCCCTATGTCCATGGTGCTGAGCTGTGGGCCCTGCCCTACTGTCTCTTCAGTAAATACTGAGCAGAAGTATCTATTAGGATAGATGCTTTTACATGGTCCTTCTCCTCCTCACACACCCCCTTATCTCCTTTGATCTCAGCAATACCCCCTCTAGACTTTCTCCTTTCACTAATGTATCTATAGAAAGTCTTGTCACCTTTTTTTACTGTTTGTGCTAGTGTTTCCTTGATTTTGGCCTTTGCCTGCCTTACTGCCTTCCCTGCTCTCCTCAGGGAACTTTGGTATGCCTCCCTATCTTCATCCTTCTGTGTTCCCTTATATTTACTGAAGGCTGGCCTTTTGGCTCTAACCTTTTCTGCTACTGTTCTTGAGAACCATAGTGGTTTCCTTCTTCTTTTGCACTTCCTTTTCTCTCTAACACAATGGGATGTTGCTTCAAGTATCACATCCTTAATGCTTGCCCACTTTGCCTGTACCCCCTCACCTGTATTTCTTTTTGCCAGGGCTAACTTAACTCTGTTTGCCATCTTATCAAAGTCAGCTATTCTGAAGTCCCATATTTTTGCTTTGGAATGGGATGATTTAATTGTAGTGGTCAAACTGAACCATACCATGTGATGGTCACTGGCCCCAGGTATATACTCTATATTCATATCCACCACTTCCTGAGGTAGGCCATTCCATGCATCTACCGCCACTTCTCGAAAAGAAACTTCCTCATTTTCCCCTTAATCGGCCTCTCTCTAATCTTATGCTGTGTCATCTTGTCCTACTATTTTTCTTATATTAAAACATGTTACATAGAAACATAGACCTTGACGGCAGATAAGGACTGCTTGGCTCACCTAGTCTGCTCATTTCCCTGCCTACAAGATAAGCTACAAATTCTAGTTAACCAACAGCCTATTTCTTCTTACCCCATAAGAATTGTCTTATGTCTGTCCCATGCATCTTTGAATTCTCCCACAGTTTTAGACCCTGCAACCTCCTCAGGAAGGCTGTTTCATGCATCCAACACCCTCTCTATGAAAAAATACTTCCTTACATTGCCCCAGAGCCGTCACCTCTCTATCTTCAAATTGTGTCCCCTTGTTCTTGCACATCTCTTTTTCTGAAAGATGCTACCCTCTTGGACTTTGTTGATTCCACTGAGGTACTTAATGGTTTCTATCATGTCCCCCCTCTCTCCCTTTCCTCAGGGGTACACATTAAGCTCCTTTGGTCTCTCCTCATATGGCTTCTCTTGCAGACCCTGCACTATTTTAGTTGCCTCTTCTGGACTGCCTCCATCTTGCCTATGTCCTTGTGGAGATGGTGTCTCCAGAACTGGATGCAGTACTCCAGACGGGGTCTCACCAACTGTCTGTACAGAGGGATAACAACTTCCTGTTTTCTGCTGGTGATGCCTCTCCCTATATGTCCCAGTATCCACCCAGCCCTCCCTACTGCCTTCTCACATTGCTTGCCAACCTTTAGGTCATCTAATATGATTACTCCCAGGTCCCTGTCCATTTTTGTTATTCTTACTACCTCCCCCCTATTGTGTCATCTTCCCCTGGGTTTTTGTTTCCCAGGTACATTACTTTGCACTGCTTTGCACTGAATCCAAGCTGCCATACTTCTGACCATTCCTCCAACCTTGACAAGTCCCTTCTCATCTGTTCCCTGCCTCCTTTATCAACCATGACCTTCCGCTGTGAACCCATGATGCCTTGGGTCCTGTGCCCCACTGGCATCTAGGTACTCAACAGTTCTTTCTTTCAGAAGCAATTCCATCACTTTCCCTACCACAGAGGTCAAACTGACAGGTCTGTAGTTTCCTGCCTCTGTCTTGCTCCCACTTTTGTGAAGGGGAATCACATCCAACTTCTTCCAGTCCTCAGGTACTACACCATCCTTCCATGATTTGCTAAAAAGGGTAGTCAGTGGTGTCACTAGTTCTATCCTTAATTCTTTTAGAATTCTGTGGTGAATCCAGTCAGGCCCCATTGCTTTGTCCACCTTCAGTTTTAGGAGTTCTTTCAGAACCCTTTCTTCTGTGAAAGGACTTGGATCGACCCCCCCCGTCCAGAGTGCTTCTGTTAACTGGATTAGGTACCTCCCCTCCTCCTCTTTTGTGAATACTGAGCAGAAGTATTCGTTCAATATCCCTGCTTTTTTACTCTCCTCTCTGCCCACTCATCGTCCATTCTATTCAGCCTCACTATCTCTCCCTTTGTCTTTCTATGCTCCATAATGTACGTATAAAAGGTTTTATCCCCCTTCCTAACCAAGTTGGCTATCTTTTCCTCAGTCTGGGTCTTTGCTAATCTGACTACCCTCCCTGCTTCCTTCTGACTTAACTGGTACAATTCTCTGTCCTGCTCCTTCTGTGTTTCCTTATACTTCCTAAATGCTATCTTTTTCTCCCTTACCTTCCCCGCCACCTCTTTGGAAAACCATAGTGGCTTTTTCTTTCATTTTGATTTGTTTGTTTGCTTCACACAAAGGCTTGTTGCCTCTGTGATGGCAGTTTTGATGTTTCCCCATTGTTGCTGCACCCCTCCTTCTAGCCTGTTTGCTACTGCTTTTCTAAAGCACTCTTCCCATCTTGCCAAAGTCAGCCCTCCTGAAGTCCAGTACCCTCACTTTTGTATGGCTTGACTCTGTAGCTGAGTTTATCATGAACCACACTGTTTGGTGGTCACTTGTTCTCAGATGGCTACCCACTTCTAGATCTGAAATCCTCCCCCGTCTCCATTTGAGAGTACAAGGTCTAAGTCATCACTCATGAGCGAGTTCCAAAACTAGC
The DNA here is from genome assembly GCA_016271365.2 of Neoceratodus forsteri. Taxonomy (NCBI): domain Eukaryota; kingdom Metazoa; phylum Chordata; order Ceratodontiformes; family Ceratodontidae; genus Neoceratodus; species Neoceratodus forsteri. The sequence continues at coordinate 12,575,443 of JADMNL010000038.1, read as the reverse complement.
TGTCTAAGGCATGACCCCTGGAGGGCCTCAAGAATGGCCCTGCTCTTGGATGTGGCTGCAGCAAATGTGCTTCAGTTAACATCTCACATATTCAGGTCCCCAATCAACAGTATCTCCCTTTCTCTACCCTCCTAAGGATGCCTTCTATCATATTCTTGTCCATTCCCTCGCCCTGAGATGCGGGTCTGTACGCAACCCCTATGCGGATTGTGGTGCCATTTCCAGTCTCTAAGGTGACCCACATTGCCTCCTCTCCTCCCTGTTTACTCTTTTGTTCTGTTGCTTTTGTCCTTTCCCTTACGTAGACAGCTACTCCTCCCCCTCTTCTCCTCCCCTTCCTGTCGCTCCTGTAGGCTGAGTACCCTGGTATGTTAACATCCCAGTTATGGTTCTCTGTGTACCATGTTTCTGTGACTGCTATGATATGCAGGCAACCCTCTTCTATCAAGGCCACCAGTTCAGGGAGCTTGTTGCCCAGACTATGGGCATTTGTACTCATTACCCTCCATTTGTTGCTGGCCTTATCCCTTTTTGCCCCATCCCTGTCCTTATTGCTCTGGTCATTTTCTGAATTTACCCTACCCTTCTTATCGACATCTCTATCTTGGTGTTTACCTCACTTACTACCTGATTTTTCTTTGAGGGGGGCTAGAATTTCCCTGCTCCTTTCCAGTGGCTGTCTTTTCCTCAGTTTGGGCCTTTGTTATTCTGACTTCCCTCCCTGTTAGACACTTTCACATTGTTAATGCCCTCAAGATGTTTGAATGTTTCAATCATATCACCTCTCTCCCTTCTTTGCACTAGGGTATTCATTTTGAGCTCCGTTAATCTGTCCTCATATGTTTTCTGATGCAGTCCCTGCACCATGTTGGCTGCCCTTCTCTGGACTGCCTCCATTTTGTTAATGTCCTTGTGCAGGTGCGGCCTCCACTACTGCATACAGTACTCCAGAAGGGGCCTAACCAGTGTCTTGTAAAGAGGGATTATTACCTCCCTCTTATGAGTTGTGATACTTCTACTGATACACCTCAACATCCCTCTAGCCTCACCTACTGCTTTAGTTGTCTACTTTGATGATTTCAGGTCATCTGTGATGATGATGCCCAAGCCTCTTTCTTCCCTTGTGATTGCCAGCAACTCTCCTCCCAACCTATAGGTGGCTTCAGGGTTTCTCTTCCCTATGTGCATGATCTTGCTCTTCTTTGCGTTAAACCCCATTTGCCAATCTTTTGATCATTTTGCTAGTTTATCCAGATTTCTTCTCATTCTGCCCACCCCATCTGGATAATCTACTCTGTTGCAGATCTTGGCGTCATGTGCAAACAGACATACCTTACCCTCAGTTCATCTGCAGTGTCACTGATGAAGATATTGGAAGGACTGACTCCAGAACTGATCCCTGAGGTACCCTACTTGTGACTTGCATCTTTTCTGACTGTATACCATTTACCACCACTCTCTGCTTCCTACTGGCCAACCAGTTTGCCATCCAGTTGACCAACATCTCACCCACCCTGAGCCTCGCGAGCTTATTAATCAGTCTTCTGTGTGGAACAGTAGCAAAGCTTTGCTGAAGTCAAGCTAGGCAACATCAGCTGCTCCCCCTTGGTCCACCACTTTGGTTACCCAGTCAAAGAAATATATGGGATTAGTTTGACAAGACCTTCCTTTTGTAAACCCATGCTGTCTTGGATCCTGTGCTCCAATGGCTTCCAGGTATGGCACTATCTTTTCCTTAAGGAGTGCCTCCATAATCTTATTCACTACTGAGGTAAGACTGACTGGTCTATACTTCTCCACCTCCTCCTTGCTACCACTCTTGTGGAGCAGGATCACATGAGCCATTCTCCAGTCTTCTGGGACCTCTCCTGTGCTCAGAGACTCACAAAACATTTCTGATAATGGTTTTGCTAGTTCCACCATAGCTTCTTTAGTTCCCTGGGATGTATGTCATCAGGTCCAATGCCTTGTCCACCCTGAGCTTAGTGAACTTTGGTAGGACCTTTCTTTTGTGAAGGGACTACTGCACACCTCCTTCCCCATGTGTCCCTTGGTAATGAGTTCTGGGCCCTGCCGTACCTTCTCCTCAGTAAATACTCAGCAGAAGTATCTATTTAGGATAGATGCTTTTCCTTGGTCCTCCTCACACTCCCTCTTATCCCCTTTTATCTTAGCAATACCCCCTCTGGACTTTCTCCTTTCACTAATGTATCTATAGAAAGTCTCATCCCCTTCTTGTACTGTCCGTGCTAGTGTTTCCTTGGTTTGGGCCTTTGCCTGCCTTACTGCCTTCACTGCTTCAATAAGGGATGTTTGGTATGGCTTCCTGTCTTCATCTCGCTGTGTTCCCTTATATTTCTTGAGGCCAACCTTTTGACTCTGACCTTTTCTCCTACTGTTTTTGAGAACCAGAGTGGTTTCCTTCTTCTTTTGCTCTTGCCTTTCTCTCTAACACAGTGGGATGCTGCTTGAAGTATTGCATCCTTAATGCTTGCCCACTTTGCCTGTACCACCTCACCTGTATTTCTTCTTGCCAGGGCTAGCTTAACTCTGAGCAGATACCAGTACATCTGGAAGTGTCTGATCTGGAAGATCCAGTTCAGCATAGACTGAAAAAATCCAGATCATGTCAAACAAATTTGCTTGTGTTTTATGAGAATGCAAGTGCAGCACTGGATGATGGTAATTCAGTCATTATAGTCTTTTTGGACTTCTCAGAGGCATTCAACAAACTACCACATGTAAAGTTACTGAATCCTCAAGGGACATAAAACTGGGCATAAATATGGTAAACTGGATAGAGGCATGGTTAGGAAAGAGAAGACAGAGGGTATCAATAAATAGTGCTGCCTGAGTGGGCTCAGGTGACCAGTGGAATCCCCCAGGTCTCAGTGCTGGGACCCTGTCTCATCAGTATTTATGTAACATCACTGAAGATTGACCATCAGAACATATGACCAACGAAAGTTGTTGATGATTGTAGATTAGGAGCTATCATAAACAACAAAAATGATAGTATAATACTACAAGAGGCCCTTGAAAACATCCACAGATGGATAGTCACAAACAAATTAGAGCTTAAAATGGGGAAATATACAGTTATGCATATGGGGAAGCACAATAGAAAGTCCAGCTACCAAACCTAAGACTTGCTGAAACAACTGAGGAAAGGGACTTAGGAGTTACAATTAGTGCAGATTTGCAATTTAGTTCACACTGTGATAAAATAAGGCAAATCAAACTTTGAACTGTATATTAGACACATTAGTAGTAGAGACAGCAGGGCTCTAATGCCGCTCTTTGGAGCCATGATGAGATCAAACCTGGAATACTGTGGACAGGTATTGGCACCCTATAAAAAGGGGGACATATAAAAACTAGAAGATATTCAGAGACGGGCTACAAGATCAGTTAAAGGACTGAACAAATTTTCATATGAAGAGACACCAGATAGACTTGATCTATGTACCCTGCATTATAGAAGAACAAGAGGAGATATGATCATGCTATACTGGATAGATGACTATGGGAAGAACTGTGCCTGTCCTTGAAAAATTACAGGTACGAACCAAGAGTGCATCCACTAAGATTAAGAAGAAATAAATGGAATCTTCTGAAGTGGAAACATTGGTTTAGCCAGAGAGTGGTTCCTTGTGGAACAGACTTCCATTAAGTAGTGACAAGTGAGAGTATGGATACCTTCAAAAAAGATTTGATGAGTTCTATAACAACCCACAAAAGTACTTGTCTAGAAAACAAAAACAGAACAAAGAAAACTAATAGGCAAGCATTAAGGATGAAAGTCTATCTAGTGTGTACATACTTATGATGCCTATGAATAAGTAATACCTCACCCCCCTGAAAGATGTATCCCCCTCCCAGTTTAATTTGCAGAAGTCCACAGTCTCCAGATTTGGGGATGGTGCACAGCTGCATTTAGTGAGAAAGTGCAGTGCCGCACCGCTTGGCCCACTATATTTGTATTGAGGGCAGTGGTGCGTTGCCACTTTCTCACTAAAGGACTCACGTACCAGCCATCATGTTTGGAGATCATGGACATCTGCAAATTAAATAGTAAGTTAGCACTGGAAAAAATATTATTTTATGTTAGAAAAGCCCAACCAGAGAGTAAAGCTTTGGGGTGGGGTGTTACTTATTAGGACAGCTTTCCTTAATAGTTGGTGGAACATCATGAAGGATCTCTACCCAAGAAAGGCCATCCTCAGTGCGGTTAAAATGCCTTCGAAGCCCCTGACCCTCTCAAGCAACTCCTCCACCGCCTAAAGCCCTTGCCTCCCCATGTAAGCTACTCCTCCTCCTGCTAGAATGCTGGACAATGAGGCCTTCATCCATCACATTTTTAAATAATTTAAGATGTGAAATGAAATATTATGCACTTGACGTCAGTATTACTTTGTATTTATTTATATTATATGTTTGTGTAAATTGTGTGAGTCTTTATTTGTATCTATAATTTTTGCACTTTGGACCTCCTTGAAAAAGAATCTTGTGACTCAGTGGAGTATTATCCTGTTCATATTGTTATATGAATAAACTTTTACCATACCGTCACAGTCGGAGATCAGCTTCCTCCTCCAGGTACTGACACCCCTCACATAGCCGTATGGCTAGGTGCTCATACACTAGGTCTGCCTCACAAGATTCCTCTAGAGGGAGGAGTTCTTCTTACTCAAGGTCCTCAGAGGAAAGTTTTTTCCTCCATCTTGATCAGATGTCCAGAAGGCTTCCGCAAGGTCACCCTTGTTTGACCCATCCTTCATGGACGTTATGTGCCATATTCAGTTTCTGAATGAATGGGACATGGAGGATCTAGATCCTAAAAGATGCAGGCTTGACACCTTTCTGGGCATGAGTGGCCCAAAGCCCTTGGTGGTACCTCCTAGTTCTTCCTTCCAAGATGTCATCAAGTTCACATGAAGGCACCTTTGTCAGTGGGTGCCATCTCTAAGAAGAGCAGGCAGGCTGTACAGGACACCCAAAAATGAACTCTTTATGGGTCAGAACCCTAAGGCAGACTTCATGGTCCTCATGTCAGCACACAGGTGGACCAAACAACCTAAAGACATGAGCTCACAGCCCCCAGACAAGGAATCTAACAGGCTGGACCAATTTGGTCCAACAGGTTATGCATCAGCCACATGCACCTTTTGGTCTTTAAACTTTCTGGCTCATATGATGGAATATCAGAAGCCACTGTGGCACTTTGGAGCTAGCCCAGATGTAGCCATACTAACCTCAAATGACTGAAATTGTTGGATATCCTTAAGTCCAGCCTGGAGATAGAAAAACATGTGTCACAGTCTTCTAATGATTCAGTGGACACAGTCACTTGGGCTATGTCCACTGGAGTATGAATTAGGTGATATTTTTGGCTTAAAGTATCAGGTTTCAGGCAGGACTTCCAGGAGGCCATCCTGGAGGCTCCTTTCCAAGGGTCTGTTCTTTTCTGAGAAGACTCTGAGAAAATTATCATGGACCTGCAAGACTTGGGCAAGTCCATGCAGTCTGTGCACCAAATGTGCAGGTCAGAGAATTTCTTGACTAAAAAGAAATCTTTTCATTGCCTGGCCAGCCAAAAGGCAAGAAGGCAACAGTTCACTGGCCCTTTCAAATGACAAGCCTCTACTCAACCCTCTGAGACATCAGGACCTAGGAGTGTGAAATCCTTCCAGGTCTTCTTGCCAGCACCTGGAACCTCTGCTTGACTCTTTGCCAGACACCCCTTCTCCAACAGAGTCAGGTTGGGAAGTGGTGGGGGTTTGGCTCTTCTTTCACAAATTTTGTCATATTACACCTGTATTGCATGAATTGCACTGGCTGCCTGTCAGGTGGAGAATACTCTTCAAGTTGGGTCTTCTCACCTATAAGGCCCTACATGGGCAGGGCCCTGGTTACCTGTCAGTACTCCTGGTACCTTCTTCCTCTACCCGCCATCTCTGCTCTTCTAGTGGTGGCTTCCTGACTGTTCCTAGAGCAAGTTTAAAATCTGCAGGTGACCGAGCTTTTAGTGTTGCCGCTCCCGCTCTTTGGAACTCTTTACCAACTGTAGTCAGGGAGGCCCCCACTATAACTGCCTTTAAAGCCCATCTGAAGACATTCCTATTTCTGCAAGCATTTGGAGTTTAATGTTGATTATTTTGTATGTATTATTTTAACTTAAATATTTATGTGGTATGCAATGTTATAAAATCTGTACGGTGCCCAGAGCCTCTGGGATTGGGTGTCTTTTAAATAAATTTGCCTTTGCCTTACTGTAGATGGGTAGACCAGTATCACGTCAGACACATGTGTCTTTCAGATTGTAGAGAAGGGACACAGATTGGAGTTTTCCAGATTCAGACAATCCTTGGGTCCCCTCACACCACTCCCCATCCCATGCAGCTCTCATTTCCAAGGAAATTTGGGCACTCATGGAATAACTGGTCAGAGAACCGGTACCCACGTCACAGAGGGGAAGGGGTTCAATTTCCACTTCTTCTTGATCCCCAAGACAGGAGATCTCCACTCCATCCTATACCTGAGCCACCAGAACCACTGCATAGAATATAAGAGATTCAGGTGGGTTACATTACCAAACCTGATCCCCATGCTGTGTCAAGGGTTTTGGCTTTGTTCCCTGGATATGCAGGATGCCTGCCTGCATATCCTGGTTCTCCCCGTACACAGAAGATTCCTCAGGTTTACTTTCCAGGGAGTGCACCACCAGTTCTGGGCATTCCCTTTGGATATTTGTTGACTGCACAGGTGTACACAAAATACATCACAGTGGTGGCCATGGCCCTACATCATCAGAGCCATTTCATCTACCCATACCTTGATGATTAGCTCCTGAATGTCCCATCTGGGGCTCAGCTTCTGTCCACCTTGTCAGACATCTTTATGATATTCTGGAGTCTGGACATCATGTTGAAAATCTCAAAATCCTGCCCCATGCCCTGCCAGCATCTGCAGTACATCAGGGCCATTTTGGACATTGAGCAATGAAGGGCCTTCCTTCCCTTGGGCAGGATCACTTTCCTGCAGCATGTGGTGCACAAGAGTTTCTTCCTCCCACCAGGTCCCAGCCTGGACAGTGCTTCAGCTGCTGAGTCACTCGATGGTTGCCATTGTGACAGTGCCCTTAGCTGGTCTCCATACGAGGGTTCCCCAGTGGACCCTCAGGGTTCAGTGGGATCAGAGGTTGAATGATCCTGAACAGCCCATTCAGATATCCAGAGCTGTGTCACAGACTCTGACATGGTGGCAGATATCTCCCAACCTGGAATCAGGGAGTTCTTTCCAGAAAGATTCACCACAGCAGATGCCAACAACAGATGCTACGGGCCAACTGGTAAAGTGCAGACCAGGGGAAAACAGAATCCCCATGGGAACACAAGCAGGGGAAATGGAACTATAGGAAAAGGGTGGAAGGTAGTCCTGCTAAATGCCAGGAGCTTGGGCAATAAAATGCCTGAGCTCCAGGTGATGCTAACTGAGGAAGCAGTGGATGTGGCAGCGATCACTGAGACTTGGGCCACTGCAAGACATGACTGGGACCTGAACCTGGAGGGATACACTATGTTCAGGAAGGACAGGGGGAGAGGGAAGGGGAGGAGGGGTAGCAATGATAGTCAAAAACTGCATTGGCATAGGGGGAGTAGAGGAGGCGGAGGGAACCGTGGAGGCAATTTGGGTCACCTTGATAACAAGGGGTGGCAAGAGAGTAAAAATAGGAGTGGTGTATAGACCCCCTGCCTGGCAGAGGAGCTGGAGGACAGTCTGGTGGCAGATGTTAGGAGACACTGCAGACTGGGCAGAGGAACGGTGGTGGTGTTGGGGGACTTAAACATGCCAGGAACAGACTGGGAGACTATGACATCCTCTGTGACCAGGGAACAGAGGTTGTTGGATGTCTTTCAAGACGCGTTCCTAACTCAGCAGGTGAGGGAACCGACCAGGGAGGCATGGGTACTGGATGTGGTCCTGGCAGACAGTGACCAGATTGGGGGCCTGGAGGTAAGGGACCCATTGGCGGGGAGTGAAAATGCCACGGTCTGGTTCTGCCTGGACCTTGGAGGGGTAGAAGGCTGCACAAAGACGGAAGTAACCGACTTCAGGGGGGCGGATTTTAAGGAAATGGGAAGGATCCTTAAGGAGCATTTGGATGGGATTGGGTCAGACATGGACGCTGATAGTAGGTGGAAAATCATCAGAAGAGGGGTGCAGGATGCTACCAGCACCTGTGCAAGAGTAAGACGAAAATGCGGTAGAGCCTAAAAACCCTGTTGGTGGACCAGGGAGGTTCAGGAGATGGTGCGGGGAAAGAAAGCAGCCTAAAAGCAATTCAAGTGCTCAAAGAGTGAAAGGGATCGAGGGGACTACGAGCTGATGGCTAGAAGGACCACTAGAGTGGTGAGGGCGGCTAAGGCAAGGAAGGAGCAGAACCTGGCCAGGGAGATTAGGAGAGGGAACAAGGGGTTCTTTAGATACATTGGGGAAAAATGAAGGGTGAAGGGACAGATTAGCAGGATTAAATCAGGGGAGGGATGGGCACAAGACCCGGGGGAGCAGGCTGAGGTACTAAATGAGTACTTCACCTCAGTTTTCACCAGGGAAAATGGGTGCTGCATCATACATGGGAGGAGACAGAGATACTGAGGAGGACCCTTACCACGTCGACAGGTCTGGGGAGAGGGAGGCATCACTGGCAGGTGGGGGAGGACTAAGCAGGAGAAGGTATTGGAAGTGGAAATCACAGCAGAGAGTGAGGAAGCCCTCAGCTCCCTTATGATGGAGAAAGCACCGGGCTGGATAAATTACATCCCAGAGTGCTGAAGGAACTTGCAGATGTCCTAGCAAAACCCTGGCAGAGCTTTTCACCATCTCTCTGAGGACAGGGTGGGTGCCCAAGACTGGAAGGTGGCGCACATAGTGCCCTATCCACAAGGGGGATCAAGGGAGGTGGCAGGGAACTACAGGCCTGTCAGCCTGACATCAGTGGTGGGCAAGGTGATGGAGGGCATTGTCAAGGAGAGGCTGGGGGACCTGGATAAGTCAGGGTGCCTGGACGATAGACAGCATGGATTCATCCCGGGAAATCGTGTCAGACAAACCTGGTGGAGTTCTTTGACTGGGTGACAAGTGCCTTGGACCTGGTAGACCAGCGGATGTCCTCTTTCTAGACTTCAGCAAAGCATTTGACTCTGTTCCTCACGTGGGCCTGTTGGATAAGCTGGGAGAAATGGGTGGGGAACCAGATGATCAGATGGATAGGCAACTGGCTCCAGGACCGGACCCAGAGGGTCATAGTTGGTGGGATAGTCTCATCCCAAGGAGGGTCATTAGTGGGGTCCCACAGGGATCAGTCCTTGGGCCCTTCTGTTCAACGCCTCACGTATCTGACATAAGGACAGGAATCAGGAGTGAGATGAGTCTCTTGCAGATGACTCGAAACTGGGGGCAGTGGTGGATGGGGAGGAGGGAGGGTGGCCTACAGGGGACCTGGGGGCTCTGGAAAAATGGTCTAGAAAGTGGAAGCTGAGGTTCAATGCAGGGAAATGCAGGTACTCCACCTGGGGCAGAAAGCCAGGCCAAGTGTACACCCTGGGGAAATGCTACAAGTCTCGATGGCTGAGAGGGACCTGGGGTGGTGGTGAATGTCAAGATGAACAACTCTGAGACTTGTAGGAGGGCAGCAGCCAAGGCCAACAGGATGCTGGGATTGCATTGCTAGGGGATCACCTCCAGAGGAGAGTGATACTCCTCTGTATAACTGCTTGGTGAGCCGCTGCTTGAGTACTGCGTGCAGTTTTGGAAGCCACACTTAAGCGGGACATTAACCTCCTGGAGAGGGTCCAGAGGAGGCAACCAAAATGATTTGGGGCTTGGGGACAGGACCTATGAGGAGAGCTCAAGAGCTAAATATGTACACATTAGAAGAGAGAAGGGACCGGGGACATGATAGAGGTCTTTAGGTACATGAAGAGGATAAATAGGGAGGAACAGTCGGGGTGCTCAAGGAAGGAGGAAGGGGCCACTAGAGGGCATGGTGGAGGCTGGAGGGGAAGATTCAGGGAGAAAGGAGAGGTGCTACTTCACTGAGAGGGTGGTGGAGCCATGGAATGCACTGCCTAGGGGGCTAGTGGAGGCAGAGACAGTGGAGGGGTTCAAGAGGGGTGGGACAGGTTCAGGGAAGGGTTCTGGAAGCAAAATCCAATGCAGCAAGAATATCCAGAACTGGGAAGGAGAAGCCAGAGAAGGCGAGGGACAGCAAGGTCAGCACCCAGGCTGAGGACTGACCAAGCGAGCAGACATGAAAGACCGTTGGCCTATTCTGCTGGCATTTTAGTGTGTTAGTATGTCTTGGTGGGGAATCCACTTCCAAGATCACTGGACACAAATCAAATCAAAATTTATTTGTGATGCACTTTTCAAAATATCAAAGTGCAGATACATAGCGAAATAACATCCATCGCAATAAATACAAACATAAAAACAATTAAAAGACAACAGGATGACTTATTCAAAGGCTAATTCAAATAAATAGTTCTTCAGAGATGCCTTGAATGACTCTGTGGACATGTAATCTAATCTGATGAGGTAGAGAATTCCACAGAGTTTGGGCCATGAAAGAAAAAGCTCTGGCCCCAGATGACTGAAGAAGATGAACCCTGGGAATCTCTAGCAATCCCTTGTTGGCAGAGTGGAGAGGGTGGTACTTTCTAAGGAGATCTTGCAAGTAGTCCGGTACCTGACCATGTAGGGTCTTATAGGTCAGCAACGAGACCTTGAAGGTGATTCTTCATCGCACCAGCAGCCAGTGCAGTTCACGCAGCACAGGTGTGATATGGCAAGTTCTTGGTAAACCAGTCAACAACCTGGCTGCAGCGTTCTACACCAGCTACAGGCGATGGAGATCCACCCCCGGCAACCCTAGATATTAGAGCATTACAGTAATCAATACGTGAAGAAACAAAGGCGTGAACCAACACAGGAAGGCCATCATGTGGAACAAGGTGTTTTATCTGGGCTATATTCCTCAGATGGTAAAAGGAAGACTTGACAACAGCTGACACCTGTGTCTTCAGCGTCAGCTCACTGTCATGAATTACGCCCAGATTCCACACCTGTTCTGAAGGTCTCAACTGGTTAACCCCTAACACCGGGCCAGAAGGAAACCAAGGAGTTAACTTCTCTGCATGATGACCCAGGTCCACCACCAACACCTCAGTCTTGTCTGGATTCAGTCTTAACCAGTTAGCACTCATCCAGTCCTGAATCTCAGTGAGGCAGTTGTTAAAGATCGATAATGCATCATTCTGTTCTGGTACAAAGGACATATAGAGCTGAGTATCATCTGCATATCAGTGAAAACTCAGCCCATAATGCCTTATAATGTCTCCCAATGGCAACAAGTACACCGTGAACAACATGGGGGAAAGCACAGAACCCTGCAGCACCCCACAGAACAGAGCAAAGGGAGCAGAGGAAAAATTTCCTGATACTACCCTCTGAGTTCTGCCCATGAGGAAAGAATGGAACCATCTGAAGACTGTCCCCAACAGTCCACAGAGCAGCCGCAGGCACTCTAGCAACATCCCATGGTCCATGGTGTCAAATGCTGCAGAGAGAGATCAAGGAGGACCAAGATCGAACGGCTCCTTCGATCTCTCGCTATTAAGAGATCATTCAGTACCCAAACCAACACCGTCTCGGTACTATGCCTCTTCCTGAAACCGGACTGGAGAGGATCATAGACTTCATGGGTGGTAAGAAAGTCATTGAGCTACAACGCAACTACTTTCTCAATAACCTTGCCCAAAAAGGGCAGGTTAGAGATCGGTCTGTAGTTAGCAAGACAGTCTGGGTCAAGGGAAGGTTTCTTCAAAAGGGGTGTCACGATAGCCACTTTTAGAGACTCTGGAAACACCCCTTGGTCCAAAGAGCACCAGACTATCTCAGCAAGGACTGGTCTGATTGCATCCATGCACCCCACAAGGAGGCGCGTAGGACCAGGATTCAAACTACAGCAAGTCGGTCGTAATCCCTGGACAATCTTCATGATATCCATGATCGCTGGCTGGTCAGAATCTGTTTAGGCAGACTGAGGGCCTGTAACCTCGCATCAATCACTGCCATGCTCATTAGAACGTGTAATGCGGATCTCCGACCTGATCAATGACACCTTATCACCAAAGAACAGAGCAAACTCATCACACTTTGAGAAAAAACTCTCCATCCCCCACAGACAGGTTGGATTGCACAGTCTGTCCACGGTCCAGAAAGAGCTGAGCTTGATGCAGCTGTCTCCCTGGACAGGAACTCTGACTTCTTACAGGAGATTTCTGATTGATAGTCCACATAATGGGCCATCAATCTAAGTCTGTCAGCTTCCAGGCCAGATTTCCACCAGCAGCATTCCAGTCTTCACTCCACTCTCCTCAGCTCCCTCAATGTCCCATCAAACCAAGGGGGCCGAGGGCGGAGGGAGGCATGTGGTCTTCTCTGGAGCGATCACTGCAAAACAACATCTTCCAGATGAGAGTGATTCTGTATGTCCTCCAGGCATTTTAACCAGTCTTATTCTGAGTCACTTGCTAATACAGACAGACAACATGTCAGTAGTCTTTTGCACCAACTAGCAAAAGGGGACTCACTTATATCCTCTCTACCAAAAGCGATGTGGGTGTGGTTCTGTGCCATAGACCACAACCTCACTCTAACTGCTGTCCATGTTCCTGAAGTCCAAAATGCCTTGCCCAACAGTCTCAGCAGATCCCAGTCCAAGGCTCATGAGTGGAAGCTTCTACAGGAAGTAGCAGACAACCCCTTCAAAAGATGGGGACAACCAGAACTGGACCTCCTTGCATCCCCATATAACACCAAGCTACCCAATTTTTGCTCGCTAGGTCCAGAGCCTGGTGTTTTCTGGCAAAAAACATTTCCCTTTGTTGGGTGCAGAGATTCCTCTATGCCTTTCCTCCATTTCCCCTACTGCAGAGAGTCCTCCTCAAGCTCCAGGCAGAGGGGGTGGAAATTATTCTGATTTCCCCCCCCTTGGCCACATCAGATTTTGGTTCCCCTGCTCCAACAGTTAGTGGTGGAACCACCGATCCCTCTGCCATGGTCCTCATGATTGCTGTCCCAATAACAGGGCACTCTGGTTCATCCAGACCTTAGATCCTTGCATCTCCATGCATGGCTTCTAAAGATCTAGTCTCCAGACATTTGGTGGCCTCTCAGAGAGTCACTGATGTCTTGGTTGAGGCTCACAAGCCTTCCACATGGGCCATGTAGTCCATGAAGGGCAAGTGCTTCTGTTTGTGGGTGTCTGCGCATTCCCTAGACCATTTACTTGTCCAGTGAACTCTATCCTGGAATATCTTCTTTCCCTCTCAAACTCAGGACTCTGATATTCTTTCATTAAGGTACATCTATCTGCTATTTCAGCTTGTCATACACCAGTGGAAGGCAAAACCCTTGCCCAACTGGATCTACTCCATACCTTTTAAAGGACATCCTTCATCTGAAACCTCCCATTTGGGACTCTGTTCCTCTAGGACTTTCTGTTCTTCCCTTTGAGCCAGCTGTGGAATGCAAGCTGCACTTTCTGTCATCAAAACCGTTATTTTTAGTTTCCATTACTTCTGCTCAGAGGATTTCGAGCTTCTAGCCTCATGTGTAAGGAGCCTTATTTGCTTTTCACAAGGACAAGGTGTCCTTGCTCACCAAGCCTAAGTTTCTTCCTAAAGTGGTTTCCAAATTCACTCTTAACCAGGACATCCACTACTGACATCTTCATGCAGTTCCAAGCATACTGTTCATCTGTCAATCAACTACTCCATATCCCAAGATGCTGGACTACCCAAGGTCAGTGACCCTTCTCCTGCAGAGCTCCCTTTGGTTCAATTCCTTGTATTTTGTTGGATCTTCTTCATCTAAACTTGGCCAGTTCAAGCACCTGCTAAAACAGTACCTGGTATCTAATGGTGCCTGTGACTTCTTCCTCCAGTGACTCCCATATCATGCATAAATCACTGCCTCCATTGTCAAAATCTAACCCTTTGTCAAACGCTTCCCTAGACTCACTCCTTCCTCCTCTCTTTTCTTTCTATCCTGCCTCAACCTCTCTTCCTGTTCCTCTTTCTCCACCTCCATCCCCACCCCATCTCTTCCCACCTTTTTCCTGTGCCTCATTTCAGCTCTCCCTTTGTCTACCTTTTCCACTGCCCCATCCCCATTTTTTGCCTAATGCCTATATTGACAAGGCCCAGGGCTGCTACCCTACCCCTCACCAGAACTGCTCTTTACCTCACATCTCTTTAATTGCTGTTATAATTACTGTGTTTACCTATTATTTTCCTTGATTTGAGTTGCTATTGTGTCATTTAGACTACCACTGTTGGTTCTCCTGGGTGTTCGTTTGTCATTTTAGATTACCTCTGTTTAGTATTCCTTTGTCTGTTTGTTACCCTCACTGACTGATGTATAACCTTTGCAAAAGAGTGCCTTGCTCTCAAAGGTATTATAATCCTAGATGTAAATAAAAAAATAAAATAAATCCACTTATCTGTATATTATTCAGAATATTCCAGGCAGGAAGAGGTCCTTCTTCATTCATTGGATGTACATAGGGTGCTCAGGTATTACGTTGATTGCACCTGTTCCTTCCATAATTTGGATCAGTTGTTTATTTCCTTTGCTCCCAAGACTTTTGGAGCACCAGCATCTCAGCAGACATTACCTATGTGGTTGGTTAACTGTGTTAATTTCTGCTACAATAAATATGACAAGTCCTTGCCAGGCTCGGTGAAAGAGCACTCCACCAGAGGGTTGCCACTTCCCTTGCTGCCCTACACAATGTCTCAGCAGTGGATATTTGCACTGCAGCCACTTGGAGCTCAATGCACACTTTCGTGAAGCACTACAGCCTGGACATTGCCTCAAGGAGGTGAGCAGGATTCTGCATATTATAGGGCCTCTTTTCTTGAAAGTTCCCTTATCTTTTCCTTCCTTTCTTTTGCAGACCTGGTTACTTCTACTGCTTGGTACTCAGTCTTTATTGTGTAGTCTACTACAAGAGCTCCAACTTGAAGTAAGATAGTACAGTTATGTAAGAATTTACCATAGCAGTAGATGTTCGAGAAGAGCTCTTGCAGCAGGCACTGCTTTCCCTCCCACCTTTCCCCTGATTTTTCCTTCCCTTGTTGGGAACTTTGGGACCTTCTTGGCTCTCCTGTGTACTATCTGTTGGGTCTCTGGCACGAGAACTGAGGTGTGGCTTAGGACCATCTCTTTATACCATTGGCTGATGTCGGAGGCAGTCTGACATCAGGGCAGTCCCACAGGGTACTGCTAGCTAGAATTGTTCCACTGGGTTCTGGTGCATGCTGGCTTAGTCCTTATTTTGTAGCCTACTGCAAGAGCTCTTCTCAAGGATCTCTCTCAGAGACTGTGAAAATGAGTTCCACTGGGCTGGACCAGCAACGAAAAAGCTTGCTCACCAGATGATTTCATTTGGGCCTGGGAACTGGCAGGAGGCCATCTTCAGAAGAACAGAGAGGGCAGGGATGGTTGGTAGGCAGACAGTAGGTCATGCAGGTAGCTAGGCCTCAGGCCATGCGGGGCTTTATAGGTCAGTAATCTGAACTAGGAGACAGTCTGTGACCTCACTGGCAGACAGTGAAGACCATGTAAGACTGGCGTGATATGCAAGTATGGCGAGAAATGGGGTGCTGAATATTTAAGTATGGAGAGAACAGGGCTACAAGAATATGTAAGTATGGAGAATGGAGGGTACAGGAACATTTTTTATTATTTATTTATTCAGTCTAGGATTACAAGTACCTTTGAGCCAAGCAGCTCATTTACAAAGGTTCCACGTCAATAGGGGTTACAGATCCATAATGGAAAACAGACTGGTTTCACAAACAATTAATCAATTTATATTACAAAATACAGAATAAGAGAACAGCAAATAAATACACATTAGTTTAGCACTTGATTCAAGGCAGGGAGTCAGAAGAGGAGGGAATTGGGAGGGGAGCCAGATCAAGGAAGGCGAGAGTTATTAGGTGGCATTGTCAAGTAGCAGCTAGGATAGTAAGGGATGAAAAGCAAGGAAGACAGTGGGGGGAGAAAAAGAGGGGAAGATGGAAGGGCAGAAAGGGAGAGGACAGTGAGAGGGCAAACAAATAGAGAGAACAGTGGAAGAACGGTGGGGAAGGGGGTGAGGTCCTCGGAAGAGGGACAAGGATGTTAAGTGGTGCAATCACAGGAGCTTTCAATTAGGATGTGCTGACGAAGTTTGAGTTTGAATTCACTGAGACTAGTAAGATTAGCCAAACCATTGTGGAGGTCATTTAACCAGTATGGCACTTTGATACAAAAGGAGCATTGGTATTGGGCGGTCCGGCACATCGGGACTAGAAGAGTGCAGAAGATGAGGTGAGCGTATGTTGGGTCTTGGGGGATTTGTGAACTAAGCATCCTAATCCCAAAGGCATGAGTCTAAGGAGAATCTTTTTGGCAAGTAAGCAGGTATGGTTTTTAATTCTCCCATGCAAGTTGAGCCACCCAGCCTGCATATAGACATCGCAGGTGTGGGTGAGGTGTGGTGCACCAATTAAGAGTCTACAGGCCTTGTTTAGTGCCACAGTGAGCCTTTTGAATGGAGTGTTGGAAGCAGTTCCGTTAATGACAAGGCCATAGTTAATTAAGGAAAGCACCAAGCTGTGGACAGCAAGATTTAGGGCTTCAGGTGTTAGAGACTTTCTCAGTCAATAGAGGAGCCCAATCCTGGTATTGATGGCTCTGGCAACATTTTTGATGTGCAGTGAATAGGTGAGGTGTCTATCAAAAGTAACCCCTAGGTACTTGAAGTGCTGTATTTGTTCAATATGTAAGTATGGAGAGCCCAGAGGTGCAGGAATAGGTAATAATTAAGAGAACAGGGGTGCAGGGATATCTATTGTGAGTGTGGTGAGAACATGAGGTGCATGGAGGTATATGCAAGTATGGAGAGAACATGAGGTGCAGGAATATGCAACTATGAAGAGAATAGGGTGCCAAAATAGTGTGGAGAGAGCAGGAGTGTAGAAATATGTAAGTATGCATAGAGTATTGGTGTAGGAATATGGACTGTAAGTATGGTAAGACCATGGGGTGCAGGAATATGTACAGCAGAGTCAGCCATGATGAAGCACAGTAACAGTAATGACATGTCAGAAAATCCTGCATGACAAAAATGGCTTAGTTGCCATTGACTTACAATGGCTCCTGTAGTAAAGTGCAGCATTCTGTGATATTCTGCAGCATCTTTGCATTGCATCCTGGCTATCACATCTATAAGTATGGCGAGAACAGTCATACGGGATTATGGTCTGTATGCATAATGAGAACATGGGGTGCCTGAAGGAATATGCAAGTTTGGAGAGAACAGAGTGTATAATGAAAATATAAGTTTGGAAAGAATGAGTTCAGGATAATGTAAGTGTGAAGAAAACAGGCAATGCAGGAATACATAGTATGGAGAGAGCGAGGGCATGTGGAGAGAACAGTGGAAGAATATAGATATGGTGAGAACAGAGGTGTAAGAATTAAGAGGGCACGAGTACAGAAATATGTAAGTATGAAGAGAACCAGGGTGACAGAATATGTAAGAGTGAGTGAACAGGAGTGCAGAATTATATAAGTATGCAAGGAGTATTGGTGCAGGAAAATGGACTGTAAGCATGGTGAGAACATGGGGTGCAGGAATATGTAAGTGTGGAGAGGACAGAGGTGCAGGAGTATGTAGAGTATGGAGGAATAAGGGTGCAGGATTATGCAAGTATGGCGAGAACGAGGTGCTGGGAATATGCAGGTATGGAGAAAACAGTATGTACAGGAGTATGTAAGTATGAAGAGAACATGGGGCAGAAATATGTAAGTATGGAGAGAATGGGGTGCATAAATATGTAAGTATGGCGAGATCATAGAGTGCAGGAATATGTAAGTATGGAGAGAACAGGGAGTGTAGGAATCTGTAGGTAGGGCTAAAACAGGAGGTGCAGGAGTCTGCAAGTATGGAGAGAAAAGAGGAGCAGGAATATGTAAGTATGGAGAGAACAGTGTGTAAAGGAATATTTAAGTATGGAGAGGACGGGGTGCAGGAATATGTAAGTATGGAGAGAACTGAAGTGCATGGATATGTAAATGTGCAGAGAACAGTGTGTACTAGAATATGTAAATATGGAGAGAACAGGAGGTGCAGAAATATGTAAGAATGAATTGAACGGGATGTAGGTATATATTAGTATGGAGAGAAAAGAGGTTCAGGAATATATGAGTATTTAGCGAACAGGAGTGCAGGGATATGTAAGTATGGAGAGGACAGGGTGTGCAGGCATATATAAGCATAGAAATATATAATCTGGCTTTAGAAATGGCTGTTGCCATAAAAAGTGTTGTGGTTATGAACCATCAACAGTCAGTTTTCAACTATAAGCAACCATTGGTACAATACATACATTCTTGGAAGTCTTCTTTTACCTGTATGTAGCTCCGTTTATAAATAACATTTGCATTGTATTGTGATTTTTAATGTACAGGCTACAGTGTCCAAATGATCACTTGTTATTGCTGTCTGAGAGGAGGAAGAACTCCCATGTATTGATGTGAAAGAGAAAGAGAGGAATGACAAACTGCCTTTTGTTAATGTGGAGGAGGAAAACACCAAAGGCCATCTCCCATTTGTTGATGTGGAGGAGGAAACAGCAACGGACAATCTCCCATTTGTTGATGTGAAGGAGGATAACAGCAACGGCCATCTCCCATTTGTTGATGTGGAGGAGGAAACTGCAACGCCATCTTCCATTTTTGATGTGAAGGTGGAAAAGACTGCAAAGCAGAAGGATCATTGAAGTCATTCCCACCAGTAGCATCATAGACAGCTAGATAATGTGTTTTATATAGTTTCTTTCAGCTATTATTGCAAGGAAGTTGGAAGAAAATGAAAAACAGTTGGAAGGAGAGGGAGTATGAATTAAGGAGGCTATAATGTTAGAAAGCTTGACAGGAGTAAAGTAAGTGAGTATTTTAGAAAGAAACATCACTGTTACAATTGATGTGAGATTATACTGAGATAGGAGTCACATGGGGCTCGATTACAAAGCCCGAGAATGTTGCAAGCCCTGGTGTGCCGAGCTTGTGGCACCAACTTGTGGATTCTCCTAGCTAGCAATCTGGATTTTTAATCCCGAGTACCAAACACCACAAGTTAGGCCAGCTTTTCCCTGTTCTAACTTTCACCATTTGGGGGAACTTTTTTATGGGGCTTGAAACAAATCTTTTGGTGTGAGCTGCCACAAAATGAGGAAACTGTCACAACTGTGCCCGATGTACTAAAATCAGGTTCACTTGTGCCAAAGGAGTTTCAATCAGTCTTTATTTTATCAGGCAAAGTACCATTGGGCGAGTTCATTTGCAAGGAGGACCTGGACAAATGCACATAAAAGTAAACAATATGCAAAGGAAAAAGATGGGTGTACAATCAAGAAA
Organism: Neoceratodus forsteri; assembly: GCA_016271365.2. Taxonomy (NCBI): domain Eukaryota; kingdom Metazoa; phylum Chordata; order Ceratodontiformes; family Ceratodontidae; genus Neoceratodus; species Neoceratodus forsteri. Next base: position 12,555,904 of record JADMNL010000038.1, on the reverse strand, counting down.
TACAATGTGGAAGAGGACATATAACAGAGTATAGTATTAGGCAAGGTCTATACAGGCAAATATGCAAGAGGCTAAGAAAAAATATTGTAAATATACATTATTATACAGTATGTACATGAACAGTTCAGGTAAAGGGGTAGGAAGGGTGATAGGAAGAAGAAGGGAGAAGGAGTAATAAACAGGGAATCACAAGGCCTGGTGATGGATGTCCAACACTTATTTCACTGGCCTCCAGAAGAGGCAGTTACAGGATACTATAAAGGAATGAGACAAAAGCTTTTAGAAAGAGGAGGAAAAGCTTGTCAGGGCAGCCACTTTCTGAGTTTTTTGTCATTTGTTCCATAGGTGATGGAGTACATAGTTTATAGATGCTTTACCAAAATGTGAATTAACTTTAGGAATGTATAAGGTGACTACTAGTCACAAGGTTTATCTATTATCTTGTGGCTGCATCCTTAGATCATACTCTCTGCTCTAAAATTGCTATGGTTACTCCTTTCATTCTTCGTAAGCTCTGGTATCTAATGCTGCTGGCTATCCCGATGGCTGGTGATGTGGAAATGAACCCTGGCCCCTCGTATCCCCAGCCATGCAAATATTCCTCTTGGTCTACTGCTTCAGGGCTCTGCATAGCCCACCTAAACATTAGGAGTCTTACACTCAATGGCACAGAGCTGGAGACTTGGGTCTCCACCCACAACCTGGATATATTGTGCCTATCTGAGACATGGCTTAAGCCCCCACTCCTGACTCTACCTGTGCGATACAAAATTAGAGTCTTATTAGGAATGACAGGTTATCCTCTAAGTGGGGTGGGGGTGTTGTGCTGTTTACAAAGTGCATCTAAACGTCTCTCAGAAAAATAAACCCCAATCCTCCGTCTGTGAATCCCTTCATGTTCTTCTCCATCTGGGTGCAAAAAATCTACATATAGTAGTTGCCTATAACCCACCCCAGGGAGGGCTGTCAGCTTTTACAAATCTACTGGATGATACGGTAAGCGAGCAGGCAAAATGAACTGCTTATCCTACGGGATATACATCTAAACTGGCTTGGACACACTCTGGGGTCACTGCAATCTGTAAACCAAAGCAATAACCTGCATCAAGTTATAGTCTTAATTGAACCCACTAGAACCACCCCTTCTCTAACTACCTCCACCCTCATAGACTGGGTACTGGTGAATCGCCTTGACCATGTGCAAACTGCAGGCATCTTGGCAGATGCTATCACAGACCAGTCCCCCACTTTCTGTGTATGGAGCCCGGAGACTGCTCCCCCAACCCCTCCATGCTACATCACAATTACCAACTTTGCCAAACTGGATGTGGAAGCTTTCCTCTATGATGTATCCTGTATCAACTGGTCTGACATCTCTCCCATGATGTTCAAATAGCTCTTGATATCTTCATTGATAATTTCACAGCACTTCAAGATAAACATTCCGAAGGTCACCAGAAGGGTCAGGGTAAACAAACAAGATGGCTACACAAGGACCTGCTGGCTAACCTGTGCACATGGGACAAACTCTGGAAGAAGTATAACGTGTCCAGACTACGGAGGATTACAATACCTACAGGGACTCTCGAGGCGCCTGTAAAAACAAATCAGAACAGCAAGAGCATCTACTGCAAGGAACTGCTCACAATCTCTGCCGGTGACCCTAGAAATTCTGGACACACATCAAGACCTTTCTTGGGGCTACCCAGTCATCGACAACCGGGGGGGTACGATCCTAAATGATGTACATTGCAATGACTCGAACACTATAATGAATGCCTTTAACAGATTATTGACGGACCTGTCTCAGTACACCTCGTCCTTCGCTTCACCTCCCACAGCATCTCAGCCTTACTGCAAACCCCAGAGATTTGCATCTGGTTCTGACCACTGCCAACTAACTACTATCACCTCTTTCCACTTTAAAACTGTATCTAGATCCGAGGTCCAAAGGCTATTGCAAAACATATCCGATAACACTAGCCTCGGCTCAGATTCACTCGAGCCATGACTTCTGAAGCTAGCGGCACCATTGATTACCTCACCACTGGCCAAGATTTTCACTCTGTCTGTCTCTCTTGGTGTTGTCCAAGATCTCTGGAAGATTGCCCGAGTTATGCCTATCCTTAAAAAAGGAGACCCAAAGGATATCAACAACTACAGGCCCATAGCCATCCTCTCTGTGCTAAGTAAGCTACTGGAGAAGCTTGTTGCAACCCAAACCATTGACTATCTCACAAAGAACAACCATCTCTCAGACACTCAGCATGGTTTCAGAATAGGGCACAGTACCTCAACTGCTCTTCTCAAATTCTCCACTGATGTACTCTGCAACATGGACAAAGGCCTACTCACTGGAGCAGTATTTATCGATCTTACCAAAGCTTTTGATCTTGTTGATCATACCCTGCTTCTCTCAACCCTGCATAGACTTAACTTCTCATCCTCAGTAGTTGACTGGTTTAACAACTACCTATCAAACAGATTACAACTTGTTAAATTCAACTCTGCTCTCTCGGATGTGACCAGCACTGACATCGGAGTACCCCAGGGCTCCATCCTGGGACCCCTTTTTTTCTCGCTATACATCAACAACATAGATTATGCCATACTCTCCTGCTCAGCTATCTTATACACTGATGATCTTGTCCTCTACTCCATCGCTGACAAAGTTAACATCATTAACAAAAACCTCTCCTCGGATTTCAGGAATGTGCAAACATGGCTAAATGCTAATAAGCTCATCCTCAACACAAAAAAGACCCAAGCCATGCTATTTGGCACTGCCCCAAACTCAGAGCTCTAAGAAACCCTCCTAGTCCATGACTCTGGGGATCTGTCATCGACTGTGTCACATCCTTCAAATACCTGGGAGTCCTCTTGATAAATCCTTGATTTCAGTCTGCACATCCAGTCAACCTGTAAAGCAACAAATGCCAAACTTGGAATCACCATAAGACTTGTCACCTGCTAACACCATCTGCCAAATTGGCAATTGCCAAGGGTATTCTGCTTCCAGCGCTGACATATGGTGTCTCCACTTTTGCTAATGCCCATAAGACTGCTCTCCATAAATGGGATAGTTACGTGATAACAACATATATCGTCACGCCTCCTCTTCCCATCTCCTCAAGCACCACTGCACACTGTATAGCGACCTAGGCTGGCTCTCCCCAACTGCCTACTGACTATACTCCCTAGGGACCCTCATAGACTCTGTAATCCATAACCAAACCCCCTCCTCCCTTGCAGCTCTACTTGTACCACAGACACCTGCCCACGGACTACGCTCGGCAAACAAATTTCTACTCACCATACCCAGGTGTCTTACTTCAAAAAGTTCTGGAGCATTTCACTGCACCGCCCCAGCCACCTGGAACTCCCTCCCTCCTGCCCTGAGGCAAGCTAACTCCCACCCAATCTTCAAAAAAGAACTATATCGCCACCTATCCCGGGACCCCTGCACATGCTTTGATCCCACTTCATGCCTCACAGCTAACCACCCTATTTTGCCCAAGACACTGCTGCACTTCTAAACAAGCTTTGCTATAGAATGTCTTTATAGCTGCCACTTAGCCCAGTTTCGTTATTTGCATGTACTAATGTCACTTTTGTCATCTCTGCATAGCTATATGTATTATCTCGAGTACTGTCTGACTTGATCTGTATTCTAACCTACCTGTATTATATATATGTACCTGTACTATATACTATGTATTGTATAATCTCATCTCATTCTGTGTATGTATTCTCCTGGATCGTGCCTGAAAATAGTCAACTTTGGCTAGCGCACCTAACCCAGTTAACAAAAACTAAATAAATAAATAAATAACTGAGACGAGGATCTCCCCATAGGCAATGTCAAGCATGCTACTGGATTGGGTATTAACAAATAGGGTTGACAGAATCGTGGATCACTGGAACTTTGCCAGATAGCATATCTGATCACTCCCCTATTTTCTGTGTGTGGTAACACTCAGCTTCCAGTCTCAACCCCGACGCTATATCACCTTCAGGAATTATGCTAATCTGAATCAGGCGCAGTTCCAGTATGAAGTACCAACTTTTGACTGGTCCTGTTTTTCTCAATCCCTTGATGCACAAACAGCACTAGACTACATCTTAGACAAATTTCATGAAATTCGGGACAGGCATACACCCCTTGTGACCCAGTGAGTGCACGTGGCACCCACCAAGTTGTTACACAAAGACCTCCTGGCTGCATTACATGTTAGGGATAAGAGCTGGAGGTGTTTCAGAAATACTGGACTTATTTTAGACTACCATACCTACAGAATACAGATAAAAGATTGCAAAAAGCAGATAAGAGTAACAGAAAGCACATATTGTAAGAGGCTCCTCCTGGAAGCATCAGGTGACTCCAGGAAATTCTGGATGCATGTCAAATCTTTCCTAGGTGCAAAAATACCGCTTGATAAATGATATGACCATTAGCGGGGTTCACTGTAACCCTAGGACAATTGTGGAAGCATTTAATAAACAATTCTCTGACCTGACCAGCTTCACATCTGCCTTCCTCCAAGGTCAGCCCTTACCTCCAACTAGTCCACCCACACCTGCTGCATTTCACCCTCCATTCTTCTTCAAGGCCATTTCTAAATCTGATGTCCTAGGCCTGCTCTACACCATTTCTGACAACACTAGTGTAGACTCTGATGGTGTTGAACCCAAACTTTTAAAACTGGCTGCACCATTCACTGCCCAGCCATTATTAAGGATCTATACCCTCTCCTTTTGTCAGGGAATTGTCCCAGATGTCTGGAAAATGGATAAAATCACCCCAGTTTTTCAGAAGTGTGACAAAAGTGATATGGCGAATTATAGGCCTATAGCTATTCTAACAGTGCTAAGTAAAATAATGGAAAAGCTAGCATCAATACAAGTTACAGAGTACATGACTAAATATAAACTTCTCTCCCCAATTCAATATGGCTTTTGCAAAGGTCACAGCACCTCCATGGCCCTTCTCCACTTTACAAATGATACATTAACTGCAATGGACAAAGGCCACCTCACAGGGTAGTTTTTATTGACCTGATAAAGGTGTTTGACCTTGTTGATCATCCTCTTCTACTAGATAGTCTCCTAGCCCTTGGTTTCTCACCAAACTCTGTGACCTGGTTCAATAGCTATCTAATAGAACTCAAATTGATAGATTCAATTCCGCATATGTCTAGCCCAATGGCCATTAACTAGGTGTTCCCCAGGTTCGATATTAGGACCCCTCCACTTCTCCATTTTTATAAATAGTATCTCGTCACATAGCTCTGATTGCTCAGGCCTCCTCTATGCAGATGACCTGGTCTTGTACTGTCCTGCTAAGAACATTCACCATATAAACCTGACCCATACTGCTTCTTTTAAGTCTATTCAATCATGGCTGCTCCATCATAAGTTAACCCTTAATGCTGCTAAAACACAAACAATGCTGTTTGGTTCAGGAGTCAAATTAAGCAAAAACCAAGATCTGTTTACAGTCTCATGTCAAGGTGGCATAGTCCTCAAACCAGTATGCTCTTTCAAGTATCTTGGAGTACTCCTTGATCAAAATCTAAACTTTGATGAGCATGTTATGTCCACATGTAAATCATTTAATGCTAAAGTTGCAGTAACCTACAAAACCAGCCACATCCTTACGCAGGCAGCTAGATTAGCTATTGCTCGGGGATCTTGCTCCGTCATTATCCTATGGGGTAGTCACTTATCTTTGCTCATCCACTACTGTCCTCAGGAAATGGGATACAACTTATAACAGCATCGGCTGGTATGCTTTGGCCTCTCCTTGGTCAAAACACCATTGTCAGCTCTATGCTGACTTCAATTAGCTACCTCGGCTAGAACTCTTGCCCGGGGCGCCCTGACTGACAATGTTATTAGATCAGGGATCCCTGTCTCGCTGGCCTCCCTACTAACTTGTCCATTGCAGCGGCCACTTCTAAGAGTGGGGGCATTCTAGGTGCCCTACATGGGGCATGCCTTAGACAACTAGTATTGGAATCCACTCGAGAGGGAGCAATCTTAGACCTGCTACTCTCAAATGGAGATGGTGAGAGGATCACAGATTTAGAAGTGGGTAGCCATCTGGAAACTAGTGACCATCGAACAGTGTGGTTCACTGTAAACACAGCAGTAGAGTCAAGCCATACAAAGGCAAAGGTACTGGACTTCAGGAGGGCTGACTATGCTAAAATGGGTGAGTGCCTAAGGAATGCACTAACAAAGGGGCAGGAAGGAGGGGAAGAAGAACAATGGGGAATAATCAAAACTGCCATCACAGAGGCAACAAGCCTTTGTGTGAAGCAAATAAACAAAACAAAATGACGTAAGAAACCACTGTGGTTCTCAAATGAGGAGGCAGGGAAAGCTAGAGAGTAAAAGAAAGCATTCAGAAAACAGAAACATAGACTTTGACAGCAGATAAGGCCCACTTGGCCCACCTATTCTGCCCATTCCCTACCTAGAGGATAAGCTTCTGATCCTATTTAACCAACAGCCTATTTCTTCCTACCCTCTACCAGAATTGCCTTATGTCTGTCCCATGCATTCTTGAATTCTCCACAGTTTTAGAATCCACAATCTCCTCAGGAAGGCTGTTCCATGTGTTTAAGTAGTTTAATGCAGTTAAGAAGGGGATAAAACATTTTATAGGTATATCAGAGGCTGAAAGACAAAGGAGGGATAGTGAGGCTGCATAGAATGGATGGTGGGTGGACAGAGGGACAGTGAAAAAGCAGGGATACTGAATGAATACTTTTGTTCAGTATTCACAAAAGAGGAGGTGGAGGAGGTGCCTAATCCAATTAACTGAAGCACTCTGGATGGGGGGGGGTCAATCCCAGTCTGTTCACAGAAGAAAGGGTTCTGAAAGAACTCCTAAAACCGAAGGCGGACAAAGCAATGGGACCAGGTGGAATTCACCCCAGAATTCTAAAAGAATTAAGCAGAGAACTAGTGACACCACTAACTACCCTTTTTAACAAATCATGGGAGGATGGTGTGGTTCCTGAGGACTGCAGAAGGGCAGATGTTATTCCACTTCACAAAAGTGGGAGTAGGGCAGAAGCAGGAAATTAAAGACCTGTTAGTTTAACCTCAGTGATTGGGAAAATGATGGAATCACTTCAGAAGGAAAGAATTGTTGAGTACCTAGTGGCCAGAGGGGCAAAGGACCCAAGGCAGCATGGATTCACAGTGGGAAGGTCATGTCAGATGAATCTAATAGATTTCTTTGACTGGGTGACCAAAGTAGTAGATCAAGGAAGGGCTGTGGACATGGCCTACCTAAACTTTAGGAAGGCATTTGACACAGTTCTGCACAAAAGATTAATATACAAGTTGGCCAGCCTGGGAGTGGGTCCCAAGTTGGTAGCCTGGTTAAAAAATTGGCAGGAGAACAGGACACAGAGGGTAATAGTAAACAGAGTCCACTCTGAAGAAAGGGGTTTATAGTGAGGTACATGAGGGTTCAGTACTAGGATTGGTCCTCTTTAATGTCTTGCAGAGGACTGGAATGAAAAGTATGTCTCTTTGCAGATGACACAATGATCTGCAACAGAGTTGATACATAAGGTGGGGTGGAAAGGATGAGAAGGGACTTGGCAAGGCTGGAGGAATGATCAAATATATGGCAGCTTAGATTCAATACTAAGAAGTGCAAAGTAATGCACCTGGGAAACAAAAACCCAGGGGAAGAGTACACAGTGGGGGGTGAGATACTAACAACAACAAAAATGGAAAGGGACCTGGGAGTAGTCATATCTGATGACCTAAAGGTGTGCAAGCAATGTGAGAGGGCAGTAAGGAGGCTGGGGGATACTGGGATGCATAGGAAGAGGCATCACCAGTTGAAAACAGAAAGTTGTTATCCCTCTGTACAGACAGCTGGTGAGACCCCATCTAGAGTACTGCGTACAGTTCAGGAGACCCAATCTCTGCAAAGACATAGACAGGATGGAGGCAGTCCAGAGGAGGGCAACTAAGATGGTGCAGGGTCTGCACCAGAAGACATTTGAAGAGAGACTTAAGGAGCTTAATATGTATAGCCGTGAGGAAAGGAGGGAGAGGGGAGACATGATAGAAACTTTCAAGTACCTCAAGGGAATCAACAATGTCCAAGAGGGTAACATCTTTCAGAAAAAGAGGTGTGCAAGAACAAGGGGGCACAATTTGAAGATTGAGGGGAGGATGCCTCAGAGGCAATGTGAAGAAGTATTTTTCACAGAGAGGTTGTGGATGCATGGAGCAGCCTTCTTGAGGAGGTTGTGGCGTCAAAACAGTGGTGGATTTCAAGAATGCATGGGACAGTCATAAGTCAATTCTAGTGGGTGGGAGCAGGAAAAAGTAGGCTGTAGGTTAACTAGGATCTGCAGCTTATCCATTAGGTAGGCAAATGGGTAGACTGGGTGGGCCAAGCGGTCCTCATGTGCCATCAAATTCTATGTTTCCTCTGCTGTCCTCCTCCCATGGTCTCCGATCTACTGACAAATCGCTGCTACAGATACCTAGATGTAAATCAAACAAAGATACCCTTGCTTTCTCTCACTCAGTGGCAAAACTCTGGAACTCCCTGCTTCTTGACATTCGTTTAGCCCTTAGTCATGCTCAGTTTAAAACCAGCTACTGCTCCCTCCTTTTTAGCCAGGTCTCCTGTGCCTGTTTCAAACCCCCTTGAATTTGCATTTCAAACCCAGTCTCACTTATCCACTGCTGCAAACTGCTCTCCATTCTTCCTACACTATCCAGATAGATTTTAGCATTTATGTCTCCATTGGCTTTTGCCTTTCGCTGGTTTTAACCCAGTTGTGCTTGTGACATGTCATAGTTATCAACTGAATATTTTATTACTGTGTGTAAACTCTAACTCAACCTGTTACCTACCCTTGTAATTGCCTGATCGTGTACCTACTCAATTATCATGTAATCATGTTTGCCCTGTATTTTGTTTCTACCTGTACTCATAATGTAACTCCCTGCCTACCTACTGTAATCTCCTGGGTCATGCCTGAAAATAGTCATTTCATGGCTATGATACTTACCTGGTAAACAAAAACTAAATAAATGAGAGACTGCACAAGGAGTAATTGCCTACAGTGCATAAGAGCAAGCAGTCAGAGATATACTGGGGAAGCTTATGAGTGATAGCTGTAAAAGTCCATAAGGTGTCTTTCTTTGCCTTCTGAATTTGAGGACTACTGCGGCATACAGAGAGCAGTGATGGGTGAGGTATGGTAGAGCAGAGATAAATCTCAAAGCTTGGTGATGGAGTGAGTCAAGTTTAATGAGTGCGGAAGCAGAGCCTTGGCCATAGTGGAAGTCGGTGTACTCCAATAAGGATAGAAAGGTGGTTTGGACCAGTCTTTTTTTTTGTTTTTGTTGTCATGGGATAAGAGATGCTTGATCCAGAAGAAAAGGCCCAGTCTCTGCCTTAGCTTCTTTGAAAGTTCCTCAGTATGGCCACAGAATGTAAGTTTGTGGTCTAGCAAAAGCCCAGATATTTACATTGTGTCACATATTCAGTAGGTTCTCCCAGAAGCGATAGAATCTGCATAGTTAAGCTACATAAGGAAGGTTTTTGACCTATGACAGAAAGTGAGAAAAGTATGACCTTTGTTTTTGCATTTAGATCCGGTACAACTGCACCAAACAACAGGTGCAACAATGCAAGCCCTGCATCACCCTTTGAAACTTGAGCCTTTGCTCTTGATTCCAGTGTGGGTGAGCAGGCAAGTATCTGCATTATAAACATTTGGTAATTCAGAGAAGTGGGCATGAGAAGTGCACAGGGAAGGAATGGACTGATTCCAGGCATTTTTGAACAGGCAGATGTCTCCATTATAAACATTTGGTCATTCAGAGAGGAGGGATATGAGAAGTGCACAGATGGGAGAATGGACTGATTCTAAGCATGGATGAACAGGGGTATCACGTTATTGTAGTGAAACCCTTAAACAAAAGACCATTACAGCAAAAATTTCGAGCAGATTCAAGATTGTTGCCATAAAGGTCTTGTTGTACACCAGCTGCAGTTTCATTGGTGTTTTGCTGGCTTCAAATCAACTCTGTCTTAGAGTTGATTATCTCAAGATTAGGGGTGGGGCATAGCTTCCACATGAGCACAGCCCCAGAAAACAGTGTTATCTTGACCGGTGAAATACCAACTGTTGATAATTTGACTGCTACTGTAGACTGTTGCTGTAGAGGTTGTCGACAACAAAGTTGTCGAAGCAGGTTAGTGGAAGCATGAGCAGGCTGCTTCAGGCATTCTAAACATTTGACCATGGTCAGCCCAGTGGTGCTGAGGGCTGAGGTGCTGGACACCTTACCTCATTCTGCTGCAGTGACCCAGGTTCGGGAACGACCTTGGGCCACGGTGCCGATGGTGGGGGGGGTAGGAGCATGATTGAGCAGTACCTCTCCTCTCCTGGAAGGGGGGGATCACCTGCCCATAGTCCCACCGTCACAAGATGGAAGTCTGGTGACAGGCATAGGCAGTATCAGTGCAATAGGTAGGTTGGGAGGAATCCCGCAAGATGTGCATATGCGTGCCTTCACATGCATATGTCACATTGAGGGCATTGGTGAGCATGCAAGTGTCTGCATTATAAACATTTGGTCATTGTGAGAACAGGGGCATGAGAAGTGCACAGAGGAGGGAATGGACCGATTCCAGGTGTGAGTGAGCAGGCAACTGTCTGCATTATATAGATTTGGTCAGTGAGAGAGGAGGGATGTAAGGCACATTACAGACATCGCTGAAACAGATTGTTTTTCAGTGTTGACCAGTTAGATCCTGCCACACATATGTGGGTTCGCACCCCAATAGTTAGAATTGAGTAGGCACTTGAATGTTAAACTCAAGAATTTGCACTTTTAACAACTTTGCAACTGTTGAACGAATTTGCATGAAATTTGGTATGCAACTTCCTGTGGGTAGATCTTTTAATCTGGTTAGTTGTATTCTTGTCAGATGTGCAGTCCCAAGTTATGGTGAGGTGAAACAACATGTTTTTACCATTGACTTTGCTGGGATTTTCTTTGAACTTGCCTACAGCCCAGAGGGTTTGCTTGTTTTGTATGACAATTTCAGGACAGAAAGGGGCTATGCCACAAATGTCCATTTTGCTAGTTTGATGAAAAGGCAATAAGCCAGTTTTAAGTTACAGCAATTAAAAAAATCTGAAAAAAAAATTCTGAGCATGGTCAGTATGCACTTCAATATAGTTATATGATACAAAAGAAGAATCCTGCATTGTGTGAAAAAAATTCTCTTTCATTGGGCTGCCATCTTGTTTTCAGTTTTGCCTGAAAAATTCAGAATTGGGAACCTGCCAAAATGATATTCTGGGGAGGAACAAACAAGTATATTGCTTATTGGGACCCCTAGGTGCATTCTGCACTTCACTGCTCAGAAAATGCCCTTAGAATGTGTTTTATTTCACTTTTAAATTCTTTGTTCATATCAACTTCATACGACATAGAATCTTGGTTTGTATGATGAATACGAGCTAGGATCCTACTTTGTGAGTCATAAAAGTAGGATCTTGTTAAATATCTCGTCATACAAACTAAGACCACTATTATGACTCTGATACAAAGAATTTAAATGTGGATATGTCAGCCATTTTTGTATTTTCTCACCAAATTTTCAACATAGGCATTTTGGGGCCCTACTTATGATCACTGTCACTGTTATTTTGTTACTGGTCCCCAACAGTGATATCACGGTCATGCACAGAATCACCATCAGAACAGAATAATGAAATGGCAGTCCTAGTGTTGATGATGGGAGGTCCCAAAGCCTTGTTGAAAATCTGGTGCAAAATCCTGTAAACAGCTGTGTTACAAGTGTGCATTACACAGTTTATATCACATTTGTAACTTCACCAGTTTTAATATTTTCATTCCAGCTTTTCAACATTGCCATTTTTCATACCTCTTCATGAACAGTATCTCTGTCATTTCTCATGTCCTGCCAAAAATTTGTTTTTGCATCTCTGGCCTCGCAATGCCACCCCAACACTGAGGGAAGAGTGTCCTCCTTCCAGTGTCTTGACATGACCAGTTTTGCCATGGAGGCTTCCCTAGGCTCACTCCTTCCTCTACTCCTCTTTGTTTTCTATCCTGTCTCAACCTCTCTTCCTCTTTCTCTGGTTCCTCTTCCTCCACCTCCATCCCCACACCCATCTCTTTCCACTTTTTTCCTTTGCCTCATTTCAGCTCTCCCTTTGTCTACATTTTCCACTGCCCTATCCCCATTTTTTGCCTATTGCCTATATTGACAAGGCCCAGGGCTGCTACCCTACCCCTCACCATAACTGCTCTTTATCTCACATCTCTTTAATTGCTGGTATAATTACTGTGTTTACCTATTATTGTCCTTGATTTGAGTTGCTATTGTGTCATTTAGACTACTGTTGTTGGTTCTCCTGGGTGTTCATTTGTCATTTTAGATTGCCTCTGTTTAGTATTCCTTTGTCCCTCGCTGACTGACGTGTAACCTTTGCAAAAAGTGCCTTGCTCTAAAGGTATTATAAACCTAGATGGAAATAAAAAAAATAAATCCACTTATCTGTGTATTATTCAGAATATTCCAGGCAGGAGGATGTCCTTCTTCATTCACTGGATCTACATAGGGTGCTTAGGTATTCGTTGATTACCTCGTTCCTTCCATAACTTGAATCATTTGTTTATTTCCTTTGCTCCCTTGACTTTTAGAGCACCAGCTTCTCAGCAGTCATTACCTAGATGGTTGGTTAACTACATTACTTTCTGCTACAATAAATATGACAAACCCTTGCCAGGCTCGGTGAAAGAGCACTCCACCAGGGGGGTTGCCACTTCCCTTGCTGCCCTACACAATGTCTCAGCAGTGGACATCTGCACTGCAGCCACTTGGAGCTCAGTGCACACTTTCATGAAGCACTACAGCCTGGACATTGCCTCAAGGAGGTGAGCAGGATTCTACATATTACAGGGCCTCTTTTCTTGAAGGTTCCCACTTACCATTTCCTTCCTTTCTTTTGCAGACCTGGGTTACTTCTACTGCTTGGTACTCAGTCTTTATTGTGTAGTCTACTACAGAGCTCCAACTTGAAGTAAGATAGTACAGTTATGTAAGAATTTACCATAGCAGTAGATGTTCGAGAAGAGCTCTTGCAACAGGCACTGCTTTCTCTCCCACCTTTCCCATGATTTTCCTTCCCTTGTTAGGAACTTTGGGACCTTCTTGGCTCTCCTGTATACTATCTGTTGGGTCTCTGGCAGGGGAACCGAGGTTTGGCTTAGGACCACCCCCTTATACCATTGGCTGATGTTGGGGGCAGTCTGACATCAGGGGCAGTCCCCACAGGGTACTGCTAGCTAGAATTGTTCCACTGGGTTCTTGTGTGTGCTGGCTTAGTCCTTATTTTGTAGCCTACTGCAAGAGCTCTTCTCAAGGGGACCTCTCTCAGAGACAGTGAAAATGAGTTCCACAGGACTGGACCAGCAATCAAAAAGCATGCTCACCAGATGATTTCATTTTGGGCATGGGAACTGGCAGGAGGCCATCTTCAGAAGAACAGAAAGGGCGGGGAAGATTGGTAGGCAGACAGTAGGTCATGCAGGTAGCTAGGCCCCAGGCCATGCAGGGCTTTGTAGGTCAGTAATCTGAACTAGGAGGCAGTCTGTGACCTCACTGGCAGACAGTGAAGACCATGTAGAACTGGCGTGTTATGCAAGTATGGCAAGAACTGGGGGTGCTGAATATTTAAGTATGGAGAGAACAGGGCTACAAGAATATGTAAGTATGGAGAGAATGGAGGGGTACAGGAACTTTTTTTTATCATTTATTTATTTATTCAGTCTAGGATTACAAGTACCTTTGAGTGCCAAGCAGCTCATTTACAAAGGTTCCATGTCAATATGGGCACAGATCCATAATGGAAAACAGACTGGTTTCACAAACAATTAATCAATTTGTATTACAAAATACAGAATAAAGAGAACAGCAAATAAATACACATTAGTTGGAAAGAATCATACCCTATCAGCATATGCAGATGACCTCCTTTTACATCTGGAAGACCCTAAAGTCTCTCTCTCCCTGTCTTAATAGAGGAGTTGGATCAATTCTCTGCAGTCTCATCCTACAGGTTAAATCTCTCAAAGACAAGAATATTTCCTCTCAATAATCATACTAGGAAGGTGGACTGTAACACTTTTGGTCTTGCTTGGGAACCTAAAGTTCTAACATACCTGTGGATCAATATTGCTAGGGACATGTCTACCATGGTAAAAGAAAATTTTACCAAGTTACTGCAAGTATTGCAATCTGATCTGGACCGTTAGGGTGCACTTCCTGTATCTCTCTGGGGTCGTATCAACATTCTGAAAATGAACATTCTACTGAGATTACTATATCTGCTGGGTATGCTGGGTCTCTTCTTCCTTAAGGTATAGTTTATGAGACTGCAAAGAATATTCAGCACCTTTCTGTGGAAAAACAAAATGGTACAGAGGGTGTACTTCAAGTTAACAACACCTAAGTTACAAGGTGGGCTTGCCCTCCCTTCCCTTTTTACTTATTATGGGGCTCAGCACATAAGCAGAATTCCCCGTTGGTGCAAAAGGATACTCCAATAGCAGATAATACATATCTTCCCATCTGATTAGATATAGAGAGACATCTGGCATGTACATTCTGTAACTCATTGCCTACACTTGCATATACATCCCCCTCTCAGTTTCCATGATTGGCTGGTCTCGTAGGGCCTTAAACCAAGTGTAAAGCCATTTCTCAGAGAACTGGCATTGTTCTCCTGCCCAACCCATACTGAATTACTTGCATTTCTGGATTGATCACCCCTTTACCTCCCTCTTTCCAGCCCAACTTAAATACGAGTACCTTGGCAGACTTTCTCCAAGGAGATGAATTAGCCCCCTTTCCTGTTCTCCAAAATAAACTCCAGCTTCGGCAAGCAGATATCTTTAAATTCTTGTAGGTTAAAAACACAATTCTCATCTTTCTGGGACCCAAACCCTGGGCTATGCAGCCCCTGTAAGGCCTGTCTTTGGTTTTTCAAGTAGCAGACCAACCCCATGCAGTCTCCAGGGTGTATAAACAACTGCAAGCACTTAACCTTTGTCTCCCCCCTGAAATTTGTTACTACTGGGTTCAAGAACTGTCTCTCCCATCACAGAAAGCGTTCTGTAAAAACATGTGGGTCTCGGTTTATAAATGCATTAAACAAGACCGGCTTCGCTTGACCCAGTTCAAAATTATGCACAATTTGTACTATACCCCGATAAAGCTACATAGAATAGGTTAACTCCGGTCTCCAATCTGCACTCGCTGTAAACTGGTTCCAGGGTCATTGCACCACCTCTTCTGGGACTGTTCCCATACTTGGGCCTTTTGGGATCTATAAAACAAGCATTAGACCCATTATTGAGTTTGGAATCTCTATTCACTACGGAATGTTGCTTACTGGCTATATAGCCCCTGGAACACCAAGAACACGTAAATCCCATCTTGCCCTAGTTGCCTCCATGGCAAAACTGGTCATGTCAAGACACTGGAAGGAGGATACTCTTCCCTCAGTGTTGGAGTGGTATTGCGAGGCCAGAGATGCAAAAACAAATTTTTGGCAGGAAATGAGAAATGGCAGTGACACTGTTCATGAAGAGGTATGACAAAATGGCAATGCTGAAAAGCTGGAATGAAAATATTAAAACTGGTAAAGTTACAAATGTGCATATAAACTGTGCAAAGCACACTTGTAACACAGCTGTTTCCAGGATTTTTTGCACCAGATTTTCAACTCAGGCTTTTTGGGACCTCTCATCATGAACACTGGGACTGCCATTTCGTTATTCTGTTCTGAAAGGTGATTCTGTGCAGTGACCATGAAATCACTGTTGGGGACCGAGTAACAAAATAACAGTGACAGTGATCATAAAGTAGGGCCCCAAAATGCCTATGTTGAAAATTTGGTGAGAAAATACCAAAAAATGGCTGATATCCACATTTAAATTCTTTGCATCAGAGTCATATAAAGTAGGCTCTTAGTTTGTATGACAAGATACGAACTAAGATCCTACTTTTTATGACTCACAAACTAGGATCCTAGCTCGTATCTTATCATACAAACTAAGATCCTATGTCGTATGATGTTGATATGAACAAAGAATTTAAAAGTGAAATAAAACACATTCTAAGGGCATTTTCTGAGCAGTAAAGTGCAGAATGCACCTAGGGGTCCCAATAAGCAAGATACGTGTTTGTTCCTCCCCAGAATATCATTTTGGCAGGTTTCCAATTCTGAATTTTTCAGGCAAAACTGAAAACAAGATGGCAGCCCTATGAAAGAGAATTTTTTTCATGCAATGCAGGATTCTTCTATTGTATCATATAACTATATTGAAGTGCCTACTGAGCACGCTCAGAATATTTTTTCAGATTTTTCAATTGCAATAACTTAAAAGTGGCTTATTGCCTTTTCACCAAACTAGCAGAAGGCACATTTGTGGGGTAGTCCCTTTCTGTCCTGAAATTTTCATACAAAACAAGGAAACCCTCTGGGCTATAAACAAGTTCAAAGAAAAATCCCAGCAAAGTCAATGGGTAAAAACATGTTGTTTCACCTCACCAAAACTTGGGGACTGCACATCTGACCAGAATACAACTAACAAGATTAAAAGATCTACCCCACAGGAAGTTGCATACCAAATTTCGTGCAAATTCGTTCAACAGTTGCAAAGTTGTTAAAAGTGCAAATTCTTGAGTTTAACATTCAAGTGCCTACTCTATTCTAACTATTGGGGTGCGAACCCACATATGGTGGGCAGGATCTAACTGGCCAACACTGAAAAACAATCTGTTTCAGCGATGTCTGCAATGTGCCTTACATCCCTCCTCTTTCACTGACCAAATCTATATAATGCAGACAATTGCCTGCTCACTCACACCTGGAATCAGTCCATTCCCTCCTCTGTGCACTTCTTATGCACCTGTTCTCACAATGACCAAATGTTTATAATGCAGACACTTGCCTACTCACCAATGCCCTCAATGTGAAGTGTGCATGTGGAGGCATGCATATGCACATCTAGCGGGATTCCTCCCAACCTACCTGTTGCACTGATACTGCCTATGCCTATCACTAGACCTCCATCTTGTGACGGCGGGACTATGGGCAGGTGACCACCCCCTTCCCATGAGAGGAGAGCTACTGCTGAATCATACTCCTACCCCCCCCCACCGTCGGCACCTCGGTGGCCCGAGGTCGTTCCTGAACCTGGGTCACTGATGCAGCATAAGGTAAGGTGTCCAGCACCTCAGCCCTCAGCACCACTGGGCTGACCATGGTCAAATGTTTAGAATGCCTGAAGCTGCCTTATCATGCTTCCACCAACCTGCTTCGACACCATTGTTGTCGACAACCTCTACAGCAACAGTCAAATTATCGGCAGTCTGTATTTCGCCGGTCAAGATAACACTGTTTTCTGGGGGGGCTGTGCTCATGTGGGAAGCTATGGCACCACCACCCCAATCTTGAGATAATCAACTCTGAGACAGAGTTGATTTAAAGCCAGCAAAACTGCAGCTGGTGTACAGCAAGACCTTTACTGCAACAATCTTGAATCTGCTCAAAATTGTTGCTGTAATGGTCTTTTGTTTAAGAGTTTCACTGCAATAATGTGATACCCCTGTTCATCCAAGCTTAGAATCAGTCCATTCTCTCCTCTGTGCACTTCTCATATCCCTCCTCTCTGAATGACCAAATGTTTATAATGGAGACATCTGCCTGTTCAAATATGCCTGGAATCAGTCCATTCCCTCCTCTGTGTACTTCTCATGTCCCACTTCTCTAAATTACCGAATGTTTATAATGCAGATACTTGCCTGCTAACCCACACCTGGAATCGAGAGCAAAGGCTCAATTTTCAAAGGGTGATGCAGGGCTTGCATTAAACCCTGTGTCACACCTGTTGTTTGGTGCAGTTGCACGGGTCTAAATGCAAAAAAACAAAGGTCATACTTTTCTAACTTTCTGCCATAGGCCAAAAACCTTCCCTACATAGCTTAGCAGATTCTATCGCTTCTGGGAGAAACTACTGAATATGTAACAAAATGTAAATATCTGGGGCTTTTGCTAGACCACAAGCTTACACTCTGTGGCCATACTGAGGAACTTTCAAAGAAGCTAAGGCAGAGACTTGGCCTTTTCTTCTGGATCAAGCATCGCTTATCCCATGACACCAAAAAAAAAAAAAAAAGACTTGTCCAAACCACCTTTCTATCCTTATTGGAGAACACCGACTTCCTCTATGGCCAAGGCTCTGCCTCCGCACTCTTAAAACTTGACTCACTCCATCACCAAGCTTTGAGATTTATCTCTGCTCTACCATACCTCACCCACCACTGCTCTCTGTATGCCTCAGTAGTCCTCAAGTTCGGAAGGCAAAGAAAGACATCTTATGGACTTTACAGCTATCACTCATAAGCTTCCCAGTATATCTCTGACTGCTTGCTCCTATGCACTGTAGGCAATTACTCCTTGTGCAGTCTCTCATTTATTTAGTTTTTGTTTACCAGGTAAGTACCATAGCCATGAAATTACTATTTTCAGGCCGACCCAGGAGATTACAGTAGGTAGGCAGGGAGTTACATTATGAGTACAGGTAGAAACAAAATACAGGGTAAACAGGGTTACATGATAATTGAGTAGGTAGACGACCAGGCAATTACAAGGGTAGGTAACAGGTTGAGTTAGAGTTTACACACAGTAACACAAAATTCAGTTGATAACTATGACATGTCACAAGCACAACTGGGTTAAAACCAGCTAAAGGCAAAAGCCAATGGAGACATAAGTGCTAAAACCGATCTGGATAGTGTAGGAAGAGCGGAGAGCAGTTTGCAGCAGTGGATAAGTGATACTGGGTTTAAAATGCAAATTCAAGGGGGCTTGAAGCAGGCACAGGAGACCTGGCTAAAGAGGAGGAAGCAGTAGCTGGTTTTAAACTGAGCGTGACTAGGGGCTAAACGAATGTCAAGAAGCAGGGAGTTCCAGAGTTTTGCTGCTGAGTGAGAGAAAGCAAGGGTACCTTTGTTTGATTTACATCTAGGTATCTGTAGCAGCAATTTGTCAGTAGATCAGAGACCATGGGAGGAGGACAGAGGAAACATAGAATTTGACGGCAGATTAGGACCGCTTGGCCCACCCAGTCTACCCATTTGCCTACCTAATGGATAAGCTGCAGATACCAGTTAACCAACAGCCTACTTTTTCCTGCTCCCACCCACTAGAATTGCTTTATGACTGTCCCATGCATTCTTGAAATCCACCACTGTTTTTGACGCCATAACCTCCTCAAGAAGGCTGCTCCATGCATCCACAACCCTCTCTGTGAAAAAATACTTCCTCACATTGCCTCTGAGGCATCCTCCCCTCAATCTTCAAATTGTGCCCCCTTGTTCTTGCACACCTTTCTTTCTGAAAGATGTTACCCTCTAGGACTTTGTTGATTCCCTTGAGGTACTTGAAAGTTTCTATCATGTCTCCCCTCTCCCTCCTTTCCTCAAGGCTATACATATTAAGCTCCTTAAGGCTCTCTTCATAGGTCTGCTGGTGCAGACTCTGCACCATCTTAGTTGCCCTCCTCTGGACCGCCTCCATCCTGTCTATGTCTTTGTGGAGATTGGGTCTCTTGAACTGCATGCAGTACTCCAGATGGGGTCTCACCAGCTGTCTGTACAGAGGGATAACAACTTTCTGTTTTCAACTGGTGATGCCTCTCCTTATGCATCCCAGTATCCCCCCCAGCCTCCTTACTGCCCTCTCACATTGCTTGCCCACCTTTAGGTCATCAGATATGACTACCCCCAGGTCCCTTTCCATTTTTGTGGTTGTTAGTATCTCACCCCCCATTGTGTACTCTTCCCCTGGATTTTTGTTTCCCATGTGCATTACTTTGCACTTCTTAGTATTGAATCTAAGCTGCCATACATTTGACCATTCCTCCAGCCTTGCCAAGTCCCTTCTTATCCTTTCCACCCCACTTTGTGCATCAACTCTGTTGCAGATCATTGTCGTCTGCAAAGAGACATACTTTTCCTTCCAGTCCCTCTGCAATGTCGCTTATAAAGACATTAAAGAGGACCAATCCTAGTACTGAACCCTGCGGTACCCCACTAGTAACCCCCCTTTCTTCAGAGTGGACTCTGTTTACTATTACCCTCTGTGTCCTATTCTCCAGCCAATTTTTTACCCAGGCTACCAACTTGGGACCCACTCCCAGGCTGGCCAACTTGTATATTAATCTTTTGTGCAGAACTGTGTCAAATGCCTTCCTAAAGTCTACATAGGCCATGTCCACAACCCTTCCTTGATCAACTACTTTGGTCACCCAGTCAAAGAAATCTATTAGATTCATCTGACATGACCTTCCCACTGTGAATCCATGCTGCCTTGGGTCCTTTGCCCCTCTGGCCTCTAGGTACTCAACAATTCTTTCCTTCAGAAGTGATTCCATCATTTTCCCAATCATTGAGGTTAAACTAACAGGTCTGTAATTTCCTGCTACTGCCCTACTCCCACTTTTGTGAAGTGGAATAACATCTGCCCTTCTCCAGTCCTCAGAACCACCCATCCTCCCATGATTTGTTAAAAGGGTAGTTAGTGGTGTCACTAGTTCTCTGCTTAATTCTTTTAGAATTCTGGGGTGAATTCCATATGGCCCCATTGCTTTGTCCACCTTCAGTTTAAGGAAGTTCTTTCAGAACCCTTTCTTCTGTGAACAGACTGGGATCGACCCCCCCCACCCAGAGTGCTTCTGTTAATTGGATTAGGCACCTCCCCCACCTCCTCTTTTGTGAATACTGAACAGAAGTATTCATTCAGTATCCCTGCTTTTTCACTGTCCCTATCTTCCCACCCACCGTCCATTCTATTCAGCCTCACTATCCCTCCCTTTGTCTTTCTGCGCTCTCTGATATATCTATAAAATGTTTTATCCCCCTTCTTAACTGCATTAAACCGCTTAAACACATGGAACAGCCTTCCTGAGTAGATTGTGCGGTCTAAAACTGTGGGAGAATTCAAGAATGCATGGGACAGACATAAGGCAATTCTGGTGGGGGTAGAAAGAAATAGGCTGTTGGTTAAATAGGATCAGCAACTTATCCTCTAGGTAGGGAAATGGGCAGACTAGGTGGGCCAAGTGGGCCTTATCTGCCATCAAAGTCTATGTTTCTATGTTTTCTGAATGCTTTCTTTTTCTCCCCTAACCTTCCCTGCCTCCTCCTTTGAGAACCATAGTGGTTTCTTACATCATTTTGTTTTATTTGCTTCACACAAAGGCTTGTTGCCTCTGTGATGGCAGTTTTGATTATTCCCCATTGTACTTCCATCCCTCCTTCCTGCCCATTTACTGGTGCACTCCTTAGGCACTCACCCATTTTGGCATAGTCAGCCCTCCTGAAGTCCAGTACCTTTGCCTTTGTATGGCTTGACTGTACTGCTGTGTTTATTGTGCACCATACTGTTCTATGGTCAGTAGTTCACAGATTGCTACCCACTTCTAAATATGTGATCCTCTCATCATCTCCATTTGAGAGTAGCAGGTCTAAGATTGCTCCCTCTCGAGTGGATTCCAATATTAGTTGTCTAAGGCATGCCCCATGTAGGGCACCTAGAATGCCCACACTCTTAGAAGTGGCTGCTGCAATGGACAAGTTAGTAGGGAGGTCAGTGAGACAGGGATCCCTGATTTAATAACATTGTCAGTCAGGGAGCCCAGGGCAAGAGTTTGAGCCGAGGCAGGGGGTAGCCAAATTAAGTCAGCATAGAGCTGACAATGGTGTTTTGACCAAGGAGAGGCTGAAGCATACCTGCAGATGCTGTTCTAAGTCGTATCCCATTTCCTGAGGACAGTAGTGGATGAGCAAAGATAAGTGACTACCCCATAGGATAACGACGGGAGCAAGATCCCATGAGCTATAGCTAATCTAGCTGCCTGTGTGAGGACGTGGCTGGTTTTGTAGGTTACTGCAACTTTAGCATTAACTGATTTACATGTGACATTACATGCTCATCAAAGTTTACATTTTCATCAAGGAGCACTCCAAGAATCTTGAAAGAGCATATTGGTTTGAGGACTATGCCACCTTGACATGAGACTGTAAACAGATCCTGGTTTTTGCTTAATTTGACTCCTGAGGCAAACAGCATTGTTTGTGTTTTAGCAGCATTAAGGATTAACTTATGATGGAGCAGCCAGGATTGAATAGACTAAAAGCAGCAGTACGGGTCAGGTTTATATGGTGAATGTTCTTAGCAGGACAGTACAAGACCAGGTCATCTGCATAGAGGATGCCTGAGCAATCAGAGCTATTTGATGAGATACCATTTATAAAAATGGAGAAGCAGAGGGGTCCTAATATTGAACCAGGGAACACCTAAGTTAATGGGCACTGGGCTAGACATAGCGGAATTGAATCTATCAATTTGAGTTCAATTAGATAGCTATTGAACCAGGTCACAGAGTTTGGTGAGAAACCAAGGGCTAGGAGACTATCTAGTAGAAGAGGATGCTCAACAAGGTCAAACACCTTTGTCAGGTCAATAAAAACTACCCCGTGAGGTGGCCTTCATCCACTGCAGTTAATGTATGATTTGTAAAGTGGAGAAGGGCCATGGAGGTGCTGTGACCTTTGCAAAAGCCACATTGAATTGGGGAGAGAAGTTTATATTTAGTCATGTACTCTGTAACTTGTATTAATGCTAGCTTTTCCATTATTGTACTTAGCACTGGAAGATTAGCTATAGGCCTATAATTCGCCATATCACTTTTGTCACACTTCTAAAAACTGGGGTGATTTTATCCATTTTCCAGACATCTGGGACAATTCCTGACAAAGGGAGGTATAGATCCATAATAATGGCTGGGCAATGAATGGTGTAGCCAGCTTTAAAAGTTTGGGTTCAACACCATCAGTCTACACTAGTGTTGTCAGAAATAGTATAGAGCAGGCCTAGGACATCAGATTTAGAAATGGCCTTGAAGAAGAATGGAGGGTGAAATGCAGCAGGTGTGGGTGACTAGTTGGAAGTGGGCTGACCTTGGAGGAAGGCAGATGTGAAGCTGGTCAGGTCAGAGATGTTTATTAAATGCTTCCACAATTGTCCTAGGGTTACAGTGAACCCGCTAATGATCATATCATTTATCAAGGGGTATTTTTGCACCTAGGAAAGATATGGCGATGGGTCCAGAATTTCCTGGAGTCACCTGATGCTTCAGGAGGAGCCTCTTACAATATGTGCTTTCTGCTACTCTTATCTGCTTTTGCAATCTTTTCTCTGTGTTCTGTAGGTATGGTAGTCTAAAATAAGTCCAGTATTTCTGAAACACCTCCAGCTCTTATCCTAACATGTAATGCACCAGGAGGTCTCTGTGTAACAACTTGGTGGGTGCCATAAACTCACTGGGTCAGGGGTGTATTTCTATCCTGAATTTCATGAAATTTGTCTAAGTGGTAGTCTAGTGCAGTTTGTGCATCAAGGGATTGAGAAAGACAGGATCAGTCAAAAGCTGAGACTTCATACTGGAACTGCGCCTGATTCAGATTAGCGTAGTCCCTGATCGTGATATAGCGTGGGGGCTGAGACTGGGAGCTGGAGTGTTACCACACACAGAAAATAGGGGAGTGATCAGATATGCTATCTGGCAAAGTTCCAGCATCCACGATTCTGTCAACCCTATTTGTTAATACCTAATCCAGTAGCATGCTTGACATTGCCTTAGGGGAGATCCTCGTTGGCTTAGTTATTTATTTATTTAGTTTTTGTTAACTGGGTTAGGTGCACTAGCCAAAGTTGACTATTTTCAGGCATGATCCGGGAGAATACATACACAAAATTAGATGAAATTATACAATACAAAGTATGTAGTACAGATAGGTTAGAATACAGATCAAGTCAGACAGTACTCAAGATAATACATATAGCTATGCAGAGATGACAAAAGTGACATTAGTACATGCAAATAACTGAAACTGAGCTAAGTGGCAGCTATAAAGACATTTTATAGCAAAGCTTGTTTAGAAGTGCAGCAGTGTCTTGGACGAAATAGGGTGGTTAGCTATGAGGCATTAAGTAGGATCAAAGCATGGGCAGGGATCCCGGGATAGGTGGCGATATATTTCTTTTTTGAGGATTGGGTGGAGTTAGCTTGCCTCAGGGCAGGAGGGAGGGAGTTCAGGTGGCTGGGGTGGTGCAGTGAAATGCTCCAGAGCTTTTTGAATAAACACCTGGAGTACGGTGAGTAGAAATTTGTTTGCCGGCGTAGTCCATAGGCAGGTGTCTGTGGTACAAGTAGAGCTGCAAGGGAGGAGGGGTTTGGTTACGGATTACAGAGTCTATGAGGGTCCCTAGGAGTATAGTCAGTAGGCAGTTGGGAGAGCCAGCCTAGGTCACTATACAGTGTGCAGTGGTGGTTGAGGCGATCAGAGGAGAGTGCCGATATATGTTGTTATACACAACATCCCATTTATGGAGACAGTCTTATGGGCATTAGCAAAAGTGGAGACACCATATGTCAGCTGGAAGCAGAATACCCTTAGCAATTGCCAATTTGGCAGATGGTGTTAGCAGGTGACAAGTCTTGTAGGAGATTCCAAGTTTGGCATTTGTTGCTTTACAGGTTGACTGGATGTGCAGACTGAAATCAAGGGATTTATCAAAGAGGACTCCCAGGTATTTGAAGGATGTGACACAGTCAATGACAGATCCCCCAGAGTCATGGACTAGGAGGGGTTTCTTACAGGCTCTGAGTTTGGGGGCAGTGCCAAATAGCATGGCTTGGGTCTATTTTGTGTTGAGGATGAGCTTATTAGCATTTAGCCATGTTTGCACATTCCTAAAATCCGAGGAGAGGTTTTTGCTAATGATGTTAACTTTGTCAGCGCTAGAGTACAGGACGAAATCATCAGCATATAAGATAGCTGAGCAGAAGAGTATGGCATAATCTATGTTATCGATGTATAGCGAGAAAAGAAGGGGTCCCAGAATGGAGCCCTGGGGTACTCCAATGTCAGTGCTGGTCACATCCGAGAGAGTGGAGTTGAATTTAACAAGTTGTAATCTATTTGATAGGTAGTTGTTAAACCAGTCAACTACTGAGGATGAGAAGTTAAGTCTATGCAGGGTTGAGAGAAGCAGGGGATGATCAACAAGATCGAAAGCTTTGGTAAGATCAATAAATACTGCTCCAGTGAGTAGGCCTTTGTCCATGTTGCAAAGTACATCAGTGGAGAATTTGAGAAGAGCAGTTGAGGTACTTTGCCCTTTTCTGAAACCATGCTGAGTGTCTGAGAGAAGGTTGTTCTTTGTGAGATAGTCAATGGTTTGGGTTGCAACAAGTTTCTCCAGTAGCTTACGTAGCACAGAGAGGATGGCTATGGACCTGTAGTTGTTGATATCCTTTGGGTCTCCTTTTTTAAGGATAGGCGTAACTCAGGCAATCTTCCAGAGATCTGGGACAATGCCAAAAGAGAGAGACAGAGTGAAAATCTTGGCCAGTGGTGAGGCAATCAACGGTGCCGCTAGTTTCAGGAGTCGTGGCTCGAGTGAATCTGAGCCTGGGCTAGTGTTGTTGGATATGTTTTGCAATAGCCTTTGTACCTTGGATCTAGATATAGCTTTAAAGTTGAAGGGAGGTAGTAGTTAGTTGGCAGTGGTCAGCACCAGATGCAAATCTCTGGGGTGTGAGTAAGGCTGAGATGCTGTGGGAGGTGAGCGAAGGACGAGGTGTACTGAGACAGGTCCGTGAATAATCTGTTAAAGGCATTCGCTATGGTTTTGAGTCGTTGCAATGTACATCATTAGGATCATATCCCTGGGGTCGATGACTGGGTAGCCCCAAGAAAGGTCTTGATGTGTGTCCAGAATTTTCTAGGGTCACCGGCAGAGTTTGTGAGCAATTCCTTGCAGTAGATACTCTTTGCTGTTCTGATTTGTTTTTCACAGGCGCTCCGAGAAGCCCTGTAGGTATTGTAATCCTCGGTAGTCTGGA
Organism: Neoceratodus forsteri; assembly: GCA_016271365.2. Classification (NCBI taxonomy): domain Eukaryota; kingdom Metazoa; phylum Chordata; order Ceratodontiformes; family Ceratodontidae; genus Neoceratodus; species Neoceratodus forsteri. The sequence continues at coordinate 12,529,828 of JADMNL010000038.1, read as the reverse complement.
CACGTTATACTTCTTCCAGAGTTTGTCCCATGTGCACAGGTTAGCCAGCATGTCCTTCTGTAGCCATCTTGTTTGTTTACCCTGACCCTTCTGGTGACCTTCGCGGTATGTTTATCCTGAAGTGCTGTGAAATTATCAATGAAGATATCAAGAGCTATTTGAACATCATAGGAGTGACAGATGTCACCCAGTTGATACAGGATACATCATAGGAGGAAAGCTTCTACGTCCAGTTTGGCAAAGTTAGTAACTGTGATGTAGCGTGGAGGGGGTGAGGGAGCAGTCTCCGGGCTCCATACACAGAAAGTGGGGGAGTGATCTGTGATAGCATCTGCCAAGATGCCTGCAGTTTGCACATGGTCAAGGCGATTCACAAGTACCCAGTCTATGAGAGTGGAGGTAGTTAGAGAAGAGGTGGTTATAGTGGGTTCAGTTAAGACTATACTTGATGCAGGCTATAGCTTTGGATTACAGATTGCAGAGACCCCTGAGTGTGTCCAAGCCAGTTTAGATGTATATCCCCTAGGATAAGCAGTTCATTTTTGCCTGCTCGTTTCACCGTATCATCCAGTAGATTTGTAAAAGCTGACAGCCCTTCTAGGGGTGGGTTATTGGCAACCACTATATGTAGATTCTTTGCACCCAGATGGAGAAGAACATGAAGGGATTCACAGAAGGAGGACTGGGGTTTATTTTTCTGAGAGATGTTTAGATGTACTTTGTAAAACAGCACAAACAGCACAACACCCCAACCCCACTTAGAGGATAACCTGTCATTCATAATAAGACTATAATTTTGTTAGGCACAGGTAGAGTCAGGAGTGGAGGCTTAAGCCATGTCTCAGATAGGCACAATATATCCAGGTTGTGGTGAAGACCCAAGCCTCCAGCTCTGTGCCATTGCGTGTAAGACTCCTAATGTTTAGGTGGGCTATGCTGAGCCCTGAAGCAGTAGACCAAGAGGAATATTTGCATGGCTGGGGATACGAGGGGCCAGGGTTCAGTTCCACATCACCACCCATTTGGAAAGCCAGCAGCATTAGATACCAGAGCTTATGAAGAATGAAAGGAGTAACCATAGTAATTTTAGAGCAGAGAGTATGATCTAAGTATGCAGCCACAAGATAATAGGTAAACCTTGTGACTAGTAGAGTCCCTTTATACATTCTAAAGTTAATTCACATTTGGTAAAATGTCTGTAAGCTATGTACTCCTCTCCTATGGAACAAATTACAAAAACTCAGAAAGTGGCTGCTCTGACAACTCTTCCTCCTTCTAAAAGCTTTTGTCTCATTCCTTTATAGTATCCGTAACTGCCTCCCCTGGAAGCCAGTGAAATAAGTGTTGGACATCCATCACCAGGCCTTGTGATTAGCTGTTTATCACTCCTTCTCCCTTCTTCTTCCTATCACCTTCCTTCCCTTTACCTTAACTGTTCATAGAAACATACACTTTGACGGCAGATAAGGACCGCTTGGCCCATCTAGTTTGCCCATTTCCTACCTACAAGATAGGCCACAGATCCTAGTTAACCAACAGCCTATTTCTTCCTACCCCCACAAGAATTTCCTTATGTTTTCCCATGCATTCTTGAATTCTCCCACAGTTTTAGACCCCACAACCTCCTCAGGAAGGCTGTTCCATGCATACACTACCCTCTCTGTGAAATAATACTTCCTCACATTGCTCCTGAACCACCCCTTCTATCTTTAAATTGTGTCCCCTTGTTCTTGCACGTCTCTTTTTCTGAAATATGCTACCCTCTTGGACTTTGTTGATTCCACTGAGGTACTTAAAAGTTTCTATCATGTTCCCCCCTTGTTTCCTCAAGGGTATACATATTAAGCTCCTTTAGTCTCTCCTCATATAGCTTCTCTTGCAGACCTTGCACCTTTTTAGTTGCCCTCCTCGGGACTGCTTCTATCCTGTCTATGTCCTTGAGGAGATGGGGTCTCCAGAAGTGGACGTAGTACTCCAGTTGGGGTCTCACCAACTGTCTGTATAGAGGGACAACAACTTCCTGTTTTCTGCTGCTGATGCCTCTCCCTATGCATCCCAGTATACTCCCAGCCCTCCCTACTGCCTTCTCACATTGCTTGCTAACCTTAAGGTCATCTGATATGATTACCCCCAGGTCCCTTTCCTTTTTTGTTGTTCTTACTACCTCCCCACCCATTCTGTATTCTTCCCCTGGGTTCCTGTTTCCCAGGTGCATTATTTTGCACTTCTTTGCATTGAATCCTAGCTGCCATACTTCTGACCACTCCTCCAACCTTGCCAAGTCCCTTCTCATCCTTTCCACGCCTCCTTGTGTATCAACCATATTGTAGATCTTTGTGTCATCTGCAAAAAGGCATACTTTTCCTTCCAGTCCCTCTGCAATGTCACTGATGAAGACATTAAAATGGACTGGACCCAATACATAACTCTCGGTACCCACTAGTAACCCCTCTTTCTTCAGAGTGAACTCCATTTACAATTACCTTCTGTGTCCTGTTGTGCAGCCAATGTTTTACCCAGGCTACCACCTGGGATCCACTCCCAGGCTAGTTAATTTGATTATTAATCTTTTATGTGGGACTGTGTCAAATGCCTTGCTAAAGTCTAGGTAGGAGATGTCCACAGCCCCTCCTGGTCTACTACTTTGGTCACCCAGTCAAAGAAATCTATTAGATCTGTCTGACATGACCTTCCCACTGTGAACCCATGCTGCCTTGGGTCCTTCTGGCCTCTAGGTACTCAACTATTCTTTCCTTCAGAAGTGACTCTATCACTTTCACTACCACAGAGGTCAGACTGACAGGTCTGTAGTTTCCTGCCTCTGTCTTGGTCCCACTTTTGTGAAGGGGAATCACATCCACCTTCCTCCAGTCCTGGGATACCACACCATCCTCCCATGATTTATTAAAAAGAGTAGCCAGTGGTTTTGCTAGTTTCTTCCTTAATTCTTCTAGAATTCTGGGCTGAATTCCATCAGGCCCCACTGCTTTGTCCACCTTCAGTTTTAGGAGTTTTTGCAGAACCCTTTCTTCTGTGAAAGGACTGGGATCAACCCCCCTATCAAGAGTGCTTCTGTTAATTGGATTAGACACTTCCCCCTCCTCTTTTGTGAATACTGGGCAGAAATATTCATTCAGTATCCTTGCTTTTTCACTGTCCCCCTCTGCCCACACACTGTTCATTCTATTCAGCCTCACTATCCCTCCATTTGTCTTTCTACGCTCGCTGATGTACCTATAAAAGGTTTTATCCCCCTTCTTAACTGAGTTGGCTATCTTTTCCTCAGTTTGGGCCTTTGCTATTCTTGCTTCCTTCCCTGCTTCCTTCTGTCTTAACTGGTACAGCTGTCTGTCAATGCTCCTTCTGTGTTTCCTTATACGTCCGGAATGCTTTCTTTTTCTCCTTGACTTTCACAGCCACCTCTTTTGAGAACCACAGTGGCTTTTTCTTTCATTTTGATTTATTTGTTTCACACAATGGCAGTTTTGATGATTCCCCATTGTTGTTCCACACCTCCTTCCAGCCTGTTTGCTAGTGCTTTTCTGAGGCACTCTCCCATCTTGCCAAAGTCAGCCCTCCTAAAGTCCAGTACCCTCACTTTTGTATGGCTTGACTCTGTAGCTGAGTTTATCGTGAACCACACTGTTTGATGGTCACTTGTTCCCCAGATGGCAACCCAATTCTAGATCTGAGATCCTCTCACTGCCCCCGTTTGAGAGTATGAGGTCTAAGATTGTACCCTCACGAGTGGGTTCTGAAACTAGCTGTCTGAGGCCTGCCACCTGTAGGGCATCAAGAATGGCCCTGCTCTTGGATGTGGCTGCAGCAAATGTGCTCCAGTTAACATCTGGCATATTCAGGTCTCTCATCAACAGTATCTCCCCTTTCTCTGCCATTCTAAGAATGCCTTCTATCATATCCTTGTCCATTCCCTCCCCCTGACATGGGGATCTGTACACAACCCAGTGCGGATTATGGTACCCTTTCCAGTCTCCAAGGTGACCCACAGTGCCTCCTCTCCTCCCTGTTTACTATTTTGTTCAGTTGCTTTTATCCCTTCCTTTACATAGAGAGCTACTCCTCCCCCCCTCCCCTGCCTGTCTCTCCTGTAGGTTATGTACCCTGGTATGTTAACATCCTAGTCATGGTTCTCTGTGTACCATGTTTCTGTGACTGCTACGATATCCAATCATTCCTCTTCCATCAAGACCACCAGCTCAGGGGAGCTTGTTGCCCAGACTACGGGCATTGGTACTCATTACCCTCAATTTCCTGATGGCCTTACTCCTTTCTGCCCCATCCCTGTCCTTCTTGCATTTGTCACTGTCTCTATTTACCCCTGCCCTTCTCCTTATTGACACCTCTATGTTGGTGTTTGCCGCGCTTACTACTGTGATTTTTTTGGGGGGGCTAGGATTTCCCTGCTCCTTTCGCAGTGCCTCCCCCTTGACTAGTTTAAATGCTTGCCATTGAAGCATTTAAACCTATCACCTAGGATCCTGGTTCCCCTCCTGGACAGATGCAGCCCAAAAAGCCAATATAGGCTTGCATTACTCCAGATGGACCCCCAGTCCCCAATGAAGCCAAATCCCCTGAGCTCCACACCAGTTTTTCAACCACTGATTGAATCCCATGGTGTGGAACACGCTAGCCTCTCCTATTCCATAGATGGGCAGCACCTCCGAGAAGGTTACCGTGTGTGCTACTTGTCTAAGGCCCTTCCCCAAATCCACAAACTCTTCCTGCACTTCTTTAATCCCTTTCTTAGCCAGGTCATTTGTCCCTAGGTGGACAATGACATCCAGTTCCCTCACCTGTGCAGCTGCTCCAGCAATCCTGAGGATTCACTCCCTGTCCCTTCAAGCCATGGCACCAGGCAGGCACCTTACCTCCCTCTCCCTTCTTCCCCCAGTTCTACCTTCCTAACAATGGAGTCCCCCACAAGGAGTTGTTTCCTTCCCTTGCGGGGCCCCCTGCCACCCTCCTGTGGGTCTCCTTTGTGGAGGTTCCCAGCATCCTACTTGGTCTCCACTGCAGGTGCCTCCACAGAGGAACCACACTTTGCCAGAATGGCATAGGGATGTGGAGAAGTACAACTGGAGGATGCCTCTGTTCCACCACCCTCACCCTCTCTGAGCCCACTTTGGTCCAACGCTCCTCTTTCTTGGCAACCTCTGAGGCAACGGCAGTGGCACTGGTGGTTCCTGGATGGAAGAAGAGGTCCCACAAATCCTGGCCAACACAGCCTTGAGATGAGCAACCTCCTCCCTCAGCTCAGAGTGGTGCCTGCAGATGGGACAACACTGCATCCTCCAGAATGTCTCCCAGAAGACTACTGCTCCACAGCCACTGCACTCCACTACTCTAATCATGTCTTATTTCTGGCCCCATAACTGTTTGCAATCCTTACTCTTTCCTCTGTTTTTTTTTCTCTCTCTCCTTACTTTCTGCCTGTGTGCCCTTTAAGCTCTGATTGTCCTGTTCTGAGACAAGAATATCCTATATTTCTCAGTAGACCACTTACTTGCTCAGAGGCAGACCTCCAGCAGCTAGAGGGGACCGGAGAGCTACTCTTGCCCTTCTAGGATGGTGGGTCTTTGGTGGCTCTGTGATCACTCATTTCCTGCTCCCAAACAGGAAGATTCTGTTGTCAGTCAAATCCTGTGCCTATAAAAGTAGAACTAGCTTTGGGTGGGATGCAAGGAGGGCAATATAGCCCAGTAGAGAAGTCCAGTCACACAGTCCTTTCTCCTGGTGTCTTCTGCCAAGCTATTAGCAGAATCTTTCTAAGTCAGTCTTTAAATGTAGCTTCCTTCTACTAAGCCACTCCCCTACTTACTAGATCTTTCTACAAGTAATTTAAACCTCATAGCTATTAAGTCATTTCAATCACCTGAGATTTGCACCTAAGATAACTGTTCAGATAACCATTCAGTTCAGTTAACTCAGACAAACATACACTTTTGTTTTGTTTGTTAGTTTTTATCATAAATTAAAGGTCCAAGTACAAAAGTTCTTCTTCTTTAGTCCCAGTAGAAAGTCCAGTCACACTGTGAGTCCTTTCTCCTGGTGTCTTCTGCCAAGCTATTCATGTACATACTATATAATAATGTATATTTACAATATTTTTTCTTAGCCTCTTGCATATTTGCCTGTATAAACCTTGCCTAATACTGTACTATGTTATATGTCCTCTTCCACATTGTATTTCTTGATTGTACACCCATCTTTTTCCTTTGCATATTGTTTACTTTTATTTGTGTTTGTCCAGGTCCACCTTGCAAATAAGCTCGCTCAGTGATATTTTGCCTGATAAAATAAAGACTGACTGAAACTCCTTTGGCACAAGTGAACCTGATTTTAGTACATCTGGCACAGTTGTGACAGTTTCCTCATTTTGTGGCAGGTCACACCAACAGATTTGTTTCAAGCCCCATAAAACAGTCCCCACAAGTGGTGAAAGTTGGATAAGGAAAAGCTGGCCTAACTTGTGGTGTTTGGTGCTCGGATTAAAAATCCAGATTGCTGGCTGGGAGAATCCACAAGCTGCAAGTGCCACAAACTCTGCACACCAGGGGCTTGCAACATTCTCTGGGCTTTGAAAATTGAGCCCCATGTGACTCCAATCTCAGTATAATCTCATATCAATTGTAACAGTGATGTTTCTTTCTAAAACACTTACTGGCTTTACTACTGTCAAGCTTTCTAACATTATAGCCTACTTGTAATTCCATACTACCTCTCCTTCCAGCTGTTTTCCTTTTCTTCCCAACTTCCTTGCAATAATAGCTGAAAGAAATTCTATATAAAACACATTATCTAGCTGTCTATGATACTCACTGGTGGGAATCACTTCACAATGATCCTTCTGCTCTGCAGTCTTTTCCACCTTCACATCAACAAATGGAAGATGGCCGTTGCTGTTTTCCTCCTCCACATCAACAAATGAGAGATGGCCGTTGCTGTTTTCCTCCTCCACATCAACAAATGGGAGATGGCCGTTGCTGTTTTCCTCCTCCACATCAATAAATGGGTGATGGCCATTGCTGTTTTCCTCCTCCACATTAACAAAAAGCAATTTGCCATTCCTCTTTTTCTCTTTCACATCAATACATGGGAGTTCTTCCTCCCTCTCAGACAGCAATAACAAGTGCTCATTTTGGACACTGTAGCCTGTACATTAAAAATCACAATACAATACAAATGTTATTCATAATTGGAGCTACATACAGGTAAAAGAAGACTTTCAAGAATGTATGTATTGTGTCAATGGTTGCTTATAGTTGAAAACTGACTGATGATGGTTCATAACCACAACACTTTTTATGGCAACAGCCATTTATAAAGCCAGATTATATATTTCTATACTTATATATGCCTGCACATCCTGTCCTCTCCATACTTACATATCCCTGCACTCCTGTTCACTATATACACATACATTCCTGAACCCCTTTTCTCTCTATACTAATATATGCCTACATCCCATTCAATTCATTCTTACATATTTCAGTACCTCCTGTTCTTTCCATATTTACATATTCCTGTACACACTGTTCTCTGTACAGTTACATATCCATGCACTTCAGTTCTCTCCATACTTACATAGTTCTGCACCCAGTCCTCTTCATACTTAAATATTCCTTTACACCCTGTCCTCTCCATACTTACATATTCCTGCTCCTCTTTTCTCTCCATTCTTACATACTCCTGCACCTCCTGTTCTAGCCCTACCTACATATTCCTACACTCCCTGTTCTCTCCATACTTACATGTTCCTGCACTCTATGATCTCTCCATACTTACATATTTATGCACCCCTGTTCTCTCCATACTTACATATTTCTGCACCCCATGTTCTTCATACTTACATACTTTCGTGTACATACTGTTTTCTCCATACTTGCATATTCCAGCACCTCTCGTTCTCGCCCTACTTGCATGTTCCTGCACCCTTATTCCCTCCATACTTACCTACTCCTGCACCATCTGTTCTTTCCATGCTTACAGTACATATTCCTACACTCCATGTTCTCACCATACCTACAGTCCATTTTCCTGCACCAATGCTCTTGCATACTTGTATAATTTGCACTCCTGTTCACTCCCTCTTACATATTCTGTCACCCTGGTTCTCTTCATGCCCACATATTTCTGTACTCCTGCTCTCTTAATTCTTACCTATTCTTACACCTCTGTTCTCCCATACTTACATATTCTTACACCTCTTTTCTCACCATGCTCACATATTCTTCCAGCCCTGTTCTCTCCACACTTATATTCCTGCACCCCGTTCTTACCATACTGACATATTCCTGCATTGCCTGTTTTCTTCATACTTACACATTCCTGAACTCATTCTTTCTAAACTTATATTTTCACATACACTCTGTTCTCTCCAAACTTGCATATTCCTCCAGACACTCCATGTTCTCATTATGCATACAGACCATAATCCTGTATGACTGTTCTCGCCATACTTACAGATGTGATAGCCAGGATGCAATGCAAATATGCTGCAGAATCTCACAGAATGCTGCACTTTACTGCAGGGGCCATTGTAAGTCAATGGCAATTAAACCATTTTTGTCATGCAGGATTTTCTGACATGTCATTACTGTAAGTTACTGTGCTTCATCATGGCTGACTCTGCTGTACAGATTCCTGCACCCCATGATCTTACCATACTTACAGTCCATATTCCTACACCAATACTCTATGCATACTTACATATTTCTACACTTCCTGCTCTCTCCACACTATTTTGGCACCCCTATTCTCTTCATACTTCCATATTCCTGCACCTCATGTTCTCTTCATACTTGCATATACCTCCATGCACCTCATGTTCTCACCATACTCACAATAGAGATCCCTGCACCCCTGTTCTCTTAATTATTACCTATTCCTGCACCTCTGGTCTCTCCATACTTACATATTGAACAAATACTGCACTTCAAGCACCTAGGGGTTACCTCTGATAGACACCTCACCTATTCACTGCACATTGAAAATGCTGCCAGAGCCGTCAATACCGGGATTGGGCTCTTCTATCAACTGAGAAAGTCTCTAACACCTGAAGCCCTAAATTTTGCTGTCCACAGCTCGGTGCTCTCCTTAATCGACTATGGCCTTGTTATTCACGGAACTGCTTCCAACACTGCACTCAAAAGGCTCACTGTGGCACTAAACAAGGCCTGTAGACTCTTAATTGGTGCACCACACCTCACCCACACCTGCGATGTCTACATGCAGGCTGGGTGGCTCAACTTGCATGGGAGAATTAAATACCACACCTGCTTACTTGCCAAAAAGATTCTCCTTAGACTCATGCCTTCGGGATTAGGATGCTTACTTCATGAATCCCTCAAGACCCAACATACGCGCAACTCATCTTCCATACTCCTACTTGTCCCGATGTGCCGGACTGCCCAATACCAATGCTTCTTTTGTATCAAAGTGCCATACTGGATAAATGGCCTACACAATGGTTTGGCTAACCTTACTAGTCTCAGTGAATTCAAACTCAAACTTCGTCAGCACATCCTAATTGAAAACTCCTGTGATTGTACCACTTAACATCCTTGTCCCTCTTCCTGGCACCTCACCCCCCACCATTCTTCCACTGTTCTCTCTACTTGTTTGCCCTCTCACTGTCCACCCCCTTCCTGCCCTCCCATCTCCCCCCACTGCCTTCCTTGCGTTTCGTCCCTTACTATCCTCGCTGCTACTTGCCAATGCCGCCTGGTTACTCTTGCCTTCCTTGCTCTGGCTCCCCTCCTAATCCCCTCCTCTTCTGACTCCCTGCCATGAATCATGTGCTAAACTAATGTGTATTTATTTGCTGTTCTCTTATTCTGTATTTTGTAATACAAATTGATTAATTGTTTGTGAAACCAGTCTGTTTTCCGTTATGGATCTGTACCCCCCTATTGACATGGAACCTTTGTAAATGAGCTGCTTGGCACTCAAAGGTACTTGTAATCCTAGACTGAATAAATAAATAAATGATAAAAAAAATGTTCCTGTACCCTCCATTCTCCATACTTACATATTCTTGTAGCCCTGTTCTCTCCATACTTAAATATTCAGCACCCCAGTTCTCGCCATACTTGCATAACACGCCAGTTCTACATGGTCTTCACTGTCTGCCAGTGAGGTCACAGACTGCCTCCTAGTTCAGATTACTGACCTACAAAGCCCTGCATGGCCTGGGGCCTAGCTACCTGCATGACCTACTGTCTGCCTACCAATCTTCCCCGCCCTTTCTGTTCTTCTGAAGATGGCCTCCTGCCAGTTCCCAGGCCCAAAATGAAATCATCTGGTGAGCATGCTTTTTGGTTGCTGGTCCAGCCCTGTGGAACTCATTTTCACTGTCTCTGAGAGAGGTCCCCTTGAGACGAGCTCTTGCAGTAGGCTACAAAATAAGGACTAAGCCAGCACACACAAGAACCCAGTGGAACAATTCTAGCTAGCAGTACCCTGTGAGACTGCCTGATCAGACTGCCCCAACATCAGCCAATGGTATAAAGGGTGGTCCTATACACCTCAGTTCCCTGCCAGAGACCCAACAGATAGTACACAGGAGAGCCAAGAAGGTCCCAAAGTTCCCTAACAAGGGAAGGAAAAATCATGGGAAAGGTGGGAGAGAAAGCAGTGCCTGTTGCAAGAGCTCTTCTCGAACATCTACTGCTATGGTAAATTCTTACATAACTGTACTATCTTACTTCAAGTTGGAGCTCTTGTAGTAGACTACACAATAAAGACTGAGTACCAAGCAGTAGAAAGTAACAGGTCTGCAAAGAAAGGAAGGAAATGGTAGTGGAAACCTTCAAGAAAAGAGGCCCTGTAATATGTAGAATCCTGCTCACCTCCTTGAGGCAATGTCCAGGCTGTAGTGCTTCATGAAAGTGTGCACTGAGCTCAAGTGGCTGCAGTGCAAATGTCCACTGCTGAGACATTGTGTAGGGCAGCAAGGGAAGCGGCAACCCCCCTGGTGGAGTGCTCTTTCACCGAGCCTGGCAAGGGTTTGTCATATTTATTGTAGCAGAAAGTAATGTAGTTAACCAACCATCTAGGTAATGACTGCTGAGAAGCTGGTGCTTTAAAAGTCAAGGGAGCAAAGGAAATAAACAAATGATTCAAGTTATGGAAGGAACGAGTGCAATCAACGTAATACCTAAGCACCCTATGTAGATCCAGTGAATGAAGAAGAACATCGTCCTGCCTGGAATATTCTGAATAATACACAGATAAGTGGATTTATTTATTTATTTTTTTTATTTCCATCTAGGATTATAATACCTTTGAGAGCAAGGCACTCTTTTGCAAAGGTTACACGTCAGTCAGCAAGGGACAAAGGAATACTAAACAGAGGCAATCTAAAATGACAAATGAACACCCAGGAGAACCAACAACAGTAGTCTAAATGACACAATAGCAACTCAAATCAAGGACAATAATAGGTAAACACAGTAATTATACCAGCAATTAAAGAGATGTGAGATAAAGAGCAGTTATGGTGAGGGGTAGGGTAGCAGCCCTGGGCCTTGTCAATATAGGCAATAGGCAAAAAATGGGGATAGGGCAGTGGAAAATGTAGACAAAGGGAGAGCTGAAATGAGGCACAGGAAAAAAGTGGAAAGAGATGGGTGTGGGGATGGAGGTGGAGGAAGAGGAACCAGAGAAAGAGGAAGAGAGGTTGAGACAGGATAGAAAACAGAGAGGAGTAGAGGAAGGAGTGAGCCTAGGGAAGCCTCCATGGCAAAACTGGTCATGTCAAGACACTGGAAGGAGGACACTCTTCCCTCAGTGTTGGGGTGGCATTGCGAGGCCAGAGATGCAAAAACACATTTTTGGCAGGACATGAGAAATGACAGAGATACTGTTCATGAAGAGGTATGAAAAATGGCAATGTTGAAAAGCTGGAATGAAAATATTAAAACTGGTGAAGTTACAATGTGCGTATAAACTGTGCAATGCACACTTATAACACAGCTGTTTACAGGAATTTTTGCACCAGATTTTCAACACAGGCTTTTGGGACCTCCCATCATCAACACTAGGACTGCCTTTTCATTATTCTGTTCTGAAAGGTGATTCTGTGCCTCGACCGTGATATCACTGTTGGGGACCAAGTAACAAAATAACAGTGACAGTGATCATAAGGTAGGGCCCCAAAATGCCTATGTTGAAAATTTGGTGAGAAAATACAAAAAATTGGCTGACATATCCACATTTAAATTCTTTGTATCAGAGTCATAAAAAGTAGGCTCTTAGTTTGTATGAGAGATCCGAACTAAGATCCTACTTTTATGACTCACAAAGTAGGATCTAGCTCATATCTTATCATACAAACTAAGATTCTATGTCGTATGAAGTTGATATGAACAAAGAATTTAAAAGTGAAATAAAACACATTCTAAGGGCATTTTCTGAGCAGTGAAGTGCAGAATGCACCTAGGGGTCCCAATAAGCAACATACTTGTTTGTTCCTCCCCAGAATATCATTTTGGCAGGTTTCCAATTCTGAATTTTTCAGGCAAAACTGAAAACAAGATGGCAGCCCTATGAAAGAGGATTTTTTTTCACACAATGCAGGATTCTTCTTTTGTATCATATAACTATATTGAAGTGCCTACTGACCATGCTCGAATTTTTTTTCAGATTTTTTTAATTGCAATAACTTAAAACTGGCTTATTGCCTTTTCATCAAACTAGCAAAATGGACATTTGTGGGGTAGCCCCTTTCTGTCCTGAAATTGTCATACAAAACAAGCAAACCCTCTGGGCTGTAGGCAAGTTCAAAGAAAAATCCCAGCAAAGTCAAAGGGTAAAAACATGTTGTTTCACCTCACCATAACTTGGGGACTGCACATCTGACAAGAATACAACTAACCAGATTAAAAGATCTACCCCACAGGAAGTTTCATACCAAATTTCATGCAAATTCAATCAACAGTTGCAAAGTTGTTAAAAGTGCAAATTCTTGAGTTTAACATTCAAGTGCCTACTCAATTCTAACTATTGGGGTGCGAACCCACATATGGTGGGCAGGATCTAACTGGTCAACACTGAAAAACAATCTGTTTCAGCGATGTCTGTAATGTGCCTTACATCCCTCCTCTCTCACTGACCAAATCTATATAATGCAGACAGTTGCCTGCTCACTCACACCTGGAATCGGTCCATTCCCTCCTCTGTGCACTTCTCATGCCCCTGTTCTCACAATGACCAAATGTTTATAATGCAGACACTTGCCTGCTCACCAATGCCCTCAAAGTGACATGTGCGTGTGAAGGCACGCATATGCACATCTAGCAGGATTCCTCCCAACCTACCTGTTGCACTGATACTGCCTATGCCTGTCACCAGATCTCCATCTTGTGACGGCGGGACTATGGGCAGGTGACCCCCCCTTCTCAGGAGAGGAGAGGTACTGCTCAATCATGCTCCTACCCCCCCAACATCGGCACCTCGGTGGCCCAAGGTCGTTCCCAAACCTGGGTCACTGGCGCAGCATGAGGTAAGGTGTCCAGCACCTCAGCCCTCAGCACCACTGGGCTGACCATGGTCAAATGTTTAGAATGCCTGAAGCAGCCTGCTCATGCTTCCACCAACCTGCTTCGACAACTTTGTTGTCGACAACCTCTACAGCAACAGTCTACAGCAGCAGTCAAATTATCAACAGTTGGTATTTAGCGGTCAAGATAACACTGTTTTCTGGAGGGCTGTGCTCATGTGGAAGCTATGCCCCCCAATCTTGAGATAATCAACTCTGAGACAGAGTTGATTTGAAGCCAACAAAACACCAATGAAACTACAGCTGGTGTACAGCAAGACCTTTATGGCAACAATCTTGAATCTGCTCGAAATTTCACTGTAATGGTCTTTTGTTTAAGGGTTTCACTGCAATAATGTGATACCCCTGTTCATCCATGCTTAGAATCAGTCCATTCTCCCATCTGTGCACTTCTCATATCCCTCCTCTCTGAATGAACAAATGTTTATAATGGAGACATCTGCCCGTTCAAAAATGCCTGGAATCAGTCCATTCCCTCCCCTGTGCACTTCTCATGTCCCACTTCTCTGAATTACCGAATGTTTATAATGCAGATACTTGCCTGCTCACCCACACCTGGAATCAAGAGCAAAGGCTCAAGTTTCAAAGGGTGATGCAGGGCTTGCATTAAGTTGCACCTGTTGTTTGGTGCAGTTGCACGGATCTAAATGCAAAAAAAACAAAGGTCATACTTTTCTCACTTTCTGTCATAGGTCAAAAACCTTCCTTATGTAGCTTAACTATGCAGATTCTATCGCTTCTGGGAGAACCTACTGAATATGTGACACAATGTAAATATCTGGGCTTTTGCTAGACCACAAACTTACATTCTGTGGCCATACTGAGGAACTTTCAAAGAAGCTAAGGCAGTGACTGGGCCTTTTCTTCTGGATCAAGCATCTCTTATCCCATGGCACCAAAAACAAAAAAAAAAAGACTGGTCCAAACCACCTTTCTATCCTTATTGGAGTACACTGACTTCCACTATGGCCAAGGCTCTGCCTCCGCACTCATTAAACTTGACTCACTCCATCACCAAGCTTTGATTTATCTCTGCTCTACCATACCTCACCCATCACTGCTCTCTGTATGCTCAGTAGTCCTCAAATTCAGAAGGCAAAGAAAGACACCTTATGGACTTTTACAGCTATCACACATAAGCTTCCCCAGTATATCTCTGACTGCTTGCTCCTATGCACTGTAGGCAATTACTCCTTGTGCAGTCTCTCATTTATTTAGTTTTTGTTTACCAGGTAAGTATCATAGCCATGAAATGACTATTTTCAGGCACGACCCAGGATATTACAGTAAGGTAATGAGCAGGAGTTACATTATGAGTACAGGTAGAAACAAAATACAGGGCAAACAGGATTACATGATAATTGAGTAGGTACACGATCAGGCAATTACAAGGGTAGGTAACAGGTTGAGTTAGAGTTTACACACAGTAACAAAATATTCAGTTGATAACTATGACATGTCACAAGCACAACTGGGTTAAAACCAGTGAAGCAAAAGCCAATGGAGACATAAATGCTAAAATCTATCTGGATAGTGTAGGAAGAATGGAGAGCAGTTTGCAGCAGTGGATAAGTGAGACTGGGTTTGAAATGCAAATTCAAGGGGTTTGAAGCAGGCACAGGAGACCTGGCTAAAAAGGAGGGAGCAGTAGCTGGTTTTAAACTGAGCGTGACTAAGGGCTGAAGCAGATGTCAAGAAGCAGGAGTTCCAGAGTTTTGCCACTGAGTGAGAGAAAGCAAGGGTATCTTTGTTTGATTTACATCTAGGTATCTGTAGCAGCGATTTGTCAGTAGATCGGAGACCATGGGAGGAGGACAGCAGAGGAAACATAGAATTTGATGGCACATGAGGACCGCTTGTCCCACCCAGTCTACCCATTTGCCTACCTAATGGATAAGCTGCAGATCCTAGTTAACCAACAGCCTACTTTTTCCTGCTCCCACCCACTAGAATTGCCTTATGACTGTCCCATGCATTCTTGAAATCCACCACTGTTTTTGACGCCACAACCTCCTCAAGAAGGCTGCTCCATGCACCCACAACTCTCTCTGTGAAAAAATACTTCTTCACATTGCCTCTGAGGCATCCTCCCCTCAATCTTCAAATTGTGCCCCCTTGTTCTTGCACACCTCTTTTTCTGAAAGATGTTACCCTCTTGGACATTGTTGATTCCCTTGAGGTACTTGAAAGTTTCTATCATGTCTCCCCTCTCCCTCCTTTCCTCACGGCTATACATATTAAGCTCCTTAAGTCTCTCTTCAAATGTCTTCTGGTGCAGACCCTGCACCATCTTAGTTGCCCTCCTCTGGACTGCCTCCATCCTGTCTATGTCTTCGCAGAGATTGGGTCTCCTGAACTGTACGCAGTACTCTAGATGGGGTCTCACCAGCTGTCTGTACAGAGGGATAACAACTTTCTGTTTTCAACTGGTGATGCCTCTTCCTACGCATCCCAGTATCCCCCCAGCCTTCTTACTGCCCTCTCACATTGCTTGCACACCTTTAGGTCATCAGATATGACTACTCCCAGGTCCCTTTCCATTTTTGTTGTTGTTGTTAGTATCTCACCCCCCACTGTGTACTCTTCCCCTGGGTTTTTGTTTCCCAGGTGCATTACTTTGCACTTCTTAGTATTGAATCTAAGCTGCCATATATTTGATCATTCCTCCAGCCTTGCCAAGTCCCTTCTCATCCTTTCCACCCCACCTTATGTATCAACTCTGTTGCAGATCATTGTGTCATCTGCAAAGAGACATACTTTTCATTCCAGTCCCTCTGCAAGACATTAAAGAGGACCAATCCTAGTACTGAACCCTGCGGTACCTCACTATAAACCCCCCTTTCTTCAGAGTGGACTCTGTTTACTATTACCCACTGTGTCCTGTAATCCTGCCAATTTTTTAACCAGGCTACCAACTGGGACCCACTCCCAGGCTGGCCAACTTGTATATTAATCTTTTGTGCAGAACTGTGTCAAATGCCTTCCTAAAGTTTAGGTAGGCCATGTCCACAGCCCTTCCTTGATCTACTACTTTGGTCACCCAGTCAAAGAAATCTATTAGATTCATCTGACATGAGCTTCCCACTGTGAATCCATGCTGCCTTGGGTCCTTTGCCCTCTGGCCACTAGGTACTCAACAATTCTTTCCTTCTGAAGTGATTCCATCATTTTCCCAATCACTGAGGTTAAACTAACAGGTCTTTAATTTCCTGCTTCTGCCCTACTCCCACTTTTGTGAAGTGGAATAACATCTGCCCTTCTGCAGTCCTCAGGAACCACACCATCCTCCCATGATTTGTTAAAAGGGTAGTTAGTGGTGTCACTAGTTCTCTGCTTAATTCTTTTAGAATTCTGGGGTGAATTCCACCTGGTCCCATTGCTTTGTCCGCCTTCGGTTTTAGGAGTTCTTTCAGAACCCTTTCTTCTGTGAACAGACTGGGATTGACCCCCCATCCAGAGTGCTTCAGTTAATTGGATTAGGCACCTCCTCCACCTCCTCTTTTGTGAATACTGAACAAAAGTATTCATTCAGTATCCCTGCTTTTTCACTGTCCCTCTCTGCCCACCCACCATCCATTCTATACAGCCTCACCATCCCTCCCTTTGTCTTTCTGCGCTCTCTGATATACCTATAAAATGTTTTATCCCCCTTCTTAACTGCATTAAACTACTTAAACACATGGAACAGCCTTCCTGAGGAGATTGTGGATTCTAAAACTGTGGGAGAATTCAAGAATGCATGGGACAGACATAAGGCAATTCTGGTAGAGGGTAGGAAGAAATAGGCTGTTGGTTAAATAGGATCAAGCTTATCCTCTAGGTAGGGAATGGGCAGAATAGGTGGGAAGTGGGCCTTATCTGCTATCAAAGTCTATGTTTCTGTTTTCTGAATGCTTTCTACTCCCTAGCTTTCCTGCCTCTCATTTGAGAACCACAGTGGTTTCTTACGTCATTTGTTTTGTTTATTTGCTTCACACAAAGGCTTGTTGCCTCTGTGATGGCAGTTTTGATTATTCCCATTGTTCTTCTTCCCTCCTTCCTGCCCTTTGTTAGTGCATTCCTTAGGCACTCACCCATTTTAGCATAGTCAGCCCTCCTGAAGTCCAGTACCTTTGCCTTTGTGGAAACGGCTCTACTGCTGTGTTTACAGTGAACCACACTGTTCGATGGTCACTAGTTTCCAGATGGCTACCCACTTCTAAATCTGTGATCCTCTCACCATCTCCATTTGAGAGTAGCAGGTCTAAGATTGCTCCCTCTCGAGTGGATTCAATACTAGTTGTCTAAGGCATGCCCATGTAGGCACCTAGAATGCCCCACTCTTAGAAGTGGCCGCTGCCATGGACAAGTTAGTAGGGAGGCCAGCGAGACAGGGATCCCTGATCTAATAACATTGTCAGTCAGGCGCCCAGGGCAGAGTTCTAGCCGAGGCAGGGGTAGCCAATTGAAGTCAGCATAGAGCTGACAATGGTGTTTGACCAAGGAGAGGCCAAAAGCATACCAGCCGATGCTGTTATAAGTTGTATCCCATTTCCTCAGGACAGTAGTGGATGAGCAAAGATAAGTGACTACCCCATAGGATAATGATGAGAGCAAGATCCCCCGAGCAATAGCTAATCTAGCTGCCTGCGTAAGGATGTGGCTGGTTTTGTAGGTTACTGCAATTTTAGCATTAACTGATTTACATGTGGACATTACATGCTCATCAAAGTTTAGATTTTCATCAAGGAGTACTCCAAGATACTTGAAAGAGCATACTGGTTTGAGGACTATGCCACCTTGACCTGAGACTGTAAACAGATCCTGGTTTTTGCTTAATTTGACTCCTGAACCAAACAGCATTGTTTGTGTTTTAGCAACATTAAGGGTTAACTTATGATGGAGCAGCCAGGATTGAATAGACTTAAAAAGCAGTATGGGTCAGGTTTATATGGTGAATGTTCTTAGCAGGACAGTACAAGACCAGGTCATCTGCATAGAGGAGGCCTGAGCAATCAGAGCTATGTGACGAGATACTATTTATAAAAATGGAGAAGCGGAGGGGTCCTAATATCGTAACCATGGGGAACACCTAGGTTAATGGCCATTGGGCTAGACATATAGGGAATTGAATCTATCAATTTGAGTTCTATTAGATAGCTATTGAACCAGGTCACAGAGTTGGTGAGAAACCAAGGGCTAGGAGACTATCTAGTAGAAGAGGATGATCAACAAGGTCAAACACCTTTATCAGGTCAATAAAAACTACCCTTGTGGGTGGCCTTTGTCCATTGCAGTTAATATATCATTTGTAAAAGTGGAGCAAGGCCATGGAGGTGCTGTGACCTTTGCAAAAGCCACATTGAATTGGGGAGAGAAGTTTATATTTAGTCATGTACTCTGTAACTTGTATTGATGCTAGCTTTTCCATTATTTTACTAAACACTGGTAGATTAGCTATAGGCCTATAATTCGCCTTATCACTTTTGTCACACTTCTGAAAAACTGGGGTGATTTTATCCATTTTCCAGACATCTGGGACAATTCTGACAAAGGGAGAGGGTATAGATCCATAATAATGGCTGGGCAATGAATGGTGTAGCCAGCTTTAAAAGTTTGGGTTCAACACCATCAGAGTCTACACTAGTGTTGTCAGAAATGGTATAGAGCAGGCCTAGGACATCAGATTTAGAAATGGCCTTGAAGAAGAATGGAGGGTGAAATGCAGCAGGTGTGGGTAGACTAGTTGGAGGTAAGGGCTGACCTTGGAGGAAGGCAGATGTGAAGCTGGTCAGGTCAGAGAATTGTTTATTAAATGCTTCCACAATTGTCCTAGGGTTACAGTGAACCCCGCTAATGATCATATCATTTATCAAGGGGGTATTTTTGCACCTAGGAAAGATATGACGATGGGTCCAGAATTTCCTGGAGTCACCTGATGCTTCAGGAGGAGCCTCTTACAATATGTGCTTTCTGCTACTCTTATCTGCTTTTGCAATCTTTTCTCTGTGTTCTGTAGGTATGGTAGTCTAAAATAAGTCCAGTATTTCTGAAACACCTCAGCTCTTATCCCTAACATGTAATGCACCCAGGAGGTCTCTGTGTAACAACTTGGTGGGTGCCACACAAACTCACTGGGTCACAAGGGGTGTATGTCTATCCTGAATTTCATGAAATTTGTCTAAGTAGTAGTCTAGTGCAGTTTGTGCATCAAGGGATTGAGAAAGACAGGACCAGTCAAAAGTTGAGACTTCATACTGGAACTGCGCCTGATTCAGATTAGCGTAATCCCTGACGGTGATATAGCGTGGGGGCTGAGACTGGGAGCTGGAGTGTTACCACACACAGAAAATAGGGGAGTGATCAGATATGCTATCTGGCAACGTTCCAGCATCCACGATTCTGTCAACCCTATTTGTTAATACCCAATCCAGTAGCATGCTTGACATTGCCTTAGGGGAGATCCTCATTGGCTTAGTTATTTATTTATTTAGTTTTTGTTAACTGGGTTAGGTGCGCTAGCCAAAGTTGACTATTTTCAGGCAAGATCCGGGAGAATACATACACAAAATTAGATGAGATTATACAATACATAGTATGTAGTACAGGTAGGTTAGAATACAGATCAAGTCAGACAGTACTCGAGATAATACATATAGCTATGCAGAGATGACAAAAGTGACATTAGTACATGCAAATAACTGAAACTGGGCTAAGTGGCAGCTATAAAGACATTTTATAGCAAAGCTTGTTTAGAAGTGCAGCAGTGTCTTGGACGAAATAGGGTGGTTAGCTATGAGGCATTAAGTAGGATCAAAGCATGGGCAGGGATCCCGGGATAGGTGGCGATATATTTCTTTTTTGAGGATTGGGTGGGAGTTAGCTTGCCTCAGGGCAGGAGGGAGGGAGTTCCAGGTGGCTGGGCGGTGCAGTGAAATGCTCCAGAGCTTTTTTGAAGTAAGACACCTGGGTATGGTGAGTAGAAATTTGTTTGCTGAACGTAGTCCGTAGGCAGGTGTCTGTGGTACAAGTAGAGCTGCAAGGGAGGAGGGGGTTTAGTTACGGATTACAGAGTCTATGAGGGTCCCTAGGGAGTATAGTCAGTAGGCAGTTGGGGAGAGCCAGCCTAGGTCACTATACAGTGTGCAGTGGTGGTTGAGGCAATGGGAAGAGGAGGCGTACCGATATATGTTGTTATACGCAACATCTCATTTATGGAGACCAGTCTTATGGGCATTAGCAAAAGTGGAGACACCATATGTCAGCGCTGGAAGCAGAATACCCTTGGCAGTGCCAATTTGGCAGATGGTGTTAGCAGGTGACAAGTCTTATAGGTGATTCCAAGTTTGGCATTTGTTGCTTTACAGGTTGACTGGATGTGCAGACTGAAATCAAAGGATTTATCAAAGAGACTCCCAGGTATTTGAAGGATGTGACACAGTCAATGACAGATCCCCAGAGTCATGGACTAGGAGGGTTTCTTACAGGCTCTGAGTTTGGGGCAGTGCCAAATAGCATGGCTTGGGTCTATTTTGTGTTGAGGATGTTTGCACATTCCTAAAATCCGAGGAGAGGTTTTGCTAATGATGTTAACTTTGTCAGCGCTAGAGTAGAGGACAAGATCATCAGTGTATAAGATAGCTGAGCAGGAGAGTATGGCATAATCTATGTTGTTGATGTATAGCGAGAAAGAAGGGGTCCCAGAATGGAGCCCTGGGGTACTCAATGTCAGTGCTGGTCACATCCGAGAGAGCGAGTTAGATTTAACAAGTTGTAATCTATTTGATAGGTAGTTGTTAAACCAGTCAACTACTGAGGATGAGAAGTTAAGTCTATGCAGGGTTGAGAGAGCAGGGGATGATCAACAGGTCAGCTTTGTAGATCAATAAATACTGCTCCAGTAGGTAGGCCTTTGTCCATGTTGCAGAGTACATCAGTGGAGAATTTGAGAAGAGCAGTTGGTACTGTGCCTTTTCTGAAACCATGCTGAGTGTCTGAGAGAAGGTTGTTCTTTGTGAGATAGTCAATGGTTTGGGTTGCAACAAGTTTCTCCAGTAGCTTACGTACAGCAGAGGATGGCTATGGACCTGTAGTTGTTGATATCCTTTGGGTCTCCTTTTTTAAGGATAGGCGTAACTCAGGCAATCTTCCAGAGATCTGGGACAATGCCAAAGAGAGAGACAGAGTGAAAATCTTGGCCAGTGGTGAGGCAATCAGCGGTGCCTAGCTTCAGGAGTCGTGGCTCGGTGAATCTGAGCCTGGGCTAGTGTTGTTGGATATGTTTTCAATAGCCTTTGTACCTTGGATCTAGATATAGCTTTAAAGTTGAAAGGGCAGGGTAGTAGTTAGTTGGCAGTGGTCAGCACAGATGCAAATCTCTGGGGTGTGCAGTAAGGCTGAGATGCTGTGGGAGGTGAGCGAAGGGACGAGGTGTACTGAGACAGGTCCGTGAATAATCTGTTAAAGGCGTCAGCTATAGTGTTTGAGTCGTTGCAATGTACACCATTTAGGATCATATCCCTGAGGGTCGATGACTGGGTAGCCCCAAGAAAGGTCTTGATGTGTGTCCAGAATTTTCTAGGGTCACCGGCAGAGTTTGTGAGCAATTCCTTGCAGTAGATACTCTTTGCTGTTCTGATTTGTTTTTTTTACAGGCGCTCTGAGAAGCCCTGTAGGTATTGTAATCCTCGGTAGTCTGGACACGTTATACTTCTTCCAGAGTTTGTCCCATGTGCACAGGTTAGCCAGCATGTCCTTGTGTAGCCATCTTGTTTGTTTACCCTGACCCTTCTGGTGACCTTCGCGGAATGTTTATCCTGAAGTGCTGTGAAATTATCAATGAAGATATCAAGAGCTATTTGAACATCATAGGAGTAACAGATGTCAGACCAGTTGATACAGGATACATCATAGGAGGAAAGCTTCCACGTCCAGTTTGGCAAAGTTGGTAACTGTGATGTAGCGTGGAGGGGGTGAGGGAGCAGTCTCCGGGCTCTATACACAGAAAGTGGGGGGAGTGATCTGTGATAGCATCTGTCAAGATGCCTGCAGTTTGCACATGGTCAAGGCGATTCACAAGTACCCAGTCTATGAGAGTGGAGGTAGTTAGAGAATGGGTGGTTATAGTGGGTTCAGTTAAGACTATAACTTGATGCAGGTTATAGCTTTTCATTACAGATTGCAGAGATCCCTGAGTGTGTCCAAGCCAGTTTAGATGTATATCCCTAGGATAAGCAGTTCATTTTGCCTGCTTCGTTCACCGTATCATCCAGTAGATTTGTAAAAGCTGACAGCCCTCCTAGGGGTGGGTTATAGGCAACCACTATATGTAGATTCTTTGCACCCAGATGGAGAAGAACATGAAGGGATTCACAGAAGGAGGACTGGGGTTTATTTTTCTGAGAGATGTTTAGATGTACTTTGTAAAACAGCACAAACAGCACAACACCCCAACCCCACTTAGAGGATAACCTGTCATTCAAAATAAGACTATAATTTTGTATTGCACAGGTAGAGTCAGGACTGGAGGGCTTAAGCCATGTCTCAGATAGGCACAATATATCCAGGTTGTGAGTGAAGACCCAAGCCTCCAGCTCTGTGCCATTGCGTGTAAGGCTCCTAATGTTTAGGTGGCTATGCTGAGCCTGAAGCAGTAGACCAGGAGGAATATTTGCATGGCTGGGTCACGAGGGACCAGGGTTCAGTTCCACATCACCACCCATTGGGAAAGCCAGCAGCATTAGATACCAGAGCTTATGAAGAATGAAAGGAGTAACCATAGTAATTTTAGAGCTGAGAGTATATCTAAGTATGCAGCCACAAGATAACAGATAAACCTTGTGACTTGTAGAGTCCTTTATACATTCAAAAGTTAATTCACATTTGGTAAAATGACTGTAAGCTATGTACTCCCTCTCCTATGGAACAAATTACAAAAAACTCAGAAAGTGGCTGCCCTGACTACCTTTTCTTCCTCCTTCTAAAAGCTTTTGCCTCATTCTTTTATAGTATCCCGTAACTGCCTCCCCTGGAGGCCAGTGAAATAAGTGTTGGACATCCATCACCAGGCCTTGTGATTCGCTGTTTATCACTCCTTCTCCCTTCTTCTTCCTATCACCCTTCCTTCCCCTTTACCTGAACTGTTCATAGAAACATACACTTTGTCAGCAGATAAGGACCGCTGGCCCATCTAGTTTGCCAATTTCCTGCTCACAGGATAGGCCACAGATCCTAGTTAACCAACAGCCTATTTCTTCCTACCCCCACAAGAATTGCCTTATGTTTGTCTCATGCATTCTTGAATTCTCCCACAGTTTTAGACCCCACAACCTCCTCAGGAAGGCTGTTCCATGCATCCACTACCCTCTCTGTGAAATAATACTTCCACATTGCCCCTGAACCACCCCTTCTATCTTTAAATTGTGTCCCCTTGTTCTTGCACATCTCTTTTTCTGAAATATGCTACCCTCTTGGACTTTGTTGATTCCACTGAGGTACTTAAAAGTTTCTATCATGTTCCCCTCTCCCTTGTTTCCTCAAGGGTATACATATTAAGCTCCTTTAGTCTCTCCTCATATAGCTTCTCTTGCAGACCTTGCACCTTTTTAGTTGCCCTCCTCTGGACCGCTTCTATCCTGTCTATGTCCTTGCGGAGATGGGGTCTCCAGAAGTGGACGTAGTACTCCAGTTGGGGTCTCACCAACTGTCTGTATAGAGGGACAACAACTTCCTGTTTTCTGCTGCTGATGCCTCTCCCTATGCATCCCAGTATACTCCCAGCCCTCCCTACTGCCTTCTCACATTGCTTGATAACCTTAAGGTCATCTGATATGATTACCCCCAGGTCCCATTCCTTTTTTGTTGTTCTTACTACCTCCCCACCCATTGTGTATACTTCCCGTGGGTTCTTGTTTCCCAGGTGCATTATTTTGCACTTCTTTGCAATGAATCCTAGCTGCCATACTTCTGACCACTCCTCCAACCTTGCCAAGTCCCTTCTCATCCTTTCCGCCTCCTTGTGTATCAACCATATTGTAGATCTTTGTGTCATCTGCAAAAGGCATACTTTTCCTTCCAGTCCCTCTGCAATGTCACTGATGAAGACATTAAAATGGACTGGACCCACTATAACTCTGCGGTGCCCACTAGTAACCCCTCTTTCTTGAGTGAACTCCATTTACAATTACCTTCTGTGTCCTGTTGTGCAGCCAATGTTTTACCAAGGCTACCACCCTGGGATCCACTCCCAGGCTAGTTAATTTGACTATTAATCTTTTATGTGGGACTGTGTCAAATGCCTTGCTAAAGTCTAGGTAGGAGATATCCACAGCCCCTCCCTGGTCTACTACATTGGTCACCCAGTCAAAGAAATCTATTAGATTCATCTGACATGACCTTCCCATTGTGAACCCATGCTGCCTTGGGTCCTGTGCCCCACTGGCCTCTAGGTACTCAACTATTCTTTCCTTCAGAAGTGACTCTATCACTTTCACTACCACAGAGGTCAGACTGACAGGTCTGTAGTTTCCTGCCTCTGTCTTGGTCCCACTTTTGTGAAGGGGAATCACATCCACCTTCCTCCAGTCTTGGGATACCACACTATCCTCCCATGATTTATTAAAAAGAGTAGCCAGTGGTTTTGCTAGTTTCTTCCTTAATTCTTCTAGAATTCTGGGCTGAATTCCATCAGGCCCCACTGCTCTGTCCACCTTCAGTTTTAGGAGTTCTTGCAGAACCCTTTTTCTGTGAAAGGACTGGGATCAACCCCCTATCAAGATTGCTTCTGTTAATTGGATTAGACACTTCCCCTCCTCTTTGTGAATACTGGGCAGAAATATTTGTTCAGTATCCCTGCTTTTCACTGTCCCCTCTGCCCACACACTGTTCATTCTATTCAGCCTCACTATCCCTCCATTTGTCTTTCTACGCTCGCTGATGTACCTATAAAAGGTTTTATCCCCCTTCTTAACTGAGTTGGCTATCTTTTCCTCAGTTTGGGCCTTTGCTATTCTGGCTTCCTTCCCTGCTTCCTTCTGTCTTAACTGGTACAGCTCTCTGTCAATGCTCCTTCTGTGTTTCCTTATACGTCCGGAATGCTTTCTTTTTCTCCCTGACTTTCACAGCCACCTCTTTTGAGAACCACAGTGGCTTTTTCTTTCATTTGATTTATTTGTTTCACTCAATGGCAGTTTTGATGATTCCCCATTGTTGTTCCACACCTCCTTCTAGCCTGTTTGCTAGTGCTTTTCTGAGGCAGTCTCCCATCTTGCCAAAGTCAGCCCTCCTAAAGTCCAGTACCCTCACTTTTGTATGGCTGGACTCTGTAGCTGAGTTTAACGTGAACCACACTGTTTGATGGTCACTTGTTCCCAGATGGCAACCCAATTCTAGATCTGAGATCCTCTCACTGCCCCCGTTTGAGAGTATGAGGTCTAAGATTGTTCCCTCATGAGTGGGTTCTGAAACTAGCTGTCTGAGGCCTGCCACCTGTAGGGCATCAAGAATGGCCCTGCTCTTGGGTGTGGCTGCAGCAAATGTGCTCCAGTTAATATCTGGCATATTCAGGTCTCCCATCAACAGTATCTCCCCTTTCTCTGCCATTCTAAGAATGAATTCTATCATATCCTTGTCCATTCCTTCCCCCCGACATGGGGGTCTGTACACAACCCCTGTGCAGATTGTGGTACCCTTTCCAGTCTCCAAGGTGACCCACAGTGCCTCCTCTCCTCCCTGTTTACTATTTTGTTCAGTTGCTTTTATCCCTTCCTTTACATAGAGAGCTACTCCTCCCCCTCTTCTACCCCTGCCTGTCTCTCCTGTAGGTTATGTACCCTGGTATGTTAACATCCCAGTCATGGTTCTCTGTGTACCATGTTTCTGTGACTGCTACGATATCCAGGCATTCCTCTTCCATCAAGACCACCAGCTCAAGGAGCTTGTTGCCCAGACTACCACATTGGTACTCATTACCCTCAATTTCCTGATGGCCTTACTCCTTTCTGCCCCATCCCTGTCCTTCTTGCATTTGTCACTGTCTCCATTTACCCCTGCCCTTCTCCTTATTGACACCTCTATGTTGGTGTTTGCCGCGCTTACTACTGTGATTTTCTGTGGGGGGGCTAGGATTTCCCTGCTCCTTTCGCAGTGCCTCCCCCGTGACTAGTTTAAATGCTTGCCATTGAAGCATTTAAACCTATCACCTAGGATCCTGGTTCCCCTCCTGGACAGATGCAGCCCATCATGCCAATATAGGCTTGCATCACTCCAGATGGACCTCCAGTCCCCAATGAAGCCAAATCCCTGAGCTCCACACCAGTTTTTCAACCACTGATTGAATCCCATGGTGCGGAACACGCTAGCCTCTCCTATTCCATAGATGGGCAGCACCTCCAAGAAGGTTACCGTGTGTGCTACTTGTCTAAGGCCCCTCCCCAAATCCACAAACTCTTCCTGTACTTCTTTAATCCCTTTCTTAGCCAGGTCATTTGTCCCTAGGTGGACAATGACATCCAGTTCCCTCACCTGTGCAGCTACTCCGCAATCCTGAGGATTCACTCCCTGTCCCTTCAAGCCATGGCACCAGGCAGGCACCTTACCTCCCTCTCCCCTTCTTCCCCCAGTTCTACCTTCCTAACAATGGAGTCCCCCACCAGGAGTTGTTTCCTTCCCCTGCGGGGTCCCCTGCCACCCTCCTGTGGGTCTCCTTTGTGGAGGTTCCCAACATCCTCCTTGGTCTCCACTGTGGGTGCCTCCACAGAGGAACCACACTTTGCCAGAATGGCATAGGAATTGTGGAGAGGTACAACTGGAGGGATGCACCTCTGTTCCACCACCTTCACCCTCTCTGGGCCCACTTTGGTCCAACCGCTCCTCTTTCTTGGCAACCTCTGAGGCAACAGCAGTGGCACTGGTGGTTCCTGGATGGAAGAAGAGGTCCCACAAATCCTGGCCAACACAGCCTTGAGATGAGCAAACTCCTCCCTCAGCTCAGAGTGGTGCCTGCAGATGGGACAACACTGCATCCTCCAGAATGTCTCCCAGAAGACTACTGCTCCACAGCCACTGCACTCCACTACTCTAATCATGTCTTATTTCTGGCCCCTTAACTGTTTGCAATCCTTACTCTTTCCTCTGTTTTTTTTTCTCTCTCTCCTTACTTTCTGCCTGTGTGCCCTTTAAGCTCCTGATTGTCCTGTTCTGAGACAAGAATATCCTATATTTCTCAGTAGACCACTTACTTGCTCAGAGGCAGACCTCCAGCAGCTAGAGGGGACCGGAGAGCTACTCTTGCCCTTCTAGGATGGTGGGTCTTTGGTGGCTCTGTGATCACTCATTTCCTGCTCCCAAACAGGAAGTTCCTGTTGTCAGTCAAATCCTGTGCCTATAAAAGTAGAACTAGCTTTGGGTGGGATGCAAGGAGGGCAATATAGCCCCAGTAGAGAAGTCCAGTCACACAGCAGTCCTTTCTCCTGGTGTCTTCTGCCAAGCTATTAGCAGAATCTTTCTAAGTCAGTCTTTAAATGTAGCTTCCTTCTAGCTAAGCCACTCCCCCTACTTACTAGATCTTTCTACAAGTAATTTAAACCTCATAGCTATTAAGTCCTTTCAATCACCTGAGATTTTCACCTAGATAACTGTTCAGATAATCATTCAGTTCAGTTAACTCAGACAAACATACACTTTTGTTTTGTTTGTTAGTTTTTTTTTACCATAAATTAAAGGTCCAAGTACAAAAGTTCTTCTTCTTTAGTCCCAATAGAGAAGTCCAGTCACACAGCAGTCCTTTCTCCTGGTGTCTTCTGCCAAGCTATTCATGTACATACTATATAATAATGTATATTTACAATATTTTTTCTTAGCCTCTTGCATATTTGCCTGTATAGACCTTGCCTAATACTGTACTATGTTATATGTCCTCTTCCACATTGTATTTCTTGATTGTACACCCATCTTTTTCCTTTGCATATTCATTACTTTTATTTGCGTTTGTCCAGGTCCACCTTGCAAATAAGCTCGCTCAGTGATATTTTGCCTGATAAAATAAAGACTGACTGAAACTCCTTTGGCACAAGTGAACCTGATTTTAGTACATCTGGCACAGTTGTGACAGTTTCCTCATTTTGTGGCAGCTCACACCAAAAGATTTGTTTCAAGCCCCATAAAAACAGTCCCCACCAAGTGGTGAAAGTTAGATCAGGGAAAAGCTGGCCTAACTTGTGGTGTTTGGTGCTCGGGATTAAAAATCCAGATTGCTGGCTGGGAGAATCCACAAGCTGCAAGTGCCACAAACTCGTCACACCAGGGGCTTACTCCATTCTTGGGGCTTTGAAAATCGAGCCCCATGTGACTCCAATCTCAGTATAATCTCATACCAATTGTAACAGTAATATGTTTCTTTCTAAAATACTCACTGACTTTACTACTGTCAAGCTTTCTAACATTATAGCCTACTTGTAATTCCATACTCCCTCTCCTTCCAGCTGTTTTCCTTTTCTTCCCAACTTCCTTGCAATAATAGCTGAAAGAAATTCTATATAAAACACATTATCTAGCTGTCTATGATACTCACTGGTGGGAATCACTTCACAATGATCCTTCTGCTCTGCAGTCTTTTCCACCTTCACATCAACAAATGGAAGATGGCCGTTGCTGTTTTCCTCCTCCACATCATCAAATGGGAGATGGCCATTGCTGTTTTCCTCCTTCACATCAACAAATGGGAGATTGCCATTGCTGTTTTCCTCCTCCACATCAACAAATGGGTGATGGCCATTGCTGTTTTCCTCCTCCACATTAACAAAAAGCAATTTGCCATTCCTCTTTTTCTCTTTCACATCAATACATGGGAGTTCTTCCTCCCTCTCAGACAGCAATAACAAGTGCTCATTTTGGACACTGTAGCCTGTACATTAAAAATCACAATACAATACAAATGTTATTTATGATTGGAGCTACATACAGGTAAAAGAAGACTTTCAAGAATGTATGTATTGTGTCAATGGTTGCTTATAGTTGAAAACTGACTGATGATGGTTCATAACCACAACACTTTTTATGGCAACAGCCATTTCTAAAGCCAGATTATATATTTCTATACTTATATATGCCTGCACATCCTGTCCTCTCCATACTTACATATCCCTGCACTCCTGTTCACTATATACACATACATTCCTGAACCCCTTTTCTCTCCATACTAATATATGCCTACATCCCATTCAATGCATTCTTACATATTATCCCACAGGGATCAGTCCTTGGCCCCTTCTGTTCAATGCCTACCTATCTGACATAAGGACAGGAATGTTCCACAGGGATCAGTCCTTGGGCCCCTTCTGTACAATGCCTACCTATCTGACATAAGGACAGGAATCAGGAGTGAGATGAGTCTCTTTGCAGATGACTCGAAACTGGGGGCGGTGGTGGATGTGGAGGAGGGGAGGGTGGCCCTGCAGGTGGACCTGGAGGCTCTGGAAAGATGGTCTAGAAAGTGGAAGCTGAGGTTCAATGCAGGGAAATGCAAGGTACTCCACCTGGGGGCCAGAAACCCAGGCCAAGTGTACACCCTGGGGGAAATACTACAAGTCTCAATGGCTGAGAGGGACCTGGGGGTGGTGGTGGATGTCAAGATGAACAACTCTGAGACTTGTAGGAGGGCAGCAGCCAAGGCCAACAGGATGCTGGGATGCATCGCTAGGGGGATCACCTCCAGAAGGAGGGAAGTGATACTCCGTCTGTATAACTGCTTGGTGAGGCCGCACCTGGAGTACTGCGTGCAGTTTTGGAGCCACACTTAAGAGGACATTAACCTCCTGGAAGAGGATCCAGAGGAGGGCAACCAAAATGATTTGGGGCTTGGGGGACAGGACCTATCAGGAGAGGCTTGAAGAGCTAAATATGTACACATTAGAAGAGAGAAGGGACCGGGGGGACATGATAGAGGTCTTCAGGTACATGAAGAGGGCAAATGGGGGAGGAACAGTCAGGGTGCTTCGAAGGAAGGAGGAAGGGGCCACAAGAGGGCATGGGTGGAAGCTGGAGGGGGGAAGATTCAGGGGAGAAAGGAGGAGATGCTACTTCACTGAGAGGGTGGTGGAGCCATGGAATGCACTACCTAGGGGGCTGGTGGAGGCAGAGACAGTGGAGGGGTTCAAGAGGGGGTGGGACAGGTACAGGGGAAGGGTTCTGGAAGCAAAATCCAATGCAGCAAGAATATCCGGAACTGGGAAGGGAGAAGCCAGAGAAGGCGAGGGGGACAGCAAGGTCAGCACCCAGGGTGGGGGCTGACCAAACGAGCAGACACGAAAGACCATTAGGCCTACTCTGCTGGCACTTTAGTATGCTAGTATGTATTTCAGCACCTCCTGTTCTCTCCATATTTACATATTCCTGTACACACTGTTCTCTGTACAGTTACATATCCATGCACTTCAGTTCTCTCCATACTTACATAGTCCTGCACCCAGTCCTCTTCATACTTAAATATTCCTTTACACCCTGTCCTCTCCATGCTTACATATTCCTGCTCCTCTTTTCTCTCCATACTTACATACTCCTGCACCTCCTGTTCTAGCCCTACCTACATATTCCTACACCCTGTTCTCTCCATACTTACATATTCCTGCACTCTATGATCTCTCCATACTTACATATTTATGCACCCCTGTTCTCTCCATACTTACATATTTCTGCACCCCATGTTCTCTTCATACTTACATACTCGTGTACATACTGTTTTCTCCATACTTGCATATGTTATGGAAGCTATGGACCCATCCCCCCAATCTTGAGATAATCAACTCTAAGACAGAGTTGATTTGAAGCCAGCAAAACACCAATGAAACTGCAGCTGGTGTACAACAAGACCTTTATGGCAACATTCTTGAATTTGCTCAAAATTTTTGCTGTAATGGTCTTTTGTTCAAGGGTTTCACTACAATAACGTGATACCCCTGTTCATCCATGCTTAGAATCAGTCCATTTTCCCATCTGTGCACTTCTCATATCCCTCCTCTCTGAATGAACAAATGTTTATAATGGAGACATCTGCCTGTTCAAAATGCCTGGAATCAGTCCATTCCCTCCCTGTGCACTTCATGCCCACTTCTCTGAATTACCGAATGTTTATAATGCAGATACTTGCCTGCTCACCCACACCTGGAATCAAGAGCAAAGGCTCAAGTTTCAAAGGGTGATGCAGGGCTTGCATTAAGTTGCACCTGTTGTTTGGTGCAGTTGCACGGATCTAAATGCAAAAAAAAAACAAAGGTCATACTTTTCTCACTTTCTGCCATAGGTCAAAATCCTTCCTTATGTAGCTTAACTATGCAGATTCTATCGCTTCTGGGAGAAACTACTGAATATGTGACACAATGTAAATATCTGGGCTTTTGCTAGACCACAAACTTACATTCTGTGGCCATACTGAGGAACTTTCAAAGAAGCAAAGGCAGAGACTGGGCCTTTTCTTCTGAATCAAGCATCTCTTATCCCATGACACCAAAAACAAAAAAAAAGACTGGTCCAAACCACCTTTCTATCCTTATTGGAGTACACCGACTTCCACTATGGCCAAGGCTCTGCTTCCGCACTCATTAAACTTGACTCACTCCATCACCAAGCTTTGAGATTTATCTGCTCTACCATACCTCACCCATCACTGCTCTCTGTATGCCATAGTAGTCCTCAAATTCAGAAGGCAAGAAGACACCTTATGGACTTTTACAGCTATCACTCATAAGCTTCCCCAGTATATCTCTGACTGCTTGCTCCTATGCACTGTAGGCAATTACTCCTTGTGCAGTCTCTCATTTATTTAGTTTTTGTTTACCAGGTAAGTATCATAGCCATGAAATGACTATTTTCAGGCATGACCCAGGAGATTACAGTAGGTAGGCAGGGAGTTACATTATGAGTACAGGTAGAAACAAAATACAGGGCAAACATGATTACATGATAATTGAGTAGGTACACGATCAGGCAATTACAAGGGTAGGTAACAGGTTGAGTTAGAGTTTACACACAGTAATAAAATATTCAGTTGATAACTATGACATGTCACAAGCACAACTGGGTTAAAACCAGCGAAGGCAAAAGCCAATGGAGACATAAATGCTAAAATCTATCTGGATAGTGTAGGAAGAATGGAGAGCAGTTTGCAGCAGTGGATAAGTGAGACTGGGTTTGAAATGCAAATTCAAGGGGGTTTGAAACAGGCACAGGAGACCTGGCTAAAAAGGAGGGAGCAGTAGCTGGTTTTAAACTGAGCATGACTAAGGGCTAAGCAATGTCAAGAAGCAGGGAGTTCCAGAGTTTTGCCACTGAGTGAGAGAAAGCAAGGGTATCTTTGTTTGATTTACATCTAGGTATATGTAGCAGCGATTTGTCAGTAGATCGGAGACCATGGGAGGAGGACAGCAGAGGAAACATAGAATTTGATGGCACATGAGGACCGCTTGTCCCACCCAGTCTACCCATTTGCCTACCTAATGGATAAGCTGCAGATCCTAGTTAACCAACAGCCTACTTTTTCCTGCTCCCACCCACTAGAATTGCCTTATGACTGTCCCACGCATTCTTGAAATCCACCACTGTTTTTGACGTCACAACCTCCTCAAGAAGGCTGCTCCATGCATCCACAACTCTCTCTGTGAAAAAATACTTCCTCACATTGCCTCTGAGGCATCCTCCCCTCAATCTTCAAATTGTGCCCCCTTGTTCTTGCACACCTCTTTTTCTGAAAGATGTTACCCTCTTGGACATTGTTGATTCCCTTGAGGTACTTGAAAGTTTCTATCATGTCTCCCCTCTCCCTCCTTTCCTCAAGGCTATACATATTAAGCTCCTTAAGTCTCTCTTCAAATGTCTTCTGGTGCAGACCCTGCACCATCTTAGTTGCCCTCCTCTGGACTGCCTCCATCCTGTCTATGTCTTTGCAGAGATTGGGTCTCCTGAACTGTACACAGTACTCCAGATGGGGTCTCACCAGCTGTCTGTACAGAGGGATAACAACTTTCTGTTTTCAACTGGAGATGCCTCTTCCTATGCATCCCAGTATCCCCCAGCCTTCTTACTGCCCTCTCACATTGCTTGCACACCTTTAGGTCATCAGATATGACTACTCCCAGGTCCCTTTCCATTTTTGTTGTTGTTAGTATCTCACCCCCCACTGTGTACTCTTCCCCTGGGTTTTTGTTTCCCAGGTGCATTACTTTGCACTTCTTAGTATTGAATCTAAGCTGCCATACATTTGATCATTCCTCCGGCCTTGCCAAGTCCCTTCTCATCCTTTCCACCCCACCTTATGTATCAACTCTGTTGCAGATCATTGTGTCATCTGTAAAGAGACATACTTTTCATTCCAGTCCCTCTGCAAGACATTAAAGAGGACCAATCCTAGTACTGAACCCTGCGGTACCCCACTAGTAACCCCCTTTCTTCAGAGTGGACTCTGTTTACTATTACCCTCTGTGTCCTGTTCTCCTGCCAATTTTTAACCAGGCTACCAACTTGGGACCCACTCCCAGGCTGGCCAACTTGTATATTAATCTTTGTGCAGAACTGTGTCAAATGCCTTCCTAAAGTTTAGGTAGTGTCCACAACCCTTCCTTGATCTACTACTTTGGTCACCCAGTCAAAGAAATCTATTAGATTCATCTGACATGACCTTCCCACTGTGAATCCATGCTGCCTTGGGTCCTTTGCCCCTCTGGCCACTAGGTACTCAATAATTCTTTCCTTCTGAAGTGATTCCATCATTTTCCCAATCACTGAGGTTAAACTAACAGGTCTTTAATTTCCTGCTTCTGCCCTACTCCCACTTTTGTGAAGTGGAATAACATCTGCCCTTCTGCAGTCCTCAGGAACCACACCATCCTCCCATGATTTGTTAAAAAGGGTAGTTAGTGGTGTCACTAGTTCTCTCCTTAATTCTTTTAGAATTCTGGGGTGAATTCCACCTCGCCCCATTGCTTTGTCCACCTTCGGTTTTAGGAGTTCTTTCAGAACCCTTTCTTCTGTGAACAGACTGGGATTGACCCCCCATCCAGAGTGCTTCAGTTAATTGGATTAGGCACCTCCCCCGCCTCCTCTTTTGTGAATACTGAACAAAAGTATTCATTCAGTATCCCTGCTTTTTCACTGTCCCTCTCTGCCCACCCACCATCCATTCTATGCAGCCTCACTATCCCTCCCTTTGTCTTTCTGCGCTCTCTGATATACCTATAAAATGTTTTATCCCCCTTCTTAACTGCATTAAACTACTTAAACACATGGAACAGCCTTCCTGAGGAGATTGTGGAGTCTAAAACTGGGAGAATTCAAGAATGCATGGGACAGACATAAGGCAATTCTGGTAGAGGGTAGGAAGAAATAGGCTGTTGGTTAAATAGGATCAGAAGCTTATCCTCTAGGTAGGGAATGGGCAGAATAGGTGGGCCAAGTGGGCCTTATCTGCTGTCAAAGTCTATGTTTCTGTTTTCTGAATGCTTTCTTTTACTCTCTAGCTTTCCCTGCCTCCTCATTTGAGAACCACAGTGGTTTCTTACGTCATTTTGTTTTGTTTATTTGCTTCACACAAAGGCTTGTTGCCTCTGTGATGGCAGTTTTGATTATTCCCATTGTTCTTCTTCCCCTCCTTCCTGCCCCTTTGTTGGTGCATTCCTTAGGCACTCACCCATTTTAACATAGTCAGCCCTCCTGAAGTCCAGTACCTTTGCCTTTGAATGGCTTGACTCTACTGCTGTGTTTACAGTGAACCACACTGTTGGATGGTCACTAGTTTCCAGATGGCTACCCACTTCTAAATCTGTGATCCTCTCACCATCTCCATTTGAGAGTAGCAGGTCTAAGATTGCTCCCTCTCGAGTGGATTCCAATACTAGTTGTCTAAGGCATGCCCCATGTAGGGCACCTAGAATGCCCCCACTCTTAGAAGTGGCCGCTGCAATGGACAAGTTAGTAGGGAGGCCAGCGAGACAGGGATCCCTGATCTAATAACATTGTCAGTCAGGGCGCCCAGGGCAAGAGTTCTAGCCGAGGCAGGGGGTAGCCAATTGAAGTCAGCATAGAGCTGACAATGGTGTTTTGACCAAGGAGAGGCCAAAGCATACCAGCCGATGCTGTTATAGGTTGTATCCCATTTCCTGAGGACAGTAGTGGATGAGCCAGGATAAGTGACTACCCCATAGGATAATGACGGGAGCAAGATCCCATGAGCAATAGCTAATCTAGCTGCCTGCGTAAGGATGTGACTGGTTTTGTAGGTTACTGCAACTTTAGCATTAACTGATTTACATGTGGACATAACATGCTCATCAAAGTTTAGATTTTGATCAAGGAAGTACTCCAAGATACTTGAAAGAGCATACTGGTTTCAGGACTATGCCACCTTGACATGAGACTGTAAACAGATCTTGGTTTTTGCTTAATTTGACTCCTGAACCAAACAGCATTGTTTGTGTTTTAGCAGCATTAAGGGTTAACTTATGATGGAGCAGCCATGATTGAATAGACTTAAAAGCAGCAGTACGGGTCAGGTTTATATGGTGAATGTTCTTAGCAGGACAGTACAAGTCCAGGTCATCTGCATAGAGGAGGCCTGAGCAATCAGAGCTATGTGATGAGATACTATTTATAAAAATGGAGAAGTGGAGGGGTCCTAATATAAAACCCTGGGGAACACCTAGGTGAATGGCCATTGGGCTAGACATAGCGGAACTGAATCTATCAATCTGAGTTCTATTAGATAGCTATTGAACCAGGTCACAGAGTTTGGTGAGAAACCAAGGGCTAGGAGACTATCTAGTAGAAGAGGATGATCAACAAGGTCAAACACCTTTATCAGGTCAATAATTCTACCCTTGTGAGGTGGCCTTTGTCCATTGCAGTTAATATATCATTTGTAAAGTGGAGAAGGGCCATGGAGGTGCTGTGACCTTTGCAAAAGCCATATTGAATTGGGGAGAGAAGTTTATATTTAGTCATGTACCCTGTAACTTGTATTGATACTAGCTTTTCCATTATTGTACTTAGCACTGTTAGAATAGCTACAGGCCTATAATTCGCCATATTACTTTTGTCACACTTCTGAAAAACTGGGGTGATTTTATCCATTTTCCAGACATCTGGGACAATTTCCTGACAAAAGGAGAGGGTATAGATCCATAATAATGGCTGGGCAGTGAATGGTGCAGCCAGTTTTAAAAGTTTGGGTTGAACACCATCAGAGTCTACACTAGTGTTGTCAGAAATGGTGTAGAGCAGGCCTAGGACATCAGATTTAGAAATGGCCTTGAAGAAGAATGGGGGGTGAAATGCAGCAGGTGTGGGTGGACTAGTTGGAGGTAGGCTGACCTGGAGGAAAGCAGATGTGAGCTGGTCATTTCAGAAGTTGTTTATTAAATGCTTCCACAATTGTCCTAGGGTTGTTACAGTGAACCCCGCTAATGGTCATATAATTTATCAAGCGGGTATTTTTTGCACCTAGGAAAGATTTGACATGGATCCAGAATTTCCTGGAGTCACCTGATGCTTCCAGGAGGAGCCTCTTACAATATGTGCTTTCTGTTACTCTTATCTGCTTTTTGCAATCTTTTATCTGTATTCTGTAGGTATGGTAGTCTAAAATAAGTCCAGTATTTCTGAAACACCTCCAGCTCTTATCCCTAACATGTAATGCAGCCAGGAGGTCTTTGTGTAACAACTTGGTGGGTGCCACGTGCACTCACTGGGTCACAAGGGGTGTATGCCTGTCCCGAATTTCATGAAATTTGTCTAAGATGTAGTCTAGTGCTGTTTGTGCATCAAGGGATTGAGAAAAACAGGACCAGTCAAAAGTTGGTACTTCATACTGGAACTGCGCCTGATTCAGATTAGCATAATTCCTGAAGGTGATATAGCGTCGGGGTTGAGACTGGAAGCTGAGTGTTACCACACACAGAAAATAGGGGAGTGATCAGATATGCTATCTGGCAAAGTTCCAGTGATCCACGATTCTGTCAACCCTATTTGTTAATACCCAATCCAGTAGCATGCTTGACATTGCCTATGGGGAGATCCTCGTTGTCTCAGTTATTTATTTATTTATTTAGTTTTTGTTAACCGGGTTAGGTGCGCTAGCCAAAGTTGACTATTTTCAGGCACGAGCCAGGAGAATACATACACAGAATGAGATGAGATTATACAATACATAGTATATAGTACAGGTACATAATATATAATACAGGTAGGTTAGAATTCAGATCAAGTCAGACAGTACTCGAGATAATACATATAGTTATGCAGAGATGACAAAAGTGACATTAGTACATGCAAATAACAAACTGGGCTAAGTGGCAGCTATAAAGACATTCTATAGCAAAGCTTGTTTAGAAGTGCAGCAGTGTCTTGGGCAAAATAGGGTGGTTAGCTGTGAAGCATGAAGTGGGATCAAAGCATGTGCAACAGTCCCGGGATAGGTGGTGATATAGTTCTTTTTTGAAGATTGGGTGGGAGTAAGCTTGCCTCAGGGCAGGAGGGAGGGAGTTCCAGGTGTCTGGGGCGGTGCAGTGAAATGCTCCAGAACTTTTTGAAGTAAGACACCTGGGTATGATGAGTAGAAATTTGTTTGCCGAGCGTAGTCCGTTGGCAGGTGTCTGTGGTACAAGTAGA
This sequence comes from Neoceratodus forsteri, assembly GCA_016271365.2. Classification (NCBI taxonomy): domain Eukaryota; kingdom Metazoa; phylum Chordata; order Ceratodontiformes; family Ceratodontidae; genus Neoceratodus; species Neoceratodus forsteri. The sequence goes on along the minus strand of JADMNL010000038.1, from coordinate 12,491,619 downwards.
GCTGCAAGGGAGGAGGGGGTTTGGTTACGGATTACAGAGTCTATGAGGGTCCCTAGGGAGTATAGTCAGTAGACAGTTGGGGAGAGCCAGCCTAGGTCGCTATACAGTGTGCAATGGTGCTTGAGGAGATGGGAAGAGGAGGTATACCAACATATGTTGTTATACGCGACATCCCATTTATGGAGAGCAGTATTATGGGCATTAGCAAAAGTGGAGACACCATATGTCAGTGCTGGAAGCAGAATACCCTTGGCAATTGCCAATTTGGCAGATGGTGTTAGCAGGTGACAAGTCTTATTGGCGATTCCAAGTTTGGCATTTGTTGCTTTACAGGTTGACTAGATGTGCAGACTGAAATCAAGGGATTTATCAAGGAGGGCTCCCAGGTATTTGAAGGATGTGACACAGTCGATGAAAGACCCCCCCAGAGTCATGGACTAGGAGGGGTTCTTTGCAGGCCCCGAGTTTGGGGGAGTGCCAAATAGCATGGCTTAGGTCTTTTTGTGTTGAGGATGAGCTTATTAGCATTTAGCCATGTTTGCACATTCCTGAAATCCGAGGAGAGGTTTTGTTAATGATGTTAACTTTGTCAGCGATGGAGTAGAGGACAAGATCATCAGTGTATAAGATAGCTGAGCAGGAGAGAATGGCATAATCTATGTTGTTGATGTATAGCGAGAAAAAAAAGGGGTGCCAGGATGGAGCCCTGGGGTACTCCGATGTCAGTGCTGGTCACATCTGAGAAAGCAGAGTTGAATTTAACAAGTTGTAATCTGTTTGATAGGTAGTTGTTAAACCAGTCAACTACTGAGGATGAGAAGTTAAGTCTATGCAGGGTTGAGAGAAGCAGGGTATAATCAACAAGATCAAAAGCTTCGGTAAGATCGTGATAGTAGTTAGTTGGCAGTGGTCAGAACCAGATGCAAATCTCTGGGGTTTGCAGTAAGGCTGAGATGCTGTGGGAGGTGAAGCGAAGGATGAGGTGTACTGAGACAGGTCCGTCAATAATCTGTTAAAGGCATTCATTATAGTGTTCGAGTCATTGCAATGTACATCATTTAGGATCGTACCCCCCCGGTTGTCGATGACTGGGTAGCCACAAGAAAGGTCTTGATGTGTGTCCAGAATTTTCTAGGGTCACCTGCAGAGATTGTGAGCAGTTCCTTGCAGTAGATGCTCTTTGCTGTTCTGATTTGTTTTTTACAGGCGCTCCGAGAGTCCCTGTAGGTATTGTAATCCTCCAGTAGTCTGGACACGTTATACTTCTTCCAGAGTTTGTCCCATGTGCGCAGGTTAGCCAGCAGGTCCTTGTGTAGCCATCTTGTTTGTTTACCCCTGACCCTTCTGGTGACCTTTGGGGTATGTTTATCTTGAAGTGCTGTGAAATTATCAGTGAAGATATCAAGAGCTATTTGAACATCATAGGAGTGATAGATGTCAGACCAGTTGATACAGGATACATCATAGAGGAAAGCTTCCACATCCAGTTTGGCAAAGTTGGTAATTGTGATGTAGCATGGAGGGGTTGGGGGAGCAGTCTCCGGGCTCCATACACAGAAAGTGGGGGACTGGTCTGTGATAGCATCTGCCAAGATGCCTGCAGTTTGCACATGGTCAAGGCGATTCACCAGTACCCAGTCTATGAGGGTGGAGGTAGTTAGAGAAGGGGTGGTTCTAGTGGGTTCAATTAAGACTATAACTTGATGCAGGTTATTGCTTTGGTTTACAGATTGCAGTGACCCCAGAGTGTGTCCAAGCCAGTTTAGATGTATATCCGGTAGGATAAGCAGTTCATTTATGACTGCTCATTTTACCGTATCATCCAGTAGATTTGTAAAAGCTGACAGCCCTCCCTGGGGTGGGTTACAGGCAACTACTATATGTAGATTTTTTGCACCCAGATGGAGAAGAACATGAAGGGATTCACAGACGGAGGATTGGGGTTTATTTTTCTGAGAGACGTTTAGATGCACTTTGTAAAACAGCACAACACCCCCACCCCACTTAGAGGATAACCTGTCATTCCTAATAAGACTCTAATTTTGTATCGCACAGGTAGAGTCAGGAGTGGGGGGCTTAAGCCACGTCTCAGATAGGCACAATATATCCAGATTGTGGGTGGAGACCCAAGTCTCCAGCTCTGTGCCGTTGAGTGTAAGACGCCTAATGTTTAGGTGGGCTATGCAGAGCCCTGAAGCAGTAGACCAAGAGGAATATTTGCATGGGTGGGGATACGAGGGGCCAGGGTTCATTTCCACATCACCAGCCATCGGGATAGCCAGCAGCATTAGATACCAGAGCTTACGAAGAATGAAAGGAGTAACCATAGCAATTTTAGAGCAGAGAGTATGATCTAAGGATGCAGCCACAAGATAATAGATAAACCTTGTGACTAGTAGAGTCACCTTATACATTCCTAAAGTTAATTCACATTTTGGTAAAGCGTCTATAAACTATGTACTCCATCACCTATGGAACAAATGACAAAAAACTCAGAAAGTGGCTGCCCTGACAACCTTTTCCTCCTCTTTCTAAAAGCTTTTGTCTCATTCCTTTATAGTATCCTGTAACTGCCTCTTCTGGAGGCCAGTGAAATAAGTGTTGGACATCCATCACCAGGCCTTGTGATTCCCTGTTTATTACTCCTTCTCCCTTCTTCTTCCTATCACCCTTCCTACCCCTTTACCTGAACTGTTCATGTACATACTGTATAATAATGTATATTTACAATATTTTTTCTTAGCCTCTTGCATATTTGCTTGTATAGACCTTGCCTAATACTATACTATGTTATATGTCCTCTTCCACATTGTATTTCTTGATTGTACACCCATCTTTTTCCTTTGCATATTGTTTACTTTTATGTGCATTTGTCCAGGTCCACCTTGCAAATGAACTCGCTCAATGGTACTTTGCCTGATAAAATAAAGACTGACTGAAACTCCTTTGGCACAAGTGAACCTGATTTTAGTACATCGGGCACAGTTGTGACAGTTTCCTCATTTTGTGGAAGCTCACACCAAAAGATTTGTTTCAAGCCCCATAAAAAAGTTCCCCCAAATGGTGAAAGTTAGAACAGGGAAAAGCTGGCCTAACTTGTGGTGTTTGGTACTCGGGATTAAAAATCCAGATTGCTAGCTAGGAGAATCCACAAGTTGCAAGTGCCACAAGCTCGGCACACCAGGGGCTTGCAACATTCTCGGGGCTTTGAAAATCGAGCCCCATGTGACTCCTATCTCAGTATAATCTCACATCAATTGTAACAGTGATGTTTCTTTCTAAAATACTCACTTACTTTACTCCTGTCAAGCTTTCTAACATTATAGCCTACTTGTAATTCATACTCCCTCTCCTTCCAACTGTTTTTCATTTTCTTCCCAACTTCCTTGCAATAATAGCTGAAAGAAATCCTATATAAAACACATTATCTAGCTGTTTATGATACTCACTGGTGGGAATGACTTCACAATGATCCTTCTGCTCTGCAGTCTTTTCCACCTTCACATCAAAAAATGGAAGATGGCCGTTGCTGTTTTCTTCCTCCACATCAACAAATGGAAGATGGCCGTTGCAGTTTTCCTCCTCCACATCAACAAATGGGAGATGGCCATTGCTGTTATCCTCCTTCACATCAACAAATGGGAGATTTCCGTTGCTGTTTTCCTCCTCCACATCAACAAATGGGAGATGGCCTTTTCGGTTTTCCTCCTCCACATTAACAAAAGGCAGTTTGTCATTCCTCTCTTTCTCTTTCACATCAATACATGGGAGTTCTTCCTCCCTCTCAGACAGCAATAACAAGTGATCATTTTGGACACTGTAGCCTGTACATTAAAAATCACAATACAATGCAAATGTTATTTATAATCCGAGCTACATACAGGTAAAAGAAGACTTCCAAGAATGTATGTATTGTACCAATGGTTGCTTATAGTTGAAAACTGACTGATGATGGTTCATAACCACAACACTTTTTATGGCAACAGCCATTTCTAAAGCCAGATTATATATTTCTATGCTTATATATGCCTGCACACCCTGTCCTCTCCATACTTACATATCCCTGCACTCCTGTTCGCTAAATACTCATATATTCCTGAACCTCTTTTCTCTCCATACTAATATATACCTACATCCCGTTCAATTCATTCTTACATATTTCTGCACCTCCTGTTCTCTCCATATTTACATATTCTTGTACACACTGTTCTCTGCACATTTACATATCCATGCACTTCAGTTCTCTCCATACTTACATATTCCTGCACCCCGTCCTCTCCATACTTAAATATTCCTTTACACACTGTTCTCTCCATACTTACATATTCCTGCTCCTCTTTTCTCACCATACTTACATACTCCTGCACCTCCTGTTTTAGCCCTACCTACAGATTCCTACACTCCCTGTTCTCTCCATACTTACATATTCCTGCACTCTATGATCTCGCCATACTTACATATTTATGCACCCCTATTCTCTCCATACTTACATATTTCTGCACCCCATGTTCTCTTCATACTTACATACTCCTGTACATACTGTTTTCTCCATACCTGCATATTCCCGCACCCCTCGTTCTCGCCATACTTGCATAATCCTGCACCCCTTATTCCCTCCATACTTACATACTCCTGCACCCTCTGTCCTCTCCACACTTACATATTCCTGCACCCCATGTTCTCACCATGCTTACAGTCCATTTTCCTGCACCAATACTCCTTGCATACTTATATAATTCTGCACTCCTGTTCACTTCACTCTTACATATTCTGTCACCCTGGTTCTCTTCATACTTACATATTTCTGTACTCGTGCCCTCTTAATTCTTACACCTCTGTTCTCACCATACTTACATATTCTTCCAGCCCTGTTCTCTCCACACTTACATATTCCTGCACCCCGCTCTCTCCATACTTACATATTCCTGCATTGCCTGTTTTCTTCACACTTACACATTCCTGAACTCATTCTTTCCAAACTTATATTTTCATTTACACTCTGTTCTCTCTAAACTTGCATATTCCTTCAGGCACCCCATGTTCTCATTATGCATACAGACCATAATCCTGTATGACTGTTCTCGCCATACTTACAGATGTGATAGCCAGGATGCAATGCAAAGATGCTGCAGAATATCACAGAATGCTGCACTTTACTACAGGGGCCATTGTAAGTCAATGGCAACTAAGCCATTTTTGTCATGCAGGATTTTCTGACATGTCATTACTGTTACTGTGCTTCATCATGGCTGACTCTGCTGTACATATTCCTGCACCCCATGGTCTTACCATACTTACAGTCCATATTCCTACACCAATACTCTATGCAAACTTATATATTTCTACACTCCTGCTCTCTCCACACTATTTTGGCACCCTATTCTCTTCATAGTTGCATATTCCTGCACCTCATGTTCTCTCCATACTTGCATATACCTCCATGCACCTCATGTTCTCACCACACTCACAATAGATATCCCTGCACCCCTGTTCTCTTAATTATTACCTATTCCTGCACCTCTGGGCTCTCCATACTTACATATTGAACAAATACAGCACTTCAAGTACCTAGGGGTTACCTTTGATAGACACCTCACCTATTCACTGCACATCAAAAATGTTGCCAGAGCCATCAATACCAGGATTGGGCTCCTCTATTGATTGAGAAAGTCTCTAACACCTGAAGCCCTAAATCTTGCTGTCCACAGCTTGGTGCTTTCCTTAATTGACTATGGCCTTGTCATTAACGGAACTGCTTCCAACACTCCATTCGAAAGGCTCACTGTGGCACTAAACAAGGCCTGTAGACTCCTAATTGGTGCACCACACCTCACCCACACCTGCGATGTCTATATGCAGGCTGGGTGGCTCAACTTGCATGGGAGAATTAAATACCACACCTGCTTACTTGCCAAAAAGATTCTCCTTAGACTCATGCCTTCGGGATTAGGATGCTTAGTTCACAATTCCCCCAAGACCCAACATACGCGCACCTCATCTTCTGCACTCTTCTAGTCCCGATGTGCCAGACCGCCCAATACCAATGCTCCTTTTGTATCAAAGTGCCATACTGGTTAAATGACCTCCACAATGGTTTGGCTAATCTTACTAGTCTCAGTGAATTCAAACTCAAACTTCATCAGCACATCCTAATTGAAAGCTCCTGTGATTGCACCATTTAACATCCTTGTCCCTCTTCCCAGGACCTCACCCCCCACCCCACCGTTCTTCCACTGTTCTCTCTATTTGTTTGCCCTCTCACTGTCCTCTCCCTTTCTGCCCTTCCATCTTCCCCTCTTTTTCTCCCCCCACTGTCTTCCTTGCTTTTCATCCCTTACTATCCTAGCTGCTACTTGACAATGCCACCTAATAACTCTCGCCTTCCTTGATCTGGCTCCCTCCCAATTCCTCCTCTTCTGACTCCTGCCTTGAATCAAGTGCTAAACTAATGTGTATTTATTTGCTGTTCTCTTATTCTGTATTTTGTAATATAAATTGATTAATTGTTTGTGAAACCAGTCTGTTTTCCATTATGGATCTGTAACCCCTATTGACGTGGAACCTTTGTAAATGAGCTGCTTGGCGCTCAAAGGTACTTGTAATCCTAGACTGAATAAATAAATAATAAAAAAATGTTCCTGTACCCCTCCATTCTCTCCATACTTACATATTCTTGTAGCCCTGTTCTCTCCATACTTAAATATTCAGCACCCCCATTTCTCGCCATACTTGCATATCACGCCAGTCTTACATGGTCTTCACTGTCTGCCAGTGAGGTCACAGAATGTCTCCTAGTTCAGATTACTGACCTATAAAGCCCCGCATGGCCTGAGGCCTAGCTACCTGCATGACCTACTGTCTGCCTACCAACCATCCCTGCCCTCTCTGTTCTTCTGAAGATGGCCTCCTGCCAGTTCCCAGGCCCAAAATGAAATCATCTGGTGAGCAAGCTTTTTCGTTGCTGGTCCAGCCCAGTGGAACTCATTTTCACAGTCTCTGAGAGAGATCCCCTTGAGAAGAGCTCTTGTAGTAGGCTACAAAATAAGGACTAAGCCAGCATGCACCAGAACCCAGTGGAACAATTCTAGCTAGCAGTACCCTGTGGGGACTGCCCCTGATGTCAGACTGCCTCCGACATCAGCCAATGGTATAAAGAGGTGGTCCTAAGCCACACCTCAGTTCTCTTGCCAGAGACCCAACAGATAGTACACAGGAGAGCCAAGAAGGTCCCAAAGTTCCCAACAAGGGAAGGAAAAATCAGGGGAAAGGTGGGAGGGAAAGCAGTGCCTGCTGCAAGAGCTCTTCTCAAACATCTACTGCTATGGTAAATTCTTACATAACTGTACTATCTTACTTCAAGTTGGAGCTCTTGTAGTAGACTACACAATAAAGACTGAGTACCAAGCAGTAGAAGTAACCCAGGTCTGAAAAGAAAGGAAGGAAAAGATAAGTGGGAACTTTCAAGAAAAGAGGCCCTATAATATGCAGAATCCTGCTCACCTCCTTGAGGCAATGTCCAGGCTGTAGTGCTTCACGAAAGTGTGCATTGAGCTCCAAGTGGCTGCAGTGCAAATATCCACTGCTGAGACATTGTGTAGGGCAGCAAGGGAAGTGGCAACCCCTCTGGTGGAGTGCTCTTTCACCGAGCCTGGCAAGGACTTGTCATATTTATTGTAGCAGAAAGTAACACAGTTAACCAACCACATAGGTAATGTCTGCTGAGATGCTGGTGCTCCAAAAGTCTTGGGAGCAAAGGAAATAAACAACTGATCCAAATTATGGAAGGAACAGGTGCAATCAACGTAATACCTGAGCACCCTATGTACATCCAATGAATGAAGAAGGACCTCCTCCTGCCTGGAATATTCTGAATAATATACAGATAAGTGGATTTATTTTATTTTTTTATTTACATCTAGGATTATAATACCTTTGAGAGCAAGGCACTCTTTTGCAAAGGTTATACATCAGTCAGTGAGGGTAACAAACAGACAAAGGAATACTAAACAGAGGTAATCTAAAATGACAAACAACACCCAGGAGAACCAACAGTGGTAGTCTAAATGACACAATAGCAACTCAAATCAAGGAAAATAATAGGTAAACACAGTAATTATAACAGCAATTAAAGAAATGTGAGGTAAAGAGCAGTTCTGGTGAGGGGTAGGGTAGCAGCCCTGGGCCTTGTCAATATAGGCAATAGGCAAAATATGGGGATGGGGCAGTGGAAAAGGTAGACAAAGGGAGAGCTGAAATGAGGCACAGGAAAAAGGTGGGAAGAGATGGGGTGGGGATGGAGGTGGAGAAAGAGGAACAGGAAGAGAGGTTGAGGCAGGATAGAAAACAGAGAAGAGAGGAGGAAGGAGTGAGTCTAGGGAAGCGTTTGACAAAGGGTTAGATTTTGACAATGGAGGCAGTGATTTATGCATGATATGGGGAGTCACTGGAGGAAGAAGTCACAGGCACCATTAGATACCAGGTACTGTTTTAGCAGGTGCTTGAACTGGCCAAGTTTAGATGAAGAAGATCCAACAAAATACAAGGAATTGAACCAAAGGGGAGCTCTGCAGGAGAAGGGTCACTGACCTTGGGTAGTCCAGCATCTTGGGATATGGAGTAGTTGATTGACAGATGAACGAGTATGCTTGGAACTGCATGAAGATGTCAGTAGTGGATGTCCTGGTTAAGAGTGAATTTGGAAACCACTTTAGGAAGAAACTTAGGCTTGGTGAGCAAGGACACCTTGTCCTTGTGAAAAAGCAAATAAGGCTCCTTACACATGAGGGCTAGAAGCTCGGAAATCCTCTGAGCAGAAGTAATGGAAACTAAAAATAACGGTTTTGATGACAGAAAGTGCAGCTTGCATTCCACAGCTGGCTCAAAGGGAAGAACAGAAAGTCCTAAGAGGGAACAGAGTCCCAAATGGGAGGTTTCAGATGAAGGATGTCCTTTAAAAAGGTATGGAGTAGATCCAGTTGGGCAAGGGTTTTGCCTTCCACTGGTGTATGACAAGCTGAAATAGCAGATAGCTGTACCTTAATGAAAGAATATCAGAGTCCTGAGTTTGAGAGGGAAAGAAGATATTCCAGGATAGAGTTCACTGGACAAGTAAATGGTCTAGGGAATGCGCAGACACCCACAAACAGAAGCACTTGCCCTTCATGGACTACATGGCCCATGTGGAAGGCTTGTGAGCCTCAACCAAGACATCAGTGACTCTCTGAGAGGCCACCAAATGTCTGGAGACTAGATCTTTAGAAGCCATGCATGGAGATGCAAGGATCTAAGGTCTGGATGAACCAGAGTGCCCTGTTATTGGGACAGCAATCATGAGGACCATGGCAGAGGGATCGGTGGTTCCACCACTAACTGTTGGAGCAGGGGAACCAAAATCTGATGTGGCCAAGGGGGGGGGAAATCAGAATAATTTCCACCCCCTCTGCCTGGAGCTTGAGGAGGACTTTCTGCAGTAGGGGAAATGGAGGAAAGGCATAAAGGAATCTCTGCACCCAACAAAGGGAAATGTTTTTTGCCAGAAAACACCAGGCTCTGGACCTAGCGAGCAAAAATTGGGTAGCTTGGTGTTATATGGGGATGCAAGGAGGTCCAGTTCTGGTTGTCCCCATCTTTTGAAGGGGTTGTCTGCTACTTCCTGTAGAAGCTTCCACTCATGAGCCTTGGACTGGGATCTGCTGAGACTGTTGGGCAAGGCATTTTGGACTTCAGGAACATGGACAGCAGTTAGAGTGAGGTTGTGGTCTATGGCACAGAACCACACCCACATCGCTTTTGGTAGAGAGGATATAAGTGAGTCCCCTTTTGCTAGTTGGTGCAAAAGACTACTGACATGTTGTCTGTCTGTATTAGCAAGTGACTCAGAATAAGACTGGTTAAAATGCCTGGAGGACATACAGAATCACTCATCTCGAAGATGTTGTTTTGCAGTGATCGCTCCAGGAGACCACATGCCTCCCTCAGCCTCGTGCCTTGGTTTGATGGGACATTGAGGGAGCTGAGGAGAGTGGGGTGAAGACTGGAATGCTGCTGGTGGAAATCTGGCCTGGAAGCTGACAGACTTAGATTGATGGCCCATTATGTGGACTATCAATCAGAAATCTCCTGTAAGAAGTCAGAGTTCCTGTCCAGGGAGACAGCTGCATCAAGAAATCGATCAGCTCAGCTCTTCTGGACCGTGGACAGACTGTGCAATCCAACCTGTCTGTGGGGGATGGAGAGTTTTTTCTCAAAGTGTGATGAGTTTGCTCTGTTCTTTGGTGATAAGGTGTCATTGATCAGGTCGGAGATCCGCATTACACGTTCTAATGAGCATGGCAGTGATTGATGCGAGGTTACAGGCCCTCAGTCTGCCTAAACAGATTCTGACCAGCCAGCGATCATGGATATCATGAAGATTGTCCAGGGATTACGACCGACTTGCTGTAGTTTGAATCCTGGTCCTTCGCGCCTCCTTGTGGGGTGCATGGATGCAATCAGACCAGTCCTTGCTGAGATAGTCTGGTGCTCTTTGGACCAAGGGGTGTTTCCAGAGTCTCTAAAAGTGGCTATCGTGACACCCCTTTTGAAGAAACCTTCCCTTGACCCAGACTGTCTTGCTAACTACAGACCGATCTCTAACCTGCCCTTTTTGGGCAAGGTTATTGAGAAAGTAGTTGCGTTGTAGCTCGATGACTTTCTTACCACCCATGAAGTCTATGATCCTCTCCAGTCCGGTTTCAGGAAGAGGCATAGTACCGAGACGGTGTTGGTTTGGGTACTGAATGATCTCTTAATAGCGAGAGATCGAAGGAGCCGTTCGATCTTGGTCCTCCTTGATCTCTCTCTGCAGCATTTGACACCATGGACCATGGGATGTTGCTAGAGTGCCTCGCGGCTGCTCTGTGGACTGTTGGGGACAGTCCTCAGATGGTTCCATTCTTTCCTCATGGGCAGAACTCAGAGGGTAGTATCAGAAATTTTTCCTCTGCTCCCTTTGCTCTGTTCTGTGGGGTGCTGCAGGGTTCTGTGCTTTCCCCCATGTTGTTCACGGTGTACTTGTTGCCATTGGGAGACATTATAAGGCATTATGGGCTGAGTTTTCACTGATATGCAGATGATACTCAGCTCTATATGTCCTTTGTACCAGAACAGAATGATGCATTATCGATCTTTAACAACTGCCTCACTGAGATTCAGGACTGGATGAGTGCTAACTGGTTAAGACTGAATCCAGACAAGACTGAGGTGTTGGTGGTGGACCTGGGTCATCATGCAGAAGTTAACTCCTTGGTTTCCTTCTGGCCCGGTGTTAGGGGTTAACCAGTTGAGACCTTCAGAACAGGTGTGGAATCTGGGCGTAATTCATGACAGTGAGCTGACGCTGAAGACACAGGTGTCAGCTGTTGTCAAGTCTTCCTTTTACCATCTGAGGAATATAGCCCAGATAAAACACCTTGTTCCACATGATGACCTTCCTGTGTTGGTTCACGCCTTTGTTTCTTCACGTATTGATTACTGTAATGCTCTAATATCTAGGGTTGCCGTGGGTGGATCTCCATCGCCTGTAGTTGGTGTAGAATGCTGCAGCCAGGTTGTTGACTGGTTTACCAAGAACTTGCCATATCACACCTGTGCTGCGTGAACTGCACTGGCTGCTGGTGCGATGAAAAATCACCTTCAAGGTCTCGTTGCTGACCTATAAGACCCTACATGGTCAGGTACCGGACTACTTGCAAGATCTCCTTAGAAAGTACCACCCTCTCCACTCTGCCAACAAGGGATTGCTAGAGATTCCCAGGGTTCATCTTCTTCAGTCATCTGGGGCCAGAGCTTTTTCTTTCATGGCCCAAACTCTGTGGAATTCTCTACCTCATCAGATTAGATTACATGTCCACAGAGTCATTCAAGGCATCTCTGCAAGAACTATTTATTTGAATTAGCCTTTGAATAAGTCATCCTGTTGCCTTTTAATTGTTTTTATGTTTGTATTTATTGCGATGGATGTTATTTCGCTATGTATCTGCACTTTGATATTTTGAAAAGTGCATCACAAATAAATTTTGATTTGATTTGTGTCCAGTGATCTTGGAAGTGGATTCCCCAGCCAAGACATACTAACATACTAAAATGCCAGCAGAATAGGCCTAACGGTCTTTCATGTCTGCTCGTTTGGTCAGTCCCCAGCCTGGGTGCTGACCTTGCTGTCCCTCGCCTTCTCTGGCTTCTCCCTTCCCAGTTCTGGATATTCTTGCTGCATTGGATTTTGCTTCCAGAACCCTTCCCCTGAACCTGTCCCACCCCCTCTTGAACCCCTCCACTGTCTCTGCCTCCACTAGCCACCTAGGCAGTGCATTCCATGGCTCCACCACCCTCTCAGTGAAGTAGCACCTCCTCCTTTCTCCCCTGAATCTTCCCCCCTCCAGCCTCCACCCATGCCCTCTAGTGGCCCCTTCCTCCTTCCTTCGAAGCACCCCGACTGTTCCTCCCCTATTTATCCTCTTCATGTACCTAAAGACCTCTATCATGTCCCCCCGGTCCCTTCTCTCTTCTAATGTGTACATATTTAGCTCTTTGAGCCTCTCCTCATAGGTCCTGTCCCCCAAGCCCCAAATCATTTTGGTTGCCCTCCTCTGGACCCTCTCCAGGAGGTTAATGTCCCGCTTTAAGTGTGGCCTCCAAAACTGCACGCAGTACTCAAGCAGCGGCTCACCAAGCAGTTATACAGAGGAGTATCACTCTCCTCTGGAGGTGATCCCCTAGCAATGCATCCCAGCATCCTGTTGGCCTTGGCTGCTGCCCTCCTACAAGTCTCAGAGTTGTTCATCTTGACATTCACCACCACCCCAGGTCCCTCTCAGCCATCGAGACTTGTAGCATTTCCCCCAGGGTGTACACTTGGCCTGGGTTTCTGCCCCAGGTGGAGTACCTGCATTTCCCTGCATTGAACCTCAGCTTCCACTTTCTAGACCATTTTCCAGAGCCCCCAGGTCCCCTGTAGGGCCACCCTCCCTCCTCCCCATCCACCACTGCCCCCAGTTTCGAGTCATCTGCAAGAGACTCATCTCCTCCTGATTCCTGTCCTTATGTCAGATCCGTGGGCGTTGAACAGAAGGGGCCCAAGGACTGATCCCTGTGGGACCCCACTAATGACCCTCCTTGGGGATGAGACTATCCCACCAACTACGACCCTCTGGGTCCGGTCCTGGAGCCAGTTGCCTATCCATCTGATCATCTGGTTCCCACCCCATTTCTCCCAGCTTATCCAACAGGCCACGTGAGGAACAGAGTCAAATGCCTTGCTGAAGTCTAGAAAGAGGACATCCACTGGTCTACCAGGTCCAAGGCACTTGTCACCCAGTCATAGAACTCCACCAGGTTTGTCTGACACGATTTCCCAGGATGAATCCATGCTGTCTATCGTTCAGGCACCCTGACTTATCCAGGTCCCCCAGCCTCTCCTTGACAATGCCCTCCATCACCTTGCCCACCACTGATGTCAGGCTGACAGGCCTGTAGTTCCTGCCACCTCCCTTGATCCCCTTGTGGATGGGCACTATGTGCGCCACCTTCCAGTCTTGGGCACCCACCCTGTCCTCAGAGAATGGTGAAAAGCTCTGCCAGGGGTTTTGCTAGGACATCTGCAAGTTCCTTCAGCACTCTGGGATGTAATTTATCCAGCCCCGGTGCTTTCTCCATCATAAGGGAGCTGAGGGCTTCCCTCACTCTCTCTGCTGTGATTTCCACTTCCAGTACCCCTTCTCCCTGCTTAGTCCTCCCCCACCTGCCAGTGATGCCTCCCCCTCTCCCCAGACCTGCCGATCGGTAAGGGTCCCCCTCCTCAGTATCTCTGTCTCCTCCCATGTATGATGCAGCACCCCCATTTTCCCTGGTGAAAACTGAGGTGAAGTACTCATTTAGTACCTCAGCCTGCTCCCCCGGGTCTTGTGCCCATCCCTCCCCTGATTTAATCCTGCTAATCTGCCCCTTCACCCTTCATTTTTCCCCAATGTATCTAAAGAACCCCTTGTTCCCTCTCCTAATTTCCCTGGCCAGGTTCTGCTCCTTCCTTGCCTTAGCCGCCCTCACCACTCTAGTGGTCCTTCTAGCCATCAGCTCATACTCCCCTCGATCCCTTTCACTCCTTGAGCACTTGAATTGCTTTTAGGCTGCTTTCTTTCCCCGCACCATCTCCTGAACCTCCCTGGTCCACCAACAGGGTTTTTAGGCTCTACCGCATTTTCGTCTTACTCTTGCACAGGTGCTGGTAGCATCCTGCACCCCTCTTCTGATGATTTTCCACCTACTATCAGCGTCCATGTCTGACCCAATCCCATCCAAATGCTCCTTAAGGATCCTTCCCATTTCCTTAAAATCCGCCCCCCTGAAGTCGGTTACTTCCGTCTTTGTGCAGCCTTCTACCCCTCCAAGGTCCAGGCAGAACCAGACCGTGGCATTGTCACTCCCGTAATGGGTCCCTTACCTCCAGCCCAATCTGGTCACTGTCTGCCAGGACCACATCCAGTACCCACGCCTCCTGGTGGTTCCCTCACCTGCTGAGTTAGGAGCAGCGTCTTGAAAGACATCCAACAACCTCTGTTCCCTGGTCACAGAGGATGTCATAGTCTCCAGTCTGTTCCTGGCATGTTTAGTCCCCAACACCACCACCATTCCTCTGCCCAGTCTGCAGTGTCTCCTAACATCTGCCACCAGACTGTCCTCCAGCTCCTCTGCCAGGGCAGGGGGTCTATACACCACTCCTATTTTTACTCTCTTGCCCCCTCTTGTTATCAAGGTGACCCAAATCGCCTCCACGGTTCCCTCCGCCTCCTCTACTCCCCCTATGCCAATGCAGTTTTTGACTATCATTGCTACCCCTCCTCCCCTTCCCTCCCCCCTGTCCTTCCTGAACATAGTGTATCCCTCCAGGTTCAGGTCCCAGTCATGTCTTGCAGTGGCCCAAGTCTCAGTGATCGCTGCCACATCCACTGCTTCCTCAGTTAGCATCGCCTGGAGCTCAGGCATTTTATTGCCCAAGCTCCTGGCATTTAGCAGGACTACCTTCCACCCTTTCCCTATAGTTCCATTTCCCCTGCTTGTGTTCCCATGGGGATTCTGTTTTCCCCTGGTCTGCACTTTACCAGTTGGCCCGTAGCATCTGTTGTTGGCATCTGCTGTGGTGAATCTTTCTGGAAAGAACTCCCTGATTCCAGGTTGGGAGATATCTGCCACCATGTCAGAGTCTGTTACACAGCTCTGGATATCTGAATGGGCTGTTCAGGATCATTCAACCTCTGATCCCACTGAACCCTGAGGGTCCACTGGGAAACCCTCATATGGAGACCAGCCAAGGGCACTGTCACAATGGCAACCATCGAGTGACCCAGCAGCTGAAGCACTGTCCAGGCTGGGACCTGGTGGGAGGAAGAAACTCTTGTGCACCACATGCTGCAGGAAAGTGATCCTGCCCAAGGGAAGGAAGGCCCTTCATTGCTCAATGTCCAAAATGGCCCTGATGTACTGCAGATGCTGGCAGGGCATGGGGCAGGATTTTGAGATTTTCAACATGATGTCCAGACTCCAGAATATCATAAAGATGTCTGACAAGGTGGACAGAAGCTGAGCCCCAGATGGGACATTCAGGAGCTAATCATCAAGGTATGGGTAGATGAAATGGCTCTGATGATGTAGGGCCATGGCCACCACTGTGATGTATTTTGTGTACACCTGTGCAGTCAACAAATATCCAAAGGGAATGCCCAGAACTGGTGGTGCACTCCCTGGAAAGTAAACCTGAGGAATCTTCTGTGTACGGGGAGAACCAGGATATGCAGGCAGGCATCCTGCATATCCAGGGAACAAAGCCAATACCCTTGACACAGCATGGGGAGCAGGTTTGGTAATGTAACCCTCCTGAATCTCTTATATTCTATGCAGTGGTTCTGGTGGCTCAGGTATAGGATGGGGTGGAGATCTCCTGTCTTGGGGATCAAGAAGAAGTGGAAATTGAACCCCTTCCCCTCTGTGACATGGGTACCGGTTCTCTGACCAGTTATTCCATGAGTGCCCAAATTTCCTTGGAAATGAGAGCTGCATGGGATGGGGAGTAGTGTGAGGGGACCCAAGGATTGTCTGAATCTGGAAAACTCCAATCTGTGTCCCTTCTCTACAATCTGAAAGACACATGTGTCTGACGTGATACTGGTCTACCCATCTACAGTAAGGCAAAGGCAAATTTATTTAAAAGACACCCAATCCCAGAGGCTCTGGGCACCGTACAGATTTTATAACATTGCATACCACATAAATATTTAAGTTAAAATAATACATACAAAATAATCAACATTAAACTCCAAATGCTTGCAGAAATAGGAATGTCCTCAGGCGGGCTTTAAAGGCAGTTATAGTGGGGGCCTCCCTGACTACAGTTGGTAAAGAGTTCCAAAGAGCGGGAGCGGCAACACTAAAAGCTCGGTCACCTGCAGATTTTAAACTTGCTCTAGGAACAGTCAGAAAGCCACCACTAGAAGAGCAGAGATGGCGGGTAGAGGAAGAAGGTACCAGGAGTACTGACAGGTAACCAGGGCCCTGCCCATGTAGGGCCTTATAGGTGAGAAGACCCAACTTGAAGAGTATTCTCCACCTGACAGGCAGCCAGTGCAATTCATGCAATACAGGTGTAATATGACAAAATTTGTGAAAGAAGAGCCAAACCCCCACCACTTCCCAACCTGACTCTGTTGGAGAAGGGGTGTCTGACAAAGAGTCAAGCAGAGGTTCCAGGTGCTGGCAAGAAGACCTGGAAGGATTTCACACTCCTAGGTCCTGATGTCTCAGAGGGTTGAGTAGAGGCTTGTCATTTGAAAGGGCCAGTGAACTGTTGCCTTCTTGCCTTTTGGTTGGCCAGGCAATGAAAAGATTTCTTTTTAGTCAAGAAATTCTCTGACCTGCACATTTGGTGCACAGACTGCATGGACTTGCCCAGTCTTGCAGGTCCATGATAATTTTCTCAGAGTCTTCTCAGAAAAGAACAGACCCTTGGAAAGGAGCCTCCAGGATGGCCTCCTGGAAGTCCTGCCTGAAACCTGATACTTTAAGCCAAAAATATCACCTAATTCATACTCCAGTGGACATAGCCCAAGTGACTGTGTCCACTGAATCATTAGAAGACTGTGACACATGTTTTTCTATCTCCAGGCTGGACTTAAGGATATCCAACAATTTCAGTCATTTGAGGTTAGTATGGCTACATCTGGGCTAGCTCCAAAGTGCCACAGTGGCTTCTGATATTCCATCATATGAGCCAGAAAGTTTAAAGACCAAAAGGTGCATGTGGCTGATGCATAACCTGTTGGACCAAATTGGTCCAGCCTGTTAGATTCCTTGTCTGGGGGCTGTGAGCTCATGTCTTTAGGTTGTTTGGTCCACCTGTGTGCTGACATGAGGACCATGAAGTCTGCCTTAGGGTTCTGACCCATAAAGAGTTCATTTTTGGGTGTCCTGTACAGCCTGCCTGCCTTCTTAGAGATGGCACCCACTGACAAAGGGTGCCTTCATGTGAACTTGATGACATCTTAGAAGGGAAGAACTAAGGGAGGTACCACCAAGGGCTTTGGGCCACTCATGCCCAGAAAGGTGTCAAGCCTGCATCTTTTAGGATCTAGATCCTCCATGTCCCATTCATTCAGAAACTGAATATGGCACATAACGTCCATGAAGGACGGGTCAAACAAGGGTGACCTTGCAGAAGCCTTCTGGACATCTGATCAAGGTGGAGGAAAAAACTTTCCTCTGAGGACCTTGAGTAAGAAGAACTCCTCCTCTAGAGGAATCTTGTGAGGCAGACCTAGTATGAGCACCTAGCCATACGGCTATGTGAGGGGTGTCAGTACCTGGAGGAGGAAGCTGATCTCCGACTGTGACGGTATGGTAAAAGTTTATTCATATAACAATATGAACAGGATAATACTCCACTGAGTCACAAGATTCTTTTTCAAGGAGGTCCAAAGTGCAAAAATTATAGATACAAATAAAGACTCACACAATTTACACAAACATATAATATAAATAAATACAAAGTAATATTGACGTCAAGTGCATAATATTTCATTTCACATCTTAAATTATTTAAAAAATGTGATGGATGAAGGCCTCATTGTCCAGCATTCTAGCAGGAGGAGGAGTAGCTTTACATGGGGGAGGCAAGGGCTTTCTAGGCGGTGGAGGAGTTGTCGGCTTGAGAGGGTCAGGGGGCTTCGAAAGGCATTTTAACCGGCACTGAGGATGGCCTTTCTTTGGGTAGGAGATCCCCTTTCATGATGTTCCACCAACTATTAAAGGAAAGCTGTCCTAATAAGTAACACCCCACCCCCTAAAGCTTTACTCTCTGGTTGGGCTTTTCTAACATAAAAGAATATTTTTTTCCAGTGCTAACTTACTTAATTTTAATTTGCAGATGTCCATGATCTCCAAACATGATGGCTGGTACGTGGCTCCGTTTAGTGAGAAAGTGCGTTAACGCACCACTCGTCTCAATACAAATATAGTGGGCCAAGCGGTGCGGCACTGCACTTTCTCACTAAATGCAGCTGTGCACCATCCCCAAATCTGGAGACTGTGGACTTCTGCAAATTAAACTGGAAGGGGGATACATCTTTCAGGGGGGTGAGGTATTACTTATTCATAGGCATCATAAGTATGTACACACTAGATAGACTTTCATCCTTAATGCTTGCCTATTAGTTTTCTTGTTCTGTTTTTTGTTTTTCTAGACAAGTACTTTTTGTGGGTTGTTATAGAACTCATCAAATCTTTTTTTGAAGGTATCCATACTCTCACTTGTCACTACTTCTAATGGAAGTCTGTTCCACAAGGGAACCACTCTCTGGCTAAACCAATGTTTCCACTTCAGAAGATTCCATTTATTTCTTCTTAATCTTAGTGGATGCACTCTTGGTTCGTACCTGTAATTTTTCAAGGACAGGCACAGTTCTTCCCATAGTCATCTATCCAGTATAGCATGATCATATCTCCTCTTGTTCTTCTATAATGCAGGGTACATAGATCAAGTCTATCTGGTGTCTCTTATGAAAATTTGTTCAGTCCTTTAACTGATCTTGTAGCCCGTCTCTGAATATCTTCTAGTTTTTATATGTCCCCCTTTTTATAGGGTGCCAATACCTGTCCACAGTATTCCAGGTTTGATCTCATCATGGCTCCAAAGAGCGGCATTAGAGCCCTGCTGTCTCTACTACTAATGTGTCTAATATACAGTTCAAAGTTTGATTTGCCTTATTTTATCACAGTGTGAACTAAATTGCAAATCTGCACTAATTGTAACTCCTAAGTCCCTTTCCTCAGTTGTTTCAGCAAGTCTTAGGTTTGGTAGCTGGACTTTCTATTGTGCTTCCCATATGCATAACTGTATATTTCCCATTTTAAGCTCTAATTTGTTTGTGACTATCCATCTGTGGATGTTTTCAAGGGCCTCTTGTAGTATTATACTATCATTTTTGTTGTTTATGATAGCTCCTAATCTACAATCATCAACAACTTTCGTTGGTCATATGTTCTGATGGTCAATCTTCAGTGATGTTACATAAATACTGATGAGACAGGGTCCCAGCACTGAGACCTGGGGGATTCCACTGGTCACCTGAGCCCACTCAGGCAGCACTCCATTTATTGATACCCTCTGTCTTCTCTTTCCTAACCATGCCTCTATCCAGTTTACCATATTTATGCCCAGTTTTATGTCCCTTAGAGGATTCAGTAACTTTACATGTGGTAGTTTGTTGAATGCCTCTGAGAAGTCCAAAAAGACTATAATGACTGAATTACCATCATCCAGTGCTGCACTTGCATTCTCATAAAACACAAGCAAATTTGTTTGACATGATCTGGATTTTTTCAGTCTATGCTGAACTGGATCTTCCAGATCAGACACTTCCAGATGTACTGGTATCTGCTCAGAGTTAAGCTAGCCCTGGCAAGAAGAAATACAGGTGAGGTGGTACAGGCAAAGTGGGCAAGCATTAAGGATGCAATACTTCAAGCAGCATCCCATTGTGTTAGAGAGAAAGGCAAGAGCAAAAGAAGAAGGACACCACTCTGGTTCTCAAAAACAGTAGGAGAAAAGGTCAGAGTCAAAAGGTTGGCCCTCAAGAAATATAAGGGAACACAGCGAGATGAAGACAGGAAGCCATACCAAACATCCCTTATTGAAGCAGTGAAGGCAGTAAGGCAGGCAAAGGCCCAAACCAAGGAAACACTAGCACGGACAGTACAAGAAGGGGATGAGACTTTCTATAGATACATTAGTGAAAGGAGAAAGTCCAGAGGGGGTATTGCTAAGATAAAAGGGGATAAGAGGGAGTGTGAGGAGGACCAAGGAAAAGCATCTATCCTAAATAGATACTTCTGCTGAGTATTTACTGAGGAGAAGGTACGGCAGGGCCCAGAACTCATTACCAAGGGACACATGGGGGAAGGAGGTGTGCACTAGTCCCTTCACAAAAGAAAGGGTCCTACCAAAGTTCACTAAGCTCAGGGTGGACAAGGCAATTGGACCTGATGACATACATCCCAGGGAACTAAAGAAGCTATGGGTGGAACTAGCAAAACCATTATCAGAAATGTTTTGTGAGTCTCTGAGCACAGGAGAGGTCCCAGAAGACTGGAGAATGGCTCATGTGATCCTGCTCCACAAGAGTGGTAGCAAGGAGGAGGTGGAGAAGTATAGACCAGTCAGTCTTACCTCAGTAGTGAATAAGATTATGGAGGCACTCCTTAAGGAAAAGATAGTGCCATACCTGGAAGCCATTGGAGCACAGGATACAAGACAGCATGGGTTTACAAAAGGAAGGTCTTGTCAAACTAATCCCATATATTTCTTTGACTGGGTAACCAAAGTGGTGGACCAAGGGGGAGCAGCTGATGTTGCCTAGCTTGACTTCAGCAAAGCTTTCGCTACTGTTCCACACAGAAGACTGATTAATAAGCTGCGTAGGCTCAGGGTGGGTGAGATGTTGGTCAACTGGATGGCAAACTGGTTGGCCAGTAGGAAGCAGAGAGTGGTGGTAAATGGTATACAGTCAGAAAAGATGCAAGTCACAAGTAGGGTACCTCAGGGATCAGTTCTGGGGTCAGTCCTCTCCAATATCTTCATCAGTGACACTGCAGATGAACTGGGAGGGTAAGGTATGTCTGTTTGCACATGACGCCAAGATCTGCAACAGAGTAGATTATCCAGATGGGGTGGGCAGAATGAGAAGAAATCTGGATAAACTAGCAAAATGGTCAGAAGAGTGGCAACTGGGGTTTAACGCAAAGAAGTGCAAGATCATGCACACAGGGAAGAGAAACCCTGAAGCCACCTATAGGTTGGGAGGGGAGTTGCTGGCAATCACAAGGGAAGAAAGAGGCTTGGGCATCATCATCACAGATGACCTGAAATCATCAAAGTAGACCACTAAAGCAGTAGGTGAGGCTAGAGGGATGTTGGGGTGTATCAGTAGAAGTATCACAACTCATAAGAGGGAGGTAATAATCCTTCTTTACAAGACACTGGTTAGGCCCCTTCTGGAGTACTGTATGCAGTAGTGGAGGCCGCACCTGCACAAGGACATTAACAAAATGGAGGCAGTCCAGAGAAGGGCAGCCAAAATGGTGCAGGGACTGCATCAGAAAACATATGAGGACAGATTAACGGAGCTCAAAATGAATACCCTAGTGCAAAGAAGGGAGAGAGGTGATATGATTGAAACATTCAAACATCTTGAGGGCATTAACAATGTGAAAGTGTCTAACAGGGAGGGAAGTCAGAATAACAAAGGCCCAAACTGAGGAAAAGACAGCCACTGGAAAGGAGCAGGGAAATTCTAGCCCCCCTCAAAGAAAAATCAGGTAGTAAGTGAGGTAAACACCAAGATAGAGATGTCGATAAGGACAAGGGCAGGGGTAAATTCAGAAAATGACCAGAGCAATAAGGACAGGGATGGGGCAAAAAGGGATAAGGCCAGCAACAAATGGAGGGTAATGAGTACAAATGCCCATAGTCTGGGCAACAAGCTCCCTGAACTGGTGGCCTTGATAGAAGAGGGTTGCCTGCATATCATAGCAGTCACAGAAACATGGTACACAGAGAACCATAACTGGGATGTTAACATACCAGGGTACTCAGCCTACAGGAGCGACAGGGAGGGGAGGAGAAGAGGGGGAGGAGTATCTCTCTACGTAAGGGAAAGGACAAAAGCAACAGAACAAAAGAGTAAACAGGGAGGAGAGGAGGCAATGTGGGTCACCTTAGAGACTGGAAATGGCACCACAATCCGCATAGGGGTTGCGTACAGACCCGCATCTCAGGGCGAGGGAATGGACAAGAATATGATAGAAGGCATCCTTAGGAGGGTAGAGAAAGGGAGATACTGTTGATTGGGGACCTGAATATGTGAGATGTTAACTGAAGCACATTTGCTGCAGCCACATCCAAGAGCAGGGCCATTCTTGAGGCCCTCCAGGGGTCATGCCTTAGACAGCTAGTTTTGGAACTCGCTCATGAGTGATCAGACTTAGACCTTGTACTCTCAAATGGAGACGGGGGAGGATTTCAGATCTAGAAGTGGGTAGCCATCTGAGAACAAGTGACCACCAAACAGTGTGGTTCATGATAAACTCAGCTACAGAGTCAAGCCATACAAAAGTGAGGGTACTGGACTTCAGGAGGGCTGACTTTGGCAAGATGGGAAGAGTGCTTTAGAAAAGCAGTAGCAAACAGGCTAGAAGGAGGGGTGCAGCAACAATGGGGAAACATCAAAACTGCCATCACAGAGGCAACAAGCCTTTGTGTGAAGCAAACAAACAAATCAAAATGAAAGAAAAAGCCACTATGGTTTTCCAAAGAGGTGGCGGGGAAGGTAAGGGAGAAAAAGATAGCATTTAGGAAGTATAAGGAAACACAGAAGGAGCAGGACAGAGAATTGTACCAGTTAAGTCAGAAGGAAGCAGGGAGGGTAGTCAGATTAGCAAAGACCCAGACTGAGGAAAAGATAGCCAACTTGGTTAGGAAGGGGGATAAAACCTTTTATACGTACATTATGGAGCATAGAAAGACAAAGGGAGAGATAGTGAGGCTGAATAGAATGGACGGTGAGTGGGCAGAGAGGGAGAGTAAAAAAGCAGGGATACTGAACAAATACTTCTGCTCAGTATTCACAAAAGAGGAGGAGGGGAGGTACCTAATCCAGTTAACAGAAGCACTCTGGTCGGGGGGGGTTGATCCCAGTCCTTTCATAGAAGAAAGGGTTCTGAAAGAACTCCTAAAACTGAAGGTGGACAAAGCAATGGGGCCTGACTGGATTCACCACAGAATTCTAAAAGAATTAAGGATAGAACTAGTGACACCACTGACTACCCTTTTTAGCAAATCATGGAAGGATGGTGTAGTACCTGAGGACTGGAAGAAGTTGGACGTGATTCCCCTTCACAAAAGTGGGAGCAAGACAGAGGCAGGAAACTACAGACCTGTCAGTTTGACCTCTGTGGTAGGGAAAGTGATGGAATTGCTTCTGAAAGAAAGAACTGTTGAGTACCTAGATGCCAGTGGGGCACAGGACCCAAGGCATCATGGGTTCACAGCGGGAAGGTCATGGTTGATACAAAAGGAGGCATGGAACAGATGAGAAGGGACTTGTCAAGGTTGGAGGAATGGTCAGAAGTATGGCAGCTTGGATTCAGTGCAAAGCAGTGCAAAGTAATGTACCTGGGAAACAAAAACCCAGGGGAAGATGACACAATAGGGGGGAGGTAGTAAGAATAACAAAAATGGACAGGGACCTGGGAGTAATCATATTAGATGACCTAAAGGTTGGCAAGCAATGTGAGAAGGCAGTAGGGAGGGCTGGGTGGATACTGGGACATATAGGGAGAGGCATCACCAGCAGAAAACAGGAAGTTGTTATCCCTCTGTACAGACAGTTGGTGAGACCCCATCTGGAGTACTGCATCCAGTTCTGGAGACACCATCTCCACAAGGACATAGGCAAGATGGAGGCAGTCCAGAAGAGGGCAACTAAAATAGTGCAGGGTCTGCAAGAGAAGCCATATGAGGAGAGACCAAAGGAGCTTAATGTGTACACCCCTGAGGAAAGGAGAGAGAGGGGGGGACATGATAGAAACCATTAAGTACCTCAGTGGAATCAACAAAGTCCAAAAGGGTAGCATCTTTCAGAAAAAGAGATGTGCAAGAACAAGGGGACACAATTTGAAGATAGAGAGGGTGACGGCTCTGGGGCAATGTAAGGAAGTATTTTTTTATAGAGAGGGTGTTGGATGCATGAAACAGCCTTCCTGAGGAGGTTGGGGTCTAAAACTGTGGGAGAATTCAAAGATGCATGGGACAGACATAAGACAATTCTTATGGGGTAAGAAGAAATAGGCTGTTGGTTAACTAGAATTTGTAGCTTATCTTGTAGCCAGGGAAATGAGCAGACTAGGTGAGCCAAGCAGTCCTTATCTGCCGTCAAGGTCTATGTTTCTATGTAACATGTTTTAATATAAGAAAAATAGTAGGACAAGATGACACAGCATAAGATTAGAGAGAGGCCGATTAAGGGGGAAAATGAGGAAGTTTCTTTTCAGAGAAGTGGCGGTAGATGCATGGAATGGCCTACCTCAGGAAGTGGTGGATATGAATATAGAGTATATACCTGGGGCCAGTGACCATCACATGGTATGGTTCAGTTTGACCACTACAATTAAATCATCCCATTCCAAAGCAAAAATATGGGACTTCAGAATAGCTGACTTTGATAAGATGGCGAACAGAGTTAAGTTAGCCCTGGCAAAAAGAAATACAGGTGAGGGGGTACAGGCAAAGTGGGCAAGCATTAAGGATGTGATACTTGAAGCAACATCCCATTGTGTTAGAGAGAAAGGAAGTGCAAAAGAAGAAGGAAACCACTATGGTTCTCAAGAACAGTAGCAGAAAAGGTTAGAGCCAAAAGGCCAGCCTTCAGTAAATATAAGGGAACACAGAAGGATGAAGATAGGGAGGCATACCAAAGTTCCCTGAGGAAAGCAAGGAAGGCAGTAAGGCAGGCAAAGGCCAAAACCGAGGAAACACTAGCACAAACAGTAAAAAAAGGTGACAAGACTTTCTATAGATACATTAGTGAAAGGAGAAAGTCTAGAGGGGGTATTGCTGAGATCAAAGGAGATAAGGGGGTGTGTGAGGAGGAGGAGAAGGACCATGTAAAAGCATCTATCCTAATAGATACTTCTGCTCAGTATTTACTGAAGAGACAGTAGGGCAGGGCCCACAGCTCAGCACCATGGACATAGGGGGGAGGGAGGTGAGCACTAGTCCCTTCACAAAAGAATGGGTCCTATAAGAGCTCAATAAGCTCAGGGTGGACAAGGCAATAGGACCTGATGGCATACATCCCAGGATACTAAAGGAGCTAAGGGTGGAACTAGCAGCACCATTGTCAGAACTGTTTAGTGAGTCACTGTGCACAGGAGAGGTCCCAGAAGACTGGAGAAGGGCTCATGTGGTTCGCTCCACAAGAGTGGTAGAAGGGAGGAGGCAGGGAACTACAGACCAGTCAGTCTTACCTCAGTAGTGGGCAAGATTATGGAGGCACTCCTTAAGGAAAGGATTGTGCAACACCTGGAATCCATAGGTGCACAGAATCCAAGACAGCATGGGTTTACAAAAGGAAGATCCTGTCAAGCTAATCTTATAGATTTCTTTGACTGGGTAACCAGAGTGGTGGACCAAGGGGGAGCAGCTGATGTTGACTACCTTGACTTCAGCAAAGCTTTCGATACTGTTCCACATAGAAGATTGATTAATAAGCTGGGTAGGCTTGGGGTGGGTGAGAAGTTGGTCAACTGGGTGGCAAACTGGTTGACGGGCAAAAAACAGAGAGTGGTGGTAAACGGTATACAGGCAGAAGAGATGCGTAACCCCTGTTTCCAGGGTTTCTAGAATCCCAGTAAGACCTAGTGGTGCAGGGAAGGCAGCTTATGAAACTCCAGTTAAATGGATTTCACACTGTCTCACTCTGTTCTCAGTCTCAGCTGAGACTGAGGGATGACATCATTTAGAACTGTTGCAGCAGCATAAGCCACACTGGAATGTTATAGTTGGAGGTTAGAGTAGAACGCTGGGGATGTTTTGAAGGGAGTCTGTAGAGTTCAGCAGAGTGTGGGCAGGCTGAAAGAGGTGTTCTGCTGAGAGCAGGCCCTCAGAGCTCTAAACTCTGTCAAATATCTACCTTTTGTTTTGTAGGTGTGTGTTCTCACCTGAAGAGGAACACAGTAAGAGCACTTTTGAAGTGGTGGAGACCACTTTCAGTGGTTCAAGGAATCAGCCTGCTTCCAGGGGCAATCCCCCTGGTCTGGCTAGGGAAAAGAAGCTGCCTGGTTTAAGTTCATGCTAAGGCACCAGAAGCTCTGAAAGAGTTCATTGAGGAGGAAACGCCTGTGGGGCACCTGCAACCGAAGGGTGAGTTCGCTCTGCTAAAGGGCCATGTGTTTTCACCTGAATCAAGATGAAACTAAAGGGACTGTTACTGTGGGGTCAGGAAAAGAGAGCCAAGTACAGTTTGGAAGATGTGGGGATTGGACTGCTTAACTTTGTGGGGGGGGTCTAGTGTAATGGACAAAGCCACTTATTAATTATGTTCAAGTTCAGCACAAATGGGATGCAAAGACAGAAGACTGAATGTGAAATACATTTAAAAAGAATCTACCTAGCAAAGGTTTTAAAGGATGAGGTGTTACAGTCCAGAGAAATGGCCGGGTATGAATTATGGGAGCGAGAGGTGGGAGACCCCCCCATCAGTAGTAACCAATTTCACCTCTACAGATTTGTTCTCGGACACCTGTTGCTTTCTCTCAGGTACTTGGCCAGTGCCTGAGGAAAGTACCCAGACGTAGGATTGATGAGGAAGATGCCCTGATTGAGCAGAATTGCTCAAAGGTGGTTTAGGGAGCCACCAGTAAATGTTTCCATGCTATATGGAAAGTGTCCAAGTGGCTGGCAAGGGAGCCGAGCCAGGAAAAACCCAGAGCAGCGTAAGTTCAGGCTGTGTGCCCAGTGTGTTTCAGAACCTGAGGGCTAAAGTGATGAGGATGTATTGGTCTCCTTAAATCTGCATTACCAGGTGTGTAGACCCGTGGGGTCCATCTATGCTTTGTTTATTCTGTTGTGTGAATAAAGCCACACTTTACAATCCCACTTCTGGTATTGGACATTATAGTTATTGCTTCCTTTGTCCGGAGTTACTTGGGTGCCCCTGTGCAGAATAACCAAAGCTAGCCATGTGCTGAGTGACATATTCCTCCCGAACTCAGCCCACCAGGTAGAGCTGCCAGATAGAAATGGCATACCTGGGTGGGGTTACAAAATGGAGGCACCGCTGAAGATTTGGGTTTGGAATTTAGGGAGGAATGTAAGAAAGGTCGCCGGACAATGGCTTCATTTTGATTATCTGGCAATGGGTAGCCCAAAAGCTGAAGCAATGTTAGCTAATGTGCCGCTGTGTGCTGTTATCCATGTGCTGCTATTAAAATGCCAACTGTTTACCAAGGAGCAGTAAAGCCTGAGAGTGTATGCCCTTGTCCTGCATCAAACTACAGCGTTTGCCAGCTTTTAAAACTGTTTGTGACAAAGAAAAGCGTGGAAAACTGTGGGTAGCAAAAGGAAAATTGTGCCCTAGATGTTGGAAATGCTTTCTGTGTGAACTGAGACTAGTTTTGCTTAATGGCCATGAAAAATGGTTGAAATGGGCTCCCGCCGTGGACTTGAGTAAAAAAAATAAATTAAAAAAAAGTGTGGTTTTGCAGTTTAAATTTGCCTGCTCGACAATCGCTGTGAGGAGAAGGGCGCGAGAGGAAAAGAGGCTCATTTGCATGGTGTTGAGTGATTGGTAGACTGCAATCAGTCCCGCCCCCAAGCCAGCTCTAGAGCGACTGCACAGCATTCAAGAGAGAGAGTGAGTGGAGTGAGTGAACTGGCTTACCAGGAGGAGCGTCACGGTGACTGAAAGCACTGTAAAAAGTTTAAAAACTGACATTTCTGTTTAAATTCAGGCTCAATCCGCATTTCGATCGACTGGACTGTGAGTGTGGTGTTCAGAGGGACGATCGGCAGGACTGCCAACCCGCTTCTTTCCAGAGGCCTCCAAGACTGGCTGCAGGCAGTTTTTCCGTCGCAGCAAACAGCTACTGATAACAGTGAGTACCAACAGAAATAATTGCTCAAACTGTAATTTCGCCAAAAGCTAGCTGAATCTGTGTGTAGCAGTGTAATCGCTTGGCAAAGAAGGACTGTGTTAAGTTTTACCAGCAAAAGTAAGCATTCTAAGCAATTGATCAAGAGCATAATTATAGGTTCAGCATCAGTATAATTTTCAAAGCCATGGAGAGACTGTGAGTTGTATCAGATATGCAGCAAGAAATACAGGCAATCCTGTGCTATGAAATACTGAGGCTTTAAGGGACTGTAAGCTACAGCAATGTCTTCAGCGAGTAAAAAGTCTGTGGTAAAGTATATAAATGTGCCAGGAAAAAGAACAGTGCAAGTTTGTGTAGTTTGAGCAAAGTTATCAGTAGAGTGTGTAAATCGGATGCGCAGTGGCTTGACCCAATTACAGAATGCTGATGCGTAGGAGTGCTGCCGCCATTTCAGGGTGGGGTAGTAATGTAAACACAGCGGCAGAGGAGCCATTTTGAAAGAGAAAGAAAGTTTTCAGTGATGTGGGACTTGAAATAACAGTGAACATCATTTG
Organism: Neoceratodus forsteri; assembly: GCA_016271365.2. NCBI lineage: Eukaryota > Metazoa > Chordata > Ceratodontiformes > Ceratodontidae > Neoceratodus > Neoceratodus forsteri. Next base: position 12,462,832 of record JADMNL010000038.1, on the reverse strand, counting down.
TTTTGTCTCTGCAGCCATGGCTTCAGGACCAGCCCGCTACCCGGATCATGCCCGGGTTGTGATAGCAGTAGAAGTTAACAAGTTAAGGGACATTGAGAGATGTTACTACAGGGGACAACTGCCTCTTCATGTGGCATTCCCTAGATATCCAGTCCGAGTATGTGTGATGTGCTTAAATGCTGGAAGGGACATCTTCATGGTACCTCACTGTTCTGGGTGCCTAGAAAAATATGGTTTGTTTAAACCGCCCAAGATTCATTTGGCTCCCACATGGACAAAAGAACAAGAATCTGCAGTTGGCAGCACACAGCACCAGGCAGAGCCTGTTGGAGAAGGCCCCTCAGAGTGTGGCACAAAGCAAGAGGGTGCAGATTTACAGACAGAACAATGTGCTGATGTTTCAGAGTCTGAGTCACAAAGATACATTTCAGGAAGAGCATCAGTAGACCCTTGGAGAGAGGGGCCTAGCCCAAGTCTCATAGGTGAAGACGAGATGAGGGAGGCCTTTGAATGGGAGGTTTTGACCTCCGCACCCAGCGAAAAGTGGACAGTCTCAGGAGTGAGGATGACTGCTCACTCCTGGGCACAGATTCTCAGTGAGGAAGAAGAAGAGGGAACCTATGTGGCCTTGTGAAAAGGAACTGGTCACAGCCTCAAGCTCTTGCCTCAGAGGAACATGGAAGAGAATGGTGATTCCACTGCCCTGGCTGTGCAAGAAGAAGCCAGGGATCCATTTTTTGTGTCGTTAAGAATGCGTAGCTGGCAGAACCAGGACTGGCCGCCCCCAAGCCAGGCCAGAGGTCTCAGGTTGACCAAAGCTAGTAAAGAGGAAAGACTGGTTCGTAGGAAGGCAAATGAAATCTATGAGATGTCCTTTACTACCTTTCCTCGGAGAGTCTGGGAGAAGATTGAAAAAAGCAGGAAATCCTGGATTAGGGAAGAAGCAATGAAATATGTGCATTCTGGTGCAAACAAGCATGTCAAGAACAGAATGTTTCACAAAAAATACAGCCAGTGGAAAAGAGTAAGGACACTGTTTATGTACACTGTTCAAATTGTGGATGGAGGGGACATGAAACCTTTCACAGTGTGAATTATGAGCACCCAGATAGGGAGTAATAATTCAAGCGCCTGACCCAGAGCTATTGGCCAATGCAAAGACCTTCCTGCAAATGTGCCCATGCCTACTAAATGGAAAGTGAGCACTGGTAGCCAGTGCTATCACTCCAGCTGTTGCCGATTCTGTGTTGTTCCACCAGTCTGGACGCCCAGGACTCAGGTGCCCCACATTCATCAGTTCTACAGTGTACTGACTTTCCAGATTCCATTGACTGGCCCACCAGATGACTTCAGATCCAGAGAGAACACCAGCCCAGCTGTATCCTGATTCATTGCCTGGGTATTGGATGACTTCAGACCAGCTGTTTTCCTTTTTGTTCCTGTTCCAAGGTTCCATCTCCAGAGATGACATCAACCCAGCAGTTTCCAGATGTGCTCTCCTGTCATTTCCCAGAAGATGTCCACCCAGCTGTATCGAAAGAATGCTGCCAGGGAGTCTTCGGCTGAGGACCAGGTGTGGTGCCATTTTCGTTCTACAAGGGACTGGTAAGTCCAGACTTTTCTATTCTTATGACATTGCAGTACACACCCTACACTAGCAGACTCCAGATTTTTTTTTTTTTTTGGGGGTCCTCCGTCCTCCTTCAGCCTGGTCATGGCCCCCGGAGATTCCACCGCCTGCCCATTTGCCGCCCCTCCCGGTCACCCCCGGCTTTCCCCAGAGGGCGGGGCCACGACACCAGACCCCTCAACTCCAGTGCCGTGGAACCAATATCTGGTTGGGAGTGCGGCGGCAGGGGTGCATTGAAGCCTCCGGGGAGGCTTCACCTAGACGGAGGACCTCCCCCTCCTTCTTTTTCCTCCTCGGTTTTCCTCCCTCCCGGAGGCGGGGATGCAATAGCGCCAGCGTCACCCCACCTCCTCCTGATATAAGCGTGGCAGCGTGGTGCCCCCAGCCTCCGCCAGGGTCCCCATCGCTCCGGCTGCTGCCTCGACCCTCCCCCCGGAGAAGGAGAGCATTCATAGGACGCTCAATCCTTCTCCCCCCGGCCAGCCCTCCGATGACTCGGGTCCATTCCTGAACCCAGGTCGCCGGCGTCGCAAGCGGAAATCCCACCGCTGCGCCGCCGGGCCGGCCAGACTCCAGATGTTTGAACTGTCCTCAAAGACTCTCCCCTTCTGGACTTTGGCCGGCTAGAACTGTGCTTCACTGGGCTCCGGCCCAGGAAAGACTCTTTAATGGACTTGCCTTCAGGCACTGTGGTCACTAGATGGGACTTTTAGGGCACTCCACCCCCCAAATATTGTGTATTGTAAATAATGTCATTGTTTTCTACTGTTTCCTAATGTTTATACTTTTTTTCTACTTTTCTAAAAAAAATCTCCAGTGTTTTGATGGTAGGGGTTTAGATAGACTATTTATGCAGATTAAGAGTGTGTGTTGTCTTTCTTTTTCTTGCAGGTGTTCCTGAAGAAGATAGAAGAGAAGACAAGAAGAGGAGGAGGGACTCAGTGGAGTTCCTCAGTAGTACTTCAGAGTGTAGTGTTTAAAGTACTGTTGTTGTTGTTGTTACTGTTCGTAACATTTCCTTCCACAGGTATGGTTGTGGAGGAGTGTGGGAGTAATGCACAGTGTATGGTATTAACTCCTGGTGTGTGGCTGCATGGTGTCCAGGGTCAGGGAGGTCCACTGTTTGTTCTGTTTTGGGAATTCTAAGTTAGAGGAAGACAGATTTTCCCTAAAGAGCTGGGGGGGATAGACAGGCTGTGGCCCTGACCTGCAGTAGGGGTTGCAGTACTTATCTATTAGGGCTATGCTCTGGACAATTCTACCGGAGACACTAGGTACCCATAGTCAGTGGGTAGAGTAGAGGCTGATACGTCAGCCGAAGGCCTCTAGGCCCCTAGTTTTTCTGCCTGTACCTGGCACATGGTAGGAGGGGCCTGATCACCCCTCCGTAGGTAACACATAGGGTAGGATGGCCTAGGTCGGGTGACTAATGACTGCGGACAGTCATTTTCCTGGCCCAGGGTGAGTGTAACCCCTGTTCCCAGGGTTACTAGAATCCCAGTAAGACCTCGTGGTAGGCAGGGAAGGCAGCTTGTGAAACTCCAGTTAAATGTATTTCACACTGTCTCACTCTGTCTCAGCTGAGACTGAGGGATGACATAATTTAGAACTGTTGCAGCTGCATAAGCCACACTGGAATGTTGCAGTTGGAGGTTAGAGTAGAACATTGGGGATTTTTTGAAGGGAGTCTGTAGAGTTCAGAAGAGTGTGTGCAGGCTGAAAGAGGTGCTCTGCTGAGAGCAGGCCCTCAGAGCTCTAAGCTCTGTCAAAGAGCTACCTTTTGTTTTGTAGGTGTGTGTTCTCACCTGAAGAGGAACACAGTAACAGCACTTTTGAAGAGGTGGAGACCGCTTTCAGTGGTTCAGGGCCCCATCCCTCCGGGGATGGGGGGAAGGAATCAGCCTGCTTCCAGGAGCAATCCCCCTGGTCTGGCTAGAGAAAAGAAGCTGCCTGGTTTAAGTTCGTGCTGAGGCACCAGAAGCTCTGAAAGAGTTCCTTGAGGAGAAAACGCCTGTGAGGCACCTGCAACTGAAGGGTGAGTTCACTCTGCTAAAGGGCCATGTGTTTTCACCTGCATCATGATGAAACTAAAGGGACTGTTACACTGGGGTCAGAAAAAGACAGCCAAGTACAGTTTGGAAGATGTGGGGATTGGACTGTTTAACTTTGTGGGGGGTCTACAGTAATGGATAAAGCCACTTACTAAGTATGTTCAAGTTCAGCACAAATGGGATTCAAAGACAGTAGATTGAATGTGAAATACATTTAAAAAGAATCTACCCAGCAAAGGTTTTAGAGGATGAGGTGTTACAGTCCAGAGAAATGGCCGGGTATGAATTATGGGAGCGAGAGGTGGGAGACCCTCATCAGTAGTAACCAGTTTCACCTCTATGGATTTGCTCCCGGACACCTGTTGCTTACTTGCAGGTACTTGGCCAGTGCCTGAGGAAAGTATCCAGATGTGGGATTGATGAGGAAGATTCCCTGATGGAGCAGAATTGCTCAAAGGTGGTTTAGGGAGCCACCAGTAAATATTTCCATGTTATATGGAAAGTGTCCAAGTGGCTGGCAAGGGAGCCGAGCCAGGGAAAACCCAGAGCAGCGTACAAGTTCGGGCTGTGTGCCCAGTGTGTTTCAGAGCCTGAGGGATAAAGTGATGAGGATGTGTATTGGTCTCCTTAAATCTGCATTACCAGGAGTGTAGACCCGTGGGGGTCCGTCTATGCTTTGTTTATTCTGTTGTATGTGAATAAAAGCCACACTTTAGAATCCCACTTCTGGTATTGGACATTATAGTTATTGCTTCCTTTGTCGGGAGTTACTTGTGTGCCCCTGTGCAGAGTAGCCAAACCTAGCCAATGCCGCGAGTGACATATTCTCCCGAACCCAGCCCACCAGACAGAGCTACCAGATAGAAATGGCATACCTGGGTGGGGGTTACAGAAGTCACAAGTGGGGTACCTCAGGGATCAGTACTGGGGCCAGTCCTCTTCAATATCTTCATCAGTGAAATTGCAGATAGACAGAAGGGTAAGGTTTGTCTGTTTGCAGATGACACCAAGATCTGCAACAGAGTGGATGATCCAGATGGGGTGGGCAGAATGAGAACAGATCTGGATAAACTGGCAAAATGGTCAGAAAAGTGGCAACTGGGGTTTAATTGAAAGAAGTACAAGATCATGCACATAGGGAAGAGAAACCAATAGGCTGGGAGGGGAGCTGCTGGCAGTCACAAGGGAAGAAAGAGACTTGGGCATCATCATTACTGATGACCTGAAATCATCCAAGCAGACCACTAAAGCAGTAGGTAAGGCTAGGGGGATGTTAGGGAGTATTAGTAGGGATATCACAAGTCAGAAGAGGGAGGTAATAATCTCTCTTTAAAAGACACTGGTTAGGCCCCATCTGGAGTACTGCGTGCAATACTGGAGGCCACACCTTCACAAGGACATTAACTTAATTGAGGCAGTCCAGAGAAGGGCAACCAAAATGGTGCAGGGACTGCATCAGAAAACATATGAGGACAGATTAACGGTGCTCAATATGTATACCCTGGAGCAAAGGAGGGAGTGAGGTGATATGGATCAAACATTCAAACACCTTAAGGGCATTAACAAGGTGAAAGAGTCTTACATGTTTCAATATAAGAAAAATGGCAGGACAAGAGGACACAGCATGAGATTAGAGGGAGGCCGATTAAGGGGTAATGTGAAGAAGTTCTTTTTCACAGAAAGGGTGGTGGATGCATGGAACGGCCTACCTCAGGAAGTGGTGGATATGAATACAGTGCAGGGCTTCAAACAGACATGGGATAGGCATAAGGGAGCAATACAGATGAGTATGAATAGATAAGCCATTGACAGCACAAAGGCACATTTATAAGGTAGAAAAATAAATGGGCAGACTGGATGGGCCTTGCGGTCCTTATCTGCCGTCAACTTCTATGTTTCTATGAATACAGTGCAGGGCTTTGGATAGGCATAAGGGAGCAATACAGATGAGTATGAATAGGCCATTGACAGAGTACAGGCCTATGGCACATTCATAAAGTAGAAAACATGGGCAGACTGGACCTTGCAGTCCTTATCTGCCATCAACTTCTATGTTTCTCTGTCAGTATGCCCTTTAAAATTTTACCTATCATGGATGTCAGACTTACTGGTTTGAAGTTTTCAGGTTTGGTTTTAGATCCTTTTTTCAAAATGGGCACTACTGTAGCTTCCCTCCATCCCTGTACCACTCCCCCCCCCCAATCCAGAGAGGCCTGAAAAATATGAGTAAGTGGTGGAGCTAGTTAGTCTGAAAGCTCACGGAGGACCCTAGGATGTATTTCATCCAGCCCTAGTGATTTATTTATACTGACTTTTTTAGTCTATGCAGTAAATAATTTTCATTTCTTTTTATCTCATCAGGTTCTGTGCCCGGTTTTATGTTCCGTCATGTTCCTATTGAAGACTGAGCAAAAATACTTGTTCTGGATATCTGCCTCTTTTTTATTGTCTGTAGAATCCAACTCCTTACATGTAAAGGGACCAACATTGTTTGGACCTTTTTTTTGTTGTTTATGTAAAACAGTTTTATAATTAAGCAATAAGGCATGATCAGAGGTTATGTTAATGGTCTGTTAATCTTCTTCTAGGGTGTAATGTGGCACGAGGCATGGCAGTGCTCCTACTAGGAGGTAACGACCGTGCTAGACTAATGTATGTGCTATTATATAAAAATGTGTTTTAAATAGTGTTAAACCTTGTTGAGCATATGATTAGGCGGTACATGTATGTTAATCAAAGATTAACATAGGGCTGATAGAATGTTTACAACCAATCGGAAAGCTCCATTTCTCAGACCTTTTTTATACTTATATTTTACCTTTGCTGCCAACTTGATCTCATCCTCAAATTTTGCTTTTCTTATTTCCCTCTTTTTACATTTTTGACCATGTCTCTATACTTCTTTATTCCATCAATATGATGCCTGCCTTTGGCATCTTTATAAAATGTATTCTTTTGTCTTATCAATCTCTTTAAACTTGAATTTAGCCACCCTGGCACTGTTTTATTTTTGCTTTATTTCATTTAACTAGGTATATGAGTTAGTTTTTCTTTTCTTATTTTCCCTATCATTAATCCCCTACATTTCATTTACTGATTTTTTTGTCAGTGTTTTGTCCATTTCATACAGCAATCTAGCTGTCATGGATGTGAAATCCCCCTACTGAAATTGAACACACTTGGTGTGCCACTCTTTACTTCATTTTGTATCTCCTCAATTTTAAAGAACACTGGTGGTTGCTACTTCCAAGTGGACTGTCTGTCTACCACTACCTCCTTTATTGTGCCCCATGTTTGTTAATATAATATCCAGGGTATTACTAGCCTTTGTTTTGTCATGCACTTCTGATCTAAGCAAACCTGATCAAAACATTCATGAACTGTTTCTCAGTGTTTGAAATGCCCATCAGGTTTTCCCCAAGTCAATTACAGGAAGGTTGAAATCTCTCATAAATATTATTCTTTCTGATGGGTCTATGTTTGCTATGAGGTTTAGTAACAATACGTCATTCTCTGCAGGTATCAAGGGGGCCTATACAGTTGTCCTAGCTTTATTTTTGCTGATGCATGAGGTGCTAATTTCAACCATAACAACTCTAAATTGTCCATGTCCACATAGAAACATAGACTTGATGGCAGATAAAGACCGCTTGGCCCACCTAGTCTGCCCATTTCCCTACCTGATGGATAAGCTCTAGATCCTAGTTAACCAACAGTCTACTTCCTCCTACCCTTCACTATAATTGGCTTATGTCTGTCCCATGCAATCTTGAATTCCCCCATTGTTTTTGACCCCACAACCTCCTCAGGAAGACCGTTCCATGCATTCACTACCCTCTCTGGGGAAAAAACACTTCCTAATGTTTAGCTTAGTTTAGTTAGTTTTTGTTGCCCCTGAGCTGTCTCCCCTCTATCTCCAAACTGTGCCCCCTTGTTCTTGCACATCTTTTTCTCTCAAAGATGCTCCCATCTTGGACTTTGATAATTCCTTTGAGGTACTTAAAAGTTTCTATCATGTCCCCCCTCGCCCTCCTTTCCTCAAGGGTGCACATATTAAGCTCCTTAAGTCTCTGTTCATGTGGCTTCTGTTGTAGACCCTGCACCATTTTAGTTGCCCTCCTCTGGACCGCCTCCATCCTGACTATGTCCTTCTGGAGATGGGGTCACCAGAACTGTACAAAGTATTCCAAATGGGGTCTCACCAACTGTCTGTACAGAGGGATAACTTCCTGTTTCTACTGGTGATGCCTCTCGCTATGCATCCCAGTATCCCTCTAGCCCTTCTTACTGCCTTCTCACATTGCCTGCCTACCTTAAAGTCATCTGATATGACTAACGCCAGGTCCCTTCCCATTATTGTTATTGTTTGTTAGTACCTCCCACCTCCACTCCATTGTGTACTCTTCCCCTGGGTTTTTGTTTCCCAGGTGCATTACTTTGCACTTTTTAGCACTGAATCTAAGCTGTCGTATGTTTGACCATTCCTCCAACCTTGCCAAGTCCCTTTTCATCCTTTCCACCCCCCCTTGTGCATTGGCCCTGTTGCAGATTTTTGTATCATCTGCAAAGAGGCAAACTTTTCCTTCTAGCCCCTCTGCAATGAATCCTATAAAGACATTAAAGAGGACCAGTCCCAGTACTGAACCCTGTGGTACCCCACTAGCAACATCCCTTTCTTCAGAGTGTACTCCATTTACTATAACCCTTTGCATCTTGTTAGTCAGCCAATGTGTTACCCAGGCTATCACCCTGGGACCCACTCATAGAAACATAGAAGTTGACGGCAGATAAGGACTGCAAGACCCATCCAGTCTGCCCATTTCTTTTTCTACCTTATAAATGTTTCATAGGCCTTTGCTCTGTCAATAGCCTATCTATTCATAGGCATCTGTATTGCTCCCTTATGCCTATTCCATGCCTGTTTGAAGCCCTGCACTGTACTCATATCCACCACTTCCTGAGGTAGGCCGTTCCATGCATCCACCACCCTTTCTGTGAAAAAGAACTTCCTCATATTACCCCTTAATCAGCCTCCCTCTAATCTCATGCTGTGTCCTCTTGTCCTGCTATTTTTCTTATACTGAAACATGTTAGACTCTTTCACCTTGTTAATGCCCTTAAGGTGTTTCAATCATATCACCTCTCTCTCTCTCCTTTGCTCTAGGGTATACATACTGAGTTCAGTTACTCTGTCCTCATATGTTTTCTGATGCAGTCTCTGCACCATTTTGGTTGCCCTTCTCTGGACTGCCTCAATTAGGTTAATGTCCTTGTGAAGGTGTGGCCACCAGTACTGCACACAGTACTCCAGATGGGGCCTAACCAGTGTCTTGTAAAGAGGGATTATTATCTCCCTCTTCCAACTTGTGATACTCCTACTAAAACACCCCAACATCCCTCTAGACTTACTTACTGATTTAGAGGTCTGCTTGGATGATTTCAGGTCATCGGTGATGATGACATCTAAGTCTCTTTCTTCCCTTGTGACTGACAGCAACTCCCCTCCCAGCCTATAGGTGGCTGCAGGGTTTCTCTTCCCTATGTGCATGATCTTGCACTTATTTGCATTAAACCCCAGTTGCCACTCTTCTGACCATTTTGCTAGTTTATCCAGATTTCTTCTCATTCTGCCCACCCCATCTGGATTATCTACTCCGTTGCAGATCTTGGTGTCATCTGCAAACAGACAAACCTTACCCTCCAGTCCATCTGCAATGTCACTGATGAAGATATTGAAGAGGACTGGCCCCAGGACTGATCCTCAGGTACCCCACTTGTGACTTGCATCTCTTCTGACTGTATACCGTTTACCACTACTCTCTGTTTTCTGCCCGTCAACCAGTTTGCCACCCAGTTGACCAACTTTTGACCCACCCTGAGCCTACCCAGTTTATTAATCAATCTTCTATGTGGAACAGTATCGAAAGCTTTGCTGAAGTCAAGGTAGGCAACATCAACTGCTCCCCCTTGGTCCACCACTCTGGTTACCCAGTCAAAGAAATCTATGAGATTCATTTAACAGGACCTTCCTTTTGTAAACCCATGCTGTCTTGGATCCTGTGCTCCTAAGGATTCCAGGTGTTGCACTATCCTTTCCTTAAGGAGTGTCTCCATAATCTTGCCCGCTACTGAGGTAAGACTGACTGATCTGTAGTTCCCTGCCTCCTCCCTGCTATCACTCTTGTGGAGCAGGATCACATGAGCCCTTCTCCTGTCTTCTGGGACCTCTCCTGTGCTCAGAGACTCACTAAACAGTTCTGATAATGGCTCTGCTAGTTCCACCCTTAGCTCATTTAGTACCCTGGGATGTATGCCATCCGGTCCCATTGCCTTGTCCACCCTGAGCTTATTGAGCTCTTGTAGGACCCTTTCTTTTGTGAAAGGACTAGTGCAAACCTCCCTCCCCCTTGTGTTCATGGTGCAGAGCTGTGGGCCCAGCCCTACCTTCTCTTCAGTAAATACAGAGCAGAAGTATCTATTTAGGATAGATGCTTTTACATGGTCCTCCTCCTCACACACACCCTTATCCCCTTTGATCTTAGCAATACCCCCTCTGGACTTTCTCCTTTCACTAATATATCTATAGAAAGTCTTGTCACCTTCTTTTACTGTTCATGCTAGTGTTTCCTCTGTTTGGGCCTTTGCCTGCCTAACTGCCTTCCCTGCTTCCCTTAGGGAACTTTGGTATGCCTCCCTATCTTCATCCTGCTGCATTCCCTTATATTTCCTGAATGCCAGCCTTTTGGCTCTGACCTTTTCTGCTACTCTGTTTGAGAACCAAAGTGGTTTCCTTCTTCTTTTGCACTTCCTTTTCTCACTAACACAATGGGATGTTGCTTCAAGTATTGCATCTTTATTGCTTGCCCATTTTGCCTGTACCCCCTCACCTGTATTTCTTTTTGCCAAGGCTAGCTTAACTCTGTTGGCCATCTTATCAAATTCAGCTACTCTGAAGTCCCATATTTTTGCCTTGGAATGGGATGGGATGATTTGTTCTAGTGGCCAAATTGAACCATACTATGTGATGGTCACTGGTCCCCAGGTGACCTTCTACCTGGAGATCTGTGATCCTTTCCCTGTTAGTCAGTACTAGATCTAGGATAGCCCCGTCTCTTGTTGGTTGTTGTACCAGTTGTTTGAGGCCCTCTCCCTTCAGGGAATCCACCATGTGTCTAGTTCTGGGAGATGTCTCTGCTGGTATTGACCAATCTGTATCTGGCATGTTGAAGTCTCCCATTATCAGAACCTCCCATTTAGCTGTCATGTTTTGTATATCTTCTAACAATAACGTGTCTATGTCCTCCCCCTGGTCTGGAGGCCTGTACACAATCCCATTTCTTATGGCTGTCCCATTTCCTGTTTCCAGGGTGACCCACAGTTCTTCTGGCTCCTTATGTATATTCTGAATTTCTGTAGCTTTGATATTTTCATTGACATAAAGGGCCACTCCACCCCACCCACCCCCCTTTTTTGCACTTCGGTCTTTTCTGGACAGTACATAGCCAGGTACTGAAGTCTCCCAAGTGTGGTTACTGGTAAACCATGTCTCGTTAATGGCTACTATGTCCAGTTTAGCCTCTGTCACTATTGCCTGCAGGTCTGGGATCTTATTTCCCAGACTGCGAGCATTTGTGTACATGATTTTCCATTGGTCAGATTTCGGTGTGTTAGATATACAAAACATGACAGCTAAAGGGGGGGTTCTGATAATGGGAGACTTCAACATGCCAGATACAGATTGGTCAATACCAACAGGGCCAACAGGGACATCTGCCAGAACTAGACACATGGTGGATTCCCTGCAGGGGGAGGGCCTCAAACAACTGGTACAGGATAGTTAACTTGTTTATTAATCTTTTGTGTGGGACTGTGTCAAATACTTTGCTAAAGTCAAGGTAGGCCATATCTACAGCCCCTCCATGGTTTACTACTTTGCTCACCCAGTCAAAGAAATCTACTAGATTCATCTGACATGACCTTCCTGCTGTGAATCCATGCTGCCATGGGTCCAGCGCCCCACTGGCCTCCAGGTACTCAACAATTCTTTCTTTCAGTAGTGATTCCATCATTTTCCCTACCACTGAGGTTAAACTAACAGGTCTGTATTTTCCTGCCTCTGCCTTGCTGCCACTTTTATGAAGAAGAATTATGTCTGCCCTCCTCCAATCCTAAGGTGCCACAACATCCTCCAATGATTTGTTTAAAAGGGTAGTCCACGGTGTCACTAGGTCTCCCCTTACTTCTTTTAGAATTCTGGGGTTAATCCCATCAGTCCCTATTGCTTTCTTTACCCTGAGTTTTTGGAGTTCTCTGTGGACCCTTTCTGCTGTGGATGGACTGTTATTGATTCCCCCCATCCAGATTGGTTCTATTGCTTAGTTAAGTAACTCTCCCTCTTCGCCTTTTGTGAATACTGAGCAAAAGTATTTATCAGTATCTCTGCTTTTCCACTGTCATCCTCTGCCCACCTCCTCTCCCCTTTATTAAGCCTCGCAATCCCTCCCTTGGTCTTCCTTCACTCCCTGATGTACCTATGAAAGGTTTTAGCCCCCCTTCTTAACAGAGTTGGCTATCTTTTCCTCGGTTTGGGCCTTCACTATTCTGACTGCTTTCCCTGCTTCCTTCTGCCTTAACTGATACAGTTCTCTGTCCAGCTCATTCTGTGATTCTTTATACTTCCTGAATGCTATCTTGTTCTCCCTAACCTTTAGTGCCACCTGTTTCGAGAACTATAGTGTTTTTTTATTTTGTTTTGTTTTATTTATTTCCTTCACACACAGACCTGTTGCCCGTGTGAAGCAGTTTTGATTTTCTTCCATTGTTCTTCTACCCCTCCTTCCTGCCCCTTTGTTAGTGCATTCCTTAGGCATGCACCTATTTTTCCAAAGTCAGCCCTCCTAAAGTCCAGTACTTTTTTCTTTGTATGGTTTGACTCTATTGATGTGTTTATCATGAACCACACTGGTGGTCACTAGTTCCCAGATGGCTATCCACTTCTAAATCTGCGATCCTCTCACTATCTCCATTTGAGAGCACCATGTCTAAAATTGCTCCCTCCCAAGTGGATTCCAACACTAGATGTCTGAGGCATGTCCCCTGCAGGGCATTGTGAATTACCACACTCTTGGATGTGGCTGCAGCACATGTGCTCCAATCAAAATCTGGCATATTCTGGTCCCCCATCAACAAAATCTCCCCTTTTTTTGCCATTCCGAGGATGCCTTCTAACATTTCTTTGTCCATTTTCTCCCCCTGGAATGGGGGTCTATATAAACCTCCCCATGTGGACTGCAGTGCCATTACGTGTCTCCAAGGTGACCCACAGTGACTTCTCTCTTCCCTATTTACCCTTCAGTTTTGTTGCTTTGATCCTTCCCCTACATAGAGAGCTACTCCTCCACCTCTTTACCCTCCTGTCCCACCTGTAGATTGCATACCCAGTCATTGTTCTTGTGTACCATGTTTCTGTGACTGCCACACTATCAAGGTGCCCCTTCCATCAAGACCACTAAACCAGGGAGATTGTTACCCAGACTATGGGCATTGGTACTCATCACCCTCAATTTTTATGGTCTTTCCTCTTCAGCCCATCCCTGCCCTTACCTTCTTTGGCTTTTTCCCATTTACCCCTGTCCTGCTCCCTATCAACCTCTCTACCTTGGTGTTTACCTTGCTGATGGCCCTGTTTTGTGGAGGGATGCTGGAAATCCCCTGCTTCTCATCAGTGCCTCCCCCTTGGCTAGTTTAAAAGCCTGCCAATGAAGCATTTAAACCTATCACTTAGAAGCCTGCTTCCCCTTCTGAACAGATGCTTGCCAGTATAGGTGTGTATCCCTCCAGGTGGAGCTCCAGTCCCCAATGAAGCCAAAACTCTGTGCTCCACACCAGTTTTTCAATCATTTATTGAACTGCAGGGTGCATCATACCCTAGCTTCACCCGTGCCATGAACAGGGAGCACCTCTGAGAAGGTTACCATGAGTGCTACTTAACTAAGGCCCCTCCCCAACTCCACTAAACCTCTCCTGCACTGCTCTGATTCCATGCTCAGCTAAGTTATATGTCCCTAGGTGGACAATGATGTCCAGCTCCCTCTCTTATGCAGATGTTCTTGCAATACTGAGGATTTGCTTCCCGTCTCTCTGAGCCATAGAGCCAGGCAGGCGCCTTATCTCCCTCTCCACATTTTCCTCTAGTTCTATCCCCCTAATGACTGAGTCCCCCACAAGGAGCTGCTTCCTTCTCTTGTGGTGTCCCGTGCCACTCTCCTGTGAGCCTTCCTTGTCGTGGTGCCTGGCAACCTCCTTGGTCTCCATTGCGGGTCCCTCCATAGTTGAACTATGCACCACCAGAACACCATAAGGATTGTGGAAAGGTGCAACTGTAGGGATGCACCTCTGTTCTACCATCCTCAACCCCCCCGAGCCCACTATGGTCCAGCTGCTCCTCTTTTTGGCAACCTCTGAGGCAGTGGTGGTGGCCCCATTGTTCCCTGGGTGGGGGAGGTTACCCTACTCCTGTCCAATCTGGCCTGGAGACAGGCAACCTCCTCCCTCAAAACAAAGAGCTGACAGCTAATAGGGCAACGATGAAGCCTCTAGAATGTCTCCTGGAAGACTGCTGCCCCATAGCCATTGCATTGCACTATTCCCACATAACTGTCTTCTTCCTGTTTATTTTAATTTTTTTTTTTGTTAGTGTGTGTGCATGCACTTACCCTCAATGCAGTGTGCTGGACTGGTAAAGGATATGACAGCTGTATGCCCTCTGCCCTCTTGGGGAAGTGATGTCAGACACCCTGGTATAAAGGAACTTGCACCCTGAGGGGGGTGGGCCCAAGCCTGTGCCCTCCTGAAACAATCATCTACCAGCTCTGACCCACCACTGTGGTGAGTGTTGACCTTCCTTTCAGCAAGACAACCTACACAACAATCTACCAGAGAATATACCCAGCAAGACATAATTAGAGAAAAATCAAGCAGTTGGGCCCAATACCTTTGATGTATCCTCCCCTGACCCACTACAAGCTTTGTGTTCTGTTCTCTGAAGATAAGGAGATGAACCAATCTCTACAACCTGAGGCCCTGTCTGGGCTGAATACGCAGACTGCAGGGTTCACAAATTAAAAATCCTCTGCCACCAGTAAATAGTTCTCTGTAACCAAACAAGTTTGATGCAACCTGTCACAAAATGTTAGTAGATGTATAATCCAGCTAGAACACAAGGGAAACCAGTTTAGCAGTATTTCAATCCTTCTGTAGTTAAACTCACAAGATTTGCAGTTCTGCAAATTTCTTTATTGATTCAAAGGAGAAAAAACAAGCATTTGTCAATGCCGAATGTTGCTTGCTTGTATGTGCTGTTTAGGTATTTGGAAGTGATAGTTCATGCTTTCCTCCCAAGACATCCACTGTGTCTTTCCGCTCAGTATTCACAGAAGAGTGGGAGGGGCAAGGGCCACAACAGTACAGCAGTTGCCAAGCGGGTGAAGAGGTGGACAATAGTCCATTCAAAGGCAAAAGAATCCAGCAGGAGTTCACTAAATTAAAGGTGGACAAAGCGATGGAACCAGATGGCATACGCCCAAGGATATTAAGAGAACTGCAAAGGGAGATAGCAGTACCTCTGGCAGCCATGTTCACCGAGTCATTCAACACAAGTGAATTGGAGGAGGGCACATGTGGTCTCTCTACACAAATCTGGCAGCAGGGAGGAGGCAGGAACAATGGGCCGTTCAGCCTCACCTCAGCAGTGGGTAAGATCATGGAGACATTGCTTAAAGAAAGGATAGTGGGGTATCTAGAAGCCATCAGAGCTCAGGACCATAGACAACATGGATTCACAGTGGGGACATCATGTCAGACAAATCTGGTTGATTTGTTTGACTGGGTGACAAAGAAGTGAATCAGGGTGGGGCAGTGGACAACGCTTACCTTGATTTCAGCAAAGCCTTTGACACCATTCCACATAGGAGGCTGATAAACTTGCTGGGTAGGCTGGACATGGGGGAAAGGGTGGTAAACTGGGTTAGAAATTGGCTAACAGACAGGAGGCAGAGAGTGGTGGTAAATGTGGTGCAGTCTAGGGAGAGGGGGTGACCAGTGGGGTGATGCAGGGATCGGGGCCAGTCCTGTTCAATGTCTTCATTAGTAACATTATAGAACATCCGAAGGGAATTTTTTCACCAAATTTTCAACATAGCCATTTTAAGACCTCTGCTTATGAACAGTGTCACTGTGATTTTCTTAATCTGTCCCAAACATTGATTGCTCACACTGAATGCGCCATTGTGCGCTACCTGAATGGAAACACATTTTGGGCGACATGCGAAAAATGGCAGCTGTACTGCTCATAAGGAGGTGTGGTAAAATGACAATGTTGAAAATCTGGAGTGAAAATATTGAAAATTCACGAACTTACGAGGCGCGTGAGGAACTGTGCAATACACGCTCATAAAACAGTCATTTTAGGAATTTTCACCAAATTTGCAACATAGGCCTTTAGAGGCCCACCTTATGAACACTGGCACTGTTGTTTTGTTAATCGGTCCGGAAAGGTGATTTTGTGCAGTGACCATGAAATCACCCTTCGGGTCCGATTAACGCCATGACAGTGACAGAATTCATGAGGAGGGGTCCCAAAAACCCCATGTTGAAAATTTGGTGTCAAAACTCCAAAAATGCCTGAGATATGCGCAAAGTTGAAAACCCTATCTATCCCATTATACAGCTTACCGGCATTTCCTCAGTTTTCGGTTGGCTTTGAAGAGTGCAGACGTGTTCCCGTCCATCAAGATCGCCGCCAAGGTCCAGAGGTAAGTATGAGGTGAGGGGAGTGTGGGGAGGCAGATTGTGCAGTGGGTGGGTGCAAGTTGTGGGAGGGGGCCAGGGAGAAGCGCCGAGGGACAGTTTTTGTTATTTACAGGTTTTTTTAATAAGACTATGGGGGACGTTTGCCACGCTGGGGTGGGCTCCCAGCATGGCAGCTGGAAGCTGTTGGGGGCTGGAGCCAACGGGGGATTGTGCACCCCCGTCGGCCATAACATCATTTTGCCACACTGGGGTGGGCTCCCAGCATGGCACCTGGATGCTTTGGGGGGTGTGAAGCAGACAGGGGATTGTGCACCCCCATCGGCCGTACAGTGTGGGGGGGAGGGGGAAGGCGCATGAGCACGCAGTATGCGTGCGTGTGTGTGTGAAGGGGGGAGCGCTACTCACTAAAGTGGAGTTCACCCTTTCAACTGTACGACCACTGCATTTTCAACTGCTGTCATAGACAGCTGCAGTAGTGATTGGGGAACTGGGGCCGTGTCTGCAAACACACTGACTGCATTGGAAGATAGGTGCCACACCTCCAAAAACTCAGATGATGGCACTATGTTTCTTGCACATGCGTGCAAGCAACATAAAAAGACAAAACACAAAGCAATACCAAGTTTAAAAATTCAAAGTTAAATAAGGTAGACTTCCCTCAAATGTGAGCAGGAGTCAGCTTTCTTGCAGTTTGCTAGTGTCTCCCCACAGTTTCCAGTTGTTTAAAAGTAGCTTGTATACACTCTCAAGAAGATGGACTATAACCTCCTCGCATTTAGTGATTCCTCTGTATATATGGCTATACCATCTCCTCTCCTATGTACCCTAGACTTACAGCATAGGTTGCATTCCTCAATGCTTTTTCCCCACATACCGTCCTTTTCCCACCAGGTTTCTGTTATTAATGTAATATGAAAGTCATGGGTATCTAATAATTGTTGAAATTCTTCAAATTTATTTACCATGCTCCAGGCAGTTGTTAGGATGCCTCATCATCCTGTCCGATGGGCACTGATTGTCTTCTAGGGCTTTATATCTTTTCCTGTTAACTGCCCCCCATTTTGCCAGTTCAAATGAAATGCAATGACGTCATTCATTTTTTTGGCCAGCATTCTGACACCAGCTTTATTTAAGTGCAGTCCATCCTGCTTATATACCAGTTTATTACTAAAGCTGGTTGAATTTTCCATGAATCTAATGTTGTTTAACTTGCAGAAGGAGCATAACCATGTATTCATTCTGGCTATGGCCACCTGCTTCTGTCTGTATCTCCCATACACTGGGAGGATGCCGACCCTTTTTACTATTTTATGATAGTCTTCTTGAATGGATGATACCTTGCATCTCCCCCACATCATTCGTTCCTACATTCAGTATAACCAAAGTTTTTTTCATGCCTTCCATTAATCCATCTTGCAGTTTATCTATGTTAGCTAACTGGACCCTTGGGAGTGTGCTCACTGTTGTGTGCATTTTCCTCCTATTGCACACTAGGGTGTCTATGCCTGTTGTGGTGGAAGCCCAAATTATAAGGATCTCTCTCTCTTATTCCCCCATATTGTAATTTTCATTTAGGCCCTCTTTATTAAGCATCTTATTGGATTTCAGGAGGGCTGACTTTGGCTAGATGGGAGTGTGCCTTAGAAAAGCACTAGCAAACAGGCTAGAAGGAGGGGTGAAGCAACAATGGGGAAACATCAAAACTGCCATCACAGAGGCAAGAACCCTTTGTGTGAAGCAAATAAACAAATCAAAATGAAAGAAAAAGCCACTATGGTTCTCAAAAGAGGTGGCGGGGAAGATTAGGGAGAAAAAGATAGCATTTAGGAAGTATAAGGAGAAACAGAAGGAGCAGGACAGAGAACTGTACCAGTTAAGGCAGAAGGAAGCAGAGAGGATAGTCAGAATAGCAAAGGCCCAAACTGAGGAAAAGAAGGGGGATAAAACCTTTTATATGTATATCAGGGAGTGTAGAAAGACAAAAGGAGGGATAGTGAGGCTGAATAGAATGGACGGTGGGTGGGCAGAGAGGGACAATGAAAAAGCAGGGATACTGAACAAATACTTCTGCTCAGTATTCACAAAAGAGGAGGAGGGGGAGGTGCCCAAGCCAATTAACAGAAGCACTCTCAATAGGGGGTCAATCCCAGTCCTTTCACAGAAGAAAGGGTTCTGAAAGAACTCCTAAAACTGAAGGTGGACAAAGCAATGGGGCCTGACAGAATTCACCCCAGAATTCTAAAAGAATTAAGGAGAGAACTAGTGACACCACTGACTATCCTTTTTAACAAATCATGGGAGGATGGTGTGGTACCTGAGGACAGGAGGAAGGCAGATGTGATTCCTCTTCACAAACGTGGGAGCAAGACAGAGGCAAGAAACTACAGACCTGTCAGTTTGACCTCTGTGGTAGGGAAAGTGATGGAATCACTTCTGAAGGAAAGAACTGTTGAGTACCTAGAGGCCAGTGGGGCACAGGACCCAAGGCAGCATGGGTTCACAGTGGGAAGGTCATGTCAAATGAATCTAATTGATTTCTTTAACTGGGTGACCAAAGTAGTAGACCAGGGAGGGGCTGGGGACATGGCCTACCTAGACTTTAGAAGGCATTTGATACAGTCCCACACGAAAGATTAATAGTCAAATTAACCAGCCTGGGAGTGGGTCCCAGGGTGGTAGCCTGGGTAAAACAGTGGTTGGACAACAGGACACAGAAGGTAATTGTAAGTGGAGTCCACTCTGAAGAAAGAGGGGTTACTAGTGGGGTACCGCAGGGTTTGGTACTTGGTCCAGTCCTTTTTAATGTCTTTATAAGTGACATTGCAGAGGGACTGGAAGGAAAAGTATGCCTCTTTGCAGATGACACAAAGATCTGCAACAGGGCTGATACACAAGGAGGTGTGGAAAGGATGAGTAGGGACTTGGCAAGGTTGGAAGAATGGTCAGAAGTATGGCAGCTTGGATTCAATGCAAATAAGTGCAAAATAATGCACCTGGGAAACAAAACCGGGGAAGATTACACAGTTGGGGGAGATAAGTAACAACAACAAAATGGAACGGACCTGGGGTAATCATATCAGATGACCTTAAGGCTGGCAAGCAATGTGAGAAGGCAGTAGGGAGGGCTGGGGCATACTGGGATGTATACGGAGGCATCACAGTAGAAAACAGGAAGTTGTTATCCCTTTGTACAGACAGTTGGTGAGACCCCATCTGGAGTACTGTGTCCAGTTCTGATAGACTCCATCTCTGCAAGGACATAGACAGGATGGAGGCAGTCCAGAGGAGGGCAACTAAAATGGTGCAGGGTCTGCAAGAGAAGCCATATAAGGAGAGACTAAAGGAGCTTAATATGTATACCCTTGAGGAAATAGGGAGGGGGGGACATGATAGGAACTTTTAAGTACCTCAGTGGAATCAACGAAGTCCAAGAGGGTAGCAACTTTCAGAAAAAGAGTTATGCAGGAACAAGGGGACACAATATGAGAATAGAGGGGGGACGGCTCAGGGGCAATGTGAGGAAGTGTTTTTTCACAGATAGGGTGGTGGACGCATGGAACAGCCTTCCTGAGGAGGTCGTAGGGTAAAAACTGTGGGAGAATTCAAGAATGCATGGGACAGAGTCACGTGATGAGCTGAATCGGGATAGACGTCTCCCGTGCTGCTCCGAGGCCCTGCAGTTAATAATAATATATTCGATCCTCCAAGACTGGCTTAAATTATTCAAAAGCAGTTAATAAAAGCCCGTGAACTGGTGCGGGTGTGTTTTTCTAGGGAATCGCTAAAGGCTTGAGAGGAAAAGAAGCGAGGGGACTGCAGAAACAGCGAGGGTGCAGTTGCGAGTTCAGGCCGCGCCACAGCATCACGATGGAAGTGGAATCTGTGGATTCCCTGGTGGGGCGAGCTCCAGCTACCAAGAGGCCGAAACCTCACTCGCCTACCTTGACTGAACAAGACGAGGAGCCAGGGAAGGAGGGGGGCTCAAGCTCGAATACAGAGGACATTTTGGAAATCAAGTCAATGTTGCAAGGGCTGGTGATTGACTTTGCAGCGGTAAAGCCGGCACTACATTCACTGGCACAAAGAATGGGGGATGCAGAGGCCCGGATTTCCTCACAGGAGAGGAAGATATCTGTGCTGGATCAGGAGATGGTGTCTGTTAGAAAAAAGGTTAAGAAATTAGAGGAGAGGATGGAGGACCAAGAATCAAGAAACCGGAGAAATAATTTGATACTAGCAGGGTTACCAGAGAGGGCTGAAGGGCCAGACTGTGTCTCTTTCATGCAGGAGCTACTATTGAAATTGCTTGGCCCTACACCATTCGGGGAAGCGTACAATCTGGAAAGAGCTCATCAGGCACTAAGGGAGATGCCGCCGCCGGGGGCGAGACCCCGGGTGATAATTATGCGTTTTCTCAACTATAAAGAAAAGTCCCATGTGTTATTCACCGCCAGGCAAAAGAAGTCTCTTCAATGGAATGGTGCTTCTCTTTGGTTATTTCAGGACCAAATGCCCGCAATTAGAGAAAAGCAAAAGGAATATGCAGAAATCAAGAAAAAGCTATATCTTGCAGGAATCAAATTTCGATTACAGTTTCCCGCAACTCTGGTGGTATGTCTTCAGGCCGGAGAGAAGAGGTTCCTCACAGCAAAAGACGCTTTAGAGGGGTTACAGGCTGAGCTCCCAGAACTATTTAAGCCTTTAACCTGACTGTGTTCTGAGAAGAAGAAGGTTGTGTTTGCCTGAAGGGCTGCGATGGAAGAGAATCAAAGGACTTAAAAGCTTTTATTGCTTGTTGGTTCAATTGTTTATTGTTAAACATGTTTGTGTTCAAGGGATATGCATAGGTCAGGGTGTATGGAGGGCCACCTTCAAGATCTCCACCCATTGCAATTAGGGATGAATAGGGCAAGTGGTAAACTGTTACCCAGGGAGAAGGGGCACGGTTACCGAGCCTTGGGAAAGGAGGGGATTTAGGAGGAGCAATACTGTTCGGGTTTTAAGGTGACCCTCCTTGTAGAGGCTAGATAGGAACCTAAGGGGCAAGGGAGAGTAGTTAGGTAGCATAGTTGTCGGGGGGGAGGAATCCGGGGGATGTAAGGTCACAGAAGGGCTGCGAGGTGGCGGGTTACAGGGATTTGGTAAATCTAGTACTCACCCGGTGGGCATAGAGCCTACGAATTCCATTATTTGAGATATCAGACCTAAAGAACAGTCTCGTGAGACTGGAGCATTACGAGGGAGCTGTAAGAGGGGGATGGTTGAAGGAATACTATCTCAAAGGGAGTAAACAGCTCGTACTATAGCTGTTAGAGGGCACTGTCTCATATTTATGTTGTCTCCCTGCCAGTACTGGGGCAGGAATGGGAGGGGGAATAGCTAAAGGGATCAAGGTCTAGGCAGCACTGGAAACTGAGGGGGTATCTCCCTGGGACGCAAGAGAATGTGAAGAGGGGCTGTTTTGGGCTCGATTTTCATTTTATAAGTGAGAGTTTTGAGAGGGGTTACCTGCAATTTTTTTTTCTCTTGTTTTTGGGGAAATAAAAGGAGGGGAGCCCTGGGAAAGGGGGGTGAACAACAGAAGGGAATACAGGGCTTCCACGCTTTGGTTTCTGTGGGGGCTATGGGCCAGGTCCTGGAGTTGTATTGTCATGGGGTGGGGCTGGGGGGCTGGCACAGGAACGGGTTCATCCATGACTCAATATCTGGTAGGTGGACGATCTAAGGATCGGGGGCGAGGGGGGAGGGCTGATGGGAGTTGAAAGAGAGAGGTCCAAGTGTGGGAATAGCAAGGATGCAGACCCTGAAAGGGCACAATGTATGGGCTTATGTGAAACAATCTTGATGCTTATTAATGTCATGTATTAAAATAACCTCTTGGAATGTTAAAGGACTCAGGGGTAGACGCAAAAGAATGGTCATTTTGTGATATATCGAGCAACGGAGGGTGCATATTGCTGCACTACAAGAGACACATCTCTTGACAGAAGAGCTGAGTGGTCTCAGGAGGTGATGGGTGGGACAAGTCTACGGGGTAGGAAAGGATAGGGCCTCCGGGGGTGTGGCGATTCTAATAAAGAAAACCTGCCCGATGCAGTGGCGCAGGTGTTAGTGAGGAAGATAGCAGGGGATTTATCTGTCGGGTATTTTGCTTGGCAAAGCAATC
The DNA here is from genome assembly GCA_016271365.2 of Neoceratodus forsteri. NCBI lineage: Eukaryota > Metazoa > Chordata > Ceratodontiformes > Ceratodontidae > Neoceratodus > Neoceratodus forsteri. The sequence continues at coordinate 12,440,175 of JADMNL010000038.1, read as the reverse complement.
TCGGTTGCCTCTATATACGGGCCAACCCTCTGATCCTGAATTTTTGCTTCAATAGAGAGGGATATAGCCACTCTCTCATCACACTCTCTTATTTTGGCAGGCGACTGGAACACTTATCTCAATAACCAGGAGGACAGGCTACCACCATCCAGCGGGCCACTGACTAAGGCTCAGCTAGCCCTGACTAGGTTTTTGGAGGTTACAGCACTGGTCGACCCAATTAAGATCAATTTAAGAAGGGGCAGTGATATGACATTCTATTCGGCAACCCATGAGAGCCATTCTTGAATTGATTTTTTTTTGGTGAACAGAGAGGCACTTAGAGAGGTCAGGGAAGTCCTAACGGAGGGTAGAACCTTCTCAGATCACTCTCTTATCCAGTTGCTGTGGGAACCAAGACCCACACCTCCTCGACCTTACCAATGGAGGCTGCATGATTCTCTTTTGACAGAACCCACAGTAAGGGACAAGTTGGAGGAGGCTCTACAGGGGATCATTAGACTGCAAGTGCCCACGCTGCAAAACAAAAGATTGGCTTGGCCTACCTGTAAGTTTCTCTATGCGGGGGCAGCTCAGGGTCTGGCAGCGAAGGGTAATAGGCTGAGAAGGGCTAAAGAGGAATTTTTGTTAGGGCCAATTAATTCCATGTCACAGTTGGAAGGGTCCTCAGGGGAAATAGATGCGGAACTCAAAAGCTTGAGAAGGGAGCTGGCGGATATTGTTTATGGGAAAGTAGAGTTTTGGCTGAATAAGACCAACGCCAAATTCTTGCTGCAGGGTGATGTCCCTGGGCGTCTCTTGGCAGCAAGAATCAAGGAGTGGGAAGCAAGTAGAACAATCACATCTATTCAGTTTGAAGGGAAGCTTCTAACAGACCCCCAAGAGATGGCGGAGGCATTCTCGCAATACTAAAGAAATTTACCAAGCTAAAGCCTTGGCGGGAGGAGGAATCCAAGCTTTTTAGAGGAATCCCTTTACCAGTTCTGGATCCTGTTCAAGCTAAGGAATTAGAAGCTCCAATAAGAGCATCTGAAATTATCGAGGTGGTGCAATCTCTTCCCGCAGGTAAATCACCAGGGCCTGATGGCCTTACTGCTAAATTCTACCAGGCCCATATTCAGACTATACTTCCTATACTCCAAGAGTTTTTTCTTACTATAATGCAGGAGGGGGTTCATCATCCCCCATTGTATCAGGCATATATTACTTTAATCCCTAAGCCTGATAAGCCTAGGGATGCACTAGGCAGTTACAGGCCTATAGCCTTAATGAACTAAGACATTAAGATTCTTACAAGAATTTTGGCAAATAGAATTTTGAGTATTGCCCCCAGTCTAGTTAGTCAGGAACAAGTAGGATTTATGCCGAGGAGGGGGGCACAAGATGCTCTTAGGAAATTACATCATATTCTAAACTCTGCCCCCGACTCTCAAATACCTTTAGCTTTGATTTCCCTAGATGCCAAAAAGCCTTTGATCGGGTTTCTCATTCATTTCTTTTCGCTACAATGGAGAAAATGGGATTCCCAGGGAGTCTCCTTAGGGGCATTAAGAACTTATATGCTGTGCCAACGGCCAGAATATTATGCAACGGTTATATCTCGCGGGAATTTCAGTTAGACAACGGAACCCGTCAAGGATGCCCTCTTTCACTGATACTATTTAACATCTATCTAGACCCCTCCTGAGATCTATCAATAGGGATGTAAATGTTAAGGGGATTAGGATAGGGGGACTAGAGTTAAAATTCTCAGTTTTTGCAGATGATATACTTCTCCATTTACAAGACCCAGCATCCAGCTTCGAGAGAATAAAAGAACTAATAGGTTGTTTTTCTAAGGTTTCTAATTATGTTGAATTTGACAAAGACACAAATTCTCCCTTTGACACCATATGTTTATAGGGCAGACTCTGCATCCCTTGGAGTGCAATGGAGAACAGATAAAATTAGGTATCTAGGCATATGGATTACAGCAAATTTGGAGATGGGGGCTGAAGTAAATTTGGGGGGAGGTCATATCAGCAGTCAAGGGGGATATACTAAGGTGGAACAAGCTACCTTTGAATTATACAGCACGACTGGGCCTTATTAAGATGAATGTATTACCGAGATTGTTATATCCGGTCTATTTAGCCCCATACAGTATTCCTAATAAATGGTTTAGTATAATCAGGAGGCTAATTTCGGGATTCCTGTGGAATGAGAAACCGCCTAGGATAAAACATAATGTGTTGCGCTTGCCGTACGTAGAGGGTGGCATCAGGTTGCCTGATCTCCATATTTACTATGTGGCAGGTCAGTTGGGCCTTATGGTCTGATGGGCAGAGAATGTTGAGGGAGAAAGTTATATACCAACCTGGGTGCAAATAGAGAAACAAATGTTAACAAGTTCTGGCCTCACTCTAGAATCATTGTTGTATGCTAAATTAAGAAAAAGTTTTTTTACAACAGGGTATGGGAACCTAATTATGAAAACTGCGGAAGCCTGGTGGTCATTTCTTACTCTGATACAAAAACAGAATCAAATGAAGGCCAGAGATCAGCCTATATTGGGTAACCCTAACTTGGTAATTGGGGGTCAGGTAATTAGATATCGGTGGGCTAATCAGTTACGGGACCTAAGATTGAGGGATGTGATGCAGGGTGATAGTGTAGCCCTTCCACCACAATGTGACGGACTGTCTTTCTTTCAAAGGATACAATTTAAACAAATGTTGGCAGGGTTTGCGAAGGGGTTGGGGGATTCTATGGACAACTCCTTCTCGTGGGGGAGATTAAGGGAAATCAACCAGAGAGCTAACCCCCTCTCACAAATTTATAAAATTCTCTTGGACTTTCTTGGCCCAAGTTCTCCTATAAGAATTCCATATTGGGACAAAGTGATGACCCCCAGAAACCTTACTTGGGAAAATATTTGGAAAAGCAGTAAATATAATGTGATACCCAAGTATAGAAATATGCAATTTTTTGTTGTTTCTAACATTTACTATACCCCTGTGAAACTATATGGTAGCAGCTTGAGACAGACAGACCTGTGTTTTAGATGTGAGAAGGGAGTGGGTGACCTTTTGCATGTAATGTGGGGATGTAGTAAAATTTTACCCTTATGGAGAGAGATTAAATGGGGCATGGACCCAATGCTGGATTACTCAGAATTTATAATACCAGAAGTATGTGTTTTGGGTGACTTCTCTCAAATTGTAGGGGTTGCACCCAAATACCACCTCTCTTTAATGGCGTGGTAGTTAAGGCTTTTTTAGTAAAGCATTGGAAGGATGACCAGGCCTATGTCTACGATCAGTGGGTGAGAGAACTACTAGGGGTTTTGGGCAGGATAAAGAGGCACCTATACTCTGAGGGGAGAAAAGGGGTATATGTTAAAAGATGGGCAGTACTAGATGTGATCTACTCCCAGCAGGTTACGAGCATCTGAATACAGGCCTGTCTGTCAGATTGTGTATAGCAAAGGAAAGTATGCTGGAATGTTCAATTGTTTATATTCTTTCGTCCTTTTTTCTTTTTTATTATTCTTGGTATTAGTTGGTCTTAAATAATTTTCCAGATAGTGGTAGTGGGGTTGTATTTGGCCCTTTACCAGGATAATGGTGGGATGGTAATGGTCTGCATGGTCTTAAGGGGTTGGGGGACTCTCTCTCTCTTTCCAGGGGACACATCAGGAAACCGCCCGGTAAGAGTTAGGCTCCTTCCGGGGTCCGCAGATTAGAATATGCTTATAAGTGGGTAACTAAAGGGGGATTTGGGTTGACGAAGGAAGGGGAGTGTATTTATACCGGTTAGCTTATCACATCAAGGCATTACTGATCTTGGAGCCTGATACACTGTAGGGCGGTTTTCTACTGTGTTTGTACATAGGGGGATGTATATAGTTCGCACAGCCAGTTTGGGGTTGTGTACCCTGGCTATGCCAGGTATGTGTTTGTTTGTCTGTTAATTGAAAATGAATAAAGATGGTTTACAAAAAAATAAAAGAATGCATGGGACAGACATAAGGCAGTTCTTGTGGGGGAGGAAGAAATAGGTTGTTGGTTAACTAGGAACTGCAGCTTATCCTGTAGGTAGGGAAATGGGCAGACTAGGTTGGCCAAGCAGTCCTTATCTGCAGTCAAAGTCTATGTTTCTATATTTCATCTCTTTATTAGGACAGCTTTCCTTTAAATAATGAGCTGGCATCCACTAAGGAAACCAGACCGGTCTTCAGAGTCTCTGGTTCTGGTCTAGGTACGTCAGAGAGGCCTGCTGTTGGGCCTGCACAGTGACTGGGCCCTGCTGTCACGTCTGGAGCCTCGGATATACCTGGTGTCAGGTTATCTGTGGTCAGATCTGGTGGTGCCAGATCATCCATCTGATCAGGTGGCATTGTGATGTCTGATGGCAGCTGACCTGGCATCGGAGGGGTCACCGGTTTAGCTGCTGAATGGTTTTAAGCAGGTGGAGGTGGCGCCCGGCTTGGCTGGTGGATGAGCCTCAGATGACAGAGTCACCACTAGTGGTGTGGGAACATGCACTGGAGGAAGTGTTGCCTGCAGAGACCTCAGAGAGGTCAAAGTAGAGGACATCAGGGACTGGTGTTGGGTGTCTGGCATCCTCTGCTTAAGTGAGTGAACTCCAGACCAGGCGGATCTGCTCCAGATGCTTCTTGCCAACGCCAAGCTTAGAAGAACAGCCCAACAAAGATGTCCCAGTCAAGTGGGCAACAGGAGACCTCCTGCAGTTCAATGAAGAGCTGACTGCTTCTCTGAACCTAGACCCAGTGGTGTGGAAGGGCCTAAGACTCAGAGGATGGCCACAGGCCCTTGCCCCACAGTCCCTCCACCTGATGTCTGGATATGGGTCAGGGGCTTCATCAACAGTAGCCTACAAGAGGACAGGGCTTCCAGAAGAGCAGAATCCTCTCTCCCACAGAAGCAGAGACTCAAGGAACTCACTTTGCAGTGAGGAGACTTTGAATGGGAATCAGATCTGTGCTTCTCTGTCTCCCTGTGGTGGTGTATCCCATTGGTCTTTTTGTCCCTGTTGGAAGATGGAGACCTGGGGGTCAAGGAAGAAGAGGGTCCTGCAGGGATTTGCTGCAAAGTGGCAAGCTGTTGTTCAATGAAACAACTCTGTAAGTTCTTCAAGCGCCGGGTGCGGCGGCTAAAACTACAACACTGTGGGAAGGCCTCCAAGTCGTGGTTAAGGTCTAAACAAGTGAGACAGGCTGAATGGCCATCTTTTCCCAGAATTTGTTTCCTGCAAGCGTACTTTGATTTCCACTGCTCCAGTGCAGAAGGCAGTGATGACATGCACGAAATACTGCAAAATAAAGAAAGAAATAAGAAACACAGAATTGCAGTAAAGATGACAATCGACTGGTAGCAAAAGGTGTCCTTGGAGCCGAAGTGTACGAGTCAACAGTGGGAAAAGAGCTGAAATGGGGGCTGGGGATGAACCCTTTTATACCACTGACTGATGTTGGAGGCAGTCTGACGTCAGGGGGCGTTCTCTGCTGAGTACTACTAGCTAGAATTTTTTCCATGGGGTCCTAGTGCCTGCCAGTATAGTCCTTATTTTCTAGCCTGCTGCAAGAGCTCCAACTCACAGTAAGATCTCATGAATTAAACCTCATTCATGTACTCCTACGCCCAGCCAGTCCCACATTCACTATAATACTGAACCGCTTTTTAACAGTTTTGATTTTCCTTCTTATCCAGTTGTCATCCACAACGCTAATTGATATTTATATGTCTCACCCTCCAGTTTTAACTGTATCCCAATTCTTTCTAACCCTCAACAAATGTTGGAGATTTCCCTAGAGACTCATTATCTAGACATCTACTTACTGCTGGGAGTGTCTTCAAGGTGATCCTCTTCTTGTGCCATCTCTTCCAAGTTCATACCAACATAATGGACTTTCTCCTCCCTCTCAACAAGCAATAGCAATTGTTCCTTTGGGATGTTGTAGCCTGTACAGTAAAAAACAGCCAAGGCAATAAAGATGCCATTTATAATCAGAGCTAGACAAGTAAGGAATAAGGCATGACAGAGATGGGATTATGCATGGTAATATACTGTACCAAGGTAATACAGACATCATCTATAATTAGAGCTAGACAAGTAAAGAATGAGGCATGACAGAGGGGGGATTATGCCATGGTAATGTATTGTACCAAGATAATACAGGTATTATTTATAATGACAGTTAGACAAATAAGGAATGAGGCATGGCAGAGATCTGATCATGCTTTGGTACTGTACTGTACCAAGGTAATACAGACATTTATAATCAGCACTAGACAAGTAAAGAATGAGGAATGACAGAGGGGGGATTATGCCATGGTAATGTACTGTACCGAGGTAACACAGACATCATTTATAATCAGAGCTAGACAGGTAAGGAATGAGGCATGACAGAGGTGGAATAATGGTACGTTAATGTATTGCACCAAGGTAATACAGATGTCATTTATTATCAGAGCTAGACAAGTAAGGAATAAGGCATGACAGAGGTGGGATTATGTCATAGTAACATACTAACATACTATTTGCCAGCAGATTAGGCCTTACAGTCTATCGAGTCTGCTCGAACCTCAGATCCCTAGTTGGGTGCCGAGGCCCCCCCTTGTGTTCCAGAAACCCCTATCATCCATCCCCACCCCCCTGGGACAGGCCATCATCTGGTACATCCACTTTCTGTGTCTTTCCCACCCTCTCTTGAAGCCCTCCACTGTGGATCTCTGAACCAGCTCACCAGGCAGTGCATTCCAGGGTCCACCACCCTCTCAGTGAAAAACCTCCTCCTCTTTCCCCCCTCACTCTTCCACCTTCCAACTTCAAACCATGCCCTCTGGTGATACCTCCCTGCTTTAGTCTAAAGATTCCCTCCATGTTTACCCTATTTATTCCCTTGAGGTACTTGAAGACCTCAATCATGTCCCCCCGTCTCTCCTCTCCTCCAATGAAAACAGGCAGAGCTCTTCAAGTCTGTCCTCATACGTCAAGTCCCCTAGCCCTCGTATCATCTTAGTTGCACTCCTCTGTACCCTCTCTAATCGCTGTATGTTCCTCTTCAAGTGTGGTCTCCAGTACTGTACACAGTACTCAAGGTGTGGTCTAACCAGTCCATTGTACAGCGACAGAATCACTTCTTTACTCCTAGAGGTGATCCCCCTTACGATGCATCCCAACATCCTATTTGCCTTGCTAGCCACTGTCCTGCACTGTTCAGAGTTATTCATACATGCATCCACCATGACCCCTAGGTCTTTTTCCCCTATTGAGGCCTCCAGCACCTCCCCTCCCAGGATGTACCTGTGTTTAGGGTTTCCCCGCCCAAGATGTAACACCTTGCACTTGGTGATATTGAAATTTAATTTCCATGTGTGATCCCAGCTTTCCAGGGTGTCCAGGGCCCCCTGCAGGGCCAACCTCCCCTCTTCTCCCTCAACTACTGCTCCCATCTTGGAGTCATCAGCGAAGAGACTCATGTCACACCCTATACCCTCCCTAGATGTACAATATGTATGCATTAAACAGGATCGGACCCAGAACCGAGCCCTGCGGTACCCCACTACCAACCTCTCTAGGGTTTGAGAGCTCCCCACAGACCACTACTCTCTGGGTGGATCCAGTTAGCCAGTTTTCAATCCATCTGACCATCAAAGGGCCTACTCCCAACCCCATCAGTTTCTCCACCAGACCATTGTGGGGGACAGAGTCAAACGCCTTGCTGAAGTCCAAGAATAATACATCCACAGGCTTTCCCCTGTTCAGTTCTGATGTTACCCATTCGTAGAACTCCACAAGATTTGTTTGACATGATCTACCTGGCACAAACCCATGTTGCCGACTATCCAGACCTCCCACCTCCTCCAAATACACCCCCAATCATTCCTTCAGTATACTCTCCATTAATTTTCCCACCACTGAGGTCAAACTGATGGGTCTATAGTTACCTGGTACTTCCCTCAACTCCCCTTTATGGATTGGCACCACATGTGCCTGTCTCCAATCCCTAGGTACCCTCCCTGTCTCAAGTGACCTGTTAAAGAGCTCCGCCAGGGGTGCAGCCAGTATGTCCACCAATTCCCATAGTACTCTCAGATGAATGCCATCCGGCCCAGGAGATTTGTCTTTCTTTAGGGCTTTGAGGGCTAACTACACCGTACTGTACCAAGGTAACATAGACATCATTTATAATAAGAGCTAGACAAGTAATGAATAAGACATGACAGAGGTGGGATTATGTTATGGTAATGTACTGTACCAAAGTAATGCAGACTCCTTTTATAATCAGAGCTAGACAAGTAAGGAATGAGGCATGACAGGGACTGGATTATGCTATGGTAATGCACTGTACCAAGGTAACACAGACACTATTCATAATCAGAGCTGGACAAGTAAGGAATGAAGAATGACAGAGGTGGGATTATACTATGGTAATGTCCTGTACCAAGGGAATGCAGACATAATTTATAATCAGAGCTAGACAAGTAAAGAATGAGGCATGACAGAGGGGGGATTATGCCATGTTAGAAAATGGGCTAAGAAATCTCTGAGCTCTGATTGGCTGATAGCCCTGGCAAGGTGGGCATCTATCAGACAATAGAGCCCTGGTTAAAAAAAGTGCCAGCCCAATCAACCTGATTGCCAGTATCAAGGTGTCAATTTTCAAAAGCAAATTCCGCCATGTTTTTCTTCTCGAATAACAAGCAAGCGACAGCGCCCCAAAAAAAAACTGTCACCAGACACATGGACACTCTCAGCACTTATCACGCTTCATATTTCATTTAACATGTCACACAGCCCTTTCTCCTGTTTATTTCCCAGAAACTGAAAGTCCTGGTGCTGAGTCATCCAGTCGTACCATGACCGGTCTGTGTGGCACTTGCTCTCCGCTGACACATACAGTATAAGCGGACATAGTATGGAATGCTACACATTTTTCAAAGCTTGTTTTCATAAAAAAAAAGCAGCTTTCTTTTGTTCAAAAGTGTAGCGCTAACATGTCGCGTGCTCAGCGCTACCGTCAGCTTCCCAGCTTGCCTTGACTGCAGCCCCGTTCGACCCAAGAACATAACAGTCATTTTCTTTTAAATACTACACCCTGAGAACCGAAATGGGCAGCTGGTGTAAAGCGTTTAATCTGCCAGCAGGTGAGATGAAGGAGGGGCTCTCCCTGACCAGAAATGTGCCACGGATTTTTAAGAACAAAACTCTCATTTTCATACTGCACCCCGAGAACTGAAACAGGGAGTCAGCATAAATCTTTTCATCTGCGGGCAGGCGAAATGCAGGAGGGGGATCTCCCTGACCAGAAATGTGCCACTGATTTTTAAGAACAAAACTCTCATTTTTATACTGCACCCCGAGAACTGAAACAGGGAGTCAGCATAAATCTTTTCATCTGCGGGCAGGCGAAATGCAGGAGGGGGCTCTCCCTAACCAGAAATGCGCCACTGATTTTTTTTTTTTTAAAAAAACCTTGCAGCCTCTAAAACAAACAAAAAATGACTTTTACAAGGAAAGCAGGAACGCTGCAGCATATCGCCTGCTTAGTGCTAGTCTGACCTCCTTATGTTGACTAAACTCCCACTGAAGCAAAACACAGAAACACCATGGAACAACATTTTTTCTTTTATTTATTTTTTGTAAAAAGATAGCCAGTTACCTAACCTTCCTTCAACCTCCATGTCTGCTCTTCCTTTGCAATCTGCTCCATTTTCTTACTGGAACTCCCTATAAATTATGACATCCAAGCACATGACCCCCCTCCGACACACACACACACACACACACACACACACACACACACACACACACACACACACACACACAACAACTTCAGTGATCAGTTTGGAGCCTGGACCAGCTGCAAGACAGCAGAGAACAGTAAAATAATAAAGAAAAAAGCAGACTTTAAAACACTACAGAAAAAAAACACTGGGCATACAAGAGTACAGTACCCTCTACTGGAAAGCCATGTAGAGGAACTATTTTAGTACAAAACTCATATTAGAATAATTATTTAATTACAATTTATTTTATTACATTTATGTTTTTTTACTGTGCCCATTTTCTAAGTGCAATAATACCATCCAGGGTGGGTGGTACTGTGTTCTACCAGACCTTCCAGGGGCTATAAGGCCTCCGCCTCTTTACGCCCCTGGGCGGTCTGGTATAGCACAATACCACCCACCCTGTCGGGTATTATTACTTACGTAATGTGCTTTACCAAGGTAACACAGACATAATTTATAATCAGAGCTAGACAAGTAAGGAATGTGGCATGACAGAGGTGTGATTATGCTATGGTAATGCACTGTACCAAGGTAATGCAGACATCATTTATAAGCTAGACAAGTAAGGAATAAGGCATGACTGAGGTGGGATTAGGCTACGGTAATGTACTGTACCAAGGTAATACAGACATCATTTATAATCAGGGCTAGACAAGTAAGAAAAAAGGCATGACAGTGGTGGGATAATGTTATGCTAATGTACTGCACCAAGGTAATACAGACGTCATTTATAATCACAGCTAGACAAGAAAGGAATGATGCATGACAGAGGTGGAATTATGCTATGATAATGTACTGTACCAAGGTAATACAGATATAATTTATAATCAGAGCTAGACAAGTACATGGAAACATAGAAACACAGACTTTGGTGGCAGATAAGGACTGCTTGGCCCACCTAGTCTGCCAGTTTTCCCTACCTACTCGATAAACTGCAGATCCTAGTTACCAACAGCCTATTTCTTCCTTCACCCCCGGAAGAATTGCCTTATGTCTATCCCATGCATTCTTGAATTCTCCTACAGTTTTGGACCCCACAACCCCTTCAGGAAGGAGGTTCCATGTGTCCACCACCCACTCTGTGAAAAAATTCCTCCTCACATTACCCTTGAACCGTAGCCCCTCTATCTTCAAATTGTTTCCCCTTGTTCTTGCACATCTCTTTTTCTGAAAGATGCCACCCTCTTGGACTTTGCTGATTCCCTGAGGTACTTAAAAGTTTCAATCATGTCCCCCCTCTCCCTCCTTTCCTCATGGATATACATTTTAAACTCCTTTAGTTTCTCCTCATATGACTTCTCTTGTAGACTCTGCACCATTTTAGTTGCCCTCCTCTGGACTGCTCTCATCCTGTCTATGTCCTTTCCAAGATGGGGTCTACAGAACTGGACACAGTACTCCAGATGGGGTCTCACCAACTGTCTGTACAGAGGAATAACAACTTCCTGTTTTCTGCTAGTGATGCCTTTCCCTATACATCCCAGCATCCCCCCAGCCCTCCCGGCATCCTTTTCACATTGCTTGCTAACCTTAAGGTCATCTGATATGATTACACCCAGGTCCCTTTCCATTTTTGTTGTTGTTACTACCTCCCCCATTGTGTACCCTTCCCCTGGGTTCTTGTTTCCCAGGTGCATTATTTTGCACTTCTTTGGATTGAATCCAAGCTGCCATATTTCTGGCCATTCCTCCAACCATGCCAAGTCCCTTCTCATCCTTTCCACCCCCTTGCGTATCAGTCCTGTTGCAGATATTGTGTCATCTGCAAGGAGGCATACTTTTCCTTCTAGTGCCTCTGTAATGTAACTTATATGGACATTAAAAAGGACTCGACCCAGTACTGAACCCTGCAGTTCCCAACTAGTAACCCCCTTTTCTTCAGAGTGGGCTCCATTTACTATTACCCTCTGTGTCCTGTTGTCCAGCCAGTGTTTTTCCCAGGCTACCACCTTGGGACCCTCTCTTAGGCTGGCTAATTTGTTTATTAATCTTTTGTGTGGGACTGTGTCAAATGCCTTACTAAAGTCTAGGTAAGGAATGTCCACAGCTCCTCCCTAGTCTGCTACTTTGGTCACCCAGTCAAAGAAATTGATTAAATTCACCTTACATGACCTTCCCAATGTGAATCCATGCTGCCTTGGGTCCTGTGCCCCACTGCCCTCTAGGTACTCAACAATTATTTCCTTCAGAAGTGATTTAATCATTTTCCCTTCCACAAAGGTCAATCTGGCAGGTCTGAAGTTTCCTGCCTCTGTCTTGCTCCCACTTTTGTGAAGGGGAATCACATCCACCCTCCTGCAGTACTCCAGTCATTATCCACCACACAGACATCATTTATAATCAGAGCTAGACAAGTAAATAAGGCATGACAGAGGTGGGATTATGCTATGGTAATGTACTGTAGCAAGGTAATACAGACATTTATAATTAGAGATTGACAAGAAAGGAATAAGACATGGTGGAGGGTGCTATGCTAATGTACTGTACTAAGGTAATACAGACATTATGTATAATTGGAGTTCGACAAATAAAGAATAAGGCATGACAGAGATCTGAATATGCTATGGTAATGTACTGTACTATACCAAGGTACTAGAGACATTATTTATAATCAGAGCTAGACAAGTAAGGAGTAAGGCATCACAGAGGTGGGGTTGGTAAAGTACTGTACCAAGGAAATACAGACATCATTTAAAATCAGAGCTAGACAAGTAAGGAATAAGGCATGACAGAGGTGGGATAATGCTATGGTAATGTACCGTACCGAAGTAATACAGACATTATTTATAAGGACAGACCAATAAGGAATGAGGCATGACAGAGATTATATCATGGAATGGTACGGTACTGTACCAAGGTAATAGAGACATTTATAATCAGAGCTAGACAAGTAAAGAATGAGGAATGCCAGAGGGGGGGGATTATGCCATAGTAACGTACTGCACCAAGGTAATACAGATGTCATTTATAATCAGAGCTAGACAAGTAAGGAATGAGGCAAGACAGAGGTGGGATTATACTATGGTAATGTACCGTGTCAAGGCAACACAGGCATCATTTATAATCAGAGCTAGGCAAGTACATGGAAACATAGAAACACAGACTTTGGTGGCAGATAAGGACCGCTTAGCCCACCTAGTCTGCCCATTTCCCAACCTACTGGATAAGCTGCAGATCCTAGTTAACCAACAGCCTATTTCTTCCTACCCCCCCCCACAAGAACTGCCTTATGTCTGTACCATGCATTCCTGAATTCTTTTACAGTTTTATAAACCACAACCACCTCAGGAAGGAGGTTCCATGTGTCCACCGCCCTCTCTGTGAAACAATACCTCCTCACATTGCCCCAAGTCGTCCCCCCTCTGTCTTCAAATTGTGTCCCTTTGTTCTTGCACATCTCTTTTTCTGAAAGATGCTACCCTCTTGGAATTTGCAGATTCCCCTGAGGTACTTGAAAGTTTCAATCATCTACCCCGTCTCCCTCCTTTCCTCAAGGGTATACATTTTAAACTCCTTTAGTTTCTCCTCATATGACTTATCTTGCAGACCCTGCACCATTTTAGTTGCCTTCCTCTGGACTGCCTCCATTCTGTCTATGTTCTTGTGGAGATGGGGTCTACAGAACTGCACATAGTACTCCAGATGGGGTCTCTCCAACTGTCTTTACAGAGGGATAACAACTTCCTGTTTTCTGCTGGTGGTGCCTCTCCCTATACATCCCAGTATCCCCCCAGCCCTCCTGACTTCCTTCTCACATTGCTTTGTAACCTTAAGGTCATCTGATATGATTACCTCCAGGTCCCTTTCCATTTTTGTTTTTACTTCCCCCCACTCATTATGTACCATTCGCCTGGGTTTCTGTTTCTCAGGTGCATTATTTTGCACTTCTTTGCACTGAATCCAAGCTGCCATGCTTCTGACCATTCCTCCAACCTTGCTTAAGTCCCTTTTCATCCTTTCCACCCCCCCTTGTGTATCAATCCTGTTGCAGATCTTGTGCCATCTGCAAGGAGGCATACTTTTCCTTCCAGTCCCTCTGCAATGTCACTTATAAGGACAGTAAAAAAGACTGGACCCAGTAGTGAACCTTGAGGTTCCCCACTAGTAAACCCCCTTTTTTCAGAGTGGACTGCATTTACTATTACCCTCTGTGTCCTGTTGTCCAGCCAATGTTTTACCCAGGCTACCACCTTGGGACCCATTCCCAGGCTGGCTAATTTGTTTATTAATCTTTTGTGTGGGAATGTGTCAAATGCCTTGCTAAAGCCTAAGTAGATCATGTTCACAACCCTTCCCTAGTCTACTACTTTGGTCACCCAGTCAAAGAAATCGATTAGATCCATATGACATGCCCTTCCCAATGTGAATCCATGCTGCCTTGCATCCTGTGCCCCACTGGCCTCTAGGTACTCAACAATTCTTTCCTTCAGAAGTGATTTAATCATTTTCCCTACCATAGAGGTCAAACTGATAGGTCTGTAGTTTCCTGCCTCTGTCATTCTCCCACATTTGTGAAGGGGAATCATATCTGCCCTCCTGCAGTTCTCCAGTCATTATCCACCATACATACATCATTTATAATCAGAGTTAGACAAGTAAGTAATAAGGCATGACAGAGGTGGGATTATGCACTGGTAATGTACTGTACCAAGGTAATACAGACACCATTTATAATCAGAGCTAGACAAGTGAGGAATAAGGCATGACAGAGATGGGATTATGCTGTGGTAATGTACTGTAACAAGGTAATACAGACATTTATAATTAGAGTTAAACAGGTAAGGAATAAGGCATGACGGGGGGGGAGTATGTTATGCTAATGTACTGTACAAAGGTAATACAGACATTATGCATAATTGGAGTTAGATAAGTAAAGAATAAGGCACGACAGAGATGAGAATATGCTATGGTAATGTACTGTACCAAGGTAACACATATATCTTAAATAATCAGAGCTAGACAAGTAATAAATAAGGCATGACAGAGGTGGCATTATGTTATGGTATTGTACTGTACCAAGGTAATACAGACATAATTTATAATCAGAGCTAGACAAGTAAGGAATTAGGCATGACAGAGGTGGGATTATGCTATGGTAATGCACTGTACCAAGGTAACAAAGACATCATTTATAATCCGAGCTAGACAATCAAGGAATGAGGCATGGCAGAGGTGTGATTATGCCATGGTAAAAGTACTGTGCCAAAGTAATACAGACATCATTTATAATCAGCGGTAGACAAGTAAGGAATAAGGCATGACAAAGGTGGGATTATGCTTTGGTAATGTTTTGTACCAAGGTAATACAGACATTATTTATAATCAGAGCTAGACAATTAAAGAATGGGGCATGACAGAGGTGTGATTACGCTAGGGTAATGTACTGTACCGAGGTAATACAGACATCATTTATAAATCAGAGCTACACAAGAAAGGAATAAGGCATGACAGAGATGGAATTATACTATGGTAATGTACTGTACTGAGGTAATACAGACATCATTTATAATCAGAGCTAGACAAGTAAGGAATAAGGCATGACAGAGGTGGGGATTATGCTATGGTATTGTACTGTACCAAGGTAATACAGACATCATTTATAATCAGGACTAGACAAGTAAGGAATAAGGCATGACAGAGATGGATTATGCTATGATAATGTATCAAGGGGTGGGTTGGAGTCCCCAGCTTGAAGGTCTTCATCCACCTCGAGGTACATTAGCTAGAATAATCCTTACAAAGGTATGGGTGTCTCTCTGCTTTCTCTGAGACTTCATGTGTCTTTCTGGGAGAAGAGGAAGGGAGAGCAATTTACATTACTTAACAGCATTGAAGTCTCTGTACTTTCTCAAAGGGTACTTAAGGCTGTGCAGGGGACAATCAGTTGGTAAGTAGTTGCAGTCATTGTGGAAGTGACTGCATCTTCTAGCATTTGGTCAGTTTCCAGGTGTCAGGAGCAAGCAGTTCTTGCTGGTGAGTGGTTGTGGTCATATTGTGCTGGCAAGTATTTACCACGTTGATGAGTGTTTAGGTCATGCTGATGAGTGGAGTCAAACATTTTGGAGAGCAATCACATCTTTCATGTACTGCTGAGGGATTCTGGGGGAGGACTGGTTCAGGGTGTGTGCTGTGCTACCTTTGGCTGGTATAACGATGCCGCACAGGGAGGCAGTTAGATACGAACATACAAACATAGGAATGTGCCTGCAGAAACAGACCACCTGGTCTATCTAAGTCTGCTAGAGTGTGCAGCTAGCACCTCTAGTTTGCAGCTGCTCCCCCATTTGTCATCCCACTGCCACCCTCACTCTCCCCTGTTCCCTGTCCCATGCAGTAGGTTTGGCTGCACTGGTAGATGAGCATTAATAGCTTGCAGTGGAAGGCAAAGTAACCCTGATCTGAAGGCTTGAGGAGGCAGTTTAATTTGGAGTATAGTGACATTCTGACCATGAAATATTGTGGCCTCAATTAATGCACCCCAATGATGTAATGTGGCAGGGATATGTGCTGTTTTAATGTGGTGCCATGTGATGGGGTCTGGACCAGTGGGGACCCAAAATAAAGCACTGCCCATTTTATATAAAAGACCTCTCAAGAATATCTGCATTCTACTTGCTGCTCATTATTGAAAGCTGATGGATAACCACAACAGTATTACATCACAACATTATGGGTAAAGATTTGAATTCTCCTAGGAAAATTGACTAATTTCCGCACTTTTATTTTCCTCCACCGATGATCCTCCATCCATCCATCCATCCATCCACATTCCTGCATTCCCTGTTCTAGACATACTTACATAACTGCCCCTTACTCTCTCCATACTTCCATATTCCTGCACCCCTGTTCCCTCTATAGTTGCATATCCCTACAATCCTGTTCTCTCCATACTTACATATTCCTACACTCCATGTTCTCTTTGAACTTACCTATTCTAGCACCCACTGTTCTCTCCAAGTTTGTATATTCCTGCCTCAGCTATTCTCTCCATTCTTGTATGTCCTTGATCACTTCATGAGACTGACAGCAAGCTTCTCCTCTAGGAGATTTCAGCCTGAACTAGCTCTCCCACCTACAAGCCCACCTTCCCAAGACTGAGTCATTCAACCTCCCCAGTTTGCTCTAAACCCACCTGCTACAATCTTCATTCCCTGAATCATTCCTTCTTAGACTGGGTGCCTCCTTCTCACCCATACCACAGAACTGCTGCTGGCATCCTTCCTGATGCCCTTGGTAATCACTGCATAACCTATTGCACAAGGAAGGTGCATATCCCACCCTGCCCCTAACATATCAGGTATCACCCGCTTGTGCTCTGGACACTGGTGACCTAGCTGATGCAGACTGGCCCCCAGGTTTCTTAGCCCCTGATGTCAGCTCTGCCCATTACCACTTTACAACCACCCTCACCTGGATCTGAGATCTTCACGCCCCCCCCCACAATAAAAGGAACATCACCCTGGATAACATCAGACCTTCTAACTATGTGCAAATCTCGGGATCGTTATCTTTATAAATCCTCCTGGTCCCCATCAAACCTGCACTTGTACAAATCTCTGAGGAACACCTGCACCAAGGTATCTTTGGTGCAGGCTCAGCAAATGCCAGATATTTCAAGACATGCTTTCACAATAATCTCATTAAGCCTGCCTCCTTCTGGAATGTTATCCACTACCTCATTGACCCTCCATCACAATCTGCCACTCCTGTCCTCAGGTTAAATAGTTCACATGTCTCTGACCCCTCCTCTATTGCAGAGGTCTTAAATAAGTTTTTCGCCATCTGTGCACTGCCTCGACTATCCCCTTCTGCCTCTCCTGGCCTCTCCATCCTCCTTCTTCTGGTGGCTATTGCTTCCCGGTTTCCAGAAGTCTTCCAGGCACTAAAGTAAGTCACTTATTCCTAAAAAACAGCCCAGATGGACTCAACCCAAAGCTCCTCTGCATTTCTGCTCCAGCTGTACCAACCCTCTCACACCCCTCTTAGACCTCTCCTTCTCCAGATGCACTGCTCCACAGGCCTGGAAGGTTGCCAAAGTGTTGTCCTTCACAAAGGTGGATACACATCTTTTTCCAGCAGTTTCTGACCTAACTCTCCTTCCTCACTCACAAAACTACAAGAGTCCCTTGTCTACTCAGGGCTTTCATACATCCCATCCTTTACTGGAGGTCTTTCTCCCTTTATGTCAGGTTTCAGGAAACATTATTCTTCTATCTGTCCCTGCTGCGGAGTCATTAACTTTATACTCTCAGCTATGGACAAGGGTAATAAAACTTCAGCTGTTTTCACAGATATGGCTAAAGCTTTTGATTCTGTTTCCATCCAGTCCTGCAAAAAGCTTCACTCAGTCAGTCTAGCAGCTCCTAATATTAACTGGTTCAGCTTCTACCTCCTTGGAAGGTAGCCATCCATCTTAGGTGTCAGTGTGGCTCAGTTGGTAGCACATCCGCCTCTGGACCAGAAGGGGTTCTAGTCCCACATCGGGATAGACTTGCACCTAAAAATCGCTGGCATCTGAGTGCAGTATTGGGGGGTGCTGTACTGCTGGGGTGTGCCGTCCTTCGGATGAGACGTTAAACCGAGGTCCCTTCTGCCCATCCTGGTGTTGTCCTGGTGGGTGTCCATGTGGAAGTAAAAGAACCCAGGGTACTCTTCATAAAGAGCAGGGAACATTCCCGGTGTCCTGGCCAACATTCCCCTTCCCATAAACCGGTTCATGCAATTATCCAGGCTGTGTGTGGGTGATGATGTGCGATATGGCTGCCACCACACATTCAGTCACTTCACTACCAGTCTAGCATTGCTTGTAAAGTGCTTTGGGATACTGTGTATGAAAAGCGCTATATAAATGCCTCCTCCTCCTCCTCCATCTCCTCCGTGGGGTAACTCCTTGCCCCGCCACCATCCACGCTGGTATTGCTCAAGAGTCCATCCTCGGCCCTATTCTTTTGTCTGTGTTCATAAATGATCTCCCCTCTGTCTGCTGTAACTCACACAGTCACATGTCTGCAGACAACACTGTAATCTATACTTCAGGAACATCGGATTCACGATGGGGAGCTCAACAAAATTTTTGTTGAACACCCCATCAGCGACACCGCAGGTAGACCTCATTCTGCAGTCGGCTGCCAGTTTACACTGTCCGTCCTTGTTTTCTAAAGGGGCTTTTTGACACAATCCCCCCACACAGGGGCTACCTTTGTACCCCCACTTAAGGATTATCAACTCCAAGTCGGAGCTGACTGGGGTGCAGGACCCCGACAGGCAGCGCCCTGTTCCAGCAGGTTTCCCACAGTGGGATGGCACTGTAGTCGCTGTGGGGACCTTTGCCGCAAATGTCACTGTCGGAGGGGATAACCGAGGAACATCCACCATAGAAGTGCAAGCCCCACTCCAACAATATTTTAACAGTCCTAAATTGGTTTCACACAAACCAAATAAGACTACAGTAAACACTAAGCACACAGTTACTATGACCTTCTGCTCTAGTCAGAAGCTAGCTAGACTCCAGACTCCTCCAGTGTTCTCCATCCCACTTCGGTGTCTGACTAGACAGCCACCTCAAATTCTCCATCCATACTGATGCCATATGCTGTAAAATCTGCCCTAAACATGGCATTCTCTATCGAAATAAGGACAGCCTCTCTTTTCCTGTTGGTTGGGAGCTTATCATGACAATGCTTCCTATCTTTGACTATGGGTCAGTATATGGCATTGCCCCTGCCATAACGCTCTCCACAATTGACAACCTTCTAAACTCCTTTTGCCGCTTTACTATCAACTTCCCTCCCCATACTCATCATTGCTCTCTCTAGTCCTCTCTTTCTCTCATCCCTCTATATCACAAAAGGCTAGTCCACTCCTTGTCATTCACTGCCAAATACTGGTTTGGGACTCTTCCGTCTTATCTCTAACTCTTGCCTATCCCCTGTAATCCCTTCCTTGTACTTTTTGTGCTCCATGACCGCCCGCTCCCTCTCTCTCATATATCCTCACTCTACGGTCAGTCAGTCTGCTTTCTCCTACTGTCTCCCTCGCTGATGGAATCAGCTCTCCCAGGACCTTCAGAATTCTCACTCATTTCCTGCCCTCAAACATCTCCAACCCCTTCCTGCTTACTCTTGCTCATGTCCCTCCTCCTCCTCTGTCTCCGCCCCCACTTCCCATCCCAAACCCTTCTGTTTGACCAATAATTTAGATTGATTCATTTGGATTATTGTAACTCATGCTTACTGTACTTTTTGATGTAATTTAAATTCCTTTTTTTATTCTCACTGTATTGTATTTGTTCTGCTATTATGACCTTTGTATTCCCAATGATTGTATCATTCCCACCCCATGGATCACACCTAGAAATGAGCCTCAGCTCAGTGTGTTATTCCTGGTTACCATGTTTTAAAATCAATCAGTACATGCAAGCATACTACATATATTCTTGCACTCAGTGTTGTCATAATAATTACATATTGCTGCGCCTAGTTCTACACATGTTACATATTCCTGCACTGCCATCCTCTCCATAAAGTGGGTATACATTTACATTTATAACATGGCAAAGATGCAGGACAGTAAAGTAAGAGTACTCATTGGACCAAAATGATCACGTTATACTTTGGAGAATGCATTAATTCTGCAATAATACCATCCGCAAAGTGAAGTACTGTAGTGATCCACACAGTAGAAAAAGCAGCAGTAAACTGTTCTTTGCTATGAGCAAACAGTGCCCGTCTTTCCTACCCATCAACCCAAATGCCCGTGACTATCCTTATAAAACAGAATGTGCAGCACCAGAACAAAATAAGTATTACGGAGCTTGAAAAGTGAAATATCGAAGGTCAGAATATCACAAGCAGGCACATAAAATGTAAAGGAGCCCACAGCCACAATGACCACTCAAGCGCAGAACAACAGTGGAGGCAGCACAGAACCAGTTCTGGAGCACAAGGCATCAGTACACACACACCACAGCCGGAAATGTGTTTCTGGTTTCATTTGCAGTTCTTCACAGTGCATGGCACTGAAAATGTCCATTACTGCAGTGCTAGACAGAGTCCCAACAGCCCGAAATAGTGAGAAATGACCACAGATTTGTTCACCGGTGATACCAACGAGCACTGAACGCAACGTAGGAAACATTGCAGTGAAGAACATCAGAGAGACATGGTACACACAAAGCAAAGTTCAGGCAACATACAAAATAGTTACAATGCCAGATAGCGGAAGTGATAGATCAGTGCATTGTGAGCCTCCTACGCAGGTTATGAAAATAATAGCTGCGCAGATTCATATAACTTAGAATCATAGACTTTGATGGCAGATAAGGACAGCTTGGCCTACTTTATTTATTTAGCTTTTGTTAACCGGGTAAGTGCGCTAGCCAACAGGTGACTATTTTCAGGCACGACCCGGGAGAGTACAATACAGCATAACACATGGAAGCAAACAATACAACTTAGGCAACAACCATACAGAGTACATTCCAGCCTTTGGCGCATTGAGATAAATTACTGCGCCATAGATAAGCGAGGGGAGCAGAATACCTCTAGCTATGGCCAGTCTCGCAGAGGGTGTTAGAACATTTATTTATTACTTATTTATACTTATTTATTTATACTTAGTCTGCCCATTTCCCTACCTACAGGATAAGCTGCAGATCCTAGTTAACCAACAGCCTATTTCTTCCTACCCCCCCACAAGAACTGCCTTTTGCCTGTCCCATGCATTCCTGAATTCTCCCACAGTTTTTACCCCACAACCTCCTCAGGAAGGCTGTTCCATGTGTCCACCACCCTCTTTGTGAAAAAATACTTTCTCACATTGCCCCAGAGCCGTCCCCTCTCCCTCTATCTACAAATTGTGTCCCTTTCTTCTTGCACATCTCTTTTTCTGAAAGATGCTAACCTCTTGGACTTTGTTGATTCCACTGAGGTTCTTAAAAGTTTCTATTATGTCGCCCATCTCCCTCCTTTCCTCAAGGGTAGACAAATTCAGCTCCTTTAGTCTTTCCTCATATGGCTTCTCTTGCAGACCCTGCACCATTTTAGTTGCCCTCCTCTGGATGCCTCCATCCTGTCTATGTCCTTGTGGAGATGGGGTCTACAGAACTGGACACAGTACTCCAGATGCGGTCTCACCAACTATCTGTACAGAGGGATAACAACTTCTCATTTTCTGCTGGTGATGCATCTCCCTATACATCCCAGTATCCCCCAGCCCCCCTCCCCCACCGTCTTCTCACATTGCTTGCTAACCTTAAGGTCATCTGATATGATTACCCCCCGGTCCCTTTCCATTTTTGTTGTTGTTACTACCTCCACCCCCCACTGTGTAATCTTCTCCTGTGGTTTTGTTTCCCAGGTGCATTATTTTGCACTTGCATTGAATCCAAGCTGCCAAACATCTGACCCTTCCTCCAACCTTGCCAAGTCCCTTCTCATCCTTTCCTCCCCTTCTTGTGTACCACCTGATGCAGATATTTGTGCCATCTGCAAAAAGGCATACTTTTCCTTCCAGTCCCTCTGCAATGTCACTTATAAAGACATTAAAAAGGACTGGACCCAGTACTGAACCCTGCAGTAAACACTAGTAACCCTTCTTTCTTCAGTGTGGACTCCATTTACAGTTATCTTCTGTGTCCTGTTGTCCAGCCAATGTTTTACCCAGGCTACCACGCTGGGACCCACTCCTAGACTGGTTAATTTGATTATTAATCTTTTGTGTGGGACAGTGTCAAGTGCTTTGCTAAAGTCTAGTTAGGCTATGTTGACAGCCTGTCCCTGGTCTACTACTTTGGTCACCAGTCAAAGAAATCAATTAGATTCATCTGACATGACCTTCCGCTTATGAACCGATGCTGTCTTGTCAGAATTGATGTTAAAAACAGTTCCTCTTTAATTATGTTTATATTGTTTTTACAACATCAGCATATAAATAAAAGTGTAATTGGCAGAAAGTGCAGTAAACATCTAAAAGCAGAACAAAATATCTGTCCTTTATTTCATTCAGATTATCAAAAGAAGACTTGTAGCAACCCATACTTGAGCAAAACCAGATTATGAGCATATTGTTATTCAAGGTGTCATCTAATGGGAATTAATGCATGGTTGGTGTTGCAGACACTCGCCAAAACCCCTCAACCATACATTAATTCTTGCTAGATGCCACCTTCATTGTGGCTTAATGCTTACACATATATTCCTGTATCCAATGTTGTCTCAATACCCCAGTTCTAGACATGCTTACATATTCCTGCACTATCATTCTCTCCATACAGTGGGTATACATTTACATACATATATTCATCCAACTATGTGTAGATCTATTTCCCTATTTGACAACTTGGGGAAAATCTTTGCAAAAATAGTACTCAAGAAACTAAAATACCAACTTAGCCATTTGGGTGAACTCTCACATGCCCTCGCAGGCTTTAGAGTTAGCTATTGTACTACAGATAATTGCTTTATAATTAGACACAATTATGAAAAGTGTGTAGTCTTATGCAAGCAAAATGTCTATTTAGCCCTTATCGATTTTAGTACAGTGTTTGACACTATTTCTAGGAATGAACTATGGATCCTTATGAAAGAAAAGGGTTTTTCACATGAGATTATAGCAATCATCAGATAACTATATTTCAACACATGGGCACAGGTCAAAATAGGGACTTCCAGTCAGTTATCTACAATTTTTCCAACAGAGGGTTAGGCAAGGCTGTGTTCTTGCACCTCTACGTTTTTGCATATATGTTGACAAACTCTTGGAAAAGTGAATTTATTCTCAGACAGAGTCTCCCAAGGTACTAGGCAAACAGTATGCTGTGCTGGCTTTGCCCGATGATTTGGTACTAATATCCGTAACTCAATCTGGACTTCAACAAAACTGACTGTGCCGGAAAAATATGCCAAAAGATATCATTTCAAGATAAATGATAAAAAAATCAGGTTTTGACTTTTGTTTCAAATTCTGTTAAGAAGTCATGGTATCTAGGGGCAAGTAAACTAAATCCAACTAAACAATATACATATCTTGGTCTAAAACTAACCAATGATGGAAAATGGTTTAAACATCACAGTACAAGTCAGGGATACACTGGCGCTTCTCAGATGTGCTGGTCGAATCCCTTTGTGAATCCTGCCCATAGTTATTATGCAGAAATTGGATACATACAAACCCACTCACCCCCGAAAAAAAATGTTCTTACTTACTTGCCAGCAGATACAGACCACATGGTCTATCAAGTCTGCTCAAGTGGGCAGCTAGCACTCCGCTTTGCAGCTGCCCCGCCCCTTCACAATCCCACACAGATGAATGCCAACTGAGACTTAACCAGATTAAGCTGTTTCATGGTATTTCCAGTGAATGGGGGACATTTGGCCAGGACACCAGGGAAATTCCCCTGCTCTACATGCAGGGTGCCTTGCTTACTGTGAGCAGTGGGGACCCCTTTGTCTGTGGTACCAAGATGGCAGACAACAGGGTGGTTGGTGGTGGAGTTGTTGGAAATTTGCATAAGAAATCAACTTCTGCTATGGAGGAAAGTTTCATTTCTACTGGGAAAAATGTTAGCAGCCAGAGTGCAGAGGTGGCTGGTTTGCAGGAGAACAGATCTCCACTGCTGCAGGTCCAGCAATGGAGGTATCTTCAGTGGAACCAGATATGTAATGTGAAAATTCTGAGCAGAATCCAGATGTGATGATTTAGATTTGGCTGAACAAAAATTGCAGATGAATCTTACAGAGGAAAAACATTGCTTATCTGAGTTGCTATCTACAGGTGAAAATCACTATGCAGATCAATGCCAGAAATTAGAAGAAGAGAAGAATAAAAGGAAATGCCTTACGTCTAGTCATGAAAGTAATGCAGAGAAAAAAATCACCTACGGAGGTTTTCCACTATGGCCCTACAGCTCTGGACACTGTTCTTGCTCAAGAAACACCGAATGATGTAAACTCTTCAGACTGGTCTCCAGATCTAGTTTTGCACCACACAGGATGGATACAAACAGAATCAGGTAGATGGCTACTAGACCCTGCAATTCTGTTGCCAGGGACTAGTTCTTCTACAAAAATGATGGTCCCACCGATGTCAGAACTCTCAACAGAGAATCAAAATGGATACCCGTGTGATACCCTGGATTGTAGTATACCGGAGCTAATTCTGGAGCCAAAAAACATTGGACAAACACCTTCTTTCCCAGATAACACTACGACAACCGGAGGAAGCTCTACAATTAGAATCTCCCAAATTACGGACTCACAAATGTTACTAGCCAAAGAGGAAGACAACAACCGCCCCAGCAAAATACTGACAGTACCAGTGAACAAAACTTGGGTCAGAAACCTAGCTTTTCTAGCTTATTTCACTCTCCCAGTAAATGCTAAATGCTAAATGCAGACACGCAGTCCAGATTAGATATACTGGGGCTTAGATGAACCCCCAATAGAGGTTTTGTGGGGAACACATTAATAAAACAATCTTTACAATTTTCTCCTCTGAGGTGTTCGCTTTATCCACGCCTCCTGGCGAGACAGTTTTGATATTAGTTTTCACTCCTCTGCATTACTTGATAAGTTTTGACAAATGTATGCTTCTGTAAAAGTACAGATATCTGGTCTCATTTTTATGTTATACCCTTAACTAAATCTATGTAAAAATGGTAACTGTTTTATTCTGTAATGAAGGAATAAATGTTAAAGATATATTATACTGGTTAGAGGGTTCCATGTTAAAATCGCAACCGCAAAATAGCGCCAGAAAAAAACAGCGATTGCAAAACAGCGACTGGCAAGTTAGCGATAGTGCATAATAGCAATTCAAATTTAGCTAAAGTGTCAAAATAGCACCAGGCGGTACTTAGCACTGACTTACCCTGAAGAGAAGGCTGTTGAAACAGTGTAGAATCATCTTTTTCCTCGTATTGTTCCTCGTATATGTTTTCTTTGAAATTACTTCCTGGTACCCAAAATGTATTGTTCCTTATCCCCACCCTAGCCTAATGATCATTGAAACCCACACTTCAGATAACATCCAGCACAGCATAATCATGGAGTTCGCTTTGGTTACCAGTCAGAAAGGTACGCCTAGCACTGTACTGTGGATACACCTACAAAAACATAAGGAAAGGGGAGAAGGTATACTGCTGCTGCAGAATCTCATAAGTTTAGCTGCCTTGCCAAAATGCATACTGCTGGGAACCAGGTGATTGTCAAGTAAAGGAACATACACATGTTCCTGATGCTGGTGATGTGGGAGCACGCAAGGTGATGGCTGATGTAAGAGAAAGAGCAAGATCCAGTGCAGAGTCCACCACGCAGGTACTTGTGCAGTGCACTATGTCTGCACCCGAGGCTGTCACTGGGCATCTCCCTGCTGTGCCACTGATGAAATGGACCATTCAATGGATAAGGCAGACTGAGCATGGTTGTCCAGCCACCCCTGCATCCGCTGAGGTGCTAGACATACCAGAAGAATTCAAAACTACATTGGCAGGACAGCCATTCCTTTTGTTTGACAGTGGAAAGGAAAAGGACAGACTTGTAGTCTTTGCTACACCTGATAATTTAAAAACGTTGCAGGACAGTAGCGACTGGCTACTTGATGGTGCTTTTAAATCATGTCCCTTACTTTTTGAACAGTTGTACACTGTGCATTGCATTAAAGCAGGGCAAGTTCTGACTGCAGTGTACGTGCTGATGTGCAGCAGAA
This sequence comes from Neoceratodus forsteri, assembly GCA_016271365.2. Taxonomy (NCBI): domain Eukaryota; kingdom Metazoa; phylum Chordata; order Ceratodontiformes; family Ceratodontidae; genus Neoceratodus; species Neoceratodus forsteri. The sequence continues at coordinate 12,413,674 of JADMNL010000038.1, read as the reverse complement.
CAACTGCAGCATACAACCGGTTGTTTAGACAGCTGACAGAATTATGCCCCACTTTAAGACCAGAAACAACATTAATGGACTTTTAAAAGTCCTCATGGCATGCATTTTGCTCAGCTTTCCCAGATAGTGATGTTCGGGGCTGCTTCTTTCATTTTGCCCAAGCAATCTGGCACAATATTCAAAAATACCCTGTAGTTCAAAAGAGTTATTGCTCAGACCCTGATTTCTCCATGCACTTGCGTATGTTGCTATCACTGGCATTTGTCCCCACTGTAGATGTTGTTGTTACCTTCAATGCAATGCTTGAGTGGGAGTTCTTTGTAACTATGCAGAGCTACTGAAACCACTGATTGACTACTATGAGTCCACGTGGGTGGAAACACAGGAAAGGTCTGGAAGACGAACTGCAGTATTCCCACCAGAACAATGGAATTGTTATGATTCCACAGTGAGGGGGCTTCCCAGAACTAACAATGCTGTTGAGGGGTGGCACAGAGGATTTAACTGTCGAATTGGCACTAGTCACCCCAGTATATGGAAACTGATCCAGTGCCTCAAAGAAGAACAGTGTCTAACTGAGATGAAAATAGAGCAAACAGTGTCAGGGGTTACAACTGTGTCCCAAAAAAAAAGTACAAGGACATGAATGAGAGGGTATGCCCAACCGTAAATGAATACTCACACAGGAGTAGGTACGAGTATCTTCAAAGACTAGCATACAATTTCCAGTTCCAAGTTTAGAAATACAACGTACAACACTGGATTTCAATAAAGGATTAAGTGCTGAACAGCACTGAATAGCAGCAAAGCAAAAAGTCGCTGTTTTGACATCTTGCTAGGGTTGTCATGGCTGCGATATGGTTGCTAGGCTTTATAAGGTTGCTAGGATTGAGCTGGTTACCATGGTTTGCTGGTTGCTAGTGGAGCAAGTTATGATGCTTTACGCTGCGACGAGTTGCACAAGTTGTCTCCTGAGTCAGGAATAAGGAGGTATGTTAGTCTTTTTAAAAATTTAAATGCTGAAAGGAGGTATTAGGAGGTATCAGTTGCTATAGCATGAGTGAGCACTAAATCTTACTGTTTTTACGCTAATTCGGAAGTAGCGAGCTGTTGTTTGTCGCTCATTCTGCACTCGCAATTTTGGTAGCAAATATGGCAGTGGTAGTCGCTGTACTGGCTAATGAGCGATTATGTCTGGTCGCCATTGTATAGATCGCTATTTTCCATTTGCTTATTTGTCAGTCGCCATTGTATAGTCACTATTTTAATGAGATATCGGTTAGAGCAGCGCTGCAAAGTTCAAGGATTAACCGACCCCATCATAGATGAGGAAGGTTTTTGGATGGGAGGGTGGCAATTTAAAGTTCAACTACAATGCACAGGCACTGGAGTAAATCATATTCCCAGTAGTTTTTTGGGGGGAAGGGATTGGGCATCCTTTACCCTGAATGCCCTGAATGTGTTTTTAGTGGAGATCCCCAGATATGTCAGCAGTAGTTGTGATAAAATCAGATGCAGCATGTGTGGATGTTGATCATGCTGGAGCCCACTGTACCTTCACACCGAAATGTAGTCTGTGTGACACAGAAGGCAACACGTTCACTAGCTGTCCACGGGCCTCACAGAATACACCTGATGCAGACTTTGCAGAACACACCTTGTACATTAATTCTACCATCCATAGAAATTGTCATGACAACGTAAACCCTTGCCACCACCCCGAGCTACTGCAACTATGTATCAACCCATACAAGTCACTATGTTAGAAACTGTTTCAAAGGCCAATACCTCCCAGCAAATCAAGTTACATCTGAAACCTCTTTAACAGTGTCTCAAGACCCCTCTACTCCCCCTACTGCAGAGGCGTCTATCCTAACTTCCCAGCCCATGCCTCAAACTAAATAAAGTAATTTCAAAGATGATCTGGATATGCCCCTCACAATTTGAATGCCTTTCAACTCGTTACCCATGGGAAAGGGAAACAGACCCACCCCACCAGTGATACGCCCCCCTTCAAGATCAGTATGAGGCCTTGCGGTGGGGTGATACAGAAATGGGAAATCTTTCAGATACTTCCTCCATTTTAGATGTATCCTCAGAAAATGAAACCCCCGCTAAAGTAACATCTAAAGGAAAGAAAAAGTGCTGGAGCACCAGATCAAAAGCAAAGATAGTTTCATATCAACCCCTTAAAGAAAAAGAAAGGAAGGTGAAATCTATTCACAATAAACTATGTCTGAATTTTCTGGTGCTTCCTCAACACTAATAGTCTGAAAAATGAAAAGCGCTGGAAAATAATTTTTGCAATGTTTGACTCTGGCCAATATGATGTTATTTTCTTTCAAGACACCAGAATATACCAATACTCCAAATACCTTAGGGCATTTGCAGATTGGAAGTAGGGACCTAGCTACTGGTCACTGGGGTTAGAATCATGTAGTGGTTGTGGTGTAGGCATTGCCTTTTTTGACCATACAATTAAGTTAGTAGAATTACACCAAGGCAGAACCCTTCTCCTAGATATTGTAATTAAAAACAATTTATTTTGTCTTATTACTTGTTACACCCTCTGAAAAATCAGATCATATATCTATTTGGAAAGAAATTCAACTGTATCTTTTTTCACTGCCAAAGCAATAATCCTCACCGACTATAACTGTGGGCAGTTACGGTCTGACAGGAGGTAAACGGAGCTACAGGTACTGTAGCAGTGTGGAGGGTGGATATTGCAGCTGTCACAGAAACATGGGCAACTGAGCATCAGGACTGGGATCTGGCAATCCCAGGGTACAAATTATACAGGAAGGATCATGAGGAGGGGGGGTGGCAGTCTATGTGAGGGATGGGATCAAATGCACAAGGGACAAGGGAGAAGAAAGGAGAACAGAGGCAATCTGGCTGCAGCGCCTAGACTCAAGGGGTAGGAAACTAAGGTTTGGGGTGGTATACAGGCCTCCATCCCAGTTTGAGGAGCTTGACAGGGAGCTATTGGGACAAATCAAAAAGGTATGTAGAAAAGGAAAGGTGGTCATCGTGGGGGATTTCAACTTGCCGGGGATTGACTGAAGCATTCTGGTCACCTCCAGTGCTAGGGAGCAAGTGCTCCTGGATGCGATCCAGAAGGGTCTCTTGACACAGTTGGTTACTGTACCTACTAGGTTAAAGAACATTTTAGATCTGGTATTGTCGAATGGGGAGGCAGTGAGGGAAATAAAGGTAGAGGACCCACTATCCGACAGTGATCACCAAATGGTAGGGTTTAATATCATGATGTGGGGAGCCAGGTGTGAGATGGACGGGAGCTGAAATGGATATTATTAAATGGGGGTTACAGAGGCAACAGAAGCCTGCACCAAGGCACAGAGTAAGAGAAGCAGTGCAAGAAAACCATGCTGGTTGAACAGCAAGATTGTGGAGGTGGTAAGGGCAAAACGAGTGGTTTACCAGAGGTTTAGGAGGGCAGGGAAGGAAGTGGACAGGGAGGAATATGCAAGATGGTTCAGGGAGGTGATCAGAAAAGTGAGAGAAGCCAAGGCCCAAAGGGAGCTGAGATTAGCACAGGGAATTAATGGAGGGGGGGAGAAAGACTTCTTCAGATACAGTACATCAGGGAGAAAAGAAAGTGGAAGGAGACAATAGTGAGGATAGGATGGAAAAGGGGGAGGAGCAGGCAGAATCACTGAATGAATACTTTTGTTCCATGTTCACAGAAGAAAAGGGGGGACCACTATCAGCATGGGCTGGGAGGGTGGGGACAGAAGGAGAGGAGGCAACAGATGGAAGAATTGAGGCAAGTAGAGTCCTAGAGGGACTTAGGGCACTGAAGGTAGACAAGGCACCAGGGCCGGTTGGTATCCACCCCAGGGTGCTGAGGGAGATGGTGGAGGTGTTGGCAGAGCCACTGGCAGATCTGTACAGCACCTCACTGGAGTCAGGATGTGTGCCACTGGACTGGAGGATGAGACATGTACTGCCATTACACAAGAGCGGGCCAAGGATGAACTGGGTAATTATCATCCGTAAGTCTCACATCCATAGTGTGCAAACTCATGGAAATGATACTAAAGGAAAGACTGTTGTTGTACCTGGAGGACAATGGCCTCCCAGATGTCTGGCAGCATGGGTTTGTTTCAGGGAAGTCTTGTCAAACCAACCTGATACAGTATTATGACTGGGTGACAGGTGAACTGGATAAGGGTCATGCAGTGGATGTTCTTTACTTGGACTTCAGCAAGGCCTTTGATTCAGTATCTCATGGGCGGCTTGAGGGGAAACTAACTGGTATAGAAGTAGGGGCAAAAATTATGAACTGGATTACAAGCTGGCTGAGTGGGAGGCTGCAACGGGTGGTGGTGAGAGAGGAGCTCTCAACTCCAAGGCCGGTGATGAATGGGGTGCCACAGGGCTCTGTGTTGGGGCCAGTATTGTTTGGGCTCTTCTGAGTACTATAAAACCTTACTCACCGACACATGGGGCTCAGTTCACAAGTTTTGGGACTCACTCAAAACGCTAAGTGGCAAAGCCTCCACTGCCCCGCCTACCCATATCAGAGCCAACGGATCTATCACCTCAGATCCAGCCCTTATCACAGAAACATAAAATGACGCCTTCTCTGACCTCACTGGTGTTCTCCCCCCAAACTTTTTCTCCCCACCCACCCTACACCACACTGCCCCCTCCCCAACCCCCTTTTCCACTTTAAAGCAGTTTCCTAGCATGAAGCGGCCCCTCTCCTACTCAAAGCCCTCAGTAAATCTCGTTTCAGCAGTGACACACTGGAACTGAAACTGCTTAGACTCACATTCAATGAGGTTCTCCTTCCCCTTACCATGCTTTTGAACCACTCCCTTTCTCTGGGCCAGTTCCCCACCAAATAGAAATCTGCCCTCATCACTCCTATCATTAAAAGTAGTGACCGCACCCTGCCTGGGAACTACCGCCCAATATCAATCCTGCTTCCCCTCACTAAAACTGTGGAGAAAATCGTGGCCACCCAACTAACAGACTACCTCACTAAATATAGAATCCTGAGTCCTGAACAACATGGCTTCTGCCAGAACCATAGCACTACCACTGCCCTCTTGGAATTTATTAACAACCTCCATACATCCCTGGACACCAGCTACACTGCTGGTGCTGTCTTTATAGACCTCTCAAAGGCATTTGATACTGTGCACCACTCGCTTCTCCTGGACTCCCTCACTCAGATAGGCCTCCTATGAGACCATTGACTGGTTTGCCAGCTATCTGTCTGAGATAACCCAGACAGTCTGGATTGCCCACTCCTGTCATCCCCCACCAAGTCAGGTCTGGTCCCTCAATGCTCTATTCTTGGCCCACTTCTCTCTCCTGTTCCTCAACATCCTGCCCAATGCCTGCTCAGGAAAAATTCTATTGCATGCAGACGATGCTGTCCTCTACAACTCACACACTGGTCCCGCAGCCCTCCACTCAGCACTCCAGAAATCCTTCTCTGAAGCTGAATCCTGGTTCATTCAGCATAGGTTAGTACTAAATTACAAAAAACCTAAATCCATGATGTTTGCACACCCCCAAAATAAGAACCTAGGACAACCCTTGATCATTCTGAACTCATTGAAAGACCCCCTTGAGCAGGTTACCACTTTCAAATACCTTGGCATCACCTTAGACACTGGTCTCACTTTCCACAACCATATCCAGATGCTCAGCACCGCCGTCAATACACGTATTGGTCTCCTTCACCGACTCAAAGGTGTTATCTGATATTTATCAATAAACAATAAACAATATCAGACAGTGGACATCATGGGGTGATGAGCAAGCTAAGTCTGTTTGCTGACGACACCAAAATCGGAGCAGTGGTGGATGGAGAGGAGGGGTGGAAGCAGCTACAGGGGGACCTAAGCAAGCTAGAGGAGTGGTCAGAGAGGTGGCAGCTGGGGTTCAACGCAAAGAAGTGTAAGGTTATGCACTTTGGGGTGAAGAACCCAAGGAGAGAATACTGGCTGGGTGGGGTTAAGCTGAGGATCACTGAGGAGGAGAAAGACCTGGGATAATGATAACGGGGCCATGAACAACACTGCCCAGTGCAGGAGAGTGGCTGCAAAAGTGAACAAAATGCTGGGGTGCTATAGCGAGGGGGGTTTTCGTCCAGGCAAAGTGAGGTGATCTTGCCCCTCTACAGATCACTGCTAAGGCCGCACTTAGAGTATTGTGCGCAGTTTTGGAGGCTATACCTAAAGCATGATATCAGGCTGCTGGAGGGGGTGCAGAGGAGGGCAACAAAGATGCTATGTGGAATGGAGAGAAAGACTATGACAGCAGGCTGGGAGACCTCAATATGTACACCCTGGAGGACAGAAGGGACAGGGGAGATATGATAGAGACATTCAAGTATCTGAGGGGAATCAATAAGGATGGGGCAGATGGGATCTTTACATTAAGGAGGGGGAGGGTCACCAGGGGGCACGGGCTAAGAATGGAGGGAGGAAGATTTAGGAAGGAAATGAGAAGACACTATTTCACAGACAGCGTGGTAGCAAAATGGAACGCCCTACCAGAATGGGTGGTATCATGTAAATCTGTGAACAGTTTCATAAAGGAATGGGACAGGAACAGAGAGAGTGAGGGTGGGGGTGGCAGGGATGACAAATGGGAGGGGGTTGGGGCAGCTGCAAACTAGGGTGTTGCTGCACACTCGAGCAGACTTAGATAGACTGGGTGTCTGTTTCTGCTGGCACATTCGTATGGTCGTATGTTCATAAAACTGAAAAACACTGTTGTGATGCGACGGCTTTAAAAGGTATTATTTCCCAAGCAGATCTAAAAGATGCCCAAGGGTCTTTTTTTCCACGCCCACCTCGTACCTTTTATAAGGGAATGCTTTCATCCTGAATTGATTTTTTTTATATCAACCACGATTTCAGTTCAAGCCTCCATAACCCAATCATGTGCCACATCAGATCACTGTCTTATTAGTATTAAGTTAGGTGATGTTTCAGAAGCAGCTTATGGGAAAGGGTTGTGGAGACTGAATACTGCCCTCCTACAGCACCCCCCATGACCTGCTAACAGAACTTCTAACGGTTAGAAAATCTTTTTTTCCCCCTTTACTATAATATAGAGTCATGGTGGTTAGACTCACAACAGGACCTTATAAATTATTTCAGAAATATCTCTAGGAAATAACACTATAATAAACAGTATATTTACATCCATATTTTAGCCGTTTACAGTTTCTTCAAGAAAAAATACAATCTGTTAACACCGCCAGTCAACAAATTGATCAGATTAAAAAAGAAATGCAAAAGCTGCAGTTCAATAGGTTCCAATCTCTAGAAGTGGAACAAAAAATTTGGTACACAGGGGAAATCATTTATAACAAACCCCTATAAAAACTGTATGTTCAGAAGACAAAATACACATATTACACAATTAACATCTACAACTGGTAATAATGTTTCTTCTAAATTAGGACGTTTAAATATCATCGACCAATATATCCAGTCTAAATTTGGCACAAAATGTTTACCTCAGCCAAAACACTAGACTGGCTCACTTCTTTATCCCTTCCTAAAATTTCTTCCCATAAGGCATTATTAATACAGCCCATTTCTAAATTAGAATTAGAATTAGAAAATGCTATTTTATCCCTTGAAAATAATACTGCCCCAGGTGCAGATGGGTTGCCCCCAGAATTTTACAAATGGTTATGGCCCCATTTTTCCACTGAATTAATACAAGTCTTTTAATCGAATCCAACATAACCTTGATATTCCACGTAAACGAAATACTGGTATATTATTCTTTCTGTTTAAAAAGGGAGATATGACTCTCCTAGCAAACTGGAGACCCATAACCCTTTTGAATGCAGACCTGAAGATTTTAGCAAAAATTCTTAATTCAAGATTAAACACTGCACTGAGTGAAGTTATTCACCCTTCCCAAACAAGCACAATCCCAGGACGAAAGATTGTTGACAACCTTCTTCTCCTTAGAGAAATAACTCCTTATAGCCAAACTTCTCAGACCCCCACATATAGTTTTAGTCTCGATCAGGCTCAAGCCTTTGACAAGGTGTCTCATGATTTTGTATGACTGTACCTTAAAGTTTATGGGATACCTACAAAATGCATCTCTTGGGTACAAAAATACTATAGAACAGCTCAGTAACCCCCTTGTTGCGTGGTTGGTTAGGAAAAAATAAAGAAGTTCTATGAGGAGTAAGACAAGGGTGCCCTTTAAGCCATGTATTACATATATTAACCCTGGACCCAGTAATAAGAACTTTGGTATCCTCGAATAACATGGGATTTCTACCCCAATGATTCCTCCTACAAAAGTGTGCATGTATGCCGATGATTTAGTAGTTACTGCCTCCAGCCAATCAGACTGTAAGCTTGTTATATTGCGTGCCTTCTCTAAACTAACAGGAGCAGAAATAAGTTCTACTAAAAGGTTTTGCTTAATTATAGGAGTAATTCATAGGTTTATACGGGCCGAGGGTAGATAAGTCTACCCTATTAGGCTCGCCATCTTTTACTATAGTTTAAAAAAGGAATTTACTATCTCCAAAATACAAATCAACCCCATTTTTAAACTCATTCATTGTGGGACTATTAACAATTTTGGTCGGTAAGTTGTTCCATACTCCAACTATTTTTAGACTAAACCAATTTATTTAATTACAGATGAAGAGTTCATAGCAGGAGAAATCCCCATTGCTAAAACTCCACAGAAGATTTAAGGTGTGTTTTTTTGGTTCCGAAAATATGGCCGAGTTTAACTGGAATCTAAAAACGGAACAAGTAAACCCTCAGATTTTATTATGGAGTAAATGGAAAATGAGTAAACTCAAATGTATCTTTATGGTAAACACTTATCTTACCCCATATATACAGTGGCGTGAAAAAGTATTTGCCCCCTTCCTGATTTTCTCTATTATTGCACATTTGTCACACTGGATGTTTTCAGGTCTTTAGAGAAAATGTAATATTAGATAAAGGGAACCTGAGTGAACAAATAACACTTGTTTTTTTTTTAATTTCACTTATTTAATGAAAAAAAGTTAACCAACACCAACTGGCACTGTGTGAAAAAGTAATTGCCCCTTACACTTAATAACTGGTTATGCCACATTTAGCTGCAATGACTGCAACCAAACACTTCCTATAATTCAATATCAGTCTTTCACATCGCTGTGGAGGAATTTTAACCACTTTTCCTCGCAGAACTGCTTTAATTCAGTAACATTTGGTAGGTTTTCGAGCATGAACTGCTCGCTTCAGGTCCTGCCACAGCATCTCTATTAGGTTTCAGTCTGGACTTTGACTAGACCACTCCAAAACTTTAATTTTACTTCTTTAGCCATTCTGATGTGGACTTGCTTTTGTGTTTTGGATCATTGTCTTGCTGCATGACCCAACTACGCTTCAGCTTCAGCTGACGGAAGGATGACTGGACATTCTCTTAAGAATTTTCTGGTACAGAGCAGAATTCATGGTTCCTTTAATTATGGCAAGTCATCCAGGTCCTTAGGCAGCAAAGCATCCCCATACCATCACACTACCACCACCATGTTTGACTGTTGGTATGGTGTTCTTACTGTGGAATGCTGTGTTTGCTTTACGCGAGACATTATGGGATCCATGTTGTCCAAAAAGTTCCACTTTGGACTCATCTGTCCATAGAACATTTTCCCAAAAGGCTTGTGGATCATCCAGGTGCTTCTTGGCAAATGAGAGACGAGCATTTATGTTCTTCTTGGTTAGCAGTGGTTTCCTTGCTACTCTCTACATGAAGCCCATTTTTTGCCCAGTCTCTTTCTGATTGTGGAGTCATGAACACTGACCTTAGCTGAGGCAAGAGTAGCCTGCAGTTCTTTGGATGTTGTTTTAGGATCCTTTGAGACTTCTTGGATGATTTTACACTCTGCCCTTTGAGTAATTTTGGCAGGCCGCCCACTCCTGGGAAGGTTCACTACTGTTCCAAGTGTTCTCCATTTGGAGATTATGGCTCTCACTGTGGTTCAATGGTGACCCAGAGCCTTAGAAATATCTTTGTAACCCTTTCCAGACTGACAGAGGGCAACAAATTTTTTTCTGATCTTTTCAGGAACTTCCTTTGATCATGGCATAATGTGCTTGTTGAATCTTTGTGCTGGCAATGTGACTCTGATGGTAAGGGCCAAAATAATGTAGGTTTATATTGAGCAGGGCTGGCTGTAATCAAGCCTGGCTGTGTTCAATCAGCTGACTCTAATTATCCCTTTAATTGGGTTGATTTAACTAGGGGCAATTACTTTTTCACACAGTGCCAGTTGGTGTTGGTTAACTTTTTCATTAAATAAATGAAATAAGTAAAAAAAAAAAGTGTTATTTGTTCACTCAGGTTCCCTTTATCTAATATTATATTTTGTCTAAAGACCTGAAAACATCCAGTGTGACAAATATGCAATAATAGAGAAAATCAGGAAGGGGGCAAATACTTTTTCACGCCACTGTATATATCAGCCATATTTTCCCTATACCAAAGCAATTAGAAAGCAAACTCTTAGGGACAGATATTCAAAGGTTAGCACGTGGTGCAAATCCTTTGTGCGGGAATAGCACCAAATTTGCGCCTAACTGCTATACTGAAAAGGACATATAGTGCCAACGCCTACGCTAAATTATAATGTATGCAAGGGAGGGGCCCTGAATGCTGGCACACTGGCATATTTCAAAGTACAGTGCCATGCTACAGGCATTAGCATGACCTGTAGTGCGGTGCTAAATACCACTGGCAAAAAACTGGCAGTAATGATGTGGTGTCAACCCCCTCGTCATGATCCCTGACACCGGTGGCACCGAATAACTCAGAAAGCTATGGTGGTTTACATAGACTTTGACGGCAGATAAGGACCACTTGGCCCACCCAGTCTGCTTATTTCCCTACCTACTGGATAAGCTGCAGATTCTAGTTAACCAACAGCCTATTTCCTGCAACCCCCCACTGTAATTGTCTTATGTCTGTCCCATGCATGTTTGAATTCCTCCACTGTTTTAGGCCCCACAACCTCTCCAGGAAGGCGGTTCCATGCATCCACCACTCTCTCCATGAAAAAGAATTTCCTCACATTACCCCTGAGCCGTCCCCCCTCTAACTTTAAATTGTGCCCCCTTGTCCTTACACATCTCTTTTTCTGAAAGATGCTACCCTCCTGGACTTTGTTGATTCCCTTGAGGTACTTAAAAGTTTCTATCATGTCCCCCTGTCCCTCCTTTCATCAAGGGTATACATATTAAGCTCTCTCAGTCTCTCTTCATATGGTTTCTGATGTAGACCCTGCACCATTTTAGTTGCCCTCCTCCTGGACTGCTTCCATCCTGTCTATGTCCTTGCTAGATGAGGGTCTCAAAACTGCACGCAGTACTCCATATGGGGTCTCACCAACTGTCTGTATAGAGGGATAACCACTTCCTTTTTCTACTTGTGATGCCCTCCCTATACATCCCAGTATCCCCTGGCTTTCCCTACTGACTTCTCACATTGCATACCCACCTTTAGGTCATCTGATATGACTACACCCAGATCCCTTCCATTATTGTTGTTGTTAGTACTCTCCTGCTATTGTGTACTCTTCTCCTGGATTTTTATTTCCCAGGTGCATTACTTTGCACTTTTTGCATTGAATCTAAGTTGCCATATGTCTGACCATTCCTCCAACCTTGTCAAGTACCTTCTCATCCTTTCTACCCCCCTTGTGTATCAACTCTGTTACAGATCTTTGTGTCATCTGCAAAGAGGCATACCTTTCCTTCCAGACCCTCTGCAATGTCACCTATAAAGACGTTAAAGAGGACTGGACCCAGTACTGAGCCCTGAGGTACTCCACTAGTAACCCCCCTTTCTTCAGAATGTGTTCCATTCACTATTACCTTCTGTGTCCTGTTGTGCAGCCAGTTTTCTATCCAGGCTACCACCCTGGGACCCACTCCTGGCTGGCTAACTTGATTATTAATCTTTTGTGTGGGACTGTGTCAAATGCCTTGCTAAAGTCTAGGTAGGCCATATCCACAGCCCCTCTCTGGTCTATTACTTTGGTCACCCAGTCAAAGAAATCAATTAGATTTGTCTGACATGACCTTCCTGCTGTGAATCTATGCTGCTTTGGGTCCAGTGCCCCGCTGGCCTCTAGGTACTCAACAATCTTTCTTTCAGAAGTGATTCCATCATTTTCCCCACCACTGAGGTCAAACTAATAGGTCTGTAGTTTCCTGCTTCTGCCTTGCTCCCACTGTTGTGAAGGGGAATCACATCTGCCCTCTTCCAGTCCCCAGGTACCACCCCATCTTCCCATGATTTGTTAAAAAGTGTGGTTAGTGGTGTCACTAGGTCCTCCCTAAGCTCTTTTAGGATTCTAGAGTTAATCCCGTCAGGCCCCATTGCTTTGTCCACCTTGAGTTTTAGACGTTCTTTCAGTACTCTTTCTTCTTTAAATGGACTGGTATCAACCCCACTATCTAGAGTGCTTCTACTGTTTGGTTTAGGTAACTCCTCCTCTTCTTCTTTTGTGAATACTGAGCAAAAATATTCATTCATTATCTCTGCCTTTTCACTGTTTCCCTCTGCCCACCTCCCCTCTCCTTTATTAATCTTCCCTATCCCTCCCTTAACCTTTCTATGTTCCCTAATGTACCTATAAAAGGTTTTATCCCCCTTCTTAACTGAGTTAGCTATCCTTTCCTCAGTTTGGGCCTTTGCTTTCTGACTGCCTTCCCACTTCTTTCTGCTTTAATTGATACAGTTCCTGTCGTGTTCCGCCTGTGATTTCTTATACTTTTGAATGCAGCCTTTTCTCCTTAACCTTCCTGACACTTCTTTTGAGAGCCATAGTGGTTTTTATTCCGCTTTGTTTTCTTTATTTGTTTCACACAAAGGCTTGTTGCCTCCATGATGGCAGTTTTGATTTTTCTCCATTGTTCTTCCACCCCTCCTTTTTGGCCATTTGCTATTGCATTCCTCAGGTATTCACCCATTATGCCAAAGTCAGCCCTTCTAAAGTCCAGTATCCTTGTATTTGTATGGCTTGTCTCCATGGTTGTGTTTATTGTGAAGCACACTGTGCAGTGGTCGCTTGTTCCCAGGTGTCTACTGACTTCTAAGTTTGTGATCCTCTCTCCATTTGAGAGTACCAGGTCTAATATTGCTCCCTCCCAAGTGGGTTCCACCACTAGCTGTCTAAGACATGCTCCCTGTAGGGCATCGAGAATGACCCTGCTCTTGGATGTGGCTGCTGTCCATGTTGCCCAGTTAACATCTAGCATATTCAGGTCCCCCATCAACAGTATCTCCCCTTTTTCAGCCATTTTGAGAGTGCCCTCATCATTTTCTTGTCCATTTCTCCCTTGAGACGGGGGTCTGTATACAACCCTGTGCAGACTGTGATGCCATTCCCTGTCTCCAATGTGACCCAGAGTTCCTCTTGTCCTCTCCCTTTACTTTTTAGTTCTGTTACTTTGATCCCTTCCCTTATGTAGAGAGCTACTCCACCTCCTCTTTTATCCTCCCTGTCCCTTCTGTAGATTGTGTACCCTGGTATATTGACATCCCAGTCATGATTCTCCATGTACCATGTTTCTGTGACTGCCACAATATCCAAGTGTTCCACTTCCATCAGGGCTACTAGCTCTGGAAGCTTGTTTCCCAGACTACGGGCATTGGTACTCATTGCCCTCCTACCCCACCCCCAGCATGTATCCTGACTCCCATTTAAAATAAAAATAGACCAATTTCCCTGGTAGTCTAGTGGTCCCCCCACCCCAATCACATATCCTGACCCCTGTCTGAAATTAAAAAAAGTCCATTTCTCTGGTAGTCTTGTGGTCCCCCACCCAACATGTATCCTGACCCCATTTGAAATAAAAATAGAACCATTTCCCTGGTAGACTAGTGGTCCCCACCCCAGCACATATCCCACCCCTTTTGAAATAAAAAAGTCTGTTTCCTGGTAGTCTAGTGGTCCCCCACCCCAGCATGTATCAGACCACCGTTTAAAAAAAAAGATCCATTTCCTTGGTAGTCTGGTGGTCCCCCACCTCCCAGTGCATATCTAACCCCATTTCCTATCACAAGACATCATTTCCTGGTCTGGTATTTCACCTGCTTGGTGACACCCGACCATCCAAATTGCTTCCCAGAATGGAGCTGGTTACTGGCTCAGCCCTCTATCTCACCACCACAGCCAGCCGCTGATTAAGGTAGGAAGGAGTGCTCCTTCCTATCTCGGTCGGCAGCCAGACGTGGTGGTGAGAGGAGGGCTAAGACGGTTGCTGGTTCTGGGAAGCAATTTGGATGGTCAGGGTGTCACTGCCAGGTGGGGGTGCCACTAGACTACCAGGGAAATTATTTCTTGTGATAAGAAACAGGAGTCAGGATACATGCTGGGGGTGGGGGGACCACTAGACTGCCAGGAAATTACTATATTTTAAGAGCAAACAGGTCGGGATTCATGCGGGGGACCACTCAGACTACCAGGAAAATTACACTCAGAAATTTAAAGCAAACAGGTCAGGATTCATGCAGGGGGTGGGGGATCACTAGACTACCAGGTAATAACTCACATTTTAAGAGCAAACAGGTCGGGAGTAGTGCAGGGGGTTGGGGAAGTTGTGCAGGGGGGTGGGACCACTAAACTACCAGGGGATTACTATTCATTCTATTGTGCATGGGTCAGGAGCATACCTTTCAACTGTCCCTGATTTTCAGGGACATCCCTGAATCTGCCTCAATGTATTACTCTGTCCCTCCTCACAGTTGTGGTTCTGTGGCTATACAGTGGCAATTGTACGCACAGAATAATGTCAAGCATTACAGTTACAGACTTGTTCTTCTTTAGCAAATGCATTTTGTACTAAGCCCCATATTGTACCAGCTGTCTGGGTGGATATCTCTACTTTTGAAGATGTGTCCCTGACTTTGGTCCTTTGTCCCTGATTTGTTTAAGCCTTGTCCCTGATTCAGAAGGCAAGAGGGTTGTGATGTATGTGCACCAACTGTGCCTGGCAGCACACAGTTCCTGCTGCTTCCAGCCTGTACTTCCATTCTGACCAAAAGGGAGAGCTTTGTGCTCCATGCAGTAGCACCGGCAAACTGCATAGTAATGTATGCTAAGCAGCACTTAATGAGACACAAATGCACCTGTTTGCCCATGGATTACCTAAGTAGGCTCATTTGCATGGGAGCTTTGAATATAGCTCCCATTTGCCCCGGGCTAACCAGTTTGCGCTGTGCAATCAGGTTAGCCTCGAGCAAACCTCACTTCAGCATAGCACAGTTCTGAAGTGTGTGACTTACATTGTTGTTTCCAATACTTTGCAGTAGGTGCAAGACATCTCTGTGCAATCACACACCATGTTCTCCACCTGAAACCCTGGCTTGCTACAGTCTAATGAGCTGCAGTTTCAGTTTGCACTCCCCTGTTGCTATATTCAGTGCTGTCTTATTCCCGGGCTATTTTTGCTCTGCACTCCCAGACCGGTTTGCCTGGCTTCCTTAGACTGCTATATTCAGCAGGTTTAGCACCAGGCTATTCCTATTGAATATGGCTTGCTTTGTGCTCCAGGTTAAGTTTGCCCACCAGGCAGTGCTAATTTAGACCAAGCAAAGTTTTGAATATCTTAGCCCTTTGGGTTGTTTTTTTTTTCCAAGTGATTTGGGGCAGCCGCCTCAACCCTGGCAAATGAGGCACAACTTATCTTCCTGTCTCAAAAGGTGGTCTAGGTATAACCAGCCCCATCAGTTTTAATTTTAGTATCTTCTTTTTACTAATTGTGTTCCTTTATTTAAAAAGCCCTGTAGGGTGGTCATTATGGTTAAACTCTCATTTGCATTAAATATTTTCTCGATGGGATAATGACAGTTCTTCCCAAGCAGTTGAAGATGCATAATTTAGTAATTTATGTCAAACTTAGTATTGATAAACTTAAACAGTGGCAAATCAAGAAATCCTTTCCTCTTACTTGTACAAGGAAGAATTATACCACCGTATTGTCGATACATATTTTTTAGTAGTTCCTTTTGAAGACAGGAACTCACAGGAGAAACTCCGGATTTGCCAAATGCTATCAGAAAACCCTTCCCACTAAATTATGGGACGTAGTTTGGCTAAGAGCTCAAGGTAAGCTGAACATAAAGAATAATCTGAAACATAAAGAAATAGCAGAACATCATTGTCCCAGACCAGGATGTGGTACAACTTTAGAGACAATTCCTCATTTGTATTTTGAATGTCCCTATGATATAGATAGGTGGAAAATAACTAGTGCAACCTGGAGTTGCCTGGCCTTTCAATATTTAAATTATGATACTTTTATATTAGGACTGTTGTCCAGTCACTGGTCCCATTTTAATAGACATAGTTTATATGTCTTATTTGGGTTTATTAAATATTGGATCTGGCAAAGTCGTTGCAAATTTTCCGTGCAACAACAATATGCATTTCCTGATCAATTAATGAGTATATTTTCAGAAGATATTCAAAAATTCAAAGATTACAAACTCTCTCAAACCTCTAGAACTACTTTTCAAACCTTTTGGAATAAGCTTCCTAAAATCTTTGTTTTCTCCTTTAAATTGTCGTTAACCTGTATTTACATATGGGTTGAAGAAGTAATGTATTGGTTATAATTGTATTTCTTTGTATAAAATGTTCCACTTTAAAGGTTTTTAAAGCATGTTTAGTAACGACCATGGGTGGTATGAATATAATACCCTCTTAGGTTTTTTCATTTTTGGATACACTATTACACGAGTTACTTTGTTGTTTTGTATATATAAAAATATTAAAAGGTGTAGGAAGTTGGTTTGAAAATATATGAATATAATACTTTTTTTATAATTTGCATATATTTTTGTGTAAATTAACACTTTTATATTTATTTGGATTTCTCTTACCATATGATTTGCATACTGTTTTGGGTGACTTAACACTGTCTATAATTATTTGTTTTTGATGTTATTATAATACAAATTTCCCTACTTTTTAGTGTGTGTGTGGGGGGGGGTCTTTTTACTATTATGATTTAATTGTGGGTTCTTCATTTTATTTGAAAGTAAACTAGAAAATGTATGAATGTTATAATTGATTTCTCTTAGGAGTTGCATATTATTTTCATGTAGTTAACACTGTTTTGTATTTTTTTGATTGTTTAAGCTGTAATAAAAAAAATGATCCTACTCTTTTGGTGGGGGGGAGGGTTAGTTTCATGATTTAATTTTGGGTTCTACAATTTAGTTGAAAGAAAAGCTGACTGTGTATGAATGTAATACATATTTGAGTTCCCTTGTCTTATAATTTGTATATAATGTTGTGTGAAGTCAACACTGTTTTGTTATTATTTGTTGTTGAAAGTTATAATAAAATTCCCAACTTTTTCAAAAGTGCCATGGGATCTTTATCATCCACCTGAACTACCACCAATCCAGGAAGATAGGACCTCGGTTTAACACCTCCTCTGAAAGACAGCACCTCTGAAGTGCAGCATTCCCCCTCCCTATGCTGCACTACAGTGCCAGTATTGGGATATTAACCCAAGTGCTAGATGTGGGAACTGAACCCACAGCCCTCAGATCTCCAGCCTCAGAGGTGAGTGTGCTACCTACTGAGCCACTGACACTCTATGTTCTGCTTCTGTTCTGTTTTGTACTGTTCTCTCCTTCATTACATGTTCCTGCACCCCTGTTCTCTCCATCCTGACATATTCCTGTACTCCTATTCTCTCCATACTCACATATTCCTGCACCCCTGTTCTCTTCATACTTACATAATCCAGTACCCCGTTCTCTCCATACTTTCATGGTTGCCTCCATACTAACATATTCAGTTATATAGGCTGTTGGTTAACTAGGACCTGTAGCTTATCCAACAGGTAGGGAAATGAACAGACTGGGTGGGCCAAGTGGTTCTTATCTGATGTCAAAGTCTATGTTTCTAAGTTCCTGCACTCTTTGTTCTATCCATACTTACATATCCCTGCACCCCCCTGTTCTCTCCACACTTACATGAACCAGACCTGAGCCCCCTGACTGGGCATGCTCCCCCTGTCATGTGGCTTTCTCTTCCAATGCCACCTGTCTCACCCTTTGCTAGCTGCAAGGAATCTCAGACCTGATCCCCCTGACCGGGTGCACTCCCCCTTCAGTGCAGCTTTCACTACCGCTGCCACTTGCCTCACCTTCTGCTAGCTGCGAGGAATCTCAGACCTATGCTCCCTGATTAGACGTGCTCCCCCTGCTGTGCAGCTCTCACTACCACTGCCTGCATTACCCTCTGTTAGCTGTAAGGAATCTCAGATCCGAGCCCTCTAACTGAGTGCACTCCCCTACAGTGCATCTTCACTACCACCGCTGGCCTCACTCTCTGTTAGCTGTGTGGAATCTCTGACCACAGCCCCTGACCGGGCATGCTCCCCCTGTGGTGCAGCTTTCACTACCACCATCACTTGCCTCACCCTCTACTAGCTGAAAGGAATCTCAGATACAGTCCCTCCTAGGAGCACTGGAGGCTTTCAGTTTTGGTGCTCACTAGCTAATGCTTGGTGAATGTCTGCTTTTGTGGTGAACTCCTCCTGATTGGCTGCTAAGCATTCCTAAAGAACTTTGTTATTAGCTATATTCCCTGCCTGTTCTTAAGCTTTTCGGATGTTCTTTTTTTTTTTAATCCAAATTTTACTACTGTATTTAAACTAGCAGTTTGTTGACCAACCTAGTAAGAAATGTACCCCAGCTGTATTGAACTGTGAATATCAATGTAGCTGCAGAGCCTCTGCAATTTTCTGTGTATTATTTTACTTTATACACTGAAGCACTCTGCAGCTGTGATTTACTGTAGTGTGCTCTTATTTTAGCTGTTTCCTGCCTAGATAAAATTTAATTCCCTCCCTTTCATCTGCTGCTTCCCTTTCTCTAACCCACCCTAGGAGCTCGTCGATGACCTTCCCTGCCCATAATAAAGCTAATCCTTCCCCTGATGCCTCAGGCCCCCTGCCGCTTTACTGTTTGTGTCTCTGACTACTCCCAGCCCCCCCAATGTTTACCCTAGCTAATTTAACCTTCTGCTCTTTTCTGCTCCCACAGACCTGAGCCCCCTGACCAGGTGTGCTCCCCCTGTGGTGCAGCTTTCACCACCACCGCTGTTGCCTACCTCACCCTCCATTAGCTGCAAGGACTCACAGGTACAGTCCCCTCCTATGAGCACCGGAGGCTTTAAATGTTCTGGTGCTCACTAGCTACAGCTTGGCGATTGGCCACTTTTGTGGTGAACACCTCCTGATTGGCTCCTAGAGCATGCCTAAAGGACTTTGCTGTTAGCTATATTCCCAGCCTGCTTTTAAGCTTTTCGGCTGTCTTTTCTACTCCAAAGGTTACTGCTGTATTTAAACTGTTTGTATTCTGAGCAATCTAGTAAGAAATTTAATTCAACTGTATTGAACTGTGAACATCAGTGTTGCTGCAGAGCCTCTGATTTTTTCTGTGCTGTTTTACTTTATACATTGATGCCCTCTGCAGCTGTGATTTACTGTAGTGTGCCTGTATTTTAGCTGTTTTCTGCCTAGATATAATTTCATTTGCTCTTCCTTCCCTCTCATCTGCTGCTTTCTCCTTCTTTAATACATCCTTGGAGCTGGGTGCTGACCCGTCCTGCCACCAACTTGTGTCTCCACCTGTTCTGCTAACCCTGCCCCCAATTAAATGAATCCTTCCCTGATGCCTTGAGCCCTGCCACTTTATTGTGTGTATCTCTTTGTCTCTGACTACTTCCTGCCCCCAATGTTACCCTAGCTAATTTAACCTTCTGCTCTTTCTCCCACAGACCTGAGACCTCTGTCCAGGCATGCTCCCCCTATGGCTTTCACTACACTGGTTGTCCACCTCACCTCCGCTAGCTGCAAGGACTCACAGGTATGGTCCCTCTTAAGAGCATTGGAGGCTTTAAATGATTTGTTGCTTACTAGCTACTGCTTGTGTACTGGCCATTTTCATGGTGAACTCCTCTGGATTGGCTCCTAGAGCATGCCTAAAGGACTTTGCTGTTGGCTATATTCCCAACATGGTTTTAAGCTTTTCAGCCATCTTTTCTAACTCCAAATTTTCACCCTCCCCCATCACTCTTTAAATCCACTAGATGTACTTTGGGTTGCACTCAGCAGTGCAGCTTGTCCAATTGAAACTCAGCAGTATCCTCCACCAAAAGTCAAATTACAATTACTCTGCCTGTACCACCTCATATAGTGGCTGCTGCCAATTGATTTAGTAGCTCTGTCAGTTGATTAATACTAGTGGCTGTACTCACCTTTATTTTACTGCTGCTTCTTTTCCTTCAACCCCTCTTTTCAACACTTTACCTCCTCCCTGCTGCATTAAACTCCCAATACGTCTTTAGCCTCTCTGCTATATTCACTGCTTGTTATGTCTCTGTCCTCTCACAGACTGATTATTGTTCTCCTCCTTGCACTCTGCCTCCCCCCCATTCACTCTCACTCTGGTTCCCTCTCCCAAACTGCCTCCCCCCACCAGCCTCATTATGCTTCACCCCCAGAGTCCGCAGTACAACCTTGCTGGGATTCACTCTCTCATCCATGTTACATGGATGCACTACCCTTCTGTCCTAGTGCATCTCTGTTACCCATAATAACCTACTTATTTATTTAGTGAATTTTGTTGACCCAGTAAACCCACTGGGCCTAAGTCCCTTTTCAGGGCGACCGAGAGGGGATACAGATGAAAGCAACTGAAAATGAACCAGATTAAATTGTTGGTGGTATTTTTAGTGAATTTCACCCCAATTCACTTATTAAAATTTCAACCTCACCCCCAATTATATGTCTAACTAGATCTCTGCCCGGTATAAGAATTGAAAATTCACTTCTTGATCATCGCACTCCTACTGTTATCTTCTGGTGACATCAACTCAACCAGGGCCATGCCCTCTGGGCAGCCCAATAACAGCATTTGTAACTGCTGGCCCATCCAATAACAACCCCCTTGCCCTCCCCTGTGGTTTAAAAGTTTTATACCTAAACATACATAGTCTGCTCCCAAAGTTAGGCTTACTCTAGCCACTAGTTGCTTCCCTTGCCCCAGATATTATCATCCTTACTGAAACTTGACTTACAAATGACTGCTTAAAAATATCGGACACCTCTCTCTCCATCCCTGGTTACACATTTCATGGCAAGATTGAACTGTTAGGGTTGGAGGGGTGGCAATGTATGTCTTTTCAACCATTCAGTTGACCTCCATCCTTTCCACATCAGTCCATTAAGTCTACAAGGCACTAATAACTAAACTATCTCTCCCATTCTCCATTTCCATATATGTTGCTGGTACCTACTGTTGCCCAGGTCTCCACTCCTCTATTATCACTGATCTAATCAGTACCATAGTCTCCCACACCCCTTCAGGTGAAAAAATATATACAGTATATACAGATATATGTATATAAATATATTATGGTCGTACGATAGTGCTGCCATAGTTAGGGTTGAGTACCCCTTTTAAGGTTAAATGATGAAACTTTGCACCTTAATAACTTTGCCACTGTTCAATGGATTTGCCTGAAATTTGGCAGGCACAGGATGGAACCATAGATCTTGGGATCTGACAACTTTTATACTGGTCAGTTATACAGCTGCAGAGTTATTAAGCAACATTCTTGCATGCAATTATGTTTTTTTGCGCATTCTTTGCTTGTGCCTACAGGTCGCACAGTTTATGCAACTGGTACAAAAACTTCAGGGAACATGTGGCCAGGGTCTCTGATGTGCCTTTTAAATATTTTGTGAAAAAATATTAAACGGTTCAAAAGTTATTCAAAAAAACAAGTTCCCATTATAAGTCAATGGGAAAAGTTAACAAAAAGTTTGACACTTTGGCAAATGCACTTTTTAGTGTCGCAAATGGCCCTAGTAGTGTCACAAATCTGCCATTTTGTTTTCAGTTACTGATCACAGAAATGCCTGGCATTTAAAATTGGGACCAACTAGGGACATCATTATTTTTGTGTTTACCTATTCAAGCCCTGAGGATGCTAGTCATGTCTTTATTTTGGGGTTAAACACCCCAGACATATGTTTTTCAAATTTCTGGGAAAAGTAGTGTCGCACTTGCAACACTTTGGCAAATTTTTGCGAAAGATGTTGCAAATCACAACACTACTTTTCTAAGCTATGGCCAAAATGACAGGAATTCTTTGCCACCCTGCTGCAAAAAAATGGTTTGGTCTTTTGGGCTGAAATTTGGAGGGAATGCAGCCAATATCTCACAGATGTGCCTTTTGGTAGTTTGCTGACAAAATATTGCACAGATGCAAAGTTATGGTACTCCGAAGTTGACTTTTTTCCCCATAGACTAACATGGTGGCGTCCACTGTGCCTTTCAGGGTTCGTATCTTGGAAATGATTGCGAGATACGGAATTTTGTCATGACAATCGTAGCTCGATGGGCTATGCATTTAGTGACTCTAGCCAGGTAACTCATGAATCATGTGAAATTTTAATTTTTTTCCTATGTCATACTGAGTTACTGAGATATTACCATTTTAGTATTATAACTGCTCGTTTTTTGCTCCGAGGCCCATTATTATGCATACATTCTTGTTTTCACTGTGTTTCTCAATGGAGCTTTTGGAGAAAAATATGGTGTGTGCTCCAGTTACTGTTACATGTAGGCTTTACACTTGTGTTTCTGTGCCCGTTTGTGTTAGCGTTCCCATGTACGCTACCATGTGTGTTACCTTTAGCGTTTCCATTTCCGCTTGCTTTTGCATTACTATTACCATTTCTGTCTCCACTACTGTTTCTGTTTGTGTTTTGCTTAGCATCACCGTGTGCATTACCATTTCTGTTGGTGGCCGCCCTTCGATTTCCATTTCCGTTTGTCTTTAGTTTTGCATCATCATTGTTCTTACCATTACCATTGGCATTTCCAATTGCGTTCCCGTGCCCATTATGGTTTGCGTTTCCATACTCGCTTGTGTTTGCGTTTCTGTTTTCTTTGGCATTATTGTTGCTGTTACCATTACCATTTGTGTTTACAATTGCAGTACTGTCACCGTGCACATTATGGTTTGTGTTTCCATATGTGTGTCCATTTGCATTTCCGTTTCTATTTCCTTTCTCGTTATTGTTGCTGCCACAGTCATTATATGTATTTACAGTAGTGGTACCGTGACCGTGTGCGTTACCAGTTGCATTTCCATATGTGCTTGTATCTCCGTTTGTGTCACTTTTTGCCTTCGTGTCACTTTGCACCAGTGTTTCTATTAATGCTTGCTTTACAATTTACGTTTGCGTTGCCATGTGCGTAACCGTTACTGCTTGCATTTGCATTACTGTTACCATTACTATGTCACAAAAAGGCCCCGCGCTTCCACCACCACATTCCACTCACTATTTATAGTCCTCATTCTCAAAAAGAAGGGAAATTAGAGGCAAAAAGCTCAGTTTAATGCATCAGTTAGGGTTGTTCCACAATGACAAAGTGAGGAAATTCGGTGTTGGGTTTGCACCCCCTCAGTCACCCTACCCAACCAGCATTGAGGTGTGCATTAGTCATCGGTCCTAACTCTCACCCCATTCTACTATGCCTCACCTTGTTCACGCTTGTGATGGGGTAAGTGTTAGGACCGATGACCCCAATGCACACCCCAATGCCGGTTGGGTGGGGCGGGCTGAGGGGGTGCAAGGGGGGTTTTCAACCCTAACAATGAATTTCCTCACTTGTGTCACTGTGGAAGAAACCCTAACTGATGCATTATATGGAGTTTTTTGCTATATATAGCGATTTCAACCAAAATGGATTATCCCCATCTTTTAATAAAGCATGTAAGGATATCATTGCCCATAATTTAGCGCAAATTCATTCTTCAGCCAGCCTGTATGACCATAAAACCAGTAACCATTCCCTAATCAACTAGGCCCTCACATCCCATCTCAATAGGGTTATTAAATCTGGCTTACTACCAGATGCCCTCAGTGACCACCACATGACCTTTATCGTAGGATTAAGGCCCTCATAAAATCCTACAAATCTGATCATATAAATCACCATAGTAAGTCACAGTGAGGGGGTGTAATAGGGGATAAGAAATGTGTCCCAACATTGCAGGCAAACTTCATTTTGGTCTAAAACATAAGGTGTTTGTGTGACAAATATTGATATATGAAGCTAAATCATATCAAAATTTGTGAAGTTACAGGTTTAACTAAGACCACAAGTTGTAATATTCAAGTGTCTAATCATATGAGTAATAGAAAACAGGTGTTTTAAGTGTCTGCAAGACAGAAATACAGGGATAGTGTTCAAGTTACCCTTTTGACTATTATTATCAGGAGGACAGGACAGACTAAAAAGCTTGAGTGCACATTCTTAAAGTGCAAGTCTATTTCTTCCTAGATCTTAATAATTGGTAATGACTACTATTGCTATCCTTATATAGTAGTATAATTTACACTATCAATACATTTGTGCTAAGTAAGGATTAGGTCATGTAAAGAACTAAAAAGAAAATTGCCTTGTCATGTAAGAACTAAAAGAAAGAGCATTGCCTTGTAAGTTAATGTTTATATTTGTCTGTACCAATCATACATAACCACAGTACTGTCTTCCACTATATAAGCAAGCCACTATACACTGTTAGTTTGAAGAATTGAAAATGAAGAATTGAAAATTAAGAATTAATTAAGAATGAAGAATGAAAGATGCACCACTTGTAATCTCTCACTATGATTATTATGTTATAATTATTAAATTCTTCCGCCATCAGCACCATCTCCGTGCGTCTCCTTTCTAAGCATAAGCAATGGATAATTTTATAATGGGGAATTTTTTACCTCCGTTACAGGGGGACTGGTGCTGTTGACTACAAATGAACAGTAAAAAAAGTCAGCACCCCATCAGATCATTTTTAAAGTGCTTTTTTTTTAACAAAGTGCAACAGTGCAAAATGTTCTGGCTCACTGACAGTGTCAAAAAGCGAGCAGGCTGCATAAACAATCTTGCGTTTCACTCAGCTGACCACCAAGCTTCATCAGAGATCTGTGGCAATAACACCAACACCTTAAACTAGTGTAAAACACACGTGCTTATGTGTTATGACTGAAGTGCTTCTACTTACAATTCAAACAACATCAATTTGGTTCCTATAGCAGCAGCTGCCTATATTCTCTGCAGAGAATGATAGTATTAATGGGTACTGTGACAGGGAGCTCCTGCCACTCTGGAGGACCAAGTTTTTCTTAAATCTGTTGCTACATTTCTTCTATTTTTTAGCCTAATCTAGCCTTTGCAATTTCTAGTCCATAAAGCTGACCACCTATGGGCACCCCCTTCCCTTTCTTGCCTGTGCTATAGTGTCCTCTTTAATTTTCCTTTTCTCTCTCAGGTTCTCATACAGGGAGGTTATTGTGGTGACCTCCAAGCATATGTAAACCAGGTTGTGTTTATCATTGTTGGATTTAGTATGTAATAGCATTATGTCATAAAATACCCTGATGTATATACCTTATGTTTATGAAACCTGTAAATGTTGAGAATACCATGGCACTAGGTGTTTTTGATAAAGGTAAAAAGTACTAGGTGACTATTGTAGAAATTAAGTTAGTTGTGCTATTTAAAATACATGTAAATTGTGGTAAGTTGAAAAAGTCTGAAACTGCATGGTGATTTGCATATATCCCATGATGCCTTGCATTACGGAGTATGTAAGATGTTGTATTTCTTTGAAATCTGATTTGTTGCCAATGCCCTTTAGGTTACTCTTTTATAGTGATTCTGCATTGAGGTTCTTTATCTATTGGTTGTTTTTTTCTTTTGAGCCCCCACTACCCAAGCAAACAAAGGCGCACATAGGGATGAAGGGTTTTCACTAAAAGTTGTTAGATCAGAGATCAATGTCGGTAGGTGCTGACTAAGTGCTGAGAAAGGACATACATAGTCTGCTGCTTCAAACTGCTGTACTGAAGAAGGAATATGCTATTGCTGATGGTTAGAAACATAGAAACATAGAATTTGATGGCAGATAAGGACCGCTTGGCTCACCTTGTCTGCCCATTTTCCTACCTAACTGATAAGGTGCAGATCCTAGTTAACCAACAGCTTACTTCCTCCTACCCCCCACTAGGACTGCCATATATCTGTCCCATGCATTCTTGAATTCCCCCACTGTTCTTGACTCCATGACCTCCTCAGGAAGGCTGTTCCATGCATCCACAACCCTCTCTGTAAAAAAAATACTTCCTCACATTACCTCTGAGCCGTCCCCTCTATCTTCAAATTGTGCCCCTTGTTCTTGCATCTCTTTTCTGAAAGATGCTACCCTCTTGGACTTTGTTGATTCCCTTGAGGTACTTGAAAGTTTCTATCATGTCCCTCTCTCCTTCTTTCCTCAAGGGTATACATATTAAGCTCCTTTAGTCTTTCTTCATATGTCTTCTGGTGCAGACCCTGCACCATTTGTTACCCTCCTCTGGACCTCCACTCTGTCTATGTCTTTGCAGAGATGGGGTCTCAGAACTGCACACAGTACTCCAGATGGGGTCTCACCAACTGTCTGTACAGATGGATAACAACTTCCTGTTTTCTACTATTGATGCCTCTTCCTATGCATCCCAGTATCCCCCAGCCTTCCTTACTGCCTTCTCACATTGCTTGCCCACCTTTAGGTCATATGATATAATTACCCCAGGTCCCTTTCCATTTTACTGTTGTCAGTATCTCACCCCCAATGTGTATGCTTCCCTGGGTTTTGTTTCCATGTGCATTACCTTGCACTTCTTTGCATTGAATCTGAGCTGCCATACATTTGACCATTCCTCCAACCTTGCCAAATCTCTTCTCATCCTTTCCACTCTATCTTGTGTATCAACCCTGTTGCAGATCTTTGTGTCGTCTGCAGAGACATACTTTTCCTTCCAGTTCCTCTGCAATGTCACGTATAAAGACATTAAAAAGGACTGGTCTCAGTACTGAACCCTGCAGTACACCACTAGTAACCCTCCTTTCTTCACTGTGTACTCCATTCACTACTACTGTTTGCATCCTGTTGCCTAGCCA
Source organism: Neoceratodus forsteri (assembly GCA_016271365.2). Classification (NCBI taxonomy): domain Eukaryota; kingdom Metazoa; phylum Chordata; order Ceratodontiformes; family Ceratodontidae; genus Neoceratodus; species Neoceratodus forsteri. The sequence continues at coordinate 12,386,599 of JADMNL010000038.1, read as the reverse complement.
ATTTTTTATCCAGGCTACCACCTTGGGACCCACTCCAAGGCTCGCTAACTTGTGTATTAATCTTTTGTGTGGGACTGTATCAAATGTCTTGCTAAAATCTAAATAGGCCATGTCCACAGCCCCTGCCTGGTCTACTACTTTGGTCACCCAGTCAAAGAAATCTATTAGATTCATCTGACACAACCTTCCCATCATGAATCCATGCTGCCTTGGGTCCTGTACCCTACTGGCCTCTAGGTACTCAACAATTCTTTCCTTCAGAAGTGATTCCATCATTTTCCCTACCACTGAGGTCAAACTAACTGGTCTGTAGTTTCCTGCCTCTGTCCTGCTCCCACTTTTGTGAAGGTTATTTTCTGTATTTTGAATAAACATCACACAGAGATTGTGTGTTGAACTTGAAGTTTGGTGTCTGGTCCATTTGTTATCCCACAACCATTCCACAGTTACCATGTTAACAAACAACAAATTTAATTTCTTTTGTTATATCATAACAGAGTCCCAGTACAATAAGGTGAGAGTTAAATTGTTTTCCAGTCATCCTATTAATTTCATTGCTCATTTAGCTTTACATTTAGGTCAAATGTCAATTATTTATTAATCAGATTCAAAGGAGAACGAGGGGATGTAATTCCCACTCCTTACAGCCAACTGCTACTAAACATGTAGTATTGGGCCAACACTGCATCTCAATATTTATTCAGTTTTATTATTAGAGTTGATATTCACAACTATATGTGAGCCATTAATAAAAAATATATGTACACATGGTGATTTGCATACTTCTGTATACACAGTAATATTTACATTTCATTGTTTACAAGTAACAATCCACCACTTTACAAAAAGCTGCCAGATAAATGTTGTCATTGAGGTCTAAACCTTCTATAGATCCAAGTACAAAGATCCAGAAACTTTCCCTTTGTCCTATTTTTTTGTTTCAAATTGCCACCCCGGGGGCCCACAGATACCCTTTCAATCCTGTAAACATGATGTCATGTTTTATATTTGGTCCTGCAGCATGCCATATATTGGACTATGGCATGGTCATATCCTTCTTTTCCATTGCCCTTATATGTTCTCCAGTTCTAACTTTAAATTCTCTGGTTGTCCTGCCTATTTAGTAGAACCCACACAGGCACTGCAGCAGATATACCACAGCTGTAGTGTAACACAAAATGAGATCTGTAATCTTGCTGTGTGATTGGATTCTTAAAGTTTGTGACTGTAACAAAGAGACAAAACTTGCAGTTGCCATACCTCTTTGCACCACAAAGAGGTGAAACTATAGTTTTTCTTTTATTTCCAAAGGTAAATAAGATCTCACTACTCTATTTTTAACTGTTTATGCATGTCTTAAAATCAATCTAGGACCGTCACTACTATGTTTCTTAATTTTTTCATCTGTTTTAAGAATCCCCCAATTGTCTATCAAAATATCTCGGAGTTCTGTACTTCTTGTACTATACTGTGTCACTAAACTGGTTTCTTGGTACTGATTACATTCTCTCTGTTTAAGGCACTTTTGTATAACAGTTGTGGCTGTTGGTATCCCATCTACTGCTTGCACAGATTTCTGGGTCATGGCCTGCCCATATCCACACTCCCTGAACATCTGAATCTGCAAACAGTGTGTTTATCAAAATCATCCTTTCTAGTACAGTTTCATAAAGTTCTTATTAATTGTCCTTTAGGTATATTTGGAGGTAAAAACTGCTAATGAGGAGGACGCTGTTCCAATCTGTGGGTTTGGTGTATAAAGATGTGCCAATTTCTCATCCCCCCTCCATTTTAAAAAATCCTGAGGTCTAATAAATGTATCTCCTGTACATTTACTACTGGCTTAAAACACAAATGCTCATTTGTAGTATGTAGCCATTTTACAAGTTCAGAGAACAAATTATGTGGGCTCTTCCAGATGATGATTATATCATCAATAAAGCAACACCACAAATCCAGTATGGATTTGTGGTGTCACTCCTGACCCAATCCTGTTCCCACTTTCCTACAACAAGGCTGGCATAACTGGGGGCCACAGTGGCCCCCATCACAGTTCCCTTCACTTGTTTATAGTAACTTCCTTGAAACAGAAAAATACTTGAACTTAACACCAATTCTGCCAATTGTAGCAAATATGACTTGGGAACCTCATGAGGATAAGAATGCTGGTTGAGATAGTACTCCAGAGCATCCAATCCACCACTGTGTGGAACATTTGTATATAATGCATTCACATCAAGTGTGGCAAACAAATAGTTCTCTTTAGTTTCCAAAGATTCCAATATATTTATGATATGGGTCGAATCTTTCAAATATGATGGTAGATTCTGAACAAAGGCTACAAATGTGCATCAGTAAATCTAGAGAGGGCTCAGTGAGCCACCCTCCCCAGAAATTATAAGTCTACCAGAGGACTCAAAGGGTCTTTGTGTATTTTGGGTAAGCAATAAATCATGGGCACTGCTGGATATGTAATAACTAGAGCTCTGTATTGAGCTTCTATATGTATCCACCATTTAAGCCTTCCTCCAAAACACAATCAGTTTTCTCTTCAAATCCCAGGTACTATTCCTGGTAGCTTTTGATAGAGAGAAATATCAGACAGCTGACACTCAATTTCTGCAATGTATTTTACTTTGTCCATGATAACAGTGGCTCCTACCTTGTCAACACTCTATTACAATATTCTGATTAGCTCATTCCTTGTACAGTTATTGAAACATCTAGATTGAGTAATACCCATCAGATCAGAAATGTCGTGTTATATTTATTTTACAAATATGGACATAGCAGTACTCAGCGTCAGACAGTAGCTGGATTTAGATCTTGAAAAAAATGTGCAGACATACCATCATCTTGTGCTGTTTGTTCATCATCATAAGACCCATAAATGGTTTTAAGGTTACTTAGAGCAAGCGATGTAAATCAATTACAGTTTGAAACTGATTAAGGCCACAATAAGTGAAAAAGAAAGTCCATTGTTTAACACAGACTCTTCATCAACAGTCTAGTTGTGGTCAGATAAATTAAAATATCTGTTACCCTCTCAACCTCTTCCGCCTCCCACCCTCCTCATTCTCTTTCCTGAAAGAATGGTTCTTGGAATCTGGTTTTCCAGTTGCTGAATCTGGGTTGGGAGAGGAGTATCGATGTTGCTTCTATTGTTGGTACTAGAAGGTGGTAATAATTCCGTAATTCCAGAAAAACCTTTGGATTACTGTCCATCTCACTGGGGCCTGATATATAATTTATAACAGTACCATCATCTGCTGAGACAGTACTTCTTAGAATCGATTTGCCCTTGGTTATCAACTGTGGCTGTACTGATGTAGCAGTTATATTCTCTGCTCCAGTCAAATACACAACCTAGTCTATAATCTTCCTCATCACGTTTGCATTTTTTCTGCTTTGCCTTCTTAAGCTGTACATCATAATATGCTACTTTATCTGTTAGTTGTTTAATATATTTGTCATATTCATCATCATCAAAATGTTACTGTCATTACAAAAAGAGTCATGTTAGAATAATAATATAATTTAAAATAAATGCAATATATATCTTGTACAATGCATAAATTATTACCTATTTAGGACAAAACAGCTGATCTTTTTAAAATCTATCATCTCTCTTTACATGGTTCTGTCCTAGCTTCTTTATCTTTTACAGTCATCTGTTATTATTATGATATAGATACACAGTTATCCTATTATTTTTATCACTTTTCCCCATGTATTGTTTGAATAATATGTTTTTTTAGTTACTATTACCACACATACTAGCAATCTTTGCCACTTGTAGTAGGTTTTATTTTCATCAAATAATTAAACTGATATTTTATTTCCATATCCAGATTCTGTAGGATACTACTCAAAGTCTGTTTCTTTCAGATGAGTACAGGGGCAGCGTAATAATAAATGTAAGGGTGTGACATCATCCAACCCACAGGCACCTACTACTGGATATCCAGCCATATGTTTTTCCTACATTTTAGCTGTCCACGTGCCACATCTTACCTTAGTGTAAGCTTTTCTAATCTTGGGATTTTTTTATTTTTACCAGATAATCCTGAATTTCAAAAATTCTACTGATGTTATCAGACAGCCATTTTTTACAATTTTTTTGCTGATTCTCTATCTTGTTGAGTATAAATATCTTCACTTCTAGTTTTCACAGTTGCTTTAATTTCTTCAAAATGAGAATACATACTCTCTGTGATACAATAAAGTAAACCATATGGCTTGATAATTCCCTTGAGTGCCTGAATGCTTGGTTAGAATATTCCCCTTTGTCTGTTATATAACATCTCCTCAAAGCATATATGTGGAAGTCTATTATCATGCCATACCTTAATCTAGTAAAGGCAGAGTCTTTGCTCAACACTACATTTAATGGTGTTTGACCTAATTCTAGTCTTAGTAAGCATGAGAAAGCACCATTAGGGACTCCCAAGACTTGTCTATAAAATGTATTCAGAATGGATTCTAACCCTGCAACATTTTCTAATCCCCAAATTTCCAAACCAAATAAAAACTGACTTCTCAATTTAGCATGGAGTACCCAAGCCGAAACAAAAAGACAGGAAGCAGAGAAAGAGCTGGAAGAAAAGAGACTGGCAGACAGAGAGAAAAAACACCAAGACAGAGAAAAAGAATGTGAAGAAAGAGAAAGAACACCAAGACAGAGAGAAGGAATGACAGGATGAACTCCATAGACAACAGCATGAGGAGGAGATGATGACCCTGTGCAGCCAGCAAACCATGAGTAACGGTGGAGTGAGTTCTCCTCATGAAGCCAAAATTAATTTTAAATTATTTATTTCATTTTTGTTAAATGGGTAGATGCACTAGCCATGAAATTAAAATTTTCAAGCATGACCCGTGAGAGTACAATAATCAGACAGGTACATATCATGAGTACAATGAAATTCACTGTTTGCTGATGACACAAAGCTCTGTAACAGAGTAGACACACCAGAGGGTGTAGACAGAATGAGAAGCAACCTGCAGAAACTTGAAGAATGGTCAGTGATTTGGCAGTTGAAATTCAATGCAAAGAAGTGCAAGATAATGCATATGGGGCACAAAAACCCTGGCACGATATATCAGTTGGGGATGAGGATATAGCATGCACCAAGCAGGAAAGGGATCTTGGGGTTGTCATCTCTGATGACCTCAAGGTAGGGAAACAGTGTGACAAGGCAGCAGGTAAAGCAAATAGGATGCTGGGATATATAGGCAGGGCATCACCAGCAGGAAAAGGGGTCATAATTCCGCTATACAAGACACTAGTGAGGCCCCACCTGGAGTACAGTGTACAGTTCTGGAGACCATGCCTATGTAAGGACATAGACAGGGTAGAGAAGATTCAGAGGAGGCAACAAAGATGGTGCATGGATTGCATCACAAGTCCTATGGAGACAGGTTGAAGGAACTGAACATGTACTCCCTGGAGGAGAGGAGGAGAGGGATATGATAGAGACATACAAGTATCTTACAGGGAGGAACAGGGTGCAGGAAAACACTATTTTTAAGTGAAAAAGATGTTCCAGGACTAGAGGGCATGGGATGAAGTTGGAGGGAGGATGATTCAGAGGAAACATGAGAAAGAATTTCTTCACGGAACGGGTGGTGGACAAGTGGAACACCCTGCCAGAGGAAGTGGTGGGGGCTGAAACAATCACGGGATTTAAGAATGTATGGGATAGACATAAAGGAATTCTAGAGGTCAGGGGTAAGGGGAAACAGACTTCTAGGAAAACAAACTGAACTTACAAGCTCAAATCGGCAGACTGGGTGGGCCATAGGCCCTTATCTGCTGACACTGTCTATGTATCTATGTATGTATCTATGTAAATTACAATAGCACAGATCAAAACAGTTAGTAGTAGTGAATACATGCAACCAGGACAATAACAATCAATGAAATTCACATAGAATTTTTAGGCATAGAAAACCTACACAGTCTAGGAAGAGATACCACAACAGAGCAGCAAAAAATTGTTCAAATTAGTCACAACAATGAAGATTCAAATAGGCAGTGAAACAAGGCAAGGGCAAATTCCTGACTGGGCAGGATGCATTATCATGGCCTCTGAAACAAGACTCATGTGTGGGGGCGGTGTTAGGGTAGATTAGCTCTCAAGGAGATAGTAAGGGCAAGAGGGGCTATAAGGTAGGGAGGTTAAAGTTAGGCCAAGCAGCATCTGGTGGCTGAGTGGATTAGGGAGGATTAAAACAAGTGCAGAGATCAGCAAGGGATAGCTGAAAGCACAGCTCCTTTTTGAAGCTGTCATGGGATCCAAATATTCGAAGTGCTTGGGGGAAGACAGTTCCAAAGCTTAGGAGCAGAGTGATTGAAGGCAACAGAGCCTTTTGATGTTTTACATCAGGTGCATTGAACAGGGATTTATCTACTGATCGCAATCTATAGGAGGAGATTTGAGGTACCAGCAATGTTGCGAGTGCTGAAAGGGTCTGGTTTCTGAGTACAGAGTCAATCAGGGAGCCAAGAGAGTATTGATGGCAAGCTGAGGAGGATAACCAGCCCAGGTCCCTGTACAGTTGGCAGTGGTGCTTAAGCCATAGTGACGAGGAGGCGTATCGACAGATATTATTATAAGTGACATCCCACTTATGAAGGATGGTTTTGTGTGTGGCAGCAAAGGTCGAATGCCACAGGTGAGGGCAGGAAGTAATATTCCTCTGGAATTTTAGAGGAGATGATCTTGATCTAGTTTTAAGGTAATTTGAGAAGGTATGTGAGCAATTCCAATTGACTAAGGCTTTGTGTCAACTTATCTTACACCTTACTTACAGGAGGGCTTTGCATGTATTTTCTAACATGAGTAATGAAGTCTATGCTGATTATAATACGGTTAAAACAATGTTGTTGAAATGTTTTGAATTAACTCCTGAGGCTTATAGAAGGAAATTTAAGGAGTTAAAGAAAAGCCCAGAAGACAGTTATGTAGAACTGCAGGTTCAACTGTGTACTTACCTTGATAGGTGGGAGGAGGGGGATAAAGCAGACACTGTGGAACTAACCAAAGATTTGTTTATGAGGAACAATTTCTTAAAATTGTACCTGAGGATATGTGCGTATGGCTCCTAGACAGGGCATGCACCTCATTAAAGGAGGTGGCAGCAAGCATTGACATGTACATGTCTGGTTGGCCATATGCACAGTGCAACTCTCATGGTGGGGTAGCACATGGTTATAAGGGAGCCTATGGGGGGCAGCCCAAAGGAAACCAGCCTGCACCTGAGCCAAAAGCAGAACCCTCTGTTTGTAAAGGGACTCAAGAGACAGGATCCAAGAAATGTCATATTTGCAATCAAGTGGGGCACTTGAGACATAACTGCCCTCAGAAAATGGTTAAGGGGCAAAAGCATGGGGAAGGGGGTGATCAAAATAGCACTGGTGTGTTTGTGGGGTGTGTTCAGCCTGAAGAACTACTTTCCTCTGATGAAAATCTGTAGCCCATTGTAGTTAATGGAACAGTGGCACAGGGACTGAGGGACCCAGGTGCTTACATCTCCCTGGTGAGGCTGCATCTCATCCAGGCAGAGCAGATGTTGCCTGGAAAATACTCCAGGATCTGGAGAGCCACAGGGCCAGCAGTCCAAATAAAATGGCTAGGGTATTCCTAAGCGGGAGGGGCCATGAAGAAAACGAGGTGGGGTCAGAGGACCTCCTTATAAATGTGATCATGGGGAATGATTTTGACCACAGGAATAACTGGTGTGTTGCAACTCATAGTCAGGCAAAGGGCAAGCTTCTGAGGGGAAGAGGGGTGACTCAAGGTGGTCCAGCCTCTCCTCAGCAGCTGAGGAAGTGGCTAGCACAGGGGAGGGGCTGGCTAGAAGCAGCAGTCCTGAACCCCAATCACAAATAAAGGAGCCCACAGGACTTCCTACAGAAGGGGTGCTGGGAAGCGTCAGATGAGGGCAGCTGAGCGCTGCACAGCAAACTGACCCTACCTTGCAAAAACTGAGGGAAATAGCTAATAGGGCTGAGGGTCCTCAGGGGGGGTAAAGAGACAGTTTACTGGGACAATGGGCTGCTGTACAGAAAATGTACAACAGAGGAAGGGCTAGATGGTGAGGTGCTCCAGCAGCTGGTAGTCCCTAAGGTTCACCATCAGCAGCTTTTGGCCCTTGCCCATGATATCCCATTTTCAGGCTACTTGGGGGTGAGGCACATGAAAAAGCATCTGACCAACAATTTCTTCTGGTCTTGTATTGGCAAGGATATGGCAAATTATTGCAGGACTTGTCCACAGTGCCAGCAGGTGGGAAAATGGGGGATAAGGCCAAGGCAGCTTTGGTACCCCTGCCCATTACTGATGAACCCTTCAAGAAGGTAGCTGTGGACATAGTGGGGCCATTAAGCACCCCAAGTCACACTGACAAGTGATATATCCTGGTAGTTGTTGGCTATACCACAAGATATCCAGAGGCAGTGGCCTTCTCATCTTCTGAGGTGGAACCAGTGGCAGATGCACTGTTGGGAATATTTAGCCAGGTGGCTTTCCCCAGAAGATACTGTCAGATCAGGGTGCCAATTTCATGTCAGGGTTAATGAGTAGTTTGTGGGAGAAGTGTGGGGTAAAGCAGCTCAGAACCTCCACATACCATCCCCAGCTTATGGTCTGGTGGAGTGGTTTAATTCAACCCTTAAGACCATGCTGAGGACTTTTGCAGACCAGCATAAGAGGGACTGGGACAAATATTTTCCTCATCTCCTATTTGCATGCCAGGAAGTCCCACAGGAGTCCACAGGGTTCTCACCTTTTGAGCTCCTGTTTGGTCATAGGGTGCGGGGTCCCTTAGATTTGATTAGGGATGAATATGTGGGTGACTGTGCCTCCCAAGGGGAGTCTGTTGTGGAGTATGTCCTGCACCTCAGGATCCACCTTTAGGAGCTCATGGAGCTTGCTCAGGAGCACTTGGCCACTGCACAGCAGTATCAGAAAGTCTGGTATGGGAGTCACGTGATGCAAGCTGCCGGATAGCTGCACCTGCCCTGGGCTCCTACCAACCGCCTTCTACAAACCTTTTAAAATATCATTTTAACCCTCTAGAAGGTACAATAGTGGCAACCGGAGGTCTTTTATCATCTGCCTATTGAATCTATCCACTCACTTTTGCATCCATAAGCTTTATCGTGACAATGGAGGCAGAGATGAAGCAGGCCACGATCAGGCACATCCACCGACTACGCCTGAAAAATTATCTAAGAAAGCAATCAGGGCACCGGGGAGCCTTATCACGGTGAGCAGCTCCAACCCCAGTAGTCCCTCTTTCTGAGGAGCGATTTTGCAAAACTATCACCATTCCGGGCGCACTAGAGATATATAACTGCAGAGCTCAAATCAATTAAAGGAGACCTCACCACTCTAAAAGGTAGAATAATGGTTTGGAGGCCAGAATCGCATCTCAAGAGGTGGAAAGATAAACTCGACCCAGAAATTACCCTTTTGAAGCAGCAGATTTGGAAGCTCCAGCTCAAAACTGAAGATTTAGAAGGGCGAAGCAGGAGGAATAACCTCTTGATTATCGGGCTACCTGAGGCAGAAGAGGGCTCCAATGCTATTACCTTCTTGCAGAAGTTCCTTCACAAAGTGGTGGGGCCTTCACCACTAAACCCTCAGTACCACATTGAAAGAGCCCATCACTCCCTGAGACCGAAGCCCCCACCGGATTCCCCTTCTCGCCCTATTATCGTCAAGTTCCTTAGTTTCATAGAAAAGCAACACGTCCTCACTAAAGCAAAAGAGTTACAGTCCATAACCTGGAGATCATCCAAAATCAGAATTGCACAAGATCTTCCTATTGAAACCAGACAGAAACGAGCGGTCTTCCACCCAATCATCCATAAGCTAATTGCGGCAGGAATCCGGTTTAGAATGCTATATCCAGCCAATTTGAATTAAGAATTACAATCGACGGTTCATCATTCACCTTTGAATCTCCTGAGCAAGCTACCAAGGAGTTAACCTCTAGGCTCCCCAATTTGTTCAAAGACAGTTGAAAATGAGTCTTACTGACAAAGAACCACATATGGACTGTTGCCTTATTGTTAATGTTTAGCTAAGTTCATCTTTGTTACCTGTCTTGTTCTCGTTGTTGGGGTGTTGGCAGCATGGCCTAGTGGCTGATTGAGGCTCACTTATCCCTTTTCCTGAGGGCCACAAATACACCAATACTCCGTGGATTGTCCCAGAACGTCTGTGCTGAGTCTCAGCTGCAGCTTGCTGATTTCGCTGTGGACCGACTCTGGTCTACAACAAATCGCTCCCCTGGTATTCCGCCAGTGACGGGATACATGACCTCTCAGCCTGACGGTGGTTTAATAGAATATTTTCCCCACTCACAACTAGGGAGAAGACTCGCTGCAATGGTTAATATCCGTATGGTATGGTAAGCAGTCTTCTTTAAAAGGCTCAACGACAGTGAGGGAGTTTAACCCCTAAGCTTACACTGAATGCTGCCTCAGGAACTTTACAATGTATAAGGCCACTTTCCTTGGCCATTATAGGGAACAGACCTCAGGCTGGCTCGGGAAAGAGAGGGCGGGGGGGCCCAGGGGTGGGACACGCTCGTTGGAAGCTGCTTCACGAGCTAATGGGGGGGACACGGCGATCCTCAGGGGATTCTGATGGGGGTTAGCCTTGCAGGATGTTGGGTCACACAGCTTAGTAGACTACACTCCAGTTCTCATAATTGTACCCCACTAGGATGGTTTCAGTCTATAAAACTCCTGGGATCTGCCAAAAGGATCATGACTCCAAGTGTCTGTTGCTGGCTTACCTGGGCTGCACTCGACTATGCTTGGAGCTATTTTGTACATGGTTGGGTTTTTCTTTTTTGAGGGGGTGGATGGGGATGTTTCTGGATCCAGGACCTAGCTTCTCACTTGCTGTTTAGAATTACTACCACTATCCTGGCAGTATTTGTTTGTCAGGGTTTTGGGGGAATTTTTTCTGCATAGGGTGGGATGGGACAAAGGGGGCTCTGGAGTGTGCCTTATTAACTTCTCATCTTGGATATATAATAGTTCTCATTCTCTCAACTTAACTGCTCATGAATGCTTATGGTGTCGATTAAGATAGCTATTTGGAATGTACGTGGGCTCAGAGACAAAACTAAGAGACACCAAGTTTTTAAACACTGCGATTTACTTAAAGCTGATGTTTTCCTTCTTCAGGAAACCCATTTGTCAAATACTGAATCAATCTGGTTACATAGGTCTGGTTTCTCTCAAGTATTTTCTGCTAGTGGAATGGCGACAAGTAAAGGAGTTGCCATCTTAATTAAGAAACACGTCTCATTTCTGGCAGAAGAGAACCTAACGGACCCAGAAGGCAGGTTCATACTTGTCAAGGGTTGTCTCAACAACTGCAATATCATGCTAGGCTCTATTTATGGCCCGGTGGGAGGAGATCCAGATTTCCTCATGACTCTGGCACACAAGTTAGGCAATCTTCTACCTTCGCAGTTAATATTAGGAGAGGACTGGAACATCCCACCAACTCTGGCTCTTGATAGAACCTACCTACCACTAAAACCCACAACCCCAGCCCAAAAAGCTTTATTAGATTTCACGCAGCTTTTGGGATTATGTGATCCCTGGCGGCTTACTAATCCTTCACTCCAGTCTTTCTCTTTCTTCTCTCAGGTACATAACTCACGGTCTAGAATAGACTACATCCTGATCAGCACCTCCCTTCTCCCTGGCTTCCTCCAGTCTGGTATGGAGTCGATAGTTCTATCGGACCACTCAATAGTCTGGTCGAGGATCTCTCCTGATCCTAATTTTCAGAGGGACACTGTCTGGAAATTAAAACCCAGCTTCTCAAAGATAAACAAACCGTCTCCCACATTAAAGACCTAATCTTTAACTTTATGGAATTTAATAAAGATTCCACCCCGAAAGAAGACTCAATATGGTGTTCCCTGAAATGCTACCTTCAGGGAGAGCTAATCAAACATACCTCAATGAAGAAGAACCATAGAGAGGCACAAGCAGCCTCACCGCTAACAAAAATTAAAGAACTAGAGCACTCACTACCCCTATCCTCCACCCCTAACTCGCTAGAACCTCTGTTAAAACTAAAGAATGAATATGCAGACCTGCTAAAGAAAAAAGCAGAATATGCTATTTTAAAAATCAATCTAAATATATTGACCAAGGAGAAAAGGCCGGTAGAATGTTGGCTCTTAGATTACAAAAAACAGAAAGTTCGAGACTGATCCCAATGCTACAAACACCGGATGGCGTTATTAAAATGACACCCAGGGATATTACCCAGATCTTTGAGGAGTTCTACAGCAATATTTATAGTAAACACCCTTCCCCAACACCCCTATCGGACATCTCAACCTACTTAGAAGATCTCAATCTCCCTTGCCTACAACCACACCATAAAGCGACCCTTACCTCTCCCATTACTCTGCTCGAGGTGGAGGCGGCGATTGCCTCTTTAGCTCCTGATAAGTCACCCGGTCCCGATGGCTACCTATCCAACTTCTACAAAACTTTTAGCAAGGAACTAGCCCACCTCCTCCTAAGGCTCTATGATTATATGTTCAAGGCTGATACTTTAGACCCCACACTATTAGAGGCTACAATCATGCTAATCCTCAAGCCAGATAAACCACCAAAAGACCCTGCAAGTTACCACCCCATCTCTCTTTTAAATTGTGATATTAAGATACTAACAAAGGTCTTAGCTGAGAGGATTAAAAAGATTTGGATTCACCTCCTGAGTCCGGAGCAGGTGGTGTTTGTGCAAGGCCGCTCCCCTGCTGATCACCTTAGAACCCTCTCTCATATTTCTCATGCTGCCCAAACATCGTATATCCCGATGGCTCTAATTTCATTAGATGCTGAAAAAGCATTTGACAGAGTCAACTGGGACTTCCTCTGGGCCGCCACAATGGACTTTCCAGCCTCCTTCATTCGATGGATCCAGATGGTGTATAGATCTCCCTCGGCTAAGATCTACTGTAATGGTGCTTTCTCCTCGCTGTTCTCTCTTCACTGGTACTAGACAGGGATGCCCCCTTTCTCTTTTTGTTTAATTTATACCTAGAACCTCTCCTTCATAATATTAAGAGATCCCCACATATCCAGGGTTGCTCAGTGCTACAACAAACATTGACTCTCTCTGTCTACGTGGATGATATCCTCCTCCATATTGCCACCCAGTATCATTAACTCATGCCCTACAGGTCATTTCACAATTTGGCATTCTATCCACTATAAGCTGAATCTAGCTAAGTCAGAGATATTCCTTTAAATGCTTTCACACATAAAGCTAGCTTCACAAGATTTGGGATGAAATGGTCCCACACTCAATTAAATACTTGGGAATACACCTTACCAATGACCCACTTCTACTCAGGAAACTCAATCTGGATGACCTAATGGCCAATATTCATCTGGACCTCCAAAGATGGTCCAAACGTCCCATTTCCCTATGGGGTAGAATCAACATCATTAAGATGAACGTTCTACCCCGAGTTTTCTACCCTCTTAATTTACTGAATCTCTAGCTTCCCTTATCTTATTTACAGAATCTACATTCCACTCTCTTCCAATTTATTTGGCAAGGCAAATATCCCAGATGGTCTTTCTCTAAACTCTGCCTCCCTAACCTAATATTTTATTACTGGGCTACTCACCTCTTCAAGCTGGGAAGATGGCTCCCAAGCAGGGCAGAGGAACCTCTCGATCTAACTTCAAATTGAAAGACGAACACTTGAAAAAGCTAACCTTTGCTCTCCAACCATCTTTTTCCTTCCCAGTTCAGCACTTCTAACCTCAATACTAAATTAGACCATCAACACCTCCCTCAAAGTTCTCTCCAATGTCTGCACTATCTCAGGATTTCCCCAAAGAGGGATATGGTGCAGCCTCTTATATTAAACCCCAATATTCGCTTAGGAGGTTCAATGATCACCTCAGACTGGCTTTCTCAACTATGCGAGGTCTTGGTAGAGAATTTATATTTTCAGGATTCCCTTCTCTCTTCACCTGATATCATAGCTAGGCTTAATGTTCCCAATAATAACATTTTTAAAGTGTTTCAGTTAAGACACTTCATTAGCACTCATTTTGGTACTGAATTCGTGTTTCTCAAATCAGTCCCTTTCTCTCTCAACTCAAGGACTAGCTACTAAACCCCACGAGATTTCATCAATATATTCCTACTTGCTGGGTCTCAAATATCCAGACACCCTCTCGGGCTCCAATATTTGGTCCTCTCTTCTGCCAGACATCAGCCCTAACTGGGCACAAATCTGGAAAGACCTATATAGATACCACACCCAGGACAAGTTCAGACTCATTCAATACCATATACTAAATAACATGTACTATACACTGGTCAAATTAGCTAGATTAGTGAGGCTTTCTCTCCCTCTCTGCTCTAGATGCTCCCAATTCGAAGGGAATCTGCTACACATTTTCTGGCATTGCGAGAAAGTGGCCCCCTTGTGGTGATCCATTCAGTTCAATTTAGATCCACTATTGGGACTGGAAGAGTTGTTCACCGTAGAAATATGTATTTTAGGTATCTACTCTAATGTTAAAAGCCATGAACACAGATTCCATATGGCGCTAATTTCTATGGTGGTCAAAAGGTTGGTGTTCAAACATTGGATGGACCAACTAACCATAACATATGCTGAGTGGCTGAAAAGACTTATCAGCTTGCTTTAATATTGAGAGACTTGTTGCTAGCTCTCGTAATCGCATTGACTCTTTTCACAAAAAATGGGGTAAATTATACACTTTGTACCTACATTAGTGTCTATCTTGGTTATGTCTCTGTTGCACTTTGCCTCCTTATTTACACCACTAAACTTTATTCCTCCGTTGTTATATGACAAGACCCATATACTGACTCAAGTATGTACACTCTGGGATGGTAGGGGTTTTGGGGGGGAGGGTTAAGGTGGTACTGGGGTGTTTTCTTTATCCTACTACATTTCACACTCAATGATTCTGGTGTATAATGAGGTCTGTCATGTGATTCAATGACAGTACAGATGTAATGCCTGTGATTTTGTGTATTCCATAAACTTAATAAAGCTTAATTTCAAAAAAAAAAAAAAAGTCTGGTATGACCGCATGGCCCAAGCCAGAAAATATAAGGTGGGACAGCGGTGTGGCACTCATCCCTGTCCGACACAATAAATTACAGGCAGCATGGGAGGGACATTCTCCATTGTCAAAAGGTTAGTGATGTCAATTACATGATAGAGCTACTGGACAGGAGATGCAGGCAAAGGTGTATCATGTTAACATGCTGAAACCCTACTATGACAGGGAGGAATTGGTCCTTGCTGTATGTAGTGCCCCAGAGGAGGAAACTGAGATGGATCCACTGGTGGACCTGCTTGGGGAGGCCTGGGTTGCATCCTCTGTGGACAACCTTACCCTCTCTGAACAGCTGACACCAGCCCAGATGCAAAAAAATTTGGGGTGTGCTGTGAGAATTTGAGGATATGTTCACAGGGAAACCAGCGTACACCATGATGACAAGAGCACCATGTGGATACAGGGACACAGGTTCCCAGAAACAGTCTCCCTACAGGGTACCTGAGCACATTAAGCAGACTGTGAAAGAGGAGCTCAAAGAGATGCTGGAACTTAGAGTAATCCAGGAATCTAGTAGCCCCTGGGCATCACCCGTGGTACTGATCCCCAAAAGGGATGGCACCACATGATTCTGCGTTGACTACTCTAGACTTAATAGCTGCATGGCATCTGATGCCTATCCCATGCCCAGAACAGATGAGACCCTGGAGCAACTGAGGGGAGCCAAATATCTGACCACAACAGATCTAACAAAGGGCTACTGGCAGGTACCTCTGACCCCTGCCAGCCCCCTGATCTGAGCCAGGGAGAGATCAGCTTTTGCCACTACATTTGGTTTATATTTATTTATTTAGTTAGTTTTTGTTAACCGGGAAGATGCACTAGCCATGAAATTACTATTTTCAGGCATGACCCGGGAGAGTACAACAATCACAGACAGGTACATAGCATGAGTACAATGAAATAACAATAGCATAGGTCAAAACAGTTAGTAGTAATGAATTCAAGGTAATGCCATTTGGAATTAAGAATGCACCTGCAACCTTTTAACGGCTTGTGGATCGCATTCTGTCTGGGGTACGTGAGTTTGCTTTGGTATATATGGGTGATTTAGCCATATACAGCCAGATCTGGGATGAGCACATCAGGAATGTACAGGATGTGTTCCACAGGCTGAAGAATGCAGGTCTGACAGTCAAGGTGGAAAAGTACCAGACAGGTATGGCAGAAGTGTCTTACCTTGGGCACGGGTGGGTAGCGGACACATCTGCCCGGAGCTTCCCAAGGCTGATGCCATTCTGGCCTGGCCTACTCCTACCACCAAGAAACAGGTAAAGGCATTTCTGGGGACAGGTGGGTACTACATGAGGTTTGTTTCTTGCTATAGTGATCTGGCTAAGCCCCTGACAGACCTAACCAAGAAGGGAAAGTCAGGTAAGGTGCAGTGGTCAGAAGGCTATGAGGTCACATTTCAGGAGCTAAAGAAGGCCTTAGCGACCCAGCTGTATGGCCAGTCCCAATTACAGTCTAAAGTTTATAGCCCATGTGGATGCCTTAGATCATGGGCTGGGAGCTGTGTGAGCCAGGTTACCCAGCAGGGAGGAGCATCCGGTTGTGTACCTCAGCCAGAGGCTTTGCCTAGAAAGGAGACACGCCACAATTGAGAAGGCATGCTTGGGAATAGTGTGGGCCCTTCAGAAACTGCAGCCTTACCTATATGGGAGAGAATTTACTGTGGTCATGGATCATAATCCCCAGATATGGCTTCATAGGTTAAGTGGGCAAAATGGAAATCTACTACGTTGGAGTTTGTGCTGCAGGCATACAATATGACCATCCAGCATCGTGGTGGCAAACAAAATGCAAATACAGATGGGCTATCTAGACAGGGCTAATGGCATGGCTAGATACTTCCCGGCAGTTACATGAATGGCAGCATCACCTAGGGTGGCCCAAGGCCACCTTCATCACCTGTTGGGGGGGATGTGACAGAAATGGGAAGGAAGGAGTTAATGGTGGATTCTGTAGGTGGCTTATTTTTTTTTAGCAGTCTGGAAAAAAACACAAGCTGAATTTCCCCAAGCTGGAATTCTCACTGTCCTCCCCAGCTGCTAGATAAGAGCCAGGTCATAAATCTGAGTGGACATGTCCACACAGAGCGTACAGTTTAAATGGATTGGATCATTCAAATATAAACCCATAGTTAAGAATGAATATTAATGGACACTGACAGGTGTGCCATTTGATTGGACTATTAAATACATACATGGTAAATAGTTCATTCAAAGGGGAATAAGAATCATCTATTCTCAAGAGGGTATAATAAGATGCTGAAAGACAGTGAGGGTTGTTGTTGGTTACTCCTGGGAGTTGAAGGAAGAATGAAGATTGGGGCCTACCTTTCTAGCTGCAATGGTTGCTGCTTCCCATATCACATCCACGTTGATGTCCTTGATCCTTTCTGAGTTTGTGAGGACAAGACCAAGAATGGCATCTCCTCTTCTTGGGGTTTTAACAAGTTGGCACAGTCCTGCACCTTGTAGTAACAATAAGAAGTCCCTAGTTCTTATTGTGCCCATACTACACTCTACACAAGTCAACAAAAGCTACTTGCTTTGCTAAAGTTGATTACTTCTGTGCTACCTTATATTTGACATAAATAAACCATCCAAATTCTGGAAAGTCATACACTCCTCTTCACTGCCCCCCCCCGTTCACACCACCTATCCCACTTCTTACAATAAACAACACTTATGTTTCTGATCACCTTAGTGTTGCCACTGAATTTAATTCCTATTTCACCTCCTGTGCCTCTGCCCTCCTATCCTCACTACCATCTTCCCTGCTGAATCCCCCTCCTCTTTCAGCCTACCCTTCCTGTCGAACATCTCCTTCTCTAAAATTCCACCCTCAGATACCATCGATGCATTATATGCTCTTAATCCTTTCAAGGGCAACTCACTTGATGGACTGAAACCTAAACTGCTATATCTATCAGCTCCTGCTATCTCAGCTCCTCTATCTGATCTTCTCAACCTTTCCTGTGACTCTAACCTCTTCACTCCATTCCAATCTGGGTTCTGGAAGAACCATTCCACTACTATCTTCTGATTAAAGCTTACTGACTCCATCCTGTCAGGGATGGACTGTGGCAAATCATTTCTGTGTTTTTGTCACCTTGCAAAGGCTTTCAACACCATCTCCCACACCTGTCTACTAAACACCCTCTTTGTGGGAGGCTGATCCAACTCTGTCACCAACTGGTTCACAGCCTACCTAGTAGGCAGGACCTAATCTATCAGAATAGCTGACACCACTTCCCTCTTCTCCCCACTTATATTGGCATCCCACAGGGGTACATGTTGTGCCTTATCTTATTCTCCATCTTCCAAATGACCTTCCCTCAGCCTGCTCATCCACCTCTATCCACATGTATGCCAATGACATGGTCCTCTTCACCTCTGGCCAGTCTCCTGATGAAGTAGCAACCAGACTCCAGCATGACTTTGATAAAGTTCAGCACTGGTTTTGCTCCCATCAACTCTCCCTCAATGCCAAGAAGACAGTCTCAATGACCTTTGGCACTAGGCAGAGGCTCTCTATGCTCCTCTCCCTGCCCTCCTTCCATACCACTAACTGCACAGTCCTTGAGGACACTTCATCCTTTAGGTACTTTGAGATGTGGCTTGACCAACACCTCATCTTCTCTGGTCATGTGGATGCCATCCTGAAAAAGCTGCACCCCAAGCTTGGTGCATTATTCAGGAACCGTAGCTGCCTTCTGCTACCCGCCTGACATTGAACTTTCCAGAAGATGATCCTACCTATCTTCAATTAATGTGATATAGTCTACAGTGCTACTCTCAAGTCCTCCTTATCCAGATTGGACACCATTTTTAATTCTTTCTGCTATTTCACTCTGGACACCCCCAGTCATGACTGTAGCCTTACCATCCCTGGCTTTTCCCTCATTAGAAAATCAACACCACCTCCACTGTTCCAAATTAGTGTCTAAATTTTGGTTTGGCATGCTTCCCCATCTTACTTCCTCACTATCCATCCTCCCACCTTCTGCCCATTCTCTTAAATCTTTTGACTCCTGTTTATTTATTTTAGTTTTTGTTGACCAGGTAAGTGCACTAGACGAATTCTGCCTCTTTTCAAGCATGATCTGGGGAAGGGGGATACAGATGAATGCCAACTGACCTTGAACTAAATTAACTGTTGATGGTATTTTTAGTGAATTGAGGTGGGGGAGAATGTGGCCAGAACACTGGGGAAATTCCCCTACTCTTCCTGGAAGGGGGCGCTGTGACTGGTGCTGCGATGGCTAGTCTGCCTGGAGAGTCATGGAGGATGGATGTGTCTGGGAGCAGGAAGCGGTCTCCTCCTGGTCATCGAACTCGTGAGGCCAACAAGGAACAGGAGAATTTGAATGAGGAGTTATTTATTCTGGCCGAAGAAGAGGTAACTAACCTGGATTGGAGAACAGAATCCCAGAAGATGGCAGTGTGGGTCAAAATTGAAGGAAGTCTGCAAGCTTATTGATGCAGAAGAAGGAGATTTCTAAAGTAAAACAGAACTTGAGAAAATTGCAGAAGGATGGGATGAGTGGAGAGATGGACTGCACAAAATAGAGAGTACACTGATGCACATATTGACATTTGGATGGATGAGAGAGGAATGAATATGGGAGCTACCGAGGAAGAAGATATGGAGAACCCCAGGATGGCTCTCCAATTACTAAGGTACTCCAGTATGTGGGTGGCACAAAATCAGATGGGAGTGGGGGCAAGAAAGTAGAAAGGAAGAAGTTGTGCAGTAAGGCTGTTCTTCCAAGTTAAATGCTGAAGAGCAGCTGCAACAGACGGAAGATATTTATGTTGGGAAACACATGGCAGCTACCAATCTTGAGCCTAAAAAGATACATTTTACAATTGGGATTTCTACAGGATGGTCTGGAAAAAGCTGTCTAGCAAATACATACAGAATAAAGGGAAAAAGAGCAAAGAGAGAGGTGGGGAAGTGGCTCTGGTGTCTTTACCACCAGCATGTACAAAATCAGATGTAGCGTTGACAGGACTGCCTTGTATGGTATGGGCTGCACGCCCATTGGCTCTTGCTCTGAACCAATGGGCATGCAGCCTCTGCTGTCAATCGGTGTGGCGGCAGGCGGGTGGGGTGCTGCTGCCCACTGGCTGATGGGGGGCGCGGGTGGTGGGGCTCCATGGGTGGGTAGGGTGGGGGCCACTAGATCACCAGGGATATTGGACTTTGGGGGTGGGTTTGACGTTATGCCCAACGATCGGGCTTCACGGTCCACTGGACCACCAGGGATATTGGACTTTGGGGGTTGACATTATGCCTGCGATCGAGTTAGCGGTCCACTGGACCACCAGGGATATTGGACTCTGGGGAGGGACATCTAATGCCTGCGATCGGGCTGCTGGGGGGACATAACGTTCTGCCCAGTCGGGCTGCTCAGGGGGGTGGAAATAATGTTCTGCCTGCGATCGGGTTGATGGGGGAATAATGTTATGCCAGCGATCGGGGCTAATGAGGGGGGGTGGAAATAACGTTCTGCCCGCGATCGGGCTAATGAGGGAGAATAATGTTAAGCCCACGATCGAGCTAATGGGGTACACTTCAGCCTATGATTGGGGCATGGGGGGCACCGCCGGGAACGAGTGGAGGGCCACCCACAGGTGGCAGCTGCTGTGTTGTGCCCTGCAATGTGGCAGCTCACCTGTGGGTGGCCCTCGACTTGATCCTTTTTTTTTGGCTTAAGTTGTGCAGGCGCCCAAGTGAGGGGTTGCACCTGCTGCACTCTGCAAGGCCCGGCTGAATATCAGGCTGTGCAGTTTATGCATGGTTCCTCCCCCTTCGGTTGCGCATGCTTTCATTAGCATTGTGCTGTTGCTCAGCATGATTTGGGGGGGCGCAACTGCCTCCTGATGAATATCGCAGAATGGCGCATTTCGGACTTGTGCAGGCGCAACCCTATTGTGCATGGCTCAATTCTTTTGAATATCTGGCCCTATGTTTCTAAGTGTCAATGTACTTTACATATTGCATTTTTCAAAAAATGTACAGGAGTGTTATAACGGAGCCCCATAGCCACTCTTTTCATCCTTTCTCCCAACATGTTATCAGTCTTGAAGTTGCTAAAAGTAAGCCCATCCCCCTCAGAATAAAGATTCCTCCTCTGAGCCTTGGTTGATCCTTACCTACTGAAACCATGGTTTCATAGTTCTGCACCATCACTTCCATGTGAAGCTCCTTCTCCTGTTTGCTTAACATCTTCCATTCCTCTTCAGAAAAATCAACAGCAACATCTTCAAAGGTTTCTGGTACCTGAAAGAACATGAGACATGCTTAATCGTTTGGTTTCACAGTACACACTGTGTGTACATGACACACTGAAAAATCAGCAACTTTTAAACAGGATGGGGATAGGCAAGGTTAAGATCCACAGTCTACAAGACTACGAGGCTTTGCTGGCACTCCCATAGCAAGTGAAGACAGACAGAGATTGCAATGTAGGGCAGACAAGGAGGAGCAGAGATGGAATAAGGATATTAGGAAGGGGCTAGGTGGAGTCAGTCAAGTGAGGGGAGATACCTAGCTAGTGAAGAAGGCAGCCTGTCTGAACATCAGGCATCTTGGGACTAAAATGGGGACCTACAGACAATGGTGATGAAGCCAGGCTGGACATAGTTGTCATCATGAAAATGTAGGTGACACAAAATCCCATCTGAGACCTGGCTATCCCAATATGTGTCCTACTGTATTTTGAAGGGATATGAAAAGGGCAGGAGAAGGGTCACACTATACATTGAGACTGTAAAAAAGCAATAGAGGAGAAGAATGCTTGGGAGGGATAGAATGAATATGGGTCCAACTGATAGTTAAAGTATGTAAGAACCTCAGAGTGCTGGTGACGGTGGCGTAAAGATCACCAAATCAGTTCAGGGAGGGCTGCAGGGCATCAGCAGGACCACATCAGAAGGGCAACCACTATGGAAACACAATCTTGATGGAGGATCTCCTACCAGATTGGGAAGTGTTGGGGGTTAGGCGTGCCAAGAACCAAGTTGTAGATTCAAAGCAGGATGGCTTCCTTGTACAATGGGTGATGGAGCTAACCAGAGATGGAGCCATCCTTGACTTGGTACTGTCAAAGCAGGACATAGTAGGACAGACCAGAGTAAAAGAGACCCTGGGGATGAGTGATAATTACTCAGCGTGGCACAGCATTAGCCCTAGAAAGCCAGTGCCTCAAGTCAAGGACAATGGTGTTGGATATCAGGGCAGCGGTTACTGAAGACATAGGGAAGGTCCTCCATGACAAAGTGAGGGAGTGGCAGGGACGGGGAGAGGGGACATCAAAATGAGTATGACAGAGGTCACCAAAGCTTGTCTGAAGCAGGAAGGAAAAAAAAACACAAAATGAATAAATCCAATTTGGTATACAAGAGAAGTTAGAGAAGCAGTAAGAGCAAAAAGGGTGGCATGAAAAATGTACAAGGAGGATCAGTCTGAGGAAACAGGGAGGTATACCTAGGAAAGCTAAAAGAGACCAATAATTTAATTTATTAATTTGAAAAGTTTCACCAGGAGAGACGTACTGAGAGCTCATTTCAGATATATCCTGGGGTAGAGGTAGAAGGAAAATAGACATGTGCAAATCGGTGCAAACATTTAACATGTGCATTAGAAACAAAATTACACAGGGTAGCATAAAACACAAGCGCAGCATTATACCACAAATAAATATCAAGGTGCGCACTGAGAGGTACAGAGCGATTACGAAGTGTTACATACTGGTCAGTGCATAATTGGACATAAAGCAGCCCTCAAGAATGGGGTAGAGGAGGGCATGGTAGCTAGAAGTGCTAACTGGCCACGGTGGAGAATAATTAGAGAGGAGGAGTTGAAGAGGAAGAGGCATGTGACTGGAGGAGGACAGGAAGAGTGGGGAGGAAGAAGTAGAGGGCAGGTGGGATAGGAGGTTAAGAGGGTTGTAAGATCAGAAAATAAGGAGGGGGAGGGGAGGAGAAGAACAGGGAAGAGGTCAGGGCAGGTGCAGGAGGGGGCGGTGTAAGTGGGAGAGATTTCCAAAGTTTGGGGAGATGGTAGGAGAAAGCAGCTTAATCAGTTGAGGACCTTCTAGAAGGGAAAGCTAGAGTGTGTTGACTAGTGTGATGGAGGGAATAGGCAGAGTTAGAAGCAATGGAGAGAAGAGAGGTAAGATGGGATGGAGTTCAGCCAGTGTTTAGCAATAAGGGCAGAGTTATGAGCTTTGGCTTTTTGAGAAGGGAGAGAGACAGAGAATGAGAGAGAGAGAGAGAGGTGTAAAGGTGGCAGTGATGTGTCTGGAAGGGTGGCAATCCAGGGCAAACCTGCAGAAGGAGTGGAACAGGGTGTCCAGTCTCGGGTAGACTTGGAGCACTTCCATAAATAACGTCACCGTAGTCGAAGAAGGGAAGGATCATTCTCTGAACAATGGCTCTGCAGGCAAACAAAGGAATACAACTATGGTACCATGAGTCAATGCGCCTGTCACACAAAGCCCTAATGTTCCATTTTCCTGTTTTGCTGTAGGGCATTAACATGGGCTTTTGAATGTGGCAGTACTTTGCACATGCAAGATAGACTGCAGCCCTGCCACCACTATCAGACATAGATGAGGCCCTTCTGCAACCATCTGCATAGACCTTTGCAATGTTGATGAAAAGTATTATATGCTGCTAATGACTGTGGCACTCAGCAGCTGGCAAGAGAATATTATAGACATGGGAACATTCTTTGCTGTTTTGGAATTAATGACAACAACATTTAATCAATGTGAATGAAATAAAAATTTTGCATGAGTCATGGAACCTTTACTTTAAACGGAGCAAAATACAGCATATAAAAGGAAGACAGAATACCAATATGCATCAAGCTATTACATCTGAAGTAAGACTGGCTATTGCAATTTGGAGATAGGACACAAACAAGTATCAGTCCATTGGACACTTGTTTGGTGTGTCTAGGGTGGTGGTCTGCTCTGTTGTGTGTGAGGTTTGCAATGCTGTCATGGACACCTGCATGCACATAATAACAATCCCTACAGGCAAACAGCTACAAGACATCTTGGATGGCTTTGAGGAAAGATTTAGTTTATCACAGACAGCCAGTGCAATAGATGGCACACACATACCAGTTTAGGCACCAGCAAAAGATGCAGCAAACTTCTTCAACCATAAAGGCTGGCATTCTATAGCGATGTAGGCAGTGCTGGACCACCAGTACTGCTTTCAGGATGTTAACACTGGATGGCCTGGTAAAGTTCACGGTGCCCGTATTCTTGCAAGCAGTGGACTGTATGCAAAGTCTATGGATGGGCTTCTTTCTCCCAATGTGACACATGAAATATGGGGTACAGGGTGCCATTCATTTATCTGAGTGACCCAGTCTACCCATTGATGTCATGGCTGATGAAGCCATACCCTGACACAGGAAACCTCACAATTGAGCAGAAACACTTTAACCACTGTCTGTCAAGTGGTGGTATGGTAGTTGAATGCCTTTGGTTGGCTAAAGGGAAGATGGTGATGCCTGCAGAAAAGACTGATACACACATTTCCTTAGTTCCATCCATGGTGCTTGCATGCTGCATTCTACACAACATTTGTGAGTAAAGGGGATGTTTTTAATTTGGAATGGATTAGGGAGGCTGATGGTGAGGACTTGCAAAGACCATCAGGCACTGAAATGCAACACATGCAAAGGGGCACAGCTGGGGATCAGGCAAGACAAATCAGAAATGCTGTTGCTCAACATCTCAGCCGACAGTACAATGACTAGGGTAATTTGTGTCATGTACATACATTGGGCAATAAAGAGAACTGTGAAGGTACACCACACCAGCTGTTTTCCATGTTTCATTACTGCAATGTCCTTGCTATGTGTCTAAAAAAGATCACATGTGTGGCCTGACAAGCAAGTATGGAGTCACTAGGCAAGCTGGCTGCACGCAGCCATTCAGTGCATGACGTGGTTCTTGCATATCTGCAAGTCTCACAGAGGTGGTTACACTTAACACGTATAGTATGAAAGTTGTCATCCTGGTGTTGGTGGATGGATGTGCAATTTTCGTTGCTATGCGTGCCAAGCATGCCATTATTGTCTCACAGAATGCACCCAGTGCTGACATCCTCCTGCTATTCGATTCAGTTGGGTTCCAAGGGAAGTCACTTATCATTTCTTAGTATAGTTTATGGTGGAGCGAAGCCAAAGTTCAGTCCTCCTGCCATTGACACCAACATGCTAGTGCAGGGATAGTATTCATGAAGAGGAGAGAGTGAGGGGCATTACTAGTGGAGGGTATCCTGTGAGGTGGGCGCATGGGGAAGGGTGCCGTCCATAACAACGACTCCTTCCCAGCTGAATCCCTCATGGCGATGGGAGAGTAGGGTGACCGGAAGAGGGGGTGGGTGAACTGGGCAACAGGATGTCACTATGTGTACGTATGGGGGGGCAAGCACGGGGAGTGTGGGTTGGATGGGGCAGAGGAGCTGTAGGGGGTGGCACTGTGGTGGACTACCGAGCTGCATCCTGGCATCAGGGGTTGGTTAGTGGTTGGGGTGGGTGAGGTACTGGGATCGGGTCCGGGCACTGATGCGATTCTGCGCCCGGCTCGAACCTTTATTTTTTTAATGCATTCACCTCCCCTCGAAATGCACCCCCCTGGAGTTGAGAATCCTTTAGTAGGGAGGTGCAGGGGTGGAGCATTAAAATACATGTCCAGGCATCACTGTCCTGGCAAGGCGGGTCGCCAGAGTGACTAAAATTGTCACATTCTGACTGTGCACAACAGTGACCACCTTTAGGCTCAACTTTATCACAGAACTCTAGTGGAAAGATTGAGCATGATGTGGCAGAGGGAGGATAAGACTGGGAGAGGTGAGGAGGGGGGAGGTTGGTAGTCAAACAGGAGGAGGGTGAGGGGTCTGAATTGAGAGGGTTGGGAGGAAAACACTGGGGCAAATGGTAAAAGCACCATTTTGAGCAGCCCTGGGAATGATAACCTGGATGGGGGGTGGCAACGGGCATGAGGAAAGAGGAGGGGGGTGTACCGGCGTTGGGGGACTCCATACTCAAAGGGATCAGATAAGGGCACAAGGTAGGAGGACAGGCACAGTCAGATATGGGTGAGTCCATACTGGGATTAAAGGCAGACAAAGCAGGACAGGCAATTCTGAGGTGTGTAAGGAGGGGTAGGAGGAATATGCACATTGTGGTACATGTGGGAACAAATGGCCTAGGAGGGGAAGCAGTAGAGATAGAAAGGGAGAGGTTACAGGAAGTGGAAAAGTTGTGCGAGGAGAATGGGGAGTCTGTAGCCTTATTGGAGCTGCTCCCAGTACACTGCACAAGCACAGTGAGAAAGAAGAGGATTGAGGAGTTGAACACATGGTTAGCAGAATGGTGTTGAACTAAGGGGTATGGGGTTGTGGGCGGCTGGGTCAGTACCTGGGATAATAATCTGTTTGCAAAGAATAGGCTGTACCTGAGTGGGGAGCAAGAACTGGGGAGGTATACTGCAACAAGAGTGGATTTAAACAAGTTAGGGGGTGGCAAGTGGACAGCAAGTAGGCAGGGATCTTATAGAGGGGAGTCGCAGCCTACCCCCCAGGCTAGCAGGGAAGGAGTCAGTGTGACCGAAAAGGGAGGGAGTAAAAGGGAGGAGATGGAGGGGGATGAAGAGAGGGGAGCAGGATGGAGGGTGGTCTCACTAAATGTGAGAAGCTTAGACAACAAATCCACTGAGCTACAGGCACTCTTGGCAGTGTGGAGGGTGGATATTGCGGCTATCATAGAAATTTGGGCAACTGAGCACCAGGACTGGAATCTGGCAATCCCAGGGTACAAATCATACAGGAAGGATCATGAGGAGGGGGGGTGGCAGTCTATGTGAGGGATGGGATCAAATGCACAAGGGACGAGAGGGAGGAAAGAAGAACAGAGGCAATCTGGCTGCAGCTCATACACTCTAGAGGTAGGAAACTGAGGTTTGGGGGGGTATACAGGCCACCATCCAAGTCTGAGGAGCTTGACAGGGAATTAGTGGGACAAATTAGAAAGGTATGCAGAAAAGGGAAGGTGGTCATCGTGGGGGATTTCAACTTGCTGGGGGCTGACCGGAGCATTCCAGTCACCCTCAGTGCTAGGGAGCAAGTGCTCCTGGATGCGATCCAGGAGGGTCTCCTGATGCAGTTGGTTAGTGGGCCTACTAGGCTAAAGAACACTTTAGATCTGGTATTGTCGAATGGGGAGGCAGTAAGAGAAATAAGGGTGGAGGATCCGCTAGCTGACAACAATCACCAAATGGTGTGGTTTAATATCATGATGTATAGGGAACCAGAGAACTGAGTAACCTGGATGGTAAACTTCAGGGGGTGGACTTTGGGAGGATGCAGGAAGTACTGAAAGGGAAACTGGAGGGCATAAGACAGGAGATGGACACAGAGCAAAC
Source organism: Neoceratodus forsteri (assembly GCA_016271365.2). Classification (NCBI taxonomy): domain Eukaryota; kingdom Metazoa; phylum Chordata; order Ceratodontiformes; family Ceratodontidae; genus Neoceratodus; species Neoceratodus forsteri. Next base: position 12,358,967 of record JADMNL010000038.1, on the reverse strand, counting down.
ATGGGATATTAATAAATGGGGATTACAAAGATGAAGGAAGCCTCCACCAAGACACAGAGGAAGAGGAGCAGAGCAAGAAAACCAGGCATCATCACCACTATATCACTAGACAAGCTGGCTGCACGCAGCCATCCAGTGTGAGAGGATACAGGAAGTACTGAAAGGGAAACTGGAGGGCATAAGACAGGAGAGGGACATGGAGCAAACCATGGGATATTATTAAACAGGGGGATAACTGAGATGAAGGAAGCCTGCACCGAGACACAGAGGGAGAGGAGCAGAGCAAGGAAACCAGGCTTTTTTTTGTTTGTTTTTGTATTTAAATGATATGACTCAGAGTGTGGGTGCTTCAATCTTTTGAAATTTCTTGAAGACTTCATGCGATATCACCACCATATCATTTTTCAAGTTAATTTTAAACCAAATTAAACAAATTTTGCTTAAAGGGAGACCATATTAGATTGTGCGTCTCTATCGCATTTTCAGATGTACACACAGCGCTGTCTAGCCTAACAAACTCCAGCATTTTTTCCCTCCATTCTTCCTTAGAAGGAGCTTCCACTTGTTTCCAGTGCTGGAGTATTACCTTGCCAGCCATTAATATACCAATATTCCAAAGGATCCTTTGTGTTCCCTGTGGGTCCCTAACTTGGCTCAAATCAATTGTATAGCCAAATATTGCAATTCCAGGATCAACGGGGAACAACAGACCCAATGGTCTCCCCAGTAAAGACCATTTATATTTCCAAAGTGTTATAAGTTTGACACACTTAAACAATTATTTATTGAATTTTGATGACTGGGTTGGCCCACTGGCCCCCGAAGATCCCTTTTTCAGGGGCGACCAGGGGAACAGAAAACAGTAGAATACATGATTTGAGCCAAGTTAGGGACCCACGGGGAACACAAAGGATCCTTTGGAATATTGGTATATTAATGGCTGGCAAGGTAATACTCCAGCATTGGAAACAAGATATGGGATAATGACCCCCTTTCATTCTGACATCTTTGGCAGAATTGTGAAATAGTGTTATCTATCTTATATAATCTAATAGGTGTAAGCTAAGTTCTATGAACTATACTAAAGTAAATTTGGCAAGGAAACCATGCTGGCTGAACAGAGAGGTAGTGGAGGTGGTGCAGTCAAAACAAGAGGTGCACCAGAGGTATAGGGGGACGGGGTAGGAAAGGGACAGGGAGAAGTATGCAAGATGGTCCAGGGAGGTGATAAGAAAAGTGAGAGAAGCCAAAGCCCAGAGGAGCTGAGATTAGCGCAGGAATTAACGGGGAGACTTTTCAGATATATCAGAAAGAAAAGGAAATGCAAACAGACAATAGTGAGGATAAAAAGGGTGGAGAGTGGACAGAAAAGGGGAGGAGCAAGCAGAAGCACTGAATGAATACTTCTGCTCAGTATCTAGAAGGAAAGGGGAACCACCACCATGGGAGGGTGGGCATGGGGGGAGAGGATCTGGCAGATGGAAGGACTGAGGCAGGTAAAGTCCTAAAGGGGCTGAGGGCACTGAGGGTAGACAAGGCACCAGGGCCTGATAGTATCCACCCAGGGTGCTGAGGGAGATGGCAGAGGTGTTGGCGGAGCCACTGGTAGATCTATACAGCACCTCACTGGAGTCGGGATGTGTGTCACTGGACTGGAGGATGGCACATTTATTTATTTAGTGAATTTTGTTGACCCGGTAGGCCCACTGAAACTGGAAGTCCCTTTTTCAGGGGCGACCCGGGGGTGGGAATACAGATGGTAACTAACTGAAATTGAACCAGATTAAGCTGTTGGTGGTATTTCTAGTGAATGGAAGAAATTTGGTAGGATGCTGGGGAAATTCCCCTACTCTTTTCGAGAAGTGCCATGGGATCTTTAATGTCCACCTGAACAACCACCAGAACAGGCAGATGGAACCTCGGTTTAACATCTCATTTGAAAAACGGCACCTCAGGAGTGCAGCACCCCCCTCATGCTGCACTACAGTGTCAGTATTGGGATATTAACTCAAATGTCTAGTGTGGGGATAGAACCCACAGCCTTCTGAGCTCCTAGCCTCAGAGGCAAGTGTGCTACCTGCTGAGCCACTGACACTGACAATGAGTGCCATTACACAAGAGTGGACCAAGGGATGAACCAGGTAATTATTGTCCTGTAAGTCTCACCTCCATAGTGTGCAAACTCATGGAAACGATACTAAAGGAAAGACTGGTGTCATACCTAGAGGACAATGGCCTCCAGGATGTGAGGCAGCATGGGTATATTTCAGGGAAGTCCTGTCAAACCAGCCTGATACAATATTATGACTGGGCAACAGGTGAGCTGGATAAGGGTCATGCGGTGGATGTTCTTTACTTGGACTTCAGCAAGGTCTTTGATTCAGTGCCTCATGGGTGGCTTGGGGAGAAGCTAACTGGTATAAGGGTAGGGGAAAAATGATGAACTGGATTACAAGCTGGCTGAATGAGAGGCTGCAACAGGTTGTGGTGGGAGTGGAGCTCTTAACTCCTAAGCCGTTGATGAGTGGGGTGCCGCAGGGCTCTGTGCTGGGACCAATATTATTTGGGCTCTTCATATCAGACATTGTGCATGGGGTGGTGGACAAGGTAAGTCTGTTCGCAGACGACACCAAAATGGGAGCAGTGGTGGATTGTGAGGAGGGATGGAAGCAGGTGCAGGAGGACCTAAGCAAGATAGAGAAGGGGTCAGAGAGGTGGCAGCTGAGGTTCAAAGCAAAGAAATGTAAGGTTATGCACTTCAGGTCGAAGAACCTAAGGCCAGAATACTGGCTGGGGGGAGTAAGCTGGGGATCTCTGAGGAGGAGAAGGACCTAGGAATAATGGTAACTGGGACCATGAACAATACTGTCCAGTGCAGGAGAGCAGCTGCAAAAGTGAATAAAATGCTGGAGTACATAGCGAGGGGGGTTTTGTAAAGGCAAAGAGAGGTGATCTTGCGCCTCTACAGGTTGCTGGTAAGGCTGCACTTGGAGTATTGTGTGCAGTTTTGGAGGCCATACCTAAAGCATAATATCAGGCTACTGGAAGGGTGCAGAGGAGGGCAACAAAGTTGATATGTGGAATGGAGGGGAGATACTATGAGACCAAACTGGAAGACCTGAAAATGTACACCATGGAGGATAGAAGAGATGGGGGGACATGACAGAGACATTCAAGTATCTGAGAGGAATTAATAAGGATTGGGCAGACAGGGTCTCTAAGCTAAGAGGGGGAAGGGACACCAGCGGGCATGGGTTAAGAATAGAGGGGGAAAGATTTAGGAAGGAAGTGAGGAGACACTGTTTCACGGAGAGGGTGGTAGCAAAATGGAATGCTCTACCAGAATGGGTGGTATTATGTAAATCCGTGAACAGTTTTAAAAGGGCATGAGAAAGGAAGCAGGGGAGAGTGAGGGTGAGGGAGGTGGGGGACGGACGTGGGATGACAAAGGGCGGTGTGGGGCAGCTGCAAACTAGGAGTACTAGCTACACACTTGAGAAGACAAAGATAGACCAGGTGGTCTGTTTCTGCTGGCACATTCGTATGTTCATGTGTGTGACCACCTTTCAGTGTACCACCACAGGGCATGTATTGACATGAATCCTAATCATTAATGGTTTTGGTTCATGGAACAAGTCATTATTGGAGCCCTTGCCATTGCACATGCTTGGATTTGCCGTTCTTGAGTCGAGTATGGATCCCATCAGGACACTGGTGCATTGAGGCATAGCAAGCTGTATTGCATGGGAAGGTGCACACTATTGAACATATGCACAATGTGGTGTGAGGAATCACTCACCTAGCATCTGCAGCTCCCTCTGCTATTCTCACGTTGTCAGCCCCCCCACCACTGTGATAGACTCTCCTTATGTAGCAATACCAATCATTGCTTTTGCTTTCCACTCACACTCTCTCTCTCTCTCCCCCTCCTCATTTTCCCTCACTCACCTCCCAGTGGCGGAGCCAGATTTGGGAGCAACTGGGAGCCAGGGGGTGCCACTCAGTCAATCACGGGCTCCACAATGGGCACTAAGCAGTGAATAAAGATGGTGGCAGGGTGCCACTACTCACTCTTCTCTGCTGCCTCTCTCCCAACTCTCCCCCCCACCCCTCGTATCTTGACCTGTCCACTGTCTGTATTCCCCCCTTTGTCTATTTCTGCTCCCCACCTCTACCTGCTAATTGCTCTCAAACTACCCTCAGACACCACCTTATTGCACACCAACCACAGATATCTAGACAAAGTTCCATTTGGGCTGCAGTAATGACAAGGCCTCTTTGGCCACACAATGTTCTTTTAATTTCATCTAAAGCATTACTATGTTGTTTTTTGTAGTTGTACTTTGAAACTGCTTGTATTATTGTCCTGTATTAGTTTGTCTGTATTCCTCTCCATTGTATGATGTGGAACCTTTGTAAATGAGTCCTTACCAAAGGTTGTTTACCAAATTACCAAATAAATAAATAAATAAAATGAACATCGAGAAAAGCACAGTACATGAATAAGCCACAGTACTGGACAGAAACTTTTTCAGCCAGGAAATGGAGTTTGAAATCAAGAACTGCAATGAACTAATAACAGACTGCATGGCAGAGATTGAGCACAGTAATGTATTTAATATGGAAACACAGTGACAAACACAGAACATAAAAACACACTTCACACTTAGAAAAATATACTGCACACAATTCCACAGTATAGCAGTACCTTGTAAAACACCGTGATACCAGTCCATCATTCAGTGGTAATGCAACCCCTGTTCTGGCATGTCCCACCACCAAAATCAAAACTCTGTCACTTCACTTATCATTTCTATATATGTTCCCACCACTCTGATACATTAAGCAAACATGCTGCTAAACAGACAGGGATAGTGGAAGTTGGCACATAGCGCACCAGCACTGTGTGCAGTCCCTTTGCATTTACCATCCATTTAGGCAATTGCTAAGAGACAGAGAGAAGAATGTCTGCTGGGAAAGCCAGAATTGTTGTCGCTGGGTCCCATGTGTTGCCGTCAGGATTCCATGGTTGGATAGTTGGAAATGCATGAATGTGGGGAGTTGATGCAAGGTGTACATCGTTGGTGCTTGTAGTAGTGGTTGCCAATCCCATTCAGTCAGGAGCTACAGCACTGTGTACTCATGATCTATGCAAAATGTTCCATACACTCACTGTGCTTGATGCGTCACTGCTCCATTTCCATGATAAACTGCATGCGCTGCCTCTTCATGTCAAAATACTTTGCACCAGACTGGGCCATATATTGTCCTAAAAGTGTTCCAACATCGCTGAAACAACAGAATCAGCACAATGTTTGCGATCACGGTGCATGCTAAGTGCAGGTCGAGTATCTTGACACTGGGGCACTGGTACATTTACTCAACCTCCATGGACAATGATACCTGTAGAGTGACCTGGATCAGGGCTTGCTGGAGTTGGGTTTTCTTCAGTGTCTGATTGACCCCTCAACTTGTTATCACTGTGATCGTCTTCAGCGGCCCGGCTGAGGACACAGGAAGTATCCATCAGCACTGTTGGTGCAGTAGCAGTGTGGGTTCCAAGAATGGCATTGATGGAACAAGGTCAGGGAGGGACACTATGATACGGGGAAAGGGCAGCCACAGAGTACTATTTGATAGTTGCACACTCGAGCAGACTCATTAGACCATATACCCTGTATCTGCTGGCACATTTTGTATGCTCATGTTTGGTATTGGAATTTGGCACTCCCTCACCGTGAGATGCCACTCTGCAGTCTCGGGATGTTTATTCTTGGGTGCTTCCCTTGTAAGATAAAACTCAGAAATGGCACTGGACAGTTGTTTAACATCTTCTTCAGTGGGTAACGTATGCATTGAGCATGGAGTGGAGTCCTTTGCCAGAGAGTTACAATACTGGCAATGCCCTCCACCATCGTGACTCGATCAAAACATTAAGAAACACTGGCTAGAAAATGCACAGGTAAAGGCTAGCCAAGTGTCAGATCACCATCACCCAACATTAAATTCAGGGTTTCCAACCTGTTTGGTGACCAAAGTCAAGCCTTGCTTCTTCACCACTCTGCTCCCCTTTACACATCCTCTTCCATACATATATACTGAGCAAGTGGCTAGACAAGAAAGTACAATCTGCACTAGTGTGTAAAATAAAAGACCTGAAGTTGATTGTAATCACTCCACCAGGCGAGCCATTAGGTGCCTGCCTAGCATTGCTCATGTGCAGGGCCACTGGGAAATTGCACCAGCAATTTTTTTGCAGAATCCACAATTTTCACCATCCTCCGCAAAAACTGACATGTTCCATAAATGTTTCCATTTGAGTTTTTATATTGAACTGTGTAAAAAGTATTAACATTTTCAATAAAATACTCTCAAATATATTGACAGTTTTGCATGCAGACTTGGTTTTGGCTGAAACAGTGCAGTGCAAGGTAAGGCAAGGGTTTTATGTGACACTGATTTTTGAATCCTTGTCTTATTTGATTTCAAGATCCACTGGCCAAGCATAAGGACACTTAGACCCTTAACATTTGTTTTGTGTTGAAGAAGTCCATCAGAAAACTTTTGTTGCCACACAGACTGAAACAAAAGATGGGAGAAAAGGTGCAAATGATCCCATTCACTTAAATGGAGTGCTAACTATGAAGCCTTTTTGTAAGTGGCAGAGCAAGTTTTTCCTTGGAGCATACTTTCATTCAGACTAGTTTTGATTCAAACAGCTGAGGATTTTTGAATGGCCCTGCTGATTTTAAACTTGAATAAGCTAGTTGCTAAAAGTGATCTCACACTTAGCAGCTACCCCTAGATGCTCACACGCAAAGACTAAAATAAAAACTGCCTAAAGTCTAAAAATAAGCTTATAAAAACACAAAATGTATCTGAAGATTTATCTTTAACTAAACAAAATCATTGCAGCTAGAGTAAAACAAAGGTAAATTACAGGGTACACTGACTACTGTATGATGCAGTAAAAATATATTGGTATTTTTTTTTGTTTTTACATTTTTTGGTAACCACATAAGACCCGCTAGGCACAAGTGCCTGTTTTCAGGTACTATCCAGGAGCACTGAGGAGGTTAAGTGACTTGCTCAGAATCACACAGTATGCAAGTTGAGGTTGTGGGAATCAAACACAGGTCTGGTAGATGTAGTCCGCTCATTCACAGTTTGTTACTCTAACCTCTAGATTATACTGCCAGCCCCAATAACCCCAGATTTAATGTTTAAATATGTGATTTCAAAAACAGTGTACAGTACCTACAGTGTAAATTATCAACATTAAACACTTTAACACTATTTTACTAAAACTCAGTTATTCACCACTCTATCTGCTTATTTTTTCTGGTACCAAAGTGTGTGAATAGCTGGCAAAGATCTGTAAACAGCTTTTGATTATGCTTCATTATCCCACAGCCAGAAACAACAAAAAAAATGTTCTTCTGGCTTTATTTAATATTGATTTGCTGTGGCTCACTTTATAGAATCTATTTAGCACTGCATGAGGCAGATGCTTTTAAATTTTGGAAGATAGGCAATGCTTATGATAGCTTATCAGTTTAGTATTCTTTTTAGAAACATAAACTTTTATGTTTTAAACATATTCAGGTGTCAGTGTATTCACTTAGCAATTTATACTGACTAATACATGCTGCAGAAAACATTAAAAGATTTATTGTAAAGCACTCTGGGTGTGTAGGAGAACCCCCGCAACTTCCCACAATTTTGCCAAATGCTCTACAAATTTTAGTAACCTTTCCTGCAATAATCCAGTGGCCCTGCTCATGGGTCTTATTTTAATCGACTTGGACTAGTGACCCGATATACTGCCACAGCAGCCAACTAACAAAGTGGCATCATATGGGTAGGTCACCATCAGCATCCATGGGCATACAAATTGTACACTGTTTAGTTCATACTGTGTTTTGGGGGAGTGCAGTAGCAGCAGGAAATTGTGAATATGGAATGCCCATACTTGCAGCACCACAGTATTCCATCTCCGTTTGGAAAGGGTTGGGGGTGGGGAGTTGGCAGCCATGTTAGAATACCCACAATTGTGCAGCAATACAAGCCAGTCACACGTGGGAGAATAAAATGACTGTGGTCCAGGACTGCGCATTGGCAATTGCATATATTACAACTTTAAGGAGAACACTGAGCAGCCGAAAGGCATCCTGAGTATGTACTTGGCATATGATAGAGTAGCTAGCCATCCTGAGAAAAAGCATATATTACAGCTGATCGCTGCTAAAGTGAAAGGAGAGATGCCCAATAAATAATGGTACAGAGATGCTGACAGCTCGCATCAAAACACACATACCGTGCATCCAGATTTAAAGGTACACAAATGCAGCACTGCTTCCTTACTGTGCCCCGATGCTGTGCATATGAGGCGTACCCAGGTGCGTGCTGTTGGTAGAGGTACCCATCAATACTGTGTATATGAGATGCACCCAGGTGCATGCTGTTGGTAGAGGTACCCATCGATACTGTGTATATGAGGTGCACCCAGGTGCGTGCTGTTGGTAGAGGTACCCATCGATACTGTGCATATGAGTTGCACCCAGATACATGCTGTTGGTAGAGGTACCCATCGATACTGTGCGTATGAGATGCACCCAGATACATGCTGTTGGTAGAGGTTCCCATCGATACTGTGTATATGAGATGCACCCAGATGCATGCTGTTGGTAGAGGTGCCCATCGATACTGTGTATATGAAGCGTACCCAGGTGCGTGCTGTTGGTAGAGGTTCCCATCGATACTGTGTATATGAGATGCACCCAGGTGCATGCTGTTGGTAGAGGTACCCATCGATGCTGTGCATATGAGATGCACCCAGATACATGCTGTTGGTAGAGGTACCCATCGATACTGTGTATATGAGGTGCACCCAGATGCATGCTGTTGGTAGAGGTTCCCATCGATACTGTGTATATGAGATGCACCCAGGTGCATGCTGTTGGTAGAGGTACCCATCGATACTGTGCATATGAGGTGCACCCAGGTACATGCTGTTGGTAGAGGTACCCATCAATACTGTGTATATGAGGTGCACCCAGGTGAGTGCTGTTGGTAGAGGTACCCATCGATACTGTGTATATGAGGTGCACCCAGGTGCGTGCTGTTGGTAGAGGTACCCATCGATACTGTGTATATGAGGTGCACCCAGATGCATGCTGTTGGTAGAGGTACCCATCGATACTGTGTATATGAGGTGCACCCAGGTGCATGCTGTTGGTAGAAGTGCACATCCCTGGACAGTACTAACAGCACTGACACTGATATGTATCCAAATTGGCTCTTAGCGAGGATCGGACTATTGAAATGTAAGTTCTTAACTGCTGTGATGGTTGGAGGGTGCGGCAGAGGGTTTGTTTCTTTCAGAAGGAAATCAGGTGGTCACAAGAATGAATTCTTCTTATTCTGCGATTTTGGTGGTAAACAATCTGAAAAAGGTGAATGACACACCACTGAGCGAACACTGATTGGGCAATACCAGAGGGTTGGGGTTACTATTTCAGGTTGAACAGGCGGCAAACAAATGTGGGCAAGCACCATGAAACAACAGTGAATAAAGTTTAAATCACCTACTTGTTTACACCTTGACAGGATGCAACATACACAGACTTCCCTCCGCCACCACCCTCCACCCTGGTTTTCAACTGGAACAACAGTGACCATGCTGGAACTCGAATGTGGACCTTCAACATCGGTGTACAATGTGCACAATGGTACCATCTGAACAGTGGTCATTCAGAATTTCTGAACAACAGTGACTATGCTGGAACTTGAATGTGGACCTTCAACATCTGTGTACAATGTGCACAATGGTGCCATCTGAACAGTGGTCATTCAGCATTTCTGAACAACAGTGACTATGCTGGAACTTGAATGTGGACCTTCAACATCTGTGTACAATGTGCACAATGGTGCCATCTGAACAGTGGTCATTCAGCAATTCTGAACGACAGTGACCACGCTGGAACTTGAATGTGGACCTTCAACATCGGTGTACAATGTGCACAATGATGACATCTGAACAGTGGTCATTCAGCATTTCTGAACAACAGTGACCATGTTGGAACTTGAATGTGGACCTTCAACATCGGTGTACAATGTGCACAATGGTGCCATCTGAACAGTGGTCATTCAGCAGTTCTGAACCGGCTGATGAAATGACTTGTCGGGCTGCACTATAGCAAACACCCATGTGAACCAGCTTAAAAACAACAAACTGTACAGCACCAGGAGGCAGATCACCACCTCAACACACTTCTAGAGGTGCCCTGGATCTTAGCTTTTACTACAACACTTAAGTAGTCATATAATTTAAAGTCACAGTAAACCTTTTATCAGTACAATTAGATGGATGTGGCCTGCTGCTGATGGCATTACCGATAAACCAACTCTTGTAGTAATATTATGGGAAGCAGTTAGTTTTCTACTGTTGGTAGTGGTCGTATCATGCATGACTGTGGGCCAATCAGCTTGCAGCATTTTTCCTACCTGTTTTACAAGTGGAGTTGCATGCCTTAGCCTTTCAGTCACAAGCCCCCCCTTCACCACCTGGGTATTTCTGTATACCGCAGCAAACTGAGCATTATTACTTAAATATGTGCTGCTGAAGTTAAGATTACTACATTTCATAAACTAGATAGAAAGCACTTGATTCAAAAGTTAATTATTTTCTTCCTCTACCTACCTTTAGGGCCTTCAGCTTGGGAACAGTACTGTAGCACTCATGCGTGGAAGACTTTTCACAGGCTGCACGGACAGATTTATGTTTGTCTGATTCCTCACAAACCCGTCCCCGTAGCTGTTGCTGCTGGTCACAGGTGTTGCTCTTTTCAGGCTCCTCTTTATTTCCAGTAAGATGTTTTACAATTTCCACTATCACTGCAAGTTTCCTGTTTGCTCTGAGCACCTTCTGCTCTAACACATCATAGCATTCACCACAGGAGACATTTCCATCTACGTACTCCCAGTACTTTGTGATACAGGCTCTGCAAAAGTTGTGCCCACAATCTAGAATGACAGGATCATTAAAATAATCCATACAAATGGGACACATCAATTCATTTTTCAGTAGTTCTAGCTCTTCTGTTGTTGCCATGTTCACTGTTGTCTGTTAAAGATGTTTACTTCCCTTCCATTTCCTGAAACACAGAAACATATAAACATAGAAAGGGTTTGTTTGTCTTTCAATATTGACAATGTCATACACTATTAAAAACTCTTGCACTGCTACTGACCCTTATTATGGTGTTTTATTGCTATGCTGGAGGGCCAATTTGCATCTTTTTACAGAGGTATCCCTTTATGTCAAACATCTCTCATTACAGAAATTTGAAAACAGTCACAGGCTCACTGGTTATTTGGATCCCACAACACCACAGATTTAGTTCCTTTAGTAATGGTTAGTTATTCCAAAATCTACATTTCCATGGTTCAGAGTTTTTTCTACAATATCATTTCACAAATACTGATATCAAAGTTCCCACGCTCAGATTTTACAAATTATTACTCGTGTGTATAATATTTATGGAAAAGATAAGCATGTAAAACTGCAAGAGAGTGTCTTTTACGTTCTGTTGCTGTCTACAAGATAAGAAACGTTCCTGCCATTTATGAAGGGAGACCGATGTGCATATCATATAGGTGCATTACTTCACTTCTGTAACCCCCTGTAGTTAGACAGCTAAACCCATTCATGAAGGGAGACCGATGTGCATATCACGTAGGTGCATTACTTCACTTCTGTAACCCCCTGTAGTTAGACAGCTAAACCCATTCATGAAGGGAGACTGGCGTCTATATCACGTAGGTGCATTACTTCACTTCTGTAACCCCCTGTAGTTAGACAGCTAAACCCGTTCATGAAGGGAGACCGGCATGCATATCATGTAGGTAAACTACTTCACTTCTGTAACCCCTGTAGTTGGACAGTTAAACTTATTTTAATTATTGGTGACCCCCTTTAGCAACCTGATTTCAGATACCCTTCAAATGCCGTAATAACCTGAAATCAGGTTATTTCAGCGTTTGAGTAGCTCAAGTCACTTCTCACTTACACTGTCCGTGATGATCACATTCACTTTTCTCTGACATGGTAGCGTGGCGGAGCAGTGTTTGTTTCGTTAAATTATATGTCCCAAAATCCACACAAAGAGAAGTGCCTTGTAAAAAAAAAAAAAAAAGTGTCACCTGTAGGTGCTACGCTAATTTTGTCTTAGTTTTGAGATACAGAAGCCGCAGAGTGTAAACTGATCAAAGCAAGTGAATCGGCGGCTTCAGAAGGTGAGATTCAAGCATGACTGAGTGTTACTATGGCAACACTCGTTCATGTGAATCTCCTCTCTGAACTGCCGAGTCACTCGCTCTCCGGTCTCCAGGCGGCTTCTATCTCAAAACTAGAAAAATAAATGTTTCTTATACAAGGCACTTCTCTTTTGTGGATTTGGGGCATATCATTTACTGAAACGAACAACGCTCAGACAGCTCTCTCTCTCTCGCCCAAGTACTTTAATATACAAAGTCCGTGCACCAGTATTTATAAAAAAATAACAGATAGGAAAGTGTGTGCCTATGAATATTCTTTTCACACCCTCGGTGTATGATGACCACATAAACCTCTTGAGCTTCGCTCTCGAGGTTTATGGGTCATCAGATGCCCCGGGTGTGAAAAAAATATTTATAACTGAAGGAACTTGCAGATGTCCTGGCGAAACCCCTGGCAGAGCTTTTCACCAGCTCTCTGAGGACAGGGTGGGTGCCCCAGGACTGGAAGGTGGCGCATATAGTGCCTATCCACAAAGGGGGATCAAGGGAGGTGGCAGGGAACTACAGGCCTGTCAGCTTGTCATCGGTAGTGGGCAAGGTGATGGAGGGCATTGTCAAGGAGAGGTTGGGGGGGACCTGGAAAAGTCAGGGAGTCTGGATGATAGACAGCATGGATTCATCCTGGGGAAATCGTGTCAGACAAATCTTGTGGAGTTCTATGACTGGGTGACGAGTGCCTTGGACCCGGGTAGACCAGTAGATGTCCTCTTTCTAGACTTCAGCAAGGCATTTGACTCTGTTCCTCACATGGGCCTGTTGGATAAGCTGGGAGAAATGGGGGTGGGGAACCAGATGATCAGATGGATAGGCAACTGGCTCCAGGACTGGACCCAGAGGGTCATAGTTGGCGAGATAGTCTCATCCCCAAGGAGGGTCATTAGTGGGGTCCCACAGGGATCAGTCCTTGGGCCCCTCCTGTTCAATGCCTATGTCTCTGACATAAGGACAGGAATCAGGAGTGAGATGAGTCTCTTTGCAGATGACTCAAAACTGGGGGCAGTGGTGGATGGAGAGGAGGGGAGGGTGGCCCTACAGGGGGACATGGAGGCTCTGGAAAGATGGTCTAGAAAGTGAAAGCTGAGGTTCAATGCAGGGAAATGCAAGGTACTCCACCTGGGGGCCAGAAACCCAGGCCAAGTGAATACCCTGGGGAGGGAATGCTACAAGTCTCGATGGCTGAGAGGGACCTGGGGGTGGTGGTGGATGTCAAGATGATCAACTCTGAGACTTGTAGAAGGGCAGCAGCCAAGGCCAACAGGATGCTGGGATGCATCGCTAGGGGGATCACCTCCAAAAGGAGGGAAGTGATACTCCCTCTGTATAACTGCTTGGTGAGGCCGCACCTGGAGTACTGCGTGCAGTTTTGGAGGCCACACTAAAAGAGAGACATTAAACTCCTGGAGAGGGTCCAGAGGAGGGCAACCAAAATGATTTGGGGCTGGGACAGAACCTATGAGGAGAGGCTCGAAGAGCTAAATATGTACACATTGGAAGACAGAAGGGACTGGGGGGACATGATAGAGGTCTTCAGGTACATGAAGAGGGTAAATAGGGGAGGAACAGTCAGGGTGCTTTGAAGGAAGGAGGAGGGGCCACTAGAGGGCATGGGTGGAAGCTGGAGGGGGAAAGATTCAGGGGTGAAAGAAGGAGGTGCTACTTCACTGAGAGGATGGTGGAGCCATGGAATGCACTGCCTAGGGGGCTGATGGAGGCAGAGATGGTGGAGGGGTTCAAGAGCGGGTGGGACAGGTACAGGGGAAGGGTTCTGGAAGCAAAATCCAATGCAGCAAGAATATCTGGAACTGGGAAGGGAGAAGCCAGAGAAGGAGAGGGGGGCAGCAAAGTCAGCACCCAGGGTGGGGGCTGACCAAACGAGCAGACACGAAAGACCGTTAGGCCTATTCTGCTGGCATTTTAGTATGTTAGTATGTAACACACACTTACCTATCCATTTTCTTATAGTATTATAATAGAGATATCGAGAAAATTGTGTAAACAAGGCACAAGTGAAACCATGCCTGCATCTTACCAGTATGCCTTTCAAATCACATAATTTGAGCAAGATTTCATTCACTTGTAAACTCAGCTTAGTAAACATAAAACACAGAAAACTCACTGACAGACACCGCTACCTGCATAATTCCAGCTTCCATCCTAGACATGCAAAAATCTTTAATCAACAGTCAAGGCAGTTCTACACCATCAAATCTAATCTGATGAGAGAACAAGAGACAGTCAGCTCTCCTTACTTCAGAATTCTCTAATTCAGCAGGGCCACACCCCATGACAAATTGATAGAGAAATGTGGCGCATATAGTGCCTATCCACAAGGGGGGGATCAAGGGAGGTGGCAGGGAACTACAGGCCTGTCAGCCTGACATCGGTGGTGGGCAAGGTGATGGAGGGCATTGTCAAGGAGAGGCTAGGGGGGGACCTGGATAAGTCAGGGTGCCTGGGCGATGAGACAGCATGGATTCATCCTGGGAAATCGTGTCAGACAAACCTGGTGGAGTTCTATGACTGGGTGACAAGTGCCTTGGACCTGGGTAGACCAGTGGATGTCCTCTTTCTAGATTTCAGCAAGGCATTTGACTCTGTTCCTCACGTGGGCCTGTTGGTTAAGCTGGGAGAAATGGGGGTGGGAAACCAGATGATCAGATGGATAGGCAATTGGCTCCAGGACCGGACCCAGAGTGTTGTAGTTGGTGGGATAGTCTCATCCCCAAGGAGGGTCATTAGTGGGATCCCACAGGGATCAGTCCTTGGGCCCCTTCTGTTCAATGCCTACGTATCTGACATAAGGACAGGAATCAGGAGTGAGATGAGTATCTTTGCAGATGACTCGAAACTGGGGGCAGTGGTGGATGGGGAGGAGGGGAGGGTGGCCCTGCAGGGGGACCTGGAGGCTCTGGAAAGATGGTCTAGAAAGTGGAAGCTGAGGTTCAATGCAGGAAATGCAAGGTACTCCACCTGGGGCCAGAAACCCAGGCCAAGTGGCACACCCTGGGGGAAATGCTACAAGTCTCGATGGCTAAGAGGGACCTGGGGGTGGTGGTGGATGTCAAGATGAACAATTTGAGACTTGTAGGAGGCAGCAGCTAAGGCCAACAGGATGCTGGGATGCATCGCTAGGGGAATCACCTCCAGAAGGAGGGAAGTGATACTCCTCTGTATAACTGCTTGGTGAGGCCGCACCTGAGTACTGCATGCAGTTTGGAGGCCACACTTAAAGAGGGACATTAAACTCCTGGAGAGGGTCAGAGGAGGGCAACCAAAATGATTTGGGGCTTGGGGACAGGACCTATGAGGAGGCTCCAAAGAGCTAAATATGTACACATTGGAAGAGAGAAGGGACTTGGGGACATGATAGAGGTCTTCAGGTACACGAAGAGGGTAAATAGGGGAGGAACAGTCAGGGTGCTTGAAGGAAGGAGGAAGGGGCCACTAGAGGGCATGGGTGGAAGCTGGAGGGGAAGATTCAGGGAGAAAGGAGGAGGTGCTACTTCACTAGGAGGGTGGTGGAGCCATGGAATGACACTACCTGAGGGGCTGGTGGAGGCAGAGACAGTGGAGGGGTTCAAGAGGGGTGGGACAGGTACAGGGAAGGTTCCGAGTAAAATCCAATGCAGCAAGAATATCCGAACTGGGAAGGAGAAGCCAGAGAAGGTGAGGGGACAGCAAGGTCAGCACCCAGGGTGGGGCTGACCAAGAAGAGCAGACAAGAAAGACCATTAGGCCTATTCTGCTGGCATGTTAGTATGTTAGAAATTGAATGGGCCATACAAATACCATGAGAAAATCTGCTGCAATACAGGCAAAAACATTAAACTGATCACACACCTAGCTGTCACTTAGCCCTATGCTAAAACCCTTCACCAAATTATTAGAGATGCTGAGTGAAGATGAATACTTAAAGAGCCACTGATGTGAAAGCTACATTGCAGAATGTAAATAAGTCCTCACCTCATTCCACCAGTGGCAGCGATCACTTCACCTGAAGGGCCAGTTCCAGGTATGACTCATCCTTCCCTACTCTGCCCTATCTCTACCCCCCACCTCTCTCCTGCCCTCCTCTCACCCTCTGGGAACTAGTTCACGTGAGCTAATAACTAGCACTTTTTGTTCTGTCTGAGGTGCTCCCAGACTGCACTAGCCCTGTGTTAACTTGCCCCTCACAACTGATTTTTTGTTCACTTTGCTCTGGCAATGTTCTCCCAATTTTTATCCTCTCCTTCCCCCAGCTGGTTTCCCCTGTCTACTCCTCTACTCTCCTTGTTGTCCCTGCACTGGACCTCCTTCATTCAATAACTGCTGAATAATCTGCCTGTTAACCGTGATCCATTCCTGCAAGGAGTTGGCTCCAAGGCTACATTAAATGTCTGCACTATGTTCCTCAGATATGCCACTTGTAATTAAATGCATATTCCACAGGTATGATATATTTAACTGCATGTTATGTCACAAATGCGGTTGTATGATTATTTATGATATTTCTCAACTGTATGTCTTGTTACACATGTAAATAAAATTGAAGGTGGACAAAGCAATGGGGCTTGATGGGATTCACCCAAGAATTCTAAAAGAACTAAGGTTAGAACTAGTGACACCGCTGACAACTCTCTTTAACAAATCATGGGAGGATGGGGTGGTACCTGAGGACTGAAGGAGGGTGGATATGATTCCTCTTCACAAAAGTGGTAGCAGGGTTCAGGCAGGAAACTACAGACCAGTTAGTTTGAACTCAGTGGTAGGGAAAATGATGGAATCACTTCTGAAGGAAATAATTGTTGAGTACCTAGAGGTCAGTGGGGCACAGGACCCAAGGCTACATGGACTCACAGTGGAAGCTCATGTCAGACGAAATCTAATAAATTTATTTGACTGGGTGACCAAAGTAGTGGACCAGGGAGGGCTGTGGACATGGCCTACCTAGATTTTAATCAAGGCATTTGATACAGTCCCACACAAAAGATTAATACACAAGTTAGCCAGCCTTGGAGTGGGTCCCAAGGTGGTAGTCTGGATAAAAATTGTCTGGACAACAGAACACAAAGGGTAGTAGTAAATGGAGTCCACAGTGAAGAAAGGAGGGTTACTAGGGGGTACAGCAGGGTTCAGTACTGGGACCGGTCCTTTTAATGTCTTTATAAGTGACATTGCAGAGGAGAAGGAAAAGTGTGTCTCTACAGACAACACAAAGATCTGCAACAGGGTTGATAGACAAGATGGAGTGAAAAGGATGAGAAGGGACTTGGCAAGGTTGGAGGAATGGTCAAATGTATGACAGCTTAGATTCAACACAAAGAAGTGCAAGGTAATGCACCTAGGAAATAAAAACCAAGGGGAAGAGTACACAATGGGGGGTGAGATACTGACAACAGTAACAATGGAAAGAGACCTGGGGGTAATTATATCAGATGACCTAAAGGTGGGCAAGCAACGTGAGAAGGCAGTAAGGAAGGCTGGGGGGATACTGGGATGCATAGGGAGAGGCATCAACAGTAGAAAACAGGAAGTTGTTATCCCTCTGTACAAACAGTTGGTGAGACCTCATCTGGACTACTGTGTGTAGTTCTGGAGACCCCATCTCCACAAAGACATAGACAGAGTGGAGGTTGTCCAGAGGAGGGCAACCAAAATGATGCAGGGTCTGCACCAGAAGACATACGAAGAAAGACTAAAGGAGTTTAATATGTATACCCTTGAGGAAAGAAGGGAGGGGGGGACATGATAGAAACCTTCAAGTACCTCAAGGGAATCAACAAAGTCCAAGAGGGTAGTATCTTTCAGAAAAAGAGATGTGCAAGAACAAGGGGGCACAATTTGAAGATAGAGGGGGGACGGCTCCAGAGGTAATGTGAGGAGTATTTTTCATGGAGAGGGTTGTGGATGCATGGGAAGAACAGTGGAGAATTCAAGAATGCATGGGACAGACATAAGCCAATTCTAGGGGAGGGTAGGAAGAAGTAGGCTGCTGGTTAACTAGGATCTGCAGCTTATCCATTAGGTAGAGAAAATGGGCAGACTAGGTGAGCCAAGCGGTCCTTATCTGCCGTCAAATTCTATGTTTCTATGTAACTGAATGTTTAATTTCTCAAATATGTAAAATGTTAAACTGTATGTCTGATTCTTCATCCAATTGTACCCCCTCGGTCGCTTTTGAGACAAACAACTTGTTGTTTAGTGTGCCTTCACGGTGAAACATTTAAACAAACAAACAAATAAATAAAAATAAACCTCACACTGCACCTGCCAGCCACCGACTGAACCATACAGGAGTGCTGTGCTGTATATAGTATACACCCACTGGTGATGGGTCAAACACTGAGGGTGTATCATATACTGCAGCACTGCCACTGGTTCAGTCAATGGCTACCTAGTGCAGAATGAAGCTGTCACAGTCACCAGTTCTGGTCGGGTTGAGGGGAGTGCAGTGATGGGTCACTGCCTAATGGGGGTGGAGGGGTGGGGGCCACTTCACTACTAGGGAATGGGGAGTGTTTTTTTTTTTTTTTACATGTACGACAGGGGCAGGAGGACACCTTTCCACCTAGAGATCAGGCAGATGTTTTATTTTATGATGACTGGGGCTGAGGAAAGGCGTCACTTCACCGCAAGCAACTGGGGTGGATGTTGTAGAGGTCACACTAGACTAACAGGGTGATCAGGGAGGATTTTATGTTCGCGATCAAGGCTGGGGAGGGGTCCCTAC
This sequence comes from Neoceratodus forsteri, assembly GCA_016271365.2. NCBI lineage: Eukaryota > Metazoa > Chordata > Ceratodontiformes > Ceratodontidae > Neoceratodus > Neoceratodus forsteri. The sequence goes on along the minus strand of JADMNL010000038.1, from coordinate 12,339,916 downwards.
TATGAAAGCAGGACTGCAGGATTCTACTTTTCTACAGTGATCGGGGCTGGAGGGCTTGCCGGTGCATTCTGCCAGGCACAAGCACACAAATAGCCCATAATGGGCATGCAAATGGCCTGCTTGCATCATGCATCTAGCAGACTTGTTGCAAGTTTGGGCTGAATATAGCCTATGGGCTGCGGCACATACAGGAAGCGCCACACATTCCGCTATGGGCATTTCTCAGCCCTGCACCCTGGATGCACTGTGTGGGACTTGGCACCCCATTGCTCAGTGCATCCAGGGTCCAAAGTTCAAAACAGATAGCATGATCTGTTCAGATTGCACAATCTGTTTGAATATGGATTCAGAGCCAGCTGACCCAATTTATTTGAGTGGTGCATCGTTCTCGTGCCATCTGGCTGGCTCTGAATACAGGGGCCCCTAGACCTTTGTTGTTTTCTGTTCCTTCATTTCTTAAAAGCTTCCATTAATTTCTTATCACCTCCTAGCTATCTACCCTTCCTGGCTACTGTAAACCTTGTACCTCAAGCGTTCTTATTTGTGTTCCTGTCTGGTCACCTTCTTGTTACCTCTTCCTAGCATCCCTTCATCTTGACATCTTCCTATTAATTGCTACCCCTCCCGCTTAGTCCTTCTCACACATTCTATTTTTATTACTTTGTAGCTTATACAGACTTATCTCAGGACTTTATTGCTCTATACTCCTTTCTTCACTTCCGAGCTTCACACTGCCTTCCATTCTACCCTTCATGTGATTCGCTTCAATTATTTTTATACTTTGCTTCACAGCATATTAAAATACTGTTTATGTTGCTCAGTTGTGTTATTCACCTGAACAAGGGACCTGTTGAGGCCCTGAAAGTCTGTGCACAATTCCATCTTTGTACAAGACATTTGTCGATCAAATAAAAGGTATTAAACCTTCCAGAGTCTCCTTAGTAAACACAGAAATATAAAATTTAATAGCAGATAAGGACCACTTGGCCCATGCAATGTGCCCATTTCTTCCTCCTGCCTATAGTGTCATTACAGGCCCTACTTGATATCTGCCCCCCCACAACATTTTCCTCTGAGATGCCCACTATTTTTGCACCCACCGTCTATGCATGAAGACTATTCCAGGCATCCACCACCCTTACTGTGAAGAAGTACTTCCTCATATCTCTCCCGAATTTACCCACATCCAGCATTTTTTCTTGCAGTCGGTCAAGTTTTTCTCACAGTGTCCAAGCCACCCTGCAGACACCGACTGCCCCAGCTCCACTTTCACCAGGACTTAGGTTCACACGTGAGACAATGTGACCTGGGTGCCCGATAGGGTGCAGAGGGTAGTCAGGGTTAGCAGCAGCTCAGTAAGCTATAGATTTTTCTGGTGTTCTCCCTTGAGGAGCAGTGTGCAATGCCACCTGGATGCTTCAATGCATGCGTCTGTGCGTGGAGTGTCAGCAGCCACCACTCCCTCCTCAGTGAATACAGTCTCAGCAGGCTTCACCCTCAGCCAATGCCAGGAGCCAGGGGAGAGTCAGCAGCCACCACTCCTTCCCCAGTGAATACAGTCTCAGCAGGGTTCACCCTCAGCCAATGCCAGGAGCCAGGTGAGTGTCAGCAGCCACCACTCCCTCCCCAGTGAATACAGTCTCAGCAGGCTTCACCCTCAGCCAATGCCAGGAGCCAGGTGAGTGTCAGCAGCCACCACTCCCTCCCCAGTGAATACAGTCACAGCCTGCCTCACCTTCAGTCAATGCTAGGAGCCAGATGAGTGCCAAGAATTGAACTCCTCCCTCCACCAATGCATGCAGTCTCAGCCTTCATCACCTCCAGCCAATGCTAGGGGCCAGGCAAGTGTGAGGAACTGAAACCCTCTCACACACAATGCGTACAGTCGCAGCCTGTCTCACCTGCCTCCAGTCAATGCTAAGGGCCAGGTGAGTGCAGAGATCTGAAACTCTCCCTCAATGCATGTAGTCCCAACCTGCCTAACCTTCAGCTAATGCTAGGGTCCAAACAAGTGCTAGGAACTGAAACCCTCCCTCCCCCAATGAATGCATTCTCAGCATGCTTTACCTTCAGTCAGTAATATGGGCCAGGTGAGAGCCAAAAACTGAAACCCTCCCTCCCCCAATGCATACAGTCTCAGCCTACCTCACCCCCAGCCAATGCTAGGGGCCAGGTGAGTGCCAGGAACTGAAATCCTCCTCCCCCAATGCATGCAGTCCCAACCTGCCTAACCTCCAGCTAATGCCAAGGGTCAGGAAAGTGCTGGGAACTGAAACCCTCCCTCCTCCAATGGATGCAGTCACAGCCTGCGTCACCATTAGCCAATGCTAGGCACCAGGTGAGTGTCAAGAACTGAAACCCTCCCTCCCAAATGCATAAAGTCTCAGCCTGCCTCACTCCCATCCAATGCTAGGTGCCAGGAGGTATCGGGAACTGAAACCCTCCTTTCTAATGCATACAGGCACAGTCTGCATCACCCTCTGCTAAAGCAAGGCAACAGGTGAGTGTCAGGAATTGAAACCCTCCCTTCCCCAATAATGCAGTCTCAGCCAACACTAGAGCCCAGGCCAATGCCAGGAACTAAAACTGTTCCTCAGCCATAGCTCTACTAATCACTTCTCTCCTCAATCTTTCCTTCTCCCTGGCCTCTGTCCTTGACACTTGAAAACATGCTATTGTTGTTCCTCTTGTTGTTCCTCTTCCCAAAGGTGGTGACCCCTCCTGCACTTGCAATTAATGCCCTCTCTCCCTACCTCCCACCCTTGCTAAAATGCAGGAGCACATTGTACTTCCTCAGCTTCCCCCTTCATTGACTCAACCTCCTTTTTCATCTGTTTCCACTCTGGGTTCCCTAAATCCCATTTCACCATTTCCTCTCCTCAGGCTTACTGACTCCATTTTTCCAGGAATGGGTCAGGGCCTTATCACCTCTACCATCTTTATCAACTTGCCAAAGCCTTCAATGTGGTTGCCTACCCTCTATTATTCAACAAACTTAAAGCAGCGGGGCATTCCATCTCCACTTCCAACCAGTTCTGCTGCTACCTTCAGGGTAGGACTCAATCAGTTAGAACTGGTGATTCCATATAATTTCCTCTCCCATCAGTACTGGTGTCCACCAAGGCTCCCTCCCTGACCCTATACTCCACTATCCTGAATGACCTCCCTGCTGCCTGTACCTCTGTATCCATTTATATGTATGCAGATTATACAGTTGTTTTTACCTCTGGTTCCACCCCTCTGATCTGCTGGCCAAGTTCCAGCCAGACTTTAGTAACATCCAACATTAGTTCCATTCAAATCATCTGTCCTCAACACCATAAAATCAGTCTCAGTGACCTTTGGCTAGAAAAGCTCTCCCAGCTTGCTGCCCTCCAATCCTTCCATGTCCTTGATGGGACACCACCCAACAATGTGCCTCCTGCCATTTTGCTCTGTACTGCCCCGCCCAGCACCCACCATTGCTCCCTTTATATCTCTCACTCTTTCCTCACCCCCTTCCCCCTGAAGTTAGGTGACTCACTCACTGTTCCTCCTTTGTAGCCAAATACTGGCTAGGCTCTCTCCCTTCATATCCACCTCTTTCCTTCCCCCTCCCTTCTCATTACCCCCTTCATAGCTCTGGCTTCCATCCCCTGGCACTCCTGTCTATGTCACGCTCTGCTGCACAGGCTGCCTTCTCCTATCATTTCCCCAAACTTTGATATTCTCTTCCACTTCCTATCTGCTCTGCCTCTTCGCTCCCTTTCTTTGCTCCTCTTAAATTTATTGTCCCACACCTGCAACTGCATCTTATCCCACCTCTGTTCCACTCTTACACTTCCTTCCTGTACCTCATCCCTTCTCCTGTCTCCCCTTACCTTCCACTTGCAAACATTTAATGCACACGGCACCTTAACTGAACCCTATTGCCACACTCCAGGATGTTTTTCTCTGCAATATTTCATTCAAATTGTATATAATTATATAGACTGTCTGTTATATCTTGTATTGATGCTTCTTCACTTGTACATATTTTTGTCTAAAACTTGCTATATGTCCCTCTTTTAACTCCCCGGGCCTATCTAGAAATGAGCGTCTATTGGCTCAGTATGTCTTTCCTGGTGAAACATTTGAAACAAATATATAAACAGGTGAGAAGGTGAGACATTTTAGCAACCTTCCCCCTGCCCTGGAGAGACAGACAGACAGTAACTTTGAGAAAGACTGTAAACACATTGATTCTCATTCAGCTTCTTCAGAAGCACAAAGAGACCTACCAAGGAATCACAGCTCACTCTCAGTAAAATGTCCCTTCATACAACTTGCACAACTCTCTAAGAAACCTGATGCCTTTCTGTGGTCATCGGTCTCTCAGACAGTAGAAGGGTTTATACAGTGAAGAGCTCACCCTCTTCCCATCATGTCTGCCCCTCCTCCATCCCATAAGTGCCATCATGTGTGGCTTCTCTTGCATAAATAACAAGAAAGCCTGACTGATGACTCAATGGCAGGAAAACACTTCTCCCCCACGGTAACTTGTCTTGCTCTTTTCACTGCTGTCTAAATGCCTCTTAGTATATAGTGACAAAATGAGCCAGCACATGACATCACTACCTCAGCCACACAATCAGAGTCCACAACCAAGGCCTTTGTGACCATGAGGCTTGGTGCCTCCTGCTATCATTAGAGTGGGACTAAACAACTGCACCGAGAGCTACTTTCCAACAAGGCCACACATGACCAGACCGCTGCCCTGTGGCAGGCTATGCATGGTCAGACCCTCTGCCCTGTAGCAGGCCAAAATGAAAAAACAGAGATAACTTACATGACCCAGCCCTACAGGGAAACACAATGTTTCTGCTTGTAGGTGCAGAGAGTGCCTGGCAATGTTCCCCATGAGCTGAGTGACAGCCTCTGCTACTAATCTGAAAAAAGTTTACCACCAATAGAAAAACACATTGCTAACTACTGACTCCAACAGAAATGGCCATCGCATGCCTCAAAGAATACTCACCCAAGATGAACTGGCAAGGATCTCACCTGATGTGCCTTGCTGTTTCCATAGATGTAGTAACAACTGGTGTTTTGGTGGGAGCAGCAGGCTTTCATGTCATAGGAGAGACCCTCTTACCTGCTCAGCTATATAGAGTGTGCTCCCATTACTCACAGGAGGGGGCTCTTTCCTCCAAGCTGACTACTACCGGGATGGAAGGATATGGAAATGACAAGGAAATGCAGGTAACAGCAAGTACAAAACAGTTTATTTGGGGAGAGCAATTATAAAGTCAGGACAGGATTAACTCAGCTCAAAAAGGTAGAGTGCAGGGAAAACAAAGGAAAGTATGGTACTTGGTGATGGAAGAAGGTCTGTATCCAGGTCAAGAAATGCAGTGTCCTCCAGGAGGAGGCTAAGTGTATGGGGGGGATGCCCAAAGCAAATGCAACTCCCTTAGGAGTTATGTGAATATCCCTTTAAGAGTGTCTGTAAGCCTCTAGTGCAATGCCAGTTCCTATACTCTGGAAGGACAGGGTCAGCTAATCTGTGCTGGCTTTCCAAAAGGGGAGGAGTCAGTGTTGTCTGCTGGAGGGCAGAGATTTTGCTGAGCAAGAGTGTGGGAGACTAGCACCTGACACATAGTGCTAGCTCCCATTGTCTTAAGTTTCTCAGCAGAGGCTGGACCATGAAAAAAAGTGTTCATCTGTGGCAGCTACCATCAAACAAGGACCTGGGGGCCCTCTCCAGAAGGAGAAAAATCCATTTTTAAAAATAGTTTCAGAGGTCTGTCTGTGAGGAAAAGTGTACCAGAGAGTACTGTGGACCAAAGATCTGAGGTGAGATTTAATCTTTACTTGATGTACAGGTTTGGGTGGCACTCAGCACTGCCCACACTGCTCAAAAAGTGGGATCGTTGCTGACAGGATGCCTGTTTCAGTCAGCAGTAGAGTGGTACCTCAGAAAATGTGTGGTGCAGGCCATTCTGCCCATAGTGAAGATGTACTGTGTCCAGTAAGCACCTCAGCTATGCCCAGATGGGCTTGGAGTTTGTGATTGTGAGTAACATAGAAAAGTGTAAAATAGGATCAGCAAAGGATGTGCTTTGTGAAGAACAGAGTGGATCCCTGAGAAACCCTCACTGGATCAATTAGCACCAAAATGTTGCCAGCTGAGAGACTGTGATTTAGCCCAGTGGCTAGTGTCTAAGAAAATAGGCTACCAAAAGTCTGTTTAGGTTGTCACTCAGGCTCAGGAGTGGGGAACCCCAGGAGTAAATGTGCTTCCTCAAGGCCAGAAAGATGTGAATAAAGTACGCCACACCAGGGTTGTTTTCAACCCAGAAGAGTCAGTAAAATACCAGCCTTGCCATGTGTCTGTGGATGCTCTGAGATCACCACAGTCCTTGGGAGATCAAATAAATTGACTTTTAAAAAAATCTATTTATGATGCTGATGTGCAGCCCAGCCACACACTACTTTAAGCGGAGTAAGCTATTTTTCCACTGCTCCGACCTCCCAGAAGCCATGTGCTGCTCGCTATGAGGCAGGGAGATTTGCTCGGTGCCAATGACACCAGATTCCATCTTTACTGGGGTGGGTACAGCATCAGGGCTAACCAGCTTTGCAGCAGTGGGGAGGGCAGGCAGGGAGACTCGCTCGGTGTCCAACGACACCAGGTTCCATCTTTATCGGGGCAGGTACAGCATCAGGGCTAACCAGCTTCATGGCAGCAGGGAGGGCAGGCAGGGAGACTCACTCTGTGCCCAACGACACCATATTCCATCTTTACCGGGGCGGGTACATCATCTAGGTGGCTGGGCAGCCTTTTCCCTGTTCTGCTGCCTCACCTTGAGCGCATGTTGTGGCATCCTTACGTAGGCATGCATGTGGTGCATGGTCACCCACACCACAAAGCATGTCTTGGCTGAATTCAGCCACAAGGCCGCAGATAGTGATGCGCTCTGGCGGGATGCTCTGGATCCTCCCTGCCAGCCTCTGCTCCTGACATCCCAGGTTCGGGAGCCTAACTGAGGTCACTCAACGTATCGTGGTGAACACCTTCACCCAATGCCAAGTAATGGACTTTGTTTCTTGATATAAAACCCTCCCAGGTGACCATAACCCGGTGATACCCCTAGACATGCTGGGAGGGTCCACGGCCCACCCTACATGAAAGTAAAGGTTACCTTCTGTAGGTGGAGGTTAGTGAAGGTAATGGCAAATGTAGCCAGACTCTTGAGCCACAGAAACTATAAAATAAATAAATAAAACAGTTTGGGAAAGAACAAAAAGCCTTTAAATAACACTGCCTGCTTCAGGGTTTTAAATAATTGATTAGCAGTTTTTTCTTGGGACTATACTAACTGTACAGAAAGTATTTATATAGATTTTCTAGAAGTGCTGTGTTTGTTAAACACAGTGAGGCAAGAGCTATGCATTTTCACAAAGATTTAACACTTTTATGAGCAAAACGCTAATCAATTTTTAGAGTTAAATAAATCCCTGTGCTTGCATGTACAAAGTAACCTACTCTGCACAGTTTCTGCTTTGCCTTTTGTTTTCAGCACAGGTAAACATATTTTCTTCTCATCTCCAACTTCATGATCCTCAGTCAGTCTCTAACACCACCTCCTGACAATTCAAAACTGTACTGTTCAGAATCATTAGGGATCCTTTGGATTCAGGAGAACAATTGGTACCATGTCCAGAAAACAGGGTCCCTCTGCAGCTCCCCTGTTTGCTGTCTGTGAGTTACCACTGGTGGTAGAGTGACGGTAATGACAAATTCAGCCGAATACACCAGGCAGAGAAGGTAAAAACAAAATAAATAAAGCAGTCTGTCATCAAGCCTTGCAATAACACTGTCTGTTTCTGTACAAATTCAAGTATTATGATTTGAAGTGTTGCAAACTGATCCCATGTTGCCCAGTTTCTCCCTTGCCTTTTTAAACACACTCTGACACAGTAATCCCTGCAATCAGTAATTACCTCCAACTTCATGATCTGTGTTTCAGTCTCCAACACACCACCTCCTAATAATGTTTCAAAACCACACAGAAGTGTGAGTAGCTTCAGTTCTGCAGCACTTGGAAGCCTTTGGACTAGGAGAACAAATGATATCCACAATTCTCTCTGCAGCTCCCTGTGTGCTCCTGGCTGAACTTCTTCTTCTTTGGGATTATTGGCGGGTTACAAACCAACTGAAAGGTGCATACTGCCACCTACTGTGCTAGGTGTGGATCAAGGAGACAAACCTCCTGTCTGTAGCTGCTCTCAGTCTGAAGTCATTTCCTGTCCGACTCTGAGATGTGTCCTACACCATGCAACTCTGGCCATTAATGGGCTGGTAACTACTGAGAAACAGTAAACTATAAGAACATATGATATAACTGAGTGTAAAGATTGTATCTTCTAAGATTTTTGAGGCATCAGCTGGCTACAAATATTTACTACGTTGATGAGTGTCTAGGTCATGCCGATGAGTGGAGTCAAACATTTTGGAGAGCAATCACATCTTTCATGTACTGCTGAGGGATTCTGGGGAGGACTGGTTCAGGGTGTGTGCTGTGCTACCTTTGGTGGTATAACGATGCTGATTAGGAGGCAGTTAGATACTGAACATACAAACATAGGAATGTGCCTGCAGAAACAGACCACCTGGTCTATCTAAGCCTGCTAGAGTGTGCAGCTAGCACCTCTAGTTTGCAGCTGCTCCCCATTTGTCATCCACTGCCACCTCACTCTCCCTGTTCCCTGTCCCATGCAGTAGGTTTGGCTGCACTGCTAGATGAGCATTAATAGCTTGCAGTGGAAGGCAAAGTAACCCTGATCTGAAGGCTTGAGGAGGCAGTTTAATTTGGAGTATAGTGACATTCTGACCATGAAATATTGTGGCCTCAATTAATGCACCCCAATGATGTAATGTGGCAGGGATATGTGCTGTTTTAATGTGGTGCCATGTGATGGGGTCTGGACCAGTGGGGACCCAAAATAAAGCACTGCCCATTTTATATAAAAGACCTCTCAAGAATATCTGCATTCTACTTGCTGCTCATTATTGAAAGCTGATGGATAACACAACAGTATTACATCACAACATTATGGGTAAAGATTTGAATTCTCCTAGGAAAATTGACTAATTTCCACACTTTTATTTTCCTCCACCGATGATCCTCCATCCATCCATCCATCCATCCATCCACATTCCTGCATTCCCTGTTCTAGACATACTTACATAACTGCCCCTTACTCTCTCCATACTTCCATATTCCTGCACCCCTGTTCCCTCTATAGTTGCATATCCCTACAATCCTGTTCTCTCCATACTTACATATTCCTACACTCCATGTTCTCTTTGAACTTACCTATTCTAGCACCCACTGTTCCTCCAAGTTTGCATATTCCTGCCTCAGCTATTCTCTCCATTCTTGTATGTCCTCGATCACTTCTCATGAGACTGACAGCAAGCTTCTCCTTCTAGGAGATTTCAGCCTGGACTAGCTCTCCCCACCTACAAGCCCACCTTCCCCAAGACTGAGTCATTCAACCTCCCCCAGTTTGCTCTAAACCCACCTGCTACAATCTTCATTCCCTGAATCATTCCTTCTTAGACTGGGTGCCTCCTTCTCACCCATACCACAGAACTGCTGCTGGCATCCTTCCTGATGCCCTTGGTAATCACTGCATAACCTATTGCACAAGGAAGGTGCATATCCCCCACCCTGCCCCTAAATATATCAGGTATCACCCGCTCTGTGCTCTGGACACTGGTGACCTAGCTGATGCAGACTGGCCCCCAGGTTTCTTAGCCCCTGATGTCAGCTCTGCCCATTACCACTTTACAACCACCCACACCTGGATCTGAGATCTTCACGCCCCCCCCCAACAATAAAAGAACATCACCCTGGATAACATCAGACCTTCTAACTATGTGCAAATCTCGGGATTGTTATCTTTATAAATCCTCCTGGTCCCCATCAAACCTGCACTTGTACAAATCTCTGAGGAACACCTGCACCAAGGTATCTTTGGTGCAGGCTCAGCAAATGCCAGATATTTCAAGACATGCTTTCACAATAATCTCATTAAGCCTGCCTCCTTCTGGAATGTTATCCACTACCTCATTGACCCTCCATCACAATCTGCCACTCCTGTCCTCAGGTTAAATAGTTCACATGTCTCTGACCCCTCCTCTATTGCAGAGGTCTTAAATAAGTTTTCGCCATCTGTGCACTGCCTCGACTATCCCTTTCTGCCTCTCCTGGCCTCTCCATCCTCCTTCTTCTGGTGGCTATTGCTTCCCGGTTTCCCCCCCAGAAGTCTTCCAGGCACTAAAGTAAGTCACTTATTCCTAAAAAAAACAGCCCAGATGGACTCAACCCAAAGCTCCTCTGCATTTCTGCTCCAGCTGTACCAATCCCTCTCACACCCCTCTTAGACCTCTCCTTCTCCAGATGCACTGCTCCACAGGCCTGGAAGGTTGCCAAAGTGTTGTCCCTTCACAAAGGTGGATACACATCTTTTTCCAGCAGTTTCTGACCTAACTCTCCTTCCCTCACTCACAAAACTACAAGAGTCCCTTGTCTACTCAGGGCTTTCATACATCCCATCCTTTACTGGAGGTCTTTCTCCCTTTATGTCAGGTTTCAGGAAACATTATTCTTCTATCTGTCCCTGCTGCGAGTCATTAACTTTATACTCTCAGCTATGGACAAGGGTAATAAAACTTCAGCTGTTTTCACAGATATGGCTAAAGCTTTTGATTCTGTTTTCCATCCAGTCCTGCTAAAAAAGCTTCACTCAGTCAGTCTAGCAGCTCCTAATATTAACTGGTTCAGCTTCTACCTCCTTGGAAGGTAGCCATCCATCTTGGGTGTCAGTGTGGCTCAGTTGGTAGCACATCCGCCTCTGGACCAGAAGGTTGTGGGTTCTAGTCCCACATCGGGATAGACTTGCACCTAAAAATCGCTGGCATCTGAGTGCAGTATTGGGGGGTGCTGTACTGCTGGGGTGTGCCGTCCTTCGGATGAGACGTTAAACCGAGGTCCCTTCTGCCCATCCTGGTGTTGTCCTGGTGGGTGTCCATGTGGAAGTAAAAGAACCCAGGGTACTCTTCGTAAAGAGCAGGAACATTCCCGGTGTCCTGGCCAACATTCCCCTTCCCATAAACCGGTTCATGCAATTATCCAGGCTGTGTGTGGGTGATGATGTGCGATATGGCTGCCACCACACATTCAGTCACTTCACTACCAGTCTAGCATTGCTTGTAAAGTGCTTTGGGATACTGTGTATGAAAAGCGCTATATAAATGCCTCCTCCTCCTCCTCCATGGTAACTCCTTGCCCCGCCACCATCCACGCTGGTATTGCTCAAGAGTCCATCCTCGGCCCTATTCTTTTGTCTGTGTTCATAAATGATCTCCCCTCTGTCTGCTGTAACTCACACAGTCACATGTCTGCAGACAACACTGTAATCTATACTTCAGGAACATCGGATCCACGATGGGAGCTCAACAAAATTTTTGTTGAACACCCCATCAGCGACACCGGCAGGTAGACCTCATTCTGCAGTCGGCTGCCAGTTTACACTGTCCGTCCTTGTTTTCTAAAGGGGGCTTTGACCCCCGAACCCCCCACACAGGGGGGAGCTGCACCCCTTGTACCCCCCCACTTAAGGATTATCAACTCCAAGTCGGAGCTGACTTGGGGGGTGCAGGACCCCGACAGGCAGCGCCCGGTTCCAGCAGGTTTCCCACAGTGGGATGGCACTGTAGTCGCTGTGGGGGACCTTGCCGCCAAAATGTCACTGTCGGAGGGGATAACCGAGGAACATCCACCATAGAAGTGCAAGCCCCACTCCAACAATATTTTAACAGTCCTAAATTGGTTTCACACAAACCAAATAAGACTACAGTAAACACTAAGCACACAGTTACTATGACCTTCTGCTCTAGTCAGAAGCTAGCTAGACTCCAGACTCCTCCAGTGTTCTCCATCCCACTTCGGTGTCTGACTAGACAGCCACCTCAAATTCTCCATCCATACTGATGCCATATGCTGTAAAATCTGCCCTAAACATGGCATTCTCTATCGAAATAAGGACAGCCTCTCTTTTCCTGTTGGTTGGGAGCTTATCATGACAATGCTTCCTATCTTTGACTATGTAAGCACAGTATATGGCATTGCCCCTGCCATAACGCTCTCCACAATTGACAACCTTCTAAACTCCTTTTGCCGCTTTGCTATCAACTTCCTTCCCCATACTCATCATTGCTCTCTCTAGTCCTCTCTTTCTCTCATCCCTCTATATCACAAAAGGCTAGTCCACTCCTTGTCATTCACTGCCAAATACTGGTTTGGGACTCTTCCGTCTTATCTCTAACTCTTGCCTATCCCTGTAATCCCTTCCTTGTACTTTTGTGCTCCATGACCCGCCCCTCTCTCTCTCATATATCCTCACTCTAGGGTCAGTCAGTCTGCTTTCTCCTACTGTCTCCCTCGCTGATGGAATCAGCTCTCCCAAGACCTTCAAATTCTCACTCATTTCCTGCCCTCAAACATCTCCAACTCCTTCCTGCTTACTCTTGCTCATGTCCTCCTCCTCCTCTGTCTCCACCTCACTTCCCATCCCAAACCCTTCTGTTTGACCAATAATTTAGATTGATTCATTTGGATTATTGTAACTCATGCTTACTGTACTTTTTGATGTAATTTAAATTCCTTTTTTTATTCTCACTGTATTGTATTTGTTCTGCTATTATGACCTTTGTATTCCCAATGATTGTATCATTCCCACCCCATGGATCACACCTAGAAATGAGCCTCAGCTCAGTGTGTTATTCCTGGTTACCATGTTTAAAAATCAATCAGTACATGCAAGCATACTACATACATATATTCTTGCACTCAGTGTTGTCATAATAATTACATATTGCTGCGCCCCAGTTCTACACATGCTTACATATTCCTGCACTGCCATCCTCTCCATAAAGTGGGTATACATTTACATTTATAACATGGCAAAGATGCAGGACAGTAAAGTAAGAGTACTCATTGGACCAAAATGATCACGTTATACTTTGGAGAATGCATTAATTCTGCAATAATACCATCCATAAAGTGAAGTACTGTAGTGATCCACACAGTAGAAAAAAGCAGCAGTAAACTGTTCCTTGCTATGAGCAAACAGTGCCCGCTCTTTCCTACCCATCAACCCAAATGCCCGTGACTATCCTTATAAAACAGAATGTGCAGCACCAGAACAAAATAAGTATTACGGAGCTTGAAAAGTGAAATATCGAAGGTCAGAATATCACAAGCAGGCACATAAAATGTAAAGGAGCCCACAGCCACAATGACCACTCAAGCGCAGAACAACAGTGGAGCAGCACAGAACCAGTTCTGGAGCACAAGGCATCAGTACACACACACCACAGCCGGAAATGTGTTTCTGGTTTCATTTGCAGTTCTTCACAGTGCATGGCACTGAAAATGTCCATTACTGCAGTGCTAGACAGAGTCCCAACAGCCGAAATAGTGAAATGACCACAGATTTGTTCACCGGTGATACCAACGAGCACTGAGCATAGCGTAGGAAACATTGCAGTGAAGAACATCAGAGACATGGTACACACAAAGCAAAGTTCAGGCAACATACAAAATAGTTACAATGCCAGATAGCGGAAGTGATAGATCAGTGCATTGTGAGCCTCCTATGCAGGTTATGAAAATAATAGCTGCGCAGATTCATATAACTTAGAATCATAGACTTTGATGGCAGATAAGGACAGCTTGGCCTACTTTATTTATTTAGCTTTTGATAACGGGTAAGTCGCTGGCCAACAGGTGACTATTTTCAGGCACGACCGGGAAGTACAATACAGCATAACACATGGAAGCAAACAATACAACTTAGGCAACAACCATACAGAGTACATTCCAGCCTTTGGCGCATTGAGATAAATTACTGCGCCATAGATAAGCGAGGGGAGCAGAATACCTCTAGCTATGGCCAGTCTCGCAGAGGGTGTTAGAACATTTATTTATTACTTATTTATACTTATTTATTTATACTTAGTCTGCCCATTTCCCTACCTACAGGATAAGCTGCAGATCCTAGTTAACCAACAGCCTATTTCTTCCTACCCCCCCACAAGAACTGCCTTTTGCCTGTCCCATGCATTCCTGAATTCTCCCACAGTTTTTACCCCACAACCTCCTCAGGAAGGCTGTTCCATGTGTCCACCACCCTCTTTGTGAAAAAATACTTTCTCACATTGCCCCAGAGCCGTCCCCTCTCCCTCTATCTACAAATTGTGTCCCTTTCTTCTGCACATCTCTTTTTCTGAAAGATGCTAACCTCTTGGACTTTGTTGATTCCACTGGGGTTCTTAAAAGTTTCTATTATGCGCCCATCTCCTCCTTTCCTCAAGGGTAGACAAATTCAGCTCCTTTAGTCTTTCCTCATATGGCTTCTCTTGCAGACCCTGCACCATTTTAGTTGCCCTCCTCTGGATGCCTCCATCCTGTCTATGTCCTTGTGGAGATGGGGTCTACAGAACTGGACACAGTACTCCAGATGCGGTCTCACCAACTATCTGTACAGAGGGATAACAACTTCTCATTTTCTGCTGGTGATGCATCTCCCTATACATCCCAGTATCCCCCAGCCCCCTTCCCCCACCGTCTTCTCACATTGCTTGCAACCTTAAGGTCATCTGATATGATTACCCCCGGTCCCTTTCCATTTTTGTTGTTGTTACTACCTCCACCCCCCACTGTTAATCTTCTCCTGTGGTTTTGTTTCCCAGGTGCATTATTTTGCACTTCTTTGCATTGAATCAAGCTGCCAAACATCTGACCCTTCCTCCAACCTTGCCAAGTCCCTTCTCATCCTTTTCCCCTTCTTGTGTACCACCTGATGCAGATATTTGTGCCATCTGCAAAGGCATACTTTTCCTTCCAGTCCCTCTGCAATGTCACTTATAAAGACATTAAAAGGACTGGCCCAGTACTGAACCCTGCAGTAAACACTAGTAACCCTTCTTTCTTCAGTGTGGACTCCATTTACAGTTATCTTTGTGTCCTGTTGTCCAGCTAATGTTTTACCCAGGCTACCACGCTGGGACCCACTCCTAGACTGGTTAATTTGATTATTAATCTTTTGTGTGGGACAGTGTCAAGTGCTTTGCTAAAGTCTAGTTAGGCTATGTTGACAGCCTGTCCCTGGTCTACTACTTTGGTCACCCAGTCAAAGAAATCAATTAGATTCATCTGACATGACCTTCCCGCTATGAACCGATGCTGTCTTGTCAGAATTGATGTTAAAAAACAGTTCCTCTTTAATTATGTTTCATATTGTTTTTACAACATCAGCATATAAATAAAAGTGTAATTGGCAGAAAGTGCAGTAAACATCTAAAAGCAGAACAAAATATCTGTCCTTTATTTCATTCGCATTATCAAAAGAAGACTTGTAGCAACCCATACTTGAGCAAAACCGCAGTTATGAGAGTATTGTTATCTCAAGGTGTCATCTAATGGGAATTAATGCATGGTTGCGGTTGTTCAGACACTCGCCGAAACCCCACCCCTCAACCATACATTAATTTCGTTAGATGCCACCTTCATTGTGGCTTAATGCTTACACATATATTCCTGCATCCAATGTTGTCTCAATACCCCAGTTCTAGACATGCTTACATATTCCTGCACTATCATTCTCTCCATACAGTGGGTATACATTTACATACATATATTCATCCAACTATGTGTAGATCTATTTCCTATTTGACAACTTGGGAAAATCTTTGCAAAAATAGTACTCAAGAAACTAAAATACCAACTAGCCATTTGGGTGAACTCTCACATGCCCTCATGAGCTTTAGAGTTAGCTATTGTACTACAGATAATTGCTTTTATAATTAGACACAATTATGAAAGTGTGTAGTCTTATGCAAGCAAAATGTCTATTTAGCCTTTATCGATTTTAGTACAGTGTTTGACACTATTTCTAGGAAGGAACTATGGATCCTTATGAAAGAAAAGGGTTTTTCACATGAGATTATAGCAATCATCAGATAACTATATTTCAACACATGGGCACAGGTCAAAATAGGGACTTCCAGTCAGTTATCTACAATTTTTCCAACAGAGGGTTAGGCAAGGCTGTGTTCTTGCACCTCTACGTTTTTGCATATATGTTGACAAACTCTTGGAAAAGTGAATTTATTCTCAGACAGAGTCTCCCAAGGTACTAGGCAAACAGTATGCTGTGCTGGCTTTTGCCCGATGATTTGGTACTAATATCCGTAACTCAATCTGGACTTCAACAAAAACTGACTGTGCCGGAAAAATATGCCAAAAGATATCATTTCAAGATAAATGATAAAAAAAAAATCAGGTTTTGACTTTTGTTTCAAATTCTGTTAAGAAGTCATGGTATCTAGGGGCAAGTAAACTAAATCCAACTAAACAATATACATATCTTGGTCTAAAACTAACCAATGATGGAAAATGGTTTAAACATCACAGTACAAGTCAGGGATACACTGGCGCTTCTCAGATGTGCTGGTCAATCCCTTTGTGAATCCTGCCCATAGTTATTATGCAGAGTGGATACATACAAACCCTCACCCCGAAAAAATGTTCTTACTTACTTGCCAGCAGATACAGACCACATGGTCTATCAAGTCTGCTCAAGTGGGCAGCTAACACTCCGCTTTGCAGCTGCCGCCCTTCACAATCCACACAGATGAATGCCAACTGAGACTTAACCAGATTAAGCTGTTTCATGGTATTTCCAGTGAATGGGGGACATTTGGCCAGGACACCAGGGAAATTCCCCTGCTCTACATGCAGGGTGCCTTGCTTACTGTGAGCAGTGGGGACCCCTTTGTCTGTGGTACCAAGATGGCAGACAACAGGGTGGTTGGTGGTGGAGTTGTTGGAAATTTGCATAAGAAATCAACTTCTGCTATGGAGGAAAGTTTCATTTCTACTGGGAAAAATGTTAGCAGCCAGAGTGCAGAGGTGGCTGGTCTACTTGCAGGAGAACAGATCTCCACTGCTGCAGGTCCAGCAATGGAGGTATCTTCAGTGGAACCAGATATGTAATATGAAAATTCTGAGCAGAATCCAGATGTGATGATTTAGATTTGGCTGAAAAAAATTGCAGATGAATCTTACAGAGGAAAAACATTGCTTATCTGAGTTGCTATCTACAGGTGAAAATCACTATGCAGATCAATGCCAGAAATTAGAAGAAGAGAAGAATAAAAGGAAATGCCTTACGTCTAGTCATGAAAGTAATGCAGAGAAAAAAATCACCTACGGAGGTTTTCCACTGTATTTCCTGAGCTCTGGACACTGTTCTTGCTCAAGAAACACCGAATGATGTAAACTCTTCAGACTGGTCTCAGATCTAGTTTGCACCACACAGGATGGATACAAACAGAATCAGGAGATCGCTACTAGACCCTACAATTCTGTTGCCAGGGACTAGTTCTTCTACAAAAATGATGGTCCCACCGATGTCAGAACTCTCAACAGAGAATCAAAATGGATACCCGTGTGATACCCTGGATTGTAGTATACCGGAGCTAATTCTGGAGCCAAAAAACATTGGACAAACACCTTCTTTCCCAGATAACACTACGACAACCGGAGGAAGCTCTACAATTAGAATCTCCCAAATTACGGACTCACAAATGTTACTAGCCAAAGAGGAAGACAACAACCGGCCCCAGCAAAATACTGACAGTACCAGTGAACAAAACTTGGGTCAGAAACCTAGCTTTTCTAGCTTATTTCACTCTCCCCAGTAAATGCTAAATGCTAAATGCAGACACGCAGTCCAGATTAGATATACTGGGGGCTTAGATGAACCCCCAAATAGAGGTTTTGTGGGGAACACATTAATAAAACAATCTTTACAATTTTCTCCTCTGAGGTGTTACGCCTTTATCCACGCTCCTGGCGAGCACAGTTTTGATATTAGTTTTCACTCCTCTGCATTACTTGATAAGTTTTGACAAATGTATGCTTCTGTAAAAAGTACAGATATCTGGTCTCATTTTTATGTTATACCCTTAACTAAATCTACTGTAAAAATGGTAACTGTTTTATTCTGTAATTAAGGAATAAATGTTAAATATATATTATACTGGTTAGAGGGTTCCATGTTAAAATCGCAACCGCAAAATAGCGCCAGAAAAAAACAGCGATTGCAAAACAGCGACTGGCAAGTTAGCGATAGTGCATAATAGCAATTCAAATTTAGCTAAAGTGTCAAAATAGCACCAGGCGGTACTTAGCACTGACTTACCCTGAAGAGAAGGCTGTTGAAACAGTGTAGAATCATCTTTTCCTCGATTGTTCCTTATATGTTTTCTTTGAAATTACTTCCTGGTACCCAAAATGTATTGTTCCTTATCCCCACCCTAGCCTAATGATCATTGAAACCCACACTTCAGATAACATCCAGCACAGCATAATCATGGAGTTCGCTTTGGTTACCAGTCAGAAAGGTACGCCCTTAGCACTGTACTGTGGATACACCTACATAAAACATAAGGAAAAGGGGGAGAAGGTATACTGGCGTTGTGCAGAATCTCATAAGTTTAGCTGCCTTGCCAAAATGCATACTGCTGGGAACCAGGTGATTGCTCAAGTAAAGGAACATACACATGTTCCTGATGCTGGTGATGTGGGAGCACGCAAGGTGATGGCTGATGTAAGAGAAAGAGCAAGATCCAGTGCAGAGTCCACCACGCAGGTACTTGTGCAGTGCACTATGTCTGCACCCGAGGCTGTCACTGGGCATCTCCCTGCTGTGCCACTGATGAAATGGACCATTCAATGGATAAGGCAGACTGAGCATGGTTGTCCAGCCCCCTGCATCCGCTGAGGTGCTAGACATACCAGAAAATTCAAAACTACATTGGCAGGACAGCCATTCCTTTTGTTTGACAGTGGAAAGGAAAAGGACAGACTTGTAGTCTTTGCTACACCTGATAATTTAAAAGCGTTGCAGGACAGTAGCGACTGGCTACTGATGGTGCTTTTAAATCATGTCCCTTACTTTTTGAACAGTTGTACACTGTGCATTGCATTAAAAGCAGGGCAAGTTCTGACTGCAGTGTACGTGCTGATGTGCAGCAGAACAACTGCAGCATACAACCGGTTGTTTAGACAGCTGACAGAATTATGCCCCACTTTAAGACCAGAAACAACATTAATGGACTTTAAAAGTCCTCATGGCATGCATTTTGCTCAGCTTTCCCAGATAGTGATGTTCGGGCTGCTTCTTTCATTTTGCCCAAGCAATCTGGCACAATATTCAAAAATACCCTGTAGTTCAAAAGAGTTATTGCTCAGACCCTGATTTCTCCATGCACTTGCGTATGTTGCTATCACTGGCATTTGTCCCCACTGTAGATGTTGTTGTTACCTTCAATGCAATGCTTGAGTGGGAGTTCTTTGTAACTATGCAGAGCTACTGAAACCACTGATTGACTACTATGAGTCCACGTGGGTTGGAAAACACAGGGAAAGGTCTGGAAGACGAACTGCAGTATTCCCACCAGAACAATGGAATTGTTATGATTCCACAGTGAGGGGGCTTCCCAGAACTAACAATGCTGTTGAGGGGTGGCACAGAGGATTTAACTGTCGAATTGGCACTAGTCACCCCAGTATATGGAAACTGATCCAGTGCCTCAAGAAGAACAGTGTCTAACTGAGATGAAAATAGAGCAAACAGTGTCAGGGGTTACAACTGTGTCCCAAAAAAAAGTACAAGGACATGAATGAGAGGTATGCCCAACCGTAAATGAATACTCACACAGGAGTAGGTACGAGTATCTTCAAAGACTAGCATACAATTTCCAGTTCCAAGTTTAGAAATACAACGTACAACACTGGATTTCAATAAAGGATTAAGTGCTGAACAGCACTGAATAGCAGCAAAGCAAAAAGTCGCTGTTTTGACATCTTGCTAGGGTTGTCATGGCTGCGATATGGTTGCTAGGCTTTATAAGGTTGCTAGGATTGAGCTGGTTACCATGGTTTGCTGGTTGCTCAGGCGGAGCCAAGTTATGATGCTTTACGCTGCGACGAGTTGCACAAGTTGTCTCCTGAGTCAGGAATAAGGAGGTATGTTAGTCTTTTTAAAAATTTAAATGCTGAAAGGAGGTATTAGGAGGTATCAGTTGCTATAGCATGAGTGAGCACTAAATCTTACTGTTTTTATGCTAATTCGGAAGTAGCGAGCTGTTGTTTGTCGCTCATTCTGCACTCGCAATTTTGGTAGCAAATATGGCAGTGGTAGTCGCTGTATTCGGCTAATGAGCGATTATGTCTGGTCGCCATTGTATAGATCGCTATTTTCCATTTGCTTATTTGTCAGTCGCCATTGTATAGTCACTATTTTAATGGGATACCGGTTAGAGCAGCACTGCAAAGTTCAAGGATTAACCAACCCCATCATAGATGAGGAAGGTTTTTGGATGGGAGGGTGGCAATTTAAAGTTCAACTACAATGCACAGGCACTGGAGTAAATCATATTCCCAGTAGTTTTTTGGGGGGAAGGGATTGGGGCATCCTTTTTTACCCTGGAATGCCCTGAATGTGTTTTAAGTGGAGATCCCCCAGATATGTCAGCAGTAGTTGTGATAAAATCAGATGCAGCATGTGTGGGATGTTGGATCATGCTGGAGCCCACTGTACCTTCACACCGAAATGTAGTCTGTGTGACACAGAAGGCAACACGTTCACTAGCTGTCCACGGGCCTCACAGAATACACCTGATGCAGACTTTGCAGAACACACCTTGTACATTAATTCTACCATCCATAGAAATTGTCATGACAACGTAAACCCTTGCCACCGCCCCGAGCTACTGCAACTATGTATCAACCCATACAAGTCACTATGTTAGAAACTGTTTCAAAAGAATACCTCCCAGCAAATCAAGTTACATCTGAAACCTCTTTAACTGTGTCTCAAGACCCTCTACTCCCCCTACTGCAGGCGTATCCTAACTTCCCAGCCCATGCCTCAAACTAAATAAAGTAATTTCAAAGATGATCTGGATATGCCCTCACAATTTGAATGCCTTTCAACTCGTTACCCATGGGAAAGGGAAACAGACCCACCCACCAGTGATCGACCCTTCAAGATCAGTATGAGGCCTTGCGGTGGGGTGATACAGAAATGGGAAATCTTTCAGATACTTCCTCCATTTTAGATGTATTCTCAGAAAATGAAACCCCTGCTAAAGTAACATCTAAAGGAAAGAAAAAGTGCTGGAGCACCAGATCAAAAGCAAAGATAGTTTCATATCAACCCCCTTAAAGAAAAAGAAAGGAAGGTGAAATCTATTCACAATAAACTATGTCTGAATTTTCTGGTGCTTCCCTCAACACTAATAGTCTGAAAAATGAAAAGCGCTGGAAAATAATTTTTGCAATGTTTGATTCTGGCCAATATGATGTTATTTTCTTTCAAGACACCAGAATATACCAATACTCCAAATCCCTTAGGGCATTTGCAGATTGGAAGTGGGACCTAGACTACTGGTCACTGGGTTAGAATCATGTAGTGGTTGTGGTGTAGGCATTGCCTTTTTGACCATACAATTAAGTTAGTAGAATTACACCAAGGCAGAACTCTTCTCCTAGATATTGTAATTAAAACAATTTATTTTGTCTTATTACTTGTTACACCCCTCTGAAAAAATCAGATCATATATCTATTTGGAAAGAAATTCAACTGTATCTTTTCACTGCCAAAGCAATAATCCTCACCGACTATAACTGTGGGCAGTTACGGTCTGACAGGAGTGGTAAAACGGAGCTACAGGTACTCGTAGCAGTGTGGAGGGTGGATATTGCAGCTGTCACAGAAACATGGGCAACTGAGCATCAGGACTGGGATCTGGCAATCCCAGGGTACAAATTATACAGGAAGGATCATGAGGAGGGGGGGTGGCAGTCTATGTGAGGGATGGGATCAAATGCACAAGGGACAAGGGAGAAGAAAGGAGAACAGAGGCAATCTGGCTGCAGCGCCTAGACTCAAGGGGTAGGAAACTAAGGTTTGGGGTGGTATACAGGCCTCCATCCCAGTTTGAGGAGCTTGACAGGGAGCTAGTGGGACAAATCAAAAGGTATGTAGAAAAGGAAAGGTGGTCATCGGGGATTTCAACTTGCGGTGTTGACTGAAGCATTCTGGTCACCTCCAGTGCTAGGGGCAAGTGCTCCTGGATGCGATCAGAAGGGTCTCTTGACACAGTTGGTTACTGTACCTACTAGGTTAAAGAACATTTTAGATCTGGTATTGTCGAATGGGGAGGCAGTGAGGGAAATAAAGGTAGAGGACCCACTATCCGACAGTGATCACCAAATGGTAGGGTTTAATATCATGATGTGTGGGGAGCCAGGTGTGAGATGGACGTGGAGCTGAAATGGGATATTATTAAATGGGGGGTTACAGAGGCAACAGAAGCCTGCACCAAGGCACAGAGTAAGAGAAGCAGTGCAAGAAAACCATGCTGGTTGAACAGCAAGATTGTGGAGGTGGTAAGGCAAGCAGTGGTTTACCAGAGGTTTAGGAGGGCAGGGAAGGAAGTGGACAGGGAGGAATATGCAAGATGGTTCAGGAGGTGATCAGAAAGTGAGAGAAGCCAAGGCCCAAAGGGAGCTGAGATTAGCACAGGAATTAATGGAGGGGAGAAAGACTTCTTCAGATACAGTACATCAGGGAGAAAGAAAGTGGAAGGAGACAATAGTGAGGATAGGATGGAAAGGGAGGAGCAGGCAGAATCACTGAATGAATACTTTTGTTCCATGTTCACAGAAGAAAGGGGGACCACTATCAGCATGGGCTGGGAGGTGGGGACAGAAGGAGAGGAGGCAACAGATGGAAGAATTGAGGCAAGTAGAGTCCTAGAGGGACTTAGGGCACTGAAGGTAGACAAGGCACCAGGGCCGGTTGGTATCACCCCAGGGTGCTGAGGAGATGGTGGAGGTGTTGACAGAGCCACTGGAAGATCTGTACAGCACCTCACTGGAGTCAGGATGTGTGCCACTGGACTGGAGGATGAGACATGTACTGCCATTACACAAGAGCGGGCCAAGGGATGAACTGGGTAATTATCATCCGGTAAGTCTCACATCCATAGTGTGCAAACTCATGGAAATGATACTAAAGGAAAGACTGTTGTTGTACCTGGAGGACAATGGCCTCCCAGATGTCTGGCAGCATGGGTTTGTTTCAGGGAAGTCTTGTCAAACCAACCTGATACAGTATTATGACTGGGTGACAGGTGAACTGGATAAGGGTCATGCAGTGGATGTTCTTTACTTGGACTTCAGCAAGGCCTTTGATTCAGTATCTCATGGGCGGCTTGAGGGAAACTAACTGGTATAAGTAGGGCAAAATTATGAACTGGATTACAAGCTGGCTGAGTGGGAGGCTGCAACGGTGGTGGTGAGAGGAGCTCTCAACCCAAGGCGTGATGAATGGGGTGCCACAGGGCTCTGTGTTGAGGCCAGTATTGTTTGGGCTCTTCTGAGTACTATAAAACCTTGCTCACCAACACATGGGCTCAGTTCAAGTTTTGGGACTCACTCAAAAGCGCTAAGTGGCAAAGCCTCCACTGCCCCGCCTACCCATATCAGAGCCAACGGATCTATCACCTCAGATCCAGCCCTTATCACAGAAACATAAAATGATGCCTTCTCTGACCTCACTGGTGTTCTCCCCCAAACTTTTCTTCCCACCCACCCTACACCACACGCCCCTCCCCAACCCCTTTTCCACTTTAAAGCAGTTTCCTAGCAGGCGGCCCCTCTCCTACTCAAAGCCCTCAGTAAATCTCGTTTCAGCAGTGATACACTGGAACTGAAACTGCTAGACTCACATTCAATGAGTTCTCCTCCCTTACCATGCTTTTGAACCACTCCTTTCTCTGGGCCAGTTCCCACCAAATAGAAATCTGCCCTCATCACTCCTATCATTAAAAGTAGTGACCGCACCCTGCCTGGGAACTACCAGCCAATATCAATCCTACTTCCCTCACTAAAACTGTGGAGAAAATCGTGGCCACCCAACTAACAGACTACCTCACTAAATATAGAATCCTGAGTCCTGAACAACATGGCTTCCGCCAGAACCATAGCACTACCACTGCCCTCTTGGAATTTATTAACAACCTCCATACATCCCTGGACACCAGCTACACTGCTGGCGCTGTCTTTATAGACCTCTCAAAGGCATTTGATACTGTGCACCACTCGCTTCTCCTGGACTCCCTCACTCAGATAGGCCTCTCCTAAGAGACCATTGACTGGTTTGCCAGCTATCTGTCTGAGATAACCCAGACAGTCTGGATTGCCCACTCCCTGTCATCCCCCCACCAAGTCAGGTCTGGGGTCCCTCAATGCTCTATTCTTGGCCCACTTCTCTTCTCACTATTCCTCAACATCCTGCCCAATGCCTGCTCAGGAAAAATTCTATTGCATGCAGACGATGCTGTCCTCTACAACTCACACACTGGTCCCGCAGCCCTCCACTCAGCACTCCAGAAATCCTTCTCTGAAGCTGAATCCTGGTTCATTCAGCATAGGTTAGTACTAAATTACAAAAAACCTAAATCCATGATGTTTGCACACCCCCAAAATAAGAACCTAGGACAACCCTTGATCATTCTGAACTCATTGAAAGACCCCCTTGAGCAGGTTACCACTTTCAAATACCTTGGCATCACCTAGACACTGGTCTCACTTTCCACAACCATATCCGGATGCTCAGCACGCCGTCAATACACGTATTGGTCTCCTTCACCGACTCAAAGGTGTTATCTGATATTTATCAATAAACAATAAACAATATCAGACAGTGGACATCATGGGGTGATGAGCAAGGTAAGTCTGTTTGCTAGCGACACCAAAATCGAACAGTGGTGGATGGAGAGGAGGGTGGAAGCAGCTGCAGGGGACCTAAGCAAGCTAGAGGAGTGGTCAGAGGTGGCAGCTGGGGTTCAATGCAAGAGGTAAGGTTATGCACTTTGGGGTGAAGAACCCAAGGAGAGAATACTGGCTGGGTGGGGTTAAGCTGAGGATCACTGAGGAGGAGAAAGACCTTGGGATAATGATAACGGGGGCCATGAACAACACTGCCCAGTGCAGGAGAGTGGCTGCAAAAGTGAACAAAATGCTGGGGTGCATAGCGAGGGGGTTTTCATCCAGGCAAAGTGAGGTGATCTTGCCCCTCTACAGATCACTGCTAAGGCTGCACTTAGAGTATTGTGCGCAGTTTTGGAGGCTATACCTAAAGCATGATATCAGGCTGCTGGAGGGGGTGCAGAGGAGGGCAACAAAGATGCTATGTAGAATGGAGAGAAAGACTATGACAGCAGGCTGGGAGACCTCAATATGTACACCCTGGAGGACAGAAGGGACAGGGGAGATATGATAGAGACATTCAAGTATCTGAGGGGAATCAATAAGGATGGGGCAGATGGGGTCTTTACGTTAAGGAGGGGGAGGGTCACCAGGGGGCACGGGCTAAGAATGGAGGGAGGAAGATTTAGGAAGGAAATGAGAAGACACTATTTCACAGACAGCGTGGTAGCAAAATGGAACGCCCTACCAGAATGGGTGGTATCATGTAAATCTGTGAACAGTTTCATAAAGGAATGGGACAGGGAACAGGAGAGAGTGAGGTTGGGGGGTGGCAGGGGGATGACAAATGGGAGGGGGGTTGGGGCAGCTGCAAACTAGGGGTGTTGGCTGCACACTCGAGCAGACTTAGATAGACTGGGTGTCGGTTTCTGCTGGCACATTCGTATGGTCGTATGTTCATAAAACTGAAAAAACCTGTTGTGATGCGACGGCTTTAAAAGGTATTATTTCCCAAGCAGATCTAAAAGATGCCCAAGGGTCTTTTTTTCCATGCCCACCTCATACCTTTTATAAGGGAATGCTTTCATCCTGAATTGATTTTTTTTATATCAACCACGATTTCAGTTCAAGCCTCCATAACCCAATCATGTGCCACATCAGATCACTGTCTTATTAGTATTAAGTTAGGTGATGTTTCAGAAGCAGCTTATGGGAAAGGGTTGTGGAGACTGAATACTGCCCTCCTACAGCACCCCCCATGACCTGCTAACAGAACTTCTAGAGTTAGAAAATCTTTTTTTTCCCCTTTACTATAATATAGAGTCATGGTGGTTAGACTCACAACAGGACCTTATAAATTATTTCAGAAATATCTCTAGGAAATAACACTATAATAAACAGTATATTTACATCCATATTTTAGCCGTTTACAGTTTCTTCAAGAAAAAATACAATCTGTTAACACCGCCAGTCAACAAATTGATCAGATTAAAAAAGAAATGCAAAAGCTGCAGTTCAATAGGTTCCAATCTCTAGAAGTGGAACAAAAATTTAGTACACAGAAATCATTTATAACAAACCCCTATAAAACTGTATGTTCAGAAGACAAAATACACATATTACACAATTAACATCTACAACTGGTAATAATGTTTCTTCTAAATTAGGACGTTTAAATATCATCGACCAATATATCCAGTCTAAATTTGGCACAAAATGTTTACCTCAGCCAAAACACTAGACTGGCTCACTTCTTTATCCCTTCCTAAAATTTCTTCCCATAAGGCATTATTAATACAGCCCATTTCTAAATTAGAATTAGAATTAGAAAATGCTATTTTATCCCTTGAAAATAATACTGCCCCAGGTGCAGATGGGTTGCCCCCAGAATTTTACAAATGGTTATGGCCCCATTTTCCACTGAATTAATACAAGTCTTTTAATCGAATCCAACATAACCTTGATATTCCATCGAACGAAATACTGGTATATTATTCTTTCTGTTTAAAAGGGAGATATGACTCTCCCAGCAAACTGGAGACCCATAACCCTTTTGAATGTAGACCTGAAGATTTCAGCAAAATTCTTAATTCAAGATTAAACACTGCACTGAGTGAAGTTATTCACCCTTCCCAAACAAGCACAATCCCAGGACGAAAGATTGTTGACAACTCTTCTCCTTAGAGAAATAACTCCTTATAGCCAAACTCTCAGACCCCCACATATAGTTTTAGTCTCGATCAGGCTCAAGCCTTTGACAAGGTGTCTCATGATTTTGTATGACTGTACCTTAAAGTTTATGGGATACCTACAAAATGCATCTTTTGGGTACAAAATACTACAGAACAGCTCAGTAACCCCCTTGTTGCGTGGTTGGTTAGGAAAAAATAAAGAAGTTCTATGAGGAGTAAGACAAGGGTGCCCTTTAAGCCATGTATTACATATATTAACCCTGGACCCAGTAATAAGAACTTTGGTATCCTCGAATAACATGGGATTTCTACAATGATTCCTCCTACAAAAGTGTGCATGTATGCCGATGATTTAGTAGTTACTGCCTCCAGCCAATCAGACTGTAAGCTTGTTATATTGCGTGCCTTCTCTAAACTAACAGGAGCAGAAATAAGTTCTACTAAAGGTTTTGCTTAATTATAGGAGTAATTCATGGTTTATCAGGCCGAGGTAGATAAGTTCCCTATTAGGCTCGCCATCTTTACTATAGTTTAAAAAGGAATTTACTATCTCCAAAATACAAATCAACCCCATTTTAAACTCATTCATTGTGGGACTATTAATTTTGGTCGATAAGTTGTTCCATACTCCAACTATTTTTAGACTAAACCAATTTATTTAATTACAGATGAAGAGTTCATAGCAGGAGAAATCCCATTGCTAAAACTCCACAGAAGATTTAAGGTGTGTTTTTGGTTCGAAAATATGGCCAGAGTTTAACTGGAATCTAAAAAGCAGAACAAGTAAACCCTCAGATTTTATTATGGAATAAATGGAAAATGAGTAAACTCAAATGTATCTTTATGGTAAACACTTATCTTTAATATATATATATATATATCAGCCATATTTTCCCTATACCAAAGCAATTAGAAAGCAAACTCTTGGGACAGATATTCAAAGGTTTACGTGGTACAAATCCTTTGTATGTGGAATAGCACCAAATTTGCGCCTAACTGCTATACTGAAAAGGACATATAGTGCCAACGCCTACGCTAAATTATAATGTATGCAAGGGAGGGGCCCTGAATGCTGGCACACTGGCATATTTCAAAGTACAGTGCCATGCTACAGGCATTAGCATGACCTGTAGTGCGGTGCTAAATACCACTGGCAAAAAACTGGCAGTAATGATGTGGTGTCAACCCCCTCGTCATGATCCCTGACACCCGGTGGCACCGAATAACTCAGAAAGCTATGGTGGTTTACATAGACTTTGACGGCAGATAAGGACCACTTGGCCCACCCAGTCTGCTTATTTTCCCTACCTACTGGATAAGCTGCAGATTCTAGTTAACCAACAGCCTATTTCCTGCAACCCCCCACTGTAATTGTCTTATGTCTGTCCCATGCATGTTTGAATTCCTCCACTGTTTTAGACCCCACCTCTCCAGGAAGGCGTTCCATGCATCCACCACTCTCTCCATGAAAAGAATTTCTCACATTACCCCTGAGCCGTCCCCCTCTAACTTTAAATTGTGCCCCTTGTCCTACACATCTCTTTTCTGAAAGATGCTACCCTCCTGGATTTTGTTGATTCCTTGAGGTACTTAAGTTTCTATCATGTCCCCCTGTCCCTCATTTCATCAGGGTATACATATTAAGCTCTCTCAGTCTCTCTTCATATGGTTTCTGATGTAGACCCTGCACCATTTTAGTTGCCCTCCTCTGGACTGCTTCCATCCTGTCTATGTCCTTGCGTAGATGAGGTCTCCAAAACTGCACGCAGTACTCCATATGGGGTCTCGCCAACTGTCTGTATAAAGGGATAACCACTTCCCTTTTTCTACTTGTGATGCCCCTCCCTATACATCCCAGTATCCCCCTGGCTTTCCCTACTGACTTCTCACATTGTATACCCACCTTTAGGTCATCTGATATGACTACACCCAGATCCTTTCATTATTGTTGTTGTTAGTATCTCCCCTGCTGTTGTGTACTCTTCTCCTGGATTTTTATTTCCCAGGTGCATTACTTTGCACTTTTGCATTGAATCTAAGTTGCCATATGTCTGACCATTCCTCCAACCTTGTCAAGTACCTTCTCATCCTTTCTACCCCCTTGTGTATCAACTCTGTTACAGATCTTTGTGTCATCTGCAAAGAGCATACCTTTCCTTCAGACCCTCTGCAATGTCACCTATAAAGACGTTAAAGAGGACTGGACCCAGTACTGAGCCCTGAGGTACTCCACTAGTAACCCCCTTTCTTCAGAATGTGTTCCATTCACTATTACCTTCTGTGTCCTGTTGTGCAGCCAGTTTTCTATCAGGCTACCACCCTGGGACCCTCCTGGCTGGCTAACTTGATTATTAATCTTTTGTGCGGACTGTGTCAAATGCCTTGCTAAAGTCTAGGTAGGCCATATCCACAGCCCTCTCTGGTCTATTACTTTGGTCACCCAGTCAAAGAAATCAATTAGATTTGTCTGACATGACCTTCCTGCTGTGAATCTATGCTGCTTTGGGTCCAGTGCCCCGCTGGCCTCTAGGTACTCAACAATCTTTCTTTCAAAGTGATTCCATCATTTTCCCCACCACTGAGGTCAAACTAATAGGTCTGTAGTTTCCTGCCTCTGCCTTGCTCCCACTGTTGTGAAGAGGAATCACATCTGCCCTCTTCAGTCCACAGAGTACCACCCCATCTTCCCATGATTTGTTAAAAGTGTGGTTAGTGGTGTCACTAGGTCCTCCCTAAGCTCTTTTAGGATTCTAGAGTTAATCCCGTCAGGCCCCATTGCTTTGTCCACCTTGAGTTTTAGGCGTTCTTTCAGTACTCTTTCTTCTTTAAATGGACTGGTATCAACCCCACTATCTAGAGTGCTTCTACTGTTTGGTTTAGGTAACTCCTCCTCTTCTTCTTTTGTGAATACTGAGCAAAAATATTCATTCATTATCTCTGCCTTTTCACTGTTTCCCTCTGCCCCTCCCTCTCCTTTATTAATCTTCCCTATCCTCCCTTAACCTTTCTATGTTCCTATATGTACCTATAAAGGTTTTATCCCCTTCTTAACTGAGTTAGCTATCCTTTCCTCAGTTTGGGCCTTTGCTTTTCTGACTGCCTTCCCACTTCTTTCTGCTTTAATTGATACAGTTCCTGTCGTGTTCCGTCTGTGATTTCTTATACTTTTGAATGCAGCCTTTTTCTCCTTAACCTTCCTGACACTTCTTTTGAGAGCCATAGTGGTTTTATTCCGCTTTGTTTTCTTTATTTGTTTCCACAAAGGCTTGTTGCCTCCATGATGGCAGTTTTGATTTTCTCCATTGTTCTTCCACCCTCCTTTCTGGCCATTTGCTAATGCATTCCTCAGGTATTCACCCATTATGCCAAAGTCAGCCCTTCTAAAGTCCAGTATCCTTGTATTTGTATGGCTTGTCTCCATGGTTGTGTTTATTGTGAAGCACACTGTGCAGTGGTCGCTTGTTCCCAGGTGTCTACTGACTTCTAAGTTTGTGATCCTCTCTCCATTTGAGAGTACCAGGTCTAATATTGCTCCCTCCCAAGTGGGTTCCACCACTAGCTGTCTAAGACATGCTCCCTGTAGGGCATCGAGAATGACCCTGCTCTTGGATGTGGCTGCCGTCCATGTTGCCCAGTTAACATCTAGCATATTCAGGTCCCCCATCAACAGTATCTCCCCTTTTTCAGCCATTTTGAGAATGCCCTCTATCATTTTCTTGTCCATTTCCTCCCCTTGAGACGGGGGTCTGTATACAACCCCTGTGCAGACTGTGATGCCATTCCCTGTCTCCAATGTGACCCAGAGTTCCTCTTGTCCTCTCCCTTTACTTTTAGTTCTGTTACTTTGATCCCTTCCTTATGTGAGAGCTACTCCACCTCCTCTTTATCCTCCCTGTCCCTTCTGTAGATTGTGTACCCTGGTATGTTGACATCCCAGTCATGATTCTCCAGGTACCATGTTTCTGTGACTGCCACAATATCCAAGTGTTCCACTTCCAACAGGGCTACTAGCTCTGAAGCTTGTTTCCCAGACTACGGGCATTGGTACTCATTGCCCTCCTACCCCACCCAGCATGTATCCTGACTCCCATTTAAAATAAAATAGACCAATTTCCCTGGTAGTCTAGTGGTCCCCCACCCCAATCACATATCCTGACCCCTGTCTGAAATTAAAAAAGTCCATTCCTCTGTAGTCTTGTGGTCCCCCCCCAACATGTATCCTGACCCCCATTTGAAATAAAAATAGAACCAATTCCCTGGTAGACTAGTGGTCCCCCACCCCAGCACATATCCGGCCCTTTTGAAATAAAAAAGTCTGTTTCCCTGGTAGTCTAGTGGTCCCCACCCCAGCATGTATCAGACCACCGTTTAAAAAAAAAGATCCATTTCCTTGGTAGTCTAGTGGTCCCCCCACCTCCCAGTGCATATCTAACCCCATTTCCTATCACAAGACATCATTTCCTGGTCTGGTATTTCACCTGCTTGGTGACACCCGACCATCCAAATTGCTTCCCAGAATGGGCTGGTTGCTGGCTCAGCCCTCTATCTCACCACCACAGCCAGCCGCTGATTAAGGTGGGAAGGAGTGCTCCTTCCTATCTCGGTCGGCAGCCAGACGTGGTGGTGAGAGGAGGGCTAAGACGGTTGCTGGTTCTGGGGAAGCAATTTGATGGTCAGAGTGTCACTGCCAGGTGGGTGCCACTAGACTACCAGGAAATTATTTCTTGTGATAAGAAACAGAGTCAGGATACATGCTGGGGTGGGGGACCACTTGACTAACGAATGGATCTATTTTATTTCAAGCGGTGGAATATGCTGAGGGCTCTTCACTGAACTGCCAGAAATACTATATTTAGGCAAACAGGTACGGGATTCATGCGAGGACTCTCTGAGAAGAAATACTCAGAAATTTAAAGCAAACGGGTCAGGATTCATGCGGGAGGAGGGGGACCACTAACTTCAGGGGATTACTATTCATTCTATTGTGCATGGGTCAGGGCATACCTTCAACTGTCCTGATTTTCAGGGACATCCCTGAATCTGCCTCAATGTATTACTCTGTCCTCCTCACGTTGTGGTTCTGTGGCTATACAGTGGCAATTGTAAGCACAGAATAATGTCAAGCATTACAGTTACAGACTTGTTCTTCTTTAGCAAATGCATTTTGTACTAAGCCCCATATTGTACCAGCTGTCTGGGTGCATATCTCTACTTTTGAAGATGTGTCCCTGACTTTGGTCCTTTGTCCCTGATTTGTTTAAGCCTTCTCCTGATTCAGAAGGCAAGGGGTTGGATGTATGTACACCAACTGTGCCTGGCAGCACACAGTTCCTGCTGCTTCCAGCCTGTACTCCATTCTGACCAAAAGGAGAGCTTTGTGCTCCATGCAGTAGCACCGGGCAAACTGCATAGTAATGTATGCTAAGCAGCACTTAATGAGACACAAATGCACCTGTTTGCCCATGGATTACCTAAGTAGGCTCATTTGCATGGGAGCTTTGAATATAGCTCCCATTTGCCCCGGGCTAACCAGTTTGCGCTGTGCAATCAGGTTAGCCCCGAGCAAACCTCACTTCAGCATAGCACAGTTCTGAAGTGTGTGACTTACATTGTTGTTTCCAATACTTTGCAGTAGGTGCGAGACATATCTGTGCAATCACACACCATGTTCTCCACCTGAAACACTGGCTTGCTACAGTCTAATGAGCTGCAGTTTCAGTTTGCACTCCCCTGTTGCTATATTCAGTGCTGTCTTATTCCCGGGCTATTTTTGCTCTGCACTCCCAGACCGGTTTGCCTGGCTTCCTTAGACTGCTATATTCAGCAGGTTTAGCACCAGGCTATTCCTATTGAATATGGCTTGCTTTGTGCTCCAGGTTAAGTTTGCCCACCAGGCAATGCTAATTTAGACCCGGGGCAAAGTTTTGAATATCTAGCCCTTAAGTTGTTTTTTTTTTTCCAAGTGATTTGGGGCAGCCGCCTCAACCCTGGCAAATGAGGCACAACTTATCTTCCTGTCTCAAAAGGTGGTCTAGGTATAACCAGCCCCATCAGTTTTAATTTTAGTATCTTCTTTTTTACTAATTGTGTTCCCTTATTTAAAAAAAGCCCTGTAGGGTGGTCATTATGGTTAAACTCTCATTTGCATTAAATATTTTCTCGATGGGATAATGACAGTTCTTCCCAAGCAGTTGAAGATGCATAATTTAGTAATTTATGTCAAACTTAGTATTGATAAACTTAAACAGTGGCAAATCAAGAAATCCTTTCCTCTTACTTGTACAAGGAAGAATTATACCACCGTATTGTCGATACATATTTTTAGTAGTTCCTTTTGAAGACAGGAACTCACAGGAAAACTCAGGATTTGCCAAATGCCATCACAAAACCTTTCCCACTAAATTATGGGACATAGTTTGGCTAAGAGCTCAAGGTAAGCTGAACATAAAGAATAATCTGAAACATAAAGAAATAGCAGAACATCATTGTCCCAGACCAGGATGTGGTACAACTTTAGAGACAATTCCTCATTTGTATTTTGAATGTCCCTATGATATAGATAGGTGGAAAATAACTAGTGCAACCTGGAGTTGCCTGGCCTTTCAATATTTAAATTATGATACTTTTATATTAGGACTGTTGTCCAGTCACTGGTCCCATTTTAATAGACATAGTTTATATGTCTTATTTGGGTTTATTAAATATTGGATCTGGCAAAGTCGTTGCAAATTTTCCGTGCAACAACAATATGCATTTCCTGATCAATTAATGAGTATATTTTCAGAAGATATTCAAAAATTCAAAGATTACAAACTCTCTCAAACCTCTAGAACTACTTTTCAAACCTTTTGGAATAAGCTTCCTAAAATCTTTGTTTTCTCCTTTAAATTGTCGTTAACCTGTATTTACATATGGGTTGAAGAAGTAATGTATTGGTTATAATTGTATTTCTTTGTATAAAATGTTCCCACTTTAAAGGTTTTAAAGCATGTTTAGTAACGACCATGGGTGGTATGAATATAATACCCTCTTAGGTTTTTTCATTTTTGGATACACTATTAGACGAGTTACTTTGTTGTTTTGTATATATAAAAATATTAAAAGGTGTAGGAAGTTGGTTAGAAAATATATGAATATAATACTTTTTTTATAATTTGCATATATTTTTGTGTAAATTAACACTTTTATATTTATTTGGATTTCTCTTACCATATGATTTGCATACTGTTTTGGGTGACTTAACACTGTCTATAATTATTTGTTTTTGATGTTATTATAATACAAATTTCCTACTTTTTAGTGTATTATGTGTGTGGGGGGTCTTTTACTATTATGATTTAATTGTGGGTTCTTCATTTATTTGAAAGTAAACTAGAAAATGTATGAATGTTATAATTGATTTCTTAGGATTTGCATATTATTTTCATGTAGTTAACACTGTTTTGTATTTTTTTGATTGTTTAAGCTGTAATAAAAAAAATGATCCTACTCTTTTGGTGGGGGGGAGGGTTAGTTTCATGATTTAATTTTGGGTTCTACAATTTAGTCGAAAGAAAAGCTGACTGTGTATGAATGTAATACATATTTGAGTTCCCTTGTCTTATAATTTGTATATAATGTTGTGTGAAGTCAACACTGTTTTGTTATTATTTGTTGTTGAAAGTTATAATAAAAATTCCCCAACTTTTTCCAAAAAGTGCCATGGGATCTTTATCATCCACCTGAACTACCACAAATCCAGGAAGATAGGACCTCGGTTTAACACCTCCTCTGAAAGACAGCACCTCTGAAGTGCAGCATTCCCCCTCCCTATGCTGCACTACAGTGCCAGTATTGGGATATTAACCCAAGTGCTAGATGTGGGAACTGAACCCACAGCCCTCAGATCTCCAAGCCTCAGAGGTGAGTGTGCTACCTACTGAGCCACTGACACTCTATGTTCTGCTTCTGTTCTGTTTTGTACTGTTCTCTCCTTCATTACATGTTCCTGCACCCCTGTTCTCTCCATCCTGACATATTCCTGTACTCCTATTCTCTCCATACTCACATATTCCTGCACCCCTGTTCTCTTCATACTTACATAATCCAGTACCCCGTTCTCTCCATACTTTCATGGTTGCCTCCATACTAACATATTCAGTTATATAGGCTGTTGGTTAACTAGGACCTGTAGCTTATCCAACAGGTAGGGAAATGAACAGACTGGGTGGGCCAAGTGGTTCTTATCTGATGTCAAAGTCTATGTTTCTAAGTTCCTGCACTCCCTGTTCTATCCATACTTACATATCCCTGCACAACCCTGTTCTCTCCACACTTACATGAACCAGACCTGAGCCGCCTAACTGGGCATGCTCCACCTGTCATGTGGCTTTCTCTTCCAATGCCACCTGTCTCACCCTTTGCTAGCTGCAAGGAATCTCAGACCTGATCCCCCTGACCGGGTGCACTCCCCCTTCAGTGCAGCTTTCACTACCGCTGCCACTTGCCTCACCTTCTGCTAGCTGCGAGGAATCTCAGACCTATGCTCCCTGATCAGACGTGCTCCCCTTGCTGTGCAGCTCTCACTACCACTGCCTGCATTACCCTCTGTTAGCTGTAAGGAATCTCAGATCCGAGCCCTCTAACTGAGTGCACTCCCCCTACAGTGCATCTTTCACTACCACCGCCGCTGGCCTCACTCTCTGTTAGCTGTGTGGAATCTCTGACCACAGCCCCCTGACCGGGCATGCTCCCCCTGTGGTGCAGCTTTCACTACCACCATCACTTGCCTCACCCTCTACTAACTGAAAGGAATCTCAGATACAGTCCCTCCTAGGAGCACTGGAGGCTTTCAGTTTTGGTGCTCACTAGCTAATGCTTGGTGAATGTCTGCTTTTGTGGTGAACTCCTCCTGATTGGCTGCTAAGCATTCCTAAAGAACTTTGTTATTAGCTATATTCCCTGCCTATTCTTAAGCTTTTCGGATGTTCTTTTTTTTTTTAATCCAAATTTTACTACTGTATTTAAACTAGCAGTTTGTTGACCAACCTAGTAAGAAATGTACCCCAGCTGTATTGAACTATGAATATCAATGTAGCTGCAGAGCCTCTGCAATTTTCTGTGTATTATTTTACTTTATACACTGAAGCACTCTGCAGCTGTGATTTACTGTAGTGTGCTCTTATTTTAGCTGTTTCCTGCCTAGATAAAATTTAATTCCCTCCCTTTCATCTTCTGCTTCCCCTTCTCTAACCCACCCTAGGAGCTCGGCGATGACCTTCCCTGCCCTTAATAAAGCTAATCCTTCCCTGATGCCTCAGGCCCCTGCAGCTTTACTGTTTGTGTCTCTGACTACTCCCAGCCCCCAATGTTTACCCTAGCTAATTTAACCTCCTGCTCTTTCTGCTCCCACAGACCTGAGCCCCTGACCAGGTGTGCTCCCCTGTGGTGCAGCTTTCACCACCACCGCTGTTGCCTGCCTCACCCTCCATTAGCTGCAAGGACTCGCAGGTACAGTCCCCTCCTATGAGCACCGGAGGCTTTAAATGTTCTGGTGCTCACTAGCTACTGCTTGGCGATTGGCCACTTTTGTGGTGAACACCTCCTGATTGGCTCCTAGAGCATGCCTAAAGGACTTTGCTGTTAGCTATATTCCCAGCCTGCTTTTAAGCTTTTCGGCTGTCTTTTCTACTCCAAAGGTTACTGCTGTATTTAAACTGTTTGTATTCTGAGCAATCTAGTAAGAAATTTAATTCAACTGTATTGAACTGTGAACATCAGTGTTGCTGCAGAGCCTCTGATTTTTTCTGTGCTGTTTTACTTTATACATTGATGCCCTCTGCAGCTGTGATTTACTGTAGTGTGCCTGTATTTTAGCTGTTTTCTGCCTAGATATAATTTCATTTGCTCTTCCTTCCCTCTCATCTGCTGCTTTCTCCTTCTTTAATACATCCTTGGAGCTGGGTGCTGACCCGTCCTGCCACCAACTTGTGTCTCCACCTGTTCTGCTAACCCTGCCCCCCCAATTAAATGAATCCTTCCCCTGATGCCTTGAGCCCCCTGCCACTTTACTGTGTGCATCTCTTGTGTCTCTGACTACTTCCTGCCCCCCCAATGTTACCCTAGCTAATTTAACCTTCTGCTCTTTCTCCCACAGACCTGAGACCTCTGTCCAGGCATGCTCCCACTATGGCTTTCACTACCGCCGTTGTCCACCTCACCCTCCGCTAGCTGCAAGGACTCACAGGTATGGTCCCCTCTTAGGAGCATTGGAGGCTTTAAATGATTTGTTGCTTACTAGCTACTGCTTGTGTACTGGCCATTTTCATGGTGAACTCCTCTGGATTGGCTCCTAGAGCATGCCTAAGGACTTTGCTGTTGGCTATATTCCCAACATGGTTTAAGCTTTTCAGCCATCTTTTCTAACTCCAAATTTTCACCCTCCCCATCACTCTTTAAATCCACTAGATGTACTTTGGGTTGCACTCAGCAGTGCAGCTTGTCCAATTGAAACTCAGCAGTATCCTCCACCAAAAGTCAAATTACAATTACTCTGCCTGTACCACCTCATATAGTGGCTGTTGCCAATAGATTTAGCAGCTCTGTCAGTTGATTAATACTAGTGGCTGTACTCGCCTTATTTTACTGCTGCTTCTTTCTTCCTTCAACCCCTCTTTTCAACACTTTACCTCCTCCCTGCTGCATTAAACTCCCAATATGTCTTTAGCCTCTCTGCTATATTCACTGCTTGTTATGTCTCTGTCCTCTCACAGACTGATTATTGTTCTCCTCCTTGCACTCTGCCTCCCCCATTCACTCTCACTCTGGTTCCCTCTCCCAAACTGCCTCCCCCCCACCAGCCTCATTACGCTTCACCCCCAGAGTCCACAGTACAACCTTGCTGGGATTCACTCTCTCATCCATAGTTACATGGATGCACTACCCTTCTGTCCTAGTGCATCTCTGTTACCCATAATAACCTACTTATTTATTTAGTAATTTTGTTGACCCAGTAAACCCACTGGGCCTAGAGTCCCTTTTCAGGGCGACCGGAGAGGGGATACAGATGGAAAGCAACTGAAAATGAACCAGATTAAATTGTTGGTGGTATTTTTAGTGAATTTCACCCCAATTCACTTATTAAAATTTCAACCTCACCCCCCCAATTATATGTCTAACTAGATCTCTGCCCCGGTATAAGAATTCGAAAATTCACTTCTTGATCATCGCACTCCTACTGTTATCTTCTGGTGACATCAACCCAAACCCAGGGCCATGCCCTCTGGGCAGCCCAATAACAGCATTTGTAACTGCTGGCCCATCCAATAACAACCCCCTTGCCCTCCCCTGTGGTTTAAAAGTTTTATACCTAAACATACATAGTCTGCTCCCAAAGTTAGGCTTACTCTAGCCACTAGTTGCTTCCCTTGCCCCAGATATTATCATCCTTACTGAAACTTGACTTACAAATGACTGCTTAAAAATAGCGGACACCTCTCTCTCCATCCCTGGTTACACATTTCATGGCAAGATTGAACTGTTAGGGTTGGAGGGGTGGCAATGTATGTCTTTTCAACCATTCAGTTGACCTCCATCCTTTCCACATCAGTCCATTAAGTCTACAAGGCACTAATAACTAAACTATCTCTCCCATTCTCCATTTCCATATATGTTGCTGGTGCCTACTGTTGCCCGGTCTCCACTCCTCTATTATCACTGATCTAATCAGTACCATAGTCTCCACACCCTTCAGGTGAAAATATATACAGTATATACAGATATATGTATATAAATATATTATAATTAAATGCGATAGTGCTGCCATAGTTGGGTTGAGTACCCTTTAAGGTTAAATGATGAAACTTTGCACCTTAATAACTTTGCCACTGTTCAATGGATTTGCCTGAAATTTGGCAGGCACAGGATGGAACCATAGATCTTGGGATCTGACAACTTTTATACTGGTCAGTTATACAGCTGCAGAGTTATTAAGCAACATTCTTGCATGCAATTATGTTTTTTGCATTCTTTGCTTGTGCCTACAGGTTCGCCACAGTTTATGCAACTGGTACAAAAACTTCAGGGAACATGTGGCCAGGGTCTCTGATGTGCCTTTTAAATATTTTGTGAAAAAATATTAAACGGTTCAAAAGTTATTCAAAAAAACAAGTTCCCATTATAAGTCAATGGGAAAAGTTAACAAAAAGTTTGACACTTTGGCAAATGCACTTTTTAGTGTCTCAAATGGCCCTAGTAGTGTCACAAATCTGCCATTTTGTTTTCAGTTACTGATCACAGAAATGCCTGGCATTTAAAATTGGGACCAACTAGGGACATCATTATTTTTGTGTTTACCTATTCAAGCCCTGAGGATGCTAGTCATGTCTTTATTTTGGGGTTAAACACCCCAGACATAT
This sequence comes from Neoceratodus forsteri, assembly GCA_016271365.2. NCBI lineage: Eukaryota > Metazoa > Chordata > Ceratodontiformes > Ceratodontidae > Neoceratodus > Neoceratodus forsteri. The sequence goes on along the minus strand of JADMNL010000038.1, from coordinate 12,300,448 downwards.
GTTTTTCAAATTTCTGGGAAAAGTAGTGTCGCACTTGCAACACTTTGGCAAATTTTTGTGAAAGATGTTGCAAATCACAACACTACTTTTCTAAGCTATGGCCAAAATGACAGGAATTCTTTGCCACCCTGCTGCAAAAAAATGGTTTGGTCTTTTGGGCTGAAATTTGGAGGGAATGCAGCCAATATCTCACAGATGTGCCTTTTGGTAGTTTGGTGACAAAATATTGCACAGATGCAAAGTTATGGTACTCCGAAGTTGACTTTTTTCCCCATAGACTAACATGGTGACGTCCACTGTGCCTTTCAGGGTTCGTATCTTGGAAATGGTGCGAGATACGGAATTTTTGTCATGACAATGCGTAGCTCGATGGGCTATGCATTTAGTGAAAACCTAGCCAGGTAACTCATGAATCATGTGAAATTTTAATTTTTTTCCTATATCACGGGTTACTGAGATATTACCATTTTAGTATTATAACTGCTCGCTTTTTGCTCGAGGCCCATTATTATGCATACATTCTTGTTTTCACTGTGTTTCTCAATGGAGCTTTTGGAGAAAAATATGGTGTGTGCTCCAGTTACTGTTACATGTAGGCTTTACACTTGTGTTTCTGTGCCCGTTTGTGTTAGCGTTCCCATGTACGCTACCATGTGTGTTACCTTTAGCGTTTCCATTTCCACTTGCTTTTGCATTACTATTACCATTTCTGTCTCCACTACTGTTTCTGTTTGTGTTTTGCTTAGCATCACCGTGTGCATTACCATTTCTGTTGGTGGCCGCCCTTCGATTTCCATTTCCGTTTGTCTTTAGTTTTGCATCATCATTGTTCTTACCATTACCATTGGCATTTCAATTGCGTTCCCGTGCCCATTATGGTTTGCGTTTCCATACTACGCTTGTGTTTGCGTTTCTGTTTTCTTTGGCATTATTGTTGCTGTTACCATTACCATTTGTGTTTACAATTGCAGTACTGTCACCGTGCACATTATGGTTTGTGTTTCCATATTGTGTCCATTTGCATTTCGTTTCTATTTCCTTTCGTTATTGTTGCTGCCACAGTCATTATATGTATTTACAGTAGTGGTACCGTGACCGTGTGCGTTACCAGTTGCATTTCCATATGTGCTTGTATCTCCGTTTGTGTCACTTTTGCCTGTCGTGTCACTTTGCACCAGTGTTTCTATTAATGCTTGCTTTACAATTTCGTTCTCGTGCCATGTGCGTAACCGTTACTGCTTGCATTGCATTACTGTTACCATTACTATGTCACAAAAGAGCCCCGCGCTTCCACCACCACATTCCACTCACTATTTATAGTCCTCATTCTCAAAAAGAAGGGAAATTAGAGGCAAAAAGCTCAGTTTAATGCATCAGTTAGGGTTGTTCCACAATGACAAAAGTGAGGAAATTCGGTGTTAGGGTTGAAACCCCCCCCTTGCACCCCCTCAGTCCACCCCACCCAACCAGCATTGAGGTGTGCATTGGGGTCATCGGTCCTAACTCTCACCCCATTCTACTATGCCTCACCTTGTTCACGCTTGTGATGGGGTAAGTGTTAGGACCGATGACCCCAATGCACACCCCAATGCCGGGTTGGGTGGCTGGCTGAGGGTGCAAGGGGGTTTTCAACCCTAACAATGAATTTCCTCACTTGTGTCACTGTGAAGAAACCTAACTGATGCATTATATGGAGTTTTTGCTATATATAACGATTTCAACCAAAATGGATTATCCCCATCTTTTAATAAAGCATGTAAGGATATCATTGCCCATAATTTAGCGCAAATTCATTCTTCAGCCAGCCTGTATGACCATAAAACCAGTAACCATTCCCTAATCAACTAGGCCTCACATCCCATCTCAATGGGTTATTAAATCTGGCTTACTACCAGATGCCTCAGTGACCACCACATGACCTTTATCAGGATTAAGGCCCTCAAAAATCCTACAAATCTGATCATATAAATCACCATAGTAAGTCACAGTGAGGGGTGTAATAGGGATAAGAAATGTGTCCCAACATTGCAGGCAAACTTCATTTTGGTCTAAAACATAAGGTGTTTGTGTGACAAATATTGATATATGAAGCTAAATCATATCAAAATTTGTGAAGTTACAGGTTTAACTAAGACCACAAGTTGTAATATTCAAGTGTCTAATCATATGAGTAATAGAAAACAGGTGTTTTAAGTGTCTGCAAGACAGAAATACAGGGATAGTGTTCAAGTTACCCTTTTGACTATTATTATCAGGAGGACAGGACAGACTAAAAGCTTGAGTGCACATTCTTAAAGTGCAAGTCTATTTCTTCCTAGATCTTAATAATTGGTAATGACTACTATTGCTATCCTTATATAGTAGTATAATTTACACTATCAATACATTTGTGCTAAGTAAGGATTAGGTCATGTAAGAACTAAAAAGAAAAATTGCCTTGTCATGCAAGAACTAAAGAAAGAGCATTGCCTTGTAAGTTAATGTTTATATTTGTCTGTACCAATCATACATAACCACAGTACTGTCTTCCACTATATAAGCAAGCCACTATACACTGTTAGTTTGAAGAATTGAAAATGAAGAATTGAAAATTAAGAATTAATTAAGAATGAAGAATGAAAGATGCACCACTTGTAATCTCTCACTATGATTATTATGTTATAATTATTAAATTCTTCCGCCATCAGCACCATCTCCGTGCATCTCCTTTCTAAGCATAAGCAATGGATAATTTTATAATGGGGAATTTTTTACCTCCGTTACAGGGGGACTGGTGCTGTTGACTACAAATGAACAGTAAAAAAAGTCAGCACCCCATCAGATCATTTTTAAAGTGCTTTTTTTTTAACAAAGTGCAACAGTGCAAAATGTTCTGGCTCACTGACAGTGTCAAAAAGCGAGCAGGCTGCATAAACAATCTTGCGTTTCACTCAGCTGACCACCAAGCTTCATCAGAGATCTGTGGCTAATAACACCAACACCTTAAACTAGTGTAAAACACACGTGCTTATGTGTTATGACTGAAGTGCTTCTACTTACAATTCAAACAACATCAATTTGGTTCCTATAGCAGCAGCTGCCTATATTCTCTGCAGAGAATGATAGTATTAATGGGTACTGTGACAGGAGCTCCTGCCACTCTGGAGGACCAAGTTTTCTTAAATCTGTTGCTACATTTCTTCTATTTTTAGCCTAATCTAGCCTTTGCAATTTCTAGTCCATAAGCTGACCACCTATGGGCACCCCTTCCCTTTCTTGCCTGTGCTATAGTGTCCTCTTTAATTTTCCTTTTCTCTCTAGGTTCTCATACAGGAGGTTATTGTGGTGACCTCCAAGCATATATAAACCAGGTTGTGTTTATCATTGTTGGATTTAGTATGTAATAGCTTATGTCATAAAATACCCTGATGTATATACCTTATGTTTATGAAACCTGTAAATGTTGAGAATACCATGGCACTAGGTGTTTTTGATAAAGGTAAAAAGTACTAGGTGACTATTGTAGAAATTAAGTTAGTTGTGCTATTTAAAATACATGTAAATTGTGGTAAGTTGAAAAGTCTGAAACTGCATGGTGATTTGCATATATCCCATGATGCCTTGCATTACGGAGTATGTAAGATGTTGTATTTCTTTGAAATCTGATTTGTTGCCAATGCCCTTTAGGGTTACTCTTTTATAGTGATTCTGCATTGAGGTTCTTTATCTATTGGTTGTTTTTTCTTTTTGAGCCCCCACACCCAAGCAAACAAAGGCGCACATGGGGATGAAGGGTTTTCACTAAAGTTGTTAGATCAGAGATCAATGTCGGTAGGTGCTGACTAAGTGCTGAGAAAGGACATACATAGTCTGCTGCTTCAAACTGCTGTACTGAAGAAGGAATATGCTATTGCTGATGGTTAGAAACATAGAAACATAGAATTTGATGGCAGATAAGGACCGCTTGGCTCACCTTGTCTGCCCATTTTCCTACCTAACTGATAAGGTGCAGATCCTAGTTAACCAACAGCTTACTTCCTCCTACCCCCCACTAGGACTGCCATATATCTGTCCCATGCATTCTTGAATTCCCCCACTGTTCTTGACTCCATGACCTCCTCAGGAAGGCTGTTCCATGCATCCACAACCCTCTCTGTAAAAAAAATACTTCCTCACATTACCTCTGAGCCGTCCCCCTCTATCTTCAAATTGTGCCCCCTTGTTCTTGCACATCTCTTTTTCTGAAAGATGCTACCCTCTTGGACTTTGTTGATTCCCTTGAGGTACTTGAAAGTTTCTATCATGTCCCTCTCTCCTTCTTCCTCAAGGGTATACATATTAAGCTCCTTTAGTCTTTCTTCATATGTCTTCTGGTGCAGACCCTGCACCATTTGGTTGCCCTCCTCTGGACAGCCTCCACTCTGTCTATGTCTTTGCAGAGATGGGGTCCCAGAACTGCACACAGTACTCCAGATGGGGTCTCACCAACTGTCTGTACAGATGGATAACAACTTCCTGTTTTCTACTATTGATGCCTCTTCCTGGCATCCCAGTATCCCCAGCCTTCCTTACTGCCTTCTCACATTGCTTGCCCACCTTTAGGTCATCTGATATAATTACCCCCAGGTCCCTTTCCATTTTACTGTTGTCAGTATCTCACCCCCAATGTGTATGCTTCCCTGGGTTTTGTTTCCATGTGCATTACCTTGCACTTCTTTGCATTGAATCGAGAGCCATACATTTGACCATTCCTCCAACCTTGCCAAATCTCTTCTCATCCTTTCCACTCTATCTTGTGTATCAACCCTGTTGCAGATCTTTGTGTCGTCTGCAGAGACATACTTTTCCTTCCAGTTCCTCTGCAATGTCACGTATAAAGACATTAAAAAGGACTGGTCTCAGTACTGAACCCTGCAGTACACCACTAGTAACCCTCCTTCCTTCACTGTGTACTCCATTCACTACTACTGTTTGCGTCCTGTTGCCTAGCCAATTTTTTATCCAGGCTACCACCTTGGGACCCACTCCAAGGCTCGCTAACTTGTGTATTAATCTTTTGTGTGGGACTGTATCAAATGTCTTGCTAAAATCTAAATAGGCCATGTCCACAGCCCCTGCCTGGTCTACTACTTTGGTCACCCAGTCAAAGAAATCTATTAGATTCATCTGACACAACCTTCCCATCATGAATCCATGCTGCCTTGGGTCCTGTACCTACTGGCCTCTAGGTACTCAACAATTCTTTCCTTCAGAAGTGATTCCATCATTTTCCCTACCACTGAGGTCAAACTAACTGGTCTGTAGTTTCCTGCCTCTGTCCTGCTCCCACTTTTGTGAAGGTTATTTTCTGTATTTTGAATAAACATCACACAGAGATTGTGTGTTGAACTTGAAGTTTGGTGTCTGGTCCATTTGTTATCCCACAACCATTCCACAGTTACCATGTTAACAAACAACAAATTTAATTTCTTTTGTTATATCATAACAGAGTCCCAGTACAATAAGGTGAGAGTTAAATTGTTTTCCAGTCATCCTATTAATTTCATTGCTCATTTAGCTTTTACATTTAGGTCAAATGTCAATTATTTATTAATCAGATTCAAAGGAGAATGAGGGGGATGTAATTCCCACTCCTTACAGCCAGCTGCTACTAAACATGTAGTATTGGGCCAACACTGCATCTCAATATTTATTCAGTTTTATTATTAGAGTTGATATTCACAACTATATGTGAGCCATTAATAAAAAATATATGTACACATGGTGATTTGCATACTTCTGTATACACAGTAATATTTACATTTCATTGTTTACAAGTAACAATCCACCACTTTTACAAAAAAGCTGCCAGATAAATGTTGTCATTGAGGTCTAAACCTTCTATAGATCCAAGTACAAAGATCCAGAAACTTTCCCTTTGTCCTATTTTTTTGTTTCAAATTGCCACCCCGGGGGCCCACAGATACCCTTTCCAATCCTGTAAACATGATGTCATGTTTTATATTTGGGTCCCTGCAGCATGCCATATATTGGACTATGGCATAGGTCATATCCTTCTTTTCCATTGCCCTTATATGTTCTCCAGTTCTAACTTTAAATTCTCTGGTTGTCCTGCCTATTTAGTAGAACCCACACGAGCACTGCAGCAGATATACCACAGCTGTAGTGTAACACAAAATGAGATCTGTAATCTTGCTGTGTGATTGGATTCTTAAAGTTTGTGACTGTAACAAAGAGACAAAACTTGCAGTTGCCATACCTCTTTGCACCACAAAGGGTGAACTACCTATAGTTTTCTTTTATTTCCAAAGGTAAATAAGATCTCACTACTCTATTTTAACTGTTTATGCATGTCTTAAAATCAATCTAGGACCGTCACTACTATGTTTCTTAATTTTTCATCTGTTTTAAGAATCCCCAATTGTCTATCAAAATATCTCGGAGTTCTGTACTTCTTGTATACTGTGTCACTAAACTGGTTTCTTGGTACTGATTACATTCTCTCTGTTTAAGGCACTTTTGTATAACAGTTGTGGCTGTTGGTATCCCATCTACTGCTTGCACAGATTTCTGGGTCATGGCCTGCCCATATCCACACTCCTGAACATCTGAATCTGCAAACATTGTGTTTATCAAAATCATCCTTTCTAGTACAGTTTCATAAAGTTCTTATTAATTGTCCTTTAGGTATATTTGGAGGTAAAACTGCTAATGAGGAGGACGCTGTTCCAATCTGTGGGTTTGGTGTATAAAGATGTCCAATTTCTCATCCCCTCCATTTAAAAATCCTGAGGTCTAATAAATGTATCTCCTGTACATTTACTACTGGCTTAAAACACAAATGCTCAGTTGTAGTATGTAGCCATTTACAAGTTCAGAGAACAAATTATGTGGGCTCTTCCAGATGATGATTATATCATCAATGACAACACCACAAATCCAGTATGGTTGTGGTGTCCTCTGACAATCCTGTTCCCACTTTCCTACAACAAGGCTGGCATAACTGGGGCCACAGTGGCTACATCACAGTTCCTTCACTTGTTTATAGTAACTTCCTTGAAACAGAAAAATACTTGAACTTAACACCAATTCTGCCAATTGTAGCAAATATGACTTGGGAACCTCATGAGGATAAGAATGCTGGTTGAGATAGTACTCCAGAGCATCCAATCCACCACTGTGTGGAACATTTGTATATAATGCATTCACATCAAGTGTGGCAAACAAATAGTTCTCTTTAGTTTCCAAAGATTCCAATATATTTATGATATGGGTCGAATCTTTCAAATATGATGGTAGATTCTGAACAAAAGGCTACAAATGTGCATCAGTAAATCTAGAGAGGGGCTCAGTAGGCCACCCTCCCCCAGAAATTATAAGTCTACCCAGAGGACTCAAAGGGTCTTTGTGTATTTTGGGTAAGCAATAAATCATGGGCACTGCTGGATATGTAATAACTAGAGCTCTGTATTGAGCTTCTGATATGTATCCACCATTTAAGCCTTCCTCCAAAACACAATCAGTTTTCTCTTAAATCCCAGGTACTATTCCTGGTAGCTTTTGATAGAGAGAAATATCAGACAGCTGACACTCAATTTCTGCAATGTATTTTACTTTGTCCATGATAACAGTGGCTCCTACCTTGTCAACACTCTATTACAATATTCTGATTAGCTCATTCCTTGTACAGTTATTGAAACATCTAGATTGAGTAATACCCATCAGATCAGAAATGTCGTGCTTATATTTATTTTACAAATATGGACATAGCAGTACTCAGCATCAGACAGTAGCTGGATTTAGATCTTGAAAAAAATGTGCAGACATACCATCATCTTGTGCTGTTTGTTCATCATCATAAGACCCATAAATGGTTTTAAGGTTACTTTAGAGCAAAGCGATGTAAATCAATTACAGTTTGAAACTGATTAAGGGCCACAATAAGTGAAAAAGAAAGTCCATTGTTTAACACAGACTCTTCATCAACAGTCTAGTTGTGGTCAGATAAATTAAAATATCTGTTACCCTCTCAACCTCTTCCACGCCTTCCCACCCCTCCTCATTCTCTTTCCTGAAAGAATGGTTCTTGGAATCTGGTTTTCCAGTTGCTGAATCTGGGTTGGGAGAGGGAGTATCGATGTTGCTTCTATTGTTGGTACTAAGGGTGGTAATAATTCCGTAATTCCAGAAAAACCTTTGGATTACTGTCCATCTCACTGGGGCCTGATATATAATTTATAACAGTACCATCATCTGCTGAGACAGTACTTCTTAGAATCGATTTGCCCTTGGTTATCAACTGTGGGCTGTACTGATGTAGCAGTTATATTCTCTGCTCCAGTCAAATACACAACCTAGTCTATAATCTTCCTCATCACGTTTGCATTTTTTCTGCTTTGCCTTCTTAAGCTGTACATCATAATATGCTACTTTATCTGTTAGTTGTTTAATATATTTGTCATATTCATCATCATCAAATGTTACTGTCATTACAAAAGAGTCATGTTAGAATAATAATATAATTTAAAATAAATGCAATATATATCTTGTACAATGCATAATTATTACCTATTTAGGACAAAACAGCTGATCTTTTTAAAATCTATCATCTCTCTTTACATGGTTCTGTCCTAGCTTCTTTATCTTTTACAGTCATCTGTTATTATTATGATATAGATACACAGTTATCCTATTATTTTTATCACTTTTCCCCATGTATTGTTTGAATAATATGTTTTTTTAGTTACTATTACCACACATACTAGCAATCTTTGCCACTTGTAGTAGGTTTTTATTTTCATCAAATAATTAAACTGATATTTTATTTCCATATCCAGATTCTGTAGGATACTACTCGAAAGTCTGTTTCTTTCAGATGAGTACAGGGGGCAGCGTAATAATAAATGTAAGGGTGTGACATCATCCAACCCACAGGCACATCTACTACTGGATATCCAGCCATATGTTTTTCCTACATTTTAGCTGTCCACGTAGCCACATCTTACCTTAGTGTAAGCTTTTCTAATCTTGGGATTTTTTATTTTACCAGATAATCCTGAATTTCAAAATTCTACTGATGTTATCAGACAGCCATTTTTTACAATTTTTTTGCTGATTCTCTATCTTGTTGAGTATAAATATCTTCACTTCTAGTTTTCACAGTTGCTTTAATTTCTTCAAAATGAGAATACATACTCTCTGTGATACAATAAAGTAAACCATATGGCTTGATAATTCCCTTGAGTGCCTGAATGCTTGGTTAGAATATTCCCCTTTGTCTGTTATATAACATCTCCTCAAAGCATATATGTGGAAGTCTATTATCATGCCATACCTTAATCTAGTAAAGGCAGAGTCTTTGCTCAACACTACATTTTAATGGTGTTTGACCTAATTCTAGTCTTAGTAAGCATGAGAAAGCACCATTAGGGACTCCCAAGACTTGTCTATAAAATGTATTCAGAATGGATTCTAACCCTGCAACATTTTCTAATCCCCAAATTTCCAAACCAAATAAAAACTGACTTCTCAATTTACCATGGAGTACCCAAGCTGAAACAAAAAGACAGGAAGCAGAGAAAGAGCTGGAAGAAAAGAGACTGGCAGACAGAGAGAAAAAACACCAAGACAGAGAAAAAGAATGTGAAGAAAGAGAAAGAACACCAAGACAGAGAGAAGGAATGACAGGATGAACTCCATAGACAACAGCATGAGGAGGAGATGATGACCCTGTGCAGCCAGCAAACCATGAGTAACGGTGGAGTGAGTTCTCCTCATGAAGCCAAAATTAATTTTAAATTATTTATTTCATTTTTGTTAAATGGGTAGATGCACTAGCCATGAAATTAAAATTTTCAAGCATGACCCGTGAGAGTACAATAATCAAAGACAGGTACATATCATGAGTACAATGAAATTCACTGTTTGCTGATGACACAAAGCTCTGTAACAGAGTAGACACACCAGAGGGTGTAGACAGAATGAGAAGCAACCTGCAGAAACTTGAAGAATGGTCAGTGATTTGGCAGTTGAAATTCAATGCAAAGAAGTGCAAGATAATGCATATGGGGCACAAAAACCCTGGCACGATATATCAGTTGGGGGATGAGGATATAGCATGCACCAAGCAGGAAAGGGATCTTGGGGTTGTCATCTCTGATGACCTCAAGGTAGGGAAACAGTGTGACAAGGCAGCAGGTAAAGCAAATAGGATGCTGGGATATATAGGCAGGGGCATCACCAGCAGGAAAGGAGGTCATAATTCCGCTATACAAGACACTAGTGAGGCCCCACCTGGAGTACAGTGTACAGTTCTGGAGACCATGCCTATGTAAGGACATAGACAGGGTAGAGAAGATTCAGAGGAGGGCAACAAAGATGGTGCATGGATTGCATCACAAGTCCTATGGAGACAGGTTGAAGGAACTGAACATGTACTCCCTGGAGGAGAGGAGGGAGAGAGGGGATATGATAGAGACATACAAGTATCTTACAGGGAGGAACAGGGTGCAGGAAAACACTATTTTTAAGTGAAAAAGATGTTCCAGGACTAGAGGGCATGGGATGAAGTTGGAGGGAGGATGATTCAGAGGAAACATGAGAAAGAATTTCTTCACGGAACGGGTGGTGGACAAGTGGAACACCCTGCCAGAGGAAGTGGTGGGGGCTGAAACAATCACGGGATTTAAGAATGTATGGGATAGACATAAAGGAATTCTAGAGGTCAGGGGTAAGGGGAAACAGACTTCTAGGAAAACAAACTGAACTTACAAGCTCAAATCGGCAGACTGGGTGGGCCATAGGCCCTTATCTGCTGACACTGTCTATGTATCTATGTATGTATCTATGTAAATTACAATAGCACAGATCAAAACAGTTAGTAGTAGTGAATACATGCAACCAGGACAATAACAATCAATGAAATTCACATAGAATTTTAGGCATAGAAAACCTACACAGTCTAGGAAGAGATACCACAACAGAGCAGCAAAAATTGTTCAAATTAGTCACAACAATGAAGATTCAAATAGGCAGTGAAACAAGGCAAGGGCAAATTCCTGACTGGGCAGGATGCATTATCATGGCCTCTGAAACAAGACTCATGTGTGGGGGCGGTGTTAGGGTAGATTAGCTCTCAAGGAGATAGTAAGGGCAAGAGGGGCTATAAGGTAGGGAGGTTAAAGTTAGGCCAAGCAGCATCTGGTGGCTGAGTGGATTAGGGAGGATTAAAACAAGTGCAGAGATCAGCAAGGGATAGCTGAAAGCACACTCCTTTGAAGCTGTCATGGGATCCAAATATTCGAAGTGCTTGGGAAGACAGTTCCAAAGCTTAGGAGCAGAGTGATTGAAGGCAACAGAGCCTTTTGATGTTTACATCAGGTGCATTGAACAGGGATTTATCTACTGATGCAATCTATAGGAGGAGATTTGAGGTACCAGCAATGTTGCGAGTGCTGAAAGGGTCTGGTTTCTGAGTACAGAGTCAATCAGGAGCCAAGAGAGTATTGATGGCAAGCTGAGGAGGATAACCAGCCCAGGTCCCTGTACAGTTGGCAGTGGTGCTTAAGCCATAGTGAGCGAGGCGTATCGACAGATATTATTATAAGTGACATCCCACTTATGAAGGATGGTTTTGTGTGTGGCAGCAAAGGTCGGAATGCCACAGGTGAGGGCAGGAAGTAATATTCCTCTGGAATTTTAGAGAGGGAGATGATCTTGATCTAGTTTTAAGGTAATTTGAGAAGGTATGTGAGCAATTCCAATTGACTAAGGCTTTGTGGTCAACTTATCTTACACCCTTACTTACAGGGAGGGCTTTGCATGTATTTTCTAACATGAGTAATGAAGTCTATGCTGATTATAATACGGTTAAAACAATGTTGTTGAAATGTTTTGAATTAACTCCTGAGGCTTATAGAAGGAAATTTAAGGAGTTAAAGAAAAGCCCAGAAGACAGTTACGTAGAACTGCAGGTTCAACTGTGTACTTACCTTGATAGGTGGGAGGAGGGGATAAAGCAGACACTGTGGAACTAACCAAAGATTTGTTTATGAGGAACAATTTCTTAAAATTGTACCTGAGGATATCGTATGGCTCCTAGACAGGGCATGCACCTCATTAAAGGAGGTGGCAGCAAGCATTGACATGTACATGTCTGGTTGGCATATGCACAGTGCAAGTCTCATGGTGGGGTAGCACATGGTTATAAAGAGAGCCTATGGGGGCAGCCCAAAGGAAACCAGCCTGCACCTGAGCCAAAAGCAGAACCCTCTGTTTGTAAAGGGACTCAAGAGACAGGATCCAAGAAATGTCATATTTGCAATCAAGTGGGGCACTTGAGACATAACTGCCCTCAGAAAATGGTTAAGGGGAAAAAGCATGGGGAAGGGGGTGATCAAAATAGCACTGGTGTGTTTGTGGGGTGTGTTCAGCCTGAAGAACTACTTTCCTCTGATGAAAATCTGTAGCCCATTGTAATTAATGGAACAGTGGCACAGGGACTGAGGGACCCAGGTGCTTACATCTCCCTGGTGAGGCTGCATCTCATCCAGGCAGAGCAGATGTTGCCTGGAAAATACTCCAGGATCTGGAGAGCCACAGGGCCAGCAGTCCAAATAAAAATGGCTAGGGTATTCCTAAGCCGGGAGGGGGTCCATGAAGAAAACGAGGTGGGGGTCATAGAGGACCTCCCTATAAATGTGATCATGGGGAATGATTTTGACCACAGGGAATAACTGGTGTGTGTTGCAACTCATAGTCAGGCAAAAGGGCAAGCTTCTGAGGGGGAAGAGGGGGTGACTCAAGGTGGTCCAGCCTCTCCCTCAGCAGCTGAGGAAGTGGCTAGCACAGGGGAGGGGCTGGCTAGAAGCAGCAGTCCTGAACCCCAATCACAAATAAAGGAGCCCACAGGACTTCCTACAGAAGGGGTGCTGGGAAGCGTCAGATGAGGGCAGCTGAGCGCTGCACAGCAAACTGACCCTACCTTGCAAAAACTGAGGGAAATAGCTAATAGGGCTGAGGGTCCTCAGGGGGGTAAAGAGACAGTTTACTGGGACAATGGGCTGCTGTACAGTAAATGTACAACAGAGGAAGGGCTAGATGGTGAGGTGCTCCAGCAGCTGGTAGTCCCTAAGGTTCACCATCAGCAGCTTTTGGCCCTTGCCCATGATATCCCATTTTCAGGCTACTTGGGGGTGAGGCACATGAAAAAGCATCTGACCAACAATTTCTTCTGGTCTTGTATTGGCAAGGATATGGCAAATTATTGCAGGACTTGTCCACAGTGTCAGCAGGTGGGAAAATGGGGGATAAGGCCAAGGCAGCTTTGGTACCCCTGCCCATTACTGATGAACCCTTCAAGAAGGTAGCTGTGGACATAGTGGGGCCATTAAGCACCCCAAGTCACACTGACAAGTGATATATCCTGGTAGTTGTTGGCTATACCAAGATATCCAGAGGCAGTGGCCTTCTCATCTTCTGAGGTGGAACCAGTGGCAGATGCACTGTTGGGAATATTTAGTCAGGTGGCTTTCCCAGAAGATACTGTCAGATCAGGGTGCCAATTTCATGTCAGGGTTAATGAGTAGTTTGTGGGAGAAGTGTGGGTAAAGCAGCTCAGAACCTCCACATACCATCCCCAGCTTATGGTCTGGTGGAGTGGTTTAATTCAACCCTTAAGACCATGCTGAGGACTTTTGCAGACCAGCATAAGAGGGACTGGGACAAATATTTTCCTCATCTCCTATTTGCATGCCAGGAAGTCCCACAGGAGTCCACAGGGTTCTCACCTTTTGAGCTCCTGTTTGGTCATAGGGTGCGGGGTCCCTTAGATTTGATTAGGGATGAATATGTGGGTGACTGTGCCTCCCAAGGGGAGTCTGTTGTGGAGTATGTCCTGCACCTCAGGATCCACCTTTGAGCTCATGGAGCTTGCTCAGGAGCACTTGGCCACTGCACAGCAGTATCAGAAAGTCTGGTATGGGAGTCACGTGATGCAAGCTGCCGGATAGCTGCACCTGCCCTGGGCTCCTACCAACCGCCTTCTACAAACCTTTAAAATATCATTTAACCCTCTAGAAGGTACAATAGTAGCAACCGGAGGTCTTTTATCATCTGCCTATTGAATCTATCCACTCACTTTTGCATCATAAAGCTTTATGTGACAATGGAGGCAGAGATGAAGCAGGCCACGATCAGGCACATCCCACCGACTACGCCTGAAAAATTATCTAAGAAAACGAGAAATCAGGGCACCGGGAGCCTTATTACGGTGAGCAGCTCCAACCCCCCAGTAGTCCCTCTTTCTGAGGAGCGATTTTTGCAAGAGCTATCACCATTCCGGGACGCACTAGAGAATATAACTGCAGAGCTCAAATCAATTAAAGGAGACCTCACCACTCTAAAAGGTAGAATAATGGTTTCGGAGGCCAGAATCGCATCTCAAGAGAGGTGGAAAGATAAACTCGACCCAGAAATTACCCTTTTGAAGCAGCAGATTTGGAAGCTCCAGCTCAAAACTGAAGATTTAGAAGGGCGAAGCAGGAGGAATAACCTCTTGATTATCGGGCTACCTGAGGCAGAAGAGGGCTCCAATGCTATTACCTTCTTGCAGAAGTTCCTTCACAAAGTGGTGGGGCCTTCACCACTAAACCCTCAGTACCACATTGAAGAGCCCATCACTCCCTGAGACCGAAGCCCCACGTTCCCTTCTCGCCCTATTATCGTCAAGTTCCTTAGTTTCATAGAAAAGCAACACGTCCTCACTAAAGCAAAAGAGTTACAGTCCATAACCTGGAGATCATCCAAAATCAGAATTGCACAAGATCTTCCTATTGAAACCAGACAGAAACGAGCGGTCTTCCACCCAATCATCCATAAGCTAATTGCGGCAGGAATCCGGTTTAGAATGCTATATCCAGCCAATTTGAATTAAGAATTACAATCGACGGTTCATCATTCACCTTTGAATCTCCTGAGCAAGCTACCAAGGAGTTAACCTCTAGGCTCCCCAATTTGTTCAAAGACAGTTGAAAATGAGTCTTACTGACAAAGAACCACATATGGACTGTTGCCTTATTGTTAATGTTTAGCTAAGTTCATCTTTGTTACCTGTCTTGTTCTCGTTGTTGGGGTGTTGGCAGCATGGCCTAGTGGCTGATTGGGGCTGCTTATCCCTTTTCCTGAGGGCCACAAATACACCAATACTCCGTGGATTGTCCCAGAACGTCTGTGCTGAGTCTCAGCTGCAGCTTGCTGATTCGCTGTGGACCGACTCTGGTCCTACAACAAATCGCGCTCCCCTGCGTATTCCGCCAGTGACGGGATACATGACCTCTCAGCCTGACGGTGGTTTAATAGAATATTTTCCCCACTCACAACTAGGGAGAAGACTCGCTGCAATGGTTAATATCCGTATGGTATGGTAAGCAGTCTTCTTTAAAAGGCTCAACGACAGTGAGGGAGTTTAACCCCTAAGCTTACACTGAATGCTGCCTCAGGAACTTTACAATGTATAAGGCCACTTTCCTTGGCCATTATGGGAACAGACCTCAGGCTGGCTCGGGAAAGAGAGGCGGGGGCCCAGGGTGGGACACGCTCGTTGGAAGCTGCTTCACGAGCTAATGGGGGGGACACGGCGATCCTCAGGGGATTCTGATGGGGGTTAGCCTTGCAGGATGTTGGGTCACACAGCTTAGTAGACTACACTCCAGTTCTCATAATTGTACCCCACTAGGATGGTTTCAGTCTATAAAACTCCTGGGATCTGCCAAAAGGATCATGACTCCAAGTGTCTGTTGCTGGCTTACCTGGGCTGCACTCGACTATGCTTGGAGCTATTTTGTACATGGTTGGGTTTTTTTCTTTTTGAGGGGGTGGATGGGGATGTTTCTGGATCCAGGACCTAGCTTCTCACTTGCTGTTTAGAATTACTACCACTATCCTGGCAGTATTTGTTTGTCAGGGGTTTGGGGGAATTTTTTCTGCATAGGGTGGGATGGGACAAAGGGGGCTCTGGAGTGTGCCTTATTAACTTCTCATCTTGGATATATAATAGTTCTCATTCTCTCAACTTAACTGCTCATGAATGCTTATGGTGTTGATTAAGATAGCTATTTGGAATGTACGTGGGCTCAGAGACAAAACTAAGAGACACCAAGTTTTTAAACACTGCGATTTACTTAAAGCTGATGTTTTCCTTCTTCAGGAAACCCATTTGTCAAATACTGAATCAATCTGGTTACATAGGTCTGGTTTCTCTCAAGTATTTTCTGCTAGTGGAATGGCGACAAGTAAAGGAGTTGCCATCTTAATTAAGAAACACGTCTCATTTCTGGCAGAAGAGAACCTAACGGACCCAGAAGGCAGGTTCATACTTGTCAAGGGTTGTCTCAACAACTGCAATATCATGCTAGGCTCTATTTATGGCCCGGTGGGAGGAGATCCAGATTTCCTCATGACTCTGGCACACAAGTTAGGCAATCTTCTACCTTCGCAGTTAATATTAGAGAGGACTGGAACATCCCACCAACTCTGGCTCTTGATAGAACCTACCTACCACTAAAACCCACAACCCCAGCCCAAAAAGCTTTATTAGATTTCACGCAGCTTTTGGGATTATGTGATCCTGGCGCTTACTAATCCTTCACTCCAGTCTTTCTTTCTTCTCTCAGGTACATAACTCACGGTCTAGAATAGACTACATCCTGATCAGCACCTCCTTCTCCTGGCTTCCTCCAGTCTGGTATGGAGTCGATAGTTCTATCGGACCACTCAATAGTCTGGTCGAGGATCTCTCCTGATCCTAATTTTCAGAGGGACACTGTCTGGAAATTAAAACCCAGCTTCTCAAAGATAAACAAACCGTCTCCCACATTAAAGACCTAATCTTTAACTTTATGGAATTTAATAAAGATTCCACCCCGAAAGAAGACTCAATATGGTGTTCCCTGAAATGCTACCTTCAGGGAGAGCTAATCAAACATACCTCAATGAAGAAGAACCATAGAGAGGCACAAGCAGCCTCACTGCTAACAAAAATTAAAGAACTAGAGCACTCACTACCCCTATCCTCCACCCCTAACTCGCTAGAACCTCTGTTAAAACTAAAGAATGAATATGCAGACCTGCTAAAAGAAAAAGCAGAATATGCTATTTTAAAAATCCAATCTAAATATATTGACCAAGGAGAAAAGGCCGGTAGAATGTTGGCTCTTAGATTACAATAAACAGAAAGTTCGAGACTGATCCCAATGCTACAAACACCGGATGGCGTTATTAAAATGACACCCAGGGATATTACCCAGATCTTTGAGGAGTTCTACAGCAATATTTATAGTAAACACCCTTCCCCAACACCCCTATCGGACATCTCAACCTACTTAGAAGATCTCAATCTCCCTTGCCTACAACCACACCATAAGCGACCCTTACCTCTCCCATTACTCTGCGAGGTGGAGGCGCATTGCCTCTTTAGCTCCTGATAAGTCACCGGTCCCGATGGCTACCTATCCAACTTCTACAAAACTTTAGCAAGGAACTAGCCCACCTCCTCCTAAGGCTCTATGATTATATGTTCAAGGCTGATACTTTAGACCCCACACTATTAGAGGCTACAATCATGCTAATCCTCAAGCCAGATAAACCACCAAAGACCCTGCAAGTTACCACCCCATCTCTCTTTAAATTGTGATATTAAGATACTAACAAAGGTCTTAGCTGAGAGGATTAAAAAGATTTGGATTCACCTCCTGAGTCCGGAGCAGGTGGTGTTTGTGCAAGGCCGCTCCCCTGCTGATCACCTTAGAACCCTCTCTCATATTTCTCATGCTGCCCAAACATCGTATATCCCGATGGCTCTAATTTCATTAGATGCTGAAAAAGCATTTGACAGAGTCAACTGGGACTTCCTCTGGGCGACGCTCGCCACAATGGACTTTCCAGCCTCCTTCATTCGATGGATCCAGATGGTGTATAGATCTCCCTCGGCTAAGATCTACTGTAATGGTGCTTTCTCCTCGCTGTTCTCTCTTCACTGGTACTAGACAGGGATGCCCCCTTTCTCCTTTTTTGTTTAATTTATACCTAGAACCTCTCCTTCATAATATTAAGAGATCCCCACATATCCAGGGTTGCTCAGTGCTACAACAAACATTGACTCTCTCTCTGTCTACGTGGATGATATCCTCCTCCATATTGCCCACCCAGTATCATTAACTCATGCCCTACAGGTCATTTCACAATTTGGCATTCTATCCCACTATAAGCTGAATCTAGCTAAGTCAGAGATATTCCCTTTAAATGCTTTCACACATAAAGCTAGCTTCACAAGATTTGGGATGAAATGGTCCTCACACTCATTAAATACTTGGGAATACACCTTACCAATGACCCACTTCTACTCAGGAAACTCAATCTGGATGACCTAATGGCCAATATTCATCTGGACCTCCAAAGATGGTCCAAACGTCACATTTCCCTATGGGGTAGAATCAACATCATTAAGATGAACGTTCTACCCCGAGTTTTCTACCCTCTTAATTTACTGAATCTCTAGCTTCCCTTATCTTATTTACAGAATCTACATTCCACTCTCTTCCAATTTATTTGGCAAGGCAAATATCCCAGATGGTCTTTCTCTAAACTCTGCCTCCCTAACCTAATATTTTATTACTGGGCTACTCACCTCTTCAAGCTGGGAAGATGGCTCCCAAGCAGGGCAGAGGAACCTTCTCCGATCTAACTTCAAATTGAAAGACGAACACTTGAAAAAGCTAACCTTTGCTCTCCAACCATCTTTTTCCTTCCCAGTTCAGCACTTCTAACCTCAATACTAAATTCGACCATCAACACCTCCCTCAAAGTTCTCTCTTCAATGTCTGCACTATCTCAGGATTTCCCCAAAGAGGGATATGGTGCAGCCTCTTATATTAAACCCCAATATTCGCTTAGGAGGTTCAATGATCACCTCAGACTGGCTTTCTCAACTATGCGAGGTCTTGGTAGAGAATTTATATTTTCAGGATTCCCTTCTCTCTTCTCCTGATATCATAGCTAGGCTTAATGTTCCCAATAATAACATTTTTAAAGTGTTTCAGTTAAGACACTTCATTAGCACTCATTTTGGTACTGAATTCCGTGTTTCTCAAATCAGTCCCTTTCTCTCTCAACTCCAAGGACTAGCTACTAAACCCCACGGGATTTCATCAATATATTCCTACTTGCTGGGTCTCAAATATCCAGACACCCTCTCGGGCTCCAATATTTGGTCCTCTCTTCTGCCAGACATCACCCCTAACTGGGCACGAATCTGGAAAGACCTATATAGATACCACACCCAGGACAAGTTCAGACTCATTCAATACCATATACTAAATAACATGTACTATACACTGGTCAAATTAGCTAGATTAGTGAGGCTTTCTCTCCCTCTCTGCTCTAGATGCTCCCAATTCGAAGGGAATCTGCTACACATTTTCTGGCATTGCGAGAAAGTGGCCCCCTTGTGGTGATCCATTCAGTTCAATTTAGATCCACTATTGGGACTGGAAGAGTTGTTCACCGTAGAAATATGTATTTTAGGTATCTACTCTAATGTTAAAAGCCATGAACACAGATTCCATATGGCGCTAATTTCTATGGTGGTCAAAAGGTTGGTGTTCAAACATTGGATGGACCAACTAACCATAACATATGCTGAGTGGCTGAAAGACTTATCAGCTTGCTTTAATATTGAGAGACTTGTTGCTAGCTCTCGTAATCGCATTGACTCTTTTCACAAAAAATGGGGTAAATTATACACTTTGTACCTACATTAGTGTCTATCTTGGTTATGTCTCTGTTGCACTTTGCCTCCTTATTTACACCACTAAACTTTATTCCTCCGTTGTTATATGACAAGACCCATATACTGACTCAAGTATGTACACTCTGGGATGGTAGGGGTTTTGGGGGGGAGGGTTAAGGTGGTACTGGGGTGTTTTCTTTATCCTACTACATTTCACACTCAATGATTCTGGTGTATAATGAGGTCTGTCATGTGATTCAATGACAGTACAGATGTAATGCCTGTGGTTTTGTGTATTCCATAAACTTAATAAAGCTTAATTTCAAAAAAAAAAAAGAAAGTCTGGTATGACGCATGGCCCAAGCCAGAAAATATAAGAGTGGACAGCGGTGATGGCACTCATCCTGTCCGACACAATAAATTACAGGCAGCATGGGAGGGACATTCTCCATTGTCCAAGGTTAGTGATGTCAATTACATGATAGAGCTACTGGACAGGAGATGCAGGCAAAAGGTGTATCATGTTAACATGCTGAAACCCTACTATGACAGGGAGGAATTGGTCCTTGCTGTATGTAGTGCCCCAGAGGAGGAAACTGAGATGGATCCACTGGTGGACCTGCTTGGGGAGGCCTGGGTTGCATCCTCTGTGGACAACCTTACCTCTCTGAACAGCTGACACCAGCCCAGATCCAAAAATTTGGGGTGTGCTGTGAGAATTATGGATATGCAGGAAACCAGCGTACACCATGATGACAAGAGCACCATGTGGATACAGGGACACAGGTTCCCAGAAACAGTCTCCTACAGGGTAACTGAGCACATTAAGCAGACTGTGAAAGAGGAGCTCAAAGAGATGCTGGAACTTAGAGTAATCCAGGAATCTAGTAGCCCCTGGGCATCACCCGTGGTACTGATCCCCAAAAGGGATGGCACCACATGATTCTGCGTTGACTACTCTAGACTTAATAGCTGCATGGCATCTGATGCCTATCCCATGCCCAGAACAGATGAGACCCTGGAGCAACTGAGGGGAGCCAAATATCTGACCACAACAGATCTAACAAAGGGCTACTGGCAGGTACCTCTGACCCCTGCCAGCCCCCTGATCTGAGCCAGGGAGAGATCAGCTTTTGCCACTACATTTGGTTTATATTTATTTATTTAGTTAGTTTTGTTAACGGGAAGATGCACTAGCCATGAAATTACTATTTTCAGGCATGACCGGGAGAGTACAACAATCACAGACAGGTACATAGCATGAGTACAATGAAATAACAATAGCATAGGTCAAAACAGTTAGTAGTAATGAATTCAAGGTAATGCCATTTGGAATTAAGAATGCACCTGCAACCTTTAACGGCTTGTGGATCGCATTCTGTCTGGGAATCGTGAGTTTGCTTTGGTATATATGGGTGATTTAGCCATATACAGCCAGATCTGGGATGAGCACATCAGGAATGTACAGGATGTGTTCCACAGGCTGAAGAATGCAGGTCTGACAGTCAAGGTGGAAAAGTACCAGACAGGTATGGCAGAAGTGTCTTACCTTGGGCACGAGTGGGTAGCGGACACATCTGCCGGAGCTTCCCAAGGCTGATGCCATTCTGGCCTGGCCTACTCCTACCACCAAGAAACAGGTAAAGGCATTTCTGGGGACAGGTGGGTACTACATGAGGTTTGTTTCTTGCTATAGTGATCTGGCTAAGCCCTGACAGACCTAACCAAGAAGGAGAAAGTCAGGTAAGGTGCAGTGGTCAGAAGGCTATGAGGTCACATTTCAGGAGCTAAAGAAGGCCTTAAGCGACCCAGCTGTATTGGCCAGTCCCAATTACAGTCTAAAGTTTATAGCCCATGTGGATGCCTTAGATCATGGGCTGGGAGCTGTGTGAGCCAGGTTACCCAGCAGGGGGAGGAGCATCCGGTTGTGTACCTCAGCCAGAGGCTTTTGCCTAGAAAGGAGACATACGCCACAATTGAGAAGGAATGCTTGGGAATAGTGTGGGCCCTTCAGAAACTGCAGCCTTACCTATATGGGAGAGAATTTACTGTGGTCATGGATCATAATCCCCAGATATGGCTTCATAGGTTAAGTGGGCAAAATGGAAATCTACTACGTTGGAGTTTGTGCTGCAGGCATACAATATGACCATCCAGCATCGTGGTGGCAAACAAAATGCAAATACAGATGGGCTATCTAGACAGGGCTAATGGCATGGCTAGATACTTCCCGGCAGTTACATGAATGGCAGCATCACCTAGGGTGGCCCAAGGCCACCTTCATCACCTGTTGGGGGGGGATGTGACAGAAATGGGAAGGAAGGAGTTAATGGTGGATTCTGTAGGTGGCTTATTTTTTTAGCAGTCTGGAAAAAAACACAAGCTGAATTTCCCCAAGCTGGAATTCTCACTGTCCTCCCCAGCTGCTAGATAAGAGCCAGGTCATAAATCTGAGTGGACATGTCCACACATAGACGTACAGTTTAAATGGATTGGATCATTCAAATATAAACCCATGGTTAAGAATGAATATTAATGGACACTGACAGGTGTGCCATTTGATTGGGACTATTAAATACATACATGGTAAATAGTTCATTCAAAGGGGGAATAAGAATCATCTATTCTCAAGAGGGTATAATAAGATGCTGAAAGACAGTGAGGGTTGTTGTTGGTTACTCCCTGGGAGTTGAAGGAAGAATGAAGATTGGGGCCTACCTTTCTAGCTGCAATGGTTGCTGCTTCCCATATCACATCCCACGTTGATGTCCTTGATCCTTTCTGAGTTTGTGAGGACAAGACCAAGAATGGCATCTCCTCTTCTTGGGGTTTTAACAAGTTGGCACAGTCCTGCACCTTGTAGTAACAATAAGAAGTCCCTAGTTCTTATTGTACTTACATACTGCACTCTACACAAGTCAACAAAAGCTACTTGCTTTGCTAAAGTTGATTACTTCTGTGCTACCTTATATTTGACATAAATAAACCATCCAAATTCTGGAAAGTCATACACTCCCCTCTTCACTGCCCCCCGTTCACACCACCTATCCCACTTCTTACAATAAACAACACTTATGTTTCTGATCACCTTAGTGTTGCCACTGAATTTAATTCTATTTCACCTCCTGTGCCTCTGCCCTCCTATCCTCACTACCATCTTCCCTGCTGAATCCCCTCCTCTTTCAGCCTACCCTTCCTGTCGAACATCTCCTTCTCTAAAATTCCACCCTCAGATACCATCGATGCATTATATGCTCTTAATCCTTTCAAGGGCAACTCACTTGATGGACTGAAACCTAAACTGCTATATCTATCAGCTCCTGCTATCTCAGCTCCTCTATCTGATCTTCTCAACCTTTCCTGTGACTCTAACCTCTTCACTCCATTCCAATCTGGGTTCTGGAAGAACCATTCCACTACTATCTTCCTGATTAGGCTTACTGACTCCATCCTGTCAGGGATGGACTGTGGCAAATCATTTCTGTGTTTTTTGTCAACCTTGCAAAGGCTTTCAACACCATCTCCCACACCTGTCTACTAAACACCCTCTTTGTGGGAGGCTGATCCAACTCTGTCACCAACTGGTTCACAGCCTACCTAGTAGGCAGGACCTAATCTATCAGAATAGCTGACACCACTTCCCCTCTTCTCCCCACTTATATTGGCATCCCACAGGGGTACATGTTGTGCCTTATCTTATTCTCCATACTTCCAAATGACCTTCCCTCAGCCTGCTCATCCACCTCTATCCACATGTATGCCAATGACATGGTCCTCTTCACCTCTGGCCAGTCTCCTGATGAAGTAGCAACCAGACTCCAGCATGACTTTGATAAAGTTCAGCACTGGTTTTGCTCCCATCAACTCTCCCTCAATGCCAAGAAGACAGTCTCAATGACCTTTGGCACTAGGCAGAGGCTCTCTATGCTCCTCTCCCTGCCCTCCTTCCATACCACTAACTGCACAGTCCTTGAGGACACTTCATCCTTTAGGTACTTTGAGATGTGGCTTGACCAACACCTCATCTTCTCTGGTCATGTGGATGCCATCCTGAAAAAGCTGCACCCCAAGCTTGGTGCATTATTCAGGAACCGTAGCTGCCTTCTGCCATGAACTTTCCAGAAGATGATCCTACCTATCTTCAATTAATGTGATATAGTCTACAGTGCTACTCTCAAGTCCTCCTTATCCAGATTGGACACCATTTTTAATTCTTTCTGCTATTTCACTCTGGACACCCCCCCAGTCATGACTGTAGCCTTTACCATTCCCTGGCTTTTCCCTCATTAGAAAATCAACACCACCTCCACTGTTCCAAATTAGTGTCTAAATTT
Organism: Neoceratodus forsteri; assembly: GCA_016271365.2. Classification (NCBI taxonomy): domain Eukaryota; kingdom Metazoa; phylum Chordata; order Ceratodontiformes; family Ceratodontidae; genus Neoceratodus; species Neoceratodus forsteri. The sequence goes on along the minus strand of JADMNL010000038.1, from coordinate 12,276,352 downwards.
TGGTTTGGCATGCTTCCCCATCTTACTTCCTCACTATCCATCCTCCCACCTTCTGCCCATTCTCTTAAATCTTTTGACTCCTGTTTATTTATTTTAGTTTTGTTGACCAGGTAAGTGCACTAGCCGAATTCTGCCTCTTTTCAAGCATGATCTGGGGAAGGGGGATACAGATGAATGCCAACTGACCTTGAACTAAATTAACTGTTGATGGTATTTTTAGTGAATTGAGGTGGGGGAGAATGTGGCCAGAACACTGGGGAAATTCCCCTACTCTTCCTGGAAGGGGGCGCTGTGACTGGTGCTGCGATGGCTAGTCTGCCTGGAGAGTCATGGAGGATGGATGTGTCTGGGAGCAGGAAGCAGGTCTCCTCCCTGGTCATCGAACTACGTGAGGCCAACAAGGAACAGGAGAATTTGAATGAGGAGTTATTTATTCTGGCCGAAGAAGAGGTAACTAACCTGGATTGGAGAACAGAATCCCAGAAGATGGCAGTGTGGGTCAAAATTGAAGGAAGTCTGCAAGCTTATTGATGCAGAAGAAAGGAGATTTCTAAGAAGTAAAACAGAACTTGAGAAGAAATTGCAGAAGGATGGGATGAGTGGAGAGATGGACTGCACAGAATGAGAGAATTACACTGATGCACATATTGACATTTGGATGGATGAGAGAGGAATGAATATGGGAGCTACCGAGGAAGAAGATATGGAGAACCCCCAGGATGGCTCTCCAATTACTAAGGTACTCCAGTATGTGGGTGGCACAAAATCAGATGGGAGTGGGGGCAAGAAAGTAGAAAGGAAGAAGTTGTGCAGTAAGGCTGTTTTTCCAAGTTAAATGCTGAAGAGCAGCTGCAACAGACGGAAGATATTTATGTTGGGAAACACATGGCAGCTACCAATCTTGAGCCTAAAAAGATACATTTTACAATTGGGATTTCTACAGGAGGGTCTGGAAAAAGCTGTCTAGCAAAGACATACAGAATAAAGGGAAAAAGAGCAAAGAGAAAGGTGGGGAAGTGGCTCTGGTGTCTTTACCACCAGCATGTACAAAATCAGATGTGGCGTTGACAGGACTGCCTTGTATGGTATGGGCTTGCGCCCATTGGCTCTTGCTCTGAACCAATGGGCATGCAGCCTCTGCTTTAATCGATCGATTGGCGGCAGGCGGGTGGGGTGCTGCTGCCCACTGGCTGATGGGGGGGAGCGGGTGGTGGGGCTCCATGGTGGGTAGGGTGGGGGGCCACCAGATCACCAGGGATATTGGACTTTGGGGTGGGTTTGACGCTATGCCCACGATCGGGCTTCACGGTCCACTGGACCACCAGGGATATTGGACTTTGGGGTTGACATTATGCCTCGCGATCGAGTTAGCGGTCCACTGGACCACCAGGGATATTGGACTCTGGGGGAGGGGACATCTAATGCCCGCGATCGGGCTGCTGGGGGACATAACGCCTGCCCACGATCGGGCTGCTCAGGGGTGGAAATAATGTTCTGCCTGCGATCGGGTTGATGGGGGAATAATGTTGGCGCCCGCGAACGGGCTAATGGGGGTGGAATAGCGTTCTGCCCGCGATCGGGCTAATGAGGGAGAATAATGTTAAGCCCACGATCGAGCTAATGGGGTACACTTCAGCCTATGATTGGGGCATGGGGGGCACCGCCGGGAACGAGTGGAGGGCCACCCACAGGTGGCAGCTGCTGTGTTGTGCCCTGCAATGTGGCAGCTCACCTGTGGGTGGCCCTCGACTTGATCCTTTTTTTTTGGCTTAAAGTTGTGCAGGCGCAAGTAGGGGGTTGCACCTGCATAACTCTGCACGGCCCGGCTGAATATCAGGCTGTGCAGTTTATGCATGGTTCCTCCCTTCGTTGCGCATGCTTCATTAGCATTGTGCTGTTGCTCAGCATGATTTGGGGGCGTACTGCCTCCTTGATGAATATCGTAGAATGGCGATTTCGACTTGTGCAGGCGCAACCCTATTGTGCATGGCTCAATTCTTTGAATATCTGGCCCTATGTTTCTAAGTGTCAATGTACTTTACATATTGCATTTTCAAAAATGTACAGGAGTGTTATAACAGCCCTTAGCCACTCTTTTCATCCTTTCTCCCAACATGTTATCAGTCTTGAAGTTGCTAAGAGTAAGCCCATCCCCTCAGAATAAAGATTCCTCCTCTGAGCCTTGGTTGATCTCACCTACTGAAACCATGGTTTCATAGTTCTGCACCATCACTTCCATGTGAAGCTCCTTCTCCTGTTTGCTTAACATCTTCCATTCCTCTTCAGAAAAATCAACAGCAACATCTTCAAAGGTTTCTGGTACCTGAAAGAACATGAGACATGTTTAATTGCTTTTGGTTTCACATTACACATTATGTGTACATGACACACTGAAAAATCAGCAACTTTTAAACAGGATGGGGATAGGCAAGGTTAAGATCCACAGTGTACAAGACTACGAGGCTTTGCTGGCACTCCCATAGCAAGTGAAGACAGACAGAGATTGCAATGTAGGGCAGACAAGGAGGGAGCAGAGATGGAATAAGGATATTAGGAAGGGGCTAGGTGGAGTCAGTCAAGTGAGGGGAGAGATACCTAGCTAGTAGAAGAAGGCAGCCTGTCTGAACGTCAGGCATCTTGGGAATAAAATGGGGGACCTACAGACAATGGTGATGAAGCCCAGGCTGGACATAGTTGTCATCATGAAAATGTAGGTGACACAAAATCCCATCTGAGACCTGGCTATCCCAATATGTGTCCTACTGTATTTTGAAGGGATATGAAAAGGGCAGGAGAAGGGTCACACTATACATTGAGACTGTAAAAAGCAATAGAGGAGAAGAATGCTTGGGAGGGATAGAATGAATATGGGTCCAACTGATAGTTAAAGTATGTAAGAACCTCAGAGTGCTGGTAACGGTGGCATAAAGATCACCAAATCAGTTCAGGGAGGGCTGCAGAGCATCAGCAGGACCAGATCAGAAGGGCAACCACTATGGAAACACAATCTTGATGGAGGATCTCCTACCAGATTGGGAAGTGTTGGGGGTTAGGCGTGCCAAGAACCAAGTTGTAGATTCAAAGCAGGATGGCTTCCTTGTACAATGGGTGATGGAGCTAACCAGAGATGGAGCCATCCTTGACTTGGTACTGTCAAAGCAGGACATAGTAGGACAGACCAGAGTAAAAGAGACCCTGGGGATGAGTGATAATTACTCAGCGTGGCACAGCATTAGCCCTAGAAAGCCAGTGCCTCAAGTCAAGGACAATGGTGTTGGATATCAGGGCAGCGGTTACTGAAGACATAGGGAAGGTCCTCCATGACAAAGTGAGGGAGTGGCAGGGACGGGGAGAGGGGACATCAAAATGAGTATGACAGAGGTCACCAAAGCTTGTCTGAAGCAGGAAGGGGAAAAAAAAAACACAAAATGAATAAATCCAATTTGGTATACAAGAGAAGTTAGAGAAGCAGTAAGAGCAAAAAGGGTGGCATGAAAAATGTACAAGGAGGATCAGTCTGAGGGAAACAGGGAGGTATACCTAGGAAAGCTAAAAGAGACCAATAATTTAATTTATTAATTTGAAAAGTTTCACCAGGAGAGACGTACTGAGAGCTCATTTCCAGATATATCCTGGGGTAGAGGGTAGAAGGGAAAATAGACATGTGCAAATCGGTACAAACATTTAACATGTGCATTAAGAGAGCAAAATTACACAGGGTAGCATAAAACACAAGCGCAGCATTATACCACAAATAACATCAAGGTGCGCACTGAGAGGTACAGAGCGACTACGAAGTGTTACATACTGGTCAGTGCATAATTGGACATAAAGCAGCCCTCAAGAATGGGGTAGAGGAGGGCATGGTAGCTAGAAGTGCTAACTGGCCACGGTGGAGAATAATTAGAGAGGAGGAGTTGAAGAGGAAGAGGCATGTGACTGGAGGAGGACAGGAAGAGTGGGGAGGAAGAAGTAGAGGGCAGGTGGGAGAGGAGGTTAAGAGGGTTGTAAGATCAGAAAATAAGGAGGAGGAGGGGAGGAGAAGAACAGGAAAGCGGTCAGGGCAGGTGCAGGAGGGGCCGGTGTAAGTGGGAGAGATTTCCAAAGTTTGGGGAGATGGTAGGAGAAAGCAGCTTAATCAGTTGAGGACCTTCTAGAAGGGAAAGCTAGAGTGTGTTGACTAGTGTGATGGAGGGAATAGGCAGAGTTAGAAGCAATGGAGAGAAGAGAGGTAAGATGGGATGGAGTTCAGCCAGTGTTTAGCAATAAGGGCAGAGTTATGAGCTTTGGCTTTTTGAGAAGGGAGAGAGACAGAGAATGAGAGAGAGAGAGAGGTGTAAAGGTGGCAGTGATGTGTCTGGAAGGGTGGCAATCCAGGGCAAACCTGCAGAAGGAGTGGAACAGGGTGTCCAGTCTGCCCAGGGTAGACTTAGGGAGCACTTCCATAAATAACGTCACCGTAGTCGAAGAAGGGAAGGATCATTCTCTGAACAATGGCTCTGCAGGCAAACAAAGGAATACAACTATGGTACCATGAGTCAATGCGCCCTGTCACACAAAGCCCTAATGTTCCATTTTCCTGTTTTGCTGTAGGGCATTAACATGGGCTTTTGAATGTAGCAGTACTTTGCACATGCAAGATAGACTGCAGCCCTGCCACCACTATCAGACATAGATGAGGCCCTTCTGCAACCATCTGTATAGACCTTTGCAATGTTGATGAAAAGTATTATATGCTGCTAATGACTGTGGCACTCAGCAGCCGGCAAGAGAATACTATAGACATGAGAACATTCTTTGCTGTTTTGGAATTAATGACAACAACATTTAATCAATATGAATGAAATAAAAATTTCTGCATGAGTCATGGAACCTTTTACTTTAAACGGAGCAAAATACAGCATATAAAAGGAAGACAGAATACCAATATGCATCAAGCTATTACATCTGAAGTAAGACTGGCTATTGCAATTTGGAGATGGGACACAAACAAGTATCAGTCCATTGGACACTTGTTTGGTGTGTCTGGGGTGGTGGTCTGCTCTGTTGTGTGTGAGGTTTGCAATGCTGTCATGGACACCTGCATGCACATAATAACAATCCCTACAGGCAAACAGCTACAAGACATCTTGGATGGCTTTGAGGAAAGATTTAGTTTATCACAGACAGCCAGTGCAATAGATGGCACACACATACCAGTTTAGGCACCAGCAAAAGATGCAGCAAACTTCTTCAACCATAAAGGCTGGCATTCTATAGCGATGTAGGCAGTGCTGGACCACCAGTACTGCTTTCAGGATGTTAACATTGGATGGCCCGGTAAAGTTTACGGTGCCCGTATTCTTGCAAGCAGTGGACTGTATGCGAAGTCTATGGATGGGCTTCTTTCTCCCAATGTGACACATGAAATATGTGGGGTACAGGTGCCCATTCATTTACCTGGTGACCCAGTCAAGTTAGGGACCCACGGGGAACACAAAGGATCCTTTGGAATATTGGTATATTAATGGCTGGCAAGGTAATACTCCAGCATTGGAAACAAGATATGGGATAATGACCCCCTTTCATTCTGACATCTTTGGCAGAATTGTGAAATAGTGTTATCTATCGTATGTAATCTAGTAGGTGTAAGGTAAGTTCTATGAACTATACTAAAGTAAATTTGGCAAGGAAACCATGCTGGCTGAACAGGGAGGTAGTGGAGGTGGTGCAGTCAAAACAAGAGGTGCACCAGAGGTATAGGGGGACGGGGAAGGAAAGAGACAGGGAGAAGTATGCAAGATGGTCCAGGGAGGTGATAAGAAAAGTGAGAGAAGCCAAAGCCCAGAGGGAGCTGAGATTAGCACAGGGAATTAATGGGGGGGGGGGGAGAAAGACTTTTCAGATATATCAGAAAGAAAAGGAAATGCAAACAGACAATAGTGAGGATAAAAAAGGGTGGAGAGTGGACAGAAAAGGGGGAGGAGCAAGCAGAAGCACTGAATGAATACTTCTGCTCAGTATTCGCAGAAGGAAAAGGGGAACCACCACCATGGGAGGGTGGGCATGGGGGGAGAGGAGCTGGCAGATGGAAGGACTGAGGCAGGTAAAGTCCTAAAGGGGCTGAGGGCACTGAGGGTAGACAAGGCACCAGGGCCTGATAGTATCCACCCAGGGTGCTGAGGGAGATGGCAGAGGTGTTGGCGGAGCCACTGGTAGATCTATACAGCACCGCACTGGAGTCGGGATGTGTGTCACTGGACTGGAGGATGGCACATTTATTTATTTAGTGAATTTTGTTGACCCGGTAGGCCCCCTGAAACTGGAAGTCCCTTTTTCAGGGGCGACCCGGGGGTGGGGATACAGATGGTAACTAACTGAAATTGAACCAGATTAAGCTGTTGGTGGTATTTCTAGTGAATGGAAGAAATTGGTAGGATGCTGGGGAAATTCCCCCTACTCTTTTCGAGAAGTGCCATGGGATCTTTAATGTCCACCTGAACAACCACCAGAACAGGCAGATGGAACCTCGGTTTAACATCTCATTTGAAGAACGGCACCTCAGGAGTGCAGCACCCCCCTCATGCTGCACTACAGTGTCAGTATTGGGATATTAACTCAAATGTCTAGTGTGGGGATAGAACCCACAGCCTTCTGAGCTCCTAGCCTCAGAGGCAAGTGTGCTACCTGCTGAGCCACTGACATTGACAATGAGTGCCATTACACAAGAGTGGACCAAGGGATGAACCAGGTAATTATTGTCCGGGTAAGTCTCACCTCCATAGTGTGCAAACTCATGGAAACGATACTAAAGGAACGATTGGTGTCATACCTAGAGGACAATGGCCTCCAGGATGTGAGGCAGCATGGGTATATTTCAGGGAAGTCCTGTCAAACCAGCCTGATACAATATTATGACTGGGCAACAGGTGAGCTGGATAAGGGTCATGCAGTGGATGTTCTTTACTTGGACTTCAGCAAGGTCTTTGATTCAGTGCCTCATGGGTGGCTTGGGGAGAAGCTAACTGGTATAAGGGTAGGGGAAAAATGATGAACTGGATTACAAGCTGGCTGAATGAGAGGCTGCAACAGGTTGTGGTGGGAGTGGAGCTCTTAACTCCTAAGCCGTTGATGAGTGGGGTGCCGCAGGGCTCTGTGCTGGGACCAATATTATTTGGGCTCTTCATATCAGACATTGTGCATGGGGTGGTGGACAAGGTAAGTCTGTTCACAGACGACACCAAAATGGGAGCAGTGGTGGATTGTGAGGAGGGATGGAAGCAGGTGCAGGAGGACCTAAGCAAGATAGAGGAGGGGTCAGAGAGGTGGCAGCTGAGGTTCAAAGCAAAGAAATGTAAGGTTATGCACTTCAGGTCGAAGAACCTAAGTCCAGAATACTGGCTGGGGGGAGTAAGCTGGGGATCTCTGAGGAGGAGAAGGACCTAGGAATAATGGTAACTGGGACCATGAACAATACTGTCCAGTGCAGGAGAGCAGCTGCAAAAGTGAATAAAATGTTAGAGTACATAGCGAGGGGGGTTTTGTAAAGGCAAAGAGAGGTGATCTTGCGCCTCTACAGGTTGCTGGTAAGGCTGCACTTGGAGTATTGTGTGCAGTTTTGGAGGCCATACCTAAAGCATAATATCAGGCTACTGGAAGGGTGCAGAGAAGGGCAACAAAGTTGATATGTGGAATGGAGGGGAGATACTATGAGACCAAACTGGAAGACCTGAAAATGTACACCATGGAGGATAGAAGAGATGGGGGGGACATGACAGAGACATTCAAGTATCTGAGAGGAATTAATAAGGATTGGGCAGACAGGGTCTCTAAGCTAAGAGGGGGAAGGGACACCAGCGGGCATGGGTTAAGAATAGAGGGGGAAAGATTTAGGAAGGAAGTGAGGAGACACTGTTTCACGAGAGGGTGGTAGCAAAATGGAATGCTCTACCAGAATGGGTGGTATTATGTAAATCCGTGAACAGTTTAAAAGGGCATGAGAAAGGAAGCAGGGAGAGGAGGGTGAGGGAGGTGGGGACGGACGGGATGACAAAGGGCGGTGTGGGGCAGCTGCAAACTAGGAGTACTAGCTACACACTTGAGAAGACAAAGATAGACCGGGTGGTCTGTTTCTGCTGGCACATTCGTATGTTCATGTGTGTGACCACCTTTCAGTGTACCACCACAGGGCATGTATTGACATGAATCCTAATCATTAATGGTTTTGGTTCATGGAACAAGTCATTATTGGAGCCCTTGCCATTGCACATGCTTGGATTTGCCGTTCTTGAGTCGAGTATGGATCCCATCAGGACACTGGTGCATTGAGGCATAGCAAGCTGTATTGCATGGGAAGGTGCACACTATTGAACATATGCACAATGTGGTGTGAGGAATCACCACCTAGCATCTGCAGCCCTCTGCTATTCTCACGTTGTCAGCCCCCCCACCACTGTGATAGACTCTCCTTATGTAGCAATACCAATCATTGCTTTTGCTTTCCACTCACACTCTCTCTCTCCCCCCCCTCATTTTCCCTCACTCACCTCCCAGTGGCGGAGCCAGATTTGGGAGCAACTGGGAGCCAGGGGGTGCCACTCAGTCAATCACGGGCTCCACAATGGGCACTAAGCAGTGAATAAAGATGGTGGCAGGGTGCCACTACTCACTCTTCTCTGCTGCCTCTCTCCCAACTCTCCCCCCCACCCCTCATCTTGACCTGTCCACTGTCTGTATTCCCCCCTTTGTCTATTTCTGCTCCCCACCTCTACCTGCTAATTGCTCTCAAACTACCCTCCAGACACCACCTTATTGCACACCAACCACAGATATCTAGACAAAGTTCCATTTGGGCTGCAGTAATGACAAGGCCTCTTTGGCCACACAATGTTCTTTTAATTTCATCTAAAGCATTACTATGTTGTTTTTTTGTAGTTGTACTTCTTGAAACTGCTTGTATTATTGTCCTGTATTAGTTTGTCTGTATTCCTCTCCATTGTATGATGTGGAACCTTTGTAAATGAGTCCTTACTCAAAGGTTGTTTTCCGAATTACCAAATAAATAAATAAATAAAATGAACATCGAGAAAAGCACAGTACATGAATAAGCCACAGTACTGGACAGAAACTTTTTTCAGCCAGGAAATGGAGTTTGAAATCAAGAACTGCAATGAACTAATAACAGACTGCATGGCAGAGATTGAGCACAGTAATGTATTTAATATGGAAACACAGTGACAAACACAGAACATGAAAAAAAACACTTCACACTTAGAAAAAATATACTGCACACAATTCCACAGTATAGCAGTACCTTGTAAAACACCGGTGATACCAGTCCATCATTCAGTGGTAATGCAACCCCTGTTCTGGCATGTCCCACCACCAAAATCAAAACTCTGTCACTTCACTTATCATTTCTATATATGTTCCCACCACTCTGATACATTAAGCAAACATGCTGCTAAACAGACAGGGATAGTGGAAGTTGGCACATAAGCGCACCAGCACTGTGTGCAGTCCCTTTTGCATTTACCATCCATTTAGGCAATTGCTAAGAGACAGAGAGAAGAATGTCTGCTGGGGAAAGCCAGAATTGTTGTCGCTGGGTCCCATGTGGTTGCCGTCAGGATTCCATGGTTGGGATAGTTGAAATGCATGAATGTGGGGAGTTGATGCAAGGTGTACATCGTTGGTGCTTGTAGTAGTGGTTGCCAATCCCATTCAGTCAGGAGCTACAGCACTGTGTACTCATGATCTATGCAAAAACGTTCCATACACTCACTGTGCTTGATGCGTCACTGCTCCATTTCCATGATAAACTGCATGCGCTGCCTCTTCATGTCAAAATACTTTGCACCAGACTGGGCCATATATTGTCCTAAAGTGTTCCAACATCGCTGAAACAACAGAATCAGCACAATGTTTATGATCACGGTGCATGCTAAGTGCAGGTCGAGTATCTGACACTGGGGCACTGGTACATTTACTCAACCTCCATGGACAATGATACCTGTAGAGTGACCTGGATCAGGGCTTGCTGGAGTTGGGTTTTCAGTGTCTGATTGACCTCAACTTGTTATCACTGTGATCATTCTTCAGCGCCCGGCTGAGGACACAGGAAGTATCCATCAGCACTGTTGGTGCAGTAGCAGTGTGGGTTCCAAGAATGGCATTGATGGAACAAGGTCAGGAGGGACACTATGATACGGGGAAAGGGCAGCCACAGAGTACTATTTGATAGTTGCACACTCGAAGCAGACTCATTAGACCATATACCCTGTATCTGCTGGCACATTTTGTATGCTCCATGTTTGGTATTGGAATTTGCACTCCTCACCGTGAGATGCCACCTGCAGTCTCGGATGTTTATTCTTGCGGCTTCCTTGTAAGATAAAACTCAGAAATGGCACTGGACAGTTGTTTAACATCTCTTCAGTGGGTAACGTATGCATTGAGCATGGAGGAGTCCTTTGCCAGAGAGTTACAATACTGGCAATGCCTCCATCATCGTGACTGATCAAACATTAAGAAACACTGGCTAGAAAATGCACAGGTAAAGGCTAGCCAAGTGTCAGATCACCATCACCCAACATTAAATTCAGGGTTTCCAACCTGTTTGGTGACCAAAGTCAAGTCTTGCTTCTTCACCACTCTGCTCCCCTTTACACATCCTCTTCCATACATATATACTGAGCAAGTGGCTAGACAAGAAAGTGCAATCTGCACTAGTGTGTAAAATAAAAGACCTGAAGTTGATTGTAATCACTCCACCAGGTGAGCCATTAAGTGCCTGCCTAGCATTGCTCATGTGCAGGGCCACTGGGAAATTGCACCTGCAATTTTTTTGCAGAATCCACAATTTTCACCATCCTCCGCAAAAACTGACATGTTCCATAAATGTTTCCATTTGAGTTTTTATATTGAACTGTGTAAAAAGTATTAACATTTTTAATAAAATACTCTCAAATATATTGACAGTTTTGCATGCAGACTTGGATTTGGCTGAAACAGTGCAGTGCAAGGTAAGGCAAGGGTTTTATGTGACACTGATTTTTTTTGAATCCTTGTCTTATTTGATTTCAAGATCCACTGGCCAAGCATAAGGACACTTAGACCCTTAACATTTGTTTTGTGTTGAAGAAGTCCATCAGAAAACTTTTTGTTGCCACACAGACTGAAACAAAAGATGGGAGAAAAGGTGCAAATGATCCCATTCACTTAAATGGAGTGCTAACTATGAAGCCTTTTTGTAAGTGGCAGGCCAAGTTTTTCCTTGGGAGCATACTTTCATTCAGACTAGTTTTGATTCAAACAGCTGAGGATTTTTGAATGGCCCTGCTGATTTTAAACTTGAATAAGCTAGTTGCTAAAAGTGATCTCACACTTAGCAGCACCCTAGATGCTCACACGCAAAGACTAAAATAAAACTGCCTAAAGTCTAAAAATAAGCTTTATAAAACACAAAATGTATCTGAAGATTTATCTTTAACTAAACAAAATCATTGCAGCTAGAGTAAAACAAAGGTAAATTACAGGGTACACTGACTACTGTATGATGCAGTAAAAATATATTGGTATTTTTTTTTGTTTTTACATTTTTTGGTAACCACATAAGACCCGCTAGGCACAAGTGCCTGTTTTCAGGTACAATCCAGGAGCACTGAGGAGGTTAAGTGACTTGCTCAGAATCACACAGTATGCAAGTTGAGGTTGTGGGAATCAAACACAGGTCTGGTAGATGTAGTCCGCTCATTCACAGTTTGTTACTCTAACCTCTAGATTATACTGCCAGCCCCAATAACCCCAGATTTAATGTTTAAATATGTGATTTCAAAAATAGTGTATAGTACCTACAGTGTAAATTATCAACATTAAACACTTTAACACTATTTTACTAAAACTCAGTTATTCACCACTCTATCTGCTTATTTTTTCTGGTACCAAAGTGTGTGAATAGCTGGCAGAGATCTGTAAACAGCTTTTGATTATGCTTCATTATCCCACAGCCAGAAACAACAACAAAAATGTTCTTCTGGCTTTATTTAATATTGATTTGCTGTGGCTCACTTTATAGAATCTATTTAGCACTGCATGAGGCAGATGCTTTTAAATTTTGGAAGATAGGCAATGCTTATGATAGCTTATCAGTTTAGTATTCTTTTTAGAAACATAAACTTTTATGTTTTAAACATATTCAGGTGTCAGTGTATTCACTTAGCAATTTATACTGACTAATATATACTGCAGAAAACATTAAAAGATTTATTGTAAAGCACTCTGGGTGTGTAGGAGAACCCCCGCAACTTCCCACAATTTTTGCCAAATGCTCTACAAATTTTAGTAACCTTTCCTGCAATAATCCAGTGGCCCTGCTCATGGGTCTTATTTTAATACGACTTGGACTAGTGACCCGATATACTGCCACAGCAGCCAACTAACAAAAGTGGCATCATATGGGTAGGTCACCATCAGCATCCATGGGCATACAAATTGTACACTGTTTAGTTCATACTGTGTTTTGGGGGAGTGCAGTAGCAGCAGGAAATTGTGAATATGGAATGCCCATACTTGCAGCACCACAGTATTCCGTCTCCGTTTGGAAAGGGGTAGGGGTGGGGAGTTGGCAGCCATGTTAGAATACCCACAATTGTGCAGCAATACAAGCCAGTCACACGTGGGAGAATAAAATGACTGTGGTCCAGGACTGCGCATTGGCAATTGCATATATTACAACTTTAAGGAGAACACTGAGCAGCCGAAAGGCATCCTGAGTATGTACTTGGCATATGATAGAGTAGCTAGCCATCCTGAGAAAAGGCATATATTACAGCTGATCGCTGCTAAAGTGAAAGGAGAGATGCCCAATAAATAATGGTATAGAGATGCTGACAGCTCGCATCAAAACACACATACCGTGCATCCAGATTTAAAGGTACACAAATGCAGCACTGCTTCCTTACTGTGCCCCGATGCTGTGCATATGAGGCGTACCCAGGTGTGTGCTGTTGGTAGAGGTACCCATCGATGCTGTGTATATGAGATGCACCCAGGTGCGTGCTGTTGGTAGAGGTACCCATCGATACTGTGTATATGGCAAATTTGCAGCGTGCTGTTGGTAGAGGTACCCATCGATACTGTGCATATGAGTTGCACCCAGATACATGCTGTTGGTAGAGGTACCCATCGATACTGTGTATGAGATGCACCCAGATACATGCTGTTGGTAGAGGTTCCCATCGATACTGTGTATATGAGATGCACCCAGATGCATGCTGTTGGTAGAGGTGCCCATCGACATTGTGTATATGAAGCGTGCACCCAGGTGCGTGCTGTTGGTAGAGGTTCCATCGATACTGTGTATATGAGATGCACCCAGGTGCATGCTGTTGGTAGAGGTACCCATCGATGCTGTGCATATGAGGTGCACCCAGGTACATGCTGTTGGTAGAGGTACCCATCGATACTGTGTATATGAGGTGCACCTAGGTGAGTGCTGTTGGTAGAGGTACCCATCGATACTGTGTATATGAGGTGCACCCAGGTGCGTGCTGTTGGTAGAGGTACCCATCGATACTGTGTATATGAGGTGCACCCAGGTGCATGCTGTTGGTAGAAGTGCACATCCCTGGACAGTACTAACAGCACTGACACTGATATGTATCCAAATTGGCTCTTAGCGAGGATCGGACTATTGAAATGTAAGTTCTTAACTGCTGTGATGGTTGGAGGGTGCAGCAGAGGGTTTGTTTCTTGCAGAAGGAAATCAGGTGGTCACAAGAATAAATTCTTCTTATTCTGCGATTTTGGTGGTAAACAATCTGAAAAAGGTGAATGACACACCACTGAACGAACACTGATTGGGCAATACCAGAGGGTTGGGGGTTACTATTTCAGGTTGAACAGACGGCAAACAAATGTGTGGCAAGCACCATGAAACAACAGTGAATAAAGTTTAAATCACCTACTTGTTTACACCTTGACAGGATGCAACATACACAGACTTCCCTCCGCCACCACCCCCACCCTGGTTTTCAACTGGAACAACAGTGACCATGCTGGAACTCGAATGTGGACCTTCAACATCGGTGTACAATGTGCACAATGGTACCATCTGAACAGTGGTCATTCAGCATTTCTGAACAACAGTAACTATGCTGGAACTTGAATGTGGACCTTCAACATCTGTGTACAATGTGCACAATGGTGCCATCTGAACAGTGGTCATTCAGCATTTCTGAACAACAGTGACTATGCTGGAACTTGAATGTGGACCTTCAACATCTGAGTACAATGTGCACAATGGTGCCATCTGAACAGTGGTCATTCAGCAATTCTGAACGACAGTGACCACGCTGGAACTTGAATGTGGACCTTCAACATCGGTGTACAATGTGCACAATGATGACATCTGAACAGTGGTCATTCAGCATTTCTGAACAACAGTGACCATGTTGGAACTTGAATGTGGACCTTCAACATCGGTGTACAATGTGCACAATGGTGCCATCTGAACAGTGGTCATTCAGCATTTCTGAACAACAGTGACCATGCTGGAACTTGAATGTGAACCTTCAACATTGGTGTACAATGTGCACAATGGTGCCATCTGAACAGTGGTCATTCAGCAGTTCTGAACCGGCTGATGAAATGACTTGTCGGGCTGCACTATAGCAAACACCCATGTGAACCAGCTTAAAAACAACAAACTGTACAGCACCAGGAGGCAGATCACCACCTCAACACACTTCTAGAGGTGCCCTGGATCTTAGCTTTTACTACAACACTTAAGTAGTCAGATAATTTAAAGTCACAGTAAACCTTTTATCAGTACAATTAGATGGATGTGGCCTGCTGCTGATGGCATTACCGGTAAACCAACTCTTGTAGTAATATTATGGGAAGCAGTTGGTTTTCTACTGTTGGTAGTGGTCGTATCATGCATGACTGTGGGCCAATCAGCTTGCAGCATTTTCCTACCTGTTTTACAAGTGGAGTTGCATGCCTTAGCCTTTCAGTCACAAGCCCCCTTCACCACCTGGGTATTTCTGTATACCGCAGCAAACTGGAGCATTATTACTTAAATATGTGCTGCTGAAGTTAAGATTACTACATTTCATAAACTAGATAGAAAGCACTTGATTCAAAAGTTAATTATTTTCTTCCTCTACCTACCTTTAGGGCCTTCAGCTTGGGAACAGTACTGTAGCACTCATACGTGGAAGACTTTTCACAGGCTGCACGGACAGATTTATGTTTGTCTGATTCTCACAAACCCGTCCCCCGTAGCTGTTGCTGCTGGTCACAGGTGTTGCTCTTTTCAGGCTCCTCTTTATTTCCAGTAAGATGTTTTACAATTTCCACTATCACTGCAAGTTTCCTGTTTGCTCTGAGCACCTTCTGCTCTAACACATCATAGCATTCACCACAGGAGAAATTTCCATCTACGCATCCCAGTACTTTGTGATACAGGCTCTGCAAAAGTTGTGCCTATAATCTAGAATGACAGGATCATTAAAATAATCCATACAAATGGGACACATCAATTCATTTTCAGTAGTTCTAGCTCTTCTGTTGTTGCCATGTTCACTGTTGTCTGTTAAAGATGTTTACTTCCTTCCATTTCCTGAAACACAGAAACATATAAACATAGAAAGGGTTTGTTTGTCTTTCAATATTGACAATGTCATACACTATTAAAACCTTGCACTGCTACTGACCCTTATTATGGTGTTTTATTGCTATGCTGGAGGGCCAATTTGCATCTTTTACAGAGGTATCCTTTATGTCAAACATCTCTCATTACAGAATTTGAAAACAGTCACAGGCTCACTGGGTATTTGGATCCCACAACACCAGATTTAGTTCCTTTAGTAATGGTTAGTTATTCCAAAATCTACATTTCCATGGTTCAGAGTTTTTCTACAATATCATTTCACAAATACTGATATCAAAGTTCCTACTCAGATTTTACAAATTATTACTCGTGGTGTATAATATTTATGGAAAAGATAACATGTAAAACTGCAAGAGAGTGTCTTTTACGTTCTGTTGCTGTCTACAAGATAAGAAACGTTCCTGCCATTTATGAAGGGACACCGATGTGCATATCATATAGGTGCATTACTTCACTTCTGTAACCCCCTGTAGTTAGATAGCTAAACCCATTCATGAAGGGAGACTGATGTGCATATCATATAGGTGCATTACTTCACTTCTGTAACCCCCTGTAGTTAGACAGCTAAACCCATTCATGAAGGGAGACCGATGTGCATATCACGTAGGTGCATTACTTCACTTCTATAACCCCCTGTAGTTAGACAGCTAAACCCATTCATGAAGGGAGACTGGCGTCTATATCACGTAGGTGCATTACTTCACTTCTGTAACCCCTGTAGTTAGACAGCTAAACCTGTTCATGAAGGAGACCGCATGCATATCATGTAGGTAAACTACTTCACTTCTGTAACCCCTGTAGTTGGACAGTTAAACTTATTTTAATTATTGGTGACCCCTTTAGCAACCTGATTTCAGATACCCTTCAAATGCCGTAATAACCTGAAATCAGGTTTTCAACGCTGCTGAGTAGCTCAAGTCACTTCTCACTTATACCGTCCATGATGATCACATTCACTTTTCTGACATGGTAGCGTATGGAGCAGTGTTTGTTTCGTCATATGTTCTGTATTCATTATTATAGCGCTCGTGGGTAAATATTTGAAAGCACGCTATTGTTCAGTTTGAGACAGAAGCCGCAGAGTGTAACCGACGTTAGTGAATCGGCGGCTTCAGGCGCAGATCTGGCATGACCGAGTGTTACTATAGCAACACCCTCGTTCATGCTTGAATCTCGCCTTCTGAAGCTGCCGAGTCACTCGCTCTCATCGGTCTACACTTGGCGGCTTCTGTATCTCAAAACTAAGAAAAATTAGCGTAGCACCTACAGGTGACACTTTCTTTTTATACAAGGCACTTCTCTTTTTGTGGATTTGGGGGCATATCATTTACTGAAACGAACAACGCTCAGACAGCTCTCTCTCTCTCGCCAAGTACTTTAATATACAAAGTCCGTGCACCAGTATTTATAAAAAAATAACAGATAGGAAAGTGTGTGCCTATGCATATTCTTTTCACACCCTCGGTGTATGATGATACATAAACCCTCTTGAGCTCGCCTCCTCGAGGTTTATGGGTCATCAGATGCCCGGTGTGAAAAATATTTATAACTGAAGGAACTTGCAGATGTCCTGGCGAAACCCCTGGCAGAGCTTTTCACCAGCTCTCTGAGGACAGGGTGGGTGCCCCAGGACTGGAAGGTGGCGCATATAGTGCCTATCCACAAAGGGGGATCAAGGGAGGTGGCAGGGAACTACAGGCCTGTCAGCTTGTCATCGGTAGTGGGCAAGGTGATGGAGGGCATTGTCAAGGAGAGGTTGGGGGGGACCTGGAAAAGTCAGGGAGTCTGGATGATAGACAGCATGGATTCATCCTGGGGAAATCGTGTCAGACAAATCTTGTGGAGTTCTATGACTGGGTGACGAGTGCCTTGGACCCGGGTAGACCAGTAGATGTCCTCTTTTCAGACTTCAGCAAGGCATTTGACTTTGTTCCTCACATGGGCCTGTTGGATAAGCTGGGAGAAATGGGGGTGGGGAACCAGATGATCAGATGGATAGGCAACTGGCTCCAGGACTGGACCCAGAGGGTCATAGTTGGCGGGATAGTCTCATCCCAAGGAGGGTCATTAGTGGGGTCCCACAGGGATCAGTCCTTGGGCCCCTCCTGTTCAATGCCTATGTCTCTGACATAAGGACAGGAATCAGGAGTGAGATGAGTCTCTTTGCAGATGACTCAAAACTGGGGGCAGTGGTGGATGGAGAGGAGGGGAGGGTGGCCCTACAGGGGGACATGGAGGCTCTGGAAAGATGGTCTAGAAAGTGAAAGCTGAGGTTCAATGCAGGGAAATGCAAGGTACTCCACCTGGGGGCCAGAAACCCGGGCCAAGTGAATACCCTGGGGGGGAATGCTACAAGTCTCGATGGCTGAGAGGGACCTGGGGGTGGTGGTGGATGTCAAGATGATCAACTCTGAGACTTGTAGAAGGGCAGCAGCCAAGGCCAACAGGATGCTGGGATGCATCGCTAGGGGGATCACCTCCAAAAGGAGGGAAGTGATACTCCCTCTGTATAACTGCTTGGTGAGGCCGCACCTGGAGTACTGCGTGCAGTTTTGGAGGCCACACTTAAAGAGAGACATTAAACTCCTGGAGAGGGTCCAGAGGAGGGCAACCAAAATGATTTGGGGCTTGGGGGACAGAACCTATGAGGAGAGGCTCGAAGAGCTAAATATGTACACATTGGAAGACAGAAGGGACTTGGGGGACATGATAGAGGTCTTCAGGTACATGAAGAGGGTAAATAGGGGAGGAACAGTCAGGGTGCTTTGAAGGAAGGAGGAGGGGGCCACTAGAGGGCATGGGTGGAAGCTGGAGGGGAAAGATTCAGGGGTGAAAGAAGGAGGTGCTACTTCACTGAGAGGATGGTGGAGCCATGGAATGCACTGCCTAGGGGGCTGATGGAGGCAGAGATGGTGGAGGGGTTCAAGAGCGGGTGGGACAGGTACAGGGGAAGGGTTCTGGAAGCAAAATCCAATGCAGCAAGAATATCTGGAACTGGGAAGGGAGAAGCCAGAGAAGGAGAGGGGGGCAGCAAAGTCAGCACCCAGGGTGGGGGCTGACCAAACGAGCAGACACGAAAGACCGTTAGGCCTATTCTGCTGGCATTTTAGTATGTTAGTATGTAACACACACTTACCTATCCATTTTTCTCTATAGTATTATATTGGTGAGATACTGAGAAAATTGCAAACAAGGCACAAGTGAAACCATGCCTGCATCTTACCAGTATGCCTTTCAAATCACATAATTTGAGCAAGATTTCATTCACTTGTAAACTCAGCTTAGTAAACATAAAACACAGAAAACTCACTGACAGACACAGCTACCTGCATAATTCCAGCTTCCATCCTAGACATGCTAAAAAATCTTTAATCAACAGTCAAGGCAGTTCTACACCATCAAATCTAATCTGATGAGAGAACAAGAGACAGTCAGCTCTCCTTACTTCAGAATTCTCTAATTCAGCAGGGCCACACCCCATGACAAATTGATAGAGAAATGTGGCGCATATAGTGCCTATCCACAAGGGGGGGATCAAGGGAGGTGGCAGGGAACTACAGGCCTGTCAGCCTGACATCGGTGGTGGGCAAGGTGATGGAGGGCATTGTCAAGGAGAGGCTAGGGGGGGACCTGGATAAGTCAGGGTGCCTGGACGATAGACAGCATGGATTCATCCTGGGGAAATCGTGTCAGACAAACCTGGTGGAGTTCTATGACTGGTGACAAGTGCCTTGGACCTGCAGACCAGTGGATGTCCTCTTTCTAGATTTCAGCAAGGCATTTGACTCTGTTCCTCACGTGGCCTGTTGGTTAAGCTGGGAGAAATGGGGGTGGGAAACCAGATGATCAGATGGATAGGCAATTGGCTCCAGGACCGGACCCAGAGTGTTGTAGTTGGTGGGATAGTCTCATCCCCAAGGAGGGTCATTAGTGGGATCCCACAGGGATCAGTCCTTGGGCCCCTTCTGTTCAATGCCTACGTATCTGACATAAGGACAGGAATCAGGAGTGAGATGAGTATCTTTGCAGATGACTCGAAACTGGGGGCAGTGGTGGATGGGGAGGAGGGAGGGTGGCCCTGCAGGGGACCTGGAGGCTCTGGAAAGATGGTCTAGAAAGTGGAAGCTGAGGTTCAATGCAGGGAATGCAAGGTACTCCACCTGGGGCCAGAAACCCAGGCCAAGTGTACACCCTAGGGGAAATGCTCAAGTCTCGATGGCTAAGAGGGACCTGGGGGGTGGTGGTGGATGTCAAGATGAACAATTCTGAGACTTGTAGGAGGGCAGCAGCCAAGGCCAACAGGATGCTGGGATGCATCGCTAGGGGGAATCACCTCCAGAAGGAGGGAAGTGATACTCCCTCTGTATAACTGCTTGGTGAGGCCGCACCTGGAGTACTGCATGCAGTTTTGGAGGCCACACTTAAAGAGGGACATTAAACTCCTGGAGAGGGTCCAGAGGAGGGCAACCAAAATGATTTGGGGCTTGGGGGACAGGACCTATGAGGAGAGGCTCGAAGAGCTAAATATGTACACATTGGAAGAGAGAAGGGACTGGGGGGACATGATAGAGGTCTTCAGGTACACGAAGAGGGTAAATAGGGGAGGAACAGTCAGGGTGCTTCGAAGGAAGGAGGAAGGGGCCACTAGAGGGCATGGGTGGAAGCTGGAGGGGGGAAGATTCAGGGGAGAAAGGAGGAGGTGCTACTTCACTGAGAGGGTGGTGGAGCCATGGAATGCACTGCCTAGGGGGCTGGTGGAGGCAGAGACAGTGGAGGGGTTCAAGAGGGGTGGGACAGGTACAGGGAAGGGTTCCGGAAGTAAAATCCAATGCAGCAAGAATATCCGGAACTGGGAAGGGAGAAGCCAGAGAAGGTGAGGGGGACAGCAAGGTCAGCACCCAGGGTGGGGGCTGACCAAACGAGCAGACAAGAAAGACCATTAGGCCTATTCTGCTGGCATGTTAGTATGTTAGAAATTGAATGGGCCATACAAATACCATGAGAAAATCTGCTGCAATACAGGCAAAAACATTAAACTGATCACACACCCCTAGCTGTCACTCTTAGCCTTATGCTAAAACCCCTTCACCAAATTATTAGAGATGCTGAGTGAAGATGAATACTTAAAGAGCCACTGATGTGAAAAGCGCTACATTGCAGAATGTAAATAAGTCCTCACCTCATTCCACCAGTGGCAGCGATCACTTCACTCTGAAGGGGCCAGTTCCAGGTATGACTCATCCTTCCCTACTCTGCCCTATCTCTTACCCCCACCTCTCTCCTGCCCTCCTCTCTACCCTCTGGGGAACTAGTTCACGTGAGCTAATAACTAGCACTTTTTGTTCTGTCTGAGGTGCTCCCAGACTGCACTAGCCCTGTGTTAACTTGCCCCTCACAACTGATTTTTTGTTCACTTTGCTCTGGCAATGTTCTCCCCATTTTTATCCTCTCCTTCCCCCAGCTGGTTTCCCCTGTCTACTCCTCTACTCTCCTTGTTGTCCCTGCACTGGACCTCCTTCATTCAATAACTGCTGAATAATCTGCCTGTTAACCCGTTATCCATTCCTGCAAGGAGTTGGCTCCAAGGCTACATTAAATGTCTGCACTATGTTCCTCAGATATGCCACTTGTAATTAAATTCATATTCCACAGGTATGATATATTTAACTGTATGTTATGTCACAAATGCGGTTGTATGATTATTTATGATATTTCTCAACTGTATGTCTTGTTACACATGTAAATAAAATTGAAGGTGGACAAAGCAATGGGGCCTGATGGGATTCACCCAAGAATTCTAAAAGAACTAAGGTTAGAACTAGTGACACCGCTGACAACTCTCTTTAACAAATCATGGGAGGATGGGGTGGTACCTGAGGACTGGAGGAGGGTGGATATGATTCCTCTTCACAAAAGTGGTAGCAGGGTTCAGGCAGGAAACTACAGACCAGTTAGTTTGAACTCAGTGGTAGGGAAAATGATGGAATCACTTCTGAAGGAAATAATTGTTGAGTACCTAGAGGTCAGTGGGGCACAGGACCCAAGGCTACATGGACTCACAGTGGGAAGCTCATGTCAGACGAATCTAATAAATTTATTTGACTGGGTGACCAAAGTAGTGGACCAGGGAGGGGCTGTGGACATGGCCTACCTAGATTTTAATCAAGGCATTTGATACAGTCCCACACAAAAGATTAATACACAAGTTAGCCAGCCTTGGAGTGGGTCCCAAGGTGGTAGTCTGGATAAAAAATTGTCTGGACAACAGAACACAAAGGGTAGTAGTAAATGGAGTCCACAGTGAAGAAAGGAGGGTTACTAGCGGGGTACAGCAGGGTTCAGTACTGGGACCGGTCCTTTTTAATGTCTTTATAAGTGACATTGCAGAGGAACGGAAAGGAAAAGTGTGTCTCTACAGACAACACAAAGATCTGCAACAGGGTTGATAGACAAGATGGAGTGAAAAGGATGAGAAGGGACTTGGCAAGGTTGGAGGAATGGTCAAATGTATGACAGCTTAGATTCAACACAAAGAAGTGCAAGGTAATGCACCTAGGAAATAAAAACCAAGGGGAAGAGTACACAATGGGGGGTGAGATACTGACAACAGTAACAATGGAAAGAGACCTGGGGGTAATTATATCAGATGACCTAAAGGTGGGCAAGCAACGTGAGAAGGCAGTAAGGAAGGCTGGGGGGATACTGGGATGCATAGGGAGAGGCATCAATAGTAGAAAACAGGAAGTTGTTATCCCTCTGTACAAACAGTTGGTGAGACCTCATCTGGACTACTGTGTGTAGTTCTGGAGACCCCATCTCCGCAAAGACATAGACAGAGTGGAGGTTGTCCAGAGGAGGGCAACCAAAATGATGCAGGGTCTGCACCAGAAGACATACGAAGAAAGACTAAAGGAGTTTAATATGTATACCCTTGAGGAAAGAAGGGAGGGGGGACATGATAGAAACCTTCAAGTACCTCAAGGGACTCAACAAAGTCCAAGAGGGTAGTATTTTCAGAAAAGAGATGTGCAAGAACAAGGGGGCACAATTTGAAGATAGAGGGGACGGCTCAGAGGTAATGTGAGGAAGTATTTTTCATGGAGAGGGTTGTGGATGCATGGAAAGCTTCCATGGGAAGAGAAGAACAGTGGAGGAATTCAAGAATGCATGGGACAGACATAAGCCAATTCTAGGGGGAGGGGGTAGGAAGAAGTAGGCTGCTGGTTAACTAGGATCTGCAGCTTATCCATTAGGTAGGAAAATGGGCAGACTAGGTGAGCCAAGCGGTCCTTATCTGCCGTCAGATTCTATGTTTCTATGTAACTGAATGTTTAATTTCTCAAATATGTAAAATGTTAAACTGTATGTCTGATTCTTCATCCAATTGTACCCCCCCTCCGTCCGGTCGCACCGGGAGACAAACAACTTGTTGTTTAGTGTGCCTTCACGGTGAAACATTTAAACAAACAAACAAATAAATAAAAATAAACCTCACACTGCACCTGCCAGCCACCGACTGAACCATACAGGAGTGCTGTGCTGTATATAGTATACACCCACTGAGTGATGGGTCAAACACTAGGGGTGTATCATATACTGTACAGCACTGCCACACAGTTCAGTCAATGGCTGGCTAGTGCAGTGTGAGGTGGGCTGTCACAGTCACCAGTTCTGGTCGGGTTGAGGGGGAGTGCGGTGATGGGTCACTGCCTAATGGGGTGGAGGGGTGGGGGGCCACTTGACTACTAGGGAATGGGGAGTGTTTTTTTTTTTTTTACATGTACGACAGGGGCAGGAGGACACCTCTCCACCTAGAGATCAGGCAGATGTTTTATTTTATGATGATTGGGGCTGAGGAAAGGGCGTCACTTCACCACCAAGCAACTGTGGTGGATGTTTATGGGGGGGTCACACTAGACTAACAGGGTGATCAGGGAGGGGATTTTATGTTAAGCCGATCAAGGCTGGGGAAGGGGGTCCCTACACTATGAAAACGGAGCTGCAGGATTCTACTTTTTCTACAGTGATCGGGGCTGGAGAGGGGGCTTGCCCGGTGCATTCTGCCAGGCACAAGCACACAAATAGCCCATAATGGGCATGCAAATGGCCTGTTTGCATCATGCATGCCAAACGGGCTTATTTGCAAGTTTGGGCTGAATATCGCCTATGGGGGCTGCGGCACATACAGGAAAGCGCCACACATTCCGCTATGGGCATTTCTCAGCCCTGCACCCTGGATGCACTGTGTGGGACTTGGCACCCCACTATGCTCAGTGCATCCAGGGTCCAATGTTCAAAACAGATAGCATGATCTGTTCAGATTGCACAATCTGTTTGAATATGGATTCAGAGCCAGCTGACCCAATTTATTTGAGTGGTGCATCGTTCTGCGTGCCATCTGGCTGGCTCTGAATACAGGGCCCCCTAGACCTTTGTTGTTTTCTGTTCCTTCATTTCTTCAAAGCTTCCATTAATTTCTTATCACCTCCTAGCTATCTACCCTTCCTGGCTACTGTAAATACTTGTACCTCAAGTCTTTCTTATTTGTGTTCCTGTCTGGTCACCTTCTTGTTACCTCTTCCTAGCATCCCTTCATCTTGACATCTTCCTATTAATTGCTACCCTCCGCTTAGTCCTTCTCACACATTCTATTTTATTACTTTGTAGCTTATACAGACTTATCTCAGGACTTTATTGCTCTATACTCCTTTCTTCACTTCGAGCTTCACACTGCCTTCCATTCTACCCTTCATGTGATTCGCTTCAATTATTTTTATACTTTGCTTCAGCATATTAAAATACTGTTTATGTTGCTCAGTTGTGTTATTCACCTGAACAAGGGACCTGTGAGGCCCTGAAAGTCTGTGCACAATTCCATCTTTGTACAAGACATTTGTCGATCAAATAAAAGGTATTAAACCTTCCAGAGTCTCCTTAGTAAACACAGAAATATAAAATTTAATAGCAGATAAGGACCACTTGGCCCATGCAATGTGCCCATTTCTTCCTCCTGCCTATAGTGTCATTACAGGCCCTACTTGATATCTGCCCCCCCACAACATTTTCCTCTGAGATGCCCACTGTTTTTGCACCCACCGTCTATGCATGAAGACTATTCCAGGCATCCACCACCCTTACCGTGAAGAAGTACTTCCTCATATCTCTCCCGAATTTACCCACATCCAGCATTTTTTCTTGCAGTCGGTCAAGTTTTTCTCACAGTGTCCAAGCCACCCTGCAGACACCGACTGCCCCAGCTCCACTTTCACTAGGACTTAGGTTCACACGTGAGACAATGTGACCTGGGTGCCCGATAGGGTGCAGAGGGTAGTCAGGGTTAGCAGCAGCTCAGTAAGCTATAGATTTTTCTGGTGTTCTCCCTTGAGGAGCAGTGTGCAATGCCACCTGGATGCTTCAATGCATGCGTCTGTGTGTAGAGTGTCAGCAGCCACCACTCCCTCCTCAGTGAATACAGTCTCAGCAGGCTTCACCCTCAGCCAATGCCAGGAGCCAGGTGAGTGTCAGCAGCCACCACTCCTTCCCCAGTGAATACAGTCTCAGCAGGCTTCACCCTCAGCCAATGCCAGGAGCCAGGTGAGTGTCAGCAGCCACCAATCCCTCCCCAGTGAATACAGTCTCAGCAGGCTTCACCCTCAGCCAACGCCAGGAGCCAGGAGAGAGTCAGCAGCCACCACTCCTTCCCCAGTGAATACAGTCTCAGCAGGGTTCACCCTCAGCCAATGCCAGGAGCCAGGTGGGTGTCAGCAGCCACCACTCCCTCCCCAGTGAATACAGTCTCAGCATGTTTCACCCTCAGCCAATGCCAGGAGCCAGGTGAGTGCAGAGAACTGAAACCCTCCCTCCCCCAATGCATGCAATCATAGACTGCCTCTCCCCCAGTCAGTGGTAGGGGCCAGGTGAGTGCCCAAAACTGAAACCCTCCCTCTCCCAATTCATGCAGTCACAGCCTGCCTCTCCCCCAGCCAACACTGGTGGGTAAGCAAGTGCTGGGAACTGAAACCCTCCTTCCCCCAGTACAAACAGTCACAGCCTGCCTCACCTTCAGTCAATGCTAGGAGCCAGATGAGTGCCAAGAATTGAACTCCTCCCTCCACCAATGCATGCAGTCTCAGCCTTCATCACCTCCAGCCAATGCTAGGGGCCAGGCAAGTGTGAGGAACTGAAACCCTCTCACACACAATGCGTACAGTTGCAGCCTGCCTCACCTGCCTCCAGTCAATGCTAAGGGCCAGGTGAGTGCAGAGATCTGAAACCCTCCCTCAATGCATGTAGTCCCAACCTGCCTAACCTCCAGCTAATGCTAGGGTCCAAACAAGTGCTGGAACTGAAACCCTCCTCCCCAATGAATGCATTCTCAGCATGCTTTACCTTCAGTCAGTAATATGGGCCAGGTGAGGCCAAAACTGAAACCCTCCTCCCCAATGCATACAGTCTCAGCCTACCTCACCCCAGCCAATGCTAGGGGCCAGGTGAGTGCCAGGAACTGAAATCCTCCTCCCCAATGCATGCAGTCCCAACCTGCCTAACCTCCAGCTAATGCCAAAGGGTCAGGAAAGTGCTGGGAACTGAAACCCTCCCTCCTCCAATGGATGCAGTCACAGCCTGCGTCACCATTAGCCAATGCTAGGCACCAGGTGAGTGTCAAGAACTGAAACCCTCCCTCCCAAATGCATAAAGTCTCAGCCTGCCTCACTCCCATCCAATGCTAGGTGCCAGGAGAGTATCAGGAACTGAAACCCTCCCTTTCTAATGCATGCTGGCACAGCCTGCATCACCCTCTGCTAAAGCAAGGCAACAGGTGAGTGTCAGGAATTGAAACTCTCCCTTCCCCAATAATGCAGTCTCAGCCAACACTAGAGCCCAGGCCAATGCCAGGAACTAAAACTGTTCCTCAGCCATAGCTCTACTAATCACTTCTCTCCTCAACCTTTCCTTCTCCCTGGCCTCTGTCCTTGACACTTGAAAACATGCTATTGTTGTTCCTCTTCCCAAAGGTGGTGACCCATCCTGCACTTGCAATTAACACCCTCTCTCCCTACCTCCCACCCTTGCTAAAATGCAGGAGCCCATTGTACTTCCTCAGCTTCCCCCTTCATTGACTCAACCTCCTTTTTCATCTGTTTCCAGTCTGGGTTCCCTAAATCCCATTTCACCATTTCCTCTCCTCAGGCTTACTGACTCCATTTTTCCAGGAATGGGTCAGGGCCTTATCACCTCTACCATCTTTATCAACTTGCCAAAGCCTTCAATGTGGTTGCCTACCCTCTATTATTCAACAAACTTAAAGCAGCGGGGCATTCCATCTCCCCAACCAGTTCTGCTGCTACCTTCAGGTGGACTCAATCAGTTAGAACTGGTGATTCCATATAATTTCCTCTCCCATCAGTACTGGTGTCCACCAAGGCTCCCTCCCTGACCCTATACTCCACTATCCTGAATGACCTCCCTGCTGCCTGTACCTCTGTATCCATTTATATGTATGCAGATTATACAGTTGTTTTTACCTCTGGTTCCACCCCCTCTGATCTGCTGGCCAAGTTCCAGCCAGACTTTGGTAACATCCAACATTAGTTCCATTCAAATCATCTGTCCCTCAACACCATAAAATCAGTCTCAGTGACCTTTGGCTAGAGAAGAAGCTCTCCCAGCTTGCTGCCCTCCAATCCTTCCATGTCCTTGATGGGACACCACCCAACAATGTGCACTCCTGCCATTTTGCTCTGTACTGCCCCGCCCAGCACCCACCATTGCACCCTTTATATCTCTCACTCTTTCCTCACCCCCCTCCCCCTGAAGTTAGGTGCCTCACTCACTGTTCCTCCTTTGTAGCCAAATACTGGCTAGGCTCTCTCCCTTCATATCCACCTCTTTCCTTCCCCCTCCCTTCTCATTACCCCCTTCATAGCTCTGGCTTCCATCCCCTGGCACTCCTGTCTATGTCACGCTCTGCTGCACAGGCTGCCTTCTCCTATCATTTCCCCAAACTTTGATATTCTCTTCCACTTCCTATCTGCTCTGCCTCTTCGCTCCCTTTCTTTGCTCCTCTTAAATTTCTTGTCCCACACCTGCAACTGCATCTTATCCCACCTCTGTTCCACTCTTACACTTCCTTCCTGTACCTCATCCCTTCTCCTGTCTCCCCTTACCTTCCACTTGCAAACATTTAATGCACACGGCACCTTAACTGAACCCTATTGCCACACTCCAGGATGTTTTTCTCTGCAATATTTCATTCAAATTGTATATAATTATATAGACTGTCTGTTATATCTTGTATTGATGCTTCTTCACTTGTACATATTTTTGCTAAAACTTGCTATATGTCCTCTTTAACTCCCCGGGCCTATCTAGAAATGAGCGCCTATTGGCTCAGTATGTCTTTCCTGGTGAAACATTTGAAACAAATATATAAACAGGTGAGAAGGTGAGACATTTTAGCAACCCTCCTGCCCTGGAGAGACAGACAGACAGTAACTTTGAGAAAGACTCAGAAACACATTGATTCTCATTCAGCTTCTTCAGAAGCACAAAGAGACCTGCCAGCAAGGAATCACAGCTCACTCTCAGTAAATGTCCCTTCATACAACTTGCACAACTCTCTAAGAAACCTGATGCCTTTCTGTGGTCATCGGTCTCTCAGACAGTAGAAGGGTTTATACAGTGAAGAGCTCACCCCTCTTCCCATCATGTCTGCCCTCCTCCATCCCATAAGTGCTATCATGTGTGCTTCTCTTGCATAAATAACAAGAAAGCCTGACTGATGACTCAATGGCAGGAAAACACTTCTCCCCCACGGTAACTTGTCTTGCTCTTTTCACTGCTGTCTAAATGCCTCTTAGTATTAGTGACAAAATGAGCCAGCACATGACATCACTACCTCAGCCACACAATCAGAGTCCACAACCAAGGCCTTTGTGACCATGAGGCTTGGTGCCTCCTGCTATCATTAGAGTGGGACTAAACAACTGCACCCGGAGAAGCTACTTTCCAACAAGGCCACACATGACCAGACCGCTGCCCTGTGGCAGGCTATGCATGGTCAGACCTCTGCCCTGTAGCAGGCCAAAATGAAAAAACAGAGATAACTTACATGACCCAGCCCTACAGGGAAACACAATGTTTCTGCTTGTAGGTGCAGAGAGTGCCTGGCAATGTTCCCCATGAGCTGAGTGACAGCCTCTGCTACTAATCTGAAGAAAAGTTTACCACCAATAGAAAAACACATTGCTAACTACTGACTCCAACAGAAATGGCCATCGCATGCCTCAAAGAATACTCACCCAAGATGAACTGGCAAGGATCTCACCTGATGTGCCTTGCTGTTTCCATAGATGTAGTAACAACTGGTGTTTTGGTGGGAGCAGCAGGCTTTCATGTCATAGAGAGACCCTCTACCTGCTCAGCTATATAGAGTGTGCCCCATTACTCACAGGAGGGGCTCTTTCCTCCAAGCTGACTACTACGGGATGGAAGGATATGGAAATGACAAGGAAATGCAGGTAACAGCAAGTACAAACCAGTTTATTTGGGAGAGCAATTATAAAGTCAGGACAGGATTAACTTAGCTCAAAAGGTAGAGTGCAGGAAAACAAAGGAAAGTATGGTACTTGGTGATGGAAGAAGGTCTGTATCCAGGTCAAGAATGCAGTGTCCTCCAGGAGGAGGCTAAGTGTATGGGGATGCCTAGCAAATGCAACTCCTTAGGAGTTATGTGAATATCCCTTTAAGAGTGTCTGTAAGCCCTAGTGCAATGCCAGTTCCTATACTCTGGAAGGACAGGGTCAGCTAATCTGTGCTGGCTTTCCAAAAGGGGAGGAGTCAGTGTTGTCTGCTGGAGGGCAGAGATTTTGCTGAGCAAGAGTGTGGGAGACT
Source organism: Neoceratodus forsteri (assembly GCA_016271365.2). Classification (NCBI taxonomy): domain Eukaryota; kingdom Metazoa; phylum Chordata; order Ceratodontiformes; family Ceratodontidae; genus Neoceratodus; species Neoceratodus forsteri. The sequence goes on along the minus strand of JADMNL010000038.1, from coordinate 12,246,804 downwards.
AGCACCTGACACATAGTGCTAGCTCCCATTGTCTTTAAGTTTCTCAGCAGAGGCTGGACCATGAAAAAAAGTGTTCATCTGTGGCAGCTACCATCAAACAAGGACCTGGGGGCCCTCTCCAGAAGGAGAAAAATCCATTTTTAAAAATAGTTTCAGAGGTCTGTCTGTGAGGAAAAGTGTACCAGAGAGTACTGTGGACCAAAGATCTGAGGTGAGATTTAATCTTTACTTGATGTACAGGTTTGGGTGGCACTCAGCACTGCCACACTGCTCAAAAAGTGGGATCGTTGCTGACAGGATGCCTGTTTCAGTCAGCAGTAGAGTGGTACCTCAGAAAATGTGTGGTGCAGGCCATTCTGCCCATAGTGAAGATGTACTGTGTCCAGTAAGCACCTCAGCTATGCCCAGATGGGCTTGAGTTTGTGATTGTGATAACATAGAAAAGTGTAAAATAGGATCAGCAAAGGATGTGCTTTGTGAAGAACAGAGTGGATCCCTGAGAAACCCTCACTGGATCAATTAGCACCAAAATGTTGCCAGCTGAGAGACTGTGATTTAGCCCAGTGGCTAGTGTCTAAGAAAATAGGCTACCAAAGTCTGTTTAGGTTGTCACTCCAGGCTCAGGAGTGGGAACCCCAGGAGTAAATGTGCTTCCTCAAGGCCAGAAAGATGTAAATAAAAGTCGCCACACCAGGGTTGTTTTCAACCCAGAAGAGTCAGTGAAATACCAGCCTTGCCATGTGTCTGTGGATGCTCTGAGATCACCACAGTCCTTGGGAGATCAAATAAATTGACTTTAAAAAAAATCTATTTATGATGCTGATGTGCAGCCCAGCCACACACTACTTTAAGCGGGTAAGCTATTTTTCACTGCTCCGACCTCCCAGAAGCATGTGCTGCTACGCTAACCCAGGCAGGGAGATTTGCTCGGTGCCCAACGGCACCAGATTCCATCTTTACTGGGGTGGGTACAGCATCAGGGCTAACCAGCTTTGCAGCAGTGGGGAGGGCAGGCAGGGAGACTCGCTCGGTGTCCAACGACACCAGGTTCCATCTTTATCGGGGCAGGTACAGCATCAGGGCTAACCAGCTTCATGGCAGCAGGGAGGGCAGGCAGGGAGACTCACTCTGTGCCCAACGACACCAGATTCCATCTTTACCGGGGCGGGTACATCATCTAGGTGGCTGGGCAGCCTTTTCCCTGTTCTGCTGCCTCACCTTGAGCGCATGTTGTGGCATCCTTACGTAGGCATGCATGTGGTGCATGGTCACCCACACCACAAAGCATGTCTTGGCTGAATTCAGCCACAAGGAGCCGCCAGATAGTGATGCGCTCTGGCGGGATGCTCTGGATCCCTCCCTGCCAGCCTCTGCTCCTGACATCCCAGGTTCGGGAGCCTAACTGAGGTCACTCAACGTATCGGGTGAACACCTTCACCCAATGCCAAGTAATGGACTTTGTTTCTTGATATAAAACCCTCCCAGGTGACCATAACCCGGTGATACCCCTAGACATGCTGAGGGTCCACGGCCCACCCTACATGAAAGTAAAGGTTACCTTCTGTAGGTGGAGGTTAGTGAAGGTAATGGCAAATGTAGCCAGACTCTTGAGCCCAACGAAACTATAAAATAAATAAATAAAACAGTTTGGGAAAGAACAAAAAGCCTTTAAATAACACTGCCTGCTTCAGGGTTTTAAATAATTGATTAGCAGTTTTTTTCTTGGGACTATACTAACTGTACAGAAAGTATTTATATAGATTTTCTAGAAGTGCTGTGTTTGTTAAACACAGTGAGGCAAGAGCTATGCATTTTCACAAAGATTTAACACTTTTATGAGCAAAACACTAATCAATTTTTAGAGTTAAATAAATCCCTGTGCTTGCATGTACAAAGTAACCTACTCTGCACAGTTTCTGCTTTGCCTTTTGTTTTCAGCACAGGTAAACATATTTACTTCTCATCTCCAACTTCATGATCCTCAGTCAGTCTCTAACACCACCTCCTGACAATTCAAAACTGTACTGTTCAGAATCATTAGGGATCCTTTGGATTCAGGAGAACAATTGGTACCATGTCCAGGAAAACAGGGTCCTCTGCAGCTCCCCTGTTTGCTGTCTGTAGGTTACCACTGGTGGTAGAGTGACGGTAATGACAAATTCAGCCGAATACACCGGCAGAGAAGGTAAAACAAAATAAATAAAGCAGTCTGTCATCAAGCCTTGCAATAACACTGTCTGTTTCTGTACAAATTCAAGTATTATGATTTGAAAAGTGTTGCAAACTGATCCCATGTTGCCCAGTTTCTCCTTGCCTTTTTAAACACACTCTGACACAGTAATCCCTGCAATCAGTAATTACCTCCAACTTCATGATCTCGTGTTTCAGTCTCCAACACACCACCTCCTAATAATGTTTCAAACCACACAGAAGTGTGAGTAGCTTCAGTTCTGCAGCACTTGGAAGCCTTTGGACTAGGAGAACAAATGATATCCACATTCTCTCTGCAGCTCCCTGTGTGCTCCTGGCTGAACTTCTTCTTCTTTGGGATTATTGGCGGGTTACAAACCAACTGAAAGGTGCATACTGCCACCTACTGTGCTAGAGTGTGGATCAAGGAGACAAACCTCCTGTCTGTAGCTGCTCTCAGTCTGAAGTCATTTCCTGTCCGACTCTGAGATGTGTCCTACACCATGCAACTCTGGCCATTAATGGGCTGGTAACTACTGAGAAACAGTAAACTATAAGAACATATGATATAACTGAGTGTAAAGATTGTATCTTCTAAGATTTTTTGAGGCATCAGCTGGCTACAAATGGACTGTCACTGCTGACTTGCATCTCCTAGTTTATAGTGAGATAGTCCGAGAGTTGATCTGACACTATAATCAGTAAACTACAAGAAAATGTGATATAATCTGAATTGAATGTAAAGATTGCATCTTCTAAGATTTTTTTTAAGCCATCAGCTGTTTTAAAAGGACTGACACTGCTGACTTGCATCTCCTAGTTTAAAGCTCCAGGACACTCCTGGAAATATGCTTTGTTTGGCTCAGTGTACCTTGCAGCCACCAAATTCTAAATAAAAATAAAAGTACTTTCTCCTAACAGTGACAAGTCAAAACAGGATCTGCTAGCATGTAACTGTAAATATTTAGCAACCCTTTCTCTGGCCTCCTTGCTGCTGCATACTATGAATATTGAGTTGTTTTGAATGGAGTGGGGGAGGGACATATAACAGGGGGAGACAGGAAGTAAACCTTAGGCTATGAAAACTGCTGGAGAAAGGAGCACAGAGGATGAGTAACTATTTTTTTGTGTGGATAGACATCCTTTGTTCTTCTAGTCCCAAACTCTGAAGAGCAGCAGTAGCTTGTGTTTCTGAATAGTGCAGTTTGTAGTTTTGGGTCTGAAACAAAGGACCACAAAGCTGGAGGTATTGACAGGAGCTAAACACAGGGTATAGTTAGAGGTGTGAAGTAGGAGGGGCATAAGGGGGAAGAAGCCCACCCTCAGCACGACAAGTGTTTTGGGGCATAAGGGGGAAGAAGCCCACCCTCAGCACGACAAATGTTTTGACTCATTTATTTATTTATTGGTTTCTTTTTCCTTAAAAAAAAAAATTATCTGAGGATCAGTGACAGGATTTTTAGTACAGTAAATTAATAAAAAGAGAACTAGGAGAGCTTCAGTAGCAGACAAGTAGTGGAATTGCAGTATAATGTGGGCAGTGGCTGTGGGGCAGCCATATTCAGGCAGACCTTCTGGACACTGAGGTGCTGCCCTATCTGCATGCATCTCTCTGGACTGTGGGATGAGGTAGCCAGACTCAGAGCGGAAGTAAACTGGGTCAGGAGTACCATCACCCCTATCCAGGGACCACCCAATCCAATGCAGCTGCCTCAAGGATGCCAAGAACAAGGAGCACTTGGATGACAGTGGGCTCCAGGGAGGGTTAGAGCAGTCAGGAGAGAGGCACATCCCAGATCCTATTCCACTCAAGAACTCATATGCCATACTGGTAAGTGAGGACAACCAAATAGAGGTACCCAGAGAAGTGGAAGGAAAGGATGTGGAGGTTAGCCAAGGAGATGACCTCAGTGGGGAAAGCAGTGGACCTCAGAGGAGGAGGAGGAAGCGAATCTTGGTGGGGGACTCCATCATAAGAGGGATCCAGCTAGGAATACAGGAGGGGGAGGACAGGGAGGTGAGGTGCCTACCAGGTGCCACGGCATGGAGGGATGGAAGGAAGATCCTGGGGATCACTGGGAAGGCAATACGGAAGGGTGAGCTGGATGTCATTATCCACCTAGGTACTAATGACTTGGCAAATGGGAAGCCAAAGGAAGTTCAGGAAGAGTTTAGGAAACTGGGGAGGGGTCTCAAGCAAGTAGCTACTTCTGTCACTTTCTCAGAAGTATTACCTGTGAGAGGCAAGGGAGAGCATAGGAGTGCATGCACCAGGAACTTTAACTCATGGTTGAAGAACTGGTGCTGTGAGGAAGGGTTTGGATTCATTGACTGGGGACCCACCTGAGGATGGAGGTTTGTTCAATCCTGGACGGCCTGCATCCATCCTGGAGGGGAATCCAAGCACTCAATGATAAGTTTAAATGCTACATTGACAAGCATTTAAACTAGCAAAGAGGTGGGCAGGCCAGCAAGGAGGGTACCTACTTGCTCACCCCCACAGCTAGCAGTGGAACCAGTGAACCAGAGGAGTGGCTATCTCTGCAAGGCAGTGTGCAAAAGATGGAGATTAGTGCCCAAGAGGTGGATACAGCAAAAGGGCAAAAATTCAGCAGAAGGGCAGAGCAGCATGAGAACCAGGGATAAATGACAACCAAGGAAGGGGCTGGAGTAAACAGTGAAGCAGAAGTCTAGGGAGGTCAAATCATGGAAAGCCATGTGTGCAAATGCCAGGAGCCTTAGCAACAAGATGGAAGATCTGGAGGCTGTCATGGGCACAGTCAGACCTGGACATTGTAGCCATCACTGAAACCTGGTGTAATGATAACCATGACTGGGAGATGGCCTTACCTGGCTACAACATATTCAGAAGAGACAGAGCAGGCAGGAAGGAGGAGGAGGCACTGTATGAAAAAAATGACATAAGGGCCACGGAGATCCAGGAGGAAAAAATGGGGAGAGATACTGTGGGTTAAGCTGGAAAGAAAATGGAAACAGCCATCCGCACAGGTGTGGTCTACAGACCACCAGCCCAGGAGGAAGAAACAGATAGAGTTGATGCTAGCCATCCAAAGGATGGCAGACAAGGGTGAGGTAGTACTGGTTGGAGACTTCAATATTCCAGATGTGGACTGGAGCATCGCAGCAGTATCAACTAGAGCAGATTTATCCTGACCTCTCAGGGCGCTCTCTCAAGCAACGGGTCATGGAACCAACCGGCAGAAGGCAATACTGGACCTTGTGCTCACAAACAGGGACAGTGTGATGGGGGTAACAGTGGGGAGCACCTGGGTAACAGTGACCACCAGTCATTATGGTTTGAAATCATAGAAAGAGCAGAACCAAACCACACAAAAACACATATACTGGATTTTAGGAGGGCAGACTTTGGGAAAATGGGGAGATACTTGAAAGAGGCATTAAGGGGAATGGGACAGGAATCGGGGGTTGAGGAATAGTGGACAGTATTTAAAATGGGGATTATAAGAAGAACAGAGTATGTATTAAGCAGGTTAAAGAGGAAAAGGAAAGAGAGACCATTATGGTTTTCCAAAGAGGTAGCAAAGAAAGTGAAAGCTAAAAAAGATTGCATTCAGGCAATACAAAAAGACACAGGCAGAAGGGGATAGGGAGAAGTACCAGGAGAAGCAAAGGGAGGCAGGGAAGTCAGTAAGGGAAGCCAAAGCTCAGACAGAAGAACACATTGCAAAATCAGGGGTAAAGGGGACAAAACCTTTTACAGGTACATAAGTGAAAAAAGAAAGCCAAAGGGAGGGATAGTGAGACTGAAGGGGGAGGATGGGAGCCGTGTGGAGGATGACAACAGTAAAGCTGACATATTGAACAGGTATTTCTGCTCAGTCTTTACTGAGGAAGAGGGGGGTAATGGGTCTGAAGGGAGTACAAGGGGTGAGAATGGTGCAGAAATGGACACAAGTCCTTTACATGAGAAAGGGTCCTGAAGGAACTGGAAGTAATAAGAGTTGATAAAGCAATGGGGCCAGGCGGGTGCACCCCAGGGTCCTTAAAGAACTAAGAGAAGTGGTGGCTGAACCTCTGGCCATCCTGTTTAGCCGATCACTGGAAACAGGGAGGTACCCAAAGACTGAGGACAGCAGATGTAGTCCCCTTATACAAAAGTGGGAACAAAGGAAGCAGGGAACTACAGACCAGTCAACCTTACCTTGGTAGTGGGAAGATCATGGAAGAACTACTGAAGGAGAGATTGGTGGAACATCTGGTTGTCAATGGACTACAGGACCCAAGGCAGCATGGCTTCACCAGGGGAGGTATGTCAGACCAACCTCGTTGAATTTTTTGACTGGGTGACTAGGGAGGTGGATCAGGGGAGGGCAGTGGACATGGCCTATCTGGACTTCAGCAAGGCCTTTGACACTGTGCCACATAGAAGACTGTTACACAAATTGGGGAATATGGGTGTGGGCAGGACAGTAGTGTGGTGGATAGGTAACTGGCTGGGTGGCAGGACACAGAGGGTGGTGGTAAATGGCTGTCACTCCACAGAGGGAAGAGTGACCAGTGGGGTACCACAGGGATCAGTGCTGGGACCGGTCCTATTCAACATCTTCATCAGTGACATGCGCAGGATCTAGAAGGCAGAATTTCACTGTTCGCTGATGACACAAAGCTCTGTAACAGAGTAGACACACCAGAGGGTGTAGACAGAATGAGAAGCGACCTGCAGAAACTTGAAGAATGGTCAGAGTTTGGCAGTTGAAATTCAATGCAAAGTGCAAGATAATGCATATGGGCACAAAACCCTCACAATATATCAGTTGGGGGTGAGGATATAGCATGCACCAAGCAGGAAAGGGATCTTGGGGTTGTCATCTCTGATGACCTCAAGGTAGAGAAACAGTGTGACAAGGCAGCAGGTAAAGCAAATAGGATGCTGGGATGTAGGCAGGGGCATCACCAGCAGGAAAAGGGAGGTCATAATTCCGCTATACAAGACACTAGTGAGGCCCCACCTGGAATACAGTGTACGGTTCTGGAGACCATACCTACATAAGGACATAGGGTAGAGAAGGTTCAGAGGAGGGCAACAAAGATGGTGCATGGATTGCATCACAAGTCCTATGAAGACAGGTTGAAGGAACTGAACATGTACTCCCTGGAGGAGAGGAGAGAGAGAGGGGATATGATAGAGACATACAAGTATCTTACAGGGAGGAACAGGGTGCAGGAAAGCACTATTTTTAAGTGAAAAAGATGTTCCAGGACTAGAGGGCATGGGATGAAGTTGGAAGGAGGACGATTCAGAGGAAACATGAGAAAGAATTTCTTCACAGAATGGGTGGTGGACAAGTGGAACACCCTGCCAGAGGAAGTGGTGGGGGCTGAAACAATCACAGGATTTAAGAATGCAAGGGATAGACATAAAGGAATTCTAGAGGTCAGGGGTAAGGGGAAACAGACTTCTAGGAAAACAAACTGAACTTACAAGCTCAAATGGGTAGACTGGGTGGGCCATAGGCCCTTATCTGCCAACACTGTCTATGTATCTATGTATGTATCTAGGTAAGCAATACTAAGCACTGGGGGAGCTCTAGAGGGAACTGTTTTTCAGTGAATAGAGATTCTTTGTTCTTCTAGTCCCAAACTCTGAAGAGCAGCAGCTGCTTGTGTTTCTGAACAGCACAGTTTGTGGTGTTGGAGACTGAAACAGAGGATCATGAAGCTGGAGGTAAGGAATGCTGAACACATGGGGAGCTGCAGTGGGAACTGGTTTTCTGTGGATAGATATCCTTTGTTCTTCCAGTCCCAAACTCTGAAGAGCAGCAGCTGCTTGTGTTTCTAAACAGTGCAATCTGTGGTGTTGGAGACTGAAACAGAGGATCATGCAGGAACACTGAGCTGCTGTGTAAACCAACCAAAGGAAAACTTTAAAAAGACAAAAGGGGTCAGGTAGTATTTATAAAAGTGTGCAGAAAATTAATTCTAGAAACATGTCGGACTGAAAACTACAAATGAATCATTGTGACAGATTTATTTCTTACCAGGGTAGGTTCATTTGCACCTACAGATTGTTTTTTTCCACCACATCTGCTTGCAGGCTGTTCCAGGTGTCCACCACTCCTTCTGTGAAGAAATGTTTCCTTGCATCCCTCTTAAACTCTTCCCCTGCAGCTTCATTGCATGCCCCCCATTCTGGTACTTTTTCTCCTCTGAAAGAGACACCCCATCTGCACTTTCTTCACCCTGTGAAGTACGTATCTCAAACGTCCCCTCACACTCTCCCCTTTGCCAGGGAGTATATGTTGAGATCCTGCAACCTCTCCTCATGTGGCTTTTTGTGCAACCCCTCATCAGTTCTGGTAGCCTTTCTCTGGACTGCTTCCACCCTATCTATGTCCTTTTAAAGGTGCAGCCTCCAGACCTGGATACAGTACAGTACTCAAGGTTGGGTCTCTGCAGTGAGTGATACAGTGGCAACACTGCCTCCCTTCTCCTGCTGGAAATCCCTTCTCTGTGCTCCCTAGCATCCCACTAGCCTTGCCTGCTGCCTTGTCACCCTGCCCTGCCATCTTGGGATCATCAGAGATGAGTACCATGAGGTCTCTTTCTTGTGTGATGACCGTCAATACCTCCCCCTATCTTATACACAGCTCTTGGGTTTCCCTGCCCCCGGTGCAAGACTTTGCATGTTCTGGCATTGAAACCTCACTGCCACTCCATAGATCATTCTCTGGATTCCCCAGATCCCATTGTATTCTCTCCACCCCCTTCCTGAGTATCCAGCTTGTTGCAGATTTTTGTGCCATCAGAAAGAGATGCACCTTCCCCCCAGTTCCTCAGCAATGTCACTTGTGAAGACATTGAATAGGATTTGTCCCAGCACCGATCCCTGTAGCATCTCGCTAGTTGGTCTCTCATCCCCCTAGTGTCTGCCATTTGCCACCACCCTCTGCCTCCTAGCCTACAACCAATTTACTACTCCATTTACCACTTTATCCCCAATCCCCAGGCTGCTTAGTGTGTTTACTAGCCTCCTGTGCTGCACTGTGTCGAAGGCCTTATTGAAGTCCTGGTAGGCGACATCCATTGCCCTCCACTGATCCACCTCCTTAGTCACCTAGTTAAACAATCTATGATATTTGTTTGGTATGACCTCCCCCCCCGTGGAACCATGCTGTTGGTGGTTCTACAGCCTGTATGCCCCCAGGTACTCCATCAATCTCTCCTTCAGCAGGGTCTGAATTAATTTCCCCACCACTGATACGAGACTGACTGCCCTATAGTTACTAGCCTCCTCCCTCCTACTGCTCTAGTGCAGAGGTACCACATCAGCCCTCCTCCATTACTCCAGAACTACCTCCATCATCAATGGGGGTGCTGAACAGTGTTGCCAAAGGGGTGGCTTGCACTATGTTCAGTTCTTTTAGAACCCTTGATGAATCCCATCCAGTCCTGTCTTCTTGTACTCCATTAGTGCTTCCAGTCCGTTCTGAACTCTCCTTCAAATGGACTTGTATCCACTCCCTCCAGTGCCTGCTGATACATGTTAGTCCATCCCCCTACTGTGAAGAGCAGTCCCACCCTCCTAATTCTCACTATCCCGCCCCTTTCATTCCTCTTGTCCCTCATGTATCTGAGGAAAAGCTTATCCCTTTTGACCTCCTTGGCAATCCTCTCCTATGTTTGTGCCTTAACTGCCCTCACCCTCCCTCCTGCCACTCTTTGTTTTTCCAGATATATCTCCCTGTCCACATCCATCTGGGTATCCTTGTACTTCCTGAATGTAGTTTTTTTCTCATTCACCACCTTCACCACCTCTTCTGAGAACCAAAGCAGCCTCCTCATCCTCTTTTCCTTGCTTACTTCCTTCAAACACCATGCTGTTGCCTTAGCTATTCCCTCTTCAATATTTTTTCATTGGGACTCCACTCACCTCCTGGCAGTCGCCTCTAAGGTATTCATTGAGGCAAGGCAAAGTTTATTTCTAAGGTGTCCAGTCCCAGAGATTCTGGGTGCTGTACTTAAAACAAACAGTAAGCAGGGTATCAGATAAAACAAATAATATTTTATTTATTTATTTATTGAAATTTCGGATAACACCATTGAGAACAAGCTCATTTCATAGGTTCCACATCAGATGAACAATACATTTTGGGAAAGTATGAAACGGAGGAAACAAAACAAGGCATTATACAAGACATTACAAGAGTGTCTAACTAGAGAAGTTCCAATACATGTGGCATTGTACAATGTATGCCATGGTGCATATTTCATTAAAACCTGGAATTCAAAGGGTCATATTAGAGGGGGTTGGGTCTTATGAAATGTCCCTTTGTAGGAAAATGAGAACAGACTCAGCCTAATATTTAATAATCAGGGCCCCTGGTGTTCCGCGGCAGAATTTTCTGATTTGTGTGGCATGATTTATTCATTTCTCTGGCAGAATGCAGTCCTGACATTGGCTAAATATGATGTGATGTCACCGATGTCATCATATGCTGAGCACAGAGGAGGAGCTTCAGGATAAACGAGGTGGGAAAGAAAGCCTGACACTATGGAAAAATAGCATATTTATATGAAAATTCACCAAAAACAATGAATTCTGCAGCACTGTATATATTCTGCGGCATGATGCAAATTCTGCGGCAAATTCCGCAACCGCAGAATTTCAGGGGCCTTGCTAATAATCAACAAGATAAGGGATGGCATCAGCCCAGGGGCCTCATCAGAGGTGAGAAGGTATGGGACAAAGCATTTTAAAGTGAGCAAGGGAGCTCAGGAGATATAACGGGGGGGATGGGGGAATCCATAGATGGGTGAGGGGAAAGCATGGAAGGGATCAAGAGGAAATGTGAAGGAGAATGATTAGCAACTGAGAACAGTTATGTACATGCTGAAAACAGTTATGCATAAGGTCAGGATAGCATAAGGTTAGAATAAGTGCTGGTCACAAGAAGGAAGGTTATTGAAAGCAGTCACAACTGGCATCAGCAACTAGCAGTTGCTTAAGTTTAACATTGAAGGAGCCCAAGGTGGATGCAGAAGTGATGTCATGGTGCAGCGAGTTCATCCATAGCAGGGCACATAGAGGGGCACAGTAGGCAAAGGACCTTTGTTCCAGAGAAGTTCGACAGTGGGGTATATTAAAAATCTGGCTAGCAGAGCTTCTGGTGCAACAACAGTTGATGAGTGGGGTAATAAGCTTCTGCACTCCTGGGGCATTTTGCCTAAGCTTACTTTTTTGGATAATAAACATGTTTGATACATGAGTCTGCCTTTGAATTGGAGCCAGTTAGCCTGAGCGTACAGTACATGTCGCAGGTATGGGACCGACGGGCTGAGCCGGTAAGGAGCAGGCATGCTTTGTTGAGTGCAGCTATGATGCAGCGAAGAGTTGTTTTTAGTAGCTGATCCATAGCTGTAATCAATAAAAAAGATTATTATTATTAATAAGCAGGGTATCAGATAAAACAAACAATAAGCAGGGTATCAGATAAAACAAACAATAAGCAGGGTATCAGATAAAACAAACAATAAACAGGGTATCAGATAAAACAAACAGTAAACAGGGTATCAGATAAAAACAAACAGTAAGCTGGGCATTGGATAAAACAAACAGTAAACAGGGTATCAGATAAAACAAACAGTAAACAGGGTATCCGATAAAAACAAACAGTAAGCTGGGCATCGGATAAAACAAACAATAAGCAGGGTATCCGATAAAACGAACAATAAGCAGAGTATCAGATAAAACAAACAATAATCAGGGTATCATATAAACAATAAGCAGGGTATCAGATAAAACAAACAATAAGCAGGGTATCAGATAAAACAAACAGTAAACAGGGTATCAGATAAAACAAACAGTAAACAGGGTATCCGATAAAAACAAACAGTAAGCTGGGCATCGGATAAAACAAACAATAAGCAGGGTATCCGATAAAACGAACAATAAGCAGAGTATCAGATAAAACAAACAATAATCAGGGTATCATATAAACAATAAGCAGGGTATCAGATAAAACAAACAATAAGTAGGGTATCAGATAAAACAAACAATAAGCAGGGTATCAGATAAAACAAACAGTAAACAGGGTATCAGATAAAACAAACAATAAACAGGGCATCCAATAAAACAAACAGTAAGATGGGTATCGGATAAAACAAACAATAAGCAGGGTATCCGATAAAACGAACAATAAGCAGAATATCAGATAAAACAAACAATAAGCAGGATATCATATAAACAATAAGCAGGGTATCAGATAAAACAAACAATAAGCAGGGTATCTGATAAAATGTCATATATATATAAAATAAACAGTACAACAGCAGCAATATCAAAATATTGAAACAGTCATATCATAAACAGCAGATTTTATTCAGAATTTTTTGGTAGATCAGCTCTTGTCCCTGGGAAGGCCAGAGGGGAAAAAGATGAGTTTTAGGCCCCTCTTGAACCCTTCTATCGATGGGGCCTCCCTGGTATTAGCTGGCAACTCGCTCCATAGGACCAGTCAGGCGACACTGAAAGCCCGGTCGCCAGAAACTCTTAACCTAGTCCTGGGATCTTCCAGGAGGCCCTGGTTGAGGAACAGAAGGAGTGGACAGAGGTGGAAGGTGTCAGAAGATAGAAACTTAGAAACATAGACTTTGACAGCAGATAAGGACCACTTGGCCCACCCAGTCTGCCCATTTCCCTACCTATTGGATAAGCTGCAGATTCTAGTTAACCAACAGCCTACTTCCTGCAACCCCCCCCACTATAATTGCCTTATGTCTGTCCCATGCATGTTTGAATTCCCCCACTGTTTTAGACCCCACAACCTCTCCAGGAAGGCGGTTCCATGCGTCCACCACTCTTTCCGTGAAAAACAATTTCCTCACCCTACCCTTGAGCCGTCCCCCCTCTAACTTTAAATTGTGCCCCCTTGTTCTTACGCATCTCTATTTCTGAAAGATGCTACCCTCCTGGACTTTGTTGATTCCCTTGAGGTACTTAAAAGTTTGTATCATGTCCCCCCTGTCCCTCCTTTCATCAAGGGTATACATATTAAGCTCTCTCAGTCTCTCTTCATATGGTTTCTGATGTAGACCCTGCACCATTTTAGTTGCCCTCCTCTGGACTGCTTCCATCCTGTCTATGTCCTTGCATAGATGAGGTCTCCAAAACCGACAAAGTAACTCCAAAAATGCTCCCCTTTGCATCCTTCCCAGTACCCTTCATCCCCTTGAACAAGTATCCACATACAAATACCTGGGCATCACCCTCGACTCGGTGTTCTCCTTCCATGCCCATACCCATGCCTTATTCTCGGCCATGAATGCCCGAATTGGGCTCCTCTATCGCCACAAAGACTGCCTCCCCGAATTTGCCCTACAGCTGGCAATCACTTCCTCCATCCTGTCATTGGTTGACTATGGACTCCCCACCTATGCAATCACTGACCCCACTGCCCTCACCAAAATCCAGACCTCTATCAACAAAGCCTGCAGGCTCTTGGCTGGTGCCCCAAGTAGAACTCACATGTGCCAACTCTACTCCACCACTAACATACTCAATCTCGAAAAACGACTGCAATATCACACCTGCATGCTAGCTAAAAAGGCTCTACTTGGGCTATGTCCCCACGGTGTCACCGCATCACTTCTACGGGCCTCCCACTCGGTCGCCACCCATAGAACTACCAAAGCCACCTTCCAGGTGCCTAGAGCCAGGACCTCACTCACCCAAAGATCCTTTCATCACAGAGCACCGTCCTAGTATAACTCCCTCCCCACGCACATCACAAACACCTCTAAAATTGGCCAATTCAAAACCGCCCTTCACAAACACCTTGTTAGCACCCGGAGATGTGTGTGCCTATTATAGGGCCTATCGTGAGTGCCTTTCAAACTGACCAGCTCCTACAGGATTACGTATATAACAGTTCTCTCGTTTAGCCTGTCTTCAATCTGTATACCACATGCTGTATCCTGCATGACCCTCTGGGACCCCAATAACTTATTGTTGTGTGCTCTTCTGAAAACTGCCTATGTCTATTTGGCACTTTGAAAATTCTGTTTTGTATGCTGTATGTATTTCACCTGTACTGTTCTCCACTATCTTGTCTCACAAGTTGATTGTTCCCCTCCCTGCGATGAGGTGCCTTTGTAAATGAGTCTTTGACTCAAAGGTTGTAAATCCGATATATGAATTACAATGAATAAATAAAATTTACATGTTTTGTCCCTGCCCTATGGGACACAGTAAATCGATAAGGCTGAAGAGCTAAGTACCACCGCATTGTACAGGGATTTTTTTCTCTCTTTTGGTGCAACCAGTAGAAGGGGTTGTGATCAGTTACAACCTTAAATTGAGCCTCCCACAAGTACGGTAGTATTTCAGAGACTCAATAGCCCACTTAGTAGCTAAGCATTCTTTCTCTATAGTAGCATATCTTCTTTCCCTCTCATGTAACTCCCTGCAGATATACATGATCGGATGATCTTACCCATCTATTTTCTGAGAGAAGATTGCCCCAATACCATTCTCTGATGCATCGGTTTGAACTTCGAATACTTGGTTGAAGTCAGGGCTTTTCAATACAGGAGCTGTGCATAGAATTGCCCTGATATTCCTAAATGCCTCTTCACAAATAGGGGTCCACTGAACCTTATTAGGGCACCTCTTTTTAGTGAGATTGGTTAAAGGACCTGCAATGGCTGAGAAATTGGGAATAAATATCTGGTAATAACCAGCCAAGCCTAGTAAAGAGCTCCCATGCTTTTCGTGGTAGGTATTGGGCTATTTGCTACTGCTGTAACCTTCTCTACCTCGGGCTTCACTTGTCCGTGTCCTAAAATGAACCCTAGGTATCTTGTCTCGGTCTTTGATAGGGCACACTTAGCAGGGTTAATGGTCACTCCTGACTCCTTTATTGCTTGCAATACCTGGGACAAGGGGCTAACATGGGTTTCTCAGTCAGAACTGAATATGATCACATTGTCCAAATAAGCTGCACAGTACTCACTGTGTGGTCTTAGATTGTGGTCCATAAAATGCTGAAAAGTGGCTGGGGTCCCATGTAGTTCAAATGGCATTGTGACAAACTGGTATAAACTGACTGGGGTGCAAAATACGGTTTTATCTTGCAAATCAGGTGACAAGGGGATTTACTAATATCCCTTAGTAAGGTCCAGGGTGGAGCTATTCTGTGCATTGCCTAGCCTGTCAATGATGTCATCTATTTGGGGCATTGGGTAGCCATCAAATAGTGACACATTGTTAAGCTTTCTAAAATCTAGGCATAGACGTAGCCCACCCTCTTTCTTGTCCGCTATAACCATGGGTAGGGATGTTAATTTGTCATGGCAGTCATACACCTCATGAATTCCATGCGTTTGGTCTTTATTCAGGACTTTCATGACTTTCACTGTTGCCATCAAAACGTAGCAATGATGACAGTGCCACAAAGTTTACTAATGATTTCATGATCAACCAATGAGTTATTAAAACCTCATCCATGACAAACTTACATCCTTAACCATGGGTGAAGACCATGCACTCTTTAGCGCACAATTATACTGAACTGCTCCATTTTTTTGACTTCCTGAATCACCTCATCCCTCACTTTCATGGGCAGTCTGTAGGACTTTTGGTGTATGGGCTTGTCTTGCATGGCAGTTATGGTGTGCACAATTCCTTTGGCTCACCCCAGGACGTTTGTGAATATGAGCTAAATTCTTGTAATACCCCCCTGCAAATCTTTCTGTTGTTGAGGCTCCAATTCAGGGTTTATCTGACTCTCCTCCAGTGGTCTGGACTGCTCTAGTCTTTTATAGGCAACCTCCAGCTCTGACTCCCTAACTTCAGGATGGATATAAAGGGAGGGGTTAGGCTTCTCACACCATTTCCTAAGGAGGTTCACATGGTACATTTTCTGGGTGGATCTTTTTCAGGGCATGCTAATCTCATAGTTCACTGCTCCTGTTTGCCTCAAAATGGTGAAGGGGCCCTGCCATTTCATGAATAATTTGTTCTTCTGTGGAGAGAAGGAGTAACAACACTTTGTCCCCTGACTGAAATGTTTTAGTCTTCAAACCCTGGTCGTATCTTTCTTTCTGCAAGTTTTGCTTCTGTTCTAAGCTCTTGTGTGCCAAGTTGATATACCTCATCAGGCGTTTGCATAACTGAGTCATGTACTCTATGACATTAAACTGTCTCACCTCCTTCCCTTCTTCCCAGTGTTCTTTAACCACATCCAGTGACTCCCTTAGGTTCCTCCCATACAATAATGAAAAAGGCGAGAAATCAGTGGGTGCTTGAGGGATTTCTCTGTAAGCGAAAAGTAAATAGGGGAGGTATCTATCCCAGTCTTTACTTTCCTTTTTTACATATTTCCTCAACATTCTCTTTAACATCTGATTAAACCTCTTTGTGTAGTCAGTCTGCCTCCAGCCATTGCGCACTCATCCAGCGGATTATCCTCATCAGGGTCTCCACCTCCGGGGTCTTGTCTCTCACACCACCAGTCTACCTCAACCTCCATCTCTTCATTGTCTTCAGGTGTGGTCTTCTTCCAATCTCCCAGGTCCAGTCCAGGCAGCAGCTTATCTCCACCTGTTGGCCATGGTTCTGGTCAAAACTCCATGGACTCTCTTCTCTGGGATTTCTACTCTGGCAACTCCTGCTGCATTGGTCCACCTGAGATATCTGGGCGAGATTCACCAGAAAACATCCCACTTTGGCCAGTCCAGATGCTTCCAGAAAGTTATCCTACTTCTGACACCAAGTCTGTTGAGGGGTTGTGGGATAACAGAGGTACCAGACACTGAACTTCAAGTTCAATACACATTCTCTGAGTGATGTTTCTTCAAAATACAAGAAATAACCTTCAGCAGTGGCATATTCCTTCTTCAGTACATCAGTTTGCAGCAACAGACTATGAATGTCCTTTCTCTGCACTTAGCCAGCACTTACTGACATTGATCTCTGATCTAAACATTTTTAGTGAAAACCCTTCATCCCTTTGTGGGTCTTGTTTGCTTGGGTAGTGGGGGCTCAAAATGAAAAAACAAAAACAAAACAAGCTATAGACAAAGAACCTCAATGCAGAATCACTGAAAAAGTGTTACCCCAAAGGGCACTGGCAACAAATCAAGTTTCAAAGAAATACAACATTGTACATACTTCCATAATGCAATGCATCATGGGATATATGCAAATCACCATGACATTTCAGACTTCTTCAGTTTACAGCAATTTACATGCATTTTAAATAGCACAACTAACTTAATTTCTATTAGTCACCTAGTAACTTTTTACCATTATCAAAAACATCTAGTACCATGATATTTTCAACATTTACAGGTTTCATAAACATAAGGTATATACATCAAGGTACTTTATGACATAGTACCATTACATACTAATTACAACGAAAAATACAACCTGTTTTACATACGCTTGGAGGTCACCACAATAACCTCCCTGTACGAGGACCTGAGAGGGAAAAGGAAATTGAAGAGGACACTATAGCATAGTCAAGAAAGGGAAGGGAGTGCCCACAAGTGGCCAACCTTATGGACTAGAAATTGTAAAGGATAGATTAGGCTAAGAAATAGAAGAACTGTTGCAACAGATTTAAGGAAAGGTCAGTCCTCAAGAGTGGCAGGAGCTCTCTGTCACACTATCCACATTGGCATCTCCCAAGGCTCAGTGCTTGGACCCATCCTCTTCTCCATCTTTCTAAATAGCCTCCCCTCTGCAAATTTTGTCATATTACACCTATATTGCATGAATTGCACACACTGCCTGTCAGGTGGAGAATACTTTTCATAGAGCGTCTTCTCACCTATAAGGCCCTACACGGGCAGGGCCCTGGTTACCTGTCAGTACTCCTGGTACCTTCTTCCTCTACCTGCCATCTCCGCTCTTCTAGCGGTGGCTTCCTGACTGTTCCAAGAGCGAGGCTAAAATCTGCAGGTGACCAAGCTTTTAGTGTTGCCGCTCCCGCTCTTTGGAACTCTTTTCCAACTGTAGTCGGGAGGCCCCACTATAACTACCTTTAAAGCCCGCCTGAAGACTTTCTTATTTCTGCAAGCGTTTGGAGTTTAATGTTGATTACTTTGTATGTATTATCTTATTTTAAACATTCATGTGGTATGAAATGTTGTAAAATTTGTGCGGCGCCCAGAGCCTCTGGGATTGGGCGTCTTTTAAATAAATTTGCCTTTGCCTTAATGATCTCCTGATAGTGAGGGATTGGAGAAGCCATTCCATTTTGGTTCTTCTTGATCTCTCTGCAGAATTTGATACTGTAGACCATGGGATGCTGTTGGAGCACCTGTGGACACTCTGTGGATTGTCTGGTATAGTCCTCAGGTGGTTTTGATCATTCCTCACTAGCAGGACTCAGAGATTGGAGTCAGGGATATATTCCATAGCTTTTCTCCCCCTGTAATGTGGGGTTCCACAGGGCTCCATACTGTCCCCCAAGTTGTTTGCAGTGTACATGATGCCGTTGGGAGACATTATGAGGCAGTATGGGCTGCATTTTCACTGCTATGCAGATGATTCTCAGCTCTACATGTCCTTTGTGCCAGAGCGGGGGGGCGGGTACTGTCTCAGTTTATAACAGCTGCCTCTTCAAGATCCAGGGCTGGATGAGTGCCAGTTGGCTGAAGCTGAACTTGAACAAAACAGAGGTGCTGCTGGTGGAACCAGGTTGCCAAGATATGGGGTTGTCAGCAGGTCAACCGTCTCAGCTTTTTTGGCTCGGGAACGACTACAGGTAGCTGCCTACCTCTGATCAAGTGTGAAATCGGACGTTATGTTTGATAGCAGCCTGACATTAAAATCTCAGGTATCTGCTGTAGTTAAGACCTCTTTTTACCATCTGAGGAACATTGCCTGGATTAAGAGCTTGGTCCTGCCTGTTGATCTTCCAAAGTTGGTTCATGCCTATGTAGCCTCATGCTTTGATTACTGCAATGCCCTATACCTATGGCTACTGGGGTTGATATTTGCCAATTGCAGTTAGAGTAGAATGCAGCGGCCAGGTTGTTGACTGGCTTACGAGATTTTACCACATCACTCCTGGGCTCTGTGGCCTGCACTGGCTGCCTGTACATTGGCAAATCACCTTCAAAGTCGGGTTGCTGACCTATAAAGCCCTGTATGTACAGGCACCTGGCTACTTGCAAGATCTTCTCTGTCCCTACTGCCCCATCTGCTCACTCCGTTCCTCTGATGAGAGATTGCTAGAGGTTCCCAGGGTTCGAGTAAAGACTCCTGGGTCCTGTTCTTTTGCTTCTGTGGCCCCTACCCTGTGGAATTCTCTACCTCATCAGATTAGAGAATGCCTGACCATCGAGAGCTTTAAAACCACTCTAAAAATCCATTTATTTTGGCTAGCTTTTCCAGATGAACTTTAGTGTACCATCTTCAGCCATATTTATGAATTTGTTTTAAATCTTGAATTTTAAGTCTTATTCATCATGATTTTATGAATTTTTGTGTTTTGATGTACAGTGCTCTGATCAATTTTGGAATTGCGCTAACAAATAAAGTTGATGATGATAATGTCTGGCCTTTCAGCCCTGCCCATCTTCCACACTCTGGACAGTACTCACCTTGAAGATGTCACTTCCTTCAAGTATCTTGGGTTATGGCTAGATCGTCACCTAGACTTCTCTGTGCATGTGGACTCCTTGCACAAAAAGCTCCACCCTAAACTTGGTGCTTAGTAAAGGAACCATAGTTCTATTCCTTTGTTGGCCCGCAGAGCCATGGTTCAGAGAATGATCCTCCCCTCTTCAACTATGGTGACAATATCTATGACAGTGCTCCGAAGTCTACCCTGGCCAGACTGGACACCTTCTTCACTTCTTCTGCAGGTTTGCTCTGGATTGCCAACCTCCTGGACCCACCACTGCCACCTTTACATCTCTCTCTCTCCCCTCCCTTCTCTGGAAGCCAGATGGCTGGCTCATGGCTCTGTACTTATTACTAAACACTGGCTGAGCTCCCTCCCATCTTACTTCTTTTCTCTTCTCTCCACTGCTTCTAACACTACCTAGTTCCTCTGTAGCTCTAGTCAATGCACTAGCTCTCACCTCTAGAAGGTCCTTAGCTGATCAAGCTGCTTTCTCCTATCATCTTCCCAAGCTCTGGAATTCTCTCTCACTCCCCGTCTGCTCTGCCACCTCTTTTCCCTCTTTCACCAGACTTCTTTGTGCTCACACTGCCCCTGTCCCTGACCTCTTCCCTTTTCTCCTCCTCCCCCTCCCCTCCCCAATTTCTGATCTTACAACCCCCTTAACCTCCTCCCCACCTGCCCTCTGCTTCTTCCTCCCCACTTCTCCCATCCTCCTGTCCCCCTGCCTCTCCCCCTTTACCTCCTCCTTCCTCCTCCCCTCTGATTGTTCTCCGCCATGGTGGGTTAGTCCTTCTTGCTACCATGCCCTCCTCTACCCCATTCTTGAAGGCTTCTGCATGTCTGATTATGCATCGACCTGTATGTAACACTTTGTAATTGCCCTGTACCTTTCAGTGCATACCTTGATGTTCCTTTTTGGTGTAATTCACTTGTGTTTTATGCTACCCCATATAATTTTTGCACTGTTAATGCATGTGTAAAACTTTTGTACTAATTTGCACATGTCGATTTTTCCTTCAACCCTCTCCACCAGGACACATCTGGAAACAAGCTCTTCTCAGTTCAGTATGTCTCATCTGGTGAAACTTCTTTGAACTAAATAAATTAAGTTCTTGGTCGACGTTAGCTTTCCTAGTTATACCTCCCTATTGCCCTCAGATTGATCCATGCTACCCTTTTTGCTCTTACTGCTTCTCTTGTACACCAAGTTGGATTTATTTATTTTGTTTTTTCTCTTTCTGCTTCAGACAATCTTTGGTGTCCTCTGTCAGACTCACTTTGATGTCTGTCTCTCTCTCTCTCTCTCTCTCTCTCTCTCTCTCACACTCCCACTCCCTCAGTTTGTCATGGAGGATCTCCCCCATGTCTTCAAAAACCACTGCCATGAGCTCTAACACCATTGTCTTTGACTTGGGGTGCTGGGTTTCTAGGGCTATTACTGTACCACACTGAGTTATGATCACTCATCCCCAGGGGCTCTTTTACTCTAGCCTCTCATAGTATATCCTGATTTGACAGTACCAAGTCAAGGATGGCTCCATCTCTGGTTAGTTCTGTCACCCATTGTACAAGGAATCCATCCTACCTTGAATCTACAAGAGCTTGGTCCCTGGCAGCCCTAAACCCCCCGACATATCCCCTTCATCATGACTATGTTTCCATTTTGGTTGCCCTTCTGATGTGGTCCTCTAGTGCCCTGCAGCCCTCCTCAAACTTATCTGGTGATCTTTAGGTGATCACCGTCAACACTCCAAGGTTTTTTCCTATTTTATCAGCTGAACCCATATTCATTCTACCCCCACTCCCCAAGATTCTTATCTTCTATTGCTTTATACAGTCTCAGTGTATACTATAACCCCTTCTCTTGCCCCTTTTCATGTCCCTTCAAAATAGGGGACATATTGGGATAGTGAAGCCCAATCTGGGATGTTGCGTCACCTACATTTCCATGATGCTGATGACTATGTCCAGCTGGGCTTCCATCACTAGTGCCTGTAGATCCCCCATTTTATTCCCAAGATGCCTGATGTTCAGACAGGCTGCCTTCTTCTACTAGCTAGGTATCACTCCCCTCATTTGACTGATTCCACCACCTTCCTTCCTAATATCCTTATTCCATCCCTGCTTTCCCCCTTGTCTGCCCTACATTGCAATCTCTGCCGATCCCCATCCTGTTTAAAAGTTGCAGATTTCTCAATGTGTGTTGTGAAACCAAGAGCAATTAAACATGGCTCATGTCCTTTCAGGTACCAGAAACCTTTGAAGACGTTGCTGTTGATTTTTCTGAAGAGGAATGGAAGATGTTAAGCAAACAGGAGAAGGAGCTGTACAGGGAAGTGATGGTGCAAACTATGAAAACCATGGTTTCAGTAGGTAAGGATCAGCCTAGTCTCACAGGAGGGATCTTTAGTCTAAGGAGGATGGGCTTACTTTTAGCAACTTCATGTCTGATGGCATGTTGAGAAAAAGGATGAAAACCATGGCTTAAGGGCTCCATTATAACATTCCTGTACCTTTTTGAAAAATTCCGTATGTGAAGTACATTGACAGACAGAAATATAGAATTTGCTGACAAATAAAGACCGGCTGGTCCACCCAGTCTTTCCAATTCTCCCTGCCTATAATATCACTGCAGAGCTTACTTGATCTCTGGCCCATTCACCTCACCTTCCCACAAGATTTCCTTATGTCTATCCCATGCATTATTGAACCACACCACAGTGGGCAAAGCTTCCGGCCTTCATTTTGGGACAGTCTGTGTTATCAGAGAGAAGGACTTCACAGGAGATGACAATATAGAACTTGAAAGCAAAGGAAGGCCATTTTGTCCAACTGTTCTGCCCTTATCTTGGCCTAACTTGGGTAGGAAAAGATAGCCAACTCAGTTAAGAAGGGGGATAAAACATTTTATAGGTACATTAGGGAGCAAAGAAAAACTAAGGCAGGGATACTGAGGCTGAATAAAGAGGAAGGTGGTTGGGCAGAGAGCGACAGTGAAAAAGCAGGGATACTGAATGAATACTTCTGCTCAGTTTTCACAGTGGAAAAGCAGGGGGAGATACCTAATCCAGTCAATAGAAGCACTCTGGATAGGGGGTTGATATTAGTTCTTTCACAGAAGAAAGGGTTCTGAAAGAACTCTTAAAACTGAAGGAGGATAAAGCAATGGGGTCTGGTGGGATTCAGCCCAGAATTCTAAAAGAACTAAGGGAAGAACTAACAACACCACTGACTACCCCTTCTAATAAATCATGGGAGGATGGTGCGGTACCTGAGGACTAGAGAAGGGTGGATGTGATTCCCCTTCACAAAAGTGGGAGCAAGACAGAGGCAGGAAACTACAGACCTGTCAGTTTGATCTCAGTGGTAGGGAAAATGATGGAATCACTTCTGAAGGAAAGAACTGTTGAGTACCTAGAGGCCAGTGGGGCACAGGACCCAAAGGCAGCGTGGATTCACAGCGAGAAGGTCATGTCAGACAAATCTAATTAATTTCTTTGACTGGGTGACCAAAGTAGTAGACCAGGGAGGGGCTGTGGATATGGCCTACTTAGACTTTAGCAAGGCATTTGATACAGTCCCGCACAAAAGATTAATAAACAAATTAGCCAGCCTGGGAGTGGGTCCCAGGGTGGTAGCCTGGATAAAACACTGGCTGGACAACAGGACACAGCAGGTAATAGTAAATGGAGTCCACAGTGAAGAAAGGAGGGTTACTAGTGGGGTACCGCAGGGTTCAGTACTGGGGCTGGTCCTTTTTAATATCTTTATGAGACATTGCAGAGGGATTGGAAGGTAAAGTATGTCTCTTTGCAGATGACACAAAGATCTGCAACAGGGTTGATATGCAAGGTGGGATGGAGAGGATGAAAAGGGACTTGACAAGGTTGGAGGAATGGTAAAATGTATGGCAGCTTAGATTCAACGCAAATAAGTGCAAAGTAATGCACTTGGGAAACAAAAACCCAAGGTAAGAGTACACAATGGGGGGTGAGATACTGACAACAATAAAAATGGAAAGAGACCTGCGGGTAGTCACATCAGACAACCTAAAGGTGGGCCAGCAATGTGAGAAGGCAGTAAGGAGGGCTGGGAGGATACTGGGATGCATAGGGAGAGGCATCACCAGTAGAAAACAGGAAGTTGTTGGCCCTCTGTATAGACAGTTGGTAAGACCACATCTGGAATACTATGTACAGTTCTGGAGACCCCATCTCTGCAAAGACATAGACAGGGTGGAGGCTGTCCAGAGGAGGGCAACCAAAATGGTGCAGGGTCTGCACCAGAAGACATATGAAGAAAGACTAAAGGAGCTTAAGATGTAGAGCCTTGAGGAAAGGAGGGAGAGGGGGGACATGATTGAAACTTTCAAATACCTCAAGGGAATCAACAAAGTCCAAGAGGGTAGCATCTTTCAGAAAAAGAGATGTGGAAGAACAAGGGGGCGCAATTTGAAGCTAGGGGAAGGACGACTCAGAGGTAATGTGAGGAAGTATTTCTTCACAGAGAGGGTTGTGGATGCATGGAACAGCCTTCCTGAGGAGATCGTAGAATCAGAAACAGTGGGGGAATTCAAGAATGCATGGGATAGACATAAGGCAATTCTAGTCGGGGGTAGGAGGAAGTAGGCTGTTGGTTAACTAGGATCTGCAACTTATCCATTAGGTAGGGAAATGGGCAGACTAGGTGGGACAAGCAGTCCTTGTCTGCCATCAGATTCTATGTTTCTATGTTTCTAGTGTTGACCAGAAGATGCCCTGGGTTAAGGAGACAGTTGGAGCAAGGTCCCCGTGCCTTGTCTCTATACCTAGGGTATCCTCTGGACCGAGAGGACAGGTAGCTGATGAACCAGCCCCAACCTTTTGTCCTCTTTGGGTGGTGCTCTGCAGTGCCAGATTGATTACTAATATGACCGCTATAATGGCTGGCCTTGTTGGGGCCATCGATCTGGCTTTCATTATGGAGACCTGGCTGGGAGATACCTCTGGCCCTTTGCTAGAGGCATCTGTCCCGGCCGGGTACTCTGTTGTCCACTGCCTGAGGAAGGACCGCAAGGGGGGTTGCGATCTGTTTTAGATCAGAGCTGGGCCTGACGGTGCACCCAGTTGGGAACACCAGTGCTTTTGAGCATGTGGCTGTGCAGGGAAGGGGTTTCTGGCTTGGAGTTTAGAGTGTTTTTGGTCTGCCGTCCACCCGGGTGGTACTGAGACCTCTTGCAGGAGGAGATGTCCTTTGTCACCGAGAGGGTGTTGGAGTCACCAAGATGGATTATTCTTGGCAACTTCAACACCTGAGTTGATGATATGGTGTCAACTGGGGCCAGAAACCTCTTGCTAAGTGTGGAGGTTCTGGGTCTGATCCTGCATTCCACATCCAGAACCCACCAGTCTGGCCATGTGCTTGATCTAGTACTCTCTCTGGGGTTTGAAACTGACACCTTCAAGATTGATCAGGTCACTTGGTCTGATCATTGCACCATTGGTTTCAGCTTTAAAACCCCCTTGAATGTTCTATCCCATGTGGAAATGGTCCAGTTCTCCCTTTGAGGGGTATTCAACCAGAAGGACTGATAGCGGAACTGGACATTTCATCTATGTTGGAGGCTTGCAGTAGCAGTCCGGGAGAAGCAGTGATGGCCTACCATTGCTGGGCTCCTGGACCATCTGGCACTGATCCATGTATGCCCCCTTGTCCCACACCTTGGCTCCCCTTGGTTTGATGGGGAGCTAAGGAAATTGAAGACAAGGGGGGGATAGGTTGGAGAGGTGTTGGAGGAAGACCGGGTCTTGAGAGGACAAGCTGGTTCTGATGATTCACTATGATGAGTATCAGAATGCAATCATCCAGAAAAAGGTAGCTTTTATGTCTAGGATGATTGCAGCTGAGAGGAACTGACCTGCTAAGCTCTACTGGGTTGTAGACAGGCTATTACATCTGGCCTGTCTGGAACCTGTTAGAGCGTTCTCAACCCACAAATGTGAGGAGTTCACTCGATTCTTCTCAGACAGAGTGTTCTCTGTGAGATCCAGGATTGCTTCAAGCAGAATTAAATCCGCCAGCAGTGGTGATTCTCATGTGGGCGATTGCACTCGGCCATCCTGGGGTGAGTTCAGGCTGGTGACAATGCAGGAGATCTGTCGGATAATCCTCGGGTTGAAACCAACATTCTGTGACCTGAACCTGAGCCCTACATGGCTACAAGTTGGCTGCATCGAAGCCCTGGGCCTGGTCTTTGCCAGGATAGTCAGAGTTCCTTGTTAGCGGGGGGTTTTCCGGAGTCTTTAAAACAGACTCTGGTTAAGCCCCTGCTGAAGAAAACCATCACTGGACTCCTGACAGCCTGACAAATTATTGGCCTATCTCGAACCTTTCCTTTTTGGGGAAGGTTCTTGAGAATGCGGTAGCAGGACAGCTAGATGGCCATCTCATCGACTTCCAAATTTATGAACCTTTCCAGTCTGGGTTTAGGGCCTTGCATGGCACAGAGATGGCGATGGTCAGGGTGTTGAATGACCTGCTCAGGGTGAGGGATTGGGTAGAGTGTACAGTTCTTTTCCTCCTCAATCTCTCTCTTCAGTGTTTGACACTGCAGACCATGGAGTGTTGTTGGACAGGCTGAGGGAGTATGTGGGACACACCAGCAAGGTCATCAGCCAGTTTGAATCCTTTCTTTGGGGCACATCTCAGAGAGTAATGATGGGAACTTGTTTCTCAAACCTGAGAAACCTGCCCTGTGGAGTTCCCCAAGGTTCTGTCCTGTCCCCCATGTTGTTCTCAATGTATATGCTGCCTCTGGGTGAGGTCATAAGATGGTATGGGCTGAGTTTTCATTGTTATGCTGATACTCAGCTCTACCTGTTTTTCACACCTCATAGACCTCACACTGTCAATATGCTGAATAAATATTTGGCTGAGGTCCAGGCTTGGACAGCGTCAAACTGGCTAGGACCAAACCCTGGGAAGACTCAGGTACTGGTGGTAGAGCTGGGTTGGAGGGTTGGGCTTGGAACCTCTGGTGATAGGCTGGGCCTTTGTATAGGCCCAACAGAACTGGAAGCTTAATCAAGGGTGAAGAATTTGGGAGTTTTGTTTGACAGCAAGGTGACATTTAATGCTCAGGTGTCGGTTGTTGTCCTGACTGGATTTTACCATCTCTGGAACATCATCAGAATGAAGCCCTTTGTCTCACCCTAAGACCAGGCAACACTGGTCCATACTTTCATGACTTCCAAGACTCGACTACTGCAACACCCTCTACCCTGTGGTCAGAGGTGGTGTGCTGCAGTACCGGCAGCTGTTGCAGAATGCAGCAGCATGGGTGTTGACTGGCCATTCCAGATTTAGTCATATCCAGGGGCACTGGAAAATCGTGGGCGCGATTTTCACGCTATTTCCATGATTTTTGCCTTGCCCCACAATTCCTCCATGATTTTTTACATATTTTGTATCTCCTCACACACTTTCACATTTCTTTGTCCTTCACCATGTGTTTTCAGCATTTGGGACAAAGAAACACATCCAGGGCACTGAATTTTCCAACCCTGCAAAGTCAGATGTGACGTGGCATGTCCTAACAGGCAGTCTATCTGATTGGGATTGCGCTTTCTTTTTGTTTAAAAATTGGTGCCACTGTCTTTCATCGAGTCCCCCCTCAGGTCTGCCTAAGTGGCATATATATGCTGCATGGAGTGAAAAGGGGGACGATACACCTGGATTTAACCTGCTGAGTTGGGAACTATACAAGCAACCTGCATCACTGACGAGGAGCGTCCTGAGGAGTTTGAACTGTGTGAGAGCTTCCTAGTTTGAACTGTGCCGCTTTGTTACTTCAACGAGGAGCTTCCCGACCCAACGTACCGAACAGCAAGCCACAAGCCTGTCAATTACTATTTGCTTGCGGCTTGAGAGTAGGACTTGCTGACAAGGTTCCGCCACTGTCTATGATGAGGAACCACCACTGCTGATGACCTGAATCACCGCACTTGAGTTACTGACCCATCCTGCCACGAAACAACAAAGGGCTGTATCCCTTTTGTTGTGGTAGTGTCTGCTGGAGGATTGCAGTGTTTGGGTGCCTGTTCCTGTGGTAAGTACAGTATCTTTAGTGGGGGAGTCAAGCAAGGGGTATATGAGTAGGGGGCTAGGAGGAGTGGCATGGAGCATTAAAATGTTTTTATGGCCTCTGCATAGATGGAATGGTGAAGGTGGGCATGTGGCGGACTGACATGCTGGCACAGAACATTTTTTCCAAGAATACCAGTCCGCCAGGTCCGTGCCAAGCTCCTGTCACTTGTTGTTGATGGTCGGTGGAAGTCAGGCCTGGCAGACTCGGTACACATGCTGAAAAAAATTGTTCTGGCCTCGGGTGATGGTGGGCATGGGGCGGACGTGCAGACTGGCCCAGAACAATTTTTTCCTGCATGTATACCAGTCCGCTAGGTCTG
Source organism: Neoceratodus forsteri (assembly GCA_016271365.2). Classification (NCBI taxonomy): domain Eukaryota; kingdom Metazoa; phylum Chordata; order Ceratodontiformes; family Ceratodontidae; genus Neoceratodus; species Neoceratodus forsteri. The sequence goes on along the minus strand of JADMNL010000038.1, from coordinate 12,218,549 downwards.
TGCCAAGCTCCTGTCACTTGTTGTCGATGGTCGGTGGAGGGTCGGGCCTGGCAGACTCGGTACACATGCTGAAAAAAATTGTTCTGGCCTCGGGTGATAATGGGCATGGGGTGGACGTGCAGACTGGCCCAGAACAATTTTTTCCTGCATGTATACCAGTCCGCCAGGTCCGTGCCGAGCTCCTGTCACTTGTTGTTGATGGTCGGTGGAGGGTCGGGCCTGGCAGACTCGGTACACATGCTTAAAAAAATTGTTCTGGCCTCGGGTGATAATGGACATGGGGCGGACGTGCAGGCTGGCCCAGAACAAGTTTTTCCTGCATGTATGCCAGTCCACCAGGTCCATGCCAAGCTCCTGTCACTTGTTGTTGATGGTTGGTGGAGGTTCAGGCCTGGCAGACTCAGTACACATGCTGAAAAAAATTGTTCTGGCCTCGGGTGATGGTGGGCATGGGGCGGGGCGTGCAGGCTGGCCCAGAACAATTTTCCCTGCATGTATACCAGTCCGCCAGGTCTGCTCCAAGCTCCTGTCACTTGTTATTGATGGTTGGTGGAGGGTCGGGCCTGGCAGACTCGGTACACATGCTGAAAAAAATTGATCTGGCTTCAGGTGATGGTGGGCATGGGGCAGACATGCAGGCTGGCCCAGAACAATTTTTTCCTGCATGTATACCAGTCCACGCCAAGCTCCTGTTGCTTGTTGTTGATGGTTGGTGGAGGGTCAGGCCTAGCAGACTTGGTACACATGCTGAAAAAAATTGTTCTGGCCTCGGGTGATAATGGGCATGGGGCGGACGTGCAGGCTGGCCCAGAACAATTTTTTCCTGCATGCATACCAGTCCGCCAGGTCTGTGCCAAGCTCCTGTCACTTGTCAATGGTCAGTGGAGGGTCGGGTCTGGCAGACTCTGTACACATGCTGAAAAAAATTGTTCTGGCCTCGGGTGATAATGGGCATGGGGTGGACGTGCAGACTGGCCCAGAACAATTTTTTTCTGCATGTATACCAGTCCGCCAGGTCTGCACCAAGCTCCTGTCGCTTGTTGTTAATGGTCGGTGCAGGGTCGGGCCTGGCAGACTCGGTACACATGCTGAAAAAACTTGTTCTGGCCTCGGGTGATGGTGGGCATGGGGTGGACGTGCAGGCTGGCCCAGAAGAATTTTTTCCTGCATGTATACCAGTCCGCCAGGTCTGTGCCGAGCTCCTGTCGCTTGTTGTTGATGGTCAGTGGAGGGTCGGGCCTGGCAGACTCGGTACACATGCTGAAAAAAATTGTTCTGGCCTCTGGTGATGGTGGGCATGGGGCAGATGTGCAGGCTGGCCCAGAACAATTTTTCCTGCATGTATACCAGTCCGCCAGGTCCGTGTCAAGCTCCTGTCACTTGTTGTTAATAGTCGGTGGAGGGTCGGGCCTGGCAGACTCGATACACATGCTGAAAAATTGTTCTGGCCTGGGTGATAATGGCATGGGGCGGACGGCAGGACTGGCCCAGAACAATTTTTTCCTGCATGTATACCAGTCCGCCAGGTCCGTCCGAAGCTTCTGTCACTTGCTGATGGTCGGTGGAGGGTCGGGCCTGGCAGACTCGGTACACATGCTGAAAAAAAAATTGTTCTGGCCTCGGGTGATGGTGGGCATGGGGTGACCCAGTGGCCCCCGATAGAGATCAGGGGTATTGCAGGATGACCGGCCTGTAACATGAGGCAAGTGTGACGATGTTGGCAGGGTTGCCATGCGATCATGATGTCACTGCACGTCGCGCTTGGAGGAGAGGAACAAGGGAAGAACCCACCCCTCCAGAGGACAGTGGAGATGATGGGCACTCCTGCAGCATGGCCCACATCCCACTGCTGGCCCAGCTCGCCGTGATCTCCCTGGGTGCCAATCCGTAGGCTGCATGTATCTCAGTCATGACATGGGTCTGGCTTAGAGCAGTGCAGGTGGGAGATCCAGTCATGGGGGTTCAGGCAGGGGTGAGAGGCCTTCACCCAGTGAATACCCTGGAAGGATTCCTTGTCCTCCAGGGTGCATAAAGAGGATGGATGGATGGATGGATAAAAAAAAAAGAATCAATCATCAGTTTTATTTAATTGTAACAGTGTTACAGTGCTTGCAAGAATCAAGAATCAATCATCAATTTGATTTAATTGTAACAGTGCTTGCAAGAATCAATCATCAATTTTATTTAATTGTAACAGTGCTTGCAAGAATCCATCAACATCAACATATCTCAGCCAAATGCCAAGCGTCCGCATCTGTCTCGCGAGGAGGCCAAACAGCTCCATCTTTCCTACACTGTGTGTGCCATTGATCAGGTTTCTCTGTACCCTGGCGATCTGTATGAGGATGGGGGCCAGGTGTTCTGCAACTTCTGCTGTCAAGCCGTGGATTATCTGCTCAAGCATGCAGTCGACCTGCACATGACAACACAAAAACATGTGGCTCGGAAAGCTGCAGCAATGAAGAGAAAACAAGATGTTATGTATACAGTATTTATATACAAGTGTCACATTTATCTCCCTGTGCGTGTGGGAGGGTAGATGAGGGTGACTGTGGGTGTGGGTGTGTGTATGGGGTGTGAGGGTGAGGAGGGTGGGTGGATGAGTGAAGGTGTGTGTGGGTGGGGGGTTCAGGTCTATCACTTTTTTAGATTACTCTTTTTTTTTTTTTCACTTTACAGGCAGTAACATACAACGACAGCAGTCACTGGCGTCTTGTTTATCGAGAGCAACATCAGCCACTGAGGACCGTAAAGAATTTGTCCTGGACTTGTAAGATGCCTGACATGCAGACATTCCTCTAGAAAAACTCCAGCCTTGAACAATTCCTCTGCAAATACACAAAACATGGTGGAAGTCTTCCTGGATCTGCACAGCTATGCACTACATACCTTCAGGGCTTCGCCCCAAGCATGAGGACTATGTAAGAAAGCTAGTTGAAGACACTGACCTCTACTTAATATTGGACAAAACTACGGATGCCTGTGGACATATGTTTTTCGAGTTCTGGCACAGCCTCTGACGAGAGTCAATGAACAGTCGGTGTTGATAGGACTTGAGTTTTTGGATCGTATGAATCACACCAATGTCTCCCAAGCTGCGCCTCGTATTTTAAATGAGAATGGCATAAATTTTGACAAGGTGTTTGCAATTGCCACAGATAGTGCCAGCTATATGCAGAAAGCATTTTAAACTATTCTTTCTGGCATATTCCCTAACGCTGTGCATGCAACTTGCATTGCACATTTGCTAAATTTGGTTCTGAAACTCTGGTCCACAGTATTGGAAGACCTTAATACTGTGGTCAGCTTGATCAAAAAGGTTTTCTGCCAGAGCCCCATGCGGTGCCATCAATATTTACAATTTCTAGAGGCAAAGGATGGCATTGTTCCAAAGATGCCTGTATATGCTGTGCTGACCCGCTGATGCTGCTGGGTAAAGGTAGTCAATTATCTGGCTGACTATCTGCCTCTCATGGCAGACTTCATAAACAGTACTTCATCAGATGCAGCTTCATTTAAAAAGCTCAAAATGCTGTTGTCAAGTAGGCTTGATGTGCTTGTAGCACAAGCCACATTTGCGTCGGAACACTCCAGTGAGCTTGTGCAACTCATCGAAGAGCTGCAAGCAACAACGGTACCCCAAGGGCACATTTTTCCCCCAGCTGAATCACCCCCACCTATTTTTGGATTTCTGTGTCACAGCTGGCATAGACGAATACAAGCCTAAGACTGTGAAAAACTCTCAGTGTGCCAAGAGGGCGAGAGCTGCCAGTGTCTATCTGTTCCAACAAGTGATGTTGGAGAGCAGTCAAAAACTGGACAATGTCATCAAAGGACACCTCTCAATGCATGTTTTCCAGGCAGCCCGTGTCTTTGATCCGCTACAACTTCCTATGCTGGACAAACAAAAAGACAGCTATATCACTGGCACACCGGGGCTTGCAGACATTTCACCCTTTGAGTGGCATGCTTATACTAATGCTGCCAAGTCAGTACCACCAGACTTTGAAACTGCAGCCTGGTGGGAGTCTCTGTCACCATCGCTGGGCAAACTGGCAGCCTTGGCAAAACGTTACATTTGGATACCTGTCAGCACTGCCGACATAGAAAGAACATTTTCTGTTTACACAGACCTTCTGAAGGACAATAGAAGAACTCTAAAAGAAAATAATGTAAAATTGGTGTTAATGCTAAAATGCAACAAACATTTTAAATATTAGGAATATTATGCTTGCATCATTTCAGTTGGTTGGCAAACCAAGCAGAAGATGGGGTTTAGAAGGAGGTTAAGGGGCAGCCCAGATTGACACAGTATAATAGTGGGGATTGGGAATCCAATCCATGTCAGCCAAATATACTACACTAGGCTATACAGACAGCCCAATATGTATTTTTAGTAACTGTTTTCTGCTGGTTCAAGATAGGGGACCTCGGTGACAGCGAAAATTGGGGAACAAATTATGTAACTTTTTGTGCATGTGTAAACATGTTCATTTTTATGTGTTTGGCTGGGGTTATGCATTTGGGATGGAGTTTCTAATTTTTTTTTCAGTTTTATGGTGGGTGGATTTGGGCGAGGAACAGAGCTGAATATATATTGTCTGGAATGGGGGTGGGAAGTGAATGTAAATATTTTATGTCACTAACAAAGGTCCTTTAAGACTATTAGTGCAGTAATTTTGTAAAATGTATTGTTTGTAAAGAATAAAGTGTGTGTGCTTTTAAAATAATGTGTGGCTTTTTGTATATCAAAATCTTAACTATTTGACTAACATAAATGGCACTGTGAATACTCCGCAACTTTCTGCAATTTTGACCCCAAAAGTTCCGCAAGTTTGTCCACATTTCCGCAATTTTCCAGTGCCCTGCTCATCTTAGCCAATGCTAGGGGCCAGGTGAGTGACAGGAACTGAAACCATCCTCCCCAATACATGCAGTCTCAGCCTGCCTCACCTTCAGTCAATGCTAGGAGTCAGGCGAGTGCAAGAACTGAAATTCTCATTCCACTAATGCATGCAGTCTCAGCCTGCCTCACCTCCAGCCAAAGCTAGGGGCCAAGTGAGGCTAGAAACTAAAACCCTCTCTCCACCAATGCATGAAGTCTGAACTACCTCAACCCCAGCCAATGCTAGGGGCCAGGCAAGTGCCAGAAACTGAAACCCTCTCTCCCACAGTGAATACAGTTTCAGCCTGTCTTACATCCAGTCAACGCTGGGGCCAGGTGAGTGCTGAGATCTGAAACCCTCCCTCCCCCACTGAATGCATTCTCAGCATGCTTCACCTTTAGCCAATAAGAGGGGCCAAGTGAGAGCCAAGAACTGAAACCCTCCCTCCCTCCCTCCCCCAATGTATACCATCTCAGTCTGCCTCACTCTCAACCAATGCTAGGGGCCAGTTGAGTGCTGAGAACTGAAACCTCCCTCTAATGCATGCAGTCACAACCTACCTAACCTCCATCTAATGATAGGGGCCAAGCAAGTGCCAGGAACTGAAACCAACCCTCCCTCCCTTCTCCAATGCATGCAATCTCAGGCCTGCCTCACCCCAGCCAGTGCTAGGAGCCAGGCAAGTGTTGGGAACTGAAACCCACCCTCCCTCGTTCCCTTCCATCCTCCCTCCACCACTGCATATATTCTCAGCCTGACTCACCCCAGCCAATGCCAGGGCCAGGTGTGTGCTAGAAACTGAAATCCTCCTCCCTCAATGCATGCAGTCCTAACTCGCCTTACCCCAGCTAGCGAGGGGCCAGGCAAGTGCCAGGAACTGAAACCGACCCTCCCTCCCTTCTCCAATACATGCAGTCTCAGCCTGCCTCACCCACAGCCAGTGCTAGATGCCTGGAAAATGCTGGGAACTGAAACATTCCACCAATGAATGCAGTCCCAGCCTGCCTCACCCCCAGCCAATGCTAGGGATCTCACAAATGCCGGGAACTGAAACGCTCCCTACAGCAATGCATGCAGTCTCAGCCTGCCTTAAACACAGCTAATGCTAGGGGCCAGGCAAGTGCTGGGAACTGAAACCCTCTCCCTCCCAATACATGCAGTCTCTGCCTGCCACACAGCCAATGCTAGGGGCCAGGCAAGTGCTGGGAACTGAAACCCTCCCTTCCCCAATGCACGCAGTCTCAGCCTGCCTCAATCCCAGCAAATGCTAGGGGCCAGGCAAGTGCAGGAAATGAAACCCTCCCTCCCACATGCATGCAGTCAGCCTGCCTCACCCCCAGCCAACATTAAGGGTCAGGTGAGTGCTGTGAACTGAAACCCTCCCTCTCCCAATGCATGCAGTCTCAGCCTGCCTCAATCCCAGCAAATGCTAGGGGCCAGGAAAGTGCCAGAAACTGAAACCCTCCCTCCCACATGCATGCAGTCAGCCTGCCTCACCCCCAGCCAACACTAAGGGTCAGGTGAGTGCTGTAAACTTAAACCCTCCCTCTCCCAATGCACGCAGTCTCAGCCCATGTCACCAAAGTCAACACTAGGGGCCAGGTGAGTGCCAGGAACTGAAACCCTCCCTCCCCAATAAATGCAGCCTCAGCCTGCTTCACCCCCAGCCAATGCTAGGGGCCAGGCAAGTGCAGGGACCTGAAAACCACCTTCTCCCAATGCATGCAGTCTCAGCCTGCCTCACCCCCAGCTGATGCTAGGGGCCAGGTGAATACTGGGAATTGAAAACTACCTTCCCCCAATGTATGCAGTCTTAGCCTGACTCACCCCCAGCCAATGCTATGGGCCAGGTGAGTGCCGGGAACTGAAACCCCCCTCCCTCAATGCATGCAGTCTCAGCCTGCCTCACCACAACAAGTGCTAAGGGCCAGGTGAGTCCCTGAAACTGAAACCCTCCCTCCCCCAATGAATGCATTTTCAGCATGCTTCACCTTCAGCCAATAAGAGGGACCAAGTGAGAGCCAAGAACTGAAATCCTCCCTCTCCCAATGTATGCCATCTCAGTCTGCCTCACCCTCAGCCAATGCTATGGGCCAGGTGAGTGCCGAGAACTGAAACCCTCCCTCCAATGAATGCAGTTTCAGCCTGCCTCACCCCCAGCCAATGCCAGGGGCCAGGCAAGTGCCAGGAACAGAAATCCTCCCTCCCCAGTGCATGCAGTCCCAACCTGCCTAACCCCCCCGCTAATGCTAGGGGCCAGGCAAGTATTGGGAACTGAAACCCACCCTCCCTTCCTTCTCCAATGCATGCAGTCTCAGCCTGCCTCACCCCTAGCCAGTGCTAGTGGCCAGGCAAGTGTTGGGAACTGAAACCCACCCTCCCTCGTTCCCTCCCTCCACCAATGCATATAGTCTCAGCCTGCCTCACCCACAGCCAGTGCTAGGTGCCTGGAAAATGCTGGGAACTGAAACCTTCCACCAATGAAAGCAGTGCCAGCCTGCTTCACCCCAGCCAATGCTAGGGGTCTCACAAATGCCAGGAACTGAAACTCTTCCTCCAGCAATGCATGCAGACTCAGCCTGCCTCACCCCCAGCCAACACTAGTGGCCAGGCAAGTGCTGGGAACTGAAACCCTCCCTCCCCAAATGTATGCAGTCTCAGCCTGCCTCACCCTCAGCCAATGCTAGGGGACAGGCAAATGCTGGAACTGGAACCCCCCCTCAATGCATGCAGTCTACGCCTGCCTTAAACATAGCCGATGCTAGGGGTCAGGCAAGTGCTTGGAACTGAAACCTCTCTCCCTCCCCAATGCATGCAGTCTCAGCCTGCCTCACCCCCAGTCAACACTAGGGGCCAGGTGAGTGCTAGGCATTGAAACCCTTCCTCCCCCAATGCATGCAGTCTCAGCCTTTTTTATTTTATTTTAGTTTTTGTTAACCGGGTAAGTGCACCAGACAAATCCTGCCTATTTTCAGGCACGACCCGGGGGAGGGGGATACAGATGAATGCCAATTGACCTTGAAGCAGAATAAGCTGTTGGTGGTATTTTTAGTGAGTGAGGGAAACGTGGCCAGGACACTGGGGAAGTTCCCCTGCTCTGCTTCCTGTGAGTGGGGGGGACCGTTTTGCCAGTGACTCCAAGATGGCTGCTGCTCCAGATCCTGGTGGGGGTGGTGGAAATGCTGCTCTCTGTCCCCAGGTTCCAGCTCCTGCTCTTCAGCCTACTTCTCCTGCTATGGATTACAGAAATGGTCTCTTAGACTCTGTGCCTCCTGTCGATGCCTCAACTGTGGTGCTTCAGTCTTCCACTGCTGCTATTACTGCAGATGTTACACAGTCTCCTGTGAACCCCTCTACAGCACCCATTCCTGAGCCTAGTACTGCTTCCTTGTCCCCTGCGCATTCACGCTTCACCAACAGCATCGCTCTCCTGCAGCGTTTGTGCATGAAGATGATGCTCTCATCTAGCCCCACTGCTGATTTCCACTCCTACTGGGCCTCTACTACACTACCTTCTACTCTGTCACCTACTCATACTGCGATCCTACCTACTCTGTCGAGACACATCAAGGTTCCTTTCTCCTGCTCTCGTCCATGGAATTAATGCCTCTTCAGACTTAGCCTGGTCCCCAGCTTCTGCTTTACGGGCTGCGGGCTGGATGCAACCACTTCCTGGTGCACCGTGGTCTTTGCCTCATGCAGTTAGCACACAGGACATTATTCACAGCACCTCGATTCCTATTTCTTCCACTTCAACTGTTTCTCTACCATCCACGCCTCCTCAGTTGCTAACACACAGGGATTTTTCAGTTCCCAAACAGGACTCTATGTTGGCCAACCACCTCTTCCTTTAACGATCGCTATGCCAGCTCAGGACCAGGGTTCTGCTCCTCAGCTCCTTGCTTCTGTACTTTCTACCTCAGACGACAAGTTCCAACTTGGCAAGAACGACATAACTCAGCCTCCTCTGCCTGCTGGTGAGACACTGCAAGATCGCTCCTTTCACCTTAGCGGTCTTTTTCAGAACTTGGGTGCCCCAGCTCAGCGAAGGAACGCTGTTCGCCTGAAATTTTTTGGTGACCTTTCTGATGCTCCAGATCATAAAACTGTCTTACACTCAATGCTAAGGGACTCTTTGGGCATCTCTGCTAGTGAATTGTTTGCTTTTATACATGTTAAGGGGGAATCTATATATGACATTAGTTTTAAAAATGTGTACACCTTAGAAAGATTTTGGACTAAATATGAACTGGTGAGATCTCAGCCTTTATGGACCCCCTTTATGCTCATTCCCCTTACTAAACCTACTATTAAACTTATTACTCTTCTGTTTCATAATGAGGAGTGAGCATAGCGGATGTCAGTACTGGCTAAGCTGACTGGTTAACCCCTAACACCGGGCCAGAAGGAAACCCAGGAGTTAACTTCTGCATGATGACCCAGGTCCACTACCAACACCTCAGTTCTGTCTGGATTCAGTCTTAACCAGTTAGCACTCATCCAGTCCTGAATCTCAGTGAGGCAGTTGTTAAAGATCGATAATGCATCATTCTGTTCTGGTACAAAGGACATATAGAGCTGAGTATCATCTGCATATCAGTGAAAACTCAGCCCATAATGCCTTATAATGTCTCCCAATGGCAACAAGTACACCGTGAACAACATGGGGGAAAGCACAGAACCCTGCAGCACCCCACAGGACAGAGCAAAGGGAGCAGAGGAAAAAATTCCTGATACTACCCTCTGAGTTCTACCCGTGAGGAAAGAATGGAACCATCTGAAGACTGTCCCCAACAGTCCACAGAGCAGCCGCAGGCACTCTAGCAACATCCCATGGTCCATGGTGTCAAATGCTGCAGAGAGATCAAGGAGGATCAAATCGATCAGCTGCTCCTTCGATCTCGCTATTAAGAGATCATTCAGTACCCAAACCAACAGCCGTCTGTACTATGCCCTCTTCCTGAAACTGACTCGAGAGGATCATAGACTTCATGGGTGGTAAGAAAGTCATTGAGCTACAACGCAACTATTTTCACTAACCTTGCCCAAAAGAGCGGAGGTTAGAGATCGGTCTGTGGTTAGAGACAGTCTGGGTCAAGGGAAGGTTTCTTCAAAAGGGTGTCACGATAGCCACTTTTAGAGACTCTGGAAACACCCCTTGGTCCAAAGAGACACCAGACTATCTCAGCAAGGACTGGTCTGATTGGTATCCATGCACCCACACAAGGAGGCGCCAGAGGACCAGGGATTCAAACTACAGCAAGTCGGTCGTAACTCCTGGACAATCTTTATGATATCCATGATCGCTGGCTGGTCAGACTCTGTTTAGGCAGACTGAGGGCCTGTAACCTCGCATCAATCACCGCTATGCTCATTAGAATGTGTAATGGGATCTCCGACCTGATCAATGACACCTTATCACCAAAGAACAGAGCAAACTCATCACACTTGAGAAAAACTCATCCATCCCGTAGACAGGTTAGATTGCACAGTCTGTCCACGGTCCAGAAGAGCTGAGCTGATCGATTTCTTGATGCAGCTGTCTCCCTGGACAGGAACTCTGACTTCTTACAGGAGATTTCTGATTGATAGTCCACATAATGGGCCATCAATCTAAGTCTGTCAGCTTCCAGGCCAGATTTCCACCAGCAGCATTCCAGTCTTCACTCCACTCTCCTCAGCTCCCTCAATGTCCCATCAAACCAAGGGGGCCGAGGGCGGAGGGAGGCATGTGGTCTTCTCTGGAGCGATCACTGCAAAACAACATCTTCCAGATGAGAGTGATTCTGTATGTCCTCCAGGCATTTTAACCAGTCTTATTCTTGAGTCACTTGCTAATACAGACAGACAACATGTCAGTGAGTCTTTTGCACCAACTAGCAAAAGGACTCACTTATATCCTCTCTACCAAAGCGTATGTGGGTGTGGTTCCTGTGCCATAGACCACAACCTCACTCTAACTGCTGTCCCATGTTCCTGAAGTCCCAAAAATGCCTTGCCCAACAGTCTCAGCAGATCCCAGTCCAAGGCTCATGAGTGGAAGCTTCTGCAGGAAGTAGCAGATAACCCTTCAAAAGATGGGACAACCAGAACTGGACCTCTCTGTATCCCCATATAACACCAAGCTACCCAATTTTTTGCTCGCTAGGTCCAGGGCCTGGTGTTTTCTGGCAAAACATTTCCCTTTGTTGGGTGCAGAGATTTCTATGCCTTTCCTCCATTTCCCTACTGCAGAGAGTCCTCCTCAAGTTTCAGCAGAGGGGTGGAAGTATTCAGATTTCCCTCACTACATCAGATTCATTGGTTCCCTGCTCCAACAGTTAGTGGTGGAACCACCGATCCCTCTGCCAATGGTCCTCATGATTGCTGTCCCAATAACAGGGCACTCTGGTTCATCCAGACCTTAGATCCTTGCATCTCCATGCATGGCTTCAAGATCTAGTCTCCAGACGTTTAGTGGCCTCTCAGAGAGTCACTGATGTCTTGGTTGAGGGCTCACAAGCTTCCACATGGGCCATGTAGTCCTTGAAGGGCAAGTGCTTCTGTTTGTGGGTGTCTGCGCATTCCCTAGACCATTTACTTGTCCAGTGAACTCTATCTGGAATATCTTCTTTCCCTCTCAAACTCAGGACTCTATATTCTTTCATTAAGGTACATCTATCTGCTATTTCAGTTTGTCATACACCAGTGGAAGGCAAACCCTTGCCCAACTGGATCTACCCATACCTTTAAAGGACATCCTTCATCTGAAACCTCCATTTGGGACTCTGTTCCCTCTTGGACTTTCTGTTCTTCCCTTTGAGCCAGCTGTGGAATGCAAGCTGCACTTTCTGTCATCAAACCGTGTATTTTTAGTTTTCCGTACTTCTGCTCAGAGGATTTCGAGCTTCTAGCCTCATGTGAAGGAGCCTTATTTGCTTTTTCAAGGACAATGTGTCCTTGCTCACTAAGCCTAAGTTTCTTCCTAAAGTGGTTTCCAAATTCACTCTAACCAGGACATCCACTACTGACATCTTCATTACAGTTCAAGCATACTCGTTCATCTGTCAATCAACTACTCCATATCCCAAGATGCTGGACTACCCAAGGTCAGTGACCCTTCTCCTGCAGAGCCCTTTGGTTCAATTCCTTGTATTTTTGTTGGATCTTCTTCATCTAAACTTGGCCAGTTCAAGCACCTGCTAAAACAGTACCTGGTATCTAGTGGTGCCTGTGACTTCTTCTCAGTGACTTCCCATATCATGCATATATCACTGCCTCCATTGTCAAAATCTAACCCTTTGTCAAACGCTTCCCTAAGACTCATCCTTCCTCCTCTCTTTTCTTTCTATCGTGCCTCAATCTCTCTTCCTGTTCCTCTTCTCCACCTCCATCCCCACCCATCTCTTCCCACCTTTTCCCTGTGCCTCATTTCAGCTCTCCCTTTGTCTACCTTTTCCACTGCCCCATCCCCATTTTTGCCTAATGCCTATATTGATAAGGCCCAGGGCTGCTACCCTACCTCACCAGAACTGCTCTTTACTACATCTCTTTAATTGCTGTTATAATTACTGTGTTTACTCTATTATTTTCCTTGATTTGAGTTGCTATTGTGTCATTTAGGTCTACCACTGTTGGTTCTCCTGGGTGTTGGTTTGTCATTTTAGTTACCTCTGTTTAGTATTCCTTTGTCTGTTTAGTTACCCTCACTGACTGATGTATAACTTTGCAAAAGAGTGCCTTGCTCTCAAAGGTATTATAATCCTAGATGTAAATAAAAAAATAAAATAAATCCACTTATCTGTATATTATTCAGAATATTCCAGGCAGGAAGAGGTCCTTCTTCATTCATTGGATGTACATAGGGTGCTCAGGGTATTACGTTGAGTTGCACCTGTTTCCTTCCATAATTTGGATCAGTTGGTTTATTTCCTTTGGTTCCCAAGACTTTTGGAGCACCAGCGTCTCAGCAGACATTACCTATGTGGTTGGTTGTCATGCACTCTGCATACAATAAATATGACAAGTCCTGCCAGGCTGCGTGAAAGAGCACTCCACCAGAGAGGTTGCTACTCCCTTGCTGCCCACACAATGTCTCAGCAGTGGATATTTGCACTGCAGCCACTTGAGCTCAATGCACACTGTCGTGAAGCTACTACAGCCTGACATTGCCTCAGCGAGGTGAGCAGGATTCTGCATTATCAGGGCCTCTTTTCTTGAAAGTTCTACTTATCTTTCCTTCCTTTCTTTTTGCAGACCTGGGTTTTCTACTGCTTGGTACTCAGTCTTATTGTGTAGTCTACTACAAGAGCTCCAACTTGAAGAAGATAGTGATGTATGTAAGAATTTACCATAGCAGTAGATGTTCGAGAAGAGTCTTGCAGCAGGCACTGCTTTCCCTCCCACCTTTCCCCTGATTTTTCCTTCCCTTGTTGGGAACTTTGGGACCTTCTTGGCTCTCCTGTGTACTATCTGTTGGGTCTCTGGCACGAGAACTGAGGTGTGGCTTAGGACCATCTCTTTATACCATTGGCTGATGTCGGAGGCAGTCTGACATCAGGGTCAGTCCCCACAGGGTACTGCTAGCTAGAATTGTTCCACTGGGTTCTGGTGCATGCTGGCTTAGTCCTTATTTTGTAGCCTACTGCAAGAGCTCTTCTCAAGGGGATCTCTCTCAGAGACTGTGAAAATGAGTTCCACTGGGCTGGACCAGCAACGAAAAAGCTTGCTCACCAGATGATTTCATTTTGGACCTGGGAACTGGCAGGAGGCCATCTCAGAAGAACAGAGAGGCAGGGATGGTTGGTAGGCAGACAGTAGGTCATGCAGGTAGCTAGGCCTCAGGCCATGCGGGGCTTTATAGGTCAGTAATCTGAACTAGGAGACATTCTGTGACCTCACTGGCAGACAGTGAAGACCATGTAAGATCATGGATATGCAAGTATGGCAGAAATGGGGTGCTGAATATTTAAGTATGGAGAGAACAGGGCTACAAGAATATGTAGGTATGGAGAGAATGGAGGGTACAGGAACATTTTTTATTATTTATTTATTCAGTCTAGGATTACAAGTACCTTTGAGCCAAGCAGCTCATTTACAAAAGTTCCACGTCAATAGGGTTACAGATCCATAATGGAAAACAGACTGGTTTCACAAACAATTAATCAATTTATATTACAAAATACAGAATAAGAGAACAGCAATAAATACACATTAGTTTAGCACTTGATTCAAGGCAGGGAGTCAGAAGAGGAGGGAATTAGGAGGGGAGCCAGATCAAGGAAGGCGAGAGTTATTAGGTGGCATTGTCAAGTAGCAGCTAGGATAGTAAGGGATGAAAAGCAAGGAAGACAGTGGGGGGAGAAAAAGAGGGGAAGATGGAAGGGCAGAAAGGGAGAGGACAGTGAGAGGGCAAACAGAGAGAACAGTGGAAGAACGGTGGGAAGGGGGGTGAGGTCCTCGGAAGAGGGACAAGGATGTTAAGTGGTGCAATCACAGGAGCTTTAATTAGGATGTGCTGACTAAGTTTGAGTTTGAATTCACTGAGACTAGTAAGATTAGCCAAACCATTGTGGAGGTCATTTAACCAGTATGGCACTTTGATACAAAAGGAGCATTAGTTTGGTGCGGTCCGCACATCGGGACTAGAAGAGTGCAGAAGATGAGGTGAGCGTATGTTGGGTCTTGGGGGATTTGTGAACTAAGCATCCTAATCCCAAAGGCATGAGTCTAAGGAGAATCTTTTTGGCAAGTAAGCAGGTATGGTTTTTAATTCTCCCATGCAAGTTGAGCCACCCAGCCTGCATATAGACATCGCAGGTGTGGGTGAGGTGTGGTGCACCAATTAAGAGTCTACAGGCCTTGTTTAGTGCCACAGTGAGCCTTTTGAATGGAGTGTTGGAAGCAGTTCCGTTAATGACAAGGCCATAGTTAATTAAGGAAAGCACCAAGCTGTGGACAGCAAGATTTAGGGCTTCAGGTGTTAGAGACTTTCTCAGTCAATAGAGGAGCCCAATCCTGGTATTGATGGCTCTGGCAACATTTTTGATGTGCAGTGAATAGGTGAGGTGTCTATCAAAAGTAACCCCTAGGTACTTGAAGTGCTGTATTTGTTCAATATGTAAGTATGGAGAGCCCAGAGGTGCAGGAATAGGTAATAATTAAGAGAACAGGGGTGCAGGGATATCTATTGTGAGTGTGGTGAGAACATGAGGGCATGGAGGTATATGCAAGTATGGAGAGAACATGAGGTGCAGGAATATGCAACTATGAAGAGAATAGGTGCCAAAATAGTGTGGAGAGAGCAGGAGTGTAGAAATATGTAAGTATGCATAGTATTGGGTAGGAATATGACTGTAAGTATGGTAAGACCATGGGGTGCAGGAATAGTACAGCAGAGTCAGCCATGATGAAGCACAGTAACAGTAATGACATGTCAGAAAATCCTGCATGACAAAAATGGCTTAGTTGCCATTGACTTACAATGGCTCCTGTAGTAAAGTGCAGCATTCTGTGATATTCTGCAGCATCTTTGCATTGCATCCTGGCTATCACATCTATAAGTATGGCGAGAACAGTCATACGGGATTATGGTCTGTATGCATAATGAGAACATGGGGTGCCTGAAGGAATATGCAAGTTTGGAGAGAACAGAGTGTATATGAAAATATAAGTTTGGAAAGAATGAGTTCAGGAAAGTGTAAGTGTGAAGAAAACAGGCAATGCAGGAATATGTAAGTATGGAGAGAACAGGGCTGGAAGAATATGTGAGTATGGTGAGAACAGAGGTGTAAGAATTAAGAGAAAGAGTACAGAAATATGTAAGTATGAAGAGAAACCAGGGTGACAGAATATGTAAGAGTGAGTGAATAGGAGTGCAGAATTATATAAGTATGCAAGGGTATTGGTGCAGGAAAATGGACTGTAAGTATGGTGAGAACATGGGGTGCAGGAATATGTAAGTGTGGAGAGGACAGAGGTGCAGGAGTATGTAGGTATGGAGGAATAAGGGGCAGGATTATCAAGTAATGGCGCAGAACTAGGTATGGAATATGCAGGTATGGAGAAAACAGTATGTACAGGAGCATGTAAGTATGAAGAGAACATGGGAAAGTAGAAATATGGGCATGAGAGAATGGGGCATAAATATGTGGGCATGGCGAGATCATAGAGTGCAGGAATATGTAAGTATGGAGAGAACAGGAGTGTAGGAATCTGTAGGTAGGGCTAAAACAGGAGGTGCAGGAGTCTGTAAGTATGGAGAGAAAAGAGGACAGGAATATGGGCATGGAGAGAACAGTGTGTAAAGGAATATTAAGTATGGAGGAGATCGGGTGCAGGAATATGTAAGTATGGAGAGAACTGAAGTGCATGGATATGTAAATGTGCAGAGAACAGGTGTACTAGAATATGTAAATATGGAGAGGAACAGGAGGTGCAGAAATAGTGTAAGAATGAATTGAACGGGATGGTATATATTAGTATGGAGAGAAAAGAGGTTCATAGAATATATGAGTATTTAGCGAACAGGGAGTGCAGGGATATGGGCATGGAGAGGACAGGGTGTGCAGGCACATATAAGCATAGAAATATATAATCTGATTTAGAAATGGCTGTTGCTTATAAAAGTGTTG
The DNA here is from genome assembly GCA_016271365.2 of Neoceratodus forsteri. Lineage (NCBI taxonomy): Eukaryota > Metazoa > Chordata > Ceratodontiformes > Ceratodontidae > Neoceratodus > Neoceratodus forsteri. The sequence goes on along the minus strand of JADMNL010000038.1, from coordinate 12,202,051 downwards.
TGGTTATGAACCATCAACAGTCAGTTTTCAACTATAAGCAACCATTGGTACAATACATACATTCTTGGAAGTCTTCTTTTACCTGTATGTAGCTCCGATTATAAATAACATTTGCATTGTATTGTGATTTTTAATGTACAGGCTACAGTGTCCAAAATGATCACTTGTTATTGCTGTCTGAGAGGGAGGAAGAACTCCCATGTATTGATGTGAAAGAGAAAGAGAGGAATGACAAACTGCCTTTTGTTAATGTGGAGGAGGAAAACCGCAAAGGCCATCTCCCATTTGTTGATGTGGAGGAGGAAAACAGCAACGGCAATCTCCCATTTGTTGATGTGAAGGAGGATAACAGCAACGGCCATCTCCCATTTGTTGATGTGGAGGAGGAAAACTGCAACGGCCATCTTCCATTTTTTGATGTGAAGGTGGAAAAGACTGCAGAGCAGAAGGATCATTGTGAAGTCATTCCCACCAGTGAGTATCATAGACAGCTAGATAATGTGTTTTATGTAGATTTTTCAGCTATTATTGTACAGGAAGTTGGAAGAAAATGAAAACAGTTGGAAGAGAGGGAGTATGGAATTACAAGTAGGCTATAATGTTAGAAAGCTTGACAGGAGTAAAGTAAGTGAGTATTTTAGAAAGAAACATCACTGTTACAATTGATGAGATTATACTGAGATAGAGTCACATGGGGCTCGATTCAAAGCCCCGAGAATGTTGTAAGCCCTGGTGTGCCGAGCTTGTGGTACCTGCAACTTGTGGATTCTCCTAGCTAGCAATCTGGATTTTTAATCCCGAGTACCAAACACCACACAGTTAGGCCAGCTTTTCCCTGTTCTAACTTTCACCATTTGGGGAACTTTTTATGGGGCTTGAAACAAATCTTTTGGTGTGAGCTGACAAAATGAGAAACTGTCACAACTGTGCCCGATGTACTAAAATCAGGTTCACTTGTGCCAAAGGAGTTTCAATCAGTCTTTATTTTATCAGGCAAAGTACCATTGACGAGTTCATTTGCAAGGAGGACCTGGACAAATGCACATAAAAGTAAACAATATGCAAAGGAAAAAGATGGGTGTACAATCAAGAAATACAATGTGGAAGAGGACATATAACAGAGTATAGTATTAGGCAAGGTCTATACAGGCAAATATGCAAGAGGCTAAGAAAAATATTGTAAATATACATTATTATACAGTATGTACATGAACAGTTCAGGTAAAGGGGAAGGAAGGGTGATAGGAAGAAGAAGGAGAAGGAGTGATAAACAGGGAATCACAAGGCCTGGTGATGGATGTCCAACACTTATTTCACTGGCCTCCGGAGAGGCAGTTACGGGATACTATAAAGGAATGAGACAAAAGCTTTTAGAAGGAGGAAGAAAAGCTTGTCAGGGCAGCCACTTTCTGAGTTTTTGTAATTTGTTCCATAGGTGATGGAGTACATAGTTTACTAGATGCTTTACCAAAATGTGAATTAACTTTAGGAATGTATAAAGGGACTCTACTAGTCACAAGGTTTATCTATTATCTTGTGGCTGCATACTTAGATCATACTCTCAGCTCTAAAATTACTATGGTTACTCCTTTCATTCTTCATAAGCTCTGGTATCTAATGCTGCTGGCTTTCCAATGGCTGGTGATGTGGAACTGAACCCTGGCCCCTCGTATCCCCACCCATGCAAATATTCCTCTTGGTCTACTGCTTCAGGGCTCTGCATAGCCCACCTAAACATTAGGAGCCTTACACGCAACGGCACAGAGCTGGAGGCTTGGGTTTCCACCCACAACCTGGATATATTGTGCCTATCTGAGACGTGGCTTAAGCCCTCCACTCCTGACTCTACCTGTGCGATACAAAAGTATAGTCTTATTAGGAATGACAGGTTATCCTCTAAGTGGAGTGGGGGTGTTGTGCTGTTTGTGCTGTTTTACAAAGTGCATCTAAACATCTCTCAGAAAAATAAACCCCAGTCCTCCTTCTGTGAATCCCTTCATGTTCTTCTCCATCTGGGTGCAAAAATCTACATATAGTGGTTGCTATAACCCACCCCAGGAGGGCTGTCAGCTTTTACAAATCTACTGGATGATACGGTAAACGAGCAGGCAAAATGAACTGCTTATCCTACGGATATACATCTAAACTGGCTTGGACACACTCTGGGGTCACTGCAATCTGTAATCCAAAGCAATAACCTGCATCAAGTTATAGTCTTAACTGAACCCACTAGAACCACCCCTTCTCAACTACCTCCACCCTCATAGACTGGGTACTGGTGAATCGCCTTGACCATGTGCAACTGCAGGCATCTTGGCAGATGCTATCACAGACCAGTCCCCACTTTCTGTGTATGGAGCCCGGAGACTGCTCCCCAACCCCCTCCATGCTACATCACAATTACCAACTTTGCCAAACTGGATGTGGAAGCTTTCCTCTATGATGTATCCTGTATCAACTGGTCTGACATCTATCACTCCCATGATGTTCAAATAGCTCTTGATATCTTCATTGATAATTTCACAGCACTTCAGGATAAACATACCCTAAGGTCACCAGAAGGGTCAGGGTAAACAAACAAGATGGCTACACAAGGACCTGCTAGCTAACCTGTGCACATGGGACAAACTCTGGAAGAAGTATAACGTGTCCAGACTACTGGAGGATTACAATACCTACAGGGCTCTCGAGCGCCTGTAAAAACAAGTCAGAACAGCAAAGAGCATCTACTGCAAGGAACTGCTCACAAACTCTGCCGGTGACCCTAGAAAATTCTGGACACACATCAAGACCTTTCTTGGGGCTACCCAGTCATCGACACCAGGGGTATGATCCTAAATGATGTACATTGCAACGACTCAACACTATAGCGAATGCCTTTAACAGATTATTCACGGACCTGTCTCAGTACACCTCGTCCTTCGCTTCACCTCCACAGCATCTCAGCCTTACTGCAAACCCCAGAGATTTGCATCTGGTTCTGACCACTGCCAACTAACTACTATCACCTCTTTCCACTTTAAAACTGTATCTAGATCCGAGGTCCAAAGGCTATTGCAAAACATATCCGATAACACTAGCCTCGGCTCAGATTCACTCGAGCCATGACTTCTGAAGCTAGCGGCACCATTGATTACCTCACCACTGGCCAAGATTTTCACTCTGTCTGTCTCTCTTGGTGTTGTCCCAGATCTCTGGAAGATTGCCCGAGTTACGCCTATCCTTAAAAAAGGAGACCCAAAGGATATCAACAACTACAGGCCCATAGCCATCCTCTCTGTGCTAAGTAAGCTACTGGAGAAGCTTGTTGCAACCCAAACCATTGACTATCTCACAAAGAACAACCATGTCTCAGACACTCAGCATGGTTTCAGAATAGGGCACAGTACCTCAACTGCTCTTCTCAATTTCTCGACTGATGTACTCTGCAACATGGACAAAGGCCTACTCACTGGAGCAGTATTTATCGATCTTACCAAAGCTTTTGATCTTGTTGATTATACCCTGCTTCTCTCAACCCTGCATAGACTTAACTTCTCATCCTCAGTAGTTGACTGGTTTAACAACTACCTATCAAACAGATTACAACTTGTTAAATTCAACTCTGCTTTCTCAGATGTGACCAGCACTGACATCGGAGGACCCCAGGGCTCCATCCTGGCACCCCTTTTTTTCTCGCTATACATCAACAACATAGATTATGCCATACTCTCCTGCTCAGCTATCTTATACACTGATGATCTTGTCCTCTACTCCATCGCTGACAAAGTTAACATCATTAACAAAAACCTCTCCTCGGATTTCAGGAATGTGCAAACATGGCTAAATGCTAATAAGCTCATCCTCAACACAAAAAAGACCCAAGCCATGCTATTTGGCACTCCCCCAAACTCGGGGCCTGCAAAGAACCCCTCCTAGTCCATGACTCTGGGGGGGTCTTTCATCGACTGTGTCACATCCTTCAAATACCTGGGAGCCCTCCTTGATAAATCCCTTGATTTCAGTCTGCACATCTAGTCAACCTGTAAAGCAACAAATGCCAAACTTGGAATCGCCAATAAGACTTGTCACCTGCTAACACCATCTGCCAAATTGGCAATTGCCAAGGGTATTCTGCTTCCAGCACTGACATATGGTGTCTCCACTTTTGCTAATGCCCATAATACTGCTCTCCATAAATGGGATGTAGCGTATAACAACATATGTTGGTATACCTCCTCTTCCCATCTCCTCAAGCACCATTGCACACTGTATAGCGACCTAGGCTGGCTCTCCCCAACTGTCTACTGACTATACTCCCTAGGGACCCTCATAGACTCTGTAATCCGTAACCAAACCCCCTCCTCCCTTGCAGCTCTACTTGTACCACAGACACCTGCCAACGGACTACGCCGCAAACAAATTTCTACTCACAGCGTGTCTTACTTCAAAAAGTTCTGGAGCATTTCACTGCACCACCCCAGCCACCTGAACTCCCTCCCTCCTGCCCTGAGGCAAGCTAACTCCCACCCAATCTTCAAAAAAGAACTATATCACCACCTATCCTGGACTGTTGCACATGCTTTGATCCCACTTCATGCCTTCACAGCTAACCACCCTATTTTGCCCAAGACACTGCTGCACTTCTAAACAAGCTTTGCTATAAAATGTCTTTATAGCTGCCACTTAGCCCAGTTTGTTATTTGCATGTACTAATGTCACTTTTGTCATCTCTGCATAGCTATATGTATTATCTCGAGTACTGTCTGACTTGATCTGTATTCTAACCTACCTGTATTATATATATGTACCTGTACTATATACTATGTATTGTATAATCTCATCTCATTTTGTGTATGTATTCTCCTGGATCATGCCTGAAAATAGTCAACTTTGGCTAGCGCACCTAACCCAGTTAACAAAAACTAAATAAATAAATAACTGAGCCAACGAGGATCTCCCTAAGGCAATGTCAAGCATGCTACTGGATTGGGTATTAACAAATAGGGTTGACAGAATCGTGGATCACTGGAACTTTGCCAGATAGCATATCTGATCACTCCCTATTTTCTGTGTGTGGTAACACTCAGCTCCAGTCTCAACCCCCACGCTATATCACCTTCAGGAATTATGCTAATCTGAATCAGGCGCTGTTCCAGTATGAAGTACCAACTTTGACTGGTCCTGTTTTTTCAATCCCTTGATGCACAAACAGCACTAGACTACATCTTAGACAAATTTCATGAAATTCAGACAGGCATACACCCTTAGACCCAGTGAGTGCACGTGGCACCCACCAAGTTGTTACACAAAGACCTCCTGGCTGCATTACATGTTAGGATAAGAGCTGGAGGTGTTTCAGAAATACTGGACTTATTTTAGACTACCATACCTACAGAATACAGATAAAAGATTGCAAAAGCAGATAAGAGTAACAGAAAGCACATATTGTAAGAGGCTCCTCCTGGAAGCATCAGGTGACTCCAGGAAATTCTGGATGCATGTCAAATCTTTCCTAGGTGCAAAAAATACCCGCTTGATAAATTATATGACCATTAGCGGGGTTCACTGTAACAACCCTAGGACAATTGTGGAAGCATTTAATAAACAATTCTCTGAAATGACCAGCTTCACATCTGCTTTCCTCCAAGGTCAGCCCTTACCTCCAACTAGTCCACCCACACCTGCTGCATTTCACCCTCCATTCTTCTTCAAGGCCATTTCTAAATCTGATGTCCTAGGCCTGCTCTACACCATTTCTGACAACACTAGTGTAGACTCTGATGGTGTTGAACCCAAACTTTTAAAACTGGCTGCACCATTCATTGCCCAGCCATTATTATGGATCTATACCTCTCCCTTTGTCAGGAATTGTCCCAGATGTCTGGAAAATGGATAAAATCACCCCAGTTTTTCAGAAGTGTGACAAAAGTAATATGGTGAATTATAGGCCTGTAGCTATTCTAACAGTGCTAAGTAAAATAATGGAAAAGCTAGCATCAATACAAGTTACAGGGTACATGACTAAATATAAACTTCTCTCCCCAATTCAATATGGCTTTTGCAAAGGTCACAGCACCTCCATGGCCTTGCTCCACTTTACAAATGATATATTAACTGCAATGGGCAAAGGCCACCTCACAAGGGTAGTTTTTATTAACCTGACAAAGGTGTTTGACCTTGTTGATCATCCTCTTCTACTAGATAGTCTCCTAGCCCTTGGTTTCTCACCAAGCTCTGTGACCTGGTTCAATAGCTATCTAATAGAACTCAAATTGATAGATTCAATTCCGCTATGTCTAGCCCAATGGCCATTAACCTAGGTGTTCCCCAGGGTTCGATATTAGGACCCCTCCACTTCTCCATTTTTATAAATAGTATCTCGTCACATAGCTCTGATTGCTCAGGCCTCCTCTATGCAGATGACCTGGTCTTGTACTGTCCTGCTAAGAACATTCACCATATAAACCTGACCCATACTGCTTCTTTTAAGTCTGTTCAATCATGGCTGCTCCATCATAAGTTAACCCTTAATGTTGCTAAAACACAAACAATGCTGTTTGGTTCAGGAGTCAAATTAAGCAAAAACCAGGATCTGTTTACAGTCTCAGGTCAAGGTGGCATAGTCCTGAAACCAGTATGCTCTTTCAAGTATCTTGGAGTACTCCTTGATGAAAATCTAAACTTTGATGAGCATGTAATGTCCACATGTAAATCAGTTAATGCTAAAATTGCAGTAACCTACAAAACCAGCCACATCCTTACGCAGGCAGCTAGATTAGCTATTGCTCGGGGGATCTTGCTCCCATCATTATCCTATGGGGTAGTCACTTATCTTTGCTCATCCACTACTGTCCTCAGGAAATGGGATACAACTTATAACAGCATCGGCTGGTATGCTTTGGCCTCTCCTTGGTCAAAACACCATTGTCAGCTCTATGCTGACTTCAATTGGCTACCCCCTGCCTCGGCTAGAACTCTTGCCCTGGGCGCCCTGACTGACAATGTTATTAGATCAGGGATCCCTGTCTCGCTGGCCTCCCTACTAACTTGTCCATGGCAGCGGCCACTTCTAAGAGTGGGGGCATTCTAGGTGCCCTACATGGGGCATGCCTTAGACAACTAGTATTGGAATCCACTCGAGAGGGAGCAATCTTAGACCTGCTACTCTCAAATGGAGATGGTGAGAGGATCACAGATTTAGAAGTGGTAGCCATCTGGAAACTAGTGACCATCGAACAGTGTGGTTCACTGTAAACACAGCAGTAGAGCGCCATACAAAGGCAAAGGTACTGGACTTCAGGAGGGCTGACTATGTTAAATGGGTGAGTGCCTAAGGAATGCACTAACAAAGGGGCAGGAAGGAGGGGAAGAAGAACAATGGGGAATAATCAAAACTGCCATCACAGAGGCAACAAGCTTTGTGTGAAGCAAATAAACAAAACAAAATGACGTAAGAAACCACTGTGGTTCTCAAATGAGGAGGCAGGGAAAGCTAGAGAGTAAAAGAAAGCGTTCAGAAAACAGAAACATAGACTTTGATAGCAGATAAGGCCCACTTGGCCCACCTATTCTGCCCATTCCCTACCTAGAGGATAAGCTTCTGATCCTATTTAACCAACAGCCTATTTCTTCCTACCCTCTACCAGAATTGCCTTATGTCTGTCCCATGCATTCTTGAATTCTCCCACAGTTTTAGAATCCACAATCTCCTCAGGAAGGCTGTTCCATGTGTTTAAGTAGTTTAATGCAGTTAAGAAGGGGGATAAAACATTTTATAGGTATATCAGAGAGCGCAGAAAGACAAAGGGAGGGATAGTGAGGTTGCATAGAATGGATGGTGGGTGGACAGAGCGGGACAGTGAAAAAGCAGGGATACTGAATGAATACTTTTGTTCAGTATTCACAAAAGAGGAGGTGAGGGAGGTGCCTAATCCAATTAACTGAAGCACTCTGGATGGGGGGGGTCAATCCCAGTCTGTTCACAGAAGAAAGGGTTCTGAAAGAACTCCTAAAACCGAAGGCGGACAAAGCAATGGGACCAGGTGGAATTCACCCCAGAATTCTAAAAGAATTAAGAGAGAACTAGTGACACCACTAACTACCCTTTTAACAAATCATGGGAGGATGGTGTGGTTCCTGAGGACTGCAGAAGGGCAGATGTTATTCCACTTCACAAAAGTGGGAGTAGGGCAGAAGCAGGAAATTAAAGACCTGTTAGTTTAACCTCAGTGATTGGGAAAATGATGGAATCACTTCAGAAGGAAAGAATTGTTGAGTACCTAGTGGCCAGAGGGGCAAAGGACCCAAGGCAGCATGGATTCACAGTGGAAGGTCATGTCAGATGAATCTAATAGATTTCTTTGACTGGGTGACCAAAGTAGTAGATCAAGGAAGGGCTGTGGACATGGCCTACCTAAACTTTAGGAAGGCATTTGACACAGTTCTGCACAAAAGATTAATATACAAGTTGGCCAGCCTGGGAGTGGGTCCCAAGTTGGTAGCCTGGTTAAAAAATTGGCAGGAGAACAGGACACAGAGGGTAATAGTAAACAGAGTCCACTCTGAAGAAAGGGGGGTTACTAGTGAGGTACCGCAGGGTTCAGTACTAGGATTGGTCCTCTTTAATGTCTTGCAGAGGGACTGGAATGAAAAGTATGTCTCTTTACAGATGACACAATGATCTGCAACAGAGTTGATACATAAGGTGGGGTGGAAAGGATGAGAAGGGACTTGGCAAGGCTGGAGGAATGATCAAATGTATGGCAGCTTAGATTCAATACTAAGAAGTGCAAGTAATGCACCTGGGAACAAAACCCAGGGAAGAGTACACAGTGGGGGTGAGATACTAACAACAACAAAATGGAAAGGACCTGGGAGTAGTCATATCTGATGACCTAAAGGTGTGCAAGCAATGTGAGAGGGCAGTAAGAAGGCTGGGGGATACTGGGATGCATAGGAAGAGGCATCACCAGTTGAAAACAGAAAGTTGTTATCCCTCTGTACAGACAGCTGGTGAGACCCCATCTGGAGTACTGCGTACAGTTCAGGAGACCCAATCTCTGCAAAGACATAGACAGGATGGAGGCAGTCCAGAGGAGGGCAACTAAGATGGTGCAGGGTCTGCACCAGAAGACATTTGAAGAGAGACTTAAGGAGCTTAATATGTATAGCCTTGAGGAAAGGAGGGAGAGGGGAGACATGATAGAAACTTTCAAGTACCTCAAGGGAATCAACAATGTCCAAGAGGGTAACATCTTTCAGAAAAGAGGTGCAAGAACAAGGGGCACAATTTGAAGATTGAGGAGGATGCCTCAGAGGCAATGTGAGGAAGTATTTTTCACAGAGAGGGTTGTGGATGCATGGAGCAGCCTTCTTGAGGAGGTTGTGGCGTCAAAACAGTGGTGGATTTCAAGAATGCATGGACAGTCATAAGGCAATTCTAGTGGGTGGAGCAGGAAAAGTAGGCTGTTGGTTAACTAGGATCTGCAGCTTATCCATTAGGTAGGCAAATGGGTAGACTGGGTGGGCCAAGCGTCCTCATGTGCCATCAAATTCTATGTTTCCTCTGCTGTCCTCCTCCCATGGTCTCCGATCTACTGACAAATCGCTGCTACAGATACCTAGATGTAAATCAAACAAAGATACCCTTCTTTCTCTCACTCAGTGGCAAAACTCTGGAACTCCTGCTTCTTGACATTCCTTTAGCCCTTAGTCATGCTCAGTTTAAAACCAGCTACTGCTCCTCCTTTTAGCCAGGTCTCCTGTGCCTGTTTCAACCCCCCTTGAATTTGCATTTCAAACCCAGTCTCACTTATCCACTGCTGCAAACTGCTCTCCATTCTTCCTACACTATCCAGATAGATTTTAGCATTTATGTCTCCATTGGCTTTGCCTTTCACTGGTTTTAACCCAGTTGTGCTTGTGACATGTCATAGTTATCAACTGAATATTTTGTTACTGTGTGTAAACTCTAACTCAACCTGTTACCTACCCTTGTAATTGCCTGATCGTGTACCTACTCAATTATCATGTAATCTTGTTTGCCCTGTATTTTGTTTCTACCTGTACTCATAATGTAACTCCCTGCCTACCTACTGTAATCTCCTGGGTCATGCCTGAAAATAGTCATTTCATGGCTATGATACTTACCTGGTAAACAAAAACTAAATAAATGAGAGACTGCACAAGGAGTAATTGCCTACAGTGCATAAGAGCAAGCAGTCAGAGATATACTGGGGAAGCTTATGAGTGATAGCTGTAAAAGTCCATAAGGTGTCTTTTTCCTTCTGAATTTGAGGACTATCATGCATACAGAGAGCAGTGATGGGTGAGGTATGGTAGAGCAGAGATAAATCTCAAAGCTTGGTGATGGAGTGAGTCAAGTTTAATGAGTGCGAGGCAGAGCCTTGGCCATAGTGGAAGTCGTGTGTACTCTAATAAGGATAGAAAGGTGGTTTGGACCAGTCTTTTTTTTGTTTTTGTTGTCATGGGATAAGAGATGCTTGATCCAGAAGAAAAGGCCCAGTCTCTGCCTTAGCTTCTTTGAAAGTTCCTCAGTATGGCCACAGAATGTAAGTTTGTGGTCTAGCAAAGCCCAGATATTTACATTGTGTCACATATTCAGTAGGTTCTCCCAAGCGATAGAATCTGCATAGTTAAGCTACATAAGGAAGGTTTTTGACCTATGGCAGAAAGTGAGAAAAGTATGACCTTTGTTTTTTTTTGCATTTAGATCCGTGAACTGCACCAAACAACAGGTGCAACTTAATGCAAGCCCTGCATCACCCTTTGAAACTTGAGCCTTTGCTCTTGATTCCAGGTGTGGGTGAGCAGGCAAGTATCTGCATTATAAACATTCGTAATTCAGAGAAGTGGGACATGAGAAGTGCACAGGGAGGAATGGACTGATTCCAGGCATTTTTGAACGGGCAGATGTCTCCATTATAAACATTTGTTCATTCAGAGAGGAGGGTATGAGAAGTGCACAGATGGAGAATGGACTGATTCTAAGCATGGATGAACAGGGTATCACGTTATTGTAGTGAAACCCTTAAACAAAAGACCATTACAGCAAAAATTTCGAGCAGATTCAAGATTGTTGCCATAAAGGTCTTGTTGTACACCAGCTGCAGTTTCATTGGTGTTTTGCTGGCTTCAAATCAACTCTGTCTTAGAGTTGATTATCTCAAGATTGGGGGGGTGGGGCCATAGCTTCCCACATGAGCACAGCCCCCCAGAAAACAGTGTTATCTTGACCGGTGAAATACCAACTGTTGATAATTTGACTGCTACTGTAGACTGTTGCTGTAGAGGTTGTCGACAACAAAGTTGTCGAAGCAGGTTGGTGGAAGCATGAGCAGGCTGCTTCAGGCATTCTAAACATTTGACCATGGTCAGCCCAGTGGTGCTGAGGGCTGAGGTGCTGGACACCTTACCTCATGCTGCGCCAGTGACCCAGGTTTGGGAACGACCTTGGGCCACCGAGGCTGGATGTTGGGGGTAGGAGCATGATTGAGCAGTACCTCCTCTCCTGGGAAGGGGGTCACCTGCCCATAGTCCCACGTCACAAGATGGAATCTGGTGACAGGCATAGGCAGTATCAGTGCAATAGGTAGGTTGGGAGGAATCTGCTAGATGTGCATATCGTGCCTTCACATGCATATGTCACATTGAGGGCATTGGTGAGCATGCAAGTGTCTGCATTATAAACATTTGGTCATTGTGAGAACAGGGTATGAGAAGTGCACAGAGGAGGAATGGACCAATTCCAGGTGTGAGTGAGCAGGCAACTGTCTGCATTATATAGATTTGGTCAGTGAGAGAGGAGGGATGTAAGGACATTACAGACATCGCTGAAACAGATTGTTTTTCAGTGTTGACCAGTTAGATCCTGCCACCATATGTGGGTTCGCACCCCAATAGTTAGAATTGAGTAGGCACTTGAATGTTAAACTCAAGAATTTGCACTTTTAACAACTTTGCAACTGTTGAATGAATTTGCATGAAATTTGGTATGCAACTTCCTGTGGGGTAGATCTTTTAATCTGGTTAGTTGTATTCTTGTCAGATGTGCAGTCCCCAAGTTATGGTGAGGTGAAACAACATGTTTTTACCCATTGACTTTGCTGGGATTTTTCTTTGAACTTGCCTACAGCCCAGAGGGTTTGCTTGTTTTGTATGACAATTTCAGGACAGAAAGGGGCTATGCCACAAATGTCCATTTTGCTAGTTTGATGAAAAGGCAATAAGCCAGTTTTAAGTTATTGCAATTAAAAATCTGAAAAAATTCGAGCATGGTCAGTATGCACTTCAATATAGTTATATGATACAAAGAAGAATCCTGCATTGTGTGAAAAAAATACTCTTTCATTGGGCTGCCATCTTGTTTTCAGTTTTGCCTGAAAAATTCAGAATTGGGAACCTGCCAAAATGATATTCTGGGGAGGAACAAACAAGTATGTTGCTTATTGGGACCCCTAGGTGCATTCTGCACTTCACTGCTCAGAAAATGCCCTTAGAATGTGTTTTATTTCACTTTTAAATTCTTTGTTCATATCAACTTCATACGACATAGAATCTTAGTTTGTATGATAAGATACGAGCTAGGATCCTACTTTGTGAGTCATAAAAAGTAGGATCTTAGTTCGTATCTCATCATACAAACTAAGAGCCTACTTTTATGACTCTGATACAAAGAATTTAAATGTGGATATGTCAGCCAATTTTTAGTATTTTCTCACCAAATTTTCAACATAGGCATTTTGGGGCCCTACCTTATGATCACTGTCACTGTTATTTTGTTACTTGGTCCCCAACAGTGATATCACGGTCACGGCACAGAATCACCATCAGAACAGAATAATGAAATGGCAGTCCTAGTGTTGATGATGGGAGGTCCCAAAAGGCCTTTGTTGAAAATCTGGTGCAAAAAATCCTGTTAACAGCTGTGTTACAAGTGTGCATTACACAGTTTATATGCACATTTGTAACTTCACCAGTTTTAATATTTTCATTCCAGCTTTTCAACATTGCCATTTTTTCATACCTCTTCATGAACAGTATCTCTGTCATTTCTCATGTCCTGCCAAAAATTTGTTTTTGCATCTCTGGCCTCGCAATGCCACCCCAACACTGAGGGAAGAGTGTCCTCCTTCCAGTGTCTTGACATGACCAGTTTTGCCATGGAGGCTTCCCTAGGCTCACTCCTTCCTCTACTCCTCTTTGTTTTCTATCCTGTCTCAACCTCTCTTCCTCTTTCTCTGGTTCCTCTTCCTCCACCTCCATCCCCACCCATCTCTTTCACTTTTCCTGTGCCTCATTTCAGCTCTCCTTGTCTACATTTTCCACTGCCCTATCCCCATTTTTGCCTATTGCCTATATTGACAAGGCCCAGGGCTGCTACCCTACCCCTCACCATATCTGCTCTTTATCTCACATCTCTTTAATTGCTGGTATAATTACTGTGTTTACCTATTATTGTCCTTGATTTGAGTTGCTATTGTGTCTTAGACTACTGTTGTTGGTTCTCCTGGGTGTTCGTTTGTCATTTTAGATTGCCTCTGTTTAGTATTCCTTTGTCCCTCGCTGACTGACGTGTAACCTTTGCAAAAAAGTGCCTTGCTCTTAAAGGTATTATAAACCTAGATGGAAATAAAAAAAAAAAATAAATCCACTTATCTGTGTATTATTCAGAATATTCCAGGCAGGAGGATGTCCTTCTTCACTCACTGGATCTACATAGGGTGCTTAGGTATTACGTTGATCACACTCGTTTCTTCCATAACTTGAATCATTTGTTTATTTCCTTTGCTCCCTTGACTTTTAGAGCACCAGCTTCTCAGCAGTCATTACCTAGATGGTTGGTTAACTACATTACTTGCTACAATAAATATGACAAACCCTTGCCAGGCTCGGTGAAAGAGCACTCCACCAGGGGGTTGCCGCTTCCCTTGCTGCCCACACAATGTCTCAGCAGTGGACATTGCACTGCAGCCACTTGAGCTCAGTGCACACTTTCATGAAGCACTACAGCCTGGACATTGCCTCAAGGAGGTGAGCAGGATTCTACATATTACAGGGCCTCTTTTCTTGAAGGTTCCCACTTACCATTTCCTTCCTTTCTTTTGCAGACCTGGGTTACTTCTACTGCTTGGTACTCAGTCTTTATTGTGTAGTCTACTACAAGAGCTCCAACTTGAAGTAAGATAGTACAGTTATGTAAGAATTTACCATAGCAGTAGATGTTCGAGAAGAGCTCTTGCAACAGGCACTGCTTTCTCTCCCACCTTTCCCATGATTTTTCCTTCCCTTGTTAGGAACTTTGGGACCTTCTTGGCTCTCCTGTATACTATCTGTTGGGTCTCTGGCAGGGGAACTGAGGTGTGGCTTAGGACCACCCCTTTATACCATTGGCTGATGTTGGGGGCAGTCTGACATCAGGGGCAGTCCCCACAGGGTACTGCTAGCTAGAATTGTTCCACTGGGTTCTTGTGTGCTGGCTTAGTCCTTATTTTGTAGCTCACTGCAAGAGCTCTTCTCAAGGGGACCTCTCTCAGAGACAGTGAAATGAGTTCCACAGGACTGGACCAGCAATCAAAAAGCATGCTCACCAGATGATTTCATTTTGGGCATGGGAACTGGCAGGAGGCCATCTTCAGAAGAACAGAAAGGGCGGGGAAGATTGGTAGGCAGACAGTAGGTCATGCAGGTAGCTAGACCCCAGGCCATGCAGGGCTTTGTAGGTCAGTAATCTGAACTAGGAGGCAGTCTGTGACCTCACTGGCAGACAGTGAAGACCATGTAGAACTGGCATGTTATGCAAGTATGGCAAGAACTGGTGGTGCTGAATATTTAAGTATGGAGAGAACAGGGCTACAAGAATATGTAAGTATGGAGAGAATGGAGGGGTACAGGAACTTTTTTTTATCATTTATTTATTTATTCAGTCTAGGATTACAAGTACCTTTGAGTGCCAAGCAGCTCATTTACAAAGGTTCCATGTCAATATCGGGGTACAGATCCATAATGGAAAACAGACTGGTTTCACAAACAATTAATCAATTTGTATTACAAAATACAGAATAAGAGAACAGCAAATAAATACACATTAGTTTAGCACATGATTCAAGGCAGGGAGTCAGAAGAGGAGGGAATTGGGAGGGGAGCCAGATCAAGGAAGGGGAGAGCAACCAGGCGGCATTGTCAAGTAGCAGCGAGGATAGTAAGGGATGAAACGCAAGGAAGACAGTGGGGGGAGATGGGGGAGATGGGAGGGCAGGAAGGGGGTGGACAGTGAGAGGGCAAACAAGTAGAGAGAACAGTGGAAGAATGGTGGGGGGTGAGGTGCCAGGAAGAGGGACAAGGATGTTAAGTGGTGCAATCACAGGAGTTTTCAATTAGGATGTGCTGACGAAGTTTGAGTTTGAATTCACTGAGACTAGTAAGTTTAGCCAAACTATTGTGGAGGCCATTTAACCAGTATGGCACTTTGATACAAAAGAAGCATTGGTATTGGGCGGTCCGGCACATCGGGACAAGTAGGAGTATGGAAGATGAGGTGCGCGTATGTTGGGTCTTGAGGGATTCATGAAGTAAGCATCCTAATCTCAAGGCATGAGTCTAAGGAGAATCTTTGGCAAGTAAGCAGGTGTGGTATTTAATTCTCCCATGCAAGTTGAGCCACCCAGCCTGCATATAGACATCGCAGGTGTGGGTGAGGTGTGGTGCACCAATTAGGAGTCTACAGGCCTTGTTTAGTGCCACAGTGAGCCTTTTGAGAGCAGAGTTGGAAGCAGTTCCATAAATAACAAGGCCATAGTCGATTAAGGAGAGCACAGAGCTGTGGACAGCAAAATTTAGGGCTTCAGGTGTTAGAGACTTTCTCAGTTGATAGAAGAGCCCAATCCCGGTATTGACGGCTCTGGCAGCATTTTCAATGTGCAGTGAATAGGTGAGGTGTCTATCAGAGGTAACCCTAGGTGCTTGAAGTGCAGTATTTGTTTAGTATGTAAGTATGGAGAGACCAGAGGTGCAGGAATAGGTAATAATTAAGAGAACAGGGGTGCAGGGATCTCTATTGTGAGTATGGTGAGAACATGAGGTGCATGGAGGTATATGCAAGTATGAAGAGAACATGAGGTGCAGGAATATGGAAGTATGAAGAGAATAGGGGTGCCAAAATAGTGTGGAGAGAGCAGGAAGTGTAGAAATATGTAAGTATGCATAGAGTATTGGTGTAGGAATATGGACTGTAAGTATGGTAAGATCATGGGGTGCAGGAATCTGTACAGCAGAGTCAGCCATGATGAAGCACAGTAACTTACAGTAATGACATGTCAGAAAATCCTGCATGACAAAAATGGTTTAATTGCCATTGACTTACAATGGCCCCTGCAGTAAAGTGCAGCATTCTGTGAGATTCTGCAGCATCTTTGAATTGCATCCATGCTATCACATCTGTAAGGCATGAGAACAGTCATACAGGATTATGGTCTGTATGCATAATGAGAACATGGAGTGTCTGGAGGAATATGCAAGTTTGGAGAGAACAGAGTGTATGTGAAAATATAAGTTTAGAAAGAATGAGTTCAGGAATGTGTAAGTATGAAGAAAACAGGCAATGCAGGAATAAGTAAGTATGGTAAGAACAGGGTGCAGGAATATAAGTGTGGAGAGAACAGGGCTGGAAGAATATGTAAGTATGGTGAGAAAAGAGGTGTAAGAATATGTAAGTATGGTGAGAACAGAGGTGTAAGAATAGGTAAGAATTAAGAGAGCAGGAGTACAGAAATATGTAAGTATGAAGAGAACCAGGGTGACAGAATATGTAAGAGTGGAGCGAACAGGAGTGCAGAATTATATAAGTATGCAAAGAGCATTGGTGCAGGAAAATGGACTGTAAGTATGGTGAGAACATGGAGTGTAGGAATATGTAGTGTAAGCATGGAAAGAACAGATGGTGCAGGAGTAGGTAAGTATGGAGGGAATAATGGGTGCAGGAACATGCAAGTAGGGCGAGAACGAGAGGTGCTGGAATATGCAAGTATGGAGAAAACAGTATGTACACGAGTATGTGAGTATGAAGAGAACATGGGGTGCAGAGATATGTAAGTATGGAGAGAACAGGGGTGCATAAATATGTAAGTATGGAGAGATCATAGAGTGCAGGAACATGTAAGTATGGAGAGAACAGGGAGTGTAGGAATATGTAGGTAGGGCTAGAACAGGAGGTGCAGGAGTATGTAAGTATGGAGAGAAAAGAGGAGCAGGAATATGTAAGTATGGAGAGGACAGGGTGTAAAGGAATATTTAAGTATGAAGAGGACTGGGTGCAGGACTATGTAAGTATAGAGAGAACTGAAGTGCATGGATATGTAACTGTACAGAGAACAGTGTGTACAGGAATATGTAAATATGGAGAGAACAGGAGGTACTGAAATACATACTAACATACTAAAGTGCCAGCAGAGTAGGCCTAATGGTCTTTCGTGTCTGCTCGTTTGGTCAGCCCCCACCCTGGGTGCTGACCTTGCTGTCCCCCTCGCCTTCTCTGGCTTCTCCCTTCCCAGTTCCGGATATTCTTGCTGCATTGGATTTTGCTTCCAGAACCCTTCCCTGTACCTGTCCCACCCCTCTTGAACCCCTCCACTGTCTCTGCCTCCACCAGCCCCCTAGGTAGTGCATTCCATGGCTCCACTACCCTCTCAGTGAAGTAGCACCTCCTCCTTTCTCCCCTGAATCTTCCCCCCTCCAGCTTCCACCCATGCCCTCTTGTGGCCCCTTCCTCCTTCCTTCAAGCACCCTGACTGTTCCTCCCCATTTGTCCTCTTCATGTACCTGAAGACCTCTATCATGTCCCCCCGGTCCCTTCTCTCTTCCAATGTGTACATATTTAGCTCTTCAAGCCTCCTCATAGTTCCTGTCCCCAAGCCCCAAATCATTTTGGTTGCCCTCCTCTGGATCCTCTCCAGGAGGTTAATGTCCCTCTTTAAGTGTGGCCTCCAAAACTGCACGCAGTACTCCAGGTGCGGCCTCACCAAGTAGTTATACAGACAGAGTATCACTTCCCTCCTTCTGGAGGTGATCCCCCTAGCGATGCATCCCAGCATCCTGTTGGCCTTGGCTGCTGCCCTCCTACAAGTCTCAGAGTTGTTCATCTTGACATCCACCACCACCCCCAGGTCCCTCTCAGCCATTGAGACTTGTAGTATTTCCCAGGGTGTACACTTGGCCTGGGTTTCTGGCCCCAGGTGGAGTACCTTGCATTTCCTGCATTGAACCTCAGCTTCCACTTTCTAGACCATCTTTCCAGAGCCTCCAGGTCCCCCTGCAGGGCCACCCTCCCCTCCTCCCCATCCACCACCGCCCCCAGTTTCAAGTCATCTGCAAAGAGACTCATCTCACTCCTGATTCCTGTCCTTATGTCAGATAGGTAGGCATTGAACAGAAGGGGCCCAAGGACTGATCCCTGTGGAACATTCCTGTCCTTATGTCAGATAGGTAGGCATTGAACAGAAGGGGCCCAAGGACTGATCCCTGTGGGATAATATGTAAGAATGCTTTGAATGGGATGTAGGCATATATTAGTATGGAGAGAAAAGGGGTTCAGGAATGTATGTGTATATAGTGAACAGGAGTGCAGGGATATGTAAGTATGGAGAGGACAGGATGTGCAGGCATATATAAGTATAGAAATATATAATCTGGCTTTAGAAATGGCTGTTGCCATAAAAGTGTTGTGGTTATGAACCATCATCAGTCAGTTTTCAACTATAAGCAACCATTGACACAATACATACATTCTTGAAAGCTCTTTTACCTGTATGTAGCTCCAATCATAAATAACATTTGTATTGTATTGTGATTTTAATGTACAGGCTACAGTGTCCAAAATGAGCACTTGTTATTGCTGTCTGAGAGGGAGGAAGAACTCCCATGTATTGATGTGAAAGAGAAAAAGAGGAATGGCAAATTGCTTTTTGTTAATGTGGAGGAGGAAAACAGCAATGGCCATCACCCATTTGTTGATGTGGAGGAGGAAAACAGCAATGGCAATCTCCCATTTGTTGATGTGAAGGAGGAAAACAGCAACGGCCATCTCCCATTTGATGATGTGGAGGAGGAAAACAGCAACGGCCATCTTCCATTTGTTGATGTGAAGGTGGAAAAGACTGCAGAGCAGAAGGATCATTGTGAAGTGATTCCCACCAGTGAGTATCATAGACAGCTAGATAATGTGTTTTATATAGAATTTCTTTCAGCTATTATTGCAAGGAAGTTGGGAAGAAAAGGAAAACAGCTGGAATGAGAGGGAGTATGGAATTACAAGTAGGCTATAATGTTAGAAAGCTTGACAGTAGTAAAGTCAGTGAGTATTTTAGAAAGAAACATATTACTGTTACAATTGGTATGAGATTATACTGAGATTGGAGTCACATGGGGCTCGATTTTCAAAGCCCCAAGAATGGAGTAAGCCCCTGGTGTGCCGAGTTTGTGGCACTTGCAGCTTGTGGATTCTCCCAGCCAGCAATCTGGATTTTTAATCCCGAGCACCAAACACCACAAGTTAGGCCAGCTTTTCCCTGATCCAACTTTCACCACTTGGTGGGGACTGTTTTTATGGGGCTTGAAACAAATCTTTTGGTGTGAGCTGCCACAAAATGAGGAAACTGTCACAACTGTGCCAGATGTACTAAAATCAGGTTCACTTGTGCCAAAGGAGTTTCAGTCAGTCTTTATTTTATCAGGCAAAATATCACTGAGCGAGCTTATTTGCAAGGTGGACCTGGACAAACGCAAATAAAAGTAAACAATATGCAAAGGAAAAAGATGGGTGTACAATCAAGAAATACAATGTGGAAGAGGACATATAACATAGTACAGTATTAGGCAAGGTCTATACAGGCAAATATGCAAGAGGCTAAGAAAAAATATTGTAAATATACATTATTATATAGTATGTACATGAATAGCTTGGCAGAAGACACCAGGAGAAAGGACTGCTGTGTGACTGGACTTCTCTACTGGGACTAAAGAAGAAGAACTTTTGTACTTGGACCTTTAATTTATGGTAAAAAAAAAACTAACAAACAAAACAAAAGTGTATGTTTGTCTGAGTTAACTGAACTGAATGGTTATCTGAACAGTTATCTAATTGCAAATCTCAGGTGATTGAAAGGACTTAATAGCTATGAGGTTTAAATTACTTGTAGAAAGATCTAGTAAGTAGGGGGAGTGGCTTAGCTAGAAGGAAGCTACATTTAAAGACTGACTTAGAAAGATTCTGCTAATAGCTTGGCAGAAGACACCAGGAGAAAGGACTGCTGTGTGACTGGACTTCTCTACTGGGGCTATATCGCCCTCCTTGCATCCCACCCAAAGCTAGTTCTACTTTTATAGGCACAGGATTTGACTGACAACAGGATCTTCCTGTTTGGGAGCAGGAAATGAGTGATCACAGAGCCACCAAAGACCCACCATCCTAGAAGGGCAAGAGTAGCTCTCCGGTCCCCTCTAGCTGCTGGAGGTCTGCCTCTGAGCAAGTAAGTGGTCTACTGAGAAATATAGGATATTCTTGTCTCAGAACAGGACAATCAGGAGCTTAAAGGGCACACAGGCAGAAAGTAAGGAGAGAGAGAAAAAAAAACAGAGGAAAGAGTAAGGATTGCAAACAGTTAAGGGGCCAGAAATAAGACATGATTAGAGTAGTGGAGTGCAGTGGCTGTGGAGCAGTAGTCTTCTGGGAGACATTCTGGAGGATGCAGTGTTGTCCCATCTGCAGGCACCTCTCTGAGCTGAGGGAGGAGTTTGCTCATCTCAAGGCTGTGTTGGCCAGGATTTGTGGGACCTCTTCTTCCATCCAGGAACCACCAGTGCCACTGCTGTTGCCTCAGAGGTTGCCAAGAAAGAGGAGCGGTTGGACCAAAGTGGGCTCAGAGAGGGTGAGGGTGGTGGAACAGAGGTGCATCCCTCCAGTTGTACCTCTCCACAATTCCTATGCCATTCTGGCAAAGTGTGGTTCCTCTGTGGAGGCACCCACAGTGGAGACCAAGGAGGATGTTGGGAACCTCCACAAAGGAGACCCACAGGAGGGTGGCAGGGGACCCCGCAGGGGAAGGAAACAACTCCTGGTGGGGGACTCCATTGTTAGGAAGGTAGAACTGGGGGAAGAAGGGGAGAGGGAGGTAAGGTGCCTGCCTGGTGCCATGGCTTGAAGGGACAGGGAGTGAATCCTCAGGATTGCCGGAGTAGCTGCACAGGTGAGGGAACTGGATGTCATTGTCCACCTAGGGACAAATGACCTGGCTAAGAAAGGGATTAAAGAAGTACAGGAAGAGTTTGTGGATTTGGGGAGGGGCCTTAGACAAGTAGCACACACGGTAACCTTCTTGGAGGTGCTGCCCATCTATGGAATAGGAGAGGCTAGCGTGTTCCGCACCATGGGATTCAATCAGTGGTTGAAAACCTGGTGTGGAGCTCAGGGATTTGGCTTCATTGGGGACTGGGGGTCCATCTGGAGTGATGCAAGCCTATATTGGCCTGATGGGCTGCATCTGTCCAGGAGGGGAACCAGGATCCTAGGTGATAGGTTTAAATGCTTCAATGGCAAGCATTTAAACTAGTCAAGGGGGAGGCACTGCGAAAGGAGCAGGGAAATCCTAGCCCCCCAAAAAAATCACAGTAGTAAGCTCGGCAAACACCAACATAGAGGTGTCAATAAGGAGAAGGGCAGGGGTAAATAGAGACAGTGACAAATGCAAGAAGGACAGGGATGGGGCAGAAAGGAGTAAGGCCATCAGGAAATAGAGGGTAATGAGTACCAATGCGGTAGTCTGGGCAACAAGCTCCTTGAGCTGGTGGTCTTGATGGAAGAGGAATGCCTGGATATCGTAGCAGTCACAGAAACATGGTACACAGAGAACCATGACTGGGATGTTAACATACCAGGGTACATAACCTACAGGAGAGACAGGCAGGGGAGAAGAGGGGGAGGAGTAGCTCTCTATGTAAAGGAAGGGATAAAAGCAACTGAACAAAATAGTAAACAGGGAGGAGAGGAGGCACTGTGGGTCACCTTGGAGACTGGAAAGGGTACCACAATCCACACTGGGGTTGTGTACAGATCCCCATGTCGGGGGAGGGAATGGACAAGGATATGATAGAAGGCATTCTTAGAATGGCAGAGAAAGGGGAGATACTGTTGATGGGAGACCTGAATATGCCAGATGTTAACTGGAGCACATTTGCTGCAGCCACATCCAAGAGCAGGGCCATTCTTGATGCCCTACAGGTGGCAGGCCTCAGACTGCTAGTTTCAGAACCCACTCATGAGGGAACAATCTTAGACCTCATACTCTCAAACGGGGGCAGTGAGAGGATCTCAGATCTAGAATTGGGTTGCCATCTGGGAACAAGTGACCATCAAACAGTGTGGTTCACGTTAAACTCAGCTACAGAGCTGCCATACAAAAGTGAGGGTACTGGACTTTAGGAGGGCTGACTTTGGCAAGATGGGAGACTGCCTCAGAAAAGCACTAGCAAACAGGCTAGAAGGAGGTGTGGAACAACAATGGGGAATCATCAAAACTGCCATTGTGTGAAACAAATAAATCAAAATGAAAGAAAAAGCCACTGTGGTTCTCAAAAGAGGTGGCTGTGAAAGTAAGGGAAAAAAAGATAGCATTACGGACGTATAAGGAAACACAGAAGGAGCATTGACAGAGAGCTGTACCAGTTAAGACAGAAGGAAGCAGGGAAGGAAGCCAGAATAGCAAAGGCCCAAACTGAGGAAAAGATAGCCAACTCAGTTAAGAAGGGGGACAAAACCTTTTATAGGTACATCAGCGAGCGTAGAAAGACAAATGGAGGGATAGTGAGGCTGAATAGAATGAACAGTGTGTGGGCAGAGGGGGACAGTGAAAAAGCAGGGATACTGAATGAATATTTCTGCCCAGTATTCACAAAAGAGGAGGGGGAAGTGTCTAATCCAATTAACAGAAGCAATCTTGATAGGGGGTTGATCCCAGTCCTTTCACAGAAGAAAGGGTTCTGCAAGAACTCCTAAAACTGAAGGTGGACAGAGCAGTGGGGCCTGATGGAATTCAGCCCAGAATTCTAGAAGAATTAAGGAAGAAACTAGCAAAACCACTGGCTACTCTTTTTAATAAATCATGGGAGGATAGTGTGGTATCCCAGGACTGGAGGAAGGTGGATGTGATTCCCCTTCACAAAGTGGGACCAAGACAGAGGCAGGAAACTACAGACCTGTCAGTCTGACCTCTGTGGTAGTGAAAGTGATAGAGTCACTTCTGAAGGAAAGAATAGTTGAGTACCTAGAGGCCAGTGGGGCACAGGACCCAAGGCAGCATGGGTTCACAATGGGAAGGTCATGTCAGACTGAATCTAATAGATTTCTTTGACTGGGTGACCAAAGTAGTAGACCAGGGAGGGGCTGTGGATATCTCCTACCTAGACTTTAGCAAGGCATTTGACACAGTCCCACATAAAAGATTAATAGTCAAATTAACTAGCCTGGGAGTGGATCCCAGGGTGGTAGCCTTGGTAAAACATTGGCTGCACAACAGGACACAGAAGGTAATTGTAAATGGAGTTCACTCTGAAGAAAGAGGGGTTACTAGTGGGGTACCGCAGAGTTATGTATTGGGTCCAGTCCATTTTAATGTCTTCATCAGTGACATTGCAGAGGGACTGGAAGGAAAAGTATGCCTTTTTGCAGATGACACAAAGATCTACAATATGGTTGATACACAAGGAGGCGTGGAAAGGATGAGAAGGGACTTGGCAAGGTTGGAGGAGTGGTCAGAAGTATGGCAGCTAGGATTCAATGCAAAGAAGTGCAAAATAATGCACCTGGGAAACAAGAACCCACGGGAAGTATACACAATGGGTGGGGAGGTAGTAAGAACAACAAAAAAGGAATGGGACCTGGGGGTAATCATATCAGATGACCTTAAGGTTATCAAGCAATGTGAGAAGGCAGTAGGGAGGGCTGGGAGTATACTGGGATGCATAGGGAGAGGCATCAGCAGCAGAAAACAGGAAGTTGTTGTCCCTCTATACAGACAGTTGGTGAGACCCCAACTGGAGTACTACGTCCACTTCTGGAGACCCCATCTCCGCAAGGACATAGACAGGATAGAAGCGGTCCAGAGGAGGGCAACTAAAAAGGTGCAAGGTCTGCAAGAGAAGCTATATGAGGAGAGACTAAAGGAGCTTAATATGTATACCCTTGAGGAAACAAGGGAGAGGGGGAACATGATAGAAACTTTTAAGTACCTCAGTGGAATCAACAAAGTCCAAGAGGGTAGCATATTTCAGAAAAAGAGACGTGCAAGAACAAGGGGACACAATTTAAAGATAGAAGGGGTGGTTCAGGGCAATGTGAGGAAGTATTATTTCACAGAGAGGGTAGTGGATGCATGGAACAGCCTTCCTGAGGAGGTTGTGGGGTCTAAAACTGTGGGAGAATTCAAGAATGCATGGGACAAACATAAGGCAATTCTTGTGGGGGGTAGGAAGAAATAGGCTGTTGGTTAACTAGGATCTGCGGCCTATCCTGTAGGCAGGGAAATGGGCAAACTAGATGGGCCAAGCGGTCCTTATCTGCTGACAAAGTGTATGTTTCTATGAACAGTTCAGGTAAAGGGGAAGGAAGGGTGATAGGAAGAAGAAGGGAGAAGGAGTGATAAACAGCGAATCACAAGGCCTGGTGATGGATGTCCAACACTTATTTCACTGGCCTCCAGGGGAGGCAGTTACGGGATACTATAAAGGAATGAGGCAAAAGCTTTTAGAAGGAGGAAGAAAAGGTTGTCAGGGCAGCCACTTTCTGAGTTTTTTGTAATTTGTTCCATAGGAGAGGGAGTACATAGCTTACAGACATTTTACCAAAATGTGAATTAACTTTTGGAATGTATAAAGGGACTCTACTAGTCACAAGGTTTATCTGTTATCTTGTGGCTGCATACTTAGATTATACTCTCAGCTCTAAAATTACTATGGTTACTCCTTTCATTCTTCATAAGCTCTGGTATCTAATGCTGCTGGCTTTCCCAATGGGTGGTGATGTGGAACTGAACCCTGGTCCCTCGTCCAGCCATGCAAATATTCCTCCTGGTCTACTGCTTCAGGGCTCAGCATAGCCCACCTAAACATTAGGAGCCTTACACGCAATGGCACAGAGCTGGAGGCTTGGGTCTTCACTCACAACCTGGATATATTGTGCCTATCTGAGACATGGCTTAAGCCCTCCACTCCTGACTCTACCTGTGCAATACAAAATTATAGTCTTATTTTGAATGACAGGTTATCCTCTAAGTGGGGTGGGGGTGTTGTGCTGTTTGTGCTGTTTTACAAAGTACATCTAAACATCTCTCAGAAAAATAAACCCCAGTCCTCCTTCTGTGAATCCCTTCATGTTCTTCTCCATCTGGGTGCAAAGAATCTACATATAGTGGTTGCCTATAACCCACCCCTAGGAGGGCTGTCAGCTTTTACAAATCTACTGGATGATACGGTGAAACGAGCAGGCAAAAATGAACTGCTTATCCTAGGGATATACATCTAAACTGGCTTGGACACACTCAGGGGTCTCTGCAATCTGTAATGAAAAGCTATAACCTGCATCAAGTTATAGTCTTAACTGAACCCACTATAACCACCCCTTCTCTAACTACCTCCACTCTCATAGACTGGGTACTTGTGAATCGCCTTGACCATGTGCAAACTGCAGGCATCTTGGCAGATGCTATCACAGATCACTCCCCCACTTTCTGTGTATAGAGCCCGGAGACTGCTCCCTCACCCCCTCCACGCTACATCACAGTTACCAACTTTGCCAAACTGGACGTAGAAGCTTTCTCCTATGATGTATCCTGTATCAACTGGTCTGACATCTGTCACTCCTATGATGTTCAAATAGCTCTTGATATCTTCATTGATAATTTCACAGCACTTCAGGATAAACATTCCGCGAAGGTCACCAGAAGGGTCAGGGTAAACAAACAAGATGGCTACACAAGGACATGCTGGCTAACCTGTGCACATGGGACAAACTCTGGAAGAAGTATAACGTGTCCAGACTACCGAGGATTACAATACCTACAGGGCTTCTCGGAGCGCCTGTAAAAAACAAATCAGAACAGCAAAGAGTATCTACTGCAAGGAATTGCTCACAAACTCTGCCGGTGACCCTAGAAAATTCTGGACACACATCAAGACCTTTCTTGGGGCTACCCAGTCATCGACCCCAGGGGATATGATCCTAAATGGTGTACATTGCAACGACTCAAACACTATAGCGAATGCCTTTAACAGATTATTCACGGACCTGTCTCAGTACACCTCGTCCTTCGCTTCACCTCCCACAGCATCTCAGCCTTACTGCACACCCCAGAGATTTGCATCTGGTGCTGACCACTGCCAACTAACTACTACCCTCCCTTTCAACTTTAAAGCTATATCTAGATCCAAGGTACAAAGGCTATTGCAAAACATATCCAACAACACTAGCCCAGGCTCAGATTCACTCGAGCCTCGACTCCTGAAGCTAGCGGCACCGTTGATTGCCTCACCACTGGCCAAGATTTTCACTCTGTCTCTCTCTTTGGCATTGTCCCAGATCTCTGGAAGATTGCCTGAGTTACGCTTATCCTTAAAAAGGAGACCCAAG
This sequence comes from Neoceratodus forsteri, assembly GCA_016271365.2. Classification (NCBI taxonomy): domain Eukaryota; kingdom Metazoa; phylum Chordata; order Ceratodontiformes; family Ceratodontidae; genus Neoceratodus; species Neoceratodus forsteri. The sequence continues at coordinate 12,175,380 of JADMNL010000038.1, read as the reverse complement.
GATATCAACAACTACAGGTCCATAGCCATCCTCTCTGTGCTACGAAGCTACTGGAGAAACTTGTTGCAACCCAAACCATTGACTATCTCACAAAGAACAACCTTCTCTCAGACACTCAGCATGGTTTCAGAAAAGGGCACAGTACCTCAACTGCTCTTCTCAAATTCTCCACTGATGTACTCTGCAACATGGACAAAGGCCTACCACTGGAGCAGTATTTATTGATCTTACCAAAGCTTTCGACCTTGTTGATCATCCCCTGCTTCTCTCAACCCTGCATAGACTTAACTTCTCATCCTCAGTAGTTGACTGGTTTAACAACTACCTATCAAATAGATTACAACTTGTTAAATTCAACTCCGCTCTCTCGGATGTGACCAGCACTGACATTGGAGTACCCCAGGGCTCCATTCTGGGACCCCTTCTTTTCTCGCTGTACATCAACAACATAGATTATGCCATACTCTTCTGCTCAGCTATCTTATATGCTGATGATCTCGTCCTCTACTCTAGCGCTGACAAAGTTAACATCATTAGCAAAAACCTCTCCTCGGATTTTAGGAATGTGCAAACATCCTCAACACAAAATAGACCCAAGCCATGCTATTTGGCACTGCCCCCAAACTCAGAGCCTGTAAGAAACCCCTCCTAGTCCATGACTCTGGGGGATCTGTCATTGACTGTGTCACATCCTTCAAATACCTGGGAGTCCTCTTTGATAAATCCCTTGATTTCAGTCTGCACATCCAGTCAACCTGTAAAGCAACAAATGCCAAACTTGGAATCACCTATAAGACTTGTCACCTGCTAACACCATCTGCCAAATTGGCAATTGCCAAGGGTATTCTGCTTCCAGCGCTGACATATGGTGTCTCCACTTTTGCTAATGCCCATAAGACTGGTCTCCATAAATGAGATGTTGCGTATAACAACATATATCGGTACGCCTCCTCTTCCCATTGCCTCAACCACCACTGCACACTGTATAGTGACCTAGGCTGGCTCTCCCAACTGCCTACTGACTATACTCCTAGGGACCCTCATAGACTCTGTAATCCAGAATTCAAACCCTCCCTTGCAGCTCTACTTGTACCACAGACACCTGCCTACGGACTACGTTCAGCAAACAAATTTCTACTCACCATACCCAGGTGTCTTACTTCAAAAAAGCTCTGGAGCATTTCACTGCACTGCTCCAGCCACCTGGAACTCCCTCCCTCCTGCCCTGAGGCAAGCTAACTCCCACCCAATCCTCAAAAAAGAAATATATCGCCACCTATCCCGGGATCCCTGCCCATGCTTTGATCCTACTTAATGCCTCATAGCTAACCACCCTATTTCGTCCAAGACACTGCTGCACCTCTAAACAAGCTTTGCTATAAAATGTCTTTATAGCTGCCACTTAGCCCAGTTTCAGTTATTTGCATGTACTAATGTCACTTTTGTCATCTCTGCATAGCTATATGTATTATCTCGAGTACTGTCTGACTTGATCTGTATTCTAACCTACCTGTACTACATACTATGTATTGTATAATCTCATCTAATTTTGTGTATGTATTCTCCCGGATCATGCCTGAAAATAGTCAACTTTGGCTAGTGACTCATACCTACTAACCCAGTTAACAAAACTAAATAAATAAATAACTAAGCCAATGAGGATCTCCCTAAGGCAATGTCAAGCATGCTACTGGATTGGTATTAACAAATAGGGTTGACAGAATCGTGGATGCTGGAACTTTGCCAGATAGCATATCTGATCACCCTCATTTTCTGTGTGTGGTAACACTCCAGCTCCCAGTCTCAGCCCCCACGCTATATCACCGTTAGGGATTACGCTAATCTGAATCAGGCGCAGTTCCAGTATGAAGTCTCAACTTTTGACTGGTCCTGTCTTTCTCAATCCCTTGATGCACAAACTGCACTAGACTACTACTTAGACAAATTTCATGAAATTCAGGATAGACATACACCCCTTGTGACCCAGTGAGTTTGTGTGGCACCCACCAAGTTGTTACACAGAGACCTCCTGGGTGCATTACATGTTAGGGATAAGAGCTGGAGGTGTTTCAGAAATACTGGACTTATTTTAGACTACCATACCTACAGAACACAGAGAAAAGATTGCAAAAAGCAGATAAGAGTAGCAGAAAGCACATATTGTAAGAGGCTCCTCCTGAAGCATCAGGTGACTCCAGGAAATTCTGGACCCATCGCCATATCTTTCCTAGGTGCAAAAATACCCTTCTTGATAAATGATATGATCATTAGCGGGGTTCACTGTAACCCTAGGACAATTGTGGAAGCATTTAATAAACAATTCTCTGACCTGACCAGCTTCACATCTGCCTTCCTCCAAGGTCAGCCCTTACCTCCAACTAGTCTACCCACACCTGCTGCATTTCACCCTCCATTCTTCTTCAAGGCCATTTCTAAATCTGATGTCCTAGGCCTGCTCTATACCATTTCTGACAACACTAGTGTAGACTCTGATGGTGTTGAACCCAAACTTTTAAAGCTGGCTACACCATTCATTGCCCAGCCATTATTATGGATCTATACCCTCTCCCTTTGTCAGGCAATTGTCCCAGATGTCTGGAAAATGGATAAAATCACCCCAGTTTTTCAGAAGTGTGACAAAAGTGATAAGGCGAATTATAGGCCTATAGCTAATCTACCAGTGTTTAGTAAAATAATGGAAAAGCTAGCATCAATACAAGTTACAGAGTACATGATTAAATATAAACTTCTCTCCCCAATTCAATGTGGCTTTTGCAAAGGTCACAGCACCTCCATGGCCCTTCTCCACTTTACAAATCATACATTAACTGCAGTGGATGAAGGCCACCTCATGGGGTAGTTTTTATTGACCTGATAAAGGTGTTTGACCTTGTTGATCATCCTCTTCTACTAGATAGTCTCCTAGCCCTTGGTTTCTCACCAAACTCTGTGACCTGGTTCAATAGCTATCTAATTGAACTCAAATTGATAGATTCAATTCCGCTATGTCTAGCCCAATTGCCATTAACCTAGGTGTTCCTCATGGTTTAATATTAGGACCCCTCCGCTTCTCCATTTTTATAAATAGTATCTCATCAAATAGCTCTGATTGCTCAGGCATCCTCTACGCAGATGACCTGGTCTTGCACTGTCATGATAATATACACCATATAAACCTGACCCGTACTGCTGCTTTTAAGTCTATTCAATCCTGGCTGCTCCATCATAAGTTAACCCTTAATGTTGCTAAAACACAAACAATGCTGTTTGGTTCAGGAGTCAAATTAAGCAAAAACCAGGATCTGTTTACAGTCTCAGGTCAAGGTGGCATAGTCCTCAAACCAGTATGCTCTTTCAAGTATCTTGGAGTACTCCTGATGAAAATCTAAACTTTGATGAGCATGTAATGTCCACATGTAAATCAGTTAATGCTAAAATTGCAGTAACCTACAAAACCAGCCACATCCTCACGCAGGCAGCTAGATTAGCTATTGCTCGGGGATCTTGCTCTCATCATTATCCTATGGGTAGTCACTTATCTTTGCTCATCCACTACTGTCCTGAGGAAATGGGATACAACTTATAACAGCATCGGCCGGTATGCTTTGGCCTCTCCTTGGTCAAAACACCATTGTTAGCTCTATGCTGACTTCAATTGGCTACCCCCTGCCTCGGATAGAACTCTTGCCCTGGGCTCCCTGACTGACAATGTTATTAGATCAGGGATCCCTGTCTCGCTGGCCTCCCTACTAACTTGTCCATGGCAGCGGCCACTTCTAAGAGTGGGGGCATTCTAGGTGCCCTACATGGGGCATGCCTTAGACAACTAGTATTGGAATCCACTCGAGAGGGAGCAATCTTAGACCTGCTACTCTCAAATGGAGATGGTGAGAGGATCACATATTTAGAAGTGGGTAGCCATCTGGAAACTAGTGACCATCGAACAGTGTGGTTCACTGTAAACACAGCAGTAGAGTCAGCTCATACAAAGGCAAAGGTACTGGACTTCAGGAGGGCTGACTATGCTAAAATGGGTGAGTGCCTAAGGAATGCACTAACAAAGGGCAGGAAGGAGGGAAGAAGAACAATGGGAATAATCAAAACTGCCATCACAGAGGCAACAAGCCTTTGTGTGAAGCAAATAAACAAAACAAATGACGTAAGAAACCACTGTGGTTCTCAAATGAGGAGGCAGGAAAGCTAGGGAGTAAAAGAAAGCATTCAGAAAACAGAAACATAGACTTTGATGGCAGATAAGGCCCACTTGGCCCACCTATTCTGCCCATTCCTACCTAGAGGATAAGCTTGATCCTATTTAACCAACAGCCTATTTCTTCCTACCTCTACCAGAATTGCCTTATGTCTGTCCCATGCATTCTTGAATTCTCCCACAGTTTTAGAATCCACAATCTCCTCAGGAAGGCTGTTCCATGTGTTTAAGTAGTTTAATGCAGTTAAGAAGGGGATAAAACATTTTATAGGTATATCAGAGAGCGTAGAAAGACAAAGGAGGGATGGTGAGGCTGATAGAATGGATGGTGGGTGGGCAGAGAGGGACAGTGAAAAGCAGGATACTGAATGAATACTTTGTTCAGTATTCACAAAAGAGGAGGTGGAGGAGGTGCCTAATCCAATTAACTGAAGCACTCTGGATGGGGGTCAATCCCAGTCTGTTCACAGAAGAAAGGGTTCTGAAAGAACTCCTAAACCGGCGGACAAAGCAATGGGACCAGGTGGAATTCACCCCAGAATTCTAAAAGAATTAAGAGAACTAGTGACACCACTAACTACCCTTTTAACAAATCATGGGAGGATGGTGTGGTTCCTGAGGACTGCAGAAGGGCAGATGTTATTCCACTTCACAAAAGTGGGAGTAGGGCAGAAGCAGGAAATTAAAGACCTGTTAGTTTAACCTCAGTGATTGGGAAAATGATGAAATCACTCAGAAGGAAAGAATTGTTGAGTACCTAGTGGCCAGAGGGGCAAAGGACCCAAGGCAGCATGGATTCACAGTGGAAGGTCATGTCAGATGAATCTAATAGATTTCTTTGACTGGGTGACCAAAGTAGTAGATCAAGGAAGGGCTGTGGACATGGCCTACCTAAACTTTAGGAAGGCATTTGACACAGTTCTGCACAAAAGATTAATATACAAGTTGGCCAGCCTGGGAGTGGGTCCCAAGTTGGTAGCCTGGTTAAAAAATTGGCAGGATAACAGGACACAGAGGGTAATAGTAAACAGAGTCCACTCTGAAGAAAGGGGGGTTTATAGTGAGGTACCGCAGGGTTCAGTACTAGGATTGGTCCTCTTTAATGTCTTGCAGAGGGACTGGAATGAAAAGTATGTCTCTTTGCAGATGACACAATGATCTGCAACAGAGTTGATACATAAGGTGGGGTGGAAAGGATGAGAAGGGACTTGGCAAGGCTGGAGGAATGATCAAATATATGGCAGCTTAGATTCAATACTAAGAAGTGCAAAGTAATGCACCTGGGAAACAAAAACCCAGGGGAAGAGTACACAGTGGGGGGTGAGATACTAACAACAACAAAAATGGAAAGGGACCTGGGAGTAGTCATATCTGATGACCTAAAGGTGTGCAAGCAATGTGAGAGGGCAGTAAGAAGGCTGGGGGATACTGGGATGCGTAGGAAGAGGCATCACCAGTTGAAAACAGAAAGTTGTTATCCCTCTGTACAGACAGCTGGTGAGACCCCATCTAGAGTACTGCGTACAGTTCAGGAGACCCAATCTCTGCAAAGACATAGACAGGATGGAGGCAGTCCAGAGGAGGGCACTAAGATGGTGCAGGGTCTGCACCAGAAGACATTTGAAGAGAGACTTAAGGAGCTTAATATGTATAGCCTTGAGGAAAGGAGGGAGAGGGAGATGATAGAAACTTTCAAGTACCTCAAGGGAATCAACAATGTCCAAGAGGGTAACATCTTTCAGAAAAAGAGGTGTGCAAGAACAAGGGGCACAATTTGAAGATTGAGGGGAGGATGCCTCAGAGGCAATGTGAGGAAGTATTTTTTCACAGAGAGGGTTGTGGATGCATGGAGCAGCCTTCTTGAGGAGGTTGTGGCGTCAAAAACAGTGGTGGATTTCAAGAATGCTTGGGACAGTCATAAGTCAATTCTAGTGGGTGGGAGCAGGAAAAAGTAGGCTGTAGGTTAACTAGGATCTGCAGCTTATCCATTAGGTAGGCAAATGGGTAGACTGGGTGGGCCAAGCGGTCCTCATGTGCCATCAAATTCTCTGTTTCCTCTGCTGTCCTCCTCCCATGGTCTCCGATCTACTGACAAATCGCTGCTACAGATACCTAGATGTAAATCAAACAGATACCCTTGCTTTCTCTCACTCAGTGGCAAAACTCTGGAACTCCCTGCTTGACATCTGCTTAGCCCTTAGTCACGCCAGTTTAAAACCAGCTACTGCTCCCTCCTTTTTAGCCAGGTCTCCTGTGCCTGTTTCAAACCCCCTTGAATTTGCATTTCAAACCCAGTCTCACTTATCCACTGCTGCAAACTGCTCTCCATTCTTCCTACACTATCCAGATAGATTTTAGCATTTATGTCTCCATTGGCTTTTGCCTTTCGCTGGTTTTAACCCAGTTGTGCTTGTGACATGTCATAGTTATCAACTGAATATTTTATTACTGTGTGTAAACTCTAACTCAACCTGTTACCTACCCTTGTAATTGCCTGATCGTGTACCTACTCAATTATCATGTAATCCTGTTTGCCCTGTATTTTGTTTCTACCTGTACTCATAATGTAACCCTGCTCATTACCTTACTGTAATATCCTGGGTCTGCCTGAAAATAGTCATTTCATGGCTATGATACTTACCTGGTAAACAAAACTAAATAAATGAGAGACTGCAAGGAGTAATTGCCTACAGTGCATAGGAGCAAGCAGTCAGAGATATACTGGGGAAGCTTATGTGATAGCTGTAAAAGTCCATAAGGTGTCTTTCTTTGCCTTTGAATTTGAGGACTACTGCGGTATACAGAGAGCAGTGATGGGTGAGGTATGGTAGAGCAGAGATAAATCTCAAAGCTTGGTGATGGAGGAGTCAAGTTTAATGAGTGCGGAGGCAGAGCCTTGGCCATAGTGGAAGTCAGTGTACTCAATAAGGATAGAAAGGTGGTTTGGACCAGTCTTTTTTTTGTTTTTGGTGCCATGGGATAAGAGATGCTTGATCCAGAAGAAAAGGCCCAGTCTCTGCCTTAGCTTTGAAAGTTCTCAGTATGTCCACAGAATGTAAGTTTGTGGTCTCAGCAAAGCCCAGATATTTACATTGTGTCACATATTCAGTAGGTTCTCCCAGAAGCGATAGAATCTGCATAGTTAAGCTACATAAGGAAGGTTTTTGACCTATGACAGAAAGTGAGAAAAGTATGACCTTTGTTTTTTTTTTCATTTAGATCCGTGCAACTGCACCAAACAACAGGTGCAACTTAATGCAAGCCCTGCATCACCCTTTGAAACTTGAGCCTTTGCTCTTGATTCCAGGTGTGGGTGAGCAGGCAAGTATCTGCATTATAAACATTCGGTAATTCAGAGAAGTGGGACATGAGAAGTGCACAGGGAGGGAATGGACTGATTCCAGGCATTTTGAACGGGCAGATGTCTCCATTATAAACATTTGTTCATTCAGAGAGGAGGATATGAGAAGTGCACAGATGGGAGAATGGACTGATTCTAAGCATGGATGAACAGGGGTATCACGTTATTGCAGTGAAACCCTTAAACAAAAGACCATTACAGCGAAATTTCGAGCAGATTCAAGATTGTTGCCATAAAGGTCTTGCTGTACACCAGCTGTAGTTTCATTGGTGTTTTGTTGGCTTCAAATCAACTCTGTCTCAGAGTTGATTATCTCAAGATTGGGGGGGCATAGCTTCCCACATGAGCACAGCCCCCCCCAGAAAACAGTGTTATCTTGACCGGCGAAATACCAACTGTTGATAATTTGACTGCTGCTGTAGACTGTTGCTGTAGAGGTTGTCGACAACAAAGTTGTCGAAGCAGGTTGGTGGAAGCATGAGCAGGCTGCTTCAGGCATTCTAAACATTTGACCATGGTCAGCCCAGTGGTGCTGAGGGCTGAGGTGCTGGACACCTTACCTCATTCTGCGCCAGTGACCCAGGTTTAGGAGCGACCTTGGGCCACCGAGGTGCTGCGATGTGGGGGTAGGAGCATGATTGAGCAGTACCTCTCCTCTCCTGGGAAGGGGGGGATCACCTGCCCATAGTCCCGCCGTCTCAAGATGGAGGTCTGTTGACAGGCATAGGCAGTATCAGTGCAACAGGTAAGTTGGGAGGAATCCTGCTAGATGTGCATATGCGTGCCTTCACACGCACATGTCACTTTGAGGGCATTGGTGAGCAGGCAAGTGTCTGCATTATAAACATTTGGTCATTGTGAGAACAGGGGTATGAGAAGTGCACAGAGGAGGGAATGGACCAATTCCAGGTGTGAGTGAGCAGGCAACTGTCTGCATTATATAGATTTGGTCAGTGAGAGAGGAGGGATGTAAGGCACATTACAGACATCGCTGAAACAGATTGTTTTTCAGTGTTGACCAGTTAGATCCTGCCCACCATATGTGGGTTCGCACCCCAATAGTTAGAATTGAGTAGGCACTTGAATGTTAAACTCAAGAATTTGCACTTTTAACAACTTTGCAACTGTTGAATGAATTTGCATGAAATTTGGTATGCAACTTCCTGTGGGGTAGATCTTTTAATCTGGTTAGTTGTATTCTTGTCAGATGTGCAGTCCCCAAGTTATGGTGAGGTGAAACAACATGTTTTACCCATTGACTTTGCTGGGATTTTCTTTGAACTTGCCTACAGCCCAGAGGGTTTGCTTGTTTTGTATGACAATTTCAGGACAGAAAGGGCTACCCCACAAATGTCCATTTTGCTAGTTTGATGAAAAGGCAATAAGCCAGTTTTAAGTTATTGCAATTAAAAAATCTGAAAAAAAAATTCCGAGCATGGTCAGTAGGCACTTCAATATAGTTACATGATACAAAAGAAGAATCCTGCATTGTGTGAAAAAAAATCCTCTTTCATAGGGCTGCCATCTTGTTTTCACTTTTGCCTGAAAAATTCAGATTTGGGAACCTGCCAAAATGATATTCTGGGGAGGAACAAACAAGTATGTTGCTTATTGGGACCCCTAGGTGCATTCTGCACTTACTGCTCAGAAAATGCCCTTAGAATGTGTTTTATTTCACTTTTAAATTCTTTGTTCATATCAACTTCATACGACATAGAATCTTAGTTTGTATGATAGAATACGAGCTAGGATCCTACTTTGTGAGTCATAAAAGTAGGATCTTAGTTGATCTCTCATACAAACTAAGAGCCTACTTTTATGACTCTGATACAAAGAATTTAAATGTGGATATGTCAGCCAATTTTTGTATTTTCTCACCAAATTTTCAACATAGGCATTTTGGGGCCCTATCTTATGATCACTGTCACTGTTATTTTGTTACTTGGTCCCCAACAGTGATATCATGTCGCACAGAATCACCTTTCAGAACAGAATAATGAAAAGGCAGTCCTAGTGTTGATGATGGAGGTCCCAAAAAGCCTGTGTTGAAAATCTGGTGCAAAAATTCCTGTAAACAGCTGTGTTATAAGTGTGCATTGCACAGTTTATACGCACATTTGTAACTTCACCAGTTTTTAATATTTTCATTCCAGCTTTTCAACATTGCCATTTTTTCATACCTCTTCATGAACAGTATCTCTGTCATTTCTCATGTCCTGCCAAAATTTGTTTTTGCATCTCTGGCCTCGCAATGCCACCCCAACACTGAGGGAAGAGTGTCCTCCTTCCAGTGTCTTGACATGACCAGTTTTGCCATGGAGGCTTCCTAGGCTCACTCCTTCCTCTACTCCTCTCTGTTCTATCCTGTCTCAACCTCTTCTTCTTTCTCTGGTTCCTCTTCCTCCACCTCCATCCCCACCACCATCTCTTCCACTTTTTCCTGTGCCTCATTTCAGCTCTCCTTTGTCTACATTTTCCACTGCCCTCTCCCCATTTTTGCCTATTGCCTATATTGACAAGGCCCAGGGCTGCTACCCTACCCCTCACCATAACTGCTCTTTATCTCACATCTCTTTAATTGCTGGTATAATTACTGTGTTTACCTATTATTGTCCTTGATTTGAGTTGCTATTGTGTCATTTAGACTACTGTTGTTGGTTCTCCTGGGTGTTCATTTGTCATTTTAGATTGCCTCTGTTTAGTATTCCTTTGTCCCTTGCTGACTGACGTGTAACCTTTGCAAAAGAGTGCCTTGCTCTCAAAGGTACTATAATCCTAGATGGAAAGAAAAAAATAAATAAATAAACCACTTATCTGTGTATTATTCAGAATATTCCAGGCAGGAGGATGTCCTTCTTCATTCACTGGATCTACATAGGGTGCTTAGGTATTACGTTGATTGCACCTGCTCCTTCCATAACTTGAATCATTTGTTTATTTCCTTGCTCCTTTGACTTTAAAGCACCAGCTTCTCAGCAGTCATTACCTAGATGGTTGGTTAACTACATTACTTTCTGCTACAATAAATATGACAAACCCTTGCCAGGCTCGGTGAAAGAGCACTCCACCAGGGGGGTTGCCGCTTCCCTTGCTGCCCTACACAATGTCTCAGCAGTGGACATTTGCACTGCAGTCACTTGGAGCTCAGTGCACACTTTCATGAAGCACTACAGCCTGGACATTGCCTCAAGGAGGTGAGCAGGATTCAACATATTACAGGGCCTCTTTTCTTGAAGGTTCCCACTTACCATTTCCTTCCTTTCTTTTGCAGACCTGGGTTACTTTACTGCTTGGTACTCAGTCTTTATTGTGTAGTCTACTACAAGAGCTCCAACTTGAAGTAAGATAGTACAGTTATGTAAGAATTTACCATAGCAGTAGATGTTCGAGAAGAGCTTTTGCAACAGGCACTGCTTTCTCTCCCACCTTTCCCATGATTTTCCTTCCCTTGTTGGGAACTTTGGGACCTTCTTGGCTCTCCTGTGTACTATCTGTTGGGTCTCTGGCAGGGAACTGAGGTGTGGCTTAGGACCACCCCTTTATACCATTGGTTGATGTCGGGGGCAGTCTGACATCAGGGGCAGTCCCCACAGGGTACTGTTAGCTAGAATTGTTCCACTGGGTTCTTGTTCGTGCTGGCTTAGTCCTTATTTTGTAGCCTACTGCAAGAGCTCTTCTCAAGGGGACCTCTCTCAGAGACTGTGAAAATGAGTTCCACAGGGCTGGACCAGCAACCAAAAAGCATGCTCACCAGATGATTTCTTTTCGGGCCCGGGAACTGGCAGGAGGCCATCTTCAGAAGAACAGAAAGGGCGGGGAAGATTGGTAGGCAGACAGTAGGTCATGCAGGTAGCTAGGCCCCAGGCCATGCAGGGCTTTGTAGGTCAGTAATCTGAACTAGGAGGCAGTCTGTGACCTCACTGGCAGACAGTGAAGACCATGTAGAACTGGCATGTTATGCAAGTATGGCAAGAACTGGTGGTGCTGAATATTTAAGTATGGAGAGAACAGGGCTACAAGAATATGTAAGTATGGAGAGAATGGAGGGGTACAGGAACTTTTTTTTATCATTTATTTATTTATTCAGTCTAGGATTACAAGTACCTTTGAGTGCCAAGCAGCTCATTTACAAAGGTTCCATGTCAATAGGGGGGCACAGATCCAAAATGGAAAACAGACTGGTTTCACAAACAATTAATCAATTTGTATTACAAAATACAGAATAAGAGAACAGCAAATAAATACACATTAGTTTAGCACATGATTCAAGGCAGGAGTCAGAAGAGGAGGAGGAATTGGGAGGGAGCCAGATCAAGGAAGGGAGAGCAACCAGGCGGCATTTTCAAGTAGCAGCGAGGATAGTAAGGGATGAAACGCAAGGAAGACAGTGGAGGGAGATGGGAGGGCAGGAAGGGGTGGACAGTGAGAGGGCAAACAAGTAGAGAGAACAGTGGAAGAATGGTGGGGGTGAGGTGCCAGGAAGAGGGACAAGGATGTTAAGTGGTGCAATCACAGGAGTTTTCAATTAGGATGTGCTGACGAAGTTTGAGTTTGAATTCACTGAGACTAGTAAGGTTAGCCAAACCATTGTGTAGGCCATTTAACCAGTATGGCACTTTCATACAAAAGAAGCATTGGTATTGGGCAGTCCGGCACATCGGGACAAGTAGGAGTATGGAAGATGAGTTGCGCGTATGTTGGGTCTTGAGGGATTCATGAAGTAAGCATCCTAATCCCGAAGGCATGAGTCTAAGTAGAATCTTTTTGGCAAGTAAGCAGGTGTGGTATTTAATTCTCCCATGCAAGTTGAGCCACCCAGCCTGCATGTAGACATCGAGGTGTGGGTGAGGTGTGGTGCACCAATTAGAGTCTACAGGCCTTGTTTAGTGCCACAGTGAGCCTTTTGAGTGCAGTGTTGGAAGCAGTCCTGAATAACAAGGCCATAGTCGATTAAGGAGAGCACCGAGCTGTGGACAGCAAAATTTAGGGCTTAGGTGTTAGAGACTTTCTCAGTTGATAGAAGAGCCCAATCCCAGTATTGACGGCTCTGGCAGCATTTTCAATGTGCAGTGAATAGGTGAGGTGTCTATCAGAGGTAACCCCTAGGTGCTTGAAGTGCAGTATTTGTTCAGTATGTAAGTATGGAGAGACCAGAGGTGCAGGAATAGGTAATAATTAAGAACAAGGTGCAGGGATCGCTATTGTGGTATGGTGAGAACATGAGGTGCATGGAGGTATATGCAAGTATGAAGAGAACATGAGGTGCAGGAATATGGAAGTATGAAGAGAATAGGGGTGCCAAAATAGTGTGGAGAGAGCAGGAAGTGTAGAAATATGTAAGTATGCATAGAGTATTGGTGTAGGAATATGGACTGTAAGTATGGTAAGATCATGGGGTGCAGGAATCTGTACAGCAGAGTCAGCCATGATGAAGCACAGTAACTTACAGTAATGACATGTCAGAAAATCCTGCATGACAAAAATGGTTTAATTGCCATTGACTTACAATGGCCCCTGCAGTAAAGTGCAGCATCTTTGCATTGCATCCTGGCTATCACATCTGTAAGTATGATGAACAGTCATACAGGATTATGGTCTGTATGCATAATGAGAACATGGAGTGTCTGGAGGAATATGCAAGTTTGGAGAGAACAGAGTGTATGTGAAATATAAGTTTAGAAAGAATGAGTTCAGGAATGTAAGTATGAAGAAAACAGGCAATGCAGGAATATGTCAGTATGGTAAGAACGGGTGCAGGATATAAGTGTGGAGAGAACAGGGCTGGAAGAATATGTAAGTATGGTGAGAAAAGAGGTGTAAGAATATGTAGGTATGGTGAGAACAGAGGTGTAAGAATAGGTAAGAATTAAGAGAGCAGGAGTACAGAAATATGTGGGCATGAAGAGAACCAGGGTGACAGAATATGTAAGAGTGGAGGAACAGGAGTGCAAAATTATACAAGTATGCAAGAGCATTGGTGAGGAAAATGGACTGTAAGTATGGTGAGAACATGGAGTGTAGGAATATGTACTGTAAGCATGGAAAGAACAGATGGTGCAGGAGTAGGTAAGATAGGGAATAAGGGTGAGGAACATGCAAGTAGGGCGAGAACGAGAGGTGCTGGAATATGCAAGTATGGAGAAAACAGTATGTACACGAAAGTATGTAAGTATGAAGAACATGGGGTGCAGAAATATGTAAGTATGGAGAGACAGGGTGCATAAATATGTAAGTATGGAGAGATCATAGAGTGCAGGAACATGTAAGTATGGAGAGAACAGGAGTGTATATGTAGGTAGGGCTAGAACAGGAGGTGCAGGAGTATGTAAGAATGGAGAGAAAAGAGGAGCAGGAATATGTAAGTATGGAGAGGACAGGGTGTAAAGGAATATTTAAGTATGAAGAGGACTGGGTGCAGAACTATGTGGGCATGGAGAGAACTGAAGTGCATGGATATGTAACTGTACAGAGAACAGTGTGTACAGGAATATGTAAATATGGAGAGAACAGGAGGTACTGAAATATGTAAGAATGAATTGAATGGGATGTAGGCATATATTAGTATGGAGAGAAAAGGGGTTCAGGAATGTATGTGTGTATATAGTGAACAGGAGTGCAGGGATATGTAAGTATGGAAGGACAGGATGTGCAGGCAATATAAGTATAGAAATATATAATCTGGTTTTATAAATGGCTGTTGCCATAAAAGTGTTGTGGTTATGAACCATCATCAGTCAGTTTTCAACTATAAGCAACCATTGACACAATACATACATTCTTGAAAGTCTTCTTTTACCTGTATGTAGCTCCATTATGAATAACATTTGTATTGTATTGTGATTTTTAATGTACAGGCTACAGTGTCCAAAATGAGCACTTGTTATTGTTGTCTGAGAGGGAGGAAGAACTCCCATGTATTGATGTGAAAGAGAAAAGAGGAATATCAAATTGCTTTTGTTAATGTGGAGGAGGAAAACAGCAATGGCCATCACCCATTTATTGATGTGGAGGAGGAAACAGCAACGCCATCTCCCATTTGTTGATGTGGAGGAGGAAAACAGCAACGCCATCTCTCATTTGTTGATGTAGAGGAGGAAAACAGCAACGGCCATCTTCCATTTGTTGATGGAAGGTGGAAAAGACTGCAGAGCAGAAGGATCTGAAGTGATTCCCACCAGTGAGTATCATAGACAGCTAGATAATGTGTTTATATAGAATTTCTTTCAGCTATTATTGCAAGGAAGTTGGGAAGAAAGGAAAACAGCTGGAAGGAGAGGGAGTATGGAATTACAAGTAGGCTGTAATGTTAGAAAGCTTGACAGTAGTAAAGCCAGTAAGTGTTTTAGAAAGAAACATCACTGTTACAATTGGTATGAGATTATACTGAGATTGGAGTCACATGGGGCTCAATTTTCAAAGCCCAGAGAATGTTGCAAGCCCCTGGTGTGCAGAGTTTGTGGCACTTGCAGCTTGTGGATTCTCCCAGCCAGCAATCTGGATTTTTAATCCCGAGCACCAAACACCACAAGTTAGGCCAGCTTTTCCCTTATCCAACTTTCACCACTTGGTGGGGACTGTTTTTATGGGGCTTGAAACAAATCTGTTGGTGTGAGCTGCCACAAAATGAGGAAACTGTCACAACTGTGCCAGATGTACTAAAATCAGGTTCACTTGTGCCAAAGGAGTTTCAGTCAGTCTTTATTTTATCAGGCAAAATATCACTGAGCGAGCTTATTTGCAAGGTTGACCTGGACAAACACAAATAAAAGTAAACAATATGCAAAGGAAAAGATGGGTGTACAATCAAGAAATACAATGTGAAGAGGACATATAACATAGTACAGTATTAGGCAAGGTTTATACAGGCAAATATGCAAGAGGCTAAGAAAATATTGTAAATATACATTATTATATAGTATGTACATGAATAGCTTGGCAGAAGACACCAGGAGAAAGGACTGCTGTGTGACTGGACTCTCTACTGGGACTAAAGAAGAACTTTGTACTTGGACCTTTAATTTATGATAAAAAACTAACAAACAAAACAAAAGTGTATGTTTGTCTGAGTTAACTGAACTGAATGGTTATCTGAACAGTTATCTAGGTGCAAATCTCAGGTGATTGAAATGACTTAATAGCTATGAGGTTTAAATTACTTGTAGAAAGATCTAGTAAGTAGGGGAGTGGCTTAGCTTAGAAGGAAGCTACATTTAAAGACTGACTTAGAAAGATTCTGCTAATAGCTTGGCAGAAGACACCAGGAGAAAGGACTGCTTGTGACTGGACTTCATGGGGCTATATCGCCCTTGCATCCCACCCAAAGCTAGTTCTACTTTTATAGGCACAGGATTTGACTGACAACAGGATCTTCCTGTTTGGGAGCAGGAAATGAGTGATCACAGACACCAAAGACCCACCATCCTAGAAGGGCAAGAGTACGCTCGGTCCCCTCTAGCTGCTGGAGGTCTGCCTCTGAGCAAGTAAGTGGTCTACTGAGAAATATAGGATATTCTTGTCTCAGAACAGGACAATCAGGAGCTTAAAGGGCACACAGGCAGAAAGTAAGGAGAGAGAGAAAAAACAGAGGAAAGAGTAAGGATTGCAAACAGTTATCTGGCCAGAAATAAGACATGATTAGAGTAGTGGAGTGCAGTGGCTGTGGAGCAGTAGTCTTCTGGGAGACATTCTGGAGGATGCAGTGTTGTCCCATCTGCAGGCACCACTCTGAGCTGAGGAGGAGGTTGCTCATCTCAAGGCTGTGTTGGCCAGGATTTGTGGGACCTCTTCTTCCATCCAGGAACCACCAGTGCCACTGCCGTTGCCTCAGAGGTTGCCAAGAAAGAGGAGCGTTGGACCAAAGTGGGCTCAGAGAGGGTGAGGGTGGTGGAACAGAGGCATCCCCCAGTTGTACCTCCACATCCCTATGCCATTCTGGCAAAGTGTGGTTCCTCTGTGGAGGCACCTGCAGTGGAGACCAAGTAGGATGCTGGGAACCTCCACAAAGGAGACCCACAGGAGGGTGGCGAGGGCGAAGGAAACAACTCCTGTGTGGGGACTCCATTGTTAGGAAGGTAGAACTGGGGAAGAAGGGAGAGGGAGGTAAGGTGCCTGCCTGGTGCCATGGCTTGAAGGGACAGGAGTGAATCTCAGGATTGCTGGAGCAGCTGCACAGGTGAGGAACTGGATGTCATTGTCCACCTAGGGACAAATGACCTGGCTAAGAAAGGGATTAAAGAAGTGCAGGAAGAGTTTGAGGATTTGGGGAGGGGCCTTAGACAAGTAGCACGCACGGTAACCTTCTCGGAGGTGCTGCCCATCTATGGAATAGGAGAGCTAGCGTGTTCCGCACCATGGGATTCAATCAGTGGTTGAAAAACTGGTGTGGAGCTAGGATTTGGCTTCATTGGGGACTGGGGTCCATCTGGAGTAATGCAAGCCTATATTGGCTTTTTTGGGCTGCATCTGTCCAGGAGGGGAACCAGGATCCTAGGTGATAGGTTTAAATGCTTCAATGGCAAGCATTTAAACTAGTCAAGGGGGAGGCACTGCGAAAGGAGCAGGGAAATCTAGCCCCCAAAAATCACAGTAGTAAGCGCAAACACCAACATAGAGGTGTCAATAAGGAGAAGGGCAGGGGTAAATGGAGACAGTGACAAATGCAAGAAGGACAGGGATGGGGC
Organism: Neoceratodus forsteri; assembly: GCA_016271365.2. Classification (NCBI taxonomy): domain Eukaryota; kingdom Metazoa; phylum Chordata; order Ceratodontiformes; family Ceratodontidae; genus Neoceratodus; species Neoceratodus forsteri. The sequence goes on along the minus strand of JADMNL010000038.1, from coordinate 12,158,129 downwards.
AGAAAGGGTAAGGCCATCAGGAAATTGAGGGTAATGAGTACCAATGCCCGTAGTCTGGGCAACAAGCTCCTGAGCTGGTGGTCTTGATGGAAGAGGAATGATTGGATATCGTAGCAGTCACAGAAACATGGTACACAGAGAACCATGACTGGGATGTTAACATACCAGGGTACATAACCTACAGGAGAGACAGGCAGGGGAGAAGAGGGGGAGGAGTAGCTCTCTATGTAAAGGAAGGGATAAAAGCAACTGAACAAAATAGTAAACAGGGAGGAGAGGAGGCACTGTGGGTCACCTTGGAGACTGGAAAGGGCACCACAATCCGCACTGGGGTTGTGTACAGATCCCCATGTCAGGGGGAGGGAATGGACAAGGATATGATAGAAGGCATTCTTAGAATGGCAGAGAAAGGGGAGATACTGTTGATGGGAGACCTGAATATGCCAGATGTTAACTGGAGCACATTTGCTGCAGCCACATCCAAGAGCAGGGCCATTCTTGATGCCCTACAGGTGGCAGGCCTCAGACAGCTAGTTTCAGAACCCACTCGTGAGGGTACAATCTTAGACCTCATACTCTCAAACGGGGGCAGTGAGAGGATCTCAGATCTAGAATTGGGTTGCCATCTGGGAACAAGTGACCATCAAACAGTGTGGTTCACGTTAAACTCAGCTACAGAGTCAAGCCATACAAAAGTGAGGGTACTGGACTTTAGGAGGGCTGACTTTGGCAAGATGGGAGAGTGCCTCAGAAAAGCACTAGCAAACAGGCTGGAAGGAGGTGTGGAACAACAATGGGGAATCATCAAAACTGCCATTGTGTGAAACAAATAAATCAAAATGAAAGAAAAAGCCACTGTGGTTCTCAAAAGAGGTGGCTGTGAAAGTCAAGGAGAAAAAGAAAGCATTCCGGACGTATAAGGAAACACAGAAGGAGCATTGACAGACAGCTGTACCAGTTAAGACAGAAGGAAGCAGGGAAGGAAGCAAGAATAGCAAAGGCCCAAACTGAGGAAAAGATAGCCAACTCAGTTAAGAAGGGGGATAAAACCTTTTATAGGTACATCAGCGAGCGTAGAAAGACAAATGGAGGGATAGTGAGGCTGAATAGAATGAACAGTGTGTGGGCAGAGGGGGACAGTGAAAAAGCAGGGATACTGAATGAATATTTCTGCCCAGTATTCACAAAAGAGGAGGGGGAAGTGTCTAATCCAATTAACAGAAGCACTCTTGATAGGGGGGTTGATCCCAGTCCTTTCACAGAAGAAAGGGTTCTGCAAGAACTCCTAAAACTGAAGGTGGACAAAGCAGTGGGGCCTGATGGAATTCAGCCCAGAATTCTAGAAGAACTAAGGAAGAAACTAGCAAAACCACTGGCTACTCTTTTTAATAAATCATGGGAGGATGGTGTGGTATCCCAGGACTGGAGGAAGGTGGATGTGATTCCCCTTCACAAAAGTGGGACCAAGACAGAGGCAGGAAACTACAGACCTGTCAGTCTGACCTCTGTGGTAGTGAAAGTGATAGAGTCACTTCTGAAGGAAAGAATAGTTGAGTACCTAGAGGCCAGTGGGGCACAGGACCCAAGGCAGCATGGGTTCACAGTGGGAAGGTCATGTCAGACGAATCTAATAGATTTCTTTGACTGGGTGACCAAAGTAGTAGACCAGGGAGGGGCTGTGGACATCTCCTACCTAGACTTTAGCAAGGCATTTGACACAGTCCCACATAAAAGATTAATAATCAAATTAACTAGCCTGGGAGTGGATCCCAGGGTGGTAGCCTGGGTAAAACATTGGCTGCACAACAGGACACAGAAGGTAATTGTAAATGGAGTTCACTCTGAAGAAAGAGGGGTTACTAGTGGGGTACCGCAGAGTTATGTATTGGGTCCAGTCCATTTTAATGTCTTCATCAGTGACATTGCAGAGGGACTGGAAGGAAAAGTATGCCTTTTTGCAGATGACACAAAGATCTACAATATGGTTGATACACAAGGAGACGTGGAAAGGATGAGAAGGGACTTGGCAAGGTTGGAGGAGTGGTCAGAAGTATGGCAGCTAGGATTCAATGCAAAGAAGTGCAAAATAATGCACCTGGGAAACAAGAACCCAGGAGAAGAATACACAATGGGTGGGGAGGTAGTAAGAACAACAAAAAAGGAAAGAGACCTGGGGGTAATCATATCATATGACCTTAAGGTTAGCAAGCAATGTGAGAAGGCAGTAGGGAGGGCTGGGAGTATACTGGGATGCATAGGGAGAGGCATCAGCAGCAGAAAACAGGAAGTTGTTGTCCTCTATACAGACAGTTGGTGAGACCCCAACTGAGTACTACGTCCACTTCTGGAGACCCCATCTCCTCAAGGACATAGACAGGATAGAAGCAGTCCCGAGGAGGGCAACTAAAAGGTGCAAGGTCTGCAAGAGAAGCTATATGAGGAGAGACTAAAGGAGCTTATATGTATACCCTTGAGGAAACAAGGGGGGACATGATAGAAACTTTAGTACCTCAGTGGAATCAACAAAGTCCAAGAGGGTAGCATATTTCAGAAAAGAGACGTGCAAGAACAAGGGGACACAGATTAAAGATAGAAGGGTGGTTCAGGGCAATGTGAGGAAGTATTATTTCACAGAGAGGGTAGTGTATGCATGGAACAGCCTTCCTGAGGAGGTTGTGGGGTCTAAAACTGTGGGAGAATTCAAGAATGCATGGGACAAACATAAGGAAATTCTTGTGGGGGTAGGAAGAAATAGGCTGTTGGTTAACTAGGATCTGTGGCCTATCTTGTAGGTAGGAAATGGGCAAACTAGATGGGCCAAGCGGTCCTTATCTGCCCAAAGTGTATGTTTCTATGAACAGTTAAGGTAAAGGGGAAGGAAGGGTGATAGGAAGAAGAAGGGAGAAGGAGTGATAAACAGCGAATCACAAGGCCTGGTGATGGATGTCCAACACTTATTTCACTGGCCTCCAGGGGAGGCAGTTACGGGATACTATAAAGGAATGAGACAAAAGCTTTTAGAAGGAGGAAGAAAAGGTTGTCAGGGCAGCCACTTTCTGAGTTTTTTGTAATTTGTTCCATAGGAGAGGGAGTACATAGCTTACAGACATTTTACCAAAATGTGAATTAACTTTAGGAATGTATAAAGGGACTCTACTAGTCATAGAAACATAGAAACATAGAATTTGACGGCAGATAAGGACCGCAAGGCCCATCCAGTCTGCCCATTTCTTTTTCTACCTTATAAATGTGCCATCGGCCTTTGCTCTGTCAGTGACCTATCTATTCATAGTCATTTGTATTGCTCCCTTGCGCCTATCCCATGCCTGTTTGAAGCCCTGCACTGTATTCATAGCCACCACTTCTTGTGGTAAGCTATTCCATGCATCTACCACCCTTTCTGTGAAAAGAATTTCATATTCCCCTTAATCGCCTCCTAATCTCATGCTGTGTCCTCTTGTCCTGCTATTTTCTTATATTTAAACATGTTAGACTCTTTCACCTTGTTTATGCCCCTAAGGTGTTTAAATGTCTCGATCTATATCACCCTCTCTCCTCCTTTGCTCAAGGGTATACATATTGAGTCCGTTAATCTGTCCTCATATGTCTTCTGATGCAGTCCCTGCACCATTTTGGCTGCCTCTCTGGACTGCCTCAATTTGGTTAATGTCCTTGTGAAGGTGTGGCCTCCAATACTGCACGCAGTACTCCAGATGGGGCCTAACCAATGTCTTGTACAGAGGGATTATTACCTCCCTCTTACGACTTGTGATACCCCTACTAATACACCCCAACACCCCCCCAGCCTTACCTACTGCTTTAGAGGTCTGCTTGGATGATTTTAGGTCATCAGTGATGATGATGCCCAAGTCTCTTTCTTCCTTTGTGACTGCTAGCAACTCCCCTCCCAGCCTATAAGTGGCTTCAGGGTTTCTCTTCCCTATGCATGATTTTGCACTTTGCATTAAACCCAGTTGCCACTCTTCTGACCATTTTGCTAGTTTATCCAGATCTCTTCTCATTCTGCCCACCCCATCTGGATCATCTACTCTGTTGCAGATCTTGGTGTCATCTGCAAACAGACAAGCCTTACCTCTAGTCCATCTGCAGGTCACTAATGAAGATGTTGAATAGGACTGGCCCCAGGACTGATCCCTGAGGTACCCCACTTGTGACTTGCATCTCTTCTGACTGTATACCATTTACCACCACTCTCTGTTTTCTGCCAGTCAACCAGTTTGCCACCCAGTTGACCAACCTTGACCCACCCCGAGCCTACCTAGCTTATTTATCAATCTTCTGTGGAACAGTGTCAAAAGCTTTGCTGAAGTCAAGGTAGGCGACATCAACTGCTCCCCTTGTCCACCACTCTGGTTACCCAGTCAAAGAAATCTATGAGATTAGTTTGACAGGACCTTCCTTTGTAAACCCATGCTGTCTTGGATCCTGTGCCCCTATGGATTCCAGGTGTTGCACTATCTTTTTCTTAAGGAGTGCCTCCATAATCTTGCCCACTACTGAGGTAAGACTGACTGGTCTGTAGTTTCCCCGCCTCCTCCCTGCTACCACTCTTGTGGAGCGGGATCACATGAGCCCTTCTCCAGTCTTCTGGGACCTCTCCTGTGCTCAGAGACTCACTAAACAATTCTGCTAATGGCTCTGCTAGTTCCTCCTTTAGCTCCTTAAGTACCCTGGGATGTATGCCATCAGGTCCCATTGCCTTATCCACCCTGAGCTTAGCAAGCTCTAGTCACAAGGTTTATCTATTATCTTGTGGCTGCATACTTAGATCATACTCTCTGCTCTAAAATTACTATGGTTACTCCTTTCATTCTTCATAAGCTCTGGTATCTAATGCTGCTGGCTTTCCAAATGGGTGGTGATGTGGAACTGAACCCTGGTATCCCCAGCCATGCAAATATTCCTCTTGGTCTACTGCTTCAGGGCTCAGCATAGCCCACCTAAACATTAGGAGTCTTACACGCAATGGCACAGAGCTGGAGGCTTGGGTCTTCACTCACAACCTGGATATATTGTGCCTATCTGAGACATGGCTTAAGCCTCCACTCCTGACTCTACCTGTGCCTAACAAAATTATAGTCTTATTATGAATGACAGGTTATCCTCTAAGTGGGGTGGGGGTGTTGTGCTGTTTGTGCTGTTTTACAAAGTACATCTAAACATCTCTCAGAAAAATAAACCCCAGTCCTCCTTCTGTGAATCCCTTCATGTTCTTCTCCATCTGGGTGCAAAGAATCTACATATAGTGGTTGCCTATAACCCACCCCTGGAAGGGCTGTCAGCTTTTACAAATCTACTGGATGATACGGTGAAATGAGCAGGCAAAAATGAACTGCTTATCCTAGGGGATATACATCTAAACTGGCTTGGACACACTCAGGGTCTCTGCAATCTGTAATCCAAAGCTATAGCCTGCATCAAGTATAGTCTTAACTGAACCCACTATAACCACCTTCTCTAACTACCTCCACTCTCATAGACTGGGTACTTGTGAATCGCCTTGACCATGTGCAAACTGCAGGCATCTTGGCAGATGCTATCACAGATCACTCCCCCACTTTCTGTGTATGGAGCCCGGAGACTGCTCCCTCACCCCCTCCACGCTACATCACAGTTACTAACTTTGCCAAACTGGACGTAGAAGCTTTCCTCCTATGATGTATCCTGTATCAACTGGGTGACATCTGTCACTCCTATGATGTTCAAATAGCTCTTGATATCTTCATTGATAATTTCACAGCACTTCAGGATAAACATACCGCGAAGGTCACCAGAAGGGTCAGGGTAAACAAACAAGATGGCTACACAAGGACATGCTGGCTAACCTGTGCACATGGGACAAACTCTGGAAGAAGTATAACGTGTCCAGACTACCGAGGATTACAATACCTACAGGGCTTCTCGAAGCGCCTGTAAAAACAAATCAGAACAGCAAAGAGTATCTACTGCAAGGAATTGCTCACAAACTCTGCCGGTGACCCTAGAAAATTCTGGACACACATCAAGACCTTTCTTGGGGCTACCCAGTCATCGACCCCAGGGGATATGATCCTAAATGGTGTACATTGCAACGACTCAAAAACCATAGCGAATGCCTTTAACAGATTATTCACGGACCTGTCTCAGTACACCTCGTCCTTCGCTTCACCTCCCACAGCATCTCAGCCTTACTGCACACCCCAGAGATTTGCATCTTATGCTGACCACTGCCAACTAACTACTACCTTCCCCTTTCAACTTTAAAGCTATATCTAGATCCAAGGTACAAAGGCTATTGCAAAACATATCCAACAACACTAGCCCAGGCTCAGATTCACTCGAGCCACGACTCCTGAAACTAGCGGCACCGTTGATTGCCTCACCACTGGCCAAGATTTTCACTCTGTCTCTCTCTTTTGGCATTGTCCCAGATCTCTGGAAGATTGCCTGAGTTACGCCTATCCTTAAAAAAGGAGACCCAAAGGATATCAACAACTACAGGTCCATAGCCATCCTCTCTGTGCTACGTAAGCTACTGGAGAAACTTGTTGCAACCCAAACCATTGACTATCTCACAAAGAACAACCTTTCTCAGACACTCAGCATGGTTTCAGAAAAGGGCAAGTACCTCAACTGCTTTTCTCAAATTCTCCACTGATGTACTTTGCAACATGGACAAAGGCCTACTCACTGAGCAGTATTTATTGATCTTACCAAAGCTTTCATCTTGTTGATCATCCCTGCTTCTCTCAACCCTGCATAGACTTAACTTCTCATCCTCAGTAGTTGACTGGTTTAACAACTACCTATCAAATAGATTACAACTTGTTAAATTCAACTCCGCCTCTCGGATGTGACCAGCACTGACATTGAGTACCCCAGGGCTCCATTCTGGGACCCTTCTTTCGCCATACATCGAACAACATAGATTATGCCATACTCTTCTGCTCAGCTATCTATATGCTGATGATTTCGTCCCTGTACTCTAGCGCTGACAAAGTTAACATCATTAGCAAAACCTCTCCTCGATTTTAGGAATGTGCAAACATGGCTAAATGCTAATAAGCTCATCCTCAACACAAAATAGACCCAAGCCATGCTATTTGGCACTGCCCCCAAACTCAGAGCCTGTAAGAAACCCCTCCTAGTCCATGACTTTGGGGGATCTGTCATAGACTGTGTCACATCCTTCAAATACCTGGGAGTCCTCTTTGATAAATCCCTTGATTTCAGTCTGCACATCCAGTCAACCTGTAAAGCAACAAATGCCAAACTTGGAATCACCTACAAGACTTGTCACCTGCTAACACCATCTGCCAAATTGGCAATTGCCAAGGGTATTCTGCTTCCAGCGCTGACATATGGTGTCTCCACTTTTGCTAATGCCCATAAGACTGCTCTCCATAAATGGGATGTTGTGTATAACAACATATATCGGTACGCCTCCTCTTCGCATCGCCTCAACCACCACTGCACACTGTATAGTGACCTAGGCTGGCTCTCCCCAACTGCCTACTGACTATACTCCCTAGGGACCCTCATAGACTCTGTAATCCGTAACCAAACCCCCTCCTCCCTTGCAGCTCTACTTGTACCACAGACACCTGCCTATGGACTACGCCCGGCAAACAAATTTCTACTCACCGTACCCAGGTGTCTTATTACAAAAAGCTCTGGAGCATTTCACTGCACCACCCCAGCCACCTGAACTCCCTCCCTCCTGCCCTGAGGCAAGCTAACCCCACCCAATCCTCAAAAAGAACTATATCGCCACCTATCCTGGGATCCTGCCCATGCTTTGATCCTACTTAATGCCTCATAGCTAACCACCTTATTTCGTCCAAGACATGCTGCACTTTAAACAAGCTTTGCTATAAAATGTCTTTATAGCTGCCACTTAGCTCAGTTTCAGTTATTTGCATGTACTAATGTCACTTTTGTCATCTCTGCATAGCTATATGTATTATCTTGAGTACTGTCTGACTTGATCTGTATTCTAACCTATCTGTACTACATACTTTGTATTGTATAATTTCATCTAATTTTGTGTATGTATTCTCCCGGATCATGCCTGAAAATAGTCAACTTTGGCTAGTGCACCTAACCCAGTTAACAAAAACTAAATAAATAAATAACTAAGCCAACGAGGATCTCCCCTAAGGCAATGTCAAGCATGCTACTGGATTAGGTATTAACAAATAGGGTTGACAGAATCGTGGATGCTGGAACTTTGCCAGATAGCATATCTGATCACTCCCCTATTTTCTGTGTGTGGTAACACTCCAGCTCCCAGTCTCAGCCCCCATGCTATATCACCATCAGGGACTACGCTAATCTGAATCAGGCGAGTTCCAGTATGAAGTCTCAGCTTTGACTGGTCCTGTCTTTCTCAATCCCTTGATGCACAAACTGCACTAGACTACCACTTAGACAAATTTCATGAAATTCAGGATAGAAATACACCCTTAGGACCCAGTGAGTTTGTGGCACCCACCAAGTTGTTACACAGAGACCTCCTGGGTGCATTACATGTTAGGATAAGAGCTGAGGTGTTTCAGAAATACTGGACTTATTTTAGACTACCATACCTACAGAACACAGAGAAAAGATTGCAAAAGCAGATAAGAGTAGCACAAGCACATATTGTAAGAGGCTCCTCCTGAAGCATCAGGTGACTCCAGGAAATTCTGGACCCATCGTCATATCTTTCCTAGGTGCAAAATACCCCTTGATAAATGATATGATCATTAGCGGGTTCACTGTAACCCCAGGACAATTGTGGAAGCATTTAACAAACAATTCCTCTGACCTGACCAGCTTCACATCTGCCTTCCTCCAAGGTCAGCCTCACTCCAACTAGTCTACCCACACCTGCTGCATTTCACCCTCCATTCTTCTTCAAGGCCATTTATAAATCTGATGTCCTAGGCCTGCTCTATACTATTTCTGACAACACTAGTGTAGACTCGGATGGTGTTGAACCCAAACTTTTTAAAGCTGGCTACACCATTCATTGCCCAGCCATTATTATGGATCTATACCCTCTCCCTTTGTCAGGAATTGTCCCAGATGTCTGGAAAATGGATAAAATCACCCCAGTTTTTTAGAAGTGTGACAAAAGTGATATGGCGAATTATAGGCCTATAGCTAATCTTCCAGTGCTAAGTACAATAATGGAAAAGCTAGCATTAATACAAGTTACAGAGTACATGACTAAATATAAACTTCTCTCCCCAATTCAATGTGGCTTTTGCAAAGGTCACAGCACCTCCATGGCCCTCTCCACTTTACAAATCATACATTAACTGCAGTGGATGAAGGCCACCTCATGGGGTAGTTTTTATTGACCTGACAAAGGTGTTTGACCTTGTTGAGCATCCTCTTCTACTAGATAGTCTCCTAGCCCTTGGTTTCTCACCAAACTCTGTGACCTGGTTCAATAGCTATCTAATTGAACTCAAATTGATAGATTCAATTCCGCTATGTCTAGCCCAGTGCCCATTAACTTAGGTGTTCCCCTGGGTTCAATATTAGGACCCCTCTGCTTCTCCATTTTTATAAATGGTATCTCTTCAAATAGCTCTGATTGCTCAGGCATCCTCTATGCAGATGACCTGGTCTTGTACTGTCCTGCTAAGAACATTCACCATATAAACCTGACCCGTACTGCTGCTTTTAGTCTATTCAATCCTGGCTGCTCCATCATAAGTTAATCCTTAATGCTGCTAAAACACAAACAATGCTGTTTGCCTCAGGAGTCAAATTAAGCAAAAACCAGGATCTGTTTACAGTCTCATGTCAAGGTGGCATAGTCCTCAAACCAATATGCTCTTTCAAGATTCTTGGAGTGCTCCTTGATGAAAATGTAAACTTTGATGAGCATGTAATGTCCACATGTAAATCAGTTAATGCTAAAGTTGCAGTAACCTACAAAACCAGCCACGTCCTTACACAGGCAGCTAGATTAGCTATAGCTCATGGGATCTTGCTCCCGTCGTTATCCTATGGGGTAGTCACTTATCTTTGCTCATCCACTACTGTCCTCAGGAAATGGGATACGACTTAGAACAGCATCTGCAGGTATGCTTCAGCCTCCTTGGTCAAAACACCATTGTCAGCTCTATGCTGACTTAATTTGGCTACCCCTGCCTCGGCTCAAACCTTGCCCTGGGCCCTGACTGACAATGTTATTAAATCAGGGATCCCTGTCTCACTGACCTCCTACTAACTTGTCCATTGCAGCAGCCACTTCTAAGAGTGTGGGCATTCTAGGTGCCCTACATGGGGCATGCCTTAGACAACTAATATTGGAATCCACTCGGAGGAGCAATCTTAGACCTGCTACTCTCAAATGGAGATGATGAGAGGATCACATATTTAGAAGTGGGTAGCAATCTATGAACCACTGACCATAGAACAGTATGGTGCACAATAAACACAGCAGTACAGTCAAGCCATACAAAGGCAAAGGTACTGGACTTCAGGAGGGCTGACTATGCCAAAATGGGTGAGTGCCTAAGGAGTGCACCAGCAAATGGGCAGGAAGGAGGGATGGAAGTACAATGGGGAATAATCAAAACTGCCATCACAGAGGCAACAAGCCTTTGTGTGAAGCAAATAAAACAAAATGATGTAAGAAACCACTATGGTTCTCAAAGGAGGAGGCAGGGAAGGTTAGGGAGAAAAGAAAGCATTCAGAAAACATAGAAACATAGACTTTGATGGCAGATAAGGCCCACTTGGCCCACCTAGTCTGCCCATTTCCTACCTAGAGGATAAGTTGCTGATCCTATTTAACCAACAGCCTATTTCTTTCTACCCCACCAGAATTGCCTTATGTCTGTCCCATGCATTCTTGAATTCTCCCACAGTTTTAGACCCCACAATCTACTCAGGAAGGCTGTTCCATTTGTTTAAGCAGCTTAATGCAGTTAAGAAGGGGGATAAAACATTTTATAGATATATCAGAGAGCGCAGAAAGACAAAGGGAGGGATAGTGAGGCTGAATAGAATGGACGGTGGGTGGGAGATAGGGACAGTGAAAAAGCGGGATACTGAATGAATACTTCTGTTCAGTATTCATAAAAGAGGAGTTGGGGGAGGTGCCTAATCCAATTAACAGAAGCACTCTGGGTGGGGGGGGTCGATCCCAGTCTGTTCACAGAAGAAAGGGTTCTGAAAGAACTCCTTAAACTGAAGGTGGACAAAGCAATGGGGCCATATGGAATTCACCCCAGAATTCTAAAAGAATTAAGCAGAGAACTAGTGACACCACTAACTACCCTTTTTAACAAATCATGGGAGGATGGTGTGGTTCTTGAGGACTGGAGAAGGGCAGATGTTATTCCACTTCACAAAAGTGGGAGTAGGGCAGTAGCAGGAAATTGCAGACCTGTTAGTTTAACCTCAATGATTGGGAAAATGATGGAATCACTTCTGAAGGAAAGAATTGTTGAGTACCTAGAGGCCAGAGGGGCAAAGGACCCAAGGCAGCATGGATTCACAGTGGGAAGGTCATGTCAGATGAATCTAATAGATTTCTTTGACTGGGTGACCAAAGTAGTTGATCAAGGAAGGGTTGTGGACATGGCCTATGTAGACTTTAGGAAGGCATTTGACACAGTTCTGCACAAAAGATTAATATACAAGTTGGCCAGCCTGGGAGTGGGTCCCAAGTTGGTAGCCTGGGTAAAAAATTGGCTGGAGAATAGGACACAGAGGGTAATAGTAAACAGAGTCCACTCTGAAGAAAGGGGGGTTACTAGTGGGGTACCGCAGGGTTCAGTACTAGGATTGGTCCTCTTTAATGTCTTTATAAGCGACATTGCAGAGGGACTGAAAGGAAAAGTATGTCTCTTTGCAGACGACAAGATCTGCAACAGAGTTGATGCACAAGGTGGGGTGGAAAGGATAAGAAGGGACTTGGCAAGGCTGGAGGAATGGTCAAATGTATGGCAGCTTAGATTCAATACTAAGAAGTGCAAAGTAATGCACATGGGAAACAAAAATCCAGGGGAAGAGTACACAATGGGGGGTGAGATACTAACAACCACAAAAATGGAAAGGGACCTGGGGGTAGTCATATCTGATGACCTAAAGGTGGGCAAGCAATGTGAGAGGGCAGTAAGGAGGCTGGGGGATACTGGGATGCATAGGGAGAGGCATCACCAGTTGAAAACAGAAAGTTGTTATCCCTCTGTACAGACAGCTGGTGAGACCCCATCTGGAGTACTGCATGCAGTTCAAGAGACCCAATCTCCACAAAGACATAGACAGGATGGAGGCGGTCCAGAGGAGGGCAACTAAGATGGTGCAGAGTCTGCACCAGCAGACCTATGAAGAGAGCCTTAAGGAGCTTAATATGTATAGCCTTGAGGAAAGGAGGGAGAGGGGAGACATGATAGAAACTTTCAAGTACCTCAAGGGACTCAACAAAGTCCTAGAGGGTAACATCTTTCAGAAAGAAAGGTGTGCAAGAACAAGGGGGCACAATTTGAAGATTGAGGGGAGGATGCCTCAGAGGCAATGTGAGGAAGTATTTTTTCACAGAGAGGGTTGTGGATGCATGGAGCAGCCTTCTTGAGGAGGTTATGGCATCAAAAACAGTGGTGGATTTCAAGAATGCATGGGACAGTCATAAAGCAATTCTAGTGGGTGGGGTAGGAAAAAGTAGGCTGTTGGTTAACTAGTATCTGCAGCTTATCCATTAGGTAGGCAAATGGGTAGACTGGGTGGGCCAAGCGGTCCTAATCTGCCGTCAAATTCTATGTTTCCTCTGTCCTCCTCCCATGGTCTCTGATCTACTGACAAATTGCTGCTACAGATACCTAGATGTAAATCAAACAAAGGTACCCTTGCTTTCTCTCACTCAGCAGCAAAACTCTGGAACTCCCTGCTTCTTGACATCTGCTTAGCCCCTAGTCACGCCAGTTTAAAACCAGCTACTGCTTCCTCCTCTTTAGCCAGGTCTCCTGTGCCTGCTTCAAGCCCCTTGAATTTGCATTTTAAACCCAGTATCACTTATCCACTGCTGCAAACTGCTCTCCGCTCTTCCTACACTATCCAGATCGGTTTTAGCACTTATGTCTCCATTGGCTTTTGCCTTTAGCTGGTTTTAACCCAGTTGTGCTTGTGACATGTCATAGTTATCAACTGAATTTTGTGTTACTGTGTGTAAACTCTAACTCAACCTGTTACCTACCCTTGTAATTGCCTGGTCGTCTACCTACTTAATTATCATGTAACCCTGTTTACCCTGTATTTTGTTTCTACCTGTACTCATAATGTAACTCCCTGCCTACCTACTGTAATCTCCTGGGTCGTGCCTGAAAATAGTAATTTCATGGCTATGGTACTTACCTGGTAAACAAAAACTAAATAAATGAGAGACTGCACAAGGAGTAATTGCCTACAGTGCATAGGAGCAAGCAGTCAGAGATATACTGGGGAAGCTTATGAGTGATAGCTGTAAAAGTCCATAAGATGTCTTTCTTTGCCTTCCGAACTTGAGGACTACTGCGGCATACAGAGAGCAGTGGTGGGTGAGGTATGGTAGAGCAGAGATAAATCTCAAAGCTTGGTGATGGAGTGAGTCAAGTTTTAAGAGTGCGGAGGCAGAGCCTTGGCCATAGAGGAAGTCGGTGTTCTCCAATAAGGATAGAAAGGTGGTTTGGACAAGTCTTTTTTTTTTTTTTTTTTTTTTTGGTGTCATGGGATAAGCGATGCTTGATCCAGAAGAAAAGGCCAAGTCTCTGCCTTAGCTTCTTTGAAAGTTCCTCAGTATGGCCACAGAGTGTAAGCTTGTGGTCTAGCAAAAGCCCCAGATATTTACATTTTGTTACATATTCAGTAGTTTCTCCCAGAAGCGATAGAATCTGCTAAGCTATGTAGGGAAGGTTTTGGCCTATGGCAGAAAGTTAGAAAAGTATGACCTTTGTTTTTGCATTTAGACCTGCAACTGCACCAAACAACAGGTGTGACACAGGGTTTAATGCTAGCCCTGCATCACCCTTTGAAAATTGAGCCTTTGCTCTCGATTCCAGGTGTGGGTTAGCAGGCAAGTATCTGCATTATAAACATTCGGTAATTTAGAGAAGTGGGACATGAGAAGTACACAGAGGAGGGAATGGACTGATTCCAGGCATATTTGAACAGGCAGATGTCTCCATTATAAACATTTGGTCATTCAGAGAGGAGGGATATGAGAAGTGCACAGAGGAGAGAATGGACTGATTCTAAGCTTGGATGAACAGGGGTATCACATTATTGCAGTGAAACTCTTAAACAAAAGACCATTACAGCAACAATTTTGAGCAGATCCAAGATTGTTGCAGTAAAGGTCTTGCTGTACACCAGCTGCAGTTTTGCTGGCTTTAAATCAACTCTGTCTCAGAGTTGATTATCTCAAGATTGGGGTGGTGGTGCCATAGCTTCCCACATGAGCACAGCCCCCCCAGAAAACAGTGTTATCTTGACCGGCGAAATACCAACTGCCGATAATTTGACTGTTGCTGTAGAGGTTGTCGACAACAATGGTGTCGAAGCAGGTTGGTGGAAGCATTAGAAGGCAGCTTCAGGCATTCTAAACATTTGACCATGGTCAGCCCAGTGGTGCTGAGGGCTGAGGTGCTGGACACCTTACCTCATGCTGCATCAGTGATCCAGGTTCAGGAACGACCTCGGGCCACCGAGGTGCCAACGGTGTGGGGGGGTAGGAGTATGATTCAGCAGTAGCTCTCCTCTCATGGGAAGGGGGTGGTCACCTGCCCATAGTCCCGCCGTCACAAGATGGAGGTCTAGTGATAGGCATAGGCAGTATCAGTGCAACAGGTAGGTTGGGAGGAATCCCGCTAGATGTGCATATGCGTGCCTCCACATGCACACTTCACATTGAGGGCATTGGTGAGCAGGCAAGTGTCTGCATTATAAACATTTGGTCATTGTGAGAACAGGTGCATAAGAAGTGCACAGAGGAGGGAATGGACTGATTCCAGGTGTGAGTGAGCAGGCAATTGTCTGCATTATATAGATTTGGTCAGTGAACGAGGAGGGATGTAAGGCACATTGCAGACATCGCTGAAACGGATTGTTTTTCAGTGTTGGCCAGTTAGATCCTGCCCACCATATGTGGGTTCGCACCCCAATAGTTAGAATAGAATAGGCACTTGAATGTTAAACTCAAGAATTTGCACTTTTAACAACTTTGCAACTGTTGAACGAATTTGCACGAAATTTGGTATGCAACTTCCTGTGGGGTAGATCTTTTAATCTTGTTAGTTGTATTCTGGTCAGATGTGCAGTCCCCAAGTTTTGGTGAGGTGAAACAACATGTTTTTACCCATTGACTTTGCTGGGATTTTTCTTTGAACTTGTTTATAGCCCAGAGGGTTTCCTTGTTTTGTATGAAAATTTCAGGACAGAAAGGGACTACCCCACAAATGTGCCTTCTGCTAGTTTGGTGAAAAGGCAATAAGCCACTTTTAAGTTATTGCAATTGAAAAATCTGAAAAAATATTCTGAGCGTGCTCAGTAGGCACTTCAATATAGTTATATGATACAATAGAAGAATCCTGCATTGCATGAAAAAAATCCTCTTCATAGGGCTGCCATCTTGTTTTCAGTTTTGCCTGAAAATTCAGAATTGGAAACCTGCAAATGATATTTTGGGAGGAACAAACACGATCTTGCTTATTGGGACCCCTAGGTGCATTCTGCACTTTACTGCTCAGAAAATGCCCTTAGAATGTGTTTTATTTCACTTTTAAATTCTTTGTTCTTATCAACATCATACGTCATAGGATCTTAGTTTGTATGATAAGATACGAGCTAGGATCCTAGTTTGTGAGTCATAAAAAGTAGGATCTTAGTTCGTATCTTGTCATACAAACTAAGAGCCTACTTTATATGACTCTGATGCAAAGAATTTAAATGTGGATATCAGCCATTTTTTGGTATTTTCTCACCAAATTTTCAACATAGGCATTTTGGGGCCCTACTTTATGATCACTGTCACTGTTATTTTGTTACTCGGTCCCCAACAGTGATTTCATGGTCACTGCACAGAATCACCTTTCAGAACAGAATATCGAAATGGCAGTCCCAGTGTTCATGATGAGAGGTCCCAAAAAGCCTGAGTTGAAAATCTGGTGCAAAAAATCCTGAAAACAGCTGTGTTACAAGTGTGCTTTGCACAGTTTATATGCACATTTGTAACTTTACCAGTTTTTAATATTTTCATTCCAGCTTTTCAGCATTGCCATTTTGTCATACCTCTTCATGAACAGTGTCACTGCCATTTCTCATTTCCTGCCAAAAATTTGTTTTTGCATCTCTGGCCTCGCAATACCACTCCAACACTGAGGGAAGAGTATCCTCCTTCCAGTGTCTTGACATGACCAGTTTTGCCATGGAGGCAACTAGGGCAAGATGGGATTTACGTGTTCTTGGTGTTCCAGGGCTATATAGCTCAGTAAGCAACATTCCGTAGTGAATAGAGATTCCAAACTCAATAATGGGTCTAATGCTTGTTTTATAGATCCCAAAAGGCCCAAGTATGGGAACAGTCCCAGAAGAGGTGGTGCAATGACCCTGGAACCAGTTTACAGCGAGTGCAGATTGGAGACCGGAGTTAACCTATTCTATGTAGCTTTATCGGGGTATAGTACAAATTGTGCATAATTTTGAACTGGGTCAAGCGAAGCCGGTCTTGTTTAATGCATTTATAAACCGAGACCCACATGTTTTTACAGAACGCTTTCTGTGATGGGAGAGACAGTTCTTGAACCCAGTAGCAACAAATTTCAGGGGGGAGACAAAGGTTAAGTGCTTGCAGTTGTTTATACACCCTGGAGACTGCATGGGGTTGGTCTGCTACTTGAAAAACCAAAGACAGGCCTTACAGGGGCTGCATAGCCCAGGGTTTGGGTCCCAGAAAGATGAGAATTGTGTTTTTAACCTGCAAGAATTTAAAGATATCTGCTTGCCGAAGCTGGAGTTTATTTTGGAGAACAGGAAAGGGGTCTAATTCATCTCCTTGGAGAAAGTCTGCCAAGGTACTCGTATTTAAGTTGGGCTGGAAAGAGGGAGGTAAAGGGCAGTGATCAATCCAGAAATGCAAGTAATTCAGTATGGGTTGGGCAGGAGAACAATGCCAGTTCTCTGAGAAATGGCTTTACACTTGGTTTAAGGCCCTACGAGACCAGCCAATCATGGAAACTGAGAGGGGATGTATATGCAAGTGTAGGCAATGAGTTACAGAATGTACATGCCAGATGTCTCTTATATCTAATCAGATGGGAAGATATGTATTATCTGCTATTGAGTATCCTTTGCACCAACGGGAATTCTGCTTATGTGCTGAGCCCCATAATAAGTAAAAAGGGAAGGGAGGGCAAGCCCACCTTGTAACTTAGGTGTTGTTAACTTGAAGTACACCCTCTGTACCATTTTGTTTTTCCACAGAAAGGTGCTGAATATTCTTTGCAGTCTCATAAACTATACCTTAAGGAAGAAGAGACCCAGCATACCCAGCAGATATAGTAATCTCAGTAGAATGTTCATTTTCAGAATGTTGATACGACCCCGAGAGATACAGGAAGTGCACCTAACGTCCAGATCAGATTGCAATACTTGCAGTAACTTGGTAAAATTTTCTTTTACCATGGTAGAGCATGTCCCTAGCAATATTGATCCACAGGTATGTTAGAACTTTAGGTTCCCAAGCAAGACCAAAAGTGTTACAGTCCACCTTCCTAGTATGATTATTGAGAGGAAATATTCTTGTCTTTGAGAGATTTAACCTGTAGGATGAGACTGCAGAGAATTGATCCAACTCCTCTATTAAGACAGGGAGAGAGAGACTTTAGGGTCTTCCAGATGTAAAAGGAGGTCATCTGCATATGCTGATAGGGTATGATTCTTTCCTTCTTTCTGGATACCCTTGAGAATAGCGGAAGCGAGTAACTTATGTATCAAGGGCTCCAGGTGGAAGTTAAAAAGAAGAGAGGAGAGGGGACATCCTTGTCGAGTGTCCCTCTCTAGGGGAAACGGATCCAAGAGACACCCATTACACCACGCCTGAGCTGTTGTGTAGGAGTAGAGAAGTTTGACCCATTTAATAAAATCATCTGGAATTCCAAATCAACGAAGGGAGGAGAACAGGAATTGCCAGGATACATGATCGAAAGCCTTTTCAGCGTCCAGAGAAACCAAAGCCGTGGAGACTTATATTATGCACTTTAATGTTATCCCCAAATTTTCCATGCTAATAACTTTGTGACTAGCTGGCCCAGTGGCGCTGAGGGTTGAAGCACTGGATGCCACACCTCGTGCCATGCTGGCAACCCATGTTTGGATACAGACTCAGGTTGCCAGGGGTTGGCAGGGGAGGGAGAGGATAAAGCATCTGTAGACTGCTCTCCTCTCCAGAGGGAAGGGCTATGGGGTTGTCTGTTGTCCTTGCGGTCCCTGATGGAGATCAGGGGTATTACAGAATGACCAACTAACATGAGGGGCAAGTACTGCAGATGCCGGTAGGGTTGCTGTGTGCCATGGCATCATTGCACATCACGTTTGATGGAGGGGGAACACTCATGGGGCAAAAGTGAAAAAACCCTCTGCAGTCTTGTGGAGATGATGAGGGCTCCAGTGGCAAGGCCCATATCCCAAGGTCGACTCAATGCACCAGAGATCTCATCAGGCACCAACCCGATGTCCAGGTAGGGCTTTGAGTCTGCAGGTCACCATGGGTGGGTGAGCCTTCCCCAGTGGTAATATGGTAGCCAGGGGACTGACCTATCTCGACTTGGGTAGGCAGAATACCAGCAGCGAGAGTTCAGGCACAGAGTGAGAGGTATTATCCGAGTGAGTTCCCCGGAAGGATGCCCAATACCACAGAGTGAGAAATAGAATGGGAAAAAATAAAAATAACTTAGCAACTGTTCAATGGATTTGCTCAAAATTTGGAATAGACGGTGTCAGGTGCTATATCTCTTGATTTGCCAATTTTCTTTCAGTCAGATTTGTGGATTTCATGCAGTGAATCATCAAAAAATGCATTTTGCTCTACGTTTTTCCAGTTTTCCCTGTTTTTTCTTCATCCCTCTGCACCCACACTGTTTCGAATTGTGGACAAAATGTTCAGGGTAGATAGGGGTTATCCAAAGGAACAATATAGCACTGGTTTGGTGAAAAAGTACTGATCCATTCCAAAGTTTACATGTTAAAATTTCAGGTTCTGAGCATGCTCATTTCAGTCTTTGGGAAAGATACAGTTTCAATCAAGGATCTCTGGTCGTGAATGACTGGTAAAGAGGAACTGCGAAGAGGGATTCAGAAATTGCACCGAATCCCTCTTCGCAGGAAAATCCATCTTCGTCAGTCACTATTTTGTTTTCTCACTTAGTGAGGGGAGAAAACAAAATGTTGTAATGTCTCTCATTTTATTGTTCATTTTTTTGTAACTGAAAAAAAGAAAACAGTCCCCCAGCATCTTTTTTTTTTATGCAGAATCCTGCATCAAGATTTTTGATGCAGAATCTTGCATTGAATTGCCCCTCTGTTGTCCGCCAACATCAGGGTGCCCATTTCACGTGTCAGCATATGTCCCCACCTCCATTACTGTGACACATTGGGAGTCCACCCCAGTGTGCAGAAATATTTAATTTATGTTTCCGACACTGGGATGCCCCCCCAAGTCCGTATACATGTATTGCTTCCATCAGGGTGCCCAATCCCTGTGTCAGCATGTATCCTTCCCCCACACTAATGTGGCAAATTGGGAGCCCACCCCAGTGTACTTAAATGTGCTTTAAAAAATACTGTTGAAGAAAACTACCCATCTTTTTTTTTAACCTGGAAAAAGAAAACGTCCCCTCGTCATCCCCGAAGCTACCTTCCCCCATCCTGACCCTCCCTCTATCCAACCATCCCTTGCATCCCACCTTACCCTATATTTACTTCCAGAGGTCAGGCGCTGTCATCTTCTGATGACCAGTCACATCTGCACTCTCAAAGCCAAACTGCAAACTGAAGAATAAGGTAAGTGACATGCAATGGCAGTCAGTGGTGTTTTCAACTTTTCTTGATATCTGAGCCATTTTTAGGAATTTTAACCCCCAATTTTTAGTATGTGGTTCTTGGGACCCCACCTCATGAACATTGGCACTGTCATTTTGTTACTCTTTCCTGAAAGGTGATTTCACGGTCACTGCATAGAATCACCTTTCAGGAATGATTAACAGAACAACAGTGCCACTGTTCATGAGGTGCAACATGGGCATTTTGGGACCCCACATTTGGTGAAAAAATTCCAAAAAGTAACACTGTTATGAGCATACGTTATGCAGTTTCTATGCACACATGTAACTTTGCCAATTTTTTATATAATCATTCCAGATTTTCAGCATTGCCATTTTTTCACATTTTCTTATGAATAGAACAGCTGTCATTTTTCACATTCTACCTGAAACATGTTTTCACACCTGTGGCACAGAATGGCACGGTTGCTGAGCAAAAATCAACTTTTGGGATGGATTAACAAAATCACAATGCAACTGTTCATGAGGGAAGGTCCCAAAAAGCCAATGTTGAAAGTCTGGTGAAAAAAGTCCCCCAAATGACTGCATTACGAGCATGCATTGCAGTTTCTATGCACGCTCATAACTTTGCCAGTTCTTCATATTTTTATTCCAGATTTTCAGTATTACCATTTTTTCATACCATTTCATGAACAGTACATCTGTAATGTTTCAAATCCTGCCAAAATGTTGTGGTGCAAAACGGTGTAACAGTTGCGCAGAATTATGATTTGACAGGGATATGAAAGTGTTCTGTACTGGGTACATGCAGTGAGGTGATAAGGTTATGCTGAACATTTTGGGTGAAAATTATTTAAGATGGCACAGTTATAATTATATGTTACAATTTCAGTACACCTGCTGGTAACTTAATGTATGGATGCATGGGGCCAGAGACCCCTGTATTTCCACAGATAAATACATATGTGCATCTGTGGAGGGATGGGAGACACTGTGCTCGCCCAGTAAAATAAATATACTATTATACTATCTCAAAAGTGAGGCAATAAATTGCAAAAAACTTTGTTAATGCATTAGTTTGGGTTAAAGTGACAAATGTAGGGAAATTAGACATTCGGATTGAGACCCTAATTACCCCCACACCCGCCTTTTTATTTTATTTAAAATTTTTTTTTTTTTATTTAAGTCTTTGGTAACCGGGTAAGCTCTTGTAGGGCCCTTTCTTTCGTGAAGTGACTAATGCTCACCTCCCTCCCCCCATGTCCATGGTGCTGAGCTGTGGGCCCTGCCCTACCTTCTCTTCAGTAAATAGTGAGCAGAAGTATCTATTTAGGATAGATGCTTTTACATGGTCATCCTCCTCACACGCCCCCTTATCTCCTTTGATCTTAACAATACCCCCTCTGGACTTTCTCCTTTCACTAATGTATCTATAGAAAGTCTTGTCACCTTTTTTTACTGTTTGTACTAGTGTTTCCTTAGTTTGGGACTTTGCCTGCCTTACTGCCTTCCCTTCTTCCCTTAGGGAAGCCTGGTATGCCACCCTATCTTCATCCCACTGTGTTCCTTTATATTTTCTGAAGGCCAGCTTTTTGGCTCTGACCTTTTCTGCTACTGTACAGTATGTGAGAACCAAAGTGGTTTAATTCTTCTTTTACACTTTCTTTTCTCTCTAACACAGTGGGATGTTGCTTCAAGTATTGCGTCCTTAGTGCTTACCCACTTTGCCTGTACCCCCTCACCTGTATTTCTTTTTGCCAGGGCTAGCTTAACTCTCTTGGCCATCTTATCAAAGTCAGCTCCTCTGAAGTCCCATATTTTTGCCTTGGAATTGGATGATTTAGTTGTAGTGGCCAAATTGAACCATACCATGTGATGATCACTGGCCCCCAGGTGGCCTTGTACCTGAAGATCTGTGGTACATTTTTGTTGGCTTGATATCAAACTTGTTTTGGGTCTACTCCAATGGGAGTTATGAACTTTGTGCATTTCTTATGATGATCATACTTTTAGTTCTGGATTTGACACCATTGTGAAGTTGGGAGGTAATTTGGGGGAGTTGTGTACACCCCTTGAATTTCTGGGTGTATCACATGCTAATCCTGTACTCACTGAGATCTTCTATTTTGATACATAGATCGTTCCTTAACTCCAAGTAGTGACAAGATTTATGCCTTTTAAAGTTGCAATTTTATCGTCTAGGAATTTATTTTTATTTGTATGTTTTTTACATGGGTCATATGTTTTGGGGATGTATAATGTGTCAGTCTTGTAGTACTAATTTACATTTTTTATTTGATATATAAAGTTTCCTGTAACTCAATTATTCATGGAATTATGGCTTTTAAATATTGAAATGTGAAAAAGACCAAGTGTAAATTCCTTTTTTCATATGAACTGCTTTTTCGTTAAATTTTCTTGAGCTCACAAAAAGAGAATTGGTTCATACAACAGAAGAATGTAAGAATAAACTAAATTCATACTTTTCTTTCATATGAAGGCATTTTCTTTTGTGAGATTTCCATGCTGTCACTGAGGAAGATACATTTATATTAAAGAAGTATGTGGAAAAACCTTTCATATGAAGTCATCTTTCATGAGATGTTCTTATGAAAGAAGTTTCCTTCATACGAAAGAATATACTGTAGGAGAAATTATGTCCAAAATCCTCTTTTGTATGGCCCTAATCCTATATGGCCATACAAAAGAAGAAATTCATCTCACAAAATAATCATTTGTATAAGTTTTAAAAACACATTTCCAGGTTGTTTTCCAAAAACACTAGTTGTGGAAGGGAGTTAAGCAGGTCTAGTTTAAAAGCATACAGTGCATGTGTTGGTGTCTCTGTATGGCATCATTTTAATGGGTAGTAAGAAAAACAAAATAGTTGGTTACTACATGAAAAAACATTTTTTTTTCTCAGAAAACATGATTACCCCCTCACAAAAAAGAATCCTCTTCTGAATGACCACATTCTTCTTTGGTATCAATCCTGTATCTAAAATACCCGCCTGAGCATGTTGTGAAATTACATTTCAAGTCATAACTTTGGAAAGAAAATGTTTTCCCCTATTGTCAGATCCATGGGTCATAGTCTACTCTGTTCATTAGATGTTTGCTTCATATAGAAACCATATCTCCATTCTCTGATCATCTTCAGAGGAACAGAGGGGAGCTCATGTTAACAGTTTATTATGTATATAAATTGCTATTTTAAAGTTATTTACTTTTCCTTATTTAATTCCACCTGGAACTGGCTCTATGTTTCAAAAAACTGAATTCTTTTACCATGTTTTAGATACCAAATATGTTCCAGGATAAATATATCTGTGACTAAATTCAGCCATTGATTGAACACCGGTGGATCACGGTCCTTCCATTTCTAAAGCATACATTTCATTGCCACTATAAGAAGCACTGATAATAATTTACATTGCTGTGGCTGCAGTGTCTTTTTTTCCAGTAAAATTGCTAATAACTTTACCATTGAAGAAAAATACCTTTGTTTTTTAAAAGCTCATTGAGGAAATGTCTCAATCTCATGCCAAAATTTAAGACAGACATGGGCATGATGCAATCAAATGAATTTAGAGAGTCTGTTGTATTGGGGCATCTTGGGCATTTTGCCAATATATTTGGATTTATCACGTGCAGTTTTTAAGGGTGAAGTAAATTCAGTGTGTAGTGTTCATTTGTGTCTGTTACAGTTTCACTAAAGATGCATTTTCTAGATATGTTTTTATAATGACCTGCCACAGTGACTCTGAAATATGTATACCCAGATCCACTTCCCATTTTTTCCTGACTTTATCAATATGCCTCTTGAAGCATATTATATATCTGTGAAATATTTTTTTCCAGATTTATGCTTCTGAAGATGTTTAATCATGATTGGGGGGGGGAGGGTCTCTCAACTTAGTATGCATCTTATTTTTATTAAGAAATTATTTAAGTTAGTTATAATAAAAAAAAAGATGGACAAGATTGAAATTATATTTGTTTATATGTATATATATTGTGACACTTGGACAGCTGGTTCTGATTATACTATGCTTTTTGTAAAATAAAAATGGGTTATTGAATGTCTCTTTTGAGACATACTGTGTTCTTGGGATGACACCCCCCCCATGGTTTCAAATACAAGATGCTGACCTAAAAAGCCAGGAGATAATTAAAGACTAGAAGAGACATAAATTAAGGATCTCCTGTTTATGTGACTTAGTTGTAGCTTGCCAGCTGGCAAGATAGAGACATGACATTTAGAGGAAGAAACCAGGTTATGTCACTTTGGTGCTAAGTCATAAATGTTCTCTGATGTCTGTGAAGAGCAGGAAGACACACTAGATCAAAAGGGCCATATGGGGAAATGTGTTTTCTTTGCTGATGTCATCTTATTTAATTTACATCCTGAATGATAACACATCCTGATGGTATGATTTTTAATAAACAGAGGAGGAGCTGGGTGACATCATGGAGGAGGCAGGTTCAAGACATTTTTAATTATTCTGTGACTGACCTTTAGAGATACATTCTTGTTTGGACTCCTGAAGAAATAACATCTATAAGAACTGTAAGAAGATATACATTAGATAGATAAGTCTAATTGCATTTGTGGTAAGAATTTGCACTTTTTTTAAACCTTGTTATTTTAAGTGATTGTATGTGTTGTGACATACTGTTCTGTATTTACATTTTTATTCATTCTTAAAGTAAACCTCTATTTTAAAGAGTCTGCTTGGTGTGCCTTCGAAATTCTTTCTTTGACAAGTGAAGCATATATGGTTAAAGTTGACACTGTGCATAAGCTTACTGGTTTACCAAACTGGGAAAAAGGTAAGAGTTTATCTGAGGTCTTTCATAGAGTTTTTAAGGGTTCATTTTGTACACCAGGTTAGGTGCCCATAGACGAAAGATATCTGACATTTCCCTGAAGAGCAGAATTATATGAGCCTGTACACTGGGTACACTAACAAGAGGTTCACAGTTTGAACCCCTCCAGAACTTGAGACCAAAGGTGATTCGAACCCACAAAACAGACAGGATGGTTACCCTGTTCTGTGTACCTGTTCAGAATACTGCACTCAGAGGTTGGCACTGTGGGAGCAGAGAGAGGTCCTGCTGAGTTGGGTTGTGACAGATTGGTTGGCAGCGGTGCAGATAATTTTGGTATTACATACTTGTATTGTACAGTGTGTCAGCTTAATACTGTCAGCTCACTTGCAAAAAAAAGAAAAGGCAGTGATTTATTCTTAAAAAGGAAACAGAACTATATCTTTTGGTTTATAGTCAAGTTCCTACCTGTCTTATTTTTTTTTTCTAAAGTGCAAGTTAGCGTAGCCATAGTTAGGGAAGAAGATGGCTTCCAGCTACAGCGGGCACACTGTTGACTACTTAAAGCATTTGTGCAGGGACAGAGGAGTCCTGTACAAGGTTAAAGCAACCAAGCAGAACCTCATGGATGCCCTGATGGTAGCAGTTACCTAGAGCATTGACTCACAGAACGTGACCATAAGAGACTGAACCTTGAGTGTGGAAGAGCTAGCAGCCAGTGCAGTGTCCAGATCTGATGAGGAGGGCAACAGGGCCAGTGCTAGCAAAGGGCCACAGCAGCAGGGGAAGGTCACCAGCATTCTGGATCCAGAGGTACTCAGGCTGCAGATTGAGTTGCACAGAATGGAGCTGAAGTTCCAGAGAGGAGAGAAGAGAAGGGAGAACAATGAGCTGCAGAGGAGAAGCGGGACCATGAACAATGAGAGGTGGATAGTGAACAGTGAGAGGTGGACTGTGAGTGCCAGTGAGCTGCAGAGGAGAAGAGGGACCATGAACAGCGAGAGGTGGACCTTGAGGAATGTGAGCACCAGAGGCAACATGAGCTGAAGAGGCTATGACTCCAACCACCAGCACCAGAGCAGGTAAGTGGCTTGGGTTTAACTGGGACTACAGGACTGGTTTATAAATTGAATTCCAAATTGATAGCTGAATTTAAAAAGGGGGAGGATATGGATTTATTTTTAAATTCTTTTGAAAAAGTTTGTATTCATGCTAAAATTTCTAGGGAGTCCTGGAGCTTCTATTTATCCCCGCTGCTTACCAGGAAAGCTTGGGATGCATTGGGTCACATGGACAATGAGGACAGTATTGATTACAGCAAACTAAAAGCTGCATTTTAAAAAAAGTTTGATTTAACTGTTGAATCATACAGAGCTAAATTCCGTAAGCTCAGGAGAAGCCCTGACATGAGCTACGAGGAGCTAGCTATGAAACAGCGTCAGTTTTAAAAACATTGGTGGGAAGGAATTGAAGCAAATTCTGTAGATAAAACTGAAAATGTGATTCTGTTAGAACAGTTTTTCTGGGCATGCCCAGCAGAGCTGAAAACCTGGCTGGAGGACCAAGATCCCAAAACAGTGCAATAGGCTGCTGAACTCTCGGACTGCTATGCCAAGAGCAGACCTGCTCTGAGAGTGAATGGGGTGGGTGTGGCAGCACAGAAAGGGAAAAGCATGCTTTCAGGGCAGCTAAAACCCTCACTGCCTCCACCAAAACCAGTTAGCCCCAGGTTTCAGAGAATAGATTTCTCTGATAAAAGAAATGAATCTTGGTTGTGTAAAGAAACTGGGCATATCGCTAGGCAGTGTCCCAAATGGATGAGCAATACTCAAGGTGGTGCTAGAAAGGAAGTGGGTTTGTTTGCATGTCCCTGGAAGCATGCCTGTGAACATGAGAGAACACATGCACCCAGTCATGGTGAATGGTGTACAGATGCAAGGGTTAAGGGACACAGGAGCATCCCTGATGTTGGTAAAAGGGGATCTAGTACAGCCTGGTCAGCTTATACCCAATAAATACATCACTGTACAAGACTTTGCTGGTGGGGAGAAAACATTGCCCCTCACTAGTGTTCTCCTTGACTGGGGTGAAACAGGGCAAACTGTGCAACAGGTGGCTGTAGCCAAAATGTTAGCAGTGGACGTTATCCTTGGCAACAATCTCCAACAGGGGATGGTATGTGCAGTTACCTGCAGCCAAGTGGCAAGGGAAAATTGTAGTTCCCTGAACCCCACAGAAGCCATTGTGGAAACCATTGGGAGGCTGGTTTCTCAGCCTATGTCTCCTGGTATGGAAACTCATAAAAAGGGGGTAGAAATTTCTCCAATATCAGCTAACCACACAGCTACAAAGGGTTACTCTGAAGAAGGAGGGGTGACCCATTGTCAGAGGGTTAGGAATGACAGTGATCCTGAGTGCCCTGATGCTAGTGCTAGGGACCCTAGTTTAGAGACAGAAGGGTACTTGTCCCATGCCTTGGGATTGTGTGAGGAGTTTGCAGCTGCTCAGAGAACTGATCCTAGTCTAGAGAAGCTGAGGGCTTGGGCAGACTCTGACAGAGCACAGGGAGGTGACAGCAGACAAGGTTTATTGGGAAAATGGACTGATGTATACTCAGGCTGTGCAGACAGAGGGAGGGGTGCTAGGCAGGCAGCTTGTCATTCCATAAGGGTATCGTGAGCAGTTGCTCAAGATTGCACATGATATTCCCTTATCTGGTCATCAGGGAATTGCTTGCACTATGCAGTGGTTGGCCCAAAATTTCTGTTGGCCTAACTTTACCCAGCAGGTGAAGGGATATTGCAGGTCTTGTCACCAGTGCCAAGAAATAGGGAGGCGGGCAAGAAAACCCAAGCTGCCCTGATTCCATTGGCCATAGTTGAGGAGCCATTCCAGAGGGTGGGAATGGATATTATGGGGCCTTTAAATACCCCCAGTTCCTCAGGGAAGAGATTCATCCTGACTGTGGTAGATTTTGCCTTCCAGTACCCGGAGGCAGTCACCCTATCCTCACTGAGGACAAAGTGGCAGATGCCTTACTTGGGATTTTCTCCCGTGTTGGGTTTCCACAGGAGGTTATTACCAATCGAGGGGGTTTCTTCACATCAGACCTGATGAAACGTTTATGGGAGAAGTGTGGGGTGGTGCAGAGATGCACGACACCATATCACCCTCAAGCCAATGGGCTTGTGGAAAGATTCAATGATACTCTAAAAGTCAATACTCCGGGTGTTTGTTGAACAGCATGGGAGAGACTGGGAGAAATACCTTCCCCACCTGTTGTTTTCATACAGGGAGGTGCTCCAAGAGTCAACAGGATTTTCCCCCTTCTAACTCTTATATGGATGCTGGGTACATGGGCCCCTAGACATGATCCAGGAGGACTGGAAAGGCAAGCACGCCACTCAGGGAACTCCCATAATGGACTACGTCCTTAGGTTTAGGGAGAGGCTGAAGGAGCTTATGGGGACAGCCCAGAGCAACCTGGCAGCTGCCCAACAGAAACAGAAAGTGTGGTACGATCGCAGAGCCAGAGCTTGCATGTACATGGTGGATCAGGAAGTCATGGTCCTTATTCCGGTTCTGAAAAAACAAGCTGCAGGCTGAGTAGGCAGGACCATACAAAGAAGTTAGGAAGGTAAATGACGTGAACTATATTATAGAGTTACCTGACAGAACACAGACAGAAAGGATGTACCATGTCAACATGATGAAGCCATATGCTAATAGGACTGACATGGTGTTTGCAGTGTGTAGTCCTGGGGAGGGGATGGACAAAGTAGACCCCCTTCTGGACTTGCTCTAAGAAAGCAAGTGGGAGTCCTCTGTGGAGGCAGTAAAATTGTCTCTGCAGCTGACCCTATACAAGATCCAGGAAGTAAGGAGGTTTTAGCAGATTTTGCCCCATTGTTTAGCAAGCTTGGACTAACCCCTTAGTGACGCACAATGTGGAGACAGGGACACAGACACCCATACAGCAGACAGCATATCGGTATCAGAGGCTGTCCAGAAGGACATTAGGAGGGAAGAGGTAGAGATGCTGGATTTAGGGGTAATCCAGAGATCTACAGCCCTGGGCCTCACCCGTAGTCCTTGTGCCCAAGCCAGATGGCTCTGCTCATTTCTGTGTGGACTATCATGGACTGAATGCAGTCACAAAGTCAGACACCCACCCGATGCCCCAGGCGGACGAACTTCTGGACAAGTTGGGAGGGGCGACCTACCTTACGACCATTGACCTGACCAAAGGGCATTGGCAGATAGAGTTAACAGACAGAGCTAGTGAGAGGTCAGCCTTCATCACTCTGATTGACTTATTTGAATTTACAATAATGCCTTTTGGAATGAAGAATGCCCTGGCCACTTTCCAAAGGTTGGTGAACCAGGTGTTAAATGGTGCTGAGGAGTACGCCGTGGCATACCTGAATGACGTTGCCATCTTTAGTGCCAGCTGGGAGGAACACCTGTCCCATCTTACAGAAGTGCTGAGCAGGATACAGAGGGCCAGGCTCACTGTCAAAGCTGAGAAGTGTCAGGTGGCCATGGGAGAAGTTTCATACCTTGGGCATGTGGCAGGCCAGGGAGAGCTCCGTCCTAACCAAATAAAAATAGAGGTAATCCAGGTGTGGCTCAGACTAGAAATGCAGATGTAGGTTAGGAGTTTTCTTGGGACAGCAGGGTACTATAGGAAATTTGTATCCAATTACAGTGCCCTGGCTGCTCCCCTGTCTGACCTGGTAAAGAAAAGGATGCCAAAGAAAATTACCTGGGACCCAGCCTGTGAGAAAGCCTCTACCAGACTGAAGGAGGCACTGTGCAGTGTTCCTGTATTGACAAGTCCTGACTATAGCAAACCCTTTATAGTTCAGACTGACACCTCAGATGTGGGTATTGGGGCAGTACTGAGTCAGACATCCAGCCATAGGAAAAATCACCCAGTAGTGCACCTGAGTAAAAAGTTACTTCCCAGGGAGCAGGCATACTCTACTATGGAAAAAGAATGTCTTGCCATAGTGTGGGCCCTAAAGAAGTCAGAGCCATACTTATATGGGCAGCATTTTGTGGTACAGACTGACCACAACCCCCTGGTTTGGCTGATGCAAATGGGAAAAACTAATGGTAGATTGTTAAGATGGAGTCTTGCTTTGCAAGGGTATGATATGACAATTCTACATAGGGCTGGAGTGAAAAATCAGAACTCAGATGGTTTGTCTCGTGTCTATGAGGAGTGAACTGATTTGGGAAGCTCATCTCATGCAGGGGATAGAGTCCCCAAATTCAGTCTAGGTGGGCAGGATTGTGACACTTGGACAGCTGGTTCTGATTACACTATGCTTTTTGTAAAATAAAAATGTGTTATTGAGTGTCTCTCTTGAGACATGCTGTGTTCCTGGGATGCCCCTCCCCCCCATGGTTTCAAATACAAGATGCTAACCTAAAAAGCCAGAAGATAATTAAAGACTAGAAGAGACATAAATTAAGGATCTCCTGTTTATGTGACTTAGTTGTAGCTTGCCAGCTGGCAGGATAGAGATCATAAGCTTTTATGACATTTAGAGGAAGAAACCAGGTTATGTCACTTTGGTGCTAAGTCATAAATGTTCTCTGATGTCTGTGAAGGGCAGGAAGACACACTAAATGAAAAGGGTCATATGGGGAAATGAGTTTTCTTTGCTGATGTCTCCTTATTTAATTTACATCCTGAATGATAACACA
Organism: Neoceratodus forsteri; assembly: GCA_016271365.2. Classification (NCBI taxonomy): domain Eukaryota; kingdom Metazoa; phylum Chordata; order Ceratodontiformes; family Ceratodontidae; genus Neoceratodus; species Neoceratodus forsteri. The sequence continues at coordinate 12,127,548 of JADMNL010000038.1, read as the reverse complement.
TCCTGGTTGTATGATTTTTAATAAACAGAGGAGGAGCTGGGTGACATCATGGAGGACAGTCTTTTAATTATGCTGTGACTGACCTTTAGAGATACAATACTTATAGATGTTATTTATTCGAGAGACCAAACAAGAATGTAAGAAGATATACATTAGATAGATAAGTCTAATTGTATTTGTTGTAGGAATTTGCACTTTTTTTAAACCTTGTTATTTTAAGTGATTGTATGCATTGTGATATACTGTTTTGTGTTTACATTTTTATTCATTTTTAAAGTAAATCTCTATTTTAAAGAACTGCTTGGTGTGCCTTCAAAATTCTTTCTTTGACAAGTGAAGCATATATGGTTAAAGTTGACACTGTGCATAAGCTTACTGGTTTACCAAACAGGGAAAAAGGTAAGAGTTTATCTGAGGTCTTTCATAGAGTTTTTAAGGGTTCATGTTGTACACCTGGTTAGGTGCCCGCAGGTGAAAGATATCTGGCATTTCCCTGAAGAGCAGAATTATCTGAGCCTGTACATTGGGTATGCTAGCAAGAGGTTCACAGTTTGAATCCCTCCAGAACTTGAGACCAAAGGTGATTCGAACCCACAAAACAGACAGGAGGGTTACCCTGTTCTATTTACCTGTTCACAATACTGCGCTCAGAGGTTGGCACTGTGGGAGCAGGGGGTGACCTGCTGAGTGGGGTTGTGACATATATTTCATTATTATAAGAGATATTCCCTAATTGTATAGCCCCTCTTTCTTCCCAAGTTTTAAAAATATGTGATGATTTTGATGGGATGAAATTATAATTTTTATAAATTGGGGTATATGTGGAAATATCTCCTATATTATTCATCCTGTTTTAAGCATAGATGTAACATTGATATGTGGTCTTAGTTATTATTGCTGATTTTGGTCCCTTAATAGGGATACCAGAGTAAAGCAAATTAATAAATGACTTATACAATTGGGCTTTTAATTCTGTTTGCATGAAGGGAAAGTCCAATTTTTCTTTGTGAAGCTAATGCCAAATTTGTACTAATTGAGATATAATATTAATAAAAATCCAGTAATGCCTGTCCTCACACTATTATTTTTCTATTAAAAATTTCATAATTAAAGTTTTAAGTTTTGAAAAAAAAAAAATAGTTGGGATTGGGATTGCCAGAGCTTCAAACAAAAAAGAGTATTTTAGGCAAAATTTGCATTTTAATTAGATTAACCTTGCCAATCAGTGTTAGATACAGTGAGTTCCACTTTTTAAGATCCACGTCGATATGTGTTAATAGTTCTTCATAATTTAATTTATAAAGGTCTTCAATCTTATTTTGGCTTCCAAATATCAAATATTATCATCTGCACTTTTCATTTGTACTCCTGGTATCCCCTAAAATATATGGGGCTGGATATTCAAACTGCATCATTCTGAGGCACAAGCCCTTGTGCTGCGCAGGGGTGTGGCCCAGGCGACATTCAAAGGAGTTGCGCTATTGAGCAACTCCTTTGAATATCACCCCCCAGCCACAGCCACTGTGCATGGCGCAGTGAAACGTGCACCACCGCAAGTTGTCAGAGTGGAGCATTCAACTTGCAGTGGCCAAGTACCATTGCGCCATGCCCAAAATCACGATTTTCAAAAGGTGACATGCAAATGGGGCCATAATTCATGCAAGGCGCAGGGGGGGCCATTTGCATCTGATTATGGCCCCATTTGCATGCCATTAGCATGTAGGAGCGCCGATCCCCGAGGACTTGCGCCTGGCCACCCTGCCAGGCAGCAGCCTTCGGGGACCGACGCCCCCTGCAGCCCGATCGCGGGCTGCAATGTGGCTCCCCACCTCCTCCCGTACATCTCCCTGGTGGTCCAGTGGACTGTAATGTCCGATCGTGGGCAGAATGTAAGAAGAACCCCCCAACATCTCCCTGGTGGTCCAGTGGACCGTAATGCCCGATCCGGGCAGAATGTAAAGAACCCCGCCCAAACATCTCCCTAATGCCCGATCACGGGCAGAATGTAAAGAACCCCCAACATCTCCCTGGTGGTCAGTGGACCGTAATGCCGATCACGGGCAGAATGTAAAATAACCTCCCGCCCAAAACATCTCCCTGGTGCCTAGTGTTCCCCACCCCATCCACCTGACGGTTTCACTTGCTCCCCGCCTCCTGGCAGCCGGCAGGGTGGCAGTGTCTCACTTCGTTGCTCGCGGCTGATTGCTGGTGAGCGGTGATTACATGTAGAGAGCAAGAACTATCGGGCGCAGAAACGATATCATGTCATGATAGTCCAGATTTGTGATTAATCATTCACAAATCTGCACTGTTATGTACGGTATATTGCACACCCATTGGTTCTTGCCGTGCACCTACGGGCGCAGAGCTCACCGGGCAGTCAGTCGGGCGGGTGATGGCTGGCAGGGTGGATGTCTGCCGCCTGCCGCAGCCGGGGAGCAGGGTGGTGGGCTTGTCGGTGGGTGGGGTGGGGGACACTAGGCACCAGGGAGATGTTTAAGTGGGGAGTTTGTTTACATTCTGCCAGCGATCGAGCATTACGGTCCACTGACCACCAGGGAGACGTTGAGGGGTTTTTTACATTCTGCCCGCGATCAGCAATAGGAGATGTTTGGGTGGGGTGTTCTTTACATTCTGCCCGATCGGGCATTACGGGTCCACTGGACCACCAGGGAGATGTTGGGGGGTTCTTTTTACATTCTGCCCACGATCGGGCATTAGGGAGATGTTTGGGTGGGGGGTTCTTTACATTCTGCCCGTGATCAGGCATTGAGAGATGTTTGCGGGGGTTCTATTTCATTCTGCCTGCGATCGGGCATTACGGTCCACTGACCACCAGGGAGATGTTGGGGGTTCTTTTACATTCTTCCCACGATTGGGCACTAAGGAACGTGTTGGGGGGTCATTTCACAATCTGCCCATGATCGGGCATTACGGTCCACTGGACCACCAGGGATGTGAACGGGGAGCCACATTGATTCCTGGGCACGCCTGGTGGGGAGTACATGCCCGCGATCGGGGCTAGGGGGCACAGGATGGAGTTAGGGCCAGCCACAGGTGGCAGCTGCTGTGTTGCGCCCTGCAATACAGCAGCTCACCTGTGGGTGGCCTCTACTTGCCTTTTTTTGGCTCAAGGTCCTGCATGCTCAGGTTTGGGTTGCGCCTGCACAACTCTGCACAGCCCGGCTGAATATCGGGCTGTGCAGTTTATGCATGGTTCCTCCCCCTCCTGTTGAGCATGCATTCATTTGCATTGCGCTGTTGCTCAGCCTGTTTTCAGTGGTGCAACTGCCTCCTGCTGAATATCGCAGAATGGCGCAATGTAGGACTTGATAATGCACAACCCTGTTGAGCATGGAGCAACCCTTTTGAATATCTGGCCCATGATATTTATTTAGTTTTAACAAGGCTGTTTTGGCCCTATTTATTCTATATCCTGAGAACTGACCAAATGTATTTGTTACTTGAATTATATGCGTAATTGATATCTCTGGTTTGGTGATGTAGAGTAAAATATCATCAACATATAATCTTATTTTTTCCTCCTTCGAATTAAGTATTATACCAGAGATTTCTTAATTTTTTCTAATTTTGATAGCTAGGGGTTCAATAATAAGGGCAAAAATTAAGGGGATAAAGGACATCCTTGTCTAGTTCCTCTCTTCAGAGGTATCTTTGTTGAACTTATATTATTGACTTTATGGCTATAAGTGTATCATAAATTAATTTTACCCATCTGCTGAGCTGTGCAACCAGGCCCATCTCCTGTTCCACTGCAAAGATGTAAGGCCATTCAACTCAACCACCATGCGGATTGTGGTGCCATTGCCTGTCTCCAGGGTGACCTATAGTAACTCATCTACTTCCTGTTTACTCTTTGGCATGGATATTCAAAGGGGTTGCATCATGTACAACTCCCAAATGTGCCTCGGTGCAATATTCAAAAGGGAATGTTGCACAGTGCAACATCCGATGCTCTGGGGCACATCAGTAATGTATGCAGCACAGAAGCAGAGGGTGTGCCCATGCATATGCTGTACATCCCAATATTCAGCCTGGGATGTGCAGCACCTATGCTGGTGCAACCCCGACATGTGCTGCACACTGGTGCGCAAAGTTGAACCAGAAATAACAGGCTCAAATGCTGGTCACCCACAGGTGGGTGGCTGTATTGCTAGGCACAACACAACAGCCACCAGCCATGGATGGCCACCCGCCCAGCAGGACCACTATCCACAAGCCCCCTGTCCCCCTGTAGTCCAGTGCCCCCAACCCCGCATGCCTGATCACAGGCAGTCATAATAAACATGAAATTCTGGTGGTCTAGTGATCCCCCCACACCTGATCTCAGACTGTTGTATAGACTAGATGTACCTGGTGGTCTAGTGGTGCCCCCCTCCCCACCCACCCACATAGGGCCCAGCCACCCAGCACCCCCCCGTCATCAGCGGGTGGCAGCACCCTTCCCGCATACCACCCGGCCACCCACCGAATGACAGCGTACAGTATGACCTATATGCCCATTGGTCCACAATGTGCAACAATGGGTTTGCAGACCATACAGTACTATACAGGACCAGATATTGGAATGAATGTGCTCCCTGTCTGTCTTGTACTGGCACTGTGCCATGTGCAGAATGTGTGCCCTCCATGCCATATTCAACGGTGCTGAGCTATGACGCATGAATATCGCCTGGACCTGGCCCCGGCGCAGAACACTTGCGCTGTGCCCAGGCTTGCGTCACTGCCTGGCACAGTCTAAATATCCAGCCCTTTTAGTTTTGTTGCTTTAATCCCATCCCTTACATAAAGAGCTACTCCAACTCCTTTCTTACCCTCCCTGTTCCTGTTGTTGATTGTGCATCCTGGTATGTCGACATCCCAGTCATGGTTTTCTATGTACCATGTTTCAGTGACTGACACTATATCCAGACATCCCTCTTCCATCAGGGCCACTAGTTCAGGAGATTGTTACAAACTATGGCCACTGGTTCTCATCACCTTCCATTTTTGATAGCCTTACCTTTTAGCCCTGTACCTGTCCTTATGCCTTTGTCTTTTTTTGATTTACCCCTGTCCTGTTCCCTAATGACTTCTCCACCTTGGTGTTTACATTGTTAATTATTGTGTTTTTGTGGGGGGAGGCTGGGATTTGCCTGCTTCTTTTTGTGCCTCCCCTCTTGGCTAGTTTAAATGCTTGTCAAGGAAGCATTTAAGCATATCACCTAGGATCCTGGCTCCCCCCGGACAGATGCAGACCATCGCACCAGTATAGGCCTGTATCCCTCCAGGTGGCTTCCCAGTCCCCAGTGAAGCCAAACCCCTGATCTCCACACCACTTTTTCAACCATTCATTGAATCCCATGGTGTGGTTAGTTATAATCTTTTCACAATAGACCACTGGATTTTCAGTTCCTTCTACTACCTCTGGGAGTTTACCTAGCTTAATATTCACTAATTTTACCCGATCTTGTTCTGTAACTTTCAGTCTCAAGGCCTGCATCCATTTTTCAAATTGCTGTATCTACTGTGGAGCCCCTCGTGTGGAGTCTTCTGTCTGGAAAACTCTTTCCTCTAAGTGTTCCATTCTGGAGGTCAGTGCTTGAAATTTGGTGTTCATATCTAAAAGAGCAATGGTAACTCATTGCAAAGAACCTTTTATATTCTGCAATACTTCCATTTTAAAATGTAAGCTATCCCCGCTTTTTTCTTATAGGCCTTACGATTGTATGCCAGTTGAAGCTGCATTGATGCTAGAATACTCAACTAAATGTTGCACACCATCAGAGGTGACCTGAGTATATATGGGGCCTATTTGAGCAGCATATTGTGCCAAAATAGGTAGCATTTCATGCGATGGACTGGCAGAAATACCTGACATTTGTACATCACCTTTTAAGTCATCCCCTGAATTTGTCTGTTTTCCACTTGGGCTAATACAAAATGTTATCCCAACACACTATGTGCAGCCATATTCTTTTTGCATAAAAACAAAATAAAATAAAGTTACGTTGTCCGTTTTTTCCCTCTAACTGGGCTTACCAGTGGGGACAATATTGCTGGTATACCTTCGGACAATGGGTGAAAATCAGGTGAAATTAACAGACCTTCTCTTATTTTTGACAGCATAGCTCAACTTTCTTTTCTCCTCTGGATTCCGTGATTTATTTTGTTCACCAAACTGATTTGGACATGTTGAATTGATGATTCAGATCTTACATTCTTTTTAAACCAGGTGCCTTGAGAAAAGCATATACCTATGCAAACATATGCATGCCCAAAATATCTCTTTAGCTCCTGCATTCTTACATGATTATTGCTGTGTTTCAAACTGAATTATATTTAAATGACAAAATAAAACCTTTCCTAAAGCTAAATCAAACCTCCACACATTATGGGCATTTCTTCTACCTACATGAGCTATAAGTCATGCTTACTCAAACAAACAGTATGACTACTCACACTCTTCCATGATGTGTGTTTATTTATTTATGACAATTTCAGATAACACCTTTGGGCAAAACAGTGCTCTTATGCAAAGGTTCCACATCATGGACAATGGACAAGTACAGACAAGAACAGGCAGGTAGATAACAGCTAATACAATTACAGTACATGAGCTACCAGTAGCTTTGTCCAGATAAGACAAGGCAATAGAATTATAACCGGTAAAACATTACATAGATACATAGATACATAAACAGTGTCGGCAGATAAGGGCCTATGGCCCACCCAGTCTGCCCATTTGAGCTTGTATGTTCAGTTTGTTTTCCTAGAAGTCTGTTGTACCTCACCCTGACCTCTAGAATTCCTTTATGTCTATCCCATGCATTCTTAAATCCAGTGATTGTTTCAGCCCCCACCACTTCCTCTGGCAGGGTGTTCCACTTGTCCACCACCCGCTCTGTGAAGAAATTCTTTCTCATGTTTCCTCTGAATCGTCCTCCCTCCAACTTCATCCCATGCCCTCTAGTCCTGGAACATCTTTTTCACTTAAAAATAGTGTTTTCCTGCACCCTGTTCCTCCCTGTAAGATACTTGTATGTCTCTATCATCTCCCTCCTTCTCTCCAGGGAGTACATGTTCAGTTCCTTCAACCTGTCTTCATAGGACTTGTGATGCAATCCATGCACCAACTTTGTTGCCTCCTCTGAACCAGAATGCATGAGCTGCCAAAGGCTTTGTCTGGATCAACTTGGACAGAAGCAATGGTACAATATCACCAGACATTATACAAAGAGAGCCTGGGGTGCTTACAATTGAAATAGTGATCTGACAAGTGCATGAGAGGGCCAGAGGTAGTTGATGAGAGGACAAGGTAGTAAGGGACAGAGGAGGGATTGGAGGGATAAGGTAGGCAGTGAAGGAGAGGAGTGAGTGGTGATGGAGGGGAAAGGAAAGGGGATAGAATATGTAAGTGAGGTAACAAGATGGGTGGGGAGGAGAGAAGAGTTAGGATGGGCAAATATGAGAAGAGAGAGAGAGAAATGAGAAGTAGAAGGGAGTTAAGGAGGGCTAGGGGAGAAAGGAGAGAGAAAACATGAGAGCTAGGAGGTGCAGGGGTAATAGATATGGGAAATGACAAGGATGTGAGAGGGAGGAGTGAAATCTGGGGGGCAAGGGAGGAGGCTGAGGTGGTTGACATGAGATATTGGAAGGAGTTAATAGGAGGAAGTGGGATGTGGGAAGAGTGCATAAGTAATGGAGAGGCCAGGAGGGCGAGCAGGGAATTTAAGTGTAGCAGTCACAGTAGGCACTGGCCCCTAAGTGCTGTCACAGTTTGTGCTAAAGGAGCTGAGATTCGTGCATTGTTGATATCCATTGGGAGTGTTGGAACCAGTTAGAGGCCCTAACTTTGTAGGAACGCTGCCCTGAGTGGTCCAGCAGTGGGGAACTGTGAGAAGAGTAATGTTCCAGAACTCCTGGTATGGTGGGTAGCACAGTGAAGGGAAAGTATAGACTGAACCCCTGGTGGAAAGAGGCCTAGCATTGTCTTCTTTGCAGGTAAGCAGGTCTGATGCTTAATTCTGCCTTGAAGTTGTAGCCAGTTGGCCTGTTTGTAGAGATCACATGTGTGTGTGTGTGAGCCTAGAGGCTATGGTGAGAAGCCGGCAGGCCTTGTCTAAGGCTATGGCTATATGTTGGAGGGCAGTGTCAGTAGCTGATCCATAAACTATGAGGCCGTAGTCAATTAAAGAAGTGATTGAGCTCTGGATGGCAAGTTTTAATGCTTCATCTGTCAGACAATGCATATGTCTATATAGCAGGCCTATGTGTGTATTCACAGCTTTAGCAAGTTTATTTATATGCGTGGAGTATGAAAGAGTGGAATCAAGAGTCACCCCAGGTACTTGAACTGGTCTACCTGTTCCAGCACAGTGCCATCACTATTGTAGATTAGCAGTTGTTGGAGATTGTTTGTGTTGTGAGTACCATGAAACAGTATTGATTTGGTTTTTGAGTAGCTTAGGGTGAGTTTATGTGACCTGAACCAAGTTTAAACTTCTGAGGAACAATGCTGTAGCTGTTGCTGGAGGTGATGGGGGTCAGAGTGGCTCAAGAAAATAACTGCATCCTCTGCATGAAGTAGAATTTGGTCATGGCAAGTGGCAGGGAGGTCATTCATGAAGATGCTGAAGAGTAGGGGGCCAAGGATGGAACCTTGTTGTACACCTGAATGGACTGGGAGGTGGGGGTCAAGATGGTGTCTCCAATTCTGACTTGCTGAGAGCGGTCACTAAGGTAACTTTGGAACCAGCGAATGGTGTCTGGCGAAAGGCCAAGATGTGATAGTTGTCCAGTTAGTAGGGAGTGGTTGACTGTATTAAACACCTTAGTCAGATCAATAAAGGTGGTGCTGGCCAGTTGGTTGTGGTCTAGTGTTTGGTGGATGAAGGAGACAAGTCTAGTAGTGCAGTGGTGGATGCTGTAACTTGAAGAAAACCATGTTGATAGGAACATTGGAGATTATATTTTTCCAGGTAGTCTACAAGTTGTTCAGAAACTATCCTTTCCAGAGCCTTGGAGAGTAGGGGAAGGATGGATATAGGCCTGTAGTTGCTTTTGAGAGTTTTGTCACCTTTTTGAGGATAGGAGTCACCACAGTGGACTTTCATTTGCTTGGGAATTGTGACAGCATACGAGCGGTTGAGAATTTTTATAAAGGGTGGCAGAACTTCATCAAAGGTGATGGTGATGAGTCTCAAATCAAGGGAGTCAGCGCCATGCTTAGACTTCCTGAGTACTTTGAGTAGATATTTCCTGGCTAGACCTTCAGTGATGGCCTTAAAAAATATGGGGGGCACAGCTGGGCTGCCTGATGGATGGTGGGATTGGTAACTGTTGGTGAAAGATCAAAGACATTAGGTGAGAGCACATGACTAAGGTCACAACATGTTGAGTTGAAGGCATTAGCAATGGTTACTTTATCCAGGGTGATACTTACATCAGTGTTGAGCATTGCCAGTGAAACTTTGTTTTTTGCCCCATTTACCTCAGATAGATTGTCCCAGAACTACCTCTCATCATTCCAGGTGTTTGCAAGGGCATTCCTATAGTGTCTCTTTGCAGATGACACAAAGATCTGCAACAGAGTTGATGCACAAGGTGGGGTGGAAAGGATGAAAAGGGACTTGGCAAGGTTAGAGGAATGGTCAAATGTATGGCAGCTTAGATTCAATGCTAAGAAGTGCAAGGTAATGCACCTGGGAAATAAAAACCCAGGGGAAGAGTACACAATGGGGGGTGAGATACTAACAACAACAAAATTGGAAAGGGACCTGGGGGTAGTCATATCAGATGACCTAAAGGTGGGCAAGCAATGTGAGAGGGCAGCAAGGAGGGCTGGGGGGATATTGGAATGCATAGGGAGAGGCATCACCAGTAGAAAACAGGAAGTTATTATCCCTCTGTACAGACAGCTGGTCAGACCCCATCTGGAGTACTCGTGCAGTTCTGGAGACCCAGTCTTCACAAAGACATAGACAGGATGGAAGCTGTCCAGAGGAGGGCAACTAAAATGGTGCAGGGTCTGCACCAGAAGACATATGAAGAGAGACCAAAGGAGCTTAATATGTATAGCCTCGAGGAAAGGAGGGAGAGGGGGGACATGATAGAAACTTTCAAGTACCTCAAGGGAATCAACAAAGTCCAAGAGGGTAGCATCTTTCAAAAAAAGAGGTGTGCAAGAACAAGGGGGCACAATTTGAAGATGGGGCGGCTCAGAGGTAATTTAAGGAAGTATTTTTTCACAGAGAGGGTTGTGAATGCATGGAACGGCCTTCTGGATGAGGTCGTGGAGTCAAAAACAGTGGTGGAATTCAAGCATGCTTGGGACAGTCATAAGGCAATTCTAGGGGATGGGGGTAGGAAAATAGGCTGCTGGTTAACTAGGATCTGCAGCTTATCCAGTAGGCAGGGAAATGGGCAGACTGGGTGGGCCAAGTGGTCCTTATCTGCGTCAAATTCTATGTTTCTATAGTAGGAGGCTTTCCCCTGGTGGATAGCTCTTGTGCAAGCATTCCATGCTGATTTGTAGGCCTGAGTATTCCCTAGGGTGCTGGATGCTTTAGCACAGCACCATAGTTCATCACAGAATTTCTTCCATTCAAAGAGGTCATGAGACACCCTTGGGTTTACTGATCCCCTAATCTTTCATTTCTTGTACAGAGTATGAACATCACATGCTGTGTTAAAGGTAGTGATAAAGTATTCTAGGGCTGAGTCCACATCCTGAGCATCATCAACTGGAGACCAGTCGAGTGATCAGAAGGTGCATGTTTAATGGACCTAATCAACCAGGTAGAAGTATTATACTGACAATGAATTTTGGTGGGAGGTTGTTGATTTTGTTAGACCAGAGGAAAATGACTAGAAAATGGTCACTTATGGTGTCTGGGAGTACTTCAGAATTCGTGATGTGTTCAGGTCGATTAGTGAGGACCCAGTCTAAGAGAGAAGAGGTCCACAACCTGTAGTTTATCCAGTTGGGTGACTGTACCATTTGTGCCAGGTTGACAGCTGCTAAGGCATCCTCAGAGGTGCTTGTACAGGGGGCCAGCCAGTTGACATTGAAGTCACCAAGCAGAATCACTTTTGAGTTTCACCCACAGGAGCTGATGCAGTCGATGAGGGAGGGAAAACCCTGATTAGCCAGCTTAGGTGGGATATATGGTGACACAATGGTCAATGCCTTATTGTGAGCACCTAGTAGTACCTTAATGGCTAGAATCTGAATGTCATTTCCAGTGTTCAGTAGGGCCAGAACATGACCCACAAGTGTGTCTTTAAGGTAGAGGGGACAGCCCCCACCCTTCTTAGCTTGTCATGCCTAAAGACTGTGTAACCATGAATGGCACTAGTGGAGGCAGGGATCTTTTGAGATAGCCATGTCTCAACCACCGGTAGTATGTCTGGGTTGTGTTGGGAGATCCATGCAGTGATGGTATCAAGTTTTGGAAGGAGGCTGCAGATATTTATACTTGCCATGGATAGAGTAGCAGAACTGGTCGGACTTCACTGATGCCAGATTGTGGAGATCCACAGTTGGGGTGAATATCTCCTGAGAAAAGTAGCAACAGTGGTATTAGGCATTTGAGAAAGGATTTGGTATTTTCTATGGTGTAACTGTGTCCTCCCTTTCAGTTGTAAATTATAAAATGAGGTTACAGCAAACGTTAGGATATGGGAATCTGAAGTTCGGCATCCTCTCCTCCTGACTATCTTGGAACGTACTGCATCAGCATCGCATTGACATCTGATTTTCCTCATGAGCATCTTGAGTTCTTCCTAGCTGCTCCTCTGGAAAGAATATTGTTTTTCATCAAACCAGTAAAAAACAATTCTGGGATAGGCCCTTTCTACTTTGAACATTTTAGAGCAAACTTCCAAATTGTCTGGGCTGTAGATTGTGACAGAATACTAGAAACAAACTCTTACTTGTTTTGCACTAGCTGGATCTGAAAATATGCACATTGGACTGAAAAGAAACTTGGCAATGCAAGAGACCTTGCCCCCCCCAACTTAACATGCAAACTTTGAAATTCCATTGAACAGGTGCAAAGCTACTGAAGTGCAGAACTAGGAGTTTAACATTAAACAACCTACTCAACCCTAACTATAGTTGTGTTCACATTCAAAAGTAATTTATTGTTTGACTGGCAAGTCATTACAAATAGACAATACAAACTACATATATTCACATACAAGTACAAAAAATAACATTTTCCATCTTCAGTTATTGCACTTTGCCCTTGTTATAGTGGTGCTACCATGCCATTGTAGTTCAAGACAACTGTAGAACTGGTGCTCATGGGGATATGCATAAGCTTAATGAGCCCATAATTGGCATGAAAATGGCTCTTGGATCCTTGCATGCCCAAAGGTCCCAGCATATTAGGCTGAATATGACCCACAGGAACCCTGGTGCTATCCTGTGTGGGCTGTGCTATCCTCATTAGGCTTCTGTGGGCCATATTCTGTTTGAGGCTGTGTCAGCAAAAATGCATAGTCATTATTTTAATTTATATATTCATTCTCGAATTACAATTCCTTGGAGCACATAATAGTCTTTTACAAAGGTTCCACGTTAGTGGGAAGGGTGACAGACATATAATGGATGGTATTACATGAAATTATTGATAATATGATTAATATTGTAACTAGAAATAAACTATGAAGGTAAGAAATGAAAAATTACCCAGTGAAGCTCCCTTTATTAGGTTATTTTTAATTTCCTACCATTTAATAGTTTTAATTTTAGTTGCAATGTTAACATTATATTGTCATTTTAAATACTTTCTTGTTGATATTTTATAGCCCAAGGTGCTTTATTAAGTAGGTATAGTTAGATTTGGAAGAACAAAAGTTCAGGTAAGTGAAGATAAACAGTGGAAAGAAGGTGGAGTATGACAGAAGTGAGGTGAAAGAAGGATCAGTGAATGAGGCAGGAAATAGGGCAGAGCTGTTAGGGTGAAAGTGGTCATTCACAGAGAAAAGGGGAGAAATACAGTAAGTACACAAGGATGTGTCAATACTAATGAGGTAGTGTCATATGAATTAAAGCAGTCACAAGAACTGTTAGCTGCAAGATGCTGATGAAGAGTGCCTTTAAATGGTCCCAATTTTGGCAAAGAAGAGAGATCTCTGGGCAGTGCATTAAACCATAGTGGTGCTCTATATGCAAAGATCATTGCCCTTGTCTAGTCCGTATCTTGTGACAAAGAAGAGTTAGTTGACTGAGCTACGGTGTGCTGGGAGCTGCAGGATGGGTTGAGTAAGTTTGTAACACCAGAAGGTAGGAGCCTGAGAAGTGCCTTTATAGTCAGCAAGCAGGTTTGATAGTAAATCCTCCCATTTAGCTGAGCCAACCTGTTTGAACATACAGTTCACATGTGTGGGTAAGGCCTGTTGCTCCAATAAGAAGTCAGCATGCTTTATTGAGTGCCACTGATATTCTGCAGAGGGTAGTGGTGGAAGCTGAGCCATAGATAACCAGACCATAATCAAAAATGGTACTATGGAGCTGTAGATAGCACTGTGTCAGCCTGGCCCCATATTCAAACAGCAGGCTTTGTTGTAGTGCAGTAATTATCTGAATATTTACCCCAAGCTGTCTGCTTACCAATTGCCACACAGCACCCCTGTTCACACTGCACGCATTGGAAGCCAGAAAGGGAAGGAAGGAAGGAAACATATTCAATTCAGTGCTTTAGAGTAACTGGTACTTGCTATTTTTCTTTTAAACTTAGATTGTGGGCTTTTAGTGACACTGTACTTTCTTTGTTGTCTTTACTTGGAATTGTTTTTGGGCTGTTGAAAATTTAAAACGTAGTGGTGGTGTATTTCTGTGCTGTTTTAATTGCTGCAAATTTTATCTTGGCATGTTTGACTGTCCTGTAGTTTGAGTGAGGGGTGTTAATTGCCTGGCCTCTGACCTCAGCTAAGTGATAACTGGAGGTGGGAAAGCAGTCAGAGTTGAGGTATGAGTTTATTTTCTCAGAAGAAGCCTGAAGGAAGGAAGGAACATATTCAATTCAGTGCTTTAGAGTAACTGGTAATTGCTATTTTTCTTTAAACTTAGATTGTGGGCTTTTAGTGACACTGTACTTTCTTTGTTGTTTTAATTAGAATTGTTTTTGGGCTGTTGAAAATTTAAAAAGCGTGGTGATGTATTATTTCTGTGCTGCTGTTTTAATTGCTGCACATTTTAGCCCCCCTCCTTCCCCCAACTCTTAATTATATGCCCTGTTAAATCTGATTGACAGGAGCTAAACACAGGGGGCCCGATATTCAAAAGGGTTGCACCATGCGAAGTCCGAAATTGCTCCATTCTCGTATTATTCAGCAGGAGGCAGTTGTGCCATTGAAAACATGTTGAGCAACAGCGCAATGCAAATGAATGCATGCTGATCTGGAGGGGAGGAACAATGCATAAACTGCACAGCCCAATATTCAGCTGGTTTTAGAGTTGTGCAGGCGCAACCCCAACTTGCACCTGCACAACCTTTGAGCCAAAAAAAGGATCAAGTCTAGGCCACCCACAGGTGAGCTGCCACATTGCAGGGCGCACACAGCAGCTGCCACGTGTGGCTGGCCCTCAACCCACTCCCTGTGCCCCCACCTGCAGCCCAATCACGGGCAAAAAGGCATAAATCCCACCACCACCCCCACTGGCCCGATCAAGGGCATAGCTTTAATTCCCCCCACCAGCCTGATCGCGGGCAGCAAAGTGTCTCCCCCCGATCATATCCCTGGTGGTCCAGTGGACTGATAAGCCCGATCGCAGGCTGGAGTAATTAAATACACACCCCCCTCCCGAACATATCTCTCGTGGTCCAGTGGACCGATAAGCCAAATCCACGGGCTGAAGTAATTAAATACACACCGTCCTCCCGAACATATCCTGGTGGTCAGTGGACTGATAAGCCTGATCCGCGCAGGGGTACTTAAATACACCCTACAACATATTCCTGGTGACAGTGTCTCCCCACCCGCCCACCCTCTGAGCTCCACCACCCTCCCCCACAGCCAGCAGGCATCTTCATCCCACCTGCCTGCTGCCCGCCGTCACTCGATGACTGCCCAGTAGAGCTGCATGCCCTTATTGCAGAGCAAGCCAGGGCGCAGCCATACCGTACAAGACAGTTCAGTTTTGCATTCACAAATCTGGACTGTTCTTGTGGTATGGCTGCAGGCCCATTGGCCTTGCTCTGCACCAATGGGCATGCAGGCCCTACCGGGCAGTCAGTCGGGTGTGGTGGAGTGGCAGGAGGGTGGGATGCTGTCACCCCCGCTGTGGGGGGAACGGGTGATGGGGCTTCATGGGTGGTGGGTGGGGGAATTAGGTCACCAGGGATATGTTGGGGGAGGGTGTGTGTATTTAATTACTCCAACCGCGATCGGGCTTATCGGTCCACTGACCACCACAGATATGTTCGGGGAGGGGGTATTTAATTATTCCAGCCCACGATCGGGCTTATCGGTCCACTGGACCACCAGGGATATGTTCGGGGAGACACTTTGCTGCCCGCGATCAGGCTGGTGGGGGGAGAATTAAAGCTATGCCAGTGATCGGGCCAGTGGGGGTGGTGGTGCGGATTTTACACTCTTTTGCCCACGATCGGGCTGCAGGGGGCATCAGTCCCTGACGGCTGCTGCCTGGCAGGGCGCCAGGTGCAAGTCCTCAGGGATCGGCGCACCTGCATGCTAATGGCATGCAAATGGGGCCCCCTGTGCCTTGCATGAATTATGGCCCCATTTTCATGTCACCTTTTGAATATTGGGATTTTGCGCATGGCGCAATGGTACTTGTGCCACTGCAAGTTGAATGCTCCACTCTGACCACTTGCGGTGGTGCAAGTCTCCACTGCACCATGCACAGTGGTTGTGGCCGGGAGGAATTCAAAGGAGTTGCTCTAGGGCGCAAACCCTTTGAATATCACTTCCACACCCCTTGCGCAACTATTTTGTGCAGCATGCGGCTTGCTCCACAAAATAGCACAGTTTGAATATCTGGCCCAGGGTATAATAAGGGGTGTGAAGTAGGAGGGGCATAAGGGGGAAGAAGTCCACCCTCAGCACAACAAGTGTTTTGACTCATTTATTTATTTATGGTTTATTATTTTTTTTAAAGAAAATTATCTGAGGATCAGTGGCAGGATTTTTAGGACAATAAATTAATTAAAAGGAACTAGGAGAGCTTCAGTAGCAGACAAGTAGTGGAATAGCAGTATAATTGCAGTATAATGTGGGGAGTGATGCAATGCAGTGGCTGTGGGGCAGCCATATTCAGGCTGACCTTCTAGACACTGAGGTGCTGCCCCTATCTGCATGCACTCTCTCTGGACTGTGGGATGAGGTAGCCAGACTCAGAGAGGAAGTAAATTGGTCAGAAGTACCATCACCCCTATCCAGAGACCACCCAGTCCAATGCAACTGCCTCAAAGGATGCCGAGAATGAGGAGCACTTGCATGACAGTGGGCTCAGGGAGGGTTAGAGTGGTCAGGCAGAGGCACATCCAGATCCTATTCCACTCAAGAACTCATATGCTGCACTGGCAAATGGGACAACCAAATAGAGGTACCCAGAGAAGTGGAAGGAAAGGATGTGGAGGTTAGCCAAGGAGGTGACCTCAGCGGGAAAGCAGTGGACCCCAGAGGAGGAGGAAGTGAATTCTGGTAGGGACTCCATCATAAGAGGGATCCAGCTAGAAACACAGGAGGGGTAGGACAGGGAGCTGAGGTGCCTACCAGGTGCCATGGCATGGAGGGATGGAAGGAAGATCCTGGGGATCACTGGGAAGGCAAGATGGGAAGGTGAGCTGGATGTCTTTATCCACCTAGGTACAAATGAGCTGCAAATGGGGAGCCAAAGAAAGTTCAGGAAGAGTTTAGGAAATTGGGGAGGGGTCTCAAGCAAGTAGCTAGTTCTGTCACTTTCTCAGAAGTACTACCTGCGAGAGGCAAGGGAGAGCATAGGAGTGCATGCACCAGGAACTTTAACTCATGGTTGAAGAACTGGTGCTGTGAGGAAGGGTTTGGATTCATTGGTGACTGGGGACCCACCTGGAGGGATGGAGATTTGTTCAAGCCTGATGGCCTGCATCCATCCTGGAGGGGAATCCAAGCACTCAATGATAGGTTTAAATGCTACATTGACAAGCATTTAAACTAGCAAAGGGGGGTGGCAGGCCAGCAAGGAGGGTACCTACTTGCTCACCCTCCACAGCTAGCAGTGGAACCAGTGAACCAGAGGAGTGGCTATCTGTACAAAGCAGTGTGCAAAAGATGGAAATTAGCGCCCAAGAGGTGGATAGGCAGAAAAGGGGCAAAATTCAGCAGAAGGGCAGACAGCAAGGAGAACCAGGGATAAAGGACAACCAAGGAAGGGCTGGAGTAGAACAGCAAAACAGTCTAAGGAGGTCAAATCATGGAAAGCCATGTGTAAATGCCAGGAGCCTAGCAACAAGATGGAAGATCTGGAGGCTGTCATGGTGCAGTCAGACCGGACATTGTGGCCATCACTGAAACCGGTGTAATGATAACCATGACTGGGAGATGGCCATACCTGGCTACAACATATTCAGATGAGACAGAGCAGGCAGGAAGGAGGAGGAGTGGCACTGTGTGAAAATAACATAAGGGCCACAGAGATCCAGGAGGAACAAATGGGGAGAGATATGTGGCTTAAGCTGGAAAGGAAAATGGGGACAGCCATCCGCACAGGTGTGGTCTATAGACCACCAGCCCAGGAGGAAGAAACAGATAGGGAGCTGATGCTAGCCATCCAAAGGATGGCAGACAAGGGTGAGGTAATACTGGTTGGAGACCTCAATATTCCAGACGTGGACTGGAGCATCCCAGCAGCAGTATCAACTAGGAGCAGATTTATCCTGGACTCCCTTCAGGGTGCCTTCCTCAAGCAACTGGTCATGGAACCAACTCGGCAGAAGGCAATACTGGACCTTGTGCTCACAAACAAGGACAGTGTGATGGGGTAACAGTGACCACCAGTCATTGTGGTTTGAAATCACAGAAAGAGCAGAACCAAACCACACAAAAACATGTATCCTGGATTTTAGGAGGGCAGACTTTGGGAAAATGGGGAGATACTTGAAAGAGGCATTAAGGGGAATGGGACAGGAATCAGGGGTTGAGAAACAGTGGGCAGTATTTAAAATGGGGATTACAAGATTAACAGAATTATGCATAAAGTAGGTTAGCAAGAGGAAAAGGAAGAGGAGACCATTATGGTTTTCCAAAGAGGTAGCAAAGAAAGTGAAAGCCAAAAAGATTGCATTCAGGCATACAAAGAGACACAGGCAGAAGGGCATAGGGAGAAGTACCAGGAGAAGCAAAGGGAGGCAGGGAGGTCAGTAAGGGAAGCCAAAGCTCAGACAGAAGAACACATTGCAAAATCAGTGGGTAGAGGGGACAAAACCTTTTACAGGTACATAAGTGAAAAAAGATTGGCAAAGGGAAGGATAGTGAGACTGAAGGGGAGGATGGGGTCACAGGGAGGATGACAACAGTAAGTTGACATATTGAACAGGTATTTCTGCTCAGTCTTTACTGAGGAAGAGGAGGGTAATGGATCTGAAGGAGTACAAGGGTGAGAATGGTGCAGAATGGAAACAAGTCCCTTTACACGAGAAAGGGTCCTGAAGGAACTGGAAGTAATAAGAGTTGATAAAGCAATGGGGCCAGATGGGGTGCACCCCAGGGTCCTTAAAAAACTAAGAGAGGTGGTGGCTGAACCTCTGGCTATCCTGTTTAGCCGATCACTGGAAACAAGGGAGGTACCCAAAGACTGGAGGACAGCAGATGTAGTCCCCTTATACAAAAGTGGGAACAAAGAGGAAGCAGGGAACTACAGACCAGTCAGCCTCACCTCGGTAGTGGGGAAGATCATGGAAGCACTACTGAAGGAGAGATTGATGGAACATCTGGTGTCAATGGACTACAGGACCCAAGGCAGCATGGTTTCACCAGGTGGAGGTCATGTCAGACCAACCTCGTTGAATTTTGACTGGGTGACTAGGGAGGTGGATCAGGGAGGGCAGTGGACATGGCTCATCTGGACTTCAGCAAGGCCTTTGACACTGTGCCACATAGAAGACTATTACACAAACTGGGGAATATGGGTGTGGGCAGGACAGTAGTGTGGTGGGTAGGTAACTGGCTGGGTGGCAGGACACAGAGGTGGTGGTAAATGGCTGTCACTCCACAGAGGGAAGAGTGACCAGTGGGTACCACAGGGATCAGTGCTGGGACCGTCCTATTCAACATCTTCATCAGTGACATTGATGAGACCTAGAAGGCAGAATTTCACTGTTCGCTGATGACATGAAGCTCTGTAACAGAGTAGACACACCAGAAGGTGTAGACAGAATGAGAAGGACCTCAGAAACTTGAAGAATGGTCAGGGTTTGGCAGTTGAAATTAATGCAAAGAAGTGCAAGATAATGCATAGGAGCACAAAACCCTGGCACAATATATCAGTTGGGGGTGAGGATATAGCATGCACCAAGCAGGAAAAGGGATCTTGGGGTTATCATCTCTGATGACCTCAAGGTAGGAAACAGTGTGACAAGGCAGCAGGTAAAGCAAATAGGATGCTGGGATGCATAGGCAGGGGCATCACCAGCAGGAAAAGGGAGGTCATAATTCCACTATACAAGACACTAGTGAAGCCCCACCTGGAGTACAGTGTACTGTTCTGGAGACCATACCTATGTAAGGACATAGACAGGGTAGAGAAGGTTCAAATGAGGGCAACAAAGATGGTGCATGGATTGCATCACAAGTCATATGAAGACAGGTTGTAGGAACTGAACATGTACTCCCTGGAGGAGAGGAGGGAGAGAGGGGATATGATAGAGACATACAAGTATCTTACAGGGAGGAACAGGGTGCAGGAATACACTATTTTTAAGTGAAAAGATGTTCTAGGACTAGAGGGCATGGGATGAAGTTGGAGGAGGATGATTCAGAGGAAACGTGAGGAAGAATTTCTTCACAGAACGGGTGGTGGACAAGTGGAACACCCTGCCAGAGGAAGTGGTGGGGGCTGAAACAATCACGGGATTTAAGAATGCATGGGATAGACATAAGGGAATTCTGGAGGTCATTGGTAGGGGGCAACAGACTTCTAAGAAAACATAAACTGAACTTACAAGCTCAAATGGGCAGACTGGGTGGGCCATAGGCCCTTATCTGCTGACACTGTCTATGTATCTCTGTATCTGTTGCTGAATATGGGGACCTATACCACTTAGCTCAGTGGAACCCAAAGTCCACAGGACAGTGGCTACCGAAACTAGTAACATTATGTAAGAAAACATGTTCTGCATTAATAAATGCATGTTGGAATATTTTCAGCTGTACTGTCTGCCTTTAGTGACATGTTATCTGTATTATAAAAAGCATTGAATTTGCTGTGTGTGCTTGTTTTGATTACTGTTCATATTTACTTATATTTACAGCTTGTTTGTTTTTCCTCTGTATACTTTAGCCTTTAGCTAACTATTCCTGCTGGACTATGTTAACCTGCCAACTGATGCTGTGTTCCCCTCCCACCCCCCATGAAAATGAGCTGCTGTATCTCATGGGATTGTCCAGCTTGGAGTAATTTCAAATACATAAAGAATAAAAATGTGATTTTGATTTTTATTCTGACCTTAATGGTCTAAATTTTGAAAATGTGAGTTTGCTTTTTTTTTCATTTGAGTGGAATCACATTTGTACATTGCAGATAGTTACCAGAACCAGTCAGAATACAGTTCCATTGTACTGTGACTAGCCTGCATATCTGCATTATAAAACATGATTTTGTTTTTCACATAGGTGAATCATATTTTATAATACAGTCACTGGAGCCAATCAGAATACATTTGCTTTGCATTGTGACTGGTGACTATCTGTAGTACATCAATTGACTGGCTCTGGTGACTGCATTACAAAAAAAGTGTTTTTTTCTGTTTTACTTGGGAGGGTGTGCTAGGAGATCCTGCCATTCTTGAGGACTGACCTTGAATCTGTTTCAAAAGTTATACTATTTTTAGCCTAATCTATCCTTTACAATTTGTAGTCCATAAGGTTAAACACGTATGGGTACCACCTCCAGGTCCTCGTACAAGGAGGTTACTGTTGTGGCCTCTGAAGAATGTAGAACAACAGGCTGTGTTCTTCGTTTTTAAATTTGGTATGCAATGGTACTATGTCATAAACTACCTTGATGTACTGTATATGTATGAAACCTGCAAATGCTGAAAATACCATGGCACTAGGTGTGTTTGATAACGGTAAAAAGAACTGGGTGACTGTATTATAGTAATTAAGTTACCGGGTAGACATATCAGAAAATCCCCTGTTGTGTTAAATGCATGTAACTTGCAGATTGTTTGAGAGCGCCCTTTTGGTACCATGCATTCCTGCTGTAAACTGAGCCAGTTTGAAATGTCATGGTGCTTTGCATATGCATCCCATGATGCTTTGCATTATGGGGGTATGTGTGATGTTGTGTATCTTTGAAATTTTGTCTCTTGCTAATGCCCATTGAGGTAACCTTTGTTTCGGTGCTTCTGCACTGAGGTTCTTGTCTTTAGCTTTTTAGCCACTCCCAAACACCCAAACAAACAAGACAAACATTGGGATAAAATGGTTTCACTAAAACATTAGATCAGTGGGTTAGTAGGTGCTAAGTGAGAGGAAGGACATGCATAGTCTGTTGCTGCTAACTGATATGTTGAAGAAGTGATTTGCCATTGCTGATGGTTATCCCTGTTTTTTAAATAAGCATCACACAGAGATTGTATGTTAAATCTGAAGTTCTGTGTCTGGTTCATCTGTTATCCCACAACCCCTCCACAGAGGGAGTGAGATGCAGATATTTTCTATTCTGTCTGACTTTGGTGACAGTCTACATTTTAAAAAAATAGATTTTTATTTATTAATTGGAGTAGCTGCAGTAGTTTTTTTTTATTTTGACCAGCTCTGATGACTACCTGCTTTAAAACTAAATTTTAAGGGGAGGGGGTAGCTATAGTTGTATTGTGCTCTGTCTGTCATATAGTATGTGACAGTCCATATTTTAAAATGTTGTTTTGCCTTTTTTTAACTTAGGCAGAGGGTAGCTGCAGACTGATATTTTACTCTGTTCTACTCTGACTCTGATTTCTATCTGCAGTTTGAAAATATATTTATCTCTGCTTGACATTTTCCACATGATTCTGCTTGAGTTGCTTAATGATCATTTGTCCTGTATCAGTGCTGTTTTGGATTAGCATACCCTACTGCCATGTTTTAGTACCTATCAACATACTCTCTTGTGACCAGGTACTGACCAGTGAGAAACCAGAATTGGTCAGATATATTTTTTTGAATATTATCAATAAAAACACAAAATTGAAATGCTGTAAAATAATAATGTAGCCCAAAGTACTGTATATTATTGTAAAATGGAGATGTCTGTAAAAAGCAGATTGAGGTTACAACTCAGGAAAGTTGTTGGAGCTTTCCAAAAGATTAAGATAAAACAACTAACAAATGCATTTCCTTATTGTAAGCAATTATTAATTAAATATTTATTTTCAGTCACTAGGAAGTCTGAATGCAATGAGAGTTGGAGCCAGCAATCATTGATTGAGAATTGCCAGCTGAGTATCGTAGCAGATAAACCTCATCGGTATCCTTCATGCAAAAAGAGTTTCTGTCGCCTACATCTCATCACTGTAGAACAGATTTATAAAGGAGAGGAGCAATTTAAATGTACCAAATATCAGAAATGTTCAAGCAAGCTAAATGTTGCTAAAGGTACTGAAAAGAGTTTTACTGTGCAGCAGAAAACTATAACACACCAAATTCACAAGAAATCATATAAATGTGCTCAATGCAACAAGAGTTTTGCCCAGAAGTGTTACCTGATAACACATCATAGAATTCACTCTGGAGAAAGACCATATAAATGTGCAGAATGCAACAAGAGTTATGCCCAAAAGAGTAACCTGATATCACATCAGCGAATTCACTCTGCAGAGAGACCATATACATGTGCTGAATGTGACAAGAGTTTTGCCCAAAGGAGTCATCTGACAGTACATCAGCGAATTCACTCTGGAGAAAGACCATATAAATGCACTGACTGTGATAAGAGTTTTGGTGACAAAGGTAACCTAAAAAAGCATCAGCAAATTCACTCTGGAGAGAAACTATATAAGTGTGCTGAATGTAAAAAAGGTTTTGCCCAGAAGGGTGATATGATAAACCATCATCGAATTCACTCTGGAGAGAGACCATATACATGTGCTGAATGTAACAAGAGTTTTGCCCAAAGGAGTCATCTGACAGTACATCAGCGAATTCACTCTGGAGAGAGACCATATACATGTGCTGAATGTGACAAGAGTTTTGCCCAAAGGATCATCTGACAGTACATCAGCGAATTCACCTGGAGAGAAACTATATAAGTGTGCTGAATGTAAAAAAGGTTTTGCCCAGAAGGGTGATATGATAAACCATCAGCAAATTCACTCTGGAGTGAGACCATATAAATGCATTGACTGTGACAAGTGTTTTGGCCACAAAGGTAACCTAAAAAAGCATCAGCGAATTCACTCTGGAGAGAAACTATATAAATATGCTGAATGTAACAAGGGTTTTGCCAAGAAGGGTGATATGATAAACCATCAGCGAATTCACCCTAAATGTGATAAGGGCTTTGCCTGCAAGGATGGACTAATAAAACATAATCGAATTCACTCTGAAGAGAGACCATATACATGTACTGAATGTGGCAAGAGTTTTGCCCAAAGGAGTCATCTGACAGTACATCAGCAATTCACTCTGGAGAAAGACCATATAAATGCACTGACTGTGATAAGAGTTTTGTTGACAAAAGTAGCCTAATAAGACATCAGCGAATTCACTCTGAGAGAAACCATATAAATGCACTGACTGTGACAAGAGTTTTGGCAACAAAAGTCACCTAAGAACGCATCAGCGAACTCACTCTGGAGAGAAACCATATAAATGCACTGACTGTGACAAGAGTTTTAGCAACAAAAGTCACCTAATAAAGCATCAGCGAACTCACTCTGGAGAGAGACCATATATATGTGTTGATTGTGACAAATGGTTTCACGAGAAGGGTACACTGATAACGCATCAACGAATTCACTCTGGAGAGAGACCATATAAATGCACTGACTGTGATAAGAGTTTTGGTAACAAAAGTAGTCTAATAAGACATCAGCGAATTCACTCTGGAGAGAGACCATATAAATGCACTTACTGTGACAAGAGTTTTAGCAACAAAAGTCACCTAATAACGCATCAGCGAATTCACTCTGGAGAGAGACCATATATATGTGTTGATTGTGACAAACGGTTTAATGAGAAGGATACACTGATATCACATCAACGAATTCACTCTGGAGAGAGACCATATACATGTGCTGAATGTAACAAGAGTTTTGCCCAAAGGAGTCATCTGACAGTACATCGGCGAATTCACTCTGGAGAGAGACCATATACATGTGCTGAATGTGACAAGAGTTTTGCCCAAAGGAGTCATCTGACAGTACATCAGCGAATTCACTCTGGAGAGAGACCATATAAATGCACTGACTGTGACAAGAGCTTTGGCAAAAAAAGTAACCTAATAAGTCATCAGCGAATTCACTCTGGAGAGAGAACAGGAACAACCACAGATTGCTCAAGCTCTGACCCATGAGTGGTTAAAAGAGGTGAGTTTAGGTCATGAGATGAGAGACTGATAATGGCAGTCCAAGATAGTGGCTACGACAAGATGGTTTGCAAAATCCATAGAAAAAAACAGGAGGAAACAGACAAATGCAGGTTCTTGTAGCACAGAATTAGAAACAGTCGCTCATCTCATGGCTGGATGTGAGTACTCATGGCAGAAGGCCTGTATACCAAAAGACACAACAATGTAGCAAGACTGATCCACTGGAAACTGTGCAAACACTATTATATACAGGTAGCAGAGGGACACTGGAAACATGAACAACAAAGAATCAGAGAATGAAGAAGTAATGATCGCATGGGATCACCCAATACCAACAGCCAAGAAAGTGGAAGCGAAACCCAATACTGTAATACAAGAAAAGAGAACAAAGGTAGCATTGTTGATTGAAATAGCCACCCTTAGTGACTACAGTTTTCTGTGTACAGAGAGACACAAAATCATGAAATACCAAGATATGCAGTTAGAAACCAAACTGATGTGAAATAAGGACACACAAATTGTTCAGTAGTGCTTGGAGCAACTGGACTAATCAAGAAGAACTTTCAGGCACACTTAAATATGCTACCAATACCTGTGACACCTTATGAACTTTAAAAGGAAGCCGTCTTAGGGACGTTGCATGTGCTGAGAAGAGTGCTATCAGCAAATATCAAAGATTAATACAATACTAATTTTTTGAGTTTTGAACATGCCCTGACTGAAGAATGGGGTCCATTCTTGCCACAGTATCAGAACTCCCTAAACATTTGGAGACACTAACCTAATAGAGACTATATAAATGTGCTAAATGTGGTAGGAGTTTTGGTAGTAAGAGTAACCTAATAAAACATCAGCAATTTCACTCAGGTTGCTGACTGAAATAGCCACACCTAGTGACTACAATGCCCTGCTTACAGAGACACACAGATTTCAACTGCATTGACTTTATCACTGATTAACACAACTACCTTAGGTTTCAGGTTGGCAAAACCGTATAGTGTAAACATGAGGATGTACAGTAAATGTAATGTTGCACATAGATGTGTAGAAGAAAGAATAGGAGTAGTTTCTGAGCGGTTACTGTGGTACAAAATAGGACAGCAGTGTATGTCACAAGTTGTGTGACTACTCCTCTGACTGATGAAAATTCTCATAGTTGTTCAAAATCAGTACATAAGCATTTTTTAAGTGGCATGGTAGCCGCTGCTTAACATTGCTAGTGGAGTCATTGCATTCAACCCACCCAGTTCTGTACCTCAACAAAGTAATGCAATGTCCTGAATGTACAGACTATGCTTTGTGGTAGATCACAGCACGAGTGTCAAACACTGTTTGATTAAGTGTCACTCTACCAGCTGTACAACATGTGATAGGTGTGTCATCTCTGAGCCCGTGAGAGTCCAACCTATGCAGGACAAGCATAAGATATTGAGATGAAGTCCTGAGCTGTATAGATTGAGTACATTTCTGCATTCATAAACAGCTTTCAGAATTTTACACTTTAACTGTGAGAAACATACAAAGAAATCCAAAGCATGTTTTCAGTGGTTCTCTCTGTGAATAGCCTCATGACACATTCATATCTGGTAACATAGGAGGAAGTAAAATACTGTCTCATTGGAATGCCCTCTTTATCCATAGTGTTTATGATGGTCATCATAAACTCAGTGACATCATGTTGCATGTTACCTGCAAATCTACTCTGTCCATCATATGTACCTAGAACCTGCGGGAGGTGTCAAAGAGTGTGCATTGTGAAGCTGCTCAAGTGACATTCACTAGTTTCAATGATTTAGATAAGGCACTTTCTTCACAAGCTGATATGGCCTGCACAAAGTGTGGCATGTGGAGAAATGCTTGCATAGCTGAATTAGCATAGCAGTTAACCCCCAGTACTGTTATCAAATGCTGGGACAACAACCATACCAAGTGACTTCTTGTGAGCAGGTGATGTTGCATCCATATTTGACATTGTGACCTTGTTGGTACTCTGTGTAGGTAATTCAGCAGTGATTGTTCATTTCCTCTTCTTGCCAGCTGAATCTCCGACTGTGGCATTTGATCCAACCACTTACATAGGTAGTGGTATGAGAAGCATCTGTGTCTGGTATACAGTGCATAATCTGTTGTACTCAACAGTACACTGCTTGTCAGCACATATCTTCTATGGTGCTAGTGTGATGATGTGTAACCCAAACAGACCACGAACGCGTGAAAGTGCGACACAGGTCATGCCATCCTTGAAAATGTCAGTGCCTATGTCCGCCATCACTGAATCCAAACTCAAGCCCTGTGACTTGTGTATGGAAACAGCATATGCAACACATATAGGGAATTGTTTCCTGTTGACATATATATCCTTGAAGACATGGAACTTAACACAGGTCCAATCTATCTCCACAGACTATTGCATGTTGTGAAAACCCATTTATGGTGTCAAGCATTTTAGACACCAATTAGGATGATGCTCAGACTGTTTTATTTTGTTGTCTACTGATTTTACTATTGTCTTATCTCATTTTATTTTATTTAATTGTATCTTGTTGTAAAGTGCCTTGATGTTTTGAAGGGCGCTTATGCAAAATAAAGTTATTATTATTAAGTGCCTCAATAAATGTCTTCTGAACATTGTACTGAAAGTCTATGAGGTGACCCATTGCACCATTTACCATGCCATGTTTAACATCCAGATTTTGATGTAGCATGACACGTGCATTCTTACAAATAGTATGAACAGCTTCTAGTCCAGCTGTACATGATACATCTGACTTGAGTTCAGACAGGGACTCAGTCATCTTTGCAACCAACTTACAACTTAAAATAACACCGTCGACTGTATCAGCAGCATGCAGTGTGACCATTTCTTGATTCTTTCTCTGCAACATAACACTGTTGAAGTCAGGGCATTTCTTAAGTCATGGCATAAGACAGACAATTTCTGTGCCACTGGAGCAGACATCACTGAAAACATCACATACTGCATGTATGGATGTTGTATCTGCAGTGATTCTTCAGCTATTCAGCATCCAAAGATGTGTTGGTGACAATGTACCTGTACGAGCTTGATCCAGCAGTGCCTTGTAAGCTAGATCACCACTCTGCCACATGTTCTCACACAACTCAACATATGTGAATAACTCCCTCAGGTTACAACCTCCAATGCAGTCCAGTGTATTGTTTGCCTGCTTGACAGACAGAATTGCAAAGACATGCTCTGCATTAACTGGTGCAAGTTGTAAAAGATCTCCAAATATAATGATGCTTTTACCACTGAATGCATCTCCATAGTCAGTGGCCAAAATCTCCTGAAGACTAAGGTGTATACAGGCAAGCATCACATTAGATACCATGCTGATCTCATCAATAAGTAGCTTCATTTTAGTAAACATAGAATGAAGTTGAGATGCAACCTCAAATGATACTCTCCTGTTTTATCATGCTCCACTGGCAACATGAACAGATGGTGTAGGTTACTCCACCAATGTTGCATGCAGCCAGTCCAATGGGGAGCAGTAACAGCAACAGACATTGCTGAGTCTGTCAGTGTCCTTATTTCAGCTGCAATAGCCTCTGTAAGGAAACTCTTACCTGTACCTACTAAGTCACTGACAAACATTAGTAGTGGCATATGCTTATGACACATTTCTTCTGTTCGTGTAGTTTATCATGTCAAACAGCATCTGTAACTGCAGAGTGACCCACATATTGCTGCTCTTTGAGTCTCTCTTTCAGTTCCACTGGACCAACAATGCAGTGTGTGCCATGCTCCATAGCACTTTCCACTTCTGACATGAGTAGTTATGTGGCATTGAGAGGCAGAGGCACTCCAAGAGTAACTTGTCCTTCCAGATCAAGGTTATCCTGTGAACTAACTGGAGTATCCTCCTCAAGCTGTTTATGTGCATTTTTCAACTTGTTCCTTCTCAGCATCTAGCCTCTGTATGTGTGTCTCAGAGTATTCAGTTTTAAATGTCTCATAACTGTGATTAAATTGTTCCTCAAATGTGTCACAGTCACCTTTCAATTCAACTTTGGCCCTCCAGAGTTTGAATAAAAACAGTAGAGCAAAGTAATAATGCTGTCTGCTCTCAGATGTTGCCTAGATGTAACTTGCAGTGGTCAATGAGCCAAGGCTTAGGTCTCTTACAAGACAACCATACACTCCTGTGACCTTGTAACTGTTTTGTGTACAATCAGGTGAGACATCAGTCTTGAAGTCATACCACTTAGCTACCTAAAATAGATGCATATCGTCCATGTCACTGTGTCTTCTGGGGTAGTACATGTCAATTAGATTATTCTTCAATATCTGCTTAGAAGAAGGTCTGTTTAGGGCTTGTTCCTCAATTTCAGTGTGAGGTATTAATACATGTTTGCTCTTTGTAGTTAACACTGAGAAAGTGCACAGCATCAGATTTGCTGTATAATTGTGTACTGATCAGTTGACCACTAGCCTCATATGCACCACATTCTCTGTGTGACAGAGTCTTCAACCCAAGTGACCACAACTGAGATGTCAGTGACTTGCCTGAATTGGCAATATTTTCCCAAAGATCTTGCAAGCTAGTCTGTTCTTATTTAATGATGTACAAAGTGATGTACTGAACAAGAGCCAATGAGTTGTCAGCTATAAACTGAAGATCTATGTTAGCTTGTGCGGGGTTATAATCATTGATGCACACCTCCTTCTCCTCTCTGGGTAACTCTTATACCCTCTTGGTTGATTTTGCCTTCAAGTGATGTCACATTGCTGAAAGGCGTTAATTCATGTGACCCTTCTGACACATGTCTAGGAAATCCAAAGTGATATCTCGCGTACCAATCAGATTTATTTTCCACTGTACAATGGCAGTATTTGACACAGATATGTCATTGAACTTTTGCCCAACTTCAACAGTGTAGGACTATCATACTTGTCTGGTATGTGGCAAGTAATGTAATGCTTTATGAACACTAGCAGTTCTGCTTCTTCATGTTCACCTATGCACAGGGTATCCTTGATCCATAGTAGCATATGAATATGAGGAGCACCTCCTGTGATACTCCATTCTCCAGAAGTAATGAACAATACCAAGAGGTGGATTGTGCTTAGATAAAATGAAAGTCAGAATATCATGGAATCACTTGTGAAAATGCCTACTCACAGACACTGGGTCAAGTGAGCACATCTGTCTGAGAGTCACTGATGAAATGCCCTCGACATCAGAATTTGCCCACTTCAAGAGTTCAGTCAACTCATCCCAGGTATATTCAGCACAGCTGAGTGTCACAAACCATGTTGCTGCACCACACTCACGCAGCATGGTCATCACCTCAGAGTGTCTGCGATACCAGTATTCATTGGTGCCTCATAGACTTCACAGTATGGATGACAAATTGACCTGTACAGTTTCATCCTTTTCTTTTAGTTTCTGCAAAAACTGTACAGCAGTGATTCCATCAAGTGGAGTTATGAGCCGTATAGTATGTGCAATTGGTGCAGAGTATGCTAAGCTCACTCTTCCATAGTAGGTGAAACAAGTACTGTATATTGCATCTGAATTTTCCATCCTTACTCAGCACCCAACTGGTATGGTATTCTGCACCTTGTACATGTACTTCTCTATCATGTAAACATTCACCTGACCCTTTTGGAAATAAATCTGGAGAGCAGCCCACTTTAAAAGTTGCTTCTCAAATGCAAACAGGGTTGCCTTCCACCTGTTTCATCTGATACAGATCAGTGTTATCTCCAACTGGATCTCTGCCATGTAGCGGATGTATTGTGTATTGTTCATACACATTGTCAGTTGTTTGTACATTGGCCTTCTCAATGATTGGTTTACTGTTCTCCAACACACCGTACTGAGCAGACACATTACTCATGCAATCAATGTCAAGGTCTACACAGAAGAGATTGTTGCTCTTCAAGAAAGTGAGAGCCTGCTTCACCTTCTGTACATAGACAGCATCCTACCAGATGACCTTTGACTTTGTTGTTACACCATTCACAAGAATCACCAAACTGTTCTCACTGGAGATTGCCTCCTCATTCTCCTGCAAAGGAAGTGGAAGATACATAACGGAACCCTTAAGAGACTTAATTAGCTCTTTTTGTGGAATATTCTGTGGCCTAGTGTTTAAACGTAGAATAGTTTGAAATGGTTTCATAGTCTGAATAAGAATCCATTCAAACATATTTAATGCAGTAATCTCAGCAGGTGTAACATCTGCCTCCATATTGTTCAACACTGACCTTGGTGGCAGACTGTTATTTTTCACCTTGCAAAAACAGTGTTTACACATCACAATGACTGACTACAACAGAAAGTCACTCTTGAATAGCAGCTATGCCAAGAGTCTAAGCCATGTGTCATTGTATGATGACAAGGTTTCCAGACTAACTCTGACAGTGTCTCTGTAACACAGCCTATCACACCTACTACGATACAGAGTCAAATTCTCTGCCTTTGCCAACTCAGATTTGGCAATGGACTTTCCAAACACTTCCAGAATGTCTGTTTCCAAGATAGAGAATGAATTACCAGTAACACTTGATACCTGATCAAGAACAGTATCAGTGACAGTCCTGTCACACTGTATATCTTTCATAAATGCCATGGCACCATGCATGTCACCAGACTGCAACAACTCATTAAGACGACTGTACTGAGCAACAACTCTGTGCACATTATACACCCTATAGACAAAGTTACACATAGCAGACTGATGTACCGCTAGCATGCGCATGTGGTGAAAGATGCTGTCACAAACACCACTATCTAAGCATGCCAGTGAATGACCCATAAGTCCAGTATGTGGACGGATTTCACAAAGGTCTATAGTCTCAAACAGTGTATGTCTGTCCTTCTGATCAGTAATGACAGATTAATAAAGTACTCACCTTTATCAAATGATGATTGCCTTTGATTGCATGTCTCATCACATGTCCAAGCTAGACAGTGATGCCTATGAGGCTGAACAGTTGACTGAGATTCATCATCTGAGTCAGTTGCTCTGTCATGACAGACTGTCAGTACATTACATAGTTTTTCATTCTCATCAACACAGAATTTGCTGTCCTTCTTCTGTGTGTTATATGATGCCTCCCAGAAATATGCCTCTGAGTGCTGTGTATGTAGCCAGTTACCTGTGAAAATGGCACAGAAGTTGTGTTGGTTCAAAATGGGGTAGTGTTGTAACTTCATCTTTATACCATAGGCAACTTTCCTAAATTGTTCCAGTACATCCGCCATTTTCCACCACAAGCACTGAAGAGCAAATATTGTTCTATTGACAAATGTGCAAACTCTGAGACACAATTTCATCAACGACAGATGACCCTTACATTTTCTGTGTTCATGTCTCATCACAGCCGCAATAAGTCTATCAACCTTACCTATAGACGCCAGTGATCGATAATACTTTTGCTTCCTCAGGTGACTAGCAACAGTCAGACTTTTGTTGCTGCTGGGTGTGTCTTTTAATGCTTGGCTTTGCAACAGATTTCTTACATCTAAAAGATTTCTTAACCTGCTGCTCACCTGTATGTTGTTTTCTTGCAGTTGAGCAAGTCTGTAAAATGTCTGTGGAAGGTGTAACCGCTAAATTAACCCTATGTAGAGACCAAGTACTCTGCACATGTTTCAATGTAGCATCTGTGCAATTGTAGTTACTGTTATACAACACTGTACTACTATTATACATATTTCATCTCTGCATAGCAGTGCATCTCTGTTTAGATGGCATTTCTTCTGTCCAATTTCAAAATAGTCTTATAAAATATAATGTTTGGCTCAGATACCTGTATAAAAACAGAGAAAAGAGACACTCAGGGTCAAGTAATAATTAAGTAACATTGCATAGTTATTACATTGTATATCTTTATATAACATAAATAAACATAAAGAAAAAAGTTCCACAACACAATATCTGTAGCAGTAAAACAGTACTTGACAAGGAACTTAACACTTAACCCTGTTCCACAATTGAAACAGCATAATAACAACAAAGAATATGTACTAGTATGCCACCAAGACATAGTTGCTCCTTAAATAGTTATATGAAACACTACCAGTTACAGGTAACACAAATGCAAACACAAAACCCACTAAGAATCATAACATTACCATAAACACATTGATGGAACATAAAACAGAAACAGGAATGGGAATATAAACGCAATCAGAAATGCAAACAGAAACAGTAATGGAAACATTAAATTATTGAAAACGTCCACTGGACAGCCTCTCCTTCCCCCAGACCCATTCCATCCCTACTAGGTCTAAACAGGGATGTAACCCGCTGTCTTCTCTGAAGACCTACTATATCCATGAGTGTAACTCACAATTTTGTAACATTATGTAACCTAAGTAACATACAAACTACTACATTACGTAACCTAAGTGTATCTATGTTAAATATTCCTTTTACTGCACCTGTAATATTATCCTCTGTTTTAATCTGCACTGTAATAACTGTCTTGATGTCTGCCCCCCCCACAATGAGGTGCCTTTGTAAATGAGTCTCTGATTCAAAGGTTGTAAACCCAATTTGTAATGAATGAATAAAGAATAAACAATAAAAATAATTTTTATCCAAAGACAAACAGAAAGAGCAACATCCACAGTAACATAAACAGAAACAGTAACAAAACATTAATGTAAATACAAGTGTTAAGTAAACACAAACAATAGAAACAACTGTAAGTCATATTAAAAAAACAAACAAAGTGAACCATTAATGATAACAGTAAAATTCAGACCAAGAAAACTGCAAACGCATATGATTACGCAAATACAATCAGAATGCAAATGCACACAGAATTGGTAACAGTAACAGTGACACAAAGACAAACAGTTATGTAAATGGTAAAAAGTAGAGCAGAAACATAAACACAAATGATAAGAGTAACTGTAAGATTACGATTCATGAAAATACAAAGTGAAATGGTAACAGATAACACTACCAAAGATATTAACAGAACTGGAAATACAAATAGTTACATATACACAAGCAGAAATGCAAACAGTAACAGTAAAGATGACATAAACAGAAACAGTAACATAAATAGAAAGCCAGCCACAAACATAAACACAACTAGTAATGGCAGTACAAACAGAAACAATAACACAAACAGCAGCAATACCACAAAGTGATATAATAAAAAAGAAGTGTAAGCAACACAAACAGTTGTTGAATCATAATAGAAATGCAAATGTAAATGCAACAGAAACCACAGTGGAACCAGAAACACAAATATGAATGCAAAAAGTAATTTTAACTGAAACTATAAGTTGTAGTTATGACATCAGAAAAAGTCACATAATAAAAACATGTTTTTAAAAGTTTCTGATTTTCTTTTAAAAGCACAGTTTAATTGGCAACATTTTTGCAAAGTACTGTCGAATATGGGGCACAGGACCCAAAGCAGCATGGATTCACAGCAGGAAGGTCATGTCAGACAAATCTAATTTTTCTTTGACTGGGTGACCAAAGTAATAGACCAGGGAGGGGCTGTGGATATGGCCTACCTAGACTTTAGCAAGGCATTTGACACAGTCCCACACAAAAGATTAATAATCAAGTTAGCCAGCCTGGGAGTGGGTCCCAGGGTGGTAGCCTGGGTAGCAAACTGGCTGCACAACAGGACACAGAAGGTAATAGTGAATGGAATACATTCTGAAGAAAGGGGGTTATGAGTGAGTACCAGGGCTCAGTATTGGGTCCAGTCCTCTTTAACGCCTTTATAGGTGACATTGCAGAGGGTCTGGAAGGAAAGGTATGCCTTTTGTGGATGACACAAAGATCTGTAACAGAGTTGATACACAAGGGGGGGTAGAAAAGATGAGAAGGGACTTGGCAAGGTTGGAGGAATGGTCAGACATATGGCAACTTAGATTCAATGCAAAGAAGTGCAAAGTAATGCACCTGGGAAATAAAAATCCAGGAGAAGAGTACACAATAGCAGGGAGGTACTAACGACAACAATAATGGAAAGGAATCTGGATGTAGTCATATCAGATGACCTACAGGTGAGTAAGCAATGTGAGAAGTTAGTAAGGAGAGCCAGGGGGATACTGGGATGCATGGGGGGGCATCACAAGTAGAAAAAGGGAAGTGGTTATCCCTATATACAGACAGTTGGTGAGACCCCATCTGGAGTACTACATGCAGTTTTGGAGACCTCATCTACGCAAGGACATAACCAGGATAGTAGCAGTCCAGAGGAGGGCAACTAAAATGGTGCAGGGTCTACATCAGAAACCATATGAAGAGAGACTGAGGGAGCTTAATATGTATACCCTTGATGAAAGGAGGGACATGGGGACATGATAGAAACTTTTAAGTACCTCAAGGGAATCAACAAAGTCCAGGAGGGTAGCATCTTTCAGAAAAAGAGACGTGTAAGAACGAGGGGGCACAATTTAAAGTTAAGGGGGACGGCTCAGGGGTAATGTGAGGAAATTCTTTTTCATGAAAAGAGTGGTAGACGCATGGAACTGCCTTCCTGGAGAGGTTGTGGGGTCTAAAACAGTGGGGGAATTTAAACATGCATGGGACAGACATAAGACAATTATAGTGGGGGGTTGCAGGAAGTAGGCTGTTGGTTAACTAGAATCTGCAGCTTATCCAATAGGTAGGGAAATGGGCAGACTGGTTGGGCCAAGTGGTCCTTATCTGCCGTCAAAGTCTATATTTCTATGTTACATGAAACACAATCAATCAAATCAATCAATCAAAATCTTTATTTATCCAGGCTAACATCACTGAGCAAGCTCATTTACAAGATGGACCTGGTTAGCTCTGGGTCAAATGGTACAATGCATACAGAGATATTTACAATAGAGCCAAATAACACAAGTAAAAAACAATTAATGCAAGTAAGTTTGTCAAATAACACTTTTGAAAAGTAATGTTGAATATGTGAAAAGTGTCGAATAGTACTTTCGCAAAGTAGTGTCGAAAGTGTTGAATTGTGCTTTGGCAAATTTTGATACTTTTACAAAGTAGTGTCAAATACACAAAAGTGTTGAATATGCATGTTGATAAAACATCCTAAATAAAGGAAAGCCAATGAGAAACAGTATTACATTTGACTGACAGACACAAAGGCCAATGGCAGAACACATTTATCTGGTAATCTCAAGCAGCGAATAAGAAGCACTGAATTTTGGAGAAGGATATAGCAGCCATCTTAGACCACACTACAGGACCTTGTTAATTGTTGTGTAAGTACCTACCATTTTGTACATTTTACTAAATTATTAAATCTGATAATTGCACAAAAATAACACAGAACAAAACTATTTTTAACTCTAGCTATTGTAGTAGAAAGTATCTGTCATTCTGTGGCAAGAAGTTATAACAGTTTAAAGTAAAGCTGTTAGTGAGTACTTACCAGCCCAGATGACAGCTGCAAATGGAGGCAGTAAGCAGGCAGCACGTGTATCATGAAATGACAGGGAGCCAATCATTGCAAGTTATTTACTTGTGATTGTTTAACACAGTCTATTAAAATGTAATATTTTCCCTCCTAGAAAGTTTGCAACATATCTGTTTGACAGCACCTATAACCATTCACTGTAATTGTAGTACATGCAGATACTATCTTGGTTAATTGTGAAAATGGTCTAAACCAAGTTTTTTTTTATTCTATGCATTTGTCCAGCCCACCAAAGCAGTGTTGTAGTACAGAGAGACATCTCAGTTTCATATTCAGTAGTGACTAGACACTGCAGCAAACAGTCTGATCTCTGTCCACTTAGCAGTTTAAAAGCTTAGAATGGCAGAAAACCAACAAAGGCACTGTGTGCTTGGTTGGAAGCAGTTTAATTAGTTGAGCTTCTGACTATGCTCTGACGAGTCAATTTGGCAAGGACCTGCAGCTTCCAAATTGTTCTGTCAAGTGGTTTGGCAGGGGAGGTAGGAGGTGGGAGCATCTCATGCCAACAATGTACAGACTATTGAGCACTCAAGCTCCTCCAGACATACTGCCGATTCATCTCGGAGGCAATGATTTAGGCACCAAACAATGGGTAGATTTAGTATCAGAAGCAAAAATTGGACCTTGCTTCTATTATGAGTATGCTACCTGCCTGTAAGATAATATTTTCAGATATTACAGAGCGTAGGGTCTGGCAAGCAGAACAACACATGTACCTGCTTGACAGGGCATGAAGAAAGGTAAACATACAAATTTCTGGATATCTGCACATGTCTGGCATGCACACCATGTGTTACCCTGAAATTAAGTAGTCTAAGGATTGGTTATATCTACCAGACAGTGTGCACTTCTCACATGTTGGCAATTGCCTTTTTTTGGGAGACCTTCGAGATGGAATCCTCACAGTACTCTAAAAATATCAGAGTGTTTAAATGTACTTTTTAAAAAAACGATTCTTTTAAGACCTAAAAAACCTTGGTCAAAAAAATAGAAAAGCTGCATACATAACACATCACATACACATACAATCTGGGTTGCTGTGCCGTCTTAACACATGGCATTGAACAAGTTCAACTGTCACAGCTAACAGTTTTCATGTGGTTGCACACTCAGGCTGCAATACCTGTTCTTACATGGTCAGGCCATTGCCTGGGAGACGACATGCAGACCCTCACTGTCCTCACTTGTGTGCAGGTATTATCAGCAACATATTACGTAAATGTTTATGGGTTTAATTCAGATGTGGCTATACACTCAGGGTACTATACCAGGTATTTTTTTTGGGGGGGGCATTGGCTACATGCTGTCATTCAGCTGTTTAGTGCCCTGCATTGTCTGCAACTGTTACCATATAGCTATAATGTGAATGATTGTGTCTTGCATTGTACTCTGACTGTGGAGTCAGTATACAATACTTGCAGTTGGAAGCTGTATACAATACCTGCTCAGAATATTCACCTCCTCAGTATTCTAACTTGTGTGCAACTGTTGCCAGGTACAAATAATATTAATGTTTATGGCTGTAGTTGGCCTCATGCATATGGACTGCGGATCAAACCTGCTATGGGGAAGGGGAGGAGGGCATTGACTGTCTGATGCCATGCAACTCTAACTGTTGTAAGTTGTGTACAGCTGGTATCACAGACATATAATGTTAATGACCATGGCTGTTCTTGACCTCTTCTTGTGCAGTCACAATAAAATAGTAGGCCTTGTCCA
This sequence comes from Neoceratodus forsteri, assembly GCA_016271365.2. Taxonomy (NCBI): domain Eukaryota; kingdom Metazoa; phylum Chordata; order Ceratodontiformes; family Ceratodontidae; genus Neoceratodus; species Neoceratodus forsteri. The sequence goes on along the minus strand of JADMNL010000038.1, from coordinate 12,089,659 downwards.
GTGAGTGGGGTGGGGCAGAGCCTGCCTTATGGCATATACAGTAACTACCAAGTGTTCTAGCATATTGCCACCTACTGTTAGAGAACTGCAAGATTCATATGTGTAGGGTCACTTGTACTGTGACTCAGAAGTGCGATCAAATACAGTGTCAGCAGTGCTATATCATTTGCTAGGTAATGGTATACATCTCTCAGCACACTTAATGTTCTGTATCTGGTACAAATGAGGAATAATGTACCATAAGAGTGTAAAATATGCTTTGCATATACATAGCTAAACCTTTCTATTCCTGAATGAAGCTAGCCTTAGAATAACAGACAGCCACATATACTTATGTTTCTATGGTATCTCTATTTATTTCAGCTTCAAAAAACTTTGAAAATGAGGATCTGGACCTTGAGGGAGTGTGATGTCTGATTGAGGTGGTGCAGACAAAGGAAATCTCTCATGTGCTCACGAGGAGCATGGACAGGAGGCTGGACGCCATGTGGCGGTGTATAGAATATACATCTGAGCCACCGCTTTCACGTGCGTGAACAAGACGGCTCAGATGTGTAAATGTAAGTGGAAACTGCTGCACCAGCATTTCTACCAGCTTAAAAATAGGAGGAAATACCAGATAATGACGGGCTGATACTACCTCGCCGTGAAATGTGGAAAACCGTGGGCAAGCCTGATGCTGGGGAGCACCTATCACGCATAAGTATACAAGCAATATTCTACTCATCATAATATGAATGACAGATTCAATAATTATGCACACTAAAAGTTGCTAGCACTATGAGTTATTGTATATTATATTAATAGCACAAGAGATAAATGTACAGCAGGTATACCTGTAGTGCTTTGCCTTTCAAAAGTTGTCAACAGCAATAAGCATTTGTTTATGAATATGTTACCAAAGTGTGATCATCACTATTTGTAATAGAATTATTCCTCTGCATGCTGTTAATATTGTATGTGTCTTACAGTACAGTGTCTTGTATTGTAAAATATTAAAATCGTTTTACTGCATAGTGCAGCATATTATGTAACTGAAGATGCCTGAGTATCCTGTTGCAGGTAAAACATAGGGTAGGGTGTAGGTAGCCAGTAAGTGACAGAATAATAAAGACATGAAATTTCTTAATCAGCAGAAAATATAGTCAATAATTAAACCACTATCTACTGATGTTGCGGGATAACATAAACACCAATTTAAATATGTATTATTATTCATTAAGAAGACATTGTAGGCACTCCCCACCAGAGGCAGAGGTGGCACCAGCCCAGGCTGAGACTGTGGAGGGTACTGAGTCCGACTCTGAGAACATCATCATCATAGAGTCCGAAGGTATGAGAAATATATAACAATGATAAGAATAACTGATTACCTGGTATATGGGGGGGGCATTGCCTGGCTGCAGCTGTAGAACTCATCAGTGTGCTAACTTGTGTGCAGCTGGTATCAGAGAGGTATACCGTTCATGTCTATGGCTTTAGTTGGGCTGTAGCTCCACAGTCAGTATCCAATACATGGTCAGTGGGGGTTGGGGGATTGCCTTGCAGAGGCCATCCAAGTCCATGGCTTTACTGGGGCTGTATCTGTACATTCAGCATTCAGTACTTGGTGTATAGTGGGTGGGGGCATTGTCTGGCCGAGACAATGCAACTCCTCTGTGCCCTAACTCCTATACAGCTGGCATCAGGAAGGTATACCACTGATGTCCATGGCTTTAGTTGGGCTCTGGCTCTGCACTGAGGAGCCAATACCTGATCTGTGGGGATGGGGCATTGCCTGGCTGAGATCATGCAGCTCCTCAGTGTCCTAACCTGTGTGCAGCTGGTAGGAGGGAGGTATACTGTTGAAATCCATGGCTTTACTTGGGGTGTGGCTGTGCACTTAGGATCCAATACCTGGTGTGTGGGGGGTGAGGGCATTGCCTGGCTGAGGCCATGCAATTTCTCAGTGTCCTAACTTGTGCAGCTGGTATTAGGGAAATATACCGTTCATGTCCATGGCTTTAGTTGGGCTCTGGCTCTGCACTGAGGATCTAGTACCTGGTCTGTGTGGGGGGGTATTGCCTGGCTGATGCTGTGTGACCCTTAGTGTCCTAAGTTGTGTGCATCTACTGTTAGGGAGGTATACCATTGTTAGCTATGGCTTTAATTGGCTGTAGCTCTACAGTCAGGATACAATACCTGGTGTAAGAGGGGTGAGGGCATAGCATGACTGAGGCTGTGCAACTGTTCAGTGTACTAACTCATGTGCACCTGGTATCAGGGAGCTATACCATTGATGTCTATAGCTTTAGTTGGACTGTCTCTGTACTCAGGATCCAATACCTGATCTGTGGGGGGGTATTCCCTGGCTGAGGCCGTGCAACTCCTCACTGTCCTAACTTGTGTGCAGCTTGTATCAGGGAGGTATACCGCTGATGTCTATAGCTTTACTTGGGCTGTAGCTCTGCACTCAGGATCCAATACCTGGTCTGTGGGGGGTCGGGGGCATTGCCTAGCTGAGACAGTGCAACTGCTCACTGTCCTAACTTATGTGAAGCTGGTATCAGGGATACCCACAGACTAGAGAACTGTTGTAAACATACGTAACTGCCAACATTCATTAACATTTTCCTATGACAATGTTAATCTTTACCCTTCATAGTATTATGTCATAGTAACATGGCAACACAGATTAAAGGCAATGCCAGTTCTGATTCACATTGACATAAAAATACCATCTGTATTCTGAAATGTATATATCTTCTTTCTAGGGGTCGGGGAGACTGAGGAACATTGGCCAGTGCATGCGGTGAAGCAGGAGACTGACAGCAGGGCTGAACGTAAGTGTTGTAATCAGGGCTCTAGATAAGATTTTTGGGATGAGTACCTGTACTCCTCATTTTGAAAGTGAGGTGAGTAAAAACAAAATTCAGATGTGTACAAATGTCTTGCTAGAGTGGACTGAGGAGTACATTTATTAAACAAATGTAGTTTTTTTCTAGATAAGAATTTCAGGTGCCAACAATGCTCCAAATAATGTTAGCAGGTAGGAATTTACTCACCAGTTTTAAAACAGTGAGTAAAACAAAAGTGGGATGCACACAAGTGTCGAAAATCTGGCAAAAAAATGTTCCTTTTGAATCACCAGTTATGTTATGAAGCACTATTCTTTGGCATGTGGAGTATTTACAAATGTTGGATGAGTACTGGTACTCATTAAAAAATTTCTGAAGAGAATTTCCTAAAATGAGGTGAGTAAAATAGGCCAGTACACACCTTATCTGGAACCCTGGTTGTAATATAGTACACACAGTTGTGGCAAACTTAAAAACATACTGCTTGTACATCTTCTTTTCTATTTGGTGGTTAAATGGTGTCTAATATCTTATATTCAGCTGATATCAATGGAGAGATAACATCTCCTCTTGATGTTTAACATCGTTAGAGACAATGATTTAATGATACAATTAGGAATGTCCTTCAATATGAGAGAATGTAATCTCAGGAGCCATGGGTTTCAATTAGTACTAACTTATCCCAAAGTAAACACTAGAAATTCTTTTTTTACACAAAGAACTATGTCAAAATGGAATAAATTAACAAGATATTTTTTTGAAACAGATAATGTGGAAACTTTTAAAGGTAAAGGTAATCTTGATAATTTTTTATTAAACAAGGTATAAGGTTATCCAGATACTGGAGATGTACTTTTATGGGCTAAAAGCCTTCTGTACATCTAACACTCTTAGTAGTATGAATCTTAGTATATGCCTTTACTTGGGATATGCCTCTGCACTCAGGCTCCAATACCTGGTCTAGAGGGGGTGGGGACATTGTCTGTCTGATGCCGTGCTGCTCCTCAGTGTCCTAAGTTGTGGTCAGCTGGTATCAGGGAGGTGCAACGTTAATGTTTGCAGCTCCTATCAGGTGAATATTACATAAATGGTTGTCGCTGTAGTTTGAATGTAACTCTGCACTCAGGATCCTGTACCTGATCTTGGTGAGTGTGGCACTGTGGCTGACAGCATGCAAGTACTCAGTGTCCAAACTACTGTTCACCTGCTATCAGGGGGATATTACATCGATGTTTATACCTTTACTTTGCTATGTCGATCTGCACTCAGAATCCCATACCTGATCTTGGAGGGGCACTGTCTGGCTGAGGCATGCAAGTAGTCAGTGTACTAACTTCTAATCAGCTGCTGTCACAGGGATACTGTATTCCATCAATGTTTATGCTTTACTTGTGATGTGCCTCTTCAGTCAGCATCCTATACCTAATGTTGTGGGGTGGGGACACTCTGGCTGAGGCCATACAACCAACATACTCAGTATCCTAACTTTTTCACCTGTTATTAGGTGGATATAACATCAGTGTTCATGTCTTTACTTGGCTTATGCCTCTCCAGTCAGGCTCCAATATGTGCTCTAGGGAGTGGGGACATTGCCAGGCTGAGTCCGGCAGCTCCTCAATGACCTAACTTATGCTCACCTGGTATCAGGGAGGTGTAACGTTAATGTTTATGATGCGCTCACATTAATGTAGCTCTGCACTCAGGATCCTGTACTTGATCCTGGGGGTGGGCACTGCCTGCTCAGGCTGTGCAAGTACTGAGTGTCCTAACTTCCATTCATGTGGTATAAAGGGATACAATATAAATGTTTCTGCCTTTTCTTGGGATGTGGCTCTGCAGTCAGTATCCTGCATGTTGTCTTGTGGGTTGGGGCACTGTCTGACTCAAGCCTTGCAAGCACTCAGTGTACTAACTTTTGTTTAGCTGGTATCAGGGGGATATAAATGAATGTTTATGCCTTTATTTGTACTAAAGCTCTACACTCAGGATCTTGTACCTGATCTTGTGGGGGTGCCAACTGTCTGGCTGACTGATACAAGTACTCAGTGCAGGGGTCAATCTTAACATTTTTTTACCAGCCCAAACACTAGTGCAGATTGACCAGAGCTAGTGCAGATAATTCTCTACTTGCCCATCTTGACTAGTGCAGGTTTTCATGACTGTTAATGAAATTAAAGTCTCTTCTTTAGCAGGCTCTATTTTTCATGCTAATCTCTTTCAATGTTCCAGATGGCCTGGTGTGATTAACAGCTCATTAAGAGCTGCACTTCCCTGGCATTTCAAAAGGGCATCCCACAAAAGACTCAATGTGAGTCATTATCACTCTACTGTTTAGGACTTTCAGCTAGTGTCCAGGGTGTGATCAAGAGTAGAGTGCTGGTAAGTCACTAGCTTCCAGTTTCCTGAATGTGTCTCTGTGTACCAATTTGTGCCACAAGACAAGTACCCCTCATTTCTCTACATTTTGAGTGTCTGTATCCAACATTTCAGTGACAGAATGTGAAGAGGTATACAGGGTCGACCCTGCAGGTGGTGGGTTTTATCCCAGCCTCAACATAACTTCCCTCTCCCCTCCAAATCTCTTAACTCTGATCTTTCCCTAGACACCACTGCAGACCAGACTCTGAAATGACCATTCACAGATCCACAGCTGCCATTACTGGCAAGTGTAGGGAGTCCCCAGCTCTTCTAAATGGACCATGCCAGCCATCATCATCCATACGTCCCACCCTTATCCCACCCAGCATGTCCTTTCATCCTAAAAACAAAGCTTTGGATCATGTATGGTACAAAAATAAACCTTAATAAAATACATCATTTGAAAACTTAAAGGAGTAGTCCACCCAGAATGTGCAAAATACATATGTTATGTAGAGTGTTTTGATATGTGTGTTAACTCCTAGTGTGTCCTTCCCTCTGTCTGCTATTTGGAGTTTTTCCTAAATTGCCTGCTAGCTGTATGGTAGTTTTATGACCCCTGGGGATCTCCATAACAAATAGTTTTATTGGCTTTCTTTCTCCCAGGATGCCTCCTGTCTCATGTGACAGTGATGTAGCCATGCCCTTAGATTTAGCATGTGTACTGCTTTAAAATTAGTTTAGCAACAGCAGAGCCTTGTAATTTCTAATCCAGGGAGCACAAATGGCAACAGCTAGTTTAGAAGATACCTGAGAACAAGCTAACAGGGGTTTCTGTAAGACAACAGCTACTAAATAGCTCTAATTCATTATGGCAACAAATGGCAACAGACAACTACTCCTTTAAAATAGGCATTTCCTGGGTACACAGATCATCCGATATAGAAACAGAGGTAGTACATACTAACATACTAAAATGCCAGCAGAATAGGCCTAACGGTCTTTCGTGTCTGCTCGTTTGGTCAGCCCCCACCCTGGGTGCTGACCTTGCTGTCCCCCTCGCCTTCTCTGGCTTCTCCCTTCCCAGTTCCAGATATTCTTGCTGCATTGGATTTTGCTTCCAGAACCCTTCCCCTGTACCTGTCCCACCCCCTCTTGAACCCCTCCACTGTCTCTGCCTCCACCAGCCCCCTAGGTAGTGCATTCCATGGCTCACCACCCTCCAGTGAAGTAGCACCTCCTCCTTTCTCCCGGAATCTTCCCTCCAGCTTCCACCAATGCCCTCTAGTGGCCCTTCCTCCTTCCTTCAAGCACCCTGACTGTTCCTCCCCATTTACCCTCTTCATGTACCTGAAGACTCTACTCATGTCCCCCGGTCCCTCTCTCTTCCAATGTGTACATATTTAGCTCTTCGAGCCTCTCCTCATAGGTCCTGTCCTCCAAGCCCCAAATCATTTTGGTTGCCCTCCTCTGGATCCTCTCCAGGAGGTTAATGTCCTCTTTAAGTGTGGCCTCCAAAACTGCATGCAGTACTCAGGTGCGCCTCACCAAGCAGTTATACAGAGGGAGTATCACTTCCTCCTTCTGGAGGTGATCCTCAGTGATGCATCCCAGCATCCTGTTGGCCTTGGCTGCTGCCTCCTATAAGTCTCAGAGTTGTTCATCTTGACATCCACCACCACCCCAGGTCCCTCTCAGCCATTGAGACTTGTAGTATTCCCCAGGGTGTACACTTGGCCTGGGTTTCTAGCCTGAGTGGAGTACCTTGCATTTCCCTGCATTGAACCTCAGCTTCCACTTTCTAGACCATCTTTCCAGAGCCTCCAGGTCCCCCTGCAGCTCCTCCCTCCTCCCCATCCACCACCGCCTCCAGTTTAGTCATCTGCAAAGAGACTCATCTCCTCCTGATTCCTGTCCTTATGTCAGATAGGTAGGCATTGAACAGAAGGGGCCCAAGGACTGATCCATGTGGGACCCCACTAATGACCCTCCTTGGGGATGAGACTATCCCACCAACTACGACCCTCTGGGTCCGGTCCTGGAGCCAATTGCCTATCCATCTGATCATCTGGTTTCCCACCCCCATTACTCCTAGCTTATCCAACAGGCCCATGTGAGGAACAGAGTCAAATGCCTTGCTGAAGTCTAGAAAGAGGACATCCACTGGTCTACCCAGGTCCAAGGCACCTGTCACCCAGTCATAGAACTCCACCAGGTTTGTCTGACACGATTTCCCCGCGGGATGAATCCATGCTGTCTATCATCCAGCACCATGCCCGTATACTGTTTCCCCAGAGCTGATGAAAGGACAGTGTTAAAGAAAAAATTGGTTATTGATGGTGGCACAGTATATTGAAATCAATGCTTTTAAAAATAAAAATGTCATAGTTTTCTGTTTCCCAAGCCTCTTAGGTTTATGTAGCTCCCACTCCAAAGAAATCTTAGATGTTCTCCTGGCTCACTTAAGACCGTACAAAAACTTTCAGAAGTGCAGGTCTTCAGTTGACTGTAGGGTGGGAGCTGAGGGTGTCTTTCTCTGCCTGACTCTGTTCATTGCCCTGTGGGTGGTGGTGACAGTGTGGTAAGGTGCAATGTTGATGTCAGCTATTGTGTGTGCAGAGCCAGGACTGCTTGATTGAACATTTGCTGTTGTGATGTCCTCTTGTTTGGTGGTGGTGGTGGGGGGCGGGAGCAGAATGAAGAAGAGAGGAGGCCATTGTACAAGACAATGGGGAGGGGGGCTCACTGTGTGTGATGGCACTGCAGTCTGTTCTTTCTGCTGGGGAGCTGGAACCTATGAGGGAGGAGGATAAATGTGCAATGTGCAATGATGGGAGTATTTCTTGGTTTGCATTGTTTCCTGTATAAGTGATAAAAATGTGCCATTATAATTGAGGGCTAGTGCAACTATCTGTGGGCTAGTGCAGTTGTGAATCAACTTGCCCTGCTGACTAGTGCAAAAAAAAGTTTAAGGTTGACCCCTGTGTTCAGCAACCCCACTGAAGGTAGAGGTAGTTCCAGAAGACTGGAGGAGGGCTGATGTCTCTCTGCACAAGAGTGGCAGCAGGAGGAGGCTAGTAACTACAGGCCAGTCAGTCTTGCATCAATGCTGTGAAATTAATTCAAACCCTGCTGAAGGAGAGACTGATGGTACACCAGGGGCATGACAGGCTGCAGAACTACCATCAGCATGGATCCACAGGGGGCGATCATGCCAAACAAATCTCATAGATCTTTTGACTGGGTGACTAGAGAGGTGGACCGGGAGGCAATGGATGTGGCCTACCTGCACTTCAGAAAGGCCTTTGACACAGTGCTGCACAGGAGGCTAGTAAAGACACTAGCAGCCTGGGGACTTGGGGAGATAGAGGTAAGTAGAGTTTAAATTAGTTGAAGGCAGGGAGGCAGAGGGTGGTGGTAAATGGCAGACACTGGGGGATGAGAGACCAACTAGAGAGTACTACTACAGGGATCAGTGCTGGGACAGATCCTCTTCAATCAATCAATCAAACTTTATTTAACCAGGCAGTTACCAGGCTCTTCAATGTCTTCATAAGTGACATTTGAGGAATTGGGGAAGGTGTCTCTTTGTGATGGCACACAAATCTGCAACAAGCTAGATACTCAGAAAGAGGTGGAGAGAATACAAGGATCTGGGTAACCTAGAGAATGATCTCTAGAGTGTCAGCTAGGTTTCAATGCCAGAACAGGCAAAGTCATTCACCAGGGTAGGGAACCCAAGAACTGTGAATAAGATGGGGAGGTACTGATCATCACACAAGAAAGAAACCTCATGGTACTCCTCTCCAGTGATCCAAAAGTGGCAGGGCAGAGTGACAAGGGAGTAGGCAAGGCTAATGGGATGCTAAGATGCACAGGGGAAGGGACTTCCAGCAGGAGAAGGGAGGCAGTGTTGCCACTGTATCACTCACTAGACAGACCCGACCTAGAGTACTGTACTGTATCCAGGTCTGGAGGTTGCACCTCTGAAAGAACACGGACATGGTAGAAGCAGTCAAAGAGGAAGGCTACCAGAACCAAGGAGGGGTTGCACAAAAAGCCATATGAGGAGAGGTTGCAGGATTTCAACATGTACTCCCTGGCAGAGGGGAGAATGCGAGGGGATATAACTGAGATACGTATTTCACAGGGGTGAAGAATGTGCAGATGGAGAATCTCTTTCAGAGGAGAAAAGGTACCGGGAGGGGGCATTTAAGAGGGATATGAGAAAACATTTCTTCACAGAAGGGGTGGTGGACACCTGGAACAGCCTGCAAGCAGATGCAGTGGGAAAAACAATGTTTAGGTGCTAGTGATCCAACCCTGGTAAGAAATAAACAAATCTCTCACAATTAATCATTTGTAGTTTCCAGTTGAACACCTTCCTGTAATTGATTTTCTGCACACATTTATACATACTACCTGATCCCTTTTGTCTTTTTAAAAGTTTTCCTTTGGTTGGTTTACACAGCAGCTCAGTGTTCCTTAACTCCAACTTCATGATCCTTTGTTTCACTCTCCAACCTCACAAACTGCACTGTTCAGAAACACAGCAACTGCTGTTCTTCAGAGTTTGGGACTTGAAGAACAAAGGATATCTATCCACAGAAAAACCAGTTCCCTCTGCAGCCCCCTGTGTGCTCAGCATTCCTTACCTCCAACTTCATGATCCTCTGTTTCAGTCTCCAACCCACAAACTGCACTGTTCAGAAACACAAGCAGCTGCTGCTCTTCAGAGTTTGGGACTAGAAGAACAAAGGATATCTATCCACAGAAAACCAATTCCGCTGCAGCTCCCTGTGTGCTCAGTATTCCTTACCTCAGTTTCGTGATCCTCCGTTTCAGTCTCCAACACCACAAACTGCACTGTTTAGAAACACAATCTTCTGCTGCTCTTCAGAGTTTGGGACAGAAAACAAAGGATGTCAATCCACAAAAACCTGATACCTCTGTGCTCCTTTCTGCAACAGTTTTCAGAGGCTAAGGTTTACTTCCTGCCTCCCTCTGTTATGTGTCCCTCCCAAACAGCCACACACCACTCAAAACAACACATTAATAGTCATAGCATGCAGCAGCAAGGAGAGTGAGAGGAAAGCGTTATAAATATTTACAGTTACATGCTAGCAGACTGTTTTGACTTGTCACTGTTGGAAAAGTACTTTTATTTTATTTAGAATTTTGTGGCTGCAAAGCACATTGAGCCAAACAAAGGTATTTCCAGGGTGTCCTGAGCTTTAAACTAGGAGATGAAAGTCAACAGTGTGTGAGGGAAAAGTTACAATTCTCAGTGCAGTAGAAATAAATACCTAGAAACCCACAAGAGGGCAGCAAAGGCAAAGCTTAAGGGATGAAATGGTAGAGAAGATTAAACTCGGCAAGCTTTTTCACTAAGTCATGCAAACATTCCTTGGAGAGTATGTAACAAAACTGCAGAAAAATTTGTCCAATCAGGAACAGACATAAGTAAAGAATGTCACCATACTGCAGCAAATCATAGCCAATAGTGAATGACAACGCCTTGCATACTGCAGCAAATTGTAACCAATAGAAAATGACAAGCAACAGTGTATATAAGCTTTGTGCAACTGTAAAATTGTGGAGTTCTGCATAAGTTTTGAGTCCTGGTGATGCCAGAGATGATGAACTCCCATATGCATATGTATTAAACTTTCTTTTTACTACATGCAGTGCTCCTGAGCCTGATGTAACACAAAAACTGTAAGAAGGATAACATTTCCATGACAATTTTGGTGTAGTCAGCAGGATCGGCACGGACTGGACCCGGAGCAGTCCTGGTCGGGGACGCAGTCCCAAGACTTCTGTTAAAAGTACCGAAATCCAGAGGGAAATCCGCCTCCGGCATCAGAGCACAGCATAAGCAGAGCCAGGAAGGGGCCATCCCCGACGGCAAAGGATTTTCTTCGGACCCAGACGGCACCGATCACCGTAAGTACTTGCTCTTAAGTCACTGCATGTAATGTAAAAAGAACAATGTTAAGTAGTGTCTGATATCAGGATAGTTTGAGCCTGAAAAAGTGGCAAAAGAAACTATTGGTCTGAGCCTGAAAAAGTGGCAAAAGTGACTAGGCGCCATAAGACAGGTTCGGTAAAAGGAACCGAGGGAGTTTGAGTCTGCCCAGGAAAAGAAATTGTGGAAAGGGGGCAAAAGAGCCTTTAAGTAGGTTGAGCACCCTCATATGGGGAGAGTCAAAACTAAACAGGAGATAGGACAAGTCAAAAGTAACTCCCAGAGTTTGAAACCCACTCAACAAGTGCAGAGTAACAAAACAGAAACTATGGGTACAGGTCAGAGCAAGAAATCAGGGCACGGGGTAATATGTGCTGGTCCAGTAAAATGCATGCTAGAAAAATATGGGCAGGATTCAGTTTTGGAGGTGGAACATTGGCATACCCTGACAGGAGGCTTATTTCCGTTAATGGGGACATTTAGTATAGACATGTTGCAGGAAGCAAGAATCACTCTAGAAGAGAAAGAAAAAGTCAAAGATTGATTGGACAAAGTTTCATAGATGGGAAAGAGAAGCAGAACGCAGGCAGAAAAGTCAGACAAAGGGATTAATGGATAAACAAGAAAATGAGGGGGGGCGGGAAAGGTAAAATTTGCAAGGCATGACACACCACCACCATACCGACCACCACCACACAACCCACAGGCTCCCCTCATAGCCCTACAGGCACCACCAGTAGAGCCCCCACCAATGCAGCCCGAAGTCTCGGGAGGAGGAGGAAATCCATTTTTGCCTTTAGCACCTGCACCTCAACAGATCCCACAACAACCCCAGCAGCAACAACAAGCTCCAGCGTCGACACCAGCTCCTCCTCGGTTTACCCCACTAAAGGGTCCGGGCTGGCTCCCAACTTGGTTCCCCGGGTCTACCCCCACGGGAGTAACTCCCCTGAGCCCAGAAGTAAAGTCAGAAGGAGGGGCAGAGGGGGGAAGTCATTACCAGCTAAGGTCCAGGAGGGTGGTAGCCCAAATGCCTCCGATACAGTATCCCAACCCAGATGTGGCAGCAGCGGCACAAACTCCCTATATAGAAGTAAACAGGCCATGGAACCCAGATGAGCTTCGGGAAGCCCTAAAAGACATCCCCAAGCTGAGAGACAATATTGAAGAATATGAAAAAGAATTAAGAAACTTAACTCGTATGTACAAGCTGTCCACCATAGAAGTAGAAGAATGCTTTAGATGAACGTTAAAGGGTGTCTGGGAAGAGGTAAAAGGAAATTGGGACTCAGACAAAAGATATAATGAAATAGGCGACCAAGTGAATGCAGTGTTCGTGGCCCTGAGACAAAAATTTAAGAAGGTCACCGATTGGCCCCGAATCCGCAATACCAAACAGGGACCCCATGAATCAGTACAGGAATACAAAGAGAGGCTTGAGGCTGTGTTCAAACAGTACTCTGGTATAGGCACCGGAGATCCAGCATATGGTTACCAGCTTGGACATGCGTTCTGCAGTGGGCTCAGAGAGCAAATAAGAAACGGAGTCACAACAGTTTGTATAGGCTGGGAAATGAAGACAATGGCAGAAATCATGCCTTTTGCCGAGCACGCGGAGAGACAACAGCGTGAAACCAAAGAGAAAACCAAAGAGAAGTTAGAGAAGGCCCAGTAAATGTACTTTGAGGGAGGAGGAAGGGGAAGAGGAAGAGGACGCAGGGCACAGGAAAGATCCCAGCAGAGAGAAGGGGCAGGGCGGGGTGACCACACTAACTATACCTGTTACACTTGTGGAGGTCGAGGCCACATAGCCCGTAACTGCCCAAACAACCAAGGACAATCAGCTCAAGCCTATCCGCAACCCCCTCCTCCCCTGTGGACCCGCGACCATGAGTGACAACAGGATCAACAGTGGGAGGACGACAGCTAGAATTAGTGGAACAGCACCGATACTTGACCACCTCGAGAACCCCAACGATGAACCAAAATGACACTGTTAGTAAATGGCAAAAACTTTCTTTCCTCATAGACACGGTGCCTCAATGTCTGTGATCAGAGACACCAACGTAAGACTAAACCGACAGAGAAGACTATCGAAACTGTGGGAGCCTCAGGGGTTGTAATGCATGAAAAGTTGACCCAGCCACTGGAAGTAAAATGTAAGGAAGCGGTCATACAGCATACTTTTCTGTATAGCAGAGTCTGCCCTGTGAACCTCATGGGAAGGGATTTCCTGGCCAAGCTCAATGCCCACATAATCTGTACAAAAGGGGGGTTGGAGCTTAAGTCCCAGATAGTGTGGTTGTATCCCTTAGCTGCCATGGGTAGTAGCGATTGGCTGTACTTCCGGAAGTTAACAGCAGAAACAGAGAAAGAGTGGCTGTTGGGCTGGGCAGAGGCTATTACACATACTCTACAGGTACAAACAGATCTGCATTGCACCACGCACTACTCAATAGGGACAAGAGACAGTGAGTACTAGTGTGGGGAATGGAGACAGCAGCCAGTGGGGCAGACCCTAAACATCTCCAAGATATATGCAGCTGAAGATCGCTGCACAGCAGCGGTGGGGCTAAGCCAAGAACAACAGAAGGTGTTCCAGGTTCCAGGGTCATACCCACACATATCACTGGCTAGGGACCCCTCCATTCCCTGGAAGGAGTTGGGGCCATGGATAGAGTGTGTGAGACAAATGGATGACTGGGTGTGTCAGGGAGACACATGGACATCAGAAAAAGGAAGGTGTACAAAATATGTAATTAAAAAGAGGGTAATAGTGCAAGTAGAAGAGAGGGAAGTGAAAGAAAAAAGAGAGGAAATGAGTGAGGAGAAGGAGCCACAATCAGAAACACTAGATTGGGTCGAGGAAGTACCCACACATCTGTGGGCGACATCAAAATATGATGTAGGGTTAATAAAGAATGCGCAACCCCTGTCAGTGAAGCCAAAGTCCTCCTACAGACCAAATAAGCACCAGTACCCATTGGGAAAAGAAGTAGAGGAAGGCATAGCACCAGTCCATGCGGCACTGGTAGAAAGGGAGTAATGTTCCATGCCCTTATGCTACAGTAATACCCCCATACTGCCTGTGTAAAAACAAATGGACGTATAGGTTTGTGCAAGATCTTAGAGCAGTAAATGAGGCAGTTCATGTGAGAACCCCGTGGTTCCCAACCCAATAACAGTATTGTCATCTGTGCCACCACGATAGTTGCTATTTTACTGTTATAGACCTGGCAAACGCCTTCTTTAGTATCCCGTGGAGACAAACAGCCAGGAATGGTTTGCTTTTACATACAAGGGAAAAAGTGGGCGTGGACCCGCATGCCACAGGGATATGTGGAATCTCGACAGTTTTCTCAGCCCAAATGAGCGACAATCTGTCTGCTTTTGTACCCCCATTGGGCAGCACCCTAGTCCAATACGTGGACGACTTGCTACTGGCATCCTCCAGTAAAGAAGCGAGCGAGCAAGACACGAAGGCACTGTTGTTTTTCCTGGCCAGAAATGGACACAAAGTGTCCAGGGAAAAATTACAGCTGTGCAAAGGACAAGTAAAATATTTGGGCCACGTGTTGTCAGGGAGTGGGAGAAAATTGGCCCCAGAGCGAATTGAGGCGGTAACAAAATTACTGTGACCAATCACTAAACAGCAAATGATGTCCTTTTTAGGCATGACCGGCTACTGCAGAGCCTGGATAATAGACTGCCTCAGTAGCACAGCCCCTCTATGAAGCTATATATTGGGAAAAGATGCAAATGCATGAAAAAACTGAGTGGACAGAAGGACTAGAGGGGTCCTTCAGAACCTTGAAAAAAGCCTTGGCCATGACCCCCTGCCTGGGACTGCCAGACTATAACAAGCCATTTGACCTGTATATAAATGGGAACAATGGATACATGTCAGCAGTCCTGGCCCAGAGGCACGGGATGCCAGGGCCCCATAGCCTATTACCAAAACGCTTAGACCCAGTGCTGAGGAGAATGGTGCGTGCTTACAGTCTGTTGCGGCTGCTACTGAAGCAGTCTTGGCTTGCTTGGATCTGGTGGTTTCTCCTCTCTGACTGTGCATGTACCTCATGCTGTCCACTCTATCATACTCAGGCTCAGCATAGCACATCTAACGCCTGCTTGATTGCTGCAATATCAAAATGTTTTACTAACCATGTCTAATGTAACTTTAAAAAGGTGCACAACTTTAAACCTGGCAACCTTAATGCCCACTCAAGAGGATGGAGAGGAACATGACTGTGGACAGGTAATAGATTTGGATTGCAAACCCTATTGGACATTACTGATGTGCCAATAGTAAATACTGATGTGGAGTTCTTTGTGGACGGGTCAGCCCAAAGAGATGATAAGGGAAGCCCCTTAGTGGGATATGCTTGTGCACACAGGATAGTTTTGTGGAAGGTGCAAAGCTGCCTCCATAACATCGGCCCAAGCAGCTGAACTAATTGCATTGACTAGGGCCTGCATACTTGTAGAGGGAAGACAGTAAATATTTATACTGACAGTCACTACACATTCGGGGTAGCATATGACTTTGGTACCTTGTGGAAGCTATTAGATTTATGATAGCGACAAGGAAACCCATTGCGCATGCGAACCTGGTAAAGAACTTACTGGATGCTGTACAAAAGCCAAAGCAAATTGCTATTATCAAGTGTCAAGCCCACACGCCTAATATGGACTCAGTGTTGTTAGGTAATGCAGGCAAGATGCGGCTGCAAAAGAAGCAGCCTCTCTGGTGGTGTTCCAAAATGCTTAATGTTGTCTGTTACCACTAACCAACTTGATTTATTTTCAGCAAAGGATGTTGTCACGTTGCAACAGTCGGCCAGTGCAAAGGAAAAATGGAATTGGCAAACAAATTGTAAATATGAAGTTGACACTAAGGTATGGATAGCCCCCGATGGCAGGCTTTGCCTGCCTTCGGCAGTTTTTCCCTTTTTGGCCAAGTTGGCCCATGGGGCCGACCATGTCTCAAAAAGTGGAATGGTAAACCTTGTAAATAGATATTGATATGTTGTAGGGTTCACTGTATATGCTGAGGAATTTTGTAAAAGGTGTGTTATATGTATGCAAAATAATATTGGCAGAGGTCTACAAGTAAACCCCTCTGCCCACCCTTCTCCTGCAGAACCCTTCGAACACTTGATGATGGACTTTATTGAGTTAAATCCATGTGAAGGATACAAATATTGTTTAGTAATTGTAGACATGTTTTCAAAGTGGGTGGAGGCCTTCCCGGTTAGAAAAACCACAGCATGCACGGTGGCAAAGGCATTGATAAGGGAAATCATTCCCCGGTGGGGTATCCCCACCAGGCTCTCCAGTGATAATGGGTCGCATTTTTCAAACGAGGTAATTAGAACCCTATGCGAAGCACTGCAAATAAATCTGAGAATGCACTGTGCATACCACCCCTAATCGGAGGAGCTGTGAAAGGCAAACCAGACCTCAAAGTTAAATTGACCAAAATTATGGCGAGACTGGTCTCAGCTGGGTGAAGGCGCTACTCTGGCACTTATGAGTATAAGAGGGAGGCCCACGACATGGGATTATCACCACATGAAATATTAATGGAAGGCTCTCAGAATGACAAATGTCCCATTTCCCCAAAACAGAGTGATGTTGCATGGAATAGACAATGAAATGATTGCCTATTGTTTATCCCTTAACGCTGTGCTGAGATCTTTCTATCCTAGGATCAAAGCGACATTACCTACACCCTCAGAGGGACCGCTCCACCAGATCAAACCGGGAGATTTTGTTGTGGTAAAGGATTTTGGAGGAAAAAGTGGTGTGCTCCATGCTGGAGGGGACCATTTCAAGTGTTACTTACAACAGCCACAGCAGTCAAGGTAGCCAAGAGGGAGACATGGATCCACGCATCTCACTGCCGGCTGGTAGTAGCACCCACAGACAAGTAACTACAGCGACCATCAAGCAAAAAATCTTCTTCACCATAATGGGACTCACAGCAGTTTTAGCAACTGCTATGGTTTTTAGGACTCTAATCATGGACCCACAGGTTTCGAGGCCGCTTGTCCATAGCCTTGAACCTCCGCATGTTATGAACAGTTGGTGGACCTTAATGAAGTTGCATGCTAATAACGCAAAGGTGTCAAATTGTTATGTGTGTACTCATTCCCCGTTCTCTGCAGCTGTAGGGCTACACTTAAAACCAAAACCCCTAAACAAAATTGAAGCCAATGAAATTTTGATTGCCATAGTGGGGAGGAACATTTCTGATGGAGGTTATGCTACACACAAAGTACAAAACCTGTCTGTGTATAAGGAACATAACTTCATCACATGGTACAACGCGCCAAACAAACCAGGTTCCCTAAACCCTTTACATTTAGACGTTAGGCAGGAAACCACCTCAGCCCCGCTTTGCCTGTGTAACAAAGAGTCAGAGAAGGGGCTGGGATCACTGGGATGGTCCACTTGCCAGTCCTGCCGGTGCACCAGTGAAAGTAGCGTGTCTACATGTCAAAACTGCTCTAAGGAGAGCTGCACTGCAGTCCAAAGTGATTACACCTTGGTAGGAGGCCTGTCTGGCCTTTATTGGGTGTGCGGTGACAAGGCTTATGTATTGTTGCCGACAGGGTGGACAGGTTGTTGTTACCTGTCCACGCTGCACCCGGCAGCCCGTATATACTTGTACCAAAAATCCGATATACAGAGGGACGCCACCCAAAATGAAGGGCTCTCTGACAGAAAGAGACGAGAGCTGGGTTCGGACGTGCCAAAGGGGCATAAGTGCATCCCAGCTGGGGAAAAATTTGGAGCAGGTGTCTTCCCTTGGTGGGGAGTGGTTCAAAGCATGCATTACATAGATCAATTAAGCTATGAATTAGAAACATTGGTAAATATAACAGAGACTGGATTACAGCTGCTAAATGCCGAAACCAAAGCCCACAGACTAGTGGCTTTACAAAACCGAGCAGCACTTGATTAAGTATTAGCGGAAAAAGAGGGGGTCTGTGCCATGATAGGTGAAGAGTGCTGCACTTACGTTCCTGATGTCAACAGTGACCTTACTGAGGTAATAAATCAGGTAACATCCCTAACAAATAGAATAGTAGGAGAGCACACAAGTGAAGACGATGGTTGGGATCCATGGTCTTGGTTTCAATCCCTGTTTGGAAACTGGGGAGCCACCATAATGACATATCTGATTGCTCTTGCTGCCATTTTTATAATTCTATATCTTCTCCTACTATGCCTCCGCCTCGGTGTTTCGAGGCTATGCATGGCTACACAAAGTGCAAAAACCCCGGTGATAGCCCCTTTGCTCACTAACCAGGAAATAAATGCACAGCTGCCATTCTATAATGAAATATTGTAAAGTTGATACAGAGTATCAAAAGGGGGGAGTGTGAGGGAAAAAGTTACAATTCTCAGTGCAGTAGAAAATAAATACTTAGAAACTCCACAAGAGGGCAGCAAAGGCAAAGCTTAAGGGGATGAAATGGTAGAGCAGATTAAACTCAGGGCAAGCCTTTTTCACTAAGTCATGCGAACATTCCTTGGAGAGTATGTAACAAAACTGCAGAAACATTTGTCCAATCAGGAACAGACATAAGTAAAGAAATGTCACCATACTGCAGCAAATCATAGCCAATAGCAAATGGCAACGCCTTGCATACTGCAGCAAGTTGTAACCAATAGAAATTGACAAACAACAGTGTATATAAGCTTTGCAACTGTAAATTACGGAGTTCTCATGTAAGTTTTGAGTCCGAGACGCCAGAGATGATGAACTCCATATGCATATGTATTAAACTTTCTTTTACTACATGCAGTGTTCCTGAGCCTGATTTAACACAAAAACTGTAAGAAGGATAACATTTCCACGACAAGTGTCAGTCCTTTTAAAACAGCTGATGACTTAAGAAATATTAGCATATACAATCTTTACATTCAAGTTCAGATTATGTCACCTTTTCTAGCAGTTTACTGTTTATAGTGATCAACTCTCAGACTATCTCACTATAAACTAGGAGATGCAAGTCAGCATACTAAATGCCAGCAGAATAGGCCTAACGGTCTTTCGTGTCTGCTTGTTTGGTCAGCACCCACCCTGGGTGCTGACCTTGCTGCCCCCCTCACCTTCTCTGGCTTCTCCCTTCCCAGTTCTGGATATTCTTGCTGCATTGGATTTTGCTTCCAGAACCTTTCCCCTGTACCTGTCCCACCCCTCTTGAACCCCTCCACTGTCTCTGCCTCCACCAGCCCCCTAGGCAGCACATTCCATGGCTCCACCACCCTCTCAGTGAAGTAGCACCTCCTCCTGTCTCTCCTGAATCTTCCCCCCTCCAGCTTCCACCCATGACCTCTAGTGGCCCCCTCCTCCTTCCTTCGAAGCACCCTGACTGTTCCTCCCCTATTTACCCTCTTCATGTACCTGAAGACCTCTATCATGTCGCCCGGTCCCTTCTCTCTTCCAATGTGTACATATTTAGCTCTTCGAGCCTCTCCTCATAGGTCCTGTCCCCCAAGCCCCAAATCATTTTGGTTGCCCTCCTCTGGACCCTCTCCAGGAGGTTAATGTCCCTCTTTAGTGTGGCCTCCAAAACTGCACGCAGTACTCAAGGTGCGGCCTCACCAAGAGTTATACAGAGGGAGTATCACTTCCCTCCTTCTGGAGGTGATCCCCCTAGCGATGCATCCCAGCATCCTGTTGGCCTTGGCTGCTGCCCTCCTACAAGTCTCAGAGTTGTTCATCTTGACATCTACCACCACCCCCAGGTCCCTCCCAGCCATCGAAACTTGTAGCATTTCCACCCCAGGGTGTACACTTGGCCTGGGTTTCTGGCCCCCAGGTGGAGTACCTTGCATTTCCCTGCATTGAACCTCAGCTTCCACTTTCTAGACCATCATTCCAGAGCCTCCAGGTCCCCCTGTAGGGCCACCTTCCCCTCCTCCCCATCCACCACTGCCCCCAGTTTCGAGTCATCCACAAAGAAACTCATCTCACTCCTGATTCCTGTCCTTATGTCAGAGACGTAGGTGTTGAACAGAAGGGGCCCCAAGGACTGATCCCTGTGGGACCCCACTAATGACCTTCCTTGGGGATGAGACTATCCCACCAACTACAACCCTCTTGGTCTGGTCCTGGAGCCAATTGCCTATCCATCTGATCATCTGGTTCCCCACCCCCATTTCTCCTAGCTTATCCAACAGGCCCACGTGAGGAACAGAGTCAAATGCCTTGCTGAAGTCTAGAAAGAGGACATCCACTGGTCTACCCAGGTCCAAGGCACTCATCACCTAGTCATAGAACTCCACCAGGTTTGTCTGACATGATTTCCCTGGGATGAATCCATGCTGTCTATTGTCCAGGCACCCTGACTTATCCAGGTCCCCCACTAGCCTCTCCTTGACAATGCCCTCCATCACCTTGCCCACCACTGATGTCAGGCTGACAGGCTTGTAGTTCCCTGCCACCTCCCTTGATCCCCCCTTGTGGATAGGCACTATATGCGCCACCTTCCAGTCCTGGGGCACCCGCCCTGTCCTCAGAGAGATAGTGAAAAGCTCCACCAGGGGTTTCGCCAGGACATCCGCAAGTTCCTTCAGCACTCTGGGATGTAATTTAACCGGCCCCGGTGCTTTCTCCGTCTTAAGGGAGCTGAGGGCTTCCCTCACTCTCTCTGCTGTGATTTCCCTTCGGTACCTCTTCTCCTGCTTAGTCTTCCCCCTCCTGCCAGTGATGCTTCCCCCTCTCCCCAGACCCGCCGATCGGTAAGGGTCCCCCCTCCTCAGTACCTCTATCTCCTCCCATGTATGATGCAGCACCCCCATTTTCCTTGGTGAAAACTGAGGTGAAGTACTCATTTAGTACCTCAGCCTGCTCCCCCGGGTCTTGTGCCCATCTCTCCCCTGATTTAAACCTGCTAATCTGCCCCTTCACCCTTCGTTTTTCCCCAATGTATCTAAAGAACCCCTTGTTCCCTCTCCTAATTTCCCTGGCCAGGTTCTGCTCCTTCCTTGCCTTAGCCGCCCTCACCACCCTAGTGGCCCTTCTAGCCATCAGCTCATACTCCCATGATCCCTTTCACTCCTTGAGCCCTTGAATTGCTTATAGGCTGCCTTCTTTCCCTGCACCACCTCCTGGACCTCCCTGGTCCACCAGCAGGGTTTTTGAGCCCTACCGCATTTTCGTCTTACTCTTGCACAGGTTCTGGTAGCATCCTGCACCCCTCTCCTGATGATTTTCCCACCTACTATCAGCGTCCATGTCTGACCCAATCCCATCCAAATGCTCCTTAAGGATCCTTCCATTTCCTTAAAATCCGCCCCCCTGAAGTCGGTTACTTCTGTCTTTGTGCAGCCTTCTACCCCTCCTAGGTCCAGGCAGAACCAGACCGTGGCATGGTCACTCCCCGCCAATGGGTCCCTTACCTCCAGGCCCCCAATCTGGTCACTGTCTGCCAGGACCACATCCAGTACCCGCGCCTCCCTGGTCGGTTCTCTCACCTGCTGAGTTCGGAACGCGTCTTGAAAGACATCCAACAACTTCTGTTCCCTGGTCACAGAGGATGTCAGTCTCCCAGTCTGTTCCTGGCATGTTTAAGTCCCCCAACACCACCACCGTTCCTCTGCCCAGTCTGCAGTGTCTCCCAACATCTGCCACCAGACTGTCCTCTAGCTCCTCCGCCAGGGCAGGGGGACTATACACCACTCCTATTTTTACTGTCTTGCCCCCCCTTGTTATCAAGGTGACCCAAATCACCTCCACGGTTCCCTCCGCCTCCTCTACTCCCCCTATGCCAATGCAGTTTTTGACTATCATTGCTACCCCTCTTCCCCTTCCCTACCCCCTGTCCTTCCTGAACATAGTGTAACCCTCCAGGTTCAGGTCCCAGTCATGTCCTGCAGTGGCCCAAGTCTCAGTGATCGCTGCCACATCCACTGCTCCCTCAGTTAGCATCGCCTGGAGCTCAGGCATTTTTTTCCCCAAGCTCCTGGCATTTAGCAGGACTACCTTCTGCCCTCCCCTATAGTTCCAGTTCCCCTGCTCATGTTCCCATGGGGGTTCTGTTTTCCCTGGTCTGCACTTTGCCAGTCGGCCTTTTCCTGCAATCCTCCAGCTCCCCAGGGGGGTGGAGACAGAGTCCCTCCTTTATCGGCACCCCCTTGACAGCCTTTTCTCCCATCCCTCCCCCCTTCACAAGTTTAAACCCCACTTTTCACCAATGAACCCCTCTGTTTTCAACTTAAGGATTCCCTTCCCCTCCAAATTGAGATGGAGTCTATCTCTATCATACAGCCCCTTATCCTCCCAGGTCTCCCCAATCCCCATCAACCCATACCTCTGGCCTCACACCACCCCTGAGCCACTGGTTTATCTCCCAATCTTCCTTTGTGTTCCCCACTCAGCCCTTGGCACCAGCAGAGATTTCTGAGAAGGAAACTGTGCATCCTGTGTCATGACAGACCCTGGCAAGCTCCCTGAATCTTGCCTGTATCTCTAGCTCACTATTTCCCTCAATGTCATTTGTACCCAGGTGGACCAGTATGTCCAGGGGAACCCCACAATCCTTTGCCAGCTGATATACCTCATGCTTAGCCCTGCACCATTAGTCCAGGGAAGCATCTTGTCTCAAACTGGCCAGGCTTCTCCCTCCCTATCCCATTTGATACCCCTGATCATAGAATCCCAACAGGAGCAGTCTGATGGCTCCTTTTCCTCCATTTCCCCCCTTCCATGTCCCTCATCCTTTCTACTGGCCCCTCCACCTAGCCAGCTCCTTGTTCCTCCCCCTATCTGGGTGCCACATGCCACCCCCTCCTTATTTACCATGGCCACCCCTTCCCCTCCAATCCTATGACTCTCCTCCTGAGTATCCTTCTGTACCTTGCAATTCCCCCTCACTGCTCATGACAGGTCCTTCTCCCCATCTGCAAACCAGCCTGGCTTGTCCTCCCTTCCTTCCTGTCTCCATTTAGTTCCTCCTTGCTCTGTCAGGTTCCCCTGGCCTAAACCCTCAGCTCCTTTACTGAATCCTCCTTGTACTTCTGGTCCTTCTCCTTTACCTTTCCTCCCAACTGGTCCTTCTAGTGCTTTCCTCCCTCTTCCCCTGCCCCTCCTGCTCTGATTCACTGCTCCCCCATTTTCCTGCATTCCAGGTCCCCCCCTGTTCTTCCTGCTATCTGGTCCCCTGCCTCCTGCCCCCCACTCCCTTTCTGTCTCTAACCACCCCTGTCGTGGCTACATCACCCCCCTCATCCTTGAGCAGAAGAAGAGATTTGAAGCAGTTACTGAGTGTAAGGTCTGATCCACCTCCCCACCTTGCTTCCTTCTGTCCAGCCCTGGCCATCTGCCTACTTCCCTGAGAATGTTGTCCCTCCGTCCCTCCTTTGTGAGGGTCCCCAGTTACCAGCCTGCTTTCTTGGTAGTGTCCTTTTGGACCCCTTCTGCCAGGGTCCCTATGTGACCCTTGAGTATTCTCCTGCACTCCTTTCCCTATGCCCCCACCCCCAGTGCTTGGTGCAACCCCGTGGGAGATCCCCAGCCCCCTTCCCCAACCATACTGCCCCCCTTCCCCCAGCTGTCTCCTAATCCCAGCAACCTCCTCCCTAAGCTGTGCCAGCTGGTAGTACACTGGGCAACCACCGAACTTCCAAGCCCAGTCCAGTATCATGGTTGCTCCACACCCTGTGCACCCCACCACCCTCCCAAAGATGCCAGCCCTAATGACCTGTGGTTCCATCCCCTTCCAAATAGGTTTCCTTGGGTGAGCCACCAGGTTCCCCCAGTCCAAGATACACCCTACTGCCAAAATCAGGTCGCCCACTAATCTTAGAGACAGTCCCACTGTACACCAGTAACCCTGTTACTAGGTGCAGTACAACACATTAAACTTATAAGGGAAATGAACAACTCCCTAAGCTCCTCTCTCCCAGCCTTTAAATCCAACCCCAGTGGCTAGAACTACATGAGCTGCACCTGCAGCCTTTTCCTCCAATTGCAGAGCAGGTGTTCCCCTATAAAGTAGCAGAATTTTGGGGAGGGAGGGGTGGGAAGGGTGGGTCTTGGGCAGACACCTGACTCGAGAGAGAGTGTATCAGCCCTGTGTCTCCCCTCCAAGCCCAGCAGCCAAAGAACAAGGCTCAAGCAAATCCCACCAAATAGGTTTTAAATCAGAAGAAATAGGCCTCCACCAGCGCAGCCTGTTACACAGTGAAACATCCACAAAATGAGCCCACTTACAGCCACCAAACCAGTTTTCAAACTTCCAGCAGCCCCCAAAACAATACCCTGCTAGCCCCTTAGAAGTAAGAAAGAAAAGAACTAACCTTCTACCAAGTAAAATCCACAAGAACCCTGTGAAAACAACAAGCATCAGCTACTGTCCTGGAACACAACTGATCCTGTTCCCGTCCAGTTCTTTCTGAGTCAGTGTCAGTCCATTTATAGCCAGCTGATGCCTTAAAAAATAATTAGAAGATACAGTCTTTACACTCAAGTATATTGCATTTTCTTGTAGTAGTTTACTGGTTCTCAGTATTTACTGGCCCGTTAAAGGAAAACTACACCCAAAACTTGAAAAAATATATGTTGTGCAGAGTGTTTTAATTTGTATGTGAAGTTCTAGTGTTTCCTTCTCTCTGACTGGTATTAGGAGTTTTTCCCAAATTAGCCTGCTAGCTTTATGCTAGTTCTACGACCCCTGGGGATCTTCATACCTGACAGCATAATTGCATTTCTTGTTCCCACAGTGCATCTTGTCTCATGTGACTGTGATGTGAGAGAGACCCAAGATTCAGCACACACATGCCAAACAAACTAAATATCTTGGAAGCTTTACAAGCTGCACAAAAAATTACCAGCAGCAAAGTTTTTCAGGACAGTAAAACCTTTAGGATGAGGGTGGTCACCAAGCTGAATTCTACAGATTTTAAAATATAGCCATCTCTACTGTTGTGAACTGATTGTAATGCAATGCTTTCTGCTGGATTTATGGGCTTTGCTACATCATCATCATCATCACATGAAACAAGGTGCATTGTAGGACAAAGAAATGCAATAAAGCTATTTGATATGGAGATCTCCAGGGGTCGTAAAACTACCCCATAGCTAGCAGGCTAATTTAGGAAAACTCCTAATGCCAGTCAGAGGAAGGAAACACTAGAACTTCACATACAAATTAAAACAGTCTGCACAGCATATATTTTTCAAGTTTTGGTGTAGTTTTCTTAATGGCATGTGTGAAACACATTCAGAGTCGGACAGGAAATGACATCACACTGACAGCAGCTACAGACAAGAGCACCAAGGGTGCAGCAGATTGAACTGTGGATATCATTTAATCTCCTAACCAAAGGATTCTGAGTGCTGAAGAACTGAAGCTACTCAAAACTTCTGTATGGTTTTGAAACATCATCCGAGGCAGTGTTGGAGACTGAAACACGGATCACGAAGTTGGAGATAACTACTGATTGCAAGGATTACTGTGTCAGATTGTGTTTAAAAAGGCAAGGCAGAAACTGGGCAAAATGGAATCAGATTGCATTATTTCAAATCACAATAATTGAATTTCTACAGAAACAGATAGTATTGCAAGGCTTGCTGACAAACTGCTTTCTTTTTTCTGTTTTTCCTTGTCTGACCGGTGTATTACAGCTGAATTTGCAATTCTTACCCTCACTCTGCCACCAGTGGTAACCTATAGACTGCAAACAGGGGAGCTGCAGAGGGACCTTGTTTTCTGTGGACACGGTATCCATTAACATACTGACATATAGACAGCAAACAGGGAGCTGCAGAGGGACCTTGTTTTCTGAGGACAGGGTGCCCATTACCATACTGACACATAGGCAGCAGACAGGGGAGCGGCAGAGGGACCCTGTTTTCTGTGGACAGGGTGCCCATTAACATACTGACACACAGGCAGCAGGCAGGAGAGCGGCAGAGGGACCCTGTTTTCTGTGGACAGGGTGACCATTAACATACTGACACACAGGCAGCAGGCAGGGGAGCGCAGAGGGACCCTGTTTTCTGTGGACAGGGTGACCATTAACATACTGACACACAGGCAGCAGGCAGGGGAGCGCAGAGGGACCCTGTTTTCTGTGGACAGGGTGCCCATTAACATAGTGACACACAGGCAGCAGACAGGGAGCTGGCAGAGGGACCCTGTTTCTGTGGACAGGGTGCCCATTAACATAGTGACACACGGCAGCAGACAGGGAGCAGCAGAGGGACCCTGTTTTCTGTGGACAGGGTGCCCATTAACATAGTGACACACAGGCAGCAGACAGGGAGCTGCAGAGGGACCCTGTTTTCTGTGGACAGGGTGCCCATTAACATAGTGACACACAGGCAGCAGACAGGGGAGCGGCAGAGGGACCCTGTTTTCTGTGGACAGGGTGCCCATTAACATAGTGACACACAGGCAGCAGACAGGGGGGCAGACAGGGACCCTGTTTTCTGTGGACAGGGTGCCCATTAACATAGTGACACACAGGCAGCAGACAGGGGAGCGGCAGAGGGACCCTGTTTTCTGTGGACAGGGTGCCCATTAACATAGTGACACACAGGCAGCAGACAGGGGAGCGGCAGAGGGACCCTGTTTTCTGTGGACAGGGTGCCCATTAACATAGTGACACACAGGCAGCAGACAGGGGAGCTGCAGAGGGACCCTGTTTCTGTGGACAGGGTGCCCATTAACATAGTGACACACAGGCAGCAGACAGGGAGCGGCAGAGGGACCCTGTTTTCTGTGGACAGGGTGCCCATTAACATAGTGACACACAGGCAGCAGACAGGGGAGCTGCAGAGGGACCCTGTTTTCTGTGGACACGGTACCCATTAACATAGTGACACACAGGCAGCAGACAGGGGAGCGGCAGAGGGACCCTGTTTTCTGTGGACAGGGTGCCCATTAACATAGTGACACACAGGCAGCAGACAGGGGAGCGGCAGAGGGACCCTGTTTTCTGTGGACAGGGTGCCCATTAACATACTGACACACAGGCAGCAGACAGGGGAGCGGCAGAGGGACCCTGTTTTCTGTGGACAGGGTGCCCATTAACATACTGACACACAGGCAGCAGACAGGGGAGCGGCAGAGGGACCCTGTTTTCTGTGGACAGGGTGCCCATTAACATACTGACACTCAGGCAGCAGACAGGGGAGCGGCAGAGGGACCCTGTTTTCTGTGGACAGGGTACCCATTAACATACTGACACTCAGGCAGCAGACAGGGGAGCGGCAGAGGGACCCTGTTTTCTGTGGACCCGGTACCCATTAACATACTGACACTCAGGCAGCAGACAGGGGAGCGGCAGAGGGACCCTGTTTTCTGTGGACAGGGTACCCATTAACATACTGACACACAGGCAGCAGACAGGGAGCTAGCAGAGGGACCCTGTTTTCTGTGGACCGGGTGCCCATTAACATAGTGACACACAGGCAGCAGACAGGGGAGGCAGCAGAGGGACCCTGTTTTCTGTGGACACGGTACCCATTAACATAGTGACACACAGGCAGCAGACAGGGGAGGCAGAGGGACCCTGTTTTCTGTGGACACGGTACCATTAACATAGTGACACACAGGCAGCAGACAGGGAGCGGCAGAGGGACCCTTCTTGTGGACACGGTACCATTAACATAGTGACACACAGGCAGCAGACAGGGGAGCGCAGAGGGACCCTGTTTTCTGTGGACACGGTACCCATTAACATACTGACACACAGGCAGCAGACGGGAGCGGCAGAGGGACCCTGTTTTCTGTGGACACGGTACCCATTAACATACTGACACACAGGCAGCAGACAGGGGAGCGGCAGAGGGACCCTGTTTTCTGTGGACACGGTACCCATTAACATAGTGACACACAGGCAGCAGACAGGGGAGCGGCAGAGGGACCCTGTTTTCTGTGGACACGGTACCCATTAACATAGTGACACACAGGCAGCAGACAGGGGAGCGGCAGAGGGACCCTGTTTTCTGTGGACACGGTACCCATTAACATAGTGACACACAGGCAGCAGACAGGGGAGCGGCAGAGGGACCCTGTTTTCTGTGGACACGGTACCCATTAACATACTGACACACAGGCAGCAGACAGGGGAGCGTGCAGAGGGACCCTGTTTTCTGTGGACACGGTACCCATTAACATACTGACACACAGGCAGCAGACAGGGGAGCTGCAGAGGGACCCTGTTTTCTGTGGACACGGTACCCATTAACATACTGACACACAGGCAGCAGACAGGGGAGCTGCAGAGAGACCCTGTTTTCTGTGGACACGGTACCCATTAACATACTGACACACAGGCAGCAGACAGGGGATCTGCAGAGGGACCCTGTTTTCTGTGGACACGGTACCCATTAACATACTGACACACAGGCAGCAGACAGGGGATCTGCAGAGGGACCCTGTTTTCTGTGGACACGGTACCCATTAACATACTGACACACAGGCAGCAGACAGGGGATCTGCAGAGGGACCCTGTTTTCTGTGGACACGGTACCCATTAACATACTGACACACAGGCAGCAGACAGGGGATCTGCAGAGGGACCCTGTTTTCTGTGGACACGTACCCATTAACATACTGACACACAGGCAGCAGACAGGGATCTGCAGAGGGACCCTGTTTCCTGAGGACACGGTACCCATTAACATACTGACACACAGGCAGCAGACAGGGGAGCTGCAGAGGGACCCTGTTTCCTGTGGACACGGTACCCATTAACATACTGACAGACAGGCAGCAGACAGGGGAGCTGCAGAGGGACCCTGTTTCCTGAGGACACGGTACCCATTAACATACTGACACACAGACAGCAATCAGGGGTGCTGCAGAGAGACCTTGTTTTCTGAGGACATGGTACCCATTGTTCACTTGAATCCAAAGGACCCCTAATGATATCTAAACAGAGCAGTTTTTATCCATCAGGAGGTAGAGTTAGAGACTGACTGAGGATCACGAAGTTGGAGATGAGAAGAAAATCTGTTTACTTGTGCTGAAAACAAAAGGCAAAGTAGAACCTGTGCAGAGTAGGGTTATTTTTTACATACAAGCAGGCAGTGTTATTTCAAAGGCTTTTTGTTCTTTGCCAGACTGTTTTATTTATTTATTATACTTTCTTTGGGCTCAAGATTCTGGCTACAGTTGCCATTGTCCTCACTAACCCCCACCTACAAAAGGTAACCTTTACTTTTCTGTAGGTGGTGGGGTGGCCCCGGGCTCTCCCAGCATGTCTAGGGTATCACTAGGGTTATGGTCACCTGGGAGGAGTCCTCCATTAAGAAGCAAAGTACATTAGAGCCGGCTCTATGGTGCCAGATGAAGACATTCACCTGGCCCACTGGTGACTTGGGTTCACTCCCGAGCCCGGGACATCAGGAGCGGAAGCTGTCAGGAAGAGATCCAGAGCATCCTATGGATGCTCTCCTCCCATGGGGGTAGGTTGGAGTGCATCGCTGTCTGGCTGCTCCTTGTGGCCAAGTTCGGCCAAGACATGCTTTGTGGCATGGATGACCATGTGCCACATGCACACCTATGCAAGGACGCCACAGCGTGAACTCGAGGTGAGGCAACAGAACAAGAAAAAGGCCATGCAGCTGCCTAGATGATGGCAACTCACCCTCCTCACTTCTGCGTAGTCGGTTAGCCCTGATGCTGTATCCACCCCAGTAAATTTGGAAGCTGGTGTCATTGGGCACCGAGCGAGCCTCCCCACCTGGCCCCCCTGCATAGGGGAGCTCTCCCCAGTGATTGGATACACCAGAACAACCGGGTTAGGATAGCAGCAGCTGGGAGGTCGGAGCGGTGGAAAAAGGGCTTAGCTGCCTGAAGGAGTGTGTGCTGGGCTGCACATCAGGGCCATAAATAGATGGGGAAAACTAAAGTAAATTTACTTGACCTCCCAAGCATTGTGGTGACCTCAAGGCATCCACAAACACATGGCAGGGCTGCCTAGACCACGGATTTAAGGGGGCTAACATAACTTGGAAAAAAACAAATGAAATGTCCAAGTAGGAATTATTTATGAAAACACAAAGGAGCTTTTCTTTTCTTGAGCTCAGATGCAGTTATCCTTTTTCCAGCTGAGACATTTCATTTGTCAGTTACTGTAAGGTGGTATTTTACTGACACTTCTGGGTTGGAAACAAACCTGATGGGGTACTTTATTCACATCTTTCTGACCTTGAGGAGGCACATTTACTACTGGGGATCCCCACTCCTCAGATTGAGTGACAACCTAAACAGACTTTTGGTAGCCTATTTTCTTAGACATGAGCCACTGGGCTAATTCAGTCTCTCAGCTGTCAACATTTTGGTGCCAATTGGTCCAGTGAAGGTATCTTGGGGATCTACTCTGTCCTTCACAAAGTACATCCTTTCCTGATCCTTTTTTCCACTTTTTTATTTTACTTCTCAGTCACAGACTCCAAGCCCAGTTGGGCATAGCTGAGAGGCCTACTGGGCACATCACATCTTCACTATGGGCAGAATGGCCCACCCAAACATTTTCTGAGGTACCACTCCACTGCTGACTGGAACTGGCACCATGTCAGGTATGAGTGTGGGCACTGCTGAGTACCGCCCAAACCTGTACATCCAGTAAAGATTAAATCTCACCTCAGATCTTTAGCCCACAGCACTCTCTGATACGCTGTTCCTGAATGTTACCCAAACCTGTACATCAAGTAAAGATTAAATATCACCTGAGATCTTAGCCCACAGCACTCTCTGATACGCTGTTCCTGAGTGCCACCCAAACCTGTACATCAAGTAAAGATTAACTGTCACCTCAGATCTTTATCCCACAGCACTCTCTGATATGCTGTTCCTAAGTGTTACCCAAACCTGTACATCAAGTAAAGATTAACTATCACCTCAGATCTTTATCCCACAGCACTCTCTGATATGCTGGTATTAAGTGTTACCCAAACCTGTACATTGAGTAAAGATTAACTATCACCCTTAGATCTTTAGCCCACAGCACTCTCTGACACACTTTCTCTCACAGACAGACCTCTGAACCATTTTACAAAATGGATTTTTCTCCTTCTGCAGAGGGGCACTCCCCCAGGTCTTTGTTTGATGGCAGCTGCCAAAAATGAGCACATTTTCATGATGATAGCCTCTACTGAGAAACTTACAGACAATGGGTGCTATCACTATGTGTCAGGCACTAGCCTCCCACACACTGGTGCAGCAGAATCCATGCCTTCCGGCACAGAACACTGACTCCTCCCCTTTTGGAATGCCAGGGCAGATCAGCTGATCCTGTCCTTCAAGGGTATAGAAACTGGCATCACGCTAGAGGCTGAGAGACACTCTTAAAGGGATCTTCACATAAACCCTAAGGGGGTACATTTGCTTTGGACATTCCTCCCCTTACCCCATACCCTTAACCTCCTCCTGGTGGGCACTGCATTTCTTGACCAGGATACAGACCTCCTTCCCTCACTAAGTAGATTCATAGAATAGATTCATAGATCCATAGAAGTGTGATGGCAGAAAAGGACCGACAGGCCCACCCAGTCTGCCCATTTGTCTAGCTATCTGCTAGGACATGCTCCCCCCAACCCTCAACACTCCCCTGTGGCTGTCCCATGCCTTTTTGAAGCCTTCCAGTGTTGCTTCTCCAACCATCCCATCCGGGACCCTATTCTAGTTATCCACCACCCTCTCTGTGAAATAGTACTTCCTAAAGTTATCCTTGAACTGCCCCCTGTCCACCTGAAAGCTATGCCCCTTGTCCTCTGATTTCTATTCAGCTGGAAGATGCTTTCCACTGGCACCCGGTTTATACCCTTAAGATACCTGAAGGTCTCAGTCATGTCCCCCTCCTCCTCTGTTCCAGGGAGTACATGTTTAAATCTCTCAGCCGTTCTTCATAGGACAGGTGGCTGAGCCCCTTTCCCATCTTCGTTGCTCTCTTCTGTACTCGCTCTAGCCTCTTTACATCCTTTTTGAGGTATGGCCTCCAGAACTGGACTCCATATCCCAAATGCGGTCTAGCCAGATGGGTGTACAAGGGTACTGTGACCTCCCTTTTTCTACTGGTGATCCCCCTTTTGATGCATCCCAACATTCTGCTGTCCCTAGCTACTGCACTCCCACAGTGCCTTTCCACCTTCAGGTCCTCCGATATCATGATGCCTAGGTCCCTTTCTTGTTCCGATACATCCAGATCTGTGCCCCATGCTGTACCCTGCCCTCTGATTCCTGTAACCAAGATGCATGATTTGACACTTTTCTGTGTTGAATGAAAGCTGCCACCTCTTTGACTATGCCTCGATCCTCTCAAATCTCTCCTCATTCTTTCTACCCCTTCCTGAGTGTCTACCCTATTGCATATTTTAATATTGTCTGCAAACAGACTCACACCCCCTCAAGGCCCTACACAATGTCTCCTACAAATAGATTGAACAGTATGGGCCCCAGCACCGATCCCTGAGGGACCCCGCTTGTGACCATGCCCTTTCTGGATGCCACCTCATTTATAATGACCCTCTGCCTCTTGTCCCCCAGCCAGCTTCCCACCCATTTAACCACCCTCTGCCCCAGCCCCAGGCATGGCATTTTATGCAGTGGTCTCCTGTGGGGCACGGGGTCAGTTGCCTTTTTGAAATCCAGACAAGCAACATCTACTGCCTTCCCCTGATCCAGTTCCTTGGTGACTGTGTAAAAACACTCAATCCGATTTGTTTGACAGGATCTGCCCCTTGTAAAACCATGTTGACTTGGATCCATCAGGCCTCTTTCCTCCAGGAAGTTGGTGATCCTGACTTTCATTAGTTTCTCCATGACCTTGCCTACTACTGATGTCAAGCTCACGGGCCTGTAATTTCCCACCTTCTCCGTCCCTTCCCCCTCATGCAACAGGACCACATATGCCTGCCTCCAGTCTTCTGGTACCACCCCAGACTCCAGGGACTTATTGAAGAGTGCAGTCAGTGGTATTGCCAGTATCTCCTTTAGATCCCTTAACACCCTCGGGTGCATCCCCTCTGTCCCCATTGCCTTGTCAGCCTTCATGCAGCCTAGTTCTCCCAAAATTTTCTCCACCCGGAATGGACTCATATCCACTTCTCCTGCCTTAGCTTTTCCTGCTCTACTGCCTATGCCTTCTTCTTCTTCCCAAGTGAACACAGAGCAAAAATAGTTGTTTAGTAGTTCTGCTTTTTCCCTGTCCCCTTGTATCAGCTCTCCTTCTTTGTTTTTAACTGTAGTATTCCCTGTCTAGTCTTCCTCCTTTCACTGACATATCAAAATG
Source organism: Neoceratodus forsteri (assembly GCA_016271365.2). Taxonomy (NCBI): domain Eukaryota; kingdom Metazoa; phylum Chordata; order Ceratodontiformes; family Ceratodontidae; genus Neoceratodus; species Neoceratodus forsteri. The sequence continues at coordinate 12,056,233 of JADMNL010000038.1, read as the reverse complement.
TCTTATTCCCTTTTTGACCCTCTAGCATGCTCCTTTGTCTGTGCCTTGCCCTCCTTACCTCCACCCCGGCTTCTCTGGCTCACCTGGTATCTTCCCAGTCCACTTCTGCCTGCATTTCCTTGAACTTCCTGGAGGCCTTTCTTTGCTTTGCCTTTTTGCTACATCCCTGGTTTACCAAGAGGTTTCTTCCTCTTATTTTTGCTTGCTGCCTTGGCGCATAGGTTAGTGGCCTCCACAATAGCTTCTTTTATCCTCCCCACATTTCCTCCACATCTGACAACTCCATACAAGTACCATACATTCCTTTGTCTTCCTGCACTCAACCTTTCTGAGCTGAGTTAATCCTGCCCTGACTTTATAACCACTCTCCCCACACTGTTTTTTTTACTTTGTGGTAATATCTGTTATATTGGGCTATCCATATTTTTTTTTTATATGTTTAGATCAATCTGTTGCAACAGCATGTCTTTTATTTTAATTTAAGACATTATGTATTTAGGTACACTGCCCCTTTAAGGTATATGTGTAGACTTGCCATCTATGCATATATCGGTGTAATGTACTAAAATACATAAAGTTTATGTGTTGCCCTGATAAAATTAATTTATTTCCACTTTTCTTGTCCTCCAGCCTCTCCAGCCTCTTTGGGAACTGTTTAAAATATAAAGTAGAAGCAGTGCTCGTTTTGTTTTTACCTTGGGTTTGCTATGCTGCTGAAGCGAGCAGCTAGAGATTTCTTCTGGAGACACTATTCCTGCTGGGGATAACTCCAGATACTTATGTTTTCTTTCTTCCCTTTCCACAGAAGGAAGCTGGAATTACTTGCATACAAGTGGTGAAAACCCTAAATAAAAACTGGTGGAAGCTCTAAATAAAAACTGTTTAAAACGTTAAATAAAAACTGTTGAATGCCCTAAATCACATAAGGAGGATTTAATAATTTTGTTTGATGAAAGCTATAATGCCAGATTATAGGAGGTTGTTGTAAAAAATACAACAGTGTTGTAAGTTCTATCTAGTAAAACTGAATTCTATGATTCTGAAACTTAAAGCTGATACAACTAAAGGGTCTAAAAACACAGACATATATATTCTACAATTATGTTTATTTCTTCTGCTTTCTTCTTGTGTATGTCTTCATTAAAAGAAAGGTATACTTGATAACATTAAGTTAAATTAAGTTTTAGAGAAAAGCTAAGTTTAAAGTGCTTGCCAAACCCAGGGTGTAGGTCAGGGGAAGCTGTGTTTGTTTTGCCTTTCTTCCTATAGAGCCAGACGGCCTTTCTGTTTCATTATTTATAGTTTGTAAATAAGGGGGAGGGTCTAGATAGTTATGTAATGTTACTTTATAACTCTAGGCAGGATTTTATTTTGTGTGATTACCAGGATATTATATTATCCAAGCCTAAAAGGGGATTTATGTTGTAAAAAACAAATATAATGGTTATTTGGCTGTGTTTAAGAGTTAGGTTCTAGAAAAGGGGTGGAGCTTCCAAATATCATATGGCCTGTATGTATAAGGGAAAGGGGAAATTGTTTAACCAGGAAAGGCACACTAAGCCGAAGCTTGTTTCCAGGTGCGACCTGGGAGCACAAGGAAGTTAAGTGACTTGCTCAGGGTCACACAGTATGCAAGTGGAAGCTGTGGGATTCAAACCCAAGTCTGGTCTGCTGGATGTTAAAAGGAGTCATTTCTCATTCTGTGATCAGATCTCGAAGGGACTAGTGCTGTGCTATTCCATTGATGGAATTACATTAGCTGTTTTCTAGTGTGTTGTTATTTTGTCATTTGGAATTTTTTTTATTGGTCATTCAGTTTGCTTCTTATTTTTGTAAATAAAGACTTATTGCTGGACTTATTCTAGACTCCAGTGTCATTTTTATACTCACACCTTCACATACTTGCTGTTGTTACCTGCATTTCTTTGTCATTTCCATTTCCTTCCATCCTGGTAGTAGTCAGCTTAGAGGAAACAGCCCTCTCCTGTGGGTAACAGAGGCACACCCTATCTAGCTGAGCAGGCAAAAGGGTCTCTCCTATGATATGAAAGCCTGCTGCTCTCACCAAAACACCAGTTGTTGCTACCTCCATGGGAACAGCAAGGCACATCAGGTGAGATCCTTGCCAGTTCGTCCAGGGTGAGTATCCCTCCAGGCAACCGAGGGCCATTTCTGTTGGTGTCAGTAGTTAGCAACGTGTTTTTCTATTGGTTGTAAACTTTTCTTCAGACTGGTAGCAGAGGCTGTCATTTAGCTCATGGGGAATATTGCCAGGTACTCTCTGCACCTGCAAGCAGAGACATTGTGTTTCCTTGTAGGCCAAGTCATGTAAGTCATCTCTGTTTTTTCATTTTGGCCTGCCTAAGGGTAGCAGTCTGGTCGTGGCCTGCCAAGGGCAGAGGTCTGGTCATGCATGGCCTTGTTGGAAAGTAGGTTCTCCAGTGGTAGTTGTTTAGTCCCACTCTAATGATAGCAGCCAGTGATGTAGCAGAAGACACCAAGCCTTGTGGTCACAAGGGCCTTGGTTGTGGACTCTGTGTGGCTGAGATGGTGACATCATGTGCTGGCTCATTTTGTCACTATATACTAAGAGGCATTTAGACAGTAGTAAAAAGAGCAAGACAAGTTACCTTGGGGGAAAGGTGTTTTCCTGCCACTGATTCATCAATCAGGCTTTCTTCTTATTCATGCAAGAGAAGCCACACATGATGGCACTTATGGAACAGAGGAGGGGGCAGACCTGATCCACACATGATGGCACTTATGGGATGGAGGAGGGGCAGACATGATCCACACATGATGGCATTTATGGGATGGAGGAGGGGCAGGCAAGATTCACACATGATGGCACTTATGGAATGGAGGAGGGGCAGACATGATCCATACATGATGGCAGTTATGGGACGGAGGAGGGGGCAGACATGATCCACACATGATGGCACTTATGGGATGGAGGAGGGAGCAGGTGTGATCCACACATGATGGCACTTATGGGATGGAGAAGGGCAGACATGATCCACACATGATGGCACTTATGGGATGGTGGAGGGGCAGACGTGAGCCACATGATGGTACTTATGGGATGGAGGAGGGCAGACATGATCCTCACATGATGGCACTTATGGGACGGGAGGTGGCAGACATGATCACACATGATGACACTTATGGGACAGGGAGGGGGCAGTCATGATCCACACATGGTACTCTTGGGATGCAGGAGGGGCAGACATGATGGGAAGAAGGTGAGCTCTCCACTGTAGAAGCCCTTCCTACCATCTGAGAGACCAATGACCACAGAAAGGCATCAGGTCTTTAGAGAGCTAGGAGTTGTATGAAGAGGACACTTCACTAACATGAGCTGTGATTCTCTGTGCTTTGAAGAAGCTAAATGAGAATCACTGTGTTTCTCAGTTTTTCTCAAGGTTACTGGCTATGTCTCCAGGGCAGGGAGAGTGTTGTTGAAATATCTCCTCCTCGCCCTGTTTATATATTTATTTCAAAGTTTCACCAGGAAAGACATACTGAGCCAATAAATGTTTGTTTCTAGATGGGCTGGGGTTCAAAGAGGGACATATGGCAAGTTATAGACAAATATATGTACAAGTGGAGATGCATCCATACAAGATATAACAGACCATTTATATAAGTATTATATACAATTGGAATGAGAAATTGCAGAGAAAAACATCCAGGTGTCTAGCAATAAGGTTCCATTAAGGAAGGTCGGGGCAGGAGAAGGGATGAGGTATATGAAGGAAGTGTAAAAGTGGAACAGAGGTGGGATAAGATGCAGTTGCAGGAGTGGGACAAGAAATTTAGGAGGAACAAGGAAAGGGAGTGTAGAGGCAGAGCAGATAGGAAGTGGAAGACAATATCAAAGTTTGGGGAAATGACAGGAGAAGGAAACCTGTCCAGCAGAGCATGACCTACACAGGAGTGCCAGGGAATGGAAGCCAGAGCTGTGAAGGGGGTAATGAGAAGGAAGGGGGAAGGAAAGAGGTGGATATGAAGGGAGATAGCCTAGCCAGTATTTGCCTACAAAGGAGGAACAGTGAGTGAGCGCCTAACTTTTTTGGGGGAGGAAATAGTGAGAGATAAGGAGCAATGGTGGGTGCTGGGTGGGGCAGTTCAGAGCAAAATGACAGAAGAAGTGTAACAGAGAATCCAGTCTGGTCAGAGTGGACTTATTTAGTTGTTTAACCAGGAATAGCACACTAAGCTGAAAGCTTTTTTACAGGAGCAACCTGGGAGCACAGGGAAGTTAATTGACTTGCTCAGGGTCACACAGTATGCAAGTGGAAGCTGTGGGATTCAAACCCAGGTCTGGTCTGCTGGATGTCACCAGATTTGCAGCTCAGAGCCTTAAACCACTGTGCTATACTGCCTCCCACGGGTGGCCTTAGGAGTTGCACTGTAGACAATGTCTCCATAGTCAGAAACTGGGGGAATAATTTTCTGGATGATGGCTCTACAAGCCTGCAGGGAGATGCAACCACGGTTCCTGTATGGGGTCCCTGGCTCAGGGTGCAAAAGTTGAGGTGCTGGTTGAGCCAGACCCGGAGTTACTTAAAGGACGGCTCTTTGTCAAGCAGTGTCCCATCAAGGGTGTGGAAGGATGGGAGAGCAGCAATCCAGGAGAGCTCCTTCTCAAGCCAAAGGTCACTGAGACCAATGTTTTTGTTGTTGTTGAAGGACAGATGATTTGAATGGAACCAGTGTTGGTCATTACTATAGTCTGTCTGGAACCTGACCATCAGATCAGAGGGGTGGAACCAGAGGTAAAAAGAACTATATCATCTGCATACATATGTATGGATACAGCCAGCAGGGAGGTCATTCAGGAAAGTACAGAAGAGTATAGGGGCAAAGAGGGAGCATTGATGGACACCAATACTGATGGGAAGAGGAGGGGATATGGATTCAACAATTCTAACTGATTGAGTCCTACCCTCAAGGCAGTAGTGGAACTGGTTGGTAGCGGAGCTAGAAAGCACTGCTGCTTTAAGTTTGTTGAATAGTAGAGGGTGGGCAACCATGTTGAAGACTTTGGCAAGTCAACAAATATGGTAGAGGTAATAAGGCCCTAATCCATTCCAGAGAGAATGGAGTCAGTAAGCCTGAGGAGGGAAATGGAAATGGGATTTAGGAACCAGAGGGAGGGTTTCAGTTCATGACACTCACCTGATGCCTATCGTTGGTTGGGGGTGACGCAGGCTGTGACTGCATGCATTGGAGGAGGGAGAGCTTCAGTTCCTGACACAAATCCTGGCCCCTAGTGTTGGCTGTGGATGAGACGAGCTGTGTCAGTGGCTCAGTAGGTAGCACACTCGCCTCTGAGGCTGGGAGATCAGAGGGCTGTGGGTTCAGTTCCCACATCTGGCACTTGGGTTAATATCCCAGTACTGACACTGTAGTGCAGCATGAGAGGGTGCTGCACTCTGAGGTGCCGCTTTGGATGAGACATTAAACCGAGGTCCCATCTGCCTGGATTGGTGGTAGTTCAGGTGAATGTTAAAGATCCCATGGCACTGAGCTAAAAGAGTAGGATTTTATTCAAAACTGAAAACAAAATGTACAGAAATGTAGTGCTTCATACATAAACCATAAAGAGAAAAAACAAAAGAGGAATAACATCATACTTGAAACTACAAACAAAAATAAGCTGTTACTGTACACAACCTGTCTCATCCCCACTAAAAAGTAGGGAGCTCAATAAGGAAAAGAAAACATACAAGAACATGTTACATCATGCAATTCATAATAAAGGAAAATCAAAACATAAAGTATTACAGCATACAGTAACCGCAAACAGAAAATATCTACATTAGGAGATAAAAACCATCCCTAACTCCCAACCCAGTCCAAATGAAAAGGCAGGGGAACATCACAATACAAAGAAAAATAAACTCAGGAAAAAATCCAGGAGCAGAAATCCCAGTAGCATTGGAAAACCCCAGATGGTAATGAGGTCTGCTCAGAACTATAGATAATACACAAACCCTACAAAATTTGGGTTACTATTTGAGTGGGAGTACACACCTTTTGTTGCAGCAAAAATGCACATCTGGCCTGCCATAAATAGTAGCGGCAAAAGGCAAAAATCAAACGCAATGTACTGGGGTGATAGCGATTCAGACCAGAGGGATAGATGCCATAAATTAAAATATCATAGGTGAGAGTAGAAAGGGTCTTGTCTTTCCACTTGTGAAGGAGAAGGGTCCAAACAGGTTGCGTAGAGGGGCAATCAATAAAAAAATGAAACATGGTTTCAGGACTAGAAGGGCATGAGTCATGAGGACAAGTTCTTTCCTCCTGAGATTTATGTTTCAGGTTATCCCGAACACCTAGCCTGCTGTGACATGAAAGCCAGGTCACATTCCCAACCCACTGTGGAATGTGGGGATCAGTCAATTGGCAAAAGACACAAGAAGAGTCCAGAACAGAGCCAAAAGGGTTCTGCAACACCGGGAGGTCCAGAAAGGATGATCCCAGAATAGAATGATATAGTTGTTTCCTGGATGAAGAAAGAAGCATCATAGGAGTCAAAAAGCATTGACAAATCTTTAAAAAAGTCGGGATAATAAAACGAGGGAGATTATATTTCCAAAAATCCCGGGGAATCTCCGTTGGTGCCTCACACAATGGAGCGGCACGATGATGGAGAAGGGAAAACCAAAAAAACAGCTGGGCTTGCAATAAGGAAGGAAAAGTGGTCCTGAGAAACACACAGTGAAAGAACACCAAAGTGTTCAACATCTGAACACCGCCATGGCTATAATTAAGACACATGTAATTCCTTTCACTGGGTTCAAGCAACTACCCCAGATGCCCTAAAGAAATCATTATATAAATGAGCTTCCAAAGAAAAGGGAACCAGAAAAACAGAAGCCAAATGAAGAAATAAAGGAAGGACAAAAGTTATCAACAGCAAAACTCATTTCCACTTAGAAATAGTATGACCCTTCGAGGAAGCAACGGAGTGAAAAGTCTTGTCCAAAACAACAGTCCAGTTGGTGAGGGCATCATCCGGTGCACCAAAGGACAGCTCTAAAATCTTGATGGGGGTATAACAGACCAGTACCCCAGCAACACGATGAGTAGAAGTAGGAGAACTAGGGAGAGGCAACAATGGGAGCTTTTACTGAAATTCAACCTAGAGCCAGATACTCGTTCAAAGTCCGAGAGGAGATGGAGTAAGGCCGTCTCGTGAAGTTGTGGTGTGGTGAGAATACATAGGTCATCTGCATAAGTTAACACCGGATGTACAACTGGTGCAGAAAAAAAAGAGAGATGAGGAATAGAAGGATGATGCAAAATCCTGCAAAGGAAGGGATCGATATGAAAAATGTAGAGAAGAGGACTCAATGGGCAACCTTGCCAAACTCCAGTCCTACTCAAGAATGAGGGACAAGGGGTGCCACTCCCATAAGGCTGGATCCACGCAGTAGAATAAAGCAATTTGAGCCACTGGATGAAACGACATGAAACACCATAGTGAGAAAGGACATGGAAAAGATAATCATGGTTCACCCTGTCGAACGCCTTCTCCTGATCTAGAGAAAGAAGAATTGAGGGAGAAGAAGAAGAGCTGAAAGCAGAGACATCCCTAGAAGAGAACGATTCGAAACGATGGAGCAATGTGGAATAGCACAAGTCTGAACTTCAGAGATAACATGTGATGAAACAGGAAGAAGTCGATGGAGCAAAACAGAGGCAAAAATCTTGTAGTTCTACGCTCAAAAGGCTCAGTGGTCTCCAATTCAATATCTGCCCTATCCCCTTCTTATACAAAAGAAACATGAAAGCATCTGAAGTGTAGAGGGAGAGAATGAGAAGAAATAATAGCATTAAAAAGGACGGTAAGGAAAGGAGAAAGAATATCAATAAATGTGTGGTAAAGCTCCGCTGTTAGACCATCTGATCCTGGATAAGTGCATTGTTTTTGCTTTTTGATGGCAGTCTGGGCCTCCAACAAGGATATCGGGGCAATTAACCTGGTACAGAGATCTAGAGGGGGAGAAAGGAGTGGAAAATCAAGAAAAGAAAAATCCAGAGGTGAAGTCACTGTAGGGGTACCAAAGGCACTTTCCAGATGTGAAAAAACCTTACCCTGAAGGGAGGTAATAGTATCGTAGACAGATGCAGTCAGGGTCTACAAGATGGTCAATATGCGTGGCCAACACTCTGTCAGAACAACGCTTATAGATGTCAAATGAAGCTTTGGAAGACCCAGTGCCACAAGAGGCCTCTAGACACAAGGTGCGGGCTCTATCATACTGGTACGCTTCCATCTGGGTCTTCAGGGAAGCAAAAGAGGGAAGATATCAAAACCGGACTCAGACGATCTCAAGATAGTATCCTGTAAATGTCATCGTAAAAGTAAGTACTGATAAGAGGAGGCCAATTTCCTTCTAGCGTGCTGAAGAAAGAAACACTTGAGATCCAGTTCGATGTCTTCCCACCACAGAAGTGGGGAAGTGTAAGTATCAAGTACCGAGGCTCGGGCCAACAAAAAATCCTGACAGTCCTGAATGGGACTAGCATCAGACAACAAGGAGCTATTCAGTTTCCAACTCGATGAAATGACCAGAGGGTAAGAAGCAGTAGAAGGAGAGCAGAGCATGGAAATGGCATGTGATCTGAGGTTTCGAAGGGAACAACTTTAGCCTGGAGAACCTTGACATTCTGTGACAGAAAGAAAAAATCAATACGAGTGGCCAGAAGTCCTCTGTGATAGATTTTAGCTCCCGTGGGTGTACCTCACAGTAGCAGTCCTTACTGAAGAATGGTACGTAGAGTAGTAGAGTCGCCAAAACGTTTCTGAGTGGAACCCCCTCTATCTGCCAGGGAAAGACCGCAGTTGAAATGCCTCTCATGTAAAGATGATGAGAGGTATGTAATTAAGGTTGGAAAGATCTGAACAAGTCAGAGCGTGCAACGATACTTTGGGGTGCATAAACATTCAGAATCCGGAGCCGTAGGCGATGAAAAGTGCAGTCACGCATAAGGGCTCTACCAGGAACAATGTCAACCAGTCGGGTAACGATGCAATCAAAAGCAGAAAATAAAATGCCCAGACAATCACAGGAATCCACTCCCGAGGGCCAATAAGAAGGGCCCCTGGTCCAACCCATAGAAGCTCGAGACAGTTCATAACGGTCTTTAATCTGGTATCCTGGAGCAAATAAAAATCATGAGGGAGCTCCAAAAGGGATTGTAAAGAGGTGAGGAGTTTCCTACGGGATTTCTTGCTGCATACATTAAGCATAAAACAGCGGAGACTCAAACACCCCGACATAGGAAAAGAGCAGAAAATGAAAAACTAGGGAAAAAACCCGCAAGGGCAAACTAGGAAAATCAAGTAACTGCAGATCGCTGTCCAGTTTCGGGTCTGGTGGGGGAGGGATCTCGCTGGGAATCAGAGGAGTAATCCATGTGGATAGAAGAAGCTTGAGAGGACTCCAAATCATTTTCTTCTTCCATTATGTCACTCCACTGTTTCCGTTTCATCAAGGCCTGGTACTGGTTCCTGGTCAGAATGGACTGCCTAGGAGGGGGGATCGGGAGCCTTCCACTTGCCTTTAGACTTGCCCCGCTTACCCTGGGAAACCTCCTCAAAGGGAACCTGGTCTGGAGGGGCATAGAGTCAGACGGGGTAACAATCTGTAGATTCAGATCCAAACCGGGTGGGATTTCGTGCCATGGCAAAGGATCAGCCGTACAAACCGCAGGAGGGGAATCAGAGTTAATGACAGCGGGGGCACTGTCCCGGTGCTGCTCTGCACGCTGACAAAGGATCTGAGATTGGGTATCAGAAATAAGGGCCACCTGGTCCTCAGGGTATGATCCAGTCTATTGTGGTCCGCCCAAGGCACAGGAGGTAGGTATGGCTGGACCATCACAGAGGTTGCATTTCTGTGGATCTGACAGCCAAGGCTGACATGACCATAGGCTGTGACAGAGAGAGCAGGGCTTATCGCAGGTGTGGCTGAGGTGTGATACTAGCCCCGCATTTATGGCAGGTATGAGGCTGGCCTGGGTAAAACACAAACCCCTGTCCCAACCAGTGTAGAAGTTGCCTGGCAAGTGGGTAATACCCTGGTCTCTTTGTCTTAATTGTACTTTAACCTTCCAACCCCCAGTCCAAATGAGCTCCTCGTCCAAGATAGGTCGAGGAGTCTCAAGGATATCACAGCACTGCTTAAGCTAGTATTGAACATCTGCTATGCTCACTCCCTCATTACAAAACAGAAGAGTAATACGTTTAATCGTAGGTTTAGTAAGGGGAATGAGCATAAAGGGGGTCCATAAAGGCTGAGATCTCACCAGTTCATATTTAGTCCCAAATCTTTCTAAGGTGTACACATTTTTCAAACTAATGTCATATGTAGATTCCCCCTTAACATGTATAAAAGCAAACAATTCGCTAGCAGAGATGCCCAAAGAGTCCCTTAACATTGAGTGTAAGACAGTTTTATGACCAGGAGCTTCAGAAACGTCACCAAAACATTTCAGGCAAACAGCGTTCCTATGCTGAGCTGGGGCACCCAAGTTCTGAAAAAGATCGCTAAGGCGAAAGGAGCAATCTTGCAATGTCTCACCAGCAGGCAGAGGAGGCTGAGCTATGTCATTTTGCCAAGTTGGGACTCGTCGTCTGAGGTAGAAAGTACAGAAGCAAGGAGCTGAGGAGCAGAACCATGGTCCTGAGCTGGCATAGCGGTCATTAATGGAAGAGGTGGTTGGCCAACGTTGGAGTCCTGTTTGGGAATTGAAAATTCCCTGTGTGGTAGCAACTGAGGAGGTGTGGACAGTAGAGAAACAGTTGAAGCAGAAGGAATAGGAATCGAGGCACTGTGAATAATGTCCTGTGCGCTAACTGCACAAGGCGAAGACCATGGTGCACCAGGAAGTGGTTGCATCCAGCCCGCAGCCCGTAAAGCAGAAGCTGGGGACCAGGCTAAGTCTGAAGAGGCAGTAATTCCATGGATGAGAGCAGGAGAAAAGGAACCTTGATGCGTCTCAGCAGAGCAGGTAAGGTTCACAGTTTGAGTAGGTGACAGAGTAGAAGGTAGCGTAGTAGACAGCCCAGTCAGAGTGGAAATCAGCAGTGGGGCTGGATGAGAGGCATCATCTTTATGCACAAAAACGTCACAGGAGAGAGCGATGCTGTTGGCAGAGATGGTGTAGATGTGCAGGGGACAAGGAAGCAGTACTAGGCTCAGGAATCGGTGCTGTAGAGGGGTTCACAGGAGACTGTGTAACATCCGTGGTAATAGAAACATACAATTTGACATCAGATAAGGACCGCTTGGCCCACCCAGTCTGCCCTATTCCCTGCCTACTGGATAGGCTGCAGATCCTAGTTAATTAGCAGCCTACTTCTTCCTACCCCCATCCCCTAGAATTGCCTTATGACTGTCCCATGCATGCTTGAATTCCACCACTGTTTTTGACTCCACGACCTCCTCCGGAAGGCAGTTCCATGCATCCACAACCCTCTCTGTGAAAAATACTTCCTTAAATTACCTCTGAGCACGCCCCCTGATCTTCAAATTGAGCCCTTGTTCTTGCACACCTCTTTTTGAAAGATGCTACCCTCTTGGACTTTGTTGATTCCCTTGAGGTGCTTTTAAAGCTTCTATCATGTCCCCCCTCTCCTCCTTTCCTCAAGGCTATACATATTAAGCTCCTTAAGTCTCTTCATATGTCTTCCGGTGCAGACCCTGCACCATTTTAGTTGCCCTCCTCTGGACAGCTTCCATCCTGTCTATGTCTTTGCGAAGACTGGGTCTCCAGAATTGCATGCAGTACTCCAGATGGGGTCTGACCAGCTGTCTGTACAGAGGGATAATAACTTCCTGTTTTCTACTGGTGATGCCTCTCCCTATGCATCCCAGTATCCCCCCAGCCCTCATTGCTGCCCTCTCACATTGCTTGCCCACCTTTAGGTCATCTGATATGACTACCCCCAGGTCCCTTTCCATTTTTGTTGTTGTTAGTATCTCACCCTCCATTGTGTACTCTTCCCTGGGTTTTTGTTTCCCAGGTGCATTACCTTGCACTTCTTAGCATTGAATCTAAGCTGCCATACATTTGACCATTCCTCTAACCTTGCCAAGTCCCTTTTCATCCTTTCCACCCCACCTTGTGCATCAACTCTGTTGCAGATCTTTGTGTCATCTGCAAAGATACATACTTTTCCTTCCAGTCCCTCTGCAATGTCGCTTATAAAGACATTGAAGAGGACCGGTCCTAATACTGAACCCTGCGGTACCCCACTAGTAACCCCCCTTTCTTCAGAGTGGACTCCATTTACTATTACTCTTGTTTCCTGTTCTCCAGCCATCCTTACCCAGGCTGTCATCTTGGGACCCACTCCCAGGCTGGCTAACTTGTATATTAATCTTTTGTGTGGGACTGTGTCAAATGCCTTGCTAAAGTCTAGGTAGGCCATGTCCACAGCCCCTCCCTGATCTACTACTTTGGTCACCCAGTCAAAGAAATCTATCAGATTTGTCTGGCATGATCTTCCCGCTGTGAATCCATGCTGCCTTGGGTCCTGAGCCCCTCTGGCCTCTAGATACTCAACAATTCTTTCCTTCAGAAGTGATTCCATCATTTTCCCTACCACTGAGGTTAAACTAACAGGTCTGTAGTTTTCTGTTTCTGCCTTGCTCCCACTTTTGTGAAGGGGAATCACATCTGCCCTTCTCCAGTCCTCGGGTACCACCCCATCCTCCCATGATTTGTTAAAGAGGGTAGTCAGTGGTGTCACTAGTTCTACCCTTAGTTCTTTTAGAATTCTGGGATGAATCCCATCAGGCCCATTGCTTTGTCCACCTTCAGTTTTAAGAGTCTTTCAGAACCCTTTCTTCTGCAAATGGGCTGGTATCAACTTCTGTATCCAGAGTGTTTCTACTGTTTGTTTTAGGTACCTCCCTCACTTACTTTGTAAATACTGATCAAAAATATTTGTTTAGTATCTCTGCCTTTTCATAGTCACCCTCTGCCCACCCTCCCTCCTCTTTATTAAGCCTCACTAGCCCTCCCTTGGTCTTCCTTCGCTCCCTGATGTACCTATAAAAGGTTTTATCCCCCTTCTTAACTGAGTTGGCTATCTTTTCCTTGGTTTGGGCCTTTGCTGTTCTGACTGCCTTCCCAGCTTCCTTTTGCTTTAACTGATACAGTTCCCTGTCCTGCTCCTTCTGTGATTCCTTGTACTTTCTGAATGCTTTTTTCTCTTGAACCTTCACTGCACTTCCTTTGAGAACCATAGTGGTTTTTACATCATTTTGTTTTGTTAATTTGCTTCACACAAGGCTTGTTACCTCTGTGATGGCAGTTTTATTATTCCTCATTGTTCTTCCACCCCTCCTTCCTGCCCATTTGCTAGTGCATTCCTTAGGCACTCACCATTTTGGCAAAGTCAGCCCTCCTAAAGTCCAGTACTTTTGCCTTTGTATGGCTTGACTCTATTGCTGTGTTTATTGTGAACCATACTGTTCGATGGTCGCTAGTTCCCAGATGGCTACCCACTTCTACATCTGTGATCCTCTCTCTCCATTTGAGAGAACCAGGTCTAAGATTGCTCCCTCTCGAGTGGGCTCCAATACTAGTTGTCTAAGGCATGCCCCTTGTAGGGCATCTAGAATAACCCCACTCTTTGAAGTGACTGCTGCAACTGCACTCCAGTTAACATCTGGCATATTCAAATCACCCATCAGCAATATCTCCCCTTTTTCTGCCATTCTAAGTATTCTTTCTATCATTTCCTTGTCCATTTCCTCCCCCTGAGAAGGGGGTCTGTATACAACCCCTGTGTGGATTGTGGTGCCATTGCCGGTCTCCAAATTTACCCACAGTGCTTCTTCTCCTCCCTGTTTACCCTTTTGTTCTGTTGCTTTGATTCCTTCCCTTATGTAAAGAGCTACTCCTCCTCCTCTTTTACCCTCCCTGTCCCTCCTGTAGATAGTGTATCCTGGTATGTTTATGTCCCAGTCATGGTTTTGTGTGTACCATGTTTCTGTGACTGCCACAATATCCAGATGTTCCTCCTCCATCAAGGCCACTAATTCAGGAAGCTTGTTACTCAGACTACGGGCATTGGTACTCATTGTTCTCCATTTTTTGATGGCTTTACCTTCTGTTGCAGCATCCCCCACTGACCTTTCTACCTTGGTCTTTTTCTCATTTAGTACCCTGTTTTGTAGGGAGAGGCTGGGATTTTCCTGCTGCTTATCAGTGCCTCCCTCCTTGACTAGTTTAAAAGCTGCAGCTGCCTGAAATGTGTTTTCGCATGTCCGGCACAGAATTGCATGGCTGCTGTGTGAAATCAGTTTTTGGGACAGTTTGAGGAAATGATGGTGACACTGTTCATGAGCAGAGGTCCTAAAATGCCTATGTTGAAAATTTGGTGCCGAAACTCCATACAATGACTGTGCTGCAAGCCCGCATTGCGCAGCTTCCATGCACCTTTGTAACTTCGTCAGTCTGCAATATTTTCATGCCACATTTTCACCAATGGCATTTGTGCACATCTCCTTATCAACAGTCCAGCTGCCATTTTTCACAGCCTGCCCAAAATGTGTTTCCGCAGCTGTGGTGCACAATGGCATGCTCGCTGTGCAAAATCACCTTTTGAGACACATTCAGAAAATCACAGCACTGTGCGTCTCTAGCTACACCACTCCCACTGCCAATGCCAGTACGACAACATTCGGCATTGACAAATGCTTGTTTTTTATTTAAGCATACTCATAGCTTATCTCTTAAAAATAGGATTTTGCATAAAATGGGTATCATGATATTTAAGATAAAAAATGACCTCCTGTCTCCTGTAGTTTCATTATTATTTCCTAGGTTTCTTAATTCTAGTGGTACTAGATCCCAGACTAAATTAACCTATGAAATTTTGCTATTTCGATCTGCTTTTGGCCAGAGATCTACTTTATATAGGGCTGCTTTGTTTTTTAATTCATTACCTGTTAATATTTATTTATTTTTTATTTATTAAATTCTCAGATTACAAATACCTTTGAGCAGAAACTGCTTGTTTACAAAGGTTCCATGTCAAAGGATGAGGGTCAACATACATACAGAGGTAGTAAAAGAATGCACAATAAACAACCAAAACAACTAAAAGAAAAAATAATGATACTCAGTTATAACATACATTGTGATAATATTCATAAAACGAGCAGCTTGAGTAGGCAGCTGGCTGCGGTAGCAATAAAAGATAGAGGGCACCATAGGCAGTTAGTATTGCAGGCGTGCGACCAGGAGAGGAACTTGGCAGGCTAATGGGCCACTGTCCGATGGTGGTGGAAAATGTCTTGTACCAGTGGAGATGTGAAGCAGGAAAAGAGTCACAAGGAAGGCCCAGTGCCAGAGGGGAATGAGATTGGGAAAGGGCGGGCTGTGAGACATGAGTGAGCTGGGAGGTGTTTAGAGAGATCTCTGTTCAACGAAACAGTCACATTGAGTGGCAGAGGTGAGGTAAAGTTTGAGATTCCTTTTGAAGGGTCCAAGTGTAGTAGAGGAAAGTGCTTCTTTATTGAGGGAATTGAACCGTTGAGCGGCTCTATAGATAAAGGACCACTGACCCATGGAGGTACGACATCTGGGAACCTGAAAGGTTAGAGATTGGGCACCACGTGTTTGTTGAGTGCCACTGTAGGTAGTAAGGAGTGAGCTAACACCAGGTGGCAAGAGACCAAGGAGAATCTTTTTTTGGTAAGTAAGCAGGTCTGGTATTGTATTCTGCTGTGTAGGGGTAGCCAGCTGGCCTGTGCATAGAGGTCACAGGTGTGAGTTTGTCAGGCTGCACCCATCAGTAGTCTACAGGCTTTGTTGAGAGCAACTGAGATCCTGCGGAGGGCACTTGTTGGGGCACAGCCATAGATGGCAAGGCCGTAGTCAATGATAGAGGTGACAGAGCTGTAGATGGCTAGTTTAAGGGCATCCGCAGGCATACAGTGCTTGTGTTTGTGTAGTATTCCAATCCATATATTGGCGGTCTTGGCAACAGTGTCAATATGCCGAGTGTAGGAGAGGGTACTATCCAGGGTAATACCAAGGTACTTGAACTCCTTGACATGTTCAAGTGGGTTCCCAGCTTGGTTCTTGATGGTGAGGGACAGAGAGTTGTGCCTGCTCTGTCGGTTACAGAAGGACATGGCTTTAGTCTTGCTGTGGTTTAGGACAAGTTTATGAGAATTGAACCAGTCTTCGATGCGATTGAAGTCGAGTTGCAGCTGGGATTCAAGGACTGTAATGTCATGGTGGCTGGAAAACAGGACTGCATCGTCTGTGTATAGTAATATTTTTTGGTGGCAGGCACTGGGAAGATCGTTGATGAAGAGGGAGAAGAGTAGAGGGCCCAGAATAGACCCCTGGGGGACTCCAGAGCGGACCGGTTTCTCATCCGAAGAGATCCCTGCAATCCTTACACGTTGGATCCTATTATCAAGGTAGCTGGTGAACCATGGAAGGGCATCGCTGGAGATCCCAATGGAAGACAGTTGCTTGAGCAGTAGGGGGTGGTTAACTGTGTCGAATGCCTTGGTAAGGTCTATAAATACTGCCCCTCCACAATTCCCTTTGTTAAGCGTGGCATGGATGAAGGTTGTAAATTCCAGTAGTGCAGTGGTGGTGCTGTGCCCTTTTCTGAAGCCATGCTGCTCTGGGCACTGTACATTGTACTTATCCAGGAATTCAACTAGTTGGTCCGACACTATTCGCTCCAGTGCTTTGGATAGTGGGGGGAGGAGTGAGATCGGTCTGTAATTGGTGTGCAGTGTCCTATCTCCGCTTTTGTGAACTGGTGTGACAGTGGCTTTCTTCCAGAGAGAGGGGAAATGGCCCAATCTAAGCGAGAGATTAAAGATCTTTGTAAGTGGTTCTAATATTTCATCGAGGACTTGTGCCAGCAGTTTCAGGTCAAGGGAGTCACCACTGTACCATTGTTTGCCGATGGTCTTTTGAATGTATTTTCTAGCTACTTGTGGTGGGACCTCCTTAAAAAAAAACTTTTGGGTTAAATGTTCTAGTTGGGGGTAACTTTGGGAGGAGCTGAGGGAGGTCGCTAAAAAATTTGGTGGAAGGACACTGTCCAGGTTTGTAAATGCATTATTAAAAGTGCTGGTGATGATACCTAGGTCGAGTGTAGGAGTGCCATGAAGGTTGAGCATAGTGGGTGGTGCTTTAGGATCCTTGCCTGTGAGTTCTTTCATGTTGTTCCAGGATTTGTTTCTGGCCCCAAGAGTTGGTCAGAGCCTCTTTGTAATAGCTGCATTTAGCATTCCGTATTCTTTGAGTGCAATCATTTCTGGCTGCTTTGTATAATTGTATGTTTACTTGCGCTGGAGTTGCACTACACAATGCCAGAGGTGGTCTCTGTGCTTGAGCAGAGTTAAAAGGTCAGTAGTAACCCAGGGGTTAGTCTGTCCTTTGACCTTCATCTTTTTCACTGGTGCATAGATGTCACAGGCTTCGTTGAAATGTTTGATAAATAGGTCCAGAGCTTTGTTGGTGTCATTGAGGGAGTCAAGCACTGCTCAGTTCAGCCTGATTAGATGGGATTTTAACAGCTGGAGGTGCCCTTGTTTGATAATCCTGGCATAGATAAGCTTGGGAGGCGGCTTGTGGTATTTGTTTGACCAGGAGCAGATGACAGGCGAGTGGTCACTTATTTTATCCAGGAGTACAGAAACATTGGAGATGCATTCAGGGTGGTTAGATAGAATCCAGTCTAGAAGCGTAAGGGAGCCTGTCCTATAGTTACACCTGGTGGGGGCATTGACCAGTTGAGTGAGGTGATGCACCGCGGCTGCATCCTTATAGGTAGCAGCCTCAGCGGAGAGCCAGTTAATGTTAAAATCCCCCATGATTATTGTTTCAGAATTATGTTGCTGGTCATGGAACCAACTCAACAGAAGGCAATACTGGACCTTGTGCTCACAAACAGGGACAGTGTGATGAGGGTAACAGTGGGGGAGCACCTGGGAAACAGTGACCACCAGTCATTGTGGTTTGAAATCACAGAAAGAGCAGAACCAAACCACACAAAAACATGTATCCTGGATTTTAGGGGGGCAGACTTTGGGAAAATGGGGAGATACTTGAAAGAGGCATTAAGGGGAATGGGACAGGAATCAGGGGTTGAGGAACAGTGGGCAGTATTTAAAATGGGGATTACAAGAACAACAGAATTATGTATTAAGCAGGTTAGCAAGAGGAAAAGGAAGAGGAGACCATTATGGTTTTCCAAAGAGGTAGCAAAGAAAGTGAAAGCCAAAAAGATTGCATTCAGGCAATACAAAAAGACACAGGCAGAAGGGGATAGGGAGAAGTACCAGGAGAAGCAAAGGGAGGCAGGGAGGTCAGTAAGGGAAGCCAAAGCTCAGACAGAAGAACACATTGCAAAATCAGTGGGTAGAGGGGACAAAACCTGTTACAGGTACATAAGTGAAAAAAGAAAGACAAAGGGAGGGATAGTGAGACTGAAGGGGGAGGATGGGGGCTGTGGAGGATGACAACAGTAAAGCTGACATACTGAACAGGTATTTCTGCTCAGTCTTTACTGAGGAAGAGGAGGGTAATGGGTCTGAAGGGAGTACAAGGGTGAGAATGGTGCAGAAATAGACACAAGTCCTTTACGCAGAAAGGGTCCTGAAGGAACTGGAAGTAATAAGAGTTGATAAAGCAATGGGGCCAGAAGACTGGAAGACAGCAGATGTAGTCCCTTTATACAAAAGTGGGAACAAAGAGGAAGCAGGGAACTACAGACCAGTCAGCCTCACCTCGGTAGTGGGGGAAGATCATGGAAGCACTACTGAAGGAGAGATTGGTGGAACATCTGGTTGTCAATGGACTACAGGACCCAAGGCAGCATGGTTTCACCAGGGGGAGGTCATGTCAGACCAACCTCATTGAATTATCTGACTGGGTGACTAGGGAGGTGGATCAGGGGGAGGGCAGTGGAAATGTCCTATCTGGACTTCAGCAAGGCCTTTGACACTGTGCCACATAGAAGACTATTATACAAACTGGGGAATATGGGTGTGGGCAGGACAGTAGTGTGGTGGGTAGGTAACTGGCTGGGTGGCAGGACACAGAGGGTGGTGGTAAATGGCTGTCACTCCACAGAGGGAAGAGTGACCAGTGGGGTACCACAGGGATCAGTGCTGGGATCGGTCCTATTCAACATCTTCATCAGTGACATTGCACAGGACCTAGAAGGCAGAATTTCACTGTTCGCTGATGACACAAAGCTCTGTAACAGAGTAGACACACCAGAGGGTGTAGACAGAATGAGAAGCGACCTGCAGAAACTTGAAGAATGGTCAAGGGTTTGGCAGTTGAAATTCAATGCAAAGAAGTGCAAGATAATGCATATGGGGTACAAAAACCCTGGCACAATATATCAGTTTGGGGGTGAGGATATAGCATGCACCAAGCAGGAAAGGGATCTTGGGGTTATCATCTCTGATGACCTCAAGGTAGGGAAACAGTGTGACAAGGCAGCAGGTAAAGCAAATAGGATGCTGGGATGTAGGCAGGGCATTACCAGCAGGAAAAGGGAGGTCATAATTCCGCCTATACAAGACACTAGTGAGGCCCCACCTGGAGTACAGTGTACAGTTCTGGAGACCATACCTACGTAAGGACATAGACAGGGTAGAGAAGGTTCAGAGGAGGGCAACAAAGATGGTGCATGGATTGCATCACAAGTCCTATGAAGACAGGTTGAAGGAACTGAACATGTACTCCTGGAGGAGAGGAGGGAGAGAGGGATATGATAGAGACATACAAGTATCTTACAGGGAGGAACAGGGTGCAGGAAAACACTATTTTTAAGGAAAAGATGTTCCAGGACTAGAGGGCATGGGATGAAGTTGAGGAGGACGATTCAGAGGAAACATGAAAGAATTTCTTCACAGAACGGTGGTGGACAAGTGGAGACCCTGCCAGAGGAAGTGGTGGGGCTGAAACAATCACGGGATTTAAGAATGCATGGGATAGACATAAAGGAATTCTGGAGGTCAGGGGTAAGGTGCAACAAACTTCTAGGAAAACAAACTGAACTTACAAGCTCAAATGGGCAGACTGGGTGGGCCATAGGCCCTTATCTGCTGACACTGTCTATGTATCTATGTATCTATGTATATTCCATGATGCTATGGAAGCCAGCAGCCTGGTCTCTTGGGGGTAGGTAAACCGAGATGACAGTGAGTTCCTTGTTATGTGCACCAAGGAGGATTTTGATTGTGAGGACCTGAGAGGAGTTGCTCAGGCTAGGGGATGGGATGATGTGACCCATAAGGGTATCCTTAAGATAGATGGCACAGCCCCCACCCCATTTAGCAATCCTGTCTTGCCTGAAAATGCAGTAGCCAGGGATAGAGACTGAGGTATCTGGGATTTTCGGGTTTAGCCATGTTTCCACAACTGAGAGGACATCAGGGTTGTGCTGTAGGATCCATGTTTGCAGGGAGTCAAGTTTGTTGAGGATGCTGCAGGCATTGATGGATGCCATGGTAAGTGTCCCTGTCCTTCTGATTGGTGCCACTGCTGGCTGCCCAAGTGGTCCTGGGTTGGGGTGAACATTTCCTGAGAGCAGGAGCAGCATAAGGAGAATTTGTAGGAGAAAGGATTTCAGCATCTTGTAGATACCTGGTGGTTAAGTCATAAGCCAAAAGAAATTATCAACAGCTGAGGTCCAGAGTCACAGAATGTGTTAGAATTCCTGCAGGTGATGAACTGTGCCTGCGCATATGCAGGATGTGAAATCCTTTTGTCTGCATGCTTCTTTGTTGTTCAAAGAGGTTGTTGAAAAGCCACATACAGATCATGGAGCAGGTCAGACGAAAATGTGGATTCCAGCAGACCTAGAGTCACTGAGTTTATCAGACTTAATTGCTTGACTTATGTTTTGCTTGGGATAGCTTCCAAAAAGTTTATTTTTAAATGAAAAATGCAGATACCTGGTTGTGATATTTTGCAGAAATCCAGTTCAGGAGACTTTCACAGATGTAGTGAGCAAGAATGGTGTATTTACTCCAAGCAGAAAACCATGTAAATCGTAAATGGAAATGGAAATATTATAGAAAGTATAACAATGTGGTCTTTCAAAATTAGACTGAAATATTGGTTGATGGAAAATAACATCTGTTCATGTTAAATAATTAACTGTTAATTGTCTTCTGCATTTTTGTACTATGTTTATTATTCTGTTCTGTATGAAATAATATGTACGCTTAAGTATGTTTTGTAACTTGTCGCTGGTGAAAACGGGCAGTTTTGCTCATCCTGCTTACAAGTATAAAAATTAAAAAATGAAAAAAAAATTACCAGAGGGCTGCTTAAAGAACAAGATCTTCACAAGATGGCACAATAGAATTAACCTATTCTGGGAGGCCCTGCAGCTACACGCAATGGAGGCACCAGACTGAGTTCAGCACACAACCTGTCAGTAACTGAAATACAACAATATCGCACAGCCTCCCCCTTTCAGTGAACATCCAGAGAAGAGTTGTGGAGTGGATGAAGAGGAGGACTAGTTCAGGAGGCAAACAGGTTGGTGATTGTGGAAGCGGGGGACTAGGAGTTGGTGGGGTTATAGGCTAAATTATCATTTTCTTTGATAAACTCCCCAAACTTATGCTTCAGTACCTCTGAGCCCATCTTACTAGGTGCAACCTATCCTCTGCATGCAGGTCTGTGGTCCCCCACTTGTTGCCCCCCCCACTAATCCATATACAGGGACACCGGTTTACCGGGATTGAGAAAGGGCATATTCCGTTTTGCACATTGTAAAAAATGGTATTGTCACCAGTGTCTGCTAAGCCAAAATCCGCTTTTACTGGTGTTTGGTTTTGTGTACTTTATTTAACAATTTTTAACTGTGATAACATGCATTTTAGCAATTTTGATTTACACTATTACACATCCTTCCATCCTTGTACCAATTTAAAGTTATTTTAGGTACAAGATGTGATGGCAGCAGCAACACTACAGCCCCATCCCTCAGGTACGATGGCAGCACCAACAGCACTATGAACCTCATCCCTCTGGTGTGATGGCAGCAGCAAAAGCACTATAACCTCCCTCCCTCAGGTGTGACAGAAGCAGCAGCACTGTGGCCCCCATCCCTTAGGTGTGATGGCAGTAGTACTACATTCACGATTCCTCAGGTGTGATGACAGTATCAGCACTATGGTCCCCATCCCTCAGGTAGGACAGCAGCAGTACTACATTCCCCATCCACCAGTGGTGATGGCAGAAGCACTACAGCCCCCACCCCTTCGGAGTGATGGCAGTAGCAACAATGCAGTCCACATCCCTCTGGGGTGATGGCAGTAGTGACAGCACTATGATCCCCTTTCTTCAGCACCCCCACCCCACATGTACAAGTTACAAATGACTTGGTCTCTTTGCTTGTTAGAACTCAGATATGAATTAATCTGAACCATCACCGCTAAGGTAGACTACCTTTGTTTTTTCCTATCTATAATTTAACTGCCTGAATTGGATTTCTGCCTGTGACACTGCTGACCAGGGTTGGGGAACAGACTTGGGTGTTGGATGGCCAGCTGGTGGGTGAAGACTTGAGTGTCCAATGACCACTCACCTTCTCCTGGGAGGGAGGAGGGTTCATGGCTCAGCATTTGCTGGCCCATGGTAGAGGCCAGAGGCATGACAACATGTCAGCCCTCACTGCAGAAGGGAGCATGACAGATGTCTGCTTGTGCCTTGACATCGTGTGGCTTGTCATGCTCCCAAGAAAATGGGGAAACACCCACTGACCCAACCGAAGGACAGCTGTTGGTCCCTCCATAAGCCAGAATCCCCAGACATGTCTCCGTTCTGACCCCTGCCATGCCCAGGATACACTGGAAGCTCTTTAGGGCAATTCTCCTCCCCTGGTAGCCTCCCACAGGGGTAGGGGCCCACTCAATGAAGGGTTACTTTGGGTTGCCTGGTAGCACAGCAGTAAGGGGCAGTGGATGGTGGTCGGCACTCAGCAGTGATGGTAGGGGGCCTTGGCAGGCCTAAAGGAGTGAATGGCCAGGGGGTAAAAAACTGCTTGAATTTGCTTCTTTAAAATAAAGTGTCTTCACCTAAAAAATCCACAAGTGATTAGTGGAGGACGTTCAAATGGATTTATGCATCTACCAGACATGCGGATGCTTTTTTTCCCCTTGGTGTCCATGAAAAGGGTATCTCCCAGTTTTCATGTCTTTGTTCAGATGTGAATTGAGCACTGCTCTTCCCACCGGCATCATACAGCCCCTGGGGTCTTACCTTCTGTACATCATTGACTGTGCTTTCAAGATCCACTGGCCAAACATAAGTACACTTAAATACTTAACATTTGCTTTTTGTTGAAGCAGTCTATCAGAAAACCTTTTGTTGTCACAGAAACTGAAACAGTAGGTGGGAGAAAAGCTGCAAATGATCTAATTCACCTAAATGGGGTGCTAACTGTGAAGTATTTTCATAAGTAGTAAGGCAGTTTCTTCTTTGTGAACATACTTTGATTCAGACTAGTTTTCATTCAAACAACTGAGGAATATGGATGGCCCTACTGGTTATAAACTTGAATAAGTTAGTTGGTAACAGTGATCCTGCATTTAGCAATCTACAACCTAGATGCTTATATGCAAAGAATACAATAAACACCTGACTAAAATCTAAAAACAAGCTTATAAAACACATAAAATGTATATGAACATTTATCTTTACCTACACAAAATCATTTCAGCCCAAGTAAAACTCAGGTAAATTACATGGTACCCTGACTACTAGTCTATGATGTAGTAAACATATAATGGTATTTTTTTTTTATTCTTTGTAAAGCAGGTAAGGCCCACTAGGCAGGACTGTCTGTTTTCAGGAGTGACCTAGAAGAACTGGGGAGGTTAAATGACTTACTTGGAGTCACACAGTATGCAAGTGGAGGTTGTGGGAATCAAACCCAAGTCTGCTCGATGTACCCAGTTCATTCACTGTTTGTTGCTTTAACCACTAGGCATGGGTGGTTAAACTGAATGGCTGCTTACAACAAAGCAGTGCGGGTGATTTCCTTACTGACTCAATATGCAGCAAAGCAGAAAGAATACAAAGCACAGCAGCATTCATTTTAAGATGCCGAAATCTGGGTCAGCCTGCTGGCACTGCGGCAGCACTAGTGCCATCGACCCAGGATCAGAAGCGAACTCGGGTTGCTGGAGGCCTGGCCAGAGGAGTAGGATCAAGCACCTGGGGAACTGCTCTCCTCCTCCAGGGAGGGTGGGCTGCAGGTACTGCTGCTTTACCACCACCTTTGTGACCACGGGTGGTCATGCAATGGTGCTGCAGAGTGATCAGGAAAAGAGGACCCTAGCCAGGATCTGGAGCAGTGGCATGTCTCTATGTGACCTACCTCCTTGGATCTCCTCTAGTGCCAGTGCCCTCAGGGACAGAGACCAGAAAACCAGGAACAATCACCCCACATTGGCCACTAGCAGAGGGGACCCAGGTGCCCCAGACTTCATAACCAGGCTCCATGAGGAACCCACTGAGCTGCCAGACACGCACTAAAGGAGCGTGGATGGGTCCTGGGTTCCCCTCCCTTTCCACCTGGTGGGGGTACAACCCAGGCAGAATAGGACCAGGACCACAGGAGCTCCTGAGCATTACCTGGGGGTGAAGCTAAGGGATAGTCAGCCTGAAAAATGGAGACTGATGCTGTGAGAAGGGGACATAGAAAGAGAAAATAATAAAAAAAAAAAAATTATAAAAATGCTGAAATCTTAGAGATTCTGTGCAGTGACATGCAATTTCCGTGAGGCAACGGTACAAGAATTCAAAATCCGCAAACTAAGCAGGATTCCATGATTGTTACCGGTGTTACCAGTAAAAATGGAAAACCAGGGTCCCTGTCCATATACCATGGACCCACTCCATTCCTTCAGCCATCTGTTGAATTCAGTGATTCTCTGCTTCCTGGTTGTTCTCATTCTTGGCACTGGTATGATTTCTGAGAAAGATACCGACCTTCCCACCATACTGCATAGTTTCCCCGGTTCCCTGAAACTGTCCTGCACCTCTTATATTCTTCTCTTCTCCAGGTTATTTGTGCCAAGGTGTACCACAATGTGTGTTTCTTCTCCTACCTTCCTCACACACCTGCTAAGATGCTGTCCCACTCCACCCGCTGTCATGCCTGGCATGCACTTTACCCAAATGCTGCTTTTCCTGGTTTCCCCCCATCTTATACCCTTAAGTATCTAGTCCCCAGAATAATAACCTTCCCGCTTTTATCCTTTTCACCCTCCTGCTGCCTGCTAATCTTCTATTCCCTGTCTTTATCTCCCCCTTCTTCCCCTCTACCTCAGTACCCCTGTGCATTTCCTGAACCATGTCTATCCTCTTTTCTTCCATCCTTTCCCCTGTACCACTTGTGCCTAGAATATCTGATTCCACCCTCGTACCCTTCCTCTCCTGCTCTACTTCTGCCCTTTCTATGCCTGCCTTTCCCTGCCACCTTCCTTGCCATTGGCTCCCTGTGTCCCCACTAACCTGTTCTCTTCCTGTTCCCCCTCACCCCCAGTGCTATCCTTTTTAGGGCTGCCAGCTGCACCCCCCCGTCTGATCTCTAATGCCCTTCCCCCCCTTGTACCTGCTTCTTCGCCACCTTTTTTCTGCCCTGCATTGCATTTGCTGCCATCTGGGCTATCTCTTTTACTTTCTGCCTCACTGTTGTATCTCTTACCCTTTGTAGTGCCCTCCACCCTTGCATTCTCTGCAGTTTCGCTCCCTGCCCCTTTCTGCTCCCCCAGGCTAGCAAAAATAAAGAAAAGCTGTTCCTGTTGCCATTCTGCCTTCTCTGAGCTACTCCAGCCACCCCTTTCTGTAACTTATACCCCTGCCCCTGTTTTTATTTTCCCTTGGACCTGACAACCCTCCAGTCACTGGTGTCTGCCCCCAGCTGCTCCTGGTTGACTGCCCCTCTTGTTCCCCACCTTATCTACCCTTTCTTTTGCCAACTGCAAACTCTGGGGATGGCCTCCTCCGGTCCCCTTTTCCTTAGTGTTCCCCCAACCCCTGCCCCCATCTATCCAGCTTCCTTTTCAGCCATCCAAGCACCTCCCTAAGTTGTATCAACTGCCTACACGCCATACACCCCCCATTCCATCAGTGCAATCCCCAAGAATATGGCTGCCCTGCATCCATTACAACTTAATACCCATCCCTCTTGACTGCCCACAAACACTCTCCCTCCCCATGGCTGCTTACTGGCCCACTCCCTGGGACACCCCATCCTCCTTGGGCTTCCTGACGTATAGTAGATTTATGAGCTATACCTGGTCAGCACTTCATTCAGAGAATCCTCTCCCCCGTGTCTTACTCTCCCCTCCCCAGTGTAGCTTGCTGCCTGCTGTCCTCCCTACTGACGTCCTGCAGATGCTGCTCGAGATGCTACACTCCTGCTGCCTGCTGTCCTCTCTGCTGACACCCTGCTGATGCTACTCGAGATACTACACTGCTGCTGCTTGCTGTCCTCCCTCCTGACACCCTGCAGATGCTACTCAGGATGCTACACTTCTGTTGCCTGCTGTCCTCCCCGCTGACACCCTGCAGATGCTACTTGAGATGCTACACTGCTGCTGCCTGCTGTCCTCCCTGCTGACACCCTGCAGATGCTACTCGAGATGCTTCACTTCTGCTGTCAGCTGACCTCCCTGCTGACACCCTGCAGATGCTACTTGAGATGCTACACTGCTGCTGCCTGCTGTCTTCCCTGCTGATGCCCTGCAGATGCTACTTGAGATGCTACACTGCTGCTGCCTGCTGTCCTCCCTGCTGACACCCTGTAGATGCTACTTGAGATTCTACACTGCTGCTGCCTGCTGTCCTCCCTGCTGACACCCTGCAGATGCTACTTGAGATTCTACACTCCTGCTGCCTGCTGTCCTCCCTGCTGACACCCTGCAGATGCTACTTGAGATGCTACACTGCTGCTGCCTGCTGTCCTCCCTACTGACATCCTGCTGATGCTACTCAAGATGCTACACTCCTGTTGCCTGCTGTCCTCCCTGCTGACACCCTGCAGATGCTACTCGAGGTGCTACACTCCTGCTGCCTGTTGTCTTCTCTGCTGATGTCCTGCAGATGCTACTCGAGATGCTACACTCCTGTTGCCTGCTGTCCTCCCTGCTGACACCCTGCAGATGCTACTTGAGATGCTACACTGCTGCTGCCTGTTGTCCTCCCTGCTGACACCCTGCAGATGCTACTCTCCTGCTGCCTGCTGTCTTCCCTGCTGCTGCTACCCGAGATGCTGCACACCTGCTGCCTGCTGATCTCCCTGTTGACACCCTGCAGATGCTACTCGAGATGCTACACTCCTGCTGCCTTCCCTGCTGATGCTACTTGAGATGCTACACTCCTGCTGCCTGCTGTCTTCCCTGCTGATGCTACTTGAGATGCTACACTCCTGCTGCCTGCTGTCTTCTCTGTTGATGCTACTTGAGATGCTACACTCCTGCTGCCTGCTGTCCTCTCTGCTGACACCCTGCAGATGCTACTCAAGATGCTACACTCCTGCTTCATGACACTCAAGCTTCAGGGTCACTCACTCTTTGGGGTCGCTTGGTCCCCTTTGTAATATAAATGGATCCCAGCCCTGCTCTTGGCTGGTCTGAGTCACGTAACCTTCCCTCCTGTGTAATCTCAACTTCTCCCTTCCTCAGTCAGATGCCCCCCTCCTCCCAGTCCAAGACAGAATAATTTATTTAGCAGTTGAACAGTTGAAATCACACAGCACACATTGTCTTCTCAGTAAATGCTACCAGAATACTAAAAGAAAACAAACAGCACAGAGAAGGCACTTCCGTTTCAACTCCTGCTGCCTGCCTCTAGAAGTCTTCGGCTCTTTGCTATTGCCTAATTACATGGTAAATGCAAATTGGGTTGCTCACAACGCTAGTGCGCATATGTGCCCGCTTCCACCACCCCTGCCTGTTAAGTAGCATGTTTGCGTAATATATCAAGGTGGCAGGGACATGTATAGAACTGATGAGAGAAGTCACTGTGTTGCTTTTTGTGGTGGGACACGCCAGCACAGGGGCTGAATTATTATTAAATGATGGACTGAGATCACAGGTGTTTTACAATGTACTGCTACACTGTGGAATTGTGTGCAATAGATTTGTTCTGAGTGTGCAGTGTATGTTGTGTTTTTTTTCTTGTTCTGTGTTTCTCTCGGTGTTTCCATATTAAATGCATTACTGTATTCAATCTCAACTATGCAGTCCAGTTTATCAGTTCAATGCAGTTCCTGATTTCAGACTCCATTTCCTGGCTGAAAAAGATTGTGCAATACTGTGACTTTTTATTCATGTACTGTGCTTTTTTCGATGTTTACCACACCACATTGTGCACATGTTTATTTGTGTTCACCTTCCCATGCAATACAGCTTGCTACGCCTCAATGCACCAGTGTCCTGATGGGATCCGCACGCTCAACGAGAATGGCAAATCCAAGCATATGCAATGACAAGGGCTCCAGTAATGACTTGTTGCATGAACCCAAACCATTAATGATCAGGAGTCATGTCAACATGTCTTTATAAGTGACGTTGCAGAGGGACTGGAAGGAAAGGTATGTCTCTTTGCAAATGACACAAAGATCTGCAACAGGGTCGATACAGAAGGTGGGGTGGAAAGGATGCAAAGGGGCTTGGCAAGGTTGGAGGAATGGTCAAATGTATGGCAGCTTAGATTCAGTACAAAGAAGTGCAAAATAATGCACCTGGGAAACAAAAATCCAGGAGAAGAGTACACAATGGGGGGTGATATACTAACAACAACAAAAATGGAATGGGACCTGGGGTAGTCATATCAGATGACCTTAAGGTGGGCAAGCAATATGAGAAGGCAGTAAGGAGGGCTGGGGGGATACTGGGATGCATAGGGAGAGGCATCATTAGTAGAAAACAGGAAGTTGTTATCCCTCTGTACAGACAGTTGGTGAGACCCCATCTGGAGTACTGCGTGCAGTTCTGGAGACCCCATCTCTATAAGGACATAAATAGAATGGAGGCTGTCCAGAGGCGGGCAACTAAAATGGTGCAGGTCTACACCAGAAGACATATGAAGTGAGATTAAAAGAGCTTAATATGTATACCCTTGAGGAGAGAAGGGAGAGGGGGGGACATGATAGAAACTTTCAAGTACCTCAAGGGAATTAACAAAGTCCAAGAGGGTAGCATCTTTCAGAAAAAGAGATGTACAAGAATAAGGGGCACAATTTAAAGATGGAGGGATGGCTCAAAGCTAATGTGAAGAAGTATTTTTTTCATGGAGAGGGTTGTGGATACATGAAACAGCCTTCCTGAGGAGGTAGTGGGGTCAAAAACAGTGCGGGAATTCAAGAATGCATGGGACAGACATAAGGAAATTCTAGTGGGGGTTAGGAGGAAGTCGGCTGTTGGTTAACTAGGATCTGTAGCTTATCCATTAAAAATGGTCCTTATCTGCCGTCAAATTCTATGTTTCTATGTTTTTAACATATGCCCTATGATGGTACACTGAAAGGTGGTAGCACATGACACTAGCATGCTGGTGTCAATGGCAGGAGGACGTCAACACTGCGTGCATTCTGTGAAACAATAATGGCATGCATAGCAACAAACATTGCATGTCCTTCCATCAACACCAGGATGACAACTTTTATACTATATGTGTTATGTGTAACCACTCCTGTGGGGTTTGCGGACACACAAGAACCACATGATGCACTGGATGGTTGTGTGCAGCCAGCTCATCTAGTGACTCCATACTTGCTTGTCAGGCCACGCATGTGATCTTTTTTTAGACACATAGCAAGAACATAAAGGATAATGTATGGCCTTGGGTTAATAACCACACTGTAAACACTTCAAGAGGTTGCCATGACATCTTTGTAAACCTCGAGAACGCAGCTCGAGAGGTTTTCCGATGTCATGGCAGTCTCGAGAAGTGTATTCAGCGCAGATGTTAACCAAAGACCATACATTATACTTTATATTGTATGGGCTACCAAGATTGTGTAATCACGGATTGAATTACTTTACAGAACATTGATTGTTGTGAGCATTCTTTTTTTTTTTTTATTATGTAACTCTTTGTTCCCCCCCCCATCGACAGCCCCCATCTGATTGGCTCCCCTAGCCCCAACACCTGGAATAACCGAGGCTTACTTTATGCCGGCCCAGGATCAGCACCTTCAGGAGTCGAGCCTCATCCTGCCACTGGTGATTTTTTCCTCTGTTTTCTCCCAGGGCCCCAGGAGAAGACACATGTGCATGGAGGCATGCATGCACCTTACAGCCCAGTGATGGCTCCTTCTGCCCACACCCTTAAGCCTGAGCTGACCTCACAGCCTCCACCAAAGGCAGCCATTAGCCGATGGATGCTGCTCCACCACCCCGGAGAGGAGAGTTGCCTGCTGGCAGCTCAATCCAGCTACGCTCTCCCCCCTCGTGCCGACCTCCAATGACCCAGGCTTGTTCCCGAACCCAGGTCACCGGCATGCTGCGAGGTGTGGCATCTAGCGCCTCAACCCTCTGTGCTACCAGGCTGGTGTTGTAGGCATTCTGTTTTGTTATACCATTGATGTGACATACTCAAGAAGGTTTAACAACATAGTGATGTCATATCGATGGCATAACATGGTTGTTATCTGCTTGCTTTCAGATAATAATAAGGGATCCCCATACATTATAATGCAGTAATAAAACATGCATAACAACCGGTGTGGTGTACCTTCACAGTTCTCTTTATTGCCCAATGTATGTACATGCCACAGATTTCCTTAGCCATTGTACTGTCAGCTGAGATGTTGAGCAACGGTATTTCTGATTTGTCTTACCTGATCCTCTGCTCTCCCCTTCGCATGTCTTGCATTTCAGTGCCTGATGACTTTTGCAGGTCTTCATCATTGGTCGCCCTAATCCATTCCAAATTAAAAATATTCCCTTGTTGCTCACAAATGTTGTGCAGAATGCAGCACACGAGCACCATGGATAGAACAAAGGAAGCGTGTGTATCAAGCCTTTTCAGCAGGCATCACCATCTTCCCTTTAGTCAACCACAGGCATTCTCCACTACCATATGCCCACCTGACAGACAGTGGTTAAAGTGTTTCTGCTCCTTTGTGAGGTTTCTGTCATCAGGGAATGGCTTCATCAGCCATGACATCAATGGGTAGGTTGGGTCACCTAGTAAATGAATGGACACCCGTACCCCACATATTTCTAATGCAGATGTTTTCAGTCCATTCGTAGTAATTAAATGTTGTTGTCACTAAATTCCAAAACACTGAGGAACATTCCCATGTAAATGGTGTTCTTGACTGGCTGTTGAGTGCCACAGTCATAAGCCACTTAGAATAGACCATAACTTCTCATCTGCATTGCAGATGTCTATGTAGACAGTTGCAGAAGGGCCTCATCTATGTCTGCTAGTGGTGGCATGGCTTCAGTTTTTCTTGCATGTGCAAAGTACTGCCACATTCGAAAGTCCATGTTGATGCCCTACAACAAAACAGGAAAATGGAACATTAGGGCTTTGTGTGACAGACACATTGACTCACAGTATGCATGCAGTCATGAGTAAAGTTTGTTTTAGTGGTGTGGCCATTGTGGCACTTAACTCAAGCAGCACTATCTAGGCAAACAAGTTATAGGCGTCTTCAGGGAAGACATGCAAAACAGCATGCATGTCAAGTTCACTTTTGTAAAACAATGGCTCACGTTGACACACAGTAAAAGAAACAGTCCAAGTCTGAAAAAGGGACTGTGTCACATCTTATTGAGTGGCAGACATAACGGTATAAATAACCTCATGTGACAAGGCAATTGAAATTGTTTGTTGCCAGCACTAGAAAGCAAGCACAGTGTTGGGCACCAAGACAGACCTTGTGAAAGGAACACAGCACAGTACTGAACCATCCCAGAAGCAACGTGTATTGAAAGAACAGGTACAGTATGGTCAGTAACATGGATGCATTGTTGGTTCTCTCCCAACTCTCCTCCTTCCTTAACTCTTCCTCCTTTCTCACCCCCTTCCAGTCTGGTTTTCACAAATCCCACTCCACTTCCACTTCCCTTCTCAGGCTGACTGATCCCATCCTGGTCAGCATGGACCAGGGCCTGCTCATCTCTGCCATCTTTGTCTACCTGGTCAAAGCCTTCGACAGTTTTTCATCTCCTCCTCATAGATCAATTTTCTGCAGCTGGTCTTCTCCCCATGCCACAAATTGGTTCCATTTTTACCTCCAGGACACAACACAAACTGTAAAAATTGGTGACTCCATATCCTCCCATTACCTAGCCACACTGGCATACCCAAGGCTCAGTTCCTGGACCCATCCTCTTCTCTGTTTTTCTAAATAGCCTTCCCTCTTCATGTTCATCTACATCCATGCTATGTATGCTGATGATAATGTAATGTTTGCCTGAGGCTCCTCCCTCGCTGACCTGACGAACCAACTCCAACTTGACTTCAGCAACATCCAACACTGGTTCCACTCTAATCAGCTTTCTTTAAATGTAAAGAAGACAGTGTCTATGACTTTTGAGACCAGGCAAAAACTGTCTAGCCTTTCAGCCCTGCCCACCTTCCACACTCTGGACAGTACTCACCTTGAAGATGTTACTTCTTTCAAGTATCTTGGCTTATGGCTAGACCATCACCTAGACTTCTCTGTGCATGTGGACTCCTTGCACAAAAATCTGCACACTAAAGGTGGTGTTTTGTATAGGAACCATAGCTGTATTCCTTTGTTGGCCTGCAGAGCCATTGTTCAGAGAATGATCCTTCCCCTCTTTGACTACCGTGACACTATCTATGGCAGTGCTCCTAAGTCTACACTGGCCAGACTGGACACCCTTTTTACTCCTTCTACAGGTCTTCCCTGGATTGCCCCCCTCCCTGGACCCACCACTGCCACCTTTACACCTCTCTCTCTCGTCTCTGGAAGTCAGACAGCTGGCTCATGGCTCTGCCCTTATTGCTAATCCCTGGCTGAGCTCCCTCCCATCTTACCTCTCTTCTGTCCACTGCTTCTAACTCTGCCTATTCCCTCCATAGCTCTAGTCAACATGCTCTAGTTCTCCCTTCTAGAAGGTACTCGGCTGGTCAAGCTGTATTTTCCTACTGTCTTCCCAAACTCTGGAATTATCTCCCTTTCCCCATCTGCTCTGCCACCTCTTTTCCCCCTCTTTCACCAGGTTCCTTCATGCTCGTGGTGCCCCCTCCTGCACCTGCTCCTGACCTCTTCACTTTTCTCCTCCTACCTCTCCTCATTTTCTGATTTTACTACCCCTTACTTCCGCCTCCACCTGCCCTCTGCTTCTTCCTTCCCACTCTTCCTGCCCTCTGCCTATCACCCTGCATCTCCCACTTCACCTCCTCCTCCTTCCTCCTCCCCTCTGATTGTTCACTGACATGGCAGGTTACCCCTTCTGGTTACCATGCTCTCCTCTACCCCATTCTTGAAGGCTGCTATATTTCTGATTATGCATCGACCTGTATGTAACACTTTGTAATTGCTCTGTACCTTTCAGTGCACACTCACGGTATAATGCTGTGCTTGTGTTTTATGCTACCCCGTATAATTTTTGCACTCTTAATGCACATGCAAAACTTTTGTAATGATTTGCACATGTTGATTTTCCCTTTTACCCTCTACCCCAGGACACATCTGGAAATGAGCTCTTCTCAGTTCAGTATGTCTCTCCTGGTGAAACTTTTGAAATAAATTAAATTATTGATCTCCTTTAGCTTTCCTAGGTATACCTCCCTATGCCCTCAGATTGATCCTCCTTGTATATTTTCCATGCTACCCTTTTTGCTCTTACTGCTTTTCTAACATTTCACGTATACCAAATTTTATTTATTTTGTTTTTTTTCCCTTGCTGCTTCAGACAAGCATTGGTGACCCCTGTCAGACTCGCTTTGATGTTCCACTCTCTCCATCCCTTCCACTCCCTCAGTTTGTCATGAGGATCTCCCCCGTGTCCTCCAAAACTGCTGTCCAGAAATTCAAGGACCATTGTCTTTGACATGGGGTGGTGGGTTTCTAGGGCTATTAATGCACCACACTGAGTAATGATCACTCATCCCCAGGTGTTCCTTTACTCTGGCCCTCTCCTACTATGTCCTGATTTGACAGTACCAAGTGAAGGATGGGTTCATCTCTAGTTAATTCCATCACCCATTGTACAAGGAACTGGAGCACCTTTGCAGCAGCCACATCCAAGAGCAGGGCCATTCTCGATTCTCTATAGGGGGCATGCCTTAGACAGCTAGTGTTGGAACCCACTCAGGAGGGACAATCTTAAACCTCATACTCTCAAATGGGGACAGTGAGAGGATCTCAGATCTAGAAGTAGGTAGACATCTGGGAACAAATGACCACCAAACAATGTGGTATATGATAAACTCAGCTGCAGAGTCAAGCTATACAAAAGTGAGGGTACTAGACTTCAGGAAGGCTGACTTTGTCAAAATGGGAGAGTGCCTTAGAAAAGCACTAGCAAACAGGCAAGAAGGAGGGGTGGAGCAACAATGGGGAAACATCAAAAACTGCCATCACAGAGGAAACAAGCCTTTGTGTGAAGCAAATCAAAATTAAAGAAAAGCCACTATGGTTCTCAAAAGAGGGGTTGGGGAAGGTTAGGGAGAAAAAGATAGCATTTAGGAAATATAAGGAAACACAGAAGGAGCGAGACAGAGAACTGTACCAGTTAAAGTAGAAGGAACCATGGAAGGCAGTCTGAATAGCAGAGGCCCAAACTGAGGAAAAGATAGCCAACTTTGTTAAGAAGGGGGATAAAACATTTTATAGGTATATTAGGGAGCGTAGAAAGACAAGGGGAGGGATAGTGAGCTGAATAGAATGGAAGGTGGGTGGGCAGAAAGGGACAATGAAAAAGCAGGAATACTGAATGAATAGTTCTGCTCAGTATTCACAAAAGAGGAGGAGGGAAGGTACCTAATCCAATTAACAAAAGCACTCTGGATAGGGGGGTTGATCCCAGTCCTTTCACAGAAGAAAGGGTTCTGAAAGAACTCCTAAATCTGAAAGTAGACAAAGCAATGGAGCCTGATGGGATTCACCCCAGAATTCAAAAAGAATTAAGGGAGAACTAGTGACACCACTGACTAGCCTTTTTAACAAATCATGGGAGGATGGTATGGTACCTGAGGACTGAAGGAGAGTGGATGTGATTCCTCTTCACAAAAGTGGGAGTAAGAAAGAGGCAGGAAACTATAGACATGTCAGTTTGACCTCTGTGGTAGGGAAAATGATGGAGTCACTTTTGAAGGATAGAATTGTTGAGTACCTAGAGACCAGTGGGGCACAGGACACAAGGCAGCATGGATTCAATCAAACTACAAAGTATTAAGTGGGTAATGGACAAAATTATAGCAGAAAGGTCATGGCAGATGAATCTAATCAATTTCTTTAACTGGATGAGCAAAGTAGCA
Source organism: Neoceratodus forsteri (assembly GCA_016271365.2). Classification (NCBI taxonomy): domain Eukaryota; kingdom Metazoa; phylum Chordata; order Ceratodontiformes; family Ceratodontidae; genus Neoceratodus; species Neoceratodus forsteri. The sequence goes on along the minus strand of JADMNL010000038.1, from coordinate 12,020,710 downwards.
GACCGGGAAGGGGCTGTGGACATGGCCTACCTAGACTTTAGCAAGCCCCACAGTCCCACACAAAAGATTAATAAACAAATTAGCCATCCCGGGAGTGGGTCCCAGGGTGGTAGCCTGGGATTTTTAATCAGTTCTTCAATGTGGTCATGGAAAGATAGCCTTTGGTTGATCCAGACCTGCAGGTATTTGAACTTGGTTACATATTCCAGGAGTTTGCCTAGGAGTGTATTGATCTGAGGCAACGTTCCATGGGTGGCCAGATTCATTACATGAATGAGGAGTGAAAAGAACATCACCTTGTTTTTTTTTGGCACTTAGGAGTAGTTTCTGGTTTAATAGCTGAAGCTGCAGTTGGTCAAATTCCTGTTGAAGGTCACTGCAAGCTACTTCAGGAGTAGGTCTACTGCCATAAAGCACCATATCAACTGTGAACAGATGTATGTTAGTGGCTTTGATACTGGCATCATGTCTGTCAATATATGGTGCAAGTGGTATGAGTGGCTCGAGCGCCACTCAAGGAGAAAAATAACTTGGTAAAGTAAGCTTAGTCAGTACTGGTAATAGAGCTTAGAGTGTTATTACAAATGCATACATGTCTGATAATATGGGGAGGTTATTGGTGGGGTATTATTGTTTCAAATCTCCAACAAAAATGTGGACAAGTAATGATTTATCTAGAAATATCAGTGTCAGAATAGCAGTGTCACTGGCTCAGAAGGTAGCACAATCGCCTCTGAGGCCAGGAGATCAGAGGGCTGTGGGTTCAGTTCCCACATCTGGCACTTGGAATAATATCCCAATACTGATACTGTAGTGCAGCATGAGAGGGGTGCAGCACTTCTGAGGTGCCATCTTTCAGATGAGATGTTAAAACAAGGTCCCATCTGCCTGGATTAGTGGTAGTTCAGGTGGATGTTAAAGATCCCATGGCACTTATCGAAAAGAGTAGGGGAATTTCCCCAGTGCCCTGGCCAAATTTCCCTCATTCACTAAAAATACCACCAACAGCTTAATCTGGTTCAAGGTCAGTTGATATTCATCTGTATCACCCTCCCCTGGGTCGTGCCTGAAAATAGGCAGGATCTGTCTAGTGCACTTACCCGGTCAACAAAAACTAAATAAAATAAATAAATATTAGTTATACCTCTGTACAAGGACAGGTTATTTGGAAAGAAGTTTATTTCACGAAGAAACAAAATGCTTTTATAAATGAAAGGAAGGTTATCATAAGACAGTTTACCCAAGTGAGAAAACTAATGCTCTCAGAGGCCTTAGGGGGACAAGGATTGTATGTTGCTGTGTTATTAGCACAGAGTGGTGATGTGGAAGTAAATCCAGGTCCAGGCCCAGAAAGATACCAGGGGATTTCATTAATTCATGAGACTGTAAGGAGTATAGTAAAAAGAACTGATGAGTATCAAGTCTGGGTCAAGTCAAGAGGAAAATCTTGACTTATTAGCAATAACTGATACCTGGTTACATAAGGGTATGAAGGATGAAGAAGTCCAACTTCATGGGTATGGTTTACTGAGGACAGATAAAGTAATGAGGGAAGGGGGAGTTATGTTATATGTTAGATATAGTGTAGGTCCTTGTAGAGTGGTGTTAGCTGAAAATATTGAGGGTGTGGATTGTTTGTTAGTAGAAATTAAGTCTATCAAATTTATGGTTGGGGTAATTTATGCCCCCCCCAGACAAAAAGTACAAATTTTAATGTACTGGCAAATAAACTGGGTGATATGGTAAAAGACCAGAAAGTTATTGAAACAGGTGATTTTAATTCAGATTGGAATCAAGAAAAAGGACAACAATTAAAAATAATTTTTGAACCCCTGAGATTAGATCAAATAATGCAGAGCCCTACCAGATGTAGTAAAAATAGAGATGCAGGGACTATTTTAGACTTAATTTTTGTTTCTCAGAACCTCAAGGTGAATAATTGGGAAATAATGCCTCGAAATGTAACAGACCATTATCCAATTAAATGTAATCTGGATTTGAAAATGTTCTTTAGTAATCAACTCAGCTTGCATCGGATTAGGGATATGAGACATTTTAGGGCAAAATAATTTAGAAGAGATCTGATAAAAATCAGACGGGATAGGATAATGTTGATTCCAGATTTAAATTTAGCCATTCAGGAGTTTACTACTTAATTTAAGGGGATAATTGATATGCATGATCCTAAGGGGTAGAGAAGTAGAACATGGAGGGATGTGGATTGGATAGATGAGAAGTTGAAAACAAGAATTAGAGTACGAAATTGGTTTTGGAAAAAGGCAAAAAAAACTAAAGTGGAGGAGGATTGGAATAAATTTAAATTATGGAGAAATAAGTGTGAAAAGGACATACATCAGGCAAAAAATAGACATTACTTGAACTGCATAAATAAAGCTACAGGGACTAGACAGTTTTGGGGATGTATTAGGGATATACAAAATCATATTACTGATAACACACTAATCAAATTATTAGAGACAGATGGGTTGGTAGATACTCAAGTTAAAGTAGCTAAGATCTTTAATCATTACTTTGTTGATTTACCTGATATAAAGATTAAGCAATCAGATTTAAGCAACTTGGAGATTTCAGTAGATGCAGTGGTAGATAAGGTGAAAGATAGGTTTGAAGAAAATTTGGAAAGTTCCTCGGGGGCAGGATTTAGGTTTATGAAGATTAGGGTTAATAGTGTTGAGAAGGAATTAAGGAATTTAGATGCATATAAGGCAGGGGGGACGGATGAAATTGATGCAAGGTTTTTCAAAGTTGATGCAGATCTACTGGCTCCTATGGTGACACACTTGTTCAATTGGAGTTTGTGCTCCTCTGTTTTTCCTAATTCATGGAAAATAGGGAGGATAATCCCAGTGTATAAGGGTGGAGATAACTTTATTCCATCGAACTATAGGCCTATAACCCTCTTGCCAATTTTATCTAAGATTCTGGAAAAACTAGTCCATGGACAATTAAGTGGACACTTGGAACAGCATAGTTTATTGCCTAATTGTCAACATGGATTTAGAGCTGGATAATTCACGAGCACCGCACTAGTAGACTTTAAAAATTGTGTTGCAACATACTTAGATTTGGGTCTAAAGACTGGTGCGGTGTTCATGGATCTAAGTAAAGCTTTTCATTTGGTGGACCTTTATAAGATACTGGAAAGATTTTGAATAGTAGGAGTTTCGGAAGAACCCTTGCATTGGTTTAAATCATATTTATCTCATCGATATCAGTGTGTCTCCATAGGAACAGTGTTTATTTGATTTAGTATGTGTTGGAAGAAGGGTAGCCCAAAGGATCAATCTTGGGTCCCCTATTGTTCAATATTTATTTTAATTATATAGTATCTACAATGTCCAAAAGTGTAGTCTGGCTATATGCCGACAACACCGTATTAGTGTCGTCTGCTGTAGTTATGACCAGTTGGGAAAACAGTTACACAGTGATTTGCTACACATGGAAGAGTGGTTTGTTAACTCCACCTTGCAAATAAGTGCTAAAAAAACTCAATGTATGATTTTTACATCTGGTGTCAGAAAGTCTGAAATTCCTGCATTACAATTAAGATTGATTGATGGTACTCAATTAAGAAATGTAGAATCTTATAGATACTTAGGGGGTGTTAATTGATTCGAAATTAAAATATTCTGAACATATTTGTCATCAAGTAAGCAAAGTTAATCAAAGATTAGGAGCCCTGAGGAGGTTGTCTGGGTGTTTTACAATTAAAACGAGGGAAAGGCTGGTGAACCAGTTGTTAATTCCTGTTTTGGAATATGGGTCTAGCCTATATATGAATTGCCCCCAGATTTATTTAAATAAAATTTTTTCTGTATTTATTTATTTATTTATTTATTTGATATATCGGTTTACAACCTTTGAGCCAGAGGCTCATTTGCAAAGGTACCTCATCACATATAAGACAGATGGAAACATAGAGTAGGTATAAAGACAATTACATTAAACATGAGATACATGGTATAACAGTGGTTACATTAAGCATGTGTTACAGACACATCACAGACAGTATTTGCAAGATTTGGCAGTAGGTATTTTCTGACATTATTTATAACCTTTGGATGATGATATTTGCAACATAACAGCAGTGAGGCATTATAAGCTTGAGAAGGCATCTAAACATAGTAGTCAGACCTAATCATGGGATTGGTGTTAAAGATGGAGGTTGCAGTCCATAATGGACTTTGTCAGAGAATATTGGATCAGAGTGGGTAAGAGAGTGAAAGAATTAGAAGCAGTTGCAGGAGTGGATATTGAAGAGGTGGTTGTGAAGAGAGGTTTTGAAATGGGTGATCTTGGGTGCACTAGTGATGGTGCTTGGGAGTGCATTAAACCATGTGGGTGCCCTATGGAGGAAAGATCTCTGGGCAAGGGAGGTTTTTACCCTGGGCACAACCAGAGAGGCTTTCTCTGAATTGTGGGTGTGGATAGTGGGGGTTGAAGGCTGAAGGGAGGCAGTGACCCCGGGGGGGGAGTCCGAGCAGTATTTTCTTGGAGATTAAGCAGGTCTGGTAGTGGAGCCTTTCATCAAGGTTGAGAATATTGGCAGAGGTATAGAGCGAACAGGTGTGAGTGAGCCTGGGTGTGCCTGTAAGGAGCCTGCAGGCCTTGTTGAGTGTGGCCTGGATAAATAAAATAAAATAATATAAATCTGGCTTATTATAAGCTTGGTAGATTTGTGATTAAAGCTAAATTTGGAACCCACCACACTAAAATTTATGGAAGCCTTGGATGGTTGAAACCAGATTCAAAACGATTATATTACAGGTTGACTTGGTGTCATAAATTGATTCATAATAGACATACGCATCCCCTAAATCAATATGTCTTATTAGAACCTTTACGATTGTTAACTACCTCCTTAAGGTACTCAGGCCCAGATATTCAAAAGGGTTGCGCATGGCGCAGCAGTGTTAACGCCATCAACACTGATGCACCCTAGTGCACGATATTTAAAAGGAAAAGTGTGCGTACAAATCCCGATGCACCGGGCGCATCAGTAATGTATGCAGGCACAGGTGGGGCGTGCCCGTTGCATAAACTGCACAGCCCGATATTCAGCCTGGGCCATGCAGAGTTAAGCAAGCACAACCCCTACCCACCTGCACAAAGTTACTAAAAAGGAACAGTTGAGGGCTACTCACAGGTGAGCTGCCACTGCAGGGTGCAATAGCAGCTGCCACCTGTGGGTGGCCTTGACTTGTTCCCCCACATCTGGTGGCATCCCCATGCCCTGATTGCAGGCATCAGTATCCCCCCCAAGTCCAATATCCCTGGTGGTCCAGTGGACCACGAGTAGCCCGATCGTGGGCATAACAGTATTCTCCCCTCCGAGTAGCCCGATCGCGTGCATAACTTTATTCCTCCCAGAGTAGCCCAATCGTGGGCATAACTTTACCCTCCATTAGCCCAATCGAGGGCATCAGTTCCCCCCCAAGACCAATATTCCTGGTGGTCCTGTGGACCGAACGGAGCCTGATCACGGGCGGCATTCCTCACCCCCCAAGTCCAGAATCCCTGGTGATCTAGTGGACCCCAACCCCACCCAACCATGGAGCCCCACCACCCCGCTCCTCCCCATCAGCCAGTGGGCGGCAGCACCCCACCCGCCTGCCACCCTGCCGTCTGCCAACTGACAGCTCGGTATGGCTGCACACCCATTGGTTCAGGCATGAGCCAATGGCGTGCAACAATACTACTAGTCAGTCCTCACATATCTGGACCGACTAGTATGGTATGGACTGCTCGGGGTTGGATATTGTTATGCCCGCGATCGGGCTACTCGGGGGGGTTGGATAATGTTATGCCCGCGATCGGGCTACTGGGGGGGACACAGTTATGCCCGTGATTGGGCTAATTGCAGTCCACTGGACCACCAGGGATTGGAGACAACCCTTACGGGACGTCCCGTGATCGGGCTGCAGGGGGCATCAGACCCCGACGGCTGCTGCCTGGCAGGGGCCAGGCGCAAGTCATTGGGGATCGGCGCACCTGCATGCTAATGGCATGCAAATGGGGCAGTAATCAAATGCAAATGGCCCCCCGTGCACCTTGCATAAATTATGGCCCCATTTGCATGTCACCCTTTGAATATCGCAGGTGCTGTGCATGGTGCAATGGAACTTGCGTCACCACATCTCAATGCTCCACTCTGACCACTTGTACTGGTGCAGTTCCACTGCACCATGCACAGTGGGGGTGGCCAGGGAGCGATATTCAAAGCAGTTGCCCATAGCACAACTCCATTGAATACTGCCCTGGCCACACCCCTGTGCAACTATTTTGAGTGGCGAACAGGCTTGCTCCACAAACTGGCACAGTTTGAATATCTGGGCCTCAGAGTCATATATACCTAATGTAAGATCTAGTAGTAGAATAGAGGATACTACCCAGTAAAATAACCTTGCGGCCCATTGGAATAAATTGTCTAGAGAGCTAAAATTAATATGGGGACATATACAGTTTAAAAGAGTTCTGAAACGTTATTTGTCTGAGAACTGCACTTGCTTTAATTAACAGATTGTTTATGGGGGACTGAATGACAGATTATTTTAATTTAGATGTGCAATATGATTATAAAATAGTGAGAGTGGAGTGATAACGTATGTATAATGTGTATTGGTAGATGATTGCTTGTAAACGGGTGAATGAAACCACAGGACATTGTTGAAAATGGGCCATAAACCCAACAATTTGTATCCTGTCTAAAAATTTAATTTTTATCAACATCATCATAAAGCGAAAAGCAAGGGACCCAGAATGGAGCCCTGCGGAACATCTTTCAAAAAGGGTTTTGGTGGTGAGAGTTTCCCTTCTGCTTTCACTTGTTGAAACCGACCAGTGAGATAATTGGAGAACCATCTCAGAGCAAGGTGGTTCAGGCCAATGTTCCATAGGGAAGAAAGGAGCAGGTCATGGTCAACAGAATTGAATGCCCTGCTTAAATCTAAACATACTGCACAAAGAAAACTCTTGGTATCCCGTTTGCACTGCCAGTCATTATTTGCCTTGGCCAGTACTGAAATGGTGTTATGCTGTGATCTAAAGCCTGATTGTAATGGGTTAAGTACATCTGCAGACTCTTTAAGTAATTCCTTAACTGAGTACTCACAATTTTCTCCAGCAGCTTGGACAAGCTAGGGAGTAGGGAGTAGGGAGTAGGGAGATTGGCCTATAATTGTTGGGGTCACTAGGGTTTCTGGATTTGAAAAGGGAGATCACATGGCTGGTTTTCAAAAATGGTGGGAGATAGCCCCACGAAAGAGAAAGATTAAAATGATGGGTAACTAGCAAAGCCTAGTAAAGAGATAATCCAGAGGGAAGTGGAGTGCACACTACAATCTAGAGTCCCATTTCAGTGTTAACACAGTGTACTGTAGCGTGAAATACCCCTGCTGTTATTAATTGAACTGTAAATACACTGCACTGACTTTCTATTACATTCAGTAAAGAGATAACTCAGAGGGAAGTGGAGTGCACACTACAATCTAGAGTTCCATTTCAGTGTTAACAAAGTGTACAGTAGAGTGAAATACCCCTGCCGTTATTAACTGAACTGTAAATACACTGCACTGTCTTTCTGTTACATTCAGTAAAGAGGTAACCCAGAGGGAAGTGGAGTGCACACTACAATCCAGAGTACCATTTCAGTGTTAACACGGTGTACAGTAGACTGAAGTACCCCTGCTTTTATTAACTGAACTGTAAATACACTGCGCTGACTTTCTATTACATTCAGTAAAGAGGTAACCCAGAGGGAAGTGGAGCGCGCACTACAATCTAGAGTCCCGTTTCAGTGTTAACACGGTGTACAGTAGAGTGAAATACCCCTGCTGTTATTAACTGAACTGTAAATACACTGCACTGACTTTCTATTACATTCAGTAAAGATGTAACCCAGAGGGAAGTGGAGTGCACACTACAATCCAGAGTACCATTTCAGTGTTAACACGGTGTACAGTAGAGTGAAATACCCCTGCTGTTATTAACTGAACTGTAAATACACTGCACTGACTTTCTATTACATTCAGTAATGAGATAACCCAGAGGGAAGTGGAGTGCACACTACAATCTAGTCCCGTTTCAGTGTTAACACGGTGAACAGTAGAGTGAAATACCCCTGCTGTTATTAACTGAACTGTAAATACACTACACTGACTTTCTATTACATTCAGTAAAGAGATAACCCAGAGGGAAGTGGGGTGCACACTACAGTCTAGAGTCCCATTTCACTGTTAACACGGTGTACAGTAGAGTGAAATACCCCTGCTGTTATTAACTGAACTATAAATACACTACACTGACTTTCTGTTACATTCAGTAAAGAGATAACCCAGAGGGAAGTGGAGTGCACATTACAATCTAGAGTCCTGTTTCAGTGTTAATACGATGTACAGTAGAGTGAAATACCCCTACTGTTATTAACTGAACTGTAAATACACTGCACTGACTTTCTATTACATTCAGTAAAGAGATAACCCAGAGGGAAGTGGAGTGCACACTACAATCTGGAGTCCCATTTCAGTGTTAACACGGTGTACAGTAGAGTGAAATACCCCTGCTGTTATTAACTGAACTGTAAATACACTGCACTGCCTTTCTATTACATTCAGTAAAGAGATAACCCAGAGGGAAGTAGAGTGCGCACTACAATCTAGGGACCCATTTCAGTGTTAACACGGTGTACAGTAGAGTGAAATACTCCTGCTGTTATTAACTGAACTGTAAATACACTGCACTGACTTTCTGTTACATTCAGTAAAGAGATAACCCAGAGGGAAGTGAAGTGCACACTACAATCTAGAGTTCAATTAAGGATGGCCGTGACCCTTAGTGGGGTCAGGGCAAGGTCCTGGAGCAAGGAACCACTGAAGGTGGATCTATTCAAATGCATTTAAAATCACTCCGGTAAGGAAGCATAGAGTGAGACTGCAGCACTATTCAAAATTACCTACATTTATTTAAAATCATGCTCCTGCTTGGAGCCTAGGCCGGGGCAGGCAGTACACAAATTAAATAGCTATCAGAGGCAATGAGCTGAGGGCCGAGCAACTAGGCCCTGCGTTAGATAGTAAACAGGGCTCCAGAATGAGCAAAAGCAGGGCAAAGCCCCTGTTATTGCCAAGCTAGCCAGTTGGGCTAGTGAATAATAGCTAGCCATCTCAAAGGTTTTTTTTTTGAATTTATTCAGAAATAAGAACCAGGGAGGAAAGTTAGGAGAAGTAAGCCCCAGATTATGAAGTGAGAGTGTCCCAGGATAATAAAGGTGGCTAGTAATAAAGTGACTGCCACAATCCAAGCTAAGGCTGGTGTTATAGGGGGATACAGGTCAGTTACTCAGGTTATAAGCCCTTGGCTAGGGCAATGGCAACTATGCTGCTAGGGTGGTTAAGTGGCTAGAGCTATGGCAACCATGCTGGGGTGGGCATAATTAGACTACTCCCTTCACATTGCTCTTGACTGGATCCGACACTCTATGCACTTTAAATCAGCAAATTCTACAATTTTACAACACTAGCTTGGCTATTGGTGGTCTCTTGGCTACTAGCCACCTTTACCACTCTGGGTACTACCTTTATAATCTGGGTATTTGTTTCCCCCTATATAGCCCACTTTGTTTTCGGAATAAAAAATTAAATTGGGCTAGCTAGCCCTTAGTAACCAGCCCAACTGACTAGCTTGGTGGCTTGCTTTTCCCTGACTTTCTCTCTTATTTTAAAAATAAGAAAATCACGCTGCTTAGTAGCCCCTTTTCAGTAGCCCACTTGGCAATATTACTTGTATCTGGGGCTTTGCCCTACCCCTGCTTCTGGCTGGAGTTTCTTTTTTATTCAGGACCTATTGTCTTATACTCCCCTGCTGGAATTCAACTATAAAATGATATAAAATAACTTAGAATAGGGTTTCCCCCACCCTAATCTAGGTGTCTGGAGCTCAATTTAAATACATTTACATAAGCCCACACTCATCTTCTCCTGCCTTACTAAATCACAATTTGAATGAAACTGCTTACTGGTAGTCCTAAGTCCAGGGGCATTTCATGAACTGTCTAATGGGCGCGATGTCTTCATTGTGCCCTCGGTGAGAAAATAAACTTTTTATAAATTAAAATATCAGTTGAGGTGGACAGCACCTGCCTGGTGGTGCTGCTGCCAACTGAAAGCATCACACCAACCCAAGAAGAAGTAGCTGGATGGAAGAGGTGGGGGTTTTAGCTGCAGGAAGGTTGCTGGTTTTCTCTTCGGAGCCTAGCTGTGGTGTTTCGTTGCTCCTGGGACCCAAAATTCACTGTCTCTGTGTGGATGCTGCCACCACCGAGGTACCGAAAATACTATTTTTTTAATTTTATAAAATCATAATTGGAGCTAAACAGAGCCGATGCTGCGGTCAGTTGGCTGCTGCTTCTAGGACTTGCTGACATGGCTGGGACCATTGAACCTTTACTGTGCATACTCTTCTATGTTCATGATTTGAAATGGGCAGTTTTGTGTGGTCTTCAAATATGAGACAAGTTTAATATTTTCTGTACAATGTTTGCACAATACTTTCATTCATATATTCAATTAATGTGTGCTTTGTAAATATTACAGAGGTATTTACATTTATTAGGGAGCTACGTCAGTTGTATTTATTGAATCAGGTTTTCTTTTCATGTAATCTCTCCATTTCCTATGTTATCAATAACATTCAGTGATCTAGGAACAGCCTCCTTTTTATGAAAATTGCATTTATGAGATAACTTGGTTATAAATTAATTCAAATCAAAACAGAGGTGTCCATCTATTTTGCTGAAGGTCATCCATCAATCTGTGTTTTTGTATCTGTACTGCTATTGAAATTAATGAGCAGGTTTTAGTGCAAGTCCTTTATTGTGTTTTGAAAAGGGTCCAAACACATGGAGTATCTGTAGTGCTTACATGCTGTGGTTTGAACATACTGTATATTTTTATAGGAACACTTTGCACTTGTTTAAATTAATGGTAAAGGGTTTAAATTGAATTTTGGCTGTAGTAAGTTTTAAATAGCAGCCCGCGGACCCTATGTTACCCCTCTATACTAAATGACTTCTCTGTATAATCAGAGTCGGTGGATACTGATCCCTAAAATTGATGATTAGTATACAGGATACCTGTGGAGCTCGGGCTCAGATTGTGATTCTGTTCAAGTAATTGGTGTTCATTATCTGCACATGTAGCATTTGTATAAACACAGTGTGTGTGAAGTGTGAGTAGCCATGCCCCTGAGGAAGAGGTTTTTTTTTTACCTCAAAGCACTGGGGCTTGTCAGTGTGTAGTTTGTTCTGTCATGCACAGTTTGCACACCAAAGGAGCCATTTTCCATGAGTTTTGTTGTAGTTTGCACGCTCAGAACTCTCCCTGGTATTCAGGATGCTGAGTTTCTAACAATCATGGAGGCAAACAGTGGTCCAGCGTGAGCTGGACCTCAGAGACAGCACAGGCTTGTGCCATCATCCCTGGGCAGGCTGTGCAAGGAAGGGAAAAGGGGAAAAAATGTAAAACTGGCAGGCAGTTCATTCTGTGGGGATCCTGCTACTTTGTTTACCCCCTACCCCCCACACACACTTGACTCAAAAACTATAATGGGCACTTTATTGCCTTACTGGGGGCACTGGGACTTGTTTGGAGACCCCCATCATTGAGGTAATACACTTTCACTCTTAACATGGTTGCAATACAGGGATGGCTACTGCAGCAGATCAAGCTTGTCCTCTTCCTGCTCCTCTACCTCACTGCCTGTCCAACACAATATTCGGGCCTATGGGGCCCCCACTAGATCCTGGGGAAGGGTTCTAATTTTATTAAAAAAACACTTTGGCCACTGGCTAGGCACTTTGCATTTTGCCATGGTGTGGCTTTGATTGCTGGCTGCTTCTGCTGTTTTCCTGTTCCCAACTGGGAGCGTTAACTAGCTGTGAGTATGGCTGTCTTTCTGGCTTATTCCTGTTGCTTTCCAAGCCCTCAAAATTGCCACCAGAGTGGTGGTTCAGGAAGGTGGATGGAGGCACTCCTACCATGGCCTTCTCCAGCTCCTGATGAGCTTCTGTCTCCCCTCTCCCACCCGTATGGCGCCGACCAGAGCCTGAGCTCCATATGAGCTGAGACTAAGAAGTGTCTGCAGAACCTTTCACTTTTAGTGCGTTCACACTATAGGGATGGCTGCTGCAGCAGCCCCTGCTTGTCCTCCTCCTTTACTCTTGTCCCTGCTCTCCAACACAAAACCAGGGCCCAAGGAGCCCCCTTAGACCCAGGAAGGGGGTTCTGACTTTATTCAGCATCATTGGCCACTGGTCTCCAGGGAACTAACCCATCTGGGTTACCAGTTCTAGGGAGCAGGCCTCCTAGGGCACCCTGAGGCCACAGGACCACCAGTGCCAGCTTTATTTTTAAGAGACAGTACAGCACTATAGTTTAGAGCACTGAAATGCAAACATGGAGACCTGGGTTTGAATCCCACAGCCCCCTCTTACATACTGTGTAACCCTGAGCAAGTCCCTTAACTTCCTTGTGCTCTCGGGTCATACCTGGAAACAAGCTTCATTTTAATGTGCCAGTCCTGGTTAATCATAAGAAGAAAGATTGGTAAAGGAAGGCCCACTCACCCCATGTATTTAAATTTTTTTTAACTTTTTTTTATTTTTCACATTCCACATGACATAGTACTGAATACTAAACCATAGTACTATGTAAACATTTCGGATTCAACCTTCATCGGTATAGTACCATTTCTAAACAAGCATTTGTCAATGCCGAACATTCGCTTGCAGGTATTTGCAGTGGTGTTTGGCATGTAAGGTGCTTTACCCTAATGCCCTGTGCGATTGCTGGTATTTGCACAATAAATTGCCAGCATGACCTTGTTGCTACCCCCATTGTGCTCTACATAGGCAGAAACACGTTTTGGGCAGGATGTGAAAAATGACAGCTGTACTGCTCATAAGGAAGTGTGGTAAAATGGCAATGTTGAAAATTTGGAGTGGAATTATTGAAAATTCGCAAACCTACGAGCGTGTGTGGGAACTTTGCAATGCACTCTCATAAAACAGTCACTTGTAGGATTTTTTTCACCAGATTTTCAACACAGCCATTTTAAAACCTCTGCTAATGAACAGTGTCACTGATTTTCTTACTGTGTCCCATACATTGAGTTTGCACACCGACTGCGCCATTGTGCGCTACATGGGCAGAAAGACTTTTGGGCAGGATGTGAAAAATGACAGCTGTACTGCTCATGAGGAGGTGCTGTAAAATGGCAATGTTGAAAATCTGGAGTGCAAATATTAAAAATTCGCAAACGTACGAGCGTGCATAGGAACTGCGCAACGCACGCTCATAAAACAGTCATTTTTAGGAATTTTTTCACCAAATTTTCAACATAGCCATTTTAAGACCTCTGCTCATGAACAGTGTCACTGTGATTTTCTTAATGTGTTCCATACATTGATTTCGCACACTGACTACGCCATTGTGCATTACATGGGCGGAAACACATTTTGGGTGAGATGTGAAAAATGACAGCTGTACAACTCATAGGAAGGTGTGATAAAATGGCAATGTTGAAAATCTGGAGTGAAAATATTGAAAATTCGCAAACTTACAAACTCTGCGTGGGAACTGCTCAGCAGCATGCTTTCGTAAAACTGTCATTTTGGAATTTTTGCAAATTTACAACATGGGGTTTGGGACCTTCTCATGAATGATGTCACTGTCATGGTGTTATTTGAGGCTGAAGGTGATTTTGTGCAGTGACTGCACAGTGCCTGAAATCACCCTTCAGGCCCCGAATAACGCCATGACAGTGACATCATTGAAGGGTCCAAACCCCATGTTGAAAATTTAGTGCAAAATTCCAAAATGACTGAGATAGCGCAACAAAGTTGAAACCCCATGTAGTCTATAATACAGCTACCGGCATTTCCTCAGTTCGCGGTAGGCTTTGAAGAGTGCAGGCGTGTTCCTGGTCCACGAAAATCACGCACGGAGTCTGGAGGTAAGTATGGGGTGGGGGTGTGGGAGGCTGGGTGTGCAGTGGGTGGGTGCGGGTTGTGAGGGGCTGGGAGGCGCCGCTGGACCGTTTTGTTTTACAGGTTTTAAAAAAATTATGGCGTGGGATGTTTGCCATGCTGGGGTGGGCTCCAGCATGGCAGAAGATGGCTGGGGGTGAGGAGCTGATGGGATGGCACCCCACCGGCAACCACGCTGGGGGGGCGAGGAGCCACGGGGATTGGGCATCCCATCGCCAAAGTAATGGAAGGTTTGCCACGCTGGGGTGGGCTCCCAGTGTGGCAGCAGGGACTGCAGGGGGCCATGGAGCCGATGGGGGAACATTTGCCATGCTGGGGTGGGCTCCCAGCGTGGCACCAAAGCTTTGGGGGGGTGGCGTGACATGCGCTGGAGGGATTGTGCATGATGAGAGGGGGGGCAGTGCTCAGTATGACAGTGGTGCTTTCCTTTGAAGCAGAGGAACACTGCTGTCATACAGAGCTCCTGCACCCATTGGTGCAGGACCGCCACACCTGCTCAAGGGAGCAGTGCGTTGGGTGGGAGAGGCACACCTCCAAGTGTGCTACTCTCCCAAAATGTTCCTTGCGCATGCACGCAAGTGAACGTAAAAATTAAACATATACATAATGTTGAAAGTAGTCCTTGATTATTGATATTAATAAAAGAAATTAATATAGAATCTATTAGAGACATGCTCACCACTAAATCCTCTCAAAGTTGTAAACTGAAAATATAACTTCCTGCATATCATATACTCCTGAAAAATATACATACAGCAAATATAACCATCTTAATACAGAATTAAAATATTCAATGGTTTAAATGTACTCCATTCATAATACTTCAAATTGCTTTAAATTCATGCTTACCCTAGAGCGCTAATGCTTCTTTTTAATTCTTAATACATCATTTGTGCTGCTTTCATTCTATCTGTTCTTTTATTATACATTTATCTGCAAAACAACATAAAATGATATTCTTAGCTGAAATATTCTCAGTATAAACTTTCCTTAACAAGCAATCAAAGACATATAGATGCATATATCAGATCGAAAAATAAGTCTATAATGAAGTTTCAACAAGGAAATGTCTTTCTCATTTTAAATTTAACATATCGATCTGGTGCTGCATATTTATTCTGTGGGAGTGGGGCATTGAGCTATGCATGATAGCGCGCTAATCATCTGACCAGCCTGAAACCTGCATCAACCCTGTGCACCCGACCTGCTAAACCTGCAGCTCTATGAGGAATTATAGAGTCCCTTGGCATTTAATTATGTCATACCATTTAAGGTACATAAAAAACTTTACTGCAACTCAAATATCACAAAATCTCTTATTGATTCAAATTCATTCATATGTATTAAGAATTGTGGGTGTGAACTCAGGTCTAGAGGATGCAAATGTGGCTATGTATATACTGGCCTGGCATCATGTAGCCAGCCTTGAAATGTGCAGTTTTAGATTAACAGCTGGCAGTACAGCCTAGAAATTAAAGCAGAGAGTGGTGAACAAGCTTCGTTCATCCAACAGAATGGGTTTTGATTCCAACATGCTCTACTTGTATATTGTGTGACCAAAGCAAGTCACTTAACCTCCCTGAGGTCCCAAAACTCACCCAGAAACAATCTGTAGCTGTGTGCTTTTCCTGGACAAAGACAGTGAAAACAATCTGAGCATGTTGACTCAAAAAAAAAAGGCATCAGTAATTGTTTATTAATTGCAAAAACACATAGGTGGACAACATTGTTAAAACATTCATAACCTGAAATGCATTATTAAGAGTATTTTACTTTTGTGATGAAGTTAAAAGTAGAACCATTTCTTACTGAAATATTTTGGATGGAATGGAATTTTCTACCATAAAGGAAACAACATTATCTGGTTGATCCTGCCGCTCATGCCCTTCGAACGTGTTTTACACTGTGAAGCTATGCCAATGGACTGCAACTTTCCATAATGTCATTCTCACTATAATGCAAAAAAGAAAGAAAAAGGGAGAGACTGTGTGTGTGTGTGTGTGTGTGTACGCATGTGTGTGTCTATCTCCTGAAGAAGTGCTGCACTAATTGAACTGTGCTGAAAAGGAAAAAAATTATCACCATTAATTAAATAAAATAATACGTGGGTGGGTGTAAAAAACAGAATTTTGCACACACTCGTGGTGTGGGATGTTTTTGTAAATCCCTCAGACTTTGCTTTTGGAGATAATGTAGCATCCCACACCTCGTGTGCTTAAAATTCTGGTTACACACACCAATCTATATATTAGTCTGTATTTTAATAATGCAGAAAAGATTATATATGTTTTAACAATGTTGTCCATCTATGGGTTGGGTATTCAAAACTGCGTCAAAGGCCGGCTCAACCCTGGTGCAGTGCAAAACGACTGCGCCATGGTGCAGGGACTGTGATATTCAATGGTTACACACTGCAAAATGTGCCATTGCAACACGGCTGAATATCGCAGGGATGAGCTATGGCACAGTCAGAGGTGCACCAGGGAGCAAACCAACATGTGCCATAGCGCAACCAGGGATGCTGAAGGGGCAGAGAAATGTGCACCAAGGCACAGAAGGACCAGCCACAGGCACAGCAGTGAGCAAGGCACTGGGGAAGGGGGGTGGGGAGACAGCACAGGGAGGTGAGGGAACCAGGCCAGGAACACTGGCAGGGACACACAGCTGGGCCACAGGTGACCCCTGCCCATGGAGTGCAGACATGCAGCCAGCCACCCCCCCAGCACTGGGGCAGTGGACCCATGGAACAGGTGGCACAAACATCCAAGGGTGAGCTGCCACTGGCCACCCCCACTGGACGGCATTCCTCTGACCACCCAGACCACAGCAAGCCACACCTGGCACACGGCACCCAACACTCATGCCACACAGTCTGTACAACCCATCCATGGCCACCCCAAGGCACAGCCACTGATTGAGGGGTGGGCCACCACCATACATGGCCCGCACAATGACACAGGTGCACCACACAGCCACCCACCACACCACTGAAGCATGGCTCCACTCGCCAGCTGCAAAGCAGACATGGACACAGATGGGTAGGCATGAATGAACTGTAATGAACACATACAAAACTATACATAACAAGGGATAGGGTAAGTGAGTGAGGGATGGGGACAGGGGACAGGGTCTGTACAGTGGGATGGGGAAGGTAGGGGATGGGAGGTCAGGGGCATGAAGGGGGTATGGTGCCCACTACTGGCGGCGATGGCCTGCCACTACCTGGTGCCTCCCCCTGCACCAGTCCGCAGCAGAATCCTCCAGGTCTGGTCCGCTATCTCCATGGTGGTGGAGGTGCTGAGAATTATTTGTTACCGGATGCGACAGTAGAGTGGCAGCCGCAAATCCCTCCGGACACCTGTAGCAAAGGAAAGGACAGGTGATCAGTGCACGTCCATAGCACCCAAGAAAAAATTACTCACCTTAGTAATGTTGTTTCTTCTAATGGAGTCTTGCTATATTATGACAGTAGCAGTTTGTCCCACCACTAGAATTGCTCCGGAGGTGAAATGGTTAATACCATTCCAAAATAGAACTTTGAGCACGAGCTCTAAGAAGCAGCTCTATCTGTGTAATTTCAAACCTGAACTGTCAGATCTTTACGAGCAAAAATTCACTAAGGTCTGTGTGGAAGCTGTAACCTACACTAGCCAAATGGCTACCTAAATATTAACAACCATTGCTGGTCCCAACACCCAAGACTCAAGTCAGGGGACCAGAACTGCTAACACAATTCTAACAACATGAGAATAAAACAACAGTATAATAAAACACACACACCCCAAACTCCCAAAAGGGGAGAAACACTAAAAGGGCATAAAATAGTGCCCACCCAAGTAGAAGTTCTGAGAGGGGCAGGCTGGGGGGGAGGTCATAATATAGCAAGACTCCATTAGAAGAAACAACATTACTAAGGTGAGTAATTTTTTCTTCAAACAACATGAAGTCTTGCTATATTATGACAGTAGCAGACTACACAGCAGTAATTCCATGGAGGAGGGGCAGAACCTACTTAGGGAATAGGCTCTGAAGAACAGCTGTGCCAAACCGAGCATCTCTCCTGGCCTGAACATCCAGGGAGTAATGCTTGGTAAAAGTGTGTACCGTTTTCCAAGTAGCAGCCTGGCATATCTCTAATATAGGGATGTCTCTGGCAGCAGCTAGAGACACAGCTGTACCCCTGGTAGAATGAGCCTTCAAGCCAGAGGGGGGATCTCTGCCCAGTTTCTGATAACAAAATTGGATACAAGAGACAATCCACCTGGCAATTGATCTCTTAGTGGCAGGTTTGCCTTTCCCAACTTCACCATAGGTAAGGAAAAGTTGGAGGGATTCGAACCTGTGACCTTTGGTACGCTCTATATAGTAACTAAGAGCTCTCTTAACATCCAGGCTGTGCAACCTCCTCTCACCAGAAGAGGAGTGATCAGTGAAAAATACTGGAAGGGAGATAGATTGGTTAAGATGGAAATCTGAAACCACCTTAGGTAAAAACTTCCTATTAGTCCTAAGGACTACCTTATCCCTGTGGAAAGAAATAAAGTCAGTTTCCACTGACAAGGCTTGCAACTCACTTATGCATCTAGCAGAAGTGATAGCCACCAGAAAACAGTTTCAAGTTATATACTTAAGCTCTGCAGAAAACAGAGGTTCAAAGGGTTGCATTAACTGGGCAATACAAACATTAAGGTCCCAGGCAGGGTCCGGTTCCCAAAGGGTGGATTAGTATGGGTAATCCTAAAAACTTGGAAAACACAGGGTGAGTGGAAAGAGGATGACTTTCCTGCTGACACAAAAGCAAATACAGCTGCCAAATGGACTCTCAGGGTAGCTGGTCTGAGACCAAGGAATTAAGATGGACCATGTAATCTAATACAATGGGCAAATCAGCAGATTCTGGGAAATATTTTCCCAGCACACCAAATGGAAAACCTTTCCATTTAGAACTATAAGTAGCCCTAGTGGAAGGCTTTCTGGAAGCCTTTAGGATTTCAAGAACACCTTGAGAGAGTTGTAAATCAGCAAACTCTAACTCCTCAAGAGCCAGGCCTTGAGGTTGAGGGATTTGAGGTCCGGATACCAAACCTTCCTGGGCACAAGTTAACAGGTTGTGAATCCTGGGGAGGCAAAGGGAAGATGGATTGTCAGTGACAGAAGGAGGGTACCAGGGCTGCCTGGCCCAATCCGGGGCAATCAGAATTACCCTGCAAGGCTGAGATCTGATTTTGACTAATACTTTGAATAGGAGAGGGAAGGGAGGGAAAGCATAAAGAAACTTCCCCTCCCAATCCTGGAAAAGGGCATCCAGGGGGACTGAGCCCAACACTGGAGGCCTGCAACAGAACAGAGGAAGTTTGTGATTGTCTGGGGCTGCAAAAGATCTATCTGAGGGGTGCCCCATCTGGCAAAGACTATCCCCAGCACTTGAGGATCCAGGGACCATTCGTGATGGCCCTGGGAAATCCTGCTGAGAGCATCCGCTAGGACATTGTCCTTCCCTGGAAGATGAACTGCTATGAGGGAAGTGTTCGGGGAATAGGCCAGAGACCACAACTTCATTGCCTCGGTGCACAAGGCCAAAGACCGAGTGCCCCCCTGTTTGTTGATGTTCCATATTGTTGTGGTGTTGTCTGTTCTGACTTGTATTACCTTGTTGTGGACAGATGCAGAAAATGCTTGAAGAGCTAAAAAGACAGCTCTGAGTTCCAGCAAATTGATGTGGAGCAGAGATTCCCGGGGGGACCACACTCCCTGAGTGGAAAGGTCGCCCATGTGGGCTCCCCAACCCAGAAGGGAAGCATCTGTAGTGAGAGTCAAATTGTGAGCAGGGGGAATGAAGGGGACTTAAATTGCTCCGATTCTGCCACCACTGGAGGGCCTGGATCAAGGTTCGAGTCACTGGGACCAACTTGGAAAGGGGGTCTCTTCTCTGAGACCAATAGGTTCTCAAGTGAAACTGAATGTCTCATCTGAAATCTTGCTCCTGCACAACAGCTGTGGATGCAGCCATGTGTCCCAGGAGCTGCAGAAAGTGTCTTGCTGGTCGAGAGACCTGCAAGGTGAAGGATGAGGCCAGAGTCACTAAATTCGTCACCCTTTCTAAGGGAAGAAAAGCTCTGGCTAGCTTTGTGTCCAACTCTGCCCCTATAAAGGTGAGTACCTGGACTGGTTCCAGAACCGACTTTGGTAGATTTAGCAGAAAGCCCAGGGAGGTGAGAAGCTGCTGGGTAACTTGCAGGTGTTCTGGGGACTGGCCTACAATGAACCAATCATCTAGATAGGGAAAAACAGCAATCCTTTGCCTCCTCAAGTGAGCCACTACCACTGCTAGACACTTTGTGAATACCCTTGGGGCAGAGGTAAGGCCAAAGGGCATTGCTCTGAACTGGTAATGACCTGAGGGTAGTTCGAATCTGAGGTACTTTCGATGGGAGCTTCTGATTAGGACATGGAAATAGGCATCCTTGAGGTCCAGGGAGGCTAACCAGTCCCCTGGCCTTAGGGAGGGTAAAATCATTGCCAGAGTTACCATTTTGAACTTTGGTTTCAAAAGATGCTTGTTCAGATATCTGAGGTCTAATATGGGCCGCCATTCTCCTGTCTTTTTTGGGGTAAGGAAGTATCTGGAATACAGACCCCCACCCTGGTGCAGGGGAGGAACCCTTTCCACTGCTCTGAGAGCCAACAGGGTTGAGACCTCTGCTTCCAGAGCAAGGGTCTCTGAAGCACTTGCAGGTAGAAAAAGTCTGGTTCTCAACTTGGGAAACTTTTTGAAGCTGAGAACCAGACCCTGGCTTACTACTTCCAGAACCCACTTGTCTGAGGTTAAAGAAGCCCAGTTCTGACTGAAGTAAGCCAGCCTGCCCCTACGGTAAAGGAGAATCGGCCCTGGGCACCCCATCAGGGTGCCTGCTTAGCAGGAGCTTTAGGCTGAGGGGTGGGAGCAGGCCTGCCCACCCCTCGTCTGCCTCTGCCTCTGAAGAAGCCCCTCTGAGCATAGGCAGAGGAGGCCTGAGTCTGGTAAAAAGGCCTGTGAAAAGGCCTACCCCTACCCCTGAGGGTATGCCTCTGAGGAGTGGCTTGCCGCTCCTTAGCTTGGGCACTTTTGTAAGTAGTCCTATATTCATCCATCTTTTTCATGTAATTCTCTGTCTGCTCCCCAAACAGAGAATTTCCCACCACAGGAAAATCCATAGCCTTAGTCTGGGTATCCTGTGACAGACTAGTACACCTGAGCCAGGCCAACCTACGAAAAGCTACAGATGTGGCCATGACCCTAGAGGAAACATCATTAACATCCACAGCAGCATGAAACTGTACCTTAGAAGCCTCAATGCCATCAGCAGCCACCTGTTCTAGTTCACTAGCCAGCTGGCCATGGGCTTGCGCTAATTCCATAACAGTATCCCATCTAGATTTCTGCTACCTAGCTACATAAGCCATATAATTTGCTTGCCTGAGTCCCAGAGAGGCTGCCATATACTGTTTTTTCACCATGGCATCAATCTTCCTGGAATCCTTGTTAGGAGGATGTGAAGCCAGGGGGATATTAGCTTTATCACAGGCTGCAGCCTGAACTACCCCAACATGACTGCATTGCTGAGAAAGGAATTCTGTATCAGGACCTGACAATGCGTACTTGCTGTCCATATTTTTATCCACAGGAGGCACAGAATTAGGAGCTTTTAAAATTTTTTTTGTTTGCTTCCTAAAAGACTTATGCAAAGGAATAGACAATCTCCTAGACTCTGGAATATCCATCATTTCTACAAAATCAGGCTCCTCTTGCTCATCCACAGCTTCTTCCAAGGGAAGCTGGAGGGTTTCAGCAACTTTTTTGTAAAACATAAAATGAGATGGGGACTCAGATAGCGTAGGGGGAGATTCTAGAGGTCTGTCTGGGGAAATGTCCGGTTCAATGGGCACACCCAGACCTTCCCAGCCACATTCATACTGTTCATAATCATCCTCCCCCTCCTCTGGTTCATAAAATTCCTCAACATCATATTCCTGAACCACTGGAACCGGATGAACCGACCTTTTGCCAGATAGTGGCGGTTCGGACGGAACCTGAGACAGTGACTGGACAATTTGTATGGCTTTTGCTATCTCTGCAGCAGTTGGAGAAGGGGTTTTGGACTCCAAACCTGCTGACTTTCTTGTTTTCTTTACTGGAATTGGTTCCTCAGAACCAGCTTTTCTTTTGCCCGAGGAAGTCTCACCCTGGTCAGAGGGCACTCCCTCCGGTTCGGTTGGCACCGAACTGGGCTGGCCATCCGGGTCAGCGGACTTTTAGGCCTCTCGTTCCCTGAGCCTGCCCAATCTCTTTTCCAGGGTGGCTGCAGGGAAATTCTTACATATCTGGCAGTCTGACTGGAGGTGGTCAAACCCCAGACAATAGACACATGTGGTGTGTGGGTCAGCCTTGGCAAAGACTTCCCCACAGACATCACAGTGTTGAAACCCAGTGGGCCCGGTTTTTCTTTTGGGTTTCTCAGACATAATGCCAGCCTAACCAGAAAAACTTGTCCTTTAAACGGCAGTGCCAGGCAAGACACCCTTATCAGTTCCTAACCATGTCACGGGTATTGGAAAAAACCGTAACAAAATCCGTTTTTTTTAGAACCGATAAGAACCGGGAACTGCACTCTAAAATGTTAAACTTTAAAGTTAATAAGTTTTAAACCCAGCTGATCGGTTCAAAACCGAACCGATAAACTTACAAGTTCCACACAGACAAAACCTTTAATTTACTTACGATTACCACAGACAGAGCTTGAACCGAACGGTTTTGCGGTTAAAATAAAACTATTCTCGGTTGAATCAACCGAGAAAACACTGTTTAAACCGAGAAATGAACCGAGCAGTAGGAGAAATCTCGGAGCGACTGTTCACTGAGGCGGAGTAAAGAATCTGACAGTTCAGGTTTGAAATTACACAGATAGAGCTGCTTCTTAGAGCTCGTGCTCAAAGTTCTATTTTGGAATGGTATTAACCATTTTACCTCCGGAGCAGTTCTAGTGGTGGGACAAACTGCTACTGTCATAATATAGCAAGACTTCATGTTGTTTGAAGCCCTCCCACTGTGCGCAGCAGACAGTGGGAACACACACCCCTGGAGTGGCACCCTGGCCACCCACAGTGGGTGGGCCAGCACCTGCCACCAACCCGGCATGCCACAGCAGTGCACAGCACTGGACACCGCTGCCCAAGGGCCACCCAACCACACAGTGGCAGGCAGGTGGCACAGTGCTGCAGTAGAACCACAGCAGCACTGGTGGCAGACAGATGCACACCCAGCCCACCAACAGCTGCCACACATGTGCAATTGCCACCCCATGGTGCCATGCACACCGCACCATGTGCTGCACACAGCTGACATGGCACATGGCACAGGTGGCCATGGCCATACCCCAACCCCCACTGATGACCCAGTACGGTGTACAGGGAATGAACAGTGCCTACCTGCCTTCCACGGTGCTGCATGCACCGGTCCTGCAGCCACTCCTCCACCACCACTGGGTCCAGCACACCCTGCTGAAGGGTCCGCAGTGGCCTGCTGCAGCCCACCAGGTGCCACTGCTGCCCTGGCACATCATCTATCCTCAGGCCCTAGGACAGGAACACAGACATGCACACATCAGAACACATAGAAACATAGATTTTGACGGCAGATAAGGACTGCTTGGCCCACCCAGTCTGCCCATTACCCTACCTAATGGATAAGCTGCAGATCCTAGTTAACCAGCAACCTACTTCTTCCAACCCCCACCCCCTAGAATTGCCTTATGACTGTCCCATGTATGCTTGAATTCCACCACTGTTTTTGACTCCACAACCTCTTCTGGAAGGCCATTCCATGCATCCACAACCCTCTCTGTGAACAAATACTTCCTTAAATTACCTCTGAGCCGCCCCCCTTCTAACTTCAAAATGTGCCCCCTTGTTCTTGCACACCTCTTTTTTTGAAAGATGCTACCCTCTTGGACTTTATTGATTCCCTTGAGATACTTGAAAGTTTCTATCATGTCCCCCCTCTCCCTCCTTTCCTCGAGTCTATACATATTCAGCTCCTTAAGTCTCTCTTCATATGTCTTCCAGTGCAGACCCTGCACCATTTTAGTTGCCCTCCTCTGGACAGCCTCCATCCTGTCTATGTCCTTGCGGAGATTGGGTCTCCAGAACTGCATGCAGTACTCCAGATGGGGTCTCACCAACTGTCTGTACAGAGGGATAATAACTTCCTGTTTTCTACTGGTGATGCCTCTCCCTATGCATCCCAGTATCCCCCCACCCTCCTTGCTGCCCTCTCACATTGCTTGGCCACCTTTAGGTCATCTGATATGACTACCCCAGGTCCCTTTCCATTTTTGTTGTTGTTAGTATCTCCCCCCACTGTGTACTCTTCCCTGGGTTTTGTTTCCCAGGTGCATTACCTTGCACTTCTTAGCATTGAATCTAAGCTGCCATACATTTGACCATTCCTCTAACGTGCCAAGTCCCTTCTCATCCTTTTCCACCCCACCTTGTGCATCAACTCTGTTGCAGATCTTTGTGTCATCTGCAAAGAGACATACTTTTCTTCCAGTCCTCTGCAATGTCGCTTATAAAGACATTGAAGAGGACCGTCCTAATACTGAACCCTCGGTACCCCACTAGTAACCCCTTTCTTCAGAGTGGACTCCATTTACTATTACTCTCTGTGTCCTATTCTCCAGCCAATCTTTTACCCAGGTTGTCATCTTGGGACCCACTCCCAGGCTGGCTAACTTGTATATTAATCTTTTGTGTGGGACTGTGTCAAATGCCTTGCTAAAGTCTAGGTAGGCCATGTCCACAGCCCCTTCCTGGTCTACTGCTTTGGTCAACCAGTCAAAGAAATCTATCAGATTTGTCTGGCATGACCTTCCTGCTGTGAATCCATGCTGCCTTGGGTCCTGAGCCCCTCTGGCCTCTAGATACTCAACAATTCTTTCCTTCAAAAGTGATTCCATCATTTTCCCTACCACTGAGGTTAAACTAACAGGTCTGTAGTTTTCTGTTTCTGCCTTGCTCCCACTTTTGTGAAGGGAAATCACATCTGCCCTCCTCCAGTCCTCGGGTACCACCCCATCCTCCCATGATTTGTTAAAGAGGGTAGTCAGTGGTGTCACTAGTTCTACCCTTAGTTTTTCAGAATTTGAGATGAATCCCATCAGGCCCCATTGCTTTGTCCACCTTCAGTTTTAAGAGTTCTTTCAGAACCCTTTCTTCTGTAAATGGGTGGTATCAACTTCTGTATCCAGAGTGTTTCTACTGTTTGTTTTAGGTACCTCCCACTTCATTTGTAAATACTGAGCAAAATATTTGTTTAGTATCTCTACCTTTTCACAGTCACCCTCTGCCCACCCTCCTCCTCTTTATTAAGCCTCACTAGCTCTCCTTGGTCTTCATTCGCTCCTGATGTACCTATAAAAGTTTTATCCCTTCTTAACTGAGTTGGCTATCTTTTCCTCGGTTTGGGCCTTTGCTGTTCTGACTGCCTTCCCAGCTTCCTTTTGCTTTAACTGATACAATTATCTGTCCTGCTCCTTCTGTGATTTCTTGTACTTCCTGAATGCTTTCTTTTCTCTTGAACCTTCACTGCCACTTCCTTTGAGAACCATAGTGGTTTCTTATCATTTCGTTTTGTTAATTTGCTTCACACAAAGGCTTGTTACCTCTGTGATGGCAGTTTTATTATTCCACATTGTTCTTCCACCCTCCTTCCTGCCCATTTGCTAGTGCATTCCTTAGGCACTCACCCATTTTGGCAAAGTCAGCCCTCCTAAAGTCCAGTACTTTTGTCTTTGTATGGTTAACTCTTGCTGTGTTTATTGTGAACCATACTGTTAGATGGTCGCTAGTTCCCAGATGGCTACCCACTTCTACATCTGTGATCCTCTCTTCATCTCCATTTGAGAGAACCAGTTCTAAGATTGCTCCCTCTCGAGTGGGCTCCAATACTAGTTGTTTAAGGCATGCCCCTTGTAGGGCATCTAGAATAACCCCACTCTTTGAAGAGGCTGCTGCAACTGCACTCCAGTTAACATCTGGCATATTCAGATCACCCATCAGCAATATCTCTCCTTTTTCTGCCATTCTAAGTATTCTTTCTATCATTTTCTTGTCCATTTCCTCCCCCTGAGAAGGGGGTCTGCATACAACCCCTGTGCAGGTTGTGGTGCCATTGATGGTCTCCAAATTTACCCACAGTGCTTCTTCTGCTCCCTGTTTTCCCTTTTGTACAGGATGAACCCACCACCCACACCCTGAAGCACAGTGTGCACCCCAGTCGGGCATGGGCCACAGGACAGTGGAGCAGTGCACCCGGCTGGCAATGCCACACCACAGGGCACACAATGACAGTGCCCCCCCAGCATGGCATGCAGCCCTGCCAACACCATGGTACAGTGGTCATGCACAGACACAGCATGTGCCCACTTACCTGGCTATGGCACAGCCCCCCCTGTGGACATGCACCTGCAGCACCCTCAGCCGCTCCGGGTCCCTCCTCATCAGGTTGCCATACCTGTGGAGGCACCACTCCCTGGTGCAGTGCATCCCTGTGGCCTGGACCAGCCCATCAGCTATGGCCTGCCACACATCTGTCCTGGCCTGCAGCAGGGGCTTCTGCCCAAACAGTCCAGGAGCATGTGGCTCCACCTGAGCCACCAGGTTGTCCAGCTCAATCTGGCTCCAGTTCCGTACCTGTCTAACACCACGGCTCGCTATGCTGACCATGCTAGAACAGAAACAAAATAGCACCAGTAGCGCATGTGCACAAAGTGTGTGGGATACTTACCTCATATATGGTTGCACGGTGTCCGGCAGCCGCCCATCACTGGAGATGCACGACATGGGCGTGGCCACACTGGCACATGTAGCAGGGCTCACAAGGGGGCATAAGGCAGGGGTCAGCACACGCAATGTGTACATGGGCACCATAGGGCGGTTCAGGGGCAATGTGAGGAAGTATTATTTCACAGAGAGGGTAGTGGATGCATGGAACAGCCTTCTTGAGGAAGTTGTGGGGTCTAAAACTGTGGGAGAATTCAAGAATGCATGGGACAGACATAAGGCAATTCTTGTGGGGGGCAGGACGATATAGGCTGTTGGTTAACTAGGGTCTGCGGCCTATCCTGTAGGTAGGGAAATGGGCAGACTAGATGGGCCTAGCGGTCCTTATCTGCTGTCAAAGTCTATGTTTCTATGTTTCTATGTTTCTATCACATAGTGCACAGTAGGGCCTATGGTGTGCCATGCTCCATGGGCCCTATAGCGCCTGAGCACCATTGGCCCAGTAGCACCTGATCACCATTGACCTAATTGTGCCTGAGCACCATTGGTCTAATAGTGCCTGAGCGCCCCTGGCCTAATAGCACCTGAGCACCATGGGCCCTAGAGCACCTGGGCACCATTAGGTCCATGGGGCATTAGGCGCTATGGCCTCTATAGCACTCCTAGTGCATAGTGCGCAATAGGTGGTAGTATATGCCACAGTGCATGCATATAGTGGGCCGCACATTGTGCATGTCACGGCATTGTGCCACGACATGTGCCAGAGCAATTCCATTGCGCAAGGCGCAAGTGTGCGATATTCAACCATCACATGCAAATGAGCTCATCAGCCTATCCATGGCACAGTGGAGATATTTGCACATCATTACCATTGTGCAACAACTCATTTGCATGAAATGCACTATAAAGGTGCCGCACAACAGCACAGGCCATGGACCCGGTATTGCAACCATCTGAGATAAATTGTGCCTGCTGTGGGGTCAGCCAGCACAGCAGGATGGATGGTGTGGGCTGCTGCAGCTAGTAACCACAAGTCCATGTCCACAGGAAGCAACATGTCTTAGCATGAAGAGAGGGTGAGGAGCATGGGCCTGCCCGCAAGTGCAGGCCCAACTTTACAAATGCAGGAGCTGATGCCCTGTCCAAGGCCTACCTCAACAGGGAGCCATTGCTGAGTGGCACCACTGGCACACCACAGGCCAGGGCCACAGCCTGGGTGGAGGTGGCAGCAGCCATGAACCATCAGGGCAGTCACCAGTGGTCTGAGCAGGAGTGCACGAAAAAAGATGGGCACTGACAAGCACAGGATAAAGGAGAAGGTGGCGGCCATACGGGCCACCAGGACAGCCACTGGTGGGGGCCAGGCTGCTGTGCCACAACTCAAGGTACAAGAGGAGCTGGTGGCAGCCACCATGCAGTGCAGCACAGTGGAGGGTGTGCTGGGCAGTGGGTTCCATACTGGAGAGAGACCATCACTGCATTATAGGTATGCCGGGGGGGCAGTGGCTGGTACAGCGGCACTGACACATCTGCTTTCCCTTACAGCACCGGCTCAGCAGCATGCAGTGGCAGGGGCACCTGCAGCTGCTGTGGGGGCAGGTCCAGCCCCGGAGGACCAGCTATACACCTCCATGGGCATCTGGGGGCCTGATCAGCTGCAGCACACCACCGCCACCCAGCCAGATGTCCTGGACATGGTGGCAGATGAGACCCTGGCTGTGTTCCAGCAGGATGCCAGTGATAGCTTGCTCTGTGTGGAGACACAGATCGGGGCAGGGTCTGACACTGATAAAGGCATCACCATCATCTCGGACAGCAGGACTGTTGTTAAGCAGGAGACACCTATACCTACCACAGTCAATGGCAGCGCAGCCAGTGGCCTGTTGGCAGTGGAGCAGCTGCCCACCACTGCCCCAGGGTCCACTGTGTGCACATGCACAGCAGCACCAGGTGGTGGTGGTGCAACTGCCCAGGTGCTGACCAGCACACAGGGGCCAGAGGGGCAGCAGCTGCAGATGGTTGGGGCGGGGGGGCGGCTGGATGCAGCATCTGCCGCTGGCTCACCTGAGGAGGTCCAACCCCATGAGGACCCCATTGTGCAGCATCCAGCTGAGCGGTGGGGGCCTTGCAGTGCAATTGCACACCACCAGTGGGACGGCGACATGCCCATGCACCCCTGGGTGCCGACCCGTTGATTGAGCACATCCGATTGCTGCGGGCCTCCATGGAGCAACAGGTGTTGCTCCTAGCTGGGGTGCATGCACTCCACACAGAGGTGTGCCAGGCAGCCAAGCAGCACAAGAGGGGCACCGTGCAGGTCCTGGAGGCCATACAGTGCCTGTGGGAGGACACAACCGCATCCCTCGACCGCATTGCCAATGCAATCTCAATCAGACTTGTGCCACTGGCTGCTACAGGGTGTGGCCACCTGCCACAGTCACCATGGAGTGCACTGTCCACCCCATGGACCAACATTGGGTGACACCCTCAGTGTCGATGCTGGGCTCTGCTGTCAGCATCCCAGGCATGCCTGGGGCGGGCCCGTTTGGGTGCATACGGACCCCTGCGAGGACCCAGTCATGGTCCTATGGTTTGATCTCTGGGGGGAAGTCACAGACCCCCCTGTGGCTGTTGAGCAGTCTGTAGCTGCTGAGCAGCTGTGGCACACCCTCCCCATGTCCATGGTGGCTGTGTGTCTGCACAGCAGACCTGATGTGTGCGTTGCCCTGTCTGCTGTCTGCTGCCACTGCCGTGTGTGCACCTGGGTGATATGTGTGTGTGTGTGTGTGTGTGTGCAAGACACAGTTGTAGCACCTGTGTGGCATGCCACACACTGCCCGTGTGTGCACCTGCCTGGCCACTGGCCCATGTGGCGTGTGCGTGATGATGGCAGCACAGCGCTGGTTGCACCTGTGCACTAGCACCCTGTGTCTGATCCACACCACATGCTAGCACCTGGGCACATGCCTGTGGGTGCCATTGTGTGTGTGTGTGTGTGTGTGTGTGTGTGTGTGTGTGTGTGTATGTGTATATGTGTGTGTGTGTGTGTGTGTGTGTGTGTGTGTGTGTGTGTGTGTTGCTGTGCAGTGCTGCATGGTGTTGTGTGTGGCTGTGTGGCACGACCCCCTGCCCCATGCCTGTGTGTGCATGCCCGTGGCCATGCCCACCCATGCCTGTGTGCCGTGCCAGTGTGTCTGTTCAGTGCCAGGGGGTTTGTCCACCTACCTGCATGCACAGTATTGCTCCTGTGTGATCATATCCTGATGCTGATGTGTCATTTTCAGGAGCCGAGGATCCCTTCACCCGGGGGGGGCTGCCCACTACCCCCAGCCCATTGCCAATGTTGTCCCCACCACTGTCCCCCTCATTGACCTCAACAACTATCCCACGGTCAATTGCCATGTTGTGCAGCTTGCAGCAGGCCAGGAATAGGCCACAGGCCTTCATGGGACAATACTGTAGGGCACCGCCAGACCTGTCTAGGCAACGGAAACATGCCTTCAGCATCCTGAACACACACTCAATGATGTTCTGCATGCCGGCATGTGCCTCATTGTACTGGTCCTCTGCTGGGGACAATGGGCGCCAGTAGGGGGTGAGCAGCCAGGACTTGAGTGGGTAGCCACTGTCACCTGTGTGGACAGAGGTGTGGTTAGCCTGGCGTCTTCTGTTGTTGTGCCCCTTGCCCATCCCTGGTGCTTCCACCAGAGCACCTGCCCTGCCCGCCTCCTCCCATGCCCTGCTGTTCCCAGCTGCTCATAGTCTTGCCATACTCACCCACTAGGTGGCTGATGGGAATAATCCCCACTCTCAAACTTGTGGCACAGTGCTGAGCTGTGTCAGATGAAGCAGTCATGTGCACCCCCAGGGTGTGTGGCACAGATGTTGGTGATGTGGCCCCTGGCATTGCACTTCACTTAGAAGTTGATACTTGGGTAGCCCTTCCTGTTCACATATGCTACCCCCTCCGAGCCAGGTGGCATGCGGATGCCCACATCAGTGCAGTTGATAGCCCCTAACACACCATGCATCCATGCTACCCTGTGGAATTCCTGCATGGTTGCTGTACGCTCTGCCTGTGTGCTGGGGAAATGGATGTATTCTGCAGCATGTGGCAGCAGGGCATTGAGGAATTGTTTGAGGAGCCATGACGTGGCCAACTGGGTTATGCCTGTGGTGTGCCCTGTTGGTCTCTGGAAGGTGCCTGTGGTGAGCAGGCACATGACAGCTGTCACCTTCATCTCCACTGACAGAGTATGGCTCCGTCGGGTGAATGCCTGTATTTCCTTACTGCACATCTCACAGAGCTGCCTCAGAATCACCCGATTCAGGCGATACTGGCCCACGAACTCTGTATCAGTGTGGGTCTCAAAGCTGATGCGGGGACGGTACCGCCTGTTCAGTGTGTACCGTCGATGGGCCCTTCCATGGTCACTTAGCTCTGCCTCCTCATACCCCTCATTACAGCCTCCATCTGGAATACCACACTGGCCATGGCCACTGATGTCCTATCTCCCCCTGGGTGTCTGGCTCCACTGGACCCCTTGGCACTGTGGGGCAGTGCCTGTCGTTCAGCTGGGCTCCCTCCTATGTCACCTTCCCCTGGCTGACAGTCACCTGCGACCACTGTCCCCCACCCCTGTGGGTGCCTGTCTTGCTCCCTTTAGGGTCTGGTGGCTCCTTCTCCCTCTCACTCTCTCTCTCTCTGTCACCCTGTCTTTCACACATTTTCTCTGTCTGTCTGTCTCTCTCTCACCCTGTCTCTCACACATTTTCTCTGTCTGTCTGTCTCTCTCTCTATGTCTCTGTCTGTCTCTCACTCTCTCTCTCTCATTCGGTCTCTCGCGCTGTCTGTCTCTCTCTGTATTGCACCCTTCTGGTGCTAGTGCCGTCCCCCTGCT
The DNA here is from genome assembly GCA_016271365.2 of Neoceratodus forsteri. Lineage (NCBI taxonomy): Eukaryota > Metazoa > Chordata > Ceratodontiformes > Ceratodontidae > Neoceratodus > Neoceratodus forsteri. Next base: position 11,988,928 of record JADMNL010000038.1, on the reverse strand, counting down.
TTCTCCCTGTTTTTATAGGCTCAAGTATGCTCAGCATATCTGGCAGTTGCTCCTCACTTGTGCCATGGTTCAGGGGTTGAATATCGCGCTGTGCCGCATATTCATGGGTACACACCCTGCCCTTGTGCATGTATTCATTACAGTTGCACATTAGCACACTGCTACTTGTGCTGCGCAATGGTTCCCGCTGAATATCGCTCTATGGGGCATTTCCGCAGTTACACCATGTGCAACTGCTTTGAATATCCAGGCCTACTTTTTTTATAAATAATAAACGGATAATTGTGTACTGTTTTTTTTTTTAAGTCAAATCTGGATAGAAAGAGCATAATCTTTTCAGAATCATAACACATGCTCAGATAATTTTTATTGCCTTTGTCCAGGAAAGGCACACAATTACAGTTTATTTCTGTGTCAGTTTTTTGGGACCACAGGGAGATTAAGTGACTTGCTCTGGTCACACAATATACAAGAAAAGCATGTTGGAATCAAAACCCATTCTACTGGATGAATAAAGCTTGATCACCACTCTTTGCTTTAACCTCTAGGCTGTACTGCCAGCTGTTAATCAAAATCTACACATTTCATGGCTGGCTACATGATGCCAGGCCAGTAGGTATATAGCCACATTTGCATCTTGTAGACCTACGTTCATACCCAAAATTGTAAGAGAAAAGGCTGAAAGAGAGGAAATGGAAAAAGTCAGAAGTTGATGTTCTGCCAACCTCAGAAGTCTATACTGACATAAACACAGCTAGGGTTTAGAAATCCTGATAAGCGGCCCCAATACCTATTGAAACCACAGAGCCAGCCTTGAGATGTGTAGTTTTTGATGATCAGCTGGCAGTATAGCCTAGAGGTTAAAGCAATCCTAAAGATGGATTATTTTTGCTAACAGTTTGGCATTTGTATTATTGTACTCTGTGTCCTGCACTGTTTCACTTCTTTGTATTTGCATTGTTTTTTTGTAACTAATTCCGGGTCACCACTGAAAAAGGGACCTTCGGGGCCCAGTGGGCTTACCCGGTTAACAAAATGTTATAAATAAATGTAAAGGTGATAACTCACTAAATTCACTATATACGAAACAATTATTAAAGATGTAGAAAGTGTTGTAACAACACCTTAAAACACACTTAATAAAACAGATGATTTCCCATTTAACTTACAGATAATGGAGGGCCAAGTTCCTCAGTGACATCATTTCCTGTCAGGAGCCTAAAACATATGGCTACCACCAGCCCTTAATCACCGGCTGATTTACATATGAATAACTCTGGACTGCAAAGACTCACACATAAACACAATGGCTCAATCAAATTAGCTTTTTATGAGCTTTCAGACTTTAAGAAATCCTTTTGATGACAGTTCCCCTTTAAAGTCATTAGCCAAAAAGAGGCAGCACTAGCGCACGTCTTTTACTATTCTAAAATACTGGACACCTGGTGATCCAGAGCACTAATAGGTTTTAACTGTGCCTCTTCACAAACAGCACTTTCTCTACTCTTTCCAATAATTTCTATCTTTATTTCCTTTCTGTATGTTTCTGTTTTCATACTTTGTTCCAACTTTAACCTTAAATTCTAAATGTCCCCTTTTCCTTACTTCCACACTGTCCAATACCTAACATGCTAACATACTAAAATGTCAGCAGAATAGGCCTGTCGTTTGTGTCAGCTCATTTGGTCAGCCCCCACCCTGGGAGCTGATCTTGGTGCCCCCCCTCATCGTCTCTGGCTTCTCACTTCCCAGTCCCGGATATTCCCACTGCATAGGAATTTGCATCCAGAACCCTTCCCCTGTACCTGTCCCACCCTCTCTTGAACCCCTCCACCATCTCTGCCTCCACCAGCCCCCTGAGCAGTGCATTCCATGGCTCCACCACCCTCTCAGTGAAGTAGCACCTCCTCCTTTCTTTCCTGAATCTCCCCCCCTCCAGCTTCCACCCATGCTGTCTAGTTGCGCCCTTTCCTTTGGAACACTCTGACTGCTTTTCCCCTATTTAACCCCTTCATGTACTTGGAGACCTCTATCATGTCCCCCGGTTGCTTTTCTCTTCCAATATGTACATATTTAGCTCTTCGAGCATCTCCCCATAGGTCCTGTCTCCCAAGCCCCAGATCATTTTGGTTGCCCTCCTCTGGACCCTCTCCAGGAGTTCAATGTCCCTCTTTAAGTGTGGCCTCCAAAACTGCATGCAGTACTCAAGGTGCGGCCTCACCAAGCAGTTATACAGGGGGAGTATCCCTTCTTCTGGAGGTGATTCCCTAGTGATGCATCCCAGCATCCTGTTGACCTTGGCCGCTGCCCTCCTACAAGTCTCAGAGTTGTTCATCTTGACATCCACCACCACCCCCAGGTCCCTCTCAGTCATTGAGACTTGTAGCACCCCACCCCCCGGGTGTACTCTTGACCTGGATTTCTGGCTCCCAGATGCAGTACCTTGCATTTCCCTGCATTAAACCTCAACTTCCACTTTCTAGACCACCTTTCCAGAGCCTCCAGGTCCCTCTGTAGGACCACCCTCCCCATCTCCCCATCCACCACTACCCCCAGTTTCGAGTCATCCACAAAGAGACTCATCTCACTCCTGATACCCTTCCTTATGTCAGAGACATAGGCATTGAACAGCAGGGGCCCAAAGAGTTATCCCTGAGGGACCCCACTAATGACCCTCCTTGGGATGAGACTATCCCGCCAACCATGACCCTCTGGGTCCGGTCCTGGAGCCAATTGCCTATCCATCTGATCATCTGGTTCCCCACCCCCATTTCTCCCAGCTTATTCAACAGGCCTCCATGAGGAACAGAGTCAAACGCCTTGCTGAAGTCAAGATAGAGGACATCCACCGGTCTACCCAGGTCCAAGGATCTCGTCACCCAGTCATAGAACTCCACAAGGTTTGTCTGACATGATTTCCCTGGGACAAATCCATGCTGTCTATTGTCCAGGCACCCCAACTTTTCCAGGTCCCCCCAGTTTCTCCTTGACAATGTCCTCCATCACCTTGCCCACCACCGATGTCAGGCTGACGGGCCTGTAGTTCCCTACCACCTTCCTAGATCCCCCCTTGTGGAAAGGCTCTATACGAGCCACCTTCCAGTCCTGGGACACCCACCCTGTCCTCAGAGAGATGCTGAAAAGCTCCGCCAGGGCTTTCGCCAAGACATCTGCCAGTTCCTTCAGCACTCTGGGATGTAATTTATCTGGCCCCTGTGCTTTCTCCATCTTAAGGGACCTGAGGGCTTCCCTCACTCTCTCTGCCATGATTTCCACCTCCGCTACCTCATCTCCCTGCCTTGCCTTCCCCCCCTCCTGCCAGTGATGGCCCATCCTCTCTCATACCCGACGATTGGCAAAGGTCCCCCTCCCAGTTTCACCATCTCCTCCCATGTATGATGCAGCCCCCCCATTTTCCTTGGTGAAAACTGAGGAGAGGTACTCATTTTGTACCTCAGCCTCTCCCCCGGATCTTGTGCCCATCCCTCCCCTGTTTTAATCCTGCTAATCTGCCCCTTCACCCTTTGTTTTTCCCCAATGTATTTAAAGATACCTCTTGTATCTATTGGCTCTCTATTTATTCTCTTGTTATTATATTTTTTTCCATATTAACTTAATTTTCTTTATTTTACAGGTGTGACAGGATGCTGACTTCTTCCTTCCCCGTCAGACAAGTATCATTCTATGCCTAACTTGTTATTTCCACCTTATTTACTCTCTAAGAACTGTTGATCATTTGTGACCACTTTTTTATATTTTATTTTACAGTTCCCTTGGACATCATCCCTTAAACTCTCAAACTGCCTAAAATACCAAACCTGCATTATGGCAAAGAAGATAACCATGGGCTTTGCTCCCCCGGATGTCCAAGCCCTCCCTTGCCCAATTAGCAATCCCCACCATACTAGGGGATCTGAATCTCAACTTCTGCTGGTCCCTCACTGCTGAACATCTCTGGGACAATGATCTTTTGTCTACATGACCCCAAGCTGGTTGAATAGCCTCAGCAGTAAGATCTCCACTGTTCCCAAGCTTGGCCCCTTCAAATCAAGGCTCTGCTTTTCTCTTGCTGCCTCCAGCACCTGCTACTGCCACATCTAGCCATTACTCCTGACTATCCTACAGTCCTTGCCTCAGCTCTTCCACCTAACACTTCACTCCTTCTTCCTTATCTCTCCTCCTCCTCCTCCTCCCTCCCCTTCTCTCCCTCTACACCCAACCCCACCACCTGCAGTTATCTGTGTGATGCAACAATGCCTCTGGCAGCTCTCTCCTCCCACTGTCCTACCCATGTCTGAACACATCATTTCTACACCCTCTTTTTCTCTTACCCTGTCTCCTCTAAAATGTATGCATTTATCTTCATGGAACTGATTGTAGCCTTTTTATAGCCTGTTTATCCTGACTATACTGCTTGCTTGTTATATTTTGTTATAGTCTCCTCAAATTGACATGGAACCTTTGTAAAAGAGCCTTTGCTCAAAGGTACTTGTAATCCTACATTCAAATAAATAAATAAGTAAATAAATAAAATACAAGTAAATAAAGACCCACCTCTGGTTCCCTAGTACTCAGGTAAAAAGCTCTTGATGTCTACCTATACTGTATGTGGGTTGACTGTAACATTGGGGCTGCACCCATCACAGTGTGAGTCTGAGTCAGGCATGTGGGAAGGAACTGAGAGAGGGTGTGTGTCTGTGACATGGGCCATGGGGGGGTAGTATTGCAGCTGCGGAGGAAGCGAGGTAGTTTTGGGGACTGGAGGTGGGGATATTGGTGGTGGTCATGGAAGGAGGGTGCTGTCTGGGGCAGTGGAGGCAGGTGGCTAGTGTAGGGTGCTGTGGAGAGTGGGGGCTAATGTCTGGGTTATGAGGAGCAACTGTCTTGTGCTTTGGAGGGAGATGGCTAGTGTTAGGCTGTGGTGCAAGGGAGGCTAATATTGAGAGCCAAGGAGGAAGGGGATTAGTATGGGGCTGTGGAGGAAGGGGGCAAGTATTATGGGGGCTGTGAAGGGAGGGGGCCAGTATTGTGGGGTAAGTTGAGGGACGTGGTAGGTGCTGGGTGCTGTGAACAGTAATGGCTGGTGTTGGGTGCTGTCGATGAAGGTGGGCTGGTTTAGGGTACTGTGGAGGCGGGTGAGCTAGTGCCCAGTGCTGTAGAGGGAGGGGGCTAGAGTCTGGAGCCGTGGAGGGAGGAGGCTAGTGCTGGGTACTGTGAAGGCAGGTGGCATAGTTTCAGATACTGTGGAGGGGGGCTCATGTCGGGTACATAACTCTGTGGGGGTGCTTAAAAACCAAAAGCATGAGTGAATCAAGTTTTCAGACCCTGCTTTAAAGCCTCTACCCCTGGAATACAATGTACCACCTGTTGGTCATGTTAGACACACTTCCCTCCATGTGCCCCTCAGTAGGGAATCCCTTGAAAGGAATAAACAAGGTGAATGGTGAGGAACTGTTTAATCTGAGCAACAATTAAGACATGAGTGGTATGAGTGGAAAATGATCAGAAAGAGGTTCAAGAGGGATATGAGAAAGATTTATTTTAGAAACTGCCCATCTGTCGAGGCCTTTAAATCTGCCCTAAAAACCTATTTACTTGAGTCAGCATTTCTTGATATTTAAACATTTTTAAATTATGAAAAGTTTTAATATTTAAAGTCCTGCTGTATTAGTACTGTGTATTTTAATATGTTTTTATGGAATATGTTTTTTGTCAGTCACTGTTGATATGATGTACAGTGCTATGGTCACCTGGAATAGTGTTTCATAAACAAAGGATTGATTGATTGATTGATTGATTGATTGATTGATTGATTGATTTTTATAGAAAGGGTAGTGCAGTCTGCCAGTCAAGGTAGTGGGTGCCAAAACCGGAAATTATTTCAAGTATGGCTGGGATCGAGTGAAGCATGTAGTGGTTACTCAAAATGGCTGTAGTATGTAGGGTAACAGTGGGGTAGAAAATGTGGGCTAGTCTCCTATATGGGCAGTTGGTTATGGGGTTTAATAGGGAGCAACAGACAGTCTAGATTGATCGTCAGTCTTTTCTGCCATCTTTGTTTATGTTTATATTGCATCACATGTATTTTCCTGTTACTCGCTATGTGAATCTCCTCCATCTTTGGTCTATGTCCCAATGTCCTCTGTGATTCTAGTGGTATCATATTTTGGGGGGGCAGCATTTGTGCCCTGCTCCTGGATGCAGGCCCCACCCCCACAAAAAAGGGCAGGGAATGAACTGTATTTTTACAGATACTGTACAGGGCCTGTTCAAGGCATCCTTTTGCAGGTGTGCTACAGGTGTATGACAGGTACTAACAGGCAAAGAAAAGGCAATGTGCAGACATTGGACTGTACTGCTTTTTTTCACCATGGACTCCTCCTCAGGCTTTTAGCCAACTCTACTCGACTCCTGATTGGTGCTTCGAGTTGCTATGGCCCCTGTCAACCAATCAGTGAGCTCCCCCTCTCCCGAGGCAGAAGCCTGTCAAGGTAGCACCTCCCAACAACTGTCCTTGCCTCTTTTGAGCCTTTCATTTTCCCCCTTTGTGAGGTAAACACTGCTAAGTTATGGTATGGGTGGATAGGGCTGGCGATTCCCTAGACACCCTACCGTATACATTTTTGAGTTATATCCTCTAGCTGTCTGGAACAACCGAATAACAGCCTCCCCTACCAACTTTCATTTACTATCTGGCTGATTCTGCCTCCTGCTGCCAACATCAAGATGTCCTAATGTTGTCAGCATCAGCCAGCATGCTCCAAACGTGGCCTGCCTGGAGTTAACCTACAGGATTGCATCCCTCACCCCTGCCCCCCGCTAGCCACTTAACTAAATCTATGTATTTTTGTAATAGTGTGGAAAGTTTTTTAATGCCCTTTTGGGCTTCTGCTGTGGCTGCTGTGGCTATCTCTGGGCTCTCCCAGCCCTAATGCACACTTCTGTTCTCCCCCTGGTTCATGTGCAGACCCTCTTGGGCTTGATTGCAGCTGCAGGTGGCTTGTTTGTTACTCCTTTTGGGGATGTGCTCAATCTTGCTTGCTTTCTGCAGACCTTTACAATGAAATTTAGCCCCCTGGCATTCCTAAAGCCACAGTGCAACTTAAACTATGTGGCACCTGCCACTGCTAATACTGCCATCCTCTCTTCTCCCTTTCTTATAAGCCCCCAGGCTTTACTATTGCCACAGGAGTGGTTTTACTCACTGGCAGCTCCTGCCACCTCTGCACTCCCTTCCTGGCTTCAGCATTACTGCGGGAGTGGTTTCACTCAATGGCAGCTCCTGCTGCCTTGCATAGAACATAGAAACGTAGACCTTGACAGCAGATAAGGATCGCTTGGCCCACCCAGTCTGCCCATTTCCTTACCTACAGGATAGGCCACAGATCCTAGTTAACCAACAGCCTATTTCTTCCTACCCCCCACAAGAATTGCCTTATGTCTGTCCCATGCATTCTTGAATTCTCCCACAGTTTTAGACCCCACAACCTCCTCAGGAAGGCTGTTCCATGCATCCACTACCCTCTCTATGAAAAAATACTTCCTCACATTGCCCCTGAACCACCCCCCCACTATCCTTAAATTGTGTCCCCTTGTTCTTGCACGTCTCTTTTTCTGAAAGATGCTATCCTGTTGGACTTTGTTGATTCCACTGAGGTACTTAAACGTTTCTATCATGTGGCCCCTCTCCCTTCTTTCCTCAAGGGTATACATATTAAGCTCCTTTAGTTTCTCCTTGTACAGCTTCTCTTGCAGACCCTGCACCATTTTGGTTGCCCTCCTCTGGTCTTGCAGCCCCAACTTCCAAAACTGCTGTTGCAGCATAGGGATGTGACTCTTCCATGGCCTCCTCCTTGATGTTGCTTCTGCCCCTTAGGGCATAAACAAACTCTGTGGCTGAAGTGGTGGTTTGGGAAGATGGGACTGGCCGCTTCTATTATTGCCTCTGCCACTTCCCTCTGGTTCCTTTCTCTCTCTCTCTCTCTCTCTCAGGCTCTCTCTTTCTAACCCCCACCTGTGCAGAGTGGGCCATAGCCTGAGGTTTATGTGGGCTGGGAGTTACATGTGCCCGCAGGCACTTTCACTGTAGCACAGTCGCGCTATGTGGTTGGCTGCAGGTGCAACCCAAGTGCATCCTCATCCTGCCACTATTCCACATTAGCAGCACCCACACAATAATAGGGCTCAAAAACCTCTCACTAGACCCCATAGAAGGGTTCCAATCCATTTCAAAGGAAAATTCAAAGTAAAAAGGGCTAGCAGTATAGCCTAGAGGTTAGAGGAATGAGGTGTGAACGAGCTTGATACAGCCAGCAAACCAGACCTCAGTTTGATTCTCACAACCTCCAGTTGCATACTGTGTGACTCTGAGCAAGTCACTTAACAGCCTAGCGCTCACAGGTCGCCCCTGAAAACAGGCACTTGTGCACAGTGGGCCTTACCCGGTTACCAAAGACTAAAATACAAATAAAATAAATAAAAATTGGCCTTAGCAACAGGGTACTAGACAATCAGGGCTACCTTTTTACTTAGTGGCCCCCCCCATGGCAATCCTAGCCTGCAAGACCACCAGTACCTTTCTTTTATTTACCAACAGTCTTACCAGCCCCTGAAGAGCCTTCACTAGCTCACCTGGTTACCAGGTACAATACTGGTCACTGGGACACCAATAGGAGCACAGGGGTTTTGGACTGAATCCCCCTCCCAAACCACACTTCCTTTCCTGTCTGTTTCTGCTCTGCTATGTTTTCCCCAGCTAACCTAATTTTATTTTATTAGATGTGTCTGACAGGACATGGACTCCTACCCATTAAATAAGTAAACTTCTATGTATAACCTGTCCTTTCCATCCTTACTGTACCCTCTAAGAGCTATGGATCCTTAGTGACCCCTTTTTTATTTTTTTACAGGTGTGGTGGACAACATCCCTTCGAGACTCCTACCTCTGGCTCCTATAGTGCTTAGGTAAAATCCTCTACTTAATCTGTATTGAGTGGGTTGACTGTAATGGTGTGCCCACACCCATTGCATGCTGAAGGTGGGGCCACTAGCTCTTAAGCCCCCCAGCCATGGTGTCATACTCCCTGTTGTACCCCTCTTAGCCCTGGCAGTGAGCTATCAAGCCCCATCCCTAGCTTCAGGCTTCCCCACTCCCATAGCCATGTTGTTAGGCTCCTGACTGCCCCAATCATAGCCACAGGTTTCCAGTACCCCAGTGTCCTGGGTGGGTGAGTGTGGTTTGGGTGGTCCCCTAGGTGGTCCAGATGGGAGAAGAGGGTGAAAGTATGTGGGGAATCTATTATGTGGGTGCCCTAGGAGGTCCAGGTGGTGGAAGAGGGGGTCATAGCTGGGGAAGCCTTGCTGGGGGGGTCCATTTGGTGATTCAGATGAGTAAATAGGCTCCAGGGGGGCCTGTAAGTGGTCTATGGGGCAGGTATGATGACTGTTGAATCCTGGTTCTGGGGTTCTAGGAATGGTGTGAAAGAAGGTACAGGTTGTGTCAGAATACTGGTATGATGACCCAAAGGGTACTTCGAGTGGAAGATGAATAGGGCGTATTAAGGCATACCGAATTGCTGAATCCCTATACCCAGGAGCCTGAAAATTATAGCCCAACCGTCGGTATCCCGACAGTCTGGAACTGCCCATAGCAGAGTTGGCAATCATAAATAAGGGGGGTATGGGTGGTGAAGCCCCCCCAAAATACAGAAAACACCTCTGTTGCAGGTAATTCCAGACTCTTGGGATACCAACTATCGGGCTACAATTTTTGGGCTCCTGGGTATAGGGATTTGACATTTGGGTATGCCATTGTAAATCTGATGAAGGTGCATGTGGGTATCTGGCTCCTGTTTTAGGGTGCTAAGGATGGTATGAGTGGGAGAAGCGGATGCAGATGTGTTTTGGATCCAAGTTCTATGGACCTAGGGGTGCTCCAGGTGGGAGACGGTGGTGGAGGTGAGTGTGGGACCCTTTTATAGGAGTCCTGTGGCTAGTCCAGTTAGAAACTAAGGGAAAAGGTGTGTGTTAGACACCAATCCATGAGTCCCGTGCCTGGTCCTACTAGAAGCAAAGAGTAGAGGTGAGTTTAGGACACCTGTCTGAGAGTTCAAGGGCTGGACATTGTGGGAGATGAATGTGGAGGCTGGTGTCAAATACTCTTCTAGGGTTTGCAGGACTGGTCCTAGTGGGCAGAATGATGGACATGCAGTAGGTGGAAAATGCCAATTTGAGATTCCAGAGCTGGTCTGGGTGGGGGAACAGGAGGGGCTTAAATGAAGGAGGGCAGTACAGTGGTCTCAGGGTTAGTTCAGGTGGAGGGATAGTGGGACATACTGTAGATGAGAAAAGCTGGTCTAGGTGTCCCACTGCAGGTCTGGGTGAGCAGGCATGGGAAGCTGTCATTGAGGTACAGGTCAGGAAGCATAGGAAAACCAGGAGCAGTTTCAAAATTCACAAATAGCATTTTATTTTTCTCAATAACAGCAAATTAAAAAAATAAAAATTATTTGGTATAACTATTTACAATGGCAGTACAAACATAGAAAGCAGAGTCCTTCTTCTGAGTTTTTCTTCTCAAGTTCCAATCTCAGTCTCTGTGTCTCTCTTGCACAAGCATTGCTGCTTTTTTTATAACTCTCAGGGAAAGGGGAACATTGTTTAAGCAGAAGTAGCACACTAAGCCGAAGCTTGTTTCTAGATGCGACCTTGGAGCACAAGGAAGCTAAGTGACTTGCTCAGGATCACACAGTATGCACCTAGGCAGCTGTGGGATTCAAACCCAGGCCTCCAGATCTGCAGCTCAGAGCCCTATCCCGCTGCGCTGTACTGCCATGTAAGAAAACAGTGTGCTTCTCACACAATGTTCTTGTAAGTTTTCAATGTTCTTGCAGGTGCTGCAAAAAGAACATTGTGACCCAGAATTGACCTCTTGTTGACAGCTCTGGAAATATTATTTCAAACCAGCATCTCACGTTAACCCCTTGAATTCCAACGTTTGCAATCATTTCAACAGTATAACGATATACAGTTTTAAACAAAGGGATCCCAGTCTCAGTGACATTTCCATTTAAAGAGTCACATATATTTTTATAACTGCTGATATGCAAGGGGGAAGAAAAGACAGAAATAGCAAGGAAAGGCAAAGCTATAGTGAGAGGAGGAGAATTGCAAAACCATTGGAGTGATCAGCTTCTGGGTCTCATCAGAAAATTTGGTTGCGCAACCAGACAGAGAATAGACAGAAAAGGAGAGGATAAAACAGACCCTTGAGTTTAAACTCTTTTTGTATAACAAATGGGACAGGGTCTTATTCAACCCTGTCACATACCCACCTCTTCAAGAGGGAACCTGTTTTACAAAAGCAGTTTTCCAAAACTTTCTTTGAATTATCTTCTAGCATTAGCTTATAACTTTTACAGTTCAGTGCATATGCAGCATAGCAAACAGTGAAGTTTCAGCTCACATTTTTTCAACCTTCTGAATTCTCAATTACTGATCCATATCTTGACAGAAAATCAGCACTGACACTCTCATTGTCAGGTTTGTGCATCACTGTAGATTTAAATGTCTGTAGTGCCAGGTACCACCGTGTGATTCTAGAATTTTTATCCTTCATTTGGTTAAGCCAACAGAGAGGACTGTGATCAGTTACAAGTACAAAGTCATCTCCAAGTAAATAAAACTTAAGGGACTCCATGGCCCACTTTCCTGCAAGGTCTTCCTTTTCAATAGTGGAGTACCTTTTCTCCCTGTCATGCAATTTCCTACTTATATGAAGAATAGGATGTTCTTTCCCATTTACTGTATATGCTAACTCAAGATTGTACCTAGGCCTACCTCTGGTGCATCATTCTGTAACAGAAACTGTTTCGCAAAGTCTGGGCTTCTTAAAACAGGGGCTGAATATAATGCAGCCTTAAAGGCCCAAAAAGCTTTATCACACTCCGGGGACCATTTCACATGGTACCATCTTTTTTGTTGTTGTTGTATAGCCCACCATTTGAAAGGTATCCCATGATAATGGATTTCCAATTGAGCACTTTTAGAAAGGGCAATTCAACTGTGGTGCATTTTCACAAGGCTACCAGGCAAGGAGGAAGACCAGATTTTGGGGAGTGCAGATATAGCAACAGAACATGCTATTCGTATGCCACATGGGGAGAGGAGCATCCCAAGGAAAGGAAGGGAGGGAGGGTATGTGAGCCATGCTGTGGCAGTGGGCTGTTGAGCTGGCCCCTTGGTGTGGTGGGTGGGTGGTGGCAGGCTGTAGCCATGAGTGTGATGGGTTCGAGTCCGGACATGTGATTTTTTGCAGGGTCGGCCTTGCATTTTGTTTAGTCTGTTTTTGCACCCGAGAGTTGAGAATCCTTTAGGAGGGGGTACAGGGATGGGGTACAGCACTTCACATATGCAGATACCTATGTTCCTGACACCCTTTTGCTGTGTTTCAGGTGTGTACATCACCAAAATTGATTTTCAGCAATGTACACTCGCCCTTACAGCGATCACCTTTCTGTGCTCACCATTATCACATGGAACCATTTGAAAAAGGCAGTCAGGCTTTTGGGTTCTGTCACTGCCTGTTCTTTTTCTATAACTGGTGCACGCTGTACAGTCTCAGCTTGGACGTCTATCTCTGCTAGTTTGGCTGCCATTCTTCTGGTAACTACTCTTTGGCTTGCTGCTGCAGAATCCATACCTTTTTTGTATGCCTTCCTGGTACCAGGTCTAGTACCCACACACAGATCTCTTGGCTTAGAGTATGCACAGTGAAAATCTCACTTAGGCTGACATCATCTATTATTGAGGCAAAGGTCAGGCAGCATAGGAAAACCAGGAGCTGTTTCAAAATTCACAAATAGTGTTTTATTTTTCTCATTAACAGCAAAATAAAAAATTAAAAATTATTCAGTGTAACTATTTACAATGGCAGTACAAACATAGAAAGCAGAGTCCTTCTGAGTGTTTCTTCTTAATTTCTAATCTCAGTGTCTGTCTATGCGTCTCTCTTTATTTATTTATTTATTTATTCAAGTCATGGATAAAAGTACCTTTGAGTCAAAGATGCTTTTACAAAGGTTCTATGTCAGAGTAAAGACAACACAACAAAGAACTAAATACAAGACAAGTGGAATACATGGTACATGGAGTTGGGTGCAATCATTCATAAAAGTTACAGACAAGTAAAGAGGTAACAGTTCAGGTTACAGCAAGAGTTACAATCTGATTAAACTTTTACATTCACGTTTCAGTAAGAAGTGCAGTAGGTTTCAGGACTTAAGGAGGTACACAGGGGGAAAGGCCAGAGAGGGATGCTGTCAGGAATCTGACATTGTCATAGGAGTGCAGAAGAAGAGAGAGAAGGGAAAGATGCTGTCAGGATTTGACACTGTCAAGTGGAGAATTTGGAGACGCGAGGGGGGGACACAAGCATTGCTGCTCTTTTTATAAGTCTGTGCCTGGGAAACTTGTTAAGAAAACAGCATGCTTCTCACACAGTGTTCTTGTAAGTTTCCAATGTTCTTGCAGGTGCAGCAAAAAGAACATTGTGACCCAGAACTGACCTATTGTTGACAGCTCTGGTAATATTTTTCAAACCAGCATCTCAGATTAACCCCTTGAATTCCAGTTTTTGCAATCATTTCAACAGTATAACGATATATAGTTTTCACCAAAGGGATTCCAGTCTGAGTGACATTTCCACATAAAGATTCATGTATATTTTTATAACTGCAGATATACAAGGGGAAGTAAAGACAGAAACAGCAAGGAAAGGTAAAGAGATAGTGAGAGACAGAGAACTGGGACACCATTGGCGTGACCAGTTCTTAGGTCTCATCAGAAAATTTGGTTGTGCAATCAGGCAGAGAAGAGACAGAAAAGGAGAGGATAGAACAGACTCTTGTGTTTAAACTCTTTCTGTCTAACAAATGGGTCAGAGCCTTATTCAACTCTGTCACAGAGTCATAGATGTGAAAGGCTTGTCTCATGGTCCAAGGGATTATCTGTGTGAAGGAACATGGTGACATACATGGGGAGAGCCAGTATGGGTTTCCAGAGATAGTCTAAATGGGCAAAAAGGGGAGATTTTCCTATGGAAAGCTAGATCTTGGATCCCAACACTGATCCAGATTGAGGGACATGGAGGACGTACAGTGAAGCCCGCCAGGATGAAGTGCAGTGTCACAGTTTCCTACATGACAAAAGGGACTGACTACCATTGGAATTGCATTGTTTACTGTAGTAACTCAGCTGCGGCATGCTACAGAATTGGATTTAATCCTGGCAAGCTTCACGTGTAGGTGTGGAGGCAGATTCAGAGCTCCCAGGGCTGGTTCGAGTGGGTGGACAATGGAAATGTAGACATGGGGGGCCAGATATCCCAAGGCTGGTCCATCTGAGGATACCATGGGGACATAGGTGAGGCAGGAGAACCCATCAGTCCCATGGCTGATTCAGGGTGGGGGACAGTTAATGTATGTGGGAAGACTGGTCTCGGTTCCAGTTGCTGATCAGGGTGGGCAGAGACGGGATATGTGCATATGGGATGCTAGTCAGATGTCCTAGTGCTGGTCTGAGTGGATGAAAATGGTGCCCATAAGTGGGACAGACAGTTTTTCTGATTTGATGGCCATTTGGTTCTTATGTTTCAGGACTGATAGAAACATAGACTCTAATGGCCGATAAAGACCATTTGGCCCACCTAGTCTGCCCATGTCCCTACCTATTAGAAAAGCTGCAGATCATAGTTAACCAACAGCCTACTTCTTCCTACCCCCACAAGAATTGCCTTTTGTCTGTCCCATGCATTCTTGAATTCCCCTACTGTTTTTGACCACACAACCTCCTCAGGAAGGCTGTTCCATGCGTCTGTGAAAAAATACTTCCTCACATTGACCCTGAGCCGTCCCCCCTCTGTCTTCAAATTGTGTACACTTGTTCTTGCACATCTCTTTTTCTGAAAGATGCTACCCTCTTGGACTTTGTTGATTTTCTTGAGGTACTTAAAAGTTTCTATCATGTCCCCCCCATCCTCCCTCCCTCCCTCCTTCCTTTCCTCAAGGGTATACATATTAAGTTCCTTTAGTCTGTCCTCATATAGCTTCTGTTGCAGACCCTGCACCATTTTAGTTGCCCTCCTCTGGACTGCTTCCATCCTGTCTATGTCCTTGTGGAGATGGAATCCCCAGAACTGCACGCAGTACTCCAGATGGGGTCTCACCAACTGTCTGTACAGAGGGATAACAACTTTTTGTTTTCTACTGGTGTTGCCTCTCCCTATACATCCCAGTATCCCCCAGCCATCCCTACTGCATTCTCACATTGCTTGCTAACCTTTAGATAATCTGATATGTCTACCCCCAGGTCCCTTTCCATTTTTGTTGTTGTTATTACTGCACCCCCCCATTGTGTACTTTAAAGAGTATTTCAGGTACAGTTGAAGGTCTTGTTCATAACAGTTTATTACCATTATTGTATTTCAGTTTTCTTTTTGAAGGCTAATTTGCATTTTTCGCGATTTTTGAAGGGCATTTGAGAATACATTGAGAAGTTTTTCAGTGGATAAAAACTGGTGTTTCAGGTATAATTGAAGTCAATTAGAATTACTTCAAAAACTGAAGTATATTTGAAGGCCTTCGTTTTAGGTGGAAAGGAAGGGTGTTTTGGGTGCAATCGAAGGGTTTTTTCATAACAGTTTTTTTACCAGTCTTTTATTCTTTTTTTTTGAAGACTAATTTGCATTTTTCATGATTTTGAAGGGCATTTGAGAACAAATTGAGAAGTTTTTCAATGGATAAAAGCTGGTGTTTGAGGTACAATCAAATTCATTTTGAGCTACTTCAAAAACATGAAAATAACTGGATCAGTTTTTAAAAACTGAAGAATACTTGAACTAAATTTGAAGGCCTTCTTTTTGTGTGTGGGAGAGCCTCTACTTCCTACTGTCTCTCCTGACTGACCTGGAGGAGCAAAAATGAACAAATCTAAGATTAGCAGCTCAACCCAAGCACTTTCACAGACTCTATAAGTTAAAACTAAAGACCTAGTGCACACTCCCCCCCCAAAAAAAAGAATATTTGGCAAGTTATTAAGTTGTTACACTGTCTTGATTTCTGCGTAGGGCTGTCACTCTAGGAACTCAACAGCCCACAGGACACAGAAAAGGCACCAGAACCTGATGCCCCTCCTTTCCATAGAAGCCTCCCACAGTCCCTTCCACTGCTGGGTTTCTGAGTGCTGGGATGGACCCACCTGAGCAGGTCCAGTCCAGTACAGTACTCTGTTAGCCTTTCCTTTAACAGTGGTTCCATTAATTTCCCCACCACTGAGGTGAGGCTCATAGGCCTATAATTGCTAGCCTCTTCCCTACTGCCACTGTTATGTAGAGAGGCCACATTCACTCTCCTCCAGTCCCTTGGAACCATGCCTGATTCCAGTGAGCTATTGAATAAGGCCATCAGAGGGCTGCCAGCATCCTTCTGAGTTCTTTTAGTACCCTTGGATGTATCCTGTCTGGCCTCATAGCATTTTTCTCCTTCAGAGCAGCAAGCCACTTTGGGACTCTTTCCTCTGAAAATGGACATGAATCCACCTCTCCCCCATTCCTATTTCTCCCTCATGGTCACACCCAGCATTTACTCAGGAAAAATAATGTTTGGGGTAGTGGACATCCTGGATGAACAACATGGGGACAAAGGCCACACTTGAGCTCATGCTGTGTATAAAGTTGCATTGGGCTGCCCAGTGGGACCTGTTGCTCCTGGTGGCATCAGACATGCTGCCATTCTTGGTTTGATACCACGTTCTGGAGCTTAAGGCCATTGACTAGGCATGGGTTAACTTGAATAAGGACATGTGTAAGTTTATATGCTGGACAGGTGGCACAGTTATACACTGGACAAGCGGCACAACTGTGGCACACAAGGGAAATCTGACATCAGAGAAACAAAATGTACCTGTCACACATCAGATCCAACATAATCAATCTCTCTGTATAGAACATGCTAGAATTCATCATGTAATAGAAAGTGCAGTCAGTTTTGAGGATGACAAGGAGATCGGGATGGTGGGATAGAGGACAGACAACAGTTTTTGTGCTGGCTGCCCTGTGGTGGGCAGGAGTGCCACCCCCCCGGAGGCCCAAAACTGTGGAATTTAGGGTTGGAAAGACAGGGATGGAGGGGGCAGATTCCCACCCTGTCAGGGGTTAGGGGTGCAGCTGGAGAGAGCACGTATCATTTTCACAGGCGGTGGAGGTGGGAGGGCCCCTCCAGAGTCGGTGCCCCTCCCGGTTTATTTATTTATTTGGATAGTTGCTCACCCAGTAGGGTACACTAGGCAAATAAGTGTCTATTTACAGGTATGAGCTGGGAGAGTACAGTAGGCAAAAACAAGCCTGTACATGAAACAAACAACACACAATGCAACTGGGTCATTCTCATATCAGTATACAGAGCTAAACTAGAACAAAACCGCAGGGTTTAGAAATAAATAGTTGATCCGCTGACGGACTTGGATGTTGGTTCCTCTCTGGTTTCCTCACTAATTAATTGTGATAACCTCACTTATTCTCAATATTGATATAGTGAGTTTCTCTGCTCCTTATGAACAGTAAAATGATTAAGTGCACATTGTTACTTTGTATTTATACAACTCACCTAGAAAAAGTATCCTTATGACTCCTATAATGGAAATCTTGTATTGCTGTACTATTGTTATATAGTAATGTACTGTATGAAATATCCTGAGGTATAAATAAAGAATATAAAAAAAACATAGGGTTTAAAATAGATATGGGTAACAAAAGGGAAAAAGCTCCCAACAGAGCACAATAGTATTACATAAACAAGGTTATCATCCCAGGGAGGTTGGAGTTAAACAGGCTTAACACTGGAATGCAAAAGTACATAATACAGAATACGGGCACATTTTTGGGGTGGATTGGCTCAAGGGTGGCTCTGTCTCTTAGGTTCCCCCATCATTGGGTTGGATTTCCGATTTCCAATGAATTGTGGTAAAAAAGGCAGTTATGAACATAATCTGCTGTGTATGTAGTTGTGTGGCTTGATTTCTGAATAGAACTGTTCTGCAGTCTTTGAACCCAAATGTTGATGGAAGTCTTTCTTTCCACAAAGGGGCAGACTTGGGGGGGGGCACTGGAAGCCTCCATGACCGAAGAGACCCAACCACATTTCTCTAGCACAACAGTGCGGTCCTGCCACTTTACGGGATTACCATGTGTAGGAACCCCTTTCCTGGCCCCTCCCATGCTGCAGCACACTATTAATATTAATGAGCTAGTATGAATGGTAGGGAGACATTCCAGAGGCGGACAGGAAGAGTAGTTTAGTTTCCGAGAGCAGCTAGAGATAGGCGCATAGAACCGAGCACAAAGGGAGCTGCAGAGGAAAATATTTTCTGTGAATAATAATTTTCCAAGTCCAAAGGCTTCCAAACACTGAAGAATTACATCTGCTCATGTTTCTAAACAGTGTGATTTCATATTGTCAGGAGGTGGTGTTGGAAACTGAAACAGAGGATCATGAAGCTGGAGGTAAGAAGTTACTGTATATGACTGTACTTAAAAATAGCACAAACTGGGCAGATGGGGTTAGTTTAACATTATTTCTCTTTATGTACGCTGCTTGTTGTACTTTGTGTTGTCATATATTACAGAGTCACCTTGAAAACAGGGCTTATGGTCCTAATGGTGTGTTGTCAACATCTTCTTGTTTAAAAGTAAAGCTTTTTACTACTACTACCGCTACTATTTCACATCAAACTGAATTACTTAACATAGAATCAGTGGCATTTCAAAGGTGTGGGTTCTTGTTCAAATCTTTAACTATGTTTTCATTTCTGTGTCCTGACTTGACTGACCTTGTATCTTTTTCTGTCTGCATCTTTTCATGTTTCTGACTGTTCCATACCAAAGCATATCCAGTGGTAATACAAAAGGATAAATAAACATAATTTCATTACTAAAAGTACACTAGGCTGTCAAAAGTCAATCAATCAATTTTTATTTTACCAGGTGAAACACCTTTGAGCGAGCTCATTTGCAAGGTGGACCTGGGCAGGTACACATCCTCATTACAGCAGTGTAGTAAGGTATATAATAGAGAGTATATACAAATAATTAGCACTGGAATACAATGAAGTAGGAGTCACCAGTTAATACATACTTGTTAAACAGGTACACTTTGAGATAATAAATATGAGTTTAACTCCCCCTTGCAAGCAGTTGGCGGCTCACTAATAAGCTGGCTGGTCTAAGTTATCCATCCAAACGCTAATACGTTAATGTGTATGACTCTGGTCTAGGCCCTTAAATGACACCTAAACATGGAATTTGTGGATCTCCTGTGTTTTACAAGCCCTCCCATATAAATGTAGCCTACTGACACCTGTAATAGAGGATTTCAGTAGTTACCGTAGCTTTTTGGTTGCTGTGTTAATACCCCCTTGCAGTCGCCATGTCCTCTTCTAGTCTATCTTCCCCACCCCTGTCACCCAGCTTCTCACTGCCTTACCTGTAGGCCATCTCTCAATGCTTGCCCCTGTAACTGGGGTGGCAGAGCTGCCCAGCATCAAGTGCAATTTGGGATCTATCTTGCAGGAGAGCCACTTTGCTGGAATAAGACTTGTGGGTGGCCAGATCGTCATCCTGCTACTGGCCAGGGCTTTCCACTTTTCTTCATCCCTTTACCTTGGAATGCAAGAGTGTGTAGCCTGGCTATCTTTCCCCCTCCCCCTAAGCTGCACCAGATTCACTGCCACCTGTGATCACCTGGAGGTGGTAGTATAGCAATGGAGGTAGCTGCCCAGAGAGTATCCTCTGGGATGCTTGATCCTTCTCCCTGATGCTGGCCCCTGACTGTCCAGGTACTCTTTCTAACCCAATTCTTGGGCATTACAAGCAGAAGCCCTCCCTCTGCACTGATAGAATGGCTTTCTTACATGAGGTTTGATGTTTAACATTATTTTGTCCCATTTCAACTCATTTAAAACTTTGTGAAGAATATAAATGCATCCCCTCCAGGCAGCACTAGGGTCAACCTGCATCACTGCCCTGGATGTGAGTGGACATGGCCCAGGGAGCTACCATGTCTAGAGATACAATATATGGTGGGACTGCTCACTGCGAACCTCTTGCACTCAGCAACATGGCTTGCTTGACTGTCTTCTGGAGCTGGTGGATGTGGGCACCTTACATAGTGGGACAAAATAACACTGGACACTTGGACTTCCAGAACTTGACTTTACTGGAGGGCTTCAGGCCAAAGTCAATTTACGCAATAAGTAGTCATGGTCCTAAGACCTTCACCTCCTGCACCATTCATTATAGTAACTCTGTTTTACTGGGTAGCCATTTTAACTATTGTCTGTCTATAAGGCTCACTAGTGACATACCAGCCACCTGCTGTGGGGCATTCTACTCATTCCTTGCCCTAAGCAGTTCATCCTTAGAACATGGTCTCATGATATGCAAGGCTCCTTTGTACTGCCTTTCCATACTTGTTAAATAAAAGGGGGCCTGGGGATTTCATATCCACCTTCTGTACTAAAACCTGCTTTCTTTGCTCTTTCTTCTAGTGGTGCTACCTGCACAATTGGCCCATTAGTTGTTACAGAGCACAGCATGCCGGCAAGCCACCCAATGTTATCAGGGTGAACTTTCCTTCAGCAGTTAGTTGTTACTTGCCTCAGTATTCCCCAGAATGGCCAAGCCCTCCCAAACCTATTACCCTGGCTTTCCACTAGGACTTGTGGACATGCATCCTGCAGCATGTTCCAGGTGTTCAGCAGGTGCAGGGCCTTTGAGTGGCTGGGATGGCCAGCCAAACCAGGAACAACCACAGCTTGATAGTTTTTCTCCACTTAGGGTACCAGGCAATACCATCTAAGATGGCCCTGTGCATGCTACTGTGTGCAGGATGTCAGCAGTCACCATTACCCAGACACCCTATGTAATGGTCCGTGGCTACAATCCCCCCCCAGCCATCACAAGGGGCCAGACTTGAACTGGGTACCATTTTCCCCCCTCCCTGGGAGAGGAGGGCTGTCCCCTGGATGCTCAATCCTCTCCCTCCCAGGCCAACCCCCTGCAACTCAACCAGGTTTGCCAGTATGGCAATCAGCACCTCAACCCTCTGCGCCACTGGACTGACTGTTAGAGTGAACTCTCAACCTAAGGAACATTTCACGCTGGCACATCCCTCATCAGGTCTCTAGACCAAATGAACATCAGCCACACCGCTCTTTCAGTGCATACAGGGGGGACCCTGAGACCCCCTCTACCAGGATGGCATTCCAATGACACAAGCCATAGGATACCCCAATGCTTTTTGGTAACTTCACCCTCCTCATAGAAGTTCTGGAGATGAGTCTTCTACCTGGCTTCTGCTGTCTCTGCAGTACCTGATTAATTTGTTTCTCAGCTTCAAGCTGGTATCAATACACAGGTCTTGGAATCCCCCTAGGATGGCCACAGTGAGCTTCACGGGAACCTGCCTTTGGCCTGATAGCCTTCAGGAGATGTCCCTTAAAGAGACACCCTTGGGATTCCTGCACCCTCTTGGTGGTCCTTCAAAACTCCCAAACTGTGGGCAAAGCCACAAATCCTTACCCACCAGTCCCAGTGGTATGGGACACATTTGGGTATCTGAGGTCCCCCCAGGGTCCCACTCAAAGCTGAACCAATGCCATTAGTGCAGTGAGGTGTCCAGGACCTTCTGCCTCTCTCAGGATCAGACTTCCAGATGGTAGCATAAAATGAGGGTCTCCTGTGCCCCCCTGCCGAAGTCCTCTAGCCAGCCTCTTGGTGGGCATGGTGTGTGCCTCCTGAGACAGGAACGTAGGAGAATTCCTGACTGCTCAGCACCTTGATAGCAGAGCCTGGTTTTCCCTTCCACATGGAACTCATACTTTGAATGTCCCAGCTCACCCCTCACCTGCACCCCAGGACGCATACCCAGTGAGGACACTTAAAGTGTCCGATCTTTATTGTCACTCTGGCACCTAGCTAATTCTTCAGCTCCTCCCCAGGAGCACCAACTGCTAGTCCCAATAACGCAGAACCTCAAGACTGCTGGCACCTTGAGGGCACCCTGTCTATATAATCACAGTAGCTCCTTCCACATCAGCTTCTCCCACAGAGGGTGATGTCAGGGCACAATTCTCCTTGTGGAGACATATGATAACAACCTCTTCCCCCTTCTATTAGGAGGGGATTGTTACATAAATAAAGTTAAAAGGTCCTGTATTGCCAAGCCACCAAGTCACAGTTCCTTTTGTATTAGTGCTATTAAAAATAAGGAACTTCCATCTTGCCTGTTAGCTCACCCCTCTGATCATTGATCTCTTTGTCAATCTATCACCCACTTACGTGAAGGCAGAATTGATTAATCCCTGGTGAATAGGTGACCAATTCATGCTTCTACTTTGGGTTGCAAATTCTTGTTGAAAAGTTGCAGATTTCTCAAAGTGCGCAGTGAAATCAAGATCGATTAAACACGTCTCATGTCCTTTCAGGTACCAGAAACCTTTGAAGATGTTGCTGTCACTTTTTCAGAAGAAGAGTGGAAGATATTAAGCAAACAAGAGAAGGAGCTTCACAGGGAAGTTATGGTGCAGAATTATGAAACCATGGTTTCAGTAGGTAAGAATACTCACAGTCTGGGAAGTGGGACCTTTATTCTGAGTGGGATGGTCTTACTTTTAACATGTCAAGCCTAGCAAAATAGAAACATAGAATCTGTTGGCAAAAAAAGGACTGCTTGGCCCACGTAGTCTGCCCACATGGTCCCTTCTTAGATTGTCTCCACAGACCCTAACAAGTCTCCAGTGACCCTCCCTCCTCCTTCCCTTCCTCTTTGCTAACATTATAACATACCCCCGTGTGTATCACTTGCATGTAAGAAGCCAACTGTTTTTGCCTCTACCACTTCCACTGACATCTATTCCAGGCATCCATCACTGTTTCAGTGAAGCAGTACTTCCTCGCATCCCTCTGAATTGTCTCCCCTTCCAGCTTCATTGCATTTCATCTGGTCTTGGTACTCTTTTTTACGTGAAAGAGACTTCCCTCCTGCACCCTTTTGCCTACTCTGAGGTACTTGTAGGTCTCGATCATGTACCTCTTGCTCTCCTGTCTTCCATTCCTGAGGCATGTTGTCATCCATCAGTCTCATTTCATAGGGTGTATGATGCAGCCCTTGTACCATTTTAGTTTCCCTTCTCCAGACTGCCTCCACTCTGTTTATGTCCTTTTTGAGGTTCAGCCTCCAGAATTTCTCATAATACTCCAGATGGGATTTTATAAGAATGATACAGTGGTAACACCACCTCCCTCCTCCAGCTGAAGATACCTCTCCCTATGCATCATAGCATCCCACTGGCCCTACCCACTGCTTTGTTACACTGCCCTGCACCTTTAAGCTCATTAGCAATGATAACCCCATGATCCAGAGGGATGAGAAGTGGACCCTGTAGATCAGTAGGACATAGAAACATAGAATTTGATGGCAGATAAAGTTAGCAGGACAGGAGGGAGAGCTGGATGTCATTGTCCACCTGGGGACTAATGACTTTGATAGGGGCAGAGCCAGGATAGTGTACGGGGAGTTTAGGGAATTGGGTATGGGACTTTGACTGGAAGCTTGCTGAGTGGCTTTCACTGAGGTGCTTCCTGCCTATGACAGGTGATAGGAGAGGGATCTCCACACCAGAAGCTTAAATTCATGGCTGAAGGAATGATGTGGAGAGGCAGGGTTCGGCTACACTGGGGACTGGCGACCCACCTGGGAGGATAAGGGCCAATACAGAGGTGATGGTTTGCATCCATCTGGAAAGAGAATCACAATCCTCATCCTGATTGGTTTAAATCTTACTTTGATGAACATTTAAACTAGTGAAGGGGAGCAGCGGAAGGAATTGGGGAGTCAGAAACTGTCCTCCACATGCTGAAGTAGAGAGTAAGGAGAACCCAAGGGGAGAGGAATCACCCAGGGTGCAAATCAATAAAGTAATCAGGGTGGTAGAGATAAAAGGGGAAAGGAATGGGAACATTAAAAAGAGAGGCAGGAAGGAGAGAGGGAAAAAAGGAAAAAAAGAGGGCAACCAGCAGAGTGGAAACAAAATCTGGAAAGTCATGTGTGTGAATGCTAGAGTCTAGGAAATAAGACTATGGACATAGAGGCCATCATGGCAGAGGCCGACCTGGATATTCTGGTCATTGCTAAGTCACAGTGCATTGAAAACCTTGACTGGAACATGGCCTTACTGGGCTAACCTCTGTTTAGGAAGGATCAGGTGGGAAGGAAAGGGGTGTGTGGTGCTTTATGTGACAGAAAGTATAAAGCCACAGAAACACAAAGAATACGGGGGGATGCTGAAGTACTGTGAATCACCCTGAAAATGGGGACTAGAGCTACTGTTTGTACTGGAATGATCTACAGACCAGCAGTACAGAGAGAGGAATTAGACAAGATACTGGTGGAAGCCATTGATAAGATGGCAGAAAAGGGGGAGGTTCTGCTGGTGGGGGATTGAACCTGCCAGATGTGGATTGCAGCCTCACAGCAGCAGCTCCAGCTAGAAGCAGGAATATCTTGGACTCTTTGCAGGGGGCATTCCTCATGCAAATAGTTAGTGAACCCACTTATTTTGGGGCAATACTGGTCCTGGTACTCACTAACAGGGACAGCGTTGCAGACGTCAAGGTGGGAGGCCATGTGCAGACCAGTGATCACTGTACACTGTGATTCAGTATAAGGATAGCTGTGGAATCGAACAGCACAAGTGTGAGGGTCCTGGACTTCAGAAGGGCATATTTTAAAAAGGTGGGCAAATGCTTCAGGGATGAACTAGTGTGAGGATGATTCAGATGGGGCAGAGGAACAGTGCATGAAGATTAAAGGGGGCATAGTAAAGGCAACAAACCTCTGCATCAAACAAGAGAGCAAAAGCAAGAAGAAAAATAGACTGCTGTGGTTCTCAAAAGAGGTGGCTGAAAAGGGAAAAGCTTAAAGGGTAGCATTCGGAATGTATAAGGAGATGCAGAGGGAGGAAGATAGGAAGGTCTGTTGAGGAAACAAAGGGTCACAGGGAAAGTAGTGAGTGCAAAGGCACAAAGACGCAAACTGAAGAGAGGATAGCTCAGAAGGTAGCAAAAGGGGACAAGACATTTTTAGGTATGTAAGTCTAACCTCTAGGTGGTGCTATCCTATGGGCTACTACCTCTGCCTGCATGACTATGCACAGGTTGAGGGGCCTGAATTTGGTGAACAGATGCCTCCACCTGGAGGTATGGTATTGGAGTAGCGTAGCTGCTTTTGGTATAGCCCTACGGGATGCTACAACCACCCACCAGCCCACCTAGTGGCCCCACACTTGAGATGACAATAAATACCTTGTTGTGCATTCAATCTGTAATTAATAGAGAGTGCTAATAATATGCTTACGTGACCACTTACCATCAGGGTCTGGAGATCAGCATGCACCCTGAACACCTGTAAGAGAATGGCTACCAGCAATAACACAGTACTTTTTAGCTATCTGTATTAAGCCAGCACTCAGTAATGACCCGCTGAATGGCGGCTATTTTTCCGATTGGTGTGCATTTTACTAAGGAATCCCTGATTGGCCTAGAAGGTGGCGTTAGGCTTCCAATTGGTGCGCCTTGAAACTCAGCTCTCTGTACAGCATTTCTCACTGCCCAACTACTCTTGCTGTAGGCTCCAGGACCCTTTGAAATTTTGTTTATTCCTGCTGTATTTTGACTCACCATATATTATTGTAATTGCCAGCTCCTTATTGAATTAGTTCACTTGAGTTTTTACATGCTACAGCGTAAATTGGCCAATACGGCACATAGAGCCTTATTTTGTCTTGATACTACTGACTGTTTTCACTCCTCTGCTTTGTTTTGCCTGCCTCACCCTTGCTCTTACTTTTTACCATGCTATCAGACCTTTGCCCCTTTTGCAGTGTATCTGTAATTGCTTCGAGACTCCCAACCCATCCCTCTGCCCAAGCTAAAACCTCTAACTATTCTCACTTACATAGCAAACTCTTTGTCCCTTGATTACCTCTCCCACCTTACTCAAATCTGCTAATTTCTGTCTTTTGTTTCCAACCTAGGCACCCCGACCCCCTGCTGATGGTCTGCCACCAGTTCACGCCCCCACCACATTTTTATTTTGTCTGGCTTCCACTATAGCCTACTCTGATAATTTTCCTTTCTTCCCCATAGACTGTCCTGTGCCCAGAGTGGCACCCACGGCAATGGCGGCGCCTTTCCAGCCGTTTACCTGGTTGCCGCCATCACCACTGAAACCACTGGCTCCCCAGCTACCCTCTTGGTCCTGCTCTCCAGAATGCACACCCAGGTACAGACGCTGATTTTTTAGCTCCAGAGTTGACCTGCTGAATGGCGGCTGTTTTTCTGATTGGTGCACCTTTTGCTGAGGAATCCCTGATTGGCCTAGAAGGTGGTGCTAGGCTTCCGATTGGTGTGGCTTGAAACTCAGCTCTCTGCACAGCATTTCTCACTGCCTAACTACTCTTGCTGTAGGCTCCAGGAACCTTTGAAATTTTCTCCCGCCACCACCACCCCCTCCCAAGCCTCCTATTAAATACACTACTTATCTCCGCCCACTTTGTCTCTCACCAACCATCTCTCAATTCCTTTCTCCTCTGTCCCCTCCATGTGACGAATTACTGGCCCTGACTGTAGGTGTACTAAGTCTTCCTAATTTTCTTTGGCTTTGTCTTACATCAGCTACTCTAACCCAAACTGCCCAATATTTTTTTGTGTCTCCCTTTCTCGGCTTGCTGTCTCACCCACACACTAATCTGACTGTTATAAACCTGCATCATGGGACTGCTCTCTGCTACGTCTCTCTCCTCCCCACTACACTCAGAGAACTGCTGTTAGTCCCAAACTCCTCTTGAACGTACTACTCTTGGGACCTAAAAATGTACAATCAGTTGCTGGTATTTCTAATCATAGGCACTCTGCCTCTGATAAACCTATCAATTATTTTGGTCCCTCCAGCTGAATACGCTCTCCCACCTCATCAACCAAACAAATTCACCTACTCAAATCTTCTTGTGGTACCTACATTTCACTTGATACTACACATACTTACTTACAAACAAGACATGGGTCCACTTGATTGCCTGTGCTCATAAAAGTAGCTCCCTTAGAGCTCATGCTCTATCACCTTTCCTGCATCGTAAGCTCTGGTACCTCCTATTACTGGCTATTCTGCTCTCTGGGGATAAACAACCAAACCCTGGGCCCCTTAATCTACCAACCGCTCCTATTCCTAATGTAAAAGGTCTACTTATTACTCACCATAATATTAGGAGCCTTGAACAAAACTTTACTGAACTCGAATCCTGGACTGCACTCTATAAGCCAGATATAGTATGCCTCACTGAAACTTGGCTGAAGCCATCCACTCCTGACTCTCGGTGTTCCCTACCATTTTATAATTGCCTGAGAAATGACAGGCCAACTCCAAAAGGGGGGAAGGGTGGCACAACCATTTATTTCAAGTCTCTCCTCCAGCTCTCTGTAATTAGCTTGTCTCCCCTAGACCACTGTGAAGCACTTCATGTCCTTCTCACCCTAGGTTCCAAGAAGCTATTCACTGTCTGTGCCTATAATCCCCCTACCCAGGCCTAAAAGGGCTGGACGAGCCTATAATCCCCCTACCCATGGTTTAAAAGGTAGTCTGTGCCAATAATCCCCTACCCATGGTTTAAAACGTTGTCTGTGCCTATAATCCCCCATACCCATGGTTTAAAAGGTTGTCTGTGGCTATAACACCCTACCCATGGTTTAAAAGGGTGTCTGTGCCTATAATCCCCCCTACCCATGGTCTAAAAGGGCTGGATGAGCCTATATCCCCTACCCATGGTTTAAAAGGTTGTCTGTGCCTATAATCCCCCTACCCATGGTTTAAAAGGTTGTCTGTGCCTATAATCCCCTCTACCCATGGTTTAAAAGGTTGTCTGTGCCTATAATCCCCTACCCATGGTCTAAAAGAGCTGGATGAGCCTATAATCCCCCTACCCATGGTTTAAAAGGTTGTCTGTGCCTATAATCCCCCTACCCATGGTTTAAAAGGTTGTCTGTGCCTATAATCCCCTACCCATGGTTTAAAAAGTTGTCCGTGCCTATTATCCCCCTACCCATGGTCTAAAAGGGCTGGATGAGCTACTTGATCAAACTGCTTCTCACTCAGGAAATAGTGAAGTTCTTCTACTGGGAGACATTAACATTAACTGGCTGGGCAGCTCCCAAATGACAGCCCTGACCAAACTGCAAAGCTACAACCTGCATCAGCTTATCCCTTTACCTACTAGAACCACTTCTCAATCAAATACCAGCACACTGCTAGACTGGATTATGACAAACCATTCTGAAAACATTATAGATGCCGGCGTCCTACCTGATGCTGTTACTAACCATTCCCCCACTTACTGTATCTGGGGAAAAGGCAGGCCTGAACCTATGAAGCCCCGTCTCCTTACTTTCCACAACTATGCTAACTTTGACCCACAGGCCTTCTTGTTGGATGTCGCTTGCATTGACTGGTCCTCTCTCTAAGAATCATCAGATGCCCAGTCTGCCCTAGACATCTTTTTAACCAAATTCCTAGCTCTACAAGAATACCACAGTCATCTTGTGACCAGACATGTAAAAAATAGGCAGACCCGCTGGCTGAAATCTGACCTCCTGTCTAAATTATGCCTGTGGGATAAAAGCTGGTTCCGGTACAAGAAATCTGGTCTCCCTGAAGATTTTCAGACCTACAGAGCTCTAAGAAATGTTTGTAAAAATGAAATCAAGCAAGCAAAAAGACTCACAGGGGGATCCTAAAAAATTCTGGTCCCACATTTTCTTCCTGGGTTCAAACCAGTCCCCTACTCCAAATAACATGTATCTTAAAGGCATCCACTGTAACAACCCCCTCACTATTGCAAACTTCTTAAACACGCAATTTGCTGACGTTACTTAGTACACCTCTACTTTCACTACCCCATTAAAATCTGTCATACAAGCAAGCTCCACCAGGCCACATTTCTATTTCAAGTCCATCCAAAGAAATGAGGTTCTCAGACTTCTACGAAACATCTCAGAATATGCAGCCATGGGTTCTGATAAACTGGAACCCAAGCTCCTAAAATTAGCTGCCCCACACATACATTAGCTGCTCCCCTTGCTAAGATCTTTAATCTCTTTCTCTGTCATAGCTCTGTCCCTGAAATCTGGAAGACAGCCAGAGTCACCCCGGTACATAAGAAAGGTGACCCACTTGACCCAACAAATTACAGACCCATTGCCATCCTATCTGCACTCAGCAAAATTCTTGAGAAGTTAGTTGCCAATGAAACAACTGACTTCCTGCTGAAACATGACCTCTTGCTGATGCTCAACATGGCTTTCACAAAGGACACAGTACCACTACTGCCCTGCTCAAACTCACGTCTGATACCCTACAGGCCATGGACTCTGGCTGGCTCATGGGGGCCATTTTCATTGACATGACAAAGGCATTTGATCTTGTTGACCATTCCATCCTCTCTGCAACTTTTGTCTCTCTAGGCTTCTCACAAAATGTAGTAGACTGGTTTAAAAGCTACCTTACTGATAGGTCTCAATACATGAAATTTAACTCTACCCTCCCTGACAAGGTTACTATCAATATTGGTGACCCCAAGGGTCTATCTTAGGTGCTCTGCTTTTCTCTATCTTTATAAATAGCATCACCTCTAATCTACTCAAAACTTCCTCACTACTATATGCGGATGACATTGTACTTTATACCAGTTCCAACTGTATAGAGGATATAAACTCTCTACTTTCCTATGATTTTCAGCTTATACACCAGTAGCTTGCAAATCACAAACTCATTCTAAATAAAGCCAAGCCCCAAGCTATGTTATGTGGCTCCAGACTTAAACTTAAACTCTCCCAGACACACTTTAACATCTCCTCCCCTGATGGATCACCGGTAGAGTTGGTAAATTCCTTCAAATATCTTGGGGTCACTCTCGACCCAACACTGAGTTTTGACCTTCACATTCAATCCACCTGTAAGCAGGTTAACTCCAAACTTGGTATCGCCTACCACACTAGTTATGCTCTCACTCCAGCTGCCAGGCTTGTTATTGCCCGTGGGATACTACTTCCCTCTCTCCCTCACCTATGGGATCACTACATATATCTCAGCTTGCAACTTGAGTCTGCGAAAATGGGATGTTACGTATAATAATATTTTTCGCTTTGCTTCCTGCTCCCCCAGACTGAAACATCACTGTCTTCTCTACACAGATCTGGGATGGCTACCTCCCCAAGGACTAAGGTCTTATGCACTTGGTTCTATTACTGATAACATCATCAGATCCCACTCACCTAAACCCCTGGCTCAAACTCCTCCCCTACCAGAAAACCAACTATGCATTGCGCTCAGCGGACAATGTCCCAGTTCTTATTCCAAGGCATCGCACTTCAAAAGGCGGTCGTGTCTTTGCCTATTATGCACCTCATTTCTGGAACACAATCCCACTAACCCTACATCAAGCTGCATCCCATATCTCTTTTAAGAGAGAGCTATGCCACTATCTGCTCTCCTCCTATGTATGCTCCTGTTTCAAACCACCCTAGCCCCCCTCTCTAATCCCCCCTCACACTCTCTGTAGTGTCACAGATTGCCTTAGATCTACTCCAACAGTAAGCACTTCCTATCAATCACTCCTCCTACCTTCTAGCATTAAATTCTTCCTTCCCCTTTCTGGTTAACTTTAGGTGCTTTCTCCTCTCAAACTTCGCAGCCTTCCTCTTTCTCATCTGCTGAACCCTACTTGGTAACCTGTCCTTACTATACAATACCGGCCCCCCCCATCTATTTGCTTTCCCCCTCTTTCCAACACTCTTACTGTCTCCCCTTTCACTACACTACACCTGTCTATTACTTGCCTATTACTGGCTATTACTTGTCTAATACTTGCTCTCACAGCACTTTACTCCTTATAGTTTGTATACTGCTCAGTTTCTCCTTAAAAGCGTTTGACTTGTTTGTATTTGACACTTGTAAACTCAAATGCTGTATTGTTCTGTTACATCTACCATTGTTAATTGTTCAACGCATACTTGTAATTCCTGTATTGTGTACAAAAATGTTTTTTTCTTGATGTTTTGTCTCTGTACCCTCCCGGGTCGTGCCTGAAAATAGTCTTTTGGCCAGTGCACCTACGTGGTAAACAAAAACTAAATAAAAAAAAATAGATTAAAAATATGCTCATGGACAAAATGAACATTTAAACAACAAACAGATTTATTTAGGGGTTTAAATAAGAGGTAGGGGATGCAGATTACAATTAGATCAGTTAGCACTTTTGGTTTTAGCAGTATCTTCATGTTACATAACATTTAAACCAATACATTAACCCTTTTTGAAATGTCCAGTTAACCTCACTGGGTACCCAGGGTAAACTACATTGTGGGCCTGAAGTGGTGCTGTGGGTTGGCCGGCTTTGCAGCTGGTTGGGGCCCTTAAATTTATTAATTATTTATTTGTTTTAAGAGTTTTACCAGAAAGGTAAACTGAGCGGAGTACTGCTTGATTCCAGATGCATCCTGGGGACTGTACAATACAACAACATGAGGCATACAGTGTAACAAGGTGGTATAGAAGGTACAGGCAATATAACAGTAAGGTATCAGACTAAACAGGGTAAAGCATGGTACAGAGTACAAGTGCATTTACAGTGAAAGTTATGGCTGTAGAGGCAGAGCCAGATAAAGTAAAGATACAGGGTCAGTGGTGCAGTCAATACAGCCAATGACTAAGGGTACAAACAGGGAAAGGAAGTAGGGGAACACTTAACTGAGTAGGGAGGGTTCAGAGTGGTCAGAGTAAAGACCCAGGGTAAAACCAGGGTAGAGGCTGGGTACCCAGGGTGGAGCTTTCACAGCAATGTGAATGTGTTAGGCACAAGAGCAGCTGGAGGTAAAATGTGCAGATAAGAGACCATTTAGGTGCTGGGAGGGGGAGGAGTGCCGAATGTGCGGTGAAAGGGAGTTCTTTAGCTTGGGCATGTGGTAGCTGAAAGCTACCTGGCCTGATGGTGAGGACTTTTGTGGAATATAAAAAAGTCTAGAGCCATTCGTCCTAAGCTTGTAGACTTGGGATGGGTGGATGATCAGGGCTGAGGAGAGGTAGGGAGGCAGAGCATGGGTCCAGTATTTTGCAGTGAGATGTGCGCAGTGTGATGACCTACAGGCCTGGAGGGAGGGTAGCCCTAGTCATTGGTAAAGCGAACAGTGGTGGGTAGAATAGGGACAGTCAAGAGCGAAGCAACAAATGGAGTAAAAAGGGGGTCCAGTCTGGTCAGGGAGGACTTTAGGGTGGCACTCTAGACCACATCGCTGTAGTCAAAAATTGGCAGTATCATTTTCTGTACTATGGCTCGATGAGCCAGCAGCGGGATAAAGCCACTGTTGCGGTAGAGGGCACCCAGTCTGGGGTGGAGTTTTTTATGGATCTCTTCAATGTGTACAGAAAAATATAAATGCTGTTCAAGCAGGACCCCGAGGTACCGGAAGGAATGGCAGACTTCCAGTACAGTGCCATCTAGGGTGTGGGAAGTTAGAGTGGATGTGAGTCACAAGAGTCTCTGCCTTGTGCCAAAGGTCATGGAGACTGTCTTCTTGGCATTGAGGTGAAGCTGGTTTGAGCAAAACCAGTGCTGGACATTGATGAAATCCAGCTGAAGTCTGGTCGCTACAACCTCAGCGGATGGGCCTCATGTGTACAGGACTGTATCGTCTGCATACATGTGGATGGAAGTGTGAGGGCAGGCAGTAAGGAGGTCATTTAGAAAAATGGAGAACAGCATAGGCCCCAGAACAGAGCCCTACAGAACTCCTGAGGTGAAGGGAAGGGCGTCAGAGGTGGAGGAGTCAATCCTGACTGATTGCATCCACCCATCCAGGTAGGAGTGGAACCAGGTGGTGGCCGAAAGGGAGAGACCTGAATTTGCAAGTTTGGCCAGGAGGAGGGAATGGGAGACTGTGTCAAATGCCTTCGCTAGAATAACAAAGATAGCTGAGGTGATGTGCCCATTATCCATAGCTGAGAGTATGGAATCTGTGAGTCGCAGAAGGGAGATGGTGGTGGAGTGTGATTTTCTGAAACCAGTGTGGAAGGGGATGTAGAAAGAAAATGAGTTGAGCAAGATGAAGTGTTGATCGAGGAAAATTTTTTCCTGGAGCTTCACTAGGATAGGCAAGAGGGAAATGGGTCTGTTGTTACCGGGGGTAGATGGGTCACCTCCCTTTGGCATGAGAATGACCGTGGCATGTTTCCATTCTGTAGGAATCAAGGCTTGCGAGGACGACAGGCTGAAAATCGCAGCCAAGGGTGCAGCAATGGCAGGGGCTGATATGTGTAGCATTTTAGCATCCAGGCAAGTGGGGCATTTGCCCTTGGTAGGATTGAGGGTGAGGAGGGCATTGTACACCTCATCCAGAGTTACTGGGCAGAGGGAATAAGAGTGGGTAGGAGGGGGGTCAGGGGCAGGCTTATGGAGTGGCGGA
Organism: Neoceratodus forsteri; assembly: GCA_016271365.2. Classification (NCBI taxonomy): domain Eukaryota; kingdom Metazoa; phylum Chordata; order Ceratodontiformes; family Ceratodontidae; genus Neoceratodus; species Neoceratodus forsteri. The sequence goes on along the minus strand of JADMNL010000038.1, from coordinate 11,955,309 downwards.
GTGGGAGGTAGGGGCAGCGGGAGAGTGGCTAGCAAGGAAGTGGTGTAGTTAATGAAATAGGAGTTGAAGGCTGAGTCTACAGCAGGGGGTCGTTTATCAATCAATTAATCAATCAATCTTTATTTAGCCAGGTGAAATCCATTGAGCAAGCTCATGTTCAAGGAGGGCCTGGAAGGTACAGAATAAATAATACAGTAGCACAATAGAACATATAGCACAAATGGGCACAGTAATATAGTACACAGCAATAAAAACAAGGTACAAGGATAATCAATGAGGCCCAGTCGTAAGGTGAAGCCTCATCCTGGTAAACAGTACAGTAGAGAGGTAGAAGCAAGTCAGCACCAATATGCTGAACCAGTGATTTTTATACACTGATAGCTCTAGTAGAGCAGAGTTAATGCTAGTGACAGTGCAAGCTGGGGGCTCAGCAACAAGTAGAAAGCAAGAATGAATCCAGGAACATGGTTTAGGGTAATTTTAATGAAAGGATAGAAAGTGTAGAGGGTTGACTGTAAGAATAGCAATGTATGGCTACAGTTTAGTGACAGGGAAGGTATTGACAAAACTTTGAGAAGTATCTCAAATAGAGTAACTTGAATTCCACAAAACTAATAGGATGCACCAATTTTATGGATTTCTGGATGTTGTTCCACAGCTGGGGCAGCACATAGCTGAAGGAGGCTCTGCCAAAACAGGAAAAGACTTTAGGCTCAGCTAGTGAGATATACAAATGGCTTCTCAAGGCATATTTTCATAAGATGCAAGAGGGCAGGCAGTCAGAAATGTAGGAGGGTAGCATCTTGGATATAGATCTGTAAGTCCATAGTATAGCATTCCTTTGCCTCCTGAACATAAGTGAGGTCCATCCTACCATAGAATAGAGTACACAGAGTACACATTGATGGGTATTATATGCCGCACCTGAGATGAAATGTAAGGGTCTATGATAAAGGGTGTCAAGCTTATACAGGGCATTTTTTGGGGCTTGGCTATACAGGAAGTCTGCATAGTCCAAGATATATAGGAATGTGGTTTGTATTAAGCTTTTTCTGGCCTCCTGGGTAAGCAGATGCTTGATTCTAAAAAAAAATCCAGGCCTCTGCCTAATATTTTTTGAGAGCTTGTCTATATGATCAACAAAAGAAAGTCTGTTGTCAATCCACATACCTAGGTACTTGAACTTGGTCACATAGTCAAGTGACTCACCAGGCAGGGTGGTGATAGTGGGAATATTGTCGTGCTTAAGGGAGTTTATGTAGTAGTATTAAAAAATGTTATTGTAATACAGGAATAATACATGTCATTTGGGTAAAATAATCCAGTTTTCAAGACAGTCCTGTGCAAGTTTTCCAAGTTTCACATAATCACACCAGTTTCAGACAATCAATACAAATTATAAAAACACAAAATCACAGCGACACACACAATTAGACAATATAACCAAATTAAGTCAAACACATTCACATGAATATACAAAGCACATCTTTAACCCTTTAAGAAATGTGTTTTCAATTTTCTGTAATCGCAATGAAGAAGGGAGTATATTCCAACACATTGATGCTTGTGACGCCAATGTTCTATCCCCAAATTTATTCTTATGCTTGTCTGGATCTATTCTATTTCGATACAAAGCCCTAACTGAATGTTTCCTGAGAGCAGAATCTTTATCTGCCAATATTTTTGATATATTATGATTCAAATAAATTGTCCTATATTTGTATATAAATGAGGACCAACTATATCTGTATTCTAAATCAAGAGATAACCAATTTAACTTGGTCAACAGTTCACAGTGATGAGTCCTAAAACTACAACGTAAGACATATCTTGCCACCCTATACTGCAATTTATCCAACTTAATCAAAAGTTGTTTAGATGCAGTCCTATAAATAACCTCTCCATATTTTATTACCGGAAGTATAAGCTGTTCAGCAATCAGTTTCCTATCTTGCAGTTTTAAGGACATAGATATTCTCTTCAAAGCTCCTAATTTTTTATGTGTTTTTGTAATAACAGACTCTATATGACTCTTAAAGGTCAATAAAGAGTCAATATTAACTCCTAAATAACAATAATTTGAGACTTGTTCTATTAAGGTTTGATTCAATGATGTGATCTGTACATCCGAGACACCCTGTTTTCTAGTACCGAAACACATTAATTTTGTCTTATTTACATTCATTATTAATTGTGACTTGGTGAACCACTCCTGGACCCTAGTGAAGTCAGCCTGTAGGTTTCTCTGGAGATCCACCAGACCACTACCAGAGGCCACCAAGACTTGGTCATTGGGGATAACAGCATAGCCTTAGTCTTTTTGGCATTCAGTAGGAGCTTTTGACTCGGGAGGTTTTGTTGCAGTGTAAGGAAATCTGCTTGCAAGTCCAAGACGGCACTTTAGGGAGTAGGCCTGGCAGTGTAAAGGACCGTGTCATCCGCAAAGAGATGTACACTGGAAAGTTTGATTCCACAGTCGATGTTGTTGATATAAAGTGAAAAAAGTAAGGGCTCCAAGATGAAGCCTTGAGGTACGCCTCTGCTAATCTGTTTTAGAGTGGAGAGATCTCCTCCTACTACTTTTACTTGCTGCATCCGCTCTGCCAGGTAGCATGAGAACCATTTCAGGGAAAGTGCATCCAGACCAATGTTGTGGAGAGTAACTTCAGAGCAATGCATGGTCGACGGTATCGAAGGCCTTGCTTTAGTTGAGGAATACCACATATGTGATTCTTTAAGTCAAGAGCTCTCTGCCTGTCATTTGTGACTTTAGGCCAGAGTGTGTTATGACATGGCTAAAACCTGATGCACAGGGTTTAGCAGATCTGAGGCATCAATGTAGTTTCTAAGTTGGCAATTCACTATTTCTGCAGCAGTTTTGATAGGGTGGGAGTAAGGGATTGGCCTGTAGTTATTTCAGTCTCTGGGATCTCCTGATTTGAAGAGTGATAAACTTGGGCAGTCTTCCAGACAGAAGGAAGTTTATCCAAGCTGAGGGACATATTAAAGATGTATGTTAATGGAGCTGCCAGCACTCATGGCAGGAGTGCTGTGGACAGAAAGGGCTTGCTGGTCCTTGTGATAAGAACTGGGTAAGTAGGTTAATCACAGGTGAAATGTCAAAGGTCATACCTGCAGTAATAAAATGATTATTAAAGCAGTCAAGTATTTCTGCCTTCTCGGTAATGAGGGATCCTTCGTATAAAATCTTGGTAGGGAGAGAAACTGATGAAGCATGACCTTGAATATCTCTAAGGGTTTGCCAGAATTTGGCAGGGTACTTGGTGGAGGAGTCCAGAGCTGACTGGAAGTAGTTAACCTTAGTGTTTCTGACAAGCTTTGTGCAGAGGTTTCTGGCTGCCCTAAAATCAGTCCAATCCGACTGAAGCTTTGATTTACGCGCATTCTTCCAGATCTTGTCCCCAAGCTGATTTCAGTTGATGTGTAAACCAAGGGAGAGTATTTTTCTTGGTATGTGCTTTGATCAAGGGGGCATGTCTGTCAATAGCTGCATGAACAATAGTATGGAAGGTCTCTTATGCTGTCTCTACTGTCTTGGCTAGGTAGAAGTCCTGCCATAACAAGGAGTTTTGTAAGTCCTAAAAAAAGACTCGTGGCACTAAATTATGTAAACATCTCCTGATTGTGAACCTGGAATTAGAATTAGGCTTGGGTGCAGCTCTTATGCAAGCAATAAAGCAGTGGTCGATGAGATCAGTGAAGAAGACTCCAGAATGTGAGAAGAGGTGCGGCTTGTTTACTAGAATAATGTCTAGTAGGGAGCTATTATTTGGGTTCTTTTTATTTGGATATGTCATTTCTGAGACAATTTGAATAAGTGTGAATGAGTTACATAGAGTTTTTAAGGGTTTGGAGGAGTCTGAAAGCCAATCCAGGTTACAGTCACCCAGGATTATGACTTCAGACTGCAGCACACTAAGAGAGTGGGAAAGGTGACTTAACAGTTGAAGCCCTGCAGAGGAAGGCCTGTGGCATCATATGATGCGCAAGGCCAAGGTGGTTGAGAGTTGGACTTTGATCGTGAGGCTTTCAAACTGTTTTGGCAATGATGAGGTGTCGGTAATAGAAATGTTTTATTTTTCCAATACATAGATGGCAACCCACCTCTAGTCCATCTGTCTGCATGAAAGATATTGTATTCAGGTAAGTTGATCTCAGAGTCCAGGGTAGTGGGCTTGAGCCAGGTCTCAGAAATCACCAAGGTTATCAAGGAAGACCCTATGTTTAGGGATGGTGTTGGTGACTGGGAAAGGGGGTCAAATAGAGATTTGAGGACCTTCCAGAATCTAGCGGGGTGATTTATGTTAATGTGGAAAGCAGTGTTGAAGTACTTGGTCTTTGCCTGGTGGATTATTCTTGTGTAAGTGTTTTGCAGAGTGTGGTACTTGTGGTGGTCATAAGGAAAACTGGACTCTTTGTAAACTTTCCAGGCCAGGCCAGGTCACTGGCTTTGAGGCTGGCTATGATGTTAGCTGAGATCCAGGGAAGGTGAGCTCTCTGTACCCTGGCATGTCTGATAGGGGCGTGGTTGTCCCAGATTGTGAGGAACCTGCTTTTGAAACCTTCCGGGGCAGTGTCAAGGGAAATTGCATGTTTGATGAAGGATCAATCAAAATTGGTTAAGTCTTGCAGAAGACAGGTAGTGTTTAAGGCTTTATAGGATCTGGTATGGAGGAAATGTGGTGGTGGTGCCTTGGTCCTAAAGATCTTCCTGACCATGTAAATCATATGGTGGTCACTAAGGGAGTCTGGGAGCAAGCCTGCAACAAGAATCTGGTGTGGGTGGGAGGTGATGGACCAATCCAGAAGGAAGTGGTTTGCAGATTTTTGGTTTAGATGGGTAGGCTCAGAGATCATTTGGGTGAGGTTTAGGGCACTGACTTTGTTCCTGGTAATGGTGCTGGACTGGGAGAGTCAATTCTGGTTGAAGTCCCCAAGGATATGGAGCTCCCCCCCTTTGGCTAGTGCTTTTAGAGTGGCGAGGTGATCCATAATGTCAGGCAGGGTGGCAGTAGGTGCACAGTACAAACCTGCAATATATATTGGTGCATTGTGTGGGAGGGATACCTTTATTAGGAGCTCATCAGTGGAGTGTATAGAGTGCGGCAAGTCGATGCTAGAGAACCAAGTCCCTGCTGCTATATATGTGGCAACTCTGACACCTTATTTACAGCCTGAGCGATCGTGGTGGATGACAGAGTAGCCAGGGATCCCTATTTTAGAGTCCTTGGTGTGGGTTTTATCAGGCTGAAGTGATAGTACAGTTGGTTGTAACAGGGACAGCTTGAGTAGAAGGCTACAGATGTTCAGGTGCATCAGCTTCAGGCCTCTGGGGAACATGGAGGGTTGGGCAGAGGTCAGATCAAGGGTGGGGTGCGGACCAGGATGTGGTTCCATGTTCCCGGATAACAGGAGGAGGAGGAGAGAGAGATTACCAGCCTGGGAAGGGACCGTGCCCATAGGGGCTTACATGGTGGAGGAGTTGAGAGCTTTATTGTCATGAAGGAGAAGCCAGATACAGACCGGAGGGCTATTTGTCCTGTGGAGAAGGAGGATGGGAGGATGCTGGGGCCCACAAATAGTGCTTTTAAAAAGGCAGCAGAGAATGTGAATATTGGGGAGGTGCCAGTGGTGGGGGGGGAACTAGGGGGGAACCGGGGGGGATGGGGAACAGGTAGGCATTCCTGCACATCTAGCCAAGAGGAAGGTGTGAGGGACAGCAGGGGGGCACAGAGTGAGATAATTAGCAGGCATAGTGGCATGGCACAGAGGACAATGAAAGACACCGGTTTAGACATTAAGTGTGTGAGTAGGTGTTAGCAGCCACTAGTGGCATGTTCTTATAATCTGCAGATGGAGAAGTAGGCTGATAGGCTAAAACTTGTTTCATGGTATACAATATAAAGCTGAGAGTTCACCAAGGGTGGTGGTGGTAGGGGGGGCGGGGGGAATCCAGATGCCATGTGGACAAGCTGTTGGCCCTTCATATCTGCTCATTTCAGAGCTCCTGGCGGTGCGGGGGAGGGCTGAACAGAGAAGCCTCATGAACCCATTGGGCTGGCAGTATAGCCAAGAGGGTAGAGGCACAAGGTGTGAACAAGCTTGGTACATCCAGCAGACCAGACCTGAGTTTGATTCTCACAACCTCCACTTGCATACTGTGTGACTCTGAGCAAGTCATTTAACTGCCCAGTGCTCCCAGGTCACCCCTGAAAACAGGCACTTGTCCCTAGTGGGCCTTACCCGGTTACCAAAGACTAAAATAAATAAATAAAACCCCCAGAGACAAGGAGCTGCTCATTTCGGAGCTCCTGGTGGTGCGGGGGAGGGCAGAACAGACAAGTCCTCATGAACCCACAGAGACAAGGAGCTGCTCATTTTGGAGCGCCTAGTGGTGTTGGGGAGGGCTGAACAGAAAGCCTTCATGAAGCCCCGGAGACAAGGAATGGTTAAGGCTTTAACTTGTACTTGGCTGTAGAAATCATAAACACCTTTTAAAAACCCAGAAATTTGTAATCCCCAGGCATGATGGCCTGCAAAAGCAATCTAAACCCAAGTGCATACTTGAAAAAGAAATCAGTTGGAAGAAGCAAATTATTGGATGTTGCAGGGTAAAACCCTAAGATACTCACTGAACCTTAGACCTCAGAATTTGGACTGATTTCCAGTATGGCTCTCCTTGAGGCAGGATGTGGCTGCAGGCTGCAGGACTTTGTCCTTTCTGGCAAGGACCAGGATACAGGGACCAGAGCTAGCATGACTCACCCCCTCATCAAGGCTTAGGTCCCAAGGATGGCCACAACCCACGATGAACTTCTCTGGAGGAGCCAATTCCCTTCTCTGGTCATCTGGCAGCTTGGCTTTTATAGGCAGTGACAGTCTGTTGGGCAAATTGACAGTAATGTGTCAGTGGCTCAGTAGGTAGCACACTCGCCTCTGAGGCCGGGAGATCAGAGGGCTGTGGGTTCAGTTCCCACATCTGGCACTTGGGTTAATATCCCAGTACTGACACTGTAGTGCAGCATGAGAGGGGTGCTGCACTTCTGAGGTGCCGTCTTTCGGATGAGACGTTAAACCGAGGTCCCATCTGCCTGGATTGGTGGTAGTTCAGGTGGATGTTAAAGATCCCATGGCACTTATCGAAAAGAGTAGGGGAATTTCCCCGGTGTCCTGGCCAAATTTCCCTCATTCACTAAAAATACCATCAACAGCTTAATCTGGTTCAAGGTTGGTTGGAATTCATCTGTATCCCCCTCCCCCCGGGTCGTGCCTGAAAATAGGCAGGATTTGTCTAGTGCACTTACCCGGTCAACAAAAGCTAAAATAAAATAAAAATAAATAAATAAAATTGCTTGGCATCGCTAGTTTGGCTCGGATATAGTTCGGTAGTAGGCCACACAGCTTACTCACGGGCACGTGGCAGTCCTGGAAACGCAAGCTGGCACACAGCAGTTCAGATCTCCCTCTGGCAAATTGACTGGAGACAATTACAGTGACCAAACGCATCAATTTCAGGCACAGTCCCTGAGACAAAAGAGCTTCTCACCAAATGCAGGTGGCGATCCCTTGGCAAGCTCTGATCCCACCTTCAGTCTGGGAAAACCCTTTTTCTGTTTCTCCCTCTTTGGAGGAATTGCATCTGGGTCTGCAGATTTTGGCTGAGCAGAGACAAGCAGGCCTCTCTATATGTTCCCCGAGCTGCAGGGAGCCTCCTTTCCCTTCAGGAGCTCCAGACAGACCCCTGGAACTGCTGCTTGAACTACCTTGAACTGACCCAAGAACAGACTAGATTGAAACAGTCCCTCCTTTTATAAAGAGTAAGATTCCTGTAATCCGATTGTCTGCCCCGACTGAAAATCACAGTCCCAGTCCTTTAATTGGACAGTATTTTGGCACCTAGATTTTGTCCATGTTTATTCCCCACAAGTCTCTGGTACTATCCCAGAAGTCCCTTGGCTAACTCCTGGCAGCTGATTGGTTGATAGGCACAAAGATGGTGGCTGCATATACAGTTCATGGCAGTCTATTTATTGTCCCTAGATATAACATCCCAGTGTAGCCAGATATAACACTTTCATTAAAAGATATCCTCACTATCTTACAGCCCCAACAGTTCTCTCTTAAACAAGTCCACTTTTAAGTTAAATAAGTACACCCTCTGAGAGTTACGGCTCCCATAACACACTGTCACTAGAAACACTGCCTAGGCACATTAATATTCATAAGGACTTCACTGCCCTGACCTGTGCCCCAGCTTCTAGTGCACCAGAGGCAGCGCTTCAGGCATCTGCCTATTTGTTTATTTTTTAAGTATTCCTTCCTGGTTCTGCATGTCCCGGGTGCCTTTTTTAACTTAATCCAGCACCAGAAACCATGGAGATACCTCCGGACTTTAGACTGCAGCAAGTGGTCAGGAGCAACAATGCACCTCCTTGATGGTGCAAGCAGCAGCCCAAGCATGCAATCAGCTCGTGGTTAAGATTTCAGCCCCAAAATGTGCTGAAAATAAATAACGGCCTGTGCGAGGGAAACCAAGGGCACCAGAGGAATGATCCAGTGGCAAGAGGTGCTACGAGACATGGACGGACGCCAGGAGGCAGTGGGAGCACCAATGAGGCACAAAAGGTAAGCCCCATTTGGGAGTGGGGGGGTTACACTCTCCCCTGCATAAGAAAGCTTGCAACCGCACCAAGTCTATAATAGACTGGTAACCATTAAACACATTACTAGATATACTTTTACTAATACTCTATTGTAAGCAGATATATCTGAGCAACAAATTTCCTATAACAATCTAGCTAGGCATATGGTAACTTTGTACAGGTAGCACGCTATCAATTTATTCTTACTTAGAATTAGGGCGTTCTATACTCAGCGCGTTGTCATGACATTTTGAATCCACTTGGTATACCTCTGCAGTTTAGAATCACATTTTCACATCAGACAGAATCACATTTTCAGTAAAGTTATCATTTACCACCTTCTATTAGAGCATTTCACCTTATTCCCCTCTTTTTACCTCTATACCCCTTGTTATAGTGACTGGGCACCTTAGTTTGTGTGGAGGCTTTGGTATGGGTGGAGGCAGTGAAAACAGTTTTAAGCAAGGAATTGGGTGTGACATAGATCCCTTTGTGCACAACATTCATGGGCAAGTTCACAGGCTGTCCTGGGGTATCATACGTGAGCTTTAACATTAGCTTTGCATATCTTGCTGACCGGCGTGGCAGAGTCGGCACTGGCACTTGCACTTCTGATTCAGCATTTGGGGCGATCAGTCCCAGTTCATTGTCCACCAGTGAAACAGCTTTGGAAGAAATGGGTGCCACTGCTCTTTCTTGTTGTTCAGTACTGGCTTCAGGCTCTTTAGCTTGAGCACCACTACCACTCTTAGGTTCTTAAGTTGGGTATAACCATTACTCTCTGATTCTTCAGGCGCACCTTCATTAGTCAGAGGTATGTCTGCAAAGTTGGAATTATCCAGGACACATCTATCCTGTTCTTGAACAACATTGCCATCACTAGAATGAAACCATTCACTTAGCCCACTTAGTTCATCAACACTTGCATGGTCACTTTTAGGTTCACTACTTCCTTCATTGTGGTCATATTCACTGATTGCAGTTAATTCCACCATACAAAGGGATTCGGCCTCTTCAAGAACCACACTGTGAGCATCACTTTCTGGAGGTTCAGTCACAATTGATATATTGGAATTGGTTTAGACAGCTGGATTTTCAATATCATCGCCATAGTTAACGGAGGGAACTCCCTGGAACACTCTTTCAAATTCAATAGATGGGTAGAAGGAAGTACAGAATCCACTTTTGTCATCACTTTTAGACGCAGTATTTTCAGTATCCGCAATGTTTGCAGGATTGGAGACATTATTAGGAGCAACAGGTTGGGAAGCAGAAGTTTGCTGATTTTGTTGTTTAGCCTTAATAGCAGACCTAGTTATAGGGCGCTGAGGAGCTTCAGTCTCTTGAACATTATGGATTACTATTTGGCCGATAGGTAACAGGTGATTTCTGTGAATGGTTTTGACAGCATGAGGATCCCCTTCTGGATGTACTTTATACACAGGCAGATCATTTAGCTTACTGACTACTACATGGAATGTGACTCCAGCAGTCGACTATTTTGTGTTTAACTGGAAGTCCAAAGTTTCTCATTAGTACTCTGTTACCTGGTTGAAACTCTTGGGCTTTAACATGTTTGTCATTCTGGGTTTTGGTGGTCAGGTTTCTCTTCGCTGCCATTGCATTGGCCAGCTGATAGGCATGATTTAATTGAGATTTTAACTGTTTGACATACTGCAGGTAGTTTTCTGACTGAACACCATTAGGAGACACTCCAAAACACACATCTACTAGAAGGTGAGCTTCTCTGCCAAACATAAGGTGGTATGGTGAAAAAACAGTAGCATTGTTCTTTGTGCAATTATAGGCATGTACAAGTGCACTTTTCTGTTGGCTCCACTTTGGCTTGTCTTTATGTTGTAGGGTGCCCAGCATATCAAGCAAGGTTCAGTTAAACCTTTCTAGTTGTGAGTCTCCTTGTGGATGATAGGGGGTTGTTCTGGATTTTCTTACACCCCATAGGGACAACAGTTATTTGATAAGTCTGCTTTTGAAATCCTGGCCTTGATCCAAATTGATATTCTAGGAGGCACCATAATGGATGAAGAACTTTTCAAGAAGAACTTTGGCTACAGTTGAGGTCTTTTGGTCTTTGGTTGGGTAGGCCTGTGTATCTCATGAAGTGATCCGTGACTGCCAGCACACTAGCAATGCCTTTTGAATCTGGCTCCAAACTAAGGAAATTGATGCAGACAAGTTCCATTGGTGCACTTGTAATATTGACCACAGGGGCTGCTCTTTGTGTCGGAGCCTTGCACTGACGAGACCTATGGCAAGTTTTAACATATTGCTCGATGTCTAGGCCCTTCTTAGGCCAGCAGAAGCATGAACGGGCTAGATCCAGAGTTCTTTCTCTACCCAAATGCCCCATTTGGTTGCGTAAGGCCTTTAAGACAAACAACAGTTTTGAACTTAGACCGCAATACTAGTTGTTTTCTTACAAATTCACCTTGGCCGTCAGTAAGCTCTCTGTACGATAACTGTTCTCAAAGCTTGAGTTTAGACCCCTCTAGAAGAAATAAAGCAGTCTTGGGGTCACTGGACCACATTTTGGAGATATCTTCCCCCTTTCTTAAAGCATCAACTACTGATCTGATCATTGGATCATAGTACTGTTCTTTGTGGATATCAGCTGGAGTTAGCTGTGGTAAAGAACTTAAGTCTAAGGCTGCAAAATTACAATAGGCAACTGTTATACAAGTCTGTAGAAGTCCCAAGCAATCTGCCAGACAGTTTACAGTTATGGAGGACAAAGTTTCTTCCTGGTCGAACTTGTGGCGTAGCGCTTTTACAGATTGTTCAGCAGTATGAACCCAATGTTTGTCAGAAGCAGGTCTTTGTGAGAGAGCATCAACATTATATGATTTAAACCTGGTCGGTATTCCACCGCATAATCATAGGTTGCTAGAGCGGAAAGCCATCTGTGTCCGGTAGCATCTAGTTTGGTTGTTGTCTGAACATATGTTAATGAATTGTTATCTGTTTTGACTAGGATTTTAGCACCATACAAATACTCATGAAATTGGTCAACTATTGCCCACTTGAGAGTGAGAAATTCTAATTTATGTACCAGATAGTTTTTCTCTGAAGATGTCAGACTTCTGCTAGCAAAGGGTATGGGATGCAGTCCTTCCAGGTATTCTTAACAGAGTATGGCCCAAGGCCATTCAAGCTAGCATCTGCATGTAATATATAGGGCTTTGATGGATCAGCATAAGTGAGTATAGGGGGTGTGAGTTAATCTGTATATATCTCTCTCTTCAAAAGCAGTGTCACAATCTAGAGTCCATCTCTGTCCAAATGGCTCATTGGGTATGAAATAGGTTTTCACAGCTCTCAGTCAGAACCGTTCTTAAACTTTTTGTGACTAGGTGGATATCCTTGAGTTAGGTTTAATAGGGGGTGGATCACTTTGGTGTAGTACTTGACAGATCTGCAGTAATAGTCGCAGAAGCCAAGAAACCTTTGAAGTTCTTTTAAGTTGTTGGGCTTTGGCCAGCTGGTTAATGCTTCTATTTTACTGGCATCTGTTTGTATGTTAAATGTAGCTATTGCTGATTGATTTTATTTATTATTTTATTTGGTGTGTTTTAATTATTTATTGTTGTACAAGCACCTTGGTTTTTGAAAGGCACTTTTTATAAATAAAGATTGAACTGAATTGAATGCCTTCCGATGAAACAATGCAGTCCATGTATTTGACGGAGCTCTGGCAAAACTGGCATTTGTCGATGGATAACTTTAGACCAAATTCCTCAAGCCTGTCCAACACTTTGAATAAGCAAACCTCATGCTCCTTGGGAGTTTTTCCAAAGACTACGGCATCATCAAAATAGATGAGACATTCCAAGAGATTCATATCTCCCAGTGCACACTCCATTAGTCATTGAAATGTTGATAGTGCACCTGATATGCATTGGGGCATGTGAAGGAACTCATAGAAACCCAAGGGACAAATGAATGCATTTTTTCCCTGTCCTCAGGAGCCATTGGGATTTGATAGTATCCACTTCGGAGGTCGAGGATGGAGAACCACTTACAGTACTCCCATTCAGACAGTCTATGACATCCTGTATGTGTGGCATTGTATACTGATCAGGCATGGTTCTTCTGATAAGGGTCCTGTAATCAACACACATACAGACAGAGCCATTCTTTTTCTGCACCACAACAGTTGCGGAGGCATACGGGCTGCGTTATGTCTGACATTGTTGATGTCAGCAGGAGCTAAATGTCTGGACCTCTCCCTTAAGGGTCTGTCATCAAGCAGGTGAATGTGGTGCTCAGCACCCATGACACATCATGCACCCCATTTCTTGAGGGAGAATGCCTCGGTTCTCTGAGCCAGCTTGTTACTGATCCTGGTTCTCCAGCTGTTTGGGATAGGTGAATCTTCAAAATCAGACAAGTCAGACAATAACCTCACATCCTTTTTCAGTTTTGCACTTGAATGGGAGTACAGCAGTGTAAGCACAATAGACTTTAGATAGGGTGCATCCTCTGTGTACCATGATGACTTGGTCTGTAACATTTTGTATTCGTACTGCCACTCATCCGGCGTAAGCATGAGCCCAAGCTAGAAGCACACTGGGTTTAATCAGCAGTCCCTCGGGTAATTTTCCCTCATCTGGAACATCCAGCATCAAACTTGGTTGGTCACATCTTTTTGCAGCCACACTTCACCACTGATACTGCATTCTGCATTTGGAGGTACTGTGATAGCATCCAGACCATCCCAACAGGCTCATCTTTGTCACTCTCCTTGGGGTGTATTTGTTTTTCATAGGCCTTTTGGATCAGGACATGAACACGCAGGGCTCTTCCTGTCTTTTTCTTCTGCCTTTCTTCGCATAACTAGACCAGGTGCCCAAACACGTGTGCGTTGGTGCCAATCAGTACAGGGATACCATCATAAAGTCCAGTAAAAGGGCAGACCAGGGCTGGCATCTCCACAGAATCTCCCACACCAACCACAGAGGATGGAAAAGAAAGCCATACTTTTAAGTAACTGAGATATGGATATGACCTTTCACTCAACCCCCAAACATGCAGTCCAGTGAGAGGTTGTAATGGGTGGTTAGATAAATGCTGCTCATACCAGTCTTGAAAGATTATGGTGACTTGAGATCTGCTGTCTAAAACTACTTGAGCTGTAATTCCATCTATGTGTACAGTAGTAGCCATAAAAGAGCCTACCAATTTGGACCAGTCTGGAGGGACTTGGATAGATGACCCAGCCACAAAGAAATTAGATTTGTGATTGCCTGAACCTCCGCTGTGATCATTTCCCACACCCATTTGCAATGGTTTTGCTTTCTGGAGCTCCCCTTGTAATCTGTTGACCAAAAAAAAAAAAAAAACTTTCTCTAGGTCATGCTGAGACCGGCATTCTCTCTTCATGTGTCCATCCTTTCAACAATTATTGCAAATTATATTTTCTTTGGTCTGTCTTAGCTGAAACATTGCATTAGGAGCTGGTTTCCATTCACAAGTAGGGGGCTGGGAGGAGGTTTTTTTTTTTTCAATTGTTTAACCAGGAGAGACACATTAAACTGAGTGCTGCAACTGGAGCACTAACAGCAGAAAGTCTTGGTTTGACCTCCTCCTTTTTCTGCTGTGTTGAAGGCAGTGCATTACATCTCAGTAATTATTTTATTGTAGCAGTCAATTAACTTATTTCAGTTTTAGATCTGCCATCGGCAGGGGGGCACGTGAGTATGCACGCCCACTCCCATAGCAGACACACTCTGAGAAGGACCAGGGTCATTGTCTATGGAAGGGGCTTTGGAAGAGATGATAGCTTTTACTTTTCTGAACTCTCTCAGCAACTCTGGTGGGGTATCCTTAGCAGTCTCTGACTGCTTGGCTGGTACTATATTCTGCCCTTGAACTTCACCCACATGATCATCCTCCACAACCTGAGTTTACAGCAGCAGATACGTGAGGAGGCCCCCAAGGTGGCCTCCTTTGCTCAAACCCCCAGATTTCTATCATCAGTTAATCATATGGAGGAGACTAATCCAGCTGATCTGCCAGCCATAACTAAAGCAACAATAATTTGGAAAATGAAGCAGACTTAAGTATCTGGTCCAACCTAATTTGATCTAGCTTGTCTGGGGTCACACTACCTTTCCTGAGGCATTCCTGTAGCACTTTTTCAAGTTGAGGTACATACACTGACAAGGGCTCCCCTTGGTATTGATGAGTGGTTTTCACCCTCCACCACAGATCCTTGTCCGAGTCTGGGCTCCCAAATACATTTTCCAAAGCAGCCAAATAGTCCTGTGCAGTTGCCTTGGGGTGATTAGCCCACTTGGCATGGATAGTAGCCAGAGCAGGACCTCAGAGACTTTCGCCCAACCTTTTTCTCTTCTCTGCCTCGGAACATTGCTATTCGGGCATGAGGGGGCAGCATAGTCTATCCATGTAATATAATACTGACATATGAATTTGAACCTTGTGCCTATGGCTATATTTTGTATCTGCTTACACACTTTATCATGTACTTGTCGACTTTGTATAATTCTCAGTCATATGTGGTGAACCCTTATTTTTCCCTCTTGGTACATGTAACTAATGGGTCACCCCTAACAAAGGATTGTCATGATCTCAGTGGGCTTACCCGGTTAGCAAAATTTAAATAATAAATAATGTTTCCCAATCATCTTCCCCATTAGGTGTGGGTAGAGTGCTGGAAAACACTTTCAGCAAGTGATCAGAGTTGTGACAAACTGTGGGTACAGCTGTAGGTGCTGGCACTGGTTCAGGCACAGGAGCTGGTAGAGGGGCAGGTACTGCAGCTGGCATGGGTGTCAGGGAAGGAACAGCCCCAGGCAGCAAGAATAACTTTTAGAAGTCCTTGATGGTTTTGCCCTCATCCAGTAACAATTTAGCAAAGTTTTCATCAAAACTTTTAGTAAAGGGTGTGAGTTTTTTTGTGAGGGATCCTCACTGTCTTTCGTTACCACCCTCCAGATGGTCGGGGACCAATCTACGGTAATATTTTTGGGCACCTTAGTGCTGTCCATGCCCCACTCCACCGAAGCTATTAGAGCCTGGGCAGTCAAGTCAGCTTGCCGGCATACCACTACAGTTTTTCCCAAGCACCCAATTTTTGAAAGTGCCCCCTTTATAGTGTCTTTACTAGTGCCCTGGGGTATATCAAGTATAATCAAGGTATTCTGGGGGTCAATTTCATGCCCTATGCATCAACTAACTAACTAATGTACAGCCATTGTTTCAGTGGTAACCATAAAAATTCTATATGCAATCCTTGGTTTCGGTGACTAGGGGGTGTGACGTAGACAGCCAGTTCTGAGTGCTGTATTATATTTTTTTTAATATAAAATGTATTAATATCTCTGCTGAAAATTCAAATGCTCTAGGAATGACCTCTCTCATCCCCCCCCAGATTTCAGCTGACAGATGCAGGTCAAGGGAACTGCTGACAGCCTGTATCACACATGCGGTCTTTTTTAGAGACAGTGTGTTACATAGAAGTCTTTTAATTAACGATCCTGTTCTCTGAGCTAATTACAGAATTGTTAAGTTAATTTTGTTAAGAGAGAAATCATAAACTAGGTTTATGACATTAAAATAAGGGAAGCTAGGATGTTACATAGAGGTGTAAGGTTGACCCTATGAAGCCTGTGTGAAGAGGGTACAGCATGAGATCAAAAGAGGTGTCATTGAAACTTGAGTTATGCTAAGATTGCAGAATTAATACTTTGAAATTACATCCTGCGGTTGTATAAAAATATTTTCTTTTTAGATATTCGACCAGAGGAGGGTCTGGATGACTTCATCAAAAAGGGGTTGGCCAATACTGCATGTAAAGATAATTCTCTTTCACTATACTGTAGATGCATTTTGTATCTGACACTGACCAAGAAAACATCTGAGCACTGAAAAGAGGTATTTAGAAAGCTAGACAAATCTAAATATAGTTGTAGGAATTGCACTGTTTTAAACCTTGTTTTGTTTAAAGATATGTATGTCTCGTGATATGAGTTCTGTATTGTATGTTTGATATATTATTATATATTTTAGTAAAAGCTCTACTAGAGAAAACCTGGTCTGTCCTTGAATTGCTCTCTTTTGCTAAGAAGTATTTATGGTTCAGCAGACCTATAGCTTGTATGATGGTATCAAACTGGAAAGAGAAGAGTTTTAAATCTGAGGTCTTAATAAAAGTTTTAAAGGGTTCATCTCTGAATACCTGGTTAGGTGCCCATAGACAAAGATATCTGGCCCCCTGAAGACATATATATCTGAGTCTGTGCATTGGGTATGCTAGCAAGAAGTTAACAGTTTGAATCCCTCCAGAACTGAGACCAAAGGTTGATCCAAACTTACAAAAACAGACAAGAGGGTTACCTTGTCTGTTACATTGTTCACAAGACTGCACTCAGAGGTTGGCACTTTGGGAGTAGAGGGCCTGACCTGCTGAGTGAGTCTGTGATGGAGGCACTAACCCCAGAGGTGCCTCCAAAGATGTAACCCCTAGGTGGTACATCCTATGGGCTACTACCCTGCCTGCATTACTATACACAGGTTGAGGGGTCTGAGTTCAGTGAAGGGTGCCTCCACCTGGAGGAATGGTATTGGGGTAGCATAGCTGCTTTTGGTATAGCCCTCTGGGATGCTATAACCACCCACAAACCACCTAGTGGCCCCACACTTGAAATTACAATAAATACCTTGTTGTGCATTCAAGTCATAATTAATGGAGAGTGTTAATAATATGCTCATGTGACCACATACCATCAGGGTCTGGAACTCGGCATGCACCCTGAGCACCTGTAAGAGAATGGCTACCAGCAATAACACAGTACCTTTCAGCTATCCGCATTAAGCAAGCACTCAGTAATGATATGCTCATGGACCAAATTAACATTTTAAAAACAAACAAATTTATTTAGGGGTTTAAATAAGAGGTAGGGGATGCAGATTAAAATTATATCAGTTAGCACTTTTGGTTTTAGCAGTATCTCCACATTACATAACATTTAAACCAATACATTAACCCTTTTTGAAATGTCCAGTTAACCTCACTGGGTACCCAGGGCAAACTACATTGCAGGCCTGAAGTGGTGCCGTGGGTTGGCCGGCATTGCAGCTGGTTGGGGCCCTTAAATAAAGAAATGGTTAAGGCTTTACATAGAAACATAGAAACATAGAAGTTGACGGCAGATAAGGACCGCAAGGCCCATCCAGTCTGCCCATTTCTTTTTATACCTTATAAATGTGCCATCGGCCTTTGCTCTGTCAGTGGCCTATCTATTCATAGTCATTTGTATTGCTCCCTTATGCTTATCCCATGCCTGTTTGAAGCCCTGCACTGTATTCATAGCCACCACTTCTTGTGGTAAGCCATTCCATGCATCCACCACCCTTTCTGTGAAAAAGAATTTCCTCACATTCCCCCTTAATCGGCCTCCCTCTAATCTCATGCTGTGTCCTCTTGTCCTGCTATTTTTCTTATATTTAAACATGTTAGACTCTTTCACCTTGTTTATGCCCTTAAGGTGTTTGAATGCCTCGATCATATCACCTCTCTCCCTCCTTTGCTCAAGGGTATACATATTGAGCTCCGTTAATCTGTCCTCATATGTCTTCTGATGCAGTCCCTGCACCATTTTGGTTGCCCTTCTCTGGACTGCCTCAATTTGGCTAATGTCCTTGTGAAGGTGTGGCCTCCAATACTGCACGCAGTACTCCAGATGGGGCCTAACCAGTGTCTTGTACAGAGGGATTATTACCTCCCTCTTACGACTTGTGATACCCCTACTAATACACCCTAACACCCTCCTAGCCTTACCTACTGCTTTAGAGGTCTGCTTGGATGATTTTAGGTCATCAGAGATGATGATGCCCAAGTCTCTTTCTTCCTTTGTGACTGCTAGCAACTCCCCTCCCAGCCTATAGGTGGCTTCAGGGTTCTCTTCCCTATGTGCATGATTTTGCACTTCTTTGCATTAAATCCCAGTTGCCACTCTTCTGACCATTCTGCTAGTTTATCCAGATCTCTTCTCATTCTGTCCACCCCATCTGGATCATCTACTCTGTTGCAGATCTTGGTGTCATCTGCAAACAGACAAGCCTTACCCTCTAGTCCATCTGCAAGGTCACTAATAAAGATGTTGAAGAGGACTGGCCCCAGGACTGATCCCTGGGGTGCCCCACTTGTGACTTGCATCTCTTCTGACTGTATACCATTTACCACCACTCTCTGTTTTCTGCCCGTCAACCAGTTTGCCACCCAGTTGACCAACTTCTGACCCACCCCGAGCCTACCCAGCTTATTTATCAATCTTCTATGTGGAACAGTGTCAAAGCTTTGCTGAAGTCAAGGTAGGTGACATCAACTGCTCCCCTTGGTCCACCACTCTGGTTACCCAGTCAAAGAAATCTATGATTAGTTTGACAGGACCTTCCTTTTGTAAACCCATGCTGTCTTGGATCCTGTGCCCTATGGATTCCAGGTGTTGCACTATCCTTTCCTTAAGGAGTGCCTCCATAATCTTGCCCACTACTGAGGTAAGACTGACCGGTCTGTAGTTCCCCGCCTCCTCCCTGCTACCACTCTTGTGGAGCGGGATCACATGAGCCCTTCTCCAGTCTTCTGGGACCTCTCCTGTGCTCAGAGACTCTCTAAACAATTCTGCTAATGGCTCTGCTAGTTCCTCCTTTAGCTCCTTAAGTACCCTGGGATGTATGCCATCAGGTCCCATTGCCTTATCCACCCTGAGCTTAGCAAGTTCTTGTAGGACCCTTTCTTTTGTGAAGGGAGTAGTGCTCACCTCCTCCCCCTGTGTCCATGATGCTGAGCTGTGGGCCCTGCCCTACCTTCTCTTCAGTAAATACTGAGCAAAGTATCTATTTAGGATAGATGCCTTTACAGGGTCCTCCTCCTCACATGCTCCCTTTTCTCCATTAAGCTTAGCAATACCCCTCTGGACTTTCTCCTTTCACTAATGTATCTATAGAAAGTCTTGTCACCTTCTTTTACTGTTCGTGCTAGTGTTTCCTCAGTTTGGGACTTTGCCTGCCTTACTGCCTTACCTGCTTCCCTTAGGGCAGTTTGGTATGCCTCCTATCTTCATCCCGCTGTGTTCCTTATATTTCCTGAAGGCCAGCCTTTTGGCTCTGACCTTTTCTGCTACTGTATTTGAGAACCAAAGTGGTTTCCTTCTTCTTTTCACTTCCTTTTCTGTCTAACACAATGGGATGTTGCTTCAAGTATTGCATCCTTAATGCTTGCCCACTTTGCCTGTACCCCCTCACCTGTGTTTCTTTTTGCCAGGGCTAGCTTAACTCTGTTGGCCATCTTATCAAAGTCAGCTCCTCTGAAGTCCCATTTTTTTGCCTTGGAATGGGATGATTTAGATGTAGTAGCCAAATTGAACCATACCATGTGATGGTCACTGGCCCCCAGGTGACCTTCTACCTGGAGATCTGTGATCCCTTCTTTGTTAGTCAGTACTAGATCTAGGATAGCCCTGTCTCTTGTGGGTTGCTGTACCAGCTGTTTGAGGCCCTCCCCTGCAGGGCATCCACTATGAGTCTAGTTCTGGCAGATGTTCCTGCAGGTATTGACCAATCTGTATCCGGCATGTTGAAGTCTCCCATTATCAGAACCTCCCCTTTAGCTGTCATGTTTTGTATATCTTCTAACAGTAACGTGTCTATGTCCTCCCTCTGGTCTGGGGCCTGTAGACAACCCCAGTTCTTATGGCTGTCCCATTTCCTGTTTCCAGGGTGACCCACAGTTCTTCTGGCTCCTTATGTGTATTCTGAATTTCTGTAGCTTTAATATTTTCATTAACATACAGGCCACTCCTCCCCCTTTTGCACCTCGGTCTCTTCTAACAATACATAGCAGGTACTGAAGTCTCCTAAGTGTGGTTACTGGTAAACCACATCTCACTAATTGCTACTATGTCCAGTTTAGCCTCTGACATTATTGCCTGCAGGTCTGGGATCTTATTTCCCAGGCTGTGAGCATTGTGTACATGATTTTCCATTGGCCAGATTTTGGTGTGTTAGTTGTTGGGTGAAGTTTGGCATTACCCCTGTGTGTCGTATGGGGAGACAAACCTTTTTTCTTACCTGGTGATGCAAATGAACAGCAAACATGCTGAATTCCTGTTTGACCACTAGCTGAGGGGGGAGGGGTGTTCTTCCCATTCGACGTATGGGGTGCTGCACCCCTCTCCCCATTTGCTAGTTTAAATATTCTGCAAAGACGTCAAACTTCTGCCCCAATGCACTGACTCCCTCTTTAGTCAGATGCAGTCCATCAAATTTAAAGAACTTTCACTCCCAGAACTGTTGCCAGTTCCCTACAAATCTGTGTCCTTTTTCCTGGCACCAGCCCTTAAGCCACGTGTTTAGCTCCCCTATCTCCCCTTCTCTGACCTTCCGTCCATCTCCTCCCCTCTCCCAGACTGGCAGGATCTCAGAGAAGGAGATGCCGGACTAAATAGATGATAGTTTGTCACCCAGCCTAGTCAGGTGTTCCTTGGTCTCCACAACTGACTGGCTGGTGAGATCATTAGTCCTATGTATACTAGGACATCAATGTTTTCTCCTGCTTTGTGAACAATTTTAGTAATGCGGTCAGTGTCTCTCCATGCTGATGTACCTGGAGACATCTGACCATCACCCCTGGCTGAGATGGGTATCAACTCCCGAATCATGGAGTCTCCTATGATCAGAAGTTTTTGGATTTCCTTGTGCTAGTTTTGTTTTGGTTCCTGATTTGGGTGAGTTTTGTTGTGTTAGCTCCTGTGCCGAGTGTCCTGCTCTGCAGTGTCTTCTGCCTCTTTATTTGATTTCAGAGATAGAAGCAGATACCTGTTTGTAGTGTTTATATGGTTTTGGAGGTAATGTGTTGGAGAGCAGAGAGTGATGGGGCACCTGATTTGCTCCTCCTAACCACCTGCCAACCTCCTGGACCAACTACCCTCTGTGGTCGAGGTTTTTCTGTTGGATGCTGGGGAAATGGCGGTGGTTCTTATAATGTATTTCCTCTTGAATATGAAATTTGAGGCGTGCAATCTCTGCCCATGCTGCCCAGAGCTGAGCCCTAAGATCTCCAAAGGCTCAGCATGTAGGACAGTGTCCAAATCCTGTAAGACTGTCCTTCAAAATTGTTCCACAGTACCTGCAGTTAATGAAATCCATTCCAAATAAGTTGCTGGGTTTGTAACCTAGTCAGAGTAATTAGAAGGAAAAAAAAGGAAAAATGCAAGTACTGGTTTAATTGTGCTTTGTTTAACTTGTTTTAACAAGTTAAATTACTAGTGCCCCTGTAAATGAGATCACCTTGTGGAGGCCCCACTGATCCGCCCCTTCCTGCTCTGCCACAGGAAATGTCACAACTGTGGTAGCCTATAAAAGGAGTGTAGTGTGGGGTGGTTGGGGATGGGGATGGGTGGCTGGGCCCTTCCCCTGCCTAAAAAGAAGAACCACGGACGAAAGAACAAGGGGGTAAGAGCAGAAACAATCAGTCAACAACAAATGCAGTAACCCTGAAAGCTTATCCTAATGTTAGATAAAACTGTAAAACCTGTAAAGCACCACCTGTAATAATTTCAGAGAAGATATACACTGTAAGAAACACTTTGCTCCAGAGAAAAATAAAGCAGTAACAGAAGATATACCTTGCAAAAGACAATTTGAATCAGAAGATTACAGCAGTAATCTGTTAACACACACCTGTAGGCACACCTTGTAATAATGCAGAAGAAGGTATACCAGCAACAACAATTTGAATCAGAGAAAAATAAAGCAATGAAATGTTAGCAACAAACAGTAGCAATCCCTGTGAGTAAAAATAAAAACACCACCACACAGTAAATCTGTTAGCCAAACTAAGTCTTAATCCTTCTCCCTTGCTCTGGTAAGTTTCTCTGCTCTGCCTTTCAAGCAGTCTTAGAAGGAAAGAGCTCAGGTGAAACTTAGGTGCTTTGGCCAGCAAACCAAGTCTTCTACCTCCAAGATATCAACTAACCTGACTTTTAGACCCTTCTTTCTGTTGGAAATTACTGACAGTTTGCCAGCTCCACCCCCACATACACACCTAATCCTTTGGAAGAGCTGTAGGAGGAAAAGCAATTAGCTCCTTCAATGTGAGAAGGAGACTGAAACACCTTTGAGACAACAAACCTTTTCAACAAACAAGAATAAAATAAAACACAGTGTCAAACAGTAATTTTGTTTAGCCCAATGATAAAAAAAGTCACAAAAATGTAAGCTCCACCTGTAATACAGTAATTTCAGAGAATATATACCCTGTAAGAAACACTTTGCTCCAGAGAAAAATAAAGCAGTAACAGAAGATATACCTTGCAAAAGACAATTTGAATCAGAAGATTACAGCAGTAATCTGTTAGCACAGACCTGTAGGAAATATTCTACTGTCCTACCACAGTTCTCAAACCCAGTACCTTTGGGACTGACGTCTACAGCTCTACCACCAGGCCATCAAGCCAAGATGAACTTTACTTCGCTGCAGAAATCATAAACACCTTTTTAAAACCTAGAAATTTGTAATCCCCAGGCCCGATGGCCTGCAAAAGCAGTCTGAACCCAAGTGCAGACTTGAAAAACAAATCTGTTGGAAGAAGCAAATGATTGGGTGTTCCAGGGTAAAACCCTGAGATATTCACAGAACCTTGGACCTTGGGATCTGGGCTGATTTCCAGAATGGCTCTTCTTGAGGCAGTATGTGACTGCAGGCTGTAGGACTTTATCCTTTCTGGCAAGGACCAGGATACAGGGACCGGAGCTAGCACAACTCACCGCCTCATCAAGACTTAGCCCCCAAGGATGGCCACAGCCCACAATGAACTTCTCTGGAGGAGCCAATTCCCTTCTCTGGTCATCTGGCAGCTTGGCTTTTATAGGCAGTGACAGTCTGTTAGACAACTTACTTGGCATCGCTAGTTTGGCTCGGATATAGTTCGGTAGTAGGCCACACAGCTTACTCACGGGCACGTGGCAGTCCTGGAAACGCAAGCTGGCACACAGCAGGTCAGATCTCCCCTGTGGCAAATTGACTGGAGACCATTTCAGTCACCAAAGGCATCAATTTCAGGCACAGTTCCTGAGACAAAACAGTTTCTCACCAAATGCAGGTGGGGATCCTTTGGAAAGCTCTGTTCCCACCTTCAGTCTGGAAATTCATTTCTGGGAAATAACCTGTTTCTGTTTCTCCCTCTTTGGAGGAACTGCAGCTGGTTCTGCAGATTTTGGCTAAGCAGAGGCAAGCAGGCCTATCCCCACATTCCCTGAACTGAAGGGAGCCTCCTTTCCCTTTAGGAGCTCCAGACAAATCCCTGGAACTGCTGTCTGAACTCCCTCTAACTGATCTATGAACAGACTAGACTCAAACAGTCCCTCCTTTTGTAAAGAGAAAGATTCCTGTAATCTGATTGGCTGTCCTGGCTGAAAATCACAGTCCCAGTCTTTTAATTGGACAGTATTTTGGTGCCTAGATTTTGTTTATGTTTATTCCCCACAAGTCTCTGGCACTGTCCCAGAGGTCCCTTGGCTAACTCCTGGCTGCTGATTGATTGATAGGCACAAAGATGGTGGCTGCATATATAGTCCATGGCAGTCTATTTATTTTCAGCAGATATAACATCCTGGCATAGCCAGATATTTATCTCTTAAACAAGTCCACTTTTAAGTTAAATAAGCACACTTTCTGAGAGTTGTGGCTCCCATAACACACTTCCCCTAGAAACACTGTATAGGCTCATTAATATTCATAAGGGCTTCACTGCCCTAATCTTTGCCCCTAGCTTCTAATGCCCCAGAGGCAGCACTTCAGGCATCTGCCTAGTTGTTTATTTTAAAAGTATTCCTTCTTGGCTTTGCATGTCCCCGGAGCCTTTTTTAACTTAACCTGGTGCCGGGAAGTACAGGGACACCTCTGGACTTTAGACCACAGCAAGTGGTCCTGAGCAACAGTGTACCTCCTCGATGGTGTGAGTGGTGGCCCAAGCATGCCATCAGCTTGTGGTTAAGATTTAAGCCCAAAAAGGGGCTGAAAACAAGTAACAGGCTGTGGAGGGAAAACCTAGGGAAACAAGGTGCCAGAGCAATGACCCAGCGACAGGAAGTGCCGCGAGAATTGGGCAGACACCGGAAGTTCAACAGGAGCACCAAGGA
Source organism: Neoceratodus forsteri (assembly GCA_016271365.2). Lineage (NCBI taxonomy): Eukaryota > Metazoa > Chordata > Ceratodontiformes > Ceratodontidae > Neoceratodus > Neoceratodus forsteri. Next base: position 11,930,464 of record JADMNL010000038.1, on the reverse strand, counting down.
GGCGCAAAAGGTAAGCCCCATTTGAGTGGGCATTACATAAGGAAAAAGAGGAAGACCAGGGGTTGGATCATAAGGTTAAAAAGGGAAGTGGGGGACTGTGCAAAAGGGATCAGGAAAAGTCAAACATCTTAAACAAATAATTTTTATTCAGTGTTCACAGAAGAAGGAGAAGGGGAGAGGCCACAAAAAAGTAGCAAAACTTTGGAAGGAGGGAGATGGACACTAGTCCTTTTTTGGAGGTAAGAGTATTGAAAGGATTTGCTAATCTGAAGGTTGATAACTAAGTGGGGTGAGATGGTGTGCATCCAAGGGTATTTAGGGAGCTCAGAGAAATTCTGGCTGCACCCTTGACAGTTCCATTTAATGGCTCACTGAAAACAGGAGTGGTTCCTGAGGATTGGATGAAGGCAGATGTAGTCCCACTACACAAAAGTGGTAGCAAGGAGGACTCTGGCAGTTATAGATCAGTCAGCCCGACATCGGCGGTAGGAAGGTTAATGGAATCATTACTGGAGAAAGGATTGTGGAATATTTTGAATCCAGTGGGTTACAAGACACGAGGCAGCATGGTTTCACAGGAGGCAGTCTTATCTAATGAATTTGATGGATTTCTTTGACTGAGTGACCAAGTATCTAGAGCAGGGTGGAGCAGTGGATGTGACCTACCTAGATTTCAGTAAGGCATTCAACACTGTTCCACATGGGAGACTAGTAAGCAAACTGGGTAGCTTATGAATTGGTCCAAAGGTGGTTAATAGGATAAGAAGCTGGTTAGGGGATAGGCTACAGAGAAGTGATGGTAAATGGAGTTCACTCCAAGGAAGACAGCATGACCAACAGGGTGCCTCAGGGATCAGTGCTGGGACTGCTCCTCTTTAATGTCTCTATAAGTGACATTTCAGAGGAGGTGGAAGGGAAGGTCTGTCTCTTTGAGGGTGACACCAAAATTTACAATAGTCTGGACACTCCAGGGAGGTAGAAAGGATGAGCAGAGAGACCTGAGAAAATAAGAAGAGTGGTTAAGGGTATGGCAGCTGGATTTCAGTGCAAAAAAAAGTGCAATGTAATGCGACACAGAAACCCAGTGGTGGAGTACAAAATGGGGGAAACATAGAAACATAGCATTTGAAGACAGATAAGGACCATTTGACCCATCTGGTCTACCCAATTCTCCCCACCTACACTATTACCACAAACCATGCCCAAGCTACAGCTCCTTCTCCCTCCCTCCTTCCTTTCCACTATAATTCCCTTGGCTTATCCCATGCACTCTGGAACCCCATTACCTTAGCTGGATGGCTGTTGTTAAGTAGTGGATTCCTGAAACAACCTTCCAGCGGGTGGAAGGGTTGGGGCAAAAACAGTGGTGCAGTTCAACTATGCACAGGATAAGCATAAGTGAAATCACACTGGATGGGATATAGGGAGGGAGAAGGAGCTGTGGCGTGTGCATGGTCTGTTGTAATAGTGTAGGTAGGGAAAAGTGGGTAGTCTGGATGGGCTAAGCAATCTTTATCTGTCAGTAAATTCTATATTTCTGGTACTGATGGCCACCAAGCAGCAAAACAACACCTGAGGGTTATCATATCAGATGACCTAAAGGTGGCCAGGCAGTGGGACAAGGCAGTAGGGAGAGTACATGGAATGATGGGGTGCATAGGGAGGGGTATCACCAGCAGAAGGAGTAAGGTGGTGTTGCTTCTATATAGATAACAAGTAAGACCCCACCTAGAGTATTATGTCCAGTTCTGAAGACCATATATCCAAAAGGATACAGACAGAGTGGAAGTGATCCAGAGGAAGGCAACAAAAACAGTGTAAGTCTGCATCTAAAGCCCTACAAGGAGAGACTAAAGGACCTCAGTATGTACACCTTGGAATAAAGGAACAAAGAACAGAGTGTGTAGGAATATGTAAGTCTGGAGAGAACATAGTGTCTAGGAATATGTAAGTATGGAGTCAACAGAATGGGTAGGAATGTATAAGTAAGGAGAGAACACAGGGTACAGAAAAACGCAGGTATGGAAAGTAATAATTTGACTTCAGAAGTGTCCAGTCTTCACCCCTAGTTTGGGATGGTATAGCCATTCCACTGGTACAAGCAGTAGTGATGCAGCTTGTGGTGCCAAAGACCCTGGCTCAGGAATGAGCCCATAGTATCGGAGGGTTGGCCATGGGGTAGAGGATGAGCTTCCAGAGACTGCCCACCTCCTTAGGGGTGGAAGGGTCAGGACAGTCCAACAATAGTCTGACTCATATCAGTGACTGGAGTCCATGCACCTGACACCCTGTGCACATGTGGGGTTGGAACCACTGGCACACACATGCATCAGATACTGCTTAGCAAGCTTCTGATGCCATTGCATGATCAAGTTTTTGGGGAAACTTCAAAGGAAAACCCTTCCCACCTGCTGCAGCTTGTCACTGGGACCCTGGACCTCCTACACACTGAAATGATCTGAAAGTGTAAGTCCCAGCTGGGGCTTATAGGGTGGTATGGTCTCTCCCTACAGGGAGTGCCTCCATGAGGGGCACGTCATGGTCCTCCTGGACTGGGCAGCTGGGAGGGAAGTGTCAGGCTAAAAGGTGGCTCCAGAGATCTGTGTTTGATATAGGGTACATGCCTGCCCTGAAGCAGAGTTAAGAAATGAAAAGAAAAAATGTGTGATGGTATACTGGTGTGGTTATGAATCATCATCTGTCAGTTGTCATGTAAGAGCAATTACAGGTACAATTCAAAAATTCATTGGAGGGTCTTCACCTTCATTTAACTCTATCAATAAAATCTGTATTGTTAGGTTTCTGCTCTTTTTTTTGTACAGGATACAACATCCCAAAGAAGAAACTGTTATTGCTATTTAAAGGGGATAAGGAATGCCCACCAGGTGATGTGGAGGGTAATGAGACTGCACAGCAGAAGGATCATCTTGAGGACACTCCCAGCAGTAAGTGGATGACTACATTATGAGTTTATATGGGATTTTTCCAACTGTTGTTGAGAGAGAGAGTTAAGAAATAGTGAAAAAGTGTAGAGTTGGAGGATCAGGTAGTATGGAATTATGAGGAGGTTAACATAACAGAAACATAAAATTTGACAGTAGACAAGGACTGCTTTGCCCAACTAGGCTTTCCATTTTTCCTACCTACTGTAATACCATACACCCTACTTGATCTCCAGCTTAGCCCTCCCTTCCCTTCCCACTAAGGTTCCCATATGCCTAACCTGTGTATTCCTGAAACCCATCATGTTATTTGCCCCCGCCTTCAGTAGAAATCTGTTTAAGACATCCACCACTCTTTCTGCTAAGGAATAAGTTTTGCCTGGGGTTTTGTCTAGCTTCCAGGATCAGTTTCTTGGGCCCACTCCATGTACTTGAGAGTCATCTTTATCCCCCTAAAGCCCATCGGGAGGGGACATCCTATCCAACAATTCAGCTAGGTTGAGATAAAGCCTCACTGGGGTAGCAATACATAAGGCTGGTAATTTGTGATGTCCCGAGTCTGCTATTTCTCCTGCTATAATTATATCATTATCTATTTGGCTTATTAGTAGAATTTTGTTTTTGTGTACAAATACTTCATACTCATCATAATCTCCCTGATGAATGTGGTCATGAGTAAGGGGTGCAGGAAAGTGTTCTTTACCTATTTGAGCAGATACTCTTGCTACTACACAGGTTGTATTTTCATTGCCATGTCTAGGACAATTGTAAACATTGCATGATGTTGCAGCAGTGGCATTTAATTCTCGGTTGCACCAACCCAGATGTTTGTGAACTGGTATGGGACAACCTGAGTTTTGACATGATAATATGTGTTTATAACCTTCTATAGTAAGTGTTAAGGTCCCTGTATGCCCAATATAACAATAATGCTTATATTAAATTCACGCTGAAATAGAAAATAATTAAGAGTTCTATTTTCAGCATGCATTTAATATAATCAGTTTGTTTTGCTTTCAGACCACATGCTGACACAGCACCTTGTTTTTGTTTTTATATAACAATAATCATATCTTCCCCATCTTCAATTTCTAAATCAGAAATTGCATGATCTAAAATATTAGTGCGGGACTCTAAATTCATAATGAAATAAAACGTTTTATTGATTCACAATTTTCACTGACAGCAACTTATGCAGTATGACAAGGAAAAGTACATCCCATGGGGGGATGCATATGTATCCACTAACCATAGATTCAATTAAATAAAAATAAATAAAATTAAATCATAGCATATACTGTCCCTATTCCTTATTGCTAGGGACTTAATAGCAATTCCTACCACCAGCAGGCCAAACCTGATCCTCAGATCTGAGGTTCTAGGAGGAGTCTTCCCAAGATCAGCTGGTCCATAATGCCTAGCTGACTTCAGGAGGGAGATCTGTCTCTTACCTCAGTATTCTTGAGGTTGTTTTTTATAGATAAACACTAGTTGGATTCTTTCATGCAATCTTGCTCCCTACTGACTCATTTTTTATAAATACACTAAGCTCCACGTCTTGGCCTGTTGTTGGAATTTTAGCTAGCCTAGGTGTGAAGCAACAAGCATAAAAAACTACGTCTGTGGGCTAACACTCTATCTTAATTGCAGAACTGCTTTGATATAAAATCAATGGTAATTCATAAATATACTTTAAAATGATTGCAGAGATGCAGGGTTAAGCGAGGAACAAAAGTTACAACTATTAAAGAGCCAGTGTACTGCCTGGAAACTGCCTAGAATTAACTGTGACTTTCAGATGTAGTCCGCTATCACTTCTTGTATCTTAAATATTTTTTTCTTTTCTGTTTGCCAAATAGAAGATTTTCCACCCGGCTATACTAAGGTGTTGTGTGGAGCAGCACTCTGCCTGGAAGCAAAAAAAAAGTCAGTTCTGTTCCTCCTAATACATCAACACTGAGACCACACTCACTGTGACATCACCAGTAACCAATGAGAAGCATTTCTCACTGCCAGATTTCACTTTCACATGAAGCAGCAGGGACAGGCTTTTCTTGGCTACTAGTGATGTCACAATCTCTTGCATTTTGATTGGTAACTTTTGAAAGTCACTGCTCCGACTGCAAGGACAATAGTGCTTCAAGGTGTTTGGTCTCATTTCTGATGATGTAGTGATAGGAACAGAACTGACTTTTTTTTTTAGCCTCCAAAAAGAGTGCTGCTGCACACATCAGCCCAGTACTGCCAGGTGGAAAATCCTTCTAATTAGCAAACAGAAAATAAAAAAAAGCATTTGTCAATGATGAATGTTTGCTTGCTGGTATTAGCATTGGAAGTGCAAGAGTTAGACAGATGCAGAATAGGAATGACAGCGAAGTACTGAACTCACGCCAACCCCACCTCCACCCTGCAGAGATGGACAGGCGTTGGGGTGTGCCTTTGGATCATCGCCCATAACGCTCATGCCGTTTCACCTCACCCTATACTGCAGACACCAAGTGTTGTGGTGTGCCTTGGGGAGTCCAGCTTTACAGTCACCCTATTCCATAAGGACATATGCTGAAATGGGTGTAATATAGGAGAATGGGGTGAACTTTGGGGCAGATGAGTCCAAAGCACACCTTGATGCCTGTCACTGACTGCAGGGTTGGGATGGGGCAGGAATGGCATTAGCATTGTAGCCAGCAATCCAAAGGCACACCCCTGACACCTGTCAGTCTGTACCGGTGGGATGTTATGGTTAGAAACTCTAATGCCCTGGGCGTTTGTTGGTATTTTCACTACAAATTTTCAACATGGCCTTTTTGTAACCCCCACCTCATGAAAGCATTTGGGACCTCTGCTCATGAACAGTGACACTGTGATTTTGTTAATCTGTCCCGAACGTTGATTTCCCACAGCGACCGCGCCATTCTGTGCCAGCTGCATGAAAACACAGTTTGGGCAGGATGTGGGAAATGACAGCTGTACCATTCATAGGGAGGTGTGAAGAGATGGCAATGTTGAAATTCTGGAGTAAAAATATTACAAATTCTCGGAGTTATGAGTGGCATGGAAAATGCACAATGCACGCTCGTAACATAGTCATTTTGTGGACTTTTGTCACCAAATTTTCAACATAGGCATTTTGGGACCTCCACTCATGAAAAGTGTCATGTGATTTTCTTAATCTGTCCTGAACACTGATTTCCCACAGCAACTGTGCTATTATCCTTGGTCCTCTCCTGTTTACAGTCTTCATAAATGACGTTCACCACTCACTGGTGCTTGCTCAGGTCTGCTATATGCAGACTATCTTGTTCTTTACTCATCCTCCTCAAACCTCTCAGATATCAACCTGAATCTCAATAGTAACTTCAATACCTTTCAGAGCTGGCTATTGCAAAACAAGCTCATCTTAAATAAAAATAAAACAGTGACTATGCTCTTCGGTTCAGGTTCAAAAATTTGGTCCTGCACCCAGCCATTAAGTGTCAGAAAATGAAGTGGGGAGGGGGGACATGCCGACAGGGGGATTGGGCCCCCCTGTTGGCTTTCATGGGGACTGTGAGAGGTGGATGGCAACAGTCACCTCCATGTTTATTGAAATGTGACACCAGACAAGGCAAGCTGCTATTTGCTGCTGCAATCAGGTACTGCCCCAGTATCAGACTGTTCAGGAAAAACAGCTGATTCTCCAATGACTGAGTGCTCCCCTGATTTTAGTGATGAATTTCTTTCAGATTGGTGGCATGCTACAAAACTGCTGTCATTGACAGCGTGCTCCTCTACTGGCACCATAGAAACCAGCCACAAAAAGCACTGTCAGCACTGGCCACAACACTGCGGCACCTCCACAACCCGCTACTCCAACAAGCTACCACAAAATATTTCTTGCGCATGGGCACAAGCAAACATAAAAATACTTCAGCTATAGGAAGTGATAGCTGACTGCATCTGAAAATTACTATTAATTCCAGGCAGTACACTAGCTCTTTAATGACACAAAAGTCTTTTGAGCACAAGCCTGGGTCCTGACCTTTAAAATGAAAGACATTACAGCAGAGGTGTCAAGAATGTAAGACATAAACAACAGAGGTGTGAAAACTGGTATAGGCAGAGGTGTATTTTATGCAAAATACTTTGGGCAGGATTCTCAAAAGGGATGCGCTGGCGCATCCCCATCTTGTGCACTGGCGTGATTCTGGCAGGGAGCTGATGTGCTGGCACATCCCTGATACGCCAATGCATCACAGATGTGCTGCACACCACCCAAAATGATATGCGGCACATCTGGAAGGGCTGTGCAGGGGACGTGCTCATGCATATGGTGTGCAGCCCCATTCGTAGTCCAACCTGGAGGCGCATCCCTGGGGCAAGTCTGGTGATGTGCATCCCAAAGATAAGTCTACTAAGTAGACTTATGTGGATTGCCACCCACAGGCAGGCTGCTGTACTGCAAACAGCGGCATTGCAGCCTGCCCATCCTGGCAGTCCAGTGTGCCCCCCACACCTGAATCCCCATAAGACTGACGCTTTCTGTGGCAAAACTGTAGAAACAGCAGAACCTGTCCACATCCCTGTAAGACTGCCATTCCCTGCTAAAAATTGTAGAAACAGCAGAACCCCCCCTTGCTCATATCCCCCTAAGACTGCTGCTCCCTGCCGCAGATAGTATAGGAATAACAGAACCACTTTCCCCACCGGACCCGGATGCACCGGTGACTGCCTCCAAAAGACCCCCTGGTAGCCCAGAAGACCTCCCACCTACTCAGGCACCCCAGCCCTCCCTGCTCCTCCCGTCCCAGCATAGTCCCATTGTCAGTGGGCAGCTCAATCCACCCACATACCACCACAGCTGCCCGCCAATAGAGCTGTCTGTGAATGACAGCTACTGTACAACTGTAAGTCCATTGATCAACCAGTCTGTGGCTGTGATTGGCAGCTTTTGGCACAGTGCATTGAGAGATGCGCTGCCCCATTGTACCCAGCCCAACCAGGGGGTTGCACCAGTGCATTGCAAGCTGGGCACTACAGTGGTATTCGCAGAGGGGGTTAGCTGGGAGCATCCCTCCCGACGCATCTTCTGTGATACCACTGTTTGTGCTTGGTGCATCTCATCTGCGCCAGGGTATCCGAGATGCACTGAGCACAGGTCCTTTGAGAATCCTGCCCTTTTGTCTTTTACTGGAAAATCTTGACCTTTTATAACTTCTTTTATGACTTCTTACTTCTTAAAATCTTTTATGTTTTGAACAGTAAACTCTTTCATACTTTACACATTTTATGACTCCTAACTTCCTAGAACCTTTCACATTCTAAAACTCTAATCCTTAAAATTTAAGCAGTAAGATATGTAAAATGTTTTATTTTTCATTTAGTCCATATTCAGTAACAATTCCAGTACTGTTGCATATATCTCATATTTGTCCATTGGTTCAGTCAAGATACTGTCAGTCTCTTATCCAAAGACTGGATAACTTCAGAAGAAGTGCTAGGGCATGTACTAGGGCATCAAATATATCAGACAGGTACTCAACAAGACCAGAACAGGAAGTGACCAGATTGACATGAAGCTGGTTGCCCCTTTCACTAAATGAACTTGCGGCACCACTCACTAAGGTCTTCAATACCTCACTCCGATCTGGAGTCTTTCCCAACAGATTGAAGAAGGCTGCACTCATCATCCCAGTCCTCAAATCCGGTGACAGAACCAACCTGGCCAACTATCGGCCCATCTCCATACTACCCCCCAAAGTCCTTGAAAGGTTGGTCTCTGACCAGTTAAAGGAGTACCTTTAAAAATATCAACTTCTCTGCAAGCAGCAACACGGATTCTGGCAAAACCACTCCACTAACACAGCTCTTGTAGATTTCACTACCCAGATCTATAATGCCTTGGATAAAAAGGATGGCCCTCGGGTCTATCTTCATAGACCTCACAAAGGCATTTGACACTGTCAGTCACCAGCTACTCCTTCAATGCCTACATACCATAGGCCTGTCCCCTGACACTGTCACCTGGTTCAATAACTATCTGTCTCTAAGGACACAATGTGTAAAAATTGATAGTGCTATCTCAGAACCAAGGGAGGTTAAACTAGGAGTCCCCCAGGGGTCCATCCTTGGCCCTCTACTTTTCAGTCTTTTTATAAATGCACTATTGACTGCCTGCCCCGTCCATATGGTGTTATATGCGGATGATGCTGTCATCTTCATCTCTGGGAAGGATGTGGCATGCATCAACTCTCAAATTCAGGCTAACTTCCAAGCACTGGAGTCCTGGTTCCTTAATAATAAACTTCTTCTTAATTATAAGAAAACCAAATGCATGCCCTTTAGCACTCCTCAGAGCAGGGTAAGAGGAGCACCACTGAAGTTACTCAGCCAAAAGAGATGTATTGGACCAAGTCAACACTTTTAAATACTTGGGGATTCACCTCAATGTCACCCTCACCTTCTCTGCTCACATCGACCAGCTCATTAAATCTGCTAACATGAAACTCGGCATCCTCTACCGTCACCAAAAATCCATGATGCCAGCTACCCTGAAAATGGTCACTTGCTGCTCATTCTTTCCTCAGTGGATTATGGCCTCATCATTTATGGTGCTGGCCCCGATTCAGTTCTGAAAAGGGTCAAAACCCTTCTGAACAAAGCCTGTCAACTGGTCATGGGTGCCCACAACTGTACGTACTCCTGTACCCTCTAAAAGGAAACTGGCTGGCTTCCCCTTCATCTCAGGCTACAATACCAGGCTTGCCTATTAGCAAACAAATCCTTTCTGAGGTTCACTCCTGAGTCTACTAATGTCCTCTTTGAAACAGCGCAACCCTCCATTAGCACCAGAAGGACCAATGGGGGGGGGGCCTACAAGTTCCCTTCAAGCGCACTGCCCTTGCCCAAAAAAACACTCTCCTATTGTGAGCACAAGTGGTATAATGACCTGCCGGCATCCCTAACTGAATGCTCTGGGCTCAACCAATTCTAAACTAAACTACGATCTCACCTTGCTGGCAATAATTTATTTATTTAGCTTTTGTTGACCGGGTAAGTGCACTAGACAAATCCTGCCTATTTTCAGGCACGACCTGGGGAAGGGGATACAGATGAATGCCAACTGACCTTGAACCAGATTAAGCTGTTAGTGGTATTTTTAGTGAATAAGGGAAATTTGGCCAGGACACCGGGGAAATTCCCCTACTCTTTTCGATAAGTGCCATGGGATCTTTAACATCCACCTGAACTACCACCAATCCAGGCAGATGGGGCCTCGGTTTAACGTCTCATCTGAAAGACGGCACCTCAGAAGTGCAGCACCCCTCTCATGCTGCACTACAGTGTCAGTACTGGGATATTAACCCAAGTGCCAGATGTGGGAACTGAACCCACAGCCCTCTGATCTCCCGGCCTCAGAGGCGAGTGTGCTACCTACTGAGCCACTGACACTGCAAATTGTATATGCTTCCGTTAGCTACTTTCCACTTGTGTTTTTTACTGATCTTTGCTTTGGCTCTTCTAGCCTTGTCCTCTCATCCCTCACCATCCCCTTCACACTCCACCCTCCCTTTCTCCTCCAGACTACCCCCTCTTCCCCCTTGTCACACCCCTTTTTCAGCCTTTTCACACCTACCACCTCTCTCAACTCTTCTCAATCTGTGACAAAGCCACCCCTTGCTGCCTACATGCTTGCCCCACCCCACCCTCACCTAGACCTGTCTGACTTGGCCCTCCTTGAATCCTCCCTCACCTTGAACTGTTATATGGTATACTACTGTTTTGAAGATTTTCTCCGCAAGTGGCTACTCCCCCCTTGCTGTCCTAGCAACCATGTATTGTGTTGAAACTGCACTTTTATCCCTATGTTTAAGTTTGTTTGCTCATGAGTGTACCTACTGTTGTCTATGTCTCGTATTGTATCTCATTGTAACTCGGAGCCTTTGTAAACGAGCCTTTGGCTCAAAGGTATTAATCCTAAACTGAAATAAATAAATAAATAAATATGTTTCAACTTGAGATGTGTTGCAGGCTGTGTAAGTACTTCTTTAGGTTTCCCTGAGTCTACCCCCTCCAGCTTCATAACATGCACCCTTGTTCTCGAGCATCTTTTTTCCCTGAAAAATGGTTCACTTTTGTACCTTATTTATACCAATGAGGTTTTTGAAAGCCCTCTATCATATCCCTCCTTTCCTCCAGGGTGTACATGTTGAGGTCCAGGTCAAACCCCTTCACAATATCTTTGTTTTATCACTACTCTGTTTTTCTCTCCTTCCAGCCACAGTCCTACTATACATCCAGCCACCTCTCCTACCTTCACCTCCAACCCCGAAGCCGACATGCCCAGCTGGCATATGCAGCTGTGACTGTGGAGAGGGACTCCCCCTTCAGCCCCCATGCCCGGCGAGGATCCACTACTAGCACATGCCTATTTCAGGCATTGTTGGACGGCAAAGTGAGCGCCCATCAAGCTGCCATGGACCATGCTGCTTTTAACCTTTTTCTCCCAATGGGAGCACGGACATGCAATGACATCCACTCACAATGTGCAGACATCTGCCGTGCTCCCCCCGCTGAGCACCCATGCTGCTGAAGTTCTTCTGGGCCTCCCCAGGGACCGCCAGAGTGCAGCATGCACCCAGAACTAAGATAGTTGTCATCAGACGCTCAATCCTAGTCCTCCCCTGCAGACCTCTGATGACCTGGGCTCATTCCCATACCCGGGTCGTCGGTGTGGAGTGAGGTGTGGCATCCAGCGCCTCAACCCTCAGTGCCAATGGGCCACCTTCACAATATCTTTAATATTGTAGATGTAAATCACTCTTTATGAGCAAAATCATGTACACCATGCAATGGGGGGGTATGATACTATATTTCATACTATAATGAACCTTTAACATATATGCTTGAATAATGGCTGTATTAGCTCTATTTCAAATAGATGTGTCAGAGTCAAATAGGCCTGAGTCTAAACCTGTGTTCTTTTTTTTTAATCAAAACAAAGACAAAACAAAACAATTAGTGTGTTTGGGTAGGTTTACTGTCATAAGATGTACCGCTAGCAGTCACGATGTGAAAATCCTGTGTGTGTGTGTGTTGCTATCAGTCCCTGTATAGGGATCATTAATGAGTACCTGGTATGTATGTATGTTACTATCAGTTCCTGTATAGGGATCATTAATGAGTAATTGGTATGTGTGTGTGGTGCTATCAGTCCCTGTATGGGGATCATTAATGAGTACCTGGTATGTGTGTGTGTTGCTATTAGTCCCTGTATAGGGATCATTAATGAGTACCTGGTATGTGTGTGTTGCTATCAGTCCCTGTATAGGAATCATTAATGAGTACCTGGTATGTGTGTGTGTGTGTTGCTATCAGTCCCTGTATAGGGGTCATTAATGAGTACCTGGTATGCTGTCAGGGTATCCAATCATATTATTTAAAACAAAAGTGGCAACTGTTTGTTGTGAAACATATAACAAATCATTCCAAGTTCTAAAGGGTGAGATTTAAAATCACTGGGTTGTGCATGGACTACACATTATTAACTAGGGCACCTGGTTTGGAAGTGGCTATTAGATCACTGGGTGGGCCAGGGTCCTGTTTTGGGCACTCAGTATTAAGTGTCACAAATTATGGGGCATCATAAGGTAAAACCTTAAGGTCGAATGGCTTTTATTTCCATATAAATTTTGGATACAAAATTTCTGATTATCAATAAAATGTAAACAGGGGCCCAGATCAAGTCCAACTGCTAGGATTGACCCAAAGGAATGAGCATAACATTCAGTAGGACCTCACTACCCTTCTGGATGATGAACATGTGTTTTAGGATTTTAGTGTGACTTCCACAGCAAGCAATTAAATCATGTGGGTGTGTGAGGTACTCTGCTTCAGCAAGCTGTTTAGGTTTAGGTCACTGGTTCTTATCTGCAAAAAGATGTGCAGTTTGGGCTTGTAAGAAGACCCATACTTTAAAAAGAAAAATAAACATAAAAGCAATCATCTCTTTCTCTGGAACCTAAAAGGAAAGAGAAAAGAAAAACATAGTTTAGTACTATTCCGCCCATTGGAGTATGGAAAAGTAATTTAATCTCCTTTGAATAGTTTAATTTGATTGACATAGCCATTTATCAACGACTATTATAGTGAGGCAGTCTAACTTGGTAGACTGCTGGACTGAGTTTGTTTACAATGGGATAGGGCCTGTTGTTTGGCCTTGCCCATACATTGTGAAGCAAACAAGTGTACCTTTTGGATGTCTTGTTTGAGATATTTAACATATTTATCTACTGATGCTCCATCAGCAGTGGCAATACGCAGGCCCAGAAGTAAATGTTCTGGGAGTCTCATTAACCATCCTGTCATGATTTCAGTAATGAGGTACACTGTGTACCTATAGAGCGTGACCCTCTTATTGACAGAAGGAACAATGGCAATAATGAATTACATTCTTGGGGGGGTCCTGAACAGATCTGGATGACATAACTTTGATCTGCCTGTTAGCCCATTCCACCTGTCCTGATGACTGTGGGTGGTAAGGGATATGAAACTTTTGTTTTATCCATAACAGATTCAGAGTTTCCTGCATTACTTTGACTATAAAGCTGGCTCTCTGTAATCAGAATTTACCTTTAGGGGTAAAGCCCCCCTGGTAAATAGCTGGCTTACCAAGACATTTGCAATCTCTTTGGCTGTGTTGCTCTGTTGGGTTGGTGATCACTAGTGTAAACCTAATTTTCTTAGGGGTTGGCATAGAGCCAATGTATTCAATCTGGATGTTGTTTCAGGGGCCTGATTGCCTCTGAGGTAACAATGTGTTTTTCCTAGCTGATATAGGATTGTTCTGTCCATAGATCAAACAGTTACTGATGCAGTGTTCTACATCATTTCTCATGTGTGGCCCCCAGATAGAGGATTTCACTCTATCTAGTGTTTTATTGACTCCCTGGTGTCCACCAGTTGGAGTATCATGTACTTGGTACAGTAGAGAAAATCTACCCTCAGGTGTTCAGGAACTGTCTGTAACTTTTCAGGAGTGTCATGGCAGTGATACCAAATGAGCAGGCCATCACTGAATAAGTGAAGGTCATGTCCACTTTCTTATAATGGCTATTTTGGAAGTTATTGCACAGTTCCTTAAGGAACCTATACGCTGCCCTCAAATGAGGGTCCTTCTCTTTGGAGCATAAGGTTCACATTTACAATATACTCAAACCTTATGAATGTGTAGTTTGCATTTAAGCTGATTAGTTCAGGGTTGTGATGTACATGAACAAGTCTCTGTATTTCACAAGGGTACTATTATAGTGTTGGAAGTTTGTTTTCTTCGAAATAAATTCAGTCATAGAGGAACAGACCCAATTAGAATCTATAAAAATAACAGTTTCTGCAGTCTTTCTGTAATTAGATCAAGGCTATTTCTTAAAGCGTGCCGAACGTAACCCTCTCATGGAATGCTGGTATCATTTCATGCAAGGAAAACTCTTTGTATTCCTCTCTTAACACAAGCTGTGTTTTTCTCAAGGACTTTCCAGCTCTATAAACCATCCACAAACATTTGTGGTAATCAGGAGACTTTTTCGCCTCCTTGCTTTTCATTTTATTTGACAGGCATGTTCTAACAATGCCTGTGAATTGTACATAAATGATGATGTATTCTCTGTCATCACTAGAATGTAAAGTAATTCCAAACCCTGCTATCTGACTCTCATTAGTATGTGTGGTTGAGTCAACAGTCAAAACATGACACACAGTGGTGTCTTTTAACACTTTCTGGGGTTCTAAAGAAAGGGCCCTGGGACAGGTAAGTCAGTGGGTCAGAGTGAGCAACCTCGGGTCACTCCTGCAAATTGTAGGCCATGAGCCAACAAGGATGGAGTTTTGATAGGAAGGATAGAGATGTCATGATCCTGTAAAATGAGAGACCAGTGTGTAAGTCTGGCATTGGATACAGAGTCATCTTTTACTCTGTCTGACAACAGAAAGTTAGTTGGCAAATGATTGGAATGCAGCACAATGAGTGTGTATCCAATGAGGTACATAAAGTATCTTATTGCCCAGTATGTAGCCAAAAGATTCCTTTCACAAACGTTGTATTTCAGATCCACTGTGCAAGCACCTGGGATGCATAAGCAATGGGCCTGATGTGTTCATTGTATTTGTGGGCTAAAACTGCTGAGATTGCTATCTTTTGTACCTTCTTGACCAAAGTGCCTGCTAATGTCTGTGCTGGGAATAACTCAGACTGTTCCTGGCTTGTGTCTGCTATTGCAGCAACAGTATGGAATGATCTAGGTGTCACTGGTGGAGGGGATTCTGCATCATGTGTAGGCAGTGCTGGCACTATCAGGGGTGCCTGCACAGTGGAGAAAAGTGTTATGTAAGCTGCACATAGTTCTCCAGCTATGGATTGTGGTTCAGTAGCCCTCAGGGGTGGAGAAAGTAGTGCTGAAACAGCTGTCAGTTCAGGTTAAGAAATCAAACCTGTAACCCCCCCATCCCCACCCCCAGCGTGGCCTGTGATGCTGAAAATATCACAACCACGGGGCTTTCAGAATCAGGGTTGTCCCCTCCCCCATCAAATGTAAAGTGGGTTTCCCCACCAGAAGGTTGCTGGATGGTAGTAACATTGTTTTAAAGGTTACAGCTTAAAGTATTAATGGGCTGAATATGCCCAGTGCTGTTAGCATTAGGAAAAGCTGATGTTATTTCACATTTCACATCATTAACAGCAATGTGTTCCTTAACCAAGGACATCCTAGTGTAGTAAACGTTGCTAACAGCAGCTGCTTCTGCAGCATCAGACACTGACTTCATGACAGGTTGCATACCAGCCTCATTCATAGGTACGTCAACATCATTTTTAATGAGAATCTTCTACCCCTCAGAAACACTAGTCTTACTGATATCATTATTAATCATGCCAAAATCCTCCGGTATGTTTTGTATGGTTATGGCAGCAATCACAGGTCCCTGTGACTGCATGATCCAACCTTCGTGATGTGGAGGTAATCCATTTTGGATTACCTCATGGGCATCTTGGGTTACTGTGTCATGATGACCATCATCACATGACCATGAGCGGCCATCTTGGGCATAGTATGAGAATGCATCCTGATGACATGTGTGTCCACCATTTTCAGACTCTAATAATTCTCCATTTTGTGAATCACAAAAAAACAAGTGGCTATCCTTTGTTCTAGTCCACCCCTCAGCATACTGTGAGTATTCAAAATCAAACTCTTAAACATCAGAACAGGCAAGCTCTTTGGGCATTAAGTTAATATGCCCTGCCAATACCTCTGGCTGATGGTGCAAGTTCACCATTTCTGCCTTGCAATTTATATGATCAATCCCAGACTTGGTATCACACAAATGATGCATAACCTGTTTCTCCAAGTTTCTACACACAGTGGTAAGTTCGGCATTTTCCTTACTCTTACATTCTAGCTCAAGTACATGAGCGAGCACAGTGAAGTAATCTAACTTCAGACCACAAGACTTCCTCATAGTATAAAACTAGTCTGTTATCAGGAGAAGCCTTATCACATTTGATATTCAAAGCATACATTTTATGTCTTCTGTTGGCAGGGTTGACCACTCCCTCCTCAGCTCCACCCTTCTCTCCCTCAGACTCTCTAACCCTGCCCTTGTCTGGTTCCTCAATTACCTTACTGGTAGGAAGCAATACACAAACTTTAACCAGACCCATTCTCATCTCTCATCTGTCCACTGCGTGATGCTCCAAGGGTCCGTCCTCAGTCCGACGCTTTTCTCCCTTTTCGTCAACGAGCTGCTGTCCGTCCCCACCCATGGGCTAGCCACCTTATACGCCGACGACCTTGTCATCCTACAGAGTGCTTGTGACATTGGCTCCATCAATTCCTTACTAAACGCCGACTTCAAGCAGATCCAATCCTGGTTGGCGGAACACAAGCTCACCATCAACCTTAAGAAAACCCAGGCCATGCTTTTCAGTTCCCAGAGCAGAACTAAATCCTGCCCTGCCCCCTTATAATCCTTGGGGCCAATGGCTCACCCCTACAGTCAGTTCCCATAGTCAAGTATCATGGCATCACTCTGGACCCCCAGCTGGACCTCTCCCTACACATCCGAAACATCTACAAGGCCACAAATGCTAAACTTGGACTCGCCTACAGAGCCAAAACCTGCCTCACCCCTGCTGCCCGGATGGCCCTAGCTAGGGGTGTTCTCCTCCCCTCCCTCTGCTACGGACTGGTGACCTTTGCCTCTGCACCAAAATCCATCCTCTTGAAATGGGACACGGCCTACAACAGCATCTGCCAGTTTAAGCTTTCCGCCCTCCCCTCACACAGGTGCGACCTCTCGCCCTTGTGGTGGCTCCCTCCAGAGAGCACCGCACCTTCGTAGTAGGTAACTTCATAGACAACATCGTCAGATCTGCCACCCCTGCTGCCCTTGCCCTTCCCCTCAACCCTGACCCCCCTCCTACCATCTTAGATCCAGGGCAGCACTCAACCGCCCAGTCCCTAGGACACACACCCTTGTGGGGGATCGGGCTTTTATCCACTATGCCCCAAAACTGTGGAACTCATTCCCAGCCCTAGCACGGTCTACCCACTCCCATACTGGTTTTAAAACCTCCCTCTGGGACTTCCTGAAGGGTTCCTCCACTTGACTCTGTGCCTCGTAGCCTTGCCCCACTCTATATGCTGACTTGGGAGGCCTCTGTGCCCTCCAGACCTCCTTACTCACGATAACCTGGTCATGCTTCAACAAACTGGATCACTCATCTGGTATTGCCTGCCCTCCCTTTGCACGCAAACTTGACTCACTCACTGCCTATGTATGCCCTAGCTCTTATCTCTCCCGGGTCATCTTTAACCACCCCTGGGCTCATGTGTTTTTAACTGATTGTCACCATGCTGTGTATCCTGATATATTTCACTGTATGCAAAAGTTGTATTAGTCATCTCACTGTATGTAAAATTGTATTGTCACTGTATCTGGAAAACTCAAGTCTGTAACTCTACCGGGTCGCACCCAAAAATAGAATGTCAGCACTCTATGTATCCTGATATTTCGCTATATGCAAATGTTGTGTTAGTCACTTCACTGTATGTAAAAATTATATTGTCACTGTGCCTGTAAAAACTCAAGTCTGCAACTCTCCCGGGTCGCACCTGAAAATAGGCACTTGGATGTCTAGTGTGACTTACCTGGTAAGCAAAAGCAAATAAATAAATAAATAACTACTTAGTAATGAATCACATTGCTTAGTCAAGGTCCTGTTTTGAAATGACAGCTCACTGACTCTCTCAGCAGACTGGGCATTCTGAACACTCATCTTTTGCCTGTATGCAGTGTATTCTGACTTCAGATTATCACATTTTTTTATACAAAATTCTAAGCAAGAGAATAGTGTTGCAACTAACAAATTTTCAGGAATATATTCCTTGGTACCGCGTTTTAAGTCACTATTTTGTTCAGAAACCACCCTCATGGGACTGTTCCTGATAGTTGCAACATTGGCAAAATCTTCTAAACCACTGTAGGCAGTTTGATTTTGTGAGGTGTCCAGACTCAACTTCACTACTGATTTTTTAGACATGTCTTTTAAGAAATGAGAAACCCTTAGCAGTCTATAGATCAAAAACTTTGTTTACAACCAAAGTTCATGATAGCACACAAACAGCATTTGGCATATGTGGACTCCTAGATGAGTAAAGACCCATTAGGATTTGGAACCACAAATGAAAGCAGTCTCTTTGTCTGTTCGGATCCCTTTACAGCTGTGTGTTCCTGCAGAGAAAGAAGAGCAAAAAACAAAACAAAAATAAAACAACACATTACACAGAGTTTAAATATCTGGCAAGTTTGTTTTGTCTGCACTGCGGAACACACAACGGACCTAAGAAATTTAAACAGAAGACGCTCTCAGCTGCTTGTTACTGGAGATTTCTCACCCAGTGTTTTAATTTATAGAGGAAATTAAAATGTAACTTTGGCAAACACCCAGACACTTGCCAAATGGTCGCCATTTTTGTTGCATAAACAATCTCAGATAGTAGAGTAAATAATAATAATACTAATAAGACAGATTCTTATGTCTTCAGAGTCTGACAAGAAAAATTTGTAAACAAGCAGGTGTACTAATGAATGTTTATTATACTGCTTTCGCTAAGCATAAGGCAGAGAAAATCACAAGGGAGATGGGTTTGCCACCACTCCCCAGAAGAACGTACATAAGCTCCAGAATTTCTAGGATGTCTGCTCTTCAAGATTTTTTTCTCTCTGCATGTGGAACTAGGTTACACAATCTTATATACAACAGATAACACAGCAACAGCGATTACATTATAGTTATGGATATGAGAAACATTATGTATTGGATAATGACTTAGGAGACAGAATTACTAATGAGTATCATATGAGACATAGAATATACTTCAGTTAGCATTATAGCTTGGACAAAAGAAATGCTGACTGTCTCTATTACATGTGGCATTTCTTGCTTATGCTTAGACAAAGAGAAGTGCTGACTAGCCACTACTACATATGATTATATGAGAATATCTATCTATCTATCTGGCCAGATATTTGGACTGCACCGGGCAATGGCGCAAGTGGAGGTGCAGTGCATCCGAGATGCGTCAGGGCCAGGACTGGGTGATATTCAAAGGTGATGTGCCATGGTGCATCACCACTGAATATGGCACAGAATGCACATGGCGCATCTGTAGTGTGCCAGTGCATTCCGCAGACAGGGAAGACTGCAGGACTGGGAATGCACAGCACCCGTGCTATTCAATCTTGAGCATGCAAATGGGGCCATAATGTATACATGGTGCAAATGGGGCCATTTGCATGTCTTTATGGCCCCATTTGCATGTGTTGCACAGGGCATCGCAGTGAAATGCACCTGGCACCCTGCATAGCTGCTGTCACTATGTAGTGACACCCTGGCAGTCTAGCGCCCCCCTCCCACCTGTATGCCTGATTTCAGGCAGTAGTAAAAAGAAGAACCTGGTGGTCCAATGGTTCTCCCACCCCTCCTGTATACCCGATCACGGGTATTTGTTTCAAAAAACCCACCCTGGTAGTCTAGCGGTCCCCCTTCCCCTCCAGTATGCCCGATCACAAGCTTTTGAAATAATAATCATACCCTGGTGGGCCAGTGGTCCTCCCCATAAGCCTGATCATTGGCATTAGTATCAAAAACAAGAATCTGGTGGTCCAGTGGTCCCCCTTCCCACCCACAGAGGACTCCTGGCCACCCAGCTCCCCTCCCTCATTGGTGGGTGGCTGCACCCCACCTGCATACCTCCCAGTCATCCACCGATTGACAGCTTACAGTATGATCTGTAAACCTATTGGTCCACAGTGTGGACCAATGGGCTTGCAGACCATACTGTTTTACACAGGCACAAATATGTGAATGAGCGCATTCATTCTCATATTTGTGCTAAGGTATCTAGGTATGGTCTGCAAGCCCATTGGTCCACATTGTGGAATAAATAGACTTACAGATCATACTGTAAGCTGTCATTCAGTGGGCGGCCGGCGTATGCAGGTGTGGTGCAGCCACCGCTGATGATGGGGGAGCTGGGTGGCGAGGATCCTCTGTGGGAGGGAGGGAGGAGGACCACTGGATACTGGGTTCTTGTTTTTAATACTAATGCACACCAGGGGCATATGACAGGGAGGACGGCCACGCCAGCGGTATGATGATATTTCAAAAGCCTGCAATCAGGCATATGGGAGGACTGCTAGACTACCGGGAGGTTTTGTGACAAAATGCCTGCATTGGGCATACAGGAGGAGGAGGCACCACTGGAGTTGCACCTTCTAATACAGCTGCCCACCTGTGGGTGGCCAGCATTTGTTCCAGTATTTTCCTGGCTCAACTTTGTGCCCAGGTAGGTGGTGCATCTGGGTGTTGTGCCAGCAGATGCATCGCACATTCTGGGCTGAATATCGGGATGCGACGCATATGCATAGACATGTCCCATTCAGATGCACCACATACATTAGCAATGCACCCTGGCGCATTAGAACTTGCGCTGCGCAAGTGCCCATTTTGAATTTCATGCCAGTGCGCATTGTGGGGTTGCGCCGGTTCATCTCAGTTGCACCAGGTGCAACCCCTTTGAATATCCAGCCCATAGTGTATAAAATAATCACAGATGGTCCCTCAGAGTCATCATGTCAGTAATTACATAGATTATGTATGGAATATATGTAAAAGACAAACATAATGCATTATAGTGAGGTATAATGATCATGCATAATCTAATCCTATAAAAGGATGTAAACATTAGCAAATATTAGCAGCAAAGCAGATTCCTGGCACTCATGTTTATACAGTGGATGCCTGAATCTGCATGTTAGTGCAAAATAGCAGTATCACAGTATAATAGACCAGGAATACACTGTAAGGTGTATGTGGAATAATAGGGGGCATAACCCAGGTGTAACAGAGTCTCCTTATGGGGTTTCTGGTGCTGACCTTGCACCATTTTAGTTGCCATCCTCTGGAGCACATCTACTCTGTCTATTTTCTTCTGGAAATGTGGTCTCCAGAGCTGGACACAGTACACTTGGTGACATCTTGCCAATGATTTATACATTGGTATCACCACCTCCCTCTTTCTGCTGGTGATACCCCAGCCCTCCATATGCACAATAGAGTCCCACTGGCACTCCCAACATCCTTGTCAGACTGTTTGGCCACCTGTAGGTCATCAGATAGGTTTACCCCATGTCTGTTTCCTGTTTAGTAGCAGCAGTACTACTTCCTCCATCTTATAGTCCACTCCTGGGTTTCTGTTCCCTAAGTGTATGATTTTGACCCTCTCCACATTGAAACTTTGTTGCCAAGCTCTTAACCACTGCTCAGGCTTTCTTAAATACCTATTCATTTTTTCCACTCACACCTGGAGTGTCTGCACATTTGCAGGTTTAAGTGTAATTTGCAATAAGGCATATCTTCCCTTCTAGCACCTCTGCAGTGTTGCTAATAAAGACATTAAAGAGGACCAGTCCCAGTATGATCCTTGTGGCACCCTGCTGGTCACCCTTCCTTACTCAGAGTGAACTCCATTTACCACAACTCTCTCTTGCCAATCTGCAACCAATTCCTTACCCAGTTTACAACTTTTAGACCTACTCCCAGACTGCCCAACTTGTTTACGAGTTTTCCATGTGGAACGGTGTTGAAGGTCTTACTGAAATCTAGGTAAGCCACATCCACCACTCCACCATAATCTACTTCCTTGGTCACCCAGTCAAAGAAGTCTATCAGATTTGTTGGACATGACTTCCCTCCACACTGCTTCAGATCCTGTAAACCACTGGTTTCAAGATATTCTATCATCCTTTCCTTTAGCTCTGATTCCATTAATTTCTCCACCACCGAAGTCAAGCTGACTGGCCAGTAATTGTCATCTTCCTCCCTGCTATCATGTTTGTGAAGTGGCACAATATCAGCTCTCCTTCAGTGCTCTGGGACCACTACTGTCTCCAGTGAGTTGTTGAATAGAACTGTCAGAGGCGCAGCCAGCACTTTTATGAGCTCCTTTTGCATCCTTGGATGTATCGTCTGGCCCTATTGCCTCTGTAAATGGACTAGTGTCCACCTCCCTTCCATCATTGCTCCTGTCTCTTATCTGTGGCCCCTCACCTTCCCCTTCATCTGCAAACACAGAATAAGAACAGTGGGAGAACAGTGGGAGAATTCAAGAATGCATGGGACAGACATAAGGCAATTCTAGTGAGGGGTAGGAGGAAGTAAGCTGTTGATTAACTAGAATCCGCAGCTTATCCATTAGGTAGAGAAATTGGCAGACTAGGTGGGCCAAGCGGTCCTTATCTGCCATCAAATTCTATGTTTCTAGGATCAGAATGTCTGCCTTTTCCGTGTCCCTCTCCAAACACTCCTCACCTTCCCTCCTTAGCCTTATAATCCCTTCCCTGGCTTTTCTCCTTTTGCTTACATACCTGAAAAATGCCTTGTCCCCATTCATTCCTGCCTGGACTATTTTCTTCTCTCTTTGTGCCTTTACACTCCTAACTGCTTTACCTGCCTCCCTCTGCTTCTCGTGATACACCTTCTTATCCTCTTCTCTCTATGTCTCCTTATATCACTTATTTATTTTATTTATTTATTTAATTTTGGTAATCGGGCAAGCCCACTGAGACCATGACAGTCCTTTTTTCAGGGGTGACCAGGGATTATTATACATACATACATACACTAGAAACATGATTATGGTATACAGAGGTTTATCCAGAGAGTTGTTGTCCCTCTTTCACTATACAACATTCACTTATAGTAATTATTCATAGGTCATTGAATACAGTCATTATTCTTGACATTTGCTAATCCATATAAAACAGCAATGGTTACAGGTTAACACATAATTTGCATCAAGTGCCAACGGGGGCTGGAAAGAGGGTATCAGTGAAAGCAACTGCATTGGTTGAGCTCTGAGAGGTGCACCTTGAGCCCCTTTTTAAAACCCCCAAGGGTGGTGCATTCCTATAGATTCTCTGGAAGTGCATGCTAGAGGGGTGGAATGCTAGCAGGAAATGTTCTTAGCTCTGGGGATGTTCAGACTTTGGGCACATCAAGCAATTTGTGGCTCAAGGATCTGAGGGACCTTCTGTCTGGTTTATTTGACAGTAATCTGGTCAGATTTGGGGGAGCATTTCCCTGCCTCAGTTTGAAGACTAGCATTGCGATGGGTACTGTAATCTCCCTTCAAGTGATGGCCATGAGAGGGCATGCAGCACCTGGCAGTGATGCTGATGAGGTGGGGCTCCTGATGCAGGTCTACTCACCTGGTGATATAATTAAGCAATAATGCATGACAGGGTGTGTGTTGTGCTGGGATAACGTCACGCCTGGGGTGATTGAGCACGAGGCCGCGGGCGTCACGACCCACCCAAGTGACTTATCCCAACACAACCATACCCTGTCGCATTATTGCTATTATAACAATCTCCTTTGTAAAAAAAAAAGTAAGAAAATAGAGATAAAAATACTCTTTTAAAAGCATTTTTAGCTATGTGTATGTTTACATATATAAAAAAAAATCCCTTGTTGCTAGTGCTGGCCAGCAGGTGGCAGTGTGTGTATATCCCCGTTTCATTCTGTCATGCTTTCAAAGTCCCTGTGCTGTTTTGCGGTTTCCCTTTTGAGCAGCTGAGAACACAGTAACCCCCCCCCAGCATGTCTGCTAATTTTTTTTCTGCTTTGTTTAGCGATTTACTGCAGGGTCTGTGATGGATGTTCAAGGAAACTGCTTAGCGAGGATTACAGGCATTTCAGTTTCACTGTTGGGTTGGCTGGTGAGCAGTGGAGATGGTTTAATGAGGAAGGTAACGTTGTGTTCTGGGACAAGAAGTGGTTTTAAAAATATGCGTTTTTACTGTTCAAGGGGAGAAAGGAAAAATGACCTGGCAGTTGTAAATTTAGCACAAGGTTGACTGCAGGTGGTCTCGCGCTGTGTCAGCTCGGCTCGCTGACCACGTGTTGAAAAGTGAAGCCAACAAGAAGCGGCTTTAAAAATATGCATTTTTACTATTCAAGGGGAGAAAGGACAAATGACCTGGCAGTTGTAAATTTAGCGCAAGGTTGACTACAGGTGGTCTCGCGCTGTGTCAGCTCAGCTCGCTGACTGCGTGTTGAAAAGTGAAGCCAACAACTTCACTGAGATTTAGGATAAAAAATAAAAGAGAAAACAAAACTGCCGGTGACGTTTTTTGTTGTTGTTGGAATAAATACTGACTTGGTGGGAGGGAAGTTTGCAGTTTTAATGGGATGTATTGTGGAGATGGCATTGGAGGAGCGATGACTTAAGCCATGCTGTGCAGCAGGGATCACTCCAGCGGGCTGTGTGGAGTGATCCCCATCATGATTGATGCGGTCATCTGGCTGCTGGGACTAGACCCATGATGTTGTACTGGGATAACATCACGGGTCTAGTCTCAGACTGACCAATCAGAGCCCAAGATTTTTTTTGCCATTGTATAATGTTCTAATCTTTTGCATTTCTGACCCTTTGACAGTTTGCAGTACATAGAACAGGGTGGGTAATAATGTATCTATTACCACCTTAAGCCAGGATTCTTGTGTAAGGAAGGAGCTTAGTCGATACAACAGACCAAGTTTTTGGTTCACAGTTATGTTCAGTTGGTCAAAGTGAGCCTTGAAAATGCAATTTTGATCTAAAGTTATGCCTAGATACTTGATAGATTCGACCACCTCAACGTTAGATCTGCTGGTGAGAGTAGGTGTCAGGATCAATGAACTGTCAGATCCTAATTTTGTTGGACCAAACAGCAGTGGTTTTGCTTTCTTGCTATTCAACATGAAGTTGTTTCTTCCCAACCATCACTCAAGGAGTTGAAGGTAAATTGTCAGCCCAGTATTTAATGTTGTTATGTCTTTGGAGGGCCTATATACTACTGTGTCATCTACATACAAGGTAATGGTTGCCTCACTGCAGTTTAATTGCATCCTGTTTATAAATAGGGAAACTAGTAGGGGCCCTAAGATGGACCCTTGGGGGACCCCTTCAAGTATCTGTCATGTGCTAGATTGATTTTCCTGCCATGTTACAATTTGGGTCCTTCCCTGGAGATAGTCACTGTGCTACTGCACTGTCAGACAATCTAGGCCTATTAATTTAAGGCTTTCAATAAGTAGTTTGTGATCGACCAGGTCAAAGGCCTTGGTGAGGTCGATGAAGACCGCAGTGGTTAACTGGCCTTTGTCGAGAGCTGTGAATATGTTAGAGGTGAGGCCGACTAAGGCAGGGTCTGTTCAGTGGTTTTTCCTGAAACCGTGTTGTCTAGGTGTGAATATATTGTGACTCTCTCAATGTAGTCTATTAGTTGGTTATAGAAAATTCTTATTAGTACCTTGCTCAGGATGGAGAGAAGTGAGATGGGCCGGTAATTCTCACCTTTTTCATGATGGCAGCCTTTATGTATTGGTGGAACTCGGGTCACTTTCCAATGTTGGGACTTTCCCTTCTAGAATGGACCTATTAAACAACCCTCTGATTGGGGCCACTACAGCTGGGGCAGCGATTTTGAGCAACCTAGGTTCTAACTTGTTGTGCTCAGCAGATCCATGGATTTTGATTTTCCTGATAAATTTAAGGACCCCTTGTTTTGATGTGAGCTTAAAATGAAAGTTTGGTGAGGTGGGGGTTATGTTGGACTCGGTTTGCATGGGTAGGTGTGACCCCAGGTGGTGGGTCTTGAATTTGTTCAGGTTGGTGAAGAAAAGGTTAAAAGACTTGGTGGGCTCAGCCTCACTCGGCAAGAGTCATTTGCTATTATATCACATTCGCCTTGGGTTGGGTGGCTCTTGATAAGGGTATTGATTTGTGACAAGAATTGCTTTGAGGTTGGAGAGATTTTTCTCTTGTAGGTTTCTAAGGTATTGTTTTTTTGCTGCTCTTAGCTCATTTTTACATTCATTTCTCAGTTCTCTTGAAGGCTAATATTTTCACCCACATATTCCCAGTGACCTCTTTTGAGAATCATAGCACTTTTTTCCTCTTGCTTTTGTTTGTTTTGTTTGTTTTGTTGAATTTTGTTGACCCGGTAAGCCCACTGGGCCTAGAAGTCCCTTTTTCAGGGGCGACAGAGGATACAGAATGGTAAGCAATTGAGTGGAACCAGATTAAGCTGTTGGTGGTATTTTTTTTTAGTGAATGAGGGAAATTTGGCCAGGACACCGGGGAAATTCCCCTTATCTTTTCGATAAGTACCATGGGATCTTTAACATCCACCTGAACTACCACCAATCCAGGCATATGGGACCTCAGTTTAATGTCTCATCCAAAAGACAGTTGCTTACTTGCCGAGGCAGAGGTTTGTTGCCTTCAATATTGTCCCTTTTAGTTTAGCCCGCTGTACCTCAACTCCACCCATGCCCCCCCGCCACGATATCCTGAGGCATTACCCATGTTTGTAAAGTTTGCCATCCTAAAGTCCAGGTAGTGATGCTATCAAAAAGACTCAAGTGAGTAAAACCAAGCAGAATTTTTAAAAGAAACAGCTTATATAATATAGTGGCTATCAAACTGAACTGAGAGTTGGTGGGCATGACAAAGGACTGGAGTCTTTATTCTAGGAGTGGGTGTTCATATAGGTATCTACATTATAAACATTTTGTTCTTGAAAAATGAAGGACTTGGAAAGTTCAGAGAGGACTGAACTACTATAGTTCAGAATAAAATGAAGGCAAGGAAAAAGGTTTCAGCAGAAGAGGGGTCTGGGAAATATTGATGCAAGCAGGATTGCACGGATTATAGTAAATCATACAAGGATTCACTTTATGGTGATGTTCCTTAACAGTGCTCATTGCACTATAGAATACATTAAATGCAATACAAGTCTAACAGATGCATAACATCACAGTACATACATATCCATGTAGCACAGGATCACATCACTGTACAACTCCTGATAGCATACAAAAGGCATTATACACTGAGTCATCATCAGTAATTTTGAATAAAAATGATCTTCCCTAAATCAGTTTTCTCCATTGTTTCAAGACTAGTGAGGAAATGAAAACTATAAAGGATGCAGATAGAACAGGTAGACAGAGGGTAGTGGAAATGATTAGAACTGAATAGTGTAATGGGAAAACTAGGAGTGGGCAAAAGGGGAAGAGGGGGACAACACAACCTAGACAGCTATGTGTGCAAATGCTTGAAGTCTAAGTAACAGGTTTGTTGACTTAGAGACTACCATGGTGGAGGCAGACCTACACATAGTCACCACAACTGAGACCTGATGTAATAAAATCAGGACTAGGAAAGTACCATTCCAGGGTACACTCTATTTAGGAGGGTCAGAGTAAGTAGAAAAGGGGGCAGGAGTGGCTTTTTGTGTAAAGGACAGCATAAAAGCAATGGAAATACAGGGGGAGTGGGGGGAGGCACTGTACGTCACACTAGAGAGTAGGAATGGGGCCACATGAGTGATCAACAGACCTCCATCTAGGGAGTAACAATATGGTGCTAGTAATTGAAAAATTGGCTTGCAGCGGAGAGGAATTGCTAGTAGGATATATCTATCTATCTATATATCTATCTGTCTGTCTGTCTGTCTGTCTGTCTGTCTGTCTATCTATCTATATATCTGTCTGTCTGTCTGTCTGTCTATCTATCTATCTATCTGTCTGTCTGTCTGTCTATCTATCTATCTATCTATCTATATCTGTCTGTCTGTCTATCTATCTATCTATCTATCTATCTATCTATCTATCTATCTATCTATCTGTCTGTCTGTCTGTCTGTCTATCTGTCTATCTGTCTGTCTATCTGTCTATCTGTCTATCTATCTGTCTATCTATCTATATGGATTTGAGCCTCCCTGCAGCAGCATCACTCAGGAGTAGGAACATACTAGATACCCTGCAGAGGTCATTCCTCAGGCAAGTAGTCATGGAATCCATTTGAAAGGAGGCTCTACTGGACCTGGTGCTGTCCAATGGGGACAGTGTCACGGAAGTCACAGTGAAGAACAATCTGGGGAATAGTGATCATCATTAGGTGTGGCTTGATATAAAAACTGGATCAGAATCAAATCACCAAAGGATGAGGGTCCTGGACATCAGGAGGGCTGACTTCAAGAAAATGTGTGAATGCCTGAGGGACAACCTGGTGGAGTTAGGGAAAGTGGGAGGGGGTAGAGGAGAAGTGGGCAAAAATAAAGAAGGGCATTGAGAAGGCTACAAATATGTATCAACACAGGTTAACAAGGGCAAAAGGAAAAAGAGATCACTATGGTTCTTTAAGGAGATAGCAGAGAAATTAAAAGCAAAAACTTGGCAATTAAAAGATACATATTGACACAGATGGAAGGGGATAGGGAAAGTTGCCAGGAAAAGCAAAGGGAGGCAGGGAAAGTAGTTAGGAGTGCAAAGGTGCAAACTGAAGAAAAGATTGCCAAATCAACAAAAAGAGGGGATAAACCATTTTTAGGTACGTAAGTGAAAAAAAGAAAGACAAAGGAAGGGATAGTAAGGCTGAGGGATCAAGGAGGAGGCAGTTTGGAGGAGGACCACCTAAAAGTGGACATATTGAACAGATACTTTCTTTTTTATTTAGGAAGTCTTTTTCTGCACCCATTTGAGCCCCAGGGAACTCTCTCTGGCATCCTCAGAACTCCATGTCTCTACCTCCTGCCTGAGACCTCCTAGCTGCCCACCTCTCATGTAACCAGACACAACCCCCAGATTGAAACCCCCCAGAGAAAGGGCCACCCTATCCACCCAGAGCATTCTTTCTACAGTGTAGAGTGTCAAGCCATGAGTTGGCCCCAGGAGAGGAGAATGGGTCCAGCTTTGGAGTGTGGACAGTGGAGCCTGAGGTGCTGTCACCTATCCCCAGGAGTGGGTGATTTTTGCTGCTTGGTGTTGTCTGGCACATGTGGAATGTGGCTGAGCAAGGTGATGTTGTGCCACAACTCCTCCACCCTTGCTGACACAACCACCTCTATGCTGTGCATCCCTGACCACCACCAGGGACTGCTCCTGAGTGGTAGCTCCCCTACAACCCTCCCATTGAAGAGAGAGCAGTCCAGTGGATGCTTGAGCTCTTCCCTCCCATGCTGACTCCTGACAACCCGGGCTTGTTCCCGAACCCAGGTCACCAGTGTGGTGCTAGGTATGGCATCAAGCTCCTCAACCCTTAGCGCCACTGGGCCAGCACTTGAACAGATACTTTTATTCAGTGTTTACAGAGGAAGGAGCAGGGAATGGGCCAAGGTTAATGCACATGGGCAATATAGGCTGTGAGGTAAGCACAAGTCCCTTTACAGTGGAAAGAGTCCTTTGGAAATTAACAATACTAAAGGTGCACAAGGCAATGGGGTCAGAGGGGGTGCACCTCAGGATACTGGGGAAACTCAGGGAGGAACTGACAGCACCACTGACATCCCTGTTTAATCTGTCATTTGAAACAGGGGGTGATGCCTGAGGACTTGAGGAGGGCAGATGTGGTCCATCTACACAAGAGTGGGAATATTATATTGAACTTGTCAAATGTAGTCAGCCTCTGTAGTTGTATTGGTCTGGAATTTTACTCTGTATCTTATTGTTTTCCCAGGTCACCCCTGATATTGGGACTGCAGTTGTCTCAGTGGGCCTACCCAGTTACCAAAATTCAAATAAATAAATAAATAATATGGAGGATGCAGGAAACTACAGACCAGTCAGCTTGACTTTAGTGGTGGGCAAGGTAATGGAATCGCTGTTAAGGGAACACATTAGTCAATACCTTGTCACCAGTGGGCTCAGGATCTGAGGCAGCATGGCTTCACAGGACGGGGGGTCATGCCAGACTATCCTGATTTACTTTTTCAATTGAGTAACCAAGGAAGTGTATCAGGGAGGGGTCATGGTCGTGGCCTACCTAGATTTAAGCAAGGCCTTTGACACGGTTCCACATAGAAGAATGACCAACAAGCTCAGGAGCATGGGGTGGATTCTTTGGTGGTTAAACGGGTAGAGACTTGGCTGAACAATAGGACTCAGAGGGTGGTGGTAAATTGGTTCCACTCTGGAGAAGACAAAGTGACCATTGGGGTGCCAGTGCTATAAAATGCACTTTTAACATAGTCCATCAATTTCACCTCTACTGTACTATCAGAACAGTAATATCCTATAGTTCAGTAAAGTACCTGTTAACAAGGTGAGTCAGTTTCTGTTCTACTCTGCTGTTATTACAGTAATGTACTGTAGTTCCACAAGATACCTGTTTTCAAGATGTGTGAGTCAGTTCCTGTTTTACTGTGCTATCAGTACAATGATGTAATGCCAGTTGTTAGCCTTTGGAAGACAGAAATCTTGCTTGTAGAGCAGAAAGCAGCCAACTAAAAGAAGCTACCATTTTCTTACTAATTTAACACTTCTATATCAGCAGGAATCAGTGTTGAGATTAAGCAGACAGATACTTTATTAGAGGTAGAAAGGGTCTTATTTAGGGTTTTCTTAATAATTGCCCTCCATCCCACCCCTCCACCCTCCCACCCTAAGCCAGTTCTACTTTTATAGCCACTGGATTTGACTGACAACAGAAACTTCCTGTTGTGGCATTGGGAAGGGGAAGGATCATAGAGAAACATTAGTTTTGTCAACCTTAAAGGAAAAAAGTAGCTCGCTCTCCCCCCCAGCTGCTGGTGGTCTGACACTGAGCAAGGAAGAAGGAGGCTACTGAAGAAGATAGGAAGTTGCTATCCCAGAACAGGAAGGGTGAGAGTTGTAAGGAGAGGAGAGTGTAAACATACAGTGAAACAGGAGAGGGGGACACAAAATAAGATATGATAGGAGTGGTGCAGTGCAATGGCTGTGGGGCAGCAGTGTTCCGGGAGACATTCTGGAGGCTGTGATGCTGCCCTATTTGCAGGCACCTCTCTGGTCTGAGGGAGGAGGTTGCCCGTCTCCAGGCCGACCTGGCTAGGATTTGTGAAACCTCCTCCCCCACCCAGGGACCACCAGGGCCAATGCCACTACCTCAGAGGTTGCCAAGAAAGAGCAGTGGCTGGACCAGAGTTGGCTCAGGGAGGGATAGGGTGGTGGAATAGAGTTGCATCCCTCCAGCTGCACCTATTCACAATTCATACACTGTTCTGTTGGATAGCGGTTCCTCTATGGAGGCACCTGCAGTGGAGACCAAGGAGGATGCTGGGAACCTTCACAGAGGAGACCCACAGGAGGGTGGCATGGGACTCCACAGGGGAAAGAAACAACTCCTGGTGGAGGACTCAATCATTAGTGGGGTAGAAGTGGGGGAGGAGGGAGAGAGGGAATTAAGGTGCCTGCCTGGCACCACAGCTTGGAGAGACAAGAAGCAAATCCTCAAGATCATTGGAGCAGCTGCATGAGGAAGGGAGCTGGATGTCATTGTCCACCTAGGGACAAATTACCTGGCTAGGAATGGGATCAGAGCAGTGCAAGAGAAGTTTGTAGAGTTGGGGAGGGACCTTAGACAATTGGCACATATGGTAATCTTCCCGGAGGTGCTGCCTGTCTATGGCAAGGGTGATGCTAGGGTACTCCTCACCAGGGAATTCAATGAATGGTTGAAAAACTAGTGTGGAACTCTGGGTTTTGGTTTCATTGAGGACCAGGGAGCCACCTGGAGGGATGCAGGCCTTTACTGGTGCGATAGTCTGCATCTGTCCAGGGGGAACCAGGATCCTAGGTGAGAGGTTTAAATGCTTCATTGGCAAGCATTTAAACTAGCCAAGGGGGGAGGCACTGAAAAGAAGCAGGGAAATCCCAGCCTCCCCCCACAAGACACGGTAATTAGTGAGGTAAACACCAAGGTAGAGAAGTCATTAGGGAGCAGGACAGAGGTAAATGTAAAAAAAGGCAAAGGCAGTAAGGACAGGGATGGGGCTAAAAGGGGTAAGGCTATCAAAAAGTGGAGGGTGATGAGTACCAATGCCTGTAGTCTGTGTAACAAGCTCCCTGAACTAGTGGCCTTGATGGAAGAGGGTTGCCTGGATATTGTGGCAGTCACAGAAACATGGTATCAGAGAACAATGATTGGAATGACAACATACCAGGATACACAATCTACAGGAGGGACAGGGGAGGGTAAAAGAGGAGGATGAGTAGCTCTCTATGTAAAGGAAGGAATCAAAGCAACAGAACTAAAGAGTAAACAGGGAGCAGATGAGGCACTCTGGGTCACCCGGGAGACAGGAAATGGCACCATAATCCGCATGGGGGTTGCATACAGACCCCAATCTCAGAGGGAGGGAATGCACAAGGAAATGATAGAAGGCATCCTTAGAATGGCAGAAAAAAGGGAAGATATTGTTGATGGGGGACCTGAATATGCCAGATGTTAACTGGAGCACCTTTGCTGCAGGCACATCCAAGAGCAAGGTCATTCTTAATGCCCTACAAGGGGCATGCCTCAGACAGCTAGTATTGGAACCCACTCAGGAGGGAGCAATCTTAGACCTGGTACTCTCAAATGGGGACGGAGAAAGAATCTTAGATTTAGAAGTGGGAAGCCATTTGGGAACAAGTGACCACCAAACAGTGTGGCTGACAATAAACACAGCCATACAATCAAGCCATACAAAAGCAAGAGTATTGGACATCAGGAGGGCTGACTTTGGGAAAATGAGAGCGTGCCTCAGAAAAGCACTAGCAAACAGGCAAGAAGGAGAGGTGGAGGAACAAAGGGGAGTAATCAAAACAGCCACCACAGAGGCAACAAGCCTTTGTGTAAAGCAAATCAACAAAACACAATGAAGGAAAAAAATGCTATGGTTCACAAAAGAGGTGGCAGTGAGGGTTAAGGAGAAAAGGATAGCATTCAGGAAATATAAGGAAACACAGAAGGAGCAAGACAGAGAACTTTATCAGTTAAAGCAGAAAGAGGCAGGGAAGGCAGTCAGAATAGCAAAGGCCCAAACTGAGGAAAGGATAGCCAACTCTGTTAAGAAGGGGGATAAGACCTTTTATAGGTATATTAGGGAGTGAAGAAAGACCAAAGGAGGGATACTGAGGCTTAATAAAGGGGAGGGAATGTGGGCAGAGGGTGACAGTGAAAAAGCAGGGATACTGAATGAATATTTTTGCTCAGTATTCACAAAGAAAGAGAAGGGGGAGGTACCTAAACCAAACAAGAGAAACACTCTGAAGATGGGGTTCGATACCAGTCCATTTACAGAAGAAAGGGTTCTGAAAGAACTAATAAAATTGAAGTTGGACAAAGCAATGGGGCCTGATGGGATTCACCCAAGAATTCTAAAAGAACTAAGGGTAGAACTAATGACACTGCTGACTACTCTGTTTAACAAATCATGGGAGTATGGGGTGGTACCTGAGGGCTGGAGGAGGGCAGATGTGATTCCTCTTCACAAAAGTGGGAACAGGACCGAGGCAGAAAACTACAGACCAGTTAGTTTGACCTCAGTGGTAAGAAAAATTATGGAATCACTTCTGAAGGAAAGAATTGTTGAGTACCTAGAGGCCAGTGAGGCACAGAACCCAAAGCAGCATGGATTCATGATGGGAAGGTCATGTCAGATGAATCTAATATACATTCCCCAGGGAGGGGCTGTGGACATAGCCTACCTACATTTTAGCAAGGCATTTGATACAGTCCCACACAAAAGATTAATACACAAGTTAGCCAGCCTTGGAGTGGCTCCCAAGGTGGTAGTTTGGATAAAAAATTGGCTAGACAACAGGACGCAAAGGGTAGTAGTAAATGGAGTCCACAGTGAAGAAAGGAGGGTTACTAGAGGGGTACCGTAGGGTTCAGTACTGGGACCCGTCCTTTTTAATGTCTTTATTAGTGACATTGCAGAGGAACTGGAAGAAAAAGTATGTCTCTTTGCAGGTGACACAAAGATCTGCAACAGGGTTGATACACAAGATGGAGTGGAAAGGATGAGAAGGGACTTGGCATGGTTGGAGTAATGGTCAAATGTATGGCAGCTCAGATTAAGTGCAAAGAAGTGCAGGGTAATGCACCTGGAAAGCAAAAACCCAGGGGAAGAGTACACAATGGGGGGTGAGATACTGACAACAGTAAAAATGGAAAGGGCCTGGAGGTAATTATATCAGATGACCTGAAGGTGGGCAAACAATGTGAGAAGACAGTAAGGAAGGCAGTAGGGATACTGGGATGGATAGGGAGAGGCATCAATAGTAGAAAACAGGAAGTTGTTATCCCTCTGTACAGACAGTTGGTGAGACCCCATCTGGAGTACTGTGTGCAGTTCTGGACACCCGATCTCTGCAAAGACATAGACAGAGTGGAGGCTGTCCAGAGGAGGGCAACCAAAATGGTACAGGGTCTGCTCCAGAAGACATACGAAGAAAGACTAAAGGAGCTTAATATGTATACCCTTGAGGAAAGAAGGGAGAGAGGGGACATGATAGAAACTTTCAAGTACCTCAAGGGAATCAACAAAGTCCAAGAGGGTGGTATCTTTCAGAAAAAGCTATGTGCAAGAACAAGTGGGCACAATTTGAAGATAGAGGGAGGATGGCTCAGAGGTAATGTGAGGAAGTATTTTTTCATGGAGAGGGTTGTGGATGCATGGAACAGCCTCCCTGAGGAGGTTGTGGAGTCAAGAACAGTGGGGGAATTCAAGAATGCATGGGACAGAAATAAGGCAGTCCTAGTGGGGGGTAGGAGGAAGTAAGCTGTTGGTTAACTAGGATCTGCAGCTTATCTGTTAGGTAGGAAAATGGGCAAACTAAGTGGGTCAAGTGGTCCTTATCTGCTGTCAAATTCTATGTTTCTATGTTTCTATAGTTCCACAAAGTACCTGTTTACATGGGGCGATGCGTGGATCAGTCCCAGTTCTACTGTCCTATCAGGAAAGCAATGTAGTGTAGTCCCACAAACTGCCTGTTTACATGGGGTGATATGTGGGTCTGTTCCTGTGCTACTGTGCTATCAGTACAGTGATGTACCATAGTTCCACAGAGTACCTGTTTACATGGGGTTATGTGGGAGTCAGTTCCTGTTCTATTGTGCTATCAGTCCAGTGATGTACTGAAGTTCCACGAAGTACCTGTTTACATAGGGTGATGCGTGGGTCAGTTCCTGTTC
This sequence comes from Neoceratodus forsteri, assembly GCA_016271365.2. Taxonomy (NCBI): domain Eukaryota; kingdom Metazoa; phylum Chordata; order Ceratodontiformes; family Ceratodontidae; genus Neoceratodus; species Neoceratodus forsteri. Next base: position 11,894,940 of record JADMNL010000038.1, on the reverse strand, counting down.
TACTGTACTCTCCATACAGTGATGTACTGTACTTCCACAAAGTGCCTGCTTATGTGGGGCTATGTGTGGATCAGTTCCTGTTCTACTGTGCTATCAGTACAGTGATGTACTGTAGTTCCACAAAGTACCTGTTCACATGGGGTGATGCGTGGGTTAGTTCCTGTTCTACTGTGCTATCAGTACAGTGATGTACTGTAGTTCCAGTGGGTTTCCTACAGCAATGTGGCACTGTTGTCTCTGCTGTCAAACTGTCGACATCGTGGCTGCATACCCTGTACTTCTACAAAGTGCCTGTTTACATGGGGCTATATGTGGGTCAGTTCCTGTTCTACTGAGATGTACTGTAGTTCCACAAAGAACCTGCTTACATGGGGCGATGCATGGGTCAGTTCCTGTTCTACTGTGTTATCAGTACAGTGATGTGCTGTAGTTCCACAAAGTACCTGCTTACATGGGGCGTTGCGTGGGTCAGTTCCTGTTCTACTGTGTTATCAGTCCAGTGATGTACTGTAGTTTCACAAAGTACCTATTTACATGGGGCTATATGTGGGTCAGTTCCTGTTCTACTGCATTATCAGTACAGTGATGTACTGTAGTTCCTCAAAGTACCTGCTTACGTGGGGCGATGCATGGGTCAGTTCCTGTTCTACTGTGTTATCAGTACAGTGATGTACTGTAGTTCCACAAAGTACCTGCTTACGTGGGGCGATGCGTGGGTCAGTTCCTGTTCTACTGTGTTATCAGTACAGTGATGTACTGTAGTTCCTAAAGTACCTGTTTACGTGGGGCTATATGGGTCAGTTCTGTTCTACTGTGTTATCAGTACAGTGATGTACTGTAGTTCCTAAAGTACCTGCTTACGTGGGGCGATGCGTGGGTCAGTTCCTGTTCTACTGTGTTATCAGTACAGTGATGTACTGTAGTTCCACAAAGTACCTGCTTACGTGGGGCGATGCGTGGGTCAGTTCCTGTTCTACTGTGTTATCAGTACAGTGATGTACTGTAGTTCCACAAAGTACCTGTTTACGTGGGGCTATATGTGGGTCAGTTCCTGTTCTACTGTGTTATCAGTACAGTGATGTACTGTAGTTCCACAAAGTACCTGCTTACGTGGGACGATGCGTGGGTCAGTTCCTGTTCTACTGTGTTATCAGTACAGTGATGTACTGTAGTTCCTCAAAGTACCTGCTTACATGGGGTGATGCGTGGGTCAGTTCCTGTTCTACTGTATTATCAGTACAGTGATGTACTGTAGTTCCACAAAGTACCTGTTTACATGGGGCTATATGTGGGTCAGTTCCTGTTCTACTGTGTTATCAGTACAGTGATGTACTGTAGTTCCACAAAGTACCTGTTTACGTGGGGCTATATGTGGGTCAGTTCCTGTTCTACTGTGCTATCAGTACAGTGATGTACTATAGTTCCACAAAGTACCTGTTTACATGGGGCTATGTGTGGATCAGTTCCATTCTACTGTGCTATCAGTACAGTGATGTACTGTAGTTCCACAAAGTACCTGTTTACTTGGGGCTGTGTGTGGATCAGTTCCTGTTCTACTGTGCCATCAGTGCAGTGATGTACTGCAGTTCCACAAAGTACCTGTTTACATGGGGCTATGTGTGGGTCAGTTCCTGTTCTACTGTAGTATCAGTACAATAATTTAGTGAAGTTCCACAAAGTACCTGTTTACATGGCTTGATGTGCAGGTCAGTTCATGTTCTACTGTGCTGTTAGTATAGTGATGTCCTGTAGTTGCATAAAGTACCTGTTTACATGGGGCTGTGCATGGGTCAGTTCCTCTTCTACTGTGCTATCCCTTTGAATATCCAGGCCACAGTCTTCATACAACCCCAGCTCATGAATGTAGTAGGTGAACATTTTCAAAACCCACCTGAAATGTCATTTTGCTGAACAAAAACAAAATTGCCCTTCAGGCCAGATTTTAAAATGTTCACCATCATTGTTCATGTGGGGGGATGGATAAAAGGCTGTGTTGAAAATATGGCAAAACTCATTAATAAATGACAAAGTTAGGAGTAAAATTTCAAAACCCATTGAAAGTACATTGACTGCACTTACCTCATTTATTCAGTTCATGGTCGGCATTGAAGAAGAAGGACATGGTTTCCTTTCAGAGTGGATTTCCAGTGCTGGACATTCTTTTGGTGAGTAAGGGGTGTGGGAGGTTTGGGGTGGTGGGTGCTGAGTGGAGGGTCAGGTTGTGGTCGTGAATTTGGTCAGGAAATCCACAAAAGACATTGAAGGATGATTTTCTGCTTTTCCAATCTAAAATAATAAAAAAAATATTGTGATGAGGAAACCCCAGAATCACTGGTGGGGGAGGTGACAAAATTAGACTTGAGGGGTCTCAGAATGTAGCTCAGCTACAAAAGACACTGATGGATAGTTTTTTACTTTTCAAGTTTAAATAAAAAAACATTGTTATGCAAAGGTGACACTGAGGTTTGAGCACCTCAGTGTCACAGTGGTTGTGATAGAGGATGTAAAATATGAGACTGGGGGGGTCTCTTAGAAGGGTTGCTCAGCTCTCTATGGGCTTTTATTATTTATTATACAATGGCAAGAAAATGTCCTGGACTCTGATTGATCAGTGTGTGCCTGAGACAGTGATGATATTACACAATAACATCACTATGTGGATTTTTTGGATGATTATATGGATTTTATGGATTTTTTTTCAGAAACAAAGATACACTGCCTCACTAAAAATCTACTAAAAACATTTTTATTTTTGTTTTGTATAACATCGAGCCATTTTATAATTCAAAAATGCACTCCAAGGTGTGTGTTATCATGTAATAACGTCACTCCTGGGGTGGTGGAAGCACTCGGCTTCACTTCGTGCTTCAACCCACCCCAGGAGTGATGTTATTACACGATAACACACACCTTGTCATGTCTTATTAACATTCCTACTTAGAGCAGGTCAAGGCCAAGGAGGGATTTTCATTATATGAATTCCCAGCTCAAGTTGTGGCTGAGCCCAATATAGGCATTGGCAATGAATATCAGGATGGGTGCACATTGGCAGTGACTGGCAGGTTCAGAACAAGACAAAGCCCAGGAGGGATTTTCATTGTGCAAATTCCATGCTGTTTGTGGGGCTGAGTCTAGTATGGTCATTGGCCACTGATATAAGGATGGGTGCCCATTGGCAGTGATTGGCAGGTTCAGAGCAGATCAAAGCCCAGAAGGGATTTTCATTATACGAATTTCCTGCTCTGAGTGGGGCTGAGCCCAGTATGGGCACTGACCATCAGGATGGGTGCACATCGGCAGTGATTGGGACATTCAGAGCAGGTCAAAGCCCAGAAGGGATTTTCATTATGTGAATTCCCTGCTCTGAGTGGGGCTGAGCCCAGTATGGGCACTGGCCACTAATATCAGGATGGGTGCACATCGGTAGTGCTTGGCAGGTTCAGAGCAGATCAAAGCCCAGGAGGGATTTTCATTGTGCAAATTCCCTGCTGTTTGTGGGGCTGAGTCTAGTATGGTCATTGGCCACTGATATAAGGATGGGTGCACATTGGCAGTGATTGGCAGGTTCAGAGCAGATCAAAGCCCAGAAGGGATTTTCATTATACGAATTTCCTGCTCTGAGTGGGGCTGAGCCCAGTATGGGCACTGACCATCAGGATGGGTGCACATCGGCAGTGATTGGGACATTCAGAGCAGGTCAAAGTCCAGAAGGGATTTTCATTATGTGAATTCCCTGCTCTGAGTGGGGCTGAGCCCAGTATGGGCACTGGTCACTAATATCAGGATGGGTGCACATCAGTAGTGATTGGCAGGTTCAGAGCAGATCAAAGCCCAGGAGGGATTTTCATTGTGCAAATTCCCTGCTGTTTGTGGGGCTGAGTCTAGTATGGTCATTGGCCACTGATATAAGGATGGGTGCACATTGGCAGTGATTGGCAGGTTCAGAGCAGATCAAAGCCCAGAAGGGATTTTCATTATACGAATTTCCTGCTCTGAGTGGGGCTGAGCCCAGTATGGGCACTGACCATCAGGATGGGTGCACATCGGCAGTGACTGGGACATTCAGAGCAGGTCAAAGCCCAGAAGGGATTTTCATTATGTGAATTCCCTGCTCTGAGTGGGGCTGAGCCCAGTATGGGCACTGGTCACTAATATCAGGATGGGTGCACATCGGTAGTGATTGGCAGGTTCAGAGCAGGTCAAAGCTCAGAAGGGATTTTCATTATACGAATTCCCTGCTCTGAGTGGGGCTGAGCCCAGTATGGGCACTGACCATCAGGATGGGTGCACATCGGCAGTGATTGGGACATTCAGAGCAGGTCAAAGCCCAGAAGGGATTTTCATTATGTGAATTCCCTGCTCTGAGTGGGGCTGAGCCCAGTATGGGCACTGGCCACTAATATCAGGATGGGTGCACATCGGTAGTGATTGGCAGGTTCAGAGCAGATCAAAGCCCAGGAGGGATTTTCATTGTGCAAATTCCATGCTGTTTGTGGGGCTGAGTCTAGTATGGTCATTGGCCACTGATATAAGGATGGGTGCACATTGGCAGTGATTGGCAGGTTCAGAGCAGATCAAAGCCCAGAAGGGATTTTCATTATACGAATTTCCTGCTCTGAGTGGGGCTGAGCCCAGTATGGGCACTGACCATCAGGATGGGTGCACATCGGCAGTGATTGGGACATTCAGAGCAGGTCAAAGCCCAGAAGGGATTTTCATTATGTGAATTCCCTGCTCTGAGTGGGGCTGAGCCCAGTATGGGTACTGACCACTAATATCAGGATGGGTGCACATCAGCAGTGATTGGGACATTCAGAGCAGATCAAAGCCCAGAAGGGATTTTCATTATACGAATTCCCTGCTCTGAGTGGGGCTGAGCCCAGTATGGGCACTGACCACTAATATCAGGATGGGTGCACATCAGCAGTGATTGGGACATTCAGAACAGGTCAAAGCCCAGAAGGGATTTTCATTATACGAATTCCCTGCTCTGAGCGGGGCTGAGCCCAGTATGGGCACTGACCACTAATATCAGGATGGGTGCATGTCGGCAGTGATCAGCAGGCTGATAAAAATGCCACTTAGCTTGCTTGCTATGTGACATTTTAGAAGTAAAAGGATGCAGAGACACTGCATTGGGGCAGCTCGATCCTGTCAACTACACAAAGTTTCTGCCCATCACCTAGCAGAACTGCATCATTGTCAGCCTTGCTGATCATTGGCCTGTCACTGTCAAACTCCTGCAGCCTGAGCTGCATTAGATGCAAAAGTGACACGCCTCTGAAGCCCACTACTCCAACAATATGTTTACTTCACACATACAGGCATAAACATAGTAAAGGAGCAAGCTTACTGCTATATCATGATGACTACAGGAGTTAAAGAGATGCAAATAATGAAAATAAGCCTCCATTTAAACCCATGGAATTGGAGACTCCAGAAATGACTTTAAGGTTTACTTTAGTGAGGATATGGAATTCTGTATTTCTGTTTGTACTAGTATTCATGAAGTGTTAATGCAGTATTTCTGTATCATGCCACATTGTCAACAGGGAGTTAATACATATGGGTATTGAACGACCCTACTGGGGCAGTGGCACAGCTCAAAGCTGTCAATCAGCATAGGACACTGGTCACATGAACATTCCAGATATAAATAATTTCCCAGTCTTTGCTGTGCCACTGAGGGGTGTCACACCTGGACAGCTGGTTCTGATCCCTGTATAATTTTTTGTTGTAAATATAAGAAATTAATGTATGATGGACTGTGGCAGAGGGAGGTGCTGGCTGCTGAAGCTGACACTTTAAACCCCCCAGGGATAAGTTCAAAGGACAGGACATTGTTAAACTGCAGATACCTGGGATGCAATTATCTTATCAATTTGCTTTGATCCCAGGAAACACAATTAGCCATTCAGGATGTCCTCAGGGAAGTCCTTTGATCTGCACTAGATGTCCTGAGAAAAGGGACACTGGCCAGTGTTATGAATAACCTCCCAGGAAACCAGCTCATTTCATCAAAGAGACCTTTGATGTGCAGATGCCAAGGCCCAGGCAGAATTAAGGAATCAAATACACTTTTGCTTTGAATATGCAGTGACTTATATCAAAGAGACTTTTGATGTCTAGGGAAAAGCAGATGACAGACTGGTTTCGACTAGTTACATAGAGAGGAGATTTATGTAATCTCTTATTTTTTTAAATACCTTAGTAGGCCATCTTGGTGTTATAAAATATAGAATTTGTTACACCAAGGCGGAGTTTGGTGACCTCAGAGAAGGCCAGCTCAGGACGGTTTTTAACACTGCTGAGAAAACCTTGATGGGACACACTTTTCATATTCCTGACTGAGAGAAGAGGAACATCAGATCACTGAAGTAAGGACCTTAGACAAAGATTAGTCTGAATGTTATTAATTGTAGGAATCTGCACTTTTACCTGTTTGTTTTAAGGCTGTATGTGTTGGGACATTTTGTTCTGTAATATTTTTCTGTTTTCCTATTTTAAAGTAAATATATATATTTTAAAACGGAAACTGCTGGTGTGCCTTGACATTTCTTTTTATTTAAGTGAAGCTTTTAAAGGCTATAGTTAACACTGTGTATGAACTTATTGCTATACCAAACTGGGAAATGGACAGTTCTCTAAAGTCTTGCATAGAGTTCTAAGGGTTCATTTTGTAGACCTGGTTAGGTGCCCGTAGACAAAGATATCTGGCCCCCCGAATACATAATTATCTGAGCCTGATAATTGGGTACGCTAACAAGAGGTTATCAGTTTGAATCCCTCCAGAACCTGAGACTAAGGTGACTCAAACCCACAAAACAGACAAGAGGGTTACCTTGTACTGTTAACTGTCCACAAATCCTACACTCAGAGGTTGGCACTTTGGGAGTAGAGGGCTGACCGGTTGAGCGAATTTGTGACAAGGGGTACACAGCATTGAAGATTCTCTCTGAAAAATGTATAACTTTTTTAATTATATTTACTGCACTGTGGGGCAGATTGGGGCTGCTTGGTAACAAGGATCACCTCCATATTTAAAAATTGTACCTGTTAAGCAGCAGCCATAAACTGAAAATCCTGCCCCCACCCCACATTTTCTAGTGCCTTCTGTGCAGATTGGGGACCATCTGCCCTACCTTCATTTAAGATGTTTTTCAGGTCTCCAAGCCCACTGTCCTAATGCCTCAATTAAGTGACATAGTTTCATTTTCTGCAATTTTGGCAGTAAAACATAGAGGTCTGTGAAAAACTGTCTTATTATCCCTGTGCTATTCTGAACATTATCCTCTCAACTTTCTTGCATGTTTAAAGATCCATGTAAACAATCATCAGAGAAAAAGAAAGAAATGAGACAAACCAGAAAGTCCAGAGACAGTAAGAAAGAGATGTCACCAAAGAGACAAAGGGAGGACAGACCACTAGACATTGGACCCAGCACAGAGAGACGACAGGAGCAGAGATCAAAGAAGAAAGTGCAAATGATGCAGCCAAAGGCCAAAGCAGGTGAGCATATAGATAGAGAGTAATAATGGGTGAGGCCTTGGCAGACTGGTCTCTCCCAGACTCAGCCTACACACTGTTACCTGCTTTCTCAACCCTTCAGATTCCTGCAAGGGAACTTCAGTAGTTGCTTCCACTCAGCACAGATGCTTTCTTCTCTTCAAGTATCTCCAGGCCTGAATCCCTCCAGAGCCACTACTCACACAGTGCAGTACTCCTTGCCAAAAGGGCAAATGACTCACCCCCTCTCTCACAGCTGAGAACACCTTACTTTAGAAACACAATATTGTACCAGTTAAAGCAGAAGGAAGTGGGGAAGGCAGTCAGAAGAGCAAAGGCCCAAACTGAGGAAACAATAGTCAACTTGGTTAAGAAAGGAGATATAGAGGATTGTGTATGAGCAAGCATACACAACAAGGCAGTTGTGATCGAGAGGTTTCCGTGGTAACCAGAGACCTTGAGAGCGTAGCTCGAGAGGTTCGTTACCACGGAAACCTCAAGATCTTACAACTGCCTTGTTTGTGTATGGTTGCTCATACACAATCTTTTATAGTGTATGGGCAACCATAAGCAGTAATCCGGAACAGGAACAAGTATCTGTCAAAAAAATATCTTCTTTTTCTGTGCATGCTTGCTTCCGGCGTTACGTGAGCAGCTCAATTACGCATGCAGATGTGTTTGATCTTGTTGTGCTGCACCGGTGACGTACTCGGTGCAGCACAACAAGATCATGACGCACCGAGTGCAGGACAACAACGCTGTTCCAGGCATGGATTTCCATGCGGAACAGCATTCCACCATACACTATAAAACCTTTTATATGTACATTAGGGAGCAAAGAAAGACAAAGGGAGGGCTAGTGAGGCTGAATAAAGGGGAGAATGGTTGGGCAGAGAGGGACAGTAAAAAAGCAGGGATACTGAATGAATACTTCTGCTCAGTATTCACAAAAGAGGAGGGGGCAGTACCTAATCCAATCAATAGAAGCACTCTGGATAGGCGGGTCAATATCAGTCCTTTCACAGAAGAAAAGGTTCTGCATGAACTCCTAAAACTGAAGGTGGATAAAGCAGTGGGTCCTGACGGGATTCACCACAGAATTCTAAAAAAACTAAGGTGAGAACTAGTGACACCATTGACTACCCTTTTTAACAAATCATGGGAGGATGGTTTGGTATCGGAGGACTGGAGGAAAGTGGATGTGATTCCCCTTCACAAAGGTGGGAGCAAGACAGAGGCAGGAAACTACAGACCTGCCAGTTCGACCTCAGTGGTAGGAAAAATGATGGAATCTCTTCTGAAGGAAAGCATTGTTGAGTATCTAGAGGCCAGTGGGGCACATGACCCAAGGCAGCATGGATTCATACTTCAGGTAATGCCAGACAAATCTAATCAATTTTTTTGACAGGGTGACCAAAGTAGTAGACCAGTGAGGGGTTGTGGATGTGGCCTACCTAGACTTTAGCAAGGCATTTGACACAGTTCCACACAAAAGATTAATAAACAAATTAGCCAGCCTGGGAGTGGGTCCCAGGGTGGTAGCCTGGGCAAAACATTGGCTGAACAACAGGACACAGAACATAATAGTAAACAGAGTCCATTCTGAAGAAAGGGAGGTTACTAGTGGGGTACCACAGGGTTCAGTACTGGGTCTGGTCATTTTTAATGTCTTTATAAGTGACATTGCAGAGGGACTGGAAAGAAAGTTATGCCTCTTTGCAGATGACACAAAGATCTGCAACAGGGTTGATACACAAAGGGGGAGAGGAAAGGATGAGAAAGGACTTGGTATGGTTGGAGGAATGGTCAGAAGTATAGCATCTTAGATTCAGTGCAAAGTAGTGCAAAGTAATGCACCTGGGAAAAAACCCAGTGGAAGAGTACACAATGTGCGGGGAAGTAGTAATATTGAGAAAAACAGAAAGGGACCTTGTGGTAGTCATATCAGATGACCTAAAGGTTAGCAAGCAATGTAAGAAGGCAGTAGGGATGGCTGGGGGATACTGGGATGTAAAGGGAGAGGCATTACCAGTAGAAAACAGGACATTGTTATCCCTCTGTACAGACAGCTGGTGAGACCCCATCTCGAGTACTGTGTGCAGTTCTGGATACCCCATCTCCACAAGGACATAGACAAGATGGAGGCAGTCCAAAGGAGGGCAACTAAAATGGTGCAGAGTCTGCAACAGAAGCCATACAAAGAGATATTAAAGGAGCTTAATATGTATACACTTGAGAAAAGTGGGGGCATGATAGAAACTTTTAAGTGTCTCAAGGGAATCAACAAAGTCCAAGAGGATAGCTTCTTTCAGAAAAAGAGATGTGCAAGAACAAGGGGACACAATTTTAAGATAGAGGGTGGATGGCTCAGGGGCAGTATGAGGAAGTATTTTTTCACAGAGAGGGTGGTGAGCAACGAGGACCAGCCTTCCTGAGGAGGTTTGAGGTCAACAACAGTGGAAGAATTTAAAAATGCATGGGACAGACATAAGGCAATTCTGGTTGGAAGTATGAAGAAGTGGGCTGTTGGTTAAACAGGCTCTGCAGCTTAATCAATAGGTAGGGAAATGGGCAGACTAGGTGAGCCAAGCAGTCCTTATCTGCCATCAAAGTCTATGTTTCTATATAATTGTAGCCATCTCATCAGAGGTGGAAAGAGTTTTTTTTCAGTTATAAACCAGTTATCTGTACCTCAAAGGACTCAGCCAGAGAAACATGATGTTTGTAAAAAAATATTATTTTAATACTTTAAGGTATTTGCACATGTAATACAGGATATTACACAAAGTCTGTGGGGAACAGTAACTCTACAGAGGTTAAAAGAAAATGTTTTTAACAGTAGATAACACAAAAAACAATTCTCACTCCCTCCCCTCTCTCTCTCTCTCTATTTAGTAAAGCAGAATAGCTTAACCCACAGGACACCTTGGTGAATTAGTACAGACTTGAACCTCAGATGTTAACTATTCAGAATCCTAAACCTAACTAACTTTTTTTTAGGCTCTGGCAAAACTCTCCAGCTAGCTACCAGCCCCCTATCACACATCATCTAGTATGTCATTCTGACATCATAGATTTAACACTTCATTTGTGCCCTGCAAAACTTCCTGTCTGTAAAACTGGTGCAAACTGGAATCCTAGGGTTTTGTGTTCGGAAATCTTCTCATTGATCTGAGCTCTGCCCCAGCAGCTGTCACTGCATCAGTTAATACCTAGAAGTAGTTTCCTGACATGAAAGCACACTTATTTCCTTTGAAGCTCTCCCATTAACTATCCAGGGTCCTGTCATGATGCAGGATGATAAAGATAGTGATTACCCTCAGACAGTTGATCTGTCTCTGATAAAAAAAGAAACCTAGATCTTTCCCAGGAATATCAACTTTGTCCCTCCAGCTGATACATTCTAATTGATACCCATGCAAAAAGAATTAATTAAAAAAAAATACAGACAGGTATACATAACAAATTGTTACTCCCCCTGCCCCATAGAAATGAAAAATAAATCCGAGCACTCTTCGGCCCTTGTTGCCAATTGGCTTCTGCAGTCTCTTCCTGTGTTCCCTTTAAATCTTGCTAAAATCTGATTCTCTTGATGAACTTTGCCAGAAAAGCTGTAATCACTTATTTGCCTGATCATTAGGATCTTTGTTTTACTGCTTAGAGTGTAAGTGTGAGGAATCTGTGTGATTACACTCCCTTCTGAAGTCTGTATCTGAGCCTGACTGTAGGCACCAAAGAATATTCATCATTTGTCCTGTGTTCGACCTTCCCGCTGGTCCAACGGTCCTTTGTCCATGGACAGCTTCTCTGCCGGACCCCTTCTGTTTTTCCTTGCTGAGCTTAAGCCCCTATGGGCCCTAGTACCACTGACATGGAAAACCTGGACACTGGGTGGTCTGCGCTGCCCCAGCCATCGCCCCTGAACCTAAGCCCAGCCCCTTCTGTAGCAAGGTATGGCAAAGCCGCCCTCCACTTGAATGTGAGCACTCTCCGGATCTGGCATCTGATTGGTCCTGTGGTCTGATTCGTTGTTCTTTCTAAACCAAAGTAAAACCCATTTTTTCCTTTTTTTGTGAAATTTGTCAAAAAAGCTGTAATCACCTATTTTGCCTGATTGTTAAGATATCTATCTCTAGGACTTGAGTGTTAAATTTAGGGATATTTTTGTGATTATACTCATTTCTGAATCTTTGTGGTTGTGCCAGCTTCTACTATGTGCCTCTGTTCATTGTATCCTACTGAAGATTTCACTAAGCCATTATGAAAGTTATTTTGAGTATTTACTTGCATTTCTACTTGTATTATTTGTTCACATTGTAAATATGGCTGTATGCACTTTACTACTGGCCTGGATTTAACCAGGTCCATCTTGTAAATGAGCTTGCTCAATGATGTTCACCTGGATAAATAAAGATTTTGATCGATTGATTGCAATCCTTTAGCAGCAATAAATTATGTTTATTTTTCATGTAAGCCACCTGGCTCCCACTGCTATGGCTCCAGTTCACTTCATGTGAAACCCATATTTGTTTCTCATAGCATTGCTCTACCTAAAAAAAAAAATGGTAAACTATTGTTTTTTATTTATTTTGGTCTTACGTAACCAGGCAAGGCCCACTAGACACAAGTTTTCTGGGGTGACCTGGGAGCACTGGGAGGTTAAGTGACTTGCTCAGAGTCACATAGTATGCAAGTGGAGGTTGTGAGAATCAAACCTGTGTCTGGTCTGCTGGATGTACCAAACTCATTCACAGCTCATTACTGTAACCTCTAGGCTATACTGCCAGCCCATTTGTCTGGACAGCCCATCTGCATTGCTTTGTTGTGACCCGCTGCAGTGCCTAATTTCCATATTATATTATATTATAATATAGTTATTGAAAAGTTTAACCAGGAAGTACATACTAAGCTGACAACAGCTCGTTTCCCGGGGAGTCCTGGGGGAGAGGGAGATAGTTAAAAATATAATAATAAGGTAAAATGCAAAAATATAACAAAATAAACACAAGATACCTTTGGAAATGAGCCTCTGGCTCAAAGGTTATAAACTAATGTACAAATAAATAAACAAACACTGAAAGACTCAATAGTAAAATGAAGGCATCTAGAAAATTACACAGATAGAAAAAACAAAAGCAGAAACTGCCGGAATAAGAGGACAAGACTGGAGAACAGAGAAAAAGAAGCATAATCAAAGACAGTTGCAGGTAGGATGACAAAAGTCAGAAAGAAGAGACTATAGGGAGGAAGTAGAGGAGGCAGTATGAAAACAAAGAGGAGGGGAGTACCAAAGTTTAGGAAAGTGGTAAGAAAAAGCAGACTGGCCAGCAACAGATTTTCTAGGAGAGATATTAAAAGAATGGAAAGTATCATTATGGAGAGGGTAGGAGGAAGAAGGAGAAGGGGAAAGGAGTATTCTAAGATAGGCGAGAAGGGTTACAAACCAGAATTTGGACAAAAAAGAAACACAATGGGAAAGGTGTCTAGCCTCAAGAGAAGGGAAAGAAAGAGCCGAGTAAAGACAGCAGTGGTGAGTACGAGAGGGGCAATCTAAAGCAAAGTAAAAGAATGAAAAGGGGTCAGCCTAGAAAGAGAGGTTTTAGGGGCACTATGGTAGACAAAGTCACTGTAATCAAAGATTGGAAGGATAATTTTTAGTACAGGAAGTGGTATATACACTTTGTTCTTGTACAAAGCACAAAGCTTAGGGTGGAGCTTACAGTGAATTGCATCAGTGTGCACAGAGAAATCAAGATGCCAGTCAAGGCAGACCCCGAGGTACTTGAATCAATCAATCAAAATCTTTATTTAATCAGGCAGAGATATCGTTGAGCAAAGTTCATTTTCAAGATGGACCTGGACAACAGTCATGTTCAGTACATAATGCAAACTATACAAACAGCAAATATGCACAGTATACAATGACAGTAGTGTACACAGCATAGAAGCTCCATACATAGAGTAAGATATATATATATATATATATATATATATATATATATATATATATATAACTGTATACATGGTCAATATGCAGCATAAGTTATAAACCCAGTACATATGCTCAAAACACAAATTAGGTTATACATGAAGCATACATGTTCAGTACATAGAGTAGGATTTACATACATATTTTCGGATCCCAAGGTAGGATATGCACCAACAGTTTACATTGGAGCAATGCCCAAGGGGGTAACCATGGCTTATATACAATATACAGGTGGAATAAAGAGAGCAGAAACCTATTCACTAATAAATATAGAATATACATGAGATTGAATGATGGTCTTAGATGATAAGAACTAAGGTAAGAAGGAGGAGGGATAATGTTCACAGCAGGCCTGAAACAATACCAATGGGGAAGGAGTAGGAGGAGATGAAGATCTTGCTGAGGAGTATGACCAGTATGAAGAGACTTGGAATGCAAAAGACAAGCGGCAGCAGTCAGTAGGATAGTAGTTACAGGGCGCCATGATTTAACACCTTTTTTAACATTCTGGGAACCGATGGAGGGGGAGAAAGTAAGAGGGTCAGATAGGTGACAGGTATTTGGTGGAGACATCTTCAAGTTTAGCACCATCTAGGGTATGAATTTAGGAAGGAAAATAAATTTTCAAGCCTCTGATGGGTACCAAAGGTCATAGAGACTGATTTTTAGTATCAAGAGACAGTTGGTTTACTTGAACCCATACTGAATATTGTCAAAATCCAGCTGTAGTCAAGAGTTGAGGTAATGGGGAGAGGAGCCAGAAGCAAAAAGAACAGTGTCATCAGCATACATATGAATGGACGCAGAGGAACAGACAGAGGGTGGGTCATAGAAACATAGAAACATAGAATTTGATGGCAGATAAGGAATGCTTGGCCCACCTAGTATGCCCATTTCCCTACCTAAATAAATAGGCTGCAGATCCTAGTTAACCAACAGCCTACTTCCTCCTACCCACCACTAGAATTGCCTTATGTCTGTCCCATGCATTCTTGAATTCCTCCACTGTTTTTGAGTCCACTGCCTCCTCAGCAAGGCTGTTCCATGTATCCACAGCCCTCTCCATGAAAAAATACTTCCTCACATTACCTTTGAGCCGTCCCCCCTCTATCTTCAAATTGTGCCCCTTGTTCTTGCACATCTCTTTTTCTGAAAGATGCTACCATCTTGGACTCTGTTGATTCCTTTGATGTACTTGAAAGTTTCTATCATGTCCCCCCTCTCCCTCCTCTCCTCGAGTGTATACATATTAAGCTTCCTTAATCTCTCTTCATATGTCTTCTGGCACACACCCTGCACCATTTTAGTTGCCCTCCTCTGGACAGCCTCCATCCTGTCTATGTCTTTTCGGAGGTGGGGTCTCCAGAACTGGATGCAGAACTCCAGATGGGGTCTCACCAACTGTCTGTACAAAGGGATAACAACTTCATGTTTTCTACTGGTGATGCCTCTCCCTATGCATCCCAGTATCCCACCAGCTCTTCTTATTGCCTTCTCACACTGCTTGCCCACCTTAAGGTCATCTGATATGACAACCCCCAGGTCCCTTTCCATTTCTGTAGTTGTTATTATCTCCCCCCATTGTGTACTATTCCCCCTAGATTTTTGTTTCCCAGGTGCATTACTTTGCACTTCTTTGCATTGAATCTAAGCTGCCATATATTTGACCATTCATCCAACCTTGCCAAGTCCCTTTGCATCCTCTCAACCCCACCTTCTGTATCAACCCTGTTGCAGATCTTTGGGTCATCTGCAAAGAGACATACTTTTCCTTCCAGTCATTTAGGAAAATAGAAAAGAGAATAGAACCCAGAACAGACCCTTGAGGGACACCTGAGCTAATGGGAAGAGAAGATAAAAAGGATTTACCTGTCTGGACAGCTTGAGACCTACCTATAAGGTAGGAACAAAACAGACTGACTGAAGAATCTGAAAGGCCCATAGCTTTGTTTGTCCAGTACAAGGGGATGTGTCACAGTGTCAAAAGCTTTAACAAGATCAACAAAAATGGCAGAAGTCATCAATCCCTTATCCATAACTGTGAATATGGAATCTGTGAGTCAGAGGAGGGAAGTAGAAGTAGAGTGGAATTTACAGAAACCAGACTGAATGGGGGTGAAAAAGGATAAAATATTGTAGGACAACAGCTTCTGCAAAGCACAGACAATACCTAGACACTCCTCCTCTATTGTGGCATTGACCTCCCAAGTGTGAAACCTGACTCAGAAGTGCACCTAGTCCATGATCAGCTGCATTTACATGTACAGTAAACCTAAGAGAATTGTCTGGGCAAGCAAGCACAGTGCCTCCTTCAGCTGGTGGAATGTGGTATCTCTGGTTTTCATCAACTGAACTTTTTCTTGCTATGTTGCTGAAATTTGGCACAAACATACAATAGCACCATGCCATCCCTAGGAAGGCCTGTACTTTTATCTTGGTCATGGGCATGGCCCCATTCCTGGATGGTCTCACTTTTCACTGGCCCAGGCTGGATATACCCACTCCCAATCTTGTGTACAAAGTATGACACATCTGCCATTCCTACCTGGCACTTCTCCACTTTGACTGTCAGCTCAGCAACATGCATTCGCTGGAACACCTTAGTCATGTGCTTGATGTGAGCCTCCCAAGTCTGGCTATAGATGACGATGTCATCCATGTATGCCAGAGTGAGGTCTCCTGCCCTATTCATAATGCTGTCCATAAGTTGTTGAAAGGTGACTGGTGCATTCTTCATTCCGAATGGCATTACCCTGAACTGGAATAATCCAAAGGGTGCAGTAAAGGCTGACCTATCTCTGGCTTTGGGGGTCAGTGGTAACTGCTAGTAGCCCTTTGTCAGGTTTATGCTGTATAGATAAATGACTCCCCCTAGCCTCTCTTGTACCTCATCTGTCCTAAGCACGGGGTATGCCTATGACTCCATACAGCTGTTGATATTGTAGTTGTTGATGCAGAACCTCATGGTCCCATACTTTTAGGGGATCAGCACCACAGGGATACTTGCTTGTCTCAGTGGGGCTTGGAACCCTATATCCATGTGGTGCTCTGACAGCTATTCCTCTGTATTTCAGAAAAGGATTCACTCTGCACTGCTCAGTGCTCTCTCAGGTACATGTCTCACCAGAACCACTTTCAAAGCTCATAGCCCGGTTTAAAGACCATCATGCTAAAGTAACACATTTTAGCTAGTCTGTATAGTTTGGTACCTGCATGTCCTTGAAAGTAGCTACTTGCTAGTTTTTAAAAGAACAATTTTAGTAAAACTTGTTTAGTTTTTTTTCCTGCTTCAACTGCGGTTTTTGAGGATATCTTTCAGGTCATCATCGGATCCTGTGTTCCTTGTCACATCAGCTGAAAGAATGTAAGGGACCAGGATAACAGCATGATCCTTTTGTTTCTGTGTGCTGAAAACAGCTTTCAGTGGTACTAAGGTTATTGTCATAAAGAAATGTCTGCACGGATTGAGGTATGAAGCAGGGAACTACAGGCCAGTCATTCTGAACTCAACAGTGGGCAAGCTGATGGAGACCATCCTGGACACAAAGCACATCTTCTTGACCTGGAAGGACACTACTTCTTTTTTCAGCTGTGAGCTGTGTGGGAAATCCTATATTGCACTTGATATCTGCAACAACGTGCACTTTTGCTCAATTCTGTGGGAGGTGAAACTAATTACCCTTGGTAATTGCTTTTTCTTTACATATTTATTTAGTGTTTAACCAAGAAGGGGCTTGCAAACACTGTTTATCTTGTGAGTAACTTCAGAAAGATTTAAATACTGCATTTGGGTAGACCCTTGGAGGTAGCTAGATTGTCTACTAGGATTTTCTGACAGTTAAACTATTTTTAAATACATTACAGGTGGCTGAGGAGTTGAATAAGGAGCTTGCAAACTCTGCTTATCTTGGAAGTAACTTCACAAGGGTTTGAATACTGCATTTTGGGTGTCCCTTGGGGCTAGCTGGATTGACTACTAGGATTTTGGGACAGAAGCTATTTTTAAATAATTTACTGGTGCGTAGGAGTTTGTGATAGTTAAACTATTTTTAAATAAGTTACTGGAGGCTAGTTGAATTACTATAAAGGGCAGTACTCACAAGGGTGGTGGAGCAGTGGTGAATTTGATTGTTTCTAACAGTCTACTGTGGTTGTGGACTACCACCCCTCCCTCCCCACCCCCAGGCATGGCATTTCCTTTATAGCCAAAGTTCTGACATCACTTCCTCAACAGGTCTTGGGGCAGAACTGTTAAATTCTTAATAATCCATCACAGTGCATAAAGGGTAAGTACACACCGCCCCCCAAAAAAATCTTTTATATTTTACATATTGTATATTATAAGGGAGAGGGACATGTGGGGAGTGGCACAATGCACTGGCTGAGGGGCAGCAGTTTTCCGGGAGACATTCTGAAAACTGCGTTGCTGTCCTATTTGCAGGCAACTGTCAGCTCTGAGGGAGGAGGTTCCCCACCTCAAGGCTGAACTGGCAAGGACTAAGGAGGCCTCCCCCACCCAAAGAGCACCACTGCCACAACCACTGCCTCAGGGGTTGCCAAGTATGAAGAGCAGTTGGACCACAGTGGGTTCTGGTAGGGTGTGGGTGGTGGAACAGAGGTGAAGCCCCCTAGTTGTACCTCTGCACAAATCATACACCAGTCTGGCAGAGCAAGGTTCCTCTATGATGGCACCCTCAGTGGAGACCAAGAAGAATGCTGAGGACATCCACAAGGGAGACCCACAAAAGGGTGGCAAGGGACACCACAGGGGAAGGAAACAGCTTCTGATAGGGGACTCAATTGTTAGGGGGGTAGGACTGGGGAAGGGAGAGGAGAGGGAAGTAAGGTGCCTGCCTGGTGCCATGGCTTGGAGGGACAAGAAGCAAATACTCAGGATTGCAGAAGCAGCATCGGAGGAGAGAGAACTAGATATCATTATCCACCTTGGGACAAATGACCTAGCTAGACATGGAATCAGTGCAGTGCAGGATGAATTTGTGGAGTTGGGGAGGGGCCTCAAACAGGTAGCAAGCACAGTTACTTTCTCAGCGGTGCTGCCAGTCCATGGCAGAGGTGAGGCTAGAGTACTGCACACCATGCAGTTTAATGAATGGTTGCAAAACTACAGGGCTTTGGCTTCATTGGGGACTGGGGGTACACCTGGAGAGATGCTGGTCTATACTGGTGCAATGGTCTGCACCTGTCCACGAAGGGACCCAAGCTCCTAAGTGACAGGTTTAAATGCTTCCTTGGCAAGCTTTTAAACTAGCCAAGGGGAGAGGTGCTGATAAGAGGCAGGAAATTTCAAGCCTCCCCCCACAAAACATGGAAGGTAGTAAGGTAAACACTGAGGTACAGAGCTAAACAGAGGACAGGACAGGGGTAAATGGAAAAATAGACAAGGGCAATAAGAGCAGGGATGGGGGAAAAAAGGATAAAGCCAACATTAAATGGAGGGCAATGAGTACCAATGCCCATAGTCTTGGAAACAAGCTTCCATAGCTAGTAGCCCTGATGGAAGATGAACAATTGGATATTGTGGCAGTCACAGAAACATGGTACATGGAGAACCATGACTGGGATGTCAACATACACAGTCTACAGAAGGGACAGGGAAGGGTAAAAGAGGAGGAGGAGTAGCTCTATACATAAAGGAAGGGATCAAAGCTAGAGAACTAAAAAGTAAAGGGGGAGGACAAGAGGCACTCTGGGTCACCTTGGAGACTGGGAATGGCATCACAGTCTGCACAGGGGTTGTATACAGACCCCCATCTCAAGGGGAGGAAACGGACAAGAAAATGATAGAGGACAGTCTCAAAATGGCTGAAAAAGGGGAGATACTGTTGATGGGGGACCTGAATATGCCAGATGTTAACTGGATGACATGTACTGCAGTCACATCCAAGAGCAGGGTCATTCTCGATGCCCTGCAGGGGGCAGGCCTTAGACAGCTAGTGTTGGAACCCACTCAGGAGGGAGCAATACTAGACCTGGTACTCTCAAATGGAGAGAGGATCACAAATTTAGAAGTCAGTAGACATCTGGGAACAAGTGACCACTGCACAGTGTGCTTCACAGTAAGCACAACCATGGAGACAAGCCATACAAAAACAAGGATACTGGACTTTAGAAGGGCTAACTTTGGCAAAATGGGTGAATATCTGAGGAATGCACTAGCAAATGGCCAAAAAGGAGGGGTAGAAGAACAATGGAGAAAAATCAAAACTGCTATCATAGAGGCAACAAGCCTTTGTGTGAAACAAATAAAGAAAACAAAGCAGAGTAAAAAAACACTATGGTTCTCAAAAGAGGTGGTAGGAAGACCCAGTCTTACAAAGACATAGACAGGATGGAAGCTGTCCAGAGGAGGGCAACAAAATGGTGCAGGGTCTGCACCGGAAGACATATGAAGAGAGACTAGGAGCTTAATATGTATAGCCTCGAGGAAAGGAGGAGAGGAAGACATGATAGAAACTTTCAAGTACCTCAAGGGAATCAACAAAGTCCAAGAGGTAGCATCTTTCAAAAAAAGGTGTGCAAGAACAAAGTGCACAATTTGAAGATAGAGGGGGGGCGGCTCAGAGGTAATTTAAGGAAGTATTTTTTCACAGAGAGGGTTGTGGATGCATGGAACGGCCTTCCGGAGGAGGTTGTGGAGTCAAAAACAGTGGTGGAATTCAAGCATGCATGGGACAGTCATAAGGCAATTCTAGGGGGTGGGGGTCGGAAGAAGTGGGCTACTGGTTAACTAGGATCTGCAGCATATCCAGTAGGCAGGGAAATGGGCAGACTGGGTGGGTCAAGCGGTCCTTATCTGCCATCAAGTTCTATGTTTCTATATGTTTCTATGGAAGGTTAAGGAGAAAAAGGCTGCATTCAAAAAGTATAAGGAATCACAGAAGGAGCATGACAGGGAACTGTATCAATTAAAGCAGAAAGAAGTGGGGAAGGCAGTCAGAATAGAAAAGGCCCAAACTGAGGAAAAAATAGCCAACTCAGTTAAGAAGAGTTATAAAACCTTTTATAGGTACATTAGGGAGCATAGAAAGGTTAAGGGAGGAATAGTGAAGATTAATAAAGGACAGCAGAGGTGGGCAGAGGGAGACAGTGAAAAGGCAGAGATACTGAACGAATATTTTTGCTCAGTATTCACAACAGAAGATGAGGAGGAGTTACCTAAACCAGACAATAGAAGCACACTGGGTAGGGGGTTGACACCAGTCCATTTACAGAAGAAAGAGTCCTGAAATAACTCCTAAAACTCAAGGTGGACAAAGCAATGGGGCCTGATGGGATTCACCCCAGAATCCTAAAAGAACTAAGGGAGGACATAGTGACACCACTGACCACACTTTTTAACAAATCGTGGGAGGATGGGGTGGTACCTGAGGACTGGAGGAGGGCAGATGTGATTCCCCTTCACAAAAGTGGGAGCAAGGCAGAAACAGGAAACTACAGACCTGTAAGTTTGACCTCAGTGGTAGGGAAAATGATGGAATCACTTCTGAAAGAAAAAATTGTTGAGTACCTAGAGGCCAGCGGGACACAGGACCCAAAGCAGCATGGATTTACAGCAGGAAGGTCACATCAGATGAATCTAATTGATTTCTTTGACTATGTGACCAAAGTAATAGACCAGGGAGGGGCTGTGGATATGGCCTACCTAGACTTTAGCAAGTCATTTGACACAGTCCTGCACAAAAGACTAATAATCAAGTTAGTCAGCCTGGGAGTGGGTTCCAGGGTGGTAGCCTGGGTAGCAAACTGGCTGCACAACAGGACACAGAAGGTAATAGTGAATGGAACACATTCCGGAGAAAGAAGGGTTGCTAGTGGAGTACCTCAAGGCTCAGTACTGGGTCCAGTCCTCTTTAACATCTTTCTTCAACACAGACCATTTGTCTAAGGACACTCTTATTACACTCAATATGGCTATTAAGACTTATGCAACACTTCTACTAGTGTCAATTTTCCTTAACCTCTTACTGTTCCAAGTCCTACACAGCCTTCAAAGAAATTCATTTGGCTGTACCCAAACTATTACCCCTAAGCTCTCCCTGTTAGAAATGTCTTTTCAACATCACCGTGACACTTTCCCACTTATTATTCCTCATAAGCTCATATACCACTTAACCTACTCCCTACATAAATCCTCGGTGAGAAAAATTCCTCTGCCAACTCCTTTCACCCATCGTAAACTGTGGCACCTCCTCCTCCTAGCATTACTATTAGCTGGGGACATCGAGCTAAACCCGGGACCCGTAACAACAAACCGGCCACCTAATAATGCAACATGGCTAGACTCCAAGGGACTACGAATTGCGCACATGAATATTAGGAGCCTTCCTTACAATCTAACCGAACTTGAGGCATGGGTTGCACAGAACCACCCTGACATCCTCTGCCTGTCCGAGACCTGGTTAAGACCCTCTACTGCTGACCCCCTATGCGCTCTACCTAACTACAATCTCATCGGGCAAGACAGGGCCGCCTCTAAACGTGGGGGTGGAGTTGCCATCTACTACAAACAACACCTGCTGCTAGTCCAAAATGCACTACCTACCCTATCTCTCTGTGAAGTGCTCCATGCAACGCTTCTACTTGGCTCAAAGAAGTTACACATAATTTGTGCCTATAACGCTCCTCTTAGGGAGGACAAAAAGGCCTTGAAGATCTCCTCTTACTAGTAGACAGCACCATGAGGCCATACAGAAGTCCTCATACTGGGTGACTTAAACCTAAACTGGGCTAGCAAATTGAATCAGGCCTCCCACACCTTAGTACAAGGCCACAACTTTCATCAGCTGATCTCTGACCCTACCAGGGTTATGGCTCCCCCTCGGACTAGCACGCTTACTGATTGGATCCTTACAAACCGCCCTGACAGCATCAGTTGTGCCGGTACTCTTCCAGATGTAATCAGTGATCACTCCCCGATCTATTGCATCTGGGGCTCAAATAATAAACCATCTCCCCCCCAAACTCATCACATTCTGCAATCTCTCTAACTTCAATCCTATTCATTTTACACACGACCTCTCAGCAATTGACTGGACCTCCATTCACACCGCATCTAATGTCCAGTCTGCCCTTGATAGTTTCCTTGCAAAATCTGGTCAGCTCCAAGACACCCATGCCCCACAAATCACCAGGCGCTTTCATGGTACCCAGACTAAGTGGCTAACAAAAGATCTACTAACCCAGATAAGGGCCAGAGACAAGGCCTGGCATTGTTTTAAGTCCACAGGGATGCAATCTGACTACTGCTCACTGAGAAACGCTTGCAAAAGAAACATCCATCTATCCAAAAGCTCTTTCTGCAGGGACCTTCTAACAAAAGCCTCTGGGGACTCCAAGAAATTCTGGACCACCATAAAAACCCTCCTGAGTTCTAATCACAAGGCCCATACCAGGGTTTTAAATAATTGATTAGCATTTTTTTTCTTGGGACAATACTAACTGTACAGAAAGTATTTATATAGGTTTTCTAGAAGTGTTATGTTTGTTAAACACAGTGAGGCAAGTGCTATGCATTTTCACAGTGTTTTAGCACTTTTATGAGCAAAACGCTAATCAATTTTTAGAGTTAAATAAAACCCTGCCATACAAATGACATGCTGTTAAATGGCATACACTGTAACAACCTGTTAACCATAGCTAACACCTTCAATCACCACTTCTCAGATTTAACAAGCTACCTGACCTCCTTCCCAACTGGTCTCACTGCTCCACCCCAATGCGACACCAAACCTCCACTTCAAAACCAGCCCTTTAGGTTCCGGAGCATTCAAAAAAGAGAAGTACTACAATTGCTACTCTCCATCCCTGACAATACCAGCCCAGGATTGGATGGTCTTGAACCTAGGTTCCTGAAGGTTGCAGCCCCCTTCATAGCTTCCCCACTAACCAAAATCTTCAATATGTCCCTATGCCGTGGTACAGTTCCAAATATATGGAAAATTGCTAAAGTCACCCCATTCCTAAGAAAGGAGACCCAAAGGAAATCAAGAACTATCGTCCCATCGCTATACTCTCTGTACTAAGCAAAATCCTTGAAAAACTAGTTGCCACCCAAACAATAGAATACCTCCAAAAATACAACCTCCTTTCTAGCTCCCAACACGGATTCCGTAAAGGTCACAGCACCACCACTGCCCTGCTAAAACTGACAAGTGACATGTTTTCCTCCATGGACTTAGGCCTCATGACAGGCGCAGTTTTCATCGACCTAACTAAAGCATTTGACCTGGTCAACCACACACTTCTTCTTGCCAAACTACAGTCATTTGGTTTCTCCTCAGATACCATTACCTGGTTCAAAAGCTACCTGACCGACAGACAACAGGCTGTTGTCTTCAATTCAACCATCTCAGATCCTGCACAGATCACGTTGGAGTACCCCAGGGCTCCATACTTGGTCCTCTGCTTTCACTATATTCATAGATGACATCCTGTTAACTGCACGGAACTGCTCATCTCTGCTCTATGCAGATGATTTGATTATCTACCACAGTGCAAAAACTGCGATCGCCTATAATCATCCCCTTGCCATGGACTTCGTGAGTATCCAAACCTGGCTCACTGATAATAAACTAGTCCTCAACTCCAGCAAATCCTACTCAATGCTGTTTGGCTCACCGGCCAGACTCAAATCAAATCTAAATCCCCTTACTATCTCATGTGCGGACAGCTCCCTCTACCCTCTGCCAAATCCTTTAAATATCTTGGTGTCACCCTCAGACCGAATCTCTTGACCTCGACCTCCATATCTCCACTATCTGTAAGTCCGTAAGCGCCAGAATGGGAAGTGCCTATTACCAGCTACGCCCTCACCCTCAAGCCAGATTAGCTGTGGCTCAAGGCTTCTTTCTACCGGCTCTAGCATATGGCTCTGCAATCTACCTATCTGCATCTAAATCCTCCCTCCATAAATGGGATACCACTTACAATAGCATCTGCCGCTATGCCTCTGCATCACCGCATTTCAAGCACCACTGCCAACTCTATATGGACCTAAAATGTCTTAGCCCCTCCGCCTATCGTCTCCAGTCCTTTGGATCATTAATTGACTCTGTCACCAGAACAGGCCTCCCCCTATCCCTTTCCTCTGCTCTGGAATTACAACCTCTCACCTATGAACTACGATCAACTGAAAAAGCCCTTCTGCACATTCCAAGATGCAGAACAAACATGGGCGCACGCGCCTTCTCTCATACAGCTCCTAAATACTGGAACTCTATACCCTTCTCTATCCGTCAAGCGACCACCCATGCTACCTTTAAGAAACTACACCGTGAACACTTGCACACCATAAACCCCTGCTCTTGCTTTAACCCACCTTGAACCTTCACCCCTCCCTGCTCTCTTCTACATCTCCAGATAATCCACCTCCTTGATACTTCTTCCCCCTCCTCTCTTAGTCCTAGTCTGCCCACTCTCTTACCCCTTCCCTCTCTCCCTACTTTTCTCTCCCTCCCTCTCCACAGTCTTGGCACTTATTGTACTGTACCTCACTACCTTTTCTCCTTTTGAACTATTTTCCTGTGTTATCCATTCCAATCTGTAACTTGATTTCACTGTACTTTTACTTTCATCATTCATTTTGTCAATGCGCTTGTATCTACTATCAAAACATTGTTTTTTACTCTGATTTGTACTGCTTTCATGTGCTGTGTCACATGTATATTGTTTGTCTGTAAACTGTCTTCTCCCGGGTCGTGCCTGAAAATAGGCATTGTTTGCCTAGTGCACTTACCCGGTTACCAAAAGCAAAATAAAATAAATAAATAAATAAATAAATAGGTGACATTGCAGAGGGTCTGGAGGGAAAGGTATGCCTCTTTGCAGATGACACAAAGATCTGTAACAGAGTTGATACACAAGGGGGGGTAGAAAGGGTGAGAAAGGACTTGGCAAGGTTGGAGGAATGGTCAGACCCATGGCAACTTAGATTCAATGCAAAGAAGTGCAAAGTAATGCACCTGGGAAACAAAAACCCAGGAGAAGAGTACGCAATAGCAGGGGAGTTACTAACAATAACAAAAATGGAAAGGTACTAGGGGATAGTCATATCAGATGACCTAAAGGTGGGTAAGCAATGTGAGAAGTCAGTAAGGAGTGCCAGGAGGATACTGGGATGCATCGGAATGGGCATCACAAGTAGAAAAAGGGAAGTGGTTATCTCTCTGTACAGACAGTTGGTGAGATCCCATATGGAATACTGTGTGCAGTTTTGGAGACCCCACCTATGCAAGGACATAGGATAGAAGCAGTCCAGAGGAGGGCAACTAAAATGGCACAGGGTCTGCATTAGAAACCGTACGAAGAGAGACTTAGAGAGCTTAATCTGTATACCCTTGATGAAAGGAGAGACGAGGGGACATGATAGAAACTTTCAAGTACCTCAAAGGAATCAACAAAGTCCAGGAGAGTAGCATCTTTCAGAAAAAGAGATGTGTAAGAACAAGGGGGCACAATTTAAAGATAGAGGGGGGACGGCTCAGGGGTAATGTGAGGAAATTTTTTTTCACGGACAGAGTGGTGGATGCATGGAACCGCCTTCTTGGGTAGGTTGTTGGGTCTAAAACAGTGGGGGAATTCAAACATGCATGGGACAGACATAAGGCAATTGTAGTGGGGGGTTGCAGGAAGTAGGTTGTTGGTTAACTAGAATAGAAACATAGAATTTGATGTCAGATAAGGACCTATTGGTCCACCTAGTCTGCCCATTTCTCTACCTTGTGGATAAGCTGCTGATCCTAGTTAACCAGCAGCCTACTTCTTCCTACCCCCACTCCCTAGAATTGCCTTATGACTGTCCCATGCATGCTTGAATTCCACCACTGTTTTTGACTCCACAACCTCCTCCGGAAGGCCGTTCCATGCATCCACAACCCTCTCTGTGAAAAAATACTTCCTTAAATTACCTCTGAGCCGCCCCCCTCTATCTTCAAATTATTGCCCCTTGTTCTTACCCTTTTTGAAGATGCTACCCTCTTGGACTTTGTTGATTCCCTTAGGTGCTTGAAGTTTCTATCATGTCTCCCCTCCCTCCTTTCCTCGGGGCTATCATGTAAGCTCCTTATGTCTCTCTTCATATGTCTTGGTGCAGACTGCACCATTTTAGTTGCCCTCCTCTGGACAGCTTCCATCCTATGTCTTTACGGAGATTGGATCTCCAGAACTGCACACAGTACTCCAGATGGGGTCTCACCAGCTGTCTATACAAAAGGATAATAACTTCCTGTTTTCTACTTGTGATTCCTCTCCCTATGCTTCCCAGTATTCCCCCAGCCCTCCTTGCTGCCCTCTCACATTGCTTGCCCACCTTTAGGTCATCTGATATGACTACCCCCAGGTCCCTTTCCATTTTTGTTGTTGATAGTATCTCACCCCCCATTGTGTACTCTTCCCCTGGGTTTTTGTTTCCCAGGAGCATTACCTTGCACTTCTTAGCACTGAATCTAGGCTGCCATACATTTGACCATTCCTCTAACCTTGCCAAGTCCCTTCTCATCCTTTCCACCCCACCTTGTGCATCAACCCTGTTGCAGATCTTTGTGTCATCTGCAAAGAGACATACTTTTCCTTCCAGTCCCTCTGCAATGTCACTTATAAAGACATTGAAGAGGACCAGTCCTAATACTGAACCCTGCGGTACCCCACTAGTAACCCCCCTTTCTTCAGAGTGGACTCCATTTACTATTACTCTCTGTGTCCTATTCTCCAGCCAATTCTTTACCCAGGCTGTCATCTTGGGACCCACTCCCAGGCTGGCTAACTTGTATAATCTTTTGTGTGGGACTGTGTCAAATGCCTTGCTAAAGTCTAGGTAGGCCATGTCCACAGCCCCTCCCTGATCTACTACTTTGGTCACCCAGTCAAAGAAATCTATCAGATTTGTCTGCCATGACCTTCCCGCTGTGAATCCATGCTGCCTTGGGTCCTGTGCCCCTCTGGCATCTAGATACTCGACAATTCTTTCCTTCAGAAGCGATTCCATCATTTTCCCTACCACTGGGGTTAAACTAACAGGTCTGAAGTTTCCTGCTTCTGCCTTGCTCCCACTTTTGTGAAGGGGAATCACATCTGCCCTCCTCCAGTCCTCTGGTACCACCCCATCCTCCCATGATTTGTTAAAGAGGATAGTCAGTGGTGTCACTAGTTCTACTTTTAGTTCTTTTAGAATTCTGGGATGAATCCCATCAGGCCCCATTGCTTTGTCCACCTTCAGTTTTAAGAGTTCTTTCAGAACCCTTTCTTCTGTAAATGGGCTGGTATCCAGAGTGTTTCTACTGTTTGTTTTAGGTACCTCCCCCTCTTCCTTTGTAAATACTGAGCAAAAATATTTGTTTAGTATCTCTGCCTTTTCACAGTCACCCTCTGCCCACCCTCCTCCCTTTATTAAGCCTCACTATCTCTCCCTTGGTCTTCCTTCACTCCCTGATGTACCTATAAAAGGTTTTATCCCCCTTCTTAACTCAGTTGGCTATCTTTTCCTCGGTTTGGGCCTTTACTGTTCTGACTGCCTTCCCAGCTTCCTTTTGCTTTAACTGATACAGTTCTCTGTCCTGCTCCTTCTGTGATTCCTTGTACTTCCTGAATGCTTTCTTTTTCTCTTGAACCTTCACTGCCACTTCCTTTGAGAACCATAGTGGTTTCTTACATCGTGTCATTTTGTTTATTTGCTTCACACAAAGGCTTGTTACCTCTGTGATGGCAGTTTTTATTATTCCCCATTGTTCTTCCACCACTCCTTCCTGCCCATTTGCTAGTGCACTCCTTAGGCACTCACCCATTTTGGCAAAGTCAGCCCTCCTAAAGTCCAGTACTTTTGTCTTTGTATGGCTTGACTCTATTGCTGTGTTTATTGTGAACCATACTGTTCGATGGTCGCTAGTTCCCAGATGGCTACCCACTTCTACATCTGTGATCCTCTCTTCATCTCCATTTGAGAGAACCAGGTCTAAGATTGCTCCCTCTAGAGTGGGCTCCAATACTAGATGTCTGAGGCATGCCCCCTGTAGGGCATCTAGAATAACCCCACTCTTCGAAGTGGCTGCTGCAACTGCACTCCAGTTAATATCTGGCATATTCAGATCACCCATCAGCAATATCTCCCCATTTTCTGCCATTCTAAGTATACTTTCTATCATTTCCTTATCCATTTCCTCCCCTGAAGAGTCTGTATCTAACCCGTGCGGATTGTGGTGCCATTGCTGGTCTCCAAATTTACCCACAGTGCTTCTTCTCTTCCCTGTTTTCCCTTCTGTTCTGTTGCTTTGATTCCTTCCCTTATGTAAAGAGCTACTCCTCCTCCTCTTTTACCCTCCCTGTCCCTCCTGTAGATAGTGTATCCTGGTATGTTTATTTCCCAGTCATGGTTTTGTGTGTACCATGTTTCTGTGACTGCCAGAATATCCAGATGTTCCTCCTCCATCAAGGCCACTAATTCAGGAAGCTTGTTACTCAGACTACGGGCATTGGTACTCATTGCTCTCCATTTTTTTATGGCTTTACCTTCTTTTGCAGCATCTCCCACTGACCTTTCTACCTTGGTCTTTTTCTCATTTAGTACCTTGTTTTGTAGGGAGAGGCTGGGATTTTCCAGCAGTTTATCAGTGCCTCCCCCCTTGACTAGTTTAAAAGCTTGCCAATGAAGCATTTAAACCGATTGCTCAAAAGACTTGTTCCCTTCCAGAGGGCCTGTGCTCCCACATATGCATTTTGTTATGCTTAAATGAGCAGCCTGGTGGGAGACTCCATGCTCCCACAACTGCTGGTTATTTACTACTCATATTACACTTTCTTGAAACGTAAGGGAATTCCTGGAAAAACACTTTGTTTGATGCATCAGTTAGGGTTAAAGCAACACCGTTGCTATGTGTATGTGTGAGCATAGGGCCCGGAGGGCCCATGCTCCCATGCATACATATTGCTCCCACCAGTACAAGTTATGTACTACTTATATTGCACTTTGTCAAAAAGTAAGAACATTCTCTGCATAAGACTGTGTTAATGCAACATTAGGGTCATTCCACAGTAACAAAAGTGAGTAAATGCAATTTTAGGGGTTGCACCCCTCCACCCCACCCCTACCCCCTATCCTCCACAGACCAACAGACGTTGGAATGTGCCATGTGGGTTGTCAATCCTAATTCTCACCCCATTCTCCTATAGTGTAGCATGTCCAGCTTGCTTACACATGGAATGGGGTGAGTCGAGATGACTCTTTCTCTTACCCAGTGTTGGTCTGTGAAGGATGGGGGGTGGAATGAGGTGAAGAGGTGCAATCCCTAAAATTGCATTTCCTCACTTTTGTTGCTGTGGAACAACCCTCATATTGCATTAACACAGGTTTTTGTAGAGAATATATAACATTCTTCCTAATTAGTGATGTATCATGACAGGTCAGAGGTACCCCTTTGATGTTTTCAGGCAAACTTCCTAATGCGCTATGTCACCAATTTGTGAACTCTAGCAGGTATCAGTAAGAAGCTGCTTCTTCTGAATAGGTCATAAAATGCAGCCTGTTTTCCTGAATTTCAAAGAAAATGGATGTTTTACAATGTGTTATACTCTGGTATCATTATAGTCCTAGGAAGTCAGCTTTTACAAGCCAGAGGTAACAACCAGGCCAGCACATTTTTTTTCTTTTTTTAAAAATCCAGTACCCCAAGATGGCCTGGGCTGCTGCCATATTTTCCCATCAGAAATTCACAGAACATATATTTATATCTCAAATGTTATACAAATAATACCAAGTGGAGGCTTATCATGTCTCAGAGGTCTGATGGCAGCACTAATATATGGGAGGCAGACATAGGTTGGGGTGGACGGAGCCGCAGTGACCAGATCATGGCTACACCAGATGGAGGTCTGGTGACAGCACTGATGTACGGGAGGCAGACATAGGTTGGGGTGGAGGGAGTCACAGTGACCAGATCATGGCTACACCAGATGGAGGTCTGGTGACAGCACTGATGTATGGGAGGCAGACATAGGTCAGGGGTGAATGGAGCTTTGGTTGCCAGATCATGGCCACACCAGGTGGAGGTCTGGTGGCAGCATTGATGTATGGGAGGCAGACAATGGTTGAGCGATGGGGGAGACAGTCTTGGTTCCCAAATCATGGCTACACCAGGAGAAGGTCTGGTGACAGCACTGATTTACAGGAGGCAGACATAGGTCAGGGGTGGAGGGAGCCTTTGTTCCCAGGTCATGGCTACACCAGGTGAAGATCTGTTGGCATCACTGATGTACAGGAGGCAGACACAGGTTGGA
The DNA here is from genome assembly GCA_016271365.2 of Neoceratodus forsteri. Taxonomy (NCBI): domain Eukaryota; kingdom Metazoa; phylum Chordata; order Ceratodontiformes; family Ceratodontidae; genus Neoceratodus; species Neoceratodus forsteri. Next base: position 11,864,162 of record JADMNL010000038.1, on the reverse strand, counting down.
GGTTGGGGAGAGAGCCTCAGTTCGCATATCATGGCTACACTAAGTGCAGGTCTGGTAGCAGAACTGATGTACAGGAGGCAGAGATAGGTCAGGGTGGAGGGACCCTCACTTCCCTGATCATGGCTGTACCAGGTGTAGGTCTGTTAGCAGCTCTGATTTATGGGAGGCAGACATAGGTTGGGGTTGAGAGCCTCAGTTCCCAGACCATGGTTACACCAAGTGGAGGTCTGGTGGCAGCACTGATACACAGGAGGCAGACATAGGTTGAGGTAGAGACAGCCTCAGTTCCTAGATCATGTCTACCTCAGGTGGAGGTCTGGTGGCAGCATTGATGTAAGGGAGTCAGACAAAGGTCATGGTGGAGGAACCTATAGTTCTGGAACACGTGTGCATCCTATGTATGTATCCTCCATACTGCTGTGGCTTTAGGAACTGAGAGAAGACAAACAAGATGGAAAACTGAACAAACTAGTGTAAAGCTTATGGGCAACCTGGATGTGCCTGGCAGTCCTTATCTGCTAACAGTTTTCTATGTTTCTGTATTTCAGACCAGGTTCCATTAATCCCAACTCAGACACCTGGATCCACCCTCCCACTCCATCTCGTAAGGCAATTCTGGATATGTGTACTCCAGGGGGAGAGGCATGGCCTCACAGGAGGGGGGACTAGCCTCCAGTGTATAGGGAGGATAGGGACAGAGGTGTCCAGGAATGAAGTTTAGTAATTGATGAGTCTGGTTCTGGAGGATAAAAATATTTTATGGAAAAGAAAAAGAAACAGTTGAGTCTTGCTTCTGCAAAGGACTGCTTGACACCTTTCAGTACCATGGGTACTTTAATCCTGTATTATTTAAGCTTCAGAGACCCCACTTTTCACCAAGTTTCAACACCCATGTGAGAAGTCATCAGAGAAAAAGAAAGAAATGACGGGAAAAAGCAAGATTCAAGGCAGCAAAGATAAACTGAAGAGATGGAAGGAGGATATGCCACAAGACAGCAGGCCAAACAAGGTGGGGGAAGAGGAACAGAGACCAAAGGAGAAGGCAGGGATGGAGCAACCCAAGGACAAAGCTGGTGAGCATTTACATAATAATAACGGTAGAGGATAAGACTGAAAATGTAGAAGACCACTGATTTACTGTGATTAAAGTAATGAAATTACACTTTCAGCACTTGAAATTACAAGAATTGCACCAATGATTGTTAATTTCCTGATTTTTACTGACATTCTACTGTCATTCTTTTAGTATTTCATTTTTATTGTTTATACTGGAAGACATATTGCCCGTTTTTACAAACGTCCAGTGATACAAAAGATTAAACAATATAAAGTCAGGAATGAAAGTGCAAATATCAACAATACACAGTCAGAAATAAGAGTGCATACAGTGGTGACAGAACATTATGCAGCAAAAGGTATACCTGGAGGGAAGTACAGGGGTAAAGTCTGGCATCCTAGTATAGTACAAATAAGACTAGAGACCTGTGACAGTTTTATATAGACAAATAGAGCATGCTTAATTAATATGGGTACAGTGTGGATAGATACAACTGATATTAAAGCAGCAGACCAGTAGGCATTAGAGGAGGAGTGAGGATAGCCAAGGACAGTGAAGAAACATTAGGTTGGGGTAACTGCATTGGAGTTTGTTGAGGAGGTAGGATTTTAAGCCTTTTTTAAATGATGTCAGTGAGTGGCATTGTTCCAAGGGAGGAGGGAGATTGTTAAATAGTTTGGCACCTTTGTGGGAGATGGAGTGTTGCCCTTGTGTGGTGTGACAATGAGGAATCATGAAGTCGTGGGTACAGGAGAGCCTGGTGGTCCTTTTGTGCAAGGATCTTGGAAAGAAGGAGGAACTGTTGCTTGGCATTGAGTCCAGTAAAATGTTGCCATTCTAAGGATGCTTTCCATCATTCCTTAACATTTCCACCCCCTGAAAAGGGGGGCCGTACACAACCACCATGCCATTTGCTATGTCTATGGTGACCCACAGTGCCTCCTCTCCTCCCTGTGTACCCTTCAGTTCCATTGCTTACTTCCAGTCCTTACTTATGGCTCTACTACATGTGCCAGTGCCTCCAAACCTAGTCTGCACATATGGAACACCAGTTAATAATACCATATGCCATTTCGGACATCACATCAGCGTACCCATCACTGGTATCTTTACAGCAGCCTTCACCGACTGTCACCCATGGTTCACTGTCTCTGCTCACCTGGTGGTCTGACTAATAAGATCTCTTGATCTGGTGTTCCCCCCACTCTAGCTCAGTTGTTGATTCCTCAAAGCCCCCACAATGCCCTCCACTCTGGAGATGATGAGATCAGTTGCTTTTCCACATACCAAGATATAAAACAACCATGAGGGGGGCTCAATCCTTCTCACACCTTATCCCTGTACACTGGAACTCCTTACCTACAAACAATATCTACCTTACCTCTACCATATACCATCTTTAAAGAGCTGCTGACGCCATCTGGCCAAAAGTGCTACATTGCAGAATTAGAATAAGCATATCCACAGTAAATCTCATACCAAAAAGTAGATTTCTATGTTACTTCATTTTAAAATTATTAGCCATTTTGTAACCCTGATTTCGCTATCTGTTCAAAGAAAGCCTGTTCCAGTGAAGAGCTGCTGCTGATGTCATCTATGGACCTTACAGTTTATTCTTCCATGTCAGCAAGCTTATAGGACCTGTTTCTCTAAAGCTGTAAAGATCATGTGCAATGGGTTTCATAAGCAAAACAGGCAGCATGAGTTAGTAAACATTGTTTTAAAAACTTTGTGTTTCAGGCTTTGTAACAAAACTGACAATATTTTGTCTGGATGCCTTTTTTATTGAGGTCCTTTTGCTGAATGCTGGATCATAGCACACTGTGAGGTTTGCAGACTGAATAAGTTTCTAATGAAAGGCTGAACTCATTCCCACCTATCAGTCAATTGAGGCAACTCATCTATGTTCTACTCTAAATTACAATGATTATTTTACCAGACCTAATACTTCCACCCCTAGTAGGAATTAACACATATAATGCCCCTATTAAAACATATTGTAAAGCAGACAATGTCAAACAGCAGTAAAATTAGTAGCACTCTTAACTGGCTTCAGCAGTCTGGAGGCATGCTGACTTAGTATCCATCAACACTCGTAAAATGGACCACACAAAAACAACATTAAATAATACAATTTTATCAACTTTGTTACAAACCCTGGAACATATATAGTATTTATAGCAATGTTTACTGACTGGTGCTGTCTGTTTTACTTGTGAAAACCATTGCACATGATCTTTACAACTTTGGAGAAATTGGTCTCATAAGCTTGCTGACAGTCATTACTAGACTTTGAGCTCCCTACATGACATCAGCAGCAGCAGCTCTTTTATTGACACCTGCTTTTATTGCACAGATAGTGCAAAGTTACAAAATGGCTAATAACTTTAAAACTAAGTAATGTAAAAATCTAGTTTTTGGTATGAGATTTACTGGGAGTATGCTTATTTGGATTCTGCAATGTAGCACTTTTGGTGGCAGTGGTTCTTTAAGCCCCAGCTTAGAAATCATCTGCAGTCAGACCTCTGCTCCTGCTTCCTTCCTCTCTTGTACTCTCCTGTTTCCTTTCCCACTCTGCTGAACCTGCTCTAGACCTTAGCCCTGCTCCTTGCACTTGCTGTCCACTCTCGTAATTCAGCTCCTACCTAACATAGCCCCATAGTTTTATCATACTCTATCTGGCAGTATAGCCTACAGGATAGAGTAATGGGCTGTGAATATTATTGTTACATGGATGTTTGTTTTATTGTTTATGTGTATAATATTTAATTTAGTATGACCTCTGTGTTTTAGTTTTATGTTTTACTTGTCGCGTGTGAAAATTGGAAATTTGCTCATCTTACGAACAAATATAAAAACCAAAAATGAAATGAAATGAAAATAAATGAGCTTGCTTCAGCAGACCTGGGTTTGATTCCCCCAACCTCCACTTGCATACTGTTTGACTCTGAGCAAGCCACTTAACCAGCCTAAACCTCCTGGGTTGCCCCCCAAAATAGGCAGTTGCACCTAGTGGTCCTTACCTGGTTAACAAAAGAATAAAACCAAAAAATAATACTCTCTCCCTCCCTCCTTCTATTGCAAACTAAACTTCCTCATAGAAACATAGAAATTGTCAGCAGATAAGGACCGCTAGGCCCATCCAGTCTGCCCGTATGCCCTATACTTGTTTGTGGCCTCTGACCCTATCTGGTCAGTGGCTTTTTATCACTCTTCCCCACCTCAAGGTTCCTTTGTGCTTGTCCCAGGCATGTTTAAATCCCTTTACTGTGCTCCCTCCCACAACCTCCTTTGACAGACTATTCCACATGTCCACCACTCTTTCTGTGAAGAAAAACTTTCTCACATTCCCTATTAACTTGCCTCCTCATTCTGTACTCTTTCTATAGTAGAAGATATGTCCCCCTGCACCTTGTTTGTGCCCTTGATGTACTTGAATGATGTCGTCCCAATCCCTCCTCTCATCCCACAAGTATATATTGAGGTCAATTAATCTCTCCTTATATGTTTTATGGTGCAATCATGTACCATCTTGATCATCCTTCTCTGGACCGCCTCCATCCTGTCAGTCTCCATCTGAATGTGCGGTCTCCAGAACTACACACAGTACTCTTGGTGAGGCCTCACCGGTGTTTTATACAATGGCATCACATCCTCCCACCTTCTGCTAGTGATACCTCTGCCTATGCACCCCAGCATGCCACTAGCCCTCCTGTAGCCTTTGGGCTTTGCTTTGACACCTTTAGGTCACATAAAACGATAACCCCAGGTCCTTTTTTTCCTTGGTGATCATCAGCACTCCCCATCCTGTAGCTCTCCCCATGATTCCCTCATCCCAGGTGCATTATTTTGTACTTCTTTAAATTGAACCTCAGTTGCCACACCTCAGACCATTTTTCAAGCTTCCCCAGGTCCCTCCTCATTCTCTCCACCCTATCTGGAGTATCCACCCTGTTACATAGAAACATAGAAGTTGACGGCAGATAAGGACCACAAGGCCCATCCAGTCTGCCCATTTCTTTTTCTACCTAATAAATGTGCCAGCAGCCTTTGCTCTGCAATGGCCTATCTATTCATACTCATCTGTATTGCTCCCTTATGCCTATCCCATGCCTATTTGAAGCCCTGCACTGTATTCATAGCCACCACTTCCTGAGGTAGGCCGTTCCATGCACCCACCACCCTTTCTTTGAAAAAGAACTTCCTCACATTACCCCTTAATGGGCTTCCCTCTAATCTCATGCTGTGTCCTCTTGTCCTGCTATTGTTGTTATATTGAAACACGTTAGACTCTTTCACCTTGTTAATGCCCTTAAGGTGTTTGAATGTTTCAATCATATCACCTCTCTCCCTCCTTTTCTCTAGGGTATACATGTTGAGCTCCATTAATTTGTGCTCATATGTTTTCTGATACAGTCCCTGCACCATTTTGGTTGTCCTTCTTTGGACTGCCTGAATTTGGTTAATGTCCTTGTGATGGTGTGGCCTCCAGTACTGCCTGCAGTACTCCAGATGGGGCCTAACTAGAGTCTTGTAAAGAGGGATTGTTACCTCCCTCTTATGACTTGTGGTACCCCTACTAATACAACCCAACATCCTCCTAGCCTTACCTACTGCTTTAGTGGTCTGATTGGATGATTTCAGGTCAACAGTAATGATGATGCCCAAGTCTCTTTCTTCCCTTGTGACTGTCAGCAACTCCCCTCCCAGCCTATAGGTGGCTTCAGGGTTCTCTTCCCTATGTGTATGATCTTGCACTTCTTTGCATTAAACCCCAGTTGTCACTCTTCCGACCATTTTGCCAGTTTATCCAGATCTCTACTCATTCTGCCCACTCCATCTGGATCATCTACTCTGTTGCAGATCTTGGTGTCATCTGCAAACAACTAACCTTACCCTCCAGTCCTTCTGCAATGTCACTGATGAAGATATTGAAGAGGACTGGCCCCAGGACTGATCCCTGAGGTATCCCACTTGTGACTTGCATCTCTTCTGACTGTATACTGTTTACCACCACTCTCTGTTTTCTGCCCATCAACCAGTTTGCCACCCAGTTGACCAAATTCTGACCCACCCTGAACCTACCCAGCTTATTAATCGATCTTCTATGTGTAACAGTATCAGAAGCTTTGCTGAAGTCAAGGTAGGCGACGTCAACTGCTCCCCCTTGGTCCACCACTCTGGTTACCCAGTCAAATAAATCTATGACATTAGTTTGACAGGACCTTCCTTTTGTAAACCCATGCTGTCTTGGATCCTGTACTCCTATGGATTCCAGGTGTTGCACTATCCTTTCCTTAAGCAATTCCTCCATAATCTTTCCCACTACTGAGTTAAGACTGACTGGCCTACAGTTCCCGCCTCCTCCCTACTGCTGGATTTATGTAGAGGGATCACATGCACCCTCCTTCAGTCTTCCAGAACCACTCTTGAGTGACTTGGTGAACATGACCACTAGAGGTAATGCTATCTCCCTTTTTAGCTCCCTTAATGTCCTCAGGTGTATACCATCTAGCCCCATCACTTGCCCACCTTCAGTTTAGTGAGCTTCTCCAGGACTCTGTCCACTATGAATGGACTGGTGTTTACCTCCCCTTGGCATCTGTTGTTCAGCTGTAGTCACTGACCCGCCTCCTATTCAGGGAATACTGAATAGAAATATTTGTTCAGTATTTCTGCCTTTTCCAGGTCTCCGTCTTATCCCCTCTGAGCCTTACAATACCCATCCAGTTTTCCTCTGTTCGCTGACATAGCTAAAGAACATCTTGTCTCCTTTCTTCACCATCTATGCTAATCTTAGTATCAAAAAACAAGCACAACTTTTTGTTTCTTTCACCCCAGGTAAAGAGGGCAGTTCTGTTTCTAAGCAGTGCTTGTCCACATAGTTGGCCAATCGCATTACTTTTTGTTATAAAAAAATATGATGAGCAACTCTGGGTGTGGTGAAACCGCACTCCACGTGTGGGATGGTAGCCTCAGTGGCATACTGTAGAGGCATTTCAGGTATGTCAGCAGCTGAAATTTGTGAAGCAGAACATGGTCAAAGGTTCATACTTTACACACATTACAGTTTAGATATTGCACCCAAAAGAAGGACCAACATTTGTCCGCATTCCTACAAGGACTGCTGTTTTGATTTATTCTTTGTCATCTTCACTGACCCATTTTCCTCCCAACTGCTGGGGACTCATTCCTATACAGTATGTGTGACCTGTTGCAAGAGATTTTCTCATAGAAAATAGTATAGTTACATAAGAATTTACCATAACAGTAGATATACGAGAGAATCTCTTACAGCAGGTCATGCTGCCCTTCCATCCATCCCCCTTATATCCTTTTCTAAAAGGGAGATTTGCTCCTGTTCCCTGAAACACAATAGGGTACTCTTACTTCCTCCTTGGTTCTCTTTGTAAGTCTCTAAGGTCATACCAACCATATACGGTTATTAATGGGTGGGGGAGTTCTTAAACAACTCTACTTTTTTATTACATACTCTGAAGTTATAAACTAACAGAAAATAATGCAGACCAGAAGTAATTGATAAAGCTATTAACAGTGCGTCTAACAACCAAAGAACTGATCAAATCAAATCAAATCAAACTTTATTTGTAAAAAGCGCCTTTCTAAAACCAAGGCACCTGTACATAACATAATAAAATAAATCAATAAATAATTAAAAACCATGTATAAATTAAAATTCACTACAGCGACATTTAAAAATCATTATATGCTAGGCTAAAAAGAAATGTTTTTAATGCTACTTTAAAGCTTTGGATGGTCGGGCAATCTCACACCTGATTAGGTAGAGAATTCCACAGGGTTGGGGCCATAAAACTAAAGGACCTGGCCCTAGATGTCTTTAAACGAACCCTGGGAATCTCTAGCAATCCCTCATCAGTGGATCGGAGAGAGCGGGAGGGACAGTAGGGATGAAGGAGATCTTTCAGGTAACCAGGTCCCTGATCATGTAGGGCCTTAAAGGTCAGAACACTGACCTTGAAGGTGATCTGCCAGCATATTGGCAGCCAGTGCAGTCCACAGAGCACAGGTGTTATATGACCAGTCCTAGATGAACCAGTCAATAGCCTAGCTGCCGCATTCTGCACTAGCTGCAAGCAGCAGATATCAACCCCCGGTAACACCAGGTAAAGGGTGTTGCAGTAGTCAAGGCGGGAGGTAACGAAGGCATGAAGTACACAGAGACACGTCCTTGATCAGTTACAGCAGAAGCAGAGCAAACACTGAGGGAGTACACAGAAAACAAGTCCTTGATTAGTTACAGCAGAAGTAGAGCAAACACTGAGGGAGTACACAGCAACAAGTCCTTGATTACTTACAACAGAAGCAGAGCAATCACTGAGGGAGTACACAGAAAACAAGTCCTTGATTAGTAACAGCAGAAGGAGAGCAAACACTGAGGGAGTACACAGAAACAAGTCCTTGATTAGTAACAGCAGAAGGAGAGCAAACACTGAGGGACTACATAGAAACAAGTCCTTGATTATTTACAGCAGAAGCAGAGCAAACACCGAGGGAGTACACAGAAATAAGTCCTGATTAGTTACAGCAGAAGCAGAGCAAACACTGAGGGAGTACACAGAAAACAAGTTCTTGATCAGTTACAGCAGAAGCAGAGTAAACATTGATGGAGTACACAGAAAACTAGTCCTTGATTAGTTAGAGCAGAAACAGTAATATATCGGACAAGTTAGCCCATAGTATCTACACAGAGAAAAGAAACAAAAATGCATGGCTAGAATCCCAGCCTCAAGGTCATGTTGAATGTGGAAACCATGTCCATTGCAGCAATAGCATGATCACACCAACATTTAGACATCCAAGGGCTGACAAAAATGATGAGATAAATTCCATTATGTGTAACACACCTGGGGGTGTGCAGGCTTACCTGCTTGTGTGGCATGAACTACATAGGGCAAACCAAAAGACCACTGTAAGCACATATGTAAGCAATAAGACATGGCTGGGTGTCGGTAGTATGGAGATACTCACATACCCAGAGGCATCGTTAAGCATGAAAACCGCAAGTTGAGTGCCTTCAGCCTCTGGGAGTGTGGGTATCTCAGTACTACCAACACCCAGCCATGTCTTATTGATTATATAAAATGGGCCCATAGGTAACTTTGAAAAAAAAATTCTAAAAGTTTTCAAAGTCACAAAAAAACTATTAAAATATTGCTAAATAATGTAAAATAGTCCTTCCACAGATGATTTCCCCCGTTAGTCATATGTCTTTCATTACACTCAGTACATTGTATGGTTGTTTGACATGGAATAGAAGAATTAAAAGCTCTGCATTATTCCAGTTGTAGACTGCCCCTCCCACAAACAGGTATGCCATGATGATAGTGACTGCATATGGGTGATCATCAAAACAGTGACCCATATGAGGGCACTATCATCATGGGTGATGATGGGGGGATGGCTACTGTTGTGACAGCGAGTATGGGTGGGTGACAGGAAGGGAGGGTGGGTGACAGATGTGGAAGGATGGGGAACAGGGTTGCAACCCTGTAGTGTGCCTGCTTCTGCCATGCCAACCATGTCATGTGGTGGGTAGGGTGGTTTGCTCTGATGGAGCAGATCCTGGGTTTGGGACTGGGGGTGGGTATATTTTTGATATGTCCTGCAGCTGCGAGACTTAATTTATTTTAAACTGGGCTGTGCCCCCCTCCCCAACATGCACCCCCCTGGGGGTTGAGAATTTTTAGATGGGGTGCAGCCCTCCACGTGCACAGTTATCCTAGTCACCTTGTAGTGCATGTCACCGAAAATGTTTTCAGCGATAATGCAGGTCACGATAATAGGGATTGCTTTTCAGTGGTCGCTATTATCACATAGAACCCATGAACACACATGTAGTGGTAGCATGGAATACATGAATTCAACATTCTTCAGAGCTCAACTTGCATACAAACAAAGACACACACATGCCTGAAGTGAAGCCAGAACCTCAATTGTATTTTATCTTTTGCCATGTAAGGAGCAGGGAGTTCTCTGGCAAAGTGGTAGGGATAGTTGGGGCATTTTTCATGGTCATCAAAGAAACACCAACACTGAAAATGCTGAGTAGTACTTGAGTTTTTTTAATTTGTATATGAATGTAAGGGGGACTCATGAGTGTAAATAACATTACATTATTTACTTACTTTATTTACTTAAATTGACTTGTATTTTTAGGACCTATTTAAAGTTTTTTATCTATGAGTAAAGGCTGTAGCCATGTTTGTAATGGAAACTAGGAAATAGGTGGGTTATGAATTCTGTGAGTTGCCCTGGTTGGCAGGGACTTGTTTTAGCCAGTGGTGGCACTCTCTTACTGCAATAGCTAGAACCAAGTCTCAGCCAATCCGGACACAGGGATTTATTTGCCCATTTTATATAAGTGAACATAAAACTGCAGTCAGGACTAAGAACAAAAGTTATTCAATGGCACAACTTTCTGAGGAGGCAGGGCATGGATTCATAGCTGGACTCCTCTTTGTTGGTATAGAGAAAATGACTGTACATCCAAGAGGAGATAATATACAGAGAAAACTCTTGTAATGGGAAAGTTATTGGGTAAATAAACTCTAGTCAATCAAACAAAAGGGACAAAATCATGATATGATGCTTTCTTGTTTTGTCTGAAACTTAAAATGACTATTTTTCTCCACTGATAAGCCTGATATTTATTTGTATTTACTTATTTGGTAATTCGGATACAACCTTTGAGTATACACTCTTTTACAAAGGTTCCACGTCAGGATGTAAAACAGCAGAGACATAAAAACTTGACAGTTAACACAAAACACAAGATTGCTATGTAATACGGAATACAAATAAATAATACATTTGATTAACCTAGACAACTGAAATTAAACAGCGGGAGGAGATTCCCAATTAGCAACATATGGCATTGCTGCCCAAGGGGGGCCTGTCAAGGTACAGTATCAGAAAGGGTAGGAGAAAGAAAGAAAGGGGGAGAATGCAAATGAGGTTTCCCAATTTGCAATGTGCAGCATTGCTGCCCCAGGGGGGCCTGCCATGGTAGAGTATCGGAAAGGGTAGGAGAAAGAAAGGGGGGGAGAGTGCAAATGAGGGGCAGATTAGAGAGAGAGAGAAAGAGAGAAAGGGATTGGGAGAAGGAGAATATTTAGGGGGAGAGTGGGTAGAAAAGGGAGGTGTTGGGGGATGGAGGGGAGGAAGTTGGAGAGAGCTTGAGAGGGGGTCCAGGGTAGGTAAAACAGTAGGAAAGCTCAGACAGATAAGGGGGGTATCCGGGTTGAGGAAATGGACTCAGATAAGGCAGTCGCAGGCATTTGAGTTCAACAGGTATTACCTCAGTTCTCTTTTAAAGGACCGAACATTTGTTTTATTAAGAGCTACAGCAGGGATCTCATTTAGCCATAGTGGAGCTTGGTACATGAAGGATCATTGTCTTAGGGAAGTTCTACGAAATGGGACATCAAGCTGTGTTGTCACTGTTCTTTGTGTGTTGTATTTGGAGCTTGCTTCCTTTACCAGGTCTGCAATGCAGGTAGGGGTTAGGGGAGAGCATGGCCTTTCTCCCTAGAAGGCAAGTTTGGTATCTGATTCTGGATTAAGAGGTAGTATATGGACCAGACCATACAGGGTACAAGTGTGTGTAAAGCAGTCAGCATTTAGCAAGAGTCTGCAAGTCGTGTTAAGGGCAGTGGCAACCCATTTGGGGGCCATATCAGTGGCAGCGCCATAGACCACCAGTCCGTAGTCAACCAGGGAGAGGACAGAGCTGGAGACTGAGAGCCGGAGGGCTTCAGCAGTTAGGTTTTTCTTGCACCTAAACAGGATCCCTAATTTAGTGTTCACAGCTTTCACCACCATGTCAACGTGCTGAACATACAAGAGGGTATCATGCCCAGTGACAGCCAGGTACTTGAAGGAGTGAACCTGTTCCAGTGGAGCAGTCAGGTGATTTGTGATTGTTAGTTCTGGGCATCTCCTTTTTAGTTGGGGGCTAGAGAGGAGCATTGTCTTGGTTTTTTTGTAGTTTAGTAGCAATCTTTGGGAGTAGAACCAGGTATCCAGTTGCTGGAAGGATGATTGTAGCTCAGCCTATTGGTGCTCTATGCGAGAGTGACAGCTAAGTAGGACAGCATCATTGGTGTATGGAATGATTTTGCTAGTGCAGGCATCGGGTAGGTCATTCAGGAACATGCTGAAGAGCAGTGGACCCAGGATGGACTCTTGAGGCACCCCTAGCAAGACTTCCTTGGATGCAGATATGGAGTGGCCTATCTTGACCCTTTGAGATCGGGAGGTTAGGTAGTACTGGAACCACAGAGCAGCATTTGGGGAAACACCAAGGACATGCAGTTGAGACAAGAGGAGTGGGTGGCAGACTGTGTTGAATGCCTTTGTTAGGTCAATGAAGATGGACCCAACCAGTTTTCCCTCATCCAATGCCTTATGGACATACTCAGTGAAATCCACCAGTGCAGTGTCCGTGCTGTGGAGTTTCCTAAAGCCGTGCTGCTGGGGACATTGCAGCTGGTATTTGTGAATATAGTCAGTAAACTGGTCTGCCACAATCCTTTGCAGTGCTTTAGAGAGGGGGGGAGAGGATAGAGATGGTCCTGTAGTTTGCATTCAGTGACCTATTGCCTCCCTTATGCACCGGGGTCACCAGTGCTTGTTTCAAGGAGAAGGGAATTTGGCGAGCTGGAGGGATTTATTGAAAATCATAGTGATTTGAGCAATGACTTCATTGATTGCCAGTGCTAGCAGTTTCATGTCAATGTTTTCAAACCCCATTATGGTTTTCCCCAGGATCTTTTTAACATTACCCAGTGCTTCTTTGACAGTGACTCTCTTGAAGTAAAATTGAGGGTGCGAGTTGATGTCTGGTGGGTGCCTATTATTAACTTTGATAGGCTTGAGGTATTCAGCCGGTAGAACAGAGCTAAGATCTGTGAAGGTGGAGTTGAACTCTTCGGCAATGGTGTGGGGGTCCATGGTATTTGTGCCATTAAAGTTTAGCAGTGATGGCTGTGTTTTGTCATCCTTCCCTGTGAGTGCCTTATATTGTCCCAAAACTGCCTCCCATCACCCCAGGTTCTTTCCAATTGATCCTTGTACAAATTAGCCTTAGCATTCCTGATAAGATGTGTGCATTTGTTTCTGACTGCCTTGTATCTTTGAGGGTCACTGGGCTTACTGGAGGCCCTGGTTTGATACCAAAGGTTGTCCCTTGCCCTTATGTGATCTAGAAGGTCACTAGTAATCAACCCATTGTTATGGCCACATGTTTTTCTTCTTTTGAACAGAGCAAATCTGACACAAATGCTATTAGAGTTATCAATAAAGTACTGGAGTGTTGTGTCAGGGTCATGCAGTACCTTAAGGGGAGACCAATAAATCTGAGAAAGTGCCTCCTTGAAAGCTGAGAGGTGCCCTTTCCTGAGAATTCTGCTGTTCACAAAGACAGGTGGTGCTTTTTTTAATTTATTGGACCACAGACAGATGATAGGACAGTGATCACTTAGTGAATCCAGTAGTACCAAGACATCGGTAAGTCCAGGAGCGTGTGCTTACCAGTCTTATGGTTCATTCTAGTATGCTCCATGACTAATTGCATGAGGAGGGAACTGGCTATGATATCCTTCTTGTTGGTCGATTCATTACTGAGCCAGTTGATGTTGAAGGCCCCAGTCATGATGAGCTCACAGTTGTTGTTAATGCCAGCCAAGGATCGTAGTTGTTTACTTAGACATTTTCGGTGGGAGGTAGATGCATGCAATGACCAGAGATTTTTTATGTTCACCAAAAATACCACTAGGTTCCCTTCAGCTTTTCAGTCCCTTCTGGGGCACTCGGAGCTCACAAAGTTCTGTCAGCCAAACTTATACTGTCTCTCACTGTCGAACCCCACTCCAACAGTGATCCATTGCAGTTAGAGCTGATAATTTATTTAAATCCCTTCCTCCTGAGATTGCAATGACTGCAGCCTTGGGACCATTTAAGTGGAAGCCACACCAATTTCTAGTTTCCAGAGCATTTTGTGACTGCTATACCTAATTTGCCGGCAGCTAAATGCACTGGGACCACTATCTTTTACCATTTGCCCCTGTATATCCCTATGCTGCTGCTGTGCTACTCCACTCACAGCACTTCCTCCCTTATCCCTTTTCCATTCCTGCTCTCTTTTCATCCTACCGCATCACCCGTTCCCTTACCCCTCCACTCTCAATCCCCCCTCCTCTGTTTCCTTACCTTGTTCTCCCCCTCTCCCTCTACCCCCGGCCCCGTGGGTCTTTCCTGCTCAAGCTTCATTGTGGAATCTCACTCCTTGCTCTTTTTATGCTCCTTCCACCCCCCAATTCACCCCCTGTACTTTCTCTCCTTGTAAGCCCTTTCACCCCTCTTTAGACAAGGCCACTGGCTGCACTTGACACAATATTTATCTTGCCATATTGTTCTTTTGTTTATGTAATTACTTTCCTCATGTTGTACTACTTACCAAAACCTTTGTAATTTGCTGTTCTTGTGACTTGACATGGAACCTCTGTAAAAGAGCCCTTGGCTCAAAGGTCTTTCCGATTTGTTAAATAAAGAAATAAATAAAAAGAAATAAAAAAGTTATTCTAACTGCAAGGAGCTCATGGTCAATGCTGCAGGTTGTAATGCAGAGCACAACACCTTGTAGGGTGTTCCTTAAATAAATGAGACAGCCGCCACCTCTTTTCCCATTCCTATCACATCTGAAAGTATTGTAACCTGGGAGCACTATCTCATTATCCCTGACCAGGGTGGATAGCCAGGTCTCAGTCAGGAGAAGTATATTAGGTTTATGTAGGGCGGCCGATGCCTGCAGTTGAGGCATCTTTGGAATTAGGCTGCAGATATTCATCGTAGTAAGTTTCAAGCCATTTCCCTTCGGCCCGGTATACCCTGGCCTGCTCATGGGGTTAGGTTGCATTCTTGATGTAATATTAAACCATACAGATAGTTATGTTCAGGGATACGTAATATAGGAATCTTGTCCAAGGTACCAGGAGTCAAATGATGAAAAATAATCAAATCCACAGGAAATGGTGAACTACTGGGGACCAGTAAACTGTTACTGTCGATCAAAGACCCAATAAGTGTTACATTCCTGAAGGTGATGAATATTGGCCTGGGGCATATGCAGGATGTAAAAATCCTTTGTTAGTGTCTTACATTTGTTCTCCAAAATGGTTGTGAATAGACCTCAAAGACATATACTGTATCAGTATATAAGGTATGGTAGAACAGTGTTACTACCAAGAATTTATCATTTCACAGAGTTGTTGTACCCTTGATGCAACGTCACAATGCTGCTATACCATCGTGGGTACGTCACATCGATGGTACAACAGGGATTGCTCTGCTGAAGTCCATTACTTGAACTGCCAGCCTTCCTAAACCAGCTGCAGCAGTGAGAGCTGGATCCAGAGCACAGCGTCAGTGAATTTAAAAACTAAAAAGTAAGGGTCCTACTTCCCTTTTTTAATTCTTGATGTGGACCATACTCTATAAAATATATGTCTAGTCCACAATCAGCAACCAAAATTTGTTTTGTCATCTTGAGGTTGCCAAGATGACTGGAACGTCTCAAGCCTCGCTTTCGAGGTTTAAACAGTCATCATATCAGTCTCTCAATGGCTGCACACATTTGTTACCAGTGACAGACCATACATCATCCTCTATGATGTGATACCATCTCTAACACTTCTTCAGCCTGGTAGGAATTGTTATCTGGGTCACATAGATTTATCCTTCTGTATAATTTGAATATGAGTGTGCATTATGCAGTTTCTATGTTAGCTATATGTATTCTTGTCTCACGTTTAAGTGACTGTTGGTTTTCATTGTTATGGAGCTCCCTTTGTAGTTTTTTTTTTAGGACCTACAAGAGTGGCAGGACGTTCTTTAATTAATCTGCATGAGAGTGGTGAACGTTTGATAGCAGAAAGTTAATTAAAAATGGTCTATATCTGAATGCAGTATATGAATAGTATGAGAATGAAGATAAAGTGCAGTCATGCGCATAAAAAGTTTGAGGTGAATTCTGCTGTGCACACATCGTTATTCAGTACGTTGTGCATGTAGAAGAGTGAGTACAATGCTGCCATGCACACATCGTTGTTCAGTACGTTGTGCATGTAGAAGACTGAGTACAATGCTGCCATGCACACATCGTTATTCAGTATGTTGTACATGTAGAAGACTGAGTACAATGCTGCCATGCATACATCGTTATTCCGTATGTTGTACATGTAGAAGACTGAGTACAATGCTGCCATGCACACATTGTTATTCAGTATGTTGTACATGTAGAAGACTGAGTACAATGCTGCCATGCACACATTGTTATTCAGTACGTTGTACATGTAGAAGACTGAGTACAATGCTGCCATGCATACATTGTTATTCAGTACGTTGTACATGTAGAAGACTGAGTACAGTGCTACCATGCATACATTGTTATTCAGTACGTTGTACATGTAGAAGACTGAGTACAGTGCTGCCATGCACACATTGTTATTCAGTATGTTTTACATGTAAAAGACTGACTACAATGCTGCCAAGCACACATTGTTATTCAATATGTTGTACATGCAAAAGACTGACTATAATGCTGCCATGCACACATTGTTATTCAATATGTTGTACATATAAAAGACTGAGTACAGTGCTGCCAAGCAATATAACGTTTCAATTGACAGTGCTGCTGTGCGCCCACAAGGGGAGACAGGGACCAGATGACTGATCGCATTATCTGATAAAGACCAGTGGTAGGTTTGGGTACTGACTCCGGGTATTTAAGAAAGGTTCTTGGCACGGTATGACAGCTCTGAGCCTCTGTCGAAGCTGTGTTGTCATTGTGAAACAATAGCACATTCGGCATGTGCATTGTTCCCCTCCAGCTTGATATCCTGAGACATGAACTATGAACTGTAGGCTCCATAAAACTGGGTGAACATGCAATGAAACTCATCTAGTAGCCTAGGAGGTACAGATACAATGGAAACATGCAACTAACTAACTCATCAGGAAACTGAGGAAAAAGATCCAGACAGGCTGTAGCTTTCAGTATGTGCACTATAAGTACATAGATACATAGATGTGTCAGCTGATAAGGACCTTGTGGCCCATCCAGTCTTCCCTATCCCTCTGTCTAATGCTTTCAGTACCCTAGATGCTACAAACCCTCCCCTTCACCCTGGCTTGATAATTCCCATGTGCATATCCCATGCATTCTTGAATCCCTGAACCATGGCCACCCCCACTATTATATGTACAATGCATGACATTTTTGTATGCCAAGTGTCTTTTATGTGATGGTGCTGAATAATAAATGTATTAGATTTTTTGAAAAATAATAAGAATAAAAAGAAGTTTCTTCCAACAATTCAAGCAATACTTGGAATGCCGGTACACAGGTGCTCTGCAATGGTAGTGCACAACAACCTGAGGCAGGCTTACCTGTATCAAGTAACCACAAAACCAGGGGTTGTAACTGCTTATTTTAAAAGGACGAAGCACTTGTTTCTGCACTTTTTTCCAAGTTGCCATTCTGCGTCAGTACTGGCCCAGCATGGAAGAAAGGGGAAAAAAGGGCACATTGTTTAACCAGGAGTAGCACAGTAAGCCGAAGCTTGTTTCCAGATGCCACTTGGGAGCACAAGGAAGTTAAGTGACTTGCTCAGGATCATAAAGTATACACCTACGTGGCTGTGGGATTTAAACCCAGACATGTACAACATATTGAATAACAATGTGTATATGGTGGCATTTTTATTCAGTCTTTTACATGTACATGTCCCACACAAAATATTAATAGTCAGATTAACCAGCCTGGCAGTGAGTCCCAGGGTGGTAGCCTGGTTAAAACATTTGCTGGACAACAGGACACAGAAGGTAATTGTAAATGGAGTCCACTCTGAAGAAAGAGGGGTTACTAGTGGGGTACCACAGGGTTCAATACTGGGTTCAGTCCTTTTTAATGTCTTTGTAAGTGACATTGCAGAGGGACTGGAAGGAAAAGTATGCCTCTTTGCAGATGACACAAAGATCTGCAACAGGGTTGATACACAAGGAGGCATGGAAAGGATGAGAAGAGACTTGGCAAGGTTGGAGGAATAGTCAGAAGTATGGCAGCTTGGATTCAATGCAAAGAAGTGCAAAATAATGCACCTGGGAAACAAAAACCCAGGGAAAGATTACACAGTGGGGGGAGGTAGTAACAACAACAAAAATGGAAAGAGGGTAATCATATCAGATGACCTTAAAGTTGGCAAGCAGTGTGAGAAGGCAGTAGGTAGGGCTGGGGTGATACTGGGATGTATAAGGAGAGGCATCACCAGCAGAAAACAGGAAGTTGTTGTCCCCCTGTACAGACAGTTGGTGAGACCCCATCTGGAGTACTGCGTCCAGTTCTGGAGACCCCATCTCCGCAAGGACATAGACAGGATGGAGGCAGTCCAGAGGAGGGCAACTAAAATGGTGCAGTGTCCACAAGAGAAGCCATGTGAGGAGAGACTAAAGGAGCTTAATATGTATACCCTTGAGGAAAGCAGGGAGAGGCGGGACATGATATAAACTTTTAAGTACCTCAGTGGAATCACGAAGTCCAAGAGGGTAGCATCTTTCAGAAAAAGAGATGTGCAAGAACAAGGGGACACAAGTTCAAGATGGGGGGGCAGCTCAGGGGAAATGTGAGGAAGTATTTTTTCACAGAGAGGGTGGTGGATGCATGGAACAGCCTTCCTGAGGAGGTTGTGAGGTCTAAAACTGTGGGAGAATTCAAGAATGCATGGGACAGACATAAGGCAATTTTTGTGGGGGTAGGAAGAAATAGGCTGTTGGTTAAATAGGATCTGCAGCTTATCCTGTAGGTAGGGAAATGGGCAGACTAGGTGGACCAAGTGGTCCTTATCTGCCGTCAAAGTCTATACTTCTATGTCTCCAGATCTGCAGCTCAGAGCCTTAATCCACTGCACTACACTGCCTCCTGGATGATTCTGCATGGAGCCCTGCTCAACATCTCGCTGATGTCCTCTCTAATAGCCAAAGTTTCTAACAGACAAAATTGTAGCAGAGACACACTTACAGTGTAAAAAAGATGCAATTGTCACCTGTTAAGGCTGCAAATGTACCCTTTATTGAAACTGAGGGAACAAAAAAAAGTTGGAGGTGCTGGCAACACCACAAGACTTTGCAATAACCAAGAGACACTTCTTTAGGAACCTTTATTTTACTCTGTCTGTCCACTGCATGTATTTAAAAAATGTAAACTTGTTTTTTCACTTGGTGGGGAGGAACTGTATTTTACTGTACCAAGTTTCTGTCTGCTTTTTGCAAAGGTGAACACGGGGGGAGGAAACAGCTACAGTTGTGTGTCACTCCGTGTCTGCCTAAAGCCTGCATTTTGGAAGTATAAACTTTTCTTTTACTCTGGGGGATTCATCATATGTATTCAGCTCTACATCAGGCTATGATCTGCATTTTTAAAAGCTAAACTTGTTTGTTTTCACCTTGAGAGGTAGCTCCAGGTGATGTTCACTCTGCCAGGCTTTGGCAACTGTCTGCATTTTGAAAATGAGACTTTGAAGTTTTCTTGTGGGGAGGAGAACTTGTTATGTGGTTCTGTTTAATTTTCATAGTACTGTTTGTCTTTCTTGGTTACTATAGCACTCCTGCCATTTTTCATTACATGTTGATAATACCCACTGAGACCAAGTGCTGCAAAATGAGCCAGAACTAGTCAGACTTGTTTTATAAAGCAGCAGCTAGAACTATTTTACGGACTATGACACTTACTAATCCAAGAGGCCAAGCAAAGACTAGTGAAGTCCACATTCCTCCCCCATTAGACTATGCTGATATATTGTATAATCATTGCAAGAAGACTGCCCTTGCTGAAGTGGACACATTGTGTAACAGGGCCATAAGATTCATAAACAGCTCCCCGTCAGGACACAACACTGCATACTATATGCCACGTTGGGCTGTCAGTCACTTTAAACTAGAAGAATTAGGAGTGTGGCTATGTGGACTTATATAGCCCTTACTGGTAAACTGCCATCGTACATCTCAAGCCTTCTACCTAATGCCTTGGGGAGCTATTCACTCAGGAGCCACTCTTTTCTGTTCCTTGACATCCCTAGATACAGGACCTACTTCAGGGCCTCATCTCTAAGTCACTCCCTACCAGCACTTTGAAATACCCTTCAGAAATCCTTGAAGCTCACATCCCTTGAAAACTTGCCAACCTTCCAGTCACTAGTTAAGCACCACACCAACAACTCCTGTAATTGCTTTCTCTGACCTCTTTCTCCACATTGACCCCAAGGGCCAACATGTCAGGCCTATAAGCTAAGCACTGCTCTGTTACAGTATATAGCCTTCTACCCCCATTCAACAATCATCCCTCCATTAAATATATGCTCCCTTTCACATTTTCCTTCCTTTTTCCTCAGAGTCCCTACCCTCCCTCACTGCTGCCTCTGTCGCTCTCCCTCCAGTACTTCTATGAGTAGCATTGTGTCATTGCTATGTACTCCTGTATTGTGTATTCTTCCTAAGAACTCTGTGCCTTGGGCTCATGTGTGTGTGTGTGTATATATATATATATATATATATATATATATATATATATATTAGAGGCAAAAACTCCGTTTAATGCATTAGCTAGGTTGTTCCACAGTGACAAAGTGAGAAATTCGCTGTTAGGTTGAAAACCACTTGACCCCCACCCACCCTCAACCGGCATGGGTGCGCATTGGGATCGCCAGCCCCAACTCTCACCCCATGACATGTGTAAAGCAGCAGAAGATAGGAGAATGGGTGAGAGTTAGGGACCCACGCATCCTACAAGCACTCCCAATGCCGGGTTGGGGGTGGGCGGGGGTCCAAGGGGGTTTTCAACCCTAACAGCGAATTTCCTCACTTTTGTCGCTGTGGAACAACCCTAACTAATGCATTAAACTGAGTTTTTTGCCTCTAATTTCCCTTCTTTTTGAGAATGATAACAAGAAATAGTGAATGTAATGCAGTGGCGGGAGCGCGGGGCCCGCTCCTGCTGCATAATGCGTTGGCGGGAGCACGGGGCCCTTCGGGCCCTGCGCTCCCGCCACATGATGTGTTGTGGCATACTAACAGGGACAGCAACACAAACAGAAATGCTAACAGTGGCGCACATGGTAACACAAGCACGAATGAGAACAGAAAGGGTAACACACATGGTGGCGTAGACGGGAATGGTCTGCCACATGATGTGTTGTCACATAGTAACACGGTGCATGCAAACAGAAATGTCAATGGGCATAGTGATGTAAAGTGAAACAGTAAGATAAACAGTACTGTAGACAGAAATGGCAAAAAATAACAGAAACGCAAGCGCAAATGAAAACGCAAAGGATAACGCACATGGTGGCACAGACGTCAATGGTAAGTGAAACGGGAACGATCCGCAAGCAGAAAGGGCAACAGTAACAGTAATGTAAGTTACAGGCTGGTTTTCCCAAAACCTGCATTGAGAAAGACAGTGAGTACAAATAATGTATGCAAAATAATGAGTATCAAGCGCAGAAAATGAGATCTTGGAATACTAAATACATTATATCTCAGGAACCGTCTGAGCGAAAAAAAATTTAAAAGTCATATTATTTACAACTGTCCTGGCTAATTTGGATCTTAGCCCCATTAGGGGGCTAAGAGGTTTTCCGATGAAAAGTCCGTATCTTGCACCGTTTCCGAGATACGGGCCCTGAAAGGCGCAGCGAACGCCGTAATGTTATCCTATGGGAAAAAAAGAAAAGTTCGGAGCACCATAACTTTGCCTCCCTGTAATGTTTTTTTACCAAACTACTGGAAGGCACATCTGTGGGCTGTTGGCTGTCTTCCCTCCAAATTTCAGGAAAAAAGACCAAACCGTTATTTTGCAGCAGGGCTCCAAATTATTTCTGTTAAGTGTCGGTGTCAGAATGTTATCCTATGGGAAAACTGTCAACTTTGGAGTGCCATAACTTTGCCTGCTGTAATATTTTTCAATACAACACTGAAAGGCACATCTGTGAGATGTCGACCGTTCCTCAAATTTCAGCCCAAAACTCCCATGGTTATTTTGCAGTGCAGTGCCAAAGAATTGCTGTCATTTTCCCACAGACTAGAAAATTACTGCATTAATTTGCATAAAGCCTTAAAACTTCGACACTTTCGAGCACGAAAGTAATTTGTGAAAGTACTTTTCCAGAAATTTGAAAACATATTTCTGGGGTGTTTTACCACAAAATAAAGACATGGCAAGCATCCTCAGGGCCGACTAGGTGAATACAAAAAAAATTAGGTTGCTAGAGGTCCCAAATTTAAATGCCAACCATTTTCTGATCACCAACTGAAAACAAAATGGCCGATTTGGCGAAAGTAACAGGCCCATTTATGAAAGTAAAATGCATTTGCGAAAGTGTTGAACTTTTTGTTAACTTTTCCCATTGACTTATAATGGGAAACTGTTTTTTGAATAACTTTTGAACCGTTCAATATTTTTCATGAAATCTTCAAAGGCACATTGGGGACCCTGGCTGCACGTTCCCTGAAGATTTTGGGCGGTCACGCAAACCATACGACCTGTAGGCGCGACCACAGAATTCCAGAAAAGCGTAAACGCACGCACAGATCACACTTAATAACTCCGCAGCCGTATATCTGACCAGTACAAAACTTGGCAGATCCCAAGGCCTATGGTTCTTGATCGTAAATTCCAAATTTCAGGCAAATCCATCAAACGGTTGCAAAGTTATTAAGGTGCAAAGTTTTGGGGTTTAACATAGAAATGGCTCCTCAACCCTAACTATGGTAGCACTACTGTGCTACCATAATATACTGGTATATATATATATATATATATATATATATATATATCCTACTTGTCTAAATCTTGTATTGTAGGTGTAGAACGTTATATCATTATTTTATGCTTGTTTGTTTATCTCTGTGTCACTGTCAGGTCCACTTTGTAAATGAGTTCTCTCAATGGTGCCCCCCTCCTGGTTAAATAAAGATGATTGATTGATTAACAAAAATGAGAAACTGAAACATTACAGAAAGAATAATTAAATCCAAAATATTTTAAAAATAAAAACACATTCCTTTGGCTAAATGTAGATGACATTATTGCACCTCAAAGAAAAAAAATCTGACACTTGTTTATTGTCTACTCTCCCCTTGCCACAACCCACCTCTTCTCTAAACTCCGGATCACTTATTATTGCATTGCATGATTTGTCACAGGCCTCCCGTGGAATACCCACCACTGTGCCCTTTATGATCCTCCTTACTGGCTCAATCTTGAGGGTTGGTTCCATTTTAAAATGATTTCTTTCTTACACAAGGTAAACCTTAACCTACTACCACCAAGCGTCAGCTACCTGTTCCCTAAATCGGCCCCCAAGCTCAGTACAACAGGGGCCGTTCACCACATCTTCAACATCTCACTCTATTGTACCTCTCATGCACAGAATTTGATTACCTATGAGACCCCAAGTCATACAACAAATTGCACCCAGAAATTTTTGCCTGTGGCTTTATCAGTTCCTGCAGTTGCACCCTCAAGGATCACTTCCTCAAATCTACAGCCTGTGTGTGCCCTGGAATCCTCCCATCTGAATATACTAAATTATTTTGTTATTGTCCCACTCATCAAATATTTTGTGTTATGTTCCCTCTTTTCTAACTCCCCCTTCCTCCCCTCCCACTCCTCTCCCCTGTTTCTGCCCCAAGTCCTCCCCAGCCCCCAGCTCCTGCCTCAAATACACCCTGCTTGGGTGTCTTTCCCAAGCTTGTTCCCTATGACTATTTGCCTCTGTATGAAATGTTTTCCATGTATATAAACCTGCTGTAATCAAGTATACTAGGTGTATGTACTGTATTACTCCTCACACCACTGTATGATGTTTTTAACTTATTTGTTCTGTACTTTTGTGTCCAATGTTATTGTAAAAATATCTGTACAACTGGACATTTGTGACAACGGGTATTTTTGCTCACATACCCTCCAGTATAAAATAAAAATTCATTGATTGTTTCCTTGCTGTTATGAAATATTAACAAAATATCTATTTTCAGTCAGCAGGAGCACTGATTGCAATGAGAGTTGGATCCAGCAATCATCGCTTGGGAAACACCAGCTGTGTCACACAGCAGAGAAGCTGCATCAGTATCCTCAGTGTGTGAAGAGTTCCCACAACCTTAATTTCATCCCCGAGCAACAACAGATTCATGAAGGAGAAGGGAAATATAAATGTTCTGAATGTGACAAGAGTTTTACAGTACAGACACACCTCATAATGCATCAGCACATTCACACAAAACTGTATTTATGTGTTGAATGCAACAAGAATTTTGCCACAAAACAGAATCTAATAGCTCATCATTGTGTTCAAACAGAGCAGAAACCATATAACTGTACTGAATGCAACAAGAGGTTTACCTATAGGCATACTCTAATAACACACCAGCGTGTTCACACGGGGCAGAAACCATATAAATGTGCTGAATGCAACAAGAAGTTTGCCTATAAACACAATCTAATAGCACATCAGTGGGTTCACACAGGGTACAAACCATATGAATGTGCTGAATGTAACAAGAGGTTTGCCCATAAACACGCACTAATAACACATCAGCAGGTTCACACGGGGCAGAAACCATATAAATGTGCTCAATGCAACAAGAGGTTTACCCGTAAATCAAACCTAATAACACATCAGGGCATTCATGCATGGCAGAAACCATATAAATGTGCTGAATGTTGCAAGAGTTTTGCCCAGAAACAGAATCTAATAAGACATCAGCGAATTCACATGGAGCAGAAGCCATATAAATGTACTGAATGTAACAAGAGCTTTACCTGGAAACAAGGTCTAACAACACATGAATGGGTTCACACAGGACAAAAACCATATAAATGCACTGAATGCAACAAGAGGTTTACTAGCAAGGGCTGTTTGATTATTCATCAGCGGGTTCACACGGGGCAGAAACCATATAAATGTGCTGAATGTAACAAGAGGTTTGGCCATAAACACACTCTGATAACACATCAACGGGTTCACACAGGAGAGAAACCATTTAAATGCAATGAATGTAACAAGTGTTTCACTGCGAAGAGTAGCCTCATAAGACATCAGCGGGTTCACATGGGGGAGTAAAAGTAACCAAGGAATATTTTAGAAGGTTAAAGCTAATTCTGAAAACTGCTTTGACAACACGAAATAAAGTGCAAGCTATAACTCAACTCGCCCTTCCGGTGATATCATACAGCTTTGGTGTGATAGACTGGCCACAGAAAGTGTTGAACCAGCTAGATATAAAAACAAGAAAAATGTTTCATGCTCACCAATTAATATACAAAATCAGTGCATGCCAAGATTATACATCCAAGGGCAGAGGGAGGCATGGGCCTCATTGAGATTGATTACACATACAGTTCCACAATAGTGGGGCTACATACATACTTACTGACATCCTTGGACCCAAATATAGTCAAGGTTTTGCATCATGAAGAAAATAAGCCTAAAATGACTTCACTCATCAAATTAGGAGAAGCCTTCAGAAGGGTAGCAGAGATTGATGTCAATCCACAAGTAGATAATGAATTGTCAGCAACAGAAAACACAAAGAATCAGAAAAAGGAGTATAAGGATAAAGACCAACAGAAAAGAAAAAAAACTGGAAAGCCAATAATTATAGTGGAAAATACAGGGAGCTACTGGAGCAACCACAGGTTGATCAAGCCCTAACCCATGAGTGGTTAAAAAGAGGTGAATTTAGGCCACAAGATGAGAGACTGATAATGGCAGCCCAAGATAGTGGGCTATGCACAAGATGGTTCACAAAATCCATAGAAATAACAGGAGAAACAGACAAGTGCAGGTTCTGTAGTACAGAATTAGAAACAGTTGTGCATCTCGTGGCTGGATGTGAAGTACTCATGGCAGAAGGCCTGTATACTGAAAGACACAACAGTGTAGCAAGATTGATCCACTGGAAACTGTGCAAACACTATAACATACAGGTAGCAGAGAGACACTGGAAACATGAACCACAAAGAATCACAGAGAATGAAGAAGTAATGATCACATGGGATCACCCAATACCAACAGCCAAGAAAGTGGAAGCAAGAAAACCCGATATTGTAATACAAGAAAAGAGAACAAAGGTAGCATTGCTGATTGAAATAGCCACCCCCTAGTGACTACAGTGTGCTGCGTACAGAGAGACACAAAATCATGAAATACCAAGATATGCAGTCAGAAACAAAACTGATGTGGAATAAGG
This sequence comes from Neoceratodus forsteri, assembly GCA_016271365.2. Classification (NCBI taxonomy): domain Eukaryota; kingdom Metazoa; phylum Chordata; order Ceratodontiformes; family Ceratodontidae; genus Neoceratodus; species Neoceratodus forsteri. The sequence continues at coordinate 11,837,761 of JADMNL010000038.1, read as the reverse complement.
ACACACAAATTGTTCCAGTAGTGCTTGGAGCAATGTGACTAATCAAAAAGAACTTTCAGGCACATTTAAATATGCTACCAATACTTGTGACACCTTATGAACTTCAAAAGGAAGCCATTTTGGGGACGTTGCGTGTGCTGAGAAGAGCGCTCTCAGCAAACATCAAAGATTAATATAGTACTAATTTCTTGAGTTTTGAATATGCCCTGGCTAAAGAATGGGGTCCATTCTTGCCACGGTATTAGAAATCCCTAAATATTTGGAGACACTAACCCCGGGAGTATGTAAATGTGCTGAATGACACAAGTGTTGTACATCACAAAATAACTTTATGAAACTGACAGATTTTTATGGCTGCAGGTAGGCTGAGCCTGCAGCTGTTTTGCAATAGTTGTAAAAACAAGCTACAGAATTCATCTTGTGGAACGCTTCCATTTTGAAGTTTTGGAAGGATCCTTCTGCTACTCCAAAGCAGTGCCCTCACTCCCTGCCCCAGGCACATTATTTTGCAGGGCAGTGGAGAGCTTGTATTAGCTATCATCCTGTAATCCTCCCCACCCCCTGCAAATAATTTCACAGGGTGGCATAGAACTTGTATTAGCTATCATCCTCTATTCCCAACCCCCTTTTTTATTTTTGGAACATTTTTCTGTTTTTTTCATTCTCATTGTTCTTGGTAGACAGTGCAGATTTACCCCACTCCCCCCCCCCACAGATGCACTATTTTGTTGGGGTGGTGGAGAGCTTCTGTTCTATCATTATATCATCCTCTTTTCCCCAGACCCTAAATTGTTTACCGTTTAAACTTCCTGAAATGTGGAGGACTTTAAAACTGAAAACACACATTCAGGAAATTCCACAAATGGCCAGGGTGAAAGTTGACCCTACATTTTTGGCATTCCTACTTTATTGTTTTAAGACATTTCTCAACTCCTTTTTCTTTGGCTTGTTCTTTAAACAGGTTGCTGGTTCTTTGCTCTTGCAGAAAGTCCAGATTAGTGGGAGTCTTTGTACATACGTGGGAGGTAGGATTACACTTCAGGCTGCAATCCCATTCTAAAAATCAGGTTGTTTAGAGAAGGCAATTATTTATTTTATTTATTTATTTAGTTATTATAAAGAATTGGATTACATTTACCTTTGAGCTAAGAGCTCATTTACAAAGATTCCTCCTCAGTACAGTGAATTACAGAGATACAGAGATAAGAAATAATATAATTTAGCAGTAATAATATACAAGGAGGCAATCAGATGATACAACGTAAGATCTTAGCTAGTTACAGACTAGAGGAGTGAAAAATGTGAACATGTTGAGACAGTTCTTGTCATAAGTGCTGCAGGTGGGGAAGACAGAAGTTTTATTGTTTTATTTTATTTTTAATTAAAGCAAAACATTGAAAAAGTGTAGTTAAAAGATGGGTTGGTGATGTAATTTTCCAGGCCAACCCTGTTTAACCCCTTACAAGCTTAAAGACTATGGATCTTTTTCAATGGGCTTTTTTTTTCTTATTTGAAACTTTTGTAATTAATTAAAAAAAAGCATGTAAATATTCACTTTTATGAATGTAGAGTTTTACATGTATACTGAAACTTGTATAGGAATCAATATGCAGTTGCATTATTTTCCCATTTTTAATGCTTAAATATTCCTTTGTTTAAACTTATCTGGTGCATGCACTACTTTTCCCATCTTTAAATCTGTATTAAGGAGATATCTGATTGCTAGCAATGTTTGTGAGTGTTTGACTGTATGATAATTGTGGTATAAGAAAAAACACAGTCCTGGGGGCTTTGCATAAAAGTAAGTTGTGCACTTTACCTGGGAGTTTGTTACTTACTTCTTGCCAGCAGAAACAGGCCATATGGTCTATCAAGTCTGCTTGAGTGTGCAGCTGCCCTTCCCCAGTTTTATTTTATTTAGTTTTTGTTGACCACGTAAGTGCGCTAGACAAATCCTGCCTATTTTCAGGCACAACCTGGGGAAGGGGGATACAGATGAATGCCAACTGACCTTGAACCAGATTAAGCTGTTGGTGGTATTTTTAGTGAATGAGGGAAATTTGGCCAGAACACCGGGGAAATTCCCCTACTCTGCTGCTGCATTGTGGGCAGTAGGGGGACCTGCTGATGACAGTCTGCAGAATGGCAGACCCTGAGAGACCTCGCATGGAGTCAGATGGTCTGGAGAAGGCTGCGAGTTTGTCTATAGCTGAACCTGATTTTTCAGAGGATTCTTCGATGATACAAAACAATGGGATACAGATCAGGCATTTACCTGAGTTTTCTATAAATTTACCGGAGATGGCTGGCGGAGTTCCAGTATCAGAGAGTTTGCAACATACAGTTGGCAGTGCTAAGATTCAGGAGCTGAATGGTGGGAGTCCGGGAAACATCCCGGTTAATTCTGGTCTACAAGCCTCAGAGTTGGCTGAAGCCCAGTATGTGGCTATGGAAGTTGTACCGAGGATACTGAATGCGGAGGAGAACGCTGTGCAACCACAACCTACTTGTTCAACGTCACAAGCGATGCGACAACAGTTTGGGCTTTCGCAAAAGGAAACGGACTGTTTTTCAAAGGACCGGTCGGCAACTACAGCACTTAATGAATCAGGATGGATGCGCACAGAGTCAGGACAATGGATCCCCGATTTTTCTTGGGGAAAAAACGTATCAGGCAACACAGAAACAGCAAAGCATGCCACCGAGGATAAAATCCTGAGCTCAGGTACTGACTTTTCATTTTTAGACAGGGCTCAGCCTGTTAAACCTATTCAAATGGGAGGGGATAGTGTGTTGGCCTTCTCAAGGCCAAGCACATCCAATGAGGGACGACAAGGTTTTGTGCAAGGGCAGGCAGGTATTAAACCTTCTGATAGTGTCACTACTAATATGCAGCACTCTAGGAAAATACCTGTGTCAGAATTATTTAAAAATAAATTAGAACAGGCACCACGAAGAAATGCTGCTAGACTACGTTATAAAGGGGGTTTAATTGAGCATCCAGATAGATACTATGTTTCTAAACAACTTTTAAAAGGTTCTATGAGGTTTTGTCCTGCTGATGTCTATGCATTGATTCATGTATCGGGAGAAGACTCTTTCGATATCAGTTTCAAGGCTAACGCGCACTTGGAAAAATTTTGGGAAAAATATGCTACCCTCAAGAGTACTCCTTTATGGACCCCCTTTTACGCCATTCCACTTACCAGGCCCCAGATTTGTTATGTGACTATAATGTTCCATAATGAAGGAGTTTATGTCAGTGACATATATCACTGGCTTCAGAAAATATGTGATATCTTAGGCCCCCCTGAAGCTCTACTTAACACAGAAGGTATATGGACGGGTGGATGGAAATTTAAGGTGAAACTGTTTCAGGTTAATTATGATATTATCCATCTTCCCAACAGTTTCTTTTTGGGAAAAGATAGAGGGGTTTGTTTCTATGGAGGCCAGCCACAAGCTTGTTATAAATGTGGGGTACGAACTCATATCAGTAGTGCTTATGACATGTTGAAATGTACCTTATGTGGGGGGTTTGGATTTTCCATGGACTTATGTGACAACATATTCCAATGTAACTTATGCGATGATAAGGGACATGCTTTCCATCAGTGCCCCTGGGTGAAACAGAATCGATCTGAAGGCTGGGATCAGGATGATTTATTAAATAAAGCTCAAACAAAGAGGAGGGATTCCATATGTAGTTCCACTCCAGTTGTACAAAGGACTGACATAACCCAACACAGCTCCACAATGGTGTCTGAACCTTCAGTAATAGAGGAGGCGGACATGTCTATAACTAGATCCCAAGCACCTGTAGAAAGTGTTGTACATTTAAATAGGCCCTTGGTTCCTGGAAAACAGGTTCCTCCTATATCCATGCCACCACCTTTTGAAACCGTAAAGGGGAGGCGTTTTACTAGGGCCTCTCTCAGACATTCAACCATAGGCCCAATCCCTACGGAAAACATCTTTGCACCTTTGCAGGATGATGTAGGGGATTCTGATTTAGAATCTGACACTTCCCATAGGTCAGAATTAGCTACTGAAGATGAAGATAGTAGGACAATGGAATTAGCAAAGGAGAAAAAAGGAAAAAAAAGGGAAAAAACGGAAAGTAAGTCTTAGTCAGAAAGGGGGACCTTGACCTTAAATATCCTTCTCATGACTACTCTGAAACTTGCTTCTTATAATGTATGTAGCCTAAAGGCATATAAAAAACAGATTTCTGTCTTGGCTTATTTAGATCTTTTACAGCTAGATATTAGGGTTTCCTCTCTTTTTGAAATGGAACAATTGAAAAGATGTTGGATTTGGGGGTCTTCCTATTGGACTTTTGGGTCAGACATTGCTGATGGGATTGGGATTTTATGTAGAAATATTAATTTAAAAATTACTAAACTAATGGATGTAAGGCCTGGTCGTGCTGTAATTTTAGATTGCTCATTAGGGGATTTTGTTTTTCGTCTTATTAATATCTATGCACCTCAAACCAAATCGGCTTGGATTGAATTATTTGAGGAAATCAAACCATTTCTTTACACTAGAAGGCACATTATATGGGTGGCGATTTTAATTGTGAGATTGACATAAAATATTTTGGGACTTCAGAGAAAAAAATGTATTGTGACGCACATGCTCTGAAAAACATTGTAGGGGATGCGGGACTTTCAGATGCCTATAGAAGTTTACATTTACATCAGGAAGCAACATATTATAGACATATATATGCTACCCGGATAGATATGGTATTTGCATCCAAATATATTAAACCCACTTTTAGTACAGTGAAACCTACAGAATTTTCTGATCATCACATTCTTGTATGTGATTTCTGTTTAGCTGGCATCCCTCCTAGGATGCTGTCCTCAATACAAAGGTAGAGGTCAAATATGTCTTTTTTTAGAGATATCAGGTTATTATCGGAAATTAGAGGTTTTTTTTGAGGCTAAATATTCCACTATTTTTATGTTCGATAATGTGTATGAGTGGTGGTTAAACAGTAAACTAGAACTAAAGGATTTATTTATTAGTTGGGGAAAGTACAGAGCTAATTCTAATTATTTGCAATATTTAGAGTATAGAAATCAGCTTTAATGATATATGTCTTTTCCTCCAAAAGATCATGCAAAATACAATTCGCAAATCTTTGAGATAAAACGACAAATGAAACTGTATCAATATGATAGGGCCAAATCTTTAGAAATGGAGTTCAGATTTGGGACGCACAAACAACCTGCTTCTGACCCATATCGGGCTTGTAAATCAAGGTTAGAGAAAACAGTGATGTCAGGCTTATATACGTCTGATGGAAATTGAGTTACTACAGATGTAGAAATGTCACTGGTAATGCAACAATACTTGCATTCTGTGTGACCCTGAGCAAGTCACTTAATCTCCTTGTGCTCCCAGGTCGCTCCTGTAAAAAAGCTTTCAGCTTAGTGTGCTATACCTGGTTAAACAACAAAATAAAAAATAACAAAATAAAAAAAATAATAATATGTTAAGGAGCTTTTTTCTGTTAGCAGCAGCTTTTCAGCAGATACTTTTCCTATTCAGTCTTTAGGCACTTTACCACAGGTGGAGGAACCCATGAAGCAACTTTTAACCCAACCTGTTTCTGCACAGGAAGTTGAAGAAGTGATTAAACATTTAAATACAGAAACATCTCCAGGATTAGATGGCATTCCTAATGATTTCTTTAAAGCATGTGTGACATATATGGAGTACTTTTTACCGCTAGTATTTAATTACATATTAAATGGTGATTTCCCTTGTAAAGATTTTATTATTTCCCTTCTGACTTTTCTTTATAAAAAGGGGGATAAGAAGTTATTGTCGAATTGGAGACCTATTAGTCTCCTTAATAGTGATTACAAAATTTTAGCAAAAATTTAGCATAATCGCCTAATAAAGGTAGCGGAGTCTTTAATTCATCCTGCTCAGACGTGTGCTATTCCCTCTTGAAAAATTCAACATAATTTATTTTTGTTAAGAGATCTTTTTGAGAGTAGTAAATTTAATACTCGTCCAGGCCTAGTGGCAGCTTTAGATCAGACTAAAGCTTTTGATGAAGTTAGCCATTCATATCTTTTTTACATATTATTACAATATGGCATTCCTAAGAAATTTTTACACTGGGTTATTTTGCTTTATAGTCAAGCGGCTCTAATTCCTGTAGTTAATGAAATTTTTGGAAATGAGATTAGCATAGGTAGAGGGGTCAGGCAGGGTTGCCCGTTAAGTCCCCTATTGTATATATTTGTATTAGATCCTGTTATTAGGAGAATTAATTGGGATCACAGCATAATTGGACTTTCTCCTCTTATGATGTGACTCTCTTAGTAGCAGATGCCACATCTTTGAAAAAAGCATTGGAGGTCTTTAATTATTTTGGACATTTTTCTGGGGCACAGCTCAATATGGATAAGAGTTTTGTTTTATCTTTAGATTCCACGCATCCTAATCTAAATGATTGTTTAGGTATATCTTTTTTGGTTTTACCCAGAAAAATTTTAGGTATTTGGTTTGGGCATGGAGATATGGCCACCTATAATTGGGAACAGCAACTAATTTGGGGGAAAGTAAAGTTAACCTATGGAAACATTGGAAATTTGGGAAAAAAAATGGGTTTTGGTTATAAAAATTTTTTTATTGCCGATATTTCTATACTTAAGTTACCTTTATCCACCACTGGTTCATTTAGAAACAAGATTATACAGTGTTTTTTTCCAAATGCTATTGGGGTAATAGGTTGAACCCTTTAAAAAGGGATATTACATATCTTCCTATTAAAAAAGGGGTTGCAGATGGTAAATCCTGTGTTTTTTTACCACTCTATTTTCTTATTTTCTTCTTTTAATTTTATATGGTCTGTAGCTAGCTCAACATGGCAACATTGGGTACAGTTCCTATGGCAGCGGTATTTCACGAAATGGTCTTTGCTACCTCCAAAAGTATTGGAGCCGGATAATCTTCCATGTTATGGGATTCTGTCTTTGAAGAAACTGCATCAATGGAAAGTATCTTTCCAAAAATTACTTTCTTTAAATAGGCAAACCTTTTATACATATATCGTGTATGAAGTTCAACATATAATACTTATTTTTCCAAATTGTATGCCTACTGGAATGCCTGTTGCATTACATAAACTGACGGATTTTAGACTACCCATGCAGACATGGGATATTGTATGGATCTCAGCTCAGGGGAGATTAGGAGTCAGAGGCAATCTGAAATATAAACCACAAACTGAGAGATATTGTCTTAGACCCACATGTATTGATCTAGAAGAAAGCCAGTCTCATTTTTTTCTAGAATGTAAGGAGAGTAAATTGTTTTGGAATGCAGCTGCTATCCACTGGAATATGCCAAATCTATCTTCACTCTCCTATGGCACCCTGGTTCTAGGGGATTATACAGGGGTTTGGAACAAATATCATAAAAGCACTTTAAATGTGTTTTTGCACTTCTTCAGTATTACTCATGGCAAGCCAGATGTCAGTATATATTACAGCAACAGCAGGTTTTACATTCAGTTATTATTTCACAAGTTGAGGCAGGGATGTTTCAAATTAAAGAAAAAGATTATTGTAAATACACTGTAGAAAAACCAATGCATTTTTGGAGATTTTTCCTTTTTTGATTGTATCTAATGTTTTTTGAATGATTTGTATTGCATTTGTGATATATATATATTGGGCTGGATATTCAAAACGGTTGCACCTGCACAAGTCCGAAATTGCGCCATTCTGCGATATTCAGCAGGAGGCAGTTGCGCCCCCAAGTCATGCAGAGCAACAGCACAATGCTAATGAAGGCATTCTGCATGGAGGGGGAGGAACCATGCATAAATTGCACAGTCCGATATTCAGTTGGGCTTTGCAGAGTTGTGCAGGCGCAACCCCCAACCTGCGCCTGCACAACTTTGAGCCCCCAAAAAAAGGAGTAAGTCGAGGGCCACCCACAGGTGAGTTGCCACATTGCAGGGCACAACACAGCAGCTGCCACCTGTGGGTGGCCCTCCACTTCTTCCCTGTGCCCCATGACCCGATCGCGGGCATATTAATAACCCCTCCGTGCTCCGATCGCGGGCACAGAACACCACTCCCCACTGGCCAGATCACGGGCATAACGCCGTAAAACCCCCACTGGCCCGATCTGAACTTAATGTGAAAACATCCCCCACTGGCCGGTCGCGGCCAGAATGGAGTTCACCCCCAAAGAGCAAACTCCTGGTGATCCAGTGGACCGCGAAGCCCGATCGCGGGCAGTAGAGTCAACCCCCAAGGTCCAATTACCCTGGTGATCTAGTGGCTCCACCCACCACCCATGGAGCCCACCACCCTGCTCCCCTGTCAGCCGGTGGTGACAGCACCCCCCGCCTGCTGCCCACCACTCGCTGACTGACTTCTTGGTAGGGCTGCGCCCATTGGTTCAGAGCAAGAGCAATGGGCGTGCAGCCTCCTATCTAAAACCAGGAGTTCAGATATGTGAATGAATGAATTCATTCATATATCTGGACTGCTTACTTATGGCTGGACATGACCATTGGCTCTTGCTCTGAACCAATGGGTGTGCAGCCCTACTGAGCAGTCAGTCGGCGGACGGCAGGGTGGCAGGCAGGTGGGGTGCTGCCACCCACTGGCTGATGGGGAACGGTGTGGTGGGGCTCCATGGGTGGGTGGGGTGGGGGCCACTAGATCACCAGGGTAATTGGACCTTGGGGGTTAACTCTACTGCCCGTGATCGGGCTTCGAGGTCCCTCTGGACCACCAGGGAGTTTGCTCTTTGGGGTTGACTCTACTGCCCGCGATCGGCTTCATGGTCCACTGGACCACCAGGGAGTTTGTCTTTGGGGATGAACTCCATTCTGGCCGTGATCGGGCCAGTGGGGGAGTTTCATGTTATGCCCGCGATCGGGCCAGTCGGGGGGGGTTGTCATGTCTGTTATGCCTGCGATCAGGCCAGTTGGGGGGGATTTACTTGATGCCCACGATCGGGCTGCAGGGGGCATCAGTCCCCGATGGCTGCTGCCTGGCAGGGCGCCAGGTGCAAGTCATCAGGGATCGGCACACCTGCATGTTAATGGCATGCAAATGGGGCCATAAGTAGATGCAAATGGCCCCCCTGCGCCTTGCATAACGTATGGCCCCATTTGCATGTCACCTTTGAATATCGGAATTTATGCGATGATGCAATGGAACTTTGCGCCACCGCATCTTGATACTCCACTCTGACCACTTGCGGTGGCGCAAGTTCCACTGCGCCATGCACAGTGCTGTAATGAAGCGATATTCAAAGGTTGCTCAATACGCAACTCCTTTGAATATCGCCCCGGCCACATCCCTGCGCAACTTTTTTGAGCAGCACTAGGGCTTGCGCCACGGAATGGTGCAGTTTAAATATCCAGCCCATTGACTGTAATCAATGATATGAACAATGTTGAACGTTTTCTTGTTTATTTTGTGATGTTTCGTTTATTTTGTTTAATAAACTTCCCCTACTCTTTTCGATAAGTGCCATGGGATCTTTAACATCCACCTGAACTACCACCAATCCAGGAAGATGGGACCTCAGTTTAACATCTCATCCAAAAGACAGCACCTCAGAAGTGCAGCACCCCTCTCATGCTGCACTACAGCGTCAGTACTGGGATATTAACCCAAGTGCCAGGTGTGGGAACTGAACCCATGGCCCTGTTATGTCCCAGCCTCAGAGGCGAGTGTGCTACCTACTGAGCCATTGACACTTTAACCCCACACAGAGATGAATGCTGACTGACATGTAACCAGATTAAGCTGATGGTGGTATTTTTTTAATTTTGTTAGAACGTACATGCATACACACTGTTCCACAAAGTGGAAGTTTGGTCAGCACCAATTTCTGCGTAAAAATCAACTGACGCATGGTCTTAGTTGATTGTAGAAAATGTTTGTTTTTAAATGATACACATAAGTATTAATAGGCATTTAAAACTGGAAGCATACAGATGAAAATGTAGCTTGCCTACTTATATCATGAGGCTGTCTACATGTTTTGAAATCACTGAAACACTCTGGAAAAGTTGTAAAATGTCATACCGAGGTGAAGAAAACACACAAAACATCCGTAGCCCACAATAAAGAAGCTCAGTTAGCAGAGATGCACAAAGGCATACAGAAAGAGCTAAACGTTTTCCAAGAAGTGGTGCCTGGAGCAGTGAATAAAACAAGGTATGGCATACACAAGGGTCTGAAGCCCACAGAGACGTGCTTAAACTTACATAGTAACTTGGTAAATCATCATCAGGGCGTGAGGGCTGTGAAGAGTGACAAGCCTTAAAAAAGAATTATAGAAGGGAGCAGAGCCTGCAAGTTTTACCTCCCTATCTGTATGAGAGACAGCACAATGAAAGGATATATTTGTGGTAGGGGACAGCTCTGCTCCAATCTACAGTAATAAGATAGCGCTTTTCTCTTTCATTTTTGTGTAAGGGTGAGACTTGTCTGCTCTGCCCCATGCCACAAATATGTATCTACGTATCTGTGCTGTCACCTGTATAGATAGGGAGGTAAGACTTGTCTACTCTGCTCCACTCTATAGCAATATGATAGCTTTTGCAAGGCAATGTGTCCTTACAAATCTCATTTGATCTAACGCCTTAAAATTAAAAACAATAAAGTCTCAAAGATCAAAGGAGCGCATGACGTGTCTGCTCTGCTCCCTCATAACAAGGTGGTTATTTGATCCCACAGTAATAAAGAAAAAGAAAAAAGTAGGTGAATATGCATGACATGTCCGCTCTGCTCCCTACTGTATATCTCAATAATATTATATGATGCACCTTACAGGAGGTAAGACTTTCCGTCTCTGCTCCCATATTAACAAAACAATCTGAAATGAACGAGGAACACATCTTCATGCACTCATTAAGCACATTGGATTACCATGTTGTTTTGAACCTTCTTTACAAAGAGACAGTATGTGGTTTGAATTATTTACTTGGGTTTATTTCTTGCGTATCTGTATAATTTTATTCTTTCATTATCTGGTTTATTTTTCTATGGTTTGCACTTTTTGCACAAACTCAACACACGTCATTTTAAATAATTCCTTTTTAAGACTTGTCACTTTCCACAGCCCTCATGCTCTGATGATGACTCACCAAGTCATTACATAAGTGTGTCTCTATGGGCTTCAGACCCTAGTGCGTGACGCACTTTGATTTATTCACTGCACCACATGCCACTTTTTGGAAAAAATTTAGCTCTTTCTGTGCACTGCTAACCGAGCTCCTTTATTGTGGGCTACTGATGTTTTGTGTGTTTTTTCTTCACCTTGGTATAACATTTTATATCTTTCCCACAGAGTGTTTCTATAATTTCAAAACCTGTACTCGGCTTCACAATATCTGTAGGTAAACTACATTCCATCTGTATGCTTCCAGTTTTAAATGCTTATTAATACTTATGTGTATCATTAAAAAAGTTTTCTACAATCAACTAAAACCACGTGTCAGCTGACTTTTGCACAGAAATTGGTGTTGACCCAACCTTCACTTTGTAGATAATTGTGGTATGTTGAATATTTTTTATTTGATATTTATCGATTGGTCTTTTGCCCATGGACTTTTCAAGATTTTAAATAAAAAAACGTTGTGTCCCGTTGTTCTTATAGAATAACAAATGTGTGTTCAAATGTATATGTCTTTATTTATGCCACCTCCACCAGAAAAGAATAAGAATAAGGTTCATTACAGATCTGCCATCTAATACTCATCATTGCTCTCTTTATGCTGCAGTTGGGTGGGTTTCCCTTCACCTCAGAAGGAACAGAAATGCAGCACTATGGATTTACAGAGCGTTGTCAAAAAAACTTCCAAACTATATCCTGGACTGCTTCATCCAGACCTCTCCTAGCTCCTATGCCCTAAGAAGCAACAACATCATCCTGCTCAAATTGCCCAAATTCAACACCAGGCTAGGGAGGGCAGCAATCAGCTATTCTCTGGCTATAGCATGGAACACCCTACAAAAATCCCTAAAACTGTCCAATATCATTCCATTTGCATCCTTTAAACAGCATTGTACAGTCTTCTTCAAAGAGAAATGCAATTGCTACCACTAGAGCTAGCATTGTCATCTCACAAATCTCCCTTCCAAACCATATATGACATATTCCTTCCAGACAGACACCCCATCTTATGGCACCCAGTAATACCTTCACCATCCTAGTATTACATTATGTTGAGTGTCTGCCATGCCCCCAACTGGGATATGTATATACTGTACATACTGTAAATATTAGCTTAACTTTCCTGTAACCGTTTTTTATCATGTGAATTTACTGTACATCACTGTGTTTATAAACGTTATTGTCCCCTGTATGTATAACTGTCTTATATAAGTGTATGATGTATCTGTTGTGTATCAACTATTGAACCTTGACCTTATCAGGTCCATCTTGTAAATGAGCCTTGCTCAATGATGTTCACCTGAATAAATAAAGATTCGATGATGATGAAAAAAGTTCACGGTCATGTAGTTACTGCTGTAGAAACCTGACTAACCTTATATCTGGAAAAGCTGGGAATCATTGGCATCTTGCTCTCATTTCATGATTTACATTACTGCACCACAGCATACATGTCACAGCATATCAGTGTCAGTGGCTCAGTGGGTAGCACACTCGCCTCTGAGGCTGGGAGATCAGATGGCTGTGGGTTCAGTTGCCACATCTGGCACTTGGGTTAATATCCCAGTACTGACACTATAGTGCAGCATGAGAGGGGTGCTGCACTTCTGAGGTGCCGTCTTTCAGAGGAGATGTTAAACCGAGGTTCCATCTTCCTGGATTGGTGGTAGTTCAGGAGGATGTTAAAGATCCCATGGCAGTTATCAAAAAGAGCAGGGGAATTTCCTCGGTGTCCTTGCCAAATGTCCCTCATTCACTAAAAATGCCACCAACAGCTTAATCTGGTTCAAAGTCAATTGGCATTCATCTGTACCCCCTCCCACGGGGCGTGCCTGAAAATAGACAGGATTTGTCTAGTGCACTTACCTGGTCAACAAAAATAAAATAAATAAATACAAATTGCCAGCAATGCCTACAGAAGAAATTTAATCTGTGTTAGTTTATCAATCAATCAATCTTTATTTAGCCAGATGTAACACCGTTGAGAAATACTTATTCACAAGGTAGGCCTGGATTCAGATACAATACCATAACACACATTTTGTATAATACATAAATGTTCCTGGTGCAGCAGGAAGACCTAATATAATAGGTTCCCCAAACAGAATGAAAATAACAACATATGCAGTACAAGGATAACCCAGAGCAGTAAGAGGGCATACCAAGATACATATTAAAGGTGAAATGGTTAGAAAGGGGTGCAAATTATAGTAAAGGGCACAGCAGTGAAGTTAGACTGCTCTAGAATTTGCACTACCTGCCTCCCCTAACATACCCAGTTTACTCAGCTCCAGCCAAGCATAGTAGGCATGTGCACTGTCCCCCGATTCACTCTCTGGCCACTAACTGATCTCGTACTGTTAGATTTATCCTATGTACTGTCAACAGCCACAACAATGTATTAGACATCCTTGTAAACTGGTCAGGACATCCTTGTAAAAAGGTTATGCTGTAACCGGAAGTCAAAGTGCCCTGGCACTGTACCCTGTATCATACTGTTTACTGTGTTGCCTGTAGCCTACAGCCTCAACTCTGTATTAGACATCTCAGTATACTGTTTCAAGCTGTAATCCTGCCATCAAACTGCCCTGGCACTGTGTATTTTATCGTACTGTCTATTGTGTTTACCCATGCCTGTATTGTGTATTGACATGGAGCTTTTGGAACTGAGTCTCTGACTCAAAGGTTGTAATGCCAAGATTTTTAAATAAATTAAATAAACTAAGTAAATAGAAAAAGCCAGACATGAAGATTAATGAATCAGACAATGGTCAGAGTAGCCAATAGAGAGTAGATGAGGAGGCACAGTTAGACAATAGTCAGGGTGGCCGGAGGGGAATAGAGAATAGGTTAGGAGGCACAAAACAGAAGGCTTGGTGGGAAAAAGTGAGATAATGAGAAGCTGGGGGGGAGAACGCTGAAGGACACTTCTAGTGTGGGGAAGGATAGAACAGAAACACATCAGTGGCTGGAGGAGAGCTTATGCATAGCAGATACAATCATTGTGCAAGTACTGTCTGAGGAGGGCTTTGAATTTCACAGGACTGACAAAGGAGTTAAGTTTAAGGGATGTTTGTAAATTGTTCCATATGGTTGGAAAAGAGTGACTGATCAAGTGAGAGCTGTGGCAAGTTCTGATTCTAGGTTTTTTAACAAGATGTAGGGGCATTTTCTTAAAGAGTAGCTCTCGCTGGCTATGGTCAATAGCTTGCAGATATAAGGCCCAATATTCACTTCTTTGCCCCAAGGCTAAATTAGCCCTGCCCTGAGTACAAACATAGCCCAGACTCAATAGATCATTATATTCAAAAGGAATAGCCCGGGGCTAACCCTGCTGAACATAGCATGCAAAGGACGATGGGAAAACGGGGCCAGGAGTGCAGGGCAAACATAGCCTGGGAGTAAGACAGCTGTGAACAAAGCAACCAGAAAGTGTAAACCACAACAGCAACCCAGTGCACAGTGACCAGAAGGACTGTAGAGGTGAAATGTGTGTGCCAGCAAAGGAGTAGAGTCAGTGGAGCTGCAAGTGTAACTTCTAGGTGGTGCTATCCCAAGGGCTACTACCCCTGCCTGCTTGGCTAGTAGCAGATTAAGGGGCCTGGGTAATGAAACAGGTGCCTCCACCCAGAGGTCAGGGTTATTAGTGGTCAAGCTAACCTGGGCACAGCCCTCCAGGACACTGTAACCCCCCTCTCTCCCTTCTAGTGGCCTGAACAATATACAATAATTGCTTTCACAATGAACCTTATTCACCAGACAATTACCCACACTGTTTGCACTTACCACCAGGGCTGGTTCCTCTAGCTTGACCCTGGGGACCCCCTGTAAAACAAGGTTAAGCACAGCAAATAGCAACAGTACAATACTTTTGGCACAAACTGGCACCACAGTCAGGTTAAATGCAAACAAAGTTAAATCTAATTTATTCAGGGGACTTAAACAAGGGAGGGGCGTAATCAGGTTGATTTGCTTAAAAAGCAATATTAATCAGACAGTTAAGCATGCAGTTCAGAGTCCCTACACAGTCACACACTCAGGGTACCCAGACAGGAAAACGGTGGGCTAGCCAGGAACGTTGCAGCTGGTTGGGGCCCTGTGATGGAAGAAAGCAACATGCACAACACACACTATTTGTAATCCGGAGCTGGAGGGCTCAGTTCATGAAAGAAAAGGCAACAAGACAATCAGATGACAAGACTTTTAGATTTAGCTGTTGTTGCAGGGAGCTACCCTGATGTTTACTCACGATACCCAATACTGGATACAGGCAGGATGAAATTGAGACTGCAAGCTGTTGAGCTGGAGTGCCCAGAGAGGCAGGGCCCACACGAATTACCAAGGCGTCATTCATGTTGAAGGCATTGAACAGGGGGCTGATCCCCAGGCTGGCCTCTCATTGATAACTTTTTCTGCATAGCAGGTACTCTGGCTGCACCAGTATAGCAGGGCCCAGGCAAATAGAAATGGATATGAATTCAGTCCGTGGAGCTAGATACAGCCTCCAGCAAGCAAAACACAGTTCAGACACACAGTGGGGAACCAAATCACAACCCACTATAAGCACACAGCACATTCACATGTAAGGAAATTCCACTGTATGAGGCAAATGGCTCTCCAGTCACAATTACGGAGTCTCTGCACAATCTGGGAGTTCAGAGGTAGCTAGTAGTCCTGACAGGTCGATCACATTCAGCAAATCTTCTGTCTTTTTCGGGTTAAAGCCTGGTCACAATTTAGTGGCTTAATTCACTCTCCAAATTCAGATTCAGTCCGAAAGAAGCTCAAGTTCTCTCTCGGAGACAACAGGCAGGCATGCAGGCCAAACCCAGACCTTTCCACAGTTCTCCCGCGCAAATCCACTATGGATTGCTGCTCGAAATATCTCAAGCTGTTACTTCTTCACTTCCCAACTCAGATCTAACTGAAACTGCAAGCAGTGTGGGACTTTCCCCAAGATCCAAAAGGTTCAGTTGGCTGATTTGTCTGTCAGTCACAACAAGAGCTCTCCCTCCAGGTTATTTTAGGTGCCAAAAGCCCAAAACTACAATTTCTACAAGTTTTGGCCCCACCAAGCCCCTGTAGGCAGGCTCCATTTTAGAGTCCAAATGTACTGATTGGCCCATTCTGACAGTCCAGGACCAAGATGGTGGAAACAAACAGAACTGTCCATGCTGCAAAGAAGGCAGGTTAAAACAAACTGCAGTATTATTACTACTCAGGGAACACCAGGACCACCATCTCTGCCTCAGAGGTAGCCAAGAAAGAGCAGTGGTTGGACCACATTGGGATCAGGAAGGGTGAGGGTGGTGGAACAGAGGCACCTCCCTTCAGTTGTACTAATCCACAATCCATACACCATTCTGGTGGAGCATAGTTCCCCTCTGGAGGCACACACGGTGGAGACTGAGGAGGTTGCTGGCAACCGTCACAAAGGAGGCCCAGAAGAAGGTGGCACAGGACACCACTGGGAAAGGAAGCAGCTCCTGGTGGGGGACTCAGTTATCAGGGACATAGAACTGGGGGGGGCAAGGGAAAGTGAAGTAAGGTGCCTGCCTGGTGCCAGGGCTTGGAGGGTCAGAAAGCGAATATGAGGATCACAAGAGCAGCTGCATGTGAGATGGTGCTGGATGTCATTGTCCACCTAGGGACAAATGATTTGGCTGGGCATGGGATTAGAGCAGTGCAGGAGGAGTTTGTGGAGTTGGGGAGGGGCCTTAGACAAATAGCTCATACATTATCCTTCTCGGAGGTGCTGCCTGTCTATGGCATGGATGAGACAAGGGTACGTCACACCATGTAATTCAATGAATGGTTGAAAAACTGGTGTGGAGCACAGGGTTTTGGCTTCATTGGGGACTGGGCTTCAACCTGAAGGGATACCCCCACTGTACTTGCATGATGGTCTGCATCTGTCCGGGAAGGGAACCAGTCTCCTGAATGATCGGTTTAAATGCTTCATTGGCAAGCTTTTAAACTAGCTAAGGGGGAGGCACTGATAAGAAGCAAGGAATTCCCAGCCTCCCCCTACAAAACAGGGTACTAAATGAGGTAAAGACCGAGGTAGAAAGGTCAGTAGGGAGCAGGACAGGGGTAAATGGAGAAAGCAAAGTCGGTAAGGGCAGGGATGGGGCTACATGAGGTAAAGCCATCAAAAAATGAATAGTAATGAGTACCAATGCCCATAGTCTGGATAACAAGCTTCCTGAACTAGTGGCCTTGATGGAGAAGGAACATCTGGATATAGTGGCAGTCACAGAAACATGGTACACACAGAACCATGACTGGGATGTAAACATACTAGGATACACTATCTACAGGAGGGACAGGGAGGGTAAAAGAGGAGGAGGAGAAGGAATCAAAGCAACAGAACAAAAGGGTAAACAGGGTTGAGAGGAAGCACTGTGGGTCAACTTGGAGACAGGCAATGGCACTGTTATGGTGTGGGAATAATAGACACTTAGGCAGGAGGTATGATGCATAAAATAAACGCACGAATGCATTTATGATTTTTTCATTCAAAACCAATTAAAGTCAATATTTACAGAAATAAAAAAAAAAGGTGTTAGCACACCAAAATAAACAAAACTCTGAAGATGGCTCTTCCCTAGTCACTTCTCTCTTAATTTTATCACTTTCTTAGTGCAATTCACTGGTGTGAAAACAAACACACCTTCCACCTACAAGACCAGCAGCTCACTGGCCTACCTCTCTCTAAACATCCCTCTAGTGGTGAGTTTTTATAGCCTTATGGCTGATGACATCATAGCCAAGTGACCTACATCAAGGGAACAATCAGGCTTTTATTCTTTTATTTTACAGAATAAATACATTTCATTTCATTTCATGCATTTCCAAGTCCGTATAATCCTTTACCTGATAATAGACTTTAGTTTAAAAACACCTACAGGTAGGGATCAATAATAGCTCTTTTGGGCTTAATTGAGACTCATTTGGAAGCAAGCCCCTCCCTTGTTCCGATGTCATTGAAGCCTGCACCTTTAAAACCAGCCATTTTGTGGGCAGCCAGCCCTATAGCAAGAACTGCAGAAACCCACAGGTAATTACAGCATCATTACTGTTTCTGGTTTTCAGGCGTCTCTGTTTTGCCAAAAAGAATGGGAAATAGAGGGTGCGCTCTTCATACCCCTTCTTCTGCCAGCGCAGGAGACCTGTATCTTTATTTCAGTAATTACCATTTGTTCTTGTAATAAACTTAGAGCCATTTAGCCCTCATTTTGTTTAAAAATGCTGCTGTTACTTAACCCTTGCAGGGGCTCTTTACTGGGCTCCTTTAGCAGTCCCTGCCACTGTGCAGCTATTTCTTTATGTTGCTTCAATGGCTGAAATGTGCAGCCATCAGCAACACATTTAATTTGGGCCATTCCTAAGCCAATTTCCAACCTTTAGCTATTTCTTTTATTTATCAGCCCAGTTACAACACCTCTGGGCTGTTTTCTTTGTACATGCATGTTTTATTCTTTATCTAGACTACTCTTTTGCTCTGGGTACTAGTGCTAAACTGGGAACACTCCAGGGAACTCAGGAGTGTTTTCACTATTTAAAAATAAAGCACTACTCATGTTTGGACATATCTCCCACTAGGAAGATTGCTTTACACTGCACCCAGCCATCTGGTGCACCATACGGGGGGTTTGAGAGAAGGGATAGTAAAGTAAGCAATGAGATATGTCAGGTTGACCACCCTGACATGAAAAAAAAAGGAAAAGGACAGAAGAAAAGATGAAGAGGATAGAAAAGTGTGAGAGAAAGGGGGGGTCACCTATATATATTAGTAGGGGAATAAACCTTACAGGGAACAGGGACATTGTTACACTCCTCTCCACACAAGAAGGCAACAACTGTTGACTCAGACCCTTCTACCCTTGAAGGGTTGGAACTCCCACCCACCCACTCCAGAAGTTCCCCTCAGGGACCCTTATAAATACAGTAATGGTATATCAGTATCTAGATACCGACAACAGCTACCATACCGTTCTGTTCCCTGAGGTTTTGTGTCTATTCATGACACATAACAAAAACCATCATCATTTTGTTACACAGTTCAATTTACTTTTCCCTTCAATGTCTAGTTATCAGCTCCAAATCTAGACAAAAAATCTGCATTTTTATGCCGGGCACATGCTCTGTGCTTAACTGTAAACCTATATGGCTGTAGGGCAAGGTACCATTGCATAATCCGGGCATTGTTCTTCTTCATCTGGTTTAACCAGCACAATGGATTATGTTCTGTCAAGATGGTAAACTCAGTGCCCCACAGGTAATAGCGCAAGGACGCAATGGCCCACTTTGCGAGACACTCCTTCTCGATGGTCGAGTATTTCTGTTCTCACTCATGAAGTTTTCTGCTGATATAGATCACAGGATGCTCTCCCTTTTTGTCAGTCTGCGACAAAACAGCCCCTATCCCTGTGTCTGATGCATCTGTATGCACCTCAAAAGGCATCTGGAAATTTGGACTCCTAAGGACTGGGGCAGAACATAAAATAGCCTTTATGTTCTGGAAGGCTTTCTCACACTCAGTAGTCCATTTAACCTTATTAGAAAGTTTGTTTTAAGGGAGTTCAGTCAAAGGGGTCATTATGGTTGAAAAATCAGGGATAAATCTCCTGTAGTACCCAGCTAAACCCAGGAAGGAATGAACATGCTTTTTGGTGGTGGGAATACAGCTATTTGCAACAGCCTCTACCTTACTCTTTTCTGGTTTTACTGACCCATGTCCTATTACAAACCCTAGATACTTCATTTCAGTGTTTGCTAGGGCACATTTTGCTGGGTTAATGGTCAGTCCTGCATCAGTAATGGCTTGTATGACTGCACTTAGATTTGTCAAATGGGTTTGCCAGTCTGGATTAAAGATAACAACATTGTCCAAATATGCAGCACTTTACTGTGTGTTGTCTAAGAATGTGGTCCATGTACCTCTGAAATGTGGCAGGGGCACCATGAAGACTGAATGGCATTGCCATAAACTGATAAAGACCAATGGGAGTGCAAAAGGCTATCAGTTACTGTGCATCTAATGCCAAGGGGATTTGCCAATACCCTTTTGTCAAGTCTAGTGTGCTGATGTATCTTGCTGTTCCTATTTTATCCAGCAAATCATCGATTCTGGGCATGGGGTACCCATCAAAGGATGAGATGGCATTGATTTTCCTAAAATCTAAACATAGCCTTAGACCTCCTTCCTTTTTTGGGACCATAACCATGGGTGAAGACCAGGCACTCCATTAAGGCACTATCACTCTCAGATGTTTAATTTTTTGTACCTCATCTGTGACATCTGACCTCATCCTTTCCGGTACCCTATACAGTTTTTGATGTATGGGTTTTGATTGTATGACTTTTATGCTATGTACCACCCCCTTTTGCTCAACCTGGTGCATTTGTGAAGGTGTGCTGGTAGTACCGTAGCAAGTCATGTACCTCTTTGCTCTGTTCAGGGTCTCACTCAGGATTGATCTGTACATTCTGTTTCTCTTGAGAAGGCGCTAATCTGTTCATAAGCAACATCCAACTCAATGTGAACCATTCAGGGTGAGTAAACAGAGTAGGAGGGGGCTGGTTTTTCTACCCACCTATGCAGCAAGTTGGCATGATGAACCCATTTCTGGGGCCGCCCCTCTGGTATCTTGAGCTCAGAATTTACCACCCCTGTTTGGTGTGTTACCTTAAAGGGGCCCTGCCATTTCATCAACAGTTGGTTTCTGTTGATGGCAAAAGTAACAGTACGTGCTCTCCTGAGTTAAAACATTTCTCCTTCAGTTTACATCGTACCAAATTTTCTGCTCTGCCTTGTTACTGGACACATTCTGATGTGCCATGGTGACAAACCTCACCAACTTTTCTCTTAAGGAAGTCATGTAGTCCAGTATGTTAGTACAGCCCGCATTTCTACCTTCCTCCCAATGCTCTTTCACAACATCCAGGGGGCCACAGGGAGTCCAGCCATACAATAGCGTGAATGGGGAAAAACCTGTTGTAGCCTGGGGTACCTCCCTATATGCAAAAAGAAGGTAGGGAAAAAACCTGTCCCAATCACACCCTTCCTCCTGCACATACTTTTTTAACATAGTTTTCAAGGTCTTGTTGAAACGTTCTACGAGGCCATCCATCTGGGGATGATAAGGGGAGGTTCGTACTGCGGATACACCCAGAAGTTTGTACAATTCCTTTAACAATTCAGAAGTAAAGTTACTTCCTTTGTCAGTCAGGATCTCCCGAGGGATACCCACCCTACTAAAACCTTTGCCCAATTACTCGGCAATTCGAAGAGCCTTTGCAGTACGTAAGGGTATTGTCTCAGGGTATCTGGTAGCATAATCACAGACAACTAAAATAAACCTATTGCCTTTTGAAATGGTTGTCAGGGGCCCAACTATGTCCATTGCAATGTGCTCAAAGGGAGTGATGACATATGGAATAGGTTGCAGGGGTACCTTATCTGATTTCCCACCTTGGGCAACCAATTGGCACTGGGGACATGCTTGGCAATAAGCCACTACATCCTTATGAATGCCAGGCCAGAAAAATCTATAAGTTATGCATCCAAAGGTTCTATCCCTTCCCTTGTGGCCTGCCATGGGTAGGTCATGTGCTAATTGCATCAGTTTTTCTCTGTATACAGTAGGAACCATAAGTTGTTCTACACAAACTTGAGTTACTGGATTAACAGTTACAGTATAATAACCCATTTTTCAACACAAAATGAGGCAGTCCTTCTTTTACTTTTTCCTGGACCTATGGAAAAAAAAGTTTTAAAGATGCATCAGCCAACTGTTCCTTTTTTAAACCACATGCTGATCAGACCTGGTGCAACCTCAAAGCTACCAGCCTGTTTAGTTTCCAGCCATAACCTTTTTTCTCTTCTTCTCTGTTTCCTGGGCTTCTTGGTTTTCCCTGGGCTGTCAAACAAGTCCTCCTCAAAGGGAAACAGCTGAGGTAATTGGGCCTGCTTAGCTTGGGACCTGGTGGTAACAGTCACAAGTTCATTGGTAGCATGTTGGGTACTAATTAGGGTAGAAAAATGGGGAAAGTTGTGCCCTATGATTACTGGTACAGGTAGTTTTGGTACCAATCCCACATTCATGCAATGCTGCTGGTTGTTAACAGTCACTTCAGCCCTGGCAGTGTGGTATTGATGAACATCACCATGGACACATATTACAGCTGTATCAGCCTGGGTATGTTCAGTAGCAGGCAGCAGATCTGCTCTCATCAATGTTTGTTTACTGCCTGAGTCCAGCAGTCCCAAAGTCTGATGCTGTCCAGTCCCGAGAATGGTGACATATTCAATATTGGCCAAGGCTAACTGTGAAGCTTCTGATCTTTTTCAGGGACAATTCCTAACAATATGCCTTTTTTCCCAGACATCCATGGCATATAATCTCAGAACAGGGTACCCTTCCCCCTCTGTCTCTTCTTACATAATTAGCCTGTCTCTGCGGTGTAAAATTGAAAGATCTTACCAGCTCCACAGGTCTGGGTGCCACATTCTGTCCTCTGGGTCTTGAGGGCCTGATCACCAGGTAGTCCTCTGCAAGCTGGATGGTTTTCGCTGCAGCTCTGGCTTGTGCTCCCTCACCCACACTTGTACATCCTGGGATAGAATCTGTACAAACTGCTCGATCACAATAGCCTCCAGAATTTGATCCATGGTTTTTGTTGCCAGTTGTAACCACTTATTACAATAGTCTTTCAACTTAGCAAAAGTCTCTGTCTGGGCATCGGTATAAGACATCTTCTGAGACCGAAAGCGCTGCCGGTATGTTTCAGTATTAATGTCATACCGACGCAATATTTCTTCCTTAACCCAATCATATACTATGGTGTCTGGTCTGATTAATTGACTATAGACCAGCTGGGCATGCCCGGAAAGATATCGTGCAAGTCTTATTAACCACTGGTCCTGCAGCCATGTACATGTGAGAGCAATAAATCAACATGTGTGCTAGTGTGAAAAGAACACCAGAGTGAGAGATACTGTCAATTAGTGAGCTATGGGATGGTTAGCAACTGGGGAGAGACAATGAAACCCACTGTATAGCTGGCAGTGGTGGGTAAGGTGATGTGAGGCCAGTGCAAACTTACAGATACCATTATATGTAGTGCCCCACTTATAAAGACTAATGATTGAAGCACCAGTGTAAGTGACAGAGACATAAGTGAGAGCAGGCAGAAGTATATCATGTGCTATGACAATTCTGGCAGAGGGTATAGGTTTATGGCAAGTTCTGTAGGCCAGTACAATTTTAGAGTTCACTGTCCTGTTGGTGTTGATGATTTGGAGGTCAAAGTCAATGGAAGGGTAAAGGGTGATGCTCAAATATTTGAAAGAGTTGACATTTTCAAGAAAGTAACCATCACAGTAGGATACTGATAGCTGCCATGGGCATTTCTTCAATCGAGGAACAGACCAAAACAGCATAGCCTGAGTTTTGTCGGAGTTGAGTACTAATTTTTTTACAAAGTCAGACTTGGATGCAACAAACATTGGAAGAGATAGTAGAGTTAAGGTTAGTAATATCCTTGGAGCAGCGGTAGAGAACAAGGGGCCCAATTCCTAGTTGCCTTAAGCTTGGAGCAAGGCGATTTGCTCCAAACCCCATGGCGCAAATTGCAACTTGCATCATGTGTTCCCACAGGTTGGAATTCTAATAAGTGGCTTGCGCCATGCTGCATGCGGGTTGCTCCAGAGGTGGGCTATGCCGCCCACTACACCCCCATCACACTGCAGCATGGTGCAAGGGTGGGTTACAGCAGCACCTGCACCCTATTCTGAAAGGGAGGTTGCTGTAACCCATACACGCAATTCTGAGTCAGGACATGGCGCAGCGGGGTTAGATCAGCATGGAGGTGGTCTAAGGGGCATCCATCCTGGCAAAATGATGGAAGCCCCCCACAGCACCATGGTACACATATTCCAATGCCCCATACACACACCACAATACAGTGATGCCCCCCACCCCCTGAGTCTGGGGTGCTACCCTGGTCCAATGTGCGCTGCCCCCCCGTATCTGTGCCAACCAGCCAACCCCCAATGGCCCCCTGGGGCATGTGTTAGTTGTATGGGGTGGAGGAGTTCTGGAGGGCAGTTAATTGCTGGCCATGACTTGCGGCACCCAGGTTCATTGGGCCATTCCCGTGGTGCATGCCTGCTGCTGCCGCAAGTCATGGGTCGTAGGTGCCAGGGACCCTGCTTGTCTTGGAATAGGGCACAGGATCCCTGGCATAGTGCTGCATGGTGCACCTTGCATACACCCATTAGTTGTGCCATGCAACTAGGAATTGGGTCCAAGGTTGTCCGCTCAGAGCAGAAATGAGCAAGTAGAGGCATTGAGAAAGATGCCATTAATAAAGATGCAAGAGATGGGGCCAAGAACAGAGCCTTGGGGTACCGCAATGTTTATGGCTGAGAGTTCAGAGGTAGCTGAATTATATTTGATGTATTGCTGCCTGTCAGTTAGATAGCTGTCATGCCAGGCAATAACTTCAGGGGTCAAACTGAGGAAGCGCAATTTGGCCTTCAGTAGGTAATGATAAACAAGATCACAGGCCTTAGTTAGGTCAGTGAATACAGCATCAGTTAAAAGGCCATTGTTCATAACAACTTGACTGTTGTTGAACTTAAAAAGAGCAGTGGCGATGCTATGACCTTTTCTAAAACCATGCTATGTGGCTGACAGAGGGTTCCAGTCATGTAGAAAAGCAACAGATTGAAGGGAAACAAGTTGTTCCAGGAGTTTACCTAAAACAGAAAGGATAGTAATAGGCTGATAATTTGTAATGGACTTGGGGTCACCTTTCTTGAAAGCAGGGAGAATCCTGATAATCTCCCAAATATTGGGAAAAAATTCCAGTGTGAAGAAAGATTGAAAATTCTAGGCTTGACACTGTCAGTACCAATGCTATAGCTGTCAGAAATGGAACTAAGAAACATATGAACCTCTCATTTAGTTACCATACAAAAATAGAAACAAGGAGATGTGCTGTGTCAGTCATTAGTGGAGTCAGGGGTGGTAGCAGTGGGGCTAGGGAGAGAACAGTATACTTGGATAAAAATGATAACAGGGACCATGAACAACACTGTCCGGTGCAGAAGAGTGGCTGCAAAAGCAAACAAAATGCTGGGTGCATAGCGAGGGGGTGTTTGTCCAGGTGAAGAGAGGTGATCCTGCCCCTCTTCAGGTCACTGGTAAGGCTGCACTTAGAGAACTGTGTGCAGTTTTGGAGGCCATACATAAAGCTTGATATCCGGCTACTGGATGGGGTGCAGAGGAGGGCAACAAAGAGGATATATGAAGTGGAGGAGAGAGACTATGACAGCAGGCTGGGATACCTGAATATGTACACCCTGGAGGATAGAAGGGATGAGGAGACATGATAGAGACATTCAAGTATCTGAGGGGAATCAGTAAGGATGGGGCAGATGGGGTCTTTATGCTAAGGAGGGGGAGGTACACCAGGGGTCATGGGTTAAGAATAGAGGGGGAAGATTAAGGAGGGAAATGAGGAGGCACTATTTCACAGAGAGGGTGGTAGCAAAATGGCATGCACTACCAGAATGGGTGATATCATGTAAATCTGTGAACAGCTTTAAAAGGGCATGGGACAGAGAACAGGGGAAAGTGAAGGAGGGGGAAGTGGGGTGGCAGTGGGATGACAAAAGGGAGGGGGATGAGGCAGCTGCAAACTGGGGGTGCTAGCTGCACACTTGAGCAGACTTAGATAGACCAGGTGGTCTGTTTCTGCTGGCACATTTGTGTGTTCCTATGTTCCTATGTAAGTCAGTGAAATGTTGGTTGAAGTAGTTAGCAATGGTAATGGGGTTGCTACAGTGCAAGCCATGAAGCACCATGTCTTTAGTGGACTGAGTATGCCTAGTCCTCAAACTCTTTATGTGAGCCAAGAATTAATTTGACAACTGTATTTGTTGGGGTGGGGGGCCTTTTAAATGATGCCATAGACTCTTTATTTGTTCTGCATTTTATCTTTTTATTCCCCTACATTTCACTCCCATAAGGAGCTTGTTCACGGGGTTTACTTTCCCTTTTTTCTTATGTTCTTTTGTTCTTTGATCTGTTAACACATTTATTTATTTAGTTTTTGTTGACCGGGAGGGAGGGAGGACTAGACAATTTTTGCCTAGCTTCAGCCTCGTCCCGGTGGGGAGATACAGATGGATGCCAACTGAAACTGAACCACATTTTTAAGCTGTTGGAGGTATTTTAGTGATTGAGGGAAATTTGGTCAGGACACCGGGGAAATTTCATTTTTATTTTGGGAAAGTGCCATGGGATCTTTAACATCCACCTGAACTACCACCAGAACAGGAAGATGGGACCTTGGTTTAACGTCTCATCAAAAAAAAAAATGGCACCTCAGGAATGCAGCACCCTCTCAGGCTGCACTACAGTGTCAGGATTAGAATTTAATCCAAGTGCCTGGAGTGGAGATAGAACCCACAGCCTTCTGATCTTCCTGCCTGAGAGGCAAGTGTGCAACCTGCTGAGCCACTGACACTGACGTAATTATGTTATATTCTGTATTCTTTATACATTCATTATAAATTCATTATTTCATACTATCTTTACTGCACATCATACCAGTGCGTGATGTATCCTTATGCCCCACCCTTTTTTGTGTTTCCAGCCAGGTTCACAAAACACTTTTCTCTCACTGTTTTGTTCTTTTATATCCTAAAAAGACATAGACATGGGCTATTTTTCTGTGCTAAATATGAGGGAGCCTGTTGAAATCTTCTAGGCTTTCTACCGTTAATAAACTGGTACTCCATTGTAACTGAGAAAGCTGCCTACCTTGATTGTTTTCAAACTGTTCATTAACCTCTGTTAGGATTTCTGTCAATAAATTCAGAGATTCTTTGTTACTTATTACTTTAGATTGTTTCAATAAGAATTAAAAGATCTCTTTGTTTCGATATGTTGATTCACTCACTGTTTAGTGTCTGTCTGAATTCATAAGGATAAGCTTTACTGCATCACTTCAGTATGACTAAACACCTTCTTTTCAGTACTGTGCTGCTTCCTCTGTTGCTTCTTGTGCCTGTTTTGAAGTTTCCCATGGGACGACATCCATATGCGATGATATCATTCCCAAGCTACCACACTTGCATGGAATGACTGCTTAAGCAGTCTCTCTAGCTTCTCCCTCATATGAGAGACAAGGGAAATTCTTGCAAAACAGGCACATGATTCCTACTGGCTCCTCTCAGTGTTGCACATTACTTTCTCTCAATCTTACGTCTTCTTTCATTTCTCTTTCATTTCTTCACATTCTACGATGTAAAACAGAGTTAACTGTTTGCCACCAACCATACTTACATTACTGGTTGGGTTTGCCAGGGGGTGGTTGACAAAGATAGCACTTTATTTTTATTCCTTTTTTTCTTTTGCTCCTTACTTTCATTTACTCTGTATAAATACAGTGTTATGCTAATTCTACCGGTTTATTCCATCATCAGATTTCCAATACATTTTGCTTTCTTATCTTCAATATCTGCCTGTACCAAGCTTATGGGAGGTCACAGGGTCACAGCAATTCTCAATTTCGCATAATGTTTCAGCAATTACATTGCATTTTTGTTTGTTACCTATTATGGAAGCTTGGATGTAACATAGTTTCCTTGGTTTTCATTACATTTATTATTGCTGCTGTAATGGTGCTTTAATGAGTAAGGTGATAAGGTTTTTCAGTAATACCCCTTGTGGTTAACAGGACACTGAATCCATTTTTATCTACTGATGTCCTATGTTCTCGAATTTAGCTTTCCAGTGTGTGTATTATTTAACATGTTGAGTATGTCCATGCTGTATTATCTTAATCATATTATATTTGACCTTCGATATGAAAGGTCATGTTGCACTTTGTTGCTCTGTTGTTGATTCTGTATTTGCCTCTCAAAGGTGCTGTGCTATGCCAAGCTTACTGTATAGGTATTACAGTTCTTTTTGGAAGATTAATCACGTTATTCAGCATTTTTATCCTTGTCTATTATTTCATCAAGTCAAAATGAACTATACAGTACATATCCTATATTGATCAATGAAGGAATCCCTAAGGTTGTGTCTAATGTATTGTCTGATGTTTGTAATGCTTTTGTGTGTTTTCATAGTTCCCTTCTAAGTTTTTTTCAAAAATGCTTACTGTCTTAGGATTTTCTGCGTCAATACCCTGTCCACCACAGCACACCTAGGTGCAAACATGCCAGTTTGCCTCCACGTTCATTCCTATATGTCTTTCTAAAGTTCTCATACAGAAGATCCATCTCATTTCAGCTGCTAATAGCAGATCTCTGAAATGACCTCCTCTTTCACGGATATTTACTTTTCAATGTCACAGAATCTCAGGGATGCCCCATTATGTCCTGCCTCATTGAACTTCATTCCAACAGGTGAATTTTCATTGCAAGCAGAATTAAGTAGAAGGTTTTTACAGTAGAAAATTTTGGCAAGGAGTATAGCCCTCTTACAAGCACTCCTCTTGGCTTGGTAGTCATACAGGTCTGACATTAGGCCAGCGGTTTTCAACTTAGATTAGCTATTGTCTCTGGATTTTGTTTGGACAAGGAGGTCCTTGCCAAGTCATCTTGAAGAGGTCACCCAATCTTGCAAGACATAGCAGAGGCATGCTTATCCTGAAGCACACAAAATTGTGCACAGAAGTAGCCAAGTGCATCATTTCCATTATACGTAGTGAAGAGAAAGGACCAGTAACTCAGAGATAGATCAGCAAGAAAGACAGTATGGTTGAGATTAGAAAAGTCATTGAAAGAAATGACTTTGGGTGGGAAAGAGGGAAGGGCACAAACATGCCATACACAGTGGTCAGCTATGCCAGCTGAAAGGATGCCAGCACTAGCAAACCTATCAGTTCTGTTAATCAGGATCCAGTCAATTAGTGTATACAGTCCCAGGTCTATTAAAAGCCTAGTGGGGTCAGCAATAAGTTGTTGAAGGTTATATCCCTGTAGTGGTGTCTGATAAGATTTGTTGGCTTTACCTAACCAGTCTAGAGTGATGCCACCTAGTAGTATAATTTAATTATGGCCAGCAGCATAGGTAGTATGTGAGAGGAGTTCCGATAGGCCTGCAGTGCCTCCTACTGGGGGGTTGTAGGCACAGATCATTTAGAGGTTTTTTATATCTCCAAGGAAGACAAGACAATGAAGGGCCTCGTAGTGAGGGAAAGGAGGGGTTGAGTCTTAAAGTAAATAGCCAGTCTGCCTCCCCTATTGGAGAAGAGAGGATCTTGACACATTTATAATTTGGCAGGCAGCAAGCTGAGTCAGGAGTGGAGGGTTTTAGCCAAGTTTCTGTGATACACAACATATCTGGAATGTAAAAGGCCACCCATGCCTCTAGGTCAGAAGTATTGCATAGAAGGCTATGTATGTTTATATGGACAATTCACAGGCCCTTTACCCCAGCCCAATGTGATTCCAAGTGGAAGATGGGGACTGTCGGACTGGGACTGAGTTCAATATCTCTAGCCAGGAGTAGGGTACAGGGACTAAGGTACCAAAGAATATGAGTGACAGGTAAAAATAGTAGGCTAAAAGGTGAGCAACATTTTGATGCAAAGTTAGCAAAAGGAGAAATTGGCCAGAGGAGAGCAGTGGGGTTAGATCAGGAGAAGAAGTCTGAGAGGCAAGTAGATTAGAGTAACAGAAGTCATGGTATGAATAGGAAAAATTAAGGTTATGCAGTTGTGGTAATTCTGAGGATGAACTGTAGGGGGCAGGAAAAAGAGTAGCGATGAAATACAAAGATAGCAGAAAGGTGCACCAGACAAAAGGTGATGACATGATCTGGGGGGGGGGATGTCCAGCACTGAGAGGTAACAAACAGGATTGGCTGTATTAGTCGCAGAACTGCATCAAGGGAGTTAGGACAGCACAGTTGAAAAGGAGACATCAGGAGACACAGTAGTGTGAATGTGCCCATTGCTATTAGCAGATATATCTGAGGGTGTGCATAAGCTCTGGAGCCTCAATCATCAGCTTACACAGAATGGAGTACTTTGCAACTGGGAGTAAGACAATTGAAAGCAGCCAAGCATGCAGGACGGTAGGGAAAGGTGGAATAAACCAAAGCAGCAGGACTGCAGGGATGTGAAAGTGGGCTGATTGGTTCAGTACCAGACAAATGGCAATCTAAAAAGCACCAGCTTTGGGTGGGTGGGTCATGCTAGGTGCTGCCACTCATAACTCAGCACTGCTCTTCTGGATCACAGTTTCATGAGTAGCCAGAGGTACCTAGGGAGGTAGAGGGAGTCCTGAAGCAGAGCAGTGATAGCAAGCAGGGTCCAGAGTTCTGTCCTGCCCTTGGCAACCCATGGCAGTGTCTACCTGCACTGGATGAGAGCTCTGGGTATATAGGTGGGCAGGTAGTAACCTGAGATGGGGGGGAGTTGGAATTGGCAGCCCAAATGAATGTACAGCAGCCTAGCAAGGAAACAAGAGCAGGAGAGAGAAAACAGCATATAGTGTGTAAAACCTGCACTGTCGCTAGCTATTTCACATACAGACATGCTATGCAGGGGTCAGAACTGCCTAAAACAGTGTATACACATTTAACAATGAAAGATAATATGGCTAAGCCTGATTAAGTAAAATCAAGTGAGCATAAAAATCACCCTGAATAAGCAGAGAGCAAAACAGTATGCATTTGATAAGGCAATGAAGGCACTTGGGGCACTACTCAATAAAATACTAAGCCAGCTGAGACAAAATAATGAATTTAAGGTGCTTAGTGCACAACAGAATAAAATACTAAAGAAGCTGAAATACATGGTGTGAAAAAAGCTATCAGTTTTATTAGCCAACCAAGGTGAGAGCCACGTAGTAAAGGGTCCAAGATGGCACCACTCTCCTTGATCAGTTTCCTGAGCAGCCAGAGGTACCTGGGGAGGTGAGGAGGCCCTGAAGCAGGGGAGTGATAGCAGGGATGGTCTGGGGCTCTGTCCTTTCCTTGGCAACATGTGGCAATGCCTTGCAGCACTGGATAAGAGCTCCAGTGGCCTGGGGAGGTAGGGGAGAGTCCTGAAGCAGGGAAATAATAGCAGGTAGGCTCCAGAGTTCTGTCCTGCCCTTGCTGACCAGTGGCAGTGTCTATCAGCCCTGGATAAGAGCTCCAGTGGTCTTGGTGGGTTGGAGAGGAGGTGGGGTCTTGAAGCAGGGTAATGATAGCAGGGAGGGTCCAGAGTTCTGTCCTGCCCTTGGCAACATGTGGCAGTATATAGCTGTGCTGGATAAGAGCTCCAGTGGGCTGGGGAGGTAGACAGGGAATCCTGAAGCAGGGGAGTGGTAGCAGGGAAGGTCCAGAGTTGTGTCCTGACCCTGGCAACCCACGGCACATCACATCACATCAATATGTATGTATTACAAGTCTGTTTGTGGGGGGTAGGAAGAAATAGGCTGTTGGTTAACTAGGATCTGCGGCCTATTCTGTAGGTAGGGAAATGGGCAGACTAGATGGGCCAAGCGGTCCTTATCTGCCGTCAAAGTCTATGTTTCTATGTTTATTGAAACAGAATCTGAGATCACTGCATTAGTTGCAACAATCTTGAAAGGTCTGATACAAACACATAGGTAAAGGAATAATATGCACACCCTATGGGAACCATGTTCTCACAATAATTTATAATTATCTCTGAGTTGCAGAAACAAGGGCATTTCCATGACCTCATCTCTGATAACTCTTTGGCCAAGTGGTATTGCACATCATGTGTAACCAGGTCACACGATGTCCATGCAGGATGTCTTTGATGCATGTCAGAAATTTTCCTTTGTGACAGCTAGGAATCTGGGGCACACCACCTTGCACCCCAACCAGAACAAATATTTCCCAATATCTGTCCTTGCCATGGCTCTTTTTGACCGACTGACTACAGTCTATTCTGTGGGTCGCTTGGAAGGTGATATTTATAAGGAGCGGGTAGATGCCCCAGCCTTTGTAGTGTACAACCTCATCATGACCCTGTGGCAGCTTTCAGATACAGCATGCTGTTCAGTAAGCAGGCATTGCTGTGTATATTATTGTGATATCTTTGATGTGGTGACACCTGTGTGTGGCCTCGATGGTGGTGCCCAGTGTGGCTCACCAAATGGTGCCTTCCTATGGTAAAAGTCACCTGCAACATGTCTGGTCATTATTGCATAGTTATTTACATATGGGACACTAACATAGTGTCAGTGGCTCAGTAGGTAGCACACTCGCCTCTGAGGCCAGAAGATCAGAGGGCTGTGGGTTCGGTTCCCACATCTGGCACTTGGATTAATATCCCAGTACTGACACTGTAGTGCAGCATGAGAGGGGTGCTGCACTTCTGAGGTGCTGTCTTTCGGATGAGACATCAAACCGAGGTCCCATCTGCCTGGATTGGTGGTAGTTCAGGTGGATGTTAAAGATCCCATGGCACTTATTGAAAAAGAGTAGGGGAATTTCCCCGGTGTCCTGGCCAAATTTCCCTCATTCACTAAAAATACCACCAACAGCTTAATCTGGTTCAAGGTCAGTTGGCATTCATCTGTATCCCCCTCCCCCGGGTTGTGCCTGAAAATAGGCAGGATTTGTCTAGTGCACTTTCCAGTCAACAAAAAATAAATAAAATGCTCAGTAACCAGTCCAAACTTCTGTTTACACCTGTTGCTCACACTGTTATTGGACAAACAGTTATTTTTCCAGTGTCACTTAACAAAGAAAAACTACATTCTTAGTGAATCTAGTCATCAAAATGATGCCATAAATCACATTCCAACCTTCAATGTGCATCCTTCTCTACTCTCTCTATATGTGAAAGTCCTGCTTAATCACAAAGATGAACATTTAATTAGAATTAGTAATAGTATACAACGTGATCAACAGAGAAAGCGGTGCCAGAGGAAGTCCACTGCAGCAGAAGAAGCAGCAGCCTCAGGAGGTGGTGGAGGAAAGAGACTGAATGCCAGTGGCCTGCGTCGGGGTGCAGGGGGCAGGTTGCCACCTGGTACTGCACTGCTCTGCTCTGCTCTGCCTTGATGGTGGTGGTACTGGCCCTCTGTGTTGGTCCTCTCATGGCTGAACTTGAGCACAATATGCCAGAAGAGAGACCCCTAAGAATCAAAATGAACCAGGCTCTCCTGCTTGTCCACAATGAATTGCTAGATGAGAATCTGACCATTCCATGGCTCTCTGACCGTTGTTTCTAGGCTTTATATCAGAATCTGGTGACTTCTTCTGGGAACAGACTTCGGGAAGCCCAGTATTAGAGCAGTCACTTTGGACACTCAGCTTCCACTAACACTGCAGTTCAGTGACACTTGGGATACCCACTACTGCAGTTTGCACTACAGCTTTGGAGAGTTTGGAAACCACTCCCTCTGGGTGAGGATCAGCAGTAACAGTGCAGAAGAGGTGACATGTTTATGAATCTGGAACAAAGAGTCTGTCAGTACTTACTTTTGTTTGTACCTTATTCGTATTATAGCTTACCAAAAAAAAAAATTCTGTTCTCCCTGTCTAGCCCAGTGGAGTGGCTGTTTGACATGTTGAATGTCTTGCCACCTCTCTGGTGACCTGATGTTCAGGAATAAGTATGGGTTGCTGGGGGTCAGAGGTTGGAAAGGGGAAGATTAAGTGGTAGCATGAGGAAGTCATTCTTCACAGAAAGGGTGGTGGATGTATGGAATAGACTACCAGTGGTGGTAGTGGGGGTAAACACAGTGGGGGGATTCATGCATGAATGGAACAGGCATAGGGGAACCCCAGCAACAGGAATAAGGAGATAAAGTCGTAATGCTGGAGATCAAGCAGGGTCTGTGGCTTTTACAGTAGGCAGAGAAAATGGGTAGACTAAATGGGCCTAGCGGTCCTTATCTGCCAGCAGTTTCTATGTTTCTATGATGATTATAATGTAGTAATGTCACATACCTAAATAAAAATTACTTCGAAATATATTTATATATATGTGTGTATTTACATAAATAGATAGATATTGCAAAACAAAAAACCTCCATTAATGCATCAGTTAGGGTTGGTAGTACAGTGACAAAACTTTGGAAATTTGATGTTAGGGTTCCCACCCCCACCCCAAACCTTCGTACAACAACAGAAGCTGGGGAATACCATGGGGTCATTAACAAAATCACAGTGTCAGTGTTCATGAGGGGAAAGCACAAGAAGCCCATGTTGAAAATTTGGAGCAAAACTTCCAAAAAAGTAACCCTGTTATGAGCATGCATTGCATAGTTTCTACATACACTCGTATCTTCTCCATTTTTTCTTATTTTCGCTCCACATTTTCAACATTTCCATTTTTTCACACCACCTCATGAATAGTACAGCTGTCATTTTTCAAATCCTGACGAACATGTTTGTCGACATCTGTGGCACAAAACCGTGTTACAGTTGCACAGAATTACATTTTGACTGGGATTTGAAAGTTTTCTGAGCTGGATATATGCGGATAAGTGATAGGAAGGTTATGTTGAACATCTGGGGTGAAAATGATTTAAGATGGCACCATTATGACTGCTTGTTGCAATTTCGCTATGCCTGCTTGTAACTTAATGTGTGGAAACGCAGGGGCCAGAGACCCCTCTGTGTCCACAGCTAGATTCATATGTGCATTTGTGGAGGGATGAGAGTGCAGGGTCTGAAAGGTCCTGCACTCCCACAGTAAAATAAAGATACCGTTATACTGTTTCAAAAAGTGAGGAAATAAGATTTATTTATTTATTTAAACTTTGGTAACCGGGTAGGCCCACTGGAACCTTTCAGTCCCTTTTTCAGGGGCGACCCCGGTTTAGTTACATGTACCTAGAGGGAGGGAAAAACCAATGCAAACAATATGTACAGTACAACAAGGCTTTACGTAGAAATGTGTGAGCAAACAATACAGTACAGAAACTGAAGCAACCCATGCTCCAGCCTTTTGATAGGTACAGACAAATGACAGTTGTAAAGCCTATATAAAGTCTGAGGGACAGACTCTACCTCCTGACTGGTGTTTGGTCTCCTGGCAGGACCCTAAGTGAGGCAGCAGGGTGTGGGGTCCCTCCCTAGGTGTGCTTTTAACCCTTTCTTGAAATCCACAGTGGTGGGGCTGTCTTGTATCTCTTTTGGGAGCTCGTTCCAGAGTTTGGGGAGGACAACCCTGAGCGACTTGACCAAGGGAAGATCTAGCCCTGGGGATTTCTAGTAGTATCCGATCGGTGGATCTGAGCTCTCAACTCTTGGTCTTGGGGACAAGCAGGTCTTGCAGCCCGAGATGGGCCCTGGTTGCTGTAGCTTATAGGCCATGCACAGGGAGGGATGTGCTAGTCTTGCCTCCAAGGATGGCCATTCTAGGGCCCGGAGCACCTTGCAGTGGTGTTCCATTCTGTCCACCCTGGCAGTGAAATGGCCGACCCTGTGGTAGAGTGAGCTCAGTTGCCATCTTTCTGTAGCTGTCAGTGACTGGAGCAGGGTTGCTCCACAGAAAAGGGTGGTGAGAATAGTCTCGTTCCCTACCGCCTTCCTGATTTCCTTGGTTAGAAAGGGGTTTAGTCTGTAGAGGAGGCCCAGTTTTTGGTTTACCATCTTTCTGAGGTGGTTGATGTGCTTCTTGAACGAGACCTCCTGGTCGATGTACATTCCCAGGTAATGCATGCTATCCACAACTTCTATCCCTACCCCATCCCTGGTGGAGAGTGATAGGTGGTTGGATCTCCTTTGTCCCAGTCTTTTTGGGCCAAAGAGCATGGCTTTTGTCTTTTTGCTATTCAGGACCATCCTATTAACCTGACACCAGGATTCAAAGGCCGTAAGGTCCTGACTCAGCTCCCTGTTTAGGGACCCCGTGTCCTCTCCTCTCCTATCCTATACAGTACTGCATTGTCAGCATAAAGCATGATTTTTGCCCCTCCGCAGTGCTGGGGAAGGTTATTTATGAACAGGGAGAATAGCAGGAGGCCTAGGATAGATGCCTGTGGGACACCTGTGGGTACTGGGCGCATATCAGATATGGTGCCTTTCCACCAGACCATTTGTGTCCTGCCACTGAGGTAGTCTGTGAACCATTGTAGGGCTGTTATGTCCAGATCCAACCCCCTAAGCCATTCCAGGAGTAGCTGGTGGTCAACCAGGTCAAAAGCCTTGGTGAGGTGAATGAAGACCGCGCCAAGCATCTCGTTCTGGTCCAAGGCTTCATACACATCAGTGGTGATGCTTATTAGGACTGTATCAGTCCTGTGTTTTTTTCTAAACATGTGTTGCTGGTGGCCCTGCAGGTTGTACAGTTCCAGATAGTGGTCTACCTGTTGGTAGACCACCTTCTCCAGCAGCTTGCTCAGGGTACTTAAATGGAGATGGGCCTAAAGTCTTCCACATCTCCGTACAGTCCACTGTTTGGGATATGGTTGAGCCCCTAACACCCCACCCAACCCCACAAGCCCACCCCAGAGCCACTCGTCAGAGACCAGCCGACATCAGGGTGTGCCTTGGGGTCATTGGGCCTACCTCTCACCCCATTCTCCTGTACTGTACCATGTCAAATTGCTTACACGTGGAATGAGGTAAGAAACCTGACGATTCCAAGGCAAACCCTGGCACCTGCTCATCTGTGGCTCAAGCATAATGTCTCATTTCCCTAGTTTTGTTGCTTCAATCCTAACTCAATCATTAACAAAGTTTTTTGCAATATCTATCTATCTATCTGTCTATCTATCTATCTATCTATCTATCTATCTATCTATCTATCTATCTATCTAGACACACACACACACACACACACACACATATTATAAGGGTGTGGTCACACCCTTATACTTAGGGTTGAGTGGGCAGTTTAATGTTAAACCCCAGATGTTGTACTTTAATAACTTCAGAACCACTCAATGGATTTGCACAACATTTTGCATATACCGTTTCAGGTAGTAAATTTCTTGATTTACCAAGTTTCGTTTTCATTAGATATGTGGGTTTTGTGCAGTGAAGCATCAAAAAACATGTTTTTTTTTTGCTTATTTTTGGCAGATGTCAGGGTAATTTTTCGACATCACACTGTGCACACACCATTTGGAATTTTTGCCTGACATTTTTAGGATAGAAAGAGGTTGTCCTAAGGAACAATCCAGCTTTAGTTTGGTGAAAAAATATTAATCTATTCCTAAGTTATTACATTTTGAACTTTTGGGTTCTGAATATGGTCAGTTCAGACTTTGAGACAGATGCAGAGTTTTGATCAAGGATTTCTGGTCATGAAGGAACAGCAAAGAGGGATTGGGAAATCTCAGAAAATCCCTCTTCATGAGAAAAATCCCTCTTCAACAGTCACAATCTTTTCTCCCTTAGCAAGGGGAGAAAACAAAACTTCACAACTTGCCCCCAGGGTCATCTTTTCTAAAAACTAAGGCATGGGTTTTGGTGAAGGTGGTGTCCTCTACTCACCCATGCCTTTTTTTTTTTTTATTTTAATAATTGCAGTTTTGCACTTTAAAATATTTTTTCACTGTACTGGGTCATAATGTTGCATGCTTAATAGCGTATGACATTATGGCTAATCCAGTACAGCACTGTACCACTGAGCGAATGGTGCAAAACAGCATATACTGATGTACGCAGTATTGCACCATTATCACTCTCCCAGGCAGAGGATAAGACCTCTGCTGGGAGTGGT
Organism: Neoceratodus forsteri; assembly: GCA_016271365.2. Classification (NCBI taxonomy): domain Eukaryota; kingdom Metazoa; phylum Chordata; order Ceratodontiformes; family Ceratodontidae; genus Neoceratodus; species Neoceratodus forsteri. Next base: position 11,799,904 of record JADMNL010000038.1, on the reverse strand, counting down.
TTCTACCAAGCAGCTGCTGTGGCTTAATGGACTGAGCCACAGCAGTAGGGAATCCAGGCAGTGCTTCTGGGACTGAGTTTGAGTCCCAGAAACTTTTATTTTTTTTTAACTTTGTGTGCTCCCTAATTTTACCCCCCAGGCTTGAGAATGTTTATTGGGTGCCCACAGAAAAGAGAGATATGCTACACGGCAAAATTGTGCTGTATTGGCAGTGGTATTTTGCCATGCGGCATAATGTCGTGCGACATTATAACCCCGTGCCCCTTTTCATAATCTCTTTTTACCAGCCGATCACTTTTCACCAGATCAGCTGTTGAAAAGGGATTTCAAAAAGGGATTCTTAAAGCTAACTGTACTGTTTTCCTTGGTGTCTAGTGGGTTCCCTGACTCCCTTAAATGAGTCATTCCCCGGAGTCTTGTGGCCCCCTACCCTCTGATCACTCTCCCGTTTTTTTTTTTAATTTTCTAACACTGAGATGCCCATCCCTGGAATTGGATAGCCCCATCTGCAGTCCATTACTTTGAAATGTGGCAATATCGGGGGAGGAGTCTAATCCCTGTGTTGGCTTATACCTCCTTAACCCCCCCCAGTAGCTTTCAACACAGGGGAGCCCACCTAAAGTGTTTGAAAATGTGTAATTTTTTATGTACCTGAAAAAAAGAAAACAGTCCTCTGACATTTTTTTTATGCAGAATCTTGCATCAAACTAGTCAGACCCTCTGTGCATGTATTTTACTGGCATTGGGGTGCCCAGTCCCTGTGTCAGCATATAATCTCCTCTCCACTATTGTGGCACACTGTAAGCCCACCCCAGTGTGCCAAAATATGCTGAAAAAAACTGTGAAATTCCAGCCTGGTGGCACTGAGGGTTGAGGCACTGGATGCCACACCTCATGCTACAGTGGTGACCTGGGTTCAGTAACAGACTCAGGTCACCAGGGGTCAGAGGGAGGGAAGGAGGATCGAGCATCCCAGTGGATGCTTTCCTCCTCTTGTGGTGGGTTAGCAAGGGTGCTTACAGCACCAGGAAGAAAAAGAACCCATGGCACACAACCCTGGGCTTGTAATGCTGCACCAATCTAAACAAATAGGAGCAAAACAAAAAACAGGAGGTGCTCAAAAGCAGCCCGGCAAAGGAAAATCAGCAATACGGCAACCAGAGATGTATCTGCAAGTAACTTACTTATTAAACTGAAGTGCAGAACACTTGTGAAATAAACGTCAAGTGGTAAAAAACAAAATGATCCCAGCACTTCTAACCCTTGTGGATTCTTCATCGGGGGAGAAGTCAGCATGCATAGTGGTCAGCTTTTAAGTGCTACCACTTAAAGTGACATTATTTTCATTCATATAATAATATACAAGTGAAAGTTAATTAAGAGGTTTTTTAAAACATTTTTTAGCATTTTTTAACAACTTTAACCCAAAATTCAATGGTCTGAAAGAACACAGGCTGAACAGACTTCAACAATTACTAATATTACAAAATGTCAAATGAATAGTAACAGAATACTGGAATAATATTTCTTCCAGTATTGTCATTCTCATATGTAAAGAGAATATCTATTCCAAAAGAGGATTACAACAAAATTCATTTTGGAAGGTACCTGTGAAAAGAGAGAGAAAAGGAAGGAAAAAGAGGACAAAGATAAATATAACCATATAATAAAAATAATAATAATAAACAACCATGAGGAAGACATATGTCTATCGACTTGAAAACAATTTAACTTAGACTAGGAACTTCCTAGGTAGCTATTGTATTTAAATTTAAATTTTAGAGGAAAGGGCTGCTCTCCCAGTTTTCATTAAGTCCTCTAGGGGAAATGGCACTTAGCTGGGAAATGTGTCTGCTTTTTCTTTGTAGTAAGAACTTGCATTAATTTCCTCCTCTAAGAAGTCGGGGTACATGATCAATTGCTGTAAATCTAAATGATGATAGAGATTGTTTATGTTGTGAACTCCAGTGTGTCCCTACTGGAGTGTCACAATGTCATGTAAAATGGATCAAACATGCTCTTGTATCCTCTCCTTTAAGGGGCGTGTAGTCATCCCTACATATAGGGTTGGACAGTCGCACCATAAAGCGTAGAAAACATATGAGGTGCGACAAGTAACAAAATGATGCAGGCACAGCTCCTTTCCATTTATTGGGCTGACCAATGTATTGCCCGCCTCATATAAATGCAAACATTACAATTTCCACGTGGAAAAGATCCTAGTGGTTTGGCTAGAAGTAGACTTTGGGCCTGGGAAGGCCCAGATTCAAAATGACTCTTAACTATCCTGTCCTTAACTGATCTCCCTTTCCGATAACTTTAGGCGAGCTGCCAATAGTGTCTGACAGGTCACCATCAGCTTTTAAAATGTGCTAATATTTCTTGAGGGCCCCTGCGACTTTGGATGTCACTCTATTAAATTCCATCACATGATGAACACAATCATTATTGTGTTCTTCCTTATTTTTAGGTCTCAATAAAGTTGACCTATTTTGGTTTAATGCATACTTTCGTGCCTGTTCTAAAATATCTGATTCATAGCCTTGGGCCTTGAATCTATTAGTTAGATCCTCAGCATGCTGTAGATAGGATTCAACGGAAAAACAATTTCTTCTAAGCCTCAAAAATTGACCCTTAGGGATTTCCTTTGTCACATGTTGTGGATGGGCACTATCAACCCTAAGCAATGTGTTGCCAGAATTTGCCTTGCAAAAATTTTCTCTCTCTATCCTGCCACCTGGTGTGGCATGCAAACGTCAGTCCAAGAAAGTCACAGACTCAGAGTCTATCCAGTGAGTGAAGCATAAGATCATTGATGTTCAATCTCTTCACAAATTCCTCTGCCTCTAGTTGCGTGCCACACCAGATGCACAAAATATCATCAATATAGCGACCCCAGTACTTGATTCTGTCACCAAACTGGTTCACCCTGGGGTCGAAGATGACAGCCTCCTCCCACCAGCCCAAAAATAGGTTGGCGTAGGAGGGTGCCATTGCCAACCCCATAGCTGTCCCACATACCTGTAAAAAGAATTCTGAGTCAAAAGTGAAAAAATTACTAGTCAACACAAATTGTAGAGCACCTAAAACAAAATCTGAATCTAATGATTCCTGACTTTGAAATAAATCCATGAAAAACCTAACAGCGTTTAGCCCCAAATGATGTCTGATACTAGTATAAAGTGATTCAACATCAATTGTCAACCACAGGTTGCCAGCATCAAAAGTTTGATGTTCTAGAGCCTCCAGAACCAAAATTGTATCCTTAAGATGAGAAGAAATGTGTACAACAAGAGTGTATAAAAAATCATCTAGAAATTTTGAAAGATTCTTGGTTAGAGAGCCTATGACTGAAATTATCGGACGTCAAGGGGGGTTCTGGAGGCTCTTATGTGTTTTAGGCAGATGGTAAAATGTTGGGACTACTGCATGTTTCTGGTTTAAAAAATTGAATTCTTTTTCAGAAATTGCACCTCGGGACCTGTGGAATGAAAGCAAGTTAGTCAATTTATCTTACAGCACCTGCTGCACCTATGCCAGTGGAAGCATGGGCATTAGGGGCACAGGTGGCTTTCCGGAGTCAGGGAGGCGGAGACGCTGTGGGTGCTTGACAACAGCATGCATCAGCATGCTGTCTGTCTAGACGAATGTCCTCTGCGCTGGCGTCCCTAGGGGGATTGGGAGATAATAGGGAAAAAAATGCATACACCCCCAGCCTCAAGAGCATAATGAACCCGGGGGGGGGCTTTGGAAAGCCCTGGTGGATGGAGTAGGAGAGGGTATGAGGCCCGCTCTTAAGCCAAGGAGCCAGGCAGGTTAAAAAATAAATAAATAATTTTGAAAAAAGAAATCTGTCCCGATGCCTTTTTTTTTTCCAATGCAGAATCTTGCATCAACATTTTCAATGCAGAACCCTGCAACAAACTAGACCGCCCCTCTGTGCTCCTTTTTCACCAACATCAGGGTGCCCAGTCCCTGTGTTGGCATGTATAGCCCCTTCCACTACTGTGGCACACTGGGAGCCCACCCCAGTGTGCTGAAATGTACTTTAAAGAAAAACTGTAAAAAAAAGGACAACTTTCCCGTGACGTCTTTTTTTACCTGAAAAAAGAAAATGGTCCCTCGTCATCCCTGCTGCTACCCTCCCCTGTCATGACCCTCCCTTTGTGCACCCACCTTCCCTTACCCTATATTTACATCCAGAGGTTGGGTGCTGTCATCTTCTATGGACCGGAAAATGTCTGCAGTCTTAGAACTGCAAACTGAAGAATCAAGGTAAGCTCCATATAATGGCAATCAATGGGGTTTTCAACTTGTCTTGATATTGCAGTCATTTGTTGGGAATTTGGGCCCCAATTTTTCAACATGGGGCTTCTTGGGATCCCACCTCATAAACACTGGCACTATTATTTTGTTACTCAGTCCCAAAAGGTGATTTCACAGTCACTGCATGGAATCACCTTTCAGGACCAATTAATGAAATCACAGTACCACTGTTCATGAGGTGGGGTCCCAAAAAGACCATGTTACAAATTTGGTGAAAAAATTCCAAAAAATGACTGTGTTATAAATGTGTATTGCACAGTTCCTATGCACACTCATAACTTGGCCAATTTTTAATATTTTCACTCCATATTTTCAACATTGCCATTTTTCACACCTCCTTATGAACAGCACAACTGTCATTTTTCACATCTTGCCTGAAACATGTTTTTACACCTGCGGCATAAAATGGCACTGTTACTGTGCGAAATCATCTTTCAGGAATAATTAACAAAATTACAGTGCCAGTGTTCATGAGGGAAGGTCCCAAAAAGTCCATGTCAAAAATTTAATGACAAAATTTAAATAAATTACTGCATTAGAAGCATGCATTGTGCAGTTTCTACATGCACTCGTAACTTTGCCAGTTATTTTCACTTCAGATTTCAACATTTTCTGTACTGGGTACATGCAGTGAGGTGATAAGAAGGTCATGTTGAACATTTGGGGTGCAAATTATTTAAGATGGCACAGTTATGACTATTTGTTGCAATTTCACTACACCAGCTTGTAACTTAATGTGTGGAAGCACTGAGGCCAGAACCCAGTGTTTCTACAGCTAGATTCATATGTGCATCTGTGGAGGGATGGGAGTGCTGGGTTCAAAGGACTCTGTGCTCCCACAGTAAAATAAAAATACTATTATAATATCTCAAAAAGTGAGGAAATAAATTGCAAAAAATGTTGTTAATGCACCAGTTAAGGTTGAAGTGACTAAAGTAGGGAAATCAAATGTTAGAGTTGAGCCCCTAGCACCCCAAATCCCATCCCACCCCACACCCACCCTCCACAGACCAACAGGCATTGGTTTGTGCCTTGGGGTCATCTGGCCTAACTCTCACCCCATTCTCCTATACTGTACCATGTCAGATTTCTTACACATGGAATGTGCCGAGAGTTAGGCCCAATGACCCCAAGGCACACCCCGACACATGTTGGTCTATGGAGGGTGGGTGTGGGTGGCTGGTGGGGTGAGGTGGGGGAGTGTTGGGGCAGCATACTGTTATGATAACTTAGCTATTTTGCACATATAAAGGTTGTCTATCCTGGGAGAGGTGACAAGTTTGCTAAGTTATCTACTGATAAGGGGGAAGTGTTGGAACATCCAAGGATGACATGTGAAGAGTCATCTCACATATAGTATATTAACAAGCAGTACTTGGAACTGAGACACCTTAATTTCATAAGGGTCCATGGGTGTGTCACATAACTGTAAATGAAGTTGGGTAAAAGCGTGGGTCAGAGAAGGAGAGAGACAGAGTTGAGATGCAGACACCATCCAAAGAAGAACTCATGGCCTGTTGCTGCTCTCCCAGATGAGATAGTTTTGGCCAGGTTATCTATCTATAGACTGACTGTTACATAGCGTTTCATCTAGGAGACTATGCATTGCTTTGTACTGCTATTTATATGCCATCTATATGATAAACCACTTCTATGTCTGGCCTGCAACAGCTTTCAGAAATGTGTCTGCCTTTGTTTTTCACTGTCACCAGTGGGTTCCACCAGCAGAAGTCAACTTTCCTCCCTGTAGAGCCAAGAGGTCAAACATGCAATTGCACATGTTAAAGTCATCTAGTGTTTCTCCTGGGTGGCAAACGCTAACAGAGTTTTGCCCCAGCCAGTATAAATCATGAATTACTTTAGTAATAATTTAAATCACAGCCACGGCTGTTGAGTTAATAAGCAGCTTTTTCTTAAAGAAGGTTAAAAGTTGCATTACAGAGTATATATGCATATATGTCTAACACAAGAGAAGAACACTGTCACAGGAAAAGTAAACAAATGGTTTTAAATAACAGATGACAAAAAAAGGCTATTAACTAAGGCATGCTATCCTTTCTTACCTCTGTGCTATGCTTGGAGAGATTGAATTCTTATGCTTTCCGTACAGCTCCCATGGACCCTGTAGCTAGAGGAGTAGACTTACAGCTTAAGAACCTCTCAGATGGTAGCCCCAGCAGAACACTGCCCTGTCTTTCAGCATCTTATAGTATCCCTTAGAGTAGGTAATTCCTGTCCCCTTTGAATGCCCCAACCATGAGGACAACAGTGGTGTGTGGACCTGGGATAGAGGCAGGTAAAGCAACTCAAAAAATAAAGGAGCTGATAAGGGAGGCAGGGGGAAACTAGACTTGATACTGCACATTGGGACAAATGACTTAGGGGACCGAGGTGGTGCAACACAGATTTAGAAACTTAGCAGTGGCATGTAGGCAGTCAGTGAAATCATTAACTGTTTCTGAGATAACTCCTGTACCAAGGGTGAGCACAGCTAAGAAGGAAAGGATAGGGGAATTTAATGGATGGCTAGGCTGGTGGTATAGTGAAGAGAGATTCAGTTTTATAGGTCAGTGGGGTGACACATGGGTGGACAAGAGACTCTATGGCAGTGACAGGCTACACCTGACCTAGGAAGGGAGAAAGAAAATGAAAACTAAAATGGGGGAATACATGGCAAGGAAGCTGGGTTTAAACTACCGGGGGACAGAAAAGGGAAGGAGAGAGCACCTCCTCCCCACATCAGCAGAGACAAGGAATGGAGAACAAAGATGAATGTCAATTAAGAAAAGGGGGGAGAAGCAAGTCAAGTATTGTTATAATTTATGCACCTGTGGTGCAGTTTTTTTCTCTACTTATGTATTATCCTATTTTTATTTATCTCTGTTTATCTATGTACCGTTTATAACTCTGCATTGTCCACTGTTCAATGTATGATGCGGAGCCTTTGCAAATGAGTCCCTGACTCAAAGGGTTGTAATTCCTAAACTTATTTAAATATATAAATAAATAAATAAATAAATAGGACTAAGCCACAGGAAGAGCAAGGGTGCAACAGAGACAGAGTGGAGGGTGGTAGTGATGCATGTGCACAGCCTTGGGAACAAAATGGCAGAACTGCAGGCCTTCTTAGCAGAAAGCAGGGAAGACATTGCCACCATTACAATGACCTGGGCATCATCACTCCAGGACTGGGACCTATCGATCCCAGATTACAGGCTTTATAGAAAGGGCAGGAAAAGGGGTGAAAGCATATATAAGGGAAGGTATTGTGTGTGCAAGGGAGGAGGATTGTGTGCACAGAGGGATCACAGAGGCACTATGGCTCCAGCTCTGGACAAATAAAGGAAGGAAGATAAGGATGGGGGTTATATACAGACCACCCAGTCAGGGTGAGGACAAGGACAGGGAGTTATACACTCATTTAAGTGCAGCTGAAAGGGTAGAGATAGTAGTGGTAGGTGACTTTAACCTGCCCCAAACTGAATGGGATAGTTCAGCACATCCTGTGCCAGAAGTCAGGCAATCCTGGATGCAATCCAGGATGGCTTCATGATGCAGTACATGACCAGTCCCACCAGGGGGAAGCAATTCTGGACCTGGTGCTCTCCAATGGTGAACACGTACAGGACATAGACATTGGGGATCCATGGGTGGAAGTGACCACAACACAGTTTGGTTCAACCTGGACATTGGTAGGGAAGACATCCCCACTAAGACAAGAGTGCTAGACTTCAGAACAGTGAATTTTAAGAGAATGAGGGAAATGATCAAAGAAGACCTTGGAAAACTAGAGGAAGGCTTGAGTGTGGAGGAATGTGGGACATGATCAGAGGGGCTATACAGAATGTCACACACAGATGCACAAAGATGAGGGGAAAGAGGGTGGGAATTCGATCACCTAGCTGGTTTAGCAGGGAGATAGCTAAAATAGTGAATGATGAAAGGGCACCGTGTAGGAAAAGCAGAAGGACTGCACGGGAAGATGATGAGGAGTTGTAACAAAAGCTGGCTAAACTAGCAAAAAAGGAAGTAACACAGCAAAAGCAAAGAAAGAGCTCCAGATAGCGGAAGGGATAAGGAGGGGAGATAAGGTATTTTTATGATACATAAAAGAAAAAAGAGACAAACAGGATGGTACAGTCAGGCTGAAGAAGGGGGAAAGCATAGTGGTGGAGGATGGGGCAAAAGCAGAGATGTTAAACAATTGCTTCTGCTCTGACTTTACCAAAGAAAGAGAGGGACCAATACCGCACAGTGTGAGAAGCAGGGAGGGGCTGGTGAGGGCCCAATAGGGGCCATAAGGATTGAACAGGTGAGGGAGGGGTTCATGACTTTGAAGGTAGAAACATCTCCACTGCCCGATGGAATGCACTCCAGAATACTAAAAGAGATGGCAGAGGAGCTAGCAGGCCCACTGACAATACAATTCAATGGCTCTCTTAATACAGGGTGGTGCAGGGGAATGGAGATTAACACATGTCGTGCCATAAGAGTGGCCCCAAAGAGAACCCTGTTAACTACAGACCAGTCAGCCTGACCTTGAGTGTGTGTAAACTACTGAAGACAATATTGAATGAGGGCTTGGTCAAGTTCTTAGAGGAAAATAGCCTACAGGATAGCAAGCAGCATGGGTTTGTGGCAGGCAGATCATGTTAAATGAACTTGATTGAGTTCTTTGACTGGGTCACCCAGACAGTAGACAAAGGCTAAGCAGTGGATATTATATACCTGGACTTTAGCACGGCTTTTGACGCTATGTTAGACAAAAGGCTGATTACAAAGCTGAAGGACTTAGGAGTGGGAGAAAGGTTGTTTAGATAGGTTGATAACTGGCTGAGAGGCAGGACGCAGAGGGTAATAGTAGTGGTGGGGAGTTCTCCAGTACAAGGGAAAGTCACCAGTGGGGTTCCACAGGGGTCGGTGTTGGGACAGGTGTTGTTTAACGTCCTTATTAGTGACATACGGCAAGGCATTCAGGGAAAAATGTGTATGTTCACAGATGATACCAAGCTCTGCGGGAGGGTGGACACTCAGGAGAGGATAAAGGAAATGAGAGGACATAGCCAAATTAGAGAGATGGTCAGGGATATGGCAGCTCAGGTTCAATGCCAAAAAGTACAAGGTTATGCACATGGGGTGAAGAATCCAAGAACAGAGTACCACGTTGGAAAAATTCAGGTTATACCACCAGATGAAGAAAAAGATCTGGGGATGATAATTTTAGTGACCTGAAGCACTCAACTCAATGCAGAAAGGCTGTAGCAAAGGCAATTAGGATGTTAGGGTGTATTGCAAGGGGATTTAGCAGTAGGAAGAGTGAGATCATTCTGCCACTGTACAGGTCATTGGTAATAACCTCACTTGGAATATGGAGCAAGACATTGGCACCCACACCTGAAGAAAGACATAAACATGATGAATTGGTCCAGAGGAGAGCGACTAAATGATAGAGGGAGAGCAGGATAGATCATATACAGAGAGGTTCGAGTATCTGGGAATGTACACTTTGGAGAAGAGGAGGCAAAGGGGGGATATGATTGAGATGTTCAAATACTTAAGGGGAATTAACAGAGTGGACTGCAGGAGCCTAGTCAATAAAAGGGCCACCACCACCACTGGAGGACACAACATAAAACTGTGGGGGGGTAGATTTAAGAGGGACATAAAGAAGCACTTTTTATTTACAGAGAGAGTGGTGATGTCATGGAATGAGCTGCCACAAGAGGTAGTAGAGTCAAAGTCAGTAGAAGCCTTCAAAAGAGCCTAGGAAAAGCATAAAGGAATGTCAGGAGGCCATGTAAGGGGGAAGACTGGACAATTTTTTTTGGGGGGATGGGGTCACAGAAGCATGCTGAAAGTCAAAAAGAATCCATATTTTTCAAGCTGACCCGATAGACCGAGAGGTCTCCTTCTGCTGGCCATTTTCTAATGTGCTTATGTTCTTATTTACTATGTATGTATCTAATTGCTCCAATCAATTTGAACACCTGTAGGTGTCCAATTATATTCATTTTAACATTCAGTTTACATTTGAGTGGTCCAATCCTTTCAAACACTGTGTGTCTGGGTGCATGTCCACTCCCCCTCTTGGTCACTATGTCTGAGATTTATTACTCAGTCCATCACCTTATCTAGATGACGTAGGCAGTGGAATCCCAGTGTGTGTTTTTTTTCAGAAGGCCAGAAAATCCAAGTCATTAACTACTTCCTTCCTTCCCATTTCTGTCACAATCTATATAATATGAAAACTTGGCGAACACTGATTGTCTCAACTGTAGTCACTTCGGTGGCTACTAGTGCTACCAAAGCACCCACATTTCCTGACCTTTCTGGACCTGAATGTGTAATCAGCCTTGAGGAGCCCAATGCCTCTCTCAGGCCTTGGGGTGTATCATCTTGGCATGCAGTGTTTTGTGTGTATTGACGAATAGTCATGGAGTAGTTTTCTTGTTTTTATAGCTAACTGATCCAGCATTTTCTGTGGCCAGTCAATGACACTGAAGCTATAAGATATTACAGGAACGGTGAGCTGATTTATAGCTTGCACTTGGTTTTGTGTTGTTAAAGCAGTTTTCAGTACAAGCGTCAGCCATCTGAAATATTCCTTGGTGATTTTAGCTCTCATTTGTTCATTTTGTATTTTTTCTCCTTCATCTATTCCCAGGTATTTGTACATTTCCACTTGCTCGACTTCTTTTATATTACAACCCCCCCCAGTTGATGTTTTCTTTATGAGTTAACGTTACTGCTACTGTATAAATGCTCCTTTGGCACCTTTGTCTAAGCCATATGTCTCAAGGGGTTAATATCTACAGATGCTCTCTCTCTCTAGGTTAGTGTCTCCAAATGTTTAGGGATTTCTAATACCGTGGCAAAAGTGGACCCCATTCTTTAGCCAGGGCATATTCAAAACTCAATAAATTAGTACTGTATTAATCTTTGATGTTCTCTCTCGGGGTTAGTGTCTCCAAATGTTTAGGGATTTCTAATACCGTGGCAAGAATTGACCCCATTCTTTAGCCAGGGCATATTCAAAACTGAAGAAATTAGTACTGTATTAATTTTTGATGTTTGCTGAAAACGTTCTTCTCAGCACACGCAACATCCCCAAAATGGCTTCCTTTTGAAGTTCATAAGGTGTCACAAGTATTTGCAGCATATTTAAATGTACCTGAAAAGTTCTTTTTGATTAGTCCCATTGCTCCAAGCACTACTGGGACAATTTGTGTGTTCTTATTCCACATCAGTTTGGTTTCTGACTGCATATCTTGGTATTTCATGATTTTGTGTCTCTCTGTACGCAGCACACTGTAGTCACTAGGGGTGGCTATTTCAATCAGCAATGCTACTAGTCTCTCTCCAGAATGAATTCGCTGATGTTTTATCAAGGCACTCTTCTCACAAAAACTCCTGCTGTATTCAATATAATTATATGGCCTCTCTCCAGAGTGAATTTGTTGATGCTTCTTTAAGATACCCTTTGTTGTAAAACTCTTGTCACATTCATATGGTCTTTCTCCTGAGTGAATTTGTTGATGCATTTTTAGGGCACCCTTCCTACAAAAACTCGTGTTGCATTCAATACATTTATATGGTCTCTCTCTAGAGTGTATTCGCTGATTAATTAACAGGCTGTCATTCTGACAAAAACTCTTGTCACAGTCATCACATTTATATGGTCTCTCTCCAGGGTGAATTTGCTGATGTGTTTTTAGTGTATCCTTACAGCCAAAACTCTTGTCACATTCATCACATTTATATGGTCTCTCTCGGGGTTAGTGTCTCCAAATGTTTAGGGATTTCTAATACCGTGGCAAGAATGGACCCCATTCTTTAGCCAGGGCATATTCAAAACTCAAGAAATTAGTTCTGTATTAATCTTTGATGTTTGCTGAGAATGCTCTTCTCAGCACACGCCACTTTTGAAGTTCATAAGGTGTCACAAGTATTGGTAGCATATTTAAATGTGCCTGAAAATTCTTTTTGATTAGTCACATTGCTCCAAGCACTACTGGAACAATTTGTGTGTCCTTATTCCACATCAGTTTTGTTTCTGACTGCATATCTTGGTATTTCATGATTTTGTGTCTCTCTGTACGCAGCACACTGTAGTCACTAGGGGTGGCTATTTCAATCAGCAATGCTAGCTTTGTTCTCTTTTCTTGTATTACAATATCGGGTTTTCTTGCTTCCACTTTCTCGGTTGTTGGTATTGGGTGATCCCATGTGATCATTACTTCTTCATTCTCTGTGATTCTTTGTGGTTCATGTTTCCAGTGTCTCTCTGCTACCTGTATATTATAGTGTTTGCATAGTTTCCAGTGGATCAATCTTGCTATATTGTTGTGTCTTTCAGTATACAGGCCTTCTGCCATGAGTACTTCACATCCAGCCACGAGATGCGCAACTGTTTCTAATTCTGTACTATAGAACCTGCACTTTTCTGTTTCTCCTGTTTTTTCTATGGATTTTGTGAACCATCTTGTGCGTAGCCCACTATCTTGGGCTGCCATTATAAGTCTCTCATCTCGTGGCCTAAATTCACCTCTTTTTAACCACTCATGGGTCAGGGCTTGATCGACCTGTGGTTACTCCAGTATCTCCCTGTATTTTCCACTATAATTATGGGCTTTCCAATTGTTTTTTCTTTTCTGTTGGTCTCTATCCTTATACTCCTTTTTCTGATTCTTTGCGTTTTCTGTTGCTGACAGTTCCTTATCTACCTGTGGATTGACATCAATCTCTGCTACCCTTCTGAAGGCTTCTCCTAATTTGATGAGTGAAGTCATTTTAGGCTTATTTTCTTTATGATGCAAGGCCTTGACTATATTTGGGTCCAAGGATGTCAGTAAGCATGTATGTAGCCCCACTATTGTGGATCTATATGTGTAATCAATCTCAATGAGGCCCATGCCTCCCTCTGCCCTTGGGATGTATAATCTTGGCATGCACTGATTTTTGTATATTAATATTAATTTCTCTCCAGAGTAAATTCACTGATGTCTCTTTAAAACTCGCTGTCTTGTAAAACTCTTGTCACATTCAGCACATTTATATGGTTTCTTGTGAATTTAGCATGTTACAGTTTTATGCTGCACAGTAAAACTCATGTCACTACATTTAACTGCATTGAGTTTGCTTAAAGTCCTCTGATGTTTGTTACATTTCAATTGCCCCTCTCCTTCATGGATCTGTTGTTGTACAGTGATGAGATGTAGGTCATAAAAGCTCTTCCTGCATTGAGGATACTGATGGGGTTTGTCTGCTGTGTGACTCAGCTGGCAGTTCTCAAACAATGATTGCTGGCTCCAAGTTTCATTGCAGTCAAGCTTCCTGCTGACTAAAATAGATATTAATTAGTATTTCTTACAACAAGCAAATACATGTATTTGTTGTTTTACTTTATTTTTTGAGAGCTCCATCAACTTTTCTGAGATTTAATTTTAGAATTGTGTTTCTCAAACATTCCCATTTTAAAATAATTAAGATTAAATGATTATTTATGTGACATTTCAATTTATTGTTGTTATTGATAATATTCATAGAATGGGTCTGGATTCTCTGTGAAAAAATAATTCCTCACATTGCCCCTGAACCGCCCCCCTCTATCTTTAAATTGCTACCCATATACACGGTCACTCTCTTGATTTGGTCTTCCTCCTGGGAGTTGAAGCATCCAATTTGGGGGTGGAACCTGTTGGTTGGTCCGATCACTACACCGTGAGGTTCAACTTTTATGCCCCTTACATAGGCCTGCCCCTGTGGAGATGGTAAGTTACTGCCCTTTACGGGATTTGAGCCCTGAAGGCCTAGTGGCGGTGATTGACCTCTCACAGTTTCCTGTGACCAGCTTGAGTCCAGAGGTCTTGGTCCTGGCCTATAACAAGGCCATCTCTACAGCCCTGGACTCGCTGGCTCCTATCCGTGTTCATCCTCTCCCCCTTCGCCCTCGGTCCCCTTGGTTTGATGAGTCCTTGAGGGAACTGCAGCAACTAGGACAAAGGTTAGAGCGGCATTGGAGGAAATACACCCTGGAGGATGACCACCTTAGATTGGTAGATCATCGGACCTACCAATCAGTGATCTCCCATAAGAAGGCAGAATTCCTGTCCGGGGAGATTGCTACCAGTTAGAATCGACCAGCTCAGCTTTTCCAAACTGTGGACAGGCTGTGCAACCCAGCCTGTCTGCCATTCTGAAGAGCTTTTTCGCAAATGGAGTGTGAAGAGCTAGCTCGATTCTTTGCGAATAAGGTGGAAGACATCAGGTTGGAGAGCCTCTTGACTCGTTCTGTGGGGGATGCTGATGAACAGTGCTTGGCCTCCTCACCTGGTGCTTCCTGGTGTACCTTCAACTTGCTGGAGTTCGCGGATGTCATGCGGATTGTCCAGAGTATGTGCCCTATGTGCTGTAGTTTGGATCTGGGCCCCACTTCCCTGATTATAGGTTGTTGTGACATTATTGGTCCAATCCTGGTTCAGACAGTCCGGTGCTCCCTCAACTCAGGTGAGTTTCCTAGCTCCCTGAAGGAGGTGGTGGTAACACCCATCCTGAAGAAGGCTTCTTTGGACCAAGGTTCTCTGGCCAACTACAGACCTATCTCAAACCTTCCCTTTATAGGGAAGGTTACTGAGAAAGTAGTGGCAATACAGTTGGAGGTCCACTTGACCATCCATAACATCTATGAACCTCTCCAGTTCAGTTTTCGAAAAAGGCATAGAATCAAAACTGCGCTGGTTCGGGTGCTCAATGGTCTCCTGATGGTGAGAGAGCAGAGAAGCCATTCTATCTCGGCGCTCCTTGATCTCTCTTCAGCCTCTGACACTGTGGACCACGTGGTGCTGCTTGGGCACCTGAGATCCATTTGTGGCCTGACATGTATGGTCCTCAAATGGTTTACATCTTTCCTCACTGGCAGAATGCAGAGAGTGATGTCTGAGATGTTTTATTCGGACCTACTCTCTGTATCATGTGGGGGTGCCTCAGGGCTCAGTGCTATCCCCCATGTTGTTTGCAGTGTATATGCTGCCCCTCGGAGACATTGTAAGATGGTTTGGGCTGAGGTTTCACTGCTATGCTGAAGATACCCAGCTCTACCTGTCTTTTGCACCTGACCAGGATAGTGCACTCTCGATATTTAACAACTGCCTCACTGAAATCCAGGAGTGGATGAGTTCGAGCTGGTTAACGTTGAATGTGGGAAAGAACGAGGTGATGGTTGTGGACCCGGGATGCCGGATAGAGGGGATAAGGGCGGGCCAGCCCTAGGGACTTTTTCTTGGGGGTTCACCAATCCTTTACTCTGAACAGGTGAGAGACCTGGGGGTGGTGCTTGATGACAGGCTGACTTTATGATCTCAAGTGTCAGCGGTCATCAAGGCTTCCTTTTACCACCTTAGGAACATCGCCAGGATCAAGCACCTTGTTCTGTCCAGGGACCTGCCTACATTGGTCCACACATTGACTACTGTAACTCCCTATACCTAGGGCTTCCTGGGGTTGATATCTGCCACCTGCAGCAAGTTCAGAACGCTGCAGCATGTTTGTTGACAGGGACATCTTGTGCCTCTCACATTATGCCTGTATTGCAAAAGCTGCACTGGCTGCCGATTTGGTGGCAGATCACCTTTAAAGTTGGTTTGCTGACTTACAAAAACCTACATGGACTTGGCCCTGACTACTTGAAAGAGCTTCTTGTACCTTACTGCCCTGAGTGACAGCTCCTTTTGGCTGATGAGGGGTTGCTGGAGATTCCGAGGGTGTCTTTAAAATCTTCTGGGGCTGTGCATTCAGCTATGTGGCCCCTTCCCTCTGGAATTCTCTGTCCCATGAGCTTCAGCAGTGTGCAACCATTGGGGGTTCAAACAGGTGTTAAAGACTTTTTTGTGGTGCCAGGCCTTTCCTGGTATGGTATAGTGGGACCTGTCAGTCTGTATTTATTTTATTATTGTTCTGTGCTGATTTTACTATTCTTGCTAGATTTTACTGTGAAGCACCTTGATATTTTGAAAGGCTCTATATGAAATAAAGTTTATTATTATTATATGAAAATTTAATATTCTGTCCCACAAACAGAGAACAGAACATGATACTGCTGCTTTTGCATACATTGTGTTTTTTCATTAATCTCCTAGGTATTTATCTGGAAAATTCATATGACACAGTGGTCCATATCTAACAAAAAACAGGCTGGACACTCTCTTCTATTTAAATCTGTTAAAACTGTCCTTACCTAAGTGCTTGTTCACTTGGTAATGTACAATACTATTAAACAATCTATCAGCTATAATTCAAAAAGCCGATGGTATGAAGCACTTTAAAATAATTCTGTCTTCTTACCATGGTAAACTGGCTCACTGTACCTGTAACGTAAATTGAATCATGAAATTGTAATTATTGTATGTGTTTTTACTTATGTTATGTATGTATGAAGTCTTTTTACGGCTGCAGGGGGCATAGCCTTGCAGATGTTTTGCATTCAGAAAAGGGCTGATGTCATTTTTGCTACCAAACATGATAGGTGTTAAAAATATAGTCCTCTGCTGGAGCCGTATCACTACGCTGCCTGTGTGTGTATAGCAGCTGGAGAGCACTATTTTTCCTCTGGCTTGAGGAGTAAATTGACCCTCCATCAGCAGAGTCTCTGACATTCTAAACTACAGTCAGCAAGCACTGAAAGTTAACTCATTATCTTGTTGCAGTCATTCTGTGTCAGGTTACCAATGGATAGTTGACATCATACAAAGCTATTGGAAGTAGAATGGGTTATACACTTCCTGGAGCCTTCTGCAGAACAAATAAGCCCTGCTGTGCCTTAAGCCCCTATGAACACCTCATTAAGCCATTTGATACCTCCATCCTAACAGCAATCATCCTGCTACTTTGTAAGCCATTCCACAGCAAAGAGTTCCAGTGATGCCTGTTCCCAGGTAATAAACACATTGAAAGTGCTAAACGCCAACTTCATTTTTTCAGGCAGGCAGTTCTGGGGAGACAGTAGTACCCAATATATTGTTATTACTTGTTGGTTATATTATTAGAATTTCAGCTCTGTCTGTTTGTTTCTCCATGGGGAAAGTAGCAAGCTGTTGAATATGCTGTATACTTTGGAAAACAGTGTGGGATATTGGTGCCTTCTGTTTTTTTTTTTCCCCTTAAAACCCAGGGGAAGAGTACACAATGGGGGTGAGATAGCAACAACAACAAAAATGGAAATGGACCTAGGGTTAGTCATATCAGATGACCTAAAGGTGGGCAAGCAATGTGAGAGGGAAGTAAGGAGGGCTGTGGGATACTGGGATGCATAGGGAGAGGCATCACCAGTAGAAAACAGGAAGTTGTTATCCCTTTGTACAGACACCTGGTGAGACCCCATCTGGAGTACTGCGAGTTCTGGAGACTCAATCTCCGCAAAGACATAAACAGGATGGAGGCAGTCCAGAGGAGGACAACTAAAATGGTGCAGGGTCTGCACCGGAAGACATATGAAAAGAGACTTAAGGAGCTTAATATGTATAGCCTCGAGGAAAGGAGGGAGAAGGGGACATGATAGAAACTTTCAAGTACCTCAAGGGAATCAACAAAGTCCAAGAGGGTAGCATCTTTCAGAAAAAGAGGTGTGCAAGAACAAGGGGGCACAATTTGAAGATGGGGGGTTGCTCAGAGGTAATGTAAGGAAGTATTTTTTCACAGAGAGGGTTGTGGATGCATGGAACGGCTTTCAGGAGGAGGTTGTGGAGTCAAAAACAGTGGTGGAATTCAAGAATACATGGGACAGTCATAAAGCAATTCTAGGGGGTGAGGGTAGGAAGAAGTAGGCTGTTGGTTAACTGGGATCTGCAGCTTATCCATTTTAGGTAGGGAAATTGGCAGACTGGGTGGGCCAAGCGGTCCTTATCTGCCATTAAATTCGATGTTTATATGTTTTTGTAGAAGAAACGTTTATTGTCTATAATCTTGCAGATGTATGCATTTAGTTTTCCAAATATTTGTTTTTAATAATGTTAATAATAATATATCTATTGTACCAAAATAGCCAGCTGTGTTTTAGTCATTTTATATAGCACTGTGTTCTTAACCTGCACTTTGTGACTATAAGTGTTTACAACTGAATGATAGTAACCACATTTACTTCACTTGCAAGTAGGTAGGCATGTGTGTCTCATTTTTGTTTGACTTAGGTTACATAGAATTTGACGGCAGATAAGGACCGCTTGGCCCACCCAGTCTGCCCATTTCCCTACCTGATGGATAAGCTGCAGATCCTAGTTAACCAGCAGCCTACTTCTTCCTACCCCTACCCCCTAGAATTGCCTTATGACTGTCCCATGCATGCTTGAATTCCACCACTGTTTTTGACTCCACAACCTTCTCTGGAAGGCAGCGATGTGACACATAGAATCAGATCAGTTCATAACATGCTGTTTTATAATTCAATGAATTGATAAATGGGGGCTTTGGTTTCTTCTACAGATTAATTTTTCCTGTCCATGGATGTGTACTAAAGCAATAATGTCTCAACAAAATGTTTAAAAATAAGGAGCTGAGCAGTAATTTAGTTGATATGGTACAAATAGCTGCTCCCTGGAAAATCACCTGGTTGAGGGTGGGGGAAAGGCCACAAGCAGAATGGAACTTCAAGGAGGGTAAGCTCATGGCATCAGAAGAGGTATGATGGCATCAGAAATTAATGGTGTGGATGTATTGGCACCAGTATCTACGCATGACTTTGGCAGAGGACTGTGTGTGACTTGTGGGGGGGGGGGATCATTAGGAATTGTGTGACTCTTGCTATTTTTAGCATAATGGTATTCTAAAAATGTCAGCCTTCACTGGGCTAGACTCTATATCCATCTGTACGGTATGTCACTAAGCCACATGCAGTGGGGTATGGGCAAAAACCAGATCACCGAACCAGAGCTGTAAAATCTGGACTGGGAACTGCTTGTGCAAATATTGCTGATCCACTCACTAAAGATGATCTGGTCTGGTCCTGATGGTTCAGTTTATTTATTTATTTATTAAAATGTTTCACCAGGAAGGCACACTGAGCAACAAGTTGCTGGTCTCCCGGTTCAACCTGGAGGGAAGGGGTACAATAGGAATCAGACATTAAACATTCAATTTATACATTCAATATTAACATATAGTTGTAAGGCAGATGTTACAAATTCAACCATCCCAAGGAAGGGTTGAAAAACAGACTTCTAGGAGTGGGCCAGATACATAAAGGTTGGACTGAACAGTGCAGCCAGAGTGACCAGACCAGCACTATTTATACAAGTTGCACCCAGTCTGGCCAGTTTGGATTTTGACAGAATTGCTGTGGTTCAGGTCTGTCAGTCCAGTTTTTAATCAATCAATCTTTATTTTACACTGAAAGGTATGGTATACCATAGCCGCAGCGACTCCCCTATGGCAAAGACCAGCACAGCGACAGGATTTGGCTAAAATTTGATGGTCTATGCATGGCCAGGGGATTGCCTCGCAGCATGTTTCGCCCCCCCTGGTCCAACTCTGACTCAGAGCTAGAATCCTAGAGACCGGGGTGTGTCAGATCGCTTCCATAACCGCTGTCGCTTCGATAAGGTAAAACCGAAAGGTATGTAACCAAAAATGCCCATTTACACAAATGTCCAGTTAATCATAAAAGGAGACCAGAACACCAGGTCAAACAATTACATAATAAAACACAGTATAAACCGGTCTAACATAAACAGGTCTAATACAGAGATCTAGAGGGATATACAGAAGAAAGGGGAAGCAAATATGAACATACTGTATGAAATTGTCAGCAGAAAAAAGCCCACAGGTCTAGCAAGTCTGCCTGATTGTGCAGTTCTTACTTTCATATCACTACAGCTGCCCCACCCCACCCAAACCCTCCTTCCTCCCTTTCCTGGTCTCTCCCTTTGTGTTCTTGTCTGCACTAACCCTGCTCTTGATTCTATCCCAACCCTGCTTAAAGCTATTCACTGTCCTTAGTTTGATTAATTCCTCCAGGTGTGGGTTCCATCCTGGCACCACTCTCTCTGTAAAGTACTGCCTCATCATCTCCATTCTGAACCTTCCCCTTTCCAACTTCAGACTGTGACCCTTCACCCCTTTAAGCAGAACAATCCTCCCTCTCTTTGTTGATGCCTTTCAAGAACTTAAAGGTCTCTATCATGTCCCCTCTTTCCCTTCTCTCTTCCAACGAATACATGTTGAGTTCCTTCAATCTTTACTGATATAGCAACTCCCCTAGTCCCATGATCATTTCTGTAGCCCTGCGCTGCACCCCCTTCAGTAATCTTACATCTTTTTTGTGGTATTGGCACCAGTACTGTACACAGTACTCCAAGTGTGGCCTCACCAGTGATCTGTACAAGGGTAGGATGACCGTCTCCTTTCTAGAGGTGACCCCTCTAGCAATGCACCCCAGCATCCTACTTGCCTTTGTTGCCACGCTCTTACACTGTGCTGATACCTTCATGTCCCCTGTGACTATTAACCCCAGGTCCCTTTCCTCCTCTGAAGCTGTTACCTGTACTCCCCCCAGACAGCAGCTAGTCCTGGGATTTCTGTCTCCAAGGTGCATGACCTTGCACTTCTTAGCATTCAGCCCAAATTGCCACCTCCTAGACTAGTGTTCAAGTTTGGCTAGACCCTCCCTGAGTGCCTGTCTCCCTTCCTCATTGTCCACTTTTGCACGAATCTGTTTTGCATGGGATAGACATAAGGGAGTTCCGGAGGTCAGTGGTAAGGGGCAACAAACTTCTAGAAAAACATAAAGGGAACTAATAAGCTTAAATGAGCAGACTGGGTGGGCCATAGGCCCTTGTCTGCAGACTGTCTATGTATCTATATGCAGCATCGTCTCACCATAGTACTGCCCTGAGCTGAAATGGTTAAAGGAACCTATGCAAATGATAGAATGCTAGGACTGAGCTCAGTTTTCAAACCACTGTCACTGATAAACAACCTTCCAATCTTCAGATTCTTCAATCCACTTGCCTAGTCTGACACCTCAGAGAATCCTCTGCATCTTCCAGGGTTTGATAACCGCCACTTGCAGCTGGTGCAGAATTCCGCAGCTTGGGTGTTGATGGGTCATCCTAGATCTTCCCATATTAATCCGGTGCTGTGGGAACTGCACTGGCTGCCAGTTCAGTGGTGGATCACCTTCAATGTCAGATTACTGACTTTTAAAGCCCTGCAAGATCTGGGCCCTGATTACCTGAAAGAACTCCTGATCCCTTATCAACCTGTGAGATCGCTCCGCTCAGCTGATATGGGGTTGCTAGAGATTCCAAGGGTGATTTTAAAATCTGCTGGGGCCCGTGCTTTTATGTTTGGGGCCCCTTCCCTTTGGAATTCTCTACTCCATCGGACTAGGGAGTGCACAACTGTGGGGAGTTTTAAACAGGCTTTGAAATCCTTCCTGTGGGAAAAAGCTTATGGTTTTACTGTTCACTGATTTGTTTCTGTCTGTTTTTATAATATTGATTTCTGTATTTGTATCTTATTTATCTTATTGTATTGTGCCTTGATATTTGAAAGGCACAAAATAAATAAAGTATTATTATCTTTACTCAAGTTTGTTGACTTCTTTCTCAGTTCAGTACCATTTACTGTATTTTCTTCCATTTTTGAACCACCGCATCAGGTTTACAGGTAGACTAGTTTAGATTAGCAAATTGTTGGTAAGTGTATCGTTTTTTTGTCCAGCTTCCCCAACCTGATGGAAATCGAGCCTTTTCATTCTTTTTCCCGTAATGTAAATCTTCATATACTCTTTATTTACTGTTACACTTTGTTTTAGGAGTATAACTGGTCTAATTTGTGTTTTTTTCCATAGGTCGCTAAACTGACCCAAAAATGAGTAAGAGAATATAAAATGGGATTAGTATTTTGTGACTAAGTCTCAAACTCCTAATAAAAGAACTGGGCCTACAGACTTTCAGCACTGTACCAAGTGTGGGGATCTGATTGCCAAAGCTGATCCCCATTTGGTATGTGTGTTCTGTCTTGGGTTTGACCACCCTGAGGCAGACCATGAGATATGCAAAAACTTTCCTCAGTCGACGCTGGAAGGGCGAATTAACCAACTTGAAGGAAAGGTCATCCAAGATGACTGCTGATCCAATTACAGACAAGCCATCCTCCTCAAAAGAAACTGAAGAACCGGGTGAAACACCCTCTGACAAGGGTGCTGGTTTGCAAGGCAAGAAATAAACCATGGAGACTGTTGCCAAACCGGCAACCGTAACCAAGAAAAAGAAAAAGGAGAAGCATGTGGTCAAGGAACCACAACTGATAAACCCAATGGTTCTGACCACAGAAGAGATTGCTAATGCTATAATAATTATTCAGTCTCTTCAGACCACTGCCGGATCAGTTCCATGGTCTTCAGAGTCCCTCAGTTTTGCCCCCAGGTTCTACCACGGTTTCTGGTCCTTGTGAATTTGAAGCTGAGGACTACGGGGATGAGGATGAAGATTATGATGAAGATGAGAATTTAGGGGAACCTCTTGAGCCAGAAATCTCCCCCTGATCCCCGGTGTCCCGACTTCCCTGACAAGGGGTCAGAGGATTTTACCACCCTACCCAAACCTAAGCTTTGGACCTCCCTACCCAAGAGGCAACTATGCACCCCAGCATTTTGTTCACTTTTGCAGCCACTCTCCTGCACTGGGCAATGTTGTTCATGGCCCCTGTTGTCATTATCCCAAGGTCCTTCTCCTCCTCTGTGATCCCCAGCTTAACCCCCCCCAGCCAGTATTCTTTCCTTGAGTTCTTCACCCCGAAGTACATAACCTTACACTTCTTTGCATTGAACCCCAGCTGCCACCTCTCTGACCACTCCTCTAGCTTGCTTAGGTCCCCCTGCAGCTGCTTCCACCCCTCCTCTCCATCCACCACTACTGCAGGCTATGTTGAGATGATGGATGTGACGGCAACTAAAAAGATTATTTTTCCCATCCATAAATCTTTGACAATGCATGTCTTAAGAATCTTATAGACTCCCATATCTATTCTATCAGTTGATGAGAAACTGGACAGTAAGTGTTGGGTGGCCAAATCTGATGCTGAATTTCTTTTTGGGTGCCCTAGCCATGAAGAGGTGGTACAAGCTGTCACCTGTGATAAATAGGTTCATAGGTTTATAGGTATGATACGAGTTTGAGGAACATGCCCATTATGAACTCGTCACCTAGTGGTGATAATCACATTTCTTATTACCCATACAATTATTCAGTCTGTGTTTGAACTGAGTCAAACTATTACAGGAGACAACTTCTGTTGGTAATGAATTCCATATAGGAGGCAGCCGCTGTGTGTAAAAATGATTCCTTTTTGAGGTGCTATTTACTATGGCTTTAAATTTTAAGTTGTGTGCTCTAGTATTACGACCGGTTTCAGTTGTTTAGAGGCAGAGAGCCTCACATAAAGCAGGATCATGAAATGATCTATATGCCAAGTATAGATCACCCCTATATGCTCTATATTCGAGAGAGAACAGACCAAGAGTTTTAAGTCTAGAATTGTAATCTATGTTAGACAGACCTGTGACCTTTTTTGTGATTCTTCTTTGAACCTTTTCTATTGATGCCTTACCTCCCACAGAAGTTGGAGTACAAAATGGAGCACAAAAATCCATTTATGATCTGACTAAACTTAGATATAGGGGGATTAGAACATCTGGTTCCCTACTCTTTATATGTTTAAGGATACAGGAAAGCGTACCATTGCATTTCTTGATTGTGTTATTATTATGTATCGTGAACTTCAAGTTATTTGCAATGGTAATGCCCAAATCCTTTTTGGTTGTTATAGACTGTAATATATAATTATTTATATTATAGGATGCTTGCATATTGTTTTAACCCAAGTGCATCACCTTACACCTGGCAGAGTTAAAGGTTATTTTATTTCTTACTGACCATGTTACTAAGTTATCAAGGTTAGATTGTAGAGATCTAACTGATTTGGAATCATTAACAATGCAACCAAGCTTGCTATCATCAGCATATTTGTGCATCCAGACATCATTTGAAGTTTGCATGCTAGCAATTAATAAATTAAACAGCAGGGGGCCCAAAACAGAGCCGTGTGGAACACCACTACTTACTTCTCCCCATTCAGACAGTAGCCCCTTAATGCTGACCCATTGTTTCCTATTACTAAGCCAGGAATTTATCCATCTAACAATGTTTACATTGAAACCAGACCCTATCAGTTCCTTAATCAAAATTCCATGCCGAACAGAGTCAAAGGCTTTCTCAAAGTCTATAAAAATAATATCAACTGGAAGGCCCCGATCCAGTGCCATACTTACTGGCTCAAAAAAATTTATGAGATGAAGTTGGCATGATCTACCCTGTACAAAACCATATTGGGTAATGTCCTGAAAGTTTATTTTCTGTAAATAAAATAAAAATGACTCCAAGATGGGAGCAGTAGTTTTATTTATTTAGCTTTGTTAACCGGGTAAGTACACTAGACAAGTAGTATGCCTATTTTCAGGAACGACCCGGGAGAGTACAAAACAGGTAATACAGGTAATACAGAGTACAACAATACAGCAAAAGTTAAGTGAACAGCTACATCTCACACTAGTTGAAATGATTACATATGCACTTGAGGTTAGGTACAGTAAGTCAATAAGCTGCAGGCTATTTACAGAGTAAGACAGTGAGGATAGAATACATAGTGAGTTGACATTGAACAACATTGACTATCTGTAGCATAAGTGGAACAGAGGAGGAGCTGGTCAGGGAAACCGGCATCCGATGTGGTTTAAATAAATGTAGCTCCTGAAGCAGAGTGCCAGAGGGACTACAGTGTCCAGTGTCCAGGGCTTATAGCTAGGGAGGCTTTAGGCATTCACAGTGTGAGGCCAGCTTAAGATGCTCCCACAAGGAGGTCCGAAGGCTTTTGTGGGAAGGGGCGGTGCGTACCTGCTCAGGGAAGGAGTTCCAGAGCTTAGGGGCATGTGCGGCATAGTCCCTCTCACCCATAAGAGTGCGGGTTGAGGGTACTTTTAGTATCCCAGGACCCTGGGACCTTAGGGGGTAGCATGAGTGGTCAGCTGGGGAGAGGAGCTGGGCCAGCCCCGGGGGTGAGCCAGTGCTGATCACTTTGCTCATGTGGCACCCTATACCAGAGTTTAGGTGATTGGTCGGGGATAGCCAGCCTAATTTCTCATAAAGATCGCAGTGATGAGTGAGGCGGGGGGCGGGGGGCAGCCAGAGCAAAACGGCAAATGTTGTTGTAAGTCGTATTCCATCTAGTAAGGAGGGCTTTTGAGGTACGCGCAAATAGGTGGAGTCCATAGATTAGGGAAGGGAGTAACATCCCCCTGGCAAGGGCCAGGCGTGCAGCAGGGGTGAGGTTGTGTTTGGCCCTATAGGCCAGCCCCAGCTTGCCATTTACTCCTTTGCAGACGTTGAGGTTGTGACTCCCAAGGTCCAGTTGGGGGTCGAGCGTCACTCTGAGATATTTGACGGAGGTCGCAGTGTGGAGGGAAGTGCCGTCTGCGCAGTTGATTAGCAGAGGGACTGGAGAGGCACGAATTTTAGCTGAGGAGCCGAAGAGCATGGCCTGCATTTTTTTCTGGTTGAGGACCAACTTCTGGTTGGTGAACCAGGCCTGGATATTCCTGAAGTCCTCAGATAGATGGAGGTTTAGGGTGGCTACATCTCGGGAGTGAGCAAGGAGGACCAGGTCATCCGCGTACAGGGTGACCCTACATCTGGTAACAACATCTGGGAGATTGTTGATAAACAGAGAGAAGAGAAGGGGTCCCAGAACAGAGCCCTGGGGGATGCCCGAGGTCACCGGCAGAGGATCGGAGAGGGCTTTATTAAATTTGGTAAGCTGTTTTCTGCCATGCAGGTAGTCAGTTATCCATTTCAGGGCCGGGGGAGCCAGGCTGAGGGACCTCAACTGAGCGCAGAGCAAGTCATGATCGACAAGGTCAAAGGCCTTTGATAGGTCGATGAACACAGCTCCAGAGAGCTTACCCTGTTCCATGGCAGTTCTGACACTAGAGGAGACTGAGATCAGCGCCGTGGTGGTGCTGTGCCCTTTTATTGGCAAGGGCGGGAGACAGCAGCGCCGAGATTGGATATACTCCCGAAAGCTGACTGGCTACCACCTTTTCCAGGAGCTTGCTGATGGCTGGAAAGGAATGCAATAGGCCGGTAATTGTCGGGGACTTTGGGGTTTCCCTGCTTGAGCACAGGGACAACCCTGGCCACCTTCCAGATATCAGGAATCTCCCCCAAGGCAAGGGACAGATTAAAGATATGGGCCACCGGGGATGCAATATAAGGGGCACCAAGTTTGAGAAGCCTGAGGGGGAAGAGGGGAGGTTGGCCCTGCAAAGAGACCTGGACACCTTGGAAAGCTGGGCTCATACATGGAAATTAAATTTCAATGGCAGTGAAGTATGGAACTGACGTCAACCCCACCCCACCCTGCAGAGACTGACAGGCACTGGGTCATCAGCCATAATGCTTATGCCATTTCACCAAACCCTACCCTGCAGACTCTGACGAGTGTCATGTTGTGCTGGGGTCATCAAGCCTAACACTCACCCCATTCCATAAAGAAATACGTTGAGATAGGTGCAGTATAAGAGAATGGGGTGAACTCTGGGGCTGAAGAGTCCAAGGCACACCTTGATGCTCATCACTGGCTGCAGGGTGAGGGTGGGAGTGGGGTGGGGTGGAATGGCATGAGCATTACAGATGACAATCCAAAGACACACCCCCTGATGCCTGTCAGTCTATACACATGAATATACAAATGAGCCAGCAGAAACAGACCACCTGGTCTATCTAAGCCTGCTCGAGTGTGCAGCTAGCACTCCTAGTTTGCAGCTGCCCCAACCCTCCCTTTGTCATCCAACTGCCGCCCCCCCACCCTCACTCTCGCCTGTTCCCTGCCATTTTTAAGCTGTTCACAGATTTACATGATACCACCCATTCTGGTAGGGTGTTCCATTTTGCTACCACCCTCTCTATGAAATAGCGTCTCGTCATTTCATTCTTAAATCTTCCCCCCTCTATTTTTGGCCCATGCCCCCTGGTGACCCTCCCCCTCCTTAACTTAAAGACCCCATCTGCCCCATGCTTATTGATTCCCCTCAGATACTTGAATGTCTCTATCATGTCCTCCCTGTCCCTTCTATCCTCCAGGGTGTACTTACTGAGGTCTCCCAGCCTGCTGTCATAGTCTCTCCCCTTCATTCCACATATCATCTTTGTTGCCCTCCTCTGCACCCCCTCCAGCAGCCTGATATCACGCTTTAGGTATGGCCTCCAAAACTGCACACAGTACTCCGAGTGCGGCCTTACCAGTGACCTGTAGAGGGGCAAGATCACCTCACTTCACCCAGATGAAAAAACCCTCGCTATGCACCCCGGCATTTGTTCACTTTTGCAGCCACTCTCCTGCACTGGGCAATGTTGTTCATGGCCCCCGTTATCATTATCCCAAGGTCCTTCTCCTCCTCTGTGATCCCCAGCTTAACCCCCCCAGCCAGTATTCTCTCCTTGAGTTCTTCACCCCGAAGTGCATAACCTTACACTTCTTTGCATTGAACCCCAGCTGCCACCTCTCTGACCACTCTTCTAGCTTGCTTAGTTCCCCCTGCAGCTGCTTCCACCCCTCCTCTCCATCCACCACTACTCCGATTTTGATGTTGTCAGCAAACAGACTTACCTTGCTCACCACCCCATGTCCAATGTCTGATATGAAGAGCCAGAACAATACTGGCACCAACACAGAGCCCTGTGGCACCCCACTTGTCACCAGCCTTGGAGTTGAGAGCTCCCCTCTCACCACCACCACCGGTTGCAGCCTCCCACTCAGCCAGCTTGTAATCCAGTTTTATCATTTTTGCCCCTACCCCTATACCGGTTAGCTTCCCCCCCCAAGCCACCCATGAGGTGCCGAATCAAAGGCCTTGCTGAAATCCAAGTAAAGAACATCCACCGCATGACCCTTATCCAGTTCACCTCTCGCCCAGTCATAATACTGTATCAGGTTGGTTTGACAAGACGTCCCTGAAACAAACCCATGCTGCCTCACATCCTAGAGGCCATTGTCCTCCAGGTATGACACCAGTCTTTCCTTTAGTATTGTTTCCATGAGTTTGCACACTATGGATGTGAGACTTACCGGATGATAATTACCCGGTTCATCCCTTGTCCCGCTCTTGTGTAATGGCACTACATGTGCCATCCTCCAGTCCAGTGGCACACATCCCGACTCCAAGTAGGTGCTGTACCGATCTGCTAGTGGCTCCGCCATCTCCCTCAGCACCCTGGGGTAGATACCATCTGGCCCTGGTGCCTTGTCTACCTTCCAGGACAGCTTCCTGCTGCAAATGGTCAGTGAACTAACCAGGTTAGGAAATACCCTTGACCTTGTGCTGGCAAATGGGGACTTTGTGAGAGAACTTACAGTGGAGGAACCGCTGTCAGGGAGTGACCACCACTCAGTATGGCTCACATTGGATATGGGCAAGGAAGGGTGGAATCTGGCACAATAGTGCTGGACTTCAGGAGGGCTGACTTTGGGAGGATGGGGAAGTGGTAAAGGGTACCTGGCCAGAATTCAATCTAGTATGGACATTAGCAGGGTGGGAGCTCATAAAGCTGGGGATAGTGGAGGCAACCAAAACCTGCTGCAAAGCCCAGAGCAAGAAGGCTAGGGCTAAGAAACCGATCTGGTTGAGCAAGGAGGTCATGGAAAAGGAAAGGAGGAAAGAGCTGCCTTTGGAAGTATAAGAAACAGGGAGGGGAGGACAGGGAGGAGTACTTGACAGAATCGAAGGAGGTGACAAGGGCAGTAAGGAGAGCCAAAGCATCTACGGAACTCAGGCTGGCACAAGGCATTAAGAAGGGGGAGAAGGACTTCTTTAAGTACATCAGGGAGAAAAGGAGCTGTAAGGACCACATAGTAAGGATTAGGAAGGAGGGGGGTTGGGTGGAAGCAGGGTGCGATAAGGCGGAAGCACTAAATGAGTACTTCTGCTCAGTATTTACTAAAGAGAAGAGGGGGGTGACACCCAAGGTGGGAGAAATGGCAGAAGCAGGGGGGAAGTGGTGACAGATGGAGAAATCATGGAGAGCAGAGTTTGAGGGGGGTTTGAAGGCACTGAGGGTGGACAAGGCGCCAGGCCCAGATGGCATCCACTGCAGGGTACTGAAGGAGCTGGCAGAGGTCCTTGCAGGACCTTTGGCAGACCTATTTAATGCCTTACTACATTCAGGGTATGTACCTCAGGACTGGAGGATGGCTCATGTGGTGCCCCTCCACAAGAGTGGCCCCAAGGATGAACTGAGAAACTACAGACCAGTGAGCCTCACATCCACCGTGGGTAAGCTAATGGAGACTATCCTGAAGGAGAGGCTGGTGGCCCTCCTAGAGGCCAAAGGACTAGAGGACAGCAGACAGCATGACTTCCTCCATGGCAGATCCTGCCAAACCAACCTGGTCAAGTTCTATGACTGTGTAACTAGGGCAACTGGACAGGGCCATGCAGTGGATGTCCTGTATCTGACTTCAGTAAGGCATCTCACCCAGTGCCACATGGAAGGCTGGGAAGGAAGTTAGTAGGCACAGGGCGGGTGCAAAGCTGGTGAGATGGGTAGGAACTGGCTGCAGGGAAGGCAACAGAGGGTGGTGGTGGGTGGGAGCTCTCACATCCAAGGGCAGTGACAGCGGTGTTCCACAGGGCTCAGTGTTGGGACCAGTGTTGTTTGGGATATTCATTGCAGACATATCATGGGACATCAAGAGCAAGATCAGTCTGTTTGCTGATGATACCAAGGTAGGCGCCGGTGGATGACCTAAGGGGATGGCAGGGTTGCAGGATGATCTGTCAAAGCTTGAAACCTGGTCAGACACCTGGCAACTGGGCTTTAATGCCAAAAGTGCAAGGTGCTGTATTTTGGGATGAAGAACCCAAGGAGGAGTTACCAGCTGGGGAGTGCAGCTAGCCCAGACAGAGGAGGAGAAGGATCTGGGTGTGCTCATTACAGGGTCAATGAACAATTCAGCACAATGCAGGAAGGCAGCTGCAAAGGCCAACAAAATGCTGGGTTGTATTGCAAGGGGTATATCCTCGAGGAGGGAGGAGGTGATTCTGCCACTGTATAGGTCATTAGTTAGACCACACCTGGAGTACTGCGTGCAGTACTGACATCCGTATCTGAAGAGGGACATTAAGTTACTGGAGGGGGTGCAGCGCAGAGTGACAAAGATGATCAAGGGGCTGGGGGACTTATCATATGAGAGGAGGTTGAAGGAGTTGAACATGTACTCACTGGAGGAGAGGAGAGGAGAGACGGGGTGACATGATTGAAACCTTTAAATACATGAAAGGAATAAACAAGACGGGTACAGAGGGGCTGTTCAAAGTAAGGGAGGGAAGGGCCACCAGGTGCCATGATATGAGACTTGAGTGAGGAAGGTTCAGGAGGGAGATGAGGAGATACTTTTTTACAGAGAGGGTGGTGGCTGGGTGGAATGCTTTACCTGCTGAAGTGGTATGCAGTAGAACAGTGGACTGCTTCAAATGAGGATGGGACAGGACAAGGGGGAGGGTTAATGAAGGGGAAGGGTGGAAGAGAGGGGCAGCTGCAGATAAGGGGTGCTAGCTGCACATTCTGAAGCAGACTTGATAGACCTCTAGGCCTTTATCTGCTGGCAAATTTCGTATTTTCAGTGCCCTCAGTCCCTCTAGGACTCTACTTGCCTCAATTCTTCCATCTGTTGCCTCCTCTCCTCCTGTCCCCACCCTCCCAGCCCATGCTGGTAGTGGTCCCCCCCTTTTCTTCCATGAATACAGAACAAAAGTATTCATTCAGTGCTTCTGCCTGCTCCTCCCCCTTTTCCATCCACTCCCCACCCCTTTTTATCCTCACTACTGTGTCCTTGCACATCCTTTTCTCCCTGATGTATCTGAAAAAGTCTTTCTTCCCCCCCATTAATTCCCTGTGCTAATCTCATCTCCCTCTGGTCTTGGCTTCTCTCACTTTTCTGGTCACTTCCTTGGACCATCTTGCATATTTCTCCCTGTCCACTTCCTTCCCTGTCCTCCTAAATGTCTGATGAGCCACTCATTTTGCCCTCACCACCTCCACAACTTCACTGTTCAACCAGCATGGTTTTCTTGCTCTGCTCCTATTACTCTGTGCCTTGGTGCAGACTTCTGTTGCCTCTGTAATCCCCTATTTAATAATATCCCATTTCTGCTCCACGTCCATCTCATGCCTTATGCCCTCCAGTTTCCCTTTCAGCACCTCCTGCATCCTCCCAAAGTCCACTCCCCTGAAGTTTACCACCTGAGTAACTGATTTCTCTGGCTCCCCACACATCATGATATTAAACCACACTGTTTGGTGATTGCTGTTGGATAGTGGGTCCTCTACCTTTATTTCCCTCATTGACTCCCCATTCGACAATACAAGATCTAAAGTGTTCTTTAGCCTAGTAGGTACAGTAACCAACTGTGTCAGGAGACTCTCCTGGATCGCATCCAGGAGCACTTGCTCCCTAGCACTGGAGGTGACCGGAATGATCCAGTCAACCCCCGACAAGTTGAAATCCCCCTCAATGACCATCTTTCCTTTTCTACATACCTTTTTGATTTGATACAGGGTGGGACATTATGGTTAGGACCCTAATGCCCTGAGCGTTTGTTGGTATTTGCAGTTCAAATTTTCAACATGGATTTTTTGTGACCACACCTCATGAAATCATTTGGGATCTTTGCTCATTAACAGTGACACTGTGATTTTGTTACTCTGTCTCGAATGTTGATTTCCCCCAGTGACTGCACCATTCTGTGCCAGATGTGCAAAAACACATTTTGGGCAGGATGTAAAAAATGACAGCTGTACTATTCATAAGGAGGTGTGAAAAAATGGTCATGATGAAAATCTGGAGTGAAAATATTAAAAATTCTCAAACTTACAAGCGTGCATGGAACCTGTGCAACGCACGTGCATAACACTAGTTTTTTGGAATTTGTTTCACCAAATTTGCCACATCGCCTTTTTGGGAGCCCACCTTATGAACAGTGACACTGTTTTGTTAATCGGTCTTGAAAGGTGATTCCATGCAGTGAGTACTAAATCACCTTTCGGGACCGAATTATGACATGACAGTGACAGAGTTAATGAGGTGGGGTCCCAAGAACCCCATGTTGAAAATGTGGGGCCAAAAGTCGCAAAAATGGCTGAGTTGAAACCCCCTATTGATGCCATTATACAGCTTACTGTGATTTTCTTCAGTTCGCGGTTGGCTTTGAAGAGTGCAGATGTCTTCCTGCTCTACCGAAGATTTTTGCACCGGGCTCTGAAGGCAAGTATGGGGTGAGGGGGGGTGCAGGGAGGCTGGGTAGGCAGAGGGTGGATGTGGATTGGGGAAGGGGGCATTGTGACCTCACTGGACCATTTTTTCTTTTATAGGTAAAAATAAAAAATAAAAAAGTAAAGACATTGCAGGAAGGTTTTATTTTCAAGTTTGCTTTGGGCACACTGAGGTGGGCTCCCACTGTGCCACCTGTGTTTTTTTGGGAGGAGGACTGAAGCTGACAGGGTCTGGACACCCTACTGGCAAAGAAAGTGTGTCTGCGTCTGGGGGGGGCATGATGCCAAAGGGCATTGGGCATGCCCCTAGGCACACAAATGAACAAGGGGGACATTAAACCAATGGGGATTGGGCTCCCCCATCGGGAAATGAACTGAGGGGGGGATTGGACACCCCCCCGAGGTTGGCTTTTGAGTGGGACTGTGAGAGGCAGAAGGTGACAACCGCCGCCATGTTTATTGAAATGTTACACCAGGCAAGGTATGCCCTGCAAGCCCTCCCTCACTGCAGCAGCAAAATTGTTTCAAGTTGATGGCACACTACTGCAGTGCTGTCACAGACAGCATGCTCATTCATTGGTGCTACAGAGGCCAGCCCAAAAAAGCGGTGGCGTTAGCCACCCCAGTACTGCACCTCCAAAACCTACTACTCCACTTCAAGCTACTACAATATGTTGTTTGTGCTGCACATGCAAGACAACATAAAAAGGGCAGTTATCCTATATCAGATATTATTTGGGGCACTTCACATTTAATACAGTTTGCAAATCTCAACCCAGGCCTCAAAATACTTATAGACACACTTATGTATATAATCAAGGACTTTCTGTTTAAGACTTTTAAACACCAGTCCAATAATATGAAGTTGTCTTCTCAAGTCCAAATGCAGCCAGTCAACTTTCTGTACAAGACGCAGTGGTGAGTACGTCATCGGACATTAAGAACAAACTTGGCAAAGTGGTTAGACAGGACGTCAGCCTTATTTATGTAACAAACTCCTCCTAATAGTAGGGGGAGTAGGTTGTTACCATATGTGGCCAGCAGGGGGACTGTTACCCTGACATCATCCTCTGTGGGCTAAACTGATGTGGGAGGAGCTCCAAGGAGTATATAGATAGGGTGCCCTCAACGTGCCAGCATTCTTGAGGCTCTGTGTTCTTGGGGATAGCAGTTGTTTCTCTTGTTGGAGTAAAGAAGCAGCTAGGTGCCAGAGTGCTGGTAAAGAGTGGACACTCCAAGTGTCCTCTATGGGTGTCTACCTTGTGGTGCAGGTGAGGGATCAGCTGGGACATGCAAGATATAGGTGCTGGCTGAAAGGGGTAGCCATGCATTGCCATCAAGGTGTCGAGGAGTCAGGGATACTCTTATATGCCAGGCTGAGGTAGGCACACAGCATGCCTACCAACAGACAGGTTGAAGTACTTAGGCATGGGACATAGGAGGCCCTCAATGTATACTCTTAACTGGAAGTCTGATCCTGTGAGTGGAAGGAGGTCTTGGACACCTCTCCATGGTAATGTCATAGGTGTAACATTGACTGAGACCCTGGAGGCTGACAGGGAGGGACCTCAGGTATCCAAGATGTGTCCCATATCACATGTTGGGAGTTTACAGCGACCACTGAGAGGGTGCAGGAATCCTAAGGACCATCTCCTCAAGGCACAGCTCCCAAGGGGATTCAGGCTTGAGATGGGTTCCCCTTACGTTAATTGTGGCCATTGTAATGGACAGGGGACCACCATGACCTGTGCCCTGATACAATCGAAAACCCTAGAAACAGGTGAAGTAGGTAGTGCATACAGAAAGCAAAAGTCAGGTAAAAGACTCCTCTCCATAACTTATTTGTTGAGGGCACACTCCCAAAACAATGGTAGGGGATCCTAAGACCTGTGTCACCAAAATGCCACCCTCATAGTGTGGGTCAGTGTTACCTTTGTGTGCAACACAAGAGGGATGTGGTTGATGCCCAGGAGATCTAGAGATCTGCCGAGAGAAGCGCCGATAAAATTCCTTAGGCTGAGAATCTATCCTGATAATACTGGGTGCCTTGTCAGAGTGCCATGTTCTGTAACATGTAATGAGCCATTTGTGCAGGTAGCACAGGCAGAAGAAAGAGCAGGGAAGCCAGGTTTTAGCACTGAAGGGGGGGGATGAGGAATTCACGGGCATCCTATTACTCAAGAAGTACAGAGAGGCTGCACAAAGTCACCTTGCATACTGAACCAAAAAGAATGGAGAGCGTCAGAGACCTTGCCCTGAGGGGAGAACTACTGGGGACAATGAATGAGTAGAATGCACCACAACAGGCAGCTGCTATACAGCTAGCATGCCATATAGTCAGACACTGGGTGAAATGGCTTCCCAGGAAAACTGAATTACCATAATGAATTGTGTAGGAGCTGAAGAACTGGAGTCTGCTGGCCTGTGACTACTTATGGTGCAAACTAAGTTTAGCCTGAAGCCCTCCAGTGAAGACAATTTCTTGAAATCCGATGGTCCAGAGTATTTTGCTCTATTGTCTAAGGTGTAAGAATTACAAGATGAATATTCAGTTGTTATTCAACCCCTGGGTTATTCCAAAATTTCACTTTATCCTTCACCATAAATATCAAAGTTTCATGGCCGGCTTCTGACAGTGGAGAATTAGCTAGTCACCGGAGAGTGGAATACTTTTCATTATAAGCAAACGTGATAGCAGTAAATAAACAAAAACAGATACCTGGGAGAACAGGAAAAGTTGATTATCCTCATAAATTATACTTTCCCTCCAGCCCCTCTGCAATATTGCTGATGAAGACATTGAAGAGAACTGATCCCAGAACTGATCCCTGTGGCATCCTGCTGGTTACGTTTCCTTCCTCTGAGTACACTCAGTTTACCACACCTTCAGTCTTCTGCTACTCAGCCAATTATGTACCTATTTTACTACCTTGGGCCTGACCTTAGGTAAACCAGAACCACCACCCCTCCCTGATCTTCTTTCCTGTTTACCCAGTTTAAGAAATCAGTCAGGTTTGTCTGGCAATTAAGATCTGCCTCCTGTGAGCCCATACTGCCTTGGATCCTGCAAATCATTGGTCGAAAGGTATTCCACAATCTTTTCTTTCAGTAATGTTTCCATAAGTTTGCCCACCACCAATGTCAGGCTTACAGGTCTATAGTTCCCTGCCTCCTCCTTATTCCCACTTTTGTGAAGCAGAACCACATCTGGCCTCCTCCAGTCACTCCGTACCACCCCCTAATGAGTGACAGGTTGAACAGGGCTGAGAGAGGTGCAGTGAGCTCTTTCCCGAGTTCACTTAGTATCCTGGGGTACACCCCATTCAGCAACATTACCTTATCCACCTTTAATTTCCTTTAGCTTCTTCTGGAAAGCTGACTAGCCTTAGAAGTTAAAATTTAGAAAGATTTTCCAAGAGACCTGTACTTGGTAAAGCAGAGAGACCACCAATCCTGAGGAAGTGACATAGCCATGAAACATTGATACCTCTGGTGCAGGATAAAATAAAAATACGTTTTGAAATTACCCAGGAGTTGAACCTTCTTTTTGTATTTGTTGTGACTAATAACTGCCTGAAAGAGTTCCTCTAATTCTACCATTATCCTTTTTAGGCTAAGCTAAGCCCTAGACATTCTGGTCGATGCCATTAGGTTGCCACTGTCTAAGGCGCCCACATCCACCAACTCCAGCAGACAGTCAAGCAACCCATACTGCTGAGTGCAAGAGTCTCCCAGCAAGCAATTCCACCACTGAACTCTAGATTTAGGCATTCCCTGGGCCATGTCCACCCTCATCCAGGGCAGCGATGCAGGGTGGTCATGATGCTCCCTGAAAGGGGGGGTGCATTTACATTCTTCACAAAGTTTTAAACAAGACAGAGTGATGTTAAACACAAAATCTAAGGTAAATACATCCGTCTTTCAGTTGAGCAGGAGTGTTACCATTCACAACACCAGTGTCCTGGGACAGGGAACAGACAATGTTAAACATTAGAAACTAAAGTAAAAATGCCAGCCTGTCAGTGCGGCGAGAGTGCTACCACTCACAATGCCAGTGTCCCAGGATAGTGCACATGCCTTGGTAGGCAGAGACTGGCACAAGGAGGAGGATCACACATCACAGAGGATGCTGTCAGGGTAGCTACCTCTGTTGGTATGCTGTCACCTCTGGGTGTTACTGCACACATAGCCAGTGACCTGGGTTAAGGAACATGCCTCTGTAGGCAGAAAATGGCAGGGAAGAAAGCCTAAAAAATACAACATTTTTAATCCTTGTGATATTCTCCATGTGGCATTTTCATAACGATTCTATTTGTAGTACTTGAAAAGAAAGCCCCCCAAAAAAGATCATGTAGTGCATTCGACTGCACAAAAAAGCTAATCTAATTTATCATATAATTTGTGATACCAGATTATAGACTATTTGTTTACAGTGTCCCGATCTTAATAATTCTATCTGCAGCACAGTTGTGGTGCACAGTTTCCAATCCCATCAACTGAACTATATCTGCATTTTGCCTATGAACATTTTTACAATCTTGACCCTTTCGTTTATCTCTCTGCACAAGAATCCGTTGTTCCTCTGATGTACTCCTGTATTTGTCTGCTGAGATCCCTGATTATGTGGCCTACAGAACCAAAACCAAATATGCACCAGAGGACTTAGTACACGATAGTTGCATGTAACAAATCGTGTGGTCTCAATTGTGAGCTTTGAATTTGTATGACTCACAGGACATAATAAAACAGCATAATGTAACCTATGCAATAAAGACCTGCTAAACTTCATTCGGCAGATAAATTAGCATAGCATCAAATAAGTGAGAAGACCCTCATCAGTTCACGAGGACTAGAGGACCAGTCCCAAGCTGCTGTGGAGGTGAGTACCAATAATCTACTGTCCTGTCCCTCCGTTCTGACTCTGTTCTGACTGAGTTGACTTACTGAGTGGGACTGACTGACACCTTCCCCTCTTAAATCCATTCCAAAATAAATCACATCGCTGGGGGTGGGGTTGTTAAGGACTATGTTTCTTGTTGT
This sequence comes from Neoceratodus forsteri, assembly GCA_016271365.2. Classification (NCBI taxonomy): domain Eukaryota; kingdom Metazoa; phylum Chordata; order Ceratodontiformes; family Ceratodontidae; genus Neoceratodus; species Neoceratodus forsteri. The sequence goes on along the minus strand of JADMNL010000038.1, from coordinate 11,762,165 downwards.
TGTTGCTCTGTTTTTTTTTTTTTATTATTTCTGGTTCATGTGTTTTATTTGTCTTCCTGCCTGTAGTTTCTGTTCAAATTCTGTGTGCTGTCAGACTAGTTCCACTCGTGTACTGGACCCAAAATATAGCTACTAAATATGACCACTTAACAGGGTGGAGTGGTAGGGCAGGACTGGAAGGCTGGCTGTTGTGCCACCGCAGATTTCAGGGCATAGGGCTGCACTTGTATCTGCACTTGTAATCCATCTTAGATGTGGTGTGGCTGAGGCACAGGGGTGGTTGAGGGCACGGGGTGGTGGCTGAAAGTGTGTGTAGGTGGCTGAGGGCAGGAAAGGTGGCTGAGGGCACAGGGGTGGGGTGGCAGAGGGTGTGAGGATGTGGCTGAGGGTGTGGTGTGTGGCTAAGGTGCAAGACGGGGGTAGCAGAAGGCGTGAGGGGTGGATGAGGGCATGGGGTGGTGGCTGAGGGTGTGGGGAGGTGACTGAGGGTACAGAGCAGGATGGCAAAGGGAATGAGGGGGGCTGAGGGTGCAGTGTGGTAGCTCAGGGCATGTGATGGCTGAGGGTGCATGGTGGGGGTGGCAGAGGGAGTCAGGGGTGGCTGATGACACTGGGTGGTGGCTGAGGGTGTGGAGAGGTGACTGAGTGTATGAGGAGGTGGTGGCTTAGGGAGCGAGGTGGGTTCCTCGAGGGCATGAGGGTTGGGTAGCTGAGGGCACAATGGGGGTCATCTTTTTGGTGTTCCAAAATCTGGTAACCCTAGGTTCATAAGGCAAATGAGTATTCTGTGTTTACTTTATCAATACTAGGAGTGACTACTGCTGGTCCCGAAAGAATATATTGTGCATACACAATTTCTAATTGTGTTTTCATGAACTCCTGCACATTAAGTAATTTGAACCAGTATCTATAGGTAGGGAGATACAGCATGTAAGAATACAGGTCAGTGTTCATGGTGTTGGACTCGCTGATTTTGGGATCTCTGAGGATGACAGCTTCCTTAGAAGGGGTGAGTGGGCCCACAACCCAGACAGTAGCTTTTGAGGCCTGCCACAGTTTTGAACAAGGTAATGTTACAGCTTCCCAGGATACGTTCTTTAGTTTCACCATGTGTAATTTTAGGAGTAAGCAATTCACACAGGTAGTCACTGTCAGCGCAGAGGTATGTGGAGGCAGAGCGTGGTCCCTTGACAAGGATATCAACACCCCCAACCCTCTTTTTTGGTCGTACAGTCACAGGATGGAGTACCCAGAGGCTAAGAAAAGAGCATTTCATTGATGGTGCGTACGCCCATTTTGAGTAAGACAAAGTACATGTGTTAGGTACAGAGGAGGCTGCGTATGTTCATGAGTCTGAATTGGTACTCTGGGATACGTGGTCCATAACCAGCCTTTTTTTGTGCAGTGGTGTTCATAGTGCTAGGGTTGGGTTCTATGTCTCCACCCAGAAGGAGGAGAGACATAAGGCGAAGATAGGGGAGTGGAGCTCTTATTTGTGACTGGTGGAGGGAAATGTAGTAAACAAAGCAGTTTAAGAGGCAGAAATCAAGTTAGTAGAGTGACTGAGCAACAAGGTGACCTACACCATGCAAATACATATCGACTATGGTACTGGCCCATGAAGGCTTCGAGCTGCCCCAATATTCATTCTTGAAGCAATCTCTTCATGATCTTCCAATCTACTGTGGTATGGCACATTGGCCAGTACTTCGCTGCATCCACCCTGTAGCCTGCCTTGTGTATAGGTGGACACATGCACCTGCATCGAAACCTCAGGTACAACCACAGAGTGGAATTTCTGTATGAACATGGCTTGCAGGGGTTCTTCTATCTCCCTGTACAGGTTACTTAATGTCATGGTACTTTATGAAATATGGCCCACCCACTCGTCCACCATAAGTGTAGTGAGGACATACAGGAATTGTTCCATTGAATGGACTATTGGTCAACATCTTCAATCGTGTGTCACTCCACTAATCTCTGCGATGTCAACCCATGTCCTCTTATTCCGATATGTTAAGTGACGGGGAACAACAACAAAACTGTACCACAGCTGGTGATCATTTGACGTATCGAACAATCAATATCATATCTCCCCTCTTCCTGTTTGGCTCCAGTTGATAGGTCCCCATTCCCTGTGCTTTTGCTCATATGTGTTGACCTCCCTCACATGGATAATATTTGATACACTGCTCTGTTCATGCGCAACCATATGTCTTTCCTGAGTCATGTTGTCGAGTAAGGGATTCAACAGTACAGGAGTGAACATACCTTGGTGAGATACAGGGTCTTCTGGTCTATACTCTTTCCTCTAATGATGCCAACACGTTTACATGGCAACATCTAGTAAGCTATTTACACAACCAGTGCTGCATTGCATGCTCTCCATGAGGCCATTTAGCACCATTTTCCCAAGATAATTCTCATGTTACATTACCCTGATCTGAGCTTCACAGACAGAGTACTCTGATAAATTTGCACCTTGGAAAAAAGTTAATCAAAAACAGAATCATTTACCTTGGGTGACCGTAACTATAAGGAAATTAATCAGATCAAAAAACCGACTGTGGAAAAAAGCAAATAAAACTTTGAGATCTGATGCATGGAAAAGTTTTAAAAAGATACAGAATAGAGTAGTTCAGGAAATAATGAAATCTAAGGCCTTTTATTATAAACAAAGGATTCAGGAAGCGAAAGATCCCAGGAAATATTGGTCCCTGATAAAAAAATGTAGCAAACCCTGTTAAAAATCAATCAGAAACAAAATTAAAACATAAAGGGAAAATACTAGAAGCTGAAAACGTTGCGGAGCATTTAAATAAATATTATATTGAGCTTCCAGATTTAAATTTAGGAACAGAAATACACTTGGAAATGTACAGTTTGAGGACCAAAAAATCGATATTGAAAACTGTAAGGAATATCAGTCCCCAAAGTTTCGCTTTAAAATAGTGACCACATCTGAAGTATGTAAACTAATAAGAAATTTAAAAATAAATAAAGTTTGTGGCCCTGACAAAATAGAAAATAGACTATTAAAGGAAGCTACCCAAGTGATATCTCCAGTACTAAAGGAAATATTTAACTGGAGCTTAAGGGAGGGATCATAACCCTTAATATGGAAAAAGGCTAAAGTAATTCCAATTTACAAGGGGAGAGCTCTATTGGATACTTCAAATTATTGCCCAATAGCATTACTATCAATAGTCTCCAAAATGTTGGAGAGGATTGTCTATGGACAATTAATAACATATTTGGAAAAATACCAAAAAATTACCCCTTTTCAGTCAGGCTTCAGACAGGGTAGGTCCACGGCTACTGCACTCACTGATTTCTTGGACTTAGTTTCCACCCCTTTGGGAGAGGGGGGATTGGTGGGTTCGGTATACGTGGACCTATCAAAGGCATTTGATTTAGTAAATCATCGTGTTTTGATTGAGAAGCTGAGATGCCTGGGAGTGGATGATGAACCATGTGGTTGGTTTAAATCATACCTAGAAGATAGATCTCAATTTGTAATGGTGAATGGTTATAGCTCTAGTTTGGGTACTGTTACTGGGGAGGGGGTACCCAAGGGATCAATCCTGGGTCCTCTCTTGTTTCTAGTATACTTAAATGACCTACCAAGATTAATTAAAAGTTCACAAATCAGACTTTATGCGATTTATACAGTTCTGATTGCATCAGGTAAAAACGTGGGTGAATAAGAACAAAAACTGCAGGGTGATTTTTTAATTATGCAGATATTTTTCACAAAGCTTGGACTATTGATTAACAATAAAAAAAAAACAGACCATGTACTTTGGGTTAGAGAAGAAGGACAGAGTAGTTTCCAATTTGACAATCAAGACACAGGATGGAAAAATATTAGAGCAAACCCAGTCCTATAAATATTTGGGGGTCATAATTGATCAGGAATTGAATTTTGAACAACATGTGACTGAACTCATAAAAAAAAAAAAAAACATTCAAAATTAGGGGTAATGAGGTGCATATCAAATTGTTTAACAAGGGAAATGTGCCTGAGCATAATAAATCAATTACTCCTTCCTGTGATTGATTATGGTAGTCATATTTATAGACACACCTTAAAAAAACAGGTACATAGCCTAAATGTTTTATATAATAAATTAGCCAGATTTGTGTTAAAATGTGATATTGGTACCCATCACTGCGAGATGTATACAGAGTTGGGATGGAACTCACTAGAACAGAGGGCAGAGGTTATTTGGTTAACACAGATAAAAGGATTACATAAAAATAACTGACAAAATCATCTAATAAGTAATCTTAAAAAAACAGAACATGGATTAAACCTACGAAAATCAGGAGCAAGAGATTTCCTTATTCCAAAAATTAAAAATAGATACAGTACAATGACTTTCTAGTATAAAGCTTCAACAAGTTGGAATAGGCTCCCCCTTAGGGACCCAAACCTGTCTATTTTAGAATATAAGATTGCAGTGAAACATGAGCTGCGTTTTAAATGCTTGTATAATAGGTGAAGTTTGAATGGCATTATATATGATGTTTGGTTGTTTAAAACAAATGAAATGATTGTATGTATCTAAATGTATGAAAATTGTATTTGTAAGTTGTGTATTTGTTTATTGTATTTATTTATTTTGTACTAAACAGGTATGCCTTGTAAATAGGGATTCTTTGAATGGCATAATTTTCTGTATAAATAAAATTTTACTACTACTACTACATCCGAAGTGCATCACTGTAAACATCTTGACATTAAAATTTGGGACTCCATATCTCAGGACACGTTTCTAGTGCTATTAGGTCTTGGTTCATGTTGTCAATATGCTCTAAGGTCTGCAACCTATTACATGTTTTTCCGGAGTGCAAAGACAGCAGCACAACAATTTAGTTCACCTGCTAAGTCACAGATGAAAATATTGAAAAGGAGTGGTCAGAGTACTAATAACCACCCCCCTCCAACCAGGTCCCCCCACCCCCAGATACTGAACAATCCTGTCCTGGTGTGTTCACCATTTAGGACAGTCTGAGTTCGACTGTCTACAAGTTTGGTATCCTTCTAACAGTGTTGTCGCCAAACCCAGTACTGGTATGCTTGGTGAAACACATCCAGTGGGTTAGAGTTTTGGAAGCCTCAACAAAGTCAAGATAGACTACAGCAAGATCAACACACAACACACCTCTAGTACCTATTTTACTCAGCCAAGGGGAACAATCATACTGGTGTGGCCTGGCAGACCCTTTCACGAAGACTTGCTGTCTGTGACCCATCACCCTATCCTTTGATGAGCACATCCATTAACTCGCCTAGTAATGCAGTGAGACAGAACCGCGCATGGTAATTTTCACCTAGCTACATGCTACTTTGCTTGAGTATAGGTATTACCGTGACCTCTGTATAGTTGTCTGGAAAAGCACAATACACCAGTGAAACACAGAACATGACTGCCAGCATGTCAGACTTTTCAGGTCAAAGTTCACCGTGCACTTTCGGATGTAGTACATCCTTCACCATGGACCTTTGTTTTAAGTAGCCCTGGCCTTAGCCTCTCCTCACTGATGGGCCTATCATACAGTTCCAAGACACCATCCATTAGCATTAGTTCATGAAATTGTACCCCACACTCCTCAACAACTACAACGCCAAAGTGCAACATAGCGCATCACGGCTATTCCAGGAATAATGCATAGCTCTTGTGTGAGTAACAAATCACAATTTTGATACAGCACATCTTCCTTTGCCATGTCACCCAAATTGCATGGCCATCCTGCTACAGTAAACCTAACAGTGTCAGATCCCCAGCACTGTATATCAACCTTAGCATAATGAAACTGAAGAATGCATTGTCCCCTTTCTTAAATAATTATAATAAACATACCAGTGTAGAGGTGCTGCGGCCAAATCAAATAAAACGCAGTGGTGGAGAGCCAGGGTGATGGCCTCAAGGAGTCATGACAGCTCCACTTACTACTCAATTGCCTCGTTAGATACCTCGAGTACTGCGTGCTGGTTTGGCATCCATACTTAAGAAAGATGACATTGCAGTACTGTAGATGGTGCAGAGGAGAGTGACTGGGATGATACTGTTGCTAGTGCACAGTCTAGGAGGAGAGATGGGGAGCTCATCCACCACTTCTTGGAGGAGTGAAGGAACAGGTGGGATATGATATAGGACTTCACATATCTCAAGCAAATGAATATGGTAATCTTTGAGGGGTTATCTCAGCTGACTGAGTTGGTGGCCACCAGGGGACACTAAATGAAGCTTGCAGTGGTGAGGATGAGGGGGGAAAGAAGGAGGCACTACTTCAGTGCTACTGTAGTGGAGCCCTGGAATGCACAGCCCAGTGACATGGTGGCTGCTACTACTGTGGATGGGTTTGATGTAGGCTGGGATAAACATAGAGGGAGGGTACATCATGGAGCACAACTAATAAATGACGGACCTTGTACAGAGGGATGGTGGTGCAACTCACAGTGCCATGTGAAGACACTGACCATCGAGCACATTTGATGAACCGTAAGGCATAATCTGCTTGATTAACATTATTTATGTTACTATCCTCCTAAGTCTGTGCCTTTGCTGTCCATAATGCATTGCGAGTTTCACTTAAACACTCTCAATACCCCATCCTTGTTCTATCCCTTTGGTTGTACTTAGATTTCCTGAACCCTCTCGTTACCCCACCCTGTGATGCAACATGTCTTGAGAACCACAGTTGCTCACTACTTCTATTTCCTGTGGATAGCACTCTGAGGTAGTGCTTTTGTGCATCCATGAAGGCTTCCTTTAGACACCAACACTGTTATTCAACTCCACCATACTGACATCGAACTCTCAAGGTCACTGGTGAAACCTAGACACAGTTTGGTAAAGTTAGCATTGTTGAAATCAAACACCTTTGTCGTAATGAGATTTTAGTCTCTGTCCCAGTGCAGAACCACACAATGTTGCCTGTGCCTGATACCAGTTCCCCTAATACCTGGACAACCGTGATTCTATCACTGTTTGTGATTACCGTATGATACATAAAAACACATGCACATGGAGACCCACATGAAATTGTCCTCACTGTGTATTTCCCTGCCTTCACAGTGATGTAGTTGTATGCATCAGTGAATGCAACACTCAACATATTGCTGTGCAAATATTACATACAATGGAACAGGAGGCAGACTTATGGAAAAAGAAACATGTACAGCACAATATTGAAAGTTTAATACAAAATTCTGTGAATTACAAGTTCATAAAGTGTTGAATCAAGAGGGTAAAAATAAATGAAAAGCATTTAACAAAGTTATGGTTGACTACAAAAAAAGAGCCATTTGTCAAATGAGCCTATCAGGACAGAAACCAGTGTACTGTCCAGAGGGGGCTGGGTAGACATCACAGATACGCCACATGCAGCAGATGGGGACAGGCACACGGACACGTGCACCAAGATGTCCAAGGTGCCACAAGATGTACTGATGGTACGCTGAATGACTTTGTGATTGATTAGTGTCTGCATCTGGAGGCAATGAGAAAATGTCTTGCTGATAACTTGCAGCCAAAGTCAGCACAGCTGGGTCCAAAACAAGTTGATCCATTTCCTACAAGGGAAGAGAAAAGACAATTATAATCCATCATGGAGCACATGACTGCTCATTGAAAATGGTATTTAATTAATGGGTCTGGAAAACTTTGAATAGGAGCACAAACAATGCTGATGACCTCCATAAAAGCAGCCACAGCTATGTCGTCATGAAGTGATCCATAAGTGGGACTCGAAGGGAGTCATTACAATGCACACTTCAAATGATTGTCAAATAATGAGGGAAGCAGAACTTTTTTTTTTAATTCATTTTATCCATCTACACTGGACAAACAGACTATCTCTAGTGGTGCTCTCAAGTAATATGAACACTCCCACCTGAAATCTCCAGCTCTTATGGGAGGATAAGGTGACCTATCCAATCTGTCCTGGACAGTCAGCCACCTGGATGTAAGCCCACCAGGGCAGGGTCTAGAGCTCCTTACTGCAGACCTGTCTTCAAATCTAGTGTGTAGCCAGAAAGCCGCTGGGAGAGGATCAGGGACAGGCTTGAAGATCCAGCCCTAGGAGTGGTGGCTTCCTGGTCCCACCATTAGCAACAGTTGGTGCCGTGGACTTTACCTTGATTTCAATTATGGCCAAAGCGCGAATGTGGGTAGAAGCTCTGCACTAGATGGGCGTGCTTCGGCAACCATGCATAAGGCTTCTGTATGTGATACCCACATGTATGCATGCTGCTTGGTGCGGCAGCACTCAGCCACTGCCATGTGCCACTGAAGCAGCGGCAAGCTACCCAACTATCCCCCAGGAAAGAGGATCAGTCCTGCAGACATTATATCCATTTATGCCCTAGCCTGCCCACGACGGCAATGGCTCATTCAAAAACACTGGGTAACAGCGTGCTGCAAGGTGTGGTGTCCAGCGTCTCAAACATCACGATGATGGGCTGGCACTGTGAAGGCAGAATTACCAACACACATTTATAAGAAACAATGAAAGGCAAAGCATAGTAATCAACAATATGTAACTTTGAATATCTTTGATGGTGCAGAAAATATTCGATAAACAATCGTTTGAAGTGTCCACATATTGCACCACAGACAGAAGCATCCATGAATGAGTAATGATAAATTGAGAGGCTTGATGTGAAACACATTTTGTGAAAGTGACTGTTACCGAGACGTGCAACCCAACACCACATGTGGAACCTAGCAATAACAGGGTTCAAAGTAATTGTGGGAGATAGAGAGAAAGGGAAGGGAGGTGGTCATTCATGGAGATGAAGTGATCAAATCCAATATGGAAGATGGGGAGGAGGGAAGGTCAGAATTAATTTTACTGACCAGCACATCACAAATCATACAAATGGCAAATTGGTTGTTGCTGTTTATTAGACATGATGACGGTAGGATATGTAGGCTCGATTGGGGCATGACATGTAATACGTAAGCGTAAGGGAGACAACCTTAGACGCTTTCAGGGTCAAATTTTAGGATCTCTCTCAGACTTGTAATCAATGATTCACTGCAAAGCAAATAAAGTGATGCATTTAGAAACATAGAAACATGGACTTTGACAGCACATAAGGACCGCTTGGCCCACCTAGTCTGCCCATTTCCTACCTATCCTATTTAACCAACAGCCTATTTCTTCCTACCTCCTACAAAAATTGCCTTATGTCTGTCCCATGCATTCTTGAATTCTCCAACACTTTTAAACTACAGAGCCTCCTCAGGAAGGCTGTTCCATGCATCCACCACTCTCTCTGTGAAAAAATACTTCCTCATATTGCCCCTGAGCTGTCCCCCCTCTATCTTCAAATTGTGTCCCCTTGTTCTTGCACATCTCTTTTTCTGAAAGATGCTACCCTCTTGGACTTTGTTGATTCCACTGAGGTACTTAAACATTTCTATCATGCCCCCCCTCTCCCGCCTTTCCTCAAGGGTATACATATTAAGCTCCTTTAGTTTCTCCTCATATTGCTTCTCTTGCAGACCCTGCACCATTTTAGTTGCCCTCCTCTGAACTGCCTCCATCCTGTCTATGTCCTTGCGGAAATGGGGTCTCACCAACTGTCTGTACAGGGCGATAACAACTTCCTGTGTTCTGTTGGTGATGCCTCTCCCCACACTTCCCAGTATCCCACCAGCCTTCCCTACTGCTGTCTCACATTGCTTCCCAACCTTAAGGTCATGTGATATGATTATCCCCAGGTCACTTATCATTTTTGTTGTCGTTGTTACTACCTCCCCCACCATTGTGTAACATTCACCTGGGTTTTTGTTTCCCAGGTGCATTATTTTGCACTTCTTTGCATTGAATCCAAGCTGACATACTTCTGACCATTCCTCCAACCTTGCCAAGTCCCTTCTCCTCATTTCCAAGACTCCTTCTTGTGTATCAACCCTGTTGCAGATGTTTGTGTCATCTGCTAAGAGGCATACTTTTACTTCCAGTCCCTCTGCAATGTCACTTATAAAGAAATTAAAAAGGACTGGACCAAGTACTGAACCCAGCGGTACCCCACTAGTAACCCCTCTTTCTTCATAGTGGACTCCATTTACAATTACATTCTGTGTCCTGTTGTCTAGCCAATGTTTTACTCAGGCTATCACCCTGGGACCCACTCACAGGATGGTTAATTTGACTATTAATCTTTTGTGTGGGACTATGTCAAATGCCTTGTTAAAGTCTAGGTAGGCTATTGTCCACAGCCCCTCCCTGGTCTACTACTTTGGTCACCCAGTCAAAGAAATCAATTAGATTTGTCTGACATTACCTTCCCGCAGTGAATCCATGCTGCCTAGGGTCCTGTGCTACACTGGCCTCTAGGTACTCAACAGTTCTTTCCTTCAGAAGTGATTCCATCACTTTCGCTACCACAGAGGTCAAATTGACAGGTCTGTAGTTTCCTGACTCTGTCTTGCTCCCACTTTTGTAAAGGGGAATCACATCCGCCTTTCTCCACTCCTCAGGTGATGGAAATGAAAGACAAAGGAGTATGAGTAGAAGGCCAACTTACCCGGAGTTTGGAAATGCAGTTGCCAGAACCAAAACCACAGCATACACTCTCAACTGCAGACAACATAACACAACATTTGTTGCACACACACCATTCGGGGCTGTTAGTTACTGGTGTTGTGCATTGCGAATAGTGTTATCTCCGCTCAAGAATATTGAATGCTAGACCAGGTGTGTTTAAAGCCATCTCTACACAAAATTCAATGAGTGCATCCATCGTCATGCAGCTAAGTTTTTCCTAATTTCAAATGATGGAAAAGGCAATACTATTAGGTGAATACCATTCTAAGGAGCTGTAGGTGTTGCATAATGAGCTGCATAACTGAGCAAGAGACAGATGTGAGACTCAGCAGGAAGGCACAAAGTTGGAACATTAGGTCTGAAAGTTCAGAATGGATAGCTAAGATTGGAAGGCATAAATCATTAATCGGCAGTGTCTGGTTGAAGCGCACGTGGGCAATTGAACAGATAGAGATGACACTCTGGCATATTGCATTTAATTTCAGGTATTGTTGAGAACATACAATGGCAAGGTAATGTGCATGCAATGAACAGATGAGCATAATCTAGTTGCAGTTATAGCAGCATTACGGAAAGTAAACATCTATGAAAACGAATAACATATGTGGAGTATAAACAAGCATAGTGTTGGAATGTACTGTAGATTGCATTTTATACTAACATACTAAAACCCAGCAGAATAGGCCTGATGGTCTTTCGTGTCTGCTCAGTAGACAGTCCCTATTGGGTGCTCACTCCTCCCCCCGCCTTGCCCCCGTGAGGGTCAATCTTGGCTTCAGCACCCCCACGCATCTGTCTCACCCCCTCTTGAAACCTTCCACAGTGCTTTGCTCGACCAGACTCCCAGGCAAAGCATTCCATGGCTCCACCACCACCCTCTCTGTGAAGTAATGCCTTCTACGTTCTCCCCTATAGGTGCCTCCCTACAGTTTCCATTTATGCCCCATGGTTGTGCCGCTTGTTTTAGCCTGAACATTTCCTTGGTTCTTCCCCTGTTAATCCCTTTCACATACTTTAAAACCTCAATCATGTCCTCCATCTCTCCTCTCCTCCAGTGAATACAGCCCAAGGGCTTTCAGCCTGTTCTCATAGGTCCTTTCCCCCATGTCCCAGATCATCCTGGTTGCCCTCCTCTGGACTCTCTCCAGCAGTACTATGTCCTTCTTAAGGTGCAGCCTCCAAAACTGCACACAATACTCAAGGTGCGGCCTAACCAAGACATTGTACAGAGGTAGGATCACTTTCCTCCTCCTGGACGTTATTCCCCAGGCTATGCATCCCAGTATCTTGTTTGCCTTTGCTGCTGTTCTTCTGCACTTCTCACTGTTGTTCACTTTGGTGTCTATCACCAATCCGAGATCCCTTTCACTTGAAGTGGCTTGCAGCAGGACCCCTCCCAAGATATACACATGCCCTGGGTTTCTGACCCCCAAATGCAACACCCTACACTTCTCCATGTTAAACATCAGCCCCCACCTCCTTGCCCAACCCTCTAGGGTGTCCAGGTCTCCCTGGACTTTCACCCTTGCTTCCTCTCCGTCGGCCAATGCCCAGAGTTTAGAGTCATCCACGAAGAGGCTCATCCTGCTCCTAACCCCTTCCCCTATATCAGAGACATAGGCATTGAACAGGAGTGGTCCCAGTACCGAACCCTGGAGCACCCCACTGGTTACCCTCCTAGGGGAGGAGATATTCCCTCTAACCACCACCCTCTGTATTCCATCTGTACGCCAGTTTTCCACCCATCCAAGCAACCGTCTTCCCACCCCCATCTCCCCCAACTTTGCCAACAACCCGAAGTGGGGTACTGAGTCAAATGCCTTACTAAAATCCAGGTATAAGATGTCCACAGGGCTCTGACTGTCCAGGGTCCCCATCACCCAGTCGTAGAAATCGATGAGGTTGGGCCGGCATGATCTCCCCGGGATGAAACCATACTGTTTGTCATCCATGTGTCCCAGCCTATCCCATTGCCTCCCGAGCGTCCCTTTGATGAAGCCCTCCATTAGTTTGCCTACCACTGACGTTAAGCTGACAGGCCTGTAATTTCCACTCTCCTCCCTAGACCCCTCTTTGTGGATGTGCACCACGTGAGCCACCCTCCAATCATGGGGCACCCCTTTTTGTCTGGAGAGAAGTGCTGAACAGCACAGCTAGAGGAGCTGCTAGTTCATCCGCCAGTTCCTTCAGTACCCTTGGATGCAGCCCATCCAGTCCTGGCACCTTGTCAGTCTTCAGCACCTGCAGGGCCTCCCTCACACTGCCCTCTGTGATTTCCCCTTCCCCAGCCCTTTCCTCAGTAAAGGCCCCATCCTCCTCTGGGCCTGGCCCACTTGGCGCCCCAGCCACTTTTGGTCCTCTCATCCCCTATGCCCTATTCTCTCAGCTGCCCCCCCCCTTTTTTGGGTTGAATGGAGCCCATGTCTCTAGCCTTAAAAACTGAGGCAAAGTACTTGTTTAGTACCTCTGCCTGCTCCCCCGCCTCCTGAGCCCATCCATCCTCAGTCCTAATCCTGGAGATCTGTGATCTCCCCTTCCTCTTTTCTCCTATGTATCCATAAAAACCTTTTCCCCACCTATGTATATCCTTAGCCAGGTTGTGCTCCATCCTCGCCTTCGATCCCCTCACCACCCTTGTGCCCCTCTAGCCGATAGCTCGTATTCCCCTCTCTCCCTTCCCCCCTGGAATGCTTAAAACGTGTGTAGGCAGCCTTCTTTTCTCTTATTGCCTTCTGCACCTCCCTGGTCCACCAGCACGGTTTGCTGGCCCTGCCATTTTTACTCCTTATCCTTGCACACAAGTTGGTAGCCTCCTGTACCCCTTTGTTTTATGGCCTCCCATATTCTATCTACATCCATGTCTGGTTTGATCTTGCTCAAGCTCCCCCTCAGTATCCTGCCCATGCCCTTGAAGTCTGCCCCCCTGAAATGCATTACCACTGTATTTGAGCGGTTGTCTTTCCTCCCAGGTACATCCTAAACCAGACAGTGTCATGATCTCCTCCTGCCAGTGGGCTACACACCTCTAGATCCTTTATCCGGTTGCTGTCTGCAAGGACAATATCCAGTATCCTCCCCCATAGTTGGCTCCTGTACCTGTTGGACCAAAAAGGCATCTTGAAACACATCCATCAGCCTCTGTTCTCTGGCCACCTCATGTCATTTCACATTAGACTGCTTAGTGATATCAGTGTAGATTTTGAACTTCACACTACAAGTACACATTGTGAACCTGTTAAGTTTGCTGATCATGAGCAACAGATTTTGCTGCAATTTTACAGTTTCCGTGTAGAATATGTTACATGGACCGCATGATAGTAACACACTACTGACTTTCTTCAATCACTTGGAGTATTGGTTGACAATGCAGCATGTGCTGTCAATGACATGGCAGCAAAGGCAAAAAAAAAAATTTGGGATTCACATGCATGCAAAAACAAGTACTGTATGACAGATCAACTGATTCAATTCACATCGCAAAAAAATATATAAAAAAATGATACTTATTACAAACCCTAAGAAGATCACCACAGTCCTGAAGAAGCTCAAATAATACTGAATGACCATTGATATTGGTTCTGTTTAAATTTGATCGGGAACAAACACCTGCATGTCTGCGACCACGACCACTCCCACAGGGATTGGTACTACTGCCTGACTGGCAACTTGCCGACAATCTACTGCCCAACTGCAATTTACTGACTAGGTTGCTTTGCCAACAAATGATATCCTGAAACAACCATTGACCGACAAACATTGAATTTGCAGTCGGGTGGTGCATTGTAGGGAGTTTGAGCTAAATTAAATGAATGAACTGAAATGATGAACATTGGAGACACAGGACGAACATTGGGGGTAAGTGTAAACTGATAAGACAAACATGGCAAACTCTTGCTATGCCTTGGGGGTAAATGTTTCAGTATCACATCATGTCATGTTTGGGTCACTGCTAATGATGTCCACAATCGATGGGAAAAGGGAATTGGGGGGTGGTGTGGCTAAAATGTGATGGGGATGATGAGAAAAGACGTTCTCCTGGTAAGTTAAATGGATGTAATGATTTCATGGGGTGAGAGGATTTCATGATTAAGGTGAACTTTTGCTTTGCCCAGATGCCAGTGCAACCTTATTCCCAGCCGTCTGCCACCCTGTCCATTTGTAAGTCCATTTCACACCACACTCAGTTGTGAATACCCCTTATGCCCCTTCAACTGACGTTCATTTCAGAACCCTAGAGCGCTCTCTTCCAATGTAATTGCCAATGCTCTCAGTGGGTGATATACAATGATTCCTTCACCTACCAACACTCAAAAACATAGTAGTGTAAAAGTATATATATATATATATATATATATATATATATATTATGGCAGCACGGTAGTGCTACCATAGTTAGGGTTCAGGAGCCATTTTAAGGTTAAAGGGTCACAATTTGCACCTTAATAACTTTGCCACTGTTCAATGGATTTGCCTGAAATTTGGCATGCACAATTGAGCATGGTAGGTCTTGGGATCTGCCAAGTGTTGTACCGGTCGGATGTACGGCTTTGGAGTTATTACGCGCCAATGAAATATGCATTTATGCTTTTTTTGAATTCTTTGCTCTTGCCTACAGGTTGCACGGTTTGCATGACTGATCTGAAAACTTTAGGGAACGTGCTTCTGGGGTCCCCAATGTGCCTTTTGAAGATTTCGTGAAAAAATATTAAACGGTTCAAAGGTTATTCAAAAAACAAGTTCCCATTATAAGTCAATGGGAAAAGTTAACAAAAAGTGAGAAAGTGTCTTACATGCAGTTTTTAGTGTTGCAAATCACCCCAGTAGTGCCGTGAGTCAGCCATTTTTTTTTCAGTTAGTGGTCACAGAAATGCTTGCCATTTAAATTTGAGACCCTCTAGGGACACAATTCTTTTTGTGTTCACCTAGTCGGACCCTGACACCCCAGAAATATGTTTTTTAAATTTCTGGAAAAAATAGTGTCACAAAGTAGTGTCGCACTCACGACACTTTCGCAAAATTTGCGAAAGGTGTGGCAAATTGTGACACTACTTTTCCAGGCTATGGCCAAAATGACAACTCTTCTTTACCACCCTGCTGCGAAAGAGCAGTTTGGTCTTTTGGGCTGTAATTTGGAGGAAAGACAGCCAACATCTCACAGATGTGACTTTTGTTGGTTTGGTTAAAAAATATTGCATGGATGCAAAGTTACGGTACTCCAAAGTTGGCATTTTTTCCCATAGACTAACATGGTGGCGTATGCCACGCCTTTCGGGGCTTGTATCTCAAAAATGGTGCGAGATACAGATTTTTTCATTGCAAGTTACATAGCCCTTTCAGCTATGTAACACAAAACGGTAGCCAGGAAAATAAGGATTTCTGTGAAATTTTAATTTTTTTTCTACATCGTTCGGTTGCTGAGATATTACCAATTAAGTACTTCCAATGCTCGTTTTAAGCTTCAATCCCCATTACAATACATACATTCTTTGTACACACTGTTTTTCTGTATGCACCTGTTAGGAAAACACAGGGTATGCACTTCTGTTACTGTTACAGTTAATTTTTCCACTTGCGTTTATATCCCCCCTTGGCATTACCGTTACCATCTACACCACCGTGTGCGTTACCCTTTGTGTTCTTATTCACACTTGCATTACCATGTGTGCCACTGTTAGTGTTTCTGTTTACGTTGCAGTTCCTGTTACTATGTCACAAGACATCACGTGGCGGGAGCCTGCCGCCACATTACATTCACTATTTCTTGTCATCATTCTCAAAAAGAAGGGAAATTAGAAGCAAAAAAACTCTGTTTAATGCATTAGTTAGGGTTGTTCCACAGCGACAAAAGTTAGGAAATTTGGTGTTAGGGTTGAAGCCCCCTTGTACCCCCAGCCCACCCTCCCAACACGGCATGCGTTGGGGGTCATATCCTAACTCTCACCCCATTCTCCTATACCTCTGCTTCTTCACACATGTGATGGGGTGAGAGTTAGGGACGAGAACCAACACACACACCGATGCCAGTTGGAGGGTGGGCTGGGGGGTCCAAGGGTTTCAACCCTAACAATCGAATTTCCTCGCTTTTGTCGCTGTGGAAGAACCCTAACTAATGCATTAAATGGATTTTTGGCTCTAATATCTACATACAGTATATATATATATATATATATATATATATATATATTACAGACACACACAAATAGATGAATGAATGCACTGCAATGTTGCAATAATGGTTACTTAGCACAAAGTCACACATAATTCCACACAGATAAAAATAGCATTATAGGCACATTCAAACCATAAAGGCATGGGTGAAATGGGGTAAAAAAATGAAAAAGGCATTACATGGGATTGAAGATTTCCTTCCAGGCTGTCATTCTGTGAGAACTTTAATTGCAGGGCACCTTTGGTTCACTCACGGCAGGCATTAGAGATCAGCATGACTGACTGCAGTAAAATGGATGGCTGCTTTGTAGGTTTGGACTGGTGCCAATACTGTACACAATTGATGGGAAAAGGGAGGAGGGGGGGAATTATACCACTGTAATCATTTCATGGAATGAAAAGATTTCACGATTAAGGTGAACTTTTTGCTTTGCCAAGCTGCCAGTGCATCTCATTCCCCGCCATCTGACATCCCGCCTGTTTGTACCTCCATTGCACACCACCCGCGGTTGTGAGCACCCCTTATGTCCCTTCAAGTGAAGTTAATTTCTGCAATGTAGAACTCTCTGTTCTGATGCAATTGCCAATGTTTGCAGTGGGTGACATAAATTGATCCATTCATCCACCTGCACTCCAAAGCCTAGTAGTATAAAAGTGCAGCATAGAGAATCAATTAGACGAGAGGAGAAGTGAGTGAAACCTTTCTTTATCATCTGCCCCCCCATTTGTAACAAAAAAAAAAGATCGCAAGCCAAGCGTCCATGCTGATCAGTTAAAAATATCAACCAGTTACCCCCATACCACCATCTAACTAGCATCACACAGAGTGTAATTGAGAGATGTCCCAAACAATGAACACACACCTGACAGTTTCGATGAGTTATTGTAATGGGGTCAAGCTGTTAGCATTACTATTTCAGGAGGGCAACCTTAGCATCGTAGAACGCTGACTGGATGGTTTTATTTTGGATAATTGTGAAAACAAACTTTACAATAACTTGACAAGGCACAGGGGCACTGGGTTTGGAGGGGGTCCGTGATGTTCATTAGCAATTTCAGGACCGTGAAGAGAAGTTTATTTTTCAGCAGTGCATGTTTCGTGAAGTTTGCGATTGCTGGATCATGAAAAAATTAGCACTCATGAAACTGGAATAACGAGAAGCACAATGCAAATATATATATATATAATGTGCCAAATGTTTTTTATGCTCATTGATATGTGGCACAGCAACCAGCGGCAGAGGTAGCAGTCGAAAATACAGTCTGCATTTTCCCCAGCTACCTCTGCTGCTGGTTGTTGTGGCACATACTGTATCAATGAGAATAAAAAACATTTGGCACATTATATAGAAACATAGAAACATAGAACATAGAAGTTGACGGCAGATAAGGACCACAAGGCCCATCCAGTCTGCCCATTTCTTTTCTACCTTATAAATGTGCCATCGGCCTTTGCTCTGTCAGTGACCTATCTATTCATAGTCATTTGTATTGCTCCTTTATGCCTATCCCATGCCTGTTTGAAGCCCTGCACTGTATTCATAGCCACCACTTCTTGTGGTAAGCCATTCCATGCATCCACCACCCTTTCTGTGAAAAGAATTTCCTCATTCCCCTTATCGGCCTCCTCTAATCTCATGCTGTGTCCTCTTGTCCTGCTATTTTCTTATATTTAAACATGTTAGACTCTTTCACCTTGTTTATGCCCTTAAGGTGTTTGAATGCCTCGATCATATCACCTCTCCCTCCTTTGCTCAAGGGTATACATATTGAGCTCCGTTAATCTGTCCTCATATGTCTTCTGATGCAGTCCCTGCACCATTTTGGTTGCCCTTCTCTGGACTGCCTCAATTTGGTTAATGTCCTTGTGAAGGTGTGGCCTCCAATACTGCACGCAGTACTCCAGATGGGGCCTAACCAATGTGTCTTGTACAGAGGGATTATTACCTCCCTCTTACGACTTGTGATACCCCTACTAATACACCCTAACACCCCTAGCCTTACCTACTGCTTGAGGTCTGCTTGGATGATTTTAGGTCATCAGTGATGATGATGCCCAAGTCTCTTTCTTCCTTTGTGACTGCTAGCAACTCCCTCCCAGGATATAAGTGGCTTCGGGTTTCTCTTCCCTATGTGCATAATTTTGCACTTCTTTGAATTAAATCCAGTTGCCACTCTTCTGACCATTCTGCTAGTTTATCAGATCTCTTCTCATTCTGCCCACCCCATCTGGCTCATCTACTCTGTTGCAGATCTTGGTGTCATCTGCAAACAGACAAGCCTTACCCTCTAGTCCATCTGCAAGGTCACTAATGAAGATGTTGAATAGGACTGGCCCCAGGACTGATCCCTGAGGTACCCCACTTGTGACTTGCATCTCTTCTGACTGTATACCATTTACCACCACTTTCTGTTTTCTGCCAGTCAACCAGTTTGCCACCCAGTTGACCAACTTCTGACCCACCCTGAGCCTACCCAGCTTATTTATCAATCTTCTATGTGGAACAGTGTCAAAGCTTTGCTGAAGTCAAGGTAGGCGACATCAACTGCTCCCCTTGGTCCACCACTCTGGTTACCCAGTCAAAGAAATCTATGAGATTAGTTTGACAGGACCTTCCTTTGTAAACCCATGCTGTCTTGGATCCTGTGCCCTATGGATTCCAGGTGTTGCACTATCCTTTCCTTAAGGGTGCCTCCATAATCTTGCCCACTACTGAGGTAAGACTGACCGGTCTGTAGTTCCCCGCCTCCTCCCTGCTACCACTCTTGTGGGCGGGATCACATGAACCCTTCTCCAGTCTTCTGGGACCTCTCCTGTGCTCAGAGACTCACTAAACAATTCTGCTAATGGCTCTGCTAGTTCCTCCTTTAGCTCCTTAAGTACCCTGGGATGTATGCCATCAGGTCCCATTGCCTTATCCACTCTGAGCTTAGCTCTTGTAGGACCCTTTCTTTTGTGAAGGGAGTAGTGCTCACCTCCCTCCCCTGTGTCCATGATGCTGAGCTGTGGGCCCTGCCCTACCTTCTCTTCAGTAAATACTGAGCAAAGTATCTATTTAGGATAGATGCCTTTACAGGGTCCTCCTCCTCACATGCTCCCTTTCTCCATTAAGCTAGCAATACCCCTCTGGACTTTCTCCTTTCACTAATGTATCTATAGAAAGTCTTGTCACCTTCTTTACTGTTCGTGCTAGTGTTTCCTCAGTTTGGGACTTTGCCTGCCTTACTGCCTTACCTGCTTCCCTTAGGGCAGTTTGGTATGCCTCCTATCTTCATCCCGCTGTGTTCCTTATATTTCCTGAAGGCCAGCCTTTTGGCTCTGACCTTTTCTGCTACTGTATTGAGAACCAAAGTGGTTTCCTTCTTCTTTTGCACTTCCTTTTCTGTCTAACACAATGGGATGTTGCTTCAAGTATTGCATCCTTAATGCTTTGCCCACTTGCCTGTACCCCTCACCTGTGTTTCTTTTGCCAGGGCTATCTTAACTCTGTTGGCCATCTTATCAAAGTCAGCTCCTCTGAAGTCCCATATTTTGCCTTGGAATGGGATGATTTAGATGTAATGCCAAATTGAACCATACCATGTGATGGTCACTGGCCCCAGGTGACCTTCTACCTGGAGATCTGTGATCCCTTCTTTGTTAGTCAGTACTAGATCTAGGATAGCCCTGTCTCTTGTGGGTTTGCTGTACCAGTTGTTTGAGGCCCTCCCCCTGCAGGGAATCCACTATGAATCTAGTTCTGGCAGATGTTCCTGCTGGTATTGACCAATCTGTATCTGGCATGTTGAAGTCTCCCATTATCAGAACCTCCCCTTTAGCTGTCATGTTTTGTATATCTTCTAACAGTAATGTGTCTATGTCCTCCCTCTGGTCTGGGGGCCTGTAGACAACCCCAGTTCTTATGGCTGTCCCATTTCCTGTTTCCAGGGTGACCCACAGTTCTTCTGGCTCCTTATGTGTATTCTGAATTTCTGTAGCTTTGATATTTTCATTAACATACAGGGCCACTCCTCCCCTTTTTGCACCTCGGTCTCTTCTGAACAATACATAGCCAGGTACTGAAGTCTCCCAGTGTGGTTACTGTAAACCACGTCTCACTATTGCTACTATGTCCAGTTTAGCCTCTGACATTATTGCCTGCAGGTCTGGGATCTTATTTCCCAGGCTATGAGCATTTGTGTACATGATTTTCCATTGGCCAGATTTTTGGTGTGTTAGTTGTTGGGTGAAGTTTGGCATTACCCCTGTGCATCGTATGGGGAGACAAACCTTTTCTTACCTGGTGATGCAAATGAGCAGCAAACACGCTGAATTCCTGTTTGACCACTAGCTGAGGGGAGAGGTGTTCTTCCCATTCGCGTATGGGGTGCTGCACCCCTCCCATTTGCTAGTTTAAATATTCTGCAAAGACTTCAAACTTCTGCCCCAATGCACTGACTCCTCTTTAGTCAGATGCAGTCCATCAAATTTAAAGAACTTTCGCTCCCAGAACTGTTGCCAGTTCCCTACAAATCTGTGTCTTTTCCTGGCACCAGTCCTTGAGCCACGTGTTTAGCTCCCCTATCTCCCTTCTCTGACCTTCCATCCATCTGCTCCTCTCCCAGACTGGCAGGATCTCAGAGAAGGAGATGCCGGATGAAATAGATGATAGTTTGTCACCCAGCCTAGTCAGGTGTTCCTTGGTCTCCACAACTGACCAGCTGGCGAGATCATTAGTCCCTATGTGTACTAGGACATCAATGTTTCTCCTGCTTTGTGAACAATTTTAGCAATGCGGTCAGTGTTTCTCCATGCTGATGTACCTGGGAGACATCTGACCATCACACCTGGCTGGAGATGGGTATCAACTCCCGAATCATGAGTCTCCTATGATCAGAAGTTTTGGATTTCCTTTGTGCTTGTTTAGTTTTGGTTCCTGATTTGGGTGAGTTTTGTTGTGCTAGCTCCTGTGCCGCAGTGTCCTGCTCTGCAGTGTCTTCTGCCTCTTTATTTGATTTCAGAGATGAGGCAGATACCTGTTTGTAGTGTTTATATGGTTTTGGAGGCAATGTGATGGAGAGCAGAGAGTGATGGGGCACCTGATTTGCTCCTCCTAACCACCTGCCAACCTCCTGGACCAACTACCCTCTGCGGTTGAGGTTTTCTGTTGGATGCTGGGAAATGGCGGGTGGTTCTTATAATGTATTTCCTCTTCAATATGAAATTTGAGGCGTGCAATCTCTGCCCATGCTGCCGGAGCTGAGCCCTAAGATCTCCAAAGGCCCAGCATGTAGGACAGTGTCCTAAATCCTGTAAGACTGTCCTTCTGAAAATTGTTCCACAGTACCTGCAGTTAATGAAATCCATTCCAAATAGTTGCTGGGTTTGTAACCTAGTCAGAGTAATTAGAAGGAAAAAAGGAAAAAATGCAAGTAATGGTTTAATTGTGCTTTGTTTAACTTGTTATAACAAGTTAAATTACTAGTGGCCCTGTAAATGAGATCACCTTGTGGAGGCCCCACTGATCCGCCCCTTCCTGCTCTGCCACAGGAAATGTCACAACTGTGGTACCCTATAAAAGGAGTGTAGTGTGGGGTGGTTGGGGATGGGGGTGGGTGGCTGGGCCCTTCCCATTGTGCTTCTAAATAGTCCAGTTTGATGAGTGTTTGCTTTTTCTTTTCACTTGATGATGCATTATGGACATCGAACTTTCCTGGTGCTCCAGCTCTGTTTTTTTCAATCATGAAATCATTACTGCCTTACCATCATGTACTGATGCCCCTGTTAAGAAAAATGAAAAAAAAAAAAAATTATACTTTGGGACATTGACAACACAACAGCACAACCTTATCACAGGCAAACCTAGTAATCTAGTACTGTAAGATGCACAGAATAACGTGTGAGCATGTAAAGATTAATCCATTACCAATCATCATGTTATTGTATGAAGTAGGGATTAGAAAGACTGAGGGCTGGATGCGGACAAACAGCTGGAAGGCAAAATTGAATAGTCAGGGATGAGAGAGGGGACTCCAGTTATTAAGGGACTAGGGAAGGAAGTTGCTAGTGTCCAATTACTTGCAGTGGACAAGCACCTACCATCCCCCATGATAACAGGTAGAAATGTGAGCGTGCACGCTGCGCTTTGCATGGCTTTCTTTGGAACAAAGGCGAGGCAACCAGGCAAACCAAACAAAATGTGTTTTGCTTATTTTAGCCACAAAATACAGAAAATGTGTGCAAAGATAAGAAAAGAGAATATAAAAATTATAAAGGAGCCAACACATAAAAAGGTGAGTCATATTAATATTAGTCAAGAATGTGACAGTGCAGCTTTAAAAAAAGACAATAACCAAATGAAGACAGCAAGAACTGTCTTTCACTAAACTGTCTTCATCCATCAAGTTATGACAGCAGCCAGTCTGGCTTGTTACGTATGCAGCTGTCATCAGAGAGAACTGAAGAACTACATGTTGTAACTTTCTTACTATGTATGGATGACAGAAGTGACGCATAGATGACTGACTGTATCATTTGAAATATGCTCTCTGTACCCAACATGAATTGCATTGGAAAAAGAGATTTTCCTCTAATGATTGCTGCATGTTCCAAAAAAAAAAGGTATCGGGTCACAGAACAGCAAATTGTGTGTCAGGATTTAGGCTGGGATGGGGTGGGGTTTTTTGTGGATATTGTCAAAGAGAAGCAACAGCACATGAACATCCACAATGAAAAGTCAGAAAGACGGCATGAGAGTAGACCTTTGGTTGCATGATGAATCCTATAATCAAAATGCATATCACATTGTCATCTAACTATGGGCACAGACTGGATGGGCCTTGCGGTCCTTATCTGGCGTAAACTTTTATGTTTCTACTGTACAACCACAGTGTGGAAATGCACAGGAAATATTAGCACTGGGGCAGATTTCAGAACGAAAGGCAAAACTTGTGGGCGTATGTGAGTTGCACCACGAGACACTAAGCTGGGTACCCTGTGCCCTATTCCAGGACATGCCGGGTTCCCAGAACCTGCGAACCAGTGACTTGCATCAGTCACCGGCTTGTGCCACAAGAATTGCGCAATGGACCTGCCTTTTGCAAGTCACAGCCGCAAGTAACTGCCACCCCCCCCCCGAAAGAACACCCACAACAGAACACATCCGTAATCACCTCTGGGCATTGGGGGGGACTTGGTGTCACAGACAAACAGGGGGCACAGTGCAAAAACAATCTGGTAGCATCCTGTACTAAGAGGGGCGGAGGGCATCACTCTGTTGGGGGGTGGTGGTGGCATTGGAAATGTGCCTTCAGTGGCGCTTTGGATGTGGTGCATCCGTCTTTTTGCCATGCTGGATGCCCCTTACATTAGACCACCTCCATGGTGGTGTACCCCTCAGCGCCATTGCGTGTCTTGTCATCACAAATTTGTGTAAAGTCCCTTATCCGCCCAGACTCCCTTCCAGTTACCAAACACCCTTGTCACATTTTCTCCCACCCACTTCCGGAGCCACTCATTTACCGCTGTGATGTTTCTTTTGTTCTCCACTGTGGCCCTAGGTACCAGCAATATTTCAGCAAAGGAAATGTTGCATCCCTTATCCCTACAGAATCTAAAAAGTTCTTGGAACATTGCTTGGATTTCCAACACACTGTGCCCCTCTATATAGTTAGTCCCCAAGTGCACCAGGAAATCCGGTGTCCCTTCACAATCCCTTACCAGTTCAGACACCATGAAATTTGCTGTGTGCACTGTTGGCCCAGAGATACTCACTCTATCCCAGCATCCATTAAATGACCTGAGTTACCCCCAACTGGGCCTCTAAGCAGCCCCTGTTCTCCCAACTTGCCCTATCCACCTTAGCAGCTCCATTCCCACTGTCTGCTCCTCTAGCCTTTACCCCAACAGCCTGTGCAGTCTAGTTCCCTTCCCCTATCTTTATTTTCTGAATGTACACCCCATACGCTTTCCCCTTAGTGTCAACATCCCTATCCAGGGGTTCTCTATCCTAATATCCCCCCTCCTACTTGCTGTAAGGTGACCTCCTCAAGTTTCTGGGCATTGCCCCAGCCTCCACTCATCCCCACCCCTCTGCCACCCATACCCCCACCCCTTATCTTTGGTCTACCCCCCCAAGTCCCCCAGCTTACCCTTAACCAAGAAACTTCATTCCTGATCTGAGATAGCTGTCTACCAAGTGGACAGCCTTCCTATCTCCAGGCCCACTTTAGACTTATTGCCGCCTCTCAGCCAGTGCAACCTACAACCCTTCCAAAGAATACTGGCTGGGGGGGGGTTAAGCTGGGGATCACTGAGGAGGAGAAGGACCTAGGGGTACTGATAACAGGGACCATGAACAACACTGCCCAGTGCAGGAGAGCAGCTGCAAAAGTGAACAAAATGCTGGGATACATAGCGAGGGGGGTTTCATCCAGGCAAAGAGAGGTGATCTTGCCCCTCTATGGGTCACTGGTAAGGCTGCACTTAAAGTATTGTGTGCAGTTTTGGAGGCCATACCTAAAGCATGATAGCAGACTACTTGAGGGGGTACAGAGGAGGGAGACAAAGAGGATACATGGAATGGAGGGGAGACACTATGACAGCAGGCTGGGAGACCTGCATATGTATACCCTGAAGGATAGAAGGGACAGGAGGGCATGATAGAGACACTCAAGTATCTGAGGGGAATCAATAAGGATGGGGCAGATGGCGTCTTTAAGCTAAGGAGGGGGAGAGACACCAGGAGGCACGGGCTAAGAATAGAGGAGGGAAGATTTAGGAGGGAAATGAGGAGATACTATTTCACTGAGAGGGTGGTATCAAAATGGAATGCACTACCAGAATGGGTGGTATCATGTAAATCTGTGAACAGCTTCCAAAGGGCATGGGACAGGGAACAGGGGAGAGTGAGGGTGGGGGAGGTGGGGTGGCAGTGGGATGACAATGGGGAAGGGGTGGGGCTACTGCAAACTAGAAGTGCTAGCTGCACACTCAAGCAGACTTAGCTAGACTGGGTGGTCTGTTTCTGCTGGCACATTCGTATGCTTGTATGTTCGTACATTATCAGGGAGCAGGGATGTTTCAAAGTGCTGTAAAGTCAGGCTTTAAAACTTCAAAGCAATCATAATGCTGTGCTTTAAAATGTGAAGTAAACATTTAACGGGCACATCTGCATGCAATGACTAATTTCCAAAGTGTTCTGAGCTCGCATTGTCAGGCTTAATAATGGGTTCTATATTTTATCATATTTTGTTTACCAGAATCCTGCATTTCATTGTCAAAAGGTTGATAGTTATGGATGGCACTGACAAGAGTCTGTCAGCTGGAACATAGGGGAATGGGTGTAAGTCAGCAACTTGATATAAAGGGGTGCATTGTGGGCCTTGGCATATATTTATGTTGCTTCCACTGTATTATTACACCTACTCTGATTGTACCTGCACTCCCGGTGGTGGCGCTCAAAATATAAAGTGGTACCCATGGTCATCTGCTCAGACACAGAGGACTGTTGAAGGGGGGATCAGAGTAAGCCTAGAGAATGCTAGGCAAATGGGCAGACTAGGTGGACCTGGCAGTCCCTTTCTGCAATCATGTTCCTATGTTCGTAAGTTTCTATTTTAAAAATAATATATTCCTTGTTTTTCCTATTTATTCCACAATGCTGCTAATTTTTAACACCCCCTTTTCCTTGATTTGACAGATGAGGAGAAGTACCCCAGGGAAGTCATTTCCTTTATACCAGGTTTTCTGACATCGCTTCCCCAAACGAGCAAAGGACATATACCCATCATACCCTAAGCAGCCCAGCACACTGCACAGAGGGTAAACGTATGCACACACTAACAACAAAGACAATTAAAAAAAAAAGACAAAACAAAAAACTTTAAAAAAAAAGAGTTTTAAAGAGGAAAAGTGGGAGACATGTGGGTAGTGGTGCAATGCACAGGGACTTGGCAAGGTTGGAGGAATGGTCAAATATATGGCAGCTTAGATTCAATGCAAAGAAGTGCAGAGTAATGCACATGGGAAACAAAAATCCAGGGGAAGAGTACACAGTGGGGGGGTGAGATAATAATAATAACAGAAATGGAAAGGGACCTGGGGGTAGTCATATCAGATGACCTTAAGGTGGGCAAGCAATGTGAGAAGGCAGTAAGGAGGGCTGGTGGGATACTGGAATGCATAGGGAGAGGCAGCACCAGTAGAAAACAGGAAGTTGTTATCCCTCTGTACAGACAGTTGGTGAGACCCCAACTGGAGTTCTGCATCCAGTTCTGGAGACCCCATCTCTGCAAGTACATAGACAGGATAGAGGCTGTCCAGAGGAGGGCAACTAAAATGGTGCAGGGTCTGCACCAGAAGACATACGAAGAGAAATTAAAGAAGCTTGCTATGTATACTCTCGAGGAGGGGGGGGATATGTAGAAACTTTCAAGTACATCAAGGGAATCATCAGAGTCCAAGATGGTAGCATCTTTCAGAAAAAGAGATGTGTAAGAACAAGGGGCAGAATTTGAAAATAGAGTGGAGACAGCTCAAAGGTAATGTGAGGAAGTATTTTTTCACTGAGAGGGTTGTGGATACATGGAACAGCCTTCCTGAGGAGGTAGTGGACTCAAAAACAGTGGTGGAATTCAAGAATGCATGGGACAGACATAAGGCAATTCTAGTGGGGGGGTAGGAGGAAGTAGGCTGTTGGTTAGCTAGGATCTCTAGCCTATGCATTAGGTAGGGAAATGGGCTGACTAGGTGGGCCAAGCGGTCCTTATCTGCCATCAAATTCTATGTTTCTATCTCCTGTGTTAATGACAGGGGTGGGTGGTTAGGATGGGGGGGGATTGAATTACTTTCCAGAATTTTGTGGGGTGATTTATATTTGAGAGGAAGGTTGATCAGAAATAATTTGCCTTTGCCTGTGGGATTTGCCTAGTGCATGCATTTCAAAGAGCACAGTATTCATGATAGTCTGAGTGACAGCCTGTAGCTTTATGGGCCCTCCACACCTGATCCCTGCCCTGGAGACTGGTCATGACATCAGCGGAGATCCAGGGCAGATGGGCTTCTGTGGACGGGTATGCCTGAGGGGGGCATAGGTGTCCCAGACTGAGAGGAAACTGGTCTTAAAAAAAGCCAGTACAGAGTCTACAGAGGGAGGCACATGAGATGGCAGACGAGTCTATGATTACCAGGTCATTTATGAGGGATGCAAGATCCAGAGATTTATACAATCTGATTTGCAGGGTTCGGGGGGGCCTGTTGGCTTGAAGACTTTCCTTATTGAGTAGATTAGGTGATGGTCACTTAGGGAGTCAGGTAGGAGATCTGCTGAGATAATCCTGTGAGGGTGGGAGGTGAGGGACCAATCTAACAGAGAGTGGGTCTGTGTTTTGGGGTTTAGACGAGAGGGTTGCGTGATCAGCTGGGCCAAGTTTAGAGTGGCCACGTCGTTTTGTACTTCACAGCAGGAGGGAGCAAGCCAATTTGTATTGAAATCACCTAAGATGTGTAGCTCACCTTCTAGTACAAGGTATTTGAGGGCCATTAGATGGTCCTTGATAGAGGATATGGGGGAGTCAGGGGGCCGGCAGGAGCCAGCTACGTAGATGGGGATGGTATGAGGAAGGGAGATTTTTATCATGAAGGATTCTGTAGTTTGTGAGGATGGGAGAGGGAGCAGCACGGTGGTTGATTTAAGGGTGGAGTTGATGTACATGACTATGCTACCTCCCCTTTTACACTATGCCAGTCTTGTCGAATTACATTGTACCCAGGAACTGAGATACATGCATCCTTGGTGTGGGGTTTTAGTCACATTTCCTTTATGATAATAACATCCAGTTTTAGGGATAGGACAATTGGACTGGAGCAACTCAGTTTTGGGGAGGAGGCTACGAATGTTCAAATGTGATAACCTTAGGCTACAGGGGAGTTGAAATGGGGGGACTGGGCGAGGATTCTGTTCACTATCCCCTGCCAATAGCAGCAGCATGGTGACCAGGAGCTTTGTCAGGGCTAGTTTGGTCTTACTGTCAGGGGAAGAAGACTGAGTAGGAGTGGCTGAGGTAGCTTGAGGGGGGAGTTTTAGACCAGCATGAAAGCTGGGGAGCAGTATGGTGGGGCCAGGAGTCCAGGAGTGATGGTGGATGATGAGCTGTAGAGGGAGGATGGAGGTGATGAAATTGTGAGTGGTTGAAGGCATGGGTTGGGCCAGCTGTTGACAGTCCAGGGCTGCTGGGTAGATGGAGGGGGGGTAAGGCCACTGTGGGAAAAAATAGGATGAGAATGGCAATAGGGAGGGGTGTCATGATGCGAGGGGCTGCTGTAAGATGCAAATAACCATGTAGCAAGTGCAGAAGCGTGATCACCATAATTTATTTATTTATTTTCTAACAGGAGATTTGGTTACACAGTTTGGGAGAGGATGTGTGAGCGACCTCTAGTGGAGATCAACTATAACCTGCAAGTGGGATTTCAGGCTGATTGTCTTTAGGCCAGTCATGTGACATGGGCCACACTAAAAAGACAATTGTCGACCAAGGGTGGTGGTGGGGGTGGTGGGGTAGCCGACGTGAAGCATCAGCGGGGCTAAATTGTTCAGCAGCAGCTAAGCAGACATGGGGCTACCATGGAATAGGAACTTTTGTATCTGGCAGATCGGTCCAGCAGCTTGAGGGAGGGCAAGCTTAGTGAAAACTTCTGGGCCCTCGCGACCACACTGACTGCTGTGGAGACAAAAGGGAAAGAGTCACAATTTACGCAGGTAAAACTGGTGGAGTTACTGGCAGTGAGCAGGGTCACAGTTACATCGGATTAGCTGGCAACACTAACTACTGGGATGCTAAGGCTGAAAGTGAAAACAAATTTATATCCTGCACTTCTTTAATTTATGTTTCACCAAGCTCACTGCCCAAATTATGCTTGATGGCCCATTCCAGGTTACTTGTTCTGCCCTCTCACCATGGTGCCCCTGCCCCATCCAGCCCCAAGTTAGCCGATAAGGAAGGGCCCCCTCTTGTATTGTTTATGGTATGAGAAGTTATTACCTGATTTAGTATAGTAATGTTCAACTGACTTGTGTAAAATATGCCTAATGTATTTGTCAGAATGGACAAAGTATTGGGAAATGTAGTGAATATGTATAGTAAAGTAATAAGTTTATGTTAACTGATTCATGATGGTATAGACTTGATGCAGATGCTAAGTTTTCTCCAAGCAGGGAAGGGTGTAACCCCCCTACAAATGGGGGTTCTTGAAAAGTCTTCCTTGAGCTTGCCTAAATGCTCACTGCCAGGTTGTTGTCCTGCATTTTAGCAGTTTAAATGCAATTGCCAGAGAATGCCTGTATATCCTCTGCATACTGTCTGTTTAAGAGCTGCCTGGATTGTAGTCATAAGTAATCTGAGAAGGAGCACCTTTGAAAGATGTAGCTATTTGCTGAAAATCATTTAGAGTGATAATGACAATGCAGTTTGTCTAACCTGCCTTCTTTGCAACAAGGACTGTTTTGTTTATCTCCACTATCTTGGTCCTGGACTGGCGAATTGGACCAATCAGTACTGGTGGGACCTAAAATGGAGCAGGACTACAGGAGCTGTCTGGAGTCAAAATCTGTAGGAATTGTAGTTTGGGGCTTTTTGCGCCTTTTTACACCTGAAGAGGGAGCCTTTATTGTGACTGACACACAGATCAGCCAACCGAACCTTTTGGATTCTGGGGAAAGTCCCAGGCTTGCTGGTAGTTGAGTCAGATCTAAGCTGGGAGCTGAAGAAACAACAAGCTTGAGACAGTCAAGCAGCCATCTGAGTAGTTTCGTGTGGGAGAACTGTGGAAAGGCCTGAGTTGTGGTATGCATGTCTGCCTGCTGCCCCTGAGAGGGAGAGAAGATAATTATTTTGGACTAAATCCAAGTTTGTGAGAACGAAGTAAGCCACTGATGTTTTACCAGGCTCATACCTGGAGAAGACCGAAGATTTGATTGAATGCGATCAGCCTGTCAGGATTTCCAGCTGCTTTTGAATCCCCGGTTTATGCAGAGAGTCTGCGATCGTGACCGGAGAGCAGTTTGCTTGGTACAGTAGAATTTGCTTACATGTAAATGTGCTGTGTATTTAAAGTGGGTCGTGATTTGGTTCCCCACTGTGTGAACTGTGTTCTGCTTGCTGGTACCGTAGAATCCTTTACATGTAAATGTGCTGTGTAATGAAAGTGGGTCATGATTTGGTTCCTCACTGTGTGAACTGTGTTCTGCTTGCTGGAAGCTGTATCCAGCCCAAAATGGACTGTATCCAAATTTGTCTCCATTTGGCCGGGGTCTTGCCACACTGGCCCAGCCAGACTACCCTCTGCACAGAGAAAGCCATCAACGAGGGACCTGCCTGGGGATCAGCTCCCTGCTCCACGCTTGAACAGGAATGACGCCTCAGCGATTCGTGTGGGCCCTGTTTCTCCTGGCACTCCAGATTAACCACCTGCTGTCTTGATTTTCATCCAGCCTGTGTCCAGTCTTGAAGTATCGTGAGTAATCATCAGGGTAGCTCCCTGCAACAAAAGCCTAATCTAAAAGTGTGTCATCTGATTGTCTTGTTGTTTCCTTTTCACGAACTGAGCCCTCCGGCTCCAGATTACAAATAGCGTGTGTTGTGCATGTTGTTTTCTTCCATCATAGGGCCCCAACCAGCTACAATGTTCCTGGCTAGCCCACCGTTCTCCATCTGGGTACCCAGAGTGTGTGACTGTTTATGGACACTCAAGTGCATGCATAACTGTTTGATTAATACAGCCTTTAAGCAAATTAACCTGATTATGCCTCTCCCTTGTTCCAGTCCTGTAAATAAATCAGATCTAGCTATTTTTTGCAGTTACCCTGGCTGTGGTTCCAGTTTGTGCAAGAGTACTGTACTACTGTCATTTGCTGTGTATAACCTTGTTTTATAGGGGCTTCCCAGGGCTGAGCCAGAGGAAAGCCCTGGTGGTATGTGCAAACAGTGTAGGTATTTGTGTGGTGTATCAGTGGTATTGTGAAAGTGATTACTGTGTATTGTTCAAGCCACTAGTAAGGAAAGGGGGGTGGGTACAGTGTCCCAGAGGGCTGTGCCCAGGTTAGCTTGACCACTACCAACCTTGACCTCTGGGTAGAGGCACCTGTTTCAGAACTCAGGCCCTTAATCTGCTATTAGCCAAGCAGGCAGGGGTAGTAGCCCTTGGGATAGCCCCACCTAGGGGTTACATACATCCTGTACTTCTTTAATTTACTTCCTGCACTTCTTTAATCTATTTCCTGCGCCTCTTTTTTTGTTTTTAAATACAACCTGCTGGAGCTCCTGTATTTGCAACAGAAAAGTAACTTACAGTCCCGCACCATAATCAAAGTCTCCAAAGGAGAGGGGGTACACTTGGCAAGCTGTGTTCTACGAACAGCAAGTGAATTTTACTCCTGCAAAGTATTTAAAAGCAGTAAGATTTGGCCCCAATGTAATTTAATTCTTGGCACCAACTCTAAAGTTTACAAAAAGGAGAGCAGGTACACTAGTCAAGCGGTTTCCGAAGAAAACTGATTCGATTTAAAGGAACAGCAACTGAATTGCTACTTTTTGGAATATTCTCCTTTTTTTTGTTCTTTACAACTGTGCACAGGCAGGGCTAATGCAGAGGCTGAACTGGTTTAATACAGTTCGGAGCAGCCCTGATACCACACTATCCCCAAGCTACTAATATTAAATGGAAACATCCATGGCCCGTCGGGCCCCACCTGCGTGTGAAGTGGGGCCCGATTAGCAAATATAGAAATAGTGGTAAATGTGGCACTTACTTTGTAGTATTATATTTAAATCCATATCTGGTTGATCCTGTGCCCTCCCTGCCGGCATTTAAAGTACAAACACCCTCCCCGTCATGCCCACAAGCACCTGCGGCTGTCCCCGTGATGACGTGGCATGTGGGGAGCAGCTGGGGTGTCTCCATAGGCTTACAATCACCCAGGACTGCTAAACAGCTCTGGTTTGGAGTCCATGTATTTCAGTGACATGAG
The DNA here is from genome assembly GCA_016271365.2 of Neoceratodus forsteri. Classification (NCBI taxonomy): domain Eukaryota; kingdom Metazoa; phylum Chordata; order Ceratodontiformes; family Ceratodontidae; genus Neoceratodus; species Neoceratodus forsteri. Next base: position 11,729,424 of record JADMNL010000038.1, on the reverse strand, counting down.
GAGACCAGGTACAGACAGCTAATATGCTTGTTAGTCTGTACCTGGTCTCAGTATTGCAAAAATACCAATAGACTCCAAACCAGAGCTATTTGAAGCTACCGCAATACAGATTATATGTACTGCGGTAGCTTCAGATAGCTCCGGTTTGGAGTCTATCAGTATTCTTGCAATATTCAGCAGTGTTCCCATTGAGGCTGCAGACTGCACACTCTCCAAAACATTTCAGGGGTACAAAATAAATTATAAGGGTTCATGCTACCATTTATATGACATTTTTTGTGGGGGTACATATACTTCAAGCAGAAGTATGGGGGTACAGTGTACCCCCTTCACACAAAAATGTACTTGAATTTCATAATTTGCACTTGAATCAAGTACAGATGGGGGTAAATGGGAACACTGATACTCAGACCAGGTACAGACTAACAAGCACATTAGCGGTCTGTACCCGGTCTCCTCATGTCACTGAAATACACGGGCTCCAAACTGGAGCTGTTTAGTAGTCCTGGGCTATTGTAAGCCTATGGAGACACCCCGGCTGCTTCCTGCGTGCCACGTCATCACGGGGACAGCTGCGGGTGCTTGTGGGCACGACGGGGAGGGTGTTTGCACTTTAAATGCAGGCGGGAAGGCCGCAGGATCAACCAGATATGGATTTAAATAAAATACTACAAAGTAAGTGGCACATTTGCCATTATTTCTATATTTGCTAATCGAGCCCCACTTCACACACAGGTGGGGCCCAAAGGGACATGGACATTTCCCTTTAAAGTAACTACACAGAACTGGTGAAATGACATTAAAATAAGAGAAAATCCAGGAAATAAAAACTATCTATACTGTTCTGCTGACTGAAGACACAGTTTGTTTAAAGTCCCAAAGTAAATTCTATTTTTTTTTTTTTTGCACCAAAATTTTAGAATTCAAACTCTTCAGCAGCAGTTGAGCAGACATGGGACTGACGTGGAATAGGAACTTTTGTACCTGTCGGAAGTCCAGCAGCTCAGGGGAGGGCAGGTTGAGTGAAAATCTCTGGGCCACCATGACTGTACCAGCCTCTGGCAGGGGTCCATAAGCTCAGGGGAGGGCAGGCTGAGACGAGTGAAAACTTCTGTTGTGTGGATTGATTTCTGAATAAAATTGTTCTGCAGTCATTTGAACCCAGAGGTTGGTGGGTGTCTTTCTTTCCACAAAGGGGCAGATGGGGGGTGTGTTACTGGAAGCCTCCATGACCAAAGAGACACAACCACATTTCTCTAAACACTGCAGTGTGGTCCTGCCACTTTAAGGGATTATCATGTTTGAGAACCCCTTTTTCTGGCCTCTCCCCTGCTGCAGCACACTATAAATATTAATGAGATGGTAAGAATGGTAGGGAGACATTCTAGTGGAGGACAGGAAGTGTAGTTTAGTTTCTGAGAGCAGGTAGAGACAGGAGTACAAAGGAATCTTTATAGGTAACATTTTTTTCTGTTAAAGGTAATTTTCCAAGTCTAAAGGCTCTGAAAGGCTGCAGAATTACATCCGCTCACATTTCTAAACAGTGTGGTTTCATATTGTGAGGAGGTGGGGTTGGAAACTGAAAACAGGATCATGAAGCTGGAGGTAGGAAGTTACTGTATGTGACTCTGTTTAAACATAGCACAAACTGGGCACATGGGGTTAGTTTACCATTATTTTATATCAGACTGAATTCATTTATATTGAGACAGTGGCATTTCATGGTTGTTGGTTCATTTTCAAATGCTAAACTGTGTTTTCATTTCTAAGTCCTGACTTGACTAACCTTGTACCTTTTTGTGTCTGTATCGTTTCATGTTTCTGAGTATTCCATGCATGAAGCATATGCAGTGGTAATACAACAGGATAAATAAACATAATTTCACTATTAAATGCATATTAGGTTGTCTAAAGTTTGTCAATAAATACTTGTTAAACAAGTACACTCTGAGATAATAAATACAAGTTTAATTCCTCCGTTCCAAGCAGTTGGGGGCTTACTAATAGACTGGTTGATCCAAATTATCCATCTGAGCTCTAAGAAGTTGATGGGCATGACTCTGGTCTAGACCATTAAAGGACACCTAAACAGGGAATTTGTGGGTCTCAGGTGTTTTACAAACCCTCTCATATAAATGTGGCTCACAGACAGCTATAATCGATGATTTTAAGTTAGCTTAGCCTTTTGGTTGCTGTGTTAATGTTCCCTTGAAGTCACCATGTCCCCTTCTGGTCCATCCTCACCAGCCCTGTCACCCAGCTTCTCACTGGCTTACCAGTATTCCATCTCTCAATGCTTGTCCCTGTGACTGGGATGGCAGAACTCCCCAACATCAGGTGCAATTTGGGCTCTACCCTGGAGGAGAGCCACTCTGCTGGGGTAAGACCTGTGGGCAGCCAGATCGTCATCCTGCTACTGGCCAGGGCTTTCCACTTTTCTTCAACCCTTTCCCTTGAGATATGAATTTATAACCTGGCTATCATTCCCCGGCCCCCTAAACTGCTCCAGATTTACTGCTACTTGTGATCACTTAGAGGTGGTATAGTAATGGAGGTAGCTGCCCTGAGAGTGTCCTCTGGGATACTTGATCTCCTTCCCTCCTTCCCCTGATCCTGGCCCAGACTGCCCAGGCACATCCCCTAACCCAGGTCACAGGCAGTGTGTGCAGTAACAACCTGAGGTGGTAGTATAGCATTGGAGGTAGCTGCCCTGAGAGTGTCCTCTGGGATGTTTCATCCTCATTTTCTATGCTGGACCCTGAGTACCCAGGCACATTCCCTAACCCATGTCAGTGACATTGCAAGCAGAAGCACTCCCACTGCACTGACAAGTGGGCATGTTTACCATAGGTTTGATGTTTACCATGATTCTGTCCCATTTGAAACCATTTGAAACTTAGTGAAAAATATAAATGCAGCCCTCCCCCCTTCAGGCAGCACTGGAATCAACCTGCATCACTGCCCTGAATGGGGGTGGGTGAAGCCCAGGGAACTCCCGTGTCTGGGGATATATGGTGGGGCTGCTCATTGTGAACCTCTTGCACTCAGCAGTAAGGACGGTACAGTAACCAACCTGCATCCCTGCCCTGGATGGGGGTGGGCAAGGCCCAGGGAACTCCCATGTCTAGGGATGTAGGGTGGGGCTGCTCATTGTGAACCTCTTGCACTCAGCAGTAAGGGTGGTACAGTAACCAGCCTGCATCCCTGCCCTGGATGGGGGTTGGCATGGCCCAGGGAGCTCCCGTGTCTAGAGATATATGAGACGGCTGCCTACTGTGAACCTCTTACACTCAGCAGTAAGGGTGGTACAGTAACCAACCTGCATCACTGTCCTGGATGGGGGTGGGCAAGGCCCAGGGAACTCCTGTGTCTAGGGACATATGGGGGGGCTGCACACTACAAACCTCTTCCATTCAGCAGTAAGGGCAGTTCAGTAACCAGCCTGCATCCCTGCCCTGGATGAGGGTGGGCATGGCCCAGGGAACTCCCGTGTCTATGGATATATTGTGGAGTTGCTCACTGTGAACCTCTTGCACTCAGCAGCATGGGTGGTACTGTAACCAACCTGCATCACTGCCTTGGGTGGGGGTGGGCATGGCCCAGGGAACTCCCATGTCTAGGGATATATGGGGGGGTGCTGCACGCTACAAGTGTCTTGCACTCAGCAGTATGGGTGGTACTGTAACCAATCTGCATCACTGCCTTGGGTGGGGGTGGGCAAGGCCCAGGGAACTCCCATGTCTAGGGATATATGGGGGGGAGTGCTGCACACTACGAATCTCTTGCACTCAGCAGTATGGGTGGTACTGTAACCAACCTGCATCACTGCCTTGGGTGGGGGTGGGCATGGCCCAGGGAACTCCCGTGTCTACGGACATATGGGGGAGGTTGCTCACTGCGAACCTCTTGCACTCAGCAGCATGGGTTGCTTGACTGTCTACTGGAGTTAGTGGATGTGGGCACCATAGTGGGGCAAGATAACACTGGACCCACGGACTTCAAGAACTTGACCGTACTGGAGGGCTTCAGGCAAAAGTTCATTTGCACAATAAGTAGTCATGAGCCTAAGAACTTCCCCTCCTACACCATTCATTATAGTAATTCTGTGTTACTGAGTAGCCATTTTTTACTTATTGTCTGACTATAAGGCTTACCAGTGGCTTAGCAGCTACCCGCTGTGGGGCACTCTGTCTATTCCTTGCCACCATCAGTTCACCCTTAGAACATGGTCTCTGGCACGCTATCCTTTTTAGTTCAACATGCAAGGCTCCTTTGTACTGTATTTCCATTCTTCTTAATTAACAGGGTGTCTGGGGATTTCCTATCCCCTTCTGTGCTAAAACCTGGCTTCTCTGCTCTTCTAGTGGCGCTACCTGCACACATGGCTAATTGCTTGTTACAGAACACAGCATGCTGCCAAGCAACTAATATCAGGATGAAATCTCTTTTTGCAGTGAATTACTTGCCCCAGTACTCCCCAGGATGGCCAGATGCTCCCAAACCCATCACCCTGGCTTTCCACCAGGACTTGTGGACATGCTTCCAACAGCATGGTCCAGGTGCTCAGTGGGTACAGGGCCTGTGAGTGGCTGGGATGGTGAGCCAAACTGGGAACAACCACCACTTCATTGTTTTTCTCCACTTAGGGGAGCAGGCATGCAAAACTCCCTAAGATTGCCCTGCACATGCTCCCTTGTGCAGGACGTCTGCCATTGCCATTACCCTGACCCCCTATGTAATGGTCATGGCTGCCTTCCCCGCAGTCATCACTAGGGAGTCAGGCTTGAACTGGGCACCATTTACCCCCTCCCTGGTAGAGGAGGGCTGTCCCCTGGATGCTCAGTCCTCTCCTTCCCTGGCCAACCCCAGCATCCGAACAAGGATTGGGAATGCGGCATCCAGTGCTTCAACCTTCCGTGCCACTAGGCTGGCTGTCAGAGTGAACTCTCAGTCTAAGGAATATAGCAGGCTAGCACTTTCCTCATCGGGTCTCTAGACCTAATGTACATCAGCCAACCTGCTTTGTCTGTTTCTCGGGTTCTTAATGATATGAGGACAGACATCTTGGCCCCCCACTAGGATGGTCACAGTGAACTTCATGGGAACCTGCCTCATGCCTGAAAGCCCTCGGGAGATGTCCCTTGAAGAGACACCCTTAGGATTCCTGCACTCTCTTGGTGGTCACTCAAAACTCCCAACCTTTGGGCAACGCCCCAGATCCTCACCAACCAGTCCCAGTGATATGGGATATATCCCAGGCACCTAAGGTCCTTTCAGGGTCCTACTCAATGCTGCACCACAGCCATTATTGTAGCAAGGTGTCTACGACCTCCTGCCACACTCAGGATCAGACTTTCATATGGCAGCAAACACTGAAGGTCTCCTATGTCCCCTGCCCAAGTCTTTCAGCCAGCCTCTTGGCTTAGTGTATGCTCCCCTCAGCCAGGCACACTGCAGTATCCCTGACTCCCCAGCACATTGATGGCAGTGCCTGGCTATGGCTTTCAGCTGGCATCTACACCTTGAGTGTTGCAGCAGATCCATCACCTGCAGCCCTAGGGTGCATACCCAGTGAGGACACTTATAGTGACTGCTCTGTACTGGCACTCTGGCACCTAGCTGATTCTTCACCCCCCCCCCACACCTACCCAGGAACAGTAACACCTAGCCCCAGGAACACAGAATCCAGAAGGAAAAGGGAGGTCCTAATTCCACTGTACAGGACACTAGTGAGGCCCCACTTGAAGTACATTGTACAGTTCTGGAGACCTTGCCTACGTAAGGACATAGACAGGGTAGAGAAGGTTCAGAGGGTGACAAAGATGGTACAGGGATTTCATCACAAGTCCTATGAGGACAGGTTGAAGGACCTGAATATGTACTCCCTGGAGGAGAGGAGGGAAAGCGGGGATATGATAGAGACATACAAGTACCTTACAGGGAGAACAGGGTACAGGAACACACTATTTTCCAGCGAAAAAGTTGCTCCAGGATTAGATGGCATGGGATGAAGTTGGAGGGAGGTAGATTCAGAGGAAATGTTAGGAAGAATTTCTTCCCAGAAAGGGTGGTGTACAAGTGGAACACCCTGCCAGAGGAAGTGGTGGAGCTGAGACAATCATGTGATTTAAGAATGCATGGGATAGACATAAGGAAATTCTGGAGGTCAGGGGTAAGGGGCAACAGACTTCTAGAATAATGTAAAGAGAACTTAAAAGCTCAAATGGGCAGACTGGGAGGGCCACAGGCCCTTATCTTTCGACAGCGTTTATGTAGCTATGTAGCTATGTAACCTAAAGAATGCAGGCACCCTACAGTATCTGTATACTCACTGTAGCCTCACCCACAGAGGATGATGTCAGGGTACCATTCCCCTTCCCTTGAGGGCACCCTATCTATATACTCACTGTAGCTCCTCCCACATCAGCTTCACCCACAGAGGATGATGTCAGGGCACCATTCCCCTTCTGGTCACATATAACATCTGTTACATAAATAAATTAAAAAGTCCTGTACTGCCAAGCCACTGTTCCATTTGTATTAGTGCTACTAAAAATAAGGAGCTTCTGTCCTGCCTGTTAGCTCACCCCTCTGATCATTGAACTCTTCTTCAGTCCATCACCCACTTGGGTGAAGGGAGAATTGATTTATCCTTGGTGAATAGGTGACCACTTCATGCTGCTACTTTGGCTTGCAAATTGTAACCTTGCATGGTCCACTCTTGTTGAAATGTTGCAGATTTCTCAATATCTGTAGTGAAATGACAATTGATTAAACACGTCTCATGTCCTTTCAGGCGCCAGAAACCTTTGAAGATGTTGCAGTCACTTTTTCAGAAGAGGAGTGGAAGATGTTAAGCAAACAAGCGAAGGAGCTTCACAGGGAAGTGATGGTGCAGAATTATGAAACCATGGTTTCAGTAGGTAAGGATAAGTCACAGTCCAGGAAGTGGGACCTTTATTCTGAGTGAGGCGGTCTTACTTTTAAAATGCCAAGCGTGGGAAACTAGAAACATAGAATTTGTTGGTAAAAAAGGACTGCTTGGCCCACTCAGTCTGCCCACATGGTCCCTGCCTAGTTTGTCTCCACAGACCCAAACTAGTCTTCAGTGACCCTCTCTCCTTATGTACTCTTTACTAACACACTCCAATGTATATCACATGCATGCTTGAACCCACTTACTGTTTTCACCTGTACTACATCCACTGGCATCTGTTCCAGGGATCCATCACTGTTTCAGTGAAGCAATACTTCCTCACGTCCCTCTGAAACTGCTCCCCCCTCCAATGCATCACATTTCCCATCTGTTCAAGGGGTCCATCACTGTTTCAGTGAAGTAATACTTTCTCACATCCCTCTGAAACTTCTCCCCCTCCAGTGCATCCCATTTCCCATCTGTCCCAGGGGTCCATCACTGTTTGTTAAGTAATACTTCCTTACATCCCTCTGAAACTTCTTCCCTTCCAGTGCATCACATTTCCTATCTGTTCCAGGGGTCCATCACTGTTTCAGTGAAGTAGTACTTCCTCACATCTCTCTGAAACTTCTCCCACCTCTAGTGCATCACATTTCCCATCTGTTCCAGGGGTCCATCACTGTTTCAGTGAAGTAATACTCCCTTACATCCCTCTGAAATGTCTCCCCCTCCAGTGCATCACATTTCCCAGGTGTTCCAGGGGTCCATCACTGTTTCAGTGAAGTAGTACTTCCTTACATCCCTCTAAAACTGCTCCCCCCTTCCAATGCATCACATTTCCTCTGGTCTTGGTGTTCTTTTCTTGTGAAAGCGACTTCCCTCCTGCATTCACCCTTCTCTCTACTCTGATGTACTTGTAGGTCTCTATCATGTACCTCTTGCTCTCCTGTCTTTCAGGGTGCACAGGTTGTGATCTCTCAGTCTTATTTCATAAGGCCTATGATGTAACCCTTACACCATTTTAGTTGCCCTTCTCTGGACTGCCTCCACTCTGTTTATAGGATTCATACTTCAGAACTGCAAACAATACTCAGGTGGGGCTTTATAAGAGAGTGATACACTGGCAACACCACCTCCCTCCTCCAGCTACAGATACCGCTCCCTATATATCTTAGCATCCCACTGGTCCTACCCACTGCTTTTCGACACTGCGCTGCCTCTTTGAGGTCATTAGATATGATAACCCCAAGATCCAGAGGGATGGGAAGCAGATCCTGCAGATTGCTAGGACAGCAGGGCATAGAAACCTAGAATTTGATGTCAGAAAAGGCCAGCAGGACAGGAAGGAAAGCTGGATGTCATTGTCCACCTAGGGACTAATGACTTCACTTGGGACAGGGCCGGGATAATGCAGGGAGAGTTTAGGGAACTGGGAAGGGGACTTTGACAGGTAGCTCACTGAGTGGCTTTCATGAGGTGCGTCCTGCCTATGACAGAGCGGGATCTCCATACCAGGAGCTTCAACTCATGACTGAACAAATGATGCAAAGAGGAAAGGTTTGGCTACACTGGGTCTAGGGACCCATCTGGGAAGATAAGGACCTATACAGGGGTGATGGTCTGTATCCGTCTGGAAGGGGAATCACAATCCTCAGTGGAGGGTTTGAATATTACTTTGAACATTAAACTAGCTAAGGGAGGTGGTGGAAGGAATCGGGGAGTCAGAAACTGCCCAACCCAGGCTGAAGTAGAGAGTAAGGAGAACCCGAGGGGAGAGGAATCGCCCAGCGTGCAAATCAATAAAGGAAGCAGGATGGTAGAGAGAAAGGGGAAAGGAATGGGGGCATTAAAAGGAAAGGTGGGAAGGAGAGAGGCAAAAAAGGGGGGAAAAAAGGGGGCAACCAGCAGAGTGGAAACAAAATCTGGAAGGCCATGTGTGTGAATGCTAGAAGTCTAGGAAATAAGATTCTGGACCTAGAGACCATCATTGCAGAGGCCAATCTGGATATTGTGGTCATTACCGAGTCACAGTGTACTGAAAACCATGATTGGAACATGGCCATACTGGGCTATACTCTGGTCAGGAAGGACCAGGTGGGAAGGAAGGAAAGGGGTGTGTGGTGCTTTTTGTGAGGGAAAGCATAAAAGCCATGGAGACACAGGGAATACAGGAGGGAGGCTGAGGTACTGTGGGTCACCCTGGAGATGGGGAATAGAGCTACTATTTGCACTGGAGTGATCTACAAACCAGCAACACAGAGAGAGGAATTAGATAAGGTACTGGTAGAAGCCAATTGCAAGATGGCAAAAAAGGGGAAGGTGCTGGTGGTGGAGGACTTCAACCTGCCAGATATGGATTGAAGCCTCCCAGCAGCAGGTTCAGCTAGAAGCAGGGAGATTGCAGACTCTCTGCAGGGGGTGTTCCTCAGGCAAATAGACAGTGAACCCTCTTGTGATGGGGAAATACTGGACCTGGTACCCCTAATAGGGACAGTGTTGCAGACGTCAAAGTGGGAGGCCAGTGATTACTGTACAGTGTGATTCAATATAAGGACATCTGCAGAATCGAACCACACAAGGGTGTTGGTTCTGAACTTCAGGAGGGCAGATTTTGAAAAGGCAGGTGAATGCCTCAGGGATGACCTTTGTAAAAGCTTTTAGCTCAAAGGTTGTAATTCTGATTTTTGCAATAAATTTTTAAAAAATGTCCTAGTGGGAGAATTACTTAGGTGGGGCAGAGGGACAGTGAGGGAAGATAAAAGGGAGCATAGTAAAAGCAACAGATCTCTGCTTCCATCAAGTGAGCAAAAGCAAGAGGAAAAAGAGACTGCTATGGTTCTCGAAAGTGGTGGCTGAAAAGGTAAAAGCTAAAATGGTAGTATTCAGAAGGTATAAGGAACTACAGAGGAAGGAGATAGAGAGGTGTAGTGGGGAAATGGAGGGATGCAGGGAAAGCAGTAAAGAGCATAAAGGCACAAACTGAAGAGAGGATGGCTCAGAAGGTAATGAAAGGGGACAAGACATTTTTAGGCATTTAAGGAAAAAAGGAAGGGCAGGGGTAGGATTGTACGGTTAAAAAGGGAAGTGGGGGACCTGGGCAGAGGGGGACCAGGAAAAGGCAGACATCCTGAACAAATACTTTTATTCAGTGTTCTCAGAGGAAGGAGAAGGGGAGAGGCCACAAAAAAGTAACAAAACTTTGGAAGGAGGGAGGTGGACACTAGTTCTCTTTTGGAGGCAAAAGTCCTGAAGGGATTTGTTAATCTGAAGGCAGACAAATCAATGGGACCAGATGGGGTGCATCCAAGGGTGTTGAGAGAGCTCGGAGAAATACTGGCTGCACCTCTGACGGTTCAGTTTAACAGCTCACTGAAAACAGGAGTGGTTCCTGAGGATTGGAGGATGGCGGATGTAGTCCCTCTACACAAAAGTGGCAGCAGGGAGGAGGCTGACAATTATAAGTAATTATAAGCAGTGTCAGTGGCTCAGTAGGTAGCACACTCGCCTCTGAGGCTGGGAGATCAGAGGGCTGTGGGTTCAGTTCCCACATCTGGCACTTGGGTTAATATCCCAGTACTGACACTGTAGTGCAGCATGAGAGGGGTGCTGCACTTCTGAGGTGCCGTCTTTCGGATGAGACGTTAAACCGAGGTCCCATCTGCCTGGATTGGTGGTAGTTCAGGTGGATATTAAAGATCCCATGGCACTTATCAAAAAGAGTAGGGGAATTTTTTATTCAAAACTTAAAACAAAAATATACAAAATTGTATTACATCATACAAAATCATGATGAGAGAAATCAAAAACAGAAAAGTATTACAGTGAACATAAACTTTAAACATAAATAATCTATAGTTGCACATAACCCCTATCCCATCCCCGCTAAAAGAGTAGGGAAAAATTTTATTCAAAACTTTGAAAGTAAAATACAAAGATGATAGTGTTACTGCACAAAAATCAAAAAACCAACATGAAGAGTAAACATAAATAAGTATTTCATCATACTAATAAAAAACTGAAAACAAAATATACAAAATCGCAATGCTGCATACAAAAACAGAATGAAAAACACCAGAAAAATTATTACAGCTTACAAGAAAGGCAAACAAAATAAGTCATAAGCGTGAATAACCCCAACCCCACCCCTACTTAAAAAGTAGGGAAAAGTTTCCCATTCAAAACCTTAAAAAAAAAAAAAAAAAAATTTATTACAGCACACAAAACAGAAATAAAGAAATCAGAAACATAAAAGGAGTAGTACAGCCAAAATGAAAAACAGAAATTGTCCATAATGTATACAGAACCCCCATCCCATCCCCACTAACAGGGAAGGGAAAAGTCATCCTCGTTCCAGAGCTAAAATTAAAAGAACAGTCACACATAAAAAAAACATATAATCAAAATAAACCAGTGCCAATGCATAACCATCTCTACCCAACCTTACCGAAGGAGTACATGAAAGCAAAAATGACTGTGAATGTAAGAAAATCAGCCTGTGTCCAACCAAGACATTTGTTTGTTTGTTTGTTTCAATTCTAGGATTACAAGTACCTTTGAGCCCAGGACTCTTTTACAAAGGTTCCACGTCAAGACAATTGGTATCACATAACAATAGACAAAATTGTTACACAAATAAGGGTAAAGGATATCAAATTAATTTCGAACAGACATGGAGAGGGTAAAGCGGAAAGGAAAAGGACAAGGGGGGAGGGGGGTGGTAGAAGAAATGGGAGGGCAAAGGCAGGAGGTAAGAAAATGAGAAGAGAGGAGAGGTGGGGGTTAGGTAAGGATAAGGAGGGTGGGGTGAAGCAGCCAGGAAGGTGGCATTGTCGGGTGCTGGAGAGCGGGTGGGGCAGAGACCAAACTAGGGCAAGTGCGTTGTGTAAGGAGCTAGATATAGGAGAAGCGGTAGCGGAGCGGTGTTGCATAGACGTTATCCATGACAGTCGCAGATGCTGGAAGTGACCAGGGAGTTTCGGAGCCTGGATTTGAAGGCCCCTAGCCCAGTGGTATTGATAGTATAATTGGCAAGACCGTTAAACCAAGTGTGTGCCCTGTAGGTGAATGAACACTGGCCAATGGCTGTGCGGCAGCGAGGGATACGGAAAAGTTGTGGCTTTGATCCCCTAGTAATTCTGAAGCTGGTTTTCATTTGAAGGAGTGAACAGACCCCGGGAGGGGCAGTTCCTGCTGTATTTTCTTAGCAACCAAGCAGGTTTGGTACTGAATTCTATTATCAAGTTGAAGCCAGTTAGCTTGTGAGTAGAGGTCACAAGTGTGTGTGAGCCATTCAGCCCCAGTGGTGAAAGGTCTTGTTTAGGGTGATAGTAATCCTTCTGAGTGCAGTGGTAGTGGCAGTGCCATAGATGACAAGACCATAGTCAATCTGGGAGATGATGGAGCTTTGAACTGCGGCAAAGAGGGCCTCTTTAGTCAGGTGCCGACGAAGCCGGTAGAGCAAGGTATGTCTCCACCATAACTTGTAAAGGTCAGGTGAGGCTGTATTCTGCTCAAAAGTGTGCCATCGAATGATCTCTCTTCGGACTGTATGAAAAACTTGAGCACTAGACAGTATCTTTTGCCCTAGGGTCAGTGCACAATGGGCCTGCCACAACTGAAATTTAACATACCCGATAAATAACAGTATTGTCCCAGAGTCAAATTTAACCCATGACCCTGGGAGAATACTTCTAACCCAAATGTTTGGGTCCATTACCCGAAAAGGACCAGAAGGCCAGTGTGTGTGAAAATAAGTCCAAAAAATTCTACAGCATAAGGGCATTCCACAAACAAATGTTACATAGTTTCGATTACCTCAGGTCAAGTAGAGACTCTTGGACAGGTACGATCTGTTAACCCTTTGTGCTTCATGTTCCCTTTCACCCCCAATTTTTGATGTGCACAGAGCCAGACAGAATCCCATATATAAGCTGGGATTCGAGGGCTACGAAGAAAACTTGTCAGGGTGTCCTTTCCCACAGGGGAAAGTTCTGTAGACCATGATTCTCATAAAACCATGTAGTCAACAGCCACTCATACACAGTCTTTCTGGTTCCTGTAGACAGGTGCCTATAGGGCAGTTCCCATACCTTAATCTTACCCACCACCTCCTTCCAATAATTTGCCAAGAAAGAAACATGAACTTGCTTGGAGAGAAAATCTAAAGAGGCCCATACCCTTAGTAAGGGCCCAAACCTCATCCAGCACCCATGGACTCCACAAATCCAGTTTATTATGTACGATAGGGACAACATTATGAAAAGGAAAGGTAACGTAAAAGAAAACCACTGAGTTAATCATTCCCAGTCCTCCTTGAGCTATAGGTAGATATGTGATACCCCTCTTAATAGGGTTTAATCCACTTCCCCATAAGCACTGAAAAAAAAAACCCCACTATAAACCGAAGTTTCCAGGGCCTTTGGGGGAGGAAAAACTGCAGATAAGAATAAAAACATTGGCAATAAATGTGATTTAATCATGTAAATCTGTTTACGTTTTGACATGCACCAGGTGTTCCATTTTGTAACCAACTCCTGTGCAGAACGAAGCTTTACCTCCCAATTATAAAACTGTGGATCAGGATCACCAAAAAATATACCCAAAATTTTAGCAAAATTTGTCACCACTGGAAACTGCCATACCGAGGACCATACTGTACCCTCACACCTCAGTGATATTATACAACATTTACTGTGATTGACTACGGAGCCAGTAACCTCTGAAAAAAAAAAAAACGCATTTCCTCCGGAGCCAACAAAGCTGAGGCTTTGTCAGCCAATATCAAACAAAGATCATCCGCATAAGCAATAGTCTTTATCTGCGTGTCTACACCACTAACAGAAAGACCCATAATATCATCCACTTTATGTATTCTATATAACAAGGGATCCAAAGACAATAAGTACAAAAGAGGACAGCCCTGCCGCACCCCTCTGCCAACTGGAATCTTAACCCCTGTCCACCCATTCATGATAGGTAATAAACAAATACTTTTATAACATGATTGTAACCAAAAAATGAACTGATCAGGAAACCCATAACTACAAAGAACAGCCCACATATGGGTATATTTGACCCGCTCAAAAGCCTTAGATTGATCCAGACTCACCAGATGTCCCATCAGCTCATGGGTGCTACCTTTATGCAAAATCTCCCGTATAAGGATCAAGGCATCTTATATCTTCCGTGGAGCTACCCCACTAAACTGTGTAGGGTGGACTATCGCATCCAGCGCACCCACCAATCTATTCCTACCACCTTCGTCAAAATTTTACTGTCGGTGTTTAGGAGAGTTGTGGGTCTCCAATTCCTCAGGTCCTCTTTATTACTATCCTTAAATAAGAGAACTAATACCCCCTCATACGTGCTAGCTGGTAAAGATCCTAAACTTAAGGCAGTATTCAAGACGGCCACCAGTTCGTCCCCTAAAGATTTCCAAATCGCTTTATATATGGCGTGAGGTAGTCCATCCAAGCCAGGGGATGTACCCATAGAAAGGGACCAAATTACCTGTCTAAGTTCTAGCACTGAAATAGGCTCGATTAAACTGTATCTCAGCTCCTCGGCAATACTAGGAAGAGAACAGCCCTTCAACCAATGTCCCATGTTATCATGTGGCAAATTCCTACTTGTGAAACCCTCAGTAAAATACCGGTTAATTTCTGCCAACATGGCAGAATTATCAGTTACCATAGTACCATTTACCAACCGCAGGGATTCCATAGTTCTCTGCTCCCAAACCTGGGTGAGGGTATCAAAAGGAATAGTGTTATGTTTCTTCCCAAATAACTGATAGTGTTGTTGTTTAATAACCCCCTTCATCATCTCCTGTTGTAGGACAGTTATTCTATCCTTCAAGGTCTTAATGGCCAAAGGATCACAAACACCCCTATCATACTTTTGAGTAGCTAAAACTTTCAGTTGAGATCTCAAACACCATGAGGTGTTGCGTCTAAAAGAGCCATTAAGTCTTTCCATGGACTGAAAGTAGGATCGGAACTCTAGATTTCGAATCCTCCCACCACTCATTCTTATCCTCATAGAGAAAAAAAAAAACGATTTTCTGGCTTCCATACAATGTTTAAAACCTTCCTGAACAATGGGCAAATCAAGCAAAGAAATATTCAATTTCCAAACTCCTGCACCACATCTTTGTTCAGGTAGGCTACCTACTGACAGAACTAACATTCGGTGATCAGAAGTTGCTACATTGACTACTACCGCTTCCCGAATACAAAGAAAAGCAGATATAAAAATATAATCAATTCTAGAAGTACGGGGACCACAAGCATAAGTATGCGGGGCCAGTGTAAATCTAGAACCAAACACTTCAAGTAAACCTACATCAGAAATCACATTTTGTAAACAAGATGCATCGCAATGTTGTTTTTTCCCCGAAAGGCCACACCCCGGCTGTGGGAGAGAACAATTAAAATCTCCCTCAAAAAATACCGACATAGTTGTAAATAAAAGAGGCTGTATGGTACGGAAAAGTCTTACCCTATCATATTTTAATTGGGGCACATAAATATTTATTAGACGTAAAGGTAAACCCTTCCACATAATATCCAACGGCAAGGCCTGACCCTCCACAATTTCTAAGTGTCTAAGCATTTTAATCTGGGAGAAAAAACAAATCCCCCACCCCAGAACAAGTCTCTGGACCCTGAGACCAGTAACTGTCCCCCCATATTCAGCCTACTGAGGCTGCCTCAATAAGCAATGGAGAATGTAAACGAACATCCTGCAGAAACAGACAATCCAGGTCTGACTTTAAAAAAAGCCCAAAAGTCACCATTCTCTTAAAATCAGACTGGATGCTATTCGCATTCAAGGATGCTAATCGAAAATGATACCTAGGGGAAGCCATAGGGGAAAAACCCTTCATCACTTCACTTTGCTCGAGGCTCGGGTCACCCTGCCACTAACTTTAGAAGCTGGAGTCTCCTCAAACACCCAACCCGAATCCAACGTATCCCCTCCTTGATGTTGACTCTCCACAACTGAGGAAATTTCATCTTCCTTATCAGTGAGGCCATCCCGAAGGATCTCAAAGGGGTTTGTATCCTCCAAGGGTTGTCACCCTTTTAGAGACCTTGTATTTAGGGTTTCGCCCTCTCTTATTACGTACCACCGAAAAATATTGGGAACTAGATAATTGATCAGAAGGGGAAGGGGGGGTTCCCATCACCTCTCGTGAGACAGACTGGGCTGGTGCAAGAACAGAAGCACTGTGCAACTGAACCGGAGGGGGGGTCCGTATCGGGACCCTTTGCTGTTGGTCTGTCCACAGGAGATCCAGGGCCAAGAAATACCGAACGGGCAGTGGCTTCTTTAATGTAGTAATCTTGGACACCAAAATCAGCGTTCTCTGTATTTTTAGCCGCTCAAGGGCAATCTGTGAACACATGACATCTCGTCACAAAGATTACACTTGGGTTCCTGAAAACAATGCACACTGACATATCCCAGGTCCCCACAGTGAGTACATTTAAGCACATCACAAGTTGTACTAATGTGCCTATTAGATCCACATTTAAAACACATCCTGGGCTGGCCAGGGTAGAACAAAAATCCCTTGTCCCAACCTATAAACAAGCATTTGTCAATGCCGAATGTTGATTGCGTTGGTCTGCTGAGCTCGCTCAGTGGCCCTCTGTCACTGGCTCAGTCTGTCCCGGTGCTGCAGGCTGCTCTTTTGTACAGGGCTGCTGCCTGCATTGGCATCTTGTTCTGCCAAGGAAGAAATCCGCAGCTGTCCCGACAGAGCTCCATTGAGGTGGCTCACTCCCCCTCTCTCACTCGCTCATTCTGTTTCTCCTGGTGCTCCAGGCTGCCCTTTTGTACTGGGCTCCTACCTGTGTTGGTGGCTTTTTCTGCCCACAAATAAATCCACAGCTGTCCTGACACAGCTCCGTCGAGGTCTCTCACTCCCCCTGTCTCACTCACTCCTTCTGGTTCTCCCAGTGCTGCAGGCTGCCCTTTTGTACTAGGCTGCTGCCTCTGTTGGTGCCTTTTTCTGCCCACAAAGAAATCTGCAGCAGTCCCGACAAAGCTCCGTTGAGCTCGCTCACTCCCCTTCTCTCACTCACTCATTCCATTTCTGCCGTCGCTGCAGGCTGCCCTTGTCTACTGGGCTCCTTCCTGTGTAGCTGCCTTCTTATGCCCACTAAGAAACTTGCAGCAGTTACAATACAGCCCCGCTGAGCTCGCTCACTCGCTCATTCTGGTTTTCCTGCCACTGCAGGGTGCCCTTTTGTACTGTGCCCCTGCATGCATTACTGCCGTTTTCTGCCTACAAACAAATCTGCAGCAGTCCCAACAGAGCTCCGTTGAGCTCACTGACTCCCCCTCCCTCACTCGCTCGTTCTGTGTCTCCTAGTGCTGCAGGCTGCCTTTTGTACTGGGCTCCTGCCTGCATTGGCGGCTTTTTCTGGCCGGAAAGAAATCTGAAGGAGTCCCGACACAGCTCCATTGAGCTCGCTCACTCCCCCTCTGTCACTCACGCATTCCGTTTCTGCCGGCGCTGCAAGCTGGCCTTTTGTACTGGGCTCCTGCCAGTGTTGCCGCATTTTCTGCCCACAAAGAAATCCGCAGCAGTCACAACAGAGCTCCGTTGAGCTCGCTCACTACCGCTCTGTCACTCGCTCATTCTGTTTCTCTTGGTGCCGCAGACTGCGCTTTTGTATGGGGCTCCTGGCTACGTTGGCACCTTTGTCTGTCCACAAAGAACTCCGCAGCTGTCCCGACAGAGCTCCATTGAGGTCGCTCAGTCTCCCTCTCTCTCATACGCTCATTCTGTTTGTCCTGGCGCTGCAAGCTGCCCTTTTGTATGTTGTGCCTGCCTGCATTGGCGCCTTTTTCTGCCCACAAAGAAATCCGCAGCAGTCCTGATAGAGCTCCATTGAGCTCACTCAGTCCCCCTGTCTCACTCGCTCGTACCGTTTCTCCCACCACTGCAGGCTGGCCTTTTGTACTGGGCCCCTGCCTGCATTGATGCCTTTTTCTGCCCACAAAGAAATCCGCAGCAGTCCTGACACCACTTCGGTGAGTTCACTCACTCCCCCTCCCTCACTCGCTGTCTCGTTGTGTTTCTCCCAGTGCTGCAGGCTGCCCTTTTATACTGGGCCCCTGTGTTGGGGCCTTTGTCTGCCCACAAACAAATCTGCAGCAGTTCTGACAGAGCTCAGTTGAGCTCAGTCACTCCCTCCTCTCACTCGTTGATCTTAATCTGTCCCAAACACTGATTTCCCAGAGTGACTGTGCTATTCTCCGGCAGGAGTGCAAAAACATATTTTAGCCAGGATGTGAAATGACAGCTGTAGTGTTCATAAGGAGTTGTGAAAAATGCCACTGTTGAAAATGTGGCGTGACAATATTACAAATTTGCGAAGTTACAAGGGTGCGTGGAAACAGTTCAACGCACGCTTGTAACACAGTCATGTTATGGAGGTCCGTCACCAAATAGGGATTTTAAGACCTCTGCTCATGAACAGTGCCACTGTCATTTTCTTGATCTGTCCCGAACACTGGTTTCCCACAGTGACCACGTTATTCTGCGCCGGAACTGTGAAAACACATTTAGGTTAGGATGTGAAAAATGACAGCTGTACTGCTTATGGGGAGGTGTGAAAAAATGCCACTGTTGAAAATCTGGTGTGACAATATTACAAATCTGCGAAGTTACAAGGTCGCGTGGAAAGTGCTCAACGCACACTTGTAACACTGTCAATTGATGGACTATCATCACCAAATTTTCAACATAGGCATTTAGCTGTACTGTTCATGAGTAGGTCTTGGAAAATGGCAATGTTGAAAATCTGGAGTGAAAATATTATAAATTTGCGAATTTACGAGTGTGCATGCCGACTACGCAACGCTCGCTCGTAGCACAGTCATTTTATGGAGTATCGTTACAAAGTTTTCAACATAGGCATTTTAGGACCTCTGCTCATGAACAGTATCATTGTAATTTTCTTAATCTGTCCGGAACACTGATTCCCCACAGCGACCACGCTATTCTGCTCCGGAATTGTGAAGACACATTTCGGCCAGGATGTGAACAATGACAGCTGTACAGATCACAAGGAGGTGTGACAGAATGCCAATGTTGAAAATCTGGCATGAAAATATTGCAGATTCGCGAAGTTACGAGTGTGCGTTGCAACTGCGCAACGCACGCTCGTAAAACAGTAGTTTTTGGATTTTTCCCAAATTTGCAACATAGACTTTTAGAGCCCACGCCATGAACACTGGCACTGTTGTTGATAATCAGCCCCGAAGGGTGATTCCGCAGTGACCGCAAAACTACCTTTCGGGGCTGATTAATGCCATGACAGTTCAAGAATTCATGAGGAGGGGTCCCAAAAACCCCATGTTGAAAATTTGGTGAAAAAATTCCCCAAAATGCCCGAGATATGCACTAAAGTTGAAAAAACCCTATTCATTACATTATACAGCTTACCGGCATTTCCTCAGTTCACGGTCGACTTTGAAGAGTGCAGACGTGTTCCGGTCCAGCTAAGATCATCGCTGAGCTCGGAGAATAGTATGGGGTGGGGTGTGGGGAGGCTGAGTCGCAGTGGTGGTAGCGGGTTGTGGGGGGCGGGAGACTACGAGGGACCGTTTTCTTTCTTTCAGGTACAACAAAAGAGAAGCGTCACAGGTTCGCTTTAAACATTACAGGCGCATGTGGCACACTGGGGTGGGCTTCAGCTTGCCACGGAGTCTGGGGGACAGCTGTAGCCGACAGAGTTAGGCACCCTGTCAGCAAACAACAAAGGGGGATTTATTTCTTACGACGGGGATTGGGCACCCACTCGGCAAACAACAAAGGATTCCTTTCTGCGAAGGATTGGGCACCCGTCGACACATCATTAAGCGGGGTTACATTATGCCAATGGGAGTGGGCTCCCATCGGCAAATAAACATGGGGGGTTAGATATTGTTTGTAGACTGACGCAGCTGCCGCCATGTTCACAAACAATATCAGAGATTCTACATCCCGCCCTGCAATGACTGGTCGCTCCCTTATTGCAGCGGATGGCTGATGCTGCAATGACGAAGCGGCTTCTGATTACAGCGGCTGATTTTTTAGAAAGTTGTGGCACGCCGGCTGAACTAGTGTCAGCAGCAGCGTGCCACGGCATTGGGGGAAGCGGGACAAGCCTTTGCAGGCTGTGGGGGCATTGGGCACAACAGTGCCGCCTCCACAACCTGCTCCTGGAAAAAGCTGACGCAACATGTTTCTTACGCATGCGCGCAATAAACATAAAAAGCAATTTGGCAAATGCATTATATCCTGATCAGACTGTTGCAATTTAATTTTAAATTTCCAACCCCCAGTCCAGAACCCCTCATCATCCAGTATAGGAGATGGGTTATCCTGAATAGTACACCTTTTTTCCAACCAATAAACAATATCAGTAATATTCACCCCTTCATTTCGAAAAAGTACAGTAATAACTCAAAAAGGTTGTTTAGTTAAGGGTATGACCATAAAATCTACCCAAAGCGGGTTTGTTTTCAAGTTAGAAAATCTGCACCAAAACCTTTCCAGCAAGGCCGGAGTCCTGAAACTGATATCAAAAATACATTCTCCCAGTGCATGAATTGGGGTATATGAAGGGGAGAAACCCAGAGATTGTTTAAGTAAAACCTTGCCCACGTGAAAACGATCTGGGGCTGTATCCCTATGTCCCACATAACGTAAACGAACAGCATTCCATCTCTTTGCCAAGTCAACAGTTTTATGAAAGTGACTAGTGTAGGTGGGGGGGGGGGCTGCACCAGAAGAAGCCATATCTTCAGGAGGGACTTCCCTCTGTCTAGTCTGTGGAGGCCCAGTCTCCATCCCATCTCCCAGCTGCAATTTTGCATCCCCAGAATGAGAAGCTGTACCTGGATGAGCCGATGACCCTCCGGAATCCATACCGTTTGTCCGCACTTGAGGAGCTACCAAATCCGGTACTGCTACCTGCGAAAAAGCAGGGTCTGGCTGTCACATTCCTTGGGAAGGAGACGTCCAACCCACTGAGGAAAGAGCTTTTTCCAGCATCCACTCCATGTCATCTCCCTTGCTCCAGTTGTGACGTGGGGGCCTTTCTTCCTGCCCAGGAAGTAGATTTGCAATATCTGCGGTCGCCAGGACTTAATTAGGATCCAGGGATTTATCCGACATCGGGGAGGCTGCAGATCTTTTCCATTTTCGGTCCTCATCATGCTGAGAAAGGGCATCATTGAGTTGAGTATTTTATTTTACACAATTCGTCCTCCAGACATTTTTTTTTTTTTTTTTTTTTTGTGCTAAGCTAAGCACGGCTCCCGACTCAGGGTTTGATATGCTATCGCGGACGATATGCTGGCCACCCCTCAGGTGCATCCCAGCTGCCGCTTCAGCATTTCCCGTTTCCTCCGATAGTACATCCATTCCATCCATCTCACCTAGTGAATCCTCCACCGACCTCTCCCTTCCAGCTTCAGCCATGGAATGATGCACCACGCAACATCAGGGCCCCCTACTGACAAGAGTAGGGGAATAATTTATTAGCAGAAATACTATAAGCATAATCAACAAAACAACAGGAAGGGAGAAAAAAAAAAGAAACAATGCATTCAAGAGATCACAATTCGGGTTACAGGGAAATCTGAGTCGGTTATCCACTGCATGCATTTCCATAATTCTAACAGAGTTCTAGTAGGAGTAGACTGTAAGTCTGAAACATAAACAGATTTTAAATCAGAGACAACTTTTTGTAATATGGCCTGATGGGTTAAATCCAGTTGTTGTAAAGTAAAGAGACAGCGAGCAGTCCAAATATGCCATTTTAGAACAGTAAAGACAACATTTAAAGAATCTATGTTCCATTTTTTCCATGCCTAAGAAAAAGAACCATGCATCAAAACTTCATAAGATACAAATGAAAATATAGGTTCTTTCCATTGGGTGGCCAAATAAGACTAAAAATCCTTAATATAAGAACAGGAGAAAAATAAAGGTTGGATGGTATCTTCTTGTTGTATACAGGTATGTCTGGAACAATAGCGGTCAGTTAATTGTTTGTGTTTCTGGTTTGCCTTCACGTTTATGCGTTCGTGACAGCTTAACCAATGTACGTCCCACATCTTTTGAGGGATCCTAGTATTACGCAAAAGTGTCTGAAGGTCAGTCAGGGAATTATCTGGGCATTTAGGGAAGGAAACCAGAACAGGACATACATGGGTGAGTAAATGTTTGTACAAAGCCCTTCTGCTCAGGGTCGTAATTGTAGTGCTCAACACTGGCCATTGTTTCAAGCACAGAAAAGATTCCCTAACACAACTAGGCTTCATTGGAATTTGTTTTAGCACTTTAAGAGAATTTGTTTCCCAAAAGCCAAACCATGGGTTACAGGTGTCGAAAAACCACGATTCCCACCCCTTTTCATAATTTATCAAGAGAGGTTTAAAATTGGTCATGAAAAAAATGCTATTATAAAAAAATAAAGGATTGACCATATCAAGACCACCCTCCAAAAGTGGCAAATATGTTACATTACACTGAATAGGGTTGAGGCGGCTGCCCCATAGTACTTGGAAAAAAATATTTAACAACCTGGTTTCAAAACTTCGTGGGGGAGGAAAAACATATGCCAAAAAAGGAAAAACAGGAATTAAATAAGTTTTAATCATATACACCTTCCCCCCCCCCATTTTCCACCTATTCCATAAAGTAACCTTAGACTGTGCCAAATCAAGTTTAGGACCCCAGTTAAGAATATCCAAAGAACCATCCCCAAACAAGATACCCAAAATTTTAATAAGTTCTGAGGTTATTCTAATGTCCGAAACAGAAGTGTGTCTCAAACCACAAGTGCCCAATTGTCTACCCACGCATTTACTCAAATTCAGGGCAGCTCCAGAAAGGGACCCGAAAACCTTACAATGCTGGACAGCTGCCGAAATTGAAAAGGAGTCTGCTACAACCAAACTCGTATCATCTGCATATGCCATTACAAATTGTGGACTGGAATGTGATGGAACAGGGAGCGGAACAATAGATTGGGACGTATTAATATAGCGAAGTAAAGGGTCTAAAAAAAATATGTATAAAATAGGGATAAGTGGACAGCCTTGTCTAACCCCCCTTTTCAATGGTATTATAGGACCTTTCCACCCATTCACCATAGGGACTGTCGTGGCTGTGTGATATAATAATTGTATCCAAGCAATAGTTCTAGCAGGAATTTTATAACAACGTAGGGTATGCCATAAAAAAATCATGATTGACCAAATCAAAAGCCTGCTTCTGATCCAAGGAGATCAGAAAGCCGTTCAGCAGGTCATGATTGCCACATTCAACTATTTCCCGTAACAAAATGAGATGATCAGAAATACTCCTCCCCGGAATATTACTAAATTGAGCCTTAGAAATTACAAGGGGAGCAATTTTCAACAGACGGAGTGAAATCATTTTCGCCAAAATGTTGAAGTCCGTGTTTAAAAGGCTAAGGGCCCTCCGACTGTGTAATAACCTCCTATCTCCCTTTTTGTAAATATAAAAGAGGCTATCCATACTGAAATCTAACGGTAGAAAGTCCTGTTGTAAAACATAATTAAACATTGCTGTCAATTCCTCCCTTAGGTCGGTATCCGACAACTTATACAGTTCATTGGAAAGACCATCTAAGCCAGGAGTCACCCTCAGTCTTAAAGCACGAATAGCATCTCCCACCTCCTGAATCTGTATATCATTAGATATGGAATCAAGAATTGTTTGCGGTACATCTGGGATGACCAAGTGAGAGAGATAAGCAAGAGTCCCTTCTACCTGTGAGGTAATAGGGCCAAATAATAGTCTGGTATATTCAGCCACATATCTCTGAATATCTAAAGGATCAGTCAATTCTATCATATTCCCATCAAAAAGAGACCCAAAAACTTTACTATCCACCCATTTAGAACAGCTGTCAAATGGGCAGACAGCATGATATGAACCTGATAGTCCAAATTGTTGCTGTTGTTGTAACAATGAAAATTGTTTGGAGTGATACATATTAAGCTCCTGTTTTAGCGGAGTTATTTGAGCAGTAAAATTATGACCAGTAGTGTAAGATAATGTAAGGATTTTCTGCAGTTGACAGTGTTTTCTCTGATAGTCAAAATATTGATCATTGTGTACTTGTCGACAAAAATGTCTCAACAAATTTCGCAATTCCGATTTAGTATCAGGCCACCAGCTCCAAAGGTCATCACAGAGCATGAGAACTGATTTCCTGGCTTGAAAAAAACATTTTAAGCTGTGTTAGCAACTGTGAGTCCTGTAATAATGCAGAATTCAGTTTCCAGGTGCCTGGACCAAAACGCCTTGTATGTGCATCACCAAGGGTAACTGTTAAAAGACTATGATCTGAAAAGGCCGCAACCTGGACAGTAGCAGCAGAGAGTGGTAGGTGACAGGATACGAAAAAAAAAAAGTCAATACGGGTAGCCAGAGGGCCTTTATGAAAGGTGGGGTGTGTGTATTAGTAGTCTGAAGATATGCGTCTTTAAGTTTTGCAGACTGCAACAGCTGTTTCAGAAAATTAGTGTCACAAGACAATTTATTCGTTCTAGAAGAGTGTGATTTATCTTTAAGGGACAGGCCACAATTGAAGTCTCCTCCAAAAACAACATACTGGGAGGTATACAGATAAGGGCGAACAAGCTTCAGTAACTCAATCCTGAGTGATTTTGTTTGTGGCACATAAATATTAACAATCCTGTATAAAACACCAGAAATACTCACATCCAAAAGTAACAGCCTACCTGGGTATAAATCAAGTACTTTAAGAACAGAAACATCAGGTAGACTAAACAAAATCCCCACACCAGAGCATGTTTCTTGGCCAAAGGACCAATAGGATAGGCCAGGAAACCAAGCCTTCAAGCAACATGAAGTCTTGCTGTATTCTGACAATTGCAGTTAGCCCCAGCCTTTAAACTGCCCCGGAGAACAAAGGGTTAACTTTTCTATGCATGGCATCGAATGTTCATCTCAAGCTCGGTTGAAGCCTCTGCCTGTAACTGCAACTGTCAGATTCTTTACTTCGCCTCACTGAACAGTTGCTCCAGAGATTTCTCCTGCTGCTCAGTTCAAAGTCGGTTTTCGGTCGGTTTTCTACCGAAATTGTTGTTTCTGCATAGTCGGTTCAAGTCCCTGTCTGTGGTACCGTGAATACTAGATAGGTTTTGTTCTGTTTTCTGTGTGGAACTTGTAAAGTGTGGATCACCCCAACAGCAAGGCAAGATAAAAAGGAGAAAACCGAATCCCTCTTAGGCTGTTGTTTAACACTGTTGACATCCTCAGTATGTATAGAAAATGAGGGTGCCATAATAGGTGGTTTAAACGAGAGAGCAGCTAGAAGGCAGAAAAAAGGAACTTTCACCTAGGTTTACCCCTCCTAGGTACACTGTTCTTATGTTTTACCTTGGCCTTTGCTTTCCGTTTTTTGTGACCCTGGATTATCAAGGGGGACCTCTGTATCTGTAGTCCGTTCTGGGTGGGATGAAAGTACAGAGGAGGAGTCAGAATATGTGTTTTCTGAGGGGTCACATAATACTTCAAACTTACTGGCTAAAGGGATACTATCCACCTTCAACGCCTTGGGAAAAGGAGACCCCAACTTCCGAGAGCCCCTCGTAACACTGGTATGAGGGACAGAGGATTCTGGGGGGGGGTTCATAGTACCTGAAGGATGAGCCAGGGAGACAGCAGTAGACAGGGGAACCTCACCAGAACAACTAGGTACTACAGGGGGAGAGGGAGGGGGGTTCAGATCAGGAACAACCACAGTAGTATGCAGGACAGTAGGGGATACTGGCACATCAACGGGGGGGCAGTTGAAAGAGGGGAATGCTTGGGAAGAGCCTCTGAAGGCTGAATATTCTGGGGAACAGAGGAAAAAACCACAAATCTTGGAACGTTGTGCTACAGTGATAAGTAGTCTCTGTTCCTCCCCATTAGCCAGCATTGGAGAATTATGTGCTGCCCAAGTGCATTGTTGAAAAGTGTGACCATTTTCTTCACAAAGAACACACCTAGGCTCTTCTACACATTGTGAACCAGCATGGCCACGTTCACCACACACAGAGCATTTTACAACATCACAGGTACTACTAATGTGGCTAACAGAACCGCATCTGTAGCATACCTTCGGCTGACCAGGATAGAAGAGAACTCCCCTATCTCTGCCTAGCATAAAACTGTTGGGTAAATGTTGTACTCCCACATCATTCGTTTTAAGCAGCACTCTTACTTTCCAACCCCCGTCCACAAATTTTCAGTATCAAAGATAGCCTCTGGATCAGAAAGCATAGTACAGCATTGCTTTAACCATACCGTAGTGTCATTTAAACTAACCCCCTTGTTAAGGAACAAAATAGTAACATTTTTATGAGCAGGTTTAGTCAGAGGTACTGCACTAAATGGGGCCCATAAGGGTAAAGATTTTAGCTCATGAAATTTTGCCCAAAATTTCTCTAATCCTGACATAGTTTTAAAACTAACATCAAAATGTGTTTCAGAGGAGACATGTAGTAAAGCATGAATCTCATGAGCAGCAAAGCCCATCGAGTCCTTTAGAAGAGTTCTACCCACAAAGGTCCGATCGGGTAGTTCAGGCATACCGCCCAAGTACTGCAGTCGGACCGCGTTATGCCATTTTGCCTGATGAGTAGGTACTGAAAAACAAGAGGCATAAGTCCTAGAAGCAGCAGGGTGTGCAGAGGAAGTCAGCCTGGCGGAAGGTAAGCGCAGCTCAGGGTCCTGAGGTCTCAAACCAGAGGAAGACATGGACTGTAAGCAGGATAGTTCTTCTGGCGGTGTCACAACTGGAATATTTAACACTGGATGTTGAGTAAGTTGAAGTTCAGGAGGGAGAGAGGGTTCTGAGGGTTGCGGTGAGGCAGGCGACCGTGGGGCAGAGGAACAAACAGTCTCAGCAAGATCCAGAGAAGTCCGTATTGGTGAGAGACCAGAGCGCCAAGTTCCAGCAATAGGATCCCTTTCCCAGCCCGCTGCACTGAGGGCTGAACCCACCGACCAATCCGGAGTCGGAGTACCAGTTGCAGGTGAAGGGGCTCGTCATAGGCCCAGCTCAGAGATAGCTGGTAACGCCATTCCAGGTGAACCCCCACCATCAGTAGAGACAGAGTTTGACAGCACCGGTCTAGCAGGAAAGGAATGAGGAAGTGTCAAAACGTTGTCAGAAGCGGCAGCATGTAAGGAAACTTCAGGTTTACGTTGTGAGCCAGCGGGAAAGTCTGCAGACGGCATAGTAGCAGGACGTTTTAAAGCAAGCAATTCAGTTTTCTTTGCCAAATAATGTTGTTCCTCCAAAAGAAGCAAAACATCCACATCAGCCACATCAGAAGAGACAGAAACAGGCAAAGCCAAAGGAGTCATCTCAGAGGAAGGGTTAGCAGCATTAGCAGCTCTAGTAGAAATCATGGTGTTATCTTGCAAGGCAATATTCATAGGAGAACAAGAAGTTATATCCATATCCAGTGGCAAGTTGTGCACCTTCTCAGTAGTAACAGGAAAGTCCTTAAGCACTGCGGTCTCTGGCAAAGCAGAGACAGGGAAGGAGACCGACTCCCCTGCCTCCAATACCTCCATGTCCTCCACAGCTCCTCCATGGATGGCCATCTTGGCAGAATGCCAGGATGTAAGGGAACCCTCTCACAGAGTAGGAGAAATTCCCCGGTGTCCTGGCCAAATTTCCCTCATTCACTAAAAATACCACCAACAGCTTAATCTGGTTCAAGGTCAGTTGGCATTCATCTGTATCCCCCTCCCCAGGGTCATGCCTGAAAATAGGCAGGATTTGTCTAGTGCACTTACCCGGTCAACAAAAACTAAAATAAATAAAAAATAAAATAAATAAATAAAATAAGTCAATCAGCCTTGCATCAGTGGTGGGAAAGCTAATGGGATCATTACTGAAGGAAAGGATTGTGGAATAATTTGAATCCAGTTGGTTACAAGACCCAAAGCAGCATGATTTCACAGGAGGGGAGGTTCTGTCGAATGATTTTGATAGATTTCCTTGACTAGGTGATAAAGAAACTAGAGCAGGGTGGAGCAGTAGATGTGGCCTACCTAGATTTCAGTAAAGCATTCAACACTGTTCCACATAGGAGACTAGTAAGCAAGCTAGGTAGCTTAAGAGGGGGTCCAAAGGTGGTAAACTGGATAAGAAATTGGTTAGGGGATAGGCTACAGAGAGTGATGGTAAATGGAGTTCACTCCAAGGAAGGCAGCATGACGAGCATGGTGCCTCATGGAACAGTGCTAGGACTGGTCCTCTTTAATGTCTTTATAAGTAACATTTCAGTGTAGGTAGAAGGGAAGATCTGCCTCTTTGAGGGTGACACAAAAATCTACAATAGGGTGGACACTTTGCCGAGGTGGAAAGGATGAGCAGAGACCTGAGAAACCTAGAGGAGTAGTTTAGGGTATGGCAGCCGGGTTTCAATGTGGAAAAAGTGCAAAATAATGCACTTAGGGCACAGAAACCCAGGGTGGAGTACAAAATGGGTGAAACATAAAACATAGCATTTGACAGTAGATAAGGAACGTTTGACCCATCCAGTCTACCCATTTCTATTACCACACACCATACCAATCTACAGCTCCTACTCCCTCCCTCCTTCCATACCATTATAACATCCATATGCTTATCCCATGCATTCTGGAACCTCACCACTGTTTCTGCCCCCATCACCTCTGCTGGACAGCTGTTATTGTGTGGTAGATTCCTGAAACACCCTTCCAGCAGAAGTGGCAAAGCAAATACAGTGATGTGGTTCAAGAATGCATGGGATAAGCATAAGGGAATCACAGTGAAAAGGACGAAGGGAGCGCGAAGGAGCTGTAGATTCTGCATGGTCTGTGGTAATACTATAGGCTGGGAGAAATGGGCAGATTAGATGGGCCAAGAAGTCTTTATCTGCCATCAAATTCTATATTTCTGTTCCTGATCATCACCAAGCAGCAAAAAGAGACCTGGAGGTAATCATATTGGACGACCTAAAAGTGGCCAGGCAGTGTGACAAGGCAGAAGGGAGAGTGAGTGGGATGGTGGCATGCATAGGGAGGGGTATCACCAGCAGAAAGATGTAGGTGGTGTTGCTTTTGTTTAGATTGCTGGTAAGATCCAACCTAGAACATTGTGTCCAGTTCTGGAGACCAGATCTCTGGAAGGACATAGAGTGGTGGTGGTCTAGAGGAGGGCAACGAAAACTGTGCACAGTCTGCATCAAAAACCCTATGAGGAGAAATTAAAGGACCTCAATATGTACACTTTGGAATAGAGGAGGAAGAGGGGGGATTAGATACAGACCTTTAAATACCTCATGCGGGTAAATAAGGTACAGGAAGGCAGTATTTTTCACAAGAGAATATGCTCAAGAACAATGGGGACATGCTATGAAGCTGGAGGGAGTAAATTCAGGAGAGATGTGAGAAAGTACTTTTTCACAAAAAGATTTGTTAATTCCTGGAATAGCCTTCAACAGAGGTGGGGGCAAAAACAGTGGTGGGGTTCAAGAATGCTTGGGATAACCACAAGGGAATCTTGGTGGAAAGGAAAGGGGAGGAAGAAAAAGCTATAGATCACGCACGGTCTGCAGTAATAGTGTAGGTAGGGAGAAATGGGTAGACTTAATGGGCCAAGCAGTCAATTCAATTCAGTGCAATTTATTGGAAAGCAAAACTGAGAGCAAGCTGTCACTTACAGTTGCATCCAACACAAAATGACAATACAAGACAGAATAATAACATACAATGTAGACAGATAACACTGTAGAAACAGGTGTATACATACAATGTAGACAGATAACACTGTAGAAACAGGTGTCTACATACAATGAGCAAGAAAGATTCAATTCCTAAAAAAACTGGGTAAATACAGACCAGTACAGTACATTCAGGAGAAGCAGGTATATTCATGTGTCATAGTTTTAAGAAGATCTCGTTTAAAATGAGATAAACTGTAGATATTAATGAAGTCAGTTTGAGGTTGTTTTTTTTGTAATGCTACCCAAGAAGAAGGTATGGCAACAGCAAGCCTATAGCCACCATATCTACTTTTGAATTTAGGTAAAACAAATTGGGGAAGATCAGAAGAATGTAAAGAGTATTTACTTGTTTCTTTTTGAAAACCATATCTAGTAAATAAAGGAGAGGTTTTTGCTGTACAGGTTTATAAACAAATATTATACAATGGCAAGAAAGAATGCTGGCCTCTGGTCAGTCTGGGACTGGACCCATGATGTTATCCTAGCATAACATCACAGATCTAGTCCCAGCACACAGATGACCGAATCAGCTGTTAATGACGTGCCTCCATGCAGTCCGCTTCATCGATCCCTGCTCTACAGCTGGCTTCATAGATTCCCGTCTCCATCTCTCTTATTTTTAAATGAAAGCAAAAATCTCTCTCCTTGCAAGTCACACTGGTGTCAACATGAAAAACAAATTACTGCCCAGTACTCCTCTCTAGACACAACAAAGCCACAGTTGCGATGGGCATGAGACATTATCAGACAACTATATTTAAATTCCCTGCTCACTAGCTGCCTTCAATAATCCCAGTCAGTTGCCCTTACTACGTTATGTGCCGTCATAAATATATCTTTTTTTTTTTTTTTTACGAAACATCTGCCGATGGTACAAATGAATGAATGAATGAATGAATGAATGAATGAAGTTGTACATTCCGATAATGTACCGGTAACATCCTCATTGCGATTTAACTCTCCTTTCAGATGTCACTGCTTGCCCACCCTAAACTGACTGAGTTGACCGTGTGCTTCTGTGGTGATACTCCTGTCGCGGTGGTGGTTGGGGGGGGGGGGCATGCAGCTTCATGAAACGGAAACACCTGCAGCTTTCCTCTGAGCCAAACGAGCAAAATGGAAAAATAGAGAACACTGTGATCGGCTTCACTTTTCAGTTAATCCTCCTGCCCACCCCCAGACGACTGCGCGTACCCTGAGTCGAGTAACTGTGGCCTACCATACCTTGTTTTGCCTTTAACTCACACGCTTGTTTTCTCTTTCTTCACCAGATAAACACAAACCAGCTGTACCTGGAGAACAACATACATTCCTCAAGTGCCACTATACTGTTCTGACAGTGCTGTGTGTGTGTGTGTGTGTGTGTGTGTGTGTGTGTGTGTGTGTGTGTGTGTGTGTGTGTGTGTGTAGGGGAACAAGCAGCTTCAAGAAAAATGCACATGCATTCACACAGAACAAAACAAGCAAAACGGGAAAAAAACCAGAGAGAGATACAGGAAGGTTGAGAAATGTATGAGGGGGTTACTGGGCTACCAAGACAGAAAAAAGTGTGCACAAAATGAAAAGGTTTGAGAGGGATAGCCACAGTCTGTTTAGAGGGTGACAGCAACTCTAACCATAGGAATGCCACCTAATGACTAAGAAAAGCAGAACTACTTTTCTACTTAGTATTCTACACATTGAAAATATTTTAAAAGTAACTTTAAAATAACATTTTTCCTAAGCTTTTTTTTTACAACCTAGCCATTGGTATAGAAATAATGCATTCTAGAGTGTGTGTCGTGCTGAGGATAACGTCCTCGGGTGTTGATGCACTCGCATGTGGCCTCATGCCCAACCACCAGAGGTGTGACGTTATCCCAGCACGACTCACACCCTGTCATGCATTATTCCTTTAATAACCAATGTGTCTGCCTCTGGGTGGACAGTGATTGCCAACCTACAGTGGAATATAGATTGCAGTGATGAGTACACCATAGCAACCCAGAAGTACATCCCAGGGCACTATGGTATAATCAATCAAGAGGTCTCAATATAGTATTTGGTGTGTGTGTGTGTGTGTGTGTGTGTGTGTGTGTGTGTGTGTGTGTGTGTGTGTGTGTGTGTATATACACACACACACACACACACACACGTATATCTATATCTCCATAATCAGTCTGGGACAAAAACAGTGAATTAACAAGTTGTTTACGAATAACAAGGCTGAAACATATCCTGTTTCTATAGAAGAAGGATAAAAGTTTTTTTTTTTCTATTTAGTAGACAACATATAAATATGTAAGTCAAACTTTGTAGTCCTATCCAGCATAATACCAAGATACTTGTATGAAGATACTTCTTTATGTTGATTGCGCGCAGCGCAAGAAACATATTGGGACAGCTTTCTCAGAAGCAGGTTGTGGAGGCGCGGCACTGTTGTGGCCAGTGCCCCCACAGCCTGTAAAGACTTGGCCCGCTGCAGCCAATGCTGTGGCAGGCTGCTGCTGACTCTAGTTTGACACCTTGCCACCAACTTGTGACAAATTAGCCGCTGCAATCAGGGGCCGCCTTGTCATTGCAACGTCAGCCATCCGCTGCAATGAGGGAGTGACCCGTCATTGCAGGGCGAGATCTTTACAGAGTGATATTGTTCTGCCGTGTTCACAAACAATATTAACCCCCACTCCGTGTTTACTTGCCGACGGGGGCCCCAATCCCTGTCGGCTTCACTGCCCACATGTTTCAGTTGCCGACAGGGGAGCCCGCTCCCTGTCAGCATTATGTAAACCCCCCTGCACCGCATATATTCTCTGCCGATGGGGTGCCCAATCCCCATCGGCATAATGTAGCAAGCCTCCCTTTCTTGTGTGCCGGCGAGTGCCAATCCCCATTGGCTATAGCTTGCTAGAACCCACCCCAGCGTGCCACATGCCCTGTGAAATAAAGAACTGTCCTGCGACGTGTTTTCTTTTTTGTTAATCCTGTAAAAAAAACTATCCCACGGTGGTCTCCCTGCCCCCTCCACAACCTCGCCCACCCACTGCACATCCTGCCTCCCCACACACCCTCACCCCATACTTGCCTCCGGAGCTCAGCTAACGATCTTCAGTGGATCGGGAACACGTCTGCACTCTTCAAAGCCAACCGCGAACTGAGGAAATGCCGGTAAGCCATATAATGAAATAAATGGGTGTTTTCCCAACTTTAATGCATTTCAGTCATTGTTTGGAATTTTGGCACCAAATTTTCAACATGGGGGTTTTGGGACCCCTCCTCATGAATTCTTGAACTGTCATGGCATTAATCTGCCCCGAAAGGTGATTTCGCAGTCACTGCACGGAATCACCTTTTGGGGCCGATTAATGAAACGACAGTGCCAGTGTTCATGAGGTGGGCTCACAAAAAGCCTATGTTACAAATTTGGTGGACAAAATAAAAAAAAAAATGACTGTTTTACGTAGCTGCACAATTGCTACTCACGCTCGTAACGTCGTGAATTTGCAATATTTTCAAGCCAGATTTTCAACATTGGCATTTTTTCATATCTCCTTGTGAACAGTACAGCTGTCATTGTTCACATCCTGGCGGAAATGTGGTTTCTCACTTCCGGCGCAGAATAGCGCGGTCGCTGTGGGAAATCGGGGTTCAGGACAGATTAAGACAATGACAGTGACACTCTTCATGAGCAGATGTCCTAAAATGCCTATGTTGAAAATTTGGTGATGATAGCCCATCAAATGACTGTGTTACAAATGTGCGTTGCACACTTTCCACACACCCTTGTAACTTTGCAGATTTGTAATATTGTCATGCCACATTTGCAACAGTGGCATTTTTTTCACACCTCCTTATGAGCAATACAGCTGTCATTTTTCACATCCTGACCGAAATGTGGTTTCACAGTTACGGCACAGAATAACGCGGTCGCTGTGGGAAATCAGTGTTTGGGACAGATTAAGTAAATGACAGTGACACTGTTCATGAGCAGATGTCCTAAAATTCCTATGTTGAAAATTTGGTGACAAAACTCCATAACATGACTGTGTTACAAGCATACGTTGAACTGTTTCCACGCACCCTTGTAACTTCGCAAATTTGTAATATATTCACACCACATTTCCAACAGTGGCATTTTTTTCACACCTCCTTATGAACAGTGCAGCTGTCATTTTTCACATCCTGGCTAAAATATATTTTTGCACTCCTGCCAGAGAATAGCATGGTCGCTGTGGGAAATCAATGTTTGGGACAGATTAAGATCGAACGAGTGAGAGGGGGGAGTGACCGAGCTCAACTGAGCTCTGCTGGGACTGCTACGGATTTGTTTGTGGGCAGACAAAGGCCCCAACACAAGAGGCCAGTACAAAAGGGCAGCCTGCAGCACTGGGAGAAACAGAACAAGAGGGGGAGTGAGCGAACTGACCGGAGCACTGTCAGGACTGCTGCAAATTTCTTTGTGGGCAGAAAAAGGCATCAATACAGGCAGGGGCCCAGTAGAAAAGGCCAGCCTGCAGCGGTGGGAGAAACAATACAAGTGAGTGAGACAGGGGGACTGAGTGAGTTCAACGGAGCTCTATCAGGACTGCTGCAGATTTCTTTGTGGGCAGAAAAAGGCGCCAATGCAGGCAGGAGCCCCGAACAAAAGGGCCACTTGCAGCACCAGGACAAACAGAATGAGCGCGTGACGGAGGGAGACTGAGCGACCTCAACGGAGCTGTGTCAGGACAGCGGCGGATTTCTTTGTGGACAGACAAAGCTGCCAATGCATCCAGGAGCCCCGTACACAAGCGCAGCCTGCAGTGCCAAGACAAATGGAACGAGCGAGTGACAGAGCGGTAGTGAGCGAGCTCAATGGAGCTCTATTGTGACTGCTGCGGATTTCTTTGTGGGCAGAAAATGCGGGAATGCAGGCAGGAGCCCAGCACAAAAGGCCAGCTTGCAGCACCGGCAGAAACGGAATGACTGAGGTGAGAGAGGGGGAGTAAGTGAGCTCAATGGAGCTGTGTCGGGACTGCTTCAGGTTTCTTTCTGGCCAGAACAAGCCGTCAATGCAGGCAGGAGCCCAGTACAAAAGGGCAGCCTGCAGCGGCAGGAGACACAGACCGAGCGAGCTAGGGAGGGAGAGAGAGTGAGATCAATGGAGCTCTGTTGGGACTGCTGCAGATTTGTTTGTGGGCAGAAAACGGCAGCAATGCACGAAGGGGCCCAGTACCAAAGGGCAGCCTGCAGTGGTGGAAAAACCAGAATGAGTGAGAGAGAGTGGGAGTGAGCGAGCGCAACGGAGCTCTATTGTAACTGCTGCAAATTTCTTTGTGGGCAGAAGAAGGTGGCAACGCAGGCAGGAGCCCAATAGAAAATGGCAGCCTGCAGCGCTGGCAGAAACGGAACAAGTGAGTGAGAGAGGGGGAGTCAGCAGGCTCAACAGACCTGTGTCGGATCTGCTGCAGATTGCTTTGTGGGCAGAAAAAGCCACCAACAGAGGCAGGAGCCCAGTACAAAAGGGCAGCCTGCAGCACCAGGGGAAAAAGAATGAGTGAGTGAGAGAGGGGGCTGAACCACGTCACTGAAGCTCTGTTGGGACAGCTGCGGATTTCTTAGTGGGCAGAACAAGGTGCCAATGCAGGCAGGAGCCCAGTACAAAAGAGCAGCCTGCAGCACCGGGAGAAACAGACTGAGCGAGTGACAGAGGGGCAGTGAGCGAGCTCAACACACCAACGCAATCAACATTCGGCATTGACAAATGCTTGTTCAAGTTGGTTCCATCCAAGGCCCTTATGCTACTGCCCTGTCTTTCCTCCCTCAATCTACTTGAAAACAAAACTGACTGTGTTTTACCCTTGTTTAATAATAAATGTAATTTGAACAATGAGTGTTGAATAATATTAATGTCTTTTTGCAAAATACTTAATGCTACGGTTGGATCTTTATTTTGAGTATATAGATATATGTGTGTGTGTGTGTGTGTGTGTGTGTGTGTGTGTGTGTGTGTGTGTGTGTATATAATCAATCAATCTTTTATTTATGTAAGGCACCCTTCCAATGCTCAGGGCACCTTTACGTTATAATATTAAAAACTCACCACATATCATAAAACACATATAAAAACATATTAAAACACGTCTGCATAAAATAAAAATTCATTACATTCCTGAGAAAGCTTGGTTAAATAGGTATGTCTCTAGAAGATTTTTAAAACCCTCTACGGTCTGGCTTTCTCGTATCTGGTGAGGTAGAGAATTCGACAGGGTAGGAGCCATAAAGGCGAAAGATCTTCCTCCTGATATTTTAAGGGATACCCTGGGAGTCTGTAGCAATCCCTCGCCAGAGAATCGGAGCAAGTGTGAGGGACGGTAAGGACACAGGAGCTCTTTCAGGTAGTGGGGACCTTGCTCGTGTAGGGCCTTACAGCAATGCGACCTTAAAGGTAATACGCCACTGTACTGGCAACCATTGCAGATCACGCAGCACAGGTGTAATATGACTGGATCTAGAAGCTCCAGTCAGCAACCAGGCCGTCGCGCTCTGCACTAGTTGAAGTGGCGGATATCCACCCCCGGTAGCCCTTGGTAGAGGGCGTTGCAGCAATCAAGATGACTGGTGACAAAGGCGTGGACCAAGGTTGGAAGATCTTTGGGTGGGACCAGATGCTTCACCTGGGCTATGTTCCTAAGATGGTAATAGGAAGATTTGACTACAGCCGAAACCTGCACCCTCAGGGTCAGGCCTTCATCAAAAACAGCGCCCATGTTTCGCACCTGACTAGAGGCAATAAGCGGGATCTCACCAAGATTTAATCCTGATGGTTTTCCTGCCCATGCCCCTATCATCCTATGACCAGGGTCTATAACCAATACCTCAGTTTTTTCCGAGTTCAACCGAAGCCAACTGGCACTCATCCAGTTCTGAATCTACAGTAGGCAGTTATAAACACCGTAATGGGATCTAATTCCTGATCGGGTACAAAGGACTTTTCCAGTTGAGAATCATCAGCATAGCAATGAAAACTCAAACTGTACCACCTTATAATGTCCCCTAATTGAAGCAAATACAGTGCGAATAACAGTGGGGACAGCACTGAGCCCTGTGGAACCCCACAGGGCAGTCCATGAATGGCAGAGAAATAAATTCCTGAACCACTCTCTGAGACCTACCCTCGAGGAAGGACTTGAACCAAATGTGGACCGCCCCTCTCGGTCCACAGAAAAACCACAGGCACTTAAACAGTACTAGCAGCAACAAAACTGCTCCGTTTGGACGAGAGGGTGTGCGAGATATACAACGTGAAAGGAACAAAGCAAATATCCGCACCACACGATGCTGAACCATAAAAGCAGCTTAATTGTAAATTTAAAAAAAGCGCCAAACACCAGCACCAACCCTGCTAAACCTCTACCGGTTTCGCACCATATGTGTCATCAGGAGGCTCATGCTACTCAAAAGGTGGACCATTAAATACAAAATAATTTAAAGTGACAGTACTCACTGAATATAAAATACATAATTACAAGATATAATACAATATGTACAAGGTCCATATTTCACCACAGCAGGAATAAAGGAACATGTAGCATCACAAAAAATGTATTTGCATCTTAATAATAATACTATATTCTTTCCCATGTTTTTCGGAAATAGAATAACTTGGCAACCTATTTTATTCCAAAAGCAACCTATGGAGACATAAAAAGAGAGAATTTCATTATCAAACCATATGTGAAATATATATCAAATTTCACTTTCTTTTTATACATGGCATTAATTCAATACGATCATTTAGGCCAGGTGGTTTTAATGCTCCCAGAGTAAAAATCCAGAAGGACTCCCTAGCTAGCAATTTAGCATTCAAGTCACCTCCTCTAGGTCCTATTGTCACTTTTTCAAGAGCACAAAATTTAAAGGTATGACTACCATTAATATTTGCAGATAAATGGCTAGCCAAAGCATTCTTTTTATCACTCTCCCTTATGGACCTAAGATGTTCTCCTATTTGCACCTTGAAAGGTCGAATGGTTTTCCCCACATAAAAAGCTCCACACTCACATGTGGCCAAATAGATCACTTGTTCACTACTGCAATTAAAAAAAGAACTCATTTTAAAAGACCTTTTACTATTGCACGTAGTGAAAGTGTCAGTTCTCAAAATGTGTGGGCAAAACTTACAGTTACCACATCTAAAATTCCCCAGGGGAAGGGGGGGCAGCCAAGTCTTCACTTCTATATTAGTATCCGTAGGGCCATAGAAACTATGGACTAATCTATCCTTTAGACTGCGACCCCTACAAAATACCATCCTTGGTTTTAACTTTGTGACCTCCGACAGACCAGGTTCATTTTCCAAAATATGCCAGTTCTTATTAATTATCTGCTGCATTTCATTTGTATGTCTTGTATAGGTGGTCACAAAGTTCACCCTGGATGGATCATCAGTGTATTTCTTATTTTTTGTAAATAAATCCATCCTGGAGGTATCCATAGTTTCAAAATATGCCTTCTCTACTAGCCCAGAATGGTAGCCACGTTCAATAAATCTGGCATACATATCCAAACCATTCACAACAAAGTCAACATCCTCAGAACAATTCCTGCGTAGTCTCAACATCTGGGCTTTAGGTACAGTATATTCTCAATCATATGGCGTGGATGGCAACTTGAGGCGTGCAACAAAGAATTTCTATCAGTCTCTTTTCTAAAGAGACTAGTTTTAAAGGTTCCATCCATATTCATGGTTATTTCCAAATCCAAAAATGAAATAGTGTGTGAATCACTCTGAATAGTAAACCTAAGATTTGGATTGCTATTTCCAAATAACATTAAATTCATATAGTTCTGCAAAGTGCCCTTCCACACCATAAATATATCATCAATAAAAGCAGCCAGATATCAATCCTATCATAATAAGGATTGCAATCAGTTAGTAAATAGTTGTTTTCTCCCAAAGTCCCAAATAAAGATTGGCATAATTAGGTGCAAAAGTTGCACCCATTGCAGTCCCCTTTTGTTGTAAATATGTGTCTGTTTGAAAAAGAAAAAAGTTTTTCGTGAGGATGTCTTCAACGCAAGACAAAAGAAATTGTTTTTTACTATTGGAAAGTTCAGTGTCCATTCCAAACCAATAATCCAATGCATTCAAACCGCCCTCATGAGGAATATTAGTATAGAAAGAATTAATATCTAATGATACCGGATACCAACCAACCTCAGCCTGCATGTCATTCAAAATTTCCAAAATATGTGTAGTGTCCCTAATGAATGAAGGCAGTTGAAAAACATAATTACGGATGTATGAGTCTACAAATTGTGAAAGGGGCTCCGTTAAGCATCCATTACCTGACACTATTGGCCTGCCAGGTGGACTAAAAAGATCTTTATGAATCTTTGGAAGTATATAAATACAAGCTTTAACTGGATGTGCAACAGTTAAAAAAACCCATTCATCTTGTGTTATGACACCAGATATTAAAGCGTCATTCAGAAAAACATCGATTTCTCTGTTAAACTGAATAGTAGGATCACTCTTTAACTTAACATAAAATGCAGTATCCATAAGCTGTCTCTGTATTTCACTATTATAATATTCTACCGACATAATTACAATAGAACCCCCCTTATCTGCTGGCTTTATAATAATTGCAGTATTGCTTTCTAAACTTTTAATTGCAGCTGCCTCAGCTTTTGTAATGTTCACATAGTTCGCACTAAGCATATTTTTTAGGACACGTAGGATCAGGGGATTTGATAATCCCTGCATCTCTTTTAGCCTTCTGGCTCAAATGAAAGATCGTGACCACCTCTGGCATAGGGCCAGGACCTCTGGCAGTCAACCTGACATACAGGCCTATAAGATGGCCAGGAACTCATGTACTAAGGCTATCTGTGAGCATGAAGCACATTACTATAAGGACATCCTTGCCAAGACCTGGGCTGATGGGAAAACATTCTGGGAAAACCTCTCGGAAATCACTGGCAAAGCATCCAAACAGGCTCCAACTATGTTAAATGTTGATGGGTCTGTCACCCATGACCCCATGTTAATTGCCAACACATTTAATTCATCCTTCACAGACCTTAGCCAAATTCTGCCCCCAAATTTCTTTGAACCACCCAGTGCAGCTCCCACGTCCACCAAATCAGAAGAGCCCTCTACCAACCATGTTTCTATTTCAAAGCTATCTCAGAAAGTGAGACCAAGACCTACCTACTAAAACTTCTTACCCTAACTCTAGACGAAGTCCTATCCCCCTCACCAAGCTTCTCAGTCGCTCCCTCATACTTGCACAATTCTCCCAGATATGGAAATCTGCTCTGGTTATACCAGGTTTTAAGAGTGGGGACAGATTACTACCTGGGAATTATAGGCCAATATCAATTCTTCCCCTGCTGTCCAAAGCACATGAAAGGATTGTTGCTGACCAATTTGTGGAGTACCTGGAAAAATACAACCTAAAATGTGTCCAACAACATGGTTTTCGGAAAGGGCACAGCACATCTATAGCCCTACTGGAATTCACAGGTTTCATTCACCATACTCTTGATCAGGGTCAACTGGTTGGTGCAACCTTTATTGACCTGTCTAAAGCATTTGACCTGGTCAATCACCATTTGCTGATGCATCAACTTGCTGGGCTTGGTATATCTTCAGAAGCCCTAAAGTGGTTCACCAGCTATCTAGCAAACCGCACACAGCAGGTGAGACTAGGGTCTGCCCTTTCTGCTAAACTGCCTGTCTGCTCTGGGGTTCCTCAAGGATCGAAAATTGGGACCCCTTCTGTTTAGCACCATCCTCAATAATCTTCTGGCATCCTGTTCTGAACCAGTTCTTCTCTACGCGGATGATATGGTCATTTTCTCAAAGACTGCTGACCCTACCCTCCTTCAGGCCCAACTTCAGAAAAGTTTTACTGAAGCTGAGTCCTGGTTCATCTCTCATAAGTTGGTGCTTAACTGCAAAAAAACTAAGGTCATGCTCTTCCATGGTACCCGCAGCAAGCACTAAGCCAAACAATTGGTGATTAAAAACAGTGTGGGGTGTTATCCTTGATCAGACTCAATCTTTTAAATACCTAGGAGTTACTCTGGATAGTACGCTATCCTACTCCAACCATGTTGAGAATGTTGCCATGGTAGTTAACATTCGCCTAGGCCTTCTACACAGGCATAAACACTTCCTTTGCTACCGAAGCCCTCAGATTGGCTATCCAAAGTTCAATTGTGTCTATTATTGACTATGGTTTGGTCATTTATGGTTCCACCACAGACACAACCCTATGTTGGCTCACCACAGCTCTGAATAAGGCATGAAACATAGAAACATAGAATTTGACGGCAGTTGAGGACCACTTGGCACACATAGTCTGTCCATTTCCCTACCTAATGGATAAGCTGCAGATCCCAGTTAACCAACAGCCTACTTCCTCCTGCCCTCCACTAGAATTGCCTTATGTCTGTCTCATGCATTCTTGAATTCCCCCACTGTTTTTGACTCTCCAACCTCCTCAGGAAGGCTGTTCCATGTATCCACAACCCTCTTTGTGAAGAAATTCTTCCTCACATTGCCTCTGAGCCCGTCCCCCCTCTATCTTCAAATTGTGCCCCCTTGTTTTTGCACATCTCTTTTTCTGAAAGATGCTACCCTCTTGGACTTTGTTGATTCCCTTGAGGTATTTGAAAGTTTCTATCATGTCCCCCCTCTCCCTCCTTTCCTCGAGGCTATACATCTTTAGTTCCTTTAATCTTTCTTCATATGTCTTCTGATGCAGACCCTGCATCATTTTGGTTGCCCTCCTCTGGACAGCCTCCACCCTGTCTATATCTTTGCGGAGATGGGGTCTCCAGAACTATACACATCACTCCAGATGTGGTCTTACCAACTGTCTGTACAGAGGGCCAACAACTTCCTGTTTTCTACTGGTGATGTCTCTCCCTATGCATCCCAGTATCCCCCCAGCCGTCTTTACTGCCTTCTCACGTTGCTGGCCCACCTTTAGGTCATCTGATATGACTACCCCCAGGTCCCTTTCCATTTTTGTTGTTGTCAGTGTCTCACCCTCCATTGTGTACTCTTCCCCTGGATTTTTGTTTCCCAGGTGCATTACTTTGCACTTTTTTGCATTGAATCTAAGCTGCCATACATTTGACCATTCCTCCAACCTAGCCAAGTCCCTTTTCATCCTTTCCACCCCACCTTGTGTATCAACCCTGTTGCAGATCTTTGTGTCATCTGCAAAGAGATATACTTGCCCCTTCCAGTCCCTCTGCAATGTCACTTATTAAGACATTAAAAAGGACCGGCCCCAGTACTGAGCCCTGCGGTACCCCACTAGTAATCCTCCTTTCTTCACTGTGGACTCCATTTACTATTACCCGTTGTGTCCTGTTGTCCAACCAGTGTTTTACCCAGGCTACCACCCTAGGACCCACTCCCAGGCTGGCTAATTTATTTATTAATCTTTGTCGGGACTGTGTCAAATGCCTTGCTAAAGTCTAGGTAGGCCATGTCCACAGCCCTCCCTGGTCTACTGCTTTGGTCACCCAGTCAAAGAAATCAATTAGATTTGTCTGACACGACCTTCCCGCTATGAATCCATGCTGCCTTGTGTCCTGTGCCCCACTGGCCTCTAGGTACTCAACAATTCTTTCCTTCAGAAGTGATTCCATCATTTTCCCTACCACTGAGGTCAAACTGATAGGTCTGTAGTTTCCTGCCTCTGTCTTGCTCCCACTTTTGTGAAGGGGAATCGCATCCGCCCTCCTCCAGTCCTCAGGTACCACCCCATCCTCCCATAATTTATTAAAAAGGGTAGTCAGTGGTGTTACTAGTTCTTCCCTTAGATCTTTTGAAATTCTGGGGTGAATCCCATCAGGCCCCATTGCTTTATCCACCTTCAGTTTTAAGAGTTGTTTTAGAACCCTTTCTTCTGTGAAAGGACTAATATCAACCCCCCTATCCAGAGTGCTTCTATTGACCAGATTAGGTATTTCCCCCTGTTTTTCCATTGTGAATACTGAGCAGAAGTATTCATTCAGTATCCCTGCCTTTTCACTGTCGCTCTCTGCCCAGCCACCTTCCTCTTTGTTCAGCCTCAGTATCCCTGCCTTAGTCTTTATTTGTTCCCTAATGTACATATAAAAGGTTTTATTCCCCCTTCTTAACCGAGTTGGCTATCTTTTCCTTGGTTTGGGCCTTTGCTATTCTGACTGCCTTACCCGCTTCCTTCTGCTTTAACTGGTACAGTTCTCTGTCCTGCTCCTTCTGTGTTTCCTTATACTTCCTGCATGCTATATTTTTTCCCTTACCTTCCCACTACTTCTTTTGAGAACCATAGTGTTTTTTTTTCGTTTTGATTTGTTTATTTGTGTCACACAAAGACTTGTTGCCTCTGTGATGGCAGTTTTGATGTTTCCCCATTATTGCTCCACCCCACCTTCTTGCCTGTTTGCTAGTGCTTTTCTGAGGCACTCTCCCATTTTGACAAAATCAGCCCTCCTGAAGTCCAGTACCTTCACTTTTGTGTGGCTTGACTCTACAGCTAAGTTTATAATGAACCACACTGTTTGGTGGTCGCTTGTTCCCAGATGGCTACCCACTTCGAGATCAGAGATCCTCTCCATCCCCATTTGAGAGTACCAGGTCTAAGATTGCTCTCTCCCGAGTGAGTTCCAAAACTAGTTGTCTGAGGCATATCCCCTGTAGGGCATCGAGAATGGCCCTGCTCTTGGATGTGGCTGCAGCAAATGTGCTCCAGTTAACATCTGGCATATTCAGGTCCCCCGTCAGCAATATCTCCCCTTTCTCTGCCATCCCAAGGATGCCTTCTACCATTTCCTTGTCTATTTCCTCCTCCTGAGACGGGGGTCTGTATACAACCCCTGTGTGGATTGTGGAGCCATTTCCAGTCTCCAGGATGACCCACAGTGCCTCCTCTCCTCCCTGTTTACCCTTTAGTTCTGTTGCTTTTATCCCTTCCCTTACATAGAGAACTCCTCCTCCTCCTCCTCTTCCCTCCCTGTCCCTCCTGTATATTGTGTACCCTGGTATGTTGACATCTCAGTCATGATTCTCTGTGTACCACGTTTCTATGACTGCCACAATATCCAAGCATCCCTCTTCCATCAAGGCCACCATTTCAGGGAGCTTTTTACCTGTACTACAGGCATTGGTACTCATTACCCTCCATTTTTTTATGGCTTTATTTCTTTTTGCCCCATCCCTGTCCCTACTGCCTTTGTCTTTTTCTCCATTTACCCCTGCCCTTCTCCCTATCAACTGCTCTATTTTAGTGTTTACCTCACCAATTACCCTGATTTTTTTTTTTTG
Source organism: Neoceratodus forsteri (assembly GCA_016271365.2). Taxonomy (NCBI): domain Eukaryota; kingdom Metazoa; phylum Chordata; order Ceratodontiformes; family Ceratodontidae; genus Neoceratodus; species Neoceratodus forsteri. The sequence goes on along the minus strand of JADMNL010000038.1, from coordinate 11,685,394 downwards.
AGGGGCTAGGATTTCCCTTCTCCTCTTCAGTGCCTCCCCCCTTGGCTAGTTTAAATGCTTGTCACTGAAGCATTTAAACCTATCACCTGGGATCCTGGTTCCCCTCCAGGATAGATGCAGACCATCGCGCCTGTATAGGCCTGCATCCCTCCAGCTGGAGCCCCAGTCCCCAATGAAGTCAAATCCCTGAGTTCTGCACCAGCTTTTCAACCAGTCATTGAATCCCATGGTGTGGAGTGCCTTAGCCTCATCCATGCCATAGACAGGTAGCAGTTCAGAGAAAATTACCATGTGTGCTACTTGTCTAAGGCCCCTCCTCATCTCCACAAGAACTCCTGTTGCACTGCTCTGATGCCGTCTACTAACTGGTGCAGCATATCGTACTCACTCCTGTGACCTTTTCGAACAAGCAAACTGGCTTCAACTCCAGGCTCGTATTGAATATCAAGCCTGCCTTCTGGCTAACAAGGCAGATCTTGGTCTCCTACCACAGGTTCCCTTCAGCTTTTCAGTCTCTTTCGGGGCACTTGGAGCACACGAAATTCCGTGAGCCAAACCTTTACTGTCCCTCGCTGTCGAACCTCGCTCCGACAGTGATCCATTGCAGTTAGAGCTGCTAATTTATTTAATTCCTTTCCTCCTGAGATTGCGACGACTGCAACCTTGGGACCATTTAAGCGGAAGCTGCATCAATTCCTAGTTTCCAGAGTATCGTGTGACTGCTATAACTAATCTTTGCTGACAGTTAAATGCACTGGGACCTCCCTCTTTTACCATTTGCCCCTGTATAGCCCTATGCTGCCACTGCGCTATTCCACTCACAGCACTTGCTCCCTTATCCCTTTCCCATTCCTGCCCTCTTTTCATCCTGCCTCATCACCCCTTCTCTTACCCCTCCACTCCCATTTCCCCCTCTCTCCTCTGTTTCCTCACCTTGTTCTCTCCCCGCACCCCTGCCCCATGGGTCTTTCCTGCTCAAGCATCATTGTGGAATCTCCCTCTTGCTCTTTTTTGCTTCTTCCACCCCCCCCCAATTCATCCCCTGTACTTTCTCTCCCTGTAATCATTTCACCCCTCTTCAGACAAGGTCACTGGCTGCACTTGACACAATATTTATCTTGCCATATTGTTCTTTTGTTAATGTAATTACTTTCCTCATGTTGTACTACTTACTGAAACCATTGTAATTTGCTATTCTTGTGACTTGACCTGGAACCTCTGTAAAAGAGCCCTTGGCTCAAAGGTCTTTACGATTTGTTAAATAAATAAGACTAAAGAGTAGCAGATGCAGTCGCCCTTTGTAAGGGAGGGGAACACCATAGTGTTTTTTGTTTCATTTTGATTTGTTTATTTGCTTCACACAAAGGCTTGTTGCCTCTGTGATGGCAGTTTTGATGTTTCCCCATTGTTGCTCCACCCCTCCTTCTTGCATGTTTGATAGTGCTTTTCTGAGGCACTCTCCCATTTTGACAAAGTCAGCCCTCCTGAAGTCCAGTACCCTCCCTTTTGTATGGCTTGACTCTGCACATACAGTCGTAGCATAAACTGTTTAACAAAAGTAAAACTGTGTATCACACAAACTATCTACAACCATCAAAGGCATGAATGAAAGAAACAGAAAAGTGTATATGTACCAAAGCGCTCCCATAATATTAATCATGCTGTGTTCTCCATCTCGGTGCAAGGAAACAGATCTGTATACAGCACGGTGTCATAGTAGAGTTGCACAGCATCTTAAGCAGCCACAGTAGCCTGCTACACTGTCTCTCCATCTACTAATTTAGACTTCCTGCTGTGTATCTGTGCACAGCGCCTGACTCAAGAAACCGCAGTGTGAACTCCTTTAACAAACCCATATACTGCAATGATGCCAGTCATTCGCTCAAGCAACATATATGGGTATACTGGTTCTACATAGTTTTTCCTCATACATAGTTTTATTTCTGTTCAGAAACAGTTTATGCTACGATTGTCAGTGTCCTGTGGGTGGGTGGGCGGGCATGCTCGCTAAGATGGATTCCAATATGGCTACTGATGATATTTTTTGCACAGACTTGAAATTAGTTTGGTCTACTGTTTCTTGGGTGCCTTTTCACCACTTCCAGCAACTGTTGGTATATTAGGAATTAATGAATGGTCACCTGATTATAATTGACCAATCATTTCCCTAATATATAGATGCCCATGTTATAAGGGGAGATTGTGCCACACAAACTTCACTGACTATGTTAACTGAGTGTTGCAGACAGTGGACAAGGAACATGCTGTGGATGTTCTCTACTTAGACTTCAACAAAGTCTTCGACTTGGTGCTGCACAGTGGATTTGCGAAGAAGCTGAGGATCCTGGGATTGAGGAAAGAGCCTTTCTGACTGGATAAACAATGGGATTAGGGAGAAAACACAGAGGGTTTTGGTAAATATAACTCATTCAGGGTTTAGGAAGGAGACCAGTGGGGTTCCACAGGGTTCAGTACTTTGACCGGTACTTTCAGTATGTTCACCTGTAACACTGGAAGGGGCATACAGATAAAGATCAGCATACTGTATTCATAAATTAAGCAGAATGATGTAGCAGGGTGGACTTGGAGGAGGGGATTAGTGCAATGAAAATGAACCTGCAGAGGCTAGAAAATGTGCCAAAACTCACTGTGAAAAATGCAGGGTTATTCATATTGGCAAAAAGACCCTCAAAACAGAGAATTGTACTGGAGGTGTCAGACTGTACCAGACATGGGAGGAAAGGAACATTTTGGTAATCATTTTCAAATATCCTCTAGACATTAGCCAATTGCAACAAGGGATGTGCTAAGGGCAGCAGAATGCATTCTCAGGAGATTTACAAGTAGGGGGTGGAGCATGATCATGCCTCTCTACAGATCCCTGGTAAGGCCACACCTACAGTACTTTGTATATGTTTGGGGACCTTATCTTTAGAGATATACATCATCTGGAAACTGTGCCTAGCATGAATACTAAACTGACATGTGGTATGCAGGGCAAAGCTCATTAGGGAAAGCTGAGGTGGCTGAAATGCTCACTTGAGGCCAAAAGGGAAAGGGCTGAAATGAGACAGAGATAACATGGAAACAGTGCAGAGGAAGGCAGCCAGAGTGATTCATGGTAAGCAGAAAAAGCCTTATGAGGAAAGGATGAGGCAGCTGAAGTACTCACTTGAGGCTAGGAGGGAAAGGGATGAAATGAGACAGACTGCCTTAAACGGTGCATAGGAAGGACACCAAAATGATACATGTTTGCAAAGAAGGCCGTATGAGGAAAGGCTGAGGTGGCTGAAATGCTCACTTGAGGCCAGAAGAGAAAGAACTGAAGTGATACAGAGAATGCCTGAAAACGCTGCAGAGGGAGGCCACCAAAATGATACATGATGTGCAGAGAAAGCCTTATGAGGATAGAATGAGGCAGCCGAAGTACTCATTTGAGTCTGGAATGGAAAGGTATGCTACCACCAGAGCAAAAACAATATAGCGATGTCGTCTACAGCAACAACAGTGATAGATTGCTGTAAAGTCCGCTTGGGACCCTGACACATCTTCCCCGGGTGTTGAATCCCTTCCCTGAGTCCTCTCCAACCTGGAGTTGATAATAATAAAGTACGGTGGGTGCAGGGGACAAACAAATACATTATTTTTCTGACTGCACAATGCCGATCACAATTGCGGCTGACAAAGTACCGTTGCTATAATGTCAGCTGATGGATTTTCTGTTGAACCAGTGTCATAGATCCAAAGGGAATGGGCTGAAATGAGACAGAGACTGCCTTGAAACAGTGCAGAGGAAGGCCACCATAACAATACATGGTATGCAGGGAAGACCTTATGAGGAAAGACTGATGAAACTGAAGTAGTCACTTGAGGCCAAAAGGGAAAAGGGTGGAATGATACAGAGTCTGCCTGGAAACAGAGCAGAGTAAGGCCACCAGATGATGCATGGTATGCAGGACAGACCTTATGAAGAAATGTTCAGTAGGCTGAAGTACTCACCCGAGGCTAGAAAGGTGAGGGGAGAAATGATAGAAACATGTAACTACCGCAAAGGTATCAGCACGGTGGAGTGCTAACAACTGATCAAACTCCGTGATGGGACCTGTGCAAGGAGACATAGATACAAACTGGCTGTGGTTAGGTCAGCAGAGGTGTGAGGACATATTTCTTCATGGAGAGGGTGGTGCACAACTGAAATAGCTTATGAAGGGAAGTGGTTGAGGCATAGATAGTGCAGGGATTCAGAACGAGGTGGGGCAGGTATAAGGAGATGTGAGAGTGGGTAAAGCTATAAAACTGTCTGCTCTGCTAATAGAGGACTCTGATTAAGACCACCCAATGATAGGCTGGAGTGAAAGTAGGTTGGATCAGTCAGAGTGGATGGACCTTCTGTCTTTTTCTGCCTGTAATTGTTTCTTTGTTTTTCATTCTGTAATAAATTGGAGGTGCAGGAATAAGAACGTATATAGTGAACAGATACACAAATATGTAACTTTGGCGAGAATACAGCATGTAGGAATACGTAAGTATGGAGACTACTGGGTGTGAAAAATATGTAAGTATGGAGAGAACACAGGAAACAGTAGTATGTAAGTATGGAAACAGTAATTTGACTTCAGTGGTGTCCAGTCTTAAACCCTAATTTGTGATGGAATAGTCGGCCCACTGGTGTGTTGACAATTGACAGTTATGACACCAAAGACCCCAGTTCAGGAATGAGCCCAGAGCCTTTAAGGGCTGGTCGTGTGGAGGAGGATGAGGAGTTCAAAACACTGTTTTCCTCCTCAGGGGTGGGGGGTCGGGACGGTCAGCAGTAGTCTGACTCATAACAGCAACTAGGGATAGGTGTGCCTGACACCCTTAGAACATGTGGGTTCGGGGCCATGGCACACACACACACACACACACACACACACACACACACACACACACACAGGACACTGCTTGGCATGCCTCTAATATCATTGCATGATCCAGTTTCAGGGGGAAGCGTAAAAGGAAAACCGTTCTCACTGGGCTGCAGCTTGATGCCAGGACCCTGTACCTCCTGCACACTGAAATCAAATCACTTTATTTGTAAAAGGCGCCTTTCCAAAACCAAGGCACCTGTACATAACATAATAAAAATCAATAAATAATCAAAACAATGTTAAAATTAATCCAGACAGCAACATTAAAAATCATTATATGCAAGGCTAAAAAGATGTGTTTTTAATGCCCCCTTAAAGCTTCGGACAGTCGGGCAATCTCGCACCTGACAAGGTAGAGAATTCCACAGGGTTGGGGCCATAAAACTAAAAGATCTGGCCCCAGAAGTCTTTAAACGAACTCTGGGAATCTCCAGTAATCCCTCAGCAGTGGATCGGAGAGAGAGAAAATGACCTTAAGACATAAGTCCCAGCTGGGGCTGATAGGGCGATGTGGTCTCTCCCTACAGGGATCGCATCCTTGAGGGGCAAGTCACAGTCCTCTTGGACCAGGCAGCTGGGAGGGAAGTGCCAGGGGAAAGGGTGGTTCCAGAGATCTGCATTTGATATGGGGTACATGCCCACCCTGCAACAGAGTTAAAGAAGAAAAAATGTGTGATTACTAGTGTGGTTATGAATCGTCATCTGTCAGTTTTCATGTAAGAGAAACTGCAGGTGTAATTCAGAAACTCCTTGCAGGGTCTGCTTTCACCTTCATCTAGCTCTAATTATAAATAACATCTGTATTATTAAAAACAAAACAAAATGGTTATATTAAATGCACGCTGAAAATAGAAAATAGAGTTAAAAATCTACATTTCGACCTTAGGTCTTCTTCAGGAAATATCTAAAGGAGAAAAAAAACAAAGTTAGTGTAGAGGGGATGTAATATATATGTGTGTGGGGAAAGAAAAAAGGGAGGCTCGGAGAAGAAGTGATAAATGGTAAGGTTAAGAGAGAATCTGTGAAACAAAAAGGTAATGATGGGAAAGATAAAGCATAATGGGAGAGAAAGAGCTAGGGAAGTTTCCAGGTGGGGACTAATTAACAGGGCCTAGTAGAAGGCTGAAAGGTGACAAATGTGTGGGAAGGAGATAGATAGAGATGGAGGCTTATGGTGAAAATGAAAAAGAAATTAAATGAGTACAAATGCAAATAGACTTCAGGGAAAATAAGGGGTGTCTGAAAGATGTTAGTGGAAAATAAGTCTATCATTTAAACCAGAGGGCTGCTGGGAGCCAAGGCAGATGATCAGCTTGGCTTCCATGTGTTTTCTATGGTCAGCATCCCAGAAGCCCTGCTGAAGGACACAAACAGAAAGGTCATTGACACTGTGGTCCCTGGAGATAAAGTGGGATACAATGAGTTTAGCATTGTCCCCATTCCTGACTGCTCTGTAATGTTCCCCGAAATGGTCAGCAAGGCGCCTACCAGTCTATCCAATGTAAATAGTTGTACACTTCCTGCAAAGAATACAATACACCACATTAGTGGAGGTGCATGAGAACTCCTTGTGGATGTGAAAAACACCTGTAGGCCCCCGACTTTCAGTCACACTGGAAATCAATTTGCAGGTGTAGCAGCGAGTCCTGTTGCAAGGTTTGGTACCTGGGAGGGAGGAACTGTTAGGAGAAGGTAGGCTGCTTTTAACCAGGAGATTCCGCAGGTTAGGTGGCCGGCGGTAGGAGGCAATAGGTTGTTCTGTAAAGGAAGCACCAATGTTAGGATCTGTTTGCAAAATGGGAAAGTTACTGGTGATGATCCTGTGAAGAGAAGGTGTGCTCTGATGGAAAGGAAGCACTAGTGGAATTCACCGTTGTTCTTGTGTGACAGTATCCTTCCTGCGGGGGTCAAGGTTACGGGGCATGTTACTGACCCGGGAGAGTGTTCTGCCCACTGTGCTTTTAGGGTATCCTCTATTGATAAAAAAAACTGTGCATTATTTGGGTCTGCTCAGCAAAATCATCCTCTTCACTGCATAACCTGCAAAGTCTAAGAAACTGTGAATAAGGCTGGCCATTCTTGACATGTTTAGGATGGAAGGAGCTGTGGAGGAGGAAACTGTGAGTCAGTGGGTTTGTAATAAACTGATATCTTCTGTGTTACTAGGTTTCTTCTCTTTTTATGTGCAGGATACAATATCCCAAAGAAGAAACTGTTATCATTATTTAAGGGGGATAAGGAATGCCCACGACGTGATGTGGAGAGAAGAGAGACAGCACAGCAGAAGGATCGTCTTGAAGACACTCCCAGCAGTAAGTGGATGGCTAGATAATGAGTTTATATGAGACTTTTCCAGCTGTTGTTGAGAGGGGGTTAGGAGGAATAGGAAACAGTGTAGAGATGGAGGTAGAGTCTGGGAGTATGGAATAATAAAGGAATAATACACCACAGGGTGTGTGTCGTGCTGAGATAACGTCACGCCTGGGGTGATTAGGCACAAGGCCGCAGGCTAAGTGCAACTAATTACTTCAGAAGTGACGTTATCCCAGCGTGACACACACCCTGGAGTGTATTATTCCTATTATACAATGGCTCAATTGTAAAATAAAGCAAAAAATAGATAAAAAAATACATTAAAAGTAGATATTTTCTAACATTTTGCTATGGGTAGGATTACATTATAAAAAAAAAAAATAGTGCTTCAGCCAGTAGATGGAGCTGCTCTGTTTTGGTGTGGTCTCCCAATAGCAATCTTTGCCAGTGATGGTAGTCTTCGTAAATTTGCCTCACAAATCTGTCTTATTCCCTCGTGGTTTATGTTCACAGTTTATAGTTTACAGGTTTTGTTTCTGTTTATTTTTGTTTCCCTAACTGGCTACTAATGCTGCTACTGTTTTGAGAAGGTTGCGCCGTGCCCTCCCTCCTTCTACAGTTACGGGTGGGGACACTCTCCTGTGAGGATAACTGGATAGGAGGTAGGGAGACACTTAAGACAATTCTGAACTTTTTGTTAAAGAAAGAGGAGGAGGAGGAAAGTGAATTTTAGGACCGAGCGAGTGAAAGCCGCGTGGTGACTGTTTGAAAACGCAGTTGCTCTCTCGCTTGCTCACTGGGCCAGGTGTGCTTGGTCTGTGAAATGGGTCTCATAATATTTTATGTCAGTGGTCAATCTATGAGGCTGGAAGTCCTGCTTTATTTCACTGGTCTGTTTTCCTTTTTTGGTTTCCGAAAATAAACTGCAATTTGATGCTGGTGTGTGTGTGTGTGTGTGTGTGTGTGTGTGTGTGTGTCTGTGTTGACTGCAGATTCGAGTGGGCGGAGCAGGGATTGTCATAAAGGGGATCATTGAAGCTGCTCATAGGCAGTGGAGTGAAGTTTCTTTTAATTTGAATGTGGCCAGAAGTGTGCTGGGACTTGAGCCGTGATATTTTGTCAGGATAACATCACGATCCTGTCCCAGACTGACCAATCGGAGCCCTAGATTCTTTCTTGCCATTGTATAATGGGGAGGTAGTGATGATGTCAGAAACACTCAAATGAGCAAAGCCAAGAATTTTTAAAAGAAACCGGTTATATTTTATGGTGGCTATGGAACTGAACTGGGAGTTGGTGGACATGCCAAAGGATTGACTTCATGGAGTCTGGATTCCAGGATTGGGTGAGCACACAGGTATCTGCATTTTAAACATTTTGTTCTTGAAGAAGGAAGGACTTAGAAAGTTCAGGGAGGAGTGAACTACTGTAGTTAAAAATAAAGGCGATGAAAGCAAGAAAAGGGAGTTCAGCAGAAGAAACTGTAGGAAGTGACAATGTAAGCAAGCTTACAAAATTGCTAGTAAATCAGTCAAGGATTCACTTTATGGTGATTGTCTTTGACAATGCTCAAGACACTATGGGCCAGATATTCAAACTGCGCCCAAAAAGTGCTCAACAGCAGGAACAAGCACAAGTCAATTGTGCATATGCTCAACAGACGCGATATTCAAACATGGAGCAAGACAAACTGCGCAAGCAGCCAACGTCTGAATATCGCACAAACTACTCCATAGCGCAACCAGGAAGGGGAAGCTGAGCAGATATGATGCGCCATAGCACAACAAGGCTAGCCCAGCTGAGCAGTCCAGAGGTGCCATAGCGCAAGCAGAGCCCCCAGCAGAGCTATGGAACTGCAGAACCAGGGAGGCAGGCTGGGGCCCACCACCAGCCATGCCACACATGGGCACAGGAACACACTGCAGAACCAACAATACACCCGCACATCCCAAGCACAGCATCACTGGGGGACGGATGGATGATCCAGTGGCCCATGGGGACAAGCCAACAAAGCACAGCAGGGCCATGACGCCCCAGCACAACCACTGGCAGGCTGAGACTGCCACACACGGGGGGTCGACAACCACAGTGCACATCAGCCCCCACTTCTGCACAGCACACCCTGCACCGTGACCGCAAGACACCACCCATGTGCAGTGACTGTGACTGCAGTAAACACCATGCATCCACCCCGGCACATTGCAACCTCGTGTAGCACAGAACCATACAAGCCAGACCCACCCTGGGCACCCAGCAGTGGGCGGCAGCAGATGGCAAGACCGACTGAAAGTCACTCCCACACCGGAGACACCTCCCATGCACACACACACACACACACACACACACACCCAGGACCATACCACCCCAGATGGCATGCACACCACTGCAACTGAACAACCATAGTCAGCTGCAAATCAGAGACCACCACAGTATTCATAACAAAATATATATATATATATATATATAATATATATTTGAAAAAGATATGTACAAGACCAATAACACAACTATATACAGATATGTACAAGACAAGGGGGTGGGGTGACAAGGTAGGGTGGTAAGGGTAGGGTGAACAACTGGGAGAGGAAGGCAGGGTGGGAGGGATGGGTGAAGTGGGAAGGGGAAGCACATTCAGCGCCTGGCAGGCTGGTCTCCTGCTGCCTGTTGCTGTTCCCGTCTCCTCCGGCGTCGCCTGACCCCATGGCGCTGCATGTCCCTGAGGAGGTCATGTGTCGCGACTGACACCCTCGTCAGCCGCTGGAGGGCACGGTCCATCCGGCAGAGGATGCTGAGACCTAGGAAAAGGGAACACAGTCAATGGCTGTGACTGTCCACAACCCTGAACACCACCTATCCTGCAAGGCATATAGCCTAGTCCCCGCACCTGTGATGGTATGCACCACCCACAGTGACCATGCACATGACACGGCCAACCAGGCAGCACCAGCTATGTGCACCACTGCACACACCGCTGCCCCATGTCCATCACAGCACAAACAAGGCTGTCAAGTGGCGTGGCAATGGTGGGATGCCAGTTCCAGCCACGTGCCCAGTGCATGCATGGACCACCAGTAGCGCACACAGACGCGCAGTGACACTGGACAGTGATGACTGTCGCTTGTGTCGTGCATGGTTGTGTTGTCCATGGCTGATGGTCATGCCCACCCCCTCCAGCATGCAATAGCATCCATGATGTAATGATACTCACATTCCACAAGAAGCTGTGGCTGCTGCTGCTGTGGGCCACCCCTCACGCCTCCTCCGTCCGCCACCTGGGCCCTGCCACGGCCCTCCTCAGCCTGTGCCTGCATCCTCTCCGCCAGGCCTGTGGGTGACAAATGTTGAGAAAAACATCAGTGTGACCCCAAAGCAGACTGCCCCCTGCCCCAGTGAGTGTGCCTGCCCACACAGCCAGACCCATGCATCTCACACCTGCACACACTGACACAGCCAACCATGGCAGAGCCATCCCCCATGCACCGCCACCAAAACACAGTCACACCCCTACGGAGAATACAGGTGCATAGATGGTACATCCACCTGGCCTAGGCACAACGCCCCTCGTGGCACGTGACCTGAGGCATTGCAGCACGTCCGGCTCCCTCCTGCGGAGGTCACTAAATCTGTGCCTGCACTGCTCTGCAGACCGGCACCGCCCTGTGACCCTCACCAGGTCAGTGGCCACCTGCAGCCACACCTGGGTGTGGACCATGGTGAGGGGCTGATCACCATACAGTGCCTCAAAGTGGGGCTTAACCGGGGCCACCAGGTTGGCCACCTCCACCTGACTCCATTGGGGAACTCTCCTGCGTGCCATAATTGCGGTCGTACAGCAGGCAATATGGCGCCCCGCAGCTCGGCAACCCCACGTGGGAATGTTGCGCAATAGACCACCATAGGTTCCAATCGCGCTGTTCGTATAGTGCCGTCGGTTCACATAGCGCTGTCACCAAACAGCGCAACAGAGCCGTACACATGGCAGCCGAACAGCGCCAGGGGGCAAAGGTCGGACACCAGGTCAGGGGTCTATGACGCAAGGCCACGCACAGTGCCATCTGACGTCTATGCATCCTGCACGACGATCACCTGCGTGCCAGTGCCACAGTGGACTATTGCGCAGTAGTGCCACAGCGCCATATTGTGCCCAGTGCTGTAGCGCCACTGGCACAAAGGTGGCCATGGCCTGAATTGCCAGTCGCGCACAGCACGTCATCAGCGCGGCAGATGCCTGCGTAAGCTACCTGGGCATGTGCAATGCAGTGTACCACACAGTCACAGATCTGCGCCATTGGCTCAGCCGGCTCAACCGTATTGCACAAAGCGCAACGGCGCGATATTCAGCCGACACATGCAAATCATCTGATCAGCCATTCAAAGGCGCAGTGGCGCAATTTGCATCTCATTACAGTTGCTCCACTCCTAATTTGCATGCATTGCACTATAAATGTGCGACATTGGGCTGCGCTGGCCGGGTCGGTTACTGCAGGTGAGAGGTGGGTTGCATGCTGTGTGATGTTCTGGACAATGGTCATGGGATACGCTGTAGACTGCACAGTGACAGGTGTCCACTTCCACCCATACAGATCGCCATGACCGAGCAGAGCCAAGGTGAGGGTGAGGATGGGGGTGGAGGAGGAGGCCCAACTTCACCACGGCGGAGACAGAGGCCCTCTTCCAGGCCTACCTGGAGGAGGGCACTACTGAGTGGACGGCGGGGCACCCCTCAGGCCCGTGCGGCTGCATGGGAGGGGGTAGCTCGGGCAGTGAACCTGCACGGAAGCCACCAGCGCTCCGTGCAGGAATGCAAAAAGAAGATGGGGACAGACCGCAGGAGGGTGAAGGAGAAAGTGGCAGCCCTCAGGGCGGCATGTGCTGGCACTGGCGAGCCAGCCAGCGGTGGTGGAGCTGACCCCGGCTGAGGGCTGACTGGCTGCATCAATGCAGCGGTGCTATTGAGGCGTACAGGAGGTGGATTCCAGACAGGTGGAAGCCCACTGCACGGGTATGACATGGTGGTAGTGTTGGGGAGGTTGTTCAATGCACTCACATGTCCTCTCTTTCTGTTACAGATCCTGTTCGCCTCAGGGATGGTGGTGGTGGGTCCAGGTAGTGAGGAAGACCTGCTGGACATGGAGGAGGGTCCATCCACCTCTGTCACCAGCCAGCATGCACTACACCAGCATGCACACCGGCTGCCAACTCTGGTGTCGGTGAGTCGGGTGTGGGGGGTGCACAGCCTGTGTCTCAGCAGTCTGGCATGCAAGCATGCCAGCACACCTGTGACTGTGGCTGCTAACGTACCTGCACCATTGATGATGCAAGGACTGCAATGGGCAGTGACATGTGTGTGTCCCATGATGGACACACAGCAGGCCAGCACGTGCCCCTGGGCCTAGCTGGTTCCAATGTGTGTGCCAGCATGTCGGCACAGTCCCAGGCTGTGCCTGTCAGCACCGGTGGGGCAGCACCGGTGGCTGTGCAGGTGTCTGGCACTGTTGTGGCCACAGCAGTGGAACGAGTGGTCCCTGGGGCACAGCGGTTGGAGGGGCAGCAGCAGCAGTCACCGACCTGGTCTGGGGGTACAGTGTCCAGCGGTGGCACATACCCACCGCCCTTTGATATGCCCATTCCTGGTCCTGGTGAACAGCGCCCACCCTCAAGGGGTGTTGAG